>OY856413.1:294180124-296727624 GCA_963693085.1 Alisma plantago-aquatica | reverse complement strand
GAAATATGTGAATTTTTTAGTTACTTGAAAGTCGCAAAGCTTGTTAGACTGTTGCATGATTTTGGATTATATCTTGTGATATACATGGATAGTTTTTATGCTTTATTCAAACAGATCTAATTTATACTATGTTCTTTCGAATCTGTATGGTTGGATTAGTTAATGAATTCTGGATGTGCCATTAAGATTTGCGGCAAATGTAAGTTAGATTAGATATATCAGCCCACACACATTTCGTTACATTATATTCTTCTCTTCGGGTCAATCGTAGCATATTTTTGACTTACTTGTTTTGTAATGAATTGTGGGCACTGCTTCATAGTATCATGTGATAAGTAACTATAATTTTTCTTATAGACTCATCTTTACCAATTTGATTATTATATCCAAGACCATACTGCACTCTCTCAAAACTGTAATAGGTACCCCTTATTTACCATAAAACAACTCCCAATAATGTATTTCTCCTCTATCAGTATTCCTCTGGTCAATTCATCCGGGTTGCACTGAATTTCTTTGTAGCTTCTTCTCTATGATGGACTTGAGAGGCATAAACATAGAACACTATGCGTTGTATTGTAAACGAAATTAATTAATTGATTCCGTCTCATATTTAAATAATGGTTTATAGAATAGCAGAATCTTTTGGTATTTTACCTTTTTATCTGTAAGGCGGTCATCACTCATCATTTCAAAGTATCAACCTATTAGCTAATGACTGCATTTGTGACACAGCTCATACATGTTCAATTTAACGAAGCTCAACTTGTTTTCTAGGATCTTATTGCCTCGCTTTCTTATTCATAGTGTTATTTTTTTCGTGAACTCATCAGTTTTATTGGACATTTCAGTCACATGCAGTGGCAGGGGAACTTCTGAAGCAACACTCACAGACTCTAGCTTTGGTTATTGGAGGTTCGAACAGAAAGGGAGAAGCGGAACGCCTTGTAAAGGGAGCAAACCTGTTAATATGTACTCCTGGAAGGCTTTTGGATCATCTTCAATCAACGAAAGGATTTATCTACAAAAATTTGAAGGTGAGCCGCATAATCCCTTTTTTTGTAGGTTTTGGTGGTGCTATTTTTCAGGCTTATGCTGCGGAATTGATGCTGTTGCCCTACTCGATGTTGAACTGTTTTGTTAGTGCATTGACTATACTAGAATGATAATTGTTTCAGAAACTGAAATTATATTCCTGCTGGATCGCCTTTTTGGATTATTTTTCTGGTGAATTAGAAGAACGGCATTAAAGCAGATGCCGATTGCCTTCTTCCTTTATCAGGGTTTATCTTATACTAGTAGTGTTAGCCATCATACTTCTAATAATAAATAGACAGCTTGTTTGCTTAGTCCTATATTCTTCTTCGAAGAGGATTGTGATACAACTTGAAGAACTACTAAAAGTTGTTGTCTGGAACTGGGGAGGCAACCAGAATAGTGGTAAAGCAACAGTTGAAGAATACTGACAGAGAGGGTTAGACAAGTGATAAGGGGCACAAAGGGCAGTGGTCATTGGTCCTTGCCTCATCTTCTTGTAGGAATTGAACTATTCTTTCCTTTCCTTTAGATCCTATCGGTTGGTAATCTGTCATATTGATTTAGGTACGAGTGCAGTAATGTACCACCATTGACATGGGGATCCCACAAGGTAAAGGATGTGGATATCGAGATATTGATACCATATAAATAAATGTTTTTGTCGTCTACGTGTAACTGTGTGTGTAATGAATGTAATTAGGTTGTAAACACGATTAACGACTAGATTATGCAAACCAATGAATGAGGTTTCGTGGAAATTGGTGAAATTTTGAATTTTTTTGATTTCATGAAAATCTGGTATCGAAACATGCGACTATGTTGATTTCAATCGAATTACTACCAAGGTTGCATCTGTCAAAATTTTGATAATCTTTTTGATGATTTCAATGAATTTCACTAACTTCGATGGATTTGGACCTTTTTGTACACAACTCAAAAATATTGATGGAAATTTCTGTAATTGCAATACTTGGTGTTATTGTTGCTGTTTGAAGAGGAGAAAAGGGGCATTGATGTGATTTCACCATTTAGTAGTCATACTTGTATACTTATGCATTGTATTTAATACTAATGCAATGCATGCTTTATGTTTTTTAATGAATTTTCGTCAATGTCCACATGTATTCCAGTGATGGTTTATCAGTGAATGAGGGTTCTAGGAAGCCAATTACACCAAAAAATTAATGATTTGTTTGGAAACATTGCACTATTGTTACTAGGGCCAATGGAATGGTTGATTGTTTAGTCAATATCAACAAGAGGCTCTAAACCAAGTAAAATATGTGGGAGAACGCCCTATACATCTAATATGTGATACCATATAGAATGAGAAAACTTTATTTGATGTGTCTAAAACAATTACAATGCTCTCTCTTTTATCAACCTCCCAAATATACCTAACATGCTTTATACTAATTATCATTTTAATTAACATCTTATACCCTATTCTTAAGTCATTAGGAAAACATGGCCTTACATCATAAAATTAGGTTTTGAAAACCTGAAAATTGGATTCCTTATCAAAAATCCTTTTCAAACAGTTTTTTTGCATATTTTTCAGATTAATCATTGATTTATTATGAATTTCCAAATAATCAACCAATTAGAAAACACCAAAAATACATGCGTACGTTATTATCTAAATCAGCGGAAAATTGGAACCAGGCCCATGCTGGCGTGGTCCAACCGGATCTAGCCATGTGGCTTAACTCTCCTAACACTACATGCGGCTGAAACACTAAAAAAAAGTCAAAATCCCATACCCATGTGACTAAAACCAATTGACTAAAGACACATTGAAATCCCATTAGTACTAAGGTCAATCCCGGATATTGTTTCGTCCATGGTTATCAAGACCGAACCGGACCGGCCGGTTGAACCGGGAACCGGTCACCCTACCGGGTCGGTTTCCTCTAAAAGCCGGAAATGACGTCTGACCGGCATCAAACCGGTGAACCGGTCCGGTTTTTGCCCAACCGACCGGTTCTCTCATTTAGCAAGGAAATGCATTGTTGCTGCTATTTTATGTTATTTAACATTGAATACTATATAAATGCTGGTGTATAAATGTCCATGAATAGTATAATATTGTTATTTGGTCTTTTTTATCAAGTTATTGTGAGGAATTATGCTATTATTCATGTTTCATAACTTTTGTAGGGATAATTTCCATGAGTTTCAAAGACATTTATATATTATTAAACTACTAGTGACGTCATGCTGACGTCACCGGTTGAACCGGTCAGACCACTGGTTGAACCAGTGAATCGTGAACCAGAGGCCTCACCGGTTCACTGACCGGTTCGAGTCTGACAACCCTGGTTTCGTCCCTTTCGAGCCATGGCACTCGACGAGCAGGCCTGGGTGTCAAAGCTTCAGTTGGAGCTAGAGAAGGACGATCTCTCTCGGGGTATTGGGACTCCTTGTGTCTTCCCTTCGTTGAGCCAAAGTTGGTTGGCCAAAGCTCGGGCCCATGGGCGGATAGATGCTCCCGCTCCAGCCATGTCCATGGCTGGAGGTTGTTGGAGGACTGTTGCTTGGAATCTTGGCAAAAATGAACATGAAACAGTCGCGAGACAAAACACAGGAGTTTGGCAAAGTCACACATACAAAGAAGAAGGAAGGACCTTTAGGTCTCATGCTTCATTAGAAGACCGTGAGAAACAAGGAAAATCCTCTCAGAGGTCAAATCGTTGCAAGAAGTTGGAAGGGTACTCTATGAGTATCAACTATCAAGAAATGATCTTAGGGTTTTGCAAAACCAGGGGTAGGGTTTTCTTTGGTTGTAAGGCCTCTGAGGTGCCATGGTGACGAGTGCCGACAAAGACTCCACCTTAGTTGTAGGGTAGGGCATTTAGGAAAGACTCGCAACAAACTGATGATCGGGAAAAAAGGAGAAGGGTCCCATAAGCTTACCAAAGCTCTAGTTGCTCTGAGGGAGGCGTATGCGATTGGAATGAGGTGCTTGTTGTTGGAGGAGAAAACTGAGTAGGCGACGGTGGCTTAGGGCGCTAGAGGTGAAATTGGAAGTGGAGGAGCGATGCTCTTAGTTTTCCGTTGCTCGTAGATGCTTTAAAAAGGGGGTGACAAGGTTCTGCGGCCAGGCGATATGGTTGTGACAAACATGCCGAGAGGACATTTGAGATAAGACTTATTTGATTCGAGTGTCTGTTGTAGATTCAACAGAGAAGGAATCATGGGATAATATGGAGAATCGAGAGAGAAAGGGGTCGAGGAAGAAACGTGTTCCAGTAGACTTCTGATATCATGAGGACTCCAGGGTAGAAATCGACTATGAGTCGTCCAATCACATGCAAAAGACCGCGACCATTGGATCAACGCGAAGATAAAAAACAAGGGGCGTGACAAAGAGAATAAATTCGGATAGGATAAATATGTGCATCACATGTATTTTTTGATGAATCATATCTAAACTTTATCAAAATCTTGCCTAATTAGTTTGGGGGGGTCAAACAAAGTCAAAATGACTTCAAATTTGAACCAGAGGTAGATTAAGGGGTCTACAACCTTCCTATTCGGTTAGATTTAGGTTCTGATTAACCTTTGTTCATTACATTCACATGGGTCATTATCTTAATGTAAATGTATTAAAAGATGAGCTAAAGATGAACAATCCTTTTTTTATTGAATTTGTTGAGTTCAAATTTTGATATTAAGGGGCCGTTTGGCCCCCGACTTCACAAGTTCCGCAGTTTCGTACATGCTCGGCTTTTTATTCAAAGGCATCGCTGTGTGTGAGCATTGGGGCGGTACATGCAGCAACACACTAAAGGAGATGGCGCTGTACTGGACGCGTGATTGTTCACTGCCGCCGAACATGGCGGGCTTTGGAATATCGACGATTCCTATAGGCAAATACTGAGCCAAATGTCGGAAAAAAGTTGCGATATACAAATTAACAACCCAATTATACATAAACACCGGTAGTTGTGATGTTGGGGGCCGAACGGCCCCTAAGTGTGTTTATCCATTTAAGGGCTTCATATTATTCTTTATGCATAATTGAAGGGATTATCTTATGAAAGAGAAAAAAATATAAGAGTTATATCTTATTTCTTTTCATATTAAGATAAAGGTGAATTATTCAATGCCTTATAGGGACAAGATATATCATTTCTCATTAATCACACGGGAAAGTTTATAGCTTGGAGCTATTTCCATCAAGTCCATTAACTTTTATCATAAGAACTCCATTAAGAATTTCAAATTACATGTGTACATTTTTGTGATGTTACTCATATGCCCCGCATTAAGCCCGTTTATGCGACCACATGCATTTTAGCCACCTTTCCAAACCGCATGTCTATGCAGCCCATTATACGGTCGTGGCTGCATATGCAGCGCATATACGACCATATGCGACCTCTTTTCATATAGAGGTGATATGCATGTACTCTATTATCAGTTATCTTGTTTGATAATTCATTAAACTACTTATACACATAAACACCCACCCTCATAGACATAAATTTATACATATATATGGCATACATGTATAGTTGTTATATGTTTACATATTAATATATTTATGTGAAATATTTGACAATTTAAACACATAATTTCTTCTTATTTCATTTATTTTTTTAAAAAGGAAACCGAAACTGCATATGCGCCCTCATTCTGCATATACTCTATGCAATACCCTGACTGAACGCATACTGCATGCTCTTTTTCAGTACACTGGACACAACAAAGTTTCATGGTGCAAACTGATGATTTTTAAATATTTGGGAGACAGTGAACTTGGGCCCAATGACAGGGTTACAAATTGAATTTAAGGCATGCATGTCTGTGCAGTCTGCATGTCCATATGAGTCATAGTCAATTGCATAATAATTATATTAGATGTATGATCTGCTTGAAATTATTTGAAATTTCAACTGAAAAATTAAACCTCCAAAAACTCAAAACCATATTGGTTATTTTGGTTTTGACTTGGCTTGTTCAATTAAACGGTATGGCTTTATTTGATGTCCTCAATTCTACTGTTTATGTATCCTCTCATTCAAAACCTCGTGCGTTCATCAATTTTGTCACCCCTATTGCAGTGCTGGAGTGTTGGACGGTTATGGGCATGTTCTTTGATGAAAACATGCTATTTATTTTATTACATTTTCAGCCATTGTTTGAGATCCAATAGGCAAATCATTCCAGGACTTGTCTTCTGGGGGTGGAACATGGAAAGGTTGTCTTCAGCAAATTCTTACTTAGGTCCATCCAACCAAGAATCCTGGCCATAACACATTTTCCTCTCAATCTCTTTTAAGAACCTATCATAAGTTTTGGAATTGGCTTGGTTGCTTCTCTATCTGATAATGGGACGCCCGGGATATATATATTTCATGCAAGTTTGCTCACTTTTGCACTTGAGCTTTTAAATTAATACAATATATTTGCAACTCAAAACAGGCAGCATATCATTTTAATTCGTTATTTGATTAAAACAGACCTAAGGTGTACATACTGATGTCATATGTTATCTGACTGACTGCTAGGGAACCGTTTTTTTAACTTGATCAGTGTTGCTCTCAGTACACCTTTTTAATAAATAATTGTCATTTTTACATTTTTTTTCTTTCTATCCTGCATTTTAATGCTTGTTTTTTCTTCAACAGTGGCTCATAATTGACGAAGCTGATCGAATTCTAGAGGCCAACTTTGAGGATGAAATGAGGCAAATAATTAGGATTCTTCCGAAGGTGGGTAAATAATTATAGTTTTTGGTTCTGCAAACTTACAACAATGCTCATTCTATCCTGCGTAAAATCTCATGTTGTATGGTTCTACTTCATATAGGCCAGAATATGTTATTTGCTAAGGAAACATATGATGCATTGGTGAATCATATTAGGCTAGGAAGCACGGACATGGGACACGACGATTTTAAAGAATATAGGACACATACAAGATAATATATATATATATATATATATATATATATATATATATATATATATATATATATATAGGCTAAAAGAATTGTGTACCCGAGTACATGTAGCTTACATGTACCCATCTTCATTTATAGCGATTGTAAAATTATAATGAATAATCCAACCTTATGGATGTAAAGTATACCCCTTAGATAAGATGTATACAAAAACTCAACACAATCTGATATTCATAGATCATTTAAAGAAAGAAAATGTATAGATCCTGATCAACGGTAAGTTGCAGAAATTACATAAACCAATGAATGATTTATTGTTATATCTCATGATCTATATGAGATATGGTTATGATTTTTTAAATACGTCTAATCTATGTAGCGTTGAATCAATCCATATGGTTAGATTTTATCAACATACTTCACATGTGCTATTTTAATGGTCGATACATGTAAGTTATATGTACCGGCCGGTACACACTTCCTAACCTCATATATATATATATATATATATATATATATATTTATATATATATATATATATGATGCATTGGTGAATCATATTAGGCTAGGAAGCACGGACACGGGACACGACGATTTTAAAGAATATAGGACACATACAAGATAATATATATATATATATAGAGTCAGGCTAGAATACACTCGAGTGTATCCGGAGCGGAATACACTCAAGTAGTTTTTCATGATGCAATATTTTATTTAAAAATCTAATCCGTTAATTTTATTAAACATCTCGTGAACAACTCATACGCAAAATTTGAGCACATTTGGATATGTATAGCTCATGTTATGAAGACCGCAAAAATTATGCATTTCAAATTAGTTTCGCGCGTCGATTTTGTTGCCCTTGGATGAGTGACTTACACTCATCCAAATGGGCTCAAAATTTGTATGTAGCCTAGTTATAGTATGACGGTGAAGATCAATGGTTTATATTTTGCAAAAAATAGTCTTGATATGCAAACACACTTGAGTGTATCCGTGCGATCCGTACACTCGAGTGTATTCTAGCCTGACTCTCTCTCTCTCTCTCTCTCTCTCTATATATATATATATATAGGGCAGCGATCCGGTGAGAAACATATCTTAGTGAGAGCATGAGAGGCATTTGAATAACTCTTCACAGAGATCAATTTTTCATAATCCAACTGTATAGATTACAACTATACCTTAATATTTACCTTCCTACAAAATTTCATCACCATCCGATTTGTAGATCATTCGCAACAAAAAAATACTTTTCGACGCTCTATATTGAATTTCAGACTGACCGTTGGATGTAAAAAGTGTATATTGTACATATGGACATGTAAACAATGTCTGATTGTAATGATTTTTTGTGAGAAGGTAAATGAAATGATGCTTTTTCCATCTATACGGTTGGATTTTTAAAAACAGCTCCTAGTTTGTAGTTATTCAAATGCCTCTCAT
The DNA here is from genome assembly GCA_963693085.1 of Alisma plantago-aquatica. Taxonomy (NCBI): domain Eukaryota; kingdom Viridiplantae; phylum Streptophyta; class Magnoliopsida; order Alismatales; family Alismataceae; genus Alisma; species Alisma plantago-aquatica. Next base: position 296,719,226 of record OY856413.1, on the reverse strand, counting down.
GCTCTCATCGTAGGATGTTTCTCACTGGATCGCTACCTATATATATATATATCATCAACTAAGCCTCAATCCCAACTATGTTGGGGTCGGCTACATGGATCCTTCTTTTCCATTCAGCTCTATCATGGGTCATATTCTGGTTGAGATGTAGAAATTCAAAATCTCTCTTTATAAGCTCTTCCCATGTTAATTTATGCCTTCCTCTTCTTCTATTAATTATTCTTTCCTCAATAGTATTACTTTGTATAAGCGCATTAGTCGGTCTGCGTTGCACATGTCCATACCATCTAAGTCGGCCCTCGCACAACTTGTCCCCAATGCTTGCCACCTCGACTTTATTCCTGATGTAGTCATTTCTTAAGCGATCTTTTCTTGTCTTCCCACACATCCATCTCAACATATGCATTTCAGCCACGTTCATCTTGTTGAGTCTTTGTTTCTTCACCGCCCAACATTCACTCCCATAGAGCATGGCTGGCCGTATATATATATATATATCATCATCATCATCTAAGCCTCAATCCCAACTATGTTGGGGTCGGCTGAATGGATCCTTCGTTTCCATTCAGCTCTATCATGGGCCATATTCTGATTGAGATGTAGAGATTCAAAATCTCTCTTTATAAGCTCATCCCATGTTAATTTAGGCCTTCCTCTTCTTCTATTTATAGTGTTTGGCTCAATAGCATTGCTTCGTATAGGCGCACTAGTAGGTCTGCGTTGCACATGTCCGTACCATCTGAGTCGGCCCTCACGCAACTTGTCCTCAATGCTCGCCACCCCCACTTTATTCCTGATATAGTCATTTCTCAAACGATCTTTTCTTGTCTTCCCACACATCCATCTCAGCATACGCATTTCAGCCACGTTCATCTTGTTGAGACCTTGTTTCTTCACCGCCCAACATTCACTCCCATAGAGCATGGCTGGTCGTATAGCTGTTCTATAAAACTTACTTTTTAACCTGAGAGGGATCTTCTGATCGCATAAAACTCCAGTTGTACTCCTCCACTTCAACCATCCTGCAGTGATCCGGTGACAAGCATCATTTTGGACATCCCCGTCTATTTGAATAATAGAACCTAAGTAACGAAATTTGTCACATTTTGGTATATCTACTCCGTCCAACTTGGCTCCATTCACACTGCGAGATTGGCTGAAATTGCAATGCATATACTCAGTTTTGCTCCTGGCCGTATATATATATATAACAATAATTCATGAATAGTTTCTAAATCTAGAAACCTTAGAACTAGTAGAAATGAGCAAGATACATGTACCATGAGTCATAGAAAGATAGAATGAGGCAATGTTTGATACATCATTACATCCAAAATATAAACACCACCTCAGATGGGAACCATCACATCTTGGTCCTACTTGACCAAAACTTCATCGCCGTTGTCATCACCATTATTGAACACGATGGACTTCAACTCTGGCTCATCAAGTGACAACTCGACCACCTTAAGAAGTTCCACACCTTCGAAGGATTCAAATTCATGACCTGCAGTGTCCCACATCTTTGTTCATCCTTCATTTTATCATTTTTCCTCCTTAATAAGAGATGAAAGTTAGTGTGCACAAACACTAGATCTTCTTCTCTTTTAGGAGTTATCTTGTTCCTCCTTAGCAAATTAATACATGAGTATGTGCTTAAATTTGTCTCACTGCAAGAGGAAGATCATGATTGTTGTAGTCGTCATCTTGCTAGTTATCAAAGATAAGGGGCAATATCTCCATGAACAAGCCACAAAATGTGTGGCTCCAAAGACCTTTCTAATAGTTATTAAATAAAACTTCCCAAAATCTTCAATCATTGTAGAGAATTTAGCAAACTCAACACACACGAGGTGACACTCCTCTAGAATGTGAAAAATATCTTTTCAAGCATCTTTTAGCAAATATCTCTGCATTCTTGTTTGGAGCAGCCCTAGTCTGATCGACATCCAACCAACCAATACTGTAATATCTATAAGAAAGTAAAAACATAGGTGTAAAACAATATGTAAAGGAGTCATATGTAATTCAAATAAATTTAATGACATTTTTAGCTAGGATCTAAGGAATGTGCCATGCAATGTAGACGGGTGCTGCTCTTGTTCCATCTGTCCACTAATGTCCTGTGAACAACTAAATAAAAGCTAGATTCTTCTTGAAAACCTTTCCTCTCATGTGTGTAGTTGATAGTCTTTACCTTTTCAATCATGCTATCCTAGATATCATAAACCAAATGTAGACAAGGTTTATCAGTATCAGTAGCCCGTAACATAATGTGAAAGAATAAGATTATTGTGAAAGAATAAGATCATATTCAATTGAATGCAACGGTTTGACTACAAGACTGGATGCCTCGCCCTAAGACTTAGGACGAAAGTAATCTAAACGGGCTGAAATACAAAAGCCCACTAACTAATTAATCTATTAACTAAATAGGCTAATATAGACTCTCTTAACACATAGCATACATCGACTCACTTAAAGATAATATATAGTCCACTTTGTCGCACCAAATATCATCCATAATTTTATCCTTGATAGCCTAAGCCTGCACAAAATCACCATCTATAAACAGATCCCATTTCTAACTCACCACCATGTTTCGAAGATCGGTTTTAATGGTCCTCAACCTCTTTAGCAGCATAATCGTTTAGGCAAACCGGTCTTTGCAACTGTAAGCATCTTCAAACTCACAAATTCATTGAAAATTGCAAGTCTCATTGAATGATTTATTATGAACATTCAAATAAAAGATGCATCTGTAGCAATGTAAGTAATCCAAGATTATTCTCATGTACAATGTTGGTTGCTTCTCTATTTATAGCACCACAAATATTTTTGGGGCAAGATTTAGAGTATACACCATAGTTTTCATAACCGAACCGGTGAGGCCTCCGGTTCTCGGTTCACTGGTTCAACTGGTGGTTAGACTGGTTCACCCAGTGACGTCATTAATGATTTAAATAACCTAAACATATATCCAAATCATGGAAAATATACTAATGAAAAATGGAATATATATAGCAGGCTTGTACGCAATAATGCAGTTGACTACTTGACTAAATAGTCCAATGTCTAAATTTTTTCCTATATCAAACTATCAAAGTGCAATAGCATTTAAAAGAACAAAATGCATTTTCCAATAAATCAAGTAAACCTAAGTTGTCCGTAATCTTTCAATCCTTGCTTCTAAAGGTGACAAGAGAAAACAAAGGGGGAGGAAGATCAAAACACGGTATAAAGGAGAAGAGAACGTAGAAGAGAAAGAGAAGAAGAGAAAGCATGGGGAAGTGTGGTCATCATCATCCCGCAGGAAGAAAAGGAAGTGTACAGTAAGGAGTACAAAGGGTGGTAGAAAGAGGTGGAAGATAATTAGAGGAGAATTGATAAGTAACAATAAAAATGGATCACGAAGCAACATGATTAAGTAAGAAATAACAATTAAGAAGAAAAGAGTAGAGAGAAGATGGGGGTGTGGGGAAGGGAGGTGTACAGAAAAAGGGTGACATGAAGAGAAAACGAAGGGGAGGAAGAGAAGAAGAGAAAGCATGGGGAAGTGTGGCCATCATCACCCCGCAGGAAGAAAAGGAAGTATACATTAAGGAGTACTAAGGGGGTAGAAAGAGGTGGATGAGAAAAAAAGAGAAGGGGAACTGTAAAGGAAACATGGGGAAAGGATGAAGATCAAGACATGGTATGAAGAGGGTAAAGGAAGAGGAATTCAAGGAAGGAAAATCAGAAGCAGGGGTGGCCATTGTCACCTTGCACGGGAAGAAGGAGATATATAGAAGAGTAGGAGGTAGAGAAGTAAAGAAGCAAACAAACATGATGCCTTGGAGGTGGTGGTGCCAACGTCTCAATTCATTCCTTCTAAAGGTGACAACAAGAGAAAATGAAGGGGGGGGGGAGATCAAAACAGGGAATAAAGGAGAAGAGAATGTAGAAGAGGAAGAGAAGAAGAGAGCATGGGGAAGTGTGGCTATCATCACCCTACAGGAAGAAAAGGAAGTGTACAATAAGGAGGACAAAGGGGGTACACAGAGGTGGAAGATAATTAAAGGAGAATTGATAAGTAACAATAAAAATGGATTACGAAGCAACATGATTAAGTAAGAAATAACAATTAAGAAGAAAAGAGTAAAGAGAAGAAGGGGGTGTGGGGATGGGAGGTGTACAGAAAAAAGGTGACATGAAGAGAAAATGAAGGGGGAGGAAGATCAAAACAGGGTATAAAAGAGAAGAGAACGTAGAAGAGGAAGAGAAGAAGAGAAGCATGGGAAGTGTGGCCATCATCACCCAGCAGGAAGAAAAGGAAGTGTACAATAAGGAGGACAAAGGGGGTAGAAAGAGGTGGAAGATAATTCGAGGAGAATTGATAAATAACAATAAAAATGGATCAAGAAGCAACATGATTAAGTAAGAAATAATAATTAAGAAGAAAAGAGTAGAGAGAAGGGTGTGTGGGGAAGGGAGGTGTACAGAAAAAAGGTGGCAGGAAAAACAAATGAAGGGGGAGGAAGATCAAAACAGGGTATAAAGGAGAAGAGAACGTAGAAGAGGAAGAGAAGAAGAGAAAGCATGGGGAAGTGTGGCCATCATCACTCCGCAGGAAGAAAAGGAAGTGTACAGTAAGGAGTACAAAGGGGGATAGAAAGAGGTGGAAGATAATTAGAGGAGAATTGATAAGTAACAATAAAAATGGATCACGAAGCAACATGATTAAGAAAGAAATAACAATTAAGAAGAAAAGAGTAGAGAGAAGAAGGGGGTGTGGGGAAGGGAGGTGTATAGAAAAAAAGTGACATGAAGAGAAAACGAAGGGGGAGGAAGATCAAAATAGGGTATAAAGGAGAAGAGTTCGTACAAGAAGAAGAGAAGCAAAGAAAGCATGGGGAAGTGTGGTCATCATCACCCCGCAGGAAGAAAAGGAAGTGTACAATAAGGAGTACAAAGGGGGTAGAAAGAGGTGGAAGAGAATAAAGAGAAGGGGAACTGTAAAGGAAACATGGGGAAAGAATGAAGATCAAGGCACAGTATGAAGAGGGTAAATGAAGAGGAATTAAAGGAAGGAAAATCAGAAGCAAAGGTGGCCATCGTCACCCTGCACATGAAGAAGAGAATGGCACATTAGAAAGAAGGAAGGAATAGGGCGGGAAGGAGATAAATAGAAGAGCAGGAGGTAGAGAAGTAAAGAAGAAGCAAACAAACATGCTACCTTGGAGGTGGTGGTGCCAACAAGCAGGGGCAACAACCCTCTCCGCAACAACAACAATTCCAGCGGCCGCCTTTGAGGCCAACAACTAGCGGCGGTTGGAGAAAATGCAAGAACGGCCGGAGATGGAGCCGCGACGACGGTCGGAGAAGAGCAGCAACTGCACCACCTTCTTAAGCAACAACGGCCTGAGATGAGGAGCAACGACTTTGTTTTCCGTTAGGGTGAGATGTTGCAGGAGAATCACGGAGGTGGGAGGGGGGTTAGGGGGTCGGGGGTTTACCCTTTGCGGGCATGTGAGGAGCACGGGGGCCAAAAATTAGAAAAGGAAACAGACTGGCCTGTTGTTTATAATTGGAACGATTAACTGGTTTGCCGGTTGAACCGATTGGTTCACCGGTTATTGGGCTGTTAAGCTTGATTAGCGGGTTTGAAGATCACCCGGACCACTACCGTGGCCGGTTCTCGGTAACCGGTCAAACCGATCGGTTCGTTCCGGTTTCGATAACTATTGTGTACACTACACAAGGAATCCAAAACATTTGAGTATAATCACCCTCCGCAAGCAAGCCCCACAACCTTGCAAACTGAAGCATTATATGTGGTGACTTGAACCACATTTTGTGGTCCAATTTCTTGAATGCACTACTTCATCTGATTTGTAATGTTGTACTTATCTGTGTAGTTAGCCTTATAATCAAACCTTTAAAAACATAGACACACTCTCTGACACAACCATAAAATTTATCAATGGCCTCTGAACATCAGTCCCACCATCACAAACTAGACTGTCACCTAAGTCTTTCTACTTAACCTTTGTGGGCTCAAGTTGCCTTTCAAAAGTGGCCCTCTCCCGCTGCAACAAAGTGGTCAATAACATGTTACAACCCAGAGGCACATTGCCAGGAATAACATTATTATCAACACATGCATAATAGGAATAGTAAGAATTTCTGGTCAAGTAAAAAGGCAACCTCCAGAATAAGACATACAATCAATTTAAGAATGAAGTTGCTCCATCTTCTACATATTGTATGCCTTCTCTAATGCTGTGGCCCTCCTAGGATCTCTACCTTCTTGCATGACTGATATTATGATAAACCCCATCGCGGAGGCTGTGCTTAAGTTGTGGCCACCATGGCTTGAAAGGGTGTGCTAGTCAATGAATCTAGTTTAGGAGCGCCCTTTTTCAACCATATCACGAACTCTGCATTTCTAATGAGTTTGTCTTGCCACCTTATTGCATACTTTAATGCCATGGATAAGAATCCTCATCAAATGAGCTTTCACGGAGGAATAGGAGTAGGACCTTGTAATGCTTGGGCCCACTGCCCAAGGCTCTAGCAGTTTTAGGAATGGTGACTGACCCCACATACCACTACTAGCCTTAATTGCACGCTTTGTCCTCACTCACGCTCTAGTCAGAATAAACTTCTCGATTGGTCACTCATCCTAGTACTACTTTGGACTGAGCTCGCTTAACCACAAAGTTCTTTGGTGATGGGCTCCCTGAAAAGGAGGATCTATACCTTAACTACATGCTTTGTCCTCACTCACGCTCAAGTCAGGATAAACTTCTCGATTGGTCACCTATCCTAGTACTACTTTGACCGAGCTCACATAATTGCAAAGTTCTTTATGGGCTCCCTGAAAAGGAGGATCTGTACCTTATTGCATAAATGATATTATGATAACCCCATCGCGGAGGTTGTGCTTAAGTTGTGGTTGCTATGGCTTGAAAATTGTTCCATGCAATGAAATTGGTTTAGGAGTGCTCCTTTTTAGCCTCATCACAAACTCTTTGCAATTCTGATGTCTTTGTCATTGTCACCTTATTGCATACTTTAATCCCACGCACAAGGATCCTCATCAAATTAGCCTTCACTCTAAAATAGGAACCCTGTAATGTCTGGGCCCACTGCCCAAGGCTATAGCAGAGTTTCAAGAATAACAACTGACCCCAGACCACCACTAGCCTTAACTGCGTGCTTTGCCCTCACTCACACGCAAACCAGGATAAACTTCCTGACTGGTCAACCATCTTAATACTACTCTGGTCTGAGTACGCTTAACCACAAAGTTCTTTGGCAATGAGCTCCCTGAAATGGAGCTGCACCTTGGTGATATGAGTAGTCCAATCATTCCTTTTAGGATCATTTTATTTGAGGCCTCAAATCCTGTTACGTTAAAATCCCCCCACCCCACTTAGACTCTTGACGTCCTTGTCAAGGCTCAACTATGTGGCCTCATAATATTTTCCCATATCAGTGCAGACCCAACATTGTCATGCACACCCAACTCCTGACCACGACTACCACTGTCCAAGGCTCTAGTAGTGTTTTAAGAATGATGACTGACCCTACGGACCATTACTAGCCTTAACTGCACGCTTTGTCCTCACCCCCAAGCCAGGATAAAGTTCCTGACTGGTCACCCATTCTAGTACTACTATGGGCTAAGCATGCTTAACCACAGAGTTCGTTAGTCATAGGCTCCCTGAAACGGAGGTGCCCTTGGTGATATGAGTAGTCCAATTCATACTTAAGATCATTTTATCTGAGATATCAAATCTAAGGACATTACAAACTCTTGAATGTTGCATTGAAAAAGTGACATCGAAACATAGTCCCCCCTGCAACCTTCTCCATTTATGTGGCATATTGTCGAAAAGGAGCGGTTATCCACCACTTTTGACTCCAAATTAATTGGATTGGGATCCATTCCTAATTCAACCAACACAAACAAACGAAACTCAATATTTTCCAATTCAAAACTATTATATAAAAATATTACTAATTCATATAGCAACATCAACAACTAATTTTCTAGACAAATTTAATTCCTTCTATAGCAATATTAAACATTAATAGAAGTTTAATTCCTTCTATAACAATTAAGAGCACCAGTAAAAAAATTATTATCGCAGCAACATTAGTGACTACTTTACTCAACTAATTTGTAGACAAATATAAGTCTTTGTACTGCAACACCGGTAAAAATTTGACCCTTTCTGGAAAAATTCACATTATTTTCTAGACTAATTTAAGAAGGCAGGGAGGTGCAGTAAAAGAAGGGAAAGAAGATAGGGAGGAGGATAACATGGCATAATGGAAGAGGAAGACGTATTGCAGAAGCTAAGAAGAGGATGAAAAGGAAAACAAGAGGAACATACATGGAGGAAGAACATGAGGAGAAAATTGGTGGAAAACAAGCTATCATGGAGGAGGAAAAGGTTTCGCAGAAGCTGAGAAGAGGAAGAAAAAAAGGAACACGAGGAGCATACGTGGAGGGGAGGGCGAGAAAGATACTAACCTAAGGTGGAAGAGGAAGAAAAAGGGAAGAGGAGAAGACATGGAGGAGGTTCTTGCCTGGCCGCCGCCTAGTCGACCAGTCTCTCAAGGGGGGGTCACTTGGTTGGACGCCTAACTTCTTAACCCAAATAGGGGATCTCCCAAGGTGACTGGGCGGCTAGGCGACCGCCTGGGCTGGTGTTCACCTAACTGTGCGCTTGCTTCTTTGCTGGGCAGGCTTAATTAAGGGCCCAAATACCATGCCCCACCTCATATATTTTAAACTCATGGAGCAATAATGTACCACTTTGGTATTTACATTTGTTGTTTATGGTTGGAAATTAGGGTATACAACTATAAAGTATGACTTTTGTTGGTTTAAACCTATAGAAATGGAAATGTAGAATGCTTTACATTCTCTTTATATGTTGTCTTGTGTTTTCTTATCATTTATATTGGGAGTTTATGTCTGGATTATTTTATTATTTGTATGTTGTACTTATTTTTTTCTTAAATTATTAACTCAATTAGAGTTTTAAGGATTAATGAATGTTACAAGGAATATATTATAGTATGAGTTTTTGATTCTCAACTATTTGTTGCCTCTTTTGTAATTTTATCTCATCTAGTTACATCTATTTCAAATTATTTCAGGGATTTGGATTAGGATTATATAATTTCAGTCTTAACATTCAATTATACTTGTATATAATAAACATATATGTAATTTTTTGATATAAAAAAGTCACCGCCTAGGCGACCTTGGCGCTCAGCCAGAGCAGGTGACCGCCTAAAAAATTATGGAAGATAGGGAGGACAGCATCCAGCTGGCTATGGTGGAGCTGCTGGATGAGGAAGAAAAGGAGAAGAATACATGGAGAAAGAAGAAAGGAGGAAACTGAACATAATGTTGCTGGAAGAAGAGAATACGTGGAGCAAGAAGGGAAGGAGAAGACATGGAGGACGAGGATTGCATTACGGTGGAAGCAAGTTGAAGAAGAGGAAAAGAAGGTAAGGTGGAAGAGGATGGAAAAAGGGGAAGAAGTGGGGAATATGTGAAGGAGGAAGGGGAGAAATAGACAGGGAAGTGGATGATATCTTGTTGTTGAAGAAGAGAAAGAATTGTAATGTGGAAGAGAAAGAAAAAGGGGAAGGGGAGAAAACTTGAAGAGGAAGAACAGGAGAACTGCCGTTTACAAAAGAAAGCGGAAGAGGTGGACGAGGAAGAAAAGGAAGGCAGGGGAAATAGAAAGTAAATTACAGTAAGAAAAATAGAGGCGGAGGAGTACCTTTCACCGGCGGTGGCTGCTCCATGCGACGTCTGCTCTAAGTGGCGTTTGCTGGCTAGTTGGTCCTAGTGGCAGCAGCTGGCTGCTCCAAGTGGCGCTTGTGCTGCTTCGTGCTGGCGGCTGTGCTGCTGCTGCTTGTGGCGGGCAAGGCTGCTGCTGCTGCCTGCTGTGGCAGTGGCGACCGACAGTGCAACTTGGGTTTAGGACAGGAGATGGGGTTTGGTGGATTGGGGGTTCAGGAGTATTGGGGGGAAGGGGTTAGTGGGGGTGGGGGTGCATTGTGCGTGCGTTGCCGTACATGGGTTTGCAAGTTAATAACAAAAAAAAAAACTGGGCACTCCCCCTCCGTGTCCACGGCATGTTCATGTCCGACACGCCTCCAGGATGACCACAGTTCCTCTCCCCATATTTTTGATCATTGTTTGAAAGCCTAAGTTCCTAGATATATAGCATGTCATAAAGCTTACTTTGTTGCTCAAATATTGGAGGAGGCTTATTGAACATCTTGCTATATTTTGTTGTAAATATATAGCACGTCATAAAGCTTACTTTGTTGCTCAAATATTGGAGGAGGCTTATTGAACATCTTGCTATATTTTGTCGTAAAGCCAGTCAATGATAGCAGTTATATACTTATTTGGTTGACATGCGTACAAGTCCATGTACAGTTGCAGTAAGAAACATTTTTCATATAATTATTCAAGGATGATGTTCCATATATTTCTCATAGCCAGCCAAAGGCAAATTGAATAATGAGAGAGTTGTTTATGCTTTGCGTGTAGTCGTGCTTTCATCTAGGATATTGCACCTTTACGGTATCAGCTCTGTATCACTTTTCTTGAATGAAACAACACCGCCATGCTTTTGAACAAAAAACAAGCATACACAGATCTTTTCAAATTTAAGTTATATCACTTTGAATATCTTTGAGTTTTGATTTGAACATACAGGAGCGGCAAACGGCACTGTTCTCTGCAACACAGACTAAGAAGGTTTGTGGTTTCTCTAGTCAGTCAATTCTCGGGTTTGATTGTTATTATCTTAACATTGATGTCTAGTAAATCGTCTAGGTGGAAGATCTAGCTCGACTATCATTCAAAACCAAGCCTATATACATTGGTGTTGATGATGACAGGTCGAGGGTAAGCATGTAAGTTTTTCTTCTTTTTTAAGTTAAGACACATATTAATGATGCAGCTTTGTTGTTAGGTCACGAATGAAGGATTGCAGCAAGGCTATTGTGTTGTGCCAAGTGCAAAAAGATTTATCCTTCTGTATTCATTTTTGAGACGGGCTTTCAAGAAAACCCCTAACATCAAAGTGATGATATTCTTCTCATCTTGCAACTCTGTTAAGCACCACTCCGATCTTCTCCGGTACATAGACATTGATTGCTTAGACATACATGGAAAGCAAAAGCAACAGAAGCGAACTTCAACCTTTTTTGAATTCTGTAAAGCTGAGAAGGGTATATTGCTTTGCACGGATGTAGCTGCTCGTGGGCTGGATATTCCTTCTGTGGTTTGTTTCTACACCAGGACGCTGTCTTCTCTTGCACTTTGCTTGTTACATCTGTAATTTTTTTCTTTTGTTTGGTTTTTGTAGGATTGGATTGTTCAGTATGATCCTCCAGATGATCCAAAGGTATCTATCCTACAGTTACTGTTTCTTAGTCAGTTACTTTACATAGGAATACATTTGAAATTCTAGTTTGTCGTCTCTACTTTCAGGAATATATTCACAGAGTAGGTAGAACTGCTCGTGGTGAAGGAGCGAAAGGCAATGCTTTGCTTTTCCTGTTACCAGAAGAGATGCAATTTCTTCGATACCTGAGAGTCAGCACTTTCTCATATGTTTCCGTACATACTGTTAGTTATTATCTATTAGTTTGTTTACATTCAAATGGTTTGTTTTCCATGTCTCTCAGGCTGCAAAAGTTCCTCTTAAAGAATTTGAATTTTCGGAAAAACAACTCTTCAATGTGCAGTCACGCTTGGTATGATGATCTGCTTCCACCCCTTCACATCTCATTTTGTTTATTTTGGGTTCAAATCTTTTTATCAAGATGCTGATTGGTGATGCAGGTGCAATTGGTTGAAAACAACTACCATTTAAACAAGTCTGCCAAAGATGCATACAGATCCTACATGTTAGCCTATGCATCACATTCAGCTAAAGACATCTTCAATGTGCACCGTCTGGATGTTAAGGTCCACACTTTCCTGTTCTCACGTCAACCTGCAAATAATACTTTTTAAGCTTGGCAGTGAATTGGATGATTGATGATTTTTCAGGATAAAATTAAGAGTAGAAATTTTACATAATGCTGCCTCTTATTTTGTCTGAAAGGGTTAAATATATGAATTATTTTTAGCTTAACCTGTATACAAAGTGTAGCACAACCATTTGTGGTATTTTATGGATATAACTGGTCTTTCAATTTAGTACAAGTATTAACGTAATCATTATCAACAACCATAAAAGTGAGCTTTATATGGATGCCATCAGAGTAATCAAATTTTCTATTCGGTTAACCCAAGATCTGTATCTATAGAGAAGAGTTAATATAGACTTTTAACTCAATGACCTCTGTGCCATACACCCCATAACATGACTTGATAATTAACAAAAGTAACTCTCTAGGAGCTTCTCCTTGGACTGGAGCATGGTGGAATATCTTGTCCAGCTTGAATTGACGAATACAAACAAGGCATGTAGAGGCAGAACTGATAGCCAATAATATTTGGCTGGTACAAAAGCAGTTGTTCTCCCTGAACATCTCAGCATCAACACTCTTTAATAAATCCAGAGCACATGAAAGGTGTTAGAGAGCTTCTCAATGTAGCTAAAGGATGGCATCTGAGTATTAGCAACAAGCAGGCAATAAGTTGAAGAACTCTTCTCGCACTCTCTAATTTTGTGTGGGTTCGGAGTGCTAGTTGGCAACTTGGCAAGCACAAGAACCCAGAGTGCACTAGCATAGGCAGATTGATAAACAATGTGTACTAAAAAATCACACTAACAGGAGTACTAAATTATTGAAACCTGCACAAGTAGCAATCTTTGGAAATTCCCTCCTTGATCTTTTCTTCTCAGCTTTCATATTCTCTATGAGCTAGGAGCAAACTGTGAAAGTATTTGGTGGATAAGATAATAAAGTAGTGGGGCGTACCATTGTTCAGAAAAGCGGTATGCGGTGTACGGGCGAAGAGGGTACCACATAGAGTTTATGCAGTTTGCGGGAGTATATACGGGAGTATATGTGGTTTTGGGTATTTTTTTCATTACACTAATTAAATATAAAATAATATAATGAAATCATAAATAAAAATATGTATATAAATTAGGCACTTGTATTTATTTATATATGAACATATTAATATGCATGTATGATATACCTATATATGTATATTTGTCTATATATCGAATGTGTTTGTAATAAATGTACAAATATCAGAATGTATGTATGTCAATGTACACATGTGTAGAGCATGCAGATAAATGTGAATAATTTAAAATGTATTTATGCATGTGCATATATGTGTTTATATTTGTAGGTATATTATAATGTATGTATACATATGAATATGTCAGAAGGTATTCATATAATTGTACAAATGTGTAAAAATTGTATAATATATAAATCAATGACTGTATTTAAATAATAATATATAATGAAATGTGTGTATATGTATGCATGTATGTATGAAATGCATGGATATAAGTTGTGTACTTTTAAAAAAGCGGAGTTTAATCGATCGCTTAATTGGCCAAGCGGGAGTATATGCGGCCCATGACTGCTTAGTGCACTGATTAGCAATTTGCGGTGTGGTAGGGTGACCGATTAGGCATAAGCGGGAGTATATGCGGTCGCGCAGACCGATTTCTTGAACAGTGTGCACAAGAACCCAGAGTGTATAAATCTTATACACAATTGACAGGCACAACATACATAACATGTGAATAACAAAATCTAAGTGAACTGCAAGTTATTGAAACCTGCACAAGTAGCAATCTTCGGAAATTCCCTACATCTTATCTTATCACCTTTTATATTCTTTACATCTTTCCCAACCCAGCTAGGAACAATCTAGGAAAGTATTTGTGGTGGATAAGGTAATAAAGTACTGGGTGTACACAAACAAAAGTAGATTGGATATATATGTGTGTGTGTTTTTGTGAATTATCGGATTAGGTTTGAGAGACCAAGGGTTGTTTTTCAATTAGGTAAAAAAAATTGAACATGCTATCCATTTGGAAAACAAAAGTGAAGGATTTGTGGACACAAGTACACCACCAACAAGTTGAGACTTTCATAGGACACAAATGAATGGATAGCAATAGTAATAGAATAAAAGGAAAAGTTAAGAGAGAAAGGAAAATACCTGATAGGGCATGCTACGTCATCCATAATTTCTCAAGCCCAACAAGGACAAATCAAGCAACATGGTTGGCTCTCCTTGTGTGGCATGCAGCCACTGTGATTGGGTCCCTTGCTGGTGGCAACTTGTCTTGGTGAGGTAACCAACATATGATGATGGAAGAGCATGAGAATGGGGTGCCATTTTTTTAGTAATAATATCATCTGAAGGGAGGGTTACAATGAGGAGTTCAATAGAGGACCAATGTAGGGGGAAATTGGCAGGTCCTGGCGGACCGACTAATATTATTAATGAAATTTTGATATCATCTATCTATTTTCTCTACATTACTGTTCTAGGCGCCAGTTGTGATAGTGTGTGACGTGCACACCTTCTTTACAAACCATCAATAACATATGTTGTGTAACTTATTACACCTTCCACACAACAATGTCCTCTCTCATAATTAAAATTATCATTAGTTTCTCCCCCAACAAGTTCTCATGACTTGGTTTTCAATTTATGGCACATATACAATTGCCCTTTTATAGTCTTAGAGGCTATATTTGAAACCACAAACCGATATTAGTGGCGAGTTCCTCTTAGGACCCTTCTACAATCCTTCTACTTTTTCTATCACCCGTCTGTTTTGGAAAGCGCGAAGCGGGATGCGTGCAGATTGCCCCCTTGAAGCGTGAAGCGGGAAGCGGGTTTTGAAGCGGACTAAAGTGGGCACTTTTTGAAAAAACGGTCCCCATTGAAAGATAAAAAAATTAGACTAAAATTGCATTTCACGTTCTCCCTTCAAGTGCAATACCTCCACTTGGGATCATTTGACATACCCAAACTTTGATCACCCTCGTCCACACTAATTATGATAGAAAATAGAATAATCTGTTGATTAATTCTATTAGAGAGTAAGTACATTTTGGAGTCATAGACTCATAAGCATGCAACTAAAATTTAAAAACAAGGTAGGTTAAGTCTCGGTGTATGATACATGGCGGTAATCAAGGTTTTAAAAAGCGCGAAGCGGGAAGCGTGCAGACGGGACCTTGTAGTTAATCGCCAGGCGGGCGATTAAGCGGGCACTTTTTAGAAAAGCGGATTTCCAATTCCTATAAAATTTTATGCAAAATTACATACATGTATATAAATACTATATTTTTTAAATTTTATACATATCTAAACATTGTACAGAAGATCCCTCTCAGGTTAAAAAGTAAGTTTTATAGAACAACTATACGACCAACGATGCTCTATGGGAGTGAATGTTGGGCGGTGAAGAAACAAGGTCTCAACAAGATGAATGTCGCTGAAATGCGTATGTTGAGATGGATGTGTGGGAAGACAAGAAAAGATCGCTTGAGAAATGACTATATCAGAAATAAAGTGGGGGTGGCGAGCATTGAGGACAAGTTGCGCGAGGGCCGACTCAGATGGTACGGACATGTGCAACTCAGACCTACTTGTGCGCCTATATGAAGCAATGCTATTGAGCCAACCACTATAAATAGAAGAAGCGGAAGGCCTAAATTAACATGGGATGAGCTTATAAAGAGAGATTTTGAATCTCTACATCTCAATCAGAATATGGCCCATGATAGAGCTGAATGGAAACGAAGGATCCATGTAGCTGACCCCAACATAGTTGGGATTGAGGCTTAGATGATGATGATGATGATGATCTAAACATTGTACAAGACATTATAAAACACCCATTTAGTAATGACTACTAAATTCAGTAATTACAATAATTAATTATCTGACATAACAACATATTATATCCATATGGAATCATGCAATCATATACAAGTGCCATGATGGTATGCATCCATTCTTCTGACATTATGAAATTGTGCAACAACCAAGATCAAAAAAGAATCGTACATACATGCGACATGATGATGTGCTTTCATATAGGAGGTTACCTGATTAGATTGTGCAACATCAAAAAATCATGCTAATTCAAACATAGCACAAATATGATGTATTACTATTACATCATGCAAATTAAAGCATCCCCAGGAACATGGTGAAACATAAAAAAAAATCACGCAACTATTACTAATATTATATTGCAAACTATACAAATGGCAAGATGACAATATATGTTTTTTATACAAATGTATATAGTTTACAAACAACAATAACTAATTAGAGATACTAATTACCAAACTGATTATTACACCTATTACATATACAATTTTCATTTTTTTAAATTTAGCAGGTGATTAGGCAAGTTTCAAGAATACTTGTTGTGAAGCGCCGCTTAAGCGGACCAAAAAAGCGTCCTCAAGCGGGAAAAAGCGGACAAAAGCGTTCGCTTCAAAGCCCGCTTTAGTGAAAATTACAACGGGATATGTACTTGGGCGCTTAAGCAGGCGCTTCACCCGCTTTTTTATTCACTGGTAAATACTTAATTCAACTGCAATTGCTACCACATTTTTTTTAGATGTGATGTCTTTTTTGAAACGAGTGTTTGCAGACGTCATATATTTCACAACTTCAGTTTGAATGTTGTCTCACATTATTCATTCCTACAACCATATCCAAACTGTTCTGCTCTCTTACCATCATTGCTACATGCAAATGACCAATCAAATTATCCCAATAAAGAAATTTGCCTTTATTAGCTTTCTTGCCATTGACTCATCTATGTTATGCCTAAAACACTTTAACCCTCTTTGTTAAGGCTAACTTAGGGCTCACAATCTCCTAACAACATTAATAATTTCTTCCCCATGGATGACCTTAATTGCATGATTATATCGCTGACACACGTATAGTTAATGGCTAAAATGTCATTTGCTTATTAGAAATACGTCCTATACTGGTTTTTCTACTAGTCCCTTCAATCTCTACATTTTGACGTGTCCACTCAATATACTATAAGTAGGTTGCATGGATGTTCTTTTGATGGTTTGTCGACTATCTTAAGATTTTGCATTCCCAAGACCCAAGAATTCATGATCTCACAACTTTTGACTTAATTTTGCTTCTTCATCGACATCTTAAAAAGAAAAACCTAGAATCCTTGCTCCTTTAAACTGCCTTTAAGCACCAACGTAGTGACACTTCTTTGACCACACCCACCATAGTTGTTGAAATTGGGATCCATGTCTTCTTTTGAACGACAATGTGCTTAAAATCCTCCTCATTTCTTACTGCACGTGGATTCTGATACACCAAGTGGATGGTGATGATGCGTAAAAGGCAATAAACTTTTATAGTTGGCTGTGAATTTACTAAATACCCTCTTTTTTATTGGCTTGGGACTAGCTAAATTTGCACATGACTATGTGGATAAGCAATAGATGTACTTGCGCCTACTTAGGCTCCCTAGACGTTGACTAAAAGGGGTTAGGCCCTATTTAAGTCATTTTAATGGCATATCAACTTATTTTTATAGAATGAGAGATCTTTATTTGATTTGTTAAACAAAATACAATGTTCTCCCTTTTATAGGATAAGAGAGTAAGTCAGAAAACAGAACTAGGCAATATGGGATAAAAGAAAAGGCTAAAGACTAGACAAGTCTAAAGCGCATAACAAAAGAAATAAAATAACATAATGCAATAAAGCATATATACTAATACCCCCCCAAGCTGGAGCATAGATATCAATCATGCCCAGCTTGTCCACTATGTCTGCTGCTTGATTAGAAGTGCGAGTGTATGGAGTAGAGACGTTCCCAGACAAGACAACCTCTCGGACTAAATGGCTATCCACCTCAACATGCTTGGTGCGCACTCATGAAATGTTGGATTGCTGGACATGAATATAACAACCTTGTTGTCACAATACATAGTAACATGATTTAGGTCAGAAATATCAAACTCCTTTAGAAGACCGCATACCCATAACAATTCACTAGTAGTATTAGCCATATCTCTATACTTTGGTTCAGCACTAGAGTGGGCGACTATAGTTTGTTTCTTGCTGCACCAGATGACAAGATTACCTCCCATAAAGGTACAATAATTAGAAGTGGATTTGCGGTCTATTGTGCTGCCTGCATAATTTGAGTCAGAATACCCTGTGATTTTACAATGCCCACTATTTCTATAGAATAAGCCTTTTCTTGGGGAATTTTCAGATATTTCAGAATATGACACACACCATCCCAGTGGCACCGTCTGGGTTTATCTAGATATCTACTGACTAAGCCAACTACAGAAGTTATATCAGCCCTTGTAACAGTCAGATATATAAGTTTACCAACTAACCAACGATATTGTTGGTTGTCTGGGGATGGAGGAGAAGTATCATCATCCCGTATGCTATTAGAACCCAAGGGAGTAATAGTGGGTTTTGCTCCAAGCATTCCTGTTTCCGACAAGAGATCGAGGACATATTTCCTCTGAGATAGGCAAATACTTGAGGAAGAGCGAGAAACTTCGATACCTAGAAAATATCTCAATTTTCCCGGATCTTTAGTGACAGTGTTTTTCTAGGTACTCTTTAGTACCTGGATGCTTGCTTGATCACTCCTAGAGAAGATTATATCATCAACATAAACAATCAGAATTACAAGGCCAAATGAAGTTCTTGATAAACACTGAGTGATCGGAATGAGAGCGGCGAAAGCTGAATTTCTGAAGAATACTACTCAGTTTGTGAAACTAGGAACATGGGCATTATCTCTATCCATAGATAGCTTTGCGTAACCTGCATAGTTTAGAGCACGCCCCCCTGAGCAACAAATTCATGTGGTTACTCTAGGGATGGCAATAGGTCAGTTTTCATTGAAACTGACCCGAACTCGAACCAAACCGTGACTAGTAAAACCAAACAGAACCCAAACCAAAATTGAAGCTCAAAACAAAAGCCAAACAAATTCGAACCCGGACAAACCCGAACCTGGAAACTGAACCCGAACTCGAACCGAACTACCCGAATACAATTAAAACCATTCATATCAGCATGTTTATGTTTAATGTTTGAGAATATTATCTCTTTTAGTGATCAAAATGCTCTATACATATTCAGAAATGACTTGAGTTCTTTGAACCCAATCATCAAAATCTCACTACATACAAAATAAACAAACATTAACCAAATACAACATAGAATTTGTAGATAAAATACACTATTTAATATCGCATTCTGTTCAGAATCATTTATTGCATATAATAGCCATCCACTATCATGCCATACAGAAAGCCTACGAAGGTACATACGACGATTCTTGTATAAGATTGACATATGTCGAAATATATATATACATATCTTATATTATGTAGCTCTACTTTATATACATATACCCGGGGTATGAAATTACCTTTTCTGCCATGTCTAGTTCCCTCCGACCCATAGAAGAGGTCCTTATTCGACACTAGCCTCTACGACAACAACGAAGGAGGCGACCAACAGGGGTGGGATGATGACGCTGAGTCCGAGGGGTTCCATGGGTTCATAGAGGAGATGGCTGGGCTCATGTCAGATGCCAAGAGGAGCTACACCATGGATGAACTGTGGGGATGCTGCTGGAGATGCGGTAACTTGTACAGACGAGATGCAAGAACACAACCACCCAATTAATGAACGAACTGGTCCACCTTTTATGCCGTCTTCCTCATTGTATTCAATCTGCTCCAGGTCCCTCGACATCCGAGTCGCCTTACCGACCGAGGAGAGGGAGGCGATTGATGCCACTGTGACTCCGACAGTTTTCTTCTGGACTCTAGCCGAGGGCCCTGTCACTTGTCGATCATTAATGTAGCAAAGAACGACAGGAGGAGAGGACATACATGGATTATGGTAGGCTGGCGGCTAGGGTTGACGAGTGAGAATGGAATAGAGAGAGCGAGAGGCAAAGAGCCAAGAGACTTGGGAGGTATACTAGGCCTGCGCGGGTATTTATTCTCGATCGAGCGGAAACCGTCCTTGCCCCCGAGAAATAAAAGGTTGCAACCGAAACCGAACCCGAACCCGAAGTGAAGACGAAAAAACCAATTTATGGATCGGATTCGGTTTGGGTTCGGTTTGAATCAATTTAGGCGGGGTATGTTTGCCATTCCTAGGTTGCTCCATTTATACCGCCTCATGCTGATCACCATATAAAAGGGCGTTTTTAACGTCTAATCGAAACAGAGGCCAATCACAATTTACAACCATAGAGATAAGAATACGAACAGAATTCAGACAGGCAACAAGAGAGAAACTCTCAAAATAAATGCACTCCATATGTTTGAGTATAGCCTTTGGCAGTTAGGCGAGCTTTCTACCATTCAATTGTGCCATCCGATTGATACTTTATAGTAAAAATCCAGTGACAACCGACATACGAGCAATCAACAAATGCATCAACCAGGTCCGACATATGTCGATCACTAAGAGCTTGCATTTCAGTCTCCATAGCCTGGCGCCATGCAGGGTGCTGTAAAGCATGAGCAACATTCTTAGGAATGATACAACAGATAAAGCAGAGGTAAAGTTGGCAAAGATTGTGCCCAGGTTAGCAGTTGAACAAAAATTCCAATAGGATGTGAATGCAAGACCTGGTTCCTTTTCATAGACAAATAGGAACATCTAAATCAGAAAATACCTGAGGTGGAGGTGGATGTACCGACGATGATATAGGAATTGGTAAGGGAGGGGCCATGAAGGGAGTTGTAGCTCTCGGTCGTCGTTGGTACACTTTCAGAGGCGGGATGGTGCAACATCTGAAGGAGGCAGTTTAGTGTCAACTGACACAGGCAAAGTTGTATCAATCAACAAATTAGATGTCAGAGTAGACCCTGCTGCAGAGTAGAATGTTAGATCACATCTACACTAACAAATCATTTCTTAGCAGAGTGATCATAGCACTTGTATCCTTTTTGAGTCTGAGATTACCTAAGAAAACACATTTGGTAGGTTGCATGTCAAGTTTAATCAAGCCATGACGGATGTTTTCGACGAAGCAAGTGCTTCCGAAAATTCGAGGCACAACAAATAGCGGGGCATCGGGGTTTTAAATTTGATAAGTTACCTGATTGCCAAGGACAGAAGAGGGCTTGCGATTAATCAGGTAACATGTAGTCGAGATAGCTTCAAGCCAGAAAGTTTGCGGTACATCATAGTGAAAAAGAAGGGTGCGGGCAACCTCAAGGAGGTGTCGGTTCTTGCACTCCGCAACCCCATTTTGTTGCGGTGTGTAAGGACATGAAGTTTGATGAACAATACCCATCTTGCGACAAAACTGGCTGACAGACAATTGCACAAATTCTGGGGCATTATTAGTGCAAACACTTTAATAGGTTTGTCAAACTGGTCTGGATCTCAGTAAAAAAGGAGGTGATAATATCTAGCATGTGAGATCGATCTTTTAATAAAAATAGCCAGGTAGTTCTAGAAAAGTCATCAATAAAAAAGTATTGAAATCCAGAATTACTTGGAACAGAACATGGACCCCAAACATCAACACGCACAATATCAAAAGGTTGTTTTGAACCAACACATGGTTTCTTTAGTAAGACTTGCACGAGTTTGTTTGCCCACCTGGCAAGTCTCACATTGAAAGACAAAATCTGAAATAACATGAATGAAATGCTAAAATTGGGCAGGAGATGGATGGCTCAGTCAATTATGCCATTGTAGGCCTGTCATAGACGCAGTCAGCAGAGCAGTGGTCTTTGGTGTATCCAAGTAGTATAATCTATCTTGTCCCTCATTGCTCGAACCATACTTGCTAAGGCGGCAAGGCGACACTGTGCTGGGGCTGGACGCCTTGCGCCAAGGCGCGACTAGGTTTTTCCCCACTCATATACACACATTGTATAGTTATATATGTAGTTATCTACATATTTATATTTTATAGTCGATCTCCCCATATATATATATATTATTGTATGAAAAAATAACCAATTACATTTCTAATAAATTATCATTGACAATAATGTCAAGAACACGAAAAGAATTATTGTAAAGAATGTAAGAGAGTGATTAACAAATAAATATATATTTATTGTCATGCATAGCTACAAGTATTAAGCAATGTAATCACTATCCTTCATAGCATAGCTACTAAGTACAATCTGAATTGAAGGTGCAACCTAAGAAAAATCAAATGTGTACTAAGAGTATTAGATCCAGTCAAACAAAAAAAGAGTATTAGATCCAGTCAAACCCAAAAAAAGAGTATTAGATCCAATTAAAAGTGATATTTGGCACATAGAATAGGCTTTGAAGTTCATAAAATAATGTAGAATTAGGAGAAATATGGGAGGTAGTGCCGGAGTCAATCACCGATTTATTTTTACCATAAGGTTCATAGGAGGCAAGGAGAACAAAATCTCCATCAGTAGAGGCATCTATAGTGGAGGGAGCGAGACGAGCCCGAAGTAGCTGTTCTAACTCAGAGTGAATCCATTGTGCAGATGGTTGGGATGAAGAGGATGGTGCAGAATCAGTTTGATCATAGTGACCTGATTCGCCCATGCATGCTTACCATGCTTAATCTAACAACGGTCTTCAGTATGGCTGGTATGTTTACAAAACTAACAATAGCGTTGTTCAGAAGATGGTGGGGACCAACTGAAGAGGAACCACGATCATGTCCAGTAGTAAAGCGACCTCGGCTGCGGCCTCAACCACGAAAGGAGTCTCTAGAGTGGATAGGAGTCATTGGGTCCTTTTCAGGATATCATGTAGGGTAGGCAACGAGTCGCTGGACATGATATGATTTACCACTCAGAAAACGAGTGGGGCAAGCCTGTAAGAAATTGCATGATTTAAGTTCATCGCACTGTCGTCGTATTTCAGTAATGTTAGCAGAGGGGGGTGATACACCTCAAACTCGTTCCAAAGAGCGCAATATTGATTATAGTATTCCTCCACAGAGTCAATAGTAGAATACTCCTTTTGAGCCAGGTGTTTGAAAATTTCAATCACTTTCTTCGGATTTTGTTGATGAGAGTAAACATGTGAGAGTTGGTCCCACATGGCTTTGGCAGTCCGTAGCCGAAGGAGAGATTGGCTGATTTTAGGCTCAATATTGTTGACCATCTAGTTCATGACACCAGAGTCCTCCTTAGACCACAAATTATAGGCTTGTTTAGTCTTCTCATTGACATTATCAACATGTATGACAGTAGCTTCAGAAGTAAGATGCGAGTAACGACCATGGGCTTTGACATAGAGTTCGAAGGCCGTAGACCAAGTGTGATAGTTGGAGCCATCCAACTTCACAGTTGTGATACAAAGCGTCCGAAGTGACTCAGCAGACACCATCAGAAGGATATGCCAGATGGCAGATACGTCGGCAAGAAGCAGCACATAAACAAGAGACCCAACTCATGGGCAACAACAATAATCAACATGCAAGAACAATAGTCAGCAGACAATAGCTGATGTTGTAACCCAACTCATGGGCAATGAAATAGGCCTGGATCACTAGTTCTGAAGAAACCCGCAATGGGGCGGTAGACAACATCAGTAGATCTGAAGCATCAGATCTGAGAAGCCTACAGAGGAGCAGAAGAGATCAGAGAAGGCCCTACACCACCATAGGGAGAGAGTTACCCCACCATGAGGCACATGCATGCAACAACCGAAGTCCTTTTAGATTTTCAACTTGCAATTTTTAGAAAGTTTCCAAAAAGAGGAAGAGGGGAGAGGAGGTTGATTAGGAGGCTATATATGGTAGTCAATGGTGGCTCGTGGTAGGGCGGAGGGAAGGGAGGGTAGTAGGAGAATAGAGGATGGAAGGGGGCAGCAATGGCTGTGAGGGGGGGGTGGGGGAAAAGATGGTTGCGGTAGCATGGTTAGCAGCGACAACATGGGCTATGGGGAGGGCTGTGTGGCGGCGGCAAGGGGTGAGAAGGGGGGGGAGAGGGGCTGTGGTGGGTTACGGGGAAATAGGGAGGGGAGGAGGAGGCGGCGGCGACGTGGAAGGAGAGAGAGGGAAGGAGGGGGCAGCGACGGGAAAGGGGGGTGGCGGCTAGGGTGGGGGTAGGAGAAGGTGGCGGCTAGGGTTAGGGAAGGAGATTAAGGAGGATCATAGTGCTTTGGTACCATATAGACTGAGAAATCTTTATTTGATATCTTAAACAAAATACAATGCTCTCCCTTTTATAGGATAAGAGAGTGAGTCAGAAACAAAATTAGGCAATATGAGATAAAAGAAAAGGCTAAAGACGAGACAAGTCTATAGCCCATAACAAAAGAAATAACATAACACAATAAAACATATATACTAATAATTTTCATTCTGATTAGATCAAAACAGGTCATTTTGAAGGTTAAATTAGATCAAATGTGGAAGGAGGGGGCAGCGATGGGAAAGAGGGGAGGTGGCGGCTAGGGTGGGGGAAGGAGAAGGTGTCGGCTAGGGTTAGGGAAGCGGATTAAGGAGGATCATAGTGCTCTGATACCATATAGAATGATAAATCTTTATTTGATATCTTAAACAAAATACAATGCTCTCTCTTTTATAGGATGAGAGAGAGTCAGAAACAAAACTAGGCAATATGAGATAAAAGAAAAGGCTAAAGACGACAAGTCTAAAGCCCATAACAAAAGAAATAACATAACACAATAAAACATATATACTAATAATTTTCATTCCAAATAGATCAAAATAGGTCATTTTGAAGGTTAAATTAGATCAAATGAGGCCTGAATTTGTTCAAAGCTAGGTCTGTTTGTGTCAAGTTAGGGCCTGATTGGGTCAAATTAGGTCTGTTGTCGGCCCTTTTTTGTCAGATTTGGGAAAAACTAAACCTTTTTTTGCGTTTGATGTCATTTTAGGGCACAGTAGGGCAAGGTAATTCTCATCAGGTCTGATCTGGAATATATTAGGGTAAGTTAAGTTTCCTTTACATCCAAGTTTGGTGTAATATTTAGGTAATGTGAGGTGTGGTTTTTGATATCATCCTTTGAAATCCTGGTAAGGGACAGGTAAAATGTATGTGCTGATAGCTTTCTGCAACAGCGTTGCAACCAGGAGCCCATAAAAGAAAAGGCTAAAGACGAGACAAGTCTATAGCCCATAACAAAAGAAATAACATAACACAATAAAACATATATACTAATAATTTTCATTCTGATTAGATCAAAACAGGTCATTTTGAAGGTTAAATTAGATCAAATGTGGAAGGAGGGGGCAGCGATGGGAAAGAGGGGAGGTGGCGGCTAGGGTGGGGGAAGGAGAAGGTGTCGGCTAGGGTTAGGGAAGCGGATTAAGGAGGATCATAGTGCTCTGATACCATATAGAATGATAAATCTTTATTTGATATCTTAAACAAAATACAATGCTCTCTCTTTTATAGGATGAGAGAGAGTCAGAAACAAAACTAGGCAATATGAGATAAAAGAAAAGGCTAAAGACGACAAGTCTAAAGCCCATAACAAAAGAAATAACATAACATAACACAATAAAGCATATATACTAATAATTTTCATTCCAAATAGATCAAAATAGGTCATTTTGAAGGTTAAATTAGATCAAATGAGGCCTGAATTTGTTCAAAGCTAGGTCTGTTTGTGTCAAGTTAGGGCCTGATTGGGTCAAATTAGGTCTGTTGTCGGCCCTTTTTTGTCAGATTTGGGAAAAACTAAACCTTTTTTTGCGTTTGATGTCATTTTAGGGCACAGTAGGGCAAGGTAATTCTCATCAGGTCTGATCTGGAATATATTAGGGTAAGTTAAGTTTCCTTTACATCCAAGTTTGGTGTAATATTTAGGTAATGTGAGGTGTGGTTTTTGATATCATCCTTTGAAATCCTGGTAAGGGACAGGTAAAATGTATGTGCTGATAGCTTTCTGCAACAGCGTTGCAACCAGGAGCTGATTTTTGGCAGTTTCCAAGCCCGCCAGATCTGGCGTCTTTTTCCAGTGCCACATATCTACTAGATATCTATCTAATTAAGAAAATTCTAGTACCAGCTACCACTATCATCTCATGTGTTTTATTAATTGATCACTGGGGGTTTGAAATTTTCTCTCCCAAACTAGGCCTAAGTATAGAGAACTCCACAATATAAATGAATGCAAGAGAGTCTAGACCAGCAGCAGATTCTGGCAGTTGCCCAGCCCGAGAGATTAGGGTCTTTTTCAAGTGACACATATCTACTAAATATCTGTTATATTAAGAACATTCAAGTCTGATTAGATCAAAAAAGGTCATTTTGAAGATTAAAATAGATCAAACGAGGCCTGAATTTGTTGAGAGTTAGGTCTGTTTACGTCAAGCTAGGGCCTGATTGGGTCAAATTAGGTCTGTTTTTGGTCCTTTTATGTCCGATTTGGGAAAAACTAGACCTTCTTTTGCATTTGATGTCATTTTAGGGCACAGTAGGGCAAGGGAATTTTCATCCGGTCTGATCTGGAATAAATTGGGGCAAGTTACATCTCCTTTAGGTCAAGTTTGGTCTAATATTTAGGTGATTTGAGGTGTGGTTTTTGATATCATCTTTTAAAATCCTGATAAGGGACAGGTAACATGTATGTGCTGATAGCTTCCTGCAACAGCGCTGCAACCAGGAGCAGAATTTGGCAGTTGCAAAGCCCGCCAGATCTGGCATCTTTTTCCAGTGCCACATCTCTACTAGATATCTATCTAATTAAGAACATTCAAGTACCAACTACCACAATCATCTTAAGTGTTTTATAAATTGATCACTGGGTTTTGAAAATCTCTCTCCCAAACTAGGCCCTAGTATAGATAACTCCGCAATATAAATGAATGCAAGAGAGTCTAAACCAGCAAGCAGATTCTGGCAGTTGCCCAGCGCACCAGACTAGGATCATTTTCGTGTGACATATATCTACTAAATATCTGTTAAAGAACATTCAAGTACAAGATTACCACAATCGTCTGATGTGTTTTGTATATAGAATATTGAGATTTGAATATCTTACTCTTAAACTAGGCCTAAGTGCAGAGAACATGGTTTTATATAAACTCATTGAACGATTTATATGGATATATCTAAATCTATATGCAGATTCATGTATGATAATAACAAAAATGATAAATGTAAAAAATATCTAGACCGCCTAGGCTTTGGCGCTTTGACTGCAAGACGCCCTGCTATGGAGGGCATCATCCCCTAGCTGTCTAGAGTCTCTAGACAGCCTTGACTTAAGTATCAATGAAATTTTCAATGTTTTGTATACTTGTATTGTAGATTTCTATCTGATTATAGATATCCACCATTTTGCTTAATGTAATCATTCAATCGAAATTGCACCACGTGTATTATATCTGTTTTCAAATGTTCATCCGTTTGCTTAAGTTTGACTGATTATTCAACCTAATTCTAACTAGAGCAACAATGATTGGTTTGTACTTTTTTCCCTTCTGAATTGAACAGGATTGGAAGCTTTTTGATCTGAACTAAACTCGCTTTGTTTGCCCATTCATGATTTGGTCGGTTATGTACCCACCTACAATTGTCATGGCAATGTCATGTTAAAAACTTTATTTTTTAGGATTAGACAAACTACTATATAGGGCCGTAGGGCTGGCAAAACAAGACCCGACCCAGACCCGGAATTTTTAAGCAGGTTACGGTTCAAGGTTTTTTCGACCTGACCCGAAATTGATCCGAATCCGAAGAACTCGAAATTAATTTTGGGTCGAGTTTAGGTTTGGATTGGACTTCCCGAATTGACCCGATTGAGCCAAAATTCACAATTATATAGTCAAATAAAATTAGAAATACAAAACTTTAAGACACCCAATGGCCTATTCAATTACTAATCCATTGGACATGTAAGTTTATTTTTACAATTCTACATGGTTTTGTATTAGTTTATGTGATTTATTATGCTAATTGTTTTATGATTTTGTGTTTAAGATACTCAAACTACACTAAGCTTTGTATGTGTTTCTCAATCTCATTGTAAGTTTGTCACAATGAAATTTGTTGATTACACTTGAAAATTATTAATGATTAGACAAATCATAGCATTTTTAAATTGTTCTCTTGTATTTAGATTTACGGGCCAGACCCGACAGACCCGAAATGATGATTTGCGGGTCGGGTTAGGGTCAAGGGTTTTGACCCAAAAATCCATCTTTTATAAAATTACGGTCTAGCAAAAAAGTGTTGACCTGGAATGAGCCGAAATAAAACCCGCTCAACCTGAACCGATTGCCTCCCTTAATATAGGCTATACTGGACTCCAAACCATATGGGAAAATGCAACTTTTGAACAGCTTTTATTGTGTATATCTAGTAACTTTTATATGTAAGTAAAATATAAGAACTGTACAAGAAAAACCACAGTAGTTAGAACTGTAGGCTTACATTATACCAATGAGCTAAAATGTATGATTAGACACATGATGAGTGAATGTTTCGTAAGTTGAAGAAAATCTCTCCCCATGTCTTCATAGCCTGCCTATCACAGTTTAAATTAGCTATTTCACCACCATACGTGATGCACTGCAGAAGAATCTTGTTGTGTATTTTCTCCCTTTGACCAAATTTCTTAGGATTATTTATATTTCTCCATAGTTATCAAGGATCCTGTTTAGGCGTGCCTATGCTCCCTTGGCTCTAGGTGGGCCGCATTAAATTGGGCGCCTAGGTTTTCAGATAACTGAAGTGGATGTGTAAGGCTTTTAGGCTCAAATTAAGACACTTAAAGATCAAATTAGCATGAATTAGGTCCGTCTTTGGGCAAATTAGATCAAGTTTTGTCATTTTAGGGAAGAAATGTCTGATTTAGATCAGGTCGAATTTGGGCAAATTAGGTTTGATTTCAGGAAAAACATGCCTGACTTGGTGAAATCATGTCTTTGGGGAAATTAGGTCTGATTTTTCCAAATTAGGGCTCATTTAGGTTATTATAGGGTGAATTTAGGTTTGACTTAGGCTGAATTAGGGCAGATTGAGTTAAATTAGGTCCAATTTAGATCAAGTTCGGTCAAATTAGCGCCAATCAGGTCTAGCTTTTAGGTCATGATAGTGTGATGTAGGTTAAGTCATGATTGATAAAACTTAAGGATAACCGATATAAATGTACATAGTAAGCTAAATACATATAATAATTTAACAAATATGTAAAACCCTAAAAAGCCTAGGTGCCCTAGGTTCTCCTTAGGTGTGAAGGACCGCATAGCTGCCTAGATATATATGTTTTTCTCTTATCTGTCTAGTGAACCTATTGGGATTTTTTTAGCAATTTTCAGCAAAGCAGAACCTATCAAGCTGTATGGAAAAGCTTCTTTTTCGGCCTCCACTCTTCTCCAGCCAGGTGGCTTCATCTCCAAGAGCTACTACTGTGGTTATTATTGTCAAAGTTGTGCAAAGTGAAACTGTAGAAGTGGGAAGTGAGAGGCCAAGCTAAAAGCGCTTAAGCATGGATTGGCTAATTAAGTGGGCACTTTATGAAAAAGAAGAATGTGTAGTGTAATAATAGCCAAGTAATAAATAGTACTAAATTATGTAAAAAACCACACAATAACCAATTAAAATGATGGATTTATTGTATAACATTCGGATACTTATATAATGTAAAATACAGTATATTTGTGTCCTGAAACTGGTGGTTGACTACTATATAGGATGTCCAAACGAAGTGCAAGTCTGGTCTTTTCTTACATGACAACTGTCATGTGATTGACATCCTCCTCTTAACATAGAAATATTCTTTTACTTTGCAGGCCATATCAGCTTCATTTGGGTTCAGTAACCCGCCAAAGGTTAATCTCAACATAGACAGCAATGCATCAAAGTTCAGGAAGAAGCGCAAGGTTGGTGATGGACGCCATGGGTTCAGTGAGAGCAATCCTTACGGACGAAAGGCAGGTGAAGATGGAAGGCAGTTTATACGGTATTAAGTGTTCGTGGACACTGAAGCAGCTGAAGATGGGAGTTGATTCATGCCGTATGAGTAATTTATTGACAGTGGTACACTCAGGGCAACCGAACCAGATGTATAATGGAATATCAACGTATCGTGAATTTCCTTGTTTGGAATGAGGGCTCTTTTATGTTTCCATTCATTCTTTGTAGAATACTGTCCGCACAGGGTTGAACTAGTGTGCGGGCCTGAAATGGTGCCAAAATTTTGTATGGGTATTAGCTTTATCTTGTTTTTTTTAAAGGCACTGAATTATAATCATCGGTTTCATGGGCCTTCCAACTCTTGTAATGTTTTTCAGAAGTATTTGTATGTTTGAGTGCAAGCCTAGTCATGGTGGGTTATACGTAGATGGGTGTCCTCTCGTATTAAAAGGAAAGTTCTTGTGCCTGTTAACATAGATTTTATTAGCTGCACTCTTGTTGTGGATTTTGACGTCCCAGGCTCCCAGCTGGCTTCATGCCTGCTGCTAGATCATCGCCCGACAGTTCGATGATGGCAGTTTCATAATTAACTGAAGCAACCTTTGGTGCTTGCATGTGTCAGCTCTTTAGCCAAGTAGTTTCACATAATTTATAAAGTTAACTCCTTGTGTTCGTAGCGTTCAAGTAGACCACGAAACAAGCAGGAGAGTCCCAAGAGTACAGTCCTTTGTATAAATCTGTTGAAGATTTTTTTTATTTGATTAGTTTTGCGGTCTCTTCTTAAAAACGTAGTGAGTTGCTGTTGAATGTCAATCCTCTCCTTTGTGTTAGGCATAACTGCCATGTTACATCTTAAAAGCTTCATCAACGTAGTGAGTTGCTGTTGAATGTTGTTAATCCTCTCCTTTGTGTTAGGCATGACTGCCATGTTACATCTTAAAAGCTTCCATCAACTACTGCCTGTAGTCACAATGTCGATGTTGCATGATTGGAAAAGTGGTGTGACTTTCAGTGAACCAACATTATTATAAGTGGATACATGATAATGCTTGATTGTTCACATGATAGTGGATTGCGTTTAAAATAAAACGTGAACACTGAATTCTAGATGACATTCCTATAATTTCATTTATAAGCAACGGTTGAAATGTACTTGAAGTGAAATATAGTCTACTACAAATGACATGATCCAAAAGTGATATATCTAGCTTCTTGTGATGTACAATAATATCAATGAGGGGTTAAAGCATAAGGACTCCCCAAAACCAGACTCCGTAAAAAGAAGTAAAATATTTTAAACCAGAGCTATTAGAAGTAAATTTGACAAGTACCGTAAGTAAATGTCTAACAAATTTAAGATCTTTAATAAAAAATTCCCAAATATATTCATTCATAACATGCTACTAGACAATTCATTAAGTGACCCCAAATTACAAACTATATAGCAAAACATGACCCTCATGTTCCTTAATCATAACATGACATTATATATAACATAAATTGTAAAATTGACTCTGAATACAACAAAATAGAACACCCTTTTTGGGACCCAAATATATTTGTTTGACTCATAAGAATCCACAAAACTAATTTCCCACACCTCTGTATTATTCTATTTTGTCTTAAGAAAAGGTTCCTCTCCACGATACCCCTAAGTGATATATGATGAGATCCAAAAAATGTTATAAGCCACAAGAGAGACAATGGCTCCAAAGAGATAAAGAATTTGCCCAGAAGTAAGAGTATGAATATGTATGTATTATTCACAGAATTCTACGAAAAAAGACCGTTCTAAAAAACTATCTACAATCATAAAAACATTCTAACTATTAAAAAGAAAAACAACATAATGCTACATGGGTTGAATGCTGATTTTACTGTTCTGCCCTCAATAACTTGGAATGTATAATCCAAATTGATACTAATGGAAAGCAATCTAAGGATTTCCAACCTCACTAAGATAAGCCACACCTTAGCAAGTACAATTATAAAAGAGTAGGGTGTCATCATACCATGACCTACATCAACATCAAGTTCATCATGGATACTCCATCCATGACACCTCATCTATCACATGTGATATTATCATATCTTCATATTCCCATCACATTGACATGACTCATGTATCAGATTGGAGATACAATCTTATGGCACCAAGGGGAATGTACCTTATGCAGATTCTCAGTCACTTGTATGTACTTAATAGTATAGGACTTTGAGAAACTTCTTACATTCCTTGAATCTCTACAAGTATATCCATTATATTTCCCAAATTTCCAAACACAAGGGAGTTCTATAGTGCACTTTGTGGACTTAAAATATTAGGGGTTTCTTTATTCATTACTCCATCTACTATTCTTACATGATAAGATGAGTTGAATTCATATTCTTCATGTTAGTGTCAATGGGATTCTTGTTTTTCTTACTCCTCTTCATCTCGGTGTCACTTTCCATGATAATCTTTTTCCTGTGGATTTCTTGAACTTATTCTTTTTTATTGATGATGTATTTGTCGCTCCACTTGATATTCTAAAGGGGGGTGAGTTCCTACATAGTAGCTACAATGTCCATTTCATCATCATGTTGCTCCTCTAGTATTTCTATGACTTCATCAACATCATGATTTTATGAAGTGTGCTTCTACAATTGACTTTTGTGTCCTTCTCTGTCCATTGTTTACTTGTTTTGATATATGTTTGAATTGTTCAGACTTTTGCCCCAAACTGCCCTATTTTGGTATGCCATTTCCACTTTTGCTTTGTTCACCTTCTTCTTCCATAACCTCATAGGTCTAGTTGGGGATTGTTGATGCCTTTCTTATATTCTGCTCGTATTCTCTTTTGTACTTTTAGCAGGCATGTCATCCTCATTCAATAGGCTTTCAAATATTTTAATGTGTGGTCTAGTATCTAGTGGTGGTGTGTCTTGTGTGTACCTCGGTCCCCTTCTTGTTCTTCCATTCCGTCATTGTTGTCTTCCAACCAATAGTGGCCTGGTTCAAAATTTTAAAAGTAGTTATTAGTGACTCTTGTCCTTTCATGTCTCCATTGTGTGATGGAAGGGTGGAAAACCTATTGCAATTCTTTGATGTGTGCCCTTCATTACAATACAATCTCACACTCCATACCGTTAAATAACATAGAGGAGATAAGTTTCTTCCTTGAATTGACATCCACTTCCAGTCTAGAAAATCGGCTACCTGCATACGGATTTATGGAATTTGGCTTTAAGGAAACAAGCAGTCAAAAATTACAATCTAACATGCACATACATAATGAACATTTTCCTCTTTGGCTCGTGAATCCATCATATCACATATTAGTCTCATGGATAGATAAATTATTTAATAATCATTATTCACCAAACCGAAACTTTTTTGAACAGTTTGATTAAGAAATTTCTTCATACGAGTTCACAATGATTAGAACTTGTGTATCACACTAGAATTGGGATTTTGGAGTAACTTCTACAATAAATCATACTAATTTTAGTTTTACAACATGTGATAGAAAGTTATTTGTGTAGAGGAATAAAATTTCGAATTTCCATGTACTACACCCCTAAAACACTGTGGGATCTCATTTCTATGTTATATATCTCCTAAATTAGTGAAATTAGATGATTCAAATAGAAATTGCATAACAATGATCTCTAGAATAAACATTAAATCATTCACATTAAGGAATAGTGAACTCCTACAACTCAAGGTCGTGGGAGATAGGACCCTAACTAAAAAATCACCTTAAACAATGGCTCCAACTTCCAAACTTCAAGGCAACACCTTCGACTAGGCTAAAGAAGGAGAAAAGAGAGAAATTAGGAATAATAACTAAGCTTCCTGCATTGTTTTTATTTTTTGGAGATTCAAACAAGAGGTTAAGTAGAGGATAAAGAAGATGATTGAAATAGAAAAATGGAAAAGACATACCAAGATTAGATCTCTACTGGATTAGGAATTTGAATCCTAGCTTAGGTCATGCAACATCCACCAAAACTCCACCCCGCACTTGATATCAAAGAATCATGACCGCTTCATATGTGTCATGGTTGTAAGTAGGGTTTGAAGTGTCTAGGTATACATAAATACAAGGATCATGGAACATAAAAACTACACTTAAATCCCTTTGCTAAATGTTTAGATAAACATGGAATAGGTTGTCCATCTAATGATTAGTCATCCTGTCTGATGGGCTTTGATGAACCAAGCAGTTAGTACTGGTGATTGAAAAGAGACTCCGATTCTATGCTTCTAGGACATACTCACTGATCTTGACAACTTGGGCACCGAACCACTTTCACCGCTTTTTGGATAATAGGTGTGGGTGGGGGTCCATAGGGAGCAGAGGGATCATTGCTCATGGCCAATATATCATCAACACAGACCAGGAAAGAAATCAAGGTCGAGCCTTTGTTGTAGATGAACAGTGACGTGAATAAAAATTTGATGAGACTAATGATTATTGTTTGTGATTAGTTACTAGTAAGTGTGACTAATGTCTAGATCAACAATTACATAAACTAGTGATTCTTCCTAAAGTTGTGATACCGATCCTCACTATTGTTTAATCCAAATAGCAATTAATTAGATGACTAATGACTTCACATATTGGGATTTTTGTAGCTAATGGGAAATAAGGTTACTATTTACCTAGATTAAATTGGTTGACATACTAATTACCAAAGTCAACCGACAAAGGGTCAAAAATTAGTGAAAACCTAGTTAAGGCCAGCTAGTAACCTAGGGTGGTTTCTCTAGAAACCCTAAGGGTTTACAAACCATAACTAAGGTTTGAAATTCTTACAAACAAATCTATATTCCTTAGGAAAACATGAGGTTTTAAATATATGCTATTTTATTCAAGTTTTTAGTTGTGACATGGCCAACATAACTTTATAAATCAAATTACTCATAGTTAGGGTGCCAATTGTACCAACCATTTCTAGGCACATACAAAACATGTAAGGCGATCATGTTAAATAGAATTCATTTTATCATCATTCTATGCTAAATAAAAGTAAATGACATACATAAGGTTGCAAAACATAATCAGGACTACAAATAAGTTTCATGGTATCGTTGAACTCACCCCTCATAGTAGAATTTCACCCTCAAAATCCTAGAACGTAGTTGTGTAGAGGCGGAAAATCTCCTTGTTTAACTCCTGCTTAGGTTGATATAGTTACTAGTTTCCAAGTAACTATATCACGCATGACCTTAAAAGATCTTCAACTATATTAAATTTCCTTTTTGACTTACTATCTTTCTACACTTGAAAGGACATGTGAAACCTTGACTCCGTCCCAAAATATTTAGGCAAAACAACCCAAAACATGCTCGTAACCAAGGTCTTGACATGAAAGACAACAATATAACATGTATCTCATCCTTATAAATTTAAGCCACCTTTTTGCTGAGTAGGTATCTTTTGTCTCTGTGAAGCATGCTAGTTTAGTCAGTCTACCAATAATTTTCCAAATGGAATCATATCCCTTGGTTGTCTTATAGACCACTATGAAGTCCATACTGACATAATTTTTTTCCACCCAACTTTTGGCAACAATTGTAACAACCATGCACGTTTCTTAACAATCCTATAGGTTTCTAATGCCCTGCCTCATCCTTCTTACAAATGAGACACTTGGCCACATCATCCGCCCCATATCTCTTCAATCTTGACCACCAACACAAACCTTAAGGTTGTTTTACAAACTTATGATACGACGTTGCATGGAATAAATTGAGCAACATGCTTCATGTAGATGCATATTCCTCAAATCCTTCTTTTACATGAAAATGAATTGAACCATCATCATACTCATGAAAACCTTACAGTTAGAAACTCCAAGCCCCTAGAATTAACTCTGTATAAGAAAAACTATTCTCCATGCATCTATAATCTATCATGCCCAAGTTAGTTCAATCTATAGTTGTTCCAGAACACACCCTGACAAGGATACTTCTGAATATGTATTCACATGCATGGGAGATACATATTCCCCTTAATACAAGACATATTAAATAAACACACATGTTTAACAGATGAAGACACATGGCTTCCTACTTAGAACATATAATATGAAATTGAATTTTTAATGATGATATCTTATCATGCATTCATATTTCTTTAACAAACCCTACCATCTTCTTTGCCTCATGTTTAACTATTTTGATAAAATACACACTTAAGACTCTTATGAATCATAAAGATCCCAAATTGTTCATAAAGATAGGCCATTCAAACCTTCTGAGCTAAGAACACTCTACCAATTCAAGATTTTGTGTTAGATAGTACTTTTCATGCTTCTTGAGCTGTCTAGAAGCATAAGATACTATGTGATTTTCCAACATAAACACTCATATAAGACAATTTCTTGAAGCTTCATAGATTATAATATATAATTTCATTGGAAAAACTATCATTGTTGCATATGTCAACTTCTCCATAAACAACTATCAACTATGTTTACATCTTTTAGACCAAACAAAAGATGTGTACTTGTTGGTTATCTTGGTCAAAGGTATAACTATAGATACGACGTTGTTGCTAAACCACCTATAGTAATCAGACAATCTAAGGAAACTATATAAATTTAGTATCTTTATTTACTTCAATTAAAACACTCACTCAATGATCCTAAGATCCCCTCACCAGACATGACACAATCAAGAAACACTACTGTGATAATCAAACTTACAACAATTAAACTTTGAATACAAGTAATGCTATCCCAACAACAATAGATCTAGATGTGCATTCTTATCATGATGTGTAATATGTGTTGTGCGTATTAGCATATCATTTATAAAAATTAATACAAACTATTCTAAATAGGGATTTAAAACTCTATTAATCATATTATAAAATTTAAGGAGTGTTGGTCATCCCAAATGTCATAAACACACATTCATAGTGTCCATACCTAGTTTTTAAACTCATCTTAGGTATATCATGCGCCTCGGTCCTCAACTGATCATTTAATTACCACATATCTTTCAGGAAAATAGAATAGCTTCCTTCAACTAATCATACATATCATTTATTATTGGAAAACAATACTTGTTGTTGAATGTGACTCTATTCAACTTCTAGTAATCTATAAATAACCTCTAGTATCATATATTCTTTATTCTCATTAACAAACAAGATGGAATTACCACATTAAAATATAACTCAACAACTACTAAAGGTGCGTATTTGTAACGACCCCGCCTCCCGGTAACCCCCACTTAAGGGAGAGCAAGAGGTTAGAGACGTTATCCCAATAAACCAGATCAAAGGTTCAACAAATAATCAATAATAATTATGAAATTCTACTATCTAAACTGAAATCTGGTATAAAATAAAATTTTGCATACCTTTTTAAAACTTTGGAAATCTACTTCTATCCACAACTTTGGATCTATTCTATCTAATCCTCTTTGCTCTTTATTTCTTATTTTCACAATGTGTCACTTTATTGTTTGTTCATTTCAGGGTTGTACCTAAAACACCGACAAACAAAATGACGGTCAACATATAAGAATATGCCGGTATGTGGGGACAACCAAAAGTTCACAATTATGTCTAACAAACAAATTATCACTACCAAGGTAATTAACAAGTCAATTTACATTTTCATTGTGTCAATCTCCACCGCTTTTTCCCTAACCCTATATTACCCTCTCTTGGGTTTGACTTAAGGCCACCTTCTCAATCCCGAGCTTGGTGTCTAGGGTCACCTCTCATGGTGCCCTTTAGTCATGCAACATAGACCACCTTCTCATTCCCGAGCTTGGTGTCTGGGGTCACCTCTCATGGTGCCCATTGGTCTTCCCTCCTGGGCTTGACCTTTTTGCATCATCCATTAGGGTGGCATGTAGGTGCGAGAATACACATTTATATTACAAGGGTGATAATCATAGTGACTTTATAATTTGCAAGAATGAACATCCAACTGATAGGTTGCATTCAATGCAATTAATCATTTGGAAAACTTTCAGGAAACTATTTCGATTAATCATAATTAACCACATAACTGTCAAGATGACTTGGATGCAGAAATAATTCAACCAATCAAGAAACCAAGCAAGAACACACAAGTTGATCCTGAAAAAGGCATCCAATTTTTCCTATCATTAATAATGTCTTTATTACTCCTAGTTGTTTCCTAGGGTTATTAATCCTTTTTACGGTTTTGAGCATAATTAAGGTTCCACTTCATTTTTATTACTTTAAACCCCAATTTTATAAAATCACTTACAAACCCTAATTATTTCATCTTTCTTTCACAAAAGATTCTAAGCTCATCTTTTAGCAACATGAAACCCTAATTTCGGATTATAAGTACTTTTCTTTTCTTTTTCTCTTATTTAGGGTTTCTAAGAATATTAATCATCATATTAGGTTTAAAATCCTAAACCTTGCAATTCTATCTTTAAAATAGGTTAAAATTCATCTTTATCATTAAACAAGTTAACCATGCTCGAATTAATCTATTTGCAATATTAAATCTATCCTTGATTAACAATTAGGGTTTCTGACCACAAATTAACACCCTTTTCATCAAAATAATACACTTTTGTTAAAAGAGATAGATTTAGGCTTTCAAACCATTTTGACCTATTCCTTGCATTTTTCTAATTAATTTTCATGTATAAACTTTTCTTATCTGAGCTTTCTAGCAAAAGATACGATTTTATCAAGAAAACTCCTTTTTATTGATTTATTTGCTAATTTTGAAAAAATAAGGATCGCCCGATCCATGCTCTGCGGGTCCACTGAGGATCCAACGGCCTAGGATGCGTACACCTTTCTTGCAATCAAAAGTAAGCCAAAGGACGGAAACATCCTTACATATAAAGAAGGCGTAGAGGGGTATTCTAGTAAAAGATCGTGAGGTCTTATTCAACCTTTGGCCCGAGCACCACAACTCCTATGGTCAACCAGGGAGTTAACTCTGGGCTTTCGACCTCCTGTGAGCATGCCAGTCGGCCAGGGAGCTTCACCTCCCTCCGTCAAACTTGACTAGGGGTTCAATTGTAGGCCGCAATCATGGTGTGACCCTCTCCTACTCGCCGGACTCTGGCGAGGTTTGCTGAGGTGACGAGGGTGAAGGTCAAGATGAAGAGATCAATTGAAGGCACGAGAATACTCCTTGTGCTCTTCTGCAGAGGTTGGGGTAGCAAAGAGGGGTGCTGGTGCCCTCATGCACCCTTCCCTATATATAGGGTTAGGGCAGGTCCTTGTCGAATTGGGAATTCTCCCAATAGGCGGCCGATCCCCTACAAAGTAGGGTTGGTTTTGTTCATTTTCCTCTTCTGAGTCCAAAGGAATCAACCTCAGGCTTGCACACTCCCTGGATCGCGAGAAAACCTGAGAGGAAAAACCCTCTATAACTCATAGAGTCCCAGTCCCAGTGGGACTTAGATGATGAGCGCCATACATTGGATTAAGATCCAACGACCCTCGTTGCACGCAATCAACCAAAAGGAAATACATTTTCCTATTTGCCAAATTAATGCTAGATTTTGGAGATAATTTGAGAAATTCATATCTCCTAAACCATAACTCCTCTTTATCTCAAATTTTAAGGCAAAGTTCATCTTGACATTATCTAGCTATTTATAAAATTTGGGAAATAAATTCCAATGGATGAGAAGGATTGCTTCTCTCCCAAATTATCCTTTAATCAATCCAAAATTAATTAGTATTTCTTTTCCTTTTGCTATTATCTTGTTATTTTGGGTCCCTTGGACCTCAAGAAATCCTAAAGGCATGGATTCCCATATTTGGGAACATCTATTTGCCTTTATCATCTTATTATCTATATTTCACATATTCTCCTTTTATTTAATTAAATCCTTTTCCTTTTTATTTCTCTTTTCTTTTCAATTGGGCTCAATGGCCAACAAAGCCCAATATCAATCAATCAAGGCCATTTCACACGAAATTCATAACAAATCAAAAATATATTTCTTTTATTCTTTAAAAGAGAATTACATATTTTACTACATTCTTAAGAAATTGAGGTTATTACATCCTCCCCTCCTTATGGGAATTTTGCCCTCAAAATTCAAACAATCAAACAAACAAATCAGGGTATGCTTTCTCCATGTTCACCTTCAGCTCCCATGTGGCCTCATCCTCTCCATGGTGCCTCCAAAGAACCTTTACCATCTCTATATTCTTGCATCTGAGCTCTTTCACCTTGGTATCTAGAATCC
Source organism: Alisma plantago-aquatica (assembly GCA_963693085.1). NCBI lineage: Eukaryota > Viridiplantae > Streptophyta > Magnoliopsida > Alismatales > Alismataceae > Alisma > Alisma plantago-aquatica. Next base: position 296,679,145 of record OY856413.1, on the reverse strand, counting down.
ACAAAGGTGACTCAAGATAAGTCAGCTTCCCTTGAAGCTCAATAGGTTCAATGCTCAACACATGGCTCGGATCTTGCACATATTGCTTCAGGTTGGACACGTGAAACACATCATGCATCATGCTATACTGAGGGGGTAACACCAAATGATATGCAGCTTCACCGATCCGTTCTAACACCTCAAACAGACCCACATATTGGGGACTCAACTTTCCTCTATTCTTAGCTATAGCTTGGAGCGGTCAAATTTTCAAAAACACATGCTCTCCCATAGTGAAATACACGTCAGTCCGCTTTGCATCAGCATACGACTTCTGCCGATCCTGGGCTCTCTTCAGCCTTTGCTTGATCAAAGCAACTTTATCAGCATACACTTGGAGCTCATATGACCTCAACAGCGTCCTCTCACCCACATCATCCCAGTGAAGTGGGGACTGACACGGTCTCCCATACAAAGCTTCATACAGAGGCATACCGATACTGTCTTGGTAGCTGTTGTTGTAGGCAAACTTAGCTAAAGGTAAGTACTGCTCCCATGAGCCACCCCAATCGAGCACACAAGCTCTCAACATATCTTCTAACGTATGGATTGTCCTTTCTGACTGACCATCTGTCTGGGGGTGATAAGCGGTACTAAACTTCAACCTGGTACCTAGTTCTTCTTGAGCTTGCTTCCACAACTTGGAAGTAAACTTTGGGTCTCTATCAGAGATGATCGATCTAGGTACACCATGCAAACACACTATCTCTCTGATATATAGCTCAACTAGGTCTGACACCTTAGTAGTGGTCTTTAAGGCAAGGAAGTGTGCTGACTTTGTAAGACGATCTACCACGATCCATATCACATCATGACCTTTCTTTGTCCGGGGTAGACCCACCACAAAATCCATGGTGATCTGTTCCCATTTCCACTCTAGAATCTCTATCGAATGTAAAAGCCTACCCGGTCATTGGTGTTCAGCCTTCACCATATGGCACGTAAGACTGTTGGCCACACATGTCGCAATGTCTTTCTTCATTCCTGGCCACTAGAAAAACCTCTGCAAGTCCTTGAACATCTTAGTAGTTCCTGGGTGTACTATGTATTTGGATCCATGAACCTCTTGCAAGATACGTTCCTTTATTGATGAATCCGTCAGAACCCATATGCGATTCTAAAACCTGATTCCTCCGTCTACTCCCATAGATAGACGAGTCCGTGGCTTCATCATTAAACCTTTCATCTTGTCTAGCTCTTCATTGGTCAACTGTACTGCTATGATCTCATTTAACAAATCAGATTGAATCTGGATATTAGCCAAACGAACTCGATCTTCTAGCGGTTGTGGAGTCCACTCCACTAGCTTTTCCAAACTCTTCCACTGACTGGACAAAACAACTGTACACTTAATCTATTTCCGAATCAAAGCATATTCTACGACATTCACCTTACCAGGATAGTAGGCGATGGTGAAGTTGTAAGCCTTCATATACTCCATCCATCGTCGCTGTCGTCGGTTCAGGTCTCTCTGTGTCAGTAGGTATTTCAAGCTCTTATGGTCGGTGAAGATCTCAAAGGTAGCACCATACAGGTAATGCCGCCATATCTTCAAGGCATGAATAATAGTAGCTAACTCTAGGTCATGTGTCAGGTAATTGACCTCATTGGGTTTGAGCTGTCGGGATGCATATGCAACCACATGCCGATCCTGTTCCAACGCACAACCAAGTCCCATCTCGGAAGCATCGGTGAATATCATGAAACCCTCATTGCCAGAAGGTAGAGTCAACACAGGGGCGGTGGTAAGATTCTCCTTCAACTCCTGGAAGCGTGCTTCACATATGTCAAACCACACAAACTTCACATCCTTCCGGGTTAACATGGTCAACGACAAAGCAGTCTTTGAGAAATCCTTGATGAAGCGACGGTAGTATCCGACCAACCCCAAGAAGATGCGAATCTCAGAGGGATTCTTTGGTGCTGGCCAGTCTTGAACTGCCGTTACTTTGGCTGGATCTACGATGATTGTTCCTCCTGAGATGATGTGTCCAAGAAACATGACTTGGTCTAACCAAAACTCACATTTCGAGAACTTTCCAAAAAACTTATGCTTTCTCAGGATATCAAGGACTCTACCCAGGTGATCACAGTATTGGGCTAGGTCATACGAGTACACCAAAATGTCATCTATGAACACTATCACAAAAGAGTCAAAGAAAGGCTAGAACACAATGTTCATGAGGTTCATGAAGACACTAGGTGAATTGGATATTCCAAACGGCATGACCACAAACTCATAGTGGCCATAGTGGGTTTGAAAAGCCATTTTAGGTATATCCTCACTCCTTACTCTCACCTGGTGGTATCCTGACCTCAAATCAATCTTGGAAAAGACTCGAGCTAATTTGAGTTGGTCAAATAGGTCATCTATTCTAGGCAAAGGATACTTACTCTTAATGGTTGCCTGGTTGATCATCCGATAGTCAATACACATCTGAAGCAACCCATCCTTCTTTTTCACAAAGAGGACTGGTGCTCCCCAAGGTGATGTACTGGGCCAGATAAAGCCTTTATCCAACAACTCTTGCAATTGGGTTTTCAACTCAAGCAACTCTACAGGGGCCATTCTATAGGGTGCCTTAGATATAGGGTTAGTCCCAGGAGCTAACTCGATGGAGAAATCTACCTCCCTCTCAGGGGGAATTCCTGGTAGATCATCCGGAAACACATCCGCATACTCCTGAACCACCTCTATCTCCTCTAAGGATTTTCCCTTAACTTCAGGTACGGTAACTATGGCTAGGTAGGCTCGAAAACCTTTGGATAACATCCGTTCAACTTTCAAAGCAGACACATAAAGGCTAGTTGTTGCATCCCTCCTTCCTCGAATGGTGAAGTGTGGATGGCCGGTCTTTCTAATAAGAATCTTCTTCTCTCTACAGTCAATCTGGGATCTGTAGGTAGCAAGACAATCCATATCGATGATTACATCAATATCATTCATATCGAGAAGGATGAAGTTAGTGGGAAGCTCATGGTTCAGATACTTTACTGGAAAGATAGGGGTTTTCAAAAGAGAGGAATAAATACGACCACTCGGGGTTGTGACATCCAAAACGTAACCCAAATCCTTGATATCCAAACCAAGCATAGTTGCTAGATTTCTCAAAATAAAAGTATTAGTAGAACCAGAATCAAAGAATGCTTTTACATTTTGTCCCATGACTTCCAACATGCCTACATAGTTTATATCACATCAAAAAGATATTACATGATCTACTGAACTAAAAGGAAAACTTCTAGCGGTTATTACCCTCGATTAGCCTATTAGCATTCACCTGAGCTTCTTCATTATCGATGACGAACACTCTAGCTTGCCTTCTCTCTCCATATGGGGGTGCTCCGGCTGGTGCTCCTACTGGAGGTGCTGCAACTACTGGTTGTGCTGCAACAGGCTGTGACCCCAAAGGTCCTCTTGGGTCGGGCTGAGGGCAATTGGAGATGAAGTGTCCTTCTTGTTGACATCTGAAACACACCTTCTTATCAAAATGACACTTCCTAGTATGTGTCCGTTCGCAGGTGCGACACTGCTGGAGACGACCACGGGGCTTGCCTTTGTGCCCATGCTTACTTTTGTTGTGGTTGCGTCCTTGTCCCTTCTTGTGTTCATTCCTCTACCCTTAAGCTCCCTCAATGAAACCCATGTATCCTTTGGAGGGATTCTGTGCAGGCATCACCGTCCTTTCCATGTCCAAGGCTGTGTTGTAGGCTTCAGAGAAGGTCTTTGGCTTACTAGCCATCACATGTGGCTTGATGGCAGGGTGCAGACGCTCTATGAAGTGGTCCACCCTTCTTTCTTCATCCATCATGTGACCAAAACGTTCCAGGATGCGGAACTTGTGACCAAAGTCTGCAATTGACGAGCTTCCTTGAGTCATGTTGGTGAACTCTCACTCCTTCTCCTTCTTGGATGATATGGGGATGAATCTGGTGGTGAAGATGGTCTTGAAATCGGTCCACTCCATCGGTTCTTCACTTAGGTCTCTTCCTGTGATATAGTTCTCCCACCATATCTTGGCTGCACCTTCCAAAAGGTGAGTAGCAAACAAAACCTTCTTGTTTGGCTGTACTTCAAGCATATAGAATCCATTCTCGACTACAAGCAGCCAATCTTCTGCCTTGTCGACCACTTCAGACTTATTTTCTCCCTAGAACTTCTCGATGTTGAACTTGACGAAGTCTAAGATGGTGGCTCCCAGTCAAGGATGAACAGGTAGTGGCTCGCCATTCTCATCTCTAGCTATGTCCCTGAGGGCTAAGGCATGGATAGCCTCAGTCAGCCGTTTCTTTTGCTCCATCCATACCACATCCGTAGTATGGACTACCATAGCCAGTTCCGGACCACCAACATGGTCCTCCTCCATCTGGGCTACTTCCTCATACACATGTTGTTCCTCATATCCCAGTCCCTCCTCTTATTTAAGGTTGCTGAAGGGTATTGGTTCAGGGTTGGGGGCCTCATGCACAGCTTCTTCAAGTCTCTTTCTTTTCTTTGAAGTTTCACCACCATGGTTCCACTTCCTCTTCTCAGAAGACCCATTCTCTTTGTGGGGAGGCCAACCACTGTTGGTGGCAACCGAGATAGCCATAGTCTTTGTACGAGCCATCTACATAAGAACACAAACATACCTTTAGTCTATATTTAACTATTTATACTTATGTCGATGACATCTTAATTACACATCTTTTATTAATTTGATGGAGGATTCCTTAAACCTTATCAACCTTACCCATACCTCAAGAGGGTGAGGAAGAGAGAGAGAAAACCCTAATCCTTAAAATCCTTAAGAGAATTTGAGTTGAGAAGGGATGAACAAGGTGAGAGAGTCCTAAAGGTATCTTATTTTGAGTCAAATCCTAAGACACTGGCCAAGCAGTCACACAATCTAGGAGTCCTCATATTCTGACTAGCGGTGCATAGGAAAATATTACCAACTCCTGGACGTGATCCTTTTCTAGACACCTCTGTCTTTCAGAAAATCCTCTGATAACTCCCTCAGTTCTATAGAATTTGTAAAATTTAATAATTATTAAAGATTAGATGAGGAACCTATGCTCTAATACCAATTGTAACAACTCCGCCTCCTGGTAACCCCCACTTAAGGGAGACAAAGAGGTCAGAGCCGTTATCCCAATAAACCAGATCAAAGGTTCGACAAATAATCAATAATAATTATGAAATTCTACTATCTAAACTAAAATCTGGTATAAAATAAAATTTTGCATACCTTTTTAAAACTTTGGAAATCTACTTCTATCCACAGCTTTGGATCTATTCTATCTAATCCTCCTTGCACTTTATTTCTTATTTTCATAATGTGTCACTTTACTGTTTGTTCATTTCAGGGTTGTACCTAAAACACCGACAAACAAAATGACGGTCAGCATATAAGAATATGCTGGTATGTGGGGACAACCAAAACTTCACAATTATGGCTAACAAACTAATTATCACAACCAAGGTAATTAACAAGTCAATTTACGTTTTCATTGTGTCAATCTCCACCGCTTTTCCCCTAACCCTGGATTACCCTCTCTTGGGTTTGACTTAAGGCCACCTTCTCAATCCCAAGCTTGGTGCCTAGGGTCACCTCTCATGGTGCCCTTTAGTCATGCAACATAGACCACCTTGTCATTCCCGAGCTTGGTGTCTGGGGTCACATCTCATGGTGCCCATTGGTCTTCCCTCCTGGGCTTGACCTTTTTGCACCATCCATTAGGGTGGCATGTAGGTGCGAGAATACACATTTATATTACAAGGGTGATAATCATAGTGACTTTATAATTTGCAAGAATGAACATCCAATTGATAGGTTGCATTCAATGTGATTAATCATTCAGAAAACTTTTGGGAAACTATTTCGATTAATCATAATTAACCACATACCTGTCAAGATGACTTGGATGCAAAAATAATTCAACCAATCAAGAAACCAAGCAAGCACACACAAGTTGTTCCTAAAATAGGCATCCAATTTTTCTATCATTAATCATGTCATTATTACTCCTAGTTGTTCCTAGGGTTATTAGTCCTTTTTAGGGTTTTGAGCATAATTAAGGTTCCACTTCATTTTTATTACTTTAAACCCTAATTTTATAAAATCACTTACAAACCCTAATTATTTCATCTTTCTTTCACAAAAGATTCTAAGTTCATCTTTTAGTAACATGAAACCCTAATTTCGGATTACAAGTACTTTTCTTTTCTTTTTCTCTTATTTAGGGTTTCTAAGCATATTAATCATCATATTAGATTTAAAACCCTAAACCTTGTAATTCTATCTTTAAAATAGGTTAAAATTCATCTTTATCATTAAACACATTAACCATGCTCAAATTAATCTATTTGCAATATTAAATATATCCTTGATTAACAATTAGGGTTTCTGACCACAAATTAACACCCTTTTCATCAAAATAATACAATTTTGTTAAAAGAGATAGATTTAGGCTTTCAAACTATTTTTAACCTATTCGTCACATTTTTTTGATTAACTTTCATGTATACACTTTTATTATCTGAGCTTTCTAGCAAAAGATACGATTTTATCAAGAAAACTCCTTTTTATTGATTTATTTGCTAATTTTGGAAAAACAAGGATCGCCCGATCCATGGTCCGCGGGTCCACTGAGGATCCAACGGCCTAGGATGCACGCACCTTTCTTGTGATCAAAAGTAAGTCGAAGGATGGAAACATCCTTACCTGTAAAGAAGGCGCGGAGGGGTATTCTGGTAAAAGACCGTGAGGTCTTCTTCAACCTTGTGCCCGAGCACCACAACTCCTGTGGTCAACCAGGGAGTTGACTCTTGGCTTTCGACCTCATGTGAGCATGCCAGTCGGCCAGGGAGCTTCACCTCCCTCCATCGAATTCGATAGGGGTTCAATTGCAGGTCGCGATCACGCTGTGACCCTCTCCTACTCGCCGGACTCTGGCGAGGTTTGCTGAGGTGACGAGGGTGAAGGTAAGGACGAAGAGATCAATTGAAGGCATGGAAATACTCCTTGTGCTATTCCACAGAGGTTGGGGTAGCAAAGAGGGGTGCTGGTGCCCTCACACACCCTTCCCTATATATAGGGTCGGGGTAGGTCCCTGCCGGATTGGGAATTCTCCCAATAGGCGGCCAATCCCCTACAAAGTAGGGTTGGTTTTGTTCATTTTCCTTTTCTGAGTCCAAAGGAATCAACCTCAGGCTTGCACACTCCCTAGATCGTGAGATAACCTGAGAGGAAAAACCCTCTGTAACTCGCAGAGTCCCATTCCTAGTGGGACTTAGAAGATGAGCGCTAGGCGTTGGATTAAGATCCAACAACCCTCGTTGCACGCGATCAACCAAAAGGAAATAGATTTTCCTATTTGCCAAATTAATGCTAGATTTTGGAGATAATTTGAGAAATTTATATCTCCTAAATCATAACTCCTCTTTATCTCAAATTTTAAGGGAACGTTCATCTTGACATTATCTATCTATTTACGAAATTTGGGAAACAAATTCCAATGGATGAGAAGGCTTCCTTCTCTCCCAAGTTATCCTTTAATTAATCCAAAATTAATTAGTATTTCTTTTCCCTTTGCTATTATCTTGTTATTTTGGGTCCCTTAGACCTCAAGAAATCCTAAATGCATGGATTCGCATATTGGGGAACATCTATTTTCCTTTATCCTCTTATCTATCTCTATTTTACATATTCTCCTTTTATTTAATTAAATCCTTTTCCTTTTTATTTCTCTTTTCTTTTCAATTGGGCTCAATGGCCAACAAAGCCCAATATCAACCAATCAAGGCCATTTCACACGAAATCCATCACAAATAAAAAATATATTTATTTTATTCTTTAAAAGAGAATTATATATTTTACTACATTCTTAAGAAATTGAGGTTATAATAGTATTCAACTCCCTCATCTATAATGAAGCTATTATGCACAATACTTCTTCTATATATTATGTATTGGGTACCAGGTTAATATCAAAATCAATCCTTCTCGATAGTGGAACACTATGATACTCATCACAAAGCACATCTTCAAGCCCTCCCACCACCAATAGATCCTCTTTTTTGTATAAAGTTCAAAATATACTAACATATTGAAAACCTATTACCTTGGGCCAAAAATCCATCATTACCTTACACTACTAAAACACTACATCCCTAATATTACATCACAACCATGCATCTCAACTTGAAATAGGTCCACTTGAATTAATTGTACTAAGAAGCAAATGACACAATATGTACACACCTCCAACAACACATTAGATCCAACCAAGGAGAATTCAATAATTTTTTCAATACATAAACTCATAATAGACAAACAATATAAATATCACCTCTAGTGATAAATAAGTTTGTCACACCCACACCAACTAAAATCGAAACAAAAAATAGTGCAACGAAGTCAAAATGAAATAGTTTTATCTCCCTGCTATGAATCATGGAGAGAAAAACACTCTAGTTTAATTCAAAGCATAATCTTGAATGCTATCCTAAGGAAGGTCTCTTCCTTGAATGCGGTTGGATGGTTGTGAGACTCATCCCGAGACGCTTGTCCTTATCTCCTCGTTCTTGTTGCACTATTCTGATGCTTACATCTACCTAACTTATTGTCCCAGTTAAAGTTATGGAAAGAAGGTACTCATGTTCCCACTGGAAACACTATCTCAACTAAAAAAGACATGGTCATGTGTGGTGGTTGAATCATGCTCTATATAATCTATCAATAATGGCCTAGATATCCCTTCTAATTAAATAAATCTTGAAGTCATCACCCTAGTTGGCGATACACTTTTCCCCTACCTTTGATAGGTAAAAATTGTATCATACTCATTGATTCATACATACATTTTTTATATTGTGACTTCAATTGAGTTTGTGAATCTTTTGGCTTCAAAAGCCTCAACCTTGTAAAGATGCCAACCTATTTGTTATAGGGATAATCCAAACTATTCTGTGACTCAAATTCATATATTAATGTGGTCACTACGACAAAAATAACCTTTGGCGTCGATTATTTAAGGCCTAAGGCGTCGGTTTCCAAGCGACACCCAAGTGGGCGCCGCTAAAAGTCAGCACCTTCAGTGTCGGTCCCTCAACCGACGCCATAAACCTTCCCTCCACCAAAAATGCGCCAGCAAGGGGACTATCGACGTTGGTTCTTAAAGAAAACTGACACGATAACCTTATTAAAAATGTCAGTTATTAAGTAACAACCGACGCCATACCCCTTTCCGCCACCAAAAAGGCACCAACAAGGGCATCATCAACGTCGGCTTTATATAGGTAACCGACACCATATCCACAGCCACAACGGCTGTGCTACCCAGCACAGCTGTGGTACCTGGCCAGAATCTACTAATAACCAACACCATCGACGTCAGTTCATATACTAATAACTGACGCCATATCCCCTGCTACCACAGTCGTGCTACCCAACACAGCCGTGGTACCTGGCCAGAATAGGCATCAGGTTTACGGATAACTGATGCCATAAGGGGATAAATATGTCAGTTTTACGCTAACAACTGACACCTATGTGTTTTGTTGTCAGTTTTATACAAATAACTGACGCCTATGTTCTGATTTTTGTCTTATTATCAGTTTGCATGCTTGCTATATGGTTGGTCAGCAGAATGTAGAACCTGCAGTTCAGTTCTAAACTGCATGTGTACAACATCTATTGATATCAACCAACAACATGCTACAAACCTGCAAAATTAACAAGATAGACAATAATATATATTTATCATGTGATTCACACATATGTATAAGCACATTTAATTTATATTATTTTTCATCACACACATGTAGAAACCAGTAGTTCCATTTCATATTTCCTCCATTTTCACACACATTTAGCAACATGCAGCTCCATTCATTTCATCTCTTTTCACATTCAGACATATGTAGAAACATTCATGTATTGATCATCTTCACATTCACACATATTGCAATTCATAAAAATTCATTCACGTTCACACAAAAATAATTATGAGAACAAAGTTTAGAAATATTATTCTTTATTCATCATCATCATTATCCCAATTATATTTAAAAATTCCCACTACTTTTAGGGCTTCTGCCCATTGTTCTCTTACATCATTTAACTCATCCATCGTATAGGGAGTATGTACATCCATCGTATAGGGAGCTAGGGACCCTTCCTTCCAAGTACCTGGGGTTCCCTCTGGTTGCTGGGCATAGCACTTCCAAAGATCTTAACATCTGCATTGACCGTCTCTGGGATAAAGTGGCCTCTTGGAGTGGTTTGAGGATCTCCCTAGCCGGTCGTTTGGTTCTGGTCAGATCTGTCTTGTTAGCTATGATTAGATTCTGGACATGTATGGGGGATATCCCAGCTACTTCTCTTCATGCCATGCGTTCCATCATGGCTAATTTCATATGGGCGGGGTGCTGCCACAGTGTTGCCTGGCATTAGATTGCCAAACCTTACTCTGATGGTGGGCTGCAGATCACATACATGGATGAATTAATGCTTAATAATACTAAGAAGAGAGTGGATAGATTCATCAACAACCCAAATAACTCTTGGACCACTTGGATGAAAGAAAGATATGGGAACGACTTCAAATTTGACTGCTCTTCTAGAGCTTCTCAGACTTGGAAAAGCATGTGTAATTATGTTGAAAACCACAACCTGCTGTATAGCATTAATGCTCAAGGTACTTGGAGTTCTGTTAACCAAGAACCTACGAACAATACCTCTACCAGCCCCGTCTGGACTCGCCTGATTTGGGGGTTTGCCCACCATCCCAAATGGAGTGTCCACTGTTACAGAGCCATCCTGGACATACTTCCTACCTTGGAAAGATTGTCTAAATGGGGATATAACTCAGATAGCTGCTGCCTGTTCTGCAAATAGAATGTGGAAACCTCCAATCACCTATTCTTTGAGTGCATGTGGACTGCACAGATGTGGAAAATTGTCTGCCTAAGAAACGAGTGGGGTCAGGATGTGCCCAACAACATTACCGATGCTCTTCTGTGGGCTAACGATAGCTTTCCCCACAGCAAGCACCTCCACATCTTTGCCTCCCTCTGCATCATGGGCGTTAACCACTCTATTTGGTTCGAGAGAAACAAAGAGTACATGACCATAAAGATCAGAGCCTCAAATGCCTGCTAGACTCCCTAGCAAAAGATTTACACTGGATTATCAAGACCAGGCCTGAGTTTTTGCATAGACTCAGTTCCAACACTTGTCTATACTGGGGTTTTTGTAACTAGATCCCCTTGTATACTTTTGTTTCTAGGACCCACTTTAGGGTGCCTTGCTTTGTTCGTATAGTTTTCTATACACCTCTTTTGGAATATATTTACCTTACTCCAAAAAAAATAACTTTTCACCTGTAGTGAAGTCAGTTTTAAACACATGCAAAGAGAATGATATATATATATAATTAATAATGTATAATTAGATTGATATATTTCATATTATCTAATGAGACTACATATAATACCTAATGTATGGTATCAATTTCCATTGCGGCATGTTCGATAATTATGCTCATAAATCGCATCATATAGTATCCACATGCCCGAATGTTGTCTTGTGTAGCACACTATAAATTGAAACATACAAAATATTCAAAAATACAAATAAGCACAGTTCACATAAATAATATATACATTGGAGTCGGGAAATTACTTTCACATTCTGCCAATTTAGTGGCTGGTTCTTTTTCTTGGGGATCTTTCCTCCAGCTTTGGTGTACTCTTGTAAAGCCCTACATGTTAATGTAACACATTAAATTGCATAATTAAATAGTAATGTAATAATAGATGTTAACGGATATAAAAATATGAAATATTTCTCATGAGAATAATGGCCTTTTCATTGCGTGTCCATATATATTCAATTCCTTCCCCGTAGGATCTAGATAATAGACAGTGAATGTCTCAGGGACAATAACTAGTAACTCCCAATGCTTACCACTAGAGGTAAGAAAGTTATAAATTAATAGCTCAAAAGTCACAATAAAAATGTAATTTTCTTAAGTCTAAATTATAAGCAAAATAAACTTACCCGAAATTGAATGAAGCTATTATCGCCGTCTTCTTATTTTTACCAAAATATTTAAAAATATCACAGTAGTATGAAGTAACTGACCTAGGGTTTTCAACTACAAGACTAATCAAAGATGGAACCAAAAATCCCACATGGAGAAATGAAAAATCTGTACATATTGTGTGTAAGTGGTTGCAAAACATGTATTACGTATGCATTAATATATAAGAAACCAGATCACCGTATATAAAACAAGGTATATGGATGTATAAACAAGATCTCACCATATCCACAGCTCTATCATAGATGTGTTCAACCAATCATAATGAAACAACTCCAAAATATCTTGTATAAATATCTTGTTATCGTATGATTGACCTGCATTAATACATATGCAAAACTTGTATTACGTATACATTAATATGTATGCAAAACTTGTATAAATAGATTGTTATCGTATGATTGACCTGCATCTTCCTCCAAAATAGTAACATTTATAGGGCAATTTGGATCATGTTCACCTATCCAATCTGCCATACCCCTATAATTAGGACCTAACGAGGCATGTAGGTCCTTTGGAAGCCAACTTGGTACTTTAGGAGGTGGAGGTGGAGGCTGAGATGTAGCGGGTGTCTTCCTTTTGACTAGTATATATAATTTTATATCAATTGACTCATATATATGTACACACTAAAAAATTAACATAATGTAAATTTAGCATACAATATTAGTATAGACATCATATGCTTTGGAACACAATATCACTCCACCTTCTGCGTCACCAAGCGTTTCAGAATCTAGGTTGGAATATGGCAATGTAAGATCCCTCTATTTGGGTACTACACTTATTGGGCTCACACGAACCGTACCATCTGGTACTGGAGTCCCATGAAACATTTCCCCTGGAAGGGGTGGGTAAGCCGATGCCTCTGCAATGACGTATTCTTGACTTTTTAGATGACATGGCTTCAACCCCTACAAATTTACGTAAAGAATGTTATATGCATATATACACAAACTCCCAACCTCTATAAAGACTAGCTACTATGTCATAAAAATACTTACAGAGGATGTTCTAGGTGGTGGGTCTATTAGATTACTCCCAACCACTGTAGTAGGAGTAATAGAAGCATGACACGCCACAAGTACCGTTTGAGTGTCCGTCTGAGACGCATGCCACTTCACCATTGCTTCTTGGACTTTCCTCTCAATTAATACATCTACCTATACATGGATAAAATAAACACTAGCTATCGATTATTGAATTCCCTTTCACAATAACATTCTAAAAAAAGAATAGGTTACCTCAACTTGTGAAAGTCCCGCTTTTGGGACAAGTTTGCGCTGGGATGGCCCAAAGAACGCTTTGATTCCCATACCAGTGCCTGCACCCCTAACACGTCCAAGATGCTCTGGGTTACCCAGAGCAACTGTCAATTCATCCCTTGTGCCCTCAGGGATGAACTTTCCTTCCTTCCTCTGCTCATGCAGCTCCCGCTAATCACCATCAACAGAAATTGGTAAGTAAACATAACAATAATAAATATTGATCGATTGCTCTAATAGTTGAATTTTACCATTTTTGTAGCCACCTCAGCATTTGCGGGCTTCATTATTAATCCCTTTTTGTTTTGCCTCCCAGCTATCCACATAGCATGGCGAGGCAGAGGTGCAAGACCAATAGTAGAGGACTCCTGAGTAGCAACAGACTGAGCAGTAGACTGAGTAGTATACTCAACCTGTAGTCTTTAGTGAACCCCTACACAATCTCTTAGACCCATTGTGTGGTCATGCACATTTAGTGCACACCTTGCTCTTTGATCATCACTGATAACCTTGTTAGTAAGCACATTGATTTGGTTAGTAACACTAAAGGTTAATCTTGAATAGGTGAATACATAAGAATGTTTATTAATTAAATTGGGAGTGGCACTTAATACCTTGAATTCATCTATTTTTCTTTGGGTAACAAACTCCTCCCAGTCTTTGGGGCTGCCTTCTTCCTAAATTTATTTTTTAAAGAGAATACAAACAAAAGTTATTAGTGTAGAGTTAGTCAAAAAGTGATCAATGTCTAGAATTGGAAATCAATCAAGAACCTCTTCTCAACATCACGTATGTAATCTTAGGTGAAATTTGTCATAGTTCCTTAGGACCCTCCCACAGTGTTGCATCACACATTTATGATGCAACTTTTCATCCAAATCAAATATACTCTACAAAATAAAATTACTATTAATTTGTATCCCAAAAATTAGTAATATACAAATATAGAATTATAAATAATGATAACTCACACATAGTTCCTTCCAGATTAAGTCTTTCTTCCCCTTAGGAACTCTATGCTAGGATTCAAAAATAGGACTACAATGGCTGCGAGTAAGAACCCCAAGATATGAAATAAATGAGTTGCAGTCGACTCCAACTAGATTTCCTGCATGATCGAAATCCACAACCAGTTTGGGTCCATTGCCCCTTTGCTGTAGTAACTTGTTCATCATTGCGATGCCCCTCACTTTCTCAATTTTTTTTGCTGCTCATCAAGTGCCCCAATTTCTTTAGGGGGTACATCACCAACCTAAAATTTGACAAAAAAACACACTTACATGATATAACTATAAATGTGAGGCGGGATATATTTTTAAAACTTACATTGTGAGGCGGCGCATTGACATCCTCACCCCACGGTTATCATCATAATGGTCATCATATGAATGCTCAACCATCTGAAAGTTCACATTCAAATTGTAAAGTTCACATTGTAAAGTAATTCACATTGTAAAGTTCACATTGTAAAGTTCAGACGCATGTCGTAGGATCCCATCATTATTTTTCTTAACATCTGCATGCCACCTCAAATTTTTCGCATCTATCAAATTGGCAAACAAGCATTGAAACCGTGGTATTATAGCTAGATACCACATCACCTTGGCAGGAGAACCGGTTTTGGACTCCCCCAAAGTTGTCAATTTATACCTTGACGCACCACATTTGGGACAATATTTCAAATCCACATAGTCCTTTTGAAATAATACATAATCATTCAGGCATGCATGTATCTTCTTGGCCTCCATTTCCATTGGGCACAACAATTTCTTTAACCGGTATGTTGACATTGGCATCTCGTTTCCTTTAGAAAGAATTTCTTTCAACAAAGACAACAATGACGTGAAGCTTTTGTCGCTCCATCTATTGTTAGCTTTCAGCTTATACAATCTCAACACAGCGCTAAGCTTCGTCAACTTACAACCTATGTATAACAGTATCTCATCATCATGCACAATGTTTTTAAACATGGGAGGTGGATCGGTGTGCTCTACCCCACAACTATGCAACATCACATCAATGATGTTTACTGGAACTGGTTCGTTCACAACTACATCATCGGAGGCAATTTCTTCTTCCACACAAGCACTGCTATCGACATCCACTGATTTTAGGTTTGAAATCTCTCCATGCCAGTGCCATTCTGTATAGCCTTGTACAATCCCATTACACATGACATGACTTTTGATTTCATCACTAGTGCTGACTTTCAAGTTGTTACTGCAGTGCCTACATGGACAGTCGAACCTATCTCCAGGTTGTTTCCTATATTCCTCGGCAAATCTAATAAGATGATCAAGATCAGAAACAAACTCTGGGGTGCAGTGATTTGGAATGGACATCCATGATCTATCCATTCTATGATCAAAGAGAAAACAAGTATATATTAGAACAATATTAGGGTCTAGGGTTAACAGATTAGAGTTTATGGTTAAAACTTTAGGGTTTAAGGTCTTATATATAATTAATGGTTAAAACATCCTAAGTGAGATTAGGTGTTCAAGAACAGTCCCAAACCGAGGACTATCCAAGATTTACTCCTAATGAGTAAATATTGGACGAGTTTCTAGGCCAAAAAATACATGTGCTGTCATTCTTATATATAATAAATGTGTACCACCTATCCCATTCTTAAACACCTAATCTCACTAGTAAGTGTATAATGTGTATTGTATTTTCAAGAAAATTTCGGCAGCATTTCCCCGATGTTCTCCAAGTACATATGTACTTAGAGAACAAACGGGAAAACGCTACCAAAATTTTCAAGAAAACCTAATACACATTATACACTTACATCCTAAGTGAGATTAGGTGTTCAAGAATAGTCCCAAACTGGGGACTATCCAAGATTTACTCCTAATGAGTAAATCTTGGATGGGTTTCTAGGCCAACAAATACATGTGCTGTCATTCTTATATATAATAAATGAGTACCGCCTATCCCATTCTTGAACACCTAATCTCACTACTAAGTATATAATGTGTATTGGGTTTTAAGAAAATTTTGGCATCATTTCCCCACTGTTCTCCAAGTACATATGTACTTGGAGAACCAACGGGGAAATGCTACTAAAATTTTCTTGAAAACCAAATACACATTATACACTTACATCCTAAGTGAGATTAGGTGTTCAAGAATAGTCCCAAACTATCCAAGATTTACTCCTAATGAGTAAATCTTAGACGGGTTTCCAGGCCAACAAGATATAACACCAGTCCCTTGTTCACAACCCCATTCAACACACAATTTTCTTATAAAAACACTTATGGACAGCCATAACAACATATCAATGCTTCCTAAATTAATCAATGTATTATTTTATATATAACAGAAATCTGGTGGGTATAACATAGCAAAAAACTCAACATGTCACAACAGAAACATGTCCTTAACCTAATATACATATATTTGTAACATAACTCATTAGGAAGAGAGACCATGAAACACCACACATTAATTTGAAGTTTTCTTTCCCATCTAAGGTTATTTGCAATCTCATGCTTGTTTCATTATCTTTCTTTCTAGTATTTCTACTTGAATTGCATATATAATCAATTTCATATAGATAACCACCACATTATGTTACTAATCATTACTTCATATTATGTCCTATGTAATTTTTACTTAAATAGGAATATGTCCATTTCTCTCCAAGTGACACATTAATATCTTATGAATGTTTAGATACATTTATACTATCAATTCCTAGGGTTTACTTTTTTACAGTAGCAAAATATAATAGGGGTTATTTTGATCATTTTTTTACTAAAAATTGCATGTCTCTATGTAACTTCCATAAATAAACTATTATATATTAATATGATACTTTAATTCGCTATATTCATAGAGTCCACTTTAGGGTATGGACAAAGGTCGATAATTCTACCAAATAGATCTTCTACTTTAGAGGCAATACATATAGTATAAAGGTGAAAAAAACAGATTGAAGATATAATTTTGGAACAATTTTAGAACATGAAATTTAGAACTATGAGACAATACTCCACTAAGGCACAACTAAATAGAAACAATAATATATTTCATGGACATGGATGTGTATCCAGTTGTTATTTTTAATCATATAGAACAGTAAAAATGTCCTCTTGGGACGTATAAATAGAAACCGGGTTTGGAAGTGACATCACTTTTGTGTCATACATAAAATTGAGTTTAACACTGACTTCATCTTATTTTGAACTGTCAATCTAAGAACCCTAGCCGTGGTGATTTTGAACTGTCAATCTAAGAACCTGTCGTGTGATTAGTTGTGCTTAGGAACAAGAATCTACTGAGGGATGTAAGTAGTGACTGGCCTTCTCAATGGAGGAAATAGAGGAGGAAGAGAGTACCTGTGTCGAGTGGTGGCGGTGAGAAGTGAGGAGGTGAGCAGGTGTCGAGTGGTGGCGACGGCAAGCAGCGAGCAGGTGAGCGGCGGTGACGATGACAGGAGGCAGACCAAAGCTCTCAATCGGCGGCGGCGAAGAAAGGAATTGCCAGACCAAAGCTCTCAATCGGGAATGAAATAGAGAAGGGAGAAGAGTCTGGCTCGCGTGGGTGCTATTAAGTTAACAATAGGCGCCAGTTATTCAAAACAGCCGACACATAAAACAATAGGCGTCGGTTATTCAAAACATCCGACACCTATGTTCAATGATAGTCGTCAGTTTCAACTAGAAAAACTGACGTCTATCTACATATGCCGACAAAAGAAAAAGTTCTCAAATTATGAAGACAACGTGCGTAAACACATCGTCGTCAGTTATCGCAAGAAAACCGACGATAAAAATGGGACCAGTTTCTATCTCACAAAAAACCTTTAGTCGCCGATTGGTTTGTTAACAACTGATGCCGTATGTTAAATTTTGGAGGTAATTTTTTTTCACTGGAAAATTTGGATTTGGCGGTCGATTTTGGGCGTCGTTTTCTTATTGAGGAACCGACGCTAAATAAAAAGCGATACCCATGTCTGGTCACTCCCCGCAGATTTATGTCAGTTTTTGTATTCAACCGATGCTGTAGGTTTAGGCGTCGGTTTTTGTTAACAACCGACGACTATAAATGTGACGTTATAAGCCATTTTTGTATGAGTGGGTATTCTTGTCAATTTTCCTCAAAGATTCTACAACAGTGGTTGATTTCTTCCTTGTATATATAGCTGAAACCAACTCCTGATGCTCCACATTAAATCCTTCCTTGAACACTATTAACCTCTCATCATTATCATGTGCTAACTACAAATAGAATCTCATACTTTCATTAAAGTGTGCACCATAATAATTCACTAGATTCATCCTCTACCTCAAATTCTCAAATTGGTGCATCTTCTCATGTGGATACAACTGAGGAAAGTACCCACTCTTATACTCTCTTTAGATATCAGCCCCACTAATCTCCTCTCCAACCTCTCATATTCCACCACTACCCACCAAAGGCCAACAATTACTTTGGAAAGGTAGATAACATTTGTGATTCTCCTCTTTATGGATTCTAAGATACTAAAGGCCTTCTTCATCTATGTCAAACATAGGTCCTCATCATACATATCTGTGATACCATCATACTATATAGAGCTAGTTTGTCATAACCTTTCATTATGTTTTTCCCTATCCATGAGAAGACCTAGAATATGATGGCTACACCCTAGTTAAAGGGATGTTCATTCTATACTCTAGATGCACAAATGAGGACATTAGTATCATTAACATAGCCTTGATCACTAGGGTGAAGTAGACCTGTCAAACTGGGTCAAAATCAGGCACGTCCATGGGTCTACTAGTTTAAGTTGGGTTTGGGTGACAAAATCTACCACTCGCTAAAATAGCATGTTTCACGGGTGACTTTCGGGCACCCACAGGTGACCCAGTTAACTGAATAAAATATATTTATATTGATAATATACATATACACCTATTAAAAGATATTAGTTGTTTTATACAGGTTAACTCTTTAACTTTACCAACAATGAATGCATTCTCTTTATTTTGTGTTTGCAATAGGAAACATGTACTTGTAATATAAGGAATGTCTATTGTACATGAAAAAATTATGTGTTGTTTTTTCTGATATTTATCTATGAAAATTACAATGCATTTCCTATATTACATCGACATGCAACAACTAGCTGTTATTTTTTCTTTAATGGTGTATATACATATGTCAACAACTAATTGAATGGTTTTACATCAAACATAGTAGTTAGTTGGTTCCTTTGCACTATATTTGACATAAAACATAGTTACACGCTATTTTAAATGTTAATTTTAGTGTTAAGGAAAGTAACTAGCAACTTGTTGTTGATTGGACACATTTTATATAGGCATCTCTGGGCAACCTGCAACCTGCTAGGTCGGGTTCGTGTGTGCTTTTCTTCCACTCATTTAGAAATGTATCTTTTTTACCCACACCCACAACGACCCAACCCAAACCCAACCCACCCTCCCATTTGACAGTTCTAGGGTGAACTTGTTCCATCATGTTCATGGGATGTAGTGGAGGATGTGAAGACCATGGCTCACACACTTTTGAGTCTTGTGCCTTTTTCAAGTACTCCACATAGTACCTCACATGTCTGTGACATGAAGATGCTCGCCACTTATTATTCCTAATATCTTGCCACATTGACATTGTACTATTAATCATGGATACTCATATCAATGGGTGATCTTAATAGGCGAAGAGAATATACTCAACAACATGTGACTCCAAATAACTTCTTATAATTTTTGAATTTCTACAAGTATACTCATTTTACTTACCTAGATTGTAAACTCTAAGGGAGTTCTATGTTGCACACGATCAACTAAGATTATCAAGTACTCACCAATTATTTATTCCAATTACTCATATTTCATGATTATATGTTAATCTATATTGCCATATTACAACTAAAGAAATCTAGACATCCATGAGGGAAAAAACCTGATTTATTATTTAGTATGCACATATATAGTTGATAGTTTCATCTTTGGGTCATGAATATGAAATCTAATACATTCAAATGAAATGACATTGAAATTTTTAAATTATTACTATTTACCAATAAGATACATTTCTAGAAAGACTTATTAAGAAATTCCAACATATGAGATAATAGTGATTAGAAATTGTATATATCACTAGAACCAACACTCTAGAATAAATTCTAAGTAAATCATATTCATTTCATTTTTTTTAAAACTTAGGGATAGATCTATAAATACAAAGTATAATTTTGAAGTACATGTATTACACACCAAACAACCTTAAAATCTCATTTCTAGGTTATATAACACGTCAACTAATTATGTAGATGATATAGACCGAACTTGCATCACAAAGATATCTAGCACATAAGATAAATCACCATCTTGAAGGAAAAAAATGAAAATCCTACGTCTCAAGGTTGTAAGAGAAAGAAACTTAGATCCAAAAGATCCTCAAATGATGGTTCCAAGCACCAAACTTGCACGCAACACCTCCAACAAGGTCAAAGAATGATAAATGAGATAAATTAGGAAGGACTAGGTTTCCTTCATAAGTTCTATAGAACTTTATCCAAGAGGGTATAGAGGAGATAAAAAAGATACTCAGTAGATAAATAGTGACAAACTATCTAATATTTTACCTTAAAAAAGACAAGCTAAATAATATTAAGATTGTACTAGGTTTAGGAAGTTGATTCCTAGTTTGAGTCATACAATATCAACAAATGAGATTTGAACTTTCAAAAGACATATGTATAGGGGTTGGGCGACATGAAATTTGCATTTAAGTCAATTACAAATTTTTGATGGAGTAAGGCATTATTCTGTCTGACTATGGGCTTTCCTACTTGATTCTACTAGAAACATAAACTAGTGACCATCACTCTCTACTATTATAGACCCATTAGTCAATACTATTGATTAGTCACTTCGATTCTCCCAAAATAGTAGTTCTAGTCTCTTGATATTAGTCAGTGTGTTATTCATTCTAACTACCCATTAGTACAATGACCATTCTAATGAGAAAACCTATAGTAGCCACAGGGAAACAAAGCTACTATTGACCTAGTCTGGATTGGTTGGTTGACTTATCACCCAAGTCGACTGAGTAAGGTATAAGCTGAGTAAAACCTAGTTAAAATTATCTAACAACCTAGGAGGGTAAGGTAGTGACTATACGGGCTTCCAAATTCTAATATAGAAAAGTCCTCTACAGAGGCCCAACTGTATAGTGATTCAAAATGTTTCAAACTGAGTTTATTTTTCATGTGTTTGTTGTAAAAAAATCAGTATACTTTTTGAAGTAAAATTAATCATATCTAGGGTTTAATGATAGAAAACCCCAATTAAGAACGTTTGAAACACATCAAGCAGGTATGCAAAGCATAGTTAAAGATTATATATTTTATATTAAGTAGAAGTAAACCACATAGTTAATGTGATAAACTACGATCATGGTTAAAATATGAGACACAATTTCATAATCATGAAGACATAATGCAAATGTAGGATGACATGCGTAATGATAAGAAGTATATTCTGACATGGATGTGGTAGTCACATCTGGTAATAATCAGTGGATCCTTGATTAGAGAAAATACTTGAAATTGGACTGTTGATTAAGGTAAGTGGATTAATGAGAGTGATTCAGATGGAAAGATGAGAATGAAATTGAATCAACATTATATTATTTATTGATGTAATTTTTTTGCTTATTTTCCATGAATTATATTTTGAAAATTTCCACTTCTTCATACATACTACTGATGAATAACATGCACAAAGCAAAAACCCTACTAATTTTGATTAATGAAACAAACTCTTTTAGCATCAATTATGTTTATGAAAGATCAATAATGTCGAATAACAATCAAATGAATCTCTAAGTAACTTGTTCCAGAATTCCTCGAGTGATGTAGATGTTCCCTTGATACCTATAGACGAAGGTGAAATGGGTTTCTTGTAACAATTCAAGTGTTGCGAGAAGGTTACTAGATCTTACATATGAAACATACATGGAATTGTGGAGCTTCACTTATGTAGTGATCCAAAAATTTAATAACCATAAAGAGCAGAATGTGGGACTTCATTTAGTGGTGTGACCCATATCTTAGTATACTTGTCCAACTATAGTAGGGTGTATGGTCTTATACTACATTCTTCAGTGTACTTGTACATTGGGAGTCTAGTGTACAACATTGCTGAACCTAATTTCATATAATGTTTTTAATCTCAATCCTAAACACCCTTTACTGAAGAATAAAATTTTTTTAGGTCACTATCCATTGCGCCTCTATAGAGATACTCATGTAGGTCAATCACTTAGTGGTCTTGATGGTACCAATATCCTCTGTACCTTACAACAACATATTTGGACTTAATCCATGTAGTTTTAGTTTGGTGGATGCAACCCAAGATAATTAGGGAAAAAGTAAATTATGGTAATGAGGTGAGAAGAATGATATAACTTTTGTATTTCTTTAATTTTCTTTATTGAGTTTTTTAAAATTTCCAAATACCTATGGTTTTGCATTGCTTGCCTAATCATACTAGTTTAGAGTACACACTACTTTTCTTGAAAATTAATTATAAGACCATTTGCGTATATTTTATGGTTTTTTTATAGAATTTGACCTCGGATTTATATCATTTCATCCCACGTGATTACTTGTCAAGAGATTATAACATTTGATATAATTGGCATATTATTACCTATAATCAAGTACACTATTGGGATATATATATATATATATATATATATATATATATATATATATATATATATATATAAATATAATGATCTAAGCCACTATTTATGTGCTAGTTGGCATGTTATGATAATGTTCTGGCAGCTTGCATATTTGGATAATATATTAGACATGTTAAACAGTACATGCTAGTCTTTTTAAGGATAAGATGTCTATAATTTATTTTGGATACATGTTTTTTTTAGTCTTTTTGGATACATGTTTACCAGATGGAGCAGGAGCAACGTGGTTATATATCAGTTTGATGTTGGTAGTTTTGATTTTTTAGGTACAATATCATCCCACAGAGAGAGCATTTTAAACTACATCTAAATGGAATCTATATTAGATTTATCCCTAAAGTCACACTTTTGTGACAGGTGTAGGTGATGTTATACAATTAAGTGTTTTACTTTCTTATAAATGTAACCCAACTTAAGCTAAATTGTATATAGATAATCATACTATCAATTTTATTTTAACTTATTTGGATGAGAATGGATTGTATGAATACAATAACGTCAAAGGTTGATGGATAAGAATTTTGAATCCAATAACAATAATGAATATGTGGTTTTCATATAGTGGAAATCTACTCATGTCATTGAGAAAAAAGCTAAGTGAATTTATCCTTCACTACTTTTAATCATATTTCTAATATCATGTTTTTAGGTTTGTCAATCAAGTTTTAGGTTTAAGATTTTTCTCTAATGACTAGAATTTATATTTACTCAAAATAGAGGACCTTACACTATATGGGTACTATAGGGTGCCACTTTAGTAATAATTAATAATCAAACTATTAGGGTTGGAAATGAGATATTTGTTGGTATGTATGACTAGAGAGCCAATCATATTATGATTGTAATGGCATATCGTGTAAACCATTTGATTTATAATAAAGACAATCTTTCAATTTATTCTGTTATTCATTTATGAGATAATGATGTAACATAATAAATGTCTAAAGAATGTTATTACTCAATGACATATGTATTTGGGTTGAGGACCCGGGCGATGAGATCATACAAATGTCAATAGTATATGCATTCTTGTTATGTCACTAGTTAGATGTTATTTTGGAAGGCTAATAGACAACAATAACACTTAAGACTAGAGTGTGCATTGGTTGATGACAGAATCTCATTAGTCATGATATGTGATACCAAACCAAGTACATCGATACTTGTTAGATAACAATGTATCAGACAGACCCACCTTGAGAGTGACACATGGAAACCATAGTTGTTAGTCAGAGTCATCTCTCATAGTGATGGTGGTGATTGTGGTTCTTAGATCTGAAATCACTACACTCATTACATGTCATTCGGTGTGCTTTGACATCATCCACTGTGATCCCGAACAAGGGTTGCTATAAAGGTGGTGCTCAGGTGCAATGTAACACATGGGGATGACTGTGAGTGATGTAGATGGGATTTGTCCCTTTTATAGGAGTTTGATATCCCGACCAAGACTAAGAAATGCATGGCCATGCCGATGTGAGTCAATATATGATATTGAGCTTACAATATCTCAAACAGTATGCTCTAGTTCAAGGAACATGGATTGAATGTTGAAGAGGATGATGATTCCATGCCTTGAGTTCAATCCGGATATCAAAGACAAAGGAACTATACAATTGCTATAAAACCAATAAAAGATGATGGGTTAAGTCGTTCTCCAACTTCTCCAGTTACTTGGGTAGAAATGAAGTCTTGCTAGATACCAATCATTGCTTGTGAAATAATAATACGATTATGAATATCACTACCAACATAATGTGGAGACTAACGGGTCACAGACATAAGATGCAATTGGAATAGGAGTATAATTGTGGATGTGATTGGAAATGTTCCAAATAAATTTGATCACTAAAACATTTAGGTGATCTTCTATAATAATATTGGAATATAATATGAGTTGATTGGTTAAAGTATTTCATCCAATTAATTCAAATCCATTGTTAAGTCAGTTGACTTATCTAGAGTGATTAACTAGAGATGGATAACAAAAATAGTTAATCAATTGATATGATTAATTGGTTAATTAAGTGATTTCAGAATATTCTTTTAATTGTCCACGAGCCACTCATTTTAACAAACTCGACAACCCTTTTGTTTTTCCAAGGGTTTTGGAAAACCCCACTTCCTCTCTTATGCTATTTATGGGACATGATGACTGGCTTTAGGGATGATCTTAACGTTCTTGGATACACACTCTTGTACATGAAACCTAGCAACTGATGCTAGCACATTGTCAAAGCAGAAGGCTACTCCTTCCCACCGACTTACGAAGCACAATGTGGAGTTCCGATCCATCTGCGTGGGCAAAGTAGAGATACAGACACTGAGTTGCCTACGTTTGGAGGACAGGCGATGACTGTCTGTACACACTAGGAGCGACACACATCTCCGGGTGAAGAGACGTCTTTGAATTTTCTCTGGGAT
The DNA here is from genome assembly GCA_963693085.1 of Alisma plantago-aquatica. Classification (NCBI taxonomy): domain Eukaryota; kingdom Viridiplantae; phylum Streptophyta; class Magnoliopsida; order Alismatales; family Alismataceae; genus Alisma; species Alisma plantago-aquatica. Next base: position 296,653,595 of record OY856413.1, on the reverse strand, counting down.
GAGGTATATCCCTGCATCCTCCTTCCGAATACGTTGCTATTGATGAGATCCTCTGGAAGGGTATGTGTGGAGAAAATTTTATTTCTTCCGTTAGCCTGTCGCATCCACAAAACCCAACAATATTACCAAACTAAACACACATATTATCTCACTTCCCAACAACTAATTAGGTGAGATACTATCAACATCTTTAGATTTTGTCTTATGATCTTTAAGGTTTTCCATCAAAAAAGGATTGGCGGCCCAATTTGTAGCTTGTGCCTATGTGAAGCCATTTTTTTAGATTCTTGGGGTACTATGTTGTCATTTATACTATACTATTTCTCCATAATTAATCATTAAGTTGAATGTCATTTTATAGAATGTTTTCCAGACAACACAAAAGCATTATACATTCACTATCATTGCAAGAAATATTTAGCAAAAAATCTATATAATATCTTCATATTAGCATGTGAAGTCACAAGAGTTTCTTTCCGAGAAGGTGGGAGGATAACTCAAATACCCAATAAGTCTACCAATGTATTCATTAGACATTTTTTAATTATGAAGACAGAAGAGAAAAGGATATCTGATTGCATCACATTCATCAATAAATAAGATATTCAAGTTTAGCTGATGAACATAAATTTAAATTTACTAAACAAACAAGCATTTAACAATGGGAATTTAGCTTTTAATTTTCCATGAAGCTACTTGGTACATACCTATACAAGTAGAACACATCACTATATGAAAATGTGTATCACTTGATGTTCATACCATGGGGTTTAGTTGATCACCTTAAGGCAATAACATAACCCAAGTATTCCATGGTGATATATGGGTGCCTAGAGCATCCTCACCTTATACCCACTCTTACTAGGACGAGTCACACATATATCTTGTTCAATACCATATTCATTTCATTCACTTCCACTTCCCAATTTCTCATCCTAAGGATTGTGGTCTTATCAATCATAATCTTTCACATAAAATATCACATCACATATCTAGAAAATTGGGGCTTCTACCACTCCTTGTGCCCCATGATCCCATTTTGATATGTTCCTTAGATACAAATAACTCTCCTTTATTATTCTATGTCCCAAATAGTATAGACACATTTGAATTCCCCATCACCAACATTAGAGGAATATCACAGTGATCAAGTCTCCTAATGATATAAATTAGGATTTCCATGTTATTACTTAGATAACTTACTCATATTGTAATTAGTAGGACCCTATAGGGAAACAACTAAAACACATAACCCAATCCGAACAGTCACAAACATATATAAAAATAAAGGGGTGCATCTATTATTATAGTATGAGTACCAAGAATAAGTTACAGTGTAGTAAAATAATATAAACTAACCACAACAAGATGTCACTCAATGGGAAAAATAACATAAGGAAAATAAAATACACATTAAACAAGGGATTCACCACAGAGGCCAACCTTGCCATATAAAATACCCTCACTAATACTAGACTAGAGCATGATAATATCACATAACCATTTATTACCCTTATCCTATCCTCACTGACTATAGAGTCAGTGGCAATAGGACCCGAGCATTCGCCCCTAGCATGGTATTATCAAAGCACAAATGTAGAACCGTAAAAGCTTAGCATACATGAACATATGAAAAGATAAAGCACCAAAATAATCTCAACATTCAACAAAATATATTAAGCAACATTATTGTATTACAAGATTTCAATTACACATTTACACAAGTCTTCTCATGTAAACTAGGGATCATACAACAAGTACACATGAACATAGCTCACAAAACCCATCAACATCTAGCCATATCTAAACCTAAAAAACACATGAAACAAATAGATCAATACATGACATGCTAAGTACAGGGAAGAAAGATGCAAATATGCAATCTTTGCATTATTTGAAAAGATTTTAGAAGTAAACGAGCAAGAATCAACAAGTTAAGTAATTAGAAAAATGAGAGACCATGTTTAATACCATTCTATTCCAAATATCATGTATCATAAGGCCATTGTAAGGGTCCATAAGGGTGCTCAAGATTAGCTAATCCTTCTCTACGTGAGGGATCTCAAGGCCATCACAAAGAACTATACCTTTTATTGACATGGTTCACCCTATCTTGACAACTCAAGTAGGGTGCCACCCTTGCGTTCTTACCCTGAGAATACATATAGGTGCACAAGGTTGTATATGGAGTTATATATTACATTTTTAAGTTGTAAAATCCATGAGGAAAACATCAAGTATAATACTAGAATACTACATGGCAATGTTTGAGAAAATAACCAAACATACATACATATTAGTTTGCAAGCAAGAAAGCTATAGTCATATAAATATATAAAGTGTATAGCAATTCATAGATACATAAATTAATGCTGACCATCTAGATCATGAGTAACCATATGGTCAAGAATAAGATTGCATACATATTTTATATTCTCATCATTAACCTTAACTAGTTTAATTTTTAGGGTTTTGGCCAAATTAGGTTTCAAGTTGGTTAATTTCATGTTTGATGATATTTTATTGATTTAGAGGTCATCATGAAGGTCTGGTTCAAGTTCCGTGTCATTCTTAGGTTCCATTCATTTTAGGGTCAAAAGATTCATAATCGAGCAACAATGTCATGATTAATTAAGATATGAGATTTGGGCAAGACATGAGGTTCTAATTCGGACCATTGTCCTATCTTGCTAAGAGCTGCTGTCAGTCCCCCTACTGTCCCGTAGTTTGTGATTAAGGAAGTGTGGTCTTGCAATACTGAGTTCCAAAAATTTCTTGACACCAGTTGGAGATCGGATTTGGAGTTCCATGACGCCCTTAATCACTCAAATGGAGTCATCACGTAATGGGAATCTGACGTCAGGAAGGAGGATGCTCGAGACAAGAGAAGGCTCTTAAGAAATCTAGACAACCTACAGGCTAGCCCGGCTGATAGGTACGATGATACTACTGTCATGCTTATAGCTGAAATGGAGATGAAATACAATGAACTGCTTAAACGAGAAGAGGATGATCTGAAACAGAAGAGACACATAAACAAGCTTCTCAATGGAAATAATAACACCAGCTTCTACAATGCATACATTAAACAAAGACGAAGGCATAACAATGTTACCATGCTAAGGAATAATACTGGCGAATGGATTACTGATGAGATGGCTGTTCGGAATATGGCATTCTCACATTTCAAAGGCATGTTCACTGAACCTGCCCAAGTTGACATGGCAGCTGTTCAAGGCTTCGTGGGTTCTTTTAAGCCACTCACTATTGAGGAGATTCAGGATATTGAAAGAACCCGTACGCTCCAAGAGATCCATAACGTATTAACACAGACAAATCCTCACAAGGCACCAGGACCAGATGGGGTAGATGGCTCATTCTTGCTAAAGAACTGGCATACTATTAAGAACTCACTTCTCAATACATTAGAAAAGGCCATGGCTGGGACTTCCCTTGAGGAATCCTTCTGCAATGCAAGTTTGGTGATGATCCCTAAAGTTACTAAACCAGAGAAATGTGAACAGCTCCGGCCTATCTCGTTAAATAACAACATCCTCAAAATCACTTCAAAAGTTATTGTTTAACGGCTCCAAAAGTTTATGTCTGAGTGGATATCACCAGCCCAAAGCACCTTTGTCCCCGGAAGGCGAATTGTTGACAATATCACAGTCACCCAGGAAATCATTCACATAATGAGAAGAAAATCCGCACCCAATATGATGGCTATTAAGGTGGACCTTTTGAAGGCTTACGATAAGATGACATGGCCCTTTGTGGCTGATACACTCTCAAAATTGGGACTCCCTCTGTCCATTAAAAGCTATATCCTCAATTCCATTTCAGGAGGCGAATCAACTGTAATATGGAACGGAAAACCTGCAGGTTCATTCAAAGCTACACGGGGCCTTAGACAAGGCGACCCATTATCCCCCTATGTATTTGTCCTATGTCTTGAACGCTTGAGTCAAGCGATTGAAGATCTTGTTCGGAAGAAGAAATGGACCCCTGTCCGATTATACAAGGATGGCCCCAAGATTTCCCATCTTTGCTTCCCTGACGACTTGTTCCTATTTGCAAAGGCGGATATATCTGAAATGAAGATGATTCTGGACTGTTTCAGATTTTTCGATGAGGTTTCTGGACAGTCTGTCTTGGTTAGTAAATCAAGTATCCACTTCTCTAAGAGAGTGCCCCCTAATCTTCGACGAAGAATCTACAATTTTAGTAGTTTCACAGAATCCGTTAACAAGGGTAAGTACCTTGGAGTCCCAATCATTCACAGAAGGGTCACGTACGAATCATACATACATATACTAAACAAAATTTCCTCCAATATCAACTCGTGGTCCGCCCGCACTCTCAGTCTAGCTGGAAGAGTTTGCTTAGCAAAGTCCACACTAGCTGCCATCCCGAGCTACGTAATGCAGACCTCGGTACTACCAACGAAAATATGTGATTGTATCGACAGTTCCATTCGTTCCTTCATCTGGGGAGGCAGTCATAAGCAACACCCTATCTCCCTTGTGGCGCCGAACAAGCTTACCTGCGAGAAGAAGCATGGTGGCTTGGGTCTAAGGTCGATGAGGGAACTGAACCAAGCCTTGATCGTTAAGCACGCCTGGGAGTTAAGCACAAATAGAAGGACTTTCTGGGGGGAAGGGCTCCGGCCGAAGTATGCAGCCTACAAGGATGGTTCTAAACTAGCAATTTCCAGACTTGGTCGTGCAGTCTTGCATCACAAATCTTTCATCCATGAAAACTCTATCATGATTCTGGTTAACAGCAAATACCCAAATGTATGGACAGATAAGTGGTGGGACAGCCATCGTGTGCTAAAGGATCTGGTCATCAAACCAATTCCAGTAGAGCAAGAGGACCTCAAAGTTGCAAGTCTAATCAATTTTGAAAACACTTGGGATAAGGAATTCCTGGAGGAATGGTTACCGCCGGACATAGTGAAGAAGGTGACCAGCACCACTTTACCTTTAAATACTTACATAGCCGATATTCGAGCCTGGTGTCATACTGACTCAGGTCATTTTACTACTTGTAGTGCCTATGAGATTCTGAGGAAAGGGAAAGATATCATATTCAATGGTAAGTGGAAGGTCATTTGGAAGGCTAACATTGCAATGAAGCTGAGATATTTCATGTGGCTGGTTGGTCACGAGGCAATTTTAACCAATTGCAGAAGGGCTGCGAGAAACATGACATATGATAAAACCTGCCCTCTATGTGGATGAGAGGATGAAACCACTCTACATGCTCTTAGGGACTGTACACACGCATCACAAATCTAGAGGGAGGTCCTAGACGCGGGAGCTTGGAGCAGTTTCTTCGGAGAAATGAATATTTGGAACTGGATTGCTTATAATTTATTGGCAATTAGACCTCATGATATTCTCTTTGCAGGAGGTTGCTGGCAGATATGGAGGAATCAGAACTCATAAGTTTTTGAGAACGAGAGGAAGACCGTGAATCACATAAAATCAATCATCAAGAAGGACATATCCATCCATCTCCAGGCTTGGAAACATGCTAATACATCTCAGTAATCTAAATCTACTGAAGTGAAGTGGAGAAAGCCTGTGCAGAATTCTTTGAAGCTCAATACAGACACAACCTTCAATGCACATACCCTTAAATCTTCTCTTGATGTTGTATGCCGCGACAGTAATGGAAGCTGGCGAGGAGGATGGGGCAAGATAACCATGGCTAGAAGTGCTCTAGAGGCTGAGGCTCAAGCCATTGCCCTTGCTTCAGAGGTGGGATTGATGTTTGAGGGCAGCGAGCTTTGTGTTGAGTCAGATTCAAAAAATGTTATCTAGGCATTGAAGAACAATACGTCAGATAACCCTATGTTGGCTAGATGGTTAGCAGCTGTCAAAGAGAATTGGAAACCTGACTGGTCTTGTTCGCACGTTGGAAGAGAAGGTAATAAGGCAGCAGATCAGTTAGCTAAGTTTCACCTCAAAAACACTGGAGGTTTTTATTTCTATAGAAACCCCCCGTTGATCCTAGTTGATGTAATCAACTTAGATGCTTTTAATGGTAGTAGTACTACCATATTTAATTCTGTCATTAGTTCGGATGATTGTACTGTTCCTGTTGATATTGCTCGCTTGAGAGGGGCGAGATAAATAGAAGATAAAAAAGATATGAGCATAAGAAGTACATCTAAAATGAGGTGTATCCCTTAGGGTCTAGGCATCAAAATCCAAACTTGATATCAACATTTCCAACATACATGCTCCCATCCACATTGACCACTGAGGCCATTAGGTTTCAACATATGAATAAGGTGGAACATACACATACAAGATATCATAATGGACAAAGAATTTATTGATTTGATAGGAGAGGATAAGATAAAAGGATCCACATAAACATTAAGTCATAAGAACCACAATTCAAGTCATACATGTCACATTCATCAAACATGGGTGAAAAGGTTCAACTACATCATTATGCCTAAGAATAGTGTGAAATTTGACATTAGGGTATTTGGTCATCATGGTGTTAATAATTTCATGAACATAAAAGGGTTTGATTTATAAGAAAACCAAGATTCCACATTTGGTTAAGTATCATCATGTATCGTCAAAAGTTGTCATATTCATGCATACTTAAGGTCATATAAAACAACCACAACAAAGGGGATTAGAGGCTGATATTAGTGTCATGGAGAGGTGTGACATATCATTGATTCAGGGCTAACATGAGGATTAGAGTCATTTTCCATCATGTTGAAACATCAGACTTCAGTTCTAATATGAAAGCACATTTTCAGCCATATATGAGTCAAGGGTCATAACAGGGCACACAAAAAGGGGTCAAGATTGAGTGTTTAATAAGATTTCATCACAAGTTACTGAAGTGGGGTCATCACTTGATCAATATTTAGCACAATAGTGCATTATGTTAAGAAGATCAAAAGATAGCCTTTTTGAAATAATAAGAGAAATAGGAGCATATTGAAGTCATGAAATTGTGGTTAGGTTGCAGATCTTTTTGAGACAAACAATTTAGTATATTGTATTGCCTATTTTGGATGAAGGAGTTATATGATAAGAGTTTTTGATGTTTCATATTAAAACTAAATATAGAGGAGATGTGATATTACCATGGTATAATGTCAATTATTCTGCTGCTTTATCTCTGCCCTTGATTTTAGATCTGACAACATCATGCACCCACACGTCCCATAGGACCAACACCAAGGGGGCTGAGGACCAGCGATGCGTCCGACCACCTCTTGGTTTGCTGCCCATGCGGCTCGACTGGTCGACGAAGCGTCGTCTCTAAGTCTTGGTTCCTACATAGTGCCCACATAGGGTGCTTCTAACAGCCTTGACATGTGAGGAGGGAGGCTTCATGCGCTGTGGAGACCAGGAAACTAGCTGCCCGAGATTGACTGGAGCTCATAGGCCCGACAAAAGAAAAAACAACCACTGATGTGGTATGGGGAAGAATTCTCCAAAGAAGGTTGAGGTGATAGATGCCATGGTGCCCAAGGAATAAGAAGGGGAGGCAGGTTCCCTAGGGCACAAAAAGGAGGGAAAGTGGGAAAGACTGAGAAAGAGAAATGCGAGCATTTTTGCCATTTATTTTTTTCCAAAAGAGACCAGACGAATGCCTATTGTTTGGCCCTAAAGCTACTACTACAGTTGTACAAACCAAGCTAGAAGATGACTTCCTAGCCGTTAGATTAGGGATCAGATACATGAGTGAGGATCTAAGGGCTGTGATTGGTCAAAAATTAACAAATGAATTGCTGATTTGTCAGAGGGCACCCAACCAGACGGAGCCGTGCCAGAAACTTTGTGCCCAATAAGGCATAAAATTTGATTAAAATCAAGTAAAATATGAAATGCCATAACTTGGGCTATGATTATCCGATTGAGGTGATTTTTTTGGTATTGTATTCATAATTTAAAACTCTATTACAAGATACAGTTTATAGAGTAAGTGGGTCACATTCATGGGGTTAAGTTTTAGCTTCAAGAGGGTGGCATCTTAAAGTGTGGAACTTAGCTCAAACATGGAAATTAATGTCACACATTGTAAACTTGATCATTACCACCACACTCAAACTATGAAATAGATACCCAAGTGAGTAATAAGGCCACTTTAAGGGAGAGAAAGAGTATAATGGAGGAGAGAGAGAAGTTAGGTTGTCACAACTACTCATAGAAAACCTTCTGACTACTCGACTCCTGGGTGGTTTGGGAATACCATCCATACATGGGAGAGGGCTAGAAAGTACGTGCCAGGTTAAATACTGGTGTGTGAAATATATTAATATTGGACATGAGGGAATATAGTGCAAAAGATAGTCATTCACACTCAAAAGGAAGTATAAGATAGAAATCAAATTAATGAAAGATCAAGTGTGGATAAAAGAGGATGATGCATTTAGTAAGGATATAGTTAACATGTAGGATTTCTTGGATTTAAAACATTTGACAATGATAAAAAACAATATGTCAATGCATGTAGATTATTAAGTAAACATGAACACATAAAAATATAGGCTAAAACATAATCTCACTTCAAGCCATATGACTGAAGAGAACCTATGTTGCTTTTACACATATAGTGTAGGTGACAATACCTAGTGTTGGTGAGCGCACCATTACCCAAATGTGCATGGTTGTGCAGTTTTGGTTTGAATCATGGAATTCACCATTGCTCCTAGAAAATAATAGCCAAGAAATAAAACATGCATAATAAAAAAAAATAGTCCACTCCAAATCAAGATTCAAATACAAAAAGGAAATCATCAAATGATAATAGTTGGGGTCAAAGGAACCACCAATAAGTGATTTATCAAGTTCAGGTAGCAAAAGAGGGAACTCAAAATCATAACAAGGATAATTATAAAAATAATTCTAAAAGGAATTAATTATGGTTATTTGGCTCATTCAAAGGAAATTAGTTCAAGGTCATAAATTGTCCAAGCTGAAATACGAACATTAGATACCTTAGGGGTTTTATTAATAACAACCCCAAAAACTAGATTTTCAGCTCACCCAGATACATCACTTAAGAATTATGGTTTCATTTATATTTTGAAAAGAAACCCTACAATTTTAATTATAGAAATCATGAATTTAGGTGTTAAAATTTTGTTAGATATCTCTTACGCATTTCGATGATCCACAAAATATCTTATTATATTTGTCCCACATGTACAAAAGTATTTATGAAATTTATAACAAACCAATTTAATGTTTTCAAATAATAAACTCCACCAAGCGAATCACTCATGTGACACCAAACTCAATTATTAACCAACAAAATGTGATAAGGCATAATGGTTGTTTGACCCACTCAAAACCTTATATGGTCAGATTGGAAAAACAAGCAAAAATATTGATGCTCCTAGGTGCACACGATGACTAACATTGAAGTTGAGGGCATCTTGAAATCTGTTGCCTCTCATATTCTTCCTTTTCCTACTGATAAGAAGTAGAGAAGCTTGGAAAGCCATACTTCTCAATGGGGCTTTGACCATCAATTTTGTTAGAGCTTTGTTCCTTTATCACTATTGTATGTTCCCAAACACAATGACCTCTTACAAGGTCAAGATAAGGCAAGGAGGTGAGATCCTTGAACATTTCCATGTTGGAAGATGGGGGAAGAGGAAGAGCCTAAATAAATAAAACTAAAAGAAATACATGATCACCTTCTTAAAAACTAATCGAAACAAAGGTAACATTACTGATAGAAAAACGCATAGGAACTCTCTTAGTTATCTATCAAACTGAAACATATTAGACACATAAGAAATGAATTAGAGACTCTAGCTGAATATCACCAAGATAATTTCTTAGACAACTTTTTTGAAGTCATGTATACCTCACTACATTATTTTCATGATCTAGGGACCACCTAAAATATTCAATAGAGTTTGATGAGAAAAGAAGTAAGATTGACTTCGGGGAAGGATCCTAGGAAATCGTACAAAAAATTGACCATATAAAATAACATGGGAGGTTCATAGACAACTATCAACAAAGGAATATTGCTGAGATGTATTGAAGCACCAAGGTGTAATTTTGGTCACGTGAATTTGAAGTTTCAATTGTGAGAGAATATTAGAGAACTCCACTAGAAATTGGAGACAGAAATGAAGGAAAAGTAATCAAGAAAGCGTTAGGAGGGTTTATATATAGGTGCTAAATATGGGGTGAATGATGAAATCAAAATTAAAAATAGAGGAAGAAGATTCTCCTAAATTGGGAGATTTCTTAAACTAAAACAAAATCACTTGAAATCAAGGATCACTTGACTAGAAAACTCCTCATGAATCCAAATTTGAAAGAAAAGAAATATTGAGATGCAATTGACTTCAGAGAGAGAGAGAGATAACAAAATAAAGATCCATCATGGTTTTAGGGTGGAAAAAATGAAAAAAGAGAGGATGATGATGAATCGTGTGCCACTGGATCAAAGATGAATAATGCGACAAACAAAGTGTAAGTGAAAACTAGAAATTCATGAAAATAACCCTGACAAGATAAAACTAAATATTTAGTTTCCAAACCTATCTAATTGTAATTGATTTTGAAATAGTGAGGATCTTTCCTTACCTAATGTGGTCCAACTATATAGGATTGTTCAAATTAGTGAATTTCCACACCCATGGAAAATGAAAGGCACATGATCTAAATCTCATAGTAGTCTCCACTTTAAGGACTTCCATAAATTTATGTAACAACTTGGAGTTTAAGACCTTTATTATTATTATAAATATTATTCCTTTAAACATTTATTAATGACATTTATTTTTTCTTTTATTTTACTAAATATTTAGACCTAGTAAATGTTACTAGGATTTGTTTAGTTCTTAATCTCATTAATTATTTAAATTCCATGTTAAATCCCTCTTGTACCATAATTCAAATAATTATGCAAAAACTTATAAAGTTTGAGTAATTAACATAACTGATACCCTTATAAATTTCCCAATCCAATTGTCATTATATGAACTCAGGGATATGAGGAATACACTAATTATTATCAAAAGGGAATAATAAAACTAGGGTAAGGGGTTATAGATAGGTTTGATTATGTTATCCATCTTGAATCATATAATTTAATAAACATGTATGTTAGTTCAATTACAATGGTATCTAGATATATGATGCCCTAACACATTCTTATACAACAATACTAGCAAAAATAATGTAAATGTAATGTTAGATCTTCATATATGTCTCATAGTACTTCTAACCATGTAAATGCTATCATTTAATTTCTTAATCAATATATGTGCCTTTCTTTCCTTCTCTCATCCTTTTCATTTCTTCAATTTCATCATATTGAACAATTTCATGAATAATGATAGTCTAACAATGAATTGAATAATAATATATCACTACAACAAATTTGATATTTTTTTAGTATCTTCTATGGAATTAATGTCTTCCACACACCATTGTATATGGTCTATTGAGACTATTACGAAAGTGTAACAATTGTGATACATTGATGAGGGGTTACTCAACTGAACATATTAATATGGTGGTTGTATCTTTAAGAATCATCATATATGACATATTAAGAGAAAATTTTGTAAACAAAACTATAACATTAGAGTCAATATGACCTAGCATAAAACCCTTATTTATGCTTCTATACATTATGATTCATGCATAGAATTTAGCTCCTACATCCAATGACCTAGCTTCTATTGTGCAAAACCTTGATTGTAGTGGATGGCCAATGACAACTAGCGATATTTCACCCATAGAAGCCCACACTCACAAAACCATGTCCCCTGAGGATAAAAGCCATTATAGAAACATTTAGGAGCAATTGGACACAACAATGACTCCATAAGGGTGCATTATCAGTAGCTCCATACTTCTACTAAATGAGAAGGGGCATAAGATTCATTGAGTAATAGTATCAAAAGAAGGAGTAACTACTAAATTCCATAGTTAAAGTATAAAGTTCCATTTCACCCCCTCCACTCATTCCCTATCCATTTGATTCTACTCTGGGGGCAACATTCTAATTGAATGAAACATGTTTAGTGCATGTTTATCTAAATCTTTCAATATTGTTGTCTAAATACTTTCAATCTTATATAATGGCAATTCTTATTATTTGTAATCTATAATTCGTCATCCAACCAACACCCTAGATTTTGGGTATCTAGGAGGTTAAAAACCTAAATAGAGATTATGTCATCTACTCTATGTATTGGATCTTGTTTTATATTTTAGAACCCTAATTTAACATTTGGTGACCATAATATAGATTCCATGGCCTATTTAATCTAGGATTTTCATCTAATTGTATGTACCTTAAACTCATTTTAATCCATTACCTCACATTATAAAAGAATTAAGACATGAAAATGGAGGGATGATCATGATCTCAAGCACCATATGCAGATAGGAGGCGATATCGTCATGTCTCACATAAAACCATGAATAACATGTCCTAATCCAATGCATGGCATTTTAAAGTTGCATGCAATAAAGGAGTAGGATGAAAAGAGTCTAGTCAACTTTGATGAGAATTTGAGACCTAGGGGAGAATGACAATACATTTAGGCATCATTGTAACATCTCAGGATTTGAGGACTTGAATAAAATGTTCTTAAATGGAATGATTTGACTACCCTTATCACCAAGGTGCACGTCCTTTTCAGGGAGCCAATCAGTAAAGAGCTCTGTGGTTAAGCATGCTTAGCCTAGAGTAGTACTAGAATGGTTGAACTATCAGGAAGTTTATCATGGCTTGCGCGTGAATGGGGACAAAGCATGTAGTTAATTCTAATGGTGGTCTATGGGGCCAATCGTCATTCCTAAAACTCTGCTAGAGCCTTGGGTAGTGGGCCCCAAGTGTTATAGATGGTATCAGGGCCATAACCCCTCTAGTAGGTGAGGCCCACATGGGCATGTGGAATGCCATTCTTGATCCATACAGTCCAGGCATGTTGGAAAGGGTTATCTGCAGTGATGTCACCACCCTTGCATTGGAATTCTATGATCGGGAGTTTGGTCTCCATGGGCCATTCTGGGTTTGCACTAGAATGGAGAAATATTATGAGGCCATATAGTTGAGCCTTAATGAGGATGTCAACAGTTTTAGTGGGGGATATTGTACTGTCCCAAGATTTAAGGCCTTAGATAAAATGACCTTAAAAGGAATGATTTGACTACCCATATCACCAAGGTGCACTTCCTTTTCATGGAGCCCATCGCTAAAGAACTCTATGGTTAAGTGTGCTCAACCCAGAGTAGTACTAGAATGGGTAACTAATTAGAAAGTTTATGTTGGTTTGCACGTGAGTGAAGACACATCACACAATTGAGGCTAGTAATGGTATGTGGAGCCAATCGTCATTCCTAAAACTCTATTAGAGCCTTGGGAAGTGGGCCCCATGTGTTACAATCATCCTACGTTAAAGTACCAATAGAGTTTAACACTTAAAATTAGTTCCATAAAGAAAATAAGGAGCTTATTTAACTTCATGCAAGTGAAAGTATATAAAAAACTTTATACATAAATTTGTTTCCCTTTCACTCAAACTTAGCGTCACTTTCTAAATGCAATTTTTTTTGAAAACGGTCAATAATTTTTTGTTTTGCAAATCATGGGTAAGACATGATGAGATCGACATACTAAACTCACAAAAAAACATATCACAAATGGAATTCACCAAATTTATAAAGAATTCATGAGACATATATCCTTACCCTGAATAAGATGTATTAGAATTGTTCAAGAAACATCACCAAGATGCACAATTTTAGGTAAGTTTCACAAATAAGTCATAGTGCTCAAGATATAGTAAAAATTAGGAGGAAAGATAGGTCAAAAATACATATGGCCACCTGCTAGGCTCAACTGTCTATGCTATACAACAATAAATATATGTCAAGAGAATAAATCAATACATAGTATTGAGAGTCTCACATTACAACTATTAACATCCCATGCAGGCCCGCTAGAAACTATGAATTTTTCATACCTATGCTGAAAGCCCCAATCCAAAACTAAAGAAATATTGTTTCAAAATTCTAATATTTGATTTTTATTTTTAAATTGTCACATGGTTCTTACATTAATATTTTCTCATCGTATGAAAATAATTATATCAACAATGCCAATTAGGGACCCCCCAATATGAGGTTCATAGTGATGATCTCACTATAGCCATATAAACTCTAGGGCATCCTACCTGTGTATAGGATTTGGACGAGGCACATGGTTCAAAGAGTTCTTTAAAACAACCCAACGACATCAAGACATGGGTGCATTTATGATTGTAGAGAGCCTGCAAAAATACATCTTGTATGGAGTGGGACCTGAAAGGCGATCCACTCCCTACTAAAACAAATAAAAAGGAATATTTCATAATCCAAACACCACTATAATTTTTTTTGCAAAAGGGATGATAGCCAATTTATCAAAATGTTTAATCATGATACTAAATGTAGCACTGGAATACAAAATATCTAACTACTACAATGCTTGATATAGTCACTATATTTCACCATGCCAGATGAGTCATATGAAAACTAAACTAAATATAGCAGAGGGTCATCTAACCACCTCGAGACAATATCCCAAAAGGTTAGGCTGTACTTGATGAGATCCTGGTCCAACTAGGTTATCTTCTCCTAGACCTACACTTGGGGTTGGAAGTATACCCCAGCAAGAGGAGAAAAGTAGATGCACAAGAAAAACATTGGTATGCACATATTAAATCGGGTATTGAGAAATATAAGGAATACAAGTGTCAAATGGACAAGGCCTCCCATCAAAAAGTAAAGGATTACCAAATTGGGAATAAAAGAAAATGAATTTTATAAGACTGTAAATAAGAGGAATACTTTCCATTAAACCAAAATAAAAGTTGTGATACACAAGCACATATAAATTTTTGGGCACAAAACGCGTCACATGAATATCAACCTACATTCATGTGAGATAAGCATAGAACTATAATATTATAAATAAAAATGACGGTTAAGGCTCACAACCTTGAAACCTGATAGAGAATTAAGTACCACTGAACTCCCCGATATATAGAAAAGTGGGCACACAACCTGGGTATGGCACACACAACCTCCATCCTAAAAATATAGCATGGGCAGACAACCCAAAAACCAAAGAATTACACCACTCTAGGGCTACTGAATCACATAATCATGCATAATGTAGAGACAAGAAAAAGTATGGTCATACAAAAAGAACAAATGAGATTTCCATCATACAAATGGACAAAATAAACATCCACCACGAAGGTGGGCTAGGGTTTAATCAAGAATAAAAGTATAAGTTAGATTCAAAAGAAATTCCAACAAATCATGATGATCATCATATCAGAATCAAGTAGAATATTTTGCATGGAATAAATTCTCAGAAGAGAGAGATTATGTAGGCCATAAAGAGAGAGATAATTTAGGTGAACTGCTCAATATAGAAAAATAGGGAATGTAATCATATCTTGACTTGAGTGTTAAGTCAGAAATTGAGTCCTATTGATGTCACATTGTTACAAAAAGAGTTACACACTTTTTCTATGAACGAAAATCCACCTTTTACTCAATTAACATATTTAATTTATTTATTACACTTTAATTTATACGATTGTACATGAAACTTCCAATTGTCATTTTAAAATATGTATTAATCATAATTTTCTCCATTATGCAATTATCAATTAGCAAAGGAAATGTATGTAATATATTTCATGAATTAAATTTTATGTTAGCATACATTTGAATTATTATGTAAATGTAATTTAGTTTTATCCTTGTTTGGTCACATCTAAAGAAAAAACCTCACTAGATTTCTAATCATGGAATAGGGTAGGACTCTAGGTTCTAGTTCGTTACAACATTCCAACCCATTAAAGGATTTCATCCTTGTAATATAAACACCCATGTATTTTCCATCACCTATACTCCACCCCTTAAAAGGCTTAACCTAAAACGTAAAAAGAGAGAAGGTAACCTATACTTCACCCCGTAAAAGGACTTCATCACTTTCATGTTCAAGGTACTTTAAAGTCTGACTAAGACATTATGAGTTACCTTCAACATGATTTTCATCAACTTCCTGGCCATCCAAAGCAAATATTCTTCTAGCATATCTTTCAACATACCTTCTTCCATTATTATTGCCATTAACTTGAGATGGTACATTAGGTGGTTGGTGTTGAGCTGGTGCACATCTATCACGAAGTTTGGGGCATCTAGGTCGGATATGACCATGCTTATTGCAATGATGACATATAATTTGAGAGTTAGATTGAGGTCTTTCTTGCTTTCTACTAGGAGAACACTTCCTGAGAGGATGGTAACCATTACACTTAGCACATATGTCCCTCTTCTAATCATCACCTGAGAACTTCCTTTTCTTGTCATGTTCCTTAGGTTCATATCTTGGATAAGACTCAACAACCAAAACTTTATCAACCATCTGTTGAAAAGTCAGGGGAAGCTATGGGATAAGAGTGCAACCCACATTGTAGTTAAGTCCTTGCAAGAATAGGTATTCCATACGATCTTCACTTAAACCTGAAGCATAACGTTCAAGCAACATGAACCTTTGCACATATGTAGAAACACATAGGTATCCTTGCTTCAGACTATAGAATTATGCTTCCTTCTTCTTTAGGACAACAATGCAAATGTACTCCCAATAAACAACACCAATAATTGTTCCCAGGTCAAAGTAGAAATGTCATGAGTGCGTGCTATCCCATTCCACCAGACATGTGCCGGTCCATATATCACAAAAGAGGAAAACCTAACCTTCTAGTGTAGAGGGAATGCCACACCATCAAAAGTTTGCTCTGTGGCTAACACTAGTCATCGACTTTATCATCCATCTCTAGTTCCCCTTCATCCTTGAAGTAGGATGGTTGCATCTTGATGAAGTTAGTTAATGAGTATTCCTTTGTCTTATCAGACACGTTAGGGGTATTCAACTTTCCCACCATAGTTGTGGTGAGGAATTGGCGCAACAAGGCTAACTCTTACTCAAGAGAGATGACAGTGCCCATGTTAGCAGCCACATATGCTATGGTATCCTGACCCACCGATGACTGACTTCGGGTTGGAGTAGTAACCTTAGACACCATCGAGGTAAAGGGAGGGTCCATCTATGGAACTCCATACTTTGGGTTCTAGGGTGTCTCATAACCAACCAAGTTATCAAACAATGAGTTATATCCAACCATAAGGGTATGCCTGGACAAGGCAAGGGTACTAGGTATAAGCAACCTATGAAAAAGGTAAGCATCCTAAGGGAGACAAGATTGAAATAGTTAGATAACTGACAGCTAATGTATATGATACCATACTATAAGGAGTTGGATCCGAGAAAGGATCGACTCCCTACTGAATGAAATAATCATGCATAATGTAGCATATAAATGGACAAATGAGATTGCCATCATAAATGTATAAAATAAACATCCACCACAAAAGTGGGCCAAATTAGTGTTTAATCAAGAATAAAAGTATAAGTTAGAGTCAAAAGAAAGTCCAACAAAGCAAGATGATCAGAGTATCAGAATCAAGTAGAATATTTTGCATGGAATAAATTCTCAGAAAAGAGAGATTGTGTATGTCATAAAGAGAGAGACAATTTGGTTTAACTGCTCAATATAGAAAAACATGGAAGGGAATCATACCTTGACTTGAGTATTAAGTCAGAGATTGAGTCCTATTAATGTCACATTGTTACAAAAAGAGTTATATATTTTTATTATGAACAAAAATCCACCTTCTACTCAATTAACATATTTAATTTATTTATTACAGTTTAGTTTATATGATTGTACGTGAACATTCCAATTGTCATTTTAACACATGTACTAGTCGTACTTTCCTCCATTATGTGAGTTCTAGTTAGAAAATGAAATCTATGTAATATATTTCATGAATTAACTTTCATGCTAGCATATATTTAAATTATTATGTAAATGTATTTTAATTTTATCCTTATTTGGTCACATCTAAAGAACATACATAACTAGCTTTCCAATCATGGAATAGGGTGGGATTCTAGGTTGTGGTTTGTTACACATTTAGTCTTCAATAAGGGAAGCAATGGAGGAAACTAGAAGTGCCTCCCAAGTAGGAAAACTGCCACCAATCGACATTTTATCTGCACATGAAAATCTCCATCATGAAGCACACACTTATCCAGTACAAATTTATATGAGGCTACTACAAAAAATAACATTTCAGTAAAAGACCTTAACTACATAGTGGCAGGGTTAGAATACATTACACATAGATATCAATAGTTCAAAGTGGACCTATGCCCGATGACATTTATTAAGTATCTATTAGTCACATTTTCAAAGGGATGTGACCTTGCCATCCACTTTGTTTATTTACTTACTGTCATCAAGGCAAAGGGTGGCCCAAAAGATTACCCATATTGGATGAGGTAATATATGACTAGAACATTTAAATATTCTAATGTGTATCTTATGTTTATCTCATTACAACAAACTTTGATTTTGGCATTAACATTCCCTGCATAAATTACAATTAAAAAACGGTTCACACATGTAAAGCTGATGGTTTTGTTCAAAAATCTTGAGTCTTGACATTGAAATAAGGTTTACTTACATGATCACCTTTAGTTGGATATTTTATTTTTTTCAAAATCAATGCATCTTAGAAACTTTTGTATGTAGTTTTTTTTCATGACCAAATGCAGTAGGGGCTTTAATAACCTTACAAAAAGGAATCTTCCCCTCCTCTATCCTCTCATTATGCTAGAGTTGGGGGGATAGTATAAATTTTGACCCGTGTTACTATTTGCATTGTTGCATTAGCCACCGCTATCACTTATAGCTCCATTATTGTAGTCGCTGATGTTTCTTCCTACTTTTCTTGCTATCACTGTGTTGCTTCTGAATGTTCTACTACTTTCATCACCATCACTTCATCGTCTGGTACTACTACCTATGCCATCACTCTTAGTTCCACATCTACCTTGAAGATCCTCTTTGCTTCCAAGCTAAAGCTATATAATACCCCTCATAGTTAAGCATATATACTCATTTTAGTGTAATAGATGATATTTTGGTGACCTTCGATAAGGTTTTTAGTTTCTTATTTTGGATTGCGGTCCTTTGATGATTGTTGAGTCATTATGTTTTCTATATACATAGTAATATAATATATTGATATGTGACCATATAGTAGTAGACTTATTCTAGGGGGGTCACTCATTCAATTGATATGTATTCAAATTATAACTTTATTTGTCATGTTGCATAATGATTATCATGTTATATTTAAATGACTTTCATACTGTAAGTGCTCGCTGATGTATCACCACAATTGGGATAACAAATAACCCAGTCAATATGCAAGTGCATGGGTTCACAATGTAGTACATGAATGTGGCAATTCAAAATCGAATACATAGGGAGTGGAGAAGGCACTAGCTCTATATTGTTTCTTTAGGTTTTTAGAGTGGAGGGTTACAATTTAACTGGGCTTGAGTTTTAGTTACAATAAATATTAGACAAGAAGGGAAAACAACAATTAAACCTAGATAAACCCTAAAAATAAGATCTAATAAGCGAACTAAGAGAGCAAGTGACAATCACAAAAGTAATTACAATAAACTAGACTAGAAATTTAATGAAAAATCACATACAATAAACTAGAAATTACACTAACAAGGAAATCAAATTGAACTATGAAATGAATTATGAAAACCTAGAAAATGAGATAAGAAAAAGAACCAATTATAAACTAAATGCTAACTAGAATGAGCAAGCAATTAAGTAGCTCAACAAGAAGAACTAGAACTAGAATAAATTAGGGTTTTGACAATCGGTTAAGGGCAGTGTCTATTTTGAGGCATGTTACTAATCAACTATGCAATTTGGGTTCATGTTCATGCACAGATAAAATAGTAGTTTCATCAAACTAAACACACACAAGGAGATGACACTAGATTTCTACCCTACCATTGACCATGGGTGGTATAGGGTGTGCTTAGGGGAACTAGTCCCTATCACCTCCTGCCAACATTACAAGGCTCAATTATCTAGGGGATCGATAATCCTTGGATGAGATTAACCTTAGTATAGGTTTCTATAAACGAGTATCCTCACCTACTTGGTGGCATGAGGTGGTATAAGGAGTACAAGCAGAGTGTTTCACCAGATATTATTTTCTATCCAACCTCTATATATTCTCTGTGTAAGGTGAGAGAGAGAGAGAGAGAGAGAGAGGAGATCCACACTTAGACACTTAGAACTCACGTCTAGGGATAATGGAATAGAGGTATATAAGAGAAAGAATGAAAAACTACATAAGGATCCTCTGGGGAACTTAGGAGTTTCCCCATAAAAAAGACCAAAATAACTATTTTATCTATGCTGTAGATGATTCCATTTATCAAACGACCAAAGCAAGAGGTAGGACAAGAGAACATGCATAAAATGACACTAATATTAACATATAGTGTTTCACATGAAACTTCCCCAATTACAAGGCATCATAGTAGCATTTCCACCTAGAAAACCCTCCAAAAAGGGCTTAGATGCTCATAATACAATAATGAACAAAAGAAAGGGGAGGAAAAGAGGGGAACTCCATGAAAGTGGATGAATATTTCTCCTTATTCACTTCCAACTACAACTAGCACTCCTCATGTGCTCCTCCAAGTGTAGAAATCATAGAAGTATGGATGGAAGTAGTCAAAACTATAAAAAAACTAGGGTTTTGGGTTATGGGAGGTGAACTGGTAGGTGGGAGTAGGTGGGACGGAAGACAAGGGGAATAAATGAGGTATGAAAGTGTTAACCCTTGACTCCTAGCTGCTACTAATGTATATATAGTGTTTTATGAAGTCTAAGGTTACGTGGGTGTCCGACCAGAGTAGCCCGGCTGGTTGCGGCTCAAAAAGTCCCAATGAAGGATCCAAGTTTGAATCACGCCGAAGGCACTCTGTGAAAAGTAACTAAATTTAATTGGGCACGGGAGGGGGTGACCGGACCACTCACTTCTCATGCACTTGGGTTTACATTGCCAGGGTGGGGTCACCGAAGTGGCTCTCCTCGGGGGTGGTTCCCAAGTAAATAAAAAAAGGTTACGTGGGGGTAAAATGGTAAAAGTAGTGTTGGGAAACACTAGGTTTATGTGGGTAGCATGGCTATTATGGGTATAACAATCGTGGTGGTTAGTCTAGGCATGATCGTGCTAGATGAGAATGCCCTTGGTGGAGGTGGAGAATTATCAGGAAAAAAATGGAGAAATGGTGTAGAGAATGCTAGAACGGTTGTGGTGAGTATAATAACCTTGGTGGTATGAGGGTTGCATGACCATGGTGAGTACCACAACCATGGAGGAGGTAAGAGGGAGCTCATGGTGGCTAGGATGGGCATGTCCCTGGCATGTTGGAATAGATTTGGTGAGTGAATAGGATGTGACGGCCTTAATCACCATAGTCATTCTAGTGAGCATGATCATGTTGTTGCGGGTCCATTTCCTTTGCATTCCCTATAATTTTATCTTAAGTAGAATATTTAATGGATAAATACCAAATATATTTTTTGAGGGTTTTCCCAAACACTTTCTTATGAAATTGATCATCAATGGAGTTCTGTTCTTAAATTCAATATTTTATCACTTGTGGTGGGTTGAGGGTGACCTTGGAATCAATTTGATATTTTACAAGGTTAGGGAAGTCCTAGGATCAACATCCATCTCTCCCTTCCATCAGTTAGTGGCCAGAGAACCTAGAAAACATGCAAAAATCTTCCATAAATACATTTTCCATAAGATACAATTTATTGGGAAATAATATGCATTAAAAATAATGGTAAAAAGATACAAGATGGAGATACAATTAAGTCCTGCATCACCATCCAAGCTTAAAACATACATGTTCTCAAGTATGCTCCAAAAAAATCTCTTTTCAATAAATAAATAAATAAATGAAAAATACACTCAAGAATGTGATTATTAACTACATGGGCTCAATTATGAATTCATACATATGATCCACTCATCTTCTATCCTCTAGGAAAAATCAAAATGTAATAATAGCACAAAGCACATATACTTTCATGTATAGGTACCCAAAATTCATACAAGAGATATGAAGTTATCAAATCTCAGGTGGAACTATTTCATATGAGGATAACAGAATCCACCCTAAATGACCCACTTGTCTATGTGAAGGGGTATGGGGATATCAGAAGTGCAAAAAGAATAAATGGGATAAGGAAAATTATTAGGGTATTATTTCATAGGAGCATTCACCTTTTATTTTATTTATTTTGGTGCAATTACATAAGGACACTTTTTTTGCAATTATTTTTCTTTTTCCTCCTATGTAGGTAGGGCATATGGTCATAGAAAGAAGTGTAGAACAAGAAGGGTTGGAAACTCTAGGATTTTGAAGGGGTTAATGCTTAATATTTTTTGTTTCATGTGACATCTTTTCATGCAACAGAGAGATATGAAGTGATGGAAGAAAGTGGATGAAAAGATGGGTCACTATTGAGGATCTTAACACAAGGGTTCCTGCATACAAGATGATCCAAACAATAATCACCAAAGTGGAAATACCTTGATTAATTGAGCAGTCATGTCAAGTCACACTTTTTCACAAGAAATGAATATCCCTAAACGTCAATGGCTCATTAAAATTGCATTATACCAAACATACACTATTTCACAAGTGAGGTGAATAACTTATATAGAATCAAAACATGGTTTACTTATCAATAATCAAATTATAAATGTGAGTGAATTCATCATAATCTATATCAATTATATAGAGATTGTGTTGAAACATTGTTTAGCTCCAAACTTGGGTAGCTTTGGCAAAATGCTTCTAGATTTCCCCTATCCCCATTAAGGTCTATCAAGGCTGAGCACCAAAATCCTATAGGGATGTTACAATTGTTACCAATACCGCAGTGGAAATGGGATCATATCACTATGGGATTTGTGGTTGGTCTTCCTAGGACAACCAAGGGTCATGATTCCATATGGGTGATAGTGGACTGGTTGACCAAGTTAGCTCATTTCCTTCCAGTTAAGATGACGTGTACATCATGGAAGATGGCACAAATATGTGTTGATTAGATAGTCCAGTTCCATGGTATTCCAATTACCATAGTTTATGACAGAGCTCCACAGTTCATAAGTAATTTTTGAGAATGTCTACATACGACGTTGGGAACACAACTCCGGTTTAGTATAAATTTCCACCCACAGACATATGGCCAATCTGAGAGGACTATTCAGACTTTGTAGGATCTTGGGAGGGCATGTATTTTACAGTTTCTTGGTAGTTGGGATGTACACCTGAGCTTAATAGAGTTTTCTTACAATTATCAGAGGAGTATAGATATGGCACCTTATGAAGCTATGTATGGGAAACGTTGTCGATCACCGTTCTGTTGGTATGAGACAAGTGAGTATCAACTTTTTGGTCCTGAGCTTGGTCAGCAAACTATACCGAAGATTAAGATAATACAACAACAGTTGAAAGCAGTTGAGGATAGAAAAAAATATTTTGCAGATAACCATTGCAGACCATTAGAATTCCAAGTGAGAGACAAAGGTATCTCAAGGTTTCTCCTTGGAAGGGTATGTTGAGGTTTGGTAAGAAGGGTAAGTTGGATCCTAGGTATATGGGACCATACCCTATCTTGGATCATGTTGGAAAGGTGGCATACAAGTTGGATCTACCACCATAGATACACAAGTTGCATAATGTCTTTCATATACCCATTCTAAGGATGTGTCATCCTGATATAGAGCAGACAATCCAACCAGTAAAGGTTGAGCTAGATGAGGATGTTTCTTATGTTGAGGGTCATGTGTTGATCCTGGATAGGAGGGTGAAAAAGTTGAAGAAGAAGGATATATTGTTACTAAAGGTTTTGTGACATCACTGTGGCATGGAGGAAGCAACTTGGGAATTAGAGGATGAGATGCGTAGGAAGTACCAATATCTCTTTGCGTAGGATTTTGAGGGAAAAATCCTTGTTAGGGATTTTAGATGTAAGACCCATGACCCTGCTTAAAATGTTGAACACGCTTAACTATCTTAATTAAGTGCTTAAAACCTTAACCAAACCATATGAGGTGCTTTGATATCATATGGCAAGCTTAAGTTTCAAGTTTGGTCCAGTGAACTGTGTTACGATAATATCAGAAAAAAGAGTTTGGTCCATTTTGGACACTATTTGTGCAAGTTATGCAATTTTGTGTTTTGGGTTTTTTTGCAATATACCTATATATGAGGTTTTTCTTGAAATTTGTCACATTATTTATGTTATGTATTTTTTTTCTTATCATGCTTGAATTTTTTGGGCCATGGGACGCCTAGTTGTACCTTGGTTTGGTGGTGTTACCCTTCTAGGGTTGAGTTAGGGTTTACCCCTAATGGATGAGCTAACTTGAGAAGCTATCAACCGATGGTTCCCCTAGATCAGTGACATATGATGGTCATCACTAGGTGGGGACAACCTATGGTGATCGCTAGAGGTGGTAGGTCGATGGTTTTCTCTCTTGGGGTCCCTTGAACCGGTGGTTTGCTTAGAAAGGGTGATCAAGTGTTGGTTTACCACCTAGTGACCTAGGGTTTCAAGAGCCAATGGCTATCAAATGATGGAACTCGATGGTTGACATGGGAAGAAAACATTTGATGACTTAGCAGACTCCCACAACTGATGGATCTACTTCCTGCATGGCCATGGACACATGACAAACCTACTAGGACACCTCAGGCTTCTCTTCTCCCTTATCCATTAACTTTATATACCTCTCCTTTAGCACCCAAATGAACCCTTTGGATCCTTATCACTTCCCTACTGTCTAGAGCTCCATCTTCCCCTATTTGGTGACAAAGAGGGTGCCCAAGGTAGACGAAGGTGGGCAATCTCCTTGTATAAGTTGCTAGAGCTTGAATATACTCTTCTTTAGGGCTTGTGGAGCTTGCTTTGCTTGTTCATGATCTAAGCAAGTAAGTTCCTCCTTCTCTCCCTTGTTTCTCTTACTGTCCTATCTCCTTCTTCCTTCTTCCTGGATGGAACTAGGATTTTTCATGGTAAAACTTTCTCTAAGGCTCAAAGAACCTATCTTTCTTACTTCCTTGACCTAGGGTTTGCTTCCCTGGTAAAGAAAGATCCAACTTGTCCGAGTTCAGAGCTAAAACTAGGGTTTACTTCCTCCTTTACTCAAGCCTTCTTGTTGTTTGGATTTTTTTAATTATTCCTAGAGGTGAGTTACATGACCTTCCTCACGTTTATTGCTTACTATTACCTTATATGCTCAAGTTCTTGCATAAAAACGAACCTTTAATCAGAAAGAAGCTACATTTGCCTAAGGTTTGTGCTTAAATGATGTTCTTTAAGTAGTTTATAGCCATGTATGAAAATGAAACCTTATACACGACCTTCCTGAAGTGAAGGAAGGCTTAGAATTTTCTTACATGTCAAATGATGGTTCTTAGTACCTCTCAAATGATGGGTTATACTTAGGGTTTGTGGACTATTTTCCACCTTGGTGCTTAACCCGATGGATTAGTTCCTTTTCTTTTTTTCTTGGCTTTTGTGCAACAACCGATGGTGGTCTCTTTGCTTCTATTTGGATGCTTTCTCTTAAACACATGCGATGGGTATACTTTTCCATTAACAACCAATGGTTTCTTTTAACTCATGATCCGATGGCCTCAATCGATGGTGACACAAAGTTTCACAGCCGATGCTGGTCCTGGACACCACAATTGATGGTGGTGTCGGGAACCACAACTGATGGTAATATTGAGTGTTATGTGATGATTATTTTGAGCTCTAATATGATGGTTTTCTTAGTTAACTGATTCAAGGGTTAGACTTATACTTCAAATGACAGTCTTGAATGAAGAACATGATCCAATGGTTACGATTTGATGCCTCAATATCTTATGGTTTTGGGTGAAGTCCATAGTGTAATGATATAGTTTTGGTAGTGTGAATTCAATGATTTAATGCCCCTAACTCGGGAGAGATTTAAGGATCTACAATGCCTTTGTCCTCATCATGGTTTGACCAAATGTTTGCTTATGCAAACCTTCTATAATGGGTTATTCTACAACACCCGTATGTCCATTGATGTCAATGCAAATGAAGCCTTAATGAATAAGTACTATAGTGAAGCATATGCCATTGTTGAAGATATGGCACTCAATCACAGCCACTGGAGTTCTAAAAGGACCACTCAACCTTTCTCTTCTACCATCTCAAGTGAGAAGCCTAGTGGGAAGCACACAATAGACACCGTAGATCTGATCACAACCAAACTTAACGCCTTGACTCAGAAGTTTGAAAAGCTGACCACTCACTCTGTTCAAGCAGTTAAGCAAGTGTGTGAGGTGTGTGGGACATCAAGCCACAACTCTTCTTCTTATTTTTTTACCATAGTTTAATGCCACTGAGATGCCAGAACAAGTCAATGTTGTAGGCAACTTCAATAATAGACAAGCATGCAATCCTTTCTCTAAGACCTATAACCCAGGATGGAGAGACCATCCAAACTTTTCTTACAAGAACAACAACTCGCAGAACCAAAAACAAAGTCAAGCTCAAGGTCAACAACCTATGAGCAATCTCCAGCCAATGAATGCCAACTGTCAACAGCCACTGGGGGTATAATAATAACAACAACAAGATGAACTTCAATCAATTTCAACAAGTGACTCAACCACCACAAAATCCATCTTGGAAAGTCTCCTTGAGACTTTTGTTACTACACAAATTCAACAAAATGACTAGTTCCACGCACATGGAAATCTCTTGAAGGATGCCATCACACAACTATCTTCTAAAGTTGATGGGATTGTCACCCACACCAAGATGTTGGAGAACTAGATAGCTCAACAAGTCTTAGCCAGCCAAGGCACACCTTTAGGTTCGTTGCCCAGCCGACCAGTTATGAATCCCAAGGAGACTTGTAAATACGTAACTTTCAGGAGTGGAGTAGTCATAGGAGGGTCTACACCGCCTTCCAAGAGAAAATATAAGGAAGTTGTTGACACTACTGTTGAGGAGACTATTGAAAATCAAAGAAAGAAATCTGTTGGAATTCTGCATCAAGGTGATTCTTCTAGCTAGCCTAATGCTCCTTTCCCTCATAGGTTTGTAGATACCAAAGATGATGTTAAGTTCAATAAGTTCATGGACATTTTGTACAAGTTGTATGTGAATCTACCTCTAGTTGAAGTTATAGCTAAAATGCCCTCTTACTCTAAGTTCTTGAAAGACATCCTAACAAAGAAAAGGAGATCTGGTCAAGCTAAAACTGTTATGTTATCTGAAAGGCTAAGCTCTATCATCCATAACTGTATGATTGAAAAACTAGATGATCAAGGTGCTTTCACTCTCCCTTTCAAGATTAGAGACTCTACTTTTGATAAAGGCCTTGTTTATCTTGGAGCTAGCATCAGTTTGATTCCTGTTTCTTTGTGGGAAAAGCTAGACTTGGGAGATTTGAAACCGACATCAATGACGATTCAACTACCTGATCTCTGATCAAACATCCTAGAGGAGTGATTGAAGACATCCCCGTACAGATAGGGAAGTTTTTGATCCCATGTGACTTTGTAGTCTTGGACATGCATGAGGACCCAACCAATCCAGTCCTCTTTGGAAGACCTTTCCTACGTACTGCAGGCTATCTAGTTGATGTTAAAGAAGGAAAACTCACTGTAAGAGTTGGAGATGAAGAACTTGTATTCTCTATTTACAATTCCACGAAGGCACCCAGCTCCAAGGAGTACCTTTGTCTAATAGATACTATTGATACACTGCTTGAGGAAGAAAAGTGTGATAACTTAGATTTTTGAGTTTCAATAACTAATACAATAATGAGAGACAAGCATTCTATGTAAGATGTCAAATACCACATTGAAGAATTGGTAATACAATCATGAATTCCTTCACCTAAACTAGGTGATTTGAGATACGATGGAGGACGAGGAGGCTTAATTGAATTCAATTATGAATGAATGTCCTTTCTGATTAATTAAGTCCTCATAAGACCAATCATACATTTAGTGATCCAGTGAGTAGTGAATTAATTGCTTTTGAGGAATTGTGTATATATGAACCAATTTTAGAGTTTTGGTGTCAACTTTGACTAAATGGCCTATCCTTTTTACATAATATAATACCCTAAGTGTCACATGAAGGTGACTTTAGGTTTTAATGTGATTAGTCAATAACCATGCCTAACCTTCGAATTTCCTCCCCAAACTTATGCCACATCTACATCATGACATTATAAAGCTACACCTAAAATTTCATTGCATTTGGACCACCCAATTAGGAGATATTAGAAATTGAAATAATGTATTGTATTGCTTTTAGAACTTGATGGACCCTGGCCCGGATCCGGATCCGGATCCGTGGAAGAGGCGACTGAGTCGTCCTCCTCGCCCGTTTCTCGCGGAGCTCGGCCTACTCAGTAGCGCCATCCTTCAAACCCTCGTCTCTCTCTCACCTCTAGACCATATCTCGCCAAATCTAGCTCCTCAGATCCGGTTTCTCCTGGTCGCTCGAACGAGCCCCAAAAATATCCCTAACAGACATGGATTAGAAAACGCCTAAATGGCGGCGTCTTGGACCCGTCAGCCACATTAGGGGAGGCAATGCTCGACCTAATGGTGCCTATTTAAGGATCGCATTAGCTCCGCGACCCTTCTTTTAGCCAAAAAGAGCCCTCAATTCCTCGACATCCCTCCCCCTCTTCTCCAGCCAACTCAATCTACGCCGGCCTAACTGGTTGCCACCTGCTCACACTTCAAGGACCCTCACTCCAATTGGTTCTTCCTGGAGCGTCCTTGCACCGAGGCGGAGACCTCCCAACACTCGCGGAAGAGTGCGATGGCCCATGGGTTGGTATCGACTAGCACAGCCCCGACGTCACCGGACCGAGCTCCAACCGGTCGAACAGACCTTCCATCACACCTGTGTTGCACTCAGGCACTGCGCGGGACTCCAGGGAGGATCCCGGATCGTTGCGGGGATCCTAGAGGGATCGAGACCATGAGGTCTGTCTGAGGAGTCAAGTGACGGCGGCGCTCCTACCCGGATGGAAACCTAGAGCCGTGGCCAAGAGCTGGAGGAGCTGAGGAAGTGTAAAAGTCGATGGAAAAGACGACAGTGGGTCGTTGGACTGACGAGGAGATCAGGGCAGTGAGGTAGTGCTCACCGGAGGAGAGCCTGTGCGGCGGTGCTCTGTTTCACAGAGGAAACAGAGACCGCGGGTTGGATCGCTGAACGAAAAGGAAGATGAAATAGATCGGGTCCAGCCGCGTGAACCGCTAGAGAACCCGGCCCAGACCAAGTGGACCGGCCGCAGCAAGCAAAGGAACTGCGCCAGACCTAGGGGCCACGTGGCGAGCTCCCATTGGCCGATTAAGGTAATAATTCAGTAAATGCTCAGATTTTCATTAAATCACAGTAATTAGCTCGATTATCAGACAAATGCAAACAAGGTATCAAAATTCTCAGAAAAATATGTAGAACAACATGAAAGTTTAATATCAGACTTTTTATGCTTTAATATTAGCAATATCATATAAGATACGTAATACTTGTTTAATGGAAAATAAATATCAGATGATGATATTAAATTATGAAAAAAATGTCAGTACGTCCATAACCATGTTTATAATGCACCTTATGTCAGTTATGGTCATTTTATGACATGAAGTCATGTAATTTTCTTAATATGACTAATTAGGGCTAATAACCCTATATAAATTGTAATTATTGCACACATGCTCAATAAATGGTGAAATTTACAGAGTAGGTTTATATCAGTAATCTAAAGCTAAGATGTAAATCAGATATCATTGAGATGTATATAATTCATGTTATATGAAGATGAATCTTAATCAGGTTATAAAAACCCTAATCTAGGTTAATGATGTAACCTAGGGTTATTATGTGCACCAAAAAGAATATGGAACCTAATATTCAGATAATGAATCATAATCTGTAAAATGACATCAGTAAGATAAATATAAGGTAAGAATACAAGTAATCATGAGAGTAACATAATGAGATAATATAAACCCTAATGTACACGACTAGGGTTAAGATGATTAGAATCTGATGATAGTATGTGGTCTTGTCTTAATCAGGTGTTGACCAGACTTCTAGATGATCAAGGATAAGTTAGAAATCTCTGAACTCAGGTACGTGGGTTTATTTAATTATATGACTATGGTTTCCTTGCTTGCAATCATGATATGTATGTATGCTCTCTTCTATTTGAAAATATTGGATGTAGTATTGCTATGTAGTACCCGTTGTTTTGTCACTTGAAAACATAAATTATGAGTAGATTTTTTGTAGTTATTTAAGGTGTTCATTATCCCCCTTACGAGGGAATGGATTAATGTTGGCTAGTACACCTCCCTAGAGCACACGGTGTACAGGGAGTTTCCCTAGAGTACTTGGTACACGGGGATGGGCCCAATATTTATGTTTTGGTACTAGTCCACCTTGATAATGCAATTCATCTAGGAAAATGACTTAAATTGGCGTATTTCGCTTAATAAAGAAGTATTTTCTATGATTTTCTTTCCTTCTGCAAATCTTTTTCATAATTACGCAAGCCATAAATATATGTATCTTTCTTCCCACGTACACAACACCTTGTGTGTTGATTTGTTGTTTCACGTATGTTTTAGGTTCAGAGATAGCATGGGATGAAAAGTACAGGATATGAGCAAGTTGTTCAGGTTGTACCTATTGTGAAGATCCTAGTTAGCATACATGTTCTTAGACTTGTAAATTATCTTTCAATATGTAATTGTAAACCATTGTGTAATAATTCATGTTGTATAAATTTACATGTTGAATGTTGAGAATGTTACGGTTGTATGTTCATGTATGCGAATTATGCTTCCGCATCGCTTTCTGATATGATTGGATGATGTTCTCGGATTCTGACCTCTCATTCCCAATAGGGTTTGGAGGAGTCAAAATCCGGGGACGTCACAGTTGGTATCAGAGCATGAACAATAGCTACACCTAACAATTGCTCATCATGAAACATTAAACCTAAATCTCACCTTTCACCTTAAACCTTAGAAACTTAGTAAGTTGTTCTATAGGAATAAGGTTTGACCTAGCCTCTAGGTTAGAACCTAGATGTTCGAGAACTAGGTTTAGACAAGTGTGTGAAACCCTTTCCATATAGAGCTCATATGTATTGGGTAGCTACACTAGTCTACACCATGTTCTCACCATTTCACTAGGTTACATGACACCAGACTATCTACTGTGTGTTGGACACTCGAGTTTGCTGGTTTGGTTTTGTTTCCCAATCGGCTCGCACCTCGACAGTTTTCTCTGACGCCTTCTTTCTCGGAGAAAAAAAAACTATATAATACTTTATTAGATATATGTAAATATAAAAATGTGTCCATCACACAGGAGTGTAGTGGGTGTTCGTGCAACCTAAGTGAAAGGGAGTGACATCAGTCTAGAAGAGAGAGTAGTCTAGATTAGATGTCTAGAGCCGTATCAATATATGTGATACACAGTGTAGATGATAGAATGGTAGTGATATAAGCATGGATGATCTTATTTAATTTCTACCTCTAATGATATAAGTTGCTTTATAAGGATTTAAGTTGTATATGACCTGAATCCAATTTTGAAGAATCTAAGCTAAGTCGTGATAATGATAGTACATCCCCTTTCCTACTTAAGATAAGTTAAGTTAAGATAGAGATGAGTGTGCATGAGCCTCAAGCTCTTTTACAAAGGGGGACCTCTAGTGTTAGGACAAGATATGTGGTGAACTCCAGAGAGAGTGAGACCCACAAGGAGAGGGTCAATGGACCTACCCTACAATATATGAAAATATGTGAAATGATGTGTCCTAAGTCGGGTTACTCCTAAGTAGATGAGTTGAGTCATGTTGCATGATTCAAATCTATATGTGAGAATTGGGTAAAAGAAAAGGATGGGTAGATGACCCATATGATAAAGTCAATTCTTTGACTGAGTTAGGTCCTAGCTGGAGTGACATATTTTGTGAATCTCATCGCTAGTTGCAAGTGAGGTAATATATGAAATCTAGTTATGAGAGTATGATGCCTTGTGCAAAAGATACTCAACATGCATGTTCTCCCTTCTTCTTCTCTTTCTTAATATACAATGATAGAAACCTCACTTGAGCTATATAAATGATTTATATATGAGGAGTCACTCGCATAAGCTTGACCTATTCTATATCCCACCCCCCCCCATATCATACATGTAGTACCAAAGATTGAAATCATGATAAGTTTGACATTAGAATATTCTTTTCCCCTTCATATGAAACATGAAATATATGATGTTGATATCATGGGATAAACATAGTATATTCTCTTTTTCCCTTCACATAATACGTGCAAGACATAAAAATTTGAACTCATGAACTTGATATAAAGATATTTTCGGATCATAGGATATATGATCAAAAATATAGTTCGTAACTTTAATCCTTCTCAAAATATGCTTCTAAGCTGAATATGAATATCACACCATAGGGTGAAACCCTAATGGTCAAGCATGTTACGTAAGCCCTTCTTATGTATAAAAATCCTAATATCAAGGATGAAGATAAATCTCCTCTAATGCTGAAATTATTGTAAGATGTTGATCATAAAAGATGTTAACGATGTTAGATTTGAACAATCTGAATACCATGGCATAAACAAATTCCTCTTGCACATTAAAAAGGTATGAACAAAACTTGTATCCTTAGGGGTGATATAATCCTAAGATACCATAATGTCATGGCTAAGACATTAAGTGATGCTTCCACATGTATAAGGTGGAGTGGACACACCCAAGAATCTCTAGACCCTAAGCTAACAACTTAGAGTGCATGCAATTATGGTGGTCTTAGAACCTAAGCAATGATGAAGTATATGCAGTTGAACTCCTAATTAGCCTCTTAAGGAGGAGATTAGTTGAATTTCGAGGACGAAATTCCAATTAAGGTGGGGTGAATGTGATAACCTATATTTTTGAGTTTCAATAACTAATACAATAATGAGAGACAAGCATTCTATGTAAGATGTCAAATACCACATTGAAGAATTGGTAATACAATCATGAATTCCTTCACCTAAACTAGGTGATTTGAGATACGATGGAGGACGAGGAGGCTTAATTGAATTCAATTATGAATGAATGTCCTTTCTGATTAATTAAGTCCTCATAAGACCAATCATACATTTAGTGATCCAGTGAGTAGTGAATTAATTGTTTTTGAGGAATTGTGTATATATGAACCAATTTTAGAGTTTTGGTGTCAACTTTGACTAAATGGCCTATCCTTTTTACATAATATAATACCCTAAGTGTCACATGAAGGTGACTTTAGGTTTTAATGTGATTAGTCAATAACCATGCCTAACCTTCGAATTTCCTCCCCAAACTTATGCCACATCTACATCATGACATTATAAAGCTACACCTAAAATTTCATTGCATTTGGACCACCCAATTAGGAGATATTAGAAATTGAAATAATGTATTGTATTGCTTTTAGAACTTGATGGACCCTGGCCCGGATCCGGATCCGGATCCGTGGAAGAGGCAACTGAGTCGTCCTCCTCGCCCGTTTCTCGCGGAGCTCGGCCTACTCAGTAGCGCCATCCTTCAAACCCTCGTCTCTCTCTCACCTCTAGACCATATCTCGCCAAATCTAGCTCCTCAGATCTGGTTTCTCCTGGTCGCTCGAACGAGCCCCAAAAATATCCCTAACAGACATGGATTAGAAAACGCCTAAATGGCGGCGTCTTGGACCCGTCAGCCACATTAGGGGAGGCAATGCTCGACCTAATGGTGCCTATTTAAGGATCGCATTAGCTCCGCGACCCTTCTTTTAGCCAAAAAGAGCCCTCAATTCCTCGACATCCCTCCCCCTCTTCTCCAGCCAACTCAATCTACGCCGGCCTAACTGGTTGCCACCTGCTCACACTTCAAGGACCCTCACTCCAATTGGTTCTTCCTGGAGCGTCCTTGCACTGAGGCGGAGACCTCCCAACACTCGCGGAAGAGTGCGATGGCCCAGGGGTTGGTATCGACTAGCACAGCCCCGACGTCACCGGACCGAGCTCCAACCGGTCGAACAGACCTTCCATCACACCTGTGTTGCACTCAGGCACTGCGCGGGACTCCAGGGAGGATCCCGGATCGTTGCGGGGATCCTAGAGGGATCGAGACCATGAGGTCTGTCTGAGGAGTCAAGTGACGGCGGCGCTCCTACCCGGATGGAAACCTAGAGCCGTGGCCAAGAGCTGGAGGAGCTGAGGAAGTGTAAAAGTCGATGGAAAAGACGACAGTGGGTCGTTGGACTGACGAGGAGATCAGGGCAGTGAGGTAGTGCTCACCGGAGGAGAGCCTGTGCGGCGGTGCTCTGTTTCACAGAGGAAACAGAGACCGCGGGTTGGATCGCTGAACGAAAAGGAAGATGAAATAGATCGGGTCCAGCCGCGTGAACCGCTAGAGAACCCGACCCAGACCAAGTGGACCGGCCGCAGCAAGCAAAGGAACTGCGCCAGACCTAGGGGCCACGTGGCGAGCTCCCATTGGCCGATTAAGGTAATAATTCAGTAAATGCTCAGATTTTCATTAAATCACAGTAATTAGCTCGATTATCAGACAAATGCAAACAAGGTATCAAAATTCTCAGAAAAATATGTAGAACAACATGAAAGTTTAATATCAGACTTTTTATGCTTTAATATTAGCAATATCATATAAGATACGTAATACTTGTTTAATGGAAAATAAATATCAGATGATGATATTAAATTATGAAAAAAATGTCAGTACGTCCATAACCATGTTTATAATGCACCTTATGTCAGTTATGGTCATTTTATGACATGAAGTCATGTAATTTTCTTAATATGACTAATTAGGGCTAATAACCCTATATAAATTGTAATTATTGCACACATGCTCAATAAATGGTGAAATTTACAGAGTAGGTTTATATCAGTAATCTAAAGCTAAGATATAAATCAGATATCATTGAGATGTATATAATTCATGTTATATGAAGATGAATCTTAATCAGGTTATAAAAACCCTAATCTAGGTTAATGATGTAACCTAGGGTTATTATGTGCACCAAAAAGAATATGGAACCTAATATTCAGATAATGAATCATAATCTGTAAAATGACATCAGTAAGATAAATATAAGGTAAGAATACAAGTAATCATGAGAGTAACATAATGAGATAATATAAACCCTAATGTACACGACTAGGGTTAAGATGATTAGAATCTGATGATAGTATGTGGTCTTGTCTTAATCAGGTGTTGACCAGACTTCTAGATGATCAAGGATAAGTTAGAAATCTCTGAACTCAGGTACGTGGGTTTATTTAATTATATGACTATGGTTTCCTTGCTTGCAATCATGATATGTATGTATGCTCTCTTCTATTTGCAAATATTGGATGTAGTATTGCTATGTAGTACCCGTTGTTTTGTCACTTGAAAACATAAATTATGAGTAGATGTTTTGTAGTTATTTAAGGTGTTCATTATCCCCCTTATGAGGGAATGGATTAATGTTGGCTAGTACACCTCCCTAGAGCACACGGTGTACAGGGAGTTTCCCTAGAGTACTTGGTACACGGGGATGGGCCCAATATTTATGTTTTGGTACTAGTCCACCTTGATAATGCAATTCATCTAGGAAAATGACTTAAATTGGCGTATTTCGCTTAATAAAGAAGTATTTTCTATGATTTTCTTTCCTTCTGCAAATCTTTTTCATAATTACGCAAGCCATAAATATATGTATCTTTCTTCCCACGTACACAACACCTTGTGTGTTGATTTGTTGTTTCACGTATGTTTTAGGTTCAGAGATAGCATGGGATGAAAAGTACAGGATATGAGCAAGTTGTTCAGGTTGTACCTATTGTGAAGATCCTAGTTAGCATACATGTTCTTAGACTTGTAAATTATCTTTCAATATGTAATTGTAAACCATTGTGTAATAATTCATGTTGTATAAATTTACATGTTGAATGTTGAGAATGTTACGGTTGTATGTTCATGTATGCGAATTATGCTTCCGCATCGCTTTCTGATATGATTGGATGATGTTCTCGGATTCTGACCTCTCATTCCCAATAGGGTTTGGAGGAGTCAAAATCCGGGGACGTCACAGTTGGTATCAGAGCATGAACAATAGCTACACCTAACAATTGCTCATCATGAAACATTAAACCTAAATCTCACCTTTCACCTTAAACCTTAGAAACTTAGTAAGTTGTTCTATAGGAATAAGGTTTGACCTAGCCTCTAGGTTAGAACCTAGATGTTCGAGAACTAGGTTTAGACAAGTGTGTGAAACCCTTTCCATATAGAGCTCATATGTATTGGGTAGCTACACTAGTCTACACCATGTTCTCACCATTTCACTAGGTTACATGACACCAGACTATCTACTGTGTGTTGGACACTCGAGTTTGCTGGTTTGGTTTTGTTTCCCAATCGGCTCGCACCTCGACAGTTTTCTCTGACGCCTTCTTTCTCGGAGAAAAAAAAACTATATAATACTTTATTAGATATATGTAAATATAAAAATGTGTCCATCACACAGGAGTGTAGTGGGTGTTCGTGCAACCTAAGTGAAAGGGAGTGACATCAGTCTAGAAGAGAGAGTAGTCTAGATTAGATGTCTAGAGCCGTATCAATATATGTGATACACAGTGTAGATGATAGAATGGTAGTGATATAAGCATGGATGATCTTATTTAATTTCTACCTCTAATGATATAAGTTGCTTTATAAGGATTTAAGTTGTATATGACCTGAATCCAATTTTGAAGAATCTAAGCTAAGTCGTGATAATGATAGTACATCCCCTTTCCTACTTAAGATAAGTTAAGTTAAGATAGAGATGAGTGTGC
The DNA here is from genome assembly GCA_963693085.1 of Alisma plantago-aquatica. Classification (NCBI taxonomy): domain Eukaryota; kingdom Viridiplantae; phylum Streptophyta; class Magnoliopsida; order Alismatales; family Alismataceae; genus Alisma; species Alisma plantago-aquatica. The sequence goes on along the minus strand of OY856413.1, from coordinate 296,616,626 downwards.
ATGAGCCTCAAGCTCTTTTACAAAGGGGGACCTCTAGTGTTAGGACAAGATATGTGGTGAACTCCAGAGAGAGTGAGACCCACAAGGAGAGGGTCAATGGACCTACCCTACAATATATGAAAATATGTGAAATGATGTGTCCTAAGTCGGGTTACTCCTAAGTAGATGAGTTGAGTCATGTTGCATGATTCAAATCTATATGTGAGAATTGGGTAAAAGAAAAGGATGGGTAGATGACCCATATGATAAAGTCAATTCTTTGACTGAGTTAGGTCCTAGCTGGAGTGACATATTTTGTGAATCTCATCGCTAGTTGCAAGTGAGGTAATATATGAAATCTAGTTATGAGAGTATGATGCCTTGTGCAAAAGATACTCAACATGCATGTTCTCCCTTCTTCTTCTCTTTCTTAATATACAATGATAGAAACCTCACTTGAGCTATATAAATGATTTATATATGAGGAGTCACTCGCATAAGCTTGACCTATTCTATATCCCCCCCCCATATCATACATGTAGTACCAAAGATTGAAATCATGATAAGTTTGACTTTAGAATATTCTTTTCCCCTTCATATGAAACATGAAATATATGATGTTGATATCATGGGATAAACATAGTATATTCTCTTTTTCCCTTCACATAATACGTGCAAGACATAAAAATTTGAACTCATGAACTTGATATAAAGATATTTTCGGATCATAGGATATATGATCAAAAATATAGTTCGTAACTTTAATCCTTCTCAAAATATGCTTCTAAGCTGAATATGAATATCACACCATAGGGTGAAACCCTAATGGTCAAGCATGTTACGTAAGCCCTTCTTATGTATAAAAATCCTAATATCAAGGATGAAGATAAATCTCCTCTAATGCTGAAATTATTGTAAGATGTTGATCATAAAAGATGTTAACGATGTTAGATTTGAACAATCTGAATACCATGGCATAAACGAATTCCTCTTGCACATTAAAAAGGTATGAACAAAACTTGTATCCTTAGGGGTGATATAATCCTAAGATACCATAATGTCATGGCTAAGACATTAAGTGATGCTTCCACATGTATAAGGTGGAGTGGACACACCCAAGAATCTCTAGACCCTAAGCTAACAACTTAGAGTGCATGCAATTATGGTGGTCTTAGAACCTAAGCAATGATGAAGTATATGCAGTTGAACTCCTAGTTAGCCTCTTAAGGAGGAGATTAGTTGAATTTCGAGGACGAAATTCCAATTAAGGTGGGGTGAATGTGATAACCTAGATTTTTGAGTTTCAATAACTAATACAATAATGAGAGACAAGCATTCTATGTAAGATGTCAAATACCACATTGAAGAATTGGTAATACAATCATGAATTCCTTCACCTAAACTAGGTGATTTGAGATACGATGGAGGACGAGGAGGCTTAATTGAATTCAATTATGAATGAATGTCCTTTCTGATTAATTAAGTCCTCATAAGACCAATCATACATTTAGTGATCCAGTGAGTAGTGAATTAATTGTTTTTGAGGAATTGTGTATATATGAACCAATTTTAGAGTTTTGGTGTCAACTTTGACTAAATGGCCTATCCTTTTTACATAATATAATACCCTAAGTGTCACATGAAGGTGACTTTAGGTTTTAATGTGATTAGTCAATAACCATGCCTAACCTTCGAATTTCCTCCCCAAACTTATGCCACATCTACATCATGACATTATAAAGCTACACCTAAAATTTCATTGCATTTGGACCACCCAATTAGGAGATATTAGAAATTGAAATAATGTATTGTATTGCTTTTAGAACTTGATGGACCCTGGCCCGGATCCGGATCCGGATCCGTGGAAGAGGCGACTGAGTCGTCCTCCTCGCCCGTTTCTCGCGGAGCTCGGCCTACTCAGTAGCGCCATCCTTCAAACCCTCGTCTCTCTCTCACCTCTAGACCATATCTCGCCAAATCTAGCTCCTCAGATCTGGTTTCTCCTGGTCGCTCGAACGAGCCCCAAAAATATCCCTAACAGACATGGATTAGAAAACGCCTAAATGGCGGCGTCTTGGACCCGTCAGCCACATTAGGGGAGGCAATGCTCGACCTAATGGTGCCTATTTAAGGATCGCATTAGCTCCGCGACCCTTCTTTTAGCCAAAAAGAGCCCTCAATTCCTCGACATCCCTCCCCCTCTTCTCCAGCCAACTCAATCTACGCCGGCCTAACTGGTTGCCACCTGCTCACACTTCAAGGACCCTCACTCCAATTGGTTCTTCCTGGAGCGTCCTTGCACCGAGGCGGAGACCTCCCAACACTCGCGGAAGAGTGCGATGGCCCAGGGGTTGGTATCGACTAGCACAGCCCCGACGTCACCGGACCGAGCTCCAACCGGTCGAACAGACCTTCCATCACACCTGTGTTGCACTCAGGCACTGCGCGGGACTCCAGGGAGGATCCCGGATCGTTGCGGGGATCCTAGAGGGATCGAGACCATGAGGTCTGTCTGAGGAGTCAAGTGACGGCGGCGCTCCTACCCGGATGGAAACCTAGAGCCGTGGCCAAGAGCTGGAGGAGCTGAGGAAGTGTAAAAGTCGATGGAAAAGACGACAGTGGGTCGTTGGACTGACGAGGAGATCAGGGCAGTGAGGTAGTGCTCACCGGAGGAGAGCCTGTGCGGCGGTGCTCTGTTTCACAGAGGAAACAGAGACCGCGGGTTGGATCGCTGAACGAAAAGGAAGATGAAATAGATCGGGTCCAGCCGCGTGAACCGCTAGAGAACCCGGCCCAGACCAAGTGGACCGGCCGCAGCAAGCAAAGGAACTGCGCCAGACCTAGGGGCCACGTGGCGAGCTCCCATTGGCCGATTAAGGTAATAATTCAGTAAATGCTCAGATTTTCATTAAATCACAGTAATTAGCTCGATTATCAGACAAATGCAAACAAGGTATCAAAATTCTCAGAAAAATATGTAGAACAACATGAAAGTTTAATATCAGACTTTTTATGCTTTAATATTAGCAATATCATATAAGATACGTAATACTTGTTTAATGGAAAATAAATATCAGATGATGATATTAAATTATGAAAAAAATGTCAGTACGTCCATAACCATGTTTATAATGCACCTTATGTCAGTTATGGTCATTTTATGACATGAAGTCATGTAATTTTCTTAATATGACTAATTAGGGCTAATAACCCTATATAAATTGTAATTATTGCACACATGCTCAATAAATGGTGAAATTTACAGAGTAGGTTTATATCAGTAATCTAAAGCTAAGATGTAAATCAGATATCATTGAGATGTATATAATTCATGTTATATGAAGATGAATCTTAATCAGGTTATAAAAACCCTAATCTAGGTTAATGATGTAACCTAGGGTTATTATGTGCACCAAAAAGAATATGGAACCTAATATTCAGATAATGAATCATAATCTGTAAAATGACATCAGTAAGATAAATATAAGGTAAGAATACAAGTAATCATGAGAGTAACATAATGAGATAATATAAACCCTAATGTACACGACTAGGGTTAAGATGATTAGAATCTGATGATAGTATGTGGTCTTGTCTTAATCAGGTGTTGACCAGACTTCTAGATGATCAAGGATAAGTTAGAAATCTCTGAACTCAGGTACGTGGGTTTATTTAATTATATGACTATGGTTTCCTTGCTTGCAATCATGATATGTATGTATGCTCTCTTCTATTTGCAAATATTGGATGTAGTATTGCTATGTAGTACCCGTTGTTTTGTCACTTGAAAACATAAATTATGAGTAGATGTTTTGTAGTTATTTAAGGTGTTCATTATCCCCCTTACGAGGGAATGGATTAATGTTGGCTAGTACACCTCCCTAGAGCACACGGTGTACAGGGAGTTTCCCTAGAGTACTTGGTACACGGGGATGGGCCCAATATTTATGTTTTGGTACTAGTCCACCTTGATAATGCAATTCATCTAGGAAAATGACTTAAATTGGCGTATTTCGCTTAATAAAGAAGTATTTTCTATGATTTTCTTTCCTTCTGCAAATCTTTTTCATAATTACGCAAGCCATAAATATATGTATCTTTCTTCCCACGTACACAACACCTTGTGTGTTGATTTGTTGTTTCACGTATGTTTTAGGTTCAGAGATAGCATGGGATGAAAAGTACAGGATATGAGCAAGTTGTTCAGGTTGTACCTATTGTGAAGATCCTAGTTAGCATACATGTTCTTAGACTTGTAAATTATCTTTCAATATGTAATTGTAAACCATTGTGTAATAATTCATGTTGTATAAATTTACATGTTGAATGTTGAGAATGTTACGGTTGTATGTTCATGTATGCGAATTATGCTTCCGCATCGCTTTCTGATATGATTGGATGATGTTCTCGGATTCTGACCTCTCATTCCCAATAGGGTTTGGAGGAGTCAAAATCCGGGGACGTCACAAAAAGAATTATGTAGAAACCATTCTTGATGATCTTGAAGAAGAAGATACAAAAGTCACTTTCAATGAGAAAATTTCTGAAACCTTGAAGATTCCACCAAGCGAGGAAGAATGAATGAAGAATGTGTAAATAAACACATGACTCCAAACAAACAGATAGAATTAAAACCCCTCCCACCGGGGTTGAGGTATGCTTTCTTAGGCCCAAACTCCACATCTCCAATTATTATAAATGCTGAATTGAATGATGATCAAGAAGAAAAACTCCTAAATGAACTTAGAAGCTATAAAGATGTGATATGGAACTCAATTGATGACCTCAAAGGAATTAACCCATCTATCCGTATGCATAGAATATCTTTGGAAGAAAATTCCTAACCATGCATAGACCCCCCAAGGAGACTAAACCAAAATATGATGGAAGTTGTAAAAAAAAAAGGAAATTTTCAAACTTAAAGATGCTGGAATTATTTATCCAATAAGTTATAGTCCTTGGGTGAGTCCTATACATGTTGTTCCCAAAAAAGGAGGAACAACTGTAATAAAGGGGAAAGTGATGAATTAATACAAACAATAATCATCACTAGATGGCAAATGCGCAGTGATTATAGGAAATTAAATAAAGCTACAAGAAAGGATCATTTCCCTTTACCTTTTATTGACTTGATGTTAGACAGGCTTGCTCATCACTCCTACTTTTGCTATCTTGTCAGGTACAATGGGTTCTTTCAGATTCTCATCTACCCACCCGATCCAGAAAAGACCACTTTCGCATGCACCTATGGAACTTATGCCTATAGGCGGATGCTCTTCAGGCTTTGTAATGCTCCTGCCACCTTTCATAGGTGTATGATGGCAATTTTCTCTGATTACATTGAAAAGATTATGGAAATATTCATGGATGACTTTAGTGTTTATGGAAATTCCTTTGTTGATTGCTTGTTGAATCTAACTAAAGTTTTACAGAGATGCCAACAAGTCAACCTCGTGCTTAATTGGGAGAAGTGTCATTTTATGGTGCAGACAGGGGTTGTACTAGGCCATGTTATTTCAAGTAGGGGAATTTAAGTGGATAAAGCCAAAGTGGAGGCTATTGAAAAGATGTCAACTCCAACCAATGTGAAAGAAATTTGTAGCTTCTTGGGACAAGATGGTTTTTACAAAAGATTCATAAAGGACTTTTCAAAGATTGCAAAGCCTTTATGATCCTTTCTAGGAAAACATGTCGAGTTTGTGTTCAATGATGATTGCCAAATTGCTTTCCGAAGATTGAAATATGCTTTAGTTTAAGCTCCTATCATCCATCCACTAGATTGTAGTGCTCCTTTTGAATTAATGTGTGATGCAAGTGACTATGCTATAGGAGTAGTGTTGGGACAAAGAAAAGACAACAAAATCCATGCCATACACTCTGCAAGTAAGACCCTAGATGATGCAAAAATCAACTATGCTACTACTGAGAAGGAGATGCTTGCCATAGTTTATGCCTTTGACAAGTTCAAACAGTTCCTAGTGGGTTCCAAGGTCATTGTATATACAGATCATGTTGCGATAAGGCACCTTATGAGTTTCGAAGTTGCAATGCCTTGCCTCATTCATTGGATACTTCTATTATAGGAGTTTGACTTGGAAATCAAAGATAATAAAGGGACAAAAAAATGTAGTTGATCACCTCTCACGCTATCAACTAGTGCTGAAGACAAGGTTCCAATTGATGACAATTTTCCTATTGAGAAGTTATATGTAGTGAACTCTCTTTCTATGTCATGGTTTGCTGATTTTGCAAATTATCTAGCTATTGGACACCTTCCTTTTGATTTCACATACCAACAGAAGAAAAAGTTCCTCCATGATGTTAAGTTCGAATATTGGGATGACCCCCTACTATTCAAGCAATGTGCATATGGTCTTATTAGGAGATGCATTCCTGATGAAGAGATTGCAAGTGTGCTTTTAGATTGTCATTCCTCCCCCTATGGAAGACACTTTGGAGTGGACAAGACTGCAACCAAGATTCGTCAAGCACATTTCTATTGGCCAAGTCTATTTTGTGATGCACACATGTTCATCAAAGCTTGTGACAAGTGTCAAAGAATTGAAGGGATTTCAAGGAAGGATGAAATGCCGATGAATTAATCCTGGAGATAGAGGTCTTCAAAGCGTTGGGTATAGATTATATGGGCCCTTTTCCATCCTCATGCAATAACTAGTTCATCCTAGTAGCATGTGACTATGTATCCAAATGGGTGGAGGCAATCCCCACCCAATCACTAGATGCCAAGCTTGTGATAAAACTGTTCTAGAAGATTATTTTTCCTAGGTTTGGAGTCCCAAGATCAATAATATTTGATGGTGGCAGCCACTCCAGTGAAAGGAACTTTAACAACCTACTTAGCAAATATGGAGTGAAGCACAAGGTGTTTATGCCTTATCATCCTCAAACATTAGATCAGGTGGAGATCTCTAATAGGCAACTAAAAACTATTCTAGAAAAGACTGTCTGTAGCTTAGATTGGGCACTGAAGTAAGATAATGCACTATGGGGATATAGGAAGGATTTTAAAACTCCCATTGGGACAACCCCATTCAAGCTAGTCTACAACAAATCATGTCACTTACCCGTAGAATTGGAACATAAGGCACTATGGGTGATCAATTTCGTTAACTATAAGCTAAAGAAAGTAGGAGAGAAAAGTTTACTACAACTCCAGGAGCTCGAAGAACTTAGTATGGATGCATATGAGAATGCAAAGATCTACAAAGAAAAAGACAAAGAGATGGCATGACAAAAGAATCAAGGTTAAAGAATTCAAAGAAGGAGACCAGGTTCTAGTTTAATTCCAAACTCAAGTTCTTCCCAGGAAAATTGAGATCTAAGTGGTCTGGACCAATTTTAGTCTTGAAGGTCTATTCATACAGGACAATGGAGTTGCAAGGAAAGAAATCAACATTCAAGGTTAATGGACAAAGATGCAAGTTGTATATCGAAGGAGAAGAGATTGACAAGGGAGCCCCTTGCTCCCTCCAAGATGCATGATCAAAGAATTGAAGAGTCTTACTTCAGACTCTAAATGGAGGAACTTGTGGGAGTTGACCCCACATTAGGATAGATTTCATTAATTAGTTTCAATCAAGAACAATTTTCAATTCCCAAAATAAAGTTGTCATGGATGAAAGTAATACTGTTGGCCCTCATAACTACATCATCATCTCTATAGGTGCTGATAAAAGAAGACAATTTCTACAGAAATTCAGAAAGACACAACATGTCTTTATTTGCACACATCGTGTCACTACCCACATAAAGAATGACTATGTAGATATTCAAGGGTACATGATGTGTACTATTTCAAACTCGGCATGTATGATCACAGACGACACCCATTGGAATCAGACATGGCATGTTTTTAATCAAACACAATGTGTCCTCTAGGTCTTTCGAATGCACTAAGTTTTTTTGGAAAAAATGCACAACGTGTCTTTATTTGACACGCGGTGTCATTATCAGGTAGAGAGTGTGCAGTTTCCACCTGGAATGTTACACAGTGTGTGTCAATTAGAACACATATTATGCGAAGCTCAATCTAGAATGGCTATTTTTTTATTAAAGAATACACGCTATGTCTTTATTTGAACACGACATGCCGATACCAGTAAGGCAACTTCAACCTTGTCTTCTGGAATCAGACATGACATGTTCTATTTTAGACACGCCATGTCCTTTGTAGTCAAAGTATGTTTGAAAAGGGGTAGGCGACCTCTATAAAAGAACACGTCGTATCATAAAAAAGACACGTTGTGTCCAATGACAAGAAAGTGGGTTCTTAACCCTAATACCAAGATTCCTCCCTCACTTTCACTCTCAACTAGCCATGTTCTAATAGCCATGTGTGACTCCTTAGATCGAGTGCGGTGACTTCACAACCTCTTCTACTTTGAAACAAGCTCCGAGCACCGCCAACACCCTCCGTTGCCTCAAAGCAAGCTTCGAGTGCTGCTGCCGCCTTCCCTTGCTATGCAAGCAAGCCCCCATCACTCTGATTCCCCTCCACAACGAGCACCTCCTCCATCCTAGCAAACAAAGCAACACAATCACTGGGTTCATCGTCATCCTCTTCATCATCGACTCACGAAGACACACCGTGAGAAACCCGCTCACGCTGCCATCATCCCCAACCTCTAGTTGCCGCCACACTCCAAGTACGTGTCTTCCAAAAAGACACATCGTGTCCATTGCCCAGTTCTCCATCCTTTTTGTATGAAGACACGTCATGTCCAAATCTAGACACACTATGTTCAAGGCCATTTCTGCAACTTCTCAAGAAGCAATGGTGCCAGTGAAGTAGACGTTGAACTGTAGGCACAGACCGAGCTCATCCTCAGCCTCCGCGCATGTCTCCACAACCTAGTTCAGGGTCACCATAGAGGAAGACTCCAAGTACCCATTTCTCATCTCACTTAGGCTCCTCCCTATGCGTTTTGCATGCAAACAAATAATGGGAGCCCTAGGATTCAAGGAGGAGGTCATAACACATCTGAAGGTAATTGGCCTCTACTACGTAAGCTGTTCAGTAACCAATACTTAGCCTCACCTTGTCTATGAACTTCTTACTACTCTTAAGATTGAGGAGGACCCAAAGCACATGTTGGAACCATATGCATTTATCTTCTTCTGCCTACTGGGACAGGGCTACAAAATCACCTTCAAGGAAATCTATTGAGCTCCTAGAGTGCCACAATGAGGGTGCTCTAAACTACCCTACATCTTTTGATAGTGATGTATTCTGGAATGAGATGATGTATGGGGTGAGACATGATGCCAAGAAGGCCACAACATCTTCCATCCCTAACCCAATTTTTAGATATGTCCATCACCTTCTCAGTACAGGGGTCTTTGCCAAGAAAGAAACTCAACGAGTCTGCAGGAAGCATGATCTAACTTTACTATGGGGCGTGGTTTATGATTATCATATCAATGTAGGTTACTTCATTCTCACCAAGTTCTTGTACAATAAGAAGATGAAGAAGAGAGAATTTGGGGACATCATGTGTGGGGAATTGATTACTCTCTTTTCCACAAAGCTTGAGGTAGATGTGACCGGTCTGGAGGCTACACTAGGCCAAAATATGGTGGATACTCAATATCTGATTTTTGCAGGTTTGATCACTAGGGTCCACAATGATGATGCCAAGTTCAGAAAATATTTTGACAACAATTAGTACATCAACATGCCTGACTTGGTGAACATAACCTTAACAAACAAGGACAATTGGAAGGTCAAACTTAGTGGTCAAGTTGATGACGCAGATGCCCCTGGTGACCATGCCGCTTCAAATTCACCTCTTGCTCAGACGCACGTGCCACCACCTTCCACAAGCACTCAGATCGAGTACTCTAGGACCATGCCTAATTTTAGGCACCTTTATGGCTATGTTCAGCAACAGTTTGACCATATAGACAACCATCTTGATCTTATGAGCCAACAATACTCAGTGATGCATGACATGGTTCAACGCATGGATATGTGGCATATCTCAAAACCACTATCTAATGCCCCATCCTTTCCAGCCTCACCGACAACACCCGAAGTCTACTCCATAGCCCATGCCGGTTGACATACCTGGTGACGATGATTTGATCAACCAACTTTTCTGTACTGGTCAGGGGGGTGCTGGCCCTTCTTATTGATATTTTCCATGGTAGGTAACCTGTTGTTTCTTCCCGAGGTTTGATTGATGCAGTGAGGACACTACAAATTTCAAGCTTGGGGGAAGGTGCAATCGGTCAGTAATGTAGTTGTAGTTGTTTAGTTGTTTTCTTGTATTTCATTTTCTAATTCTCCAGTTCTTGTCTTTAGCTTCTATTTTTAGTTTCTGCTTTTCTCTTAGGAATTTTAGTATGATGTGAGGCTCATTTTGTGTAATGAACTGTCTTTCTTCATAAGCTTTAACTATCTTGTCCTCCCTCATCAGAATTATCATTTGAAGAAATTAAAAGAGCATGCATGAATCAAATGAAACTTTATGGTCACTAACATGTGTTTAATTTTAGATTTGTGTTTGTAGCCTGAATTTTCATCTTGGATTGCCTAATACATGTAATTGGTAACCAAATTTGTGAATATGTCAACTTTGCGACACTATTTAGAATGGGATGGTTTTTCCAAACTCTTAGTGATTTTATGTTACAACCCCATTTGAGCTTAATTGGTAAACTAGGGTTTACCTAGACAATTGCAAAGATTAATTGGAATAATCATTCTTGAAATCTAATTGATGACGATAACACAATTAGGATGTTTTAACTATGATAAGAAGTCTAAATGTTCTTTTGTCTTGAGAATTAGGGTTTGAGAAGCATAAACCCTAATCGGCCCAAAAAATAGGGTTTTGATGATGCATGAATACAGAATTTGTTAAGTAGAATGTCTCACTAAATGATTTTTAGTATTTTATGTGTAACTCTGATTTACTTCAAATTTGGATATGATTTGTATATATAAAATGTGAACAATATTGGTAAATATCAGAATTTTTGTAGAATGTTCTGACCTGTTTATCGGTCGAGTTTCAAACTCGGCCGATCACATTTCCAGAATTATACAGCAGTGTGGTAATTGAATTTTATCTTTTTATTGGTATATCCAATTGATCTCAAATTTTACTGTGCTTGAAAAACACAGTTTTATACACTCTGTTAAATTGGCATAATTTTTGGATGACTTTTGATCTTTACAGTAAGGGTGTCGGTCGAGTTCTGTGCAGGACAAACTCGGCCGAATATATTGCAGACTGCAATATAGCAGTGCACTGTTCTATTTTTAATTATTTATTGGTAACTCCAAATGATCTCAAATTTTAACTGAAGCTTTATAGATCAATTATAAATAACGTGATAAATTCCCATAATTGTTGGAGAATGTTTGATCTCTGAAATAAACGAATTACAGTAACTTTTGTATAACTGAATATTCAGCCAATATAATTAAAGTTGAGTGTTGGGTCAATATGCAATTGACCCAAGCAGCTCAATTGACTTATATGATCGACCACACACACACACACAGCTCTCATTCTTCGTCACTCATTCCAGAGAAACGAGCTCCTAGAGAGAGAGGGAGAGTTAGGGTTTGAGAGAAGAAAGTGGGGGAATTGCTGAATTAGGGTTTTGCGATTCCAGGAAGGGTGAAATCAAGTAAGTTTGGATTCTTTGCATAGACTTTTATGGTGGATCTTCTCTCTCATGTCAAGATTTCGTCCATGCTCTGATTTGATCCAAGATGATGTCGAAATTCCCTCTTTTCTCACCCTTTCTTCATAATCCCTCATTTTCAAGGTTTCCGAGTTGAATGGAAGAAGAATTGGGAGAATTGCTAGGGATTTGATAGGAATTCGAGATTCCCTGAGTTGAGCTGCAGTTGTGAGGTGTTTTCACACCTTAGGGTGAGTGGGTTCTTCCTTCAAACATTCTAATGCACGAATTTGATTATAACATCCAAATCCCTAAATGCTTAGCATGTGAATTCTAAATCCTGAAATGTCCGTTTGATTTAAGTTATTGTAAATTGATATGATACGGATTCCTTCTCTGTTTGAACGACTTTTTGATGGTAGATTCATATCAGATACGTATACAACACTTCCTAGTGAGGATGCTTTTATATTTATATCAAATGATGTAATTATGGTTTGACCTAATTGAGATATCGCTAGAGTTTCAACCTTATTGAAAAGGACTAGTAATCCTATAAGTGGTTAGGATGTACCACATGGGTTATCTTAATTGAATTTTATTCTTGATACATGATATCTCAGTGAATGGTATGGAAACCCTAAATTTAGTTAAATTTCCATGGTTTCATATCTATAATGATTGTATATGATTTGTTGGAACAATCTTTATTTAGTGAATGCTTATATCAAATGAAACCCTAAGAGTAGGGTGATGGCATGTGATGAATGAATAAGGCAAATTAAACCCTAAGGATAGGGTGTTCAATGAATCATGATAAGGTGATATGACAGGTCTCGATATGAGATTTGGTGATGCTTAATTGCTGAATTGTATGTTTCTATTGTAATTAACTTTATATGCTTGTTCACTCTGAGTTGATATCTACATATTGCAGGGCTTCTTATTTTCAATACATATCTCGTAAATTGCAGGTGATGAGATATGACAGGCCCTAGAAAGGGATGTTACTGAGATATGATATATGTTGAATATATGAGTTATGATGTTGCTTATGATATGATATGGCATGCCGTGTGAGCTTTGTGGGAAATGTTAAATGAGTTATGATTTCTGTTTAAAATGTACCTATAATGTTATTGTTAGACTTAGGTGCCCTGAACACCGTAGAATCCCATTGCGCGGACTGTACCTTTGGGGTGAAACGATCGATCTAGCCTTGTGCCTAGATGGTCGGGCTCGTGTTCAACAATAATCCGTGCATGTGTCACGGTGGCACGAGGGCAGACAGACAGTGTTCAACAACAACGTGTGCGATGTCACGGTGGCACTGGAGTAAATAGGGGTTATTCAACAACAACGCGTGCGATGTCACGGTGGTAACCCAGTGAGACTCTCCGCCTGTGTACTCAGGTTAGAGGAGGAGTCCAGAGCACTCAGAGTTAGTGCAGACAGGCCCTTGTGCGCCTGGGGCCCTTGTGCGCCCGAGAGTCCTGCGCAGACCAGGACGGACAGTCAGACTTAGCATTTCCCGGGTGTGTCGCTAAGTCTTGTACGGTGTGGTCGTAGTGCACTGTGAGTCTCTATGCAAAGTACACTGCATAGATCAGGGCATAATCTAAAATATGATCATATAGGTTCACAGAGTTCTTTATAAATGATAGAGTTAAGGAAGACTAGAGCATAGTCTTCTAGTAGTTATTCTTTGGATGCAATATTTACATTCTTTGTTATTTCAGTTATATTGTTTAGAACTGCTCAGTGTAGTATTTATTGTTGTTAAATGTCATATCGTTTACTTAAAATTATATCTGTAATATCATTAGTGCATTAGTCTGTTTCCTTGAAGTACTCATTCACTGAGCGAGTAGGCTCACCCCTCTACTCAAACATTTTTAGGGTTAACCGCGTGGACTTGGAGATAGTCAGAGCTTCAGTGTAGACCTGCCACAGGAGTCAAGTACGAGATTAGTTGAGTCAGTCGGTCCTTGTCACTCTAGGTCCTCAGTAAGAGTTTAGAGAGAGAGTTGTAATTACAATGTGTAATATTGTTCCTCTTTGATATGTATGCTAATTAGCAAGTTTCATGTGCATAATGTGTGAAAGACATCGTGAATGCTTATACATGTATCTTTACTATTGAAGTCTGATTAGTAAAAGAAATGTTCAGATTCCTTTGTTAAGATGATATGTGGTTCAATGCGGGGAAACAAGAGTTTTAAAGAAAAGAAAAGAAAAGAAAAAGTTAAGGGTGTTCTTTGTGTTGCATACAAATCCCATCTTATGCCCTAATCTCATGATTTGAGGAAATTGTGAGATCGGGGTGTAACAGCTTGGTATCAGAGCTTAGGGTGAGTTGTCAAGGACCATTAAGTTAGTAAGTTAGAGTCCTAAGTGTGGCAGATAGGAGATGTTTGATGTTAGCTTTGGGGATTTGAGTATTTGGATATCCTGGCCCGATATCTGAGTACTTGGATCAGCCAGTACAAGCTACTCTATCTATTCTCTCACGTATACCCTGGCCAGGTATACAGTGGAAGAATGGGCTAGAGAGGAACCCTAGAAATGTTAGGGTTAGAAAACGAGAAAAGAAACAAGAATTAAGAGCATAAATGTAAAAGGAGATAGAACTTACATTTCATAATGTTGTTTTTGTTGGAAATGTATAGAAATGCTCTTATATGTTTGAATTGAAATATTCAATACCTTGAAATATGGGTCTTTAATATCTGTTGTACACTATGCAAATGTAGCATTTATTGATTTCACTCTTTGTAACAAGTAGACTAGAATTGACCTTTGAATGAGCTTTTGTTTCTATAGTTTTTCCCGCTGATTCGAGTGAAATTGACATCAGCAGGTCTGTTTAGGTTTTCAGTCTGTACGCGATTCGGCCGAGTTGTATGTGATTCGGCCGAGTTTCCTTAATAGGCAATCGAACAGCAAACTGATTGGCCGAGTTGTATGTAATTCGGCCGAGTTTCCTTTTTCAGGAAATCAAACAGCTAGTTGATCGGTCGAGTTTCAAGCAGATCGGCCGAGTTGTGAAGCAATCGACCGAGTTTCTGACCAATCGGCCGAGTTTCTGAGCTGTGAGTGGCAGTTCAGGAAGAATGTAATCCTCAGTAGTCCTTGGCTTCAGGACTTCAGGTTTGGCCTGGTCCAGTTGGCAGGATGCGTTACTAGGATCTAATGACTCCTATCAATAGCATAATAAGAATAGAATTGGAATAATTAGACCCACATCAGAGTAAGGATGTATATACAGTAAGATGTTGAAACAGATGGGCAAGATCAGAATAACTAAGAATTAGTCGAAACTGATATCTAAGGTTCAACTTTGGGGTCTCAAATGTGAAACCCTTAATTGGGAATAATAGAACATGATAAGAAGTTCATAATCAGTTTATTGATTAATATTACATGAACTATACATATGAAATATAGAAAAGATATGTGAAATGTATGTATGGTTCAAGATAGCAAGAATCAATCATGAAGAATGAATCATATAATAGAGTATAATGCTTTTATGAAATCTAAAGCAAAGGCTAAGTAGAGAATAGGGTTGAGCATTCAATAGGTCCATAAAAGTAAAGAGGATCGTATGAACATGCAATTCATAAGACTAGAACAACAAACTAGTTTCTAAGCAAAGAACATAGGTGTAGTTTAACGAATGAATAAGTCATACAAAGGTGGACTGTATTCTGAAGAGAAAAACTTGATTGAAAGAGAAACTATGTTTGACCCATGCATGATCCACTTGATTTAAAAATGAAGAATATGTAATGTATTCAACATGGGGAAAAACTAATAGAAGGACTATTAATTTAGAACGTTAACTTCACAATAGTATAAAGATAAAGGAGGAAATATGTGCAACATGGTATACATGACCATACATATGAATAAGCAACATGGTCATAAGAGAAAAATTTAGAATTAAAGATGACGGGTTAAAGAGTAGTATAGGGAAAGAGGACTATGAAATGTAAGAAAGGGTTTGAAATATGATGGAGAAGTTATGAAAATAAAGAGGTTGTGAGATTCAAGCAAGTGCTAATTAATCAAATATCTCTGTTGATAACTAAGTAAAACTACATACGAGAATGTATTAAGGGAATGCTTGAATACAAGAATTCCAAGTCTTAAAATCATCTTCTCTTTCATATATTCCTTAATGAGAGCAAGGTGGGAATGAAAGGATAAGAGAAAATGAATCATATATGATGCATAACTACCTTGGTGGGGTCATCTAATGAATGTAATAGTGACATACAGTATGATGAAGTGCGATAAGAAATAAATTCTTGGGTGATAGCAAGAATGATGAATAATCTATTCCTATCTTAAATGCTTCAATGTTAATGATGTTTATTGTATATAATCATATGAAAAGGATAGGTAGAAAAAAGTAAAGAAGTAATGAATGAGTAGAGAGATATGAGAAAATACTAGCTTTGTGTAATACGTGTATTTGTTTTTACATGTATGATTTGTTGAAGGCATATTAGGGTATGAAAGTTGGTTCTACATATGATTTCAGTGTATGTGTGCAAGCTATATGTTAAACTAAAGGCGTATGATAGTTGTAGTAATTCATACCTGATATGCATCTTACTATTGTATATTTGTGATATGGTGTTACGGTTTGGATGATGTCAGAACATATGGAGAGATACCCTAAACAAGGTAGTCATACTCATTCACTCATATTAATAGAAAGGGATGATAATTAGATTGTTTGGACAAGTAACCCTAATGAGGTGTAGCTTGTTATACCTAGCTCTAATATAACTGAGTGATGGTAATTGAGTATGATTAATGCTTGAATGACTGATATAATCGTGGATTACCTTATTACTGTTGTTGAAACCCTAAAATGATATAATGCGAGGGTTACACTTTGTATTGTGTGTGGGCCCATAACCCATAGGTCCCAGGATCAAAACAGGATAGTATGGAATGAGGTGGTAATGCTTCACCTCATGCATCCATGACCCAATGGGGATGCCAAGAGTAGTATTGTGCAATTGATTGTTGAATCTAGTCTTTTAATTTAAGACTGTTTTGCTATTTGAATAGCACTTGATTAAAGTTTAAAACAGTATGGTGAACTTGCTTTTGTCACTTAAGGGTGATACAGAACAATAGAACTCTCTGAGCGACATAAGTTGAGATAGTTGTATCAGAGTATCAGAGTTGCGCAGCGAAAGTGTGGTGGTTTATCTTTGCATTCTATGTTTGACTGTGGCATAAAGAATTTGCTTGATATCATTGAGAACTATTTGAAATATGTTGTGATTTAGTAAAGAATTAAAAGATCTAATGTTGAAAACTACATTCAGGCATGAAATACAAGAGTATAATGACATGGAAGGCTTTAGAAGCTTAGAATAACCTTGAATGTATCTTTCTTGTAGGTTTATGTTTCGAGGACGAAACATTCTAAGGGGGGGAGAGTTGTTACGACCCCATTTGAGCTTAATTGGTAAACTAGGGTTTACCTAGACAATTGCAAAGATTAATTGGAATAATCATTCTTGAAATCTAATTGATGACGATAACACAATTAGGATGTTTTAACTATGATAAGAAGTCTAAATGTTCTTTTGTCTTGAGAATTAGGGTTTGAGAAGCATAAACCCTAATCGGCCCAAAAAATAGGGTTTTGATGATGCATGAATACAGAATTTGTTAAGTAGAATGTCTCACTAAATGATTTTTAGTATTTTATATGTAACTCTGATTTACTTCAAATTTGGATATGATTTGTATATATAAAATGTGAACAATATTGGTAAATATCAGAATTTTTGTAGAATGTTCTGACCTGTTTATCGGTCGAGTTTCAAACTCGGCCGATCACATTTCCAGAATTATACAGCAGTGTGGTAATTGAATTTTATCTTTTTATTGGTATATCCAATTGATCTCAAATTTTACTGTGCTTGAAAAACACAGTTTTAGACACTCTGTTAAATTGGCATAATTTTTGGATGACTTTTGATCTTTACAGTAAGGGTGTCGGTCAAGTTCTGTGCAGGACAAACTCGGCCGAATATATTGCAGACTGCAATATAGCAGTGCACTGTTCTATTTTTAATTATTTATTGGTAACTCCAAATGATCTCAAATTTTAACTGAAGCTTTATAGATCAATTATAAATAACGTGATAAATTCCCATAATTGTTGGAGAATGTTTGATCTCTGAAATAAACGAATTACAGTAACTTTTGTATAACTGAATATTCAGCCAATATAATTAAAGTTGAGTGTTGGGTCAATATGCAATTGACCCAAGCAGCTCAATTGACTTATATGATCGACCACACACACACACAGCTCTCATTCTTCGTCACTCATTCCAGAGAAACGAGCTCCTAGAGAGAGAGGGAGAGTTAGGGTTTGAGAGAAGAAAGTGGGGGAATTGCTGAATTAGGGTTTTGCGATTCCAGGAAGGGTGAAATCAAGTAAGTTTAGATTCTTTGCATAGACTTTTATGGTGGATCTTCTCTCTCATGTCAAGATTTCGTCCATGCTCTGATTTGATCCAAGATGATGTCGAAATTCCCTCTTTTCTCACCCTTTCTTCATAATCCCTCATTTTCAAGGTTTCCGAGTTGAATGGAAGAAGAATTGGGAGAATTGCTAGGGATTTGATAGGAATTCGAGATTCCCTGAGTTGAGCTGCAGTTGTGAGGTGTTTTCACACCTTAGGGTGAGTGGGTTCTTCCTTCAAACATTCTAATGCACGAATTTGATTATAACATCCAAATCCCTAAATGCTTAGCATGTGAATTCTAAATCCTGAAATGTCCGTTTGATTTAAGTTATTGTAAATTGATATGATACGGATTCCTTATCTGTTTGAACGACTTTTTGATGGTAGATTCATATCAGATACGTATACAACACTTCCTAGTGAGGATGCTTTTAGATTTATATCAAATGATGTAATTAGGGTTTGACCTAATTGAGATATCGCTAGAGTTTCAACCTTATTGAAAAGGACTAGTAATCCTATAAGTGGTTAGGATGTACCACATGGGTTATCTTAATTGAATTTTATTCTTGATACATGATATCTCAGTGAATGGTATGGAAACCCTAAATTTAGTTAAATTTCCATGGTTTCATATCTATAATGATTGTATATGATTTGTTGGAACAATCTTTATTTAGTGAATGCTTATATCAAATGAAACCCTAAGAGTAGGGTGATGGCATGTGATGAATGAATAAGACAAATTAAACCCTAAGGATAGGGTGTTCAATGAATCATGATAAGGTGATATGACAGGTCTCGATATGAGATGTGGTGATGCTTAATTGCTGAATTGTATGTTTCTATTGTAATTAACTTTATATGCTTGTTCACTCTGAGTTGATATCTACATATTGCAGGGCTTCTTATTTTCAATACATATCTCGTAAATTGCAGGTGATGAGATATGACATGCCCTAGAAAGGGATGTTACTGAGATATGATATATGTTGAATATATGAGTTATGATGTTGCTTATGATATGATATGGCAGGCCGTGTGAGCTTTGTGGGAAATGTTAAATGAGTTATGATTTCTATTTAAAATGTACCTATAATGTTATTGTTAGACTTAGGTGCCCTGAACACCGTAGAATCCCATTGCGCGAACTGTACCTTTGGGGTGAAACGATCGATCTAGCCTTGTGCCTAGATGGTCGGGCTCGTGTTCAACAATAATCCGTGCGTGTGTCACGGTGGCACGAGGGCAGACAGACAGTGTTCAACAACAACGTGTGCGATGTCACGGTGGCACTAGAGTAAATAGGGGTTATTCAACAACAACGCGTGCGATGTCACGGTGGTAACCCAGTGAGACTCTCCGCCTGTGTACTCAGGTTAGAGGAGGAGTCCAGAGCACTCAGAGTTAGTGCAGACAGGACCTTGTGCGCCTGGGGCCCTTGTGCGCCCGAGAGTCCTGCGCAGACCAGGACGGACAGTCAGACTTAGCATTTCCCGGGTGTGTCGCTAAGTCTTGTACGGTGTGGTCGTAGTGCACTGCGAGTCTCTATGCAGAGTACACTGCATAGATCAGGGCATAATCTAAAATATGATCATATAGGTTCACAGAGTTCTTTATAAATGATAGAGTTAAGGAAGACTAGAGCATAGTCTTCTAGTAGTTATTCTTTGGATGCAATATTTACATTCTTTGTTATTTCAGTTATATTGTTTAGAACTGCTCAGTGTAGTATTTATTGTTGTTAAATGTCATATCGTTTACTTAAAATTATATCTGTAATATCATTAGTGCATTAGTCTGTTTCCTTGAAGTACTCATTCACTGAGCGAGTAGGCTCACCCCTCTACTCAAACATTTTTAGGGTTAACCGCGTGGACTTGGAGATAGTCAGAGCTTCAGTGTAGACCTGCCACAGGAGTCAAGTACGAGATTAGTTGAGTCAGTCGGTCCTTGTCACTCTAGGTCCTCAGTAAGAGTTTAGAGAGAGAGTTGTAATTACAATGTGTAATATTGTTCCTCTTTGATATGTATGCTAATTAGCAAGTTTCATGTGCATAATGTGTGAAAGACATCGTGAATGCTTATACATGTATCTTTACTATTGAAGTCTGATTAGTAAAAGAAATGTTCAGATTCCTTTGTTAAGATGATATGTGGTTCAATGCGGGGAAACAAGAGTTTTAAAGAAAAGAAAAGAAAAAGTTAAGGGTGTTCTTTGTGTTGCATACAAATCCCATCTTATGCCCTAATCTCATGATTTGAGGAAATTGTGAGATCGGGGTGTAACATTTTACAACCACCCTTTTCAGTGAAATTTTTTCAAAACAAATGAATGGAATTAAGGTGATGTTACAATTTGGTTAACTCTCTTGTATTCCCTGAAACATAAGTGAAACCCTTGACCAATTTAACTTACATTCTGGTTCATTTCACTTTAATTACCCCATAGAAGATGTTTGATACTGCCCACATCTCATACTAACCTAGTATAAGTCCGATCTGGCCATGACGGTTATGTGATATGTCCTAAAAAGAGGGTAAAACACCCCAACTAGCACTCCTTGCATGCATAAGCCTACATTTGTAGCTGAGTGCCGGAACCCCCAATCCATTATCATATCTTTTGGGGAAAAAAGAAGAGAGAGAGCTAAAGTTTGCTAACATTAACTGAGATTCCATCATTTGCATCCGTTATAGCTGAAAGTTTTGTTGCATATTCATTGATTGTTTGGTCTACTCTTCCAAGTTCCTTTTAGTACTGCCTAGTTGACTACTTCATTTAATGCATTACCATCCTTACTGAACATAATTTTCTTTCTTGGATGTCTGAGCTGAAATAAAGACTATGAATACGAACCTAATGATTATGGTTGGTTTGGTCTCTTTTATATCTTCCATTTCATTTGATCTATAAAAAGCTTTGCAATTCCTTCATTTGTGTTCTATGCTCTTTTTTCTTGAGGACAAGACATAGTTCAAGCTTAGGGGGATTTGATGTTCGCTTTCATATCTACTTTTTTCATACATCCACACACTAATTCAGTTCATTTTGCCTTCCATTTAGCCTCGAATCATACTTAACTTGCCATCTTTTAGTTATTTTAGTTTTTACATGATGTTGATCATAGGAACACGTTTAAAATGCCAAATTGGAGATAGCCCAACCCAAGTCCAGCCTCAATGGGACCTCCCTTTGATTTGTAGCGGATTCAGAGTTCATTTTTGAAGAAACAACATTGAACATGACATGTCTTATTTAAGACATGACATGTAACTTTCCAGAATGGCTCATGTGACCAAGAACACGTCATGTGCTATTAAACACATGGGTGTGTAAGTTTCTAGCAACCTCAGTCCTCAAATGTAGAGCGGACGACACGATGTGTCTTTATTAAGAAACGATGTGTCCTCACGATCCAGAGGCTAACTCCGACTTGCTGCAACGCACACGGGCGTGTATTTAATTGAACACATCGTATGCCTTATGCCCAGATCGACCCCAGTAGCATCTACATGATGTGTCTCCATGAGGACATGTTGTGTACTTCTTGTGTAGTAGCAGTTATTCAACAAGTTACATGACGAGACACGACATGTCTCCTCAAATACACGATGTGTCTTCACCAATTTCTGCAGAAATCAACATCAACCGCCCCTCATTTTAAAAAATGAGTCCAACCTTTTGGGCAGTTATCACACTCAATTTGAAACACTTTTTGCCCAAGAGAAGTTATAGAGCAAAAGGAGGGCGATTTTGGGATGGAAGAAGAGGCTTCTTGAGAAAGAACCTCCATTCTACTTCCATTCTTTAGCATTTCTTCTCTAAAAGGTGCATCATAGATTTTCTTCTCACTCAAGCTTCTCAGGAGGGAGGATTGTCTGAGTTGAAGTAGCTCCAAGGGTGGAATCTCATCCTCTATCTGGAGTTCTTCTTCCCATTTACTACACTTTTGGTTCCTTTAGCCTTTTCTTCTCTTAGCTATGCAAAACTTTTAAAATTCTTCTATGTGCTTGTATTTCTCCATTATGAACGAGTATAACCTTCTTCTTGGGCATGGGAGAGTAACTCCCATGCCATTGCTCATGTGAAATTTCTCCTTGGATGCTACGGAGTTTATTAGCTTGTATGCTTCACTGGCCACCTTTTATACATGTTTTATGCTTCTTTCTGCCTTGGGAGAACGTATGAAGGAGTAGGTAGTAGGATCCATGGTAATGTACTCTTAACCACAAGAGTGGATGGATAATGTTGAGGGTTTATGGTTGTGTTTGAAACTAAACATAAACATGGGAGTGTTATTTGAAGTTTATAACCTTCTCATGTCACTGGGAGGTGCATGACGATGACAAACTCCTTGCGAGTTGACAACATGCTCTAATTTCATAGTTATATATGATGTGATGGTGTGGTTGTGAAATCTAATGTCCAAGTCCCTTGAATTCTGAATTGAACCTTTAACTTAAGCTCTTTTGTTGTTTCTTGTCTTTAGTTATCTGTAATCAAACTCAACCTTTGTAATTTGACTTGGATTAATGAAAGTTAACAACTTTGCACCTAGCTAACCTAGCTCCTTGTATTCAACACTTGACTGCAATTGACCCTGTACACTTGTGGGTGATAAATGAGATGAGACTTTTCTTTTAAAACTCCAACACCCCCTCATCAATTCCCAGAATATGAAGGATACCATGCACCACATGAGTTGAGTATACCATATGTTTATCAAGATGAATCCAATGGGGGCATGAGTGGTCAATTTCCCAACTATCAACCTCCAGATCCAACCCCAATAGATGCCAATTACCACAATAATGGGATGACCATGCTCCCAATGAGCCTCACTCATGCTCATCCTCAACATTATAGATCCCTCCTTCATCACCATTATTGAGCAATGGGAATCAATCAAGTATGACTCCAACTATTTCCCTTGGTATTCTGACATGTATCACACCATTTGCGGTTTAGGCTATAAGAAACAAGAATACAATCAAGGATAGGGGATCGGCTAAAAGAAAATCCACCAGGGCAATACAATCATCTCATAGAATCTCCAACTACCACTCCTACATGGTGGACAACACATTTGTCAGGCTTTTAACGTTAAACATGGCACTTGTTGGAAGGCAACCCAACACAGTTTTTCCCTCCATTCCAAATTTAAGTTTTGCTCAGGATGAGAATTTTTTTTAAGTTTGGGGTGGAGGTGGGTGGTACATAACCATTCCATCAACTCTATCTCCCCTTTTCAACACTTTTTTCTTTTTCCATTATCTCATTATATTATGTAGCTTAGCTTTAAAATTTTCAAAATTTCCCCTCCTTAGTTTACGACCTTTATCTATTCAACCATCTATACATGTTAATCAAGACCCCGTGAATAAGTAAATTTTTCTGCAACTTTTCATAAACTACCATTACTAGAAATCATCTGATCCCCTATGTATTTTAATATCACTACCCCTTGAAAAATTTGGCAAGCCGTAATGGGTATAGGAATCAAACAAAATGTACCCCTATATAGAATTTTCAAACAACTTGTAAAATTTTCCAATTTCTGCAAGTTATAGAGACAACTGGCTTGATTCCATCATACCCCCGATGCACATGAATTCCAAACACAAGATACACGAGTCTAACCTTTTCTATACTTATTCCACCTCCTTACCTCTCATATGTAGAAATGATCAATATCCAAAAAATATGCCAGACTCCAAGTTTGTAAGACCCCTGACCTTGATTTATGGTTGATCTTGCTTTCTTAGCATAATTATATGCTTAAAACCTTAATCTAACTTCATGATGTGCTTTTATAACATGTGATAAGATTGTTTCAAGTTTTTTCTAGTTTAGATGATGAGTTAGTTATGCTTATATGTGTTTGTTTGGACCTAATTGTAATTTACCTATGTTTAGGATTTTTGTTGCAATTTGTCACATGCTTGTTGTCCCTCACATGTTTTGACATCATGTTGGAGAGATTAGTACTTTGGGGTGCCTTGTTGCACCTTAGTTTGAGTTGTGACATATCATGTTGAGACTTAGGGTTTGCTTGGATGCCCTAAGAGGATGGTTGACCTTGGCACATGTTTGACCATTGAGCCTATGCTTCACTGATCACCAAGATTTCCTTTGACCAATTTCTCTTATGTCGATGATGTTTTGGAGTATGCCCCTAACCTTGGCAGTTGATGAGGCATATGACCCCTCTAGGTCACCAAGAATCTAGGGTTAGTGGTCATTAAACTTTAATCTCCTTGGTAGCTGAAGATTTTCAATGGTCACCAACCATGATGATCTTCAAGAGTCTATGACTTTCCTGGGACATGTGGTCATTTGATTTTTCTTGGTTTTAACACCCTAAGCTTCATGTTTGAGCATGGTTCTTGTATGGACGAGTTTTGGTGGATACATGACATGTGTTTGCATAACACCTAACCTCCCTTCTCTCTCTTAAAGCCTTGTCTATATAAACCTCTCTCCTTGCATGAAACTAAACCCTTTGCACCCTTTCTTTCTCGGAGCTCCCCCTATTATTGGTGGTGAAGGTGGAGCTCAAGTGGTTGATCCATGTTGCATGTTGAGCTAGGGTTTGGAGCAACCCTTCCTTGATTATCTTTTTGTGGTCCTTTGTTCTCTTATTGACCTTGGTAAGTGATATAGCTCTCTTCATCTATGTTTTCCTTCTCTACTTTCTTATTCTTTCTCTTCTTATCTGAACTCATGGAGCTTCCATGGTAGTGCTTGAGTTGAGTGTGGAGAACTTATTTTTCTTTCTCTTTGACCTAGGGTTTTTCTCTCCTTCTTGCTCTTTGACCTAGGGTTTTGATTTTCCTTGGAGGTGGGGCTAGCTTGGCCATGAAGGTGATCCAAATAGGGTTTTCTTTCTCTTCTTGGAGTTTCCTTGTTATTGTAGTTGATCCATATTTGATAAGGTGAGTTATATAACTTTCTCCTTGATTATTGCTTACACATACCTTGCATGCAAGTAATCTACCCTAAAAATGTAGTTATAAGTTTAATGATGATATCTTGATCTAGGTCTTATGATTCATTATAATCTAGAGTAGGTAACTCCCCTTTGATGAATTCTAAACTTTGTGCACTATTTTCTTGCTTGGTGATGGTGGTTTTGATGCATAAATGTGTGTTGGAACGTTGGTTTTCTCTCTTTCCCAACTCATGATTTTGTTTTCTCTCATGATGGTGATTAATTAGGGTTTTGGAATTGATTGCCTTCTTACAATCTACTCCTTGGTGACCTTCAGCCTCATGGTGATGATCATCCTATTGTGCCTTTGTGGTTAATGATGAGTTTATGATCACCAAGTCTTCTCTCTCTTCTCACAAGGTCGCAAAGATAATTGATGTTGAGTGGTCACCAAGATTTCTCCTTCTTAGCGATCACTGAGTTTTTATCGTGTTCCTTTGGTCGCCAAGACTTGAACCTATATGGTCATTGAAGGTGATTCACCTCTTTGGTCAATGAGGAAGGTGAGTCTAATTCTCAGTGGTCGATGAAGATTCATGGACTTGTGATTGTCTTATGGGGTTGTGCTTCTGATAATGGTGGTTGACTTACTTACTTCCAAGATTGTTGGAGATGATAATTAGGGCTCATTTCTAATTGTTGTATTGAAACCAAAATTCAGTTTGCTTTGTGGAACCTTAACACTAATTTGAGTACATTATGGTATTACTTAGCTTTCTTGAGTAATTAGCATAATGACAAAGTAATTTCTCTCTCCTAATATTATAACCCTAATTTTCTTTTGAATGAACGTCATAGTTCTTAAATGCAGTGTTATGTCAATCTTATGTATCACATGTATGGTGACGATGATGAGCCTTGATGAGGCATGAAGAGATAATGATCTTCTTGTAAGGAATAATGTGATATATCTATGACCTTGAGTGTGTTCATGTGCCCTAATTGAGGTGATACCCTCTATATGGTGAGACAAGAGATTGGTATCCCATGATGATGTGATGGCATGATAAGTTCTATGTTTCATACGTTTTATATCTTCTCAAATTGCAATCTACCCTTATCTTTGTAGAATTCTTTTAGGGTTTGTATGCAAACTAATTGATGCAGTTAAAGATACCTGATTGGATTTAACTAATCAAGTGAAACCCTAATTACATAGTGCCCTATGCCATAGATCCATTCCAATGTCAGAACTTTCTAGATGGTGAAATGAGTATTCCTAAGGGAAACTTAGAACACATACTATTGAGTATGTGAGGTACAAGTGACTGAGTGTCCTTGTCATCTTCATCCTAAGTGTGTGGAGGATGGCTACGGTCATGCATCGATGTGAGAACGTCTACAGTCATGTATCAGAGATTTTTATATATAATATGTTTGAGGACAAATGTGGTTGTACCTCAGTGGTAGGGTTTTATACCGTGGTGTCTAGTGTCGTGACCAATACCAAGGCAGACTAGGTGTTTTCAACTTGAGTATATGTTGTTGGTGGTAGTTTGACTGACATGTCACTGTGGAGTTCACTTGTACTAATCGAGGGTGGATGAGATCATAAGAGTTCGGATTTCCTAGATCTTTCAACTTAGTAGTGGTCAGTTGGACTTTGGGTGGTACAACTCAAACTCCTTAGGGATTAAAAGACGTAATACAACAGTTTAGTATATTTTCTTAGGGTTAAACACAATTCATATTAGATGTTTACCCTTGCCTTGTTTACTTATGATGTTAGCTTTTATAATGATGTAGATGTAGTAAACAAAACAATGGTAATGCGATAAGAGAATTTAACTATTTTATGGTTAATAGTCTTACATGTTCTTCATATTCCTTCTAATCACATATGATGCTATGATTACATGTTATATATACTTAACCTGCTTAACATGTGTAATCAGTTTAAATTATTTAATTATTTGAATCTACTCACCCTATTTAATGATATATCCTACTGTGTTTCAAAAACTGATGGTTGAGAGTTATATCTCTCTCTGGGACGTTGGTCTCAACTCATAGGTCACAACATCTTTTTAGGTGGTCGATAGTGGCGTGGGCAAGATCGTGTTGTTAAGGAAGAGTAGCTTGGAGACCAGTAGACACAAAAGGTTGGATAGCTACTAGTTGTTGTTAGTAGTAGAGTCCTAGTGTCATCCGTGTACTCTCATGCTAAAAAAGAGATGTTCTGTATCAACCATGTAAGCATGCCTATGGTTGTATATATGTGGTATGTATATGCGGAACATGATATTTTGTATACAAGTTGTTGGACCTTAATGTAATATGTATCCGTACATGATAGAAATATGAGATCAGTTTTAATTTACCTAATTTTCTGGTAATATGGTTGTTTAGTTGTTGATCACATGTTTTGTTTTGAGTAATCTCACTTGTGTGGCATCACGTTGCCACATGAAAGGTTGGTATTAGAGATCTAGGTTCATTGCCTACAGGGATGTAGGATTAGGGTTTGTGTTTGTTGTGTCATCCAACATATCTAATCATAGCTTATGCTTATGCAAATATGTCTCAGGAGCATAGAGAACATGTAGAGAGTAGCTTTGTTGTGCCAGGAAGTGGCATGAGGAGACATGCATAGGAGGATAGAGTTCCAGAGATGGGGATGGAGTAGCCCATGGTGCCTCAGTTTGACCCAGTAACCATGGCCAATCCAGCGTTCCATGCCATGTTTGGACCAGTGATGGCCATGATTACGCATATGGTAGATAGATTGCCCGTACCTCAAATAAGGGCAGATGTCCCCAATGTGGAATCCCAGGGTTTTGGGAAGAATTTTGTGCGATTGAAACATGTCAGGGTGATCGAGTATGTGGGTACAATAGATCCAACAGATGTAGATATGCGTTGGAGATGGAGAAGGGCTTTCTATATCCTCAATATCAGTGATGAGGACAAGGTGAAGCATGTTGTGTATCTATTGAAGGGCGGTGTTGGACATTGGTGGGCCATGGAGGAGGAGAAGAGACCTGGAGTCATGATCAATTGGGAGGAGTTTTGGTATGAGTTTGTGAGCCAATACTTCCCAAATATGTATCTTGATGAGAAGATATCACAGTTCGATAGGATTCATCAAGGATCAATGGTGATCAATGAGTATGAGGCAAAGTTCATGGATATATTATAGTGCTATCCTCACATGGAAACGATGGATAAGGAGAGGATCTGTAGGTTTGAGAAGGGCTTGAGTACGGAGTTGATGACGAAAGTGTCTGCTTTGGAGAATAGGGAGAGGTTCTCTACCTTTGAGGAGTTAGTGAGGAGGATTGGGCGGTCTGTTATCAAGAAGCATGAAGCGAACACTAAGAAGGGGGCAACTCAATTTCGGGGACAATCATTTGTGGGCTTTAAGAAGCTGAGGTTTTTGTCTCCACAGTCACAACAGAGGTCAACTTTTATTGAGCCGAGATTGCATGTGCCATCACAGTGGTCCCGAAGCAAGGGCAGAGGCCATAGCTTCCCATCACTTGGAGAATGCAGTGTAGTGTCAGTGTCGATTACAAGGCCATCTAGGCCATGGTACCAAGATAAAACACATTATAAGTGAGGACATACTGGGCATACCAAGTTGTTTTTCCCAATGAGGGATGAGGAAGTGACACAATAACTGAGGTAGAGTTAGTAGAGTTCTCAACAGTAGTAGTTCATTAGTGATGATAGTTTAGGACACGATCAGGCATCACATGTAAGATCCTCTAGGTAGGATAGTAGAGGATGTAGACGACAACAGGAGATGACTCGATTCTATGCTATGATTCAGTCAGAGGGAGTGGTTAATCTACAAGTCATGATAGGTCAAATGGAACTTTTTCATTCTGATTTGTCAACTTCTTCTTTCATATATATATTGGTTGACCCGGGTGCAACACACTCTTATATCACTAGAGAGGTGATAGATAGTTGTTATCTGCCTGTTGTTAGTAGACCTGATATCCGGCTAGAAACCCCTCTTGTTGGTTCTACCAAGTTGTGGGAGGTGTGTCCATCTTGGATTTTTTCTTTCTTAGGATGCATCATTCATGTGGACCTTATGCCACTTGACATGCATGGATTCAATGTGATCCTTGGGATGGATACCTTGGAGAAGTATTAGGTGGTCTTAGACTATACTTCAAAGGTGGTGACGTTCCATTATGGGGATGCTTTGTGGATCTTTCAAGGGGATAGGAAGATTCTTCTGACATGCTTGGTATCATCTATGACAACTGAGAGGCTGATGAGACAAGGGTGAGAGGCTTTCTTGGCACACATTATGGATAGCATGAGGAGAAGTCCTAGTATCTAGGAGGTACCCATGGTTTGAGAGTTTGAGGATGTCTTTCCCAAGGAGTTTTTCAGTGTTCCCCTCCTAGAGAGATGGATTTTGAAATCAATCTTGTTCTTGGAAAGAAACCTATAACACAATCACCGTACACAAAGGCACCAACTGAGATGCAAGAGTTGGAGAAGAAGTTGCAGGAGATGTTAAAGAAGAGCTTTATCAGGCTGAGCAATTCTGTTATGACCCACATTTCATTTTACCAGTAAGTACCTTGGTTAGTGCATAATTGAACTAGTTATGTTGAGATGAGTACTTGCTTTTGTTAATAGTGTTTTGAGCTTTGAGCTAGTGTTAATGTATCATTAGCTTGTTTTCTTGTCCTGAGGTTGAGGACAAGTTTGTGTTTGATCCGTTGCTAGAGAAATCACGCGAAACCGACCTACGAGTAAAAAGATATGAGCTTTTTAGTGTCCAGGGACCTCTGTGTAATTTTGGAAAAGTTCTTGGGCATTTTACGTTCGGCCCCCTGGGCGCCCTTCCTTGTCTCCTCTTTAGATTTTCCCTTTATTAGCCTGTTAGCCGACTTTGAATGAACGATAAGTTCATTCCTTCAGTTGCCGTTTGAGAAAACAGAGAAGGGAGAGGGAGAGAACTAGCTAGAGGAGAAAGCTGGGAGATCAAGCCCCTCCTTCTCTGTTCACCTTCGATTCCTCATCTTTTCCCAACCAAATCAACCAGTAGCCGCGGTTCCCTCCTTCAGCTGCGTCATCTTCTCCATCTTCTTCCCCCCTTTCTTCTTCGTTCCAAGCAGCCCGACCAAGATAGGGGCCGGCCAAGGAGGTCGCTGGGAGCGGCCTAAGGCGTGAAAAGCAACGTCTACGGGTTGCTGCTAGGTCGTCTTGAAGTTCCCAAGGAGTTTCGGGCAAAGATTGGCCGCCAAACGACCCCAAATCCACCTTCTTCCTCGGGGATTTCCGTTTTCTGCGCAGGTTGCACGACGTGCAAAGTTACAAAAAACAGGACAGAAAGTCGGCCAGTTTGCACGGCGTGCAGATCAGTTGCACGGGGTGCAAAGTTGCAGAAAAACAGAACAGAAGTGTTTCTGCCCAGATTGCACGGGGTGCAAAGTTGCAGAAAAGCAAAATTAGGCGTGTTTGTGGACGTTTTCGGAGTATAAGAACACACCGAATTGGGTGAGTATTATCTCACTTAATTATCAAGGTTTAACTCGTTTAATTGTAGATATTGCACATATGAATATGATGTTTATGTGTATATGTGGGTAATAGAGATTACCCGGATGCTGAGCATAGTTAGCATCCTTAGACTTTTAATTTTCATAGTTCAAACGAAATGAAATGATTAGTAATATAAATGTGCATGCCTTACGTGTAATTTCAGTAAGATGCGAATAAATGTGATAAAGTATTTCAGGTTGAGTATTCCTTTCAATATAGTATATTTGAATGTTCAGTAATATGAAATCAATATAGAGACGTGGAATAGATATGAAATCTATTTATAGTGAACGAATCTGTTTGCATGAAAGCATAGCTGAGTTATGAGTTATTGCGATATAAGAGAATAGTTGTTGCACTATATATAGAAATGTTATGAAAGTTGAACTTCTAGTTTCAGCTAGTGAATTGCAGAATTACAGTATATTCCAGTAGTCGAATATGTGAGAGAGAGACACAATGTTATAAGAGTTTTCTTGTTATAATAAAATGTGTTAGACTTAGATGCCCTGACACCGTAGAACCCCTTTGAGAGGTCTGTGCCTTAGGGGTGAAACGACCTACCTAGCGTGTGTCTAGATGGTCAGTGGCTAGTGTTCAACAATAATCCGTGCGTGTGTCATGGTGGCATGAGGACAGAGAGGCATTGTTCAACAATAATCCGTGCGTGTGTCACGGTGGCACTGGAGTAAATAGGGGTTATTCAACAATAATCCGTGCGTGTGTCACGGTGGTAACCCAGACTCTCCGCCTGTGTGCTCAGGTTAGAGGAGGAGTCTAGAGTATACTCTTTGAGAGTGCAGTGAGGCCGTGTGAGCCTGAGAGTCCTGACGCAGACCAGGACAGCAGTTAGACTTAGCATTTCCCGGGTGTGTCGCTAAGTCTTATACGGTGGGTTCATAGTTCGCTACGAGACTTTATATGCAGAGTACACTGCATATGACCAGGGCATAAGTTAAAAGATGATCACTTAGAATTAAGGTAGATTAATATGAAACTTGTGTATGTTCAGATTTAGAATTTATAATACTTGTTCTTTAAATGTTCAATATACTTTTCTGTGATAATTGCACTGTTTAATTAGAACTGCTCAGTTTGTTATTTTATTCACACATTCCTGTTAAATGTAAAATATGGAGTTATCCGATGATGGCTAAGTGAAATACTATTCACTGAGCGAGTAGGCTCATTCCTCTACTCAAACATGTTTCAGGACAGCGACAGTTCTAGGAATCGGAAGGATGTTTTCATCCTAACGCTTAATCTGTAGAAGGTATATGTAGTTAGTTTAGTTAGAGGTCTCTTAGTCCCTTCCCCTCGGTCCTTGGGACATGGTGTGGGTGAGAGAGAATATGTATGGCGAATGTGTATAAAGATGTAAATTAACTGTTATGCTTTACTTTATGTCGAACAATGTAATATGCTGTAGACTTTGTTTATATTTCTAGTCAGTTTAATAAAAATGCTTCCGCAGTTTGTTTAGCTTTAGTTTACAGCATGAATCAGGTTATCATTTTAATGTCTTTAAAATGTTTAAAAAGTTATGAGTGGTTTGGCTTGTGTGTATATCCCTCCGTCGTGCCCTAATCTCGTGGGTTGTGGTTAGTGTGAGATCGGGGTGCGACATCTTTTGCTATCAGAGCTTAGGTTGAGTACATAGTTACTCAGAGTCCAGGTCAGGGGACGATAAGAGACCAACAGGATTAAGGTTTATGTATCTTTCTTCTATCTGCAGTTTTCTAACAGGAAATATTCTGTTATATTATTGCAGATGGCAGGAAGAGGTTTTGGTCATGATGACCAGGCCGAGAGTCATGTTGGCCCTGATCCTCTGTACATAGGTCCAGGTGGTGGTGACCATGTGGATGAAGCATCCCGTATGTACAGGATGTTTCTGGAGACCAGAGAGAGATACAAGGCTGATAGGTGAGCTTCTACTTCTACCAGAAGTAAGGATCTGATGAGATCATATGAGCTTGTGAAGAAGCTTGGTGGTATATAATTCAGTGGTACTACAGATCCCGCTGAGGCTGATGAGTGGTTGAGACAGATAGAGAAGGCCTTTCGCCTGATGGAGCTTCCAGAAGAGAAGAAGATTAATCATGCTATTTACCTTCTGAAGGGCGATGCAGAGTTGTGGTGGCACGGTGTGGAGGATAAAAGGAGAGGTTCAGAGCTTACTTGGTAGGATTTCTCTGAGGAGTTCCATCTTAAATTTTATCCATCCACTTTCATTAATGAGAAAACCAGGCAGTTACAGAACATTAAGCAAGGAAGCATGTCAGTTACCGAATATGAAGCGCTTTTCACCAGGTTGGCGAACTTCTGTCCTCATCTTGTACCTGATAACATAGAGAGATGTAGAAGGTTTCAGGAAGGGCTGAGGTCAGAGATTCGGCATACAGTTTCTGCTACTAGTAGGAGGAACAGAGAGAATTTTGGTGAGTTCGTTGAGGCGGCCAGACAGGTTGAAGAATCTATGAATGCTGATAAGATATCTGAGACCAAGAAGAGGTCTGTGGATTTTAGTGGAAGACAGTCTAGTAGTGGGTACAGAGGTGGAGGTAGAGGTTTCTTCTCCAAGCTGGGACGCAGTGTTGGTTGTTTCAGCAGACCAAGATCTGGTGAGGTGACATCTTCTTCTTATGGGCGGCCATCTGGATCATCTACCTCTGTGACTGGTCCATTGAGGCAGGAAACGCGAGTATGTAATACTTGTAGAAGATCACACTCTGGTCAGTGTCAGGGTTCAGAATTTCAAGGTTGTTATCATTGTGGTCAGATGGGACATAAAAAGAAGTTTTGCCCTCAGCTTCAACTAGCAGCATCACCAGTTTTTCAGCCCTAGTTTCATGATGTCCAGAGACAACCTCCAGTGGAAGGATCGAGTTCTTCTGTGGCTTTCGGTTCTAGAGGTGGTGGTGTGCCCAGTGGCAGAAGTGGTCAGAGAGGATAGCGTGGCAGAGGGAGAGCTTCAATGCGTTTCTTCTCTTTGACACCTCAGGAAGGTATAATCTCTTCACAAGTCGTTACAGGAGAGATGCTTTTGTTTAATAGTATACCAGTATCAGTTTTGATAGATCCGGGTGCTACTCACTCTTTCATACGATGTTCTTTAGTTGGTGAACTTAATCTGTTAACTCAAGAGTTGGTAGATGAGTTAGTGTTGAGGCTTCCACTAGGTGGACCAACAATTTTATCTGAGTTCTGTCCCGGATGTTTGTTATCTTTTGGGGGTTACACCTTTGCTGCTAATCTCATACCCTTGGATGTAAATACTTTTCAAATCATCTTGGGTATGGATTGTCTTGAGACATATCGAGTGCAACTCGATTGTTGGAAGAAGGAAGCTACCTTTCAACAAGGTGAATTTTCTTGTGTCTTTACTGGAGACAGGAAAGTTCTGCCTACGTGCATAGTATCAGCTGCTGTAGCTGATAAGATGCTACAGAAAGGATGTGAAGCGTTCCTTGCTCATGTGGTTGACACTAGAGCAGAGAAGAGCACCACCAATGTTTATGATGTGCCGGTAGTTAGTGAGTTTTCTGATGTTTTTCCAGAAGAGTTGCCAGGCTTACCTCCTGTCAGAGACATTGATTTTGAGATTCAGTTATATCCAGGTAGTCTTCCAGTTGCACTGCCAGCTTATAGAATGGCACCTGCAGAGTTGAAGGATTTCAAGGTGCAGCTGCAGGAGTTGTTGGATAATGGTTTCATCAGACCCAGTTCTTCGCCGTGGGGTGCTCCAGTCCTGTTTGTTAAGAAAAAGGATGGTACCATGCGTCTCTGTATAGACTACATGCAACTGAACAAGATCACTATTAAGAACAAGTATCCTTTGCTGAGAATAGACGATCTGTTTGATTAGTTGTGTGGAGCGACGATCTTCTCTAAAATAGATTTGAGATCTGGATATCATCAGCTCAGAATAAAGGCCTCATATATTCCCAAGACAGCTTTCAGAACCAGGTATGGGCATTATGAGTTTCTGGTCATGTCGTTTGGGCTGACCAATGCCCCAGCAGCCTTTATGGATATGATGAATCAAATTTTCAAACCGTTCCTAGATCAGTTTATTGTAGTTTTTATAGATGATATTATGATCTACTCCAGAGATGATGTACAGCATGAGCAACACCTGAGAATGACGTTGCAGTTGCTGAGGCAACATCAGTTGTATGCTAAGTTTAGCAAGTGTGAGTTCTGGTTGGCCGAGGTAGCATTTCTTGGACATGTTATCTCGAGAGATGGAGTTAGCGTTGACCCTAAGAAAGTTGATTATGTACTTCAGTGGGAACATCCTAAGACTCCTACTGAGATTAGAAGTTTCTTGGGTTTAGCAAGCTATTACAGAAGGTTTATACATAACTTCAGTGTGCTAGCATCACCCTTGACACGTTTGACGAGGAAGAATGCACCGTTTGTTTGGTCTGATAACTGTGAGAAGAGTTTTTAGATCTTAAAGAGGAAGTTGACCACAGCGCCAGTGTTGGTTTTGCCAGAGGCATATAAAGGTTATACAGTGTTCTGCGATGCTTCCAGGAGAGGTTTAGGTTGTGTGTTGATACAAGAAGGCAAGGTTGTGGCCTATGCATCTAGACAGCTTAAGAAGAATGAAGAGAACTACCCTACTCATGATCTGGAATTAGCTGCTATAGTTCATGCTCTTAAGACATGGCGTCACTACCTGTATGGTGAGACATGTCAGGTGTTTATAGACCATAAGAGTTTGAAGTATATCTTCACTCAGAAGGATTTGAATCTGAGACAGCGAAGATGGCTTGAGCTGATCAAGGATTATGAGGTGACAATCGATTATCATCCTGGTAAAGCGAATGTTGTGGTAGATGCTTTAAGTAGAAAGTTGAGCTCAACAGCTGATGCATTTTCTATGGCATGTTTCAAGAGAGACTTGCTTGTAGATATGCGAAAGTTGAACTTAGACTTGGATGTGTCTGGATAGAGTGGGTTGATTGCTCAGATGCAGGTCAAACCTACTTTCTATGATCAGATTAAGGAGTTGCAACAGTGTGATGACGAGTTGTGGTAGGTTATGCAGGATATGTCAGAAGGTAAAAGGTCAGAATTCAAGTTTTCTGACGATGGTGTGTTGTATCTTCATGACAGGTTGTGTGTACCTGGGAACAGTGAGCTGAAAGAGCAGATTCTTGAAGAAGCGCATGCTTCTATGTATGCTATGCATCTAGGTAACACAAAAATGTACATGAATCTCAAAGAGATGTACTGGTGGTCTGGTATGAAAAGAGATGTGGCTGAGTATGTGGCTAGATGTGGAGTGTGTCAGCAGGTTAAAGCTGAGCATCAAAAACCTGCTGGTACCTTGCAGTCGCTTCCTATACCTGAATGGAAATGGGAACACATCACGATGGATTTCGTAATAGGGTTACCCAGGATGCCTAGAGGTTCGGACTCAATATGGGTGATTGTGGATAGACTAACTAAGTCTGCTCACTTTCTCCCTGTCAAGTCAACCTTTGATGTTCCAAAGCT
The DNA here is from genome assembly GCA_963693085.1 of Alisma plantago-aquatica. Lineage (NCBI taxonomy): Eukaryota > Viridiplantae > Streptophyta > Magnoliopsida > Alismatales > Alismataceae > Alisma > Alisma plantago-aquatica. Next base: position 296,580,463 of record OY856413.1, on the reverse strand, counting down.
GGACAAGATTTATGTGGATGAGGTAATCAGATTACATGGGATTCCAGTTTCCATTATTTCAGACAGAGATCCTAAGTTTACATCTAGGTTCTGGAATCAGTTACATCGTGCGTTGGGCACAAGGCTAAGGTTTAGTACAGCTTTTCACCCGTAGACGGATGGTCAGTCTGAGAGGACCATTCAGACTCTGGAAGACATGCTAAGAGCATGCGTTCTGCATAACTGGGAAGAACACTTAAGCCTGATGGAGTTTGCATATAACAACAGCTACCATTCTAGTCTTGGAATGGCCCCATATGAAGCTCTATATGGCAGGAAGTGTAGATCACCAGTTTGTTGGTACGAGGTTGGCGAGAAAGAAATTCTTGGACCTGAAATAGTCGATATGACTACGGAAAAGATATCTGTGATCAGGGAGCAGTTGAAAGCTGCTCAGGACAGGCAGAAAAGTTATGCAGAGAGACGACGTCGACCTCTTGAGTTTGAGGTTGGTGACGAGGTTTATCTGAAAGTTTCACCATGGAAAGGAGTGCTAAGGTTTGGCAAGAGAGGTAAATTGACTCCTAGGTATATGGGCCCATATCCTATCATTGAGAGGATTGGACCTGTAGCCTACATGTTGGATTTTCCGTATGAGTTGGAAAGTCTTCATGATGTGTTTCATGTGTCTATGTTGAAGAAGTGTCATCCCGATACAGAAAAGATTTTAGATCCAGAACTGGCGCAGCTTAGGACAGATGTGTCCTACGTGGAAGGACCAGTGCAGATAGTTGAACACCGAATTAAGAAGCTTAAGAATCGCGAGTTATCTTTAGTGAAAGTTTTGTGGAGGAATCACAATATAGAGGAAGCTACGTGGGAGCTTGAATCAGAGATGCGTAACAAGTTTCCTTTTCTCTTTTAAGGAATTTTGGGATGAAATTCTTATAAGGGAGGGAGATTGTTATGACCCACATTTCATTTTACCAGTAAGTACCTTGGTTAGTGCATAATTGAACTAGTTATGTTGAGATGAGTACTTGCTTTTGTTAATAGTGTTTTGAGCTTTGAGCTAGTGTTAATGTCTCATTAGCTTGTTTTCTTGTCCTGAGGTTGAGGACAAGTTTGTGTTTGATCCGTTTCCAGAGAAATCACGCGAAACCGACCTACGAGTAAAAAGATATGAGCTTTTTAGTGTCCAGGGACCTATGTGTAATTTCGTAAAAGTTCTTGGGCATTTTACGTTCAGCCCCCTGGGCGCCCTTCCTTATCTCCTCTTTAGATTTTCCCTTTATTAGCCTGTTAGCTGACTTTGAATGAACGATAAGTTCATTCCTTCAGTTGCCGTTTGAGAAAACAGAGAAGGGAGAGGGAGAGAACTAGCTAGAGGAGAAAGCTGGGAGATCAAGCCCCTCCTTCTCCGTTCACCTTCGATTCCTCATCTTTTCCCAACCAAATCAACCAGCAGCCGCGGTTCCCTCCTTCAGCTGCGTCATCTTCTCCATCTTCTTCCCCCCTTCTTCTTCGTTCCAAGCAGCCCGACCAAGATAGGGGCCGGCCAAGGAGGTCGTTGGGAGCGGCCTAAGGCGTGAAAAGCAACGTCTACGGGTTGCTGCTAGGACGTCTTGAAGTTCCCAAGGAGTTTTGAGCAAAGATTGGACGCCAAACGACCCCAATTCCACCTTCTTCCTCGGGGATTTCCGTTTTCTGCGCAGGTTGCACGACGTGCAAATTAGTTTGCACGGCGTGCAAAGTTACAGAAAACAGGACAGAAAGTCGGCCAGTTTGCACGGCGTGCAGATCAGTTGCACTGGGTGCAAAGTTGCAGAAAAACAGAACAGAAGTGTTTCTGCTCAGATTGCACGGGGTGCAAAGTTGCAGAAAAGCAGAATTAGGCGTGTTTGTGGACGTTTTCGGAGTATACGAACACACCGAATTGGGTGAGTATTATCTCACTTAATTATCAAGGTTTAACTCGTTTAATTGTAGATATTGCACATATGAATATGATGTTTATGTGTATATGTGGGTAATAGAGATTACCCGGATGCCGAGCATAGTTAGCATCCTTAGACTTTTAATTTGCATAGTTCAAACGAAATGAAATGATTAGTAATATAAATGTGCATGCCTTACATGTAATTTCAGTAAGATGCGAATAAATGTGATAAAGTATTTCAGGTTGAGTATTCCTTTCAATACAGTATATTTGAATGTTCAGTAATATGAAATCAGTATAGAGACGTGGAATAGATATGAAATCTATTTATAGTGAACGAATCTATTTCATGAAAGCATAGCTGAGTTATGAGTTATTGCAATATAAGAGAATAGTTGTTGCACTATATATGGAAATGTTATGAAAGTTGAACTTCTAGTTTCAGCTAGTGAATTGCAGAATTACACTATATTCTAGTAGTCAAATATGTGAGAGAGAGACACAATGTTATAAGAGTTTTCTTGTTATAATAAAATGTGTTAGACTTAGATGCCCTGACACCGTAGAACCCCTTTGAGAGGTCTGTGCCTTAGGGGTGAAACGACCTACCTAGCGTGTGTCTAGATGGTCGGTGGCTCGTGTTCAACAATAATCCGTGCGTGTGTCACGGTGGCACGAGGACAAAGAGGCAGTGTTCAACAATAATCCGTGCGTGTGTCATGGTGGCACTGGAGTAAATAGGGGTTATTCAACAATAATCCGTGCGTGTGTCACGGTGGTAACCCAGACTCTCCGCCTGTGTGCTCAGGTTAGAGGAGGAGTCTAGAGTACACTCTTTGAGAGTGCAGTGAGGCTGTGTGAGCCTGAGAGTCCTGACGCAGACCAGGACAGCAGTCAGACTTAGCATTTCCCGGGTGTGTCGCTAAGTCTTGTACCGTGGGTTCGTAGTTCTCTACGAGACTTTATATGCAGAGTACACTGCATATGACCAGGGCATAAGTTAAAAGATGATCACTTAGAATTAAGGTAGATTAATACGAAACTTGTGTATGTTCAGATTTAGAATTTATAATACTTGTTCTTTAAATGTTCAGTATACTTTTCTGCGATAATTGCACTGTTTAATTAGAACTGCTCAGTTTTTTTATTTTATTCACATATTCCTGTTAAATGTAAAATATGGAGTTATCGGATGATGGCTAAGTGAAATACTATTCACTGAGCGAGTAGGCTCATTCCTCTACTCAAACATTTTTCAGGACAGCGACAGTTCCAGGAATCGGAAGGATCTTTTCATCCTAACACTTAATCTGTAGAAGGTATATGTAGTTAGTTTAGCTAGAGTTCTCTTAGTCCTTTCCCCTCGGTCCTTGGGACATGGTGTGGGTGAGAGAGAATATGTATGGCGAATGTGTATAAAGATGTAAATTAACTGTTATGCTTTACTTTATGTCGAATAATGTAATATGCTGTAGACTTTGTTTATATTTCTAGTCAGTTTAATAAAAATGCTTCCGCAGTTTGTTTAGCTTTAGTTTACAACATGAATCAGGTTATCATTTTAATGTCTTTAAAATGTTTAAAAAGTTATGAGTGGTTTGGCTTGTGTGTTTATCCCTCCGTCGCACCCTAATCTCGTGGGTTGTGGTTAGTGTGAGATCGGGGTGCGACAAATTCCCCTTGGGGTTCTCTCATGTTGTTTGTGAAAAAGAAGGACAGTTATATGCGATTGTATGTAGATTATCAGTAGTCGAACTAGGTCACTATCAAGAACAAGTACCCATTCACTACTATAGAAAACGCCTTTGGCATCGGTTGTTTAACTCCTTTTAGCGACGGTTTTCAAGCGACGCCTATGTGGGCGCCGCTAAAGGTTGAAAACTTCGGCGTCGATTTTATAATCGATGCCTATATAACCTATAGGCGTCAGTTATATATAGATGGCCGACGCCTATAGGGTTCGCACCACAAAAAAGGGCACCATCTAGGACACTATTTGCGTCAATTTTCACCTAAAACACCGATGCCATATTCCCAGACACCACGACCGTGTTTAGTACTATAAGCGTCAGTTTTATATGAATAAGCAACGCTGTTTCCACCACGGCCGTGCTTTCCTGCACGGTCGGGTTGTTTGTCATATTAGGCGGCGGTTTTTATCCAATAACCGACGCTGTAGGCCTTTGATGACGGTGTTCTATAAATACCCGACGCCTATGATTTTTTTTTTTCTTATCAATTTGCATGCCTGCTGTGGCTAGTCAGCAGGATGAGAACCTACATTTCAGTTTTTTGAACTGCAAGTTTACGACATCCATTGAAATCAGCCTACAAATAGACCACAAACCTACAAAATAAAAAATATATACTTTTCACACAAGTAGATACATTGATACATTCAGACATCATTTCAATTCTCACATTCACACATGTAGAAACATCCAAATACATCTATAAACATTTAGATATGTATAAACATTCAGATTCATATAACAAAATACATCTATATTCATTTACAAAATACATAAAGTGCAACATGCACAAGTGCTTCAGATTCATATAACAACATGACAAACTAACACATATATAGTGCATAACAACAGCAGTGCCGAATTTACATACACCACTAGCTTAGTACATATATAGTGGGACTAAGGTGACGATCCCACCTGCTAAAATAGGTTACCGACAAGTGGGAGGTCGTGATTCAACAACCGTATGCATTAGCAGGAGGACAAACAAATTTCACCACAAACGGTGGAATCTGTTTGTCCTCCTGCTAATGCATACGGTTGCTGAATCATGACCTCCCAATTGTCGGTAACCTGTTTTAGCAGGTGGGATCGTCACCTTAGTCTCACTATATATGTACTAAGCTAGTGTTGTATGTAAATTCGGCGCTGCTGTTGTTATGCACTATATATGTGTTAGTCTGTCATGTTATTATATGAATCTGAAGCACTTGTGCGTTCTGCACTTTCTGTATTGTATCTGTATCCTGCTTCTCTTCATTGTGGCTTCTTTTGCTATTTCATGGCTTGCTGCCTATATATCTATATAACCTTTGGCGAACACCTACATATCCTGCATAGCTATGTCATGGCCGTCCTGCATAGCCTGTAGTCTTTGACGAATGCCTGCATATCCTCTTGGACCCATTGTGTGGTCGTAACATGTAGTTGTCATTGAGCATCGCTCATTGCCTAGTTAGTTAGCACATTGATTTGGTTAGTAACAATAAAGGTTAATCTTAAATAGGTGAATACATAAAAATGTATATTAATTAAATTGGGAGTGGCGCTTAATACCTTGAATTCATCTATTTTTCTTTGGGTAACAAACTCCTCCCAGTATTTGGGGTCCAAGTAGTTCCATTGTTGTGTGGATTCCTTCTTCCTATATTTATTTTTCAAAGATAATACAAACAAAAATTATTAGTGTAGAGTTAGTGAAATACTGATCAATGTCTAGAATTGGAATCAATCAAGAACCTATTCTCAGCATCGCGTATGTAATCTCGGGTGAGATCGGTCCACCCTCCCACAATGTTTAGCATTTGTATTAACTAGAAGATAATGAAACATCAAATCAAAAAATGATATTGATATTAAAAAAGCAAACATTTAGCTTCAATAAAAAAATATAAACATGCATGCCTCTAAAATTGTGATCTTTAATCAATTAACAATCCTTCATTGTGATCTCCGCACACATATAAGTCATCATTAGCTTCAATATTTTGTGGAGTTGGCAACCCAACTGAGAATGGACTGGAGCCATCATATTTATCATAGTACTCTTCTTCATCTATAGGATCTTCAATGAACTATCTTTTACCATGAAGAACAACCGACCATTTATCATTTGCAGGATCATCGATATAGAATATTTGTTTTGCCTGTGATGCCAATATGAATGGTTCACCCTTCTCGCCAATCTTTTCAAAGTTCACTAAAGTGAAACCCAATTCATCCACTATAACTCCTTTGGTGTAATCAACCCAATTACATTTAAAGAGCGGAATTCTAAAATCTATGTAGTCAAATTCCCATATGTCTTCAATGACACCGTAATATGACATTTTAGCTTCACGTGGACTCTTATCCTTTGCACTTCCAAAATACATAGTCGACGCTTGAAGAGTGACCCCACTATTTTGGATGACACTCTTATCATCTTGGCGCTTTGTGTAATATGTGAACCCATTAATTTCAAACCCTTTATATGACATAATATTCAGTTTTGGTTTAAAGGCAAGGCATTTGATAGTTTCCGTAATATCATTTGGTGTTTGAGATAGTTGATTTAAGACTTTATCTTCAAACCACTTAGTAAAAGTCTTGTTATGCTCTCTAGCAAGCCACATTGAACTTGCTCGAGGATGTTTTCTCTTGATGAAATTGGTATGTTCGTCGATATAAACACTGACTTCGTCCATGTTGTGTAAAATATACAAGTGACCTTGTTCCAACTACTCATGGTTGATTACTTTCAACCGTGATCCCAAAATTCCTTTGCCCTCCTCAATATTCTTGTCATTAATAGGAGTGTTATTACCACTCAGAAAGTAATTGCAAAAATCCATAACCTCTCTCGCCACATAACCTTCAATAATACTCCCTTCAGTCCGATAACAGTTTCGAACATCACCTTTAAAAACACTCATGTATCGTTCAAAGGGATACATCCAATGCAAGGAAACTGGTCCCAACATTTTCACTTCCCTAGTCAAGTGGACAACAAGATGTACCATGATATCAAAGAACGAAGGAGGGAAATACATCTCAAGTTGACATAGGGTAACAACCACTTCTCTTTGCAAATTATTGAGAGTATTAGGGTCAATAACTTTGCTGCATAGACTGTTGAAAAAGAAACAAAGTCTGGTGATTGTAAATCTTACATGCATCGAAAATATAGATCGAATTGCCACGGGAAATATTTGTTTCATTAGAGTGTGACAATCATGAGATTTAAGACCTATCAACTTCATATCTTTCATTGATACCAATCTACGGATGTTAGATGAGTAACCCTGTGGCACATTAACATTTACCAAGCATTCACAAAAAGCTTTCTTCTCCTTTCTAGACAACGTGTAACAAGCGGGAGGTAAGTATGTTCTTTTATTACCCATTTCACGTAATTATGTTAATTCTGACCTTATTCCCATTTCACGTAGGTCCAGTCTAGATTTTATCCCATATTTAGTCTTACCTGGTATATTTAACAGAGTACCAATGATGCTATCATAGAAATTTTTCTCAACGTGCATTACATCCATACAATGTCTGACTGTCAAAGAACTCCCATAAGGAAGATCCCAAAATATTGAGTTCTTCTTGAATGAAGAATTGTCACTCCATGTGGCCATACTACATTGTGATTTCTTACCAAATTCATTGACAATGTCTTTTACTCTTTCATAAACAACATCCCCTGGTATAGGTTTAGGTGCACTCCGTTCATCATTCCATCCATTGAATGCTTTGTGCTTCCTACGGTACAGATGGAATTTTGAAAGAAACCTTCGATGACCAAGATATACAATCTTATCGCCATGTTTTAGTCTTATTGAATTAATGTTTTCTTCACATATAGGACACACTTTAGCTCCTTTGACACTAAATCCAGACAAATTCCCGTATGCTAGAAAGTCATTAATAGTGCAAAACAGCATAGCGTGCAAACGAAATGTCTCTCTTCTTGAAGCATCATAGGTCATCACACCTTCAGCCCAAAGTTTCTTTAAGTCATCAATTAGAGGTTCAAGATAAGCATCGATATCATTTCTGAGCTATTTAGGGCCCGATATCAACAATGACAGCATAACGTACTTATTTTTCATACACAGCCAGGGAGGAAGATTGTATATAACAAGCATGACTGGCCAAGTACTATGTTGGCTGCTCAATGTCCCGTATGGATTCATCCCATCTGTACAAAGCCCAAGTCTTAGATTCCTATCTTCTTCATCAAATTTGGGGTACAATAGATCAATCTTCTTCCACTGTGGGGAATCAGACGCATGTCGTAGGATCCCATCATTATTTTTCTTAACATCTGCATGCCACCTCAGATTCTTTGCATGTTTCAGATTTGCAAACAAGCATTGAAACTGTGATATTATAGGTATATACCACATCACCTTGGTAGGAGAACCAATTTTGGACTCCCCCGAAGTCGTCAATTTATACCGTGACGCACCACATTTTGGACAATCTTTCAAATCCACCTAGTCCTTTTGAAATAATACACAATCATTTGGGCATGCATGTATCTTCTTGGCCTCCATTCCCATTGGGCACACCAATTTCTTTACCCGGTATGTTGAGATTGGCAGCTCGTTTCCTTCAGGAAGCATTTCTTTCAACAAAGTCAACAATGAAGTGAAGCTTTTGTCACTCCATCTATTGTTAGCTTTCAACTTATACAATCTCAACACAGTGCTAAGCTTCATAAACTTAGCACAACCTGTGTATAATGGTATCTCAGCATCATGCACAATGTTTGTAAAGATAAGAGGTGGATCAGTGTGCTCTACCCTACAACTATCCAGCATCGCATCAACGATGTCTACTGGAACTGGTTCGTTCACATCTACATCATCGGAGGCAATTATTCTTCCACCCAAGCACTGCTATCGACATCCACTGATTTTGAGTTTGAAATCTCTCCATTCCAGTGCCATTCTGTATAGCCTTGTACAATCCCGTTGCACATGACATGACTTTTGATTTCGTCACCAGTGCTGACTTTCAAGTTGTTACTGCAATGCCTACATGGACAGTACAAACTATCTCCAGGTTCTTTCCTATGTTCCTCGACAAATCTAATAAACTGATCAAGACCAGATATAAACTCTGGGGTGCAGCGATTGCGAATGGACATCCATGATCTATCCATTCTATGATCAAAGAGAAAATAAGTATATATTAGGACAAGATTAGGGTCTACGTTTAACAAATACATGTGATGTCATTCTTATATATAATAAATGTGTACCACCTATCCCATCCTTGAACACCTATTCTAACTAGTAAGTGTATAATGTGTATTGGGTTTTCGAGAAAATTTCGACAGCATTTCCCCGCTGTTCTCTAAGTACATATGTATTTAGAGAACAAACAGGGAAATGCTGCCGAAATTTTTTTGAAAACCCAATACACATTATACACTTACATCCTAAGTGAGATTAGGTGTTCAAGAATAGTCCCAAACTGGGGACTATCCAAGATTTACTCCTAATGAGTAAATCTTAGACGGGTTTCTAGGCCAAAAAAATCATATCATTAAGAGCATGGTTTCATGTTAGGTCATCATAGGTCATAATAATCCACTAGAATGGGCATAAGAGTATTAGATCTTGATTCTAGAGTGTACAAGACATAATAGTGACTACTGATTTTGTGGGGTGATATCATTTCATAGGATTTATAAATTCAAATTTAACAAGTGTACAAGTTGCATCATTTTAATACTCTAAAGGTGACTAGTGGGTCATAGCACATAAAAGATGGCATTACAAGGAATGTAAGCAAGCTAGATCAATTACCTCTATTTGAGCGTCAGCAGGGAGAGAGGGCGAGACGGAGGGTAGGTGAGTAGGCAGGCAAGCAGGTGAGCAGGAGACAGGAAGGGAGACGGAGGGCCGCAGTAGGTGATCAATTAATTCCTGAAACATAGTATAGAATATGCATAGATAATACATTAGTTGAACGCATAACATTAGTAGTAGGCAGTACATGATATGTACATTATACCGTTATATGTATTGCAAACTACAAAGTACATCTACATAGATAATACATTAGTTGAACGCATAACAATACAAGAAAAACTAAGGTATGAATGTATGTATAGGTACAAGTATAATGTATCAGTAAATATTAGTGGTTGAGTTCATAGTAGAGCATCAATGTATGTGCAAATGATTAATATGTAATGTAGGTGCAACAGTTCATACATAAAGAAGTTCATACATACATAGCTTATATGAAGTAGGAATGATTTTGATGCATGTACAACTCAATTAAAAATGAGAAGAGCAGGAAAAAGCAAGAAGAGGGATAGGGGGCCAGGAGTAGGAGCAAGGAGCAAGCTGGAGAAACCCTATTGTCTAAGCAGGAAAAGGAAGAAGAAGGGTACCAGGTGAGCGGGCGACCAGGAGCAGAGCACCGGCGAGGAGAGAGCAGAGCGTCGATGACGGTGAGTAGCCGGGCGACCAAGAGGCGTGTCGGGGATGACCAGGAGACAATGTCGGCACAGGGGGAAGGAGCGGCGGCGGCGGAGGGTGCTTGCTCACTGGAATCACCAAGCAGGGGGAAGGAGAGGCGGCGGTGGCGGGTGCTTTCTCACTGGAATCGCCAGACCTAAAATGGATCGATGCTGGATTGAATTGAAATAGAGAAAAGGGAAGAGTCTGCTTCACGGGGTACTAATTAGTAAACAATCGACGTCGGTCATTACAAAAAATCGACGCCATATCAAACAATGTTGGTTGTTCTGTAGATAACCGACGCCGATTCAGATAAGCGTCGGTTGTTAGGAAACAACTGACGTCCAAATTAGACAATCTTATTTGGCAGGAAATATTATCCGCGTCAGTTATCAAAGGATTGACCGACACTGAAAGCAGAACTTTTCACGGAAATATCCTTCTAGTATAGGCGTCGGGGATTACTGAAAACACCGACGCTGTATGTGACACAATTTTTTTTCGCTCGAAATTTGGATTTCGCGGGTGATTTTAGGCGTCGATTTGTTATATCCAGCCGACGCTGAATAGAAAGCGGTACCCATGTATGGCTGGTCTTCGACGATAGACGTCGGTTTCCCTAAATATCCGACGTTGACTAATATAGGCATCAGATTATCTTAATAACCGACGCCCAGATAAGCGACACTGAATGCTGTTTCTGTAGTAGTGATTTCTGAGGATAGACGATCTATTTGATCAACAGAGAGGTGATATCGTGTTCTCAAAGATAGATATGAGGTCCAGATACCATCAGTTGAGGATCAAGGTAGATGACATACCCAAGTCAGCTTTTAGGACTAGATGTGGTTACTATGAGTTTGTGGTTATGTTGTATGGGCTGACCAATGTGCCGACATCTTACATGGATCTGATGAATATAGTGTTAAGGTTGTACCTTGACAAGTTCGTGGTAGTGTTCATCGATGGCATATTGATATTCTCCAAGGATAGTCAACAACATGAGAAACATCTAAACCTGGCGTTGACATTATTGAGGCAACACAAGTTGTATGCCAAGTTCAGTAAGTGCAAGTTTTGGGTGAAGGAGGTGTCTTTTCTTGGGCACGTGATATCTGCTGACGGTGTTCATGGAGACCTGAAGAAGATCGAGTATGTGCTAGAGTGGGAGTAGCCCAAACACCGACAGAGGTTTGAAGTTTCCTAGGCTTGGCATGGTACTACATGAGGTTCATTAAGAACTTCAGTGTCGTGGTGTTACCCCTAACAAAGTTGACAAGTAAAGGTGTACCTTTTATCTAGGATAACAAGTGTTAGTGTTCTTTCTAGCTTTTGAAGGAGAACTTGACCAGTGCACCACTGTTAGTTCTACCAGATCAAGCAAGGGAAAGGCTACATCATCTTCTATGAGACGTCGAAGAATGGCTTGGGATGTGTGCTCATGCAAGATAAGAACATGACTTCTTTTGCTTAGCGACAACTTAAGAGACACACAGAGAACTACCCAATGCATGATTTTGAGCTTATAGCTGTGGTCCATTGTTTGAATATTTGGAGGCACTATCTGTATGGAGATAAGTGTTACATCTTCACTGACCATAAGAACCTTCAGTATATCTTCCCGAAGCAAGAGCTAAACATGTGATAGAGGAGATGGATGGAGTTGATCAAGGATTATGATTTCACGATAGACTATAATCCAAAGAAGGAAAACATGGTGGGTGATTCTTTGATAGAAAGTCATGTTTGTCATCATCTACTGATATAACACAGTTACATGCTTTGGTGTGACACAAGTGAGACATGTTGGTGTCTCTATGCCAGATGAAAGTATAGTTGGAAGTCTCATTGTTAGCAGTTTTTTAGCACAGTTGCAGGTGAAGCCTACCTTGATGAAGCAGATCAAAGATGCATAGTGGAATGATATTGTGATACAGAATATCATGGCAGAGTTTGGAATAAAGAAGCATAATGGTTTTCATGAGACAGAGGATGGGAAAGTTTGTTTCCATAACAGGACAATGGTTCTAGATGCTGGTGGTTTGAGGATGTTAGTTCTTGAGGAATCTCATTCCTCGATGTATTCTATGCATCCGGGTAGGACCGAGATGTACCATACTTGAAGGACCTATATCAGTGGTCTGGTTTGAAGGGTGATGTGGTAGAGTTTGTGGAGAGATGTCGAATGTGTTAGCAAGTCAAGGCGAAGCATAAGAAACATGTAGGAATGTTACAACCTTTTCCAATACTACAGTGGAAATGGGATCATATCACTATGGATTTTGTTGTTGGTCTTCCTAGGACAGACAAAGTTCATGATTTCATTTGGGTAATAGTTGACAGGTTGATCAAGTCAGCTCACTTCTTGCCAATCAAGACAACATATACAACAAAGAGGTTGGCACAGATATATGTGGGTGAGATAGTTTGGTTGCATTGTATTCAGTTACCATAGTGTCTGATAGAGGTCCTTAGTTTATCAGTCATTTTTGGGAATGTCAGCATACAATGACAGGGACACAATTGAGGTTCAGTACAATATTTCACCCACAGACAAATGGTCAGTTAGTGAGGACCATTCAGACATTAGAAGACCTATTGAGAGCTTGTGTCTTGTAGTTTCTTGGGAGTTGGGATATGCACCTAAGTTTGATAACATTTTATTACAACAACAATTATCAAAGGAGCATAAACACGACATGGTATGAAGCTTTGTATGGGAGGCATTGTCAGTCACCACTTTGTTGGTATGAGACAGGTGAATATCAACTTTTGGGTCCTGAGCTAGTGCAACACACCACAGAGAAGATCAAAGTGATACAACATTAGCTGAAGGCAGACCATGACAGACAAAAGTCTTTGATAATAACCTTTGTAGACCTTTGGAGTTCCAAGTGGGAGACCGTGTGTATCTCAAAGTCTCTCCTTGTAAAGGCATGCTGAGGTTTTCTAAGAAGGGTAAATTATCTCCCAGGTTCATGGGACCATACCCTATTTTATCTCATGTTGGGAAGGTGGCATACAAGTTGGAGCTACCGCCAGAGTTGCATAGATTGCACCATGTCTCTATGATGAGGAAGTGTCACCAGGATATAGAGTTGACACTACATCTAGTAGAGGTTGAGTTGGAGGAGTATGTGTTATATGTTGAAGGTCATGTGTTGATCTTGGATAGGAGGGAAAAGAAGTTGAAGAAGAAGTATATAGTTCTTGTTAAGGTTTTGTGGCATCATCGTGGTGTGGAGGAAGCCACATGAGAGTTAGAGGATGAGATGCATAGGAAGTACCCATATTTGTTCTGGTAGGATTTCAGGGGCAAAATCCTTATTAGGGGTTCATGGTTGTAATACCCCTAACCTTGCTTTATGGTTGATCTTGCTTTCTTAGCATACTTAGATTCTTAAAACCTTAATATAAATTCATGATGTGCTTTGAAACATGTGACAAGCTTATGTTTTAAGTTTGGTCCAGTTTGCACCCTTTCTTTCTCCTTGCATGCAACAAAACCCTTTGCACCCTTTCTTTCTCCCCTCTTTCTTGGAGTTCTTCCCCCTTGTTCTTAGTGGTGAAGGTGGAGCTCAAGTGGCTGATCCATCTTGCATGTTGAGCTAGTGTTTGGACCAGCCCTTCCTTGGTGACTGTTTGCTCTCTTCTTGACCTTGGTAAGTGATCTACCTCTCTTCAAATTTGTTTTCCTTATCTACTCTCTTCTTCTTTATCTTCTTGACTGAACCCATGGATCTCCCATGGTAGTGCTTGAGTTGAGCATGAAGAACTTATTTTTCTTTCTCTTTGACCTAGGGTTTTTCTCTCCTTCTTGCTCTTTGACCTAGGGTTTTGCTTTTCCTTGGAGGTGGAGCTAGCTTGGCTGTGAAGGTGATCAAGATAGGGTTTTCTCTCTCTTCTTGGAGTTTCCTTGTTGATGGAGTTGATCCATATTTGATAAGGTGAGTTATATAACTTTCTCCTCAATTATTTCTTACACATACCTTGCATGCAAGTAATCTACCCTATAGACATAGTTATAAGTTTAATGATGATATCTTGATCTAGATCTTATGGTTTTCTCTCTCTCAACTCATGATTTGGTTTTCTCTCATGATGGTGACTAATTATGGTTTTGGAATTGATTTCCTTCTTACGGTTTACTCATTGGTGACCTTCAACTTCATGATTATGATCAACATGTTGTGCCTTTATGGTTGGTGATGTGTTTATAGTCTCCAGGCCTTTTCTCTCTTCTCATGAGGTTGCCAAGATAATTGATTTTGAGTGGTTTCTAGGATTTATCTTTCTTAACAGTCGATGAGTTTTTTTCTCGTTCCTTCACTCTCTAAGACTTGAGCCTATGTGGTCGCTGACGGTGATTCACCTCTTTGATCAATGAGGAAGGTGAGTCCCATTCTCAGTCGATAGAGATTCCTGGACTTGTGATTGTCTTGTGGGGTTGACCTTATGATCATGGTGGTTGACTTACTTGCTTCCAAGATTGTTGGAGCTGATAATTAGGGTTTACTTCTAATTGTTGTACTGAAACCCTAATTTGGTTTGCTCTGTTGAACCTTAACCCTAATTTGAGTGCATGATGATATTTCTTAGCTTTCTTGAGTAATAAGCATGATGACAGAGTAATTTCTCTCTCCTAATAATGTAACCCTAATTTGCTGTTGGATGGATATAATAGTTCTTAAATGCAATGTTATGCCGATCTTATGTATCCCATGTATGGTGATGATGATGAGCCTTGATGAGGCATGAAAAGATAATGATGTTCTTACAGGGAATGATGTGATAGCTCTATGACCTTGAGTGTGGTCTTGTTCCCTAATTGAGGTGATACCCTCTATATGGTGAGACAAGGGATGGATATCCCATGATGATGTGATCATGTGACAAATTCTATGTTCCATATGTTTTATATCTTCTAAAGTTGCAATCTACCCTTATCTTTGTAGAATTATTTTAAATCTTGTACGTAACTTCATTGATGTAGTTAAAAGATACCTAATTGGCTTTAACTAATCGAGTGAAACCCTAATCATGTAGTGCTCCGTGCCATAGATCCATTCCAATGTCGGAACTTGCTGGATGGCAAAATGAGTATTCCTAAGGGAAATTAGAGCGCATACAATTGTATATACATGGTACCAATGACTGATTGTCATTGTCAACTTGATCCCAATTGTATGGAGGATGGATACGTCCATGCGTCTGTGTGAGAATGACTGTGATCATGTCAGAGATTTGTATATATGATATGTTTGAGGACAAATCTGGTTGTACCTCGGTGGTAGGGTTTCATATCCTGGTGTCTAGTGCAATGATTTGTACCAAGGCAAACTAGGTGTTATAAGCTTGACTATATTTTGCTTGTGGTAGTTTGACTAATATGTCACTGCGGAGTTCACTTGTACTAATTGAGGGCAGATGAGATCATAGGAGTCCTTCTCTCTTGGATTTTGTATGGCACTGATTTCAAATTAGCAGCGGTCAATTGGACTTTGGTTGGTAAGGATCAAGATCCTTAGGGCTTAAAAGACATAATACAGCCGTGTAGTATATTTTCTTAGGGCTAAACATGATTCAAATTGGATGTTTACCCTTGTCTTGTTTACTTATGATGTTAGCTATTATAATGTTGTAGATTTAGTAAACAACTCAGTGGTTATATAATGTGGTAAGAGAAGTTAATTTTATTATGGTTAATAGTCTTACATGTTCTTCATATTCCTTCTAATCACATATGATGCTATGCTTAGATGTTATAGCTACTTAACCTGCTTAACCTATGTAATAAGTTTAAATTATTCATTTAGCTGAATCTACTCATCCTATTTAATGATATATCCTGCTATGTTTCAATAACCTCTAGTTGAGAGTTATATCTTTCGCTAGAATGTTGGTCTCACCTCATGGGTCATGACATATTTTTAGGCGGTCATCAACGGTGTGGGTAGGATCGTGTTGTTGAGGAAGAGCAACTTGGAGATTAGTAGACGTAGAAGGTTGGATAGGTTCTAGTTTTTGTTAGTAGTAGAGTCCTAGTGTCGTCCCTGTACTCTCAGGTCCATGAAGGGATGTGTTTTGTAGATTTTTTGTATAATAATATGTGGTTTTGACAGTATGCCTATAATTGTATATATGTGGTACGTATATGTGGAACATGATCTTTTGTATACAGGTTGTTGGACCTTGATGTAGTATGTCTCCGCACATGATAGTAATATGATATCAGTTTCAATTCACCTGCTTTTCTGGTGCTATGGTTGTTTAGTTGTTGATCACGTGTTTTGTTTTGAGTAATCTTGTTTGTGTGACATCATGTTGTCACAAAATTTGGGGTGGCACAACCTTCCCCCTTTACCGTTTCTTCATACCCCTCATAAATTTCAAAAAGGCATACCTCCAGAAAAAGATGTCAAAGGGCACACAAAAAATGCAATCAATGTGACTGCAATAAAGAATACCAAAAATCTCGAATAGAAAAGAGGAGAGATCTCCTTCCTCCATATCTCCATTCACTCCACTTTTTTGTCCAGGGCAATGTATATAACCCTAAACCATCAAATCCATGAACCTTATTCTTGTGTAGAACTTGTGTGAATTTGTGAGAGTACCAAAGGAAGAAGAGATAGGCAATTTATTTCCTTCCAGGTCTTCAAATAGTGACAAGTCATGAGAAAATTCGAGTAGGTATTAGAAATTGTGTTATATGATTCCAGGAAATCAAGATCGCTTGGCGATGAAAGGTGGGGAGGATTCAAATAGTTCTAGCTAAGAGGGGAGGACTAGATAAGAGTATTATTTGTGTTGTTTATGATTCAATGTTTCTTAAGAATGAGCAATGTTCAAGTTCATGGTATTTGATAAATGCATATTTATCCATTCTATCTACATCTTTTAGATAATTTCTAAGAAGAGTTTTGTTGATTATCCCTAGTTTTAGATTTAGCTTCCGTAATTTATCTTATATCTCTTTAATTTGAGTTTGTTTTAGATTTACTTGGGTTTTACAAGAAAATGGACGAATCACTTGATATCCTAAGAGACCAAGGAATTAGAGGCTTTAATTCTAATCTTCAATCTCCTAGTCAATCAACTGGCACACCTAGTCGGCCGAATCTCATGCACCAGATCTTGGCTTCCCAAAACTCCAATCGATCGAGTGGAGTCCCAATCTATTCGGCTCGCCGACTAGACCCAGTCAAACCCAGAATTAGGAAAGCTCATTACTACATATGAAATAGCCATGTAAAAGCAAGAAATTAAGGCCAAATGATTGACTAACACTCCAGTTGAACAACTCCCTAGAAAAGACTCAATCAAAGCCAGAATCGAGAAAGTTCATTAATGCAGACCAACCGATCGAATGTCATCCCAATCGATCAACTCACCAATAAGACTGAATCAAATCTAAAATGAGAAGGTTCATTATTGTAGTCAAACTTGCATTTGGGTTGAAGCAAGCCAATAATCTAGTCAACCGACTAGATTCCCAATCGACCAACTAGTACCACGAACCAAGTCAATCTAGTCGCCAACAACAACAATTTTTAGGTTCCGAACCCCCATTTCCCTCCTATAAAAGGAGGGACAGTCCAAGCACAAAGGGGACTCTCTTCCGTCACCATATGTTCACACTTCATTCTCAACTGTCTTAAAGACCCCCTTGGGGTGTACGGAGCAAGAATGGGAGAAAAATGAGTGGTGTCCTCCTGATAGAGATAACTTCATCGTTACATATTGGCAACATGTCTCTTTCTATCCCTATCCTTACTTTTGTAGTTGTTTTCATTATGTCTGAGTAGTTTATTTAGTAGGATATGGGGAGTAGACGCATATCTCCTTCTTTCCTTTATTTGTATTTGACTCTAATGTTTTAGTGATTAGATGTTTCCACCCATTTTTTCACTCCTTCTCTAGTTAGATAGATTATATTCTTTGTGGGGTGACAAGACTACATGATCATAATAGAAATGAGCTCATAATCTCCTAACAAGACCCCCTGATGGAGTTTATGATTTTTTTATCCAATTTATCTCATTTGTTATAATTTATGGTGACCAGATCACCTAATCCATGAGTCTGAACACCAAAAAGGAGATCACAATTTCTTTATGAGACCAATTGATAGATTTTTTTTTGGATGATTGGATTAGGACCCTTAAACACTAAGACCCCACATTCGAGAGAAGTTTAGACCTTTTGAGATACGTGATCCATAGGGATACATATCCACATGGTTCTTATTTGATCATTACAATTGAAGGACTTGAATCGATTGGTGTAAGAATGTGGTCTATCGCAATAATCCCCCGGACCCCCATTATCTATCATCATTTATCCAATCAAAATCCCAATTTACTGGTTTTATTTCTACACTTTTAATTCATAGTTTATCTTTAACCAATCTCAACAAACCATAACTTAAATATTGCTCATTGTAAAAGGGAACCCGATGTAATGTCTTAAAAATTTTGTTCTTGGGGACTGATACCTTTCTATACTAAGAATTTACTTACTTGTTTACAAGTGGGTTATTTTCTGTTAAAAGGTCAAACTATAGGGATAATTTCTCCAGTGAATTTTTTGTGTCGATGACACACATCACATCCCAAAATATGGCTTTACATTGCCACACATTGATGTTCTTGTAGACAATACAACCTATCATGAACTAATTTCAAAGATGGTCTTAAGATAGGATTAGATTAATATGGCTTCATGACACATGAAAAAAAACACCTTCACCATAGAGTGGGGAGTTCTTTTTGCTACAAAGTAATGGTGTTTGAACTCATGAACTCAAGTAAAACTTATCATAGGACATGGTAGCTCTTTTTCATGACCTTATACACAAGGAAATCTAAGTCTACTAGACAATATCATAGATAAGTCAAAGCAAGTACAAGACTACTTGACATGTTCAAAAAGTTGTTCAACAAACTATAAAGTTTCTTTGTCCAACTAGATCCAAAAAACATACTTTTGGTGTCACACCAAAAAACCTATAGGGATATAATGCTATCTATAGAGGAATATTTGTCGATTTAGGGAAATATTCAGTGGCTATCAATAGATTTTATCCTTGTATGGAGAAAGATATTAAATGTCTACTCAAAAGACTCGAGAGATTAACGACCTACTCAAAAGAATTACATAAATCATTTCATCATGAAGCTGACACCAGTTTGAGATCAATATTGTTTTTTTTGCATAAGAATTCTGACAACTATTGGTATGGTCAATGATAATATGTGTTCAATAAGTTGAAGGTATACTCATCCACTCACTTGTACTCAAACCTCATGACAAGGTCATCTATTGATCTTGAGTCTCTCAATCATAGAAGAATCCATGGGAGGAATCCTTATGCAGAGAATTCACAATGGTGAACACGCCATCTATTACATGTCCAAGAAATTCACAAAAAGGAGGTATATGTACTCTAATATGGTCTTGCATGGGGTCATGCTACCAAGAAGATGCAACATTACTTATGGTCTAACTCAGTGCTCTTAGTAGCAAAACCTATTCCACTAATGTACTATGTAAAAGTCCATCTATATTAGATTGTACCAAATGGAAGGTTCCACTCTCTGAATTCTACATCACATAAATACCATGAAGGTAGTCAAAGCCCAATAATTGGTAGATAAATAGACAAAAAGTCCCACATCCTCCCCAGTAGATGAGGATTTCTATTTCCATGACATAAAAATCAGCTTGATAAATGTTGATGTAGACACATGGACCATGTTCTTTGAGGGTGCCTTGAATGAACACATCAATATAGCAAGGGTAGTTTGCATGAACATAAGATGATACATCCTTATTCCCTAATGACTAGAGTTTGACGCAATCAATAACATCACTGAGGTATGAAGCCTACATCTTAGGCCTACAAGCAGACACAAAGATGAGTAGCTATAATCTTAACATCATCTATGACTCTCTACTCTTGAAGTCAAAAGTCATTTATGAGTGTAAGACATAGAAAGATCATCTTATTCCACAAATGTAGAGAAGAGTTTGATGATATAACATGCATCCTCTATAGTGATCCAAGAACATGTATGTTGATGCACTCACAATATTGACATCTTGGGTAGACATCCAAGATGCATATAGCTTCTTAGTCGAATTCAAGATGCTACCTTGACTAGACAACTGTATGTAAATTGAGGAGCCCCACGTGGCCAACAAAGAACCATGATTCTACATCACTAAGTGAACCCTTGAAGTGCACATATTCCTTGAAGGCACCTCCAGACGTGATCAATAGACAATTAGATGTCTAAAGGTCAATGAAATTTTAGGAGTTGGTACCTCCATTGATCAAACACTCCTACACTATAATAATAAGATTTAATACAAGGATGTCATGCATGAAGTCCTTCCACATGGTGGTATCACCCTCACTAAGTGTATATAACTCATGGGCTACTACTAGAGTACGATTGAGTCATATTGCACATGGTATGTCCATGTATGTCAGGTATGCGAGTGGCAAGCTCATCATATCCATGTACCTACAACTCACCTTATGACATGGAGATGCCTTGGACATTTGTAGCGTGAAGGTGTATATGATTAGTAAAATTAACCCTAGGGCCTCTTATGGTCATTGATTCATATTGGTTTCCATTGACTACTTCATTACGTGGATGGAAGCAATCTTAGTCTATATCACCTTATATTTGCAAGTCATCAAATTATTCCACAACAACATCAACATATACTATGGTGTTCCTAGAAATATTATATCCAACAATGGTACCAATTCAATCATGACAGTGGTACATTAGTATCTAGATTCTCTTAGAATCAACACAAACATATGATTTATCCTTGTTAACCTAATATGAACAGAGCAATGAGAATTTGAAAAAGATGCTTATGAAGACCATTGGTTCTACTCGAGAATGGCACAAGCATTTTCCTATTGCTCTTTGGGGTTACATAAGATCCATTACACGTCAATATGTGTAACGTCATACTCCAACATTTATGTAACTTAAGACTTTTTGTTAGTCAAGATCAAGGTTCCTTACATGTGTATACTTCAAGAGGAAAGAATCCCCAAGACAAAATGGGTTCAAGATCATATATATGCCCTAAATATGATAAAAGAAGGATCAATATCTTACATCATGCACACTATTAATAGGTATGGTTGGCTTGATCCTTCACCAAAAGGGTATATCCCTAACACTTCTATAAAGGTTGTAACATCCCTGACCTGGGTTATGATTTAAACCTAGGCATTTTGTTTAAGAAAGACAATTATATGCTTGATATTATCTTTTGTAAAGTAATTAAGGCTCAAGAGGAACTTATATTTCAATTTTAGTCCTTTTTGAATGATGTTGAAAATAATGTTTTGCTTGTGTTGGACTAAAGTGCAAATTACCCAAGTTGAGGGGTTAAATTGAAAATGTTACATGATAATATGTTCCTCATGTGTTGAAGCATCATGAGAATGAAGATGATGCAGAGGTATTGCTTGTGATAGCCTAAGTACCAAGAAAGAGCTGATAAAGCAATGTTTGTGCATTAAAACCTAGTTTTGGTGTAATGTGCAATTTACTCAAAACTCATGGTTCAATATGAAAATTACCACTTCAAAATAGTCCCTAATGTTTCTTGTATTCATGTAGAGCAAATAAAATGAGAGGGGCATCTCATTTGTACCTCTTTGAAGGAGAGAGAATCTTGATATTAAAATAATCAAGATTTAAGCATAATTGAAACCCTAATTCAATTTAATACAAAAATAATTATATTAAATGGATTGCCCTTCAATCAAAATTGTAGAGGTTGAAATACACATATATGGACGTCCTTTTTCCTTACAAAGGCAAAGGAAATATCTACGTGAGTGGAGAACCCACTCACATTAAGAAAATAAAAAGAAATATCCACTAACTTATGGATATTATTATTATAAGGGTTAAGGTGCTTAATTTGATTTTCTTTAAATCATGGATAATTGAGAGGAATAATAGGCAAAGGAGATAGCCTAGTAACTAAGTAAGGGAAGGGGTCAAGTGGCAAGGAAATGGAGGAGATAATCCCTACTTTCTCTCTCTTAAATGAATTTCCAATAAAAGTCATATATATGCTCCTTTATCCATGAGTTGCAAGGGTAATTTTGAATCCACTTTCACTTCTTGCTTGCAAAACAACCAAGGGAGCTTAGGAGCATCAGGAATACGACCCCCAACCTTTTGGTAAGCTTCTTGATCTTCTTTCACCTTGATTTCATGGTGGAAATCATAAATCAATGCTTGATTTCTTGTTTTCTTCACTCAATCTTCAACTCTAGCCAATCCTTTTCACTCAAAGGCTTGAGGAACGAACCTTGTGGTTTGAGAAAGCTTCTTCCACCATTGTTGACATGAAGATCCAAGATTTGAAGCTCATTTGAAGGTGGGTTATATAACTTGAACCCTTATTCATTGTTATTGAATTCAATTTCTCAATTCAATATATTCAATTGTTCTTCTTGAAATTCCTTTGATTAATAGATGAAATTACCATGGATATGGCATTAGAATTCGAGGGGTTGAAGCTTGATGATGATGACATCATCTTAACCACACATCTCAATAAGATCTAGTTGCAAACAGTTTCAATAATATGGTCCAATTGGTTTCACCAAACCGTTTGGAGGTTTGGGTTCCAAACCGTTTGAGGGGGGTTGCTGATGTGTTGAATAATGACCTAATAGATTTAATTGATTGGATTCTAAAGGTTCCATGATTGGATAAACTACCAATTGAAAACCCTAATCAGATTAAAGCATTTAAACACTAATTGATTTGATTCAATTTCATGTTGGTTGAGTAAACAGTTTCATCAAACCGTTTGGTGCTCAAATGGTTTTCGAACCATTTGGGGATCAAGGGTTGAACGTTTGAAAGAAAACGGTTTTAAAACCATTTGATAGGGTTGACCGTTTGGTAAAAGGTTGACCGTTTGAGATAAAATGGTTTCAAACCATTTGAGAAGGGAAAGGTCTTCAAGATCGTTTGAAACGAAACAGTTTCAAAACTATTTAAGGGGCTAAGGGACAAGACCGTTTGAAGGTCTGAACCCAAGACCATTTGAAGGTCTAATCCCAAGACCGTTTGAGGGTGTGACCTCAAGACCGTTTGAAGGTCATGATCAAAACTGAATGGAGGTCTAAAGTGATCAAATCGTTTGGAGATTTAAGGTGATGATTGATCCATTGATCCAATGGTTGATAATAATGATGATCAAGGATGGGTACAAAGGTTGAAACCCTAAAGTACCTAGATGATCAATACTTTTAGGTTAAGTAACCCTAAAAGGTTATGAAAGCAATGTCTTAGTACACTATGTCAATCATAGTTGTATGTACTTGATTGAAGGGTTAATGTAACCTAATCAAGTTGAGATGATGATAGAAAGGAATTCATACATGAGTATTAATCATGTGGTGATTAGGGTATGATCCTTAGTGAAAAGATCATGAAAACCCTAATCGAGAAGGTTAATGAACCCTAACCCTAATTCAGGGCAATTCTGAGTGAAACCCTAATCTAGGATAATAGTGAAACCCTAATTGAGGGTGATGACATGAGTAATCCTAAGTTAGGGTTATGAAATGTAAAACCCTAATTTAGATGAATAGTAAACCCTAATTATGGGTAAATGAATATGAGACCCTAATTGGGATGAATAGTAAACCCTAATTGTGGAATATTGAATGTAAACCCTAATCTAGGGTGATATTATGTGGAACCCTAATTTAGGGTGATGTTATGTAAAACCCTAGTATATTAATGTGATGTGGAACACAAATCCAGGGTGATGTTATGTAATGCTATATGAAACCCTAATCTTGGGCAATATGGTGATAAACCATAACCCTGATTTAGGTAATGGGATGAGTATCCCCAATTGACCTGAAATGGGACACCCTAACCCTAATGAGGGAATAGTGGTGTTACCCCTGAATAGTGATGCTATATTTGTCTTGCATGGTGCTGATATGAAATTGATGTAACTGTTATCATCTATACTAACCATGCAGATATCATGAGATGATGAACATAACCAGGTATGAACTATGATGTTTTATTTATTAAAATTGCTATTGGGCCTTATGTGCCATAATATGCCTTGTTGCCTAGTAAGAGGTAATAAGAGAGTTAATGGGCCTTAAGTTCCATGAGAGATGCTTGTGTAACAAGTATCATGTTTACCTTGGTCAGATGACCTGAAGGTGATAGTTACTTGAAAATGTGGTAACAATGCTTAGTGATGAGTTAAGGGTTTGAATACCCAGAACCATATGATTATGGCATTGAGTTTGTGAAGGGATGAGTATTCCCAGTATTGAAAGGAGGGACTGAGATCCCAATGTCTTATAAAGACTAAGAAGTAACTGATGAAAACAATACATGTTTCTTTGTAGCATTTGTCCTAATAAGTTATGTTTGAAAACTTGTCTGATGCTAAAAGAATATGATAATGTACTTAATTAATCAAGTGAAATATTTTCATGTAGTGCTCTGACCATAGATCCATCATCGTCAGTAGCTGGTGATGGTGAAACAGGTTTTCCTACAGGATCTCCCGGAGTTCGCATATTTTTGAATATGTGGGGTCGATGGGCAAAAATATCCGTACGTCCTAATGGGGGAATTGATGGAAGGTAAACATTAAACCTCTCAATCCTTCATTATATGTATCGGGATGGATGTATCACAAATCTCCCGATGATGTAAATGCCAGATCAATGGAGGTAAACACGAAATCTCTCGATTGTGAAGAGAGTGCAACCGCCGTTGTATCTCTATAGCGAAGATGCCACTATACCCTGGAAAGCTATGTAGCAGAGACACAAGATGTCCTGCATGTGATCTCGCACTGACCGAGATGTGGGAGGTCATGGAAGTCATCTCTTCCATTGACTTTGTATGGTACTGATTTCAACTTTGCAATGGTCGGTTAGAGTATGAGCGGTATATCTCATCTCCTCAGAGGTTAAGTATGTTTGTAAAATGTAATTAGATGTGTAGAGTATTTGCATAAGATTTAAATACGAGAACCACTGGTTGATGTTATCTTGCTTAGCATGTCCTTGAACATAAATGTTACTTATGTTCTTTAATTCTGTATTGAATAAGAGGCATGTTGCCTTATCAAGTTATAGCTGAAATACTTGAATAGGAATGTTGCTCTAATCTGCATAGATATTGATTTATTTGCTATTGAAATATATGATTCTACTGTTCAGTTTATTTCTATTAAACTACAATAATAATGTTTTCGGCAGAGAGTTATATCTCTCGCTGGGACAATTTACAAATTGTCTCACCCCCGTGGGATGCAACATTTTTAGGTAGATGCCGACAAAGAGGTAGGAACCCTACAACCGAGGAAGAGTAGCAGGAACAACAACAGGGACAACAATAATCCTTCAGGTGTAAATACTAGCTGTCAAGCTTTGTATATAAAGTCCTATGTGCCGTCTCTGTACTCTCAAGTCCTAGGAATCAGTGGATATTGTTTTTATAATCGATCTGAGCTTTTGGTTTGAATGCCTCGAGGATTTTGTTACTTGTGCCTTTTAGCAAAGTAATGATGTATATATATTCCTCGAGAAGAGATAGTATAGTGAATGTACTTTGTGAACCAATATGTAAATATAATACTGTGGTTCTTGTTTAAAGAGTTTACTTGAGAATGGATCTCTTTGTAAATGGTTTTAATTTTTAGTGATTTTCAGTAATCCGTTGTTGATGAATCACTTCCGCCTAAGTTAATCATGTTTTTATAAGTTGGATGCCACAAGTTTAGTAGTATCAGAGCTCTAGGTTCGCTGAGTCCACAGAATCATAGGATTAAGGTTGTTGAGTCTGTTCTAGTGTCTTCTAGTTTATCTGATAAGTGTCTTCCGCTCATATAGGAGAAGAAGAAATTAAAGATGTCTGGATCACATGATGAACATGCTGCTGAGAGCAGTGTTGCTGCACCAGGAGGAGGTGCAAGAGACCAGAATAGGGAGGAGCATGTACCTGAACAACCCCAGCTCAATCAAGCTGATATAGGGAACCCAGCCTTCCAATCCATGTTTGGACAATTTATGGCAACCATGACACATATGACAGATAGGATGCCACTACCTGCACCAAGGGCACCAGCCCACGATGAAAGACAGGGAGCTGGAAAGACCTTTGAACGGATTCAAAGGATAGGAGCCACAGAGTATGCTGGCACAACTGACCCAACAGATGCTGATTTATGGTTAACTGAGATGGAGAAAGCCTTCAGAATCCTTACGATTCTTAAAGATGAGAAGGTGAGACATGTTGTCTACCTATTGAAAGGGAGTGCTGGTCATTGGTGGACCATAGAGGAAGGCAAGAGACCCGGTGTTGAAGTCAGATGGGATGAATTATGACGTGAATTTGTTGCTAGATACTTTCCCAAGACGTATCTAGATGAGAAGATCTCTCAATTTGAGAGGTTGAGGCAAGGACAGATGAACATTAGCGAGTATGAAGCTAGGTTCATAGAGCTTTTGCGGTTTTGTCCGCATATGGCATCTACGGATGAGGAGAGGATTTGGCATTTCGAGAAAGGGTTGAACGCTGAATTGACCACTCCAGTGTCTACTTTAGAGAACATGGAGAGGTTTGCTACTTTTGTGGAGTCTGTGAGACGGATAGAGAGGTATGTGATCGAGATGTGACAGACCAGTGGTAAGAAAGAGTATACACAGTTTCAAGGACAAAGGTCCGAGAACTTTAAGAAGCTGAGGTTCTCTGCACCACCACCACCACCAAGGTTTAATACCCTGACACAGTGGACGTCAAGTAGGGGTAGGGGCCATAGTTTTCCTCCAAGTAGATCCCCCAGTACAGCATCAGGATCAGTGACATGACCGCCCAAGCATAGTTTGGGGAGCTACAACTGCTTCCAGTATGGGAGGTCAGGACACTGCTCACAAAGGATACAATTTTCTAGTGGCGCTAGAGGACGTGGACAAGCGTCACAAGCTGGATCCTCGACACCCAACAATTGAGCACATGGTAAAAAACAAGCAACGACTAGATTCTATGCTATGAATCAGCCCGAAGCAGTAGTCAACCCTCAGGTTGTGACATGTCAGATGGAACTATTTTATTCTGATATATCTTCGTCCTGCTTCATCTCTGTGTTAATTGATCCGGGTGCTATGCATTCCTTTATCACTCGAGAAGTGATTCATGACTGCAACATGATTGTCAGTCATAGAGCAGATCGTTTGATGCTAGAAACCCCTTTGTTGGGATCTATAGTGTTGTGAGAGGTGTGTTCTCCCTACAATATTTCCTTTTCTGAACATCGCATTCAGGTGGATCTTATACCACTTGAAATTCACAGGTTCGATATAATCCTAGGGATGGACACCTTAGAGAAGTATAAGGTTGTCTTGGATTGTGGTTCCAAGCAAGCTGTGTTCACAGACAATGGTGATACATGGATCTTTCAGGGAGATAGGAAGATTCTTCCAACTTGTCTTGTGTTAGCTATGGTAGCTGAGAAGTTGATGAGACATGGATGCTTTGCATTCTTGGCACATGTGGTAGATACCACAATGGAGAGCCCTCATCCTTCTGAAGTTTCGGTAACCAGGGAATTTGAAGATGTATTTCCTGAAGAACTTCCAGGTGTTCCTCTGTCCCGAGAGATTGATTTTGAAATTAATCTAATCCCAGGTACACAACCAATAGCACAAACGCCATATAGAATGGCACCTACTGAGATGGCAGAACTTAAGAAACAATTGCAGGAGTTGCTTGAGAAGGGTTTTATCCAACCGATCACTTCACCCTGGGGTGCTCCGATTCTTTTTGTTAAGAAGAAAGATGGGTCTATGCGTTTATGCATCGACTATAAGTAGTTAAATAAAGTAACTATGAAGAACAAGTATCCTCTACCAAGGATTGATGACTTGTTTGATCAGTTGTGTGGTGAAACTATCTTTTCTAAGATAGATCTGAGGTTGGGATACCATCAATTTCGTATTAAGGAGAGTGACATGCCTAAGTCTGCCTTTAGGACAAGGTATGGTCACTATGAGTTCATAGTTATGTCGTTTGGACTAACTAATGCACCAGCTGCATTCATGGAACTCATGAATAGAATCTTTCGACCTTTTCTTGATAAGTTTATAGTCGTCTTCATAGATGACATTTTGATATACAGTAGAGATGCTCAACAACATAAGCAGCACCTCTGTCAGGCTTTGACTTTGCAAAGAGAGCATAGGCTATATGCTAAGTTTAGCAAATGTGAGTTCTGGTTATGAGAAGTTTCTTTTCTAGGACACGTTATATCTGCCTCAGGTATTCGTGTTGATCCTAAGAAGGTAGAATCTATCCTACAATGGGAATAGCCTAAGACACCGACGAAGATACGCAGTTTCCTAGGACTGGCAGGCTATTACAGGAGGTTCATTAAGAACTTCAATTCTATA
Organism: Alisma plantago-aquatica; assembly: GCA_963693085.1. NCBI lineage: Eukaryota > Viridiplantae > Streptophyta > Magnoliopsida > Alismatales > Alismataceae > Alisma > Alisma plantago-aquatica. The sequence continues at coordinate 296,551,828 of OY856413.1, read as the reverse complement.
GCTTTACCTCTAACCAAGTTGAACAGGAAGGAAGTTCCTTTTGTCTGGAATGACAAGTGTCAATATTCTTTCCAGTTGCTAAAAGAAAGGTTAACAAGTGCACTTGTGCTGGTGTTACGTGACTAGGGAAAGGGGTACATAGTTTTCTGTGATGCATCTAAGAATGGCTTAGGATGTGTGTTGATGCAGGATAAGCAAGTGATTTCTTTTTCTTCTCGATAGCTTAAGAAACACGAAGAGAATTATCCAACACATGATCTAGAGCTAGTTGCTGTGGTCCATGCTTTGAAGATCTGGAGACATTATCTCTATGGAGAGACATTCAGATTTTCACAGGCCATAAGAACCTAAAGTATATCTTCTCACAACATGAGCTGAACATGAGGCAACGACACTGGATGGAATTAATCAAGGACTATGACTGTGCAATTGATTATCATCCAGGGAAGGCTAATGTGGTAGCTGATGCATTAAGTAGAAAATTAGCAACACCAGCCTTAGGTAAAGCACATTTAAACTCTTTAGTGTGCTTTAAATGAGATATGCTTATTTCCTTAAGGCAGGACAATATACAACTTGAGGTATCATTGTTAGTCGGGCTATTAGCTGAGATGCAAATAAAACCTACTATGAGGCAGCAGATTAAGGTAGACACTGACAAAGAGGTAGGAACCCTACAACCGAGGAAGAGCACCAGCAGTGACAATAGGGACAACAGTAATCCTTCAGGTGGAAATACTGGCTGTCAAGCTTTGTATTTAAAGTCCTATGTGCCGTCTCTGTACTCTCAGGTCCTAGGAGTCAGTGGATAGTGTTTTTATAATCGATCTGAGATTTTGGTTTGAATGCCTCGAGGATTTTGTTACTTGTGCCTTTTAGTAAAGCAATGATGTATATATATTCCTCGAGAAGAGATAGTACAGTGAATGTCCTTTGTGAACCAGTATGTAAATATAATACTGTGGTTCTTGTTTAAAGAGTTTACTTGAGAATGGATCTCTTTGTAAATGATTTTAATTTTTAGTGATTTTCAGTAATTCACTGTTGATGAATCGCTTCCGCCTAAGTTAATCATGTTTTTATAAGTTGGATGCCACAAAGGTGACCTTGTGTTGCACATGTATCTCAACCCAAACACTTGGGGTAAGTTCAATCAGAACTGGAAAGTGACATACATTGTTAATAATGTCTACAATGGGGGTTCCATATGACTATAAGATAAGGATGGTGATACCCATCTATTGCTAATCAATTTTATCCACGTCAAGAGATTCTATTGCTAACAATACCATAACTACATGGGAGCACAACCCAAAATAATGATAATGCACCCCCTTCTCAACTAACATGGTGATGATTATTGGTCAACACAGAAGACAAGGGTTAAATCATATGAATAGTGGGGTCAAGATAGAACATTCCAGGAGTACCATACTCAATGTCATTGTCGCACAAATGAAAAATTGATTAAAAAACATCTACCTAGTTAATTTGACTCTAATTCATGTAACCCAACAAGATTACACATCTATTTTTTCTTCCAAAGATGCTCCTAAGTGGGTATGCTAACGATTTTGTTTGCTATCCTTAAAAAATGGTGGTAGTGAATTTGCGTCACCAAAGGGACTTCTATTGGGAATCTTTTTATTAGTATACATAACGTTCATCTGAGAACAATTCACCAACCACCTCATTTTTCACAAAATGATTCCAAATGGATGACATTATCCTACAACCAACATATTCCACACCGTTGTTGATAGGGAATAATGCATCCATAACCATGACTTTCCCAAACAATAATAAGTTAAAATATGTGAAATCCCCATGCAATTTATGGTTTAGAACACCACCCCAATCCTAAGGCTCTAAGTACAAATGTTGGCATGATATGTGCTCATGGAAACATACCACAAATGATGTAAATTATAAAAATTATACCACACATTGTCAATAACCAGTGAGAACCAATCTCCATCCTAAGTTGTAACTACCAATACAATTTTTTTGAATTGAGTCTGATGTAAAATGTTATGAGAAGTACTTATGACTGGATGTAACCCAACATGAGACCTTCAAATGGTCTAAACCTATAGCAAAACATCATACAAAGTCACAATGACACAAACCCTAGTGTGATAACTTGGATTTTCTCTCTCATTTAATTATTCACATCTTGATTCTTCATATGATCAATTATATTAAATAACCTCCCCCATCCTAAAATTGGATAACTTTGAGTGATGTTATGCTCAAATAATTAGTTGGATTTGATTGAATGTCACTTTGTGCTTATATTGACTATATTAAGTGCATAATTATACTTTTAAGAATGATTTTTAAAAATTGAGTGGCCAATATTATTATTATCTGGATCCAAAATTTTAAGGTATAGAGGAAATTTTTAAACCAAAAATGAAAATTTCACCTCGATCACAGTTACAAATTGGGAGAAACCAAATTTTACAAGGTTGTCAAAGAAACACACTTTTGAGCTGACTTAAACAAGCAACAATCCGTGTGAGCCCCTCTCACCCAATGAGAAGGCTTCATTTTGGGACCAAAGATCCACACTCTCAACCCTTGGATTGTCTTGTGGTCCATGATGGACCCTAATCTAGTGGCTCTTGTGCTGTCTTCTAGCTTGTGTTAGACAAGGTACAACAACTTTTGGACCACCTTTGCAATGGTCAATTCGGGCCTTCTAGCCTCGCTTCCTTCCTTCTTATATCTTCTTCTTCTTTCATTATCACCCCTTATATTTGCATTTCATGCTTTGTAGCTCAGGCTCCAAACTTCTTATTCCCCTTCTTCTTTTGCGGCCACCCCTTCTCCGGCAAGCTTCATGCCACCACTCCGTCAATGACCAACCATATTGGAGCCCTCCTCTGGATCCACAAGGTTGATCCCAAATCTCTTGAAGCCTCCTTCATTCCCTATATTATCTCTACCCTCTCTCCTACCTTCCCCACTGGGTGCTGCCGTCGTGGGCACAAGCACTAGTTGCTGTGTGTGGCTTGATGCACGCAAAGGGGAGAGTGGTGGGCTACTTGTGTGTGGGAGGAAGGTGTCCACAGGTGGTGATATAGGATGATCACAAGTTTTAAAATAATCATTTCATTAATATTGATTATTTTTTATCAGTTGTCTTGTGTTTTAGGTTTTATTTGATATCTTACTAGTTTGTCTTGTAAAATATGTGGTTTAGCCCCACTTTTGCTCGATTTTTAGTTAGTTGGGTTTAAACATCTATATATGGTCTTTATAAGTATCTTGAGTAAACCAAAATAGATGATTGAAATCCTTTGATGAATTATTATTCTCTTTAATTAATTATTTTGTTTTATTTTGATCTTAATAATTAGTCTTAGATTTTAATCATTAGGTTTCCTATTAGGCAGTGTGCAATGTTTGTCAGCGGGAGGCTGTAGTTAAAGGTAGCTTACTAGCTGTGACAATGACCACATGGGTCTGGCTCAATGGGTCATAAATGGAAGGAGTGGAAGGTCTGTTGTGACTGCCCAAGCTCCACCTCCTAGCCTTTAGATCTAGATCAAGTGCCCAGATATACTAAAATGAGGTAAAATTTTGAAAATCACCAAAAATCATCCTTTAGTCAAATATGTCATATTATATATGATTTTTGATCTATAGAACTAGATCCATGCAATGAACCTAGTTAAATGATAAAATTCAAATTAGATCTCTTCTTATGATGAAAACAACATCTTTTATCTCTTTTCACATGAGTAATCATATTTAATGCACAATCATGATCCTATATGACTCAAATAGTTATATTTTCTTAATGTGAGTTAGTTTTAACATATAACAACCCAAGATCCCACTTTGACCCCTCAGATGTGCTTAAATGATGCTTTTTACCTTGAATGTGACATAGATGGACTATTTAGTAGTGGATCTTGAACTTTGTACTAAAAGTGATATTTTAATGACTCAAATTCTTGTTGGAAATTTAGATTAGTAATCTTTGATGCATGTAACATCAAGATTAGAACATGTTCATGTTTGTAACTTAATTTGACCTTATGATGTGGAATGACCTATGAAACGTGTTTTATGTAGATTTTTGCAATTAAAAAATCTATCATCTTGCTCAAGTATTGACCTAATGCTACTTAAATCCATTATGTAACCTCAAAATCAGTAGCTTCATAATCTTTGTGCCCGTAAATTATGTGTAGGTCATTCTTGTACCCTAGTGTGGCTAATTGACTTAATCTTGACAAAAAATTATGATCTATATTGCATGTTGATTTTAGAGCTTTAGTCTCAAATTAATGGTCATCCATGCTATGTGATGTATTCAATTAGTAATTTGTTGATCTTTGTGACACCAAATCTTATTGGATATATTCTATACTCTAATGATGACTAACTTGCATGGAAATGACCCGATATGACTAGGTTTGACTATGATGATACTTGTACTAACTATCTTGCTCAAATATTACGATTACTGCATCTAAGATATTTGAATACTAATGTTATATCCCCAATCTTAGTTATGATGTTTCACCTTAGGTTATAGATGAATCCATGATGTATTCATTAGCTTGATAATGTACTTGCGTGACGATAACAAAATCAATAGTGATGGCTTTGATACCTAGATCTACATTACACATGTAACCACCATGTTTGTAATTAATGAGACCAAATTTTATTGATGTTAATACAATTACACTTATTTTAATCCCATGATCTATTGGTTGACTCAATTTCCAAGACCCATTCAAGCTTTCTACATATGGTGTTCTAAATCAAATGGTTAATCTTGTATTGTATTCAAGGTATGTTTTATCCTCTTATTGACCAAACTAGTGGTAGTGAACTTGCTTGTATGTATGCATGCTTAAATTGCTTCGTTTTATATAATTATTTGAGCTACTTATTCCCTATGATTAGTACTTTCATGTTTCTAGATATATGTCGAACAAAGTTTGAAACTTAATTAAACTTGTCCATTACAAACCTTGTGCACCTACAAGTTTTCTCAGGGTAAAGACATAAGGATGGGCATCCTACTAGAGTTGTCAAGTAAGTATGGACCATGTCAATAAAAAGGGTTAACTCTTGTATTATTCATGTAGTCCCTCATGTTGAAACATGTATCGTTAGTGGATTTGTGTTTAGTGATCCTCACAGACCCTTACTTTACAAAGATCATCGATGGCCATATGTTATTTTTTAGTACATTGGAAATGCACCTAAAATATGCTTGCACGTTAATAACGGAGTCTTTAACATTTTTGCTTTATTTATTGTTATTACATTAAGTTTTTCAAGCATATATGTTATCTTAAACTTGCAAATTTATGTCTTATATAGCGTACTCAACACATTTGTGCTGATGTGTACCCATTTTATGATTTTAGGTAACAAGTACACCTTGACTCTTGCTATGATTATTGCTTATGCTCTATTAGCATAATAATATTTTTCTCTTTTCCAAATGGTATCTAATGACTTACACATAATACTCACATGGTTTGAAATATGGGGACTAAGATCTTATGTCATGTACTAGTGTAGTTTCTTTTGCATGTTGTCTCTTACCTTTTTCTTGTATGTTGTTGGTTGTGATTTTATTCATGCATGTATGATGTCTTTCATTCTAGATATAGACACCCAAGTCCTCTCACATTTGACTAGCTAGCCATTAGGGGTTTGGATTTAGGTAATAAATAGTTTTATGACAGATGGTATCAGATATATCACATAAACTCTATGGATCTTACTAACTCAATCACTCATATGATCCTAGGGAGAACCAAAATACATAATGGTGAAACCAATGTAATGGGTATGGTGCTAAACGTGGAGGTTGTGTCCAGTAATCCCCTCCAATCCACCTAGTTGCAGTGGATGAGGTTCCTCTCGACATCTACCTATCCAAGTGGATCTAAGACTGGATTAGGTTTCTTCCCATAAATCTTACAGAGTCTTATAGTATCTCAAATCTTATTTAAGGACTACCCTAAGCCACCCATTAGATGATAATTAGTTTGTTTCTCATCACAACATGTGATGTCTCTCATGACAATTCAACCACATACTTATGATTATGGGTAGATTACGTATGGAGAAAACTAAAATTGGAATGAATTGGTAACATTTAAGTAAAATTATGATGATTCCATGATCTGACTTTAATTTGGAAACTCGATTATGACTCATTAAAAGTACTATGGTAGTTAAGTACTCGTGTATGACCCCTCAAATCATGAAAAACTCAACTTTACCAAATCTAGACTATATGGTTTCCATGTTTGAGGTAAAATGAGAATAGTTTTGATATGATGAAATAAGGAGGATTTATACCTTACACCTCATGGCTGATGAGGTCCCTGTTTTATTAAGTCAATGTTTCCCTATTGTTGATTCAACCTCAAACTTGACTAAGCAATTTTGCCCTAGTTTGATATGTACCATGAACATTCCATGAAATGATTATGCTTTGAACTCTCAAAATCATGATGAAAAATCTGATACAAGAGGTATTTTCCCTATTGACTTTTGTGCCCCTTTATGAGATCGATTTTGAATAATTTGATGGACATCGATCTTAATCTTTCCCTATTATGCCCTAACTTTTAGAGTGCCCAATTTGACTTCTTGATTTCCAAAATAAACACCTATATTATTCAGGAAAGGAAGGGAATGCAATGATGACCTTGATCTTGCAAAATCTTGGAAACATTGTCTCCCTATCATGATGTTGGTTACCTTATGAAATACAATTTGATCATTGTTATTCTCCCTATTTGGATATGCTTGATGGTTCATGAGTATGATGACTAATGTGATAGACTAGGGTGGTAGTTGACTTTTAACTCCCCTAATTTAGATCACATCCCTATTATGGTTACCTCTAAATTATCATCATGCTGATTATTTATAGTATGTAAAATAACCTCTCACATGTGAGTTTGATTTCTTGACCCGAGTCTCAAATCGATTAGACCTATGATGATATTGGTACCTGATCTTGAATCTCAATTTAATGATGATCTTGAATCTCAATTTATTGATGATCTTGAAATATGATTATGTTGACTATAGATTTTGTTTAAGTTTCTAGAATGACCTAGGTCTAGATCATTCACCAACCTCAAATACCATGACAATGAGATTTATGTTTATATCACAATATGTTGCTTGATTTTTTTCTCAATTATTGTATATGGATGAATTATGATAAACCCTAATGTCTAAAGTAGGAACCTAAACCCTAGATTCAAAGTTTTGGATCTATGAATTTTTATGTCCAAAAATATTGACTCTTGATATTTATTAATGAAATATTGACTCATGGTTATTGATCTTGATATTGGGTCTACTCTTCTAATCACCCTATTTAGATCTTGATATCACCTTGATATATCATTGATGGCTTTTGTGTTCCCAAATATGAATTTTTTTGAAATGATTATTATGTTGATTTTTTTGATATATGACTTAGGGATGAAATCTCATAGGGACTACAGATGGATCCTCCATTGGTTTTGTGTACAAAATCACGATATGGGATATGATGTCTGTCTTGAATTGTTGAAATATGAATTCTCAATCATGGATGTATAACCACGACTAGACCAATGTAGAAGTTAGAACCCTAAATGTTGGGAACACAATTCATGCTTTAAAATTTATTTAAAAAGATCAATGCATCTGACTTTAAATTTGATATCTCCAAATTTTGTAATCTATGGGATGATCTCTCCAAATTTTTGACTCATGCGAGAGCTTTCCAATTTGATGATCTATGTGACTATGTGTTGACCATGATGCTCAATTGATCGATTTTGGAAATAGTGTTGATGTTAAGGGAATATCGATTTGAGTATGATATGGAGTATGAGTCCCAAACTCAATTGAAGGATTGTTTTAGTGTTAGGGACAAAATTCCTTTTAAGGTGGGGAAATGTGGTAACCTAGATTTACCTAGATTTTCTCTATCATTTAGTTATTCACATCTTGATTTCTTAGATTCTCAATTATAATCAATAACTTCCCCCAACTATGACTCTAAGTGACATTATACTCAATTCATGAGTTGGATTTTATTACATGTCACTTTGTGCTTATATTAACTGAAGTTAACTACATAACTACACTTTTGAAAATGAATTTCCAAAATTGAGTGTCCTAAAAATTAGTATGAAGGATCCAAATTTGTAAGATAATAAATACAGGAAATTTTTGAACCAATGGAACAAATTTTAACTCAGTGACATTTATTGATTAGGAGACATGAATTTTACCAGATTGCCAAAGAAGCACACTTTTGAACCGACTTAACAAGTCAACAATCTATGGGAGCCCCTTTCGACCAATGAGAAGGCTCCATTTTGGTAGCACAGATCCACACTCCTAGCCCTTGGATTGAATTGTGATTCACAATAGACTCTAGTCTAACATCTCTTATTTTGTCTTCTACCTTGAGTCAAATATGGTACAACAACTTCTGGACCAGCTTTGTAATGGCCAATCCATGCCTCCTAGCCACCAACTAATACTTCGTTCCTATTTATTCTTCCTATTTCATTTACACCCCTTCTTTTTATATTTTTTTTTTCTACAAAGCTCCTTCTCTAACCTTCTTCTTCCCCTTCTTCTTCTATGTCCGCCCCTTTGTTGGTGATCTTCATGCAACCATTCGGGCCATGACCAATCATTTTGGAGCCCCCCTCTAGATCTGTGAGGTTAAAACCACATCCCTCAAAACCTTCTCTGTTACCCCATGTCATCTAGACATCTCTCACCCACCTTAGCCAGTGGCACCCGTGACCATGGGCAAGAGCAGTAGCTGCTCTATGTGGCTTGTTGCACACAAAGGGGAGAGTAGTGGGCTGTCTATGTGTGGGTGGTGGGGGTACTGATGGGTGGTGTGTATTGTTTATCGATGATGGGCTATAGTTTGAAGGTGTTTGATTAGCTGGAATAGTGACTAGATTATCCTAGTTTGGTGAGCCATAAATGGAAGGAGAAATAAAGCAACCTGCTCACCCAAGCTCCCACTATTGGCCTTTAGATCTAGATCTAGCGACCCATATCTACTAAAATGAGGTAAAACATTGAAAAATCACCAAAAATACACCCTTTAGACAAATTTGACATATTATATCATTTTTTGTATCTAGAGAACTATGTCTATTCAATGAACCTGATTTCATGACCTATTCCAGGCCGGAGCTCTTGTTATGACAAAAACTGCATCTTTTATCTATTTTTGCATGAGTAATGGCATTTAGTGCTCAACACGATCCTATATGCCCCAAATAATTATTTTTCTTAATATTGTATGCTTTAATAGGTAATGAACCATGGTGCCACTTTAACCCTCATATGTGCTTAAAAATGAAGCTTTTTACCTTATTCTGATATAGACAAACTATTTAATGGTGGATCTTGAACTTTGTACTTAAAGTGACCTTTTGAATGAATCAAATCATTCTTGGAACTCAAAAAAAGTAATCTTTTATGCATGTAATACCAAGAGTCAAACACGTTCATGTGTGTACCTTAATTTGACGTAATGATGTGAAATGAACGATGAAACATGTTTTGTGTAGACTTTTGATATTTCATATTGCACTTTGCTCAACTATTCACCTAATGCTAGTCAAATCCATTATGTGACTTTAAAATTAGTAGCTTCATATTCTTTGTAACCCTAAATGCTATGTGGGTCATTCTTGTACCCTAATGTGACTAATTGATATGATCTTGACATGAAATATGATCTATGTTGCATGATGATATTTAGAGATCTAATCTCACAATAATGATCAAACATGCTATGTGATGAGTTCAAATCGGTAACTTATTGATTTTTGTGACACCAAATCTAATCGGATCTCTTAGATACTCTGATAAGACTAACTTAGCATGAAATAGCCCGGTATGACTAGATTTGACTATGATGATACTTATATTAACTATATTGCTCAAATCTCATGGTCACTCCATCCAAGATCTTTAAACCATAATGTTAAATCCCTAATATTAGTTGTGATGTATCACCCTAGGTTCTAGATGAACCCATAATGTACTATGTAGCTTGAAGATGTATTTGCATTACCTAGTCAAGTAATGAAAAAATGAAGGTTTTGATACCTAGATCTAGGTGCATCCAACCAAAATGATTATGATTGATGAGACCAAATATTTTTGATGTTAATCCAACTATAATTATTTTAATCCCATGATCTATTGGTTGAATCAATTCCTAAGATCTAGTCAAGATTGCTATTTATGGTGTTTTAAATCAAATGTACATTTTACCCTCCTATTGGCTAGACCAATGGTATCGAACTTGCTTGCATGTGTGTGCTTAAACTACTTGGCTTTATAAACTTATTTGAGATACTTGTTTCCTAAGATTAATACTTTTGTTTTTCTTGATATATGTTGAAAAAACATTGGAACATAATTAAACTTGTCTATTATACAAACTTGGTGCACCTGCCACTTTTCTCAGGGTAGATACACAAGGTTGGGCATTCTACCTGAGTTGTCAAGCAAGGATGGACCATTTCGATAGAAATGCTAACTCTTGACTTAGTCATATAGTTCCTCACATTGAAACATGTGTGACTAGTATCTTTGTTTGTAATGACCCTCTCAAACTATTCCTTTGGAAAGCTGGTCATGCATATTCATATGAACCCCCAATGGTGGGATGACTAATGAAGCTCTCTTCGAGATACCCTGATACATACTTGCCTCCACAAGTGGACTAATGTGGTTGATAATACCAGTAACCCCATACTAGGGAGGAGCACCAGACCCACCGCCACCATAGTGACTATACCCTATCATTACCAAGTTATGTTTTCATGTTGAGGAAAGCACGATTCAAAATCTTAAGGTGGTAGGGTATGCCCTTCTGACTTTTATCCCTTGTTCTTAACTTTTTCTAAAGAATTTTTTGATGATATGTATATTTTCTAGTATGGCCTTCTGACTTTGATCCCTTATTCTTAAATTTGTCGAGTAATTTTTTCATTATGTCTATTTCCCCCTCCTTTATCTATATAATATTTCATTTTGCATTGCATACCATTGTATGTCATGTATCTTAATTTCTTGCAGTTTTCATGTAATTTAAAAAAAATATATCTTTTTTGCCATGCCATCCACCTGCGTTGCATTTTCATGTAGATTTTGTTAATGTTTTGTATGTGATTAGTTATATTTCCCCTTTATATTCCTTTATGCCATATGTTGTTGTTTAGTATATTGAAAATGCACTGAAAATATACTTGCATGCTAATAAAAAAGTATGTAATATTGTTGCTTTGTTTCTTGTTATTATATTAAGTTTTACCAAGCATATATGTTCTCTTAAACCTATGTATTTATGTATTTTATAGCGTACTCAACACATTTTTGTAGATGTATACCCATTTTATGATTTTAAGTAACAACTACATTGTGACACTTGCTATAATTATTGCTTTGGGTCTATTACTATAAAAAATTACCCTTAACCAGATGGTATCTAATGATATGTAAATGAAAATCTCATGGTTTTAAATATATGGATGGAGATCTTATGTTGGTGCTAGTTTGGTTTCTTTTGATATGCAACATTGTCTCATACCTTGCTCTTCTTTATTGTTGGTTGTGGTTTCATTCATGCATATTCTATGTGATCCATTCTAGGGATGGATGCTTGGGTCCTATCACATTTTTCTTACTAGATTTTAGGGATTTGTATGTGGATAATAAACAATTATGTGACATGTAGTCTCTCCCAAAAAGCAAACACTACCATAGGAAAAGTTAAGGAGAAAGAATGCATGACCCATGTTGATACCTACATTACAGATTGAGGAAATTGTTGTAGGACTAGAAGGTCAAGTAGATAGAATACATCCACATTCATTCAAGATCACTATCACCTAACCACACCATACAATATATTGGGTTGAATTTCTCAATAAAAACTCTATTACTACATTGGTCGGGATTTTTAGCCTACACAAAACTATGCTACGAATTGCAAGTCAAGTAAATTACAAAAGAGTGATCGATTGGAAGGTAAGAAGATATCATTTATTTCATTTAATATTTGATGGACACAAAGCCATAAAAAATATAAAATGAAAAAAAAATCAAAAACAAAATCACGATCCAAAAAAGATGGAATAAGACTATGGATTTGCTCCTTCATGCAATTAGCCTTAATCAATACAAGTGACTTTCAAGTGCAAGCACTTCAGATGAAATAGTTCATACTCTATAGAGGCCTAGTATCATTGAGGATAGGCTTCCATGATCAACATTACATAGTGTCTTTGGCATCAATGATGATCACGAAGGGCAACTACTTGATTAATCAGAAACACCTCATGCTAATTTAGTGGGGAATCATCCAATGTACCAAACTCCACTTGACGCCTCCCAAACTTTCATAGGAACACCATTAGACAAAAAGCAATATTCAGGTGTTTGCAAGCAGAGCACGCTCATGATTTTCTTCTGACTATTCCTATTGTCGGTCTCAGATTGACGTGTCACTATAGAGTATCATACTATCCTCAAGTATCGCCTTTTGATCCCTCTTTTTTCAATTGATGATGCATGTCTTTTTTGTCACAAGGCATGCTTAGATACCTTTTGGGAGCATGCGGTTCATTGCAGGGAGCTCCCAGACTTGAAATACAGACATGATCTTGTTAGAGATGTTCTCTATGATGTACTTAGACATGTTGGAGTTGCTTCTAAGAAGGAGACACCTGTGATTTTTTTGACTGATCCATAGGAGGGGAGATCAACACTTAGACCAAAAAATGTCCTAATTTTTGGATGGTCTAGAGGTAAACATGTGTGTGTTGATCCAATAGGAGTCTCCCCATTGGTGGGCTTGAAAGATGGAGATTTTATTGTGGGACATGCTGCCCTGAAAGCTATTGCAGACAAAGTGGCTAAGCATGAGAAAGCGTGCATTACAAATCAACATGTATTTATACCTTTTGATTTGATAATTTTGGGTTCTTAGCACTAGATTTAGTGGAGCTTGTCAAAAGGATCCAAAAAGTTACGCATAGTAATGTTATGACTCCTAGGTCTATGGATGTAGTATTTCAGAGGATTGGGTTTTCCATCCTAAAGGGGTTGGTGGCACAACTTGTTGCATGTCTACATTCTATTTCATTGTAATTACATTTCTTTCACATGATATTAGGTTACAAAATGCCCAAGTCCTGGGAGAATAATGAGGCTGTAATATGCTTCCATAACCAACGAATGAGACTCTATGCTTTTTCGTTCTATGACTACACCAACAAAATGGTTGCCAGTTAGAGCTACCAACCAACGTGCCAAATGACCCTGGACTCTAGGTATCCTAATACTAATGGTGTAAGAAGAGATGGAATATAACTACACTACATTCACATCCCTCTCTAGGGTAATGCAAATCCTAATATCCAAGGTACATTACAACCAAAATTTAGTGGATATAAACCCATGGTGCTTGGCAATAGCTAGGCACTAGAAGAGTTTGGATAGGATTAAAGGAAGTATGAACTCACCTTATGTGACAACATTAACAGTCATAAGCACCTATACATGTTTTCCCCTATGATGATAAAGCAATGTTATCCCAAACAACATCATAAGAGATGATTCTAGGTGACCTCTAAAGTCATGACTCTAGACTGGTCACTTATCTAATTTAAAGAGGTAGCATAGCCTTTGCAGCTACACCATCTCTCATCTCCTACTTAATTAAGAAGCATTCATGATTTTTTCCTATCCAAAAAATTGGCCAAAAGATGTACTGGGGAGTCGAGCACATTAAGAAGGCAACTTAATGTACAACAAAGAACGTGTAATGTATGTCAAACCAGAAAGTGATGACTTCTAGATCCTATAATTGCATTGTAGAACTCATTAGCTCCATGTCCACCAAGATGTATGGGATATCAAATGTATATGTATATGAAGGCCAGCCAAACAACCCCTATCTACTCTTGTTAAATCCTATTTCCATCGTAGCGAAATTTCTATCTCAAATGGATAATGGCATGCACTCATAACATCAGACACATACTTAGCATCCCCATTGAAATTAGCAGACAATCCATAGGTAGAGGTGAAAGTAATCTACAATAACTTGTCGGGGGGGTGAAGGAAGGTCAGGATTCATGCCCTGTGCAGCCTTGAGAATTATTTGAGACAAACTCCTCTTCTTCATCATGGATCAAATGTAGCAAGGAAATTAGACTCAACTCTTGAGTTATGAGCTTCTTTCTACCCCTACTATGTACTTATTTATAATAACAAGGGATAACTTATGGGCATCCCAAGATTTCCTTTTTCTTGAAAAAAAATGGGTGGTGACTTTGTGCCTTCCTCCAACTCGAATGATTCCACATAGGAGGGGCGCATACCACATGTGTATCCTTCCCAAATCTAATTCTTAGTTGGATCTATAGGCCAACTATGTAGATGCATGTGGTCCAACCAATCATTCCTAGTTTTCTAGCCCAAAAATGCTTCTTTTGAGAACTTTTAAGCCCTTTTGAAGGCATTATGCATCTTGTTCACTCCTCAAAGCCATGAAATGAATCACATATAAAGATTGGCCACTTGGCCATAATGAATATCTCAAATAAGACTTGCAAATATGAACAACTCTATTTTGAAATTCTTATGCTACAAGTACCCTATGTCAATTCTTGTACTTTCAAGTACTTTTGTTGATTCCTTCAAAGCCTTATGATAGGTGAGTACAAAGTCACATGTTTGAGTTCAAAGAATTACCCATGTTAGAAAAGTAACACTTCCTAGAATGATCTTACTCCTACTATGTGTATTGTGGAAAATTAAATGAGAAGATAATGGGTTATTTTCTTATCAATAGACAAAAAACTTATCTCCTGTATATAGGAAAGGATGCAATTACAAGGCAATCAAACTTAATACTAATGGGCCAATATAATTAGACCCATAATTGTAATAAATTCATTAACGATAATTATAAAACCCCCCAATAGATTATAGATAAAGTACATATCCACCTTGGACTAACAAGACTCAATTAGACAATATGACATATAAAAATATCACTCTCCATACAAGTTTTTCACCTCACCTTAAATATGACACTCTGGTAAATGAGTTGATGACACCGCCTTTGAAGTTATGTTCCGCATGATGCAAATACTTGAGCTTTGGAGAAGGTCTTTGAAGTGCATTTGGAATGAAGAACACATATTTGATGCGGTGATGATAATTTAATGTATTTGGGTTGTGGCTCTTGGGGATTGTAGGAATGAACGACACCAACAAGGAAAGCCCAAGTAGATCACTAGAAAAACCATCTTGGCAGATGCAACTTCCAAAAGACACAAGTTAATTAGCTTAGTGGAGATAAAATTTGGATGAAACATCAATCTGACTTACACAAAATTTTAAGGCTGGATCTTGATGAGCTTCTGAGAAGTCTAATATGAAGAAGCAACCATGCCTCTCATGAGAATGTAGCATGAATGATCAACTGAAACACCATTAACACCAGAGGGAACAAGAGACTGGAATAAGCACATCAAGCTCTATACTAACATACATAATGTAGTAGGAACATGAAAAGCTTGATGCCAATGCTGCAATTGAGATCCTTCAATGCATGAAAGTGGCATATAGCTAGAATGAAGCAGAAATAGCCAACCTATGTGCATATTTTGGCACAAGAATGAAGAAGCACAATGTCATTGGGAATGAAGCGTCAATGATGCACTGGAAGCATGATGTGTAATGGAAATAAAGTGCCACAATGATATTAGAAGGACAGATGTGCTAAAGAAAGCTTCATGAGATTAGAATAAACTAGAATAATATATTTATTCTCTCATACTCCTTATCCTCATACTCTCTCTCCTATATTTATAAAGTGATTGAGTAGTTGGAACGGAAAAGAAATAATACCATGCACATGGAATTGCTGACACGTGGGGGTGGTAGGGGGATTTTCAATGGAGAGAAAGAAAGGAAAAAGAGAAAGGCCCATTTTTGTGGATGGTTTATAAACTAACATGGGGTCTTTTGATTGCCAATATGCTACGGATATAGCCGATAATGTGAGGCAATATGCTAAATGACTCAATTAGATAGAACCAAATAGAATATTAAATGAATCTCTATGTGACCTAAAAGGGATATTTTCCCGACCATAAGCTAACACCTCTGGGGGTGCTGGGCCCCATGGTATATTAGGTCAAAAAATAGATTCAACTAGCTATAGGAATATTGTTCATGAGAGAACGGGGAAAATAATATCAATTGTTCTACTATTGTGTGATGAACCATTAGATGAGACTATTGGAAACACAAGGGGATAATCTCAATCTGATATGTGTGCATATGCTCCTCTGTTAAAATATTCATATTTTTTATTGAATTTGAGGATGTTGACAAACAATTAATATGCAAAACTGAAGAGCATCCACATTGTGAATGCACATGCTATTCCATCAGGTAGACTACGGAGGGCGTTGGCGGAGTTGGGGGGGTAATAGACTTTGACCAATACACGATGCCATGGGGCACATAGATATGATGTTGTGTTCCTTCAAGGTGTGACACTAATGTAAAATAGAGGCATTGCCAGTCATAGTTAAACTAGAACATATCAATGGTCAGTAGTACAAGTGGGACTTGGGACGGGTGAATATGTGTAAATGACTCTTGATAATGGTTTTATTGGTCTTGATGTTGTATGTGGATTTGATTTCTAATGTGCTCCTTTGCAACACTAAGCAAAGTGGATCACATGTGTGGCGATAAGATCTTGATGACACAACTTCATGGGAAATTCTAGATCTAGAAAGGATTTCTTCAAGGTAGATATGCATTAAGCATAACTTTAATGTAGAACAACAGATGGTAGTGGCTAGAGAAATAGAGAGCATGATTGTGTATGGTATGGGAGAAATCAACAAGCGGGGAGGAAGTGAGGAAACAAAAATTGATAGGACTCGGGGGATAAATCGGTTGGTGATGGCCAAAAAAGAGAGTGTCTGTGAAAAAGATTGTATTTTTGTGATAAAAGAAAATGGATGGCCATGGAGGTCTAGATGATACATGGAGAGCGGTCGATCCAAGAAGGGATGGTCGACACCCATTGGCAGAGGTGTTGGGTTTTAGGGGAGACAAAGAAGGCAATGGAAACTAAAATTTTCTTCTCCCAAACCCAGAATAAAGGAATCGCGTCAACGTCTATACAATATGAAGGATGGTTTGTAGAGGCGTACCTTGTCCCGAGTCTTGCTAGGAGACTTTACCTCACGGCCTGCACGGTCTTCACCTCTGGTCTTGGACGGTGTCTGTGCAGCTCCTGGTCTCACCGGGTCTGTCGGGATTGACAGCTGTCCTCCGAGCGGCAGAAGTCTCCCACCTCTGAAGTAGTCCACATGGACCACTTAGAACTCCGATCTCCTTGTCCCACAAGGAATCAAAAGGAGTCGCACCCTCCTATCAGCATACTAGTCACCGACACACTCTCCTACAACTAGTTGCCTTTCTGCACTTGTCTTTCCCTTGTTGTGCCTCCCTTATCGGGTAGCACTTGCTCGGGCTCTCTCTCGGTTATCAAAACCATAGAGAATGACAACTTTACAAAGCAAATGGTGTTCTGAGTTGTTGTTCCTGAGAAGCCCCCAATACCCCTATATATAAGAGAGTCATGGGACATGGTTCTCTATCCTGGGCAATGTGGGATTAAAACAGGAGTAGAAGGATTCAAGATTTTCCACAAAACGACCAACTTGTGCCAGTTGAACCGATCGTTTTACACCCTGAAATGATCGTTTCATGCCTTGAGTCGATCGTTTGGGACCTGAGCTGATCGTCTGGGGCTTTGAGCCAATCGGCTGGAGCTCTGAGCTGATCGGTTCGTGGTCCTGATCCAACTCAAATTGACTTTCAAATTTGTCTCTGATTAATCAAATATTAATCCTTGTCCAAATCGAATTTGTATAAGTGAAACAAATTATATTTGCAAAATAATCTTCTGACTTTTCAAACGATCTCAGTTGGACCAGTTGAGCCGATCAGTTCAACTCTTAAACCAGTCAGTTCAACCTATCTTGAGCCAATCAGTTCATCCCATGAGCCGATCGGTTCAACAACCTGAGTCGATCAGTTCATCTCATGAGCCGATTGGTTGGGGCAACAGACTTGTACAAATCAGTCAATCATAGTTTCAATCAATCCTATACTCTAATCAATCGGTCAAACACCTTGAACACTATGATATTGAGCTATCAATCGATTAAGTGTTTAATTGAACTACTAAACTCCTTTAGTAATAAATATAAACATCATTTGTGTATATACTCCTCTTCCAGGTTAAATCTAATGTGTGTGACTCTGCAGGTCCATTTCACGTTGGCAGTGAAAGTCCATAACACTTATGATTTCACAAGCAAAGAGTGATGCCTAGTCACACATCAGAGCTACCCAAGTGAAATACAAAGTTGGAGAACAAATTTCAATCCTACAATCTGTGAATGGTGTTACAGTGAATGTATAATTCCTTTGTCACTGATATCCTGAATGAACTCAAGGCATGGAACAATCATCCTGTCAATGTTCATTTACTTTCTTGATCTCAGAGTAGATTGGAGGAGATATGTATGACATCAATATCATATATTGATTCACACATGCATGCGCAAACCTATCTCAATCCTACTCATCAAGTGGCCATGGATATCAAACTCCCTCAGGAGGGACAAATCCCATATCTATCACTCAACTATCAAAAGCCCCACGTGTCAAAGCCACCCAATCATCACCTTTATAACAACCCATGTTTCAAGACTGCGTTTGATGATGTCAAAGTGTACCCAATGACATGTGTTGAGTGTATTGATTTCAGGTCCATGAATCACACTCACCACCATCACTGTGAGAACTGACTGTGACTACCATGTGATGGTTCCATGTGTCAAATCAATCTTAATGTATCCCACCAATCATCCCATGATTGGCTCTCAGGGCATACATACCAACAAGAGGCCCTCTTTTCTTCTCCCTAGGCTAAGGATTGATGCTCTAATACCATGTGGAAAACAAGATGGGAGGCTGATATATTATTATATTATTGATATGCAACACACTTTTCTCCTACACATAATAAAGGAGGTAAGTTTAAGGGAAGCAAACTTAACCCTTGTGGGCCGATATAATTAGGCCTGTACAATATAATAAACTAATTAACAATAATTCTAACACATGTGGTTGTATCTATACCATCCTACATTTGGGGTTTTCAAACTGAGACATAAGACAACAAATTATTGTTCGTCAGTCTCAGGACTTCAACCCTCATGATGAGAAGATTCACCAGCTATGCTCCAGACCTTGTTTTGAGAGGGGCAAACCATCCACACTCCTTTTCTAGTATGACTAATCCAATTCTTGAGTTATATAATAGTGACAAGTTTCAATCAAGACTACTAAAGAGTCAATCATAGATATTAGAACAAAATTCAAATAAGATTAGATTTTACAATGAACTATGAGTGTGTCCATAGTCACCCAAATATGGGAAAAAGGTGCTAATGTTATGCTGAGTGAGAGAAAGAAATACCAACAACTTATATCCATGAGTACCATCCCAAGGCATGTCAAGATAAAAAAATAGATGATTAAAGTGCAATGCTCAATGTGTTCAAGTAACAATGAGAATTGTGACAAAATTTGTGAACAAATATCAATATATGATTCAATATTCAAAGCAGATAGAGAAGTCACATTATTTATTAAAAAATGACTCTATATATCTCATTAATAGAATTCGTTCTTTCACAATTAATAATCAAATTACCTCAAAGGGAAAGCCACTGTACAAAATGAACATTCAATTTATGTGTGATTGATTATAGACTAACTTACTTGGATATTGTCACCCATGGTTCCCAACCTGATATTGTCTCATAAACCTAGTCCCTATCACCCTGGTCAAGTTTATCCATCAAATTCATCCCAAACATACATATGAATGTGATATATGTCCATACTTAGGTCCTAACCCACTTGATCTTAACCTACGTTCCCACTAGGGGCTAAGGTAAGGTCTAGAACCTACTAATTGATAGGCCTACTTTGGGAGCCGAACCCCACTTCAATTCACCCTCTATTGAGCCACCTCAAGACAAATTAGGCCTCTATAGGTAGGATGCCTACTTGCCATGTGACATGCCTATCTTGCATGCTTTGATCCCACAAGAATGCTCGTACATGCATTGTGACGCCTCGTAAGGAGAGCATATGGCAAGAAAGTGGCCACATGCCCCCCACACTTCCTCCCTTAACCAATCAACACCATGTTTGAAATCCATTCAAACATCATAAGAAGGATCTAAAAGGTTGGGCATGTGTCATGTGCTCCCACATTCTTCGCTTTGACTGGTTAGTTCAACATCATTGAATGGTAAACAATCTGATCATAGTCTTTGTGGAAAACCACCACCCAAAATGAGATTAATCAAAACTAACATTTCTATCAAACACCTATTATACCAAAAAGGTACATAATTAAAATCAAATAAAAACTCTAAACATTCTAAACAAATATTTGTACAAACGCTCGAACATCACAAATATTTATATCATGCAACTTACATGAGTTCAGCGGCCTCTGTCAATATCCACATACAAAAGGTATTTTACAAATAATTACAACATTTACACAGATCATGAAATACAACAAAACATTTGAGTCAATATACATCATATACATATCTCCTTCTCGTACTTGTGAGTACATTACAACTCTAGGACTCTACAAAAAACCACACCAACGTCTCAACTCCAATGGTCTCCAAATTGAGCCTCCTCACCACCACATGTTTGATCGCATTGTTGATCACCTACAAAGGGTGTGGAAACCCACAAGGTTAGACCCCAAGTACCCGTGATATGATATAATTGCTAATAAGATTTATTGCTTATAAGCATGTTATGTAATTAAATTAGTTAAGGTAGAATGTATAACAAATTAGAAAATTGAGTAGTGTATATACAATGGACTAGCTAGCCAAAGTTATAGGTACATATAACTACACAAGAAGGGATATGAATCACATACAATACTAGTAAGAAGACCAAAGAAATAATCATCATACAGTGTGAATCTCCAAAATAATAATAGCACATATACTACATGGTTGGATTACACAAATTGTTAATCCCTGGGTAGTTTGAGTCGCACCACTATAACTTCTAACTGACCACCGTGAAGTCACATTAAACCATGTATAAGATCTAGGGTGACTAAAATCCTAGGATTTATTCCCCTTGGTCAGTGTGATTAACAAATTGTCATGGCACAATGGACCAACCTACAAAAAACTAAATTAAGTCCATACTAGGTACATAGGCCACAAAACCAGAACCTGAGTATAAACCCTCAAATTTGAGTTACGACTACAACCGTTCTCTATTACATGAAATCCAAACACGGCCATAACCGCTTTCTAAAACCTTAGAATTAGGATGAAAGAGATATACTCTCTCTGGACCCACATATACTAAATTGTCTATGACTCTAAGATCCTTATGGATTACTTGTTTCACTATCTAGTAGGTTTTGACACTAAGATAGTTACACATTCACATGGAACTACATGATTAATATTACACTTGATCAGTTAAGCTAATTAAGTATTTTTTAGTACATCACTCACGTTACACATAAACACCTAAATGGTTCATATAAATTAAAACCATGGTTTGCAAATTCAGATAATGTAAAGTATATAAGACAATTCCTTGTTATTTCATTGGAGTATATTTATCTAACCATGACCATGAAGAGGACCAATCCTCAAACTAGGGCAAATAACAACCCAATTTGTCCATTAGACCAAAATAGTAATAGATCCCTACAAGAATATCATCAACATTTTAAATTTTGCACATAACTTAACAAGGAATAAACAAAATAGTAGCCAAAATTTCAGGTTGAACTTCATCAGATGTATAGGATATGTAATTTCTAAGAATTATACAAAGAAAGGTTCCAAACCTAGCATGGATGGGAAAATTTTGTAAACAATATTTCATCCAACTATTATTTAAGCACTAAGAAGTAATTTAAAAGCATACATTTCTTATTGGGTGACCACCATACAACAAGGTTCAACATGTGGGTCAAATATCATTCATTGTGTATCTAAACACCATAAAAATGACATTTGTAAGAGTCTTTGTACTTGTATTTCAGGTATATTCCTTGCATGCTTAAAGAAGATACTTCTCATATGGGAGGAAATATACTTAGTGTGTAAAATAGACTTCAAGATTCATATTACCACCTTACTCATGCAAAATAGTATATAAAGGGCCATCTTTTAGCAATTTATGAATTTTCTAGAATAAGATTAAGGTCATGCATGTAATAAGTAGGAAAGAAATGCATAGAAAGTCATATCACTTGCCGTAGAGGTGAAGAAAAAAAAAGTCAGCAAGAGCCATGAAAAAGAGGAGTGAAGTTTTGAGCTTTGTCCTCTAAACACTCCAAGAAATTTCCGTTTTACTAATAATAAGGTGTCACTAGAGTAAATAAAGAAGAAAAGAGGGTTCTTAAACCATATGTACAAGTTTCCATCTTGTGATACCATGGATCTTGGTAATGGTACAAGAGAGGGGATATAAATGACAAGAAAAAAAGATTCAAAGAAGAGATCATACATGTATGGAGCAAGAAACAACATCAAAGACTTAGATCCATCCCAAGAAGGCTTGATCTGAAGCATGCATCCATGGTCTTGCATCTTCTTCAGTCTATAAATGCATCAAAAAAATCTAGCCAAAGATTATTAATTATGTGAGAATGGAGAGGGGTATTGATTGGCATGGTGGTAGTCAAAGGGTCAAGGCATCATTTTTTTTTGGCCAATGGGACCACAAAACCCATCAGTCTACATGTCCACAAAAATCATGGGAGTATGATTGGTTGTTAGTGGGAAGTTGGTCTGACATCAAAGTACTTTTCCTTAGGGCAACAACCTGGCCATCAGGAAAATAGAATAGGACTCTTGTTGTTCCAATGGAATCAAACATTTGTGGGAGACATATATGGAACAACTACCAGTCAACTTCTATAAATAACCATAGGAGGTCAAAAGTAAGTTTGCTTCATAATCTTTCATCGACATAGGAACTCCTATTCAAAAGATATTACCATCGGTATGATGGTTAAACTTAGCACCATCGACCCTCCTACCTCTTTTATTTCTTTGCCATCAGGTCACAAAATAATGCTCGTCAGTTCACAGGTATTCAAATGACTGTCGTAGCTCATGTCCCTTGGTGATGCCATTGGTCTAGTGGTGTACTAAGGCCCCATTGCCTCTCACAACTAGCCGACCATTAGAACATTTCTACAAGCCTAATGATCGTCGGTTTCCCCTCATTAAAACCATATATGTGATACATAAAAAAATGAAAATAACCATTGATCTATTAAAAAAACAACCTCTGATAAATGAATAGATTGTATCGGTTTTAAAGGCTATTACGATATCAGTCAACCAAAACACAATGTATTTCTACCAACTAATTATTTATAGGGTACTAATAGCAGAAGCAACAAAGTTCAAAGGCATCCCAATAAATTACAATTTTACAATATTGTTAATAACACCATGTAACAAAATATCATCATCATCATCATCTAAGCCTCAATCCCAACTATGTTGGGGTCGGCTAAACCATATAAAAAAATATGCATGCATATATAAGTTTTCATAGTGTATACAATTATATAACTTGAGAAAACAAAGTTCAATTTGGCTTAAATTTTAAATTTAGCTTTGTTAGCTGATCTAGAATCATATTCTAAAGTTCAATTACAAAACTAATAATCCAATTAAGAAAAAGAAGCATGTTTGTGAATTAATCAAGGTTAGGGGCCTTACAATTGTAAACCCCTAACAAGGATTTTCCCCCCGCAATCCTAAGTAAACAAAGATGGATACTTCCTATACATCAAATCCTCGAACTCCCAATAGCATCCTCTGTCCTACAATGACGCCACTACACCTTCACTAAAGCTATATCTTTATTCCTCAACTTCTGCACATGTCTATCTAAGATCAACACTAGACCCTCATTATATGAGACATAATCATTAAGCTCCACCTTAAATTTCTGTAATGTTTGCTCTATATATGGGTGACATTTTCTCAACACCAAAACGTGGAATACATTGTGCAACTTGAGAAATTCTGGTGGTAACTCCAGCTTGTATGCTACTTCACTAACTCAATCTGTGATTGGATAATGTCCCATAAATCTAGGATCCAACATACCCTTCTTACCTCAAAACACCTTTCCAAGGGGAGACTTTGAGATAGACACAATATCCAACTTAGAACTCTAATGGTCTATGCCAATTGTCTGCATAAGACTTTTTCTATCCTATGCCACCTTCAACTAGTTCCTAATAACCTTGATCTTTCTGTAGTCAATTGCACCATCTCAAGACCCAACAACTGATATTCACCTACCTTGTACCAACAAAGAGGCAACCTACAATACCTTCTGTACAAATCCACATACACTTCCATGTCTATGCTCCTCTGGTAACTATTTTTGTTGGCAAACTCAATTAAGCTTAAGTGAATATTCCAACTCCTAAGAAACTAAAGCACACATGCCCTCGATAGATTCTTTAATGTCTGAGTGGTCCTTTTTGACTAACCATCTGTCTGTGGGTGAAAGGTTGCATATAACCTCAACTGTGTCCCCAAGGCTGCATGTAGACACTCCTTGTGACGACCATCACCACACAAAGAAAAATTGCTCAAAACAAAGTGTAGAATTACCATTAACAATAATATTACCACAAAATAGGGTAAACTAAAACAATTTGCAATTCAATATCTCAAGAGGAAGTATTTTATAAATAAGACTTCAACTTAGACCATATGTATTCCATATATGAAAAAATATGTTACATATCATGTTTAAAGGTTGTCAAGCCATTACACATCACCACCTAATTATATGTACATACACTCATGGCACAAAGACAAAATCTACGTGTCGATATATAAAACAAAAAAAATATCCCCAAAGACCCAAGAGTACAGGGACGACACATGAGACTCTACTACAAGATTCTAACTAGTAGCATATCCAACCTTCTGATAGTACTGATCTTGCTATTGCTCTGCACCTGCACCATGATCTTAACCTCCCCATCCACGACCACCTAGAAAGTTGTAGAAACCATGGGGTGAGACCAAAAGTCCCAATGAGAGATGTAACTCTTCACCGACATCTATTATAAGCATAATAAGATAGTAGGGTAGTTATGTAAAATAGTAAACACTGGTTAAGCATTTTAAGCACTTGCAACTGAGCAAAAGAACATCTTATGATTTTAAAAGAAATGTGAAAAACATGTATAACTGTTATAAACTAAACAATACAAGAAATAAGGCATGGGATCATCCAATGTGTCGTATTGACCCTAAGAAAATATACTACACAGATGTATTATCACTTTTATTATTATGCCCTGAGGATTTGAGGCGTACCACTCAAATTCAACTGACACTGCTAAGTCAAAATCAGTACCATACAAGATCAATGGAATATTCAGACTCCATTATCATCATTAGCGCCACTCAGTTAGTTTGAGTCTGCAATGTAGTGACATAACAATCAAATAGCTAAACAACAACTTATAGTCAAGCCATAATCCTATACAGACAACAACTCATAGTCAAATCTATGGTCATGTAAAACAACAAGTTTTCCTTAGTACATGGACAACACTAGAGAATAGGCTCACGCATGGATGTTCTATAATAAACAATATATCACTATTTCCACAATTTAAGCATACAAGGAGTTATCTCCACTAGTACCATACATATTCAACAATATGCGCTCCACATTTCCCGTATGAGTTACTCACTTCACCATCCAGATAGATACTAACGCTAAAGATGGATCTACGGTATAGGGCAACTACATGATTAGGGTTTCATTTGATTAGATATACCAATTGGGTATCTTTTAATGCATCAATAAAGTTACAATGTATTAACCCTTAACAAACTCTACAAAATTAAGGTAGGATGCAACATCATAAGAAATAAAATGTATTAAGTGAGAACTTGTCTCATCTTCACATGGCACTTGTAAAACTACCTTTCACAAGATCATCAACAATGTCACATCACTATGGAATATTGACCCCTTAATTACATCTCTAAAGGATTTTGCCTAAAACTGTGCTCATAGCACTAATCAGGCCATTAGACCCAAATACACAAATCCTGGACATTCAAGATCACATAATAGCTCAATAATGGCCATAATCACCACCACGTATTGTATAGGGTTCACCATCACATTCACATAGCTATGGTATTCATCTCACATGCAAGTTAGTGTTACACAAGTTGGAGAGAGAAAGAACTGTCACATGATAATCCATTCAAGTAGGATGAGTTCATATATTATGTTATCACAAGATTAGGGTTAGGGTTCAAGTGTAAGCAATTAGAGTTTCATAATGTTATTTCATCACTAAACCCTAATCCATCATCTCCCTTATTGTTGTAGAGTATTAGTGTTAAGAATTATTGTTAATGATTAAAAATCCATTATAACAACATCTTAAGTAGGCCATTACACAATATATTAATCATGTACATACTCATGTATAGGTGTCTCAACTATTCATAGCCCATATGACTCAACCCCTCATAACACATATGTCTCAACCTCCCCACACATGGGTGTCAACTTGACCAACAATGGGGTGTCGCGACTGAGACACAAGACATGTGTCTCGACCGAGACACATCCCATGGTTATGACCAACCATCACATGCTATGACCGAGATTCATCACTTAGTCATGACCAACTATTACTAATGTCTCGACCATCACCATAACTATGAGTCTCGACTCTAGGCATCACTGCCACGCTACCACCTTGACATGGCGTCGTGATCACCACCAAAATAGAACATCTCGACCCAACATTACAACCAAGTGTCACGACCAAATCCAATGCAACGTCTCGACTGCAACTGAGCAACATCGCAATCACAACCCAAAGGTAGTGTCGTAACCGTCACACCACATGTGCATCACGACTGCTACACCAAAGGGTGCATCACGACCAAAGAATGCAACATGATGTCACAAACTTACATACCAAGTGTTTTGACCCAAACAAAAATTGTCTCCACTACTACCAAGACCTAAACAAAAGTTACGACCTACACCCTTAGCCATTACAGCTGCAACATTAACCAACTAAGAAACCATGCAACAATGTTGCATAGCGACTAATATGGTAGGTCGCGACCAATCTTAGGGTTAGGGGGGTGTCAACTTTAAAGGAAGACTAAGGGAAATCTCGGCCACCTAATCAACATCATGGTGGATCTGAACCAAGGTCAAAACAGATGATCAAACCAAGAATACCAACCATCAATAGGGTGAACAACACCCTAAACTAAGGTGTTCAACAAACCCTAAACATGATCATAAAAGATCATCAAAAGAGATATATTTAGAGGGAGAAAACCGATATTCTTGTGCATATATCACAGATAAAAACTTCCTATTATTCAAGTATAATGAACCATATAAACTAGTATAAGATCATGTTTAATAAGCACATAATAGAGGTAGGAAAAGTTATAAAACCTGCTTGATTTGGAGAGAAACAAACTCCCAAAATCTCAAGCTCCAAGATCTCAAACAAGCTTCAACACCTTGAACAAAGGATCCCCTCCAAAAGGGAGAAGAAAGACATGGTCACAAGGAAGTTCATGAAATAAGGAAACATACTGAGGCCAAATCAAATGAGAAAGAAGAAAGATGGGGTATGCTTCTTACTCAGGTATTCTCATGTCAACACATGATCTATGATCTTTCTGAAGAAAATATCTATAAGAGAAACTACCATGGATGGTCCAGTGCCTCATGCCCGAGAAGGAGGAAGAAGATGAAGGAGTTCTAGAAAAGAAATGTGACCTAGAAAAGAAGATCACTTACTAAGGGAAGATTCACAAAGAATCACCACCAAAAGTTGTTTTTAACACAAGATCTTGAACAAAGCAAGATGTATTGGCCACCCAAGGTCCAAGATCTAACCTTCCTTGCTCTTAAAGCTCCAAGGATGATACAAATGAAAAAGAAAATGTGTCAACATATTAGATCATCAAAGGACATATGTTCATCAAAGGATTAACCTTTCATCCACTCACATGCATAAATAGTAATGTCCATATTTATCCAGCAAATGTGTTGCAACGTCTAAGGTCATTTACCCCTTTGTCTCGGTCGAGACACACTCAAACTCACCCTTGTCTCGACCTAAATCCTAAACACCATAGCATGGTTGAGACACTCCACTAGAAAACAACTGTCTTGACCATCCTATCTCTAGGTTATCTCAGTCAAAACAACACTACCTAGGGTATGTGTTGTGGTCACTACACTCACCCAAAGGTGGTGTAGTGTCTGAAACACTCAAACCCTAGCCGAGTAACCATATCAACTAAGCAACCCTAGAAACCGTAATACACTTCATGATGTCACATATCCAACTATGATTCAAAAAAGGCACCCCATAGAACTATCTTATCTCTCATAATACTAAGACACAAAGAACACTCTCTACATTCAAAAAATTGCAAGTTAACCCTTGCTTATGGGTAAATTGCAAACTAGTCCAAAACAAGCACATATATTACAAGATAGCTCAAACATCAACCAAATTGGACCAAAATGAAAATATAAACTTGTCAAATGATATTAAAGCATTTTGCAATATTTTATTAAGGTTTAAGCATGTCATTATGCAAGATAAACACAATTAAACATAAAGCTAGGTCATGTATCTCACAACTATAAACGCCTAATAGGGATTTCTCCCCAAAATCCTTATGCAAAAAGAGACAAATACTTCTTCTACATCTCATCCTCAAGCTCTCATGTGGCTTCCTATATGCCAAGATGATGCCACAAAACTTTGACTAACACAATTTCCTTTTTCTTTGACTTCTTGATCCTTTTGTCTAGGATCTAAACATGACCTTCAACATAAGATATATCATTATCTTGTTCTACCTAAATAGGTTGAAGACTCAACTCTGTATCTGGGTGACACTTACTCAACACAGAGATATGAAACACAAGATGCAACTTATTCAACTAAGGTGGAAAATCTAGCTTGTTGGACACCTTCCCAAGACATGCAACTACATGATAAGGTCCCATATACCTAGAATCTAACTTACCCTTTTTGCCAAACCTTAGAACACCTTTTCAAGGAGAGACTTTGAGGTACACCATGTATCCCACTTGGAATTATAAAGATCTATGAAACAACTCTAAAAAATCGTTGATATTCACCTATTTCATACCAACACAAAGGAGATCTACAACGCCTCCCATACAACCCTTCGTATGGTGCCATGTCGATGCACCTTTGATAGCTATTATTATAAGAAAACTCTATCAAGCTAAAATGTATATCCCAACTTCCTAAGAACTATAATACACAAGCTCTCAACATATCCTCCAAGGTCTGTATTGTCCTTTCATACGGTCCATCTGTCTGTGGATGGAACACCGTACTAAATCTCAACTAAGTACCCATTGCTATATGTAAGCATTCCCAAAAATGACTAATGTACTGTGGACCTCTGTCTGACACTATACTAGCTGGGATACCATGTAGACATACTATCTCATCAGCATATACATGCACAAGCTTTTTAGTCATATATGTAGTCTTTACAAGAAGAAAGTGTGCTAACTTAGTCAACCTGTCACTATTACCCAGATGGAATCATGACCTTCGGCTGTCCTTGGAAGTCCAACCACAAAGTCCATCATGATATGATCCCACTTCCAACGTGGTATTGACATTGATTGTACAGTCCCTACAGACTTATGATGCTTGGCTTTAACCTATTGACATATTACACACTTAGCTACAAACTCAGTTACATCTCACTTCAAGCCTGGACACCAGTACACATATTTTAGATTCTAATACATCTTGGTGCTAACTAGATGCATGGCATATATAGAATAGTGAGCCCATTCTAGTAATAACTTCTTCATATTATCCTTATCTGGTACAACTTCTCTATCATGATAGCATACTGTCCCATCATCAAGTTCATGAAATCTCTCACGCTTCTCACTGCCCAACTCTGCTTGAAATTGTTGTACTGTAGTATCATTCTACTATGCATATCTGGTTTACTGATTTAATGTCGACTTTACTTGTAACTATGTCAACAAACTTACTAACATGGACATCTCAAGTTGCACATTCATATGAGACAAAGATACCAACATGCCTCTCTTATGACATACCAAACACACTCAATTGTGTCTTCTCAACGGATGATGAAGAAGAAGACTTCCTACTCAAAGCATATGATATTACATTTTCCTTCCCTGGATGGTAATCTATGGTATAATCAATCCTTTATTAACTCCATCCAACATCATTGTCGCATGTTCAAATCCTACTTCAAGAAGATATATTGTAGGTTCTAGTGATCGATGAAGATCTGACACTTCTCACCATATAAGTAGTGTCTCCATATCTTCAAGGCACGAACCACATCATCCAACTCTAGATCATGCATCCAGATAGTTCTCCTTGGGCTTCTTAAGTTGTCGCGAAGTGAAATAAATCACGTTCTTATCCTGCATTCGTACACAACCCAGACCATTCTTTGATGCATCACAAAAACAATATACCCCTTTCCTTGTTCTAGAAGTACTAACACTGGTGCACTAGTCAACCTCTCCTTCAGAATCATAAAAGAACTTTGACATATGTTGTCCCAAACAAATGATACATCCTTCCTAGTTAGCTTTATTAGGGGTAAGGCTACCAAACTGAAGTTCATAATGAACCTCATGTAATATCTTGCCAAACCTAGAAAGTTGCAAACCTCCATATGTCTTCGACCGATACCATTCAAGCACTGACTCCACTTTCTATGGGTCCACGCAGACTCCCCTGGTAGATATTGCATTCCTAGAAAAGCCACTTCCTTTAACCAAAATTCACACCTACTGAGCTTTGCATACAAGTGGTGCTGCCTCAACAAGGACAAAGGCTGACATAAGTGCTGCTCATGCTATTGACCATCTCTATAGTAGATAAGGATATCATATATAAATACAACTAAAAAGTGATCTAGATGGGGTCTGAACACTCTATTCATCAAATCCATAAATGCTGTTGGTGCATTGATTAGCCCAAATGGCATAAGTATGAACTCATAATGACCATACCTTGTCCTAAAAGCTGACTTAGGTATGGCATATGCTTTAATCCACAACTAGTGATAACCCGACCTCAGATCCATCTTAGAAAAAACTATGGCTCTTCGTAACTAATCAAACAAATCATCTATACACTACTTATAGATGTTTGTTCTTAGTCATCATCTTATTCAACTGTCTGTAGTCAATACATAACCTCATCGATCCATCCTTCTTCTTTACAAATAGAATGGGAGCACCCCAAGGAGACATGCTTGGCCTAATGAAACCTTTCTCAAGTAGTTCTTGCAACTGTTTCTTCAATTCCCGCATTTCAACTGGTGACAACCTATATGGTGTTTGTGCTATAGGTTGGGTACCTGGAACTAGATTTCAAAATCAATCTCTCAAGGAGGAGGTACACATGGAAACTTGTCAGGAAACACATCCTCAAACTACTGTACAACTACTACTTCCTGAATACTAGAACTTTTTGCCTTTGTATCCACCACATGTGCCAAGAAAACATCACAACCCTATCTCCTCCACTTTTTTGCTATCATAGCTGAAACTTGACATGTTGGAAGAATCTTCCTATCACCCTAGAAAATCCATTAAGCATCAACATCTACAAATGTCACCATATTGGCACTTCAGTCCAAGATCACCCAATAGTTTTTCAAAGTATCCATACAAGGATCACATCAAATCAATGCATTTTAAGTGGTAAGAGATCCACTTGAATGCTACGTCCTGAAAAGGAAAGAACGCATGACAAACATACTTCCCACAGCTCTACAAAACCAACTAAAGGAATTTTTGGATGACGATTATCATGTCTTCGACTAATAAGGAGGAAACAATTAGCTATCACTTCTCTAGTGGTGAAAGAATGTGTCAAACTGGGGTCAATCAATACAGATATAAAACATGAAGAAGACAAATCAGAATGAAATAGTTCCATCTGACCTGTCATGACCCGAGTTAATGACTTCTTCTAGCTGATTCATCGCATAGAATTGAGCCATCACCTATTTTCACCCTCTTCCTCTACTAGAATGTCCCAAAGAACTAGCCCCTGATGCCTTTCTGTGTCCTCTGCCATTGTCCCATTGTCACTACTATGACCTTTGTTGACTCTGCCGCATCTACTAAGTCAACTCTTCATCCTTCACATGGAAATACCACTTAGTATGCACCACCTATTCACACTTGAAATAGGTTTTACCCTCATTTATTTCCTAGGCGGCCCTATTATGGATATTGACATTGCACTGTGAGCTCTCATAGGTGGAAACCTATGGCCTCTGTCTCTAATTTGTGTACACTGTGACTAAGTCACTAACCTCTGCTAAGACTGAGGTGCTAATGGCCTAGGCTTCTTAAAGCCCCAAGAAGATTATCCTTGATACTATGCATGCCTCTTCTTGGCCTTTATCTCCCGCTTCTCTATCATAGACCTCTCCACTCTCCTAACTGACTCCATAGAGGTGAAAAACCTCTCCCTATTCTCTAACGGTGACACTGGGGTTTTCAACTCAAAACTCATACCCTTCTCAAAGTGTCTGATCCTCTCCTTGTCCATTGTAGCCATATGCGGACAAAACCTAAGAAGCTCCATAAAATTAGCTTCATAAACACTAACTAACATATATCCCTACCAGATATTCTGAAAATATACAATCTTCTCATCCAGATAAGTCTGTGGAAAGTATTGACTTACAAATTTCCTTAAAAATGGTTCCCAAGTAATCACAACACCTGGACTTTTCTCCTCCTCTATGGACCACCAGTGGTCAACATTCCCTTTCAACAAATAGATAACATGTTTCACCTTATTTTCCTTAGGGATGTTAAGGATCTTAAAGACCTTTTCCATCTTAGTCAGTCACATATCTGCATCAGCTGGATCAAATGTTCCCACATACTCCAATGCTCCTACAAGTCAAAACCTTTCAAAAGTCTTTCTCGAACCATGAGTTTCAGCACTGAGAATTGTTTCCCTAGGTTGAACTGTAGGCATCCTATCCATCATACGGTTCATTGTAGTCATAAATTGTCCAACTAAGGACTCCAAAGTAGGGTTGGATACATGATGGATCTACTTGGCATTTCTGGTACAACCTCAACCCTTTCTTACCTCCTTGCACCACCTCCTGGTGTAGCAACACCGTTTTCAACAACATGTTGTTCATGTTCTCTAGACATCTTTTTCTTCTTTTCTTCTTCTTCTACATATGCAGAAGTGACCATAATATATACTAGATGACACTAGAATAAACTTAAACCCTAGTCATATCTCCCTGTAGACTCAACAAACCTTTAGCTCTAATACCAAGTAAACTATAACAGCCATCACCATACAAAGTGAGATTACTCAAAACAAAGTGCGGAATTACCGTTAACGACAATATTACCAAAAAATAGGGTAAATTAAAACCATTTGCAATTCAATATCTCAAGAGAAAGTATTTCATAAATAATCCTTCAACTTAGGCCATTTGTATTCTATATATGCCAAAAGATGTTACATATCATTTTCAAAGGTTGTCAAGCCACAACTATTGCACATCACCACATGATTATATGTACATAAGCTCATGGCACAAAGCCAAAATCTAGGTGACGATATATAAAACAACCAAATATCCCCAAAGACATGAGAGTATAGGGATGACAAATAGGACTCTACTATAAGATTCTAACTGGTAGCATATCCAACCTTCTAATAGATACTAATATCCATGTTGCTCTGCACTTGTACCACGATATGGACCTTGACCTCGTCGTTCACAACCACCTAAAAAGTTATGGAACCCACAAGGTGAGACCAAACATCCCAACAAGAGATGTAACTCTTCACCAACATCTATTATAAGAATAATAAGATAATAGGGAAGTTATGTAAAACAATAAATACTGGTTAAGCAGTTTAAACACTTGTAACTGAGCAAAATAACGTCTTATGCTTTTATAAGAAATATGAAGAACATGTATAACTATTATAAATTAAACAATACATGAAATAAGGCATGTTATCATCCAATGTGATTCGTATTGACCCTAAGAAAATATACTACAAGATTGTATTATAACTTTTATTATTATGCACTAAGGATTTGAGGCATACCACTCAAATCCAACCGACCACTGCTAAGTCGAAATTAGTGCCATATAATATCAATGGAATATCCGGACTCCATGATCATCATCATCGTCACTTGGTCAGTTCGAGCCTACAATGCGGTGACATAACAGTCAAACTGCTAAACAACAATGTTAGTCAAGCTATATCCCTGTAGAGACAACAACTCATAGTCAAAGCAATGGCCCTGTAAAACAAATAGTCTACCTAGGTACATGGCACAATACTAGAGAATAGGCTCATGCATGGCCATGCTATAATATCACTATTTCCACAATTTAAGGATACATGGAGTTATCTCCACTAGTACCCCACATATTCAACAATATATCCACCAAGTTTCTCACAGGAGTTACTTATTTCACCATACAGCTAGATACTGACACTGAACTTGGATCTATGGTATAGGGAAATTACATGATTAGGGTTTCATTTGATTAGATATACCAATTCGGTATCTTTTAATGCATTAATAAAGTTACAACATATTAAGCCTTAACAAACTCTACAAAATTAAGTAGGATGCAACTTCAAAAAGATATAAAATGTATGAATTGAGAACTTGTCTCATCATCACATGGCACCTGTAAAACTTCCTTTCAAAAAATAATCAACAACATCACATCACTACGGAATATCGATCCCTTAATTACATCTCTAAAGGATTTTACCTCAAACTATGATCATAGCATGAATTAGGTCATTAGACCCAAATACACAATTTTTGCACTTTCAAGATCGCATAATAACTCAATAATGCCCATAATCACCACCTTGTATTGTATAGGGTTCACCATAACATTCACATAGGTATGATATCCATCTCACCAGTAAGTTAGTGTTACACAAGTAGGAGAGAGAAAGAACTATCACATAATAATCCCTTAAAGTAGGATGAGTTCATATATCATGTTATCACAAGATTAGGGTTAGGGTTCAGGTGTAACCAATTAGGGTTTCATAATGTTTTTCATCACTAAACCCTAATCCATCATCTCCCATATTGTTGGAGAGTATTAGTGTTAAACATTATTGTTAATGATTAACCATTCATTACACAACATCTTAAGTAGGTCATTACACTATATATTGATCAAGTACATACTCATGTATAGGTGTCTCAACTATTCACAACACATATGACTCAACCCCTCATAACACATATGTCTCGACCTCCCAACTCATGGGTGTCGACTTGACCAACAATGGGGTGTTGCAACCCAGACACAACACATGTGTCTCAACCAAGACACATCCCATGGTCATGACCAACCGTCACATGTTACGACCGAGATGCATCACTTAGTCATGACGAGCTATTACCAATGTTTCAACTATCACCATAACTATGAGTCTCTACTCTAGGCATCATAGCCACGCTACCACCCTAAAATGGCGTTGCAATCAACACCAAAAGAATGTTTCGACCCATCATTACAACCAAGTGTCACGACCAAAACCAATGCAACATCTCGACCGTGACTGAGCAACATCGTGATCACAACCCAAAGGGAACACCACGACTGTCATACCACAGGTGCATCATGACCGTTACACCACAGGGTGCATCATGACCAAAGCATGCAACATGATGTCACAGCCTTACATACCAAGTGTTTTTACCCAAACACAAATAGGTCTTGATTTCTACTAAGACCAAAAAAATGTTACGACCTATACCCTTAGCTATCAGAGCTGCAACGTTAACCAACTAAGCAACCTATGCTGCAATGTTGCATCGTGACTAAAATGCTAGGTAGCGACCAATCTCAGTATTAGGGGGGGCGTCAACCGTAAAGGAAGACTAAGGGACGTCTCAACCACCTACTCAACATCATGGCGGATTTGAACCAAGGTCAAAATAGATTATCAAACCAAGAATACCAACCATCAACAGGGTGAACAACACCCTAAACTAAGGTGATCAACAAACCCTAAACATGATCACAGAAGATCATCAAAAGAGATATATTTAGAGGAAAAAAACTAAGATTCTTGTGCATTTATAACAGATCAAAACTTCCTGTTATTCAAGTATATACAAACCATATAGAACTAGTATATGATCATGTTTAAGATTCACATAATAGGGGTACGAAAAGTTACACGACCTGCCTGATTTGGAGAGAAACAAACTCCCAAGATCTCAAGCTCCAAGATCCTCAACCAAGCTTCAACACCTTGACCAAAGGATCACCTCTAAAAGGGATGAGAAAGACATGGTCACAAGGAAGTTCATGAAAGAAGAAAATAGATCGAGGAAAAACCAAAGGAGAAAGAAGAAAGAAGGAAGATTGGGTCTTCTTCTTACTTGGGTATTCTCATGTCAACACATGATCTATGATCTTTGTGAAGAAAAGATCTCCAAGAGAAACCACCATGGATGGTCCACGGCCTCATGTCTAAGAAGGTGGAAGTAGATGAAGGAGTTTTAGTAAAGAAACATGATCTAGAAAAGAAGATCACTTACCAAGGGAATATTCACCAAGAATCACCACTAAAAGTTGTTTTTAGCACAAGATCTTCAACAAATTAAGATGGATCGGCCACCCAAGCTACAAGATCTGACCTTCCTTGCTCCTAAAGCTACAAGGATGATCCAAAGGAAGAAGAAGATGTGTGGGGCTGAAAACGATTGCTTGTTTGTGAAGAGAAGGGGTTATATATCCAAAAGAGGAGGGAAGTGGAGATCTTTGAGGTGTCAACATATTAGATCATCAAAGGATATAGGTTCATAAAAGGATTAACCTTTCCTCCACTCATATGCATAAATAGAAATGTCCATGTTTATCCAAAAAATGTGTCGTGACCTCTAAGGTCGATTTCCCCTTTATCTCAGTCGAGACACTCTCAAGCACACCCTTGTCTCGACCCAATCCCTAAACCCCATAGCATGGTCAAGAAAC
The DNA here is from genome assembly GCA_963693085.1 of Alisma plantago-aquatica. NCBI lineage: Eukaryota > Viridiplantae > Streptophyta > Magnoliopsida > Alismatales > Alismataceae > Alisma > Alisma plantago-aquatica. The sequence goes on along the minus strand of OY856413.1, from coordinate 296,514,457 downwards.
TCCACTAAAAAACAACTGTCTCGACCCAATTCCTAAACCCCATAGCATGGTCAAGAAACTCCACTAGAAAACAACTATCTCGACCATCCTATCTCTAGGTTGTCTCAGTTGAGACAACACTACCTAGGGTATGTTTCACAGTCGATACACTCACCCAAAGCTGGCATAGTGGCTGAAACACTCAATCCCTAGCCTAGTCACCATATCAACTAAGCAACCCTAGAAACCCTAACATCACTTGATGATGTCACATATCTAACTATGATTCAAACAAGGTGCCCCATAGAACCATCTTCTCTCTCATAACACCAAGATACAAAGAACAGTCTCTACATGTGACAAATTGCAAGTTAACCCTTACTTATGGGTAAATTGTAAACTAGTCCAAAATAAGCACATATATTACAAGATAGCTCAAACATCAACCAAATTGGACCAAAATGAAAATATTAACCTGTCACATGATTTTAAAGCATTTCACAATATTATATTAAGGTTTAAGCATCTCATTATACAATATAAACACAATTAATCATATAGATAGGTCATAGATCTTACACTCCTAGACTCTACTCATAATTGAGGACCTCTGTCTGATACTATTACAACTAGTAATTAGTGCAGATGAGTTATCTACTCAACATAGTCTGTGCCGACTTCTCTATGGTGTAGGTGGTTTTGATTGACAAAAGTTAGCTAAATTTGTCAACTGATCAACAATCACCAAATAGAATCTTGATCTTTGTCTATCTTCGGAAGACTAACCACAAAGACCACGGTTATGTGATACTATTTCCATTGTGGAATCAGTAAATGTTGTAATGTCACTGTAGGATTCTGATGCTCTGCCTTAACATACTAATAATATGCACACTTGGAATCCAACTCTGCCACTTCACACTTCAAACCTAGACACCGATATAAGTCTTTGAGATGGTGAAACATCTTTGTACTGCCATGATGCATAACATGCATTAAGAAATGTGCCTCCTCAAATACCATTTCCTTTAGAGTGCCAACATCAAGAACCACTATCTGATTGTGAAGCACACTATCCTAACATTTGTTTCATGAAAATGGTCATGATTTTGACTATCAAACTGTGATATGATATTATGTATAATGATATCATCCTTCTGTGCATCTCTAATTTGTTACATCAATGTTGGATTTACCTCTAACTATGCCATCAAACCTGCCAACAAGTAGAATTACATCCATACATTTGTCTATTGCAGTGACATCAACATCTCTCTTACAACAAGCCATGGAGTACAATTGCACTATTCAAAAGATGACGATGAGGATGAATTTCTGCTCAATGGATCAACTACTACATTTGCATTTCCTGGATGATAGTCTATTATATAGTCATAGTCTTTGATCACCTTCATCCATCTTCTCACCCTCATGTTCAACTGTTACTTTGAGAAGATATACTAAAGATTCTTGTGATCCGTGAAGATTTGAAACTAACTCTGTATAGGTAGTGCCTTTAAATCTTTAGAGAAACAAACACAACTAGTAACTCCATATCATGAGTTAGGCAGGTCTCCTTGTGTTTCTTGAGTTGTGGAGGAGTAAAGAAATTATGTTCTTGTCCTACATCTTCCTGCATCCCAACCCATTCTTTGAGGCATCACATAAAATATTATAGCCTTTCCCAAGCTCTGGAAACACCAACACTGTGTCACTCATCAAATTCTCCTCCAACAAATGAAAAGAACGATAACATTTATCATCCTATACAAAGGCATACCCTTCCTAGTTAGCTTGGATAACAATAACGCTACAACACCGAAGTTCTTGATGAGCCTTAGGTAGTAACCAACTAAACCTAGGAAGCTTCAAACCTCAATCAATGTCTTAAGCTGCTTCCACTCCAAAATTGACTCCACCTTCTTAGGGTCTACACGTACACCCTTTCTAGAGATTATATGATCGAGAAAAGACACCTCAATCATCCAAAACATGCACTTGCTAAACTTAGCATATAGCCTATGTTGTCGCAACAAATCCAATAGCCTATGATGTCATAGCAACTACAACACCTAACAAAGATATTGTTCATGTTGCTGACTGTCTCTAGAGTATATTGAGACTTTTTATATGAACACAACCACAAAATAATTGAGGTACAGTCTAAAAACTCTATTCATCAATACAATAAATGTTGCAGCACATTGGTTATCCCAAACAACATAATCAAAAATTCATAATGACCATACCTAATCCAAAAATAGTCTTAGGTATGTATTCTGACTCAATCCTAGATGGATTATACCATTATCTCATATCTATCTTGGAAAACACTATAGCACCTTTCATCTGGTCAAACATATCATTTTTCCTTGGCCCTAGGTACTTGTTCTTTACTACGACCTTGTTCAACTATTAGTAGTATATTCAAGCCTCATAGAGATACCCTTCTTCTTCACAAATAGCATTAGAGCACCCCAAGGGGAAGTTCTTGATCCTATGAAACCCTTACCCAATAACTCCTACAACTGCTTTTTCAAATCCTTCATCTCCAATGGAGCCATCCTATAAGGTGCACATGCTATGGGTTGTGTACTAGGAGCTAGATTGATTCCAAAATCAATCAATATTGGGGATGGAACATTGGGAAACTCATCAGGTAAACATCCTCAAACTCACATACCACAAGTACATCCTCGATACTTGTAATCCTCACCTTGGTATCCCCCACATATGCTAAGAAATTTTCACATCCTTGTCTCAACAACTTCCCAGTTATCACTACTGACACTAGACAAGTAGGAAGAATCTTCTTATCTCCTTGGAGATTCCAAGATGTATCCCCATCACAAAACTTCACAAATTTGGTATCACAGTCTCAAACAATTTTGTACTTCTCCAAGGTATCCATCCCTAGGATCACATCAAATCCATGCACATCAAGTGGCGTAAGATCCACCCAAATGTTGCATTCTGAGAAAGAAAGAATGCAAGATGAACACACTTCCCTCAACATAATAGAACCAACTAAAGAGGTTTCTAACAATAGATTATAAATTATAATATGTACAGACAGTTTACAACTATTTATCACCTCTCTGGTGATGAATGAGTGTGTCACACTTGGGTCAACCAAAATAAAAAAAAGGTAGATGTAGACAAGTTAAAATGAAAAAGCTCCTTCTGACCTATTACTACTTGATGGTTAACCGCTCCTTCTAGCTGACATAGAGCATAAAATCTAGCTATTGCCTATTAATCTTGACCTCAACCTATGCTTGTTGGTTGTAAAGACCGTACCTATGATGTTTGGACACCTTCTCTAGTGTCACTGCTATTATATTTCTATTTCTATGAGCACTACTGGCTCTGGATCGACTGCTACATCACCTCTTAGTTCTTCATGGGGTAAGACCATTTCACATGCCCAACTTGGACACACTTGAAGAACGTCATTGTATCATATTGTCACCTAGACACCCCTATTTCATACATAAAGCCTGAATTGTTTGCTCCATGTGGTGGGAAACTATGACCTCTTCCTATTCCAAGAGACCACTGTGACTGCACATATGTCCTCCACTTAGAAATTTCCAACCTCTAATGTGATTGTTGGTACTATGGTGTAGAACAACTCTACTTCTTGAAAATGCCTGACGTCTATCCTTGAAACTGGGGTGATCTCTTTCTTGTATTAGCCTCCCGCTGGTCCACATATGTGTTGGGAAATTTGGGCGACAGATGAGGCAGTAGAAGTAAGAATTTGATGTCCGATTCCATAACCAGTGAGATCATGTCAAACAATAAGGTATCTAGGAAGGAAGGTAATAAGAGTTATACCTGGTCATGGAGCAAGTTCAATGACAACTCATGTTGTAGTAGTGTGTGCCTTTCTTCAAGTTTCACTTGGACAGTGTTAGCAGCGGCCTCCTGGTTGATCACCATGTATGACAGTTTAACTTTGTCCTCCTAGTGGAAGGCAAAAACCTCCTCGCCTCTAGAGTAGTCCACGGGGACCACCAAAAAATCCACATTGTGCTACCAGAGATAACGAGAAGGAGTTGTCCCTTCGAATGTTAGTGTGCTAGCACTGATTTTCTCTCCCAATTGTCTCTCCCTTGATATACCTCCCTTTCATGAGTAGGACTTGCTTGGGCTATCTTGGTTACCACAACCAGAGAGGACAAAAATTGCGAGAGGTTATTGTTATATCTGGGAAGCCCCCAGTACCCCTCTACTTATAGGAGGGCTAGGGTCAGGGTTTCCAGTCGATCTGGGACTTGAAGAGACGAAATTTCATGAATTTTTTGGAAGATAAAAATGGTGAATTAGTCAGTTCATTGTTGAATCGGTCTATTCAAAGTGAATCAATCAGTTCAAGACTTGAACTGTTCAGTTCATGTGTTTTCCTATTTTTTATCACATTGGCATTCAATATTCAATTAATGCAAAACATGATGTCAACATCAATCTTTGGTCCAATCAAATCTGATCATTGAATTGGGTGGTTCAACACTTGAATCAGTCATTTCAGACCATGAGCCAATCAGTTCACTAAATGAATCGACCGGTTCATGCCCTGGTTCAACCAATATTCAGCCAATGCAATTTCCAATTGATATGACACTTGAATCGATCAACTCACAGTCTAGTTTGTCAATTTTCAACCATCGTTGTTTAAATTGAATACTAAAAAACTTTAGTAATCATGTTAAACACCATTCATGAATAAACTCCTATCTAGGTGCATCCTATGTGTGTGACCCTATAGGTCCCAATTTACTTTGGTAGTGAATGTCCATAACTAACTTATGACATCACAAGCAATGAGTGGTATCTAGAAGCACATCATTGCTACCCTAGTAATTTGGAAAGTTGGAGAACAACACCAACCTACAATCTGTGATCATATAGTTCCTTTGTATATGATATCTAGATTGAACTCGAGACATGGAATCGTCATCCTCTAAACGTTCAATCCATGTTCCTTAAACTAGAGCAGACTGTATGAGATGCATGTGAGTTTACATATCACATATTGAATCACATGAGTATGGCCATAAGTTTCTTAGTCTCGCTTATTAAGTGGCCTCGATATCAATCTCCTTTAGGAGGGATATCTTCCATCTACATCACTTACACTGAATCCCCATGTGTCACGATGCACATGAGCATCACCTTTGTGGTAACCCTTATTCAAGGTCATGTTGGATGATGTCTAAATACATTTAACAACATGTGAGGAGTGTAGTGACTTATGGATTAAGAAGCACAATCACCACTATCACTATAAGAGTTGATTCTGACTACCATTCCATGGTATCCATGTATAACTCTCAAGGTGGGTCTATCCAATAGATTATTATCTAAAATGTACCTATTTGCTTGACTTGATATCACATATTATGACTAATGAGATTCTATCATCAATCAACACACACTCTAGTCTTATGTATTACTGTTGTCTATTTTGCTTCCACAGTAATATTTGAATAGGGACATAACAGGAATGCATGTAGTCTTATCATACATATGATTTCATTGTTTAGGTCCTCAACTTGAAGACATATGTCATCGAGTAATATCATTCTTTAGACATCTACTATGTCTGTGTCATCCTCTCATGATTGAGACAAACATAATAGACAAAATTACCTTTATTATTATCAAATCAAGTATATGATGCCCCATCAAAGTCATCATATGATTGGATCTATCGGCATACATACCAACAATATGTCCTCTCTATCCTCCTAACATAATCCACAAAGTTGGAAAACTTCTCGCATGCCAAAGATGACATCGTTCATTCCAACTCGTTGTTCAAGACCTTCTGGAACCTTCCAATCCTCTACTTCTCTATCAGTTCCATGTGAGGATAGAACCTCAACAACTCCATACTTCACCTCATAGCCATTGACAAACAATGATTCTAGGTGCAACCTCTTAAACTAAGCTAACTTCTCCTCTAGATACATCTTAAGAAAGTAACGACAGACAAACTCCCATCTAAACTCTTCCCAACTAACTATTTCACCTAGCCTTTTATCTTATTTGATAGACCACCATTGGCTAACACTACCCTTCAGAAGGTAGGTCACACACTTTACCTTGTCGCCTTAGCAATATTCAGGACCCAAAACACCATCTCTAACTTGGTCAACCCCATATCTGCATCTTTCGGGTCGCTATGCCTGCATACATAGTGGCACCAACACACTTCATCCTCTCAATGGACTTCCTTGGACCCTGAGACTCAACATTTAGAGCAGGTACACTAGGTGACAGTACACGTGTCTTTTCAGCCAAATGCATGATCATCGCCATTAGTTGTCCAAAAACTGATTGGAAGGCTGGATCAGCCAAGGTTGTAGGGTCAAAAGGATCTAGGATGAGCTGTTCTGGCCCTATCTCAGGTACTTGTAATGAACCAAAACTTAGAATCTTACCCTATTCTAGGATTAGAAATTTAATAAGATTGGTTTCTTAGATTTGAACAAACAAGGATAAAAATTAAAAACTTTTACATAATGACTTAATTATGTGCCAACATGTAATAAAATAATGAAATATGTTACATATATTTACTTTACTAACATAATGGCTAATTAAAAAAATGAGTGATATGTTTTAGAGTAAAAATTGGTATTTCCATGTCCATAAATATTAATAGTGTTCTATTATTTAAATAAATATGAAATTAATGGATAAAATATGTTAAATGTATAAAAAGTATAATATATAACCTTTTTGTAACCATTTAAAATTTATGAGACTCTGATTGAAGATGATAAATATATATGTAGATAAATTGTCTAAACTATAATGGTGATATAACTCACAAAAGGAAATTACAAAACCCAAATATTTAATGATAAAAATGTGTTTGTTGGTTCCCAATTAACTTAGGTGCCATGCTTCACATTGTTCTAATTATAATAACTATCTTAATTTTGTTCAGAAAAGAAAATGTGAGTTTTACTCCAAAATATTAAATAATATGGTTAATAACTTTTAAAGTATAAATAATCCCAAATGCAAATTCCACACTCAAAAGCTATCATATGTCTAAACTTCCACATTAATTGAATAATCTTATTTATCCTAGTTTTATATAGGAGAGATTATAACTTAAAGTCCAAAATATTAAACACAATAATAAACATCCCAAAATGGAAGATTAATGACAAAATTAGATTTAACACCTTTTAGTATGCTTGTAGGCTAAGTTTTATATCTTTTGAGTGTTCCTATATACCTTAAGAAAAGAAAATGAAAGATAATACCAACACTATTAAATTTATTACTAAAAAGAAAACATCTAATATATTAAATGAATAATGTAAACCAACTTGTATGGATTATATGTATATAATTTATGTGAAGTTGTAACAAATAAATTTGTGGTGTAATATAAAAGGAAACAATGTATTACATGAAAGAAAATATTATCATAAAAGAAATTATAATATGAAATTATTTTAGAAACACACTAATTAATACATATGTAAATTATAACATCACACTAGTAGGTAAGAAATAATTAGATATAAAATTTCAATAGTAATAAGTAGTAAGGGAGTATAAATTTCCCCTCTTATAGTATCTCTAGAGGATGTTACTAATTTTATAGAAACAATTATCATGAATTGGGAAACTAAGTTACCATTGTTTAAAAGAAATTAGAAATAAACATAGTTGAGGATAATTAAAGAGAGATTGAGGAATTTAAGTAAATATAAAATATTCTCTAATTCTCTCATGAGTGGATAATTTTGAAAATATCATAAATACCCAATATAGTAACTCAACATACACCATATAAATATTCATTTTAACATTGCTAAACTATTCATGTATATGAAATAATCCATTATACAATTTCTAAACAAGAAAGTAATGTCAAATTTATTTATCATACATTAATTGGCCCACTTGCCAAATTCCATTTTAGTTAGATAATGCTAGTATCCATAAACAAACTATAAAATAAATTAACAAGATAATGCTAAAGGATTCAAAATAAAGTAAATGTCATATTGAACATTTCAAAAATGAAAATTGATGTAAATTTTGAATCCTACATATGTTAGTTAACCCAAGTGTCAAAATTTAATTTATCTAAACTTTGTTTGGACCCTCATATAAGTTTGGAAAGAAAATATACAATTGGAAATATTAATTGTTAATTGTTTAATTTAATTTTTCCTTTTGATATGGTTTCTAATTTTCTATCTATCATGTTTTATTTTCCTTTTCCTTTTCCATATGGTACTCTCTTTTCTTCCCATTCCTTCTCTCACTATCCTTTCCTCTTTTTATTTTATTAATCTTTCCTTACTTTCCCCCGCATCCCTCTAATGATATTCATATTCTGATTTGTTTATTTTTCTCCCTTATCTTTTTGCATTTACAATATCCTATTTGACTAGTTGATGATAGTAATATATATACCTCAAGATATGCACTCTATGGGTCATAGGCGGCGACTATCCACCACTTCCATGCCTCTATCCAAATAAATCCATGCATGTTAACCTATATATACTCGTCCAAAAACTTGTTTTATAACACTCTTACCCCCACAAAGTCATCACGGTGGCTCCAGCAAAGGTCTTTGATGCTTTCCTATATCATGTTTCCTGATCACATCGCAGGGTGCTCGTGGACTGAGATGGAATCATTGTTTTGACTTTGGGCATATGTAGACTTCTTGAGGTAAGGTGCATCCCCCATGAGTCATATAGAGTAATTAATTCCTTTATATCTCTCTAGGGCCTCTTTGAGGTATCTTATTACTGAAATTTCTCTTTATTGACTTGATGATATATTGGGATCTAATCTTAATGACTTTAAACTCTTGATCTATGTCGAACTCTTATTTATATCTTAATCCTTATAGTAATTATAAAGTTGTGGACTTTTGTGATAATGTGAAGTATCCTAATTATGGAAGTGTTTGAATGATTATTTATGTGTCCTCTAACTCCATTGATATCAATTAGATGATCTCAGCCTTTATTTGAACTTGACTATACTTTATCTTGCTTGTCCTTTTTGCATTGGTGATTGACTAGTCATAACTATAATGAGTGACATCATATTTATTTTTTGCACTGAAGTTTTAGTCCTCCTACCACTACATTGAGGTTTTAGTCCACCTGTGATACATTATATTTTGGACACTAAGGTTTTATTCCTCTTGCCACCACACCGAGGTTTTAGTTCTCCTGCAAACTACTATATTTTTTGGCAATGAGGTTTTAGTCCTCCTGCCCTTGGTATGGAATAAATATGGGTTCCTACCCTACTTTTTAGGATATGCTAGTCTTTTTATTACCCACCATGCAACTATTTATGAATTGTGATATTATTATTGTGACATTAATTTAAGGCAAGAATTCTCTTATTCTTTATCATCATTGTATTGAATTCATATTCTTTTGTGCCCAGTTGGGTAGTCCTTTCCTTTTTCCATGGGAAGCCTTTCTTATTTGACATCCTTTATCCTTATATTTCTCAATACCCGATTTAGTATGCTCATACTAGCACTTTGTTGATTCATCTACTTTTCTCCTCTTGCTAGGGTATGCTTCCAACCTCAAGTGTAAGTCAACGAGAACTTAACCAAGTTGAACCAAACAAATGTAGCTGAACTTTTTGGGGGGACTTTCTCGAGGTGGTTAGATGACCCTCTGCTGATCCTATATTTAGTCTAGTTTTCTTATGTCTCACCTTGCATGCTAAAGGATAGTGATGCTACCAAGCATTATAATAGTTAGATATTTTGTATTCTACTGCTACATTTGGTATCATGAGACATACATTTTGAATAAATTGGTCATCATCCCTTTTGTGAAAAATTATAGTCGGTTTGATATATGAGATGTTCCTTTTTATTTAATTTAATAGGGAGTGGATCCCCTTCTGGGTCCCATTCCTTACAATACTCTTCCTCTGGTACCCATTTCCTATAGCCACCTTCTGATGCCACATAACTACTTCACCACGTTTTTCACATTCTCCAAACATACCTCCATTATCATAAACTATGGTTAGATATGTTGGATACATAATAACACACATGGCAGCTTAAGTCTTATGTCCCTATATATTCAGCAAACCTAAATCTCTGATACCACCAAATGTGACAACCCGCTATCCAAAAATGAGATTACTCAAAATAAAACATTGATCAAACATGAATTAACTAGATTACTAAAAGATACATAATTAAAACTGGTTAAAATTCCAAACTTTCCATAAGAATGTTTGTATAAAGGCCCAAACATCACATATATTTATATCAAGTTACTTTACATGAGTTTGGTGGTCTTAGCCAAAACCTATACACAAAAGGTATTTCCCAGATAATTACAACATTTATATTGTGCATGATATAGAACCAAAAATCTAAGTCTACATGGATGACTTGAGGACTATACACAAAACTGCACCAACTTGTCAACTCCATTGATTTTCAAATTGAACCTCCTCATCACCACATGCCTAACTGTGCTTTTAATCACCTACAAAGGTGTGGAAAACTACAAGGTGAAACCACAAGTCCTAGCGATATGATATAACCTCTAATAATAATTATTACTTATAAGCAGGTTATGTAATCAAACTAGTTAAGGAAAAATGTATAACAAATTAAAAAATCGTAGAAGTGTGTATATTATGGACTAGCATAGCTAAAGTTATATATAAATGTAAGTACACAACAAGGGAAATGAATCACATATGATACCATCAAGAAGGCCAAAGCAATACTCATCATCTATGTGAATCACCAAATAACCCTAACATGCATACTACACGTCTGAGTTATACATTGTATCAAGCCCTTGATAGTTTGAGGCGTACCGCTCAAACTACTAGGTGACCACTGAAGTTGTAATTTAGCCATGTATAAGATCTACGATAATTGGAATTTCAAACTCTTTTCCACTCAGTCAGTATGAGTGACAAACTATAGTGGTACAATGCCCCAAACTATTAAAAGCAAAACCTGGTCCATCCTAGATACACATGTCATGATACCAAAACTTGGGTATAAACCCTCAAATCCAAGTTATGACCGCAACCACTCTCAATCAAATGAAATCTAAGACACGACCTCAAGCACTCTTTAAAACCATGGAATCAAGATGTTAGAGATCTACCCTTTGTGCACCCATGAATACTTAATAGTATACTACTTTGAGCTTGTTCTAGATTACTTGTTTCACTGTCTAGGCAATTCTGACAATGAGATAGTTCTATGGTCACAAAGCACTGTATGATTAAGATTACAATTGATTAATTAGACCAATTCAACAATTTTGACCGCATCAATCAAATTACACATAATCATCTAAATAATTCTTGTAAACTAAAACCATGAATTGCAACTTTAGAAGATAGAAAATGTATAAATAGTTCCATGTTACTCCATCATAGTATTATTTATTCACACATGACCGTAAAGAGGTCAAAGCCTCAAACTAGGACACATAAAAACCCAGTTTGTCTATTATACCAGAAAATGATAAATCTCTATAGGAATCTTATTAGCATTCAAAATTTTGCACATAGATCAAGGGCATAAAAAGCGTAGAAGCCAAATTTCAGCTTAAAAATCATTTATATGTAAAAGATATGCAATTTCTAAAAATTGTACAAAGATAGGTTCCAAACCTAGCATAGATGAGCAACTTTTGCAAAGGACTGTTCATACAACTATAATTACAGGATTATAATAGGAATAAACAACCATATAATTTTTATAATTGACCACCATACAAGAAGTTTCATCACATGGGTCGAATTTCCTTTCATTGGATATCTAAACACCATAAAATGACAACTTTACGAGTCTTTGTACTTATATTTCGGATTTCAGTCCCCACATGCTTAAAGAAGATACTTATAGTACAACAAAAATATACTTAGTGTCTAAAACTGACTTTAAGATTCATATTATCACCTTAGCATACAAAGCAATACATAAAATGCCATCTTTTAGCATTTTACAGATTTTCTAGAATAAGATTAATGTCATACATGTAATAAGTAGAAAAAAAATGATTAAAAGTTATGTCAGTCATCTTAGGGGTGTATAAAAATGGAGTTCAAACAAGAGCAACAAAAAGGTGGAGTAAAGATTCGATTTTTGTCCTCCAGAAGCTCCAAGGAAGCCCCCTTTTACCAAGAACAATGTGTACTTAGAGAAAAGAGAGAAGAAAAGGTGGTTCTTAAACCATATGCACAAGGTTTCAACTTGTAGCAACATGGTTCTCGACCATGGTACAAGCAAGGGGAAACAGAGAACAAGAAAAAATATTTTGGGGAAGAGATTTCACGTGTAGGGAGTAAGAAATAAAATTAAAACTTAGATCCGTCCCAAGAAGGCTTGATTGGAAGCATTCATCCACGATCTTGAAATACCTGTTGGGTTCGATGCACCTTCATTGGTCTCTAAATGTCGCACAAAAATCTTGCTAGAGATTGTTAGATGAGAATGGAGATGGGTATTTATAAGTAGGGTGGTAGTCAAAGGTTCTAAGTTTGAATTTTTGTTAATTAAAGGGACCAGAAAACCATTGGCCAATATGTCCCGAAAACCCATCAGAACATTCCCGGTTGGTGAGAGGGGGATCGGGCATCGGAGTACTTTCCGTTGGTAGAGGATATTATAGGACGGTGTCCTATACTTTTTTGTATAGAACAACCAATCACAATGAAGTAAATCCCTCTCATTCATCTTTAAAGCCCAACCCCCTACAAAAAATAAGAAGAGAGAAACACAAATTCTTCAGTATAACGTAATCTGATTGGGTCCTATGGAGTTTCTATAGGACTCCGTCCTATAGAAAACGCACGCCTTTCCGTTAGGGCAAAAACCCAGCCATCGTACAAAAAAGAACATGACTCTCGTCGGTCCAATGGAATCAGAAACGTTGTCAAAGACGTATGTAGTATAAGTGTCAGTCAAATTTTATGAACATCCATCGGAGGTCAAAAGCAAGTCCATTTTGTAATCTCTCGTCTGGGTAGGAACTCCTGTTCAAAAGATATTACAATCAGTCCGATGCTTTAACTCAGCACCACCTCTTGCCCTTTTTATTCGGACTAAGATTTGGGGACGCTCACGCTGCTCACGCACGCCCCAAACCAGCCACAACCAGCAGCAAAACAGCAACTACGTGGCGGATTATCATTGGGTCGATTTTTTAAAATCCTGCAATAGGCCAATAAATTTGTTTCGCTTATAACTTTTGAACCGTAATGAATTTTTTAACGAAACAAAAACCGTTGGTTTCGCTACGAAAAATGTAATCTAACAAACCTAATATTGACATATTTTTGAGATAAAAATGATATATATAGGTAATTGACAACCAACTACGGTGTCCATACCTATAAATGGTTATTAACACCCAAAAATGGTAAATTGACGCCCAAAATAGTACATTTACACCCAAAAGCATAAAGATGGTGCTCACATAAGCTAATGACACCCATAAATAGCTAATGACACTCAAATATAGTTATTTGACGCCTAAAATAGTTCACTGATACCTAAATTATAACGACGCCCACAAATGGCTAATGAGACCTATAAATGACTAATGACACACGAATATAGTTATTTGAAGTCTAAAATAGTTCAATGACACCTAAAATTATAACGACGCCCACAAATGACTAATGACACTCATAAATGGCTAATGATACCCAAATATGGTTATTTGACGCATAAAATGGTTCACTGACACCTAAAATTATAATGACGCCCACAAATGGCTATTGACACCCATAAATGGCTAATGACACCCAAATATAGTTGTTTGACGCCTAAAATATTTTACTGACAACTAAAATTATAATGACGCCCATAAATGGCTAATGACACCCATAAATGGCTAATGACACCCAAATATGGTTATTTGACGCCTAAAATGGTTCACTGACACCTAAAATTATAACGACGTCCACAAATAGCTAATGACACTCATAAATGGCTAATGACACCTAAATATGGTTATTTGACGCCTAAAATAGTTCATTGACATCCCGAATAATGTATTCATATTATTTTTTTATTTTTTTATCTAAAAAAATATGTCAATATTAGGTTTGTTAGATTGCATTTTCATAACGAATCCAATGGTCTTTGTTTCATTAAAAAATTCATTATGGTTCAAAAGATATAAACAAAACACATTTATTTACATATTACATAACTCCTACCAGTCCATCCAATTAAAATATGACACGTCATCACCCTAAATTCAGTCTTCCACCCACCAAACCACCTTTTCCGCGCGTGATGGTGCGCTTACACCACCTGCGCGTGAGAGAATCATTTTCTCTTTTATTCCTTTTCTGTCAGGTCAGAAGATAATGCTCCTCGGTTCACCGGTAATCAAAGGACCGTCAGAGCTCCTGTCCCTTGGTGAAACCATCAATTCGATGGCCTATCAAGGCCTCGTCAACTTTGCACATGTATAGCCGTAGCTCCTCTCATCAAAACCCATTTTGAATGCAGTCCTAAGGGGAGTTTTCCAGGACGTCCTAAGAAAAATCCCAACCCTCCAAACCCAAAATCCCCTTTTAGAGATCTATGTACACAACGTGTTTCATTGTGCAAATGGATTTCTACGGGGGTTTTTTTGGATTTGGAAGACAGATTTTTTTTTAAGATGTCTTGAAAAGAATCCCTTTTGGACCGGATCATGGATCATCAAAACCATCAGTTTTACAACATATAAAAAAATAGCACCGGTCTATATAGAAAAGAAAAATGATATACAAACCAGAACCCAAACGAGATTTGGGATAATTATTTGTTGGGAAAAGGAATATGATTCCGGCCCATGCATAGTTAGATTTGGACTTGAGTAGGAGTTGGTTTGTGCTATCAATCCCAATGAGTCAAATCTAAAAGGGAAGGAGGATGACTCCCTATATGCAATATGGAGTTGGAATAGGACTTGAATTAGGACTTGGATAATGATTCCTACATACAACCACATGCATGGAGGCCTATAAATAGAGGCCTTGGGGGTGGTCACTGAGATCATCCCACCGGTTAAGATGTGATCCCTCCAGTTGTTTGATGGTGCATTCTGTGGTAGAGGGTGTCAGAGAACAAGAACAACTGGAGCAACTCTCTTGGTAAATAAGAGAGGGTCAATGACTTTGCTTTGAAGCAAAGTAGTGGCTGACAGTTGGTGACACATTGAGTGCACTGACATAGAAGCTCTCTTGGTTGATAAGAGAAGACCAGCGACTTTGACTTGAAGCAAATTAACGGTTGGCAGTTACAGACGCAGTATTGCCATAGTGGCAACGGTCCGACCCAATTAGCGGTCACAGTGACATCAAGCAGTCCCCAACAAGGACTACAGCCTCGTGAGGAGATCAAGTAAAGAGGGATGTTTTATACACACTGAGTGTGATTCTCTTCTTCCTCATCTTTGTTCTCGTGTGGGGAGGGCTATCTGGATTTAGGAGGTAATTAAATCCATACAATATGAGTTGTAATATTAATTACATAGTGCTTGTTGGCCGGTATTGCCCTGTAGTTTTTCTCTCCTTGTCTTGGGGAGAATTTTCCATGTTAAATATGGTGTTTCTTCTTTGGATTTATACGCTTGTCGGAAACACTTTTGTAACAACTTTTCATCACGTCTGGGACCGTATCGGTACAACATCCCCAACAAGTGGTATCAGAGCGCAGGCTGAAGATACATGTCCAAATGGGATAGTATGAAGATGTGACGATGATAAAGTTGACAAGTTTAAATTGGCAGATTTGAAAACCCAAGATGGAGGACATTCTCTATTGTAAAGATCTGTACGATCTGATAGAGGGAAAGCCAGATACTACGTCTAATGTAGATTGGAAGAAGCTAAATAGGAAAACCGTCGAAATAGTGCAGAAGTGGCTCGACATCTCTGTGTTTCATCACGTCTCAAAAGAGACCAATGTCAAATATCTGTGGGAAAAGCTCAAGAAGTTATATGAGCAGAAGACTGCCACAAATAAAACTTTCTTGATCCGAAAGTTGGTGAACCTCAAGTACCGAAATGGTACAAGTATTGCCGAGCATATGAATAAATTCCAAAGCCTTGTAAATTAGCTGGGGTCCATGAAGATGGTTCTTGATATTGAACTCCAAGCTCTACTTCTTCTAGGATTGCTACCAGACAGCTGGGAGACACTCGTAGTGACAGTTAGCAATTCTGCACAGGAATGCTAGTTGACACTTGACCAGTGAAGAGCAGTCTGCTGAATGAAGAGACTCGACGACGAGCCTCAAGCGACAGCGGATCAGAGATGAACTTCACAGAGAGTAGGGGTGTTGATAGAGCGAGAGATTGTTGCAGATCTAAGAGTCGAGGTGAGTCCCAAGGCCATGAGAAGTCTCATGGTAAATCCAATTCTAAGAGTAGTAGAGGATGCTTCCATTACAACAAGCCATATCATTTCAAAAGGGACTACAAGGTATGGAAAAGGAAATAAGGGTCTAAAGCCAAAGATAAGCAAGATG
Source organism: Alisma plantago-aquatica (assembly GCA_963693085.1). Taxonomy (NCBI): domain Eukaryota; kingdom Viridiplantae; phylum Streptophyta; class Magnoliopsida; order Alismatales; family Alismataceae; genus Alisma; species Alisma plantago-aquatica. Next base: position 296,497,934 of record OY856413.1, on the reverse strand, counting down.
ATGACAAGAACACCGTAGTGACAATATTAGATGACAAGAACGATGAGGACAATGTTGTTTTAACAGTCCAGGAGCAGTGTTTGCATGATGATGAGGATGATTCAGAGTGGGTGATGGATAATGTAGCTTCTTACCATGCTTCACCATGTGAAGAGTTCTTTACTTCATACAAGAAGGGAGACTTTGGCAGAGTGAACATGGGAAATTATAGCTTCTCTAGAATTGTCGGGATTGGAGACATTTGTGCTCAGACAAGTGTCAGTTGCATGCTCACGCTGAAGGATGTTTGTCACATTCTAGATCTATGACTGAGTTTGATTTCTGGTTCTTTCTTTGATAGAGAAGGTTGTCATCTTGATTTTGGTGGTGGTAAATGCAAGATCACCAATGGGGCTTTGGTTATTGTACGGGGCAAACTGTCTCACACATTGTACAAGACCAAGCTTAAAGTGCTCAGAGATGACAATATACATGCAGTTGAGGATAACCACACAGATCTATGACACAGATGGTTAGGGAACATGAGGGAGAAGGGCTTGAAGCTTCTATCCAAGAAGAGGTTGATTCCTTGTGGCAAGGACATTGGTCTCAGTTCATGTGACACATGTCATACATGAAAGCATCAACGAGTTTCTTTCAAGACAAGGTCTGCGGTGAAGTCACAACTTCTACAATTGGTTCATTCGGATGTCTGCGGTTCGTTTTAGGTGGCTTCACTGGGTGGCAATAAGTATTTTGTCACTTTCATTGATGATGCATCTAGGAAGGTGTGGGCTTACTTGTTGAAGGCCAAGGATCAATTTTTTCAGTGCTTCCAGAAGTTCCATGCAATGGTAGAGCGGGAGACCGGTAAAAAGTTAAAGTGTCTCTGGACGGACAATGGAGGAGAGTACACCTCTAGGGAGTTCCAGACGTACTGCACACAGTGTGGCATACGACATGAGAGGATAGAGCCCGACACACCACAACATAATGGTACATCTGAAAGGATGAACCGTAATATTGTGGAGAAAGTCAGATACATATTGAAGACTGTACAGTTGTCGAAGACATTCTGGGGTGAGGTAGTGGGTACTGCCTGCTATCTGATAAATAGATCTCCATTAGTTCCTTTGGGGTTTGATATACCTGAGAATGTATGGATAGGGAAGGAAGCATCCGACTCTTATCTCCGAGTATTTGGATGCAAGGAATATGGTCATGTTCCCAAGGAAAAGCGGAAAAACCTGGATGATAAATCGGTGCCATGTATCTTTCTTGTCTATGGAGATCAGCAGTTTGGGTACAAGTTATGAGATCCAGTAAAAAATACCATGACCAGACACAGAGATGTGACTTTCTGTGAGAGTCAGACATTGATAGAGCCTGAGGTTGATGATGCAGAGGCTAGGATCAGGTAATAGTTCTTTTGATGATGAGTATGAGGATCTTCCGCTTCTTCACAGGTGCAGTCTTCAGATGATGAAGAAGAGCAGCAAGATCACCTTGAGCACCCGAGTGATAGCACATCATCCAGATGCAGAGATGAGTGATTTAGACTCACAGTCAAAGACTTCTGGGCAGGGGGAGCAAGATCATCACCAGGAAGAGTCCTTAGAGCAGTAGTTGAGGAGGTATGACAAAGTTCATCATCCTTCATCTAGATACCCAACATCTTAGTATATTCTCCTTAATGATCCAAAGACTTATCATGAGGCACAAACTCATAGAGATAAAACACAGTGGCATCAGGAGATGCATGACAAGATGTCTTCTTTGCAGAAGAATGATACATATGAGCTTGTGGTGCTTCCCAAAGGCTGGAAAGCACTTAAGTACAAGTGGGTCTATAGAATGAAGAGAGATGGCAGTAGCAAGGATCAAGCTTTTAATGAGAATCTACATGGACATAGGGAGCATCATCAGAGGATTTCTGAACCTTGGTACATAAGGTTAGAAATAAGGTTTTTCATCCAGGATGGCTCAACATACCAGTCAGGGGGAGCCAGCAAAGTTCTAAGTGTGGGTATGGAGAGAGAAGCGACACTGCCAGGATACTTCTTCTCAGTTGCTTGGAAACAAAGTGAAGTCAGGATTGGACTTCAAGAAGATAGATGAAAATGATAGGATGCTGACATGTTTGAGGAGAGTGAATCCATCACAGGTGGTGATCAGGTCCACAAGTTACTCCAAATGATTATTGAAGATAATGTATCCCTCATGGGCCAGAGGGGGAGATTGTTGGGAAAAGGAATAGGATTTTGACCCATGCATAGTTGGATTTGGACTTGAGTAGGAGTTGGTTTGTGCTACCAATCCCAATAGGAGTCAAATCTAAAAGGGAAGGAAGATGGCTCCCTATGTGCAATATGGAGTTGGAGTAGGATTTGGACTAGAATTTGGACAAGGATTCCTACTTGCAACCACATGCATGGAGGCCTATAAATAGAGGCTATGGGGGTGGCCACTGAGATCATCCCATCGGTTGAGGTGTGATCCCTCCCATTGCTTGTTGGTGCCTTCTATGGTAGAGGGTGCCAGAGAACAAGAACAACTGGAGGAACTCTGTTGGTAAATAAGAGAGGGTCAGTGACTTTGCCTTGAAGCAAAGTAGTGATTGACAGTTGGTGACACATTGGGTGCACTGACAGAGAAGCTATCTTGGTTGATAAGAGAGGGCCAATGACTTTTCCTAGAAGCAAAGTAGCGATTGGCAGTTACAGACACAATATTACCATAGTGGCAACAGTCCGACCCAGTCAGCGGTCACAACAGCATCAAGCAGTCCCCAGCAACAATCACAGCCTCATGAGGAGATCAAGTAAAGAGGGAGGTTTTATACACACTAGATGTGATTCTCTTCTTCCTCATCTTTGTTCTTGTGTGGGGATGGCTACCTGGATTTAGAGGGTAATTAAATCCAGGCAGTGTGAGTTGTAATATTAATTATATAGTGTTTGTTGGCTAGTATTGTCCAGTGGTTTTTCTCTCCTTGTCTTGGGGAGAGTTTTCTACGTTAAATTTGGGTTTTCTTCTTTGGGTTTATATGGTTGTCGGTAACGCTTCTGCAATAAGTTTTTGTCACATCCGGGACCATATCAGTACAACATCCCCAACACTATTTATCCTTTTGTTTCCATACCATACTACCCCACTTGCCCACCCACCAATCAGCCCCACTTGTGACATGTGACATCGTATCACGTCTGCTATTGTTGCTTCTACAACGTGAGAGAGAGAGGGAAAGAGAGAGAAGGATTGCTATTGTTGCTTTTTTGCAATGTGAGAGCGAGAAAGATGGAGAGAGAGAGCGTGGGAGGGATGAATGGAGAGGGGGATTGAAGAGAGAAAATGGTTGTAGGAGAGAGAAAAAAGAAAGCATATTTTTGTCAATAACTTTAAAATAGTAATGAATTTTTTGACAAAATAAATACCATTGTACTCCTTACAAAACATTTCTTCATAACATGATCAAGTTCGACATATATTAAAAAATAAAATATAAAATATAATAGAAGAGGGATAATCTGATTGTAAAAGTCAAAATGAGGAGAGAGAAATTTATTTTACTTATAACTCTCAAACCGTAATAAATTTTTAACAAAATAAAACTGACATGTTACTAATATTTTTTTAAAAAAAATAAGACTAATGTAGACATACTTTGATAATGATTTTTTAACAAATTAAGTATAACATATTGAGTAACATGTTACCCATTTTTTGTATTTTTTCATATCTTTTAGACCGTAATAATTTTTTTTGAGGAAATAAAAACGGTTGTGTTCCTTACAAATAATACTTTTAAAAAAGACCAATATTAACATACTATTGATAAAAAAAATAAATCACACTAGTTCTCTCCTACTCCAGGAGAGAAAAAAGTCATTTTTACTAATATCATTCACATTGTAATCATTTTTTGACAAAATAAAAACTATCAATTCCTTACATAAAATACTTAAAGTAAGTCCAATGCTAAAGAGAGTGGTTGTAGGAGAGAGAAAAAAGAACAAGTTATTATTGTTAATATCTTTCATACTAAAATTAACTTTTTGACGAAATAAAAACTGTTGTTCATGTTATCCATGTTACAAAATAAATATTACACTACAAATGTAGTTTATCTCCGATCCAATTATACGTCAACTTTGGTTTAATTTATTTTTTAAATAGGGAGAAATATCAAAAATCAGAGGGAAGTAGTGTCATAAGTTATCTTTGATTCAATTGGACGTCCCAGTCCAATAGTACCTTACAATCGATCCAATGGTACGTTATCCCATGTCAAATTGTATGTTACGTCAAATTTTATGCCATGTTGTCCCATGTCAAATTGTACTTTATTTGATGTTATCCCATATCAAAAAAATTATATTATTCATGTTATCTATGTTATTCATGTTATTTTATGTTAACCATGTTATTCCATATTATTCAATATTATTCATGTTGTCCATGTTATATATGCTATTCCATGTCAAATTGTATGTTATCTCAAGTCCATTTGTATGCTATTTCCGGTCCAATTGTAGGTTATATCTGATCCACTTGTACGTTACCTCAGGTTCAATCGTATGTTATCATAAGTTTGATTGTGTGTTATTGCATGTCAATTCATGTTATCCATGTTATTCCATGTCAATTCATGTTATCCATGTGTTTCATGTTATCTATGTATGTTATCTTCAAACTAATTGTACGTTATCTCCGGTCCAATTTTACGCTATCTCATGTTACTCTATTTTATACCATGTGTTATGAAACATGCAATTCATGTGTTATACTTATTTATTAAAAAAAGTTATCCTCAAAGCATTTCGACATTAGTCTTATTTTAAATTATTTTTGTTAGTTACCTATTACTTTTTATTTTGTTAAAAAATTAATTACAGTTTGAGAGTTATAAGCAAAATACAATTTTCTCTCATCCTTTTTGATTTTTTATAATCACATTATATCTTCTCTTTTAGATTATACATCTTATTTTTTCAAAATTTATCAAACTTGATCTTATTATAAAGTATTTTTTATGAGGAGTGCATAGACGTTTATTTCGTCAAAAAAATCATTATCATTTAAAAGTTATTGACGAAAATGTATTCTCTTTTTCCTCATTCCTACAACCACTTTCTCTCTTTCCTCTCCTCTCTCTAGTCCCCCTACCCTCATCTCTCTTCCTCTCTCTCCCTCATGTTGCAAAAGAAATAATAACAATTTGGCCATCCCGTCATGTTTTCTACCAGCCAATCCTCTTGGGCAGTGTGCAACATGCATAGGGTTGAGTGAAACAAAAGGAAGAAGGGTATAGAATCTTCTAGGGTGGTCGTCTATACAACAAAGCTCTATAGAAAAGCACTCTCTGATTAATCAACATATTTCATCGCTCTAAAAGGCTACCAATCCATCGGTTGACTAGAACATAAGGCATTACTACCAACTAATTATTTACAGGGGACTAGTAACCCAAGAAACAAAGTTCAAAGAGATTCAAATGAATTGAAATATTACAATAATGTTAACAAGACAATGTGACAAAATGTATACATGTTAAAATTACATATACACCCCCACAAATTGGTAAATTGCATAATTTGAGTAAACAAATTTGACTTAACTTAAATCATAAACATAGATTTCTCAACTAATATTGAATCATATTCTAAAATTTTATAATGATACTTATCATCCAAGTAAGACAAACAAACATGTTTATTAGTTAAATAAGGTTAGGGGCCTTATAGTTTTTTCCTGGCTAAAAAGTCTGCTATAAGATGTAGTGGGGAGTGGAACACTCTAGGAAGACCACCTTTTGTGTAGTGATGGGTATGCATTGTATGCATCTCTTCTAACGTTGGTGTTAGATCAGGCTGACCGAACCAGAAACGGATGACTTCTAGATCCTAGAATTTCATTGTGGAACTCAGCATGTCCACCAAGACGTATGGGAAACAAAACTGTACCTAAAAGCCAACCAAATTGCCCCAATCGTCTTTGGTTTAGCCACATTTTAGTCCCAAATGGACAATGACAGAGTCTCTCAACTTCTTTCATGTACTTATCATCCCCTAGAAATCAACAAACAATCCATAGATGGAGGTGAAAGTCATCTTCAATGACTTTAGGGGAGGGGAGAGAAATAAAGGAAGATGGAGATTCATGCAAATACTGGCCTTGAGAATGGATTTAAGACAAACTCCTCTTCCTATTCATCACTATTCATATACATCAAGGATATTAGACTTAATGCTTGAGTGGTGAGGTTATTTCTACTCAAACTACATACCTATAAAGACTGACAGGGGGCAATTGATGGGAACCCCTCAAGATTTATTTTTTTCTTAAAAAATGGGTGGTGACGTCGCCCCCCAATCCAAGTGTTTACAAATAGGATGGAGTGCAAACTATATGTGAACCAACCCAAATCTAGTTCCTAGTTGGATCCACAAGCCAACCGTGCAGATGCACATGCTTCAGCGAATCATGCCTAGTTTTCAGGCCCAAAATGCTTATTTTTAGCCTTTTTAATCCCTTTCCAAAGACATTCCACATCTTGTTTTTTTTACCTGATATTTTGTCTTACTATTATCAAAACACTATGATAGTAATTAAAAACCACACAAATTTAGGGTGACCACCATACAACAAGGTTCAACATGTGGGTCAAATTTCCTTTCATTGTGTATTTAAACACCATAAAATGACATTTGTAAGAGTCTTTGTACTTGTATTTCAGTTTTAGCACTCACATCCTCAAAGAAGATACTTATAGTACATAAGGATATATACTTAGTGTCTAAAATAGATTTCAAGATTCGTATTACCACCTTACTCATGCAAAATAATACATAAAAGGCCATCTTTCAACATTTTACAGATTTTATAGAACAAGATTAAGGTCATGCATGTAATAAGTAGACAAGAAATGTATAAAAAGTTATATAACCCACCTTATTGGTGAAGAAAAATAGAGTTCCACCAAGAGCCATGAAAAAGATGACTAAAGATTCGAGTTGTGTCCTCTAAAAGCTCCAAAAAAGCTACCTTTTACTAAGAATAGGGTGTATCTAGAGTAAAGAAAGAAGAAAAAAGAGTTCTTAAACCATATACATAAGTTTCCAACTTGTGACACCATGGATCTCGGTCATGGTAGAAGATAGGGGAAAGAAACAATGAGAAAAACGTTTCAAAGTAGAATCTTACGTGTAGGGGAGCAAGAAAAAACATGAAAGACTTAGATCCATCCCCACGAAGGCTCGATCAAAAGCATGCACCTATGATCTTGTACCTATTTCGGGCTCTGTTGGACCTTCTTCAGTCTCCAAACGCAGCAAGATAATCTTACCATAGATTGTTCTATGAGAATGAAGAGGGGTATTAATAGGTATGGTGATAGTCAAAGGGTTTAAGGCAGCATTTTTGTTGGTCAATGGGACCACAAAACCCATCGGTCTATATGTCTAGAAAACCCATGGGAGTATGACTAATAATCTTTGGGAAGTTGGTGGGGCATCAAAATACTTTCAATCAAGACAAATGTTTGGCCATCAGGCAAAATAGAATAGGACGCTTGTCGTTCCAATGAAATCAAAAACTTCATCGAAGACATATGTAGTATAACCACCAGTCAACTTTTATAAACAATCATAATCTAAGTTATGACCACAACCACTCTCAATCACACGACCTCAACCACTCTTTAAGCCTTGGGATTAGGATGACAGAGATATACCCTCTCTACACCCACATATACCTAACAATATGCGACTCTGAGATCCTTTTAGATTACTCATTTTACTATCTATAAAATTTTGATACTGAGATATTTCTATAGTCATAGGGCACTACATGATTAAGATTACACTGGAATAATTAAGCCAATTAAGTATTTTAATTGCATCAACCAAGTTATACATAATCACCTAAATGGTTCTTGTAAACTAAAATCATGAATTGCAACTTCATATGATATAAAATAGTTCCATATTATTCCATCATAGTATATTTATTTATCCATGACCATAAAGAGGACCAAGACTCAAACTAGGACACATAAAAACCCATTTTGTCTATTGCATCAAACAAATGATAACTCCCTAAATGAATCTTATAAGCATTCAATTTTTTGTAAATAGCTTAACAAGTCATAAAAAGGTAGAAGCCAAATTTTCAGCTTAAAATTCCACCATATGTAAAAGCTATACAATTTCTAAGAATTGTGCAAAGATAGGTTCCAAACCTAGAATAGATGAGCAACTTTCATAGAGGATTGTTCATCCAATAACTACAAGACTATAACAATAACTAAAAACCATACAATTATTATATTATAGGGTGACCATTATACAACAAGGTTCAACATGTGGGTCAAATTTTCTTTCATTTGGTATATCAACACATAAAAATGATAATTTTAAGAGTCTTTGTACTTGTATTTTAGATTTCAGTCCTCGGGTTCTTAAAGAAGATACTTATAGTACAATAAAAAATATACTTAGTGCCTAAAACCAAGTTAAAGATTCATATTATCACCTTACTCATGCAAAACAGTAACAGAAGATCATCTTTTAGCGTTTTACAGATTTTCTAGAATAAAATTACATTCATGTATGTAACAAGTAGGAAAAAATGATTAGAAGTTATTTCAGTCACCTTATGGGTGAATAAAATTGGAGTTCCAACAAGAGCAACAAAAAGGAGGTGTACAGATTCTAACTTCGTCCTCCAAAAGCTCCCGGAAAGCCCCCTTCTACCAAGAACAATGTGTACTTAGAACAAAGAGAGAAGAAAGAAGGGGTTCTTAAACCACATGCACAAGTTTTCAAATTGTAGCATCATGGTTCTCGGTCATGGTAGAAGACTGGGGAAAGAAAGAACAGAAAAAGGTTTTGGGGAAGCGATCTTACGTGTAGGGAGAAAAAAAACAAAATAAAAAACTTAGATCCATCCCAAGAAGGCTTGATCCGAAGCATTCATCTAGATCTTGCAATACTCATTGGGGTTCGATGGACCTTCGTCGGTCTCTGGACATAGTAGGAAAATCTCTCTAAAGACTGTTAGATGAGAATGGACAGATGTATTTATGGGTAGGATGGCAGTCAAAGAGTTTAAGTTACCATTCTCATCGATTAAAGGGACCAGAATACCCGTCGGTCAATATGACCCGAAAACCCATTGGAGCATGCCCGATCGGTAAGGGGGTTGGACATCAAAGTACTTTTCGCTGAGGCAACAACCCAGCCATTGGGCAAAACAGAACATGACTCTCGTCGGTCCAATGGAATCAGAATCTTTATCTGAGACATGTGTAGTATAACCGTTAGTCAACTTCTATAAACAACCATCGGAGTCAAAAGCAAGTCTGCTTCATAATCTCTCATCTGCGTAGGAACTCCTATTCAAAAGATATTACCATCAGTCTGATGGCTTAACTCAGTACCACCTCTTGCCCTATTATTCCGTTTCTGTCAGGTCGCAAAGTAATGCTCGTCGGCTCACTGGTAATCAAAGGACCGTTGGAGATCATGTCCTTTGGTGAAACCGTCAGCCCGATGGCCTATCAAGGCCCCGTCGACTCTCACAACAAACCGACCATCAACCCATTTCTGTAAGCCTAGTGATCGTCGGTTTGCACGTGGTACAACCGTAGCTCCCCTCATTAAAACCATCGGTAGTACAACAGACAAAAAAAAGAAAATAACGTCAGTCTATATAGAAAAGCACTGTCGATGAATCAAACATATTTCATCGGTCCGAAGGGCTATTAAGCCATCCGTCGACCTAAACATAAGACATTACTACCAACTAATAATTTATAGGAGACTAGTAACCCAAGCAACAAAGTTCAAAGACATCTAAATATAATAAAATATGCACGCGTTATTTTTGTCACATAGTGTTATTTTTAGCCTTTTAAGCACTTTCCAAATACATTCCACATATCATTCACTCCTGAATGTAATCATATGAAGCAATTATCTAGATTTGGACACTTGGCCCCAATGACTACCTCAAATACGCCTCACAATTACCAACTCTATTTTGAAATCCTTATCATATATGCTCCCTATGTCAATTTATGTAATTGCAAGCAATTATGTTCATTCCTTTGAAGCCTTGTGGCAAGTGAGTATGAAGTCATGTGCATGATTTCGAAGTCTTACCCATGTTAGAAAATTATTACCGCTCTAAAGAACCCCTCCCCCTATTATCCCCGGTTAAGGCAGATCGAGAGAGCAAGGGCCATTATCATAATTCCATGATCAAGGTTTAATAAGCAACCAATAATAATTAGAAATTTCATTAAATGGAAAAGGATTTGACAACAATATGAAGAAAAAATCCCCTGTAGTCTTTAATCATCTTTTCTTTAGGTGTCATCTTCTATGGATGTCCATATCTTCTTGATAATTTGCAGTTAACCTAAAAGGCCGTGAAAAAAAAACATGATCAATATATCTCTATGTTGAGTATGTGGGTGAAAGAAAATATACATGTGTAGGTGTAACAACACAAACAACCATAGAAGCAATTATTATTACATAATGGAACATGCATTTTCTTTTATAACTTCTCGACCCATATTTGGTCACTCTCTGTAGTATACCCTCTCTTTAGGGGATTCTTTTTTGGTTATCGTCTTTTTAGGGTTTGTTCCCTATAGTGGACTTTCATAACCTTCCCTTGCCCGAGCTTGGTTTCATATTGGCCTTCCTTACCTAGCTTGGCCTGTTAGTGATCTTTCTATCCCAGCTTAATCACCAGTCACTGTAATGATTTCTTCCTCCCACATGATCATTCAACTCACCCGAGATGGCATCTTGGGTTCGAGAAATTTATGTTCATATAAGATTATACACATAGGGACTTATTGCTCGCAATAAATAAATAAACAACCAAGCAAGTGAATTGAAATCAATTCACTAAACTTCAGAAAAATTAGAAATCGATAAGGCGAATATTCATAGTCATAACAACATACCTTTGTTTTCATGCAGAAAGCATGCAACATGCACTTCAAGCATATATTCAAATATCCAAGCATTCAACTTAATCAACGAACAATATCTGTAGACATGGATACTCTACAGTGTCACCAATCATATTCAAAATACTAATCGTGACTTAGTCTAGGGTTAAGGTTTCCTCAATATCCTGATTCCCATGTTCATAGATCTAATGACTCAATAACCCTAATTCATATCAAGTGTAATCATGATTATCAAAACTACCATGTTATTGCATCATGAACACCTATATCAGATTATGTGCATCAAGGTCATATCAAGTTACATCATTGGTGTTTGAAATCCTAATTATACATGTTGATGATTATTGGTCTAGAAACCCTAATTATTCATCATCCTTATCATTTTCATCTTAGATCTTACTATAGTCAACTATATCAACTTATACGGAAAAGTAACATTTTCATATACTCAATATGTTAATTATTTGATCCGAGATTTCCATGTATTAATCATTACTAATCATGCATCAACCCTGCTTTTGGAATTAGGATTAGATCCATGTCTTGATACTATTTATTTGGGTTCTACTCGTTCTCCCGATCAATTTGGAATATAATTTTGCCATATTTGTGTAATTCTAGCAATTTCTAAAAATTAAACAAAATAAGAATCTATACCTCAAACATGGGGTGACATGGCGGCCTCTTCCATGAAGACTTAGAAGGAAAGGAATGAGGGACGAAGTACTTCAGAAGATCCTAGACTTCCATGTCATTGTGGAAAGCACTATGTTATGAGATACAACAAGACCATCATGGATGAGGAAGAGCATTGCCATGATGAAGGGAGAGATATTTACTACCACACTACGACGGAAGGATGCACATCAAGGAAGGAGGGGATTGGGGTAGTCCATATTCTCTCCATAGAATTTATTATATAGCATAAGGGTTGGAGATTGATGGGTCTAGTTTCCACAAGTTTCCTTATGCAATTGATAGTTATATTCCCCACACTTGTCCTTATAATAAAAATCTCATATCTTTACCTTATAGACCCAAAAGTCCCATAAAGGAAACCACCCCTCATACCATTATTTTGAAAGAACAATATTTATACTATTACCTTAAATATGGGAAGGAAAACTCCTTTATTATTCCCTTAGTTAACCGAAACTTGATTTTAAGGAAAATTTACATAATTAGAAACTAAATTATCTTGGCCACAAAATATCTTAGAACGTCCTGTATTCACTTCCATAATATTATATTTGGATTGTCTACCTCGTAAATTATCTTGAGCACTTTTTATGAGCATGAAAATACTTATTTCCCTATTTGGTATCCCCGAGACCCCTTTGTAAACCTTAATTGTGGAAATTAAGTAATTAATCTCTCTCATCTTTACTCCAATTCATCCCAAAATTAGATACTTCCTTTATTATCCTAGAATCTCGTGTTGATCTGGGTTTAGTAAAGAAGGGATTTTTCTAGATATCCTTTTTCTTCAAACAAGGGAAACAACATTTAATTATTACAAGCAAGTCCCTCTTCCTTATCGATTTTCCATAGGCTACTAGGAGCGTCCTTTCACTATGAAACTTGGAGTGAAACTCATTAATATCTTTTGAAACTTATATCTACTTTTTAAGTTTTATTGGGATAACTTTCACAGGAAAAAAATTCCTTTAACTTATTTCCTTAAAACAATTACCCACATCATATTGAAAGTCCTTTTTATCTCGAATTCTAGAATTATATTAGTTCCTCATCATCTTTACATGTTCCACAAACCTGAGTGAATTATCCTTATTTGATGCTTCAAGCTTGTGTTGCAAGACATGGTTAGCTAATTGCTTCATTAATTAATTTAGATTTGAAATCATCTTAAAATATTTTGAAAACTTGTCTATTATTCCATATTTCATATTCTAACAAACCATAAAGCCATTATTCTTTATTTATGCACGAATTCCCTTTTATTTCTTAAACTTGGACCACAAGGACCTATTTGCAAAGTAAATAGTTTCGTGGGCCTCACTTGGGCTATGAGTTGAATCCATGCTTCAAAGTGAAAATTTTAATTATTCTATCGATTATAATTAGGGAAATTTACTTATCAAATCAAGCATTGTAGTTGTAGAATTTAAATTTATCAAATTTGAGGATCTATCATTCACCCCCTCCTTAAAAAGAAATTTTGTCCCCAAAATTCAAACCAAATTAAATTAAGGTGAATGATAAGTCTTATTAGCTTCAAACCTTATAGAAACCCTTCTCAAATATCTTTATCTAGATCATCTTTTTCAACCTTTATTGATATGTAAATTTCTCACATTACTAAAGATTGTATACAAATTCAATTTCAAGGTATATCCAAATCCTCATCCATTGCATGATTTTATCACTTAGTGATTACTTTGTGATTCTAATTCCACTTGCTAATCACATTTTCATTTGTGATTTCAATTTTACTTGGTGACTACCTCGTTCACCCAAATTTCTAAGATATTATTTCATTTATTTTTCTTAAGGGTGAGGTAACACCTCAAACCCTAGATTATGTCATTACATTTCAACCTAGTTATTGGTTCTCATATGTCAATTTTAAGCATAATATGTGTCTACCCAATGTCCCTCACTCATAATAAGATGAAGTAAGCATTTGGCTACAGTCCAAATACAAAGTTCATCCCATTCCAAGAATAGAAATGGTGTATCTATACATTGTCTCTTAATCCAAATTTCATTTGAGTTACTCTCAACAATGACGCCATACCATAAACATATCTTATTTCCACAATTTTATTTAAATTTCATGCACTCACATGGAAAGTGATTTTCTCATAAATCTTGAGTTTATACACAACTCCCAGATTTTATCCAAACAATATTACATGACTTTTGCATTCTTTACATCTACTTTTCATGTGTTATTAGACTTAGTCATTCCCTTCAGATCTCTAGGGGTATAGGTACCTTTGGAGTGATCTCCTCTTGACCCTCAAGGGTCTTATGCACTTATGACATGCCTCTCACACTGTCCCTTTGGGCCTCATCAACTCATGAAGGTGGCCAATTTCCTGACCCTGTGGGCCTTGGATACACATGGATGGATATCTCCTGATATCACAATCTTATACACTTAGGGCACAATCACCTCCTGACCCCATTCGTCTTTAGTACCTTCACTCATCCCTAATTGATCTCAGTTTTGACTTACAACTCTACCCTTCCCAAGGGTTCTATTGGGATGTCATAACTTCATTTCATTACACATTTTTCTTGAGGTTTCTCTAGTAATATTCAAACACAATATATCCTTCATGATTCTTCAACCCATATTTCCTTCATCTCTTAGGGTAAACTTTATGTCCCTTCATTGGGTTCATAGCGACCTTCCCTCCAGGGTTGGTATTCTCAATGACCTTCCCTCTTAGGCTTGGCCTCATACCATCATCCACTTCCTCAGTGACTTCTCCTTATGTCCCTCAAAGATGGCATACTTGGGTTTAAAGAACTACACTCAATATATATCCTTTCATGCGTCATATACTTAATATTTCAATCTTTAGGTGATATTTAAGGTTACATCAATTCTTAAACTGATATGTGAACTCACCATTCTAGGGAAGGTCCTATCCCACAACAAGATAAAATTAACACTGGGTAGTAACTAAAGATAACAGAAGTATACTTGAACCAAGATTTATATCACCATAAGAGAACTTGTCTTTTTGGCATATTCTGAACTCTATCATCCATTCATCTACTACCTAAGAAGTGACACACCAAGGCCTTATGATTCACTTTCAAAGAGTTGGATTATTATAATTGTGATCTACTACCCAAGAGTTGTATCACTATCAAGTACTACCAAGGAGTTGAAGTGCTTACATATAATGAAACAACTATATTATATTTGTGTTGAAGACTATATATAGAAATCAGCAAGATGGTATTCAAGAACCATTATTTCATCTCGTATTATATGCCAAGTATTTGGTACCCACATAATACAACCATATTTTATAGTAGGCCAAGTAAGAGGAAAAGCGTACCTTGAGGAAGACAAATTTAATTACCACATATTCCTCATGTCAACTACAACCACATTCAATGTTATCATGAATATTTTATTTGATTTCACCTTCTCATATTAGGTTGTAAACTTTATTAAAGGTGCATCCTGAGAATAGCCATCTATTTCAAATTATCACAATTCATGTATATTTCTAGTCATTTATATGATATTAAATCATTTTTACATCTTCCATATGTCATATCTATGTATCACATTGCAAGGTTAGATAAGCTTCATGCGTATATTATATTATGGGTATGCTAAACAAACTTGTAGGAGTGGCTTGTCAAACATATATCACAAAGTGCAATTGAGGTTCTCCTCACCCATTCCCTGAGGGGGGCTCCATGCTCAATGTCTATGAGCTCACTCAAATATGTGAGTATTATATACACTAGATCTAGTTTCCCTCTTTGGTCTACGGTTCTTAGGTCTACCTCATTAGTACCAATCATAATCCTTGCAAGATCTAGCCACTCAAGCACATACCGAAACAAAACATGATATGACATTCTCTTTAAGGATCTCTACTCATGAAGTATTCTTAAGAAATTCTCTCTTTGTCCTAAATAACCACTAGAGTCCTATGCAAGGAATCACCAACCTGAGCATGAGGCTTCACACCATTCCTTACCTCTTTAGGATCTTATGATTCTCTCTCTCTCTCACACACATAGATGGTAGGTACTCATATCATATACACATATATGTAAGTAGCCTCTCTCTCTCTGTCTCTAGGGTTTGGTCCTCCCAAGGACACTGTAATGACCTCACTTTTCAGCAACCCCCAATGAAGGAAGGCCAAGAAGATGAGAACCATTATCTATAAATTTTACCCAAGGATCCGTATTTTTTTTCAAACAATATAAAACAGTAGATAGTTTCATTCATTTCAAAACTTATATAAAAGATGCTTACATGAACTTTCTATCCTTAAAGCTGTACATTCAAGAAGAAGTAACTAGATAATCCTCCTTTCACATAATTTCCCTCTTCATCTTCATGTCCTTTATTATGTATGCCAGCTTATACCTAAAATAGTTTGAAACAAATATGTGGTCAATATGTTGCCATATTGGTATGTGGGGTGCATCTAAAATGTACAAGTAAATAACAACATATATTCCAAAAATTTCTTGAAAATATTAACTGGCATTTTCTTCATATAATCTTTCTTTAAGTGATACTAATAGTGCCATTATGATTGAACATAATGTAAATAAACAAACAACATATTAATTGTTCAATCCTTGAGAAAATCTTGAAAAACTAAAATAGTTTATGGCATAGCCACTGATAGCATCCAATTTTGCAAATATTATATGCCTTATTTTATCATATTTCTCCACTATTTAGGCAAATTCGTATCCACTTTCCTCCTGCCTTGCATATATTCTCCTTACCTTATATTGACAATGACAATGACATAGATGTAGGAAAATAAAGGACTACAAGATTGATTATCAAAAATAGAACCACCATCAGATGACAGCCAATGGCCCTTGATTAGCCATTGGTTCACCCTCACCAGATTTTACCTAGCAGCTCCCTATCACACCATCGATTGATAACTGCAACAACCCATCACTCATAGACGCAAATGCGGGCATCACTTAGTGTCGTGTCTACACCCATAGACCAATGGCATACCTGCGAGTATCACTTGGTGGCATGTCTGCACCCATCAACTAATGGCGCACTTGCAGGCATCACCTGGTGGCTTGTCTGTGCCCATAAATTGATGGCGCACCTGCGAGCATCACCCGGTGGCGTGTCTGCGTCTTCCAACCGGTGACACTCCAGTTCCCAACAACTAATGGTGCATCCACGCCCATAAGCTGATGGCACACCTGCTAATGACACCTGATGGCGGCCCTAACATGTATAGTACTTGGGACTATTGAGCACGTGCCCTGAGGGTGGGTACCTGGGAGGCTTGTGGTGCAAGTAAAGGACCCCAGACCGAGTCCTATAAATAGGGGATGACCAAATATGTATTGGGGGTCGTCGTCATGCATCTTGGTCCTGAGTAGACGCTAATGACCAGATGTGGAGCCTCCAAAGGAGGAAGCCGCCATCAACTGATTTCTTCCACCACTGGCTCATAGGAGCAATAGATGAGAGTCCATCATTCCTACCCCTAGACCTCTTCCTGTTCCCCCTCGCATGTTCTTAGAGTTTCTATAACATACCAATTCTTTAACCCTACCCTAGAAGTTTGATCTCTTAGACTTAGCCAAACAAGGTTGAGGTTAGATCTAATGGATGTTTAGTATAACCCTAATGAGCTAATGCATGAATAAACCACCCTAATGTAACCTAATGTTCTCACATTAGTATTAAATCAATAATATACACATAAAATATGTTACATGAGATAATAATGAATTATATAAGATTTCACGCTAATAATCACACATAATTCTTTTGGTGACAATATTAAGATGCAGAACATAATTGAATGAGCAAGAGTGATGATAATGAAATAATGTGATATTAATGGCCACAAATCTTAATTATGACATAACTCATTAAAAGGAATCCCAAAAGTGGAATCTAAGTTAAGAATTGGGTTCCTTGGGTCCCAATTATCTTGGGAGTCAAGTTTCACATTATTCACATAATAATAATTAATTTAATTCAATCTGGAAAGAGAAGATCTAAAATTTCCCCAAAATATCAAATAAAATATTAAATGAATGCAAAAGAGGAAAATAATCTTAGATTCATAATCTACATAATAAATATAGCCTTTGGGTGAATTTTCATCCAATTTGGAAGATGTTTGATTAAAAGATGAAATTAGGAGAGAGAAAGTGTGTAGAACCTTCAAAATATTAAATATATATATATATATATATAAACAACGCAAACATATAAAATTCATGGCAAATTTGTATCCAACACATTAAATATGACTTGTGGGTGAAGTTTCATAAAATTTGGAGAATCTTGATGCCATTAATACATGAGGAAAGAGAAAATAGGATTTGGTTTATTTACATATTAAAAGTTCTAAAATGATAAATCTAATTGCATCATCAAAATCTACATGCATTAATTAGCCTATGTGCAAAATTTCATTAAGTTGGGAGCTCGTTTGCACCCTCAATTAAGCAGAGAGAAAAAGAGAAATAAATGTGATCTCACTTTAGTCGATTTGGATTTGGATATGTCACAAGATTTGTTTATTTTCCCAATTTTTCTCTGCTCCTAGACCATCCGATCTGTGAGTGGATGATGTGGATTGTGTCTCCTACCTTGGGTAGGAGAGCATCCCTGTGACGACAGTTGCCAAACTGACAAATAAATCGTCATTTATTAAGCGGAATAAACATAAACAACAGATTAAAAAAAATCACTAAAAATTAAAACTATTTGCAAAGAGATCCATTTCCAGGAAACTCTTATAACAAGAACCAAAATATTATATATACATTCTGGTCCACAAAGTACATACCATGTACCTTCTCTTCTCGAGGATTACATACAATAGTTGCTCTGTTAAATCTACACATAAGCAACATAAAACCTCGAGGCATTCAATGTCGAAAATCTCAGATCGATCATAAAAGCACTAACTACTGACTCCAAGGACCTGAGAGTACAGAGACGACACATAGGACTCATAACTACAAGACATGACAGTCAATATCTCCACTTGAGATATCACCGATGTCCCTGATGCCGCTGTCTTTCCCCTGGTGTATGGTTCCTGTCTCCTCCTCCGCGTCCACCTAAAAATGATGGTGATCAATGGAGTGAGACCCATGTCCCAATGAGAGATTTAAATCTCCGCTATAAACATTATAATTGAAGATAAACAGTAATAAACCGAGCAGAGGAATCTCTATTGAAAAGCAGGATTTAATCATTATTAAGCAGAATAGAGCAATATCAACTTTTAAAACATTACAACTATATATGATAAAGCAGTAAATCATCTATTCCTTTTAATAAGAAATATGAAGAACATGTATAATATCTATCCATTTAGGATACAATAAGCAATGTAACATCAACCAATGATTTCTGTAATTCATCCTTAAGCAAATATGCTACACGGCTGATTACATTTTACAATCATTCTTATGCCCTGAGGAAGTGAGTCGTACCGCTCAAATCCAACCTTCGGCTGCGAAGCCCAAAGACGGTGCCATATAAGATCAAAGGAAGAGTCAGACTCCACGATCTCATCCATCTTGGTCAGTGTGAGACCACAACTAGGACCACAATCTCTTGCTTAAGTGACCTCAGTCACAGGGCTAGCTCCCATAGACTACCCTTTCTCTAGCCCTCCTTGGTACATGTCTCAGCGCTAGTAAATCTGAGCCACGGGCCAGTTCACCATTCTCTCTGAGCCATGAACGCATTCATGCTCTATCACACCGAGCCATGGGCCTATTCACCATGCTCTTATACATATCTTGAGTCTACAACCTAAGTTGCACTCTATTCCTCCTATTTTCTACTAGGAGAAACCCCATAAATTCAACAATATACGCTCCGGATTAACCAGTAGGAGAATCCATTTCACGATCACCAGCTACTGACGATGATGGATCTATGGCTAGGGCTCTACATGATAAAATTCCACTTGATTATTTAAGTATTCCACTTGATTATTTAAGTACATTACCATATTATTTTAGCACCAGTCAAGTTTTCAAACAAGAATTATTATGAAAAATGCTACAAAGAAACATGTAATACTTCTATCAAAAACTTTTCAAAACTTTATAAAACATTGGGATCTCAATCCCTTATCTCATTATTGGGAATTCACATCCCTCAACATTACGATCATCATGTTTAGTGGATCTGGTTATTCAAACCCTTAGTTCATCACTGAACATGCTTACCACTATTAGGTAACTATTACCTCCAGATCATCTGACCAAGGTATTCATGGTACTTGTTACATAAGCATCTCACATAGTTCACCATACATATTAAACTTCTTGACACCTTTCACTAGGCAACAAATAAAATAATGGCTCACAAGGCTCATTAACACCATAACTGGTACCTGGTTATGCTCACCATCTTATGATACATGCATGGTTAGTATGCTTGATAACAACCATATCAATTATATATCAACATTATGTAATACAAAATAACATCACTAATCCCTCATTAGGGTTAGAGTTTCCCATCTTTATTAATTTAGAGTTTCTCATACCATCACCCTATATTAGTGTTTCACATAACATCACCCTATATTAGGTTTTCACATAACATCACCCTATATTAGGGTTTCACATAACATCACCCTATATTAGGGTTAGGGTTTCCTATTTCATTTCAATTAGGGTTTCTCAACCCATTACTCAAAATTAGGGTTAGGGTTTCTCATCCTTCTCAATTAGGGTTTCCATTCTCCATTGATTAGGGTTTTATGATTACCTCATTAATCCAAACCCCACTACTACAGAACCTACCTTTAGTGTCGGTTATTTAAAGCCTTTAGTGTCGGTTTCTAAGCGACACCTATGTGGGCGACACTAAAAGTCCACCCATTAGGCGTCGGTTCCAAAACCGACACCCAAACTCTTCGCGCGCCACTGAAAGCGCGCCATCAGGGGACTATAGGCGTCAGTTATTAGATAAGAAACCGAAACCCAAACTCTTCGCGCGCCACCGAAAACGCGCCATCATGGGACTATAGGCGTCGGTTATTAGTTAAAAACCGACGCCCAAACCCTTCGCGCCACAAAAAGGGTGCCATCTTGGGCACTATCAGTGTCGGTTATAAGTAAAAAACCGACACCATATATCTTCGCCCCACGGCCATGCTGTCCAGCATGGTCGTGGTGTTAAGGACATAGACGTCGGTTTATTGTAGGAACACCGACACTATATCATTATGTGTCAGTTATTTACAAATAACCGACGCCTATTGGTTTTTTTTTTCCTGTCAGTCTGCAGACCTGCTGTGGCTGGTCGCAGGATGAGAAACTTGTTCAGTTCAGTTATGAACTGCAGGTTTTACGACATCCATTGATATCAGCCGACAACAGGCCGCAAACCTGCAAAATTAACAATAAAAAAGTAGCACATGCATTTAGCAATGCAACCTGCAGTTCCATTTTATTTTCACACATTTATAAACATTCACACATGCTACCAATCTGTAGTTCCATTCATTCACATTCACACATGTAGAAACATTCATATAGCAACCGACACTTTCATTCATTTTCACTCAAACACATGTAGAAACATCCAGACATGTAGAAACATTCACACATATATTATAATTCAGAAATTCATTTACAAAGTATCATTGTTTAGTCATTATTCGCTATCAGGATCCCAATTATATTTTAAAGCCCCCACTAATTGTATGGCTGTTGCCCATTCTTCTCTTACCTCATTTAATTCTCCCATTGTATAGGGAGCATTAACATTTGGTAAGTCCTTTCCTGTAATGGGGTCAGCTTTAAACACCTGTAAAGAGAATGATGTATATATATAATTAATGAGCTATAAATAAGATTGATATATTTCGATCATATTATCTAATGAGACTATATAATACCTGAGCAATACACTCGATATCCAGTGCGGCATGTTTGATAATCATGTGCATATATCGCATGACATAGTATCCACATGCCCATCCGTTGTCTTGTGTAGCACACTATAAATTCAAACATACAAAATATTAAAAAATACAACTAATTAAGCATTGTTCACATAAATAATATATACATATATTGCAGTCGGGAACTTACTTTCACGTTCTTCAAAATTATTGGCTGGTTCTTTTTCGTGGGGACCTTTCCTCCAGCCTTTTTGTACTCCTCAAAACCCCTACATGTTAATGTAACACAGAACATTGCAATTAAATAGTAATGTAATAACATATGTTAACGGATATGAAAAATGAAATATTTCTCACCGGAATATTGCCATTTTCATTATGTGTCCAAATCTTGTATTCAATTTACCCCCCCTTAGGATCTAGATAATACACAGTGAACGTCTCGGGGGCAATAACCAGTAACTCCCAATGCCTACCACTAGAGGAAAAAAAGTTAAAAATTAATAACTCAAAATCCACAATAAAATGTAATTTTCTTAAGTCCAAATTATAATAAGCAAAGTAAACTTACTCTACATTGAATGGAGCCATTATCATCGTCTTCTTTTTTACAGCAAAATTTGAAAAAGCCTCACAACAGTATTGTTGAACTGATGTAGGGTCTTTAGCTACTAGACTAATCAAAGATGGAATAAAAAACCCTACATGTTCGAATCCAAAATCTGCACATATGTTGTCTAAGTAGCTGCAAAATATGTATTAATTACGCATGCATTAATAAATAAGAAACCAGATCACCAGATCATACACAAGGTATATGGATGTATACAGAATATCTCACCTTATCCATAGCTCTATCACAGATGTATTTAGCCAATCATATCGAAATAACTCCAAAATATCTTCTATAAATAGTTTTGTTTCGTATGACTGACCTGTAGAATCTGAATCGGAAGAAACAGTTATAGGGGATTTTATATCATGTTCCCCTAACCATATTGCCATACCCCTACAGTTAGGACCTAACGGGACAGGTAGGTCATGTGGAACCCAACTAGGTAATGCAGGAGGTGGAAGTGGAGGCCTAGATGCTGTGGGTGTCTTCTTTTTAACCTGTATATATATATAATTTCAGATCAACTGCCAGCATATACACACACTAACAATTGAACGTAATGTAAATTTACCATACCTTATCAGTAAAGAAGACATCTGCTTTTAGCCACAATATCACTCCGCCTACTGCCTCACCAAGCGTTTCACAATCTGGGTGGGCATATAGCAGTGGAAGATCCATCCACTCGGGGAATATATGTATCGGGCTCACCTGAATCCAACCAGCTGGTATTGGAGACCCGTGACACGTTTCCCCTGGTAGGGATGGGTAAGCCGACGCCTCTTCCACGACATATTCTTTACTTTTTAGATGGCATGGCTTCAACCCCTACAATTGTTTGTGTAAAGAATGTTATATACATATATACATATCATCTTTTTTTGAAACGACTACAATTTCATATATACGTATCATATTGAATTAAAAAACTAGTTACTATGTCATAAAAATACTTCTAGGTGGTGGTTCTACAGGATTACTCCCAACCTCTGCAGTAGGAGTAGGAGTAGAGTCTGCAGTAGGTATTGTCTGGTAAGTGGCAGTCTGAGATGCCTGCCACTTTTTCATTGCTTCTTCGAGTTTCCTGTCAAATAGCTTATCCACCTATACATGGATAAAAGAAACGTCAAATTCTAATTTTTAAATTCTCTTTTACAGTAACATTATAAAGAAAGAATATGTTACCTCTTCTTGTGAAAGTCCCGCTTTTGGGACATGTTGGCACTGGCATGACCCAAAAAAAGATTTGATGCCCACACCAGCTCCTGCAACCCTAACACGTCCAGGATGCTCTGGGTTACCCAGAGCAACTGTCAATTCATCCTTTGTTCCCTCAGGGATGAACTTTCCTTGTTTCCTCAGCTCGTGCAGCTCCCGCTAATCGCCAAAACAAAAATTTGTACTTAAGTAAACAACACAAATAATCAATATTTGAATGATTGTTGTAAGAGTTGTATTTTACCATTTTTGCAGCCGCCTCAGTAGTTGCGGCCTTAGTTATTTCTCCCTTCTTATTTTGCCTCCCAGCTATCCAGACATCATGGCGAGGCAGAGGTGTGCTACCTATGGTAGAGGACTCCTGAGTAGCAGCAGACTGAGTAGCAGTAGCCTCAGCCTGTAGTCTTTGGCGAACGCCTGCATACCCCTTTGGACCCATTCTGTGGTCATGCACATTCAGTGCACGCCTTGCTCTTTGTGCCTCACTGAGGGCCTAGTTAGTATGCAAATTAATGATTTGGTTAGTAACACTAAATGTTAATCTTGAATAAGTGAATACAACATATATTAATTAATGAGATTGAGACTGACGCCTAATACCTTGAATTCATCAGTTTGTCTTGAAGCGACAAACGCATCCCATTCTTCTTTGTCCAGGAAGTTCCACTGTTCAGTGGCTGTCTTCTTCCTCTTGTCGGCTTCTTT
This sequence comes from Alisma plantago-aquatica, assembly GCA_963693085.1. NCBI lineage: Eukaryota > Viridiplantae > Streptophyta > Magnoliopsida > Alismatales > Alismataceae > Alisma > Alisma plantago-aquatica. The sequence goes on along the minus strand of OY856413.1, from coordinate 296,473,813 downwards.
TATGTATTCTCTGGTGAGATTTGTCCTATAGTTCCTTAGGACTCTCCCACAGCGTTGCATCACGCATTTACGATGCAGCTTTTCATCCAATTCAAATATACTCTGCAAAATAGAATTGCTATTAACTAGTATCCAAAAATTTAGTAATCTACAAAATAGAATTGCAAATTAATAATAACTCACGCATAAATCCCTCCATATTAAATCTTTCTTCTCCTTAGAAACTTTATGCCAAGAATCTAAGCGACAACCGTAATGGCTACGAATAACAAACCCAAGATATGAAATAAATGAATTGCAATTCACACCACATGCATTTCCTGCATTATCAAAATCCACAACAAGTTTGGGTCCATTGCCCTTTTGCGCAATTAACTTCTTCATCATAGTGATGCCCCTTCTCTTGTCAACGTTTTGGTGTTGTTGATCAAGTGCCTCAAGTGCTTCAGATGGTACCTGTGCATCATCAACCTAAAATTTGACAAAATAATTCACATTTACAAGATATAACTATAAATGGACATATAGATATAAATATATGATATATTTTTAAAACTTACATTGTGAGGCGGCACATTGATGTCCTCACCCTCACGGTAGTCATCAGCACGGTCATCAGGAGAATGGTCAGCCATCTGCAAATTCACATTCAAATTGTAAAGTTCACATTGTAAAGTAGTAACTCAAAGTGTAAAGCTCACATTGTAAAGTAATTCAAAGTGTAAAGCTCACATTGCAAAGTAATTCAAATTGTAAAGCTCACATTGTAAAGTAATTCAAATTCTAAAGTTCACATTGTAAAGTAATTCAAATTCTAAAGCTCACATTGTAAAGTTCACATTCACATTCAAAACTTTAGGCCAACAAATACATGTGATGTCATTCTTATATATAATAAATGTGTACTACCTATCCCATTCTTGAACACCTAATCTCACTAGTAAGTGTATAATGTGTATTGGGTTTTCGAGAAAATTTTGGCAGCATTTCCCCACTGTTCTCCAAGTACATATGTACTTAGAGAACAAACGGGGAAATGCTACCGAAATTTTCTTGAAAACCCAATACACATTATACACTTACATCCTAAGTGAGATTAGGTGTTCAAGAACAGTCCCAAACCGGGGACTATCCAAGATTTACTCCTAATGAGTAAATCTTGGATGGGGTTCTAGGCTAATGAGTACATATCCACTACATGTATTTGCTCACTTACATTGCATCACTCACAATTAGAGCATTATTATATAATAAATCAAGAATTCAATAGTTTCAAACATGCAATAATGCCCAATCATGTTTAAATCAAACAAAATATCCTAAGTCAGATTAGGTGTTCAATAACAGTCCCAATACATGTATATTGTCATTCCAATACCTACAATCCAACTTTCATCACAATTGATGTTAGGGTTTCATCACAATTTTAGGTATCATATAGAGTATGTAGATGTTAGGGTTTCATTATGCAATAGGGATTCATGTAGATGTTATGGTTTCATCATGCAACTCAGCCAGATGTTAGGGTTTCATCATGCAATAGGGATTTCATCATATAATTGATTTAATCACAAACTCATAATTGATTTCATTTTAGTATTTATATATATATTCTTGTTCTTCCTTCTCCCTCCTTACCAACAGCAACCACGGTCGTGTGGGCTGGCACGAATGTGGATGTGTTGGCCAACCACACGGCCGTGCTGGGTAGCACGGCCGTGTGGTCGGCCAACACAGCCACGGCCGTGCCAGCCCACACGGCCGTGGTTGCTGTTGGTAAGGAGAGGGAGAAGGAAGAAGAAGAGCAGGAGAAGGAAGAAGAAGAAGAACGGAGGGCCTACCGGAGAAAGAAGAAGGAAGAAGAACAAAGCATCGTGGAGTCGGAGGAGCAGCGGCGGACGTAGCAGCAGCTAGGGGATGGACGGCCGCCGGTGAGCAGGAGCACGACAGCAGGAGCATGGCCTCTGGTGAGCACGGCCGCCGGTGAGCCGGTGAGCAGGAGCACGGCTGCCGGTGAGCAGGAGCACGGTCGCCGGTGAGCAGGAGCACGGCCTCTGGTGAGCACGGTCGCCGGTGAGCCGGTGAGCAGGAGCACGGCCGCCAGTGAGCAGGAGCACGGCAGCAGGAGCACGACAGCGGAGAACGGAGCACTGGAAATCGCCGGAGCTAGGGAAATCGGGAATGAAATAGGGAAAGGGGAAGAATCGGTCGGGCTGGTCAGCTATTAAGTTGACAATAAGTGTCGGTTATTTAAAATAACCGACAACTAAACCTACAGTGTCGGTTCTTTACCAAAAACTGACACCTATACTACATTATAGTCGTCGGTTTTTAAGTAAAAGACAACCGACAACTATTCCTGTTCACTTTAGTCGTCGGTTATTTAGTTATGACCGACGCCATATGTAAAATTTTGGAGCCAATTTTTTTCGCTGGAATTTTGGCCTTGGTGGTTGAGTTTAGGTGTCGGTTGTTTATTAATTAACCGACACTTAATAAAAGCGGTACCCGTGTCTGGTCGACCTTCGTAGATTGGATGTCGGTTTATGTTATCAACCGACACTGTAGACTGTAGGTGTCGGTTTTTGTATAAAATCGACACCTTGAAAAGTGGCTTTATAAGCCATTTCTGTAGTAGTGCCCTAAGTTAGTGCTTCCACATATCTTGGAGCACATGGCATCATTTAAGTATTAAATCATACTTATCATTGTTCCATGTACTTAGGAACACACATCATCATCATCATACCTTATTAGGTTGACTTAACCTCTTACTAAAGTACATGCAGTTATGATTATCATAGTGTATTGAATTTATTACTTCCATAGGCATCAAGGGATAATCACTCTAAATGTATTAATCACCTAAATACTTTAGAGGTACTTCCATTGAAATTAACTTTGAGATACTCTTCAACCACTTATGGGGTTATTAATACTTACATGGTTTGAATCAATTGGACCTTCAAATGGTTTGGACCAATTGAACCTTCAAACGGTTTGGCCCTAAACCTTAAAATGGTTTGAGACCGTTTAGACCTTCAAACCGTATGGTCCTAATCCTTCAAATGATTTGAGACCGTTTAGACCTTCAAACAGTCTTGGTCCTAAACCTTCAAATGGTTTGAGACCATTTAGACCTTCAAACGGTCTTGGTCCTAAACCTTCAAACTGTTTGAGACCGTTTAAACCTTCAAAGGTCTAGTCCAAAACCTTCAAACAGTTTGAGATCATTTAGACCTTCAAACGGTCTGGTCTAAAACCTTCAAACGGTTTGAGACCATTTAGACCTTCAAATGGTCTGGTTCAAAACCTTCAAATGGTTTGAGACCGTTTGTACCTTCAAACGGTCTGGTCCAAAACCTTCAAACGGTCTGGTCCAAATCCTTCAAATGGTCTGGTCCTAATCCTTCAAACGGTTTGAGACCGTTTAGACCTTCAAACGGTCTTGATCTTTATATCCTTAAACGGTCTTGAACCTTTTGCTCATCAAACGATTTTGAAACCGTTTCAACCCAAGAACCTCAAACGGTTTGAAGAATGATTAAACCTAAATGGGTTGATACCATTTTATCTTCAAATGGTTTGAGACCGTTTAGTCCTCAAACGGTTTGAGACCGTTTGGTCAATTCAGAGATGAAACCATTTGAACCTAAATTAAGGTTTTGACATCAATTGGTCTAGGGTTTTGAAACCAATTAAGTTCTAAATTTTTTGAAATCGTTTGGCCATCCAAGGTTGAGACCATGTGGACTATATTAGGTTGAAACCATTAGACCTTTACACATTCTTGAAACCATTTAGCCTCTAACAGTTTGAAACATTTTAACCTGTAATGATTTTGAAATCATTTGGTCACCAAACGGTTTGAAACCGTTTGATCTCTAACGGTTTGAAACTGTTTGACCAAAAAAAATGAAAACCGTTTGTTTTTGATATTCTTGAGGTGTGTTCTATGATGATGCCATCATCATCAAGCTTCAGACCTCTGAATTCTACTGTCATATATATGATGAATTCATCAATTATTCAAGAAGAAAATAAAAGATCAACATATATGGAGAAATTGAAATCAATAATAACATTGATGGGTTAAAGTTATATAACCCATATTCAAAGTAGCTTCAAAGCTTCAAGCTTCTCATCTCTAATGGTGAAAGAAGCTCCTTCAATTATCCAAGGTTCGTATCCAACTCTTTGGATGCAAAAGATAGCCAAGGTTGAGCATTGGATGAAAGAGAGAAGAAAATGAATATTGAAATCCGATTTCAACCATCAATTCAAGGTTGAAGATGATCATGGAGCTTACCTTCATCTTGGGGAATGATTTCCTCCTGCTCCTAAGCTCCTTGGTCTTCAGCCGAAGTAAGGAAAGAAAGTGGTTTGCAAAAATAGCCTTTCAAGTAAGGAGAAAATTGAGTACATATAATTGATTTTCTAGGAGAGAGAAAGTAGGAGAAAATTCATCCACTTTCTTGCCACATGCCCCATCCCTTCCTTGCTTCCAAAGACAACTTCCTTGACCTTAATATCCTCTCAATTATCCTTGAATTAAAAGCAACCACTTAACCACCTTAATCATTATAATACTATTATCCATTTTTAGTGAACATTACTTTTTAATTAACAAATGTGAGTAGATTTCTTCACCTACTTAAGATATTTCGGTGACACTCAAAGCATTTGGACGTCCTCCCACTATATGATTTCAACCACAACCTTTTTAGTTGATGGCACTTCAATTAATATATTTAATTTTGTTGCAAAATAAATTCGAGATTTCAATTATTCTTATTTCTTGATTATTTTATTATCAAGATTATCTCTCCTCAAAAGTAGTTCAAACAAGACGCCCCATTCTTTTTTATTTTCTCTAAATGATACCAAGAAACAATAGGGACACTCTTGAAGTGGTATTTTACATATTCAACCCTAGATTTTGGGTAATTTGCAAATTACACCAAAACTAGCATTCAATACACAAGCATTACTCAAACAAGCTCCTTCTTGGAACTTAGGCTTCCACAAGACATACCTCAGCATCATTCTCATTATTATGATGCAATAACACTTGAGGAACATTTATCATGTAACATAAGCTCTTCTTTAGTATAAATTAATTTTCAAAAGATAAATACAAGAATCTAAATGACTTACTTAAGAAAAAATTCTAGGGTTAGGCCTTAACCCAGGTTAGGGATGTTATAATTATCCACCCCTAATAGGGATTTCGTCCCCGAAATCATCAAGAGAAAAGAGAAGGGTACTTCCTCCTCATCTCTTCCTCCAGCTCCCATGTAGCCTCTTCAATGCCATGATGATGCCAGAGAACTTTCATAAGAATTATGTCTTTCTTTTTCAACTTTTTGATTATTTTGTCAAGAATCAACATTGGTCCCTCTTCATAGGATATATCTTCATTTAATTCTACCTCCACAGGTTTCAAAACTAACTCCGTGTTAGGGTGACACTTTCTCAGCATGGTTATATGGAATATTGGATGCAATCTATGTGTTCAGGTGGCAACTCCAACTTATAGGCTACCTTTCCAATCTATTTAGTGATTGGATAAGGCCCCATAAATCTAGGAGCTAACTTACCCTTTTTCCCAAATCTAAGAACACCTTTCCAAGGTGAGACTTTGAGATATACTCTATCTCCAACTTGGAATTCTAAAGGTATTCGCCATTTATCAGCGTATGATTTCTGTCTATCCTGTGCAACTTTTAACTGTTGTTGTATTACTTTAATCTTCACAGTTGTCTGTTGCACTAACTCAGGACCCAAAAGTTGGTATTCCCCTGTTTCATACCAGCATAATGGAGATCTACAATGTCTACCATATAATGCTTCATATGGTGCCATATCAATACTGTACTGATAACTATTGTTGTAAGCGAATTCTATTAAACTCAAGTGTAGATCCCAACTTCCTATAAACTGAAGGACACATGCCCTAAGCAAATCCTCCAAAAATTTGTATAGTCCTCTCAGATTGTCCATCCGTCTATGGGTGAAAGGCGGTACTAAACCTTAACTGCGTACCCAAGGCTTTATGTAGTCGTTCCCAAAAATGACTCGTGAACTAGGGACCTCTATCAGAAACAATTGTAGCTGGAACCCCGTATAAACACACTATCTCATCTATATAGATCTATGCAAGTTTCTCAGTAGTATAGAATTTTTTGACAGAAAGAAAATGTGTTGACTTAGTCAACCTATAAACTATCACCCAAATAAAATCATGACTTTTGGCTGTTCTGGGTAAACCAACCACAAAGTCCATGGTTTCGTGATCCCATTTCCACTATGGTATTTGCATTGTTCCTGTGGGTTTTTGATGTTCAACTTTAACCTACTAACACACTGGACACTACATAGCAAACTCAACTACATCTTTCTTCAATACGGGCCACCAATACATATCTTTCAGGTTATGATACATTTTGGTGCTCCCTGGATGCATTGCTTACATAGATGAATGAGCTACCTCCAAGACTAACTTCCTTAAGTCATTGGCATCAGGTACTGCCATCCTACCATGGTAACAGACTACCTCATCATCTAACTCATGAAACCCATCTCGTTTCTCACTACCATACTCTGATCTAATCTCTTGAATCACAGTATCAGCTTGTTGTGCCTCTTTGATCTGTTGTTTCGGAGTAGGTTTTATGTGCATCTCAGCTAACAGTCCAGCTAACAAGGATACTTTAAGTTGTACACTATTTTGCCTCAAAGAGACAAGCATGTCTCATTTAAAGCACACTAAAGAGTTCAACTGTGCTTTGTCCATGTTTGGTGATGATGATTTTCTACTTAGTGCATCAGCCACTACATTAGCCTTTCCCGGATGATAATCAATTGTACAATCATAGTCCTTGATTAACTCCATCCAACAATGTTGTCTCATGTTCAACTCATTCTTTGAAAAGATGTATTTTAGGTTCTTATGGTCCGTGAAAATCTGGAATGTCTCTCTATAGAGATAATGTCTCCAGATCTTCAATGCATGAACCACAACAACTAATTCTAGATAGTGTGTCGGTTAATTTTCCTCATGTTTCTTAAGTTGTCGAGAAGCAAAATAAATCACTTGATTATCCTATATCAACACATCCTAGACCATTCTTAGAAGCATCACAGAAAACAATATACCTCTTTCCCTGCTCAGGTAACACTAACACATGTGCACTGGTCAACCTTTCTTTCAACAACGAGATAGAATGTTGACACTTGTCATTCCAGACAAAAGGAACCTCCTTCCTGGTCAACCTGGTTAGGGGTAATGCTACATAACTAAAGTTCTTAATGAACCTCCTATAGTAGCCTGCCAGTCCTAAAAAAACTACATATCTCCATTGGTGTCTTTGGCTGTTCCCACTCCAAGAGAGATTCTACCTTTTTAGGATCAACACAGATACCTGAGGCAGATATTATGTGTCCAAGAAAAGACACTTCTGATAACCAGAACTCACACTTACTGAATTTGGCATATAGCTTGTGCTCTCTCAATAAAGTCAGTGCCTAACGAAGGTATTTCTCATGTTGTTGTACATCTCTACTATAAATCAGGATGTCATCTATAAAGACTACTATGAATTGATCAAGGAATGGCCAGAAGATTCTATTCATGAGTTCCATGAATGCAGTTGGTGCATTAGTTAGTCCAAACGACATAACTATGAACTCATAGTGACCATACCTTGTCCTAAAGGCTGATTTAGGTGTGTCACTCTCCTTGATACGTAGCTGATGATACCCTAACCTCAGATCTACTTTAGAGAATATAGTTGCACCACGCAACTGGTCAAACATGTCATCTATCCTTGGCAGAGGATATTTGTTCTTTATGGTTACTTTGTTTAGCTATCTATAGTTGATTCATAATCGCATAGACTCGTCTTACTTTTTAACGAAAAGAACCAGAGCACCACATGGTGAAGTACTCGGTCGAATAAAACCCTTTTCAAGCAACTCCTGTAACTGTTTCTTGAGTTCTGCCATCTCAGCAGGTGCCATTCTATATGGTGTTTGAGTTATAGGTTGTGTACCTGAGATTATATTAATCTCAAAATCAATCTCTTGGGGTGGAGGAACACCTGGAAGTTCCTCAGGAAACACATCCTCAAACTCCCTAACAATCAGAACTTCAGAAAGACTAGGACTCTCTGCTCTGATATCTACCACATGTGCCAAGAATGCGAAGCATCCTTGTCTCATCAACTTCTCAGCTACCACAACCGACACTAGACAGGTTGGAAGAATCTTTCTGTCCCCCTGAAAGATCCATGTAACACCATTGTTTGTGAACATAGCTTGCTTGGAATCACAATCCAAGACAACCTTATACTTTTCTAGGGTGTCCATCCCAAGAATTATGTCGAACCCATGCATCTCAAGTGGTATAAGATCCACTTGAATGCTATTGTAACATCCCTGACCTGGGTTATGAACTAACCCTAGGTATTTTGCTTAAATATGTAATTAGATACTTGTGGTTATCTTGTGTAATGTAATTAAAGCTTCTGAGGAACATATATTTCCATTTCAGTCCTTTTTGTATAATGTTGCAATATTATTTTGTTAATTTCGGGCTAAAGTGCTAATTACCCAATTAGAGGGGTTAACTTGCAAATTGCACATGTTGAGATGTTCCTCTGATGATAAGACATCATAATAATGCATATGATATGGTGTTATGGATTCCACAAGCTTGGGCACCAAGATATAGCTTGTAGAGTAATCCTTGTGCTTTAAAACCTAGTTTTGTTGTAAAGTGCAATTTACCCAAAACAGGGTGCAACATGTAAAATATACCCTCTAGCGTATCTTTCATGACTCTTGGCATCAAGTAGGGTAAAGAAAATGAGGAGGGCACCTCATTTGAATGATCAAATAAGAAAGATAACCTTAATATCTAAATAACCAAGTTTTAAGCAAAATGGCCTTTCATATATATATATATATATATAGCTTATTAAGATATATGGTTTCTTTCCTTTAACCTTGGATAAGAGAGAGGTTTTACATGTGAAAAGGAGGTAGAAACGTGGCCAAGGGTGGAGTGAGCATGAGTGGATGGGTTTAAGAAATAAAAGAAATAACTATCTTTTTCTTTGCCTTGATAATACCCAAAAATATATAAGCACCCTTTTTCCTCAAAGCAAAGGATCATTCCTTTAATTCTTTCTCCTCATCTTATTGCTTTGGACCGACCAAGGGGGAGCTCTGGAACAGAGGAGGACGACCAAGCTGGTTTGGGTAAGCTTTGATCATCACCTAGCTCGAATTCTTGGAGGAAACCCTAATACAAGGTTGGTTTGTTAGTTTTCCTTATACAAATCTTCTTTATAGCCATCTTCTCCATCCAAATCTTGAAGAACAGACCTTGGACAACCTTTGGAGCTTCATCCACCATTAAAGCTACAAATCTTGGAGCTCTGTATCAGTCCTAGAGGCGGGTTTTATAACTCTAACCCTTAAGTTTTGTTAATGCATCTTCTTCTCCTAGAATCGTTACTTATTCTTATCCTTTAGACACCTTTATGTGTTCTTACTAGCAATTCCGTGAAGAAAAAACCCTTTTCTTGAGGTAGAAGATGATGACGTTATTTCCAATGTTTATCCTAAATCTTTCTTTAGCAAACGGTCTTCCAACTTTTGCAAACGGTTTCCCAAACCGTTTGGGAGCAAACGGTTTCAAACCGTTTGAAAGCAAACAGTTTCAACCAAGAACACATGGAAGGAAACGGTCCAAGACCATTTGGGTGTGTTGACCAAGAGTTGACCATTTGGGGGTCTGTTGTAAATAATGTGGACTAATCACCTACCAAAAATCATCATCTAATTCCAAATAAATTACCAATTGAAGGCACATTAGTCACCTAAACCCTAATCGGGTCTATTGCTGATTTCAATAATACAATCATGTTGAAGTTTGGGTTGAGTGGCCCAAACGGTTTCAAAACCATTTGGGGATCACCCAAACGGTCTCAAGACCGTTTGGTGATCACCCAAGACCGTTTCCAGGTCTAGGGTTAAGTGGGGTTGACCAATTGAGGGTCCGATGATATCAAGTTGTTGAACAATTAAGTGCTGATTTGGTGACCAAATCTAGGGTTCAACCCTTAAGAGAATGACTTGGTTTTTGATGAAATAATGGGAAAACGGTCTCAAGACCATTTGGAGAATGTCCAAATGATCCCAAAACAATTTGGGGGTCACCCAAGACCGTTTGGAGGTCTAGGGTTGACCATGGTTAAATGGTTGAAGATTGAAAGGCAACAAGTTGAAGTATAATCGATTAGTGACCTAATGGTCAAATCAATGAATCAAACCTTAATAGGTTGAGTTAGATTTTGGTTTTGACTTGAGAAAACGGTCTCAAGACCGTTTGGAGGTCATCCAAATGATCCCAAGACCGTTTGGGGTCAGGTCATAACTAAATTGAATGATGGTTCAATGGTTTCAATGTCAATTAGACTCATGTTGATACATGTTGAAGGGTGATTGATTCTAAACCCTAATTCAATTGATCCAAGCCCTAATTGGTGATCAATTGAGGGTCCATTGAGGGTCAAATCAGTTGAGGGTTGACCTAATTGACTCAATTGATAATTGGCTAACAAGTGCATGAACGATTGAGGGGTTCAACCTTGGAAACCCTAACTCAATTGAAGTGGTTGAGACACTTTTTGGTCCATGCAGTTTTGAGATGGTTTGGACCAAATGGTCTCAAGACTGTTTGGGACCAAACGATCCCAAACCGTTTTGTGCTCATGCGATTTCAAGAACGGTTGTGTCCATGCAGTTTCAAAGTCAACTTGGCCAAACGGTCTTCATGACCAAACAGTTTTGAGTGTGCAGTTTACCAAACAGTTTCAAAGTCAACAAAACCAAACGGTCAACACCACTAAACGGTTTCAAGGTTTGTTCAAGACCGTTTGGGGGTTTTGTGTGCAAGACCGTTTGAGGTCTAAAAAGGTCAAGATCGTTTGATGCCTTAGTGATGAAGATGGTTTAGTAGTTGATTAACCTAAACCTCATAGATACCTAAAGTGATTAAGGGGCCAAGTAATTAGTTGACTAATGCATATTATAATCAATAGTGAACATTACAAAAGTACCCTTGATGGGATAGATTAACCAATACCCTTTGATCAAGTGAACCTTAAATGACCACAATAGTAATGACACAACCCATGATGTCAGTGTTGATTTGACTTAGCCTAACCATATGAGATTTAAATATCATCTTATAGAAAGAGGAGAGAGAAGACTCCTCATTTAAATGAGAATCAAGTAACAAGCTTCCAATATGTGTGAATGTACCTAATTAGGGTATGATCCTTTATAGTGAGATTATGGAAACCCTAATTATGATGGTTAATGAATCTTAACATAATTTGATGGCATTAATAAAAGTAATCCTCATACATAATGATAATATGATTTTAATTCATTGCAAATATGAATAGTAAACCCTAAATATAGGGTAATGTGATGTAATGTGAATAGTAAACCCTAATCTAGGGTGATATCATGTAATGTGAATAGTAAACCCTAATCTTGGGTAATGTGATGATATGAACAGTAAACCCTAATTCTGGGATATGCTTTTAAGCATGCAACTCTATGATTGAATTATGAAATAAGGAATCACTATTCCTAATTAAGCGAAGGGGTTGAATAACCCTAATTGAATAGGGAAAACCTAACCCTATTAAGGGCATAGTTTTATAACCCTTGAATTGAAAGGTTATCTCTATTTTGCAATATGCTGATATAGAGATAAATTGCCTATTATCGAATGAATTAATTATGCAAGTTTTTATGAAATGGTGAACATAGTCAGGTAAGGGCTATGATGTCATATTTATTAAGGCTCTTTATAAGCTTTGAAAGTAATGATATGCTATGTTGCCTAGTGAGAGGTAACATATGATATTGATAGGCTGTGATAGCCATGGGAAATATCTACATTGTTACAATCAAGGCCATGTTGTTAAATGACTTAATGACTATATGTTACTTGGTAACAAGTGTTATGATGATCTAAGGGTTTGAACACCCATGTTTATGAATCATAATGATAAGATGGTTAGGGATTGATATCCCAATGATAACTGGATGTGAAATGAACTTGATACAATTAATACTCTTTCTTTATAGCAATTGTTTTAATGGTTTATGTTTGAAAACATGTCTGATGCTAAAAGAATGCCATAATGTACTTAAATAATCAAGTATAATGATATCATGTAGAGCCCTGACCATAGATCCATCATTGTCAGAATTTAAATGATGGTGAAACATGTTTTCCTAAGGGAACTCCTGGAGAGCATACTTTTGAGTATGTGGGGGTTATGGATGCGGATATCCTTATGTCCTAATGTAGGAATTGATGTGCGATGTACATTTAATCTCTCAATCCTTCATTATATGTTTATGCCAGGATGATGTATCGCTAATCTCCCGATGATGTTGTTAATGTCGCATCGATGAGAGATAAACAAGAAATCCCTCGATGGTGAAGAGAGTACAACACACCACTGTAAATCTAATAGTAAAGTTGCCAGAATACCTTGGAAAGCTATTATGGCAGAGACACAAGATGTCCTGCATGTTGTTCCTCATACTGACTGAGGAGGATGAGGTCATAGGAATCCGACTCTTCTGATGACCTATGTATGGTACCGATTGCGATTTGATAATGGTCGGTTGGAGTATGAGAGGTGTAACTCATCTCCTCAGGGCATAAATATGTTTGAAAAACATAATCAGCCGTGTAGCATAACTGCTTAGGTTGAACTACGAGAAACTATGATTGATGTTACATTGTTTATAGTGCTCTAGTTAAATAACTAGTATACATGTTCTTCATATTCCTTAATGTAATATGTCTTGTCATTCAATTAAGTTATAATTGAAATGATTGCTTAAAGAGAAGGTTGCTTCACTTAGTTTACACAATGTTAAACTTGCTGCTGAATGTTTGTAGTTCTACTGCTTAATGTTATTTCTTTATTGCAATAACAATGCTTCTGGTGGAGAGTTATAACTCTCGCTGGGACAATTATTCAATTGTCGCACCCCCGTGGGGTTCAACTTTTTAGGTAGACGTCGTGGATGAAGGAATCCATCAGTGGGTGAGCAACAACAACAGCAGCAGCAGCAACATCAGGGACATCAGTGATTGTCAGGTGGAGACACTATTTGTCAAGTTTTGTAGATAGAATGTCCTATGTGTCGTCTATGTACTCTCAGGTCCTAGGAGGTAATAGATGTTTAAAGATAGATCTGAGATTTTTTGGCTTAATGCCTCGAGATTTTGTATCTTTCCTTGAACAGTTAACAGGGCAATTGATGTTTGTTACCCTCGAGATGTGATTATTACAGAGATGTAATGATGGATCAGTCTGTAAATAACTTATCATGTTATTTTATGAAATAGTTTTACCGTATGTATATCTCTTTATGAAAAGTTTTAAATTTTTAGTGATTTTTAATAATTCCGCTGCTAGTTAATCGCTTCCGCAATCATTGATCTTGTTTTTGCAAGACGGTCATCACAGTTTAAGTGGTATCAGAGCTCTAGGTTCGCTGAGTCTACAGAGACATAGGACTTAGGATGTTGAGTCTGTTCTAGTGTCTTCCAGTATGTCTGATAGTGTCTTCTGCTCATTTAGGAGGAGAAGATAAGACTAAGGATGTATGGACCACACGAATAACATGAGGAACATGTTGTAGAAAGTAGTGTTGCTGCACCCAGAGAAGGTGCAAGAAACAAAGAAAGGGAGGAACCTGTGCCTGAACCACCCCAGTTCAATCCAACTGACATGGGGAACCCAGCTGTCCAAGCCATGTTTGGGTAGTTTATGACTTCCATGACACACATGACTGGTAGGATGCTTATACCTGCACCTAGGGCACCTACCCATCCTAAAGGACAAGGAATCGGCAAGACGTTTGAACGACTTCGCCGAGTTGGAGCCACAGAGTATGTGGGAATAGCTGACCCAGCAGATGCTGACTTGTGGTTAACTGAACTAGAGAAGGCCTTTAGAATCCTGAACATCCCAGAAGCTGAGAAGGTTAAACATGATGTATATCTTCTCATGGGGAGTGCTGGTCATTGGTGGACCATGGAAGATCTGAAAAGGCCAGGTGTAGAGGTTGCATGGGAAGTTTTCCGACGGGAATTTATCAACAGATATTTCCCTAAGACGTTTCTGGACAAGAAAATCTCTCAGTTTGAGAGGTTAAGGCAAGGACCTATGAACATTAGTGAGTACGAGGCTAAGTTCATAGAGCTATTGCGGTTCTGTCCGCACATGGCGACCACAGATGAAGAAAGGATTAGGCATTTTGAGAAAGGGTTAAATGCTGAATTAACTACTCTTGTGTCTGCCCTAGATAATAGAGAAAGGTTTGCTACCTTTGTGGAGTCTGTCAGAAGGGTAGAAATGTCTGTGACAGAGAAGAGACAGACCCAGAACAAGAGGATGTATCCCCAGTTCTAAGGATCCTCATCTAAAGATTTCAAGAAACCTAGATTTTCTACGCCTACACCACCACCTAGATTCAGTACCCAGACACAGTGGACGTCAAATAGGGGTAGAGGACGAAGTCTACCACTAGAAGGAGCTCGTAGTTCAGCATTTATGTCGGTTACAGGACCACCCAGACCACAACAACTGAACAAAAGTTGTTACATATGTGGAAAGATGGGACATCTGATGAAAGATTGTAGAGCTAGAGAAGTGAGTGTGACTCAACCCCAGAGGCAGATTCAGTAAGGATCTCAAAGAAGACAGTTTCCAGGAGGAGCTAGAGGACGTGGACAAGCATCCCAAGATGGATCATCGACACCTAATCAACGAGCACTGAATCAACCACAGGCAACATCAAGATTCTACGCGATGAATCCACCTGATGCAGTGATCAACCCTCAGGTTGTGACATGTCAGATGGAATTGTTATATTCTGATATGTCTATATCTTGCATTGTATCTATTTTAATTGATCCGGGTGCTACCCACTCCTTTATCACTCGAAGAGTGATTCTTGACTGAAATCTGACTATAAGTCACACAACAGATAGTTTGTTGTTAGAAACTCCATTCAGGGGATCTGTTGTGTTGCAGGAGGTATGTTCTCCCTGCATCCTCTTCTTTTCTGAGCATCACATTCAAGTGGATCTTATACCACTTGAGATGCATGGATTTGATATAATCCTTGGGATGGATACCTTAGAAAGGTATAAGGTTGTCTTGGATTGTGAGTCCAAGCAAGCTATGTTTGCTGATGATAGTGATACATGGATCTTTCAAGGAGAGAGAAAGATTCTACCCACCTGTCTTGTGTCATCTATAGTTGCTGAGAAGCTGATGAGGCAAGGATGTTACACATTCTTGGCCCATGTGGTAGATACTACAATGGATAGTCCTAACCCTATTGAAGTTCTGATAGTTAGGGAATTTGAAGATGTATTTCCTGAAGAACTTCCAGGTGTGCCACCGCCTTGGAAAATTGATTTTGAAATCAATTTAATCCCATACATGCAACCTATAGCACAAACACCATATAAGATGGCGCCTGCTGAGATGGCAGAACTCAAGAAACAACTACAAGAATTGCTTGAGAAGGGTTTCATCTGACCGAGTACTTCACCCTGGGGTGCTTCGGTCCTCTTTGTTAAAAAGAAAGACGGATCAATGCGGTTGTGCATTGATTATAGACAGCTAAATAAAGTAACAATAAAGAATAAGTATCCTCTGCCGAGGATTGATGATCTCTTTGATCAGTTGCGTGGTGCAACTGTCTTCTCAAAGATATATTTGAGGTCAGGATATCATCATCTGCGTATTAAGGATAGTGACATACCAAAGTCTACCTTTAGAATGAGGTATGGTCACTATGAGTTCACAGTTATGTCGTTTGGACTAACTAATGCACCAACTGCATTTATGGAACTCATGAATAGAATCTTCCAACCTTTTCTCAATCAGTGTGTTGTTGTCTTTATAGATGACATCCTGATCTATAGTAGAGATGCTTAGCAGCATGAACAACATCTTCGTCATGCTCTAACTTTGCTAAGAAAGCATAAGCTATATGCTAAGTTTAGCAAGTGTGAGTTCTAGTTCCAAGAAGTTTCTTTTCTTGGACACGTAATATCTGCTTCAGGTATACGTGTTGACCCTGAAAAGGTAGAATATGTCCTGCAATGGGAGCAGTCGAAGACACCGATAGAAATATGTAGTTTCTTAGGGTTGGCAGACTATTATCGAAGGTTCATTAAGAACTTCAGTTCCATAGCCTTACCTTTGACTAAGTTGACCAGGAAGGATGTTCCTTTTGTTTGGAGTGATAAGTGTCAACAATCTTTTCAGTTGTTGAATGAGAGATTGACAAGTGCACCTGTGCTTGTGTTACCTGAACAAGGGAAAGGATATATAGTCTTTTGTGATGCCTCTAAGAATGGACTAGGATGTGTGTTGATGCAGGATAAACAAGTGATTTCTTTTGCTTCCCGACAACTTAAGAAACACGAGGAGAATTATCTGACACACGATCTGGAACTAGCTGATGTGGTTCATGCCTTGAAGATCTGGAGACATTATCTTTATGGAGAGACATTCCATATTTTCACAGACCATAAGAACCTTAAGTATATCTTTTCTCAGCATGAACTTAATATGAGGCAACGCCGCTGGATGGAGTTAATCAAGGACTACGATTGTACAATTGATTACCATCCAGGGAAGGCCAATGTGGTTGTTGATGCTTTGAGTAGGAAATCAGCAACACCAGCCCTAGATAGAGCACAACTGAATTTCTTGGTATGCTCTAGGAGATATATGCTTATCTCCTTAAGGGAAGACAATGTATAGTTGAAAGTATCATTGTTAGTCGGGTTGTTAGCTGAGATGCATATAAAACCTACTCTGAGAGAGTAGATCAAGGAGGCACAACAAGTTGATGCTACAGTTCAACTGATTAGATTGGAGTATGGTAGCGAGAAACGAGATGGTTTCCATGACTCAGATGATCAAGTAGCCTGTTATCATGATAGGATGATAGTGCCCGATGTGGATAACTTGAGGAAGTTAGTCCTGGAAGAAGCTCATTCTTCGATGTATGCTATGCATCCAGGAAGCACCAAGATGTTTCGAAACTTGAAAGATATGTATTGGTGGCCTGGTTTGAAGAAGGACGTTGCTGAGTTTGTTATGCGGCGTCCGGTGTGTCAGCAAGTTAAAGCTGAACACCAGAAGCTTGCAGGAACAATGCAACCTTTACCCATACCACAGTGGAAGTGGGATCATGTAACCATGGACTTTGTGGTTGGTTTACCCAGGACAACCAAAGGACATGATTCCATTTGGGTAATAGTTGATATGTTGACAAAGACAACACATTTCTTGCCTGTCAAAACAACCTATTCTGTTGAGAAGCTAGCATAATTATATGTTGATGAGATAGTGCAACTGCATGGAGTCCCAGTCACCATTGTTTCTGACAGAGGTCCCCATTTTACGAGTTGTTTTTGGGAACGACTTCATAAAGCTTTAGGCACACAATTAAGGTTTAGTACAACCTTCCATCCTCAGACAGATGGACAATCAGAAAGGACTATACAAACCTTGGAGGACTTGCTTAGAGCATGTATTCTTCAGTTTACAGGGAGTTGGGATTTGCACCTAAGCTTGATAGAGTTTGCCTACAACAATATCTATCAACATAGCATTGACATGGCACCTTATGAAGCTTTGTATGGTATACGTTGTAGATCACCCTTATGTTGGTATGAAACCGGTGAATACCAGCTTTTAGGTCCTGATCTTGTGCAACAGACCACTGAGAAGATTAAAGTAATACAACAACAGTTAAAGACTACACAAGATAGGCAGAAGTCTTATGCTGATAAGCATCGTAGACCTTTAGAATTCCAGGTTGGAGATAGAGTGTACCTCAAGGTCTCACCTTGGAAAGGAGTTCTTAGATTTGGAAGGAAAGGGAAGTTAGCTCCTAGGTTTATGGGGCCTTATCTAATCATTGAACGGATTGGAAGAGTAGCTTATAAGCTAGAGTTACCACCAGAACTACAGAAGTTACACCATGTGTTCCACATTTCCATGCTTAGGAAATGTCACCCTGATACAGAATCAGTTCTACAACCTATGGAAGTAAAACTAAATAATGATGCGTCTTATGAGGAAGGACTTATGTCGATCCTTGATAAAAGAATTAAAAAGTTGAAAACGAAAGACATAAGTCTTGTGAAAGTCCTCTGGAATCATCGTGGTGTTGAATAAGCCACATGGGAACTAGAGGAAGAAATGAAAAGGAAATACCCTACTCTTTTCTCTTAAATATGTTTTGTTGATTTCGGGGACGAAATCCTTGTAAGGGGTGGATAATTTGTAACATCCCTGACCTGGGTTATGAACTAACCCTAGGTATTTTTATTAAATATGTAATTAGATACTTGTGGTTATCTTGTGTAATGTAATTAAAGCTTCTTAGGAACATATATTTCCATTTCAGTCCTTTTTGTATAATGTTGCAATATTGTTTTGTTAATTTCAGGATAAAGTGCAAATTACCCAATTAGAGGGGTTAACTTGCAAAATGCACATGCTGAGATGTTCCTATGATGATAAGACATCATAAGAATGCATATGATATGGTGTTATGGATTCCACAAGCTTGGGCACCAAGATATAGCTTGTAGAGTAATCCTTGTGCTTTAAAACCTTATTTTGGTGTAAAGTGCAATTTACCCAAAACAGGGTACAACATGAAAAATATACCCTGTAGAGTATCTTTCATGACTCTTGGCATCAAGTAGGGTAAAGAAAATGAGGAGGGTGCCTCATTTGAATGATCAAATAAGAAAGATAACCTTAATATCTAAATAACCAAGTTTTAAGCAAAATGGCCTTTCATATATATAGCTTATTAAGATATATGGTTTCTTTCCTTTAACCTTGGATAAGAGAGAGGTTTTGCATGTGAAAAGGAGGAAGAAATGTGGCCAAGGGTGGTGTGAGCATGATTGGATAGGTTTAAGAAATAAAAGAAATAACTATCTTTTTCTTTGCCTTGATAATACCCAAAAATATATAAGCACCCTTTTTACTCAAAGCAAAGGATCGTTCCTTTAGTTCTTTCTCCTCACCTTCTTGCTTTGTACCGACCAAGGGGGAGCTCTGTAATAGAGGAGGACTACCGAGTTAGTTTGAGTAATCTTTGATCATCACCTAGCTCGAATTCTTGGAGGAAAACCTAATACAAGGTTGGGTTGTTAGTTTTCCTTATACAAATCTTCTTTCTAGCCATCTTCTCCATCCAAATCTTGAAGAACAGACCTTGGAAAACCTTTGGAGCTTCATCCACCATTAAATATATGAAGCTTGGAGCTTTGGATCAGTCCTAGAGGCGGGTTTTATAACTCTAACCCTTAAGTTTTGTTAATGCATCTTCTTCTCCTAGAATCGTTACTTATTCTTATCCTTTAGACACCTTTGTGTGTTCTTACTAGCAATTCCGTGAAGAACAGCCCCTGTTCTTGAGGTAGAAGATGATGATGTTATTTCCAATTTTTATCCTAAATCTTGCTTTAGCAAACGGTCTCCCAACTTTTGCAAATGATTTCCCAAACCGTTTGGGAGCAAACGGTTTCAAACCGTTTGAAAGCAAACAGTTTCAACCAAGAACACATGGAAGCAAACGGTCCAAGACCATTTGGGTGTCTTGACCAGGCGTTGACCATTTGGAGGTCTGTTTTAAATAATGTGGACTAATCATGTACCAAAAATTATCATCTAATTCCAAGTAAAGCACCAATTGAAGGCACATTAGTCACCTAAACCCTAATCGGGTCTATTGCTGATTTCAATAATACAATCATGTTGAAGTTTGGGTTGAGTGGCCCAAACGGTTTCAAAACCTTTTGGGGATCACCCAAACGGTCTCAAGACCGTTTGGTGATCACCCAAGACCGTTTGGAGGTCTAGGGTTAAGTGGGGTTGACCAATTGAGGGTCCAATGATATCAAGTTGTTGAACAATTAAGTGTTGATTTGGTGACCAAATCTAGGGTTCAACCCTTAAGAGAATGACTTGGTTTTTGATGAAATAATGGGAAACGGTCTCAAGATCATTTGGGGAATGTCCAAACGATCCCAAGACCGTTTGGGGGTCACCCAAGACCGTTTGGAGGTCTAGGGTTGACCATGGTTAAGTGGTTGAAGATTGAAAGGCAACAAGCTGAAGTATAATCGATTAGTGACCTAATGATCAAATCAATGATTCAAACCTTAATAGGTTGAGTTAGATTTTTGTGTTGACTTGAGAAAACAGTCTCAAGACCATTTGGAGGTCATCCAAACGATCCCAAGACCTTTTGGGGTCAGGTCATGACCAAATTGAATGATGGTTCAATGGTTTCAATGTCAATTAGACTCATGTTGATACATGTTGAAGGGTGATCGATTCTAAACCCTAATTCAATTGATCCAAGCCCTAATTGGTGATCAATTGAGGGTCAAATCAGTTGAGGGTTGACCTAATTGACTCAATTGATAATTGTCTAACAAGTGCATGAACGATTGAGGGGTTCAACCTTGGAAACCCTAACTCAATTGAAGTGGTTGAGACACTTTTTGGTCCATGCGGTTTTGAGATGGTTTGGACCAAACGGTCTCAAGACCAAACGATTTTGATGCTCATGCGATTTCAAGAACGGTTGTGTCCATGCGGTTTCAAAGTCAACTAGGCCAAACGGTCTTCATGACCAAACGATTTTGAGTGTGCACTTTACCAAACGATTTCAAAGTCAACAAAACCAAACAGTCAACACCACCAAACGGTTTCAAGGTTTGTTCAAGACCGTTTGGGGGTTTTGTGTGAAATACCGTTTGAGGTCTAAAAAGGTTAAGATCGTTTGATGCCTTAGTGGTCAAGATGGTTTAGTAGTTGACTAACCTAAACCTCATAGATACCTAAAGTGATTAAGGGGCCAAGTAATTAGTTGACTAATGCACATTATGATCAATAGTGAACATTACAAAAGTACCCTTGATGGGATAGATTAACCAATACCCTTTGATCAAGTGAACCTTAAATGACCACAATAGTAATGACACAACCCATGATGTCAGTGTTGATTTGACTTAGCCTAATCATATGAGATGTAAATATCATCTTATAGAAAGAGGAGAGAGAAGACTCCTCATTTAAATGAGAATCAAGTAATAAGCTTACAATATGTGTGAATGTACCTAATTAGGGTATGATCCTTTATAGTGAGATTATGGAAACCCTAATTATGATGGTTAATGAATCTTAACCTAATTTGAGGGCATTAATAAAAGTAATCCTCATACATAATGATAGTATGATTTTAATTCATTGCAAATGTGAATAGTAAACCCTAAATCTAGGGTAATGTGATGTAATGTGAATAGTAAACCCTAATCTAGGGTAATATCATGTAATGTGAATAGTAAACCCTAATCTAGGGTAATGTGATGATATGAACAGTAAACCCTAATTATGGGATATGCTTTTAAGCATGAAACTCTATGATTGAAGTATGAAATAAGGAATTACTATTCCTAATTAAGCTAAGGGGTTGAATAACCCTAATTGAATAGGGAAAACCTAAGCCTATTAAGGGCATAGTGGTATAACCCTTGAATTGAAAGGTTATCTTTGTTTTGCAATTTGCTGATATAGAGATAAATTGCCTATTATCGCATGAATTAATTATGCAGGTTTTTAAGAAATGGTGAACATAGTCAGGTAAGGGCTATGATGTCATATTTATTAAGGAACTTTATAAGCTTTGAAAGTAATGATATGCTATGTTGCCTAGTGAGAGGTAACATATGAGATTGATAGGCTATGATAGCCATGAGAAATATATGCATTGTTACAAACAAGGCCATGTTGTTAAATGACTGAATGATTATATGTTACTTGGTAACAAGTGTTATGATGATCTAAGGGTTTGAACACCCATGTTTCTGAATCATAATGATAAGATGGTTAGGGATTGATATCCCAATGATAACTGGATGTGAAATGAACTTGATACAATTAATACTCGTTCTTTAAAGTAATCGTTTTAATGGTTTATGTTTGAAAACATGTCTGATGCTAAAAGAATGCCATAATGTACTTAAATAATCAAGTATAATGATATCATGTAGAGCCCTGACCATAGATCCATCATTGTCAGAAGTTAAATGATGGTGAAACAGGTTTTCCTAAGGGAACTCCTGGAGAGCATACTTTTGAGTATGTGGGGGTTATGGACGTGAATATCCTTACGTCCTAATGTAGGAATTGATGTGAGATGTAAATTTAATCTCTCAATCCTTCATTATATGTTTATGCCGGGATGATGTATCGCTAATCTCCCGATGATGTTGTTAATGTCGCATCGATGAGTTTCCCAGTCACAAACCTTTCTATTCACCTAACTGACTCCACAAAGGTGGCAAACTTCTCTCTATTCTCTAGAGAAGATGCAGGTGTGGTCAAATCAGCGTTCAAACCCTTCTCAAAATGTCAAATCCTCTCCTCATCTGTAGCGGCCATGTGCGGACAGAACTGTAGAAGCTCCATAAACTTAGCTTCATACTCACTAATGTTCATTGGTCCTTGCCTTATTTGCTCAAACTGAGACATTTTCTCATCTAGGTAAGTCATGGGAAAATATCTACTAACATATTCATGTTGAAATTCTTCCCATCCGACTTCAACACCTGGCCTTTTGCCTTCTTCTATGGCCCACCAATGGCCAACACTCCCTTTCAACAGGTACACCGCATGTCTAACCTTCTCTGCTTCAGGGATATTAAGAATTATGAAGGCCTTTTCCAGCTCAGTCATCCATAAGTCTACGTCTGTTGGGTCAACTATACCAGCATAATCAATGGCTCCTACCCGGTGAAGCCGTTCAAAAGTCTTGCCAGCTCCATGTCCCTCATTGTGAGCTGGTGCCCTAGGTGCATGTGGTGGCATCCTATTCTCCATATGTGTCATAGTCACCATGAACTGCCCAAACATAGCATGGAAAGCTGGGTTTTCTAGTGTAGCTTATCAAGCTGGGGATGTTCATGTACTAGTTCTTCTCTAGCCTAATCCCTTGCACCACTTCCCGATGCAGCACCACTACTTTCAACAGCATGTTGTTCGTGTGATCCAGCCATCTTCAAGCTTTACTTCTTCTCCTGAGAGTAGAAGTCACTATCAGATAAACTGAAAGACACTAGAACAGACTCAACGACCTTAATCCTATGTCTTTGTAGACTCAGTGAACCTTAGGCTCTGATACCAAAACCTTTGTGACGACATTCACCAAGCTGACAAACAAATCATCATTTATTAAGCGGAATAAACATAAATAGAGGATTGACAAAAATCACTAAAAATTAAAACCATTTGCAAAGAGATCCATTTCCAGGAAACTCTGATAACAAGAACCAAATATTATATATACATTTTGGTCCACAAAGTACATACCATGTACCTTCTCTTCTCGAGGATTACATACAATAGTTGCTCTGTTAAATCTACACATAAGCAACATAAAACCTCGAGGCATTCAATGCCAAAAATCTCAGATCGATCATAAAAGCACTAACTACTGACTCCAAGGACCTGAGAGCATAGAGATGACACATAGGACTCATAACTACAAGACACTACAGTTAGTATCTCCACCTGAGATATCATTGTTGTCCCTGATGCTGCTATCCTTCCCCTGGTGTATGGTTCCTGTCTCCTAGTTCACGTCCACCTAAAAATGTTGGTGATCAATAGAGTGAGACCCATGTCCCATCGAGAGATATAACTCTCTGCCATAAACATTATTATTTCAGATAAACAGTAATAAATTGAGCAGAGGAATCTCTATTGAAAAGCATGATTTAATCATTATTAAGCAGAATAGAGAAATATCAACTTTTAAAGCATTACAACTGTACATGATAAAGCAGTAAATCATCTATTCTTTTTAATAAGGAATATTAAGAACATGTATAATATCTATCCATTTAGGATACAATAAGAAATGTAACATCAACCAATGATTTCCGTAATTTGTCCTTAAGCAAATATGCTACATGGCTGATCACATTTTACAATCATTCTTATGCCTTGAGGAAGTGAGCCGTATCGCTCAAATCCAACCTTTGGTTGCAAAACCCAAATCCGATGCCATACAAGATCAAAGGAAGAGCCGACTCCATGATCTCATCTGTCTCGGTCAGTGCGAGACCACAAGCAGGACCACAATCTCTTGCTTAAGTGACCTCAGTCACAGGGTTAGCTCCCATAGGCTACCCTTTCTCTAGCCCGCCTTGGTATAGGTCCTGATGCTAGTAAATCTGAGCCACGTGCCAGTTCACTATGCTCTTTGAGCCATGAACGCATTCATTCTCTATCACACTGAGCCATGGGCCTGTTCACCATGCTCTTATACATATCTTGAGTCTACAATCGAAATTGCACTCTAATCCTCCTATTTTCGGCTTCCACATATCTTGGAGCACATGTCATCATATAAGTATTAAATCATACTTATCATTGTTCCATGTACTTAGGAACACACATCATCATCATCATACCTTATTATGTTGACTTGACCTCTTACTAAAGTACATACATCTATGCTTATCATAGTGTATTGAATTTATTACTTTCATAGGCATCAAGGGATAATCATTCTAAATGTATTAATCACCTAAATACTTTAGAGGTACTTCCACTGAAATTAACTTTGAGATACTCTTCAACCACTTATGGGGTTATTAATACTTACATGGTTTGAATCAATTGGACCTTCAAACGGTTTGGGCCAATTGAACCTTAAAATGGTTTGGCCCTAAACCTTCAAACGGTTTGAGACCGTTTAGACCTTCAAACGGTCTGGTCCTAATCCTTCAAATGGTTTGAGACCGTTTAGACCTTCAAACGGTCTTGGTCCTAAACCTTCAAACGGTTTGAGACCGTTTAGACCTTCAAACGGTCTTGGTCCTAAACCTTCAAATGATTTGAGACCGTTTAGACCTTCAAACGGTCTGGTCCAAAACTTTCAAACGGTTTGAGACCGTTTAAACCTTCAAACGGTATAGTCCAAAACCTTCAAATGGTTTGAGACCGTTTAGACCTTCAAACAGTTTGGTCCAAAACCTTCAAACAGTTTGAGACTGTTTAGACCTTCAAACAGTCTGGTCCAAAGCCTTCAAACGTTTTGAGACCATTTAGACCTTCAAACGGTCTGGTCCAAATCCTTCAAACGGTTTGAGACCATTTAGACCTTCAAACGGTCTGGTCCTAATCCTTCAAACGGTTTGAGACCATTTGGACCTTCAAACGGTCTGGTCCAAATCCTTCAAACGGTTTGAGAGTGTTTAGACCTTCAAATGGTCTTGATCTTTATATCCTTAAACGGTCTTGAACCTTTTGCTCATCAAACGGTTTTGAAACCGTTTCAACCCAAGACCCTCAAACAGTTTGAAGAACAATTAACCCTAAACGGTTTGAGACCGTTTGATCTTCAAACGGTTTGAGACCGTTTGATCTTCAAACGGTTTGAGACCATTTAGTCCTCAAACAGTTTGAGACCATTTGTTCAATTCAGAGATGAAACCGTTTGAACCTAAATTAAGGTTTTGACATCAATTGGTCTAGGGTTTCGAAACCAATTGAGTTCTAAATGTTTTGAAATAGTTTGGCCATCCAAAGTTGAGACCATGTGTACTAGATTAGGTTGAAACCATTATACCTTTACACATTCTTGAAACCATTTAGCCTCTAACGGTTTGAAACTGTTTGATCTCTAATGGTTTTGAAACTGTTTGGTCACCAAACGGTTTGAAATCATTTGGTCTCTAACGGATTGAAACCGTTTGACCAACAAAAATAGAAACTATTTGTTTTTTATATTCTTGAGGTGTGTGCTAAGATGATATCATCATCATCAAGCTTCATACCTCTAAATTCTACTGTCATATGTATGATGATTTCTTCAATTATTCAAGAAGAAAATAAAAGATCAAATATGATGAGAAATTGAAATCAATAATAACATTGATGGGTTCAAGTTATATAACCCGCCTTCAAAGTAGCTTCAAATCTTCAAGCTTATCGTCTCTAATGGTGAAATAAGATCCTTCAACTATCCAAGGTTCGTTTCCAACTCTTTGGATGCAAAAGATAGCCAAGGTTGAGCATTAGATGGAAGAGAGAAGAAAATGAATGTTGAAATCCGATTTCAGCCATCAATTCAAGGTTGAAGATGATCATGGAGCTTACCTTCAACTTGGGGAATGCTTTCCTCCTGTTCCTAAGATCCTTGGTCGTCGGACGAAGTAAGGAAAGAAAGTGGTTTGCAAAAATAGCCTTTCAAGTATGGAGAAAATTGAGTACATATAATTGATTTTCTAGGAGAGAGAAAGTAGGAGAAAATTCATCCACTTTCTTGCCACATGCCCCCTCCCTTCCTTGCTTCCGAAGCCAACTTCCTTGCCCTCAATATCCTCTCAATTATCCTTGAATTAAAAGCAACCACTTAAGCACCTTAATCATTATAATACTATTATCCATTTTTAGTGGACATTACTTTTTAATTAACAAATGTGAGTGGATTTCTTCACCTACTTAAGATATTTCGGTGCCACTCAAAGAATATGGACGTCCTCCCAGTATAGTATTTCAACCACAACCTTTTTAGTTGATGGCACTTCAATTAATATATTTATTTTTGCTACAAAATAAATTCGGGTTTTCAATTATGCTTATTTCTTGATTATTTTATTATCAAGATTATTTCTCCTCAAAAGTAGTTCAAACAAGACACCCCATTCTTTTTTCTTTTCTCTAAATGATACCAAGAAATAATAGGGACACTCTTGAAGTGGTATTTTACATATTCAACCCTAGATTTTGGGTATTTTGCAAATTACACCAAAACTAGCATTCAATACACAATCATTACTCAAACAAGCTCCTTCTTGGAACTTAGGCTTCCACAAGCCATACCTCAACATCATTCTCATTCTTATGATGCTATAACACTTGATGAACATTTATCATGTAAGATTTACAAGGTAACCCCTTAAATTGGGTAATTTTCATTTTAGTCTAAAATAGGTAAAATATTGTTTCAGCATTATCCAAATAGGACCAAAATTGAAACGTAAGCTCTCCTTTAGTATTAATTACTTTTCAAAAGATAAAGACAAGAATCTAAATGACTTACTTAAGCAAAAATTCTCGGGTTAGGCCTTAACCCAGGTCAGGGATGTTACAATCTCGCTCGTGAACAGTACTGCACATAGGGTGCTTCTTGCGATGCGATTTTCTCGCGTGTTAGTTGGTCATTTTTTGAGATTTTTTGTCTGTTGTGTCTGGGAGAGTGATGTGCACCTTTTAAGCCCTAAACCTTGGCCTAAATTTCTGTTTTCACAAAACCCCTAAATCCTTGAGCCACTAGACATCTCGACTCCTTAGCTTACACCCCTTCTTTGACCCTTGCCTATAAACAAGGGTATTTGGGTGTACGTGGTTTCTCGAGAAACTATTATACACTCTTAATTGCCTCACACACCAATGGTTTGTTCGTTGACATCCCAGTTTGTACTCTAGGTTTGTGGTGCCATTCTCGAGCTCTTGGTGGAACCAGCAAACCAATTGAGCATGTTGGTGAGTTCGTAACCTTTTGTTCTTCCTTTCTTTGCACTTGATTTCTCGAATCATCATGTTTCACAAAATTGCCCAATTCTCATGCTCACTGTTATTCACAAGGGTGGCGACCATGGTGTGTCCTGGGGAGGAGGAGAATCCCCCACGTGATTTTACACCTATACCCTTCTGCTTCTTTTCTTTCTTTGTTTTATCGTGCAGGGGTAATTTAGTCTTTTCACTGTGGTTTCCTTTGCTTTGGGCGATGTCAACCGAGAAGCTGACTGGTGATGTAGCCACTTCCTATTGGGCCAAGTCACAGGTCAGCCCCACTCTCTCTCTCTTGCCTTCTTGCGAGTTTGTCACTTACATGGAATGTTCTGATTGGACGAGCTTTAAAAATTCATAACTAATTATCTACTTATCCAAAAATTATAAAAAAATAGTCATTGGATTCAGATAAATAAGAGCTATCTTATGGAGTTGGTTATGTTGACAAAATATAATGTTGAAAATATGTGAATTTAATGGATTTTTCCTTAATAAATAATAACGTGCAAAATTCATACCTAATAATCTATAATTCAAAAAATATAATAAAATATGTTTTAAACTTAGAAAAAGATAAAAAAAATGTGGCATGGTTTTGAGAACCAAATTCACTAATATTAAAAGGGTGATTTTTAGGGTTTGAATAATCAATGTGAAATTCACCTAAAATATACATATATGCTTTATAGGTTCTTTAGGGGCCTAGACTTGGATCTAGAAGTGACTTTGGTCTACTTAGACTCTGAAGAGAGGTATATTTACATCCCCAATTATTCTTATTTGAGAAATAACCTATTTTTATCATTCTCTTAGTCCTATAGACATTAGCCTACACCTTATCTTATTCTTTTGAAAAATATTCTTCATGTGAAGTATCTTATTTGTTACTGATCTTGTGATCAAGTATGGACATTCTCTTGCTTCTTTATAATGATTTGTTCATGTTGGAACTCTATATGATGATATGTGATGTCTTTTGCCCACTTATGAGGTGGATGTATATGTTGGTCACTTTTGTGGTGACTACTTTGTTTAATCTGACTATACTTTCTACTTGCCTCTACATTAAGCATGCTATGTGATTTAGTATAACTAGAGTAGTGTAATTGCATTGGTTTTTGGGCAGATGTGTATTTCCTACTTGGGGCAGTATGCACTTGTTATTTTTGGGATGGAGGTGGCCCCATACCCGAGTTTCAAATTTGTGAGGTTTAGCATACTTTTATACATTGGGAGTTTGGCAGTACGTCATTCTCTATCAGGTTTCAAGTTTGTGAGACTTGGCCAACTTTGTTTTTATATTGTTCTAGGGTTATGTTTATCTCACATGCATGTAGGTTGTTATGGGTTTTGTGCCAAAAAATGTTATGTGTGCTAGTCTGGCACAATTTTGATTGTTTTAATGTCAAGTATCATTTAATTGTGATTATGTTTTCTTGATACCCATATAGGTGGTACTTATCTCTTCTATGGGAATCTTCACTATTTGATGTCCTTTACTCCATATATTGCTCAATTTCCTTTTTAGTATGCACATACAGACCTTTTCTGATGTCTTCTATTTTTGTCTCCTTGTTGGGGTATGCTTCTGACCCTAGGTGAAGGATATGGAGGACATGTCATTAAGATATGGAATTAGCTTAAGACATTAAATCTTGGAGACAATCTTGATGTGGTTTAGATTTCCCTCTACATGGATCCTTATGATGTACCTTTACATGTAAGTTTAAAATATTTTTTTGTAACCTTATGATAAATTGAATATAGTCAATGCTTTTATTCCATTGCTAAACTTTGGTTGTTTTGGTTACCATTAAATAAGATTTGAAAATTTTACACCCACTCCATCATACCTTTTGGGTGTGTTTGGACTGGAGGTTTTGTTGTTCAAAATTTTAGTAGGGAGTGGATCCCCTCTGGGATCCCACTCCTTACAGTTCCTCCCACGACAGAGGAAGGAAGAAGGAGGAAAGAAGATCGCCATCACTATTTCTTTGACCAAAAGGGCCAACAGAACCAGACCATCATTTGTGGCCATTGCCC
The DNA here is from genome assembly GCA_963693085.1 of Alisma plantago-aquatica. Classification (NCBI taxonomy): domain Eukaryota; kingdom Viridiplantae; phylum Streptophyta; class Magnoliopsida; order Alismatales; family Alismataceae; genus Alisma; species Alisma plantago-aquatica. The sequence goes on along the minus strand of OY856413.1, from coordinate 296,444,012 downwards.
GGTCACCATCGGTGTATCCCCTGGTCCCCTTCTTTGAATTTTTTTCCTATCCCCATATTTTCCTTCCTACAGTTCTACATGTATCCATACTTTTGTAAAGTCAAAATGATACTCATGAGAATGAGTGGCTAAACTCTTTACTTTCATTTGGAGTAGCCACTAAGTCTCTCCAAACATGTATATACTTACATCCTTTTGAATATATATCCTTAGCAACAACTATCTCCATACTCTTATTCTTAAATGCTTCACTTGTATGCTTAGTTACCATCTTGTGCTGTTTGATTTTTAATGCCCCAAAAGAGTAGTATTAAGGTTATCTAAGTGTTATGGAGTTGCATGAATGCATGAAAATGTTGGAATGATAAAGCTAATGGTCATATGGTTTGCTTTGTGATTGTTTTTTTTTTCATATCAAGAGCGAGACAACCTTATAATCTAGATCTATCCTAAGCTCGAGAGAGGAGGGAATAAACATAAATGATGATTGCTTGTAATCTTGCTAAGGGTGTACAAAAGGGTGTGAGTATTGCATGTTGGTGAGAGACCTTATTAGGTGAAACCCGATCCAAATTCCCTTTCATATTTTGGTTGCATCCTTTCCTATTATATTTTATTCTCCTATTTTGTTTATTTTTCTCTTGCTTTTATTGCTTTGTTTGGAGCAAAACCGTTCCCTCGGGAGCACTGTCTTGATCTATCCTTTTGTTTGGTGTATTTGAGTCTAAGGCTCTACGTTCCTATCACATACCAACTTTATCCCTATGGTTTGACCCCGATCTACTACATTGAATCCCGTATAATAGTTGTGGGGGATTGAGTGTCTAGTTATAAATCTAAGAGTCTGACTACTTTAGATCCACTCCGTTTTGGACGTGTGATTTAGGCCGGTCAACTTTTTGGAGCTATTGCTGGGGACAAGGAAAATCGGTATTGTTGAGAACATGAGTCTACTCACTATACACCCATGCCTCAAACTTAGCAATAAGGTTGATTGCACAAAACTTTATATCTACCATGTCTACTTCTTGGAATATTTCATTCTACACATCCAGTTCTCTAACTCAACTGTGTGATCTATTTGGGTAGTCTAAAGAAAAGCAGATTTAATCAACACCTCACCCTCTTTTCACGACACCATGTTTCCTTGTAGAGACGGTAGTCTTATTGGGGAGGATCAAAATGCAAGAGTCCAACATAATTTCCAACCAGAAACCAAAGAAGAACGATAAGAACGCTACTTTGACGGTCATCTCCATGAGGAAGAAGAGCGTGAAGAGCGACGAAAAGAGGAGCGGCATCACCATCACGAACACCGCCTCCACTACAACAAAATGCACATAAGGAATTATCAGGATTGCGAGTGTGATCATGATAACAACAAAGAGGAAGACAAAAAAGAAGATAAAACACTTAGGGAATTGGCTTCCACTAGAGCTAATGAGTCAAGATTCCCAATCGTCATCCCACGCTTCAATGCAGCTAATTTCGAGCCAAAACTCGATGTCATCTCAATGATTCTATACAAGCCTTTTCCAAGGGAATTTGAAGAATAAGAACCCCTACCATCATCTTGACGCCTTCAAAAATATCTGCGACACCATCAAGATGAGGGGAGTGCCAAAATAAAGTATATATTGCAAGGGATATATTTTTCTCTTAGAGGATAAAGCTCTATCTTGGTATCTTAACCTATCCCAACAATATATGGATGGAGGCCCCTCACACATGCTCTCATCACTCAATTCTACCCCACTAAGAAGAAAATTTGAAATAGGAAAAAGATCACTTTCTTCATGTAAAAGCCTGGAGAAAACCTTCATGAAGCTTGGGAATGGTATCAAGAATATCAAAGGGACCGTACTCACCACAATCACCGCAAAGGATTTTTGGTGACAACGTTTTACAACGGGTTGACTCCTACGGAGCGTACCTCATTGTATGCAGCCATCGAGAGTGATTTCCTTGGAAAGAAGTGGAGCAGAACTATGAGGATCATCAACAACATGGATGCACTACAAACAAGCATGGAGTATGAGAGAAGTGATAGAGAACAACCAAGAAAGTTGGTTCTAAAGGGCCTTTAGTTGAAGCCAAAGCCACAGAAACCATCACAACTCAAATTCATAAGATTGCCACAGATGTCAAACAACTAAAAGACACTGGAGGCAAGAGTAAGAAACCTATTGAGAAAGTCGTGAAGTGTGTCACATATGGTGATGGAGGCCATGGAGTCAACAATTGTATCTATACATGACTGGAAGAAAGTGAAGAAAGTGAAAGTGAAGAAGAGACATCAAATGTCTCTTATGTAAATTTTAAATGGCTGGACCATCTAGGATTCAATTACGACAACAAAGATGTTGCTGAGAACTCTCATCAACTAAGTGGTTTGTCTAAACCACCTCCCAGATTTGATAAGAAAGGCGTACCAACTCAATATACCAGAAATACTAGCTATCAGTCAAATAAGAACAATTATCAAAATGAAATAAAAATGCTAGTTGTCAAAATCAAGGACAAAATCAAAGTCACAATCAGACCAAGGATAACAACCAGCCTTACATGATCGCTGAATTTTTCAATTTTGCAAAGAGGTAAGCTTCGGTAAATGACCAACTTACCCAAAGAGCCATCACCAACTTAGGAGTTTTAACCACTATGCAAACTTAGATGGTAGACATACAAACACATCAAAGACAAATTGATCAACAACTGGCCCATCTGGCAGAGCTTGTGAAGAATCCTTTAGGGAAAATCTCGCGGAACACAGAGACCTCTAAGATGGACACCCTTTGATCTGGGAGGACACTGGAAGATTCGGGTACTAAGAACACCATAGAGAAAAGAGACTGTAATGAGCCACAACTTGAAAAAGTAATTGTGCAAGAAGAATCTGAAAGAGAAGAGTGCACTGATAAGGACAAAAAAGAATAGAAAAGCAAAAAGAAGAAGGGTACAAATGTCAAGAACCTAAATCCTATAGAAGAGGCCTTTACACAAAGAAATCCCTATGCCCCGAGAGTCTCGTTTCCCCACAAAATGATTCAGGTTCATCTGAAGAAGAGATATGAGAAGTTTATGGAGGCAATAAAGAAGTTACATCTAGATATAATATTTCTGAAGCAATTGAGGAGATGCATATATATGCTAAATTCTTCAAGGACTTAATAAAAAAAAGGAGAGGGGACCACATTGAGATAGCACAATTGTCCAAAATGTCAAGTGCCTTTGTTCAAGCTGAATTGCCTACAAAGAAGAAAGATCCAGGGGTATTCAATATACCCTTTTGTGTTGGAGATAATGTAGAAAGAAAAGGGTTTGCTGACTTGGGAGTGAGCATTATCCTTATGCCACCGATCCTAGCTCAAAGGCTCAGATTGATGGAAATGGTGAAAACTAGAATAAGAATCGAGTTAGCCAACCACACCTTTACAAAACCAGTGGGAATAGTAGAGGATGTCTCAATTCGGGTTGGGAAATTATTTATACCATGTGATATAGTGGTGATCGACACTATTGAGGACCCAAAGTGCCCTATGATATTCGAAAGACCCTTCCTAGCCAAAGGAAGAGATCTAATAGACGTGGCATAAGGGATTATTACCCACTGAGTTGGTAATGATCACATAGATTTCCATGTACAAGACACAATGAGGGGACCCACTCTCTTTGAATCAGCTTACTTCATGGATAACTATAACCAATATTGTGAAGAAGTGAAAGAGGATAAGGCCATTGTGGGTCCACTCATGTGAGCCTTGAATAGCCCTAACACTAGTTTGGAAGACCCAGACATGGTCAAGGTTCTGGACTACTTGAATCAACATGATGAAGAGGAATTCAGTGATGAGGAATAAGTAACCTTCGAAACCAAAAAGTATGCATCGCTTGAACAAACCCCTGAAGAGAAGGAAGCAGCAAAACCAAAGCCAGAATTAAAGCCACTGCCTGAAGGGCTGAAGTACAAATTTCTTGATGACGAAGAGAGGAATTTGGTGATAGTTAATGCAGATTTAATGGATGAACAAATGGAAAAGTTACTGAAGCAACTCAGACAACATAGGAAGGCTATAGTATATGTTGTAGAAGATATCAAGGGCCTCAGTCCATCTCTATGCATGCACAAAATCAACCTAGAAGAGACTGCTAAACCGCTAGTTCAACCACTAAGGAAATTAAATCAAATGTTAAAAGAAGTAGTAAAGAAAGAGATAATAAAACTACATGATGCAAGGATCATCTACCCCATCAGTGATAGCAATTGGGACAGCTTGATGTTGTACCAAATAAGGGAAGGATGAAGGTAGTGAAAGGAAACAATGGGGGTGAAGTGGCTACTTGAATAGTTACTGGCTAGAGGATGTGTATTGACTACCACAAGCTCAATACCTCCATGATAAAAGACCACTTTCTCCTACCATTCATTGACCAAGTCCTAGAAAGACTTGCAAGACAATCCTATTTTTTCTTTCTTGATGGATATTCTAGATTTTATCAAGTCCCTATCCACCCTAATGATCAAGAAAAGACTACTTTTACTTTTATCTATGGGACATACACCTTCATACGAATGCCTTTAGGATTATGTAATGCACCAACTACTTTTCATAGGAGTGTGATATCCATGTTTTCAGATTTCTTGGATGACATAATGGAGGTATTCATGGACGAATTCCTAGTGTATGGACCTAACTTTGATAGATGTCTTGAAAACTCATCAAAGGTATTATAAAGATGTGAGGAAAAGCAACTTGTGATTAATTGGGAAAAATGCCATTTTATGGTAACAGAGTGCATTGCACTAGGGCAAAAAGTCTTTGAGAAATGCATGGAAGTAGACAAGTGTAAGATAAAAGCTATATCAAAGTTTCCCCCACCAAAGTCCATCACAGGAGTGAGGAGTTTTCTGGTATATGTTGGATTACAAAAGGTTCATCAAAGATTTTTTCAGAATTTTTGAAACCTTAGTCAAACCTCCTTGTCAAAGATCCTGATTTTGATTTCTCTGATAAATTTCTCGAATCATTCAATTTTCTAAAAAATGCCCTGACCTCAGCCCCTATACTCCAAGTACTTGATTGGGGATTGCCTTTTGAAATCATGTGTGATGCCAACAATTAAGCCATTGGAGTTGTACTAGGAAAAAGAAAAGATAAGAAGCACCACATGCTCTATTATGCTAGTAGAACTCTTGATGAAGCCCAGATAAACTACACCACAACCGAGAAAGAAATTCTAGAAATAATGTTTTCTTTCGAGAAATTTAGATATTACTTAATCAGATCAAAGGTGAAGGTGTATACGGATCACATGGCGATCAAATATCTCATGCAGAAAAAGGACACAAAATTGAGACATTTGTGATGGGCTTTATTGCTAGAATATTTTGATCACAAGATCATAGACAAGAAAGGAATGAAGAACATGGTGGCTGACCACTTGTCCAGAATAGTACACACTAAAGAAAATTAGATACCAGTGAACAAAAATTATGTAGATGAGGCCTTGATGATGGCCAAGTTGGTGGATCTAAAGCTTCCTTGGTTCGCTAATATCTATAATTATCTAGCTTGTGAGCAGTAGCTTCCCAAGATAACCTATAATCAGAAGAAGAAACTTTTCTTTGAGCTGAAGAATTTTTACTGGGATGACCCTCTTCTATTCAAAAGGTGTTCTGACAATTTATACCAAAATTGTGTACCAGAAGAAGAGGTGCCTCAAATCCTCAAGAAATGCCATGCCTCACCTTATGGAGGTCACCATGGAGGCAAAAGGACTGCAAATAAATTCTTACAGTCAGGCTTTTATTGGCCGACACATTTCAAAGATGCTATGTCTTTTATCAAGTCCTGTAAGGAATGCCAACTAGTTGGAAATATTACAAAGATAAATGAGATTCCTATGTTTGAATGGGTGGAAGCAGAGATCTTTGTTGTTTGGGGAGTGGATTATATGGGACCCTTCCCTCCCTCCAGAGGAAACAAGTACATTGTCATCGTAGTAGATTATGTCCTTAAATGGGTACAAGTTGTAGAAACCCCCACTTGTGACTCTAAAGTAGTTGTGAGGCTATTTGAGAAGACCATTTTCCTATATTTGGGGTTCCATACACTGTCATTAGTGATGGGGGGCCCCATTTCATGAAAAAATAGTTTGAAGCACTGTTAAAGAAGTATGGGGTCAAGCATAAAGTATCCACACCATACCACCCCCAGACATCAGGACAAGTCAAAGTTTCAAATTGACAGATTAAGAAGATATTAGAGAAAACCATTGGCAGGATCCTTAAGGATTGGTTCATGAAGTTAGATGATGCCATGTGGGCATATAGAACAACTTACAAAATGCCAATAGGGAGGACCCCCTACCGGCTCACCTATGGAAAGTCGTGGAATTTTCCAATAGAACTAGAGCACAAGACTCCTTGGGCCATGAAGTTCTTAAATATGGATCTAGATACAGCTAGAAGGAAAATGTATCTATAGCTTCACAAGCTTGAAGAATTGAGGCTACATGCCTATGAGAACGCCCACATCTATAAGAAAAGAACAAAGGTGTGGCATGATGTCCACATAAAGTACAAGGATGTCTCTGAAGGAGATAAGGTTTTGTTGCTTAATTCAAGAATCATGTTATTTCTAGGAAAACTAATGTCCAGATGGTATGGACCCTTTTATTGTCAAGATTTACCCATCTAGGGTGATGAAGATTACCTCTGAAAAGATAGATACTTTTAAGGTGAATGGCCACAGAGTCAAAAGATATTATGAGGATGAAGCTTTTGTAAAAAGATCAGAACTAGAGCTAGAGGAGCCCATGCCTGCTCCAACTAAAAATAATTGAGAAGCTAGAAACAAGAGTCAATCTAAAGACTTTGAATTAGCGCTTCTTGGGAGGCAACCCAATGATTTCCCTTTTTTTCCATATCTTTCCTATCCCCTTTTCCATATAATAAACTATTTGTATTTTAATAGGTCTTACTTCAATTCCCTAATGCCTTTTGAATTTAGTAAGTAATAGACTTTTGTCAAAATTTTATCTACAAAAAAATGTTTACAACTTGGTTGTTAGGATTTATTATGCAAATAATAAAATTAATGAAGTTTGTGTCCTTCATTACAGGAATAATTTTTTTTGGGCCATTAGTTGATCTCAACCATCGGTTAGTACCCGGAAGACCCACTAGTTGATATCATTCTGCCTCAACCATTGGCCGAGTAAGGTAGAACTGACACCGGGTGATTACAACAGCCAAGCCATCGACTGACAAGTGTGGACACACCATCGGTTGATAGGCGTAGATGAGCCATCGGTTGTTCAAGGTGCCTTCACCTCCTACCAAGCCATCAATTTATGATTGAAGAGGCTGAAGAGCCTACAGAAACTCCCTATGGAAGACCAAGATATAGAAAACTATATAAGGGGCCGACTAATCCTCTTCCGCCTTCCTTTTACCAAGAAACCAAGCTAAACCCTACCAAACAAAGCAGCGGAGGAAGCCAAAGCAACAGAGATGACTCTCCCCACTATTTAGCACAAAACAAGATGAAGGCATCTCCAACCAAGCTAAGGATGCCATAGTGATGCTTCCAGACCAACGGTAAGCACAAAACCCAACATCGACAAGATAAAACCTAAAACTTTGGGTTTTCCCTGACTTTATGCCACCATCTCCTTCACCTTCCTTATTACTAAATGATCTGAATTGTTGACGACCGATCATCACCATCAGTTCAGCCATCAGTTGAGCTAAGTCTTAGCTCAGCCTAAACATTGCCCGTTTCCATTTACCATCACCTATTGACCACCATCGCCTAGTACCACCATCTATTTAGATCCAATATCATCGTATGATGCAGACCATCACCTAATACAACATCGCCAATAATCATTAGATCTTACGAGTGGTTATGACCATCAGCTGTACTGACCTTCACCCTTTTTACTTCTGAGCCATCTCCTGATCTGACCATCATCTATTCTGAGCCATTAATTATTCCTAGCATTGTCTATTCTGAGCCATCGACTAAGCAACCTCTTTTCCTATTTAACCTATCGATCACTACCGTCTATTTAGATTTCCATAGGGGAAGCCTCCAACCTTAGATCAAGCATCAATTGAGGGAACCACCGACTGACCTTTCCATTGCATGTTCCAACCTTCGATTGAGGTCATTGGTTGTCACCTTCGACTGTTCTTTTTATTGTTTTAACTACTAGCTGATACCATTAGTTGTTAGGGCTCAGTACAATTGCTTTACCAAAAATTGTTACTCAGTAACTACAAATCCTTAACCTGACATATTTCCATTCCCTTTTATCCATCTAATTAATCTAGCTAGGGATACTTAGTGTATCTACAAGCATAAGATGGAAAGAAAGTAGAAAAAATACAAGTGCATGAGTCTAAGTAAACCAAGAAGATGAGAGCATCAATGACTATAGAGGGCATAGAGAGAGTGAAAAAACTGAAGGATGAACATGCGAGCTCCATTGAGCAACATGGGGAACCCACTCCTGAAAGCATCAGGGCCAGACTAGAAGTAGAGAGAGCAAAGATTTTAACCGAACCAATCCTAGATGAGTCAAAAGAGGAGGAAGAGCAGACAAAGATAGGTCTCTGAGTACACAACATCTGAGGAGGTGCCAAATCCCAAGAAGAGGATTGAGTCAGAAATTGATGAGGAGAGGCCCAAGAAAGAGGCCAAGATATCTGAGGAGAAAGCATCAATCAAGGCCACAACTCTAGAACCTCTTGTACCCGCAAACATCCCCAATCAACCAGCACATGCCAACAGAAGAGAGCAACCTGACAATCAGTTGGTGTCCATAGATGAACAACACCATGAAATATTGTGTGACATATTCAATAGGAAGAATTACAAGGTGACCAGATATGGTGACGTTAACACCTTAGAGCAACTAGGGATCTACCAGAGGGTGAAACAGAGCTCCGAGCAACTAGGAATATACAATTTCTATTTCTCAAACATGACATCTTATGAAGATTCGACATAAGAGTTCATGTCCTCCATCATTAAACTGCCCGCAAATAGCAGTGAAATCTCATAGTGTGGGGGTGAGTACAAGCTACAAGTCGGAATTATGAAGAAAGACTACATCCTAATAGAGAAGTGGATTAACACGGTCTTCACAGACTCATTTGAACAAGCACAACGTGCTCACAAAGCATAAGATGAGAAGGATGCAAAGGGGTAAGAAACTGACAAAATTTGGGGAAAGTTCTTAGGAGATCCCAAATACATTTCTGGCCAATCGAAGGCCACAATGATGCACTATGGATTCATGAGGGTAGTGAACAAAATCTTTGCAAACTCACCGATGTTCATGTCAGACACAAGGAATGTAACCAGGTTGAGCCTCCACATTCTTTGGATCCTAATGGAAGGTAAGGTAGTTAATGTAGGAAAGATACTAATTGAAAAGCTAGATGCAACAATGGGGGCACATGGTCCCCACAATTTCTACATGGGAGGGATCATCACATATATAGGACACTAGTTGGGCTACCCAAGCAAGCTTAAGTATTTCTTAGAATCTGAAGGAGATACATTGGTAGATGGCAAGTATCTGGTCGCAGTGAATGTCCTAGAAAGGACACAAAATGGATACGCCTACCGATTATGTAGAACAAAACTCTTACTACCCCTCCTGAAACTAAGCAGATATGACCTAGAGAAGCTCGTTTTCAAGGAAGAAGAGATCTCGAGGCTGACATCAAGAAAGAATGTAACCATCAACAAATACCAAAAGGATATAGCCACTAAGAAAACATCTAGAAAAAGGGTTCTCATGCGAGTCCCTAAGAAGCCAACAAAGAAACCACCTCCTCCAAAGGTGGTAGACTTGAAGACCGAAGATGTCGACATCATTGAGCAACTTGCTACAACCACTTCCCCAAAAGTGGTTGAGCACATGACAGGGACAACTACCAACCAAGAAGTAGTTATGAGACTTTCAATGAAGAAGGAAGAGCAAGGAAGCAAGATGGATGGGCATAGAGTGGTAGAAAAGATAGACATGCCTGAGAAAGAGGCGTCACAACCGGAATGAAGCTCACATTAAGGCAAGGAGTCCCCAAAAGTCTATGGAGAAGGGTAGGAAGTAAGCTCAATTAACATGCCCAAACTGAGGGCGACTGCAGTAAGGAAATTCATGGAGATAGGACCAGAGATTGACGACCTCTGTCAGAATGTCTCTAACTCTAATTTGAATTTTGCCAATATAACTGCAACTCTATTGTCATTAATAGTGCAAGTATAGAAACTGAGTGAGGACATCCAACCTGTCCGCAGTCTTCCATTACAGATGCAGTAGCTAGCTGCAAACCAACTATAGGTAATGCAAGAATTGGATGGAGTGACAAGTGAACTCACCATCCTGTGAAAAGAATGGGACAAATTGCAAGAAGAAAACATGGAGTTACAAGAGGAAGCAACAAAAAGAAAGGTGGACCTACCACCAACTATCATCATGTCTGTGGAGGCACATCAGGAAGCTCCCAAAGAACCAACATCAGACGCCAGTTTCCACCCCAGAGCAGACATGCTGATGGAAAAAATGAACACAGAGCAAGAAATGCCTAGGGATGTGACAACATCTAGATGCACCCTACCTCTAGAGGAAGAAGAGCCAACAACTTCTGCCAGCAACAAAGGAGTGCTCACTGAGGGATATGACACAACCACATCCCCAGCCTCACCCGGGCACTCAACCAATATCAATGAAGATAAAGGACTCAAAGAACAACCAAAACAAAGCACCCCAGTGCCCCTATGCTGACAGAGCCTGCAATCCCCATAGAAAAAGAAGAAGCAGTGGGAGAGAATGACGTTGAGATAGTACAATTGGAAGCAAGGAGGGAGGTCACTAAAACAACCGAAGATGTAATGGACGGGCTTGACTCGCTGTTCAGCTACAAGATCTAACCCTCACATGACTATGACAACTTTGTGAAAGAATTACTTCTGGATGAACCAATAATGGGTGGAGGATTATCTATCTCTTTTGAGAGAGAAATATAATAGATGATATCTAAAGAAGATATGCGAAATCTAGACAACATGTTTGATGAAGCATCCCCAAAACCAACAAACTGAGTCTTCCCACAACCACCTACAACCTCAATGGATGTGAACACATCACTCCCACCTGCACCACCCCTGTTGTCATGTAAGATGGCTGATATGGATATGTCATCACTTATGGGTATGTTGATATGGGACATCCATGTCCTGGATGAAATCCTCGATGATGCAAAGCTAGGACATGATATTGTCTACCACAACGACAAATATAGTGTAACAAGAGGTGATATGCGTTCCACTTTTGTACCTCGGGCGAACATAAGAAGAACCCTTTTCAAGATCTTGTGTGGGACAATAATAGAGGAGTACATGCATAGAGACAAAGATGGGACGGTATTCAATGCAACATCTAACCTGGATGCACACCTATTAAAGGAAATATATGATACCGAATCGGTACATGAGCTACAGGAAGCCCTTGACAGAAGTAGATCATTGAAGTTCATCACCCTACCCTTAAAGGCCTTCAACCATTGGCTGCTCACAGTGGTTGACCTATCTAAAAGAAGAATGCTCATTTACAACTTCAGCACCAAAGACCTACCCTGTGGACAAGTGGTCTTTGAAAGGGCAGGGCGAAAAACAAAACAAGAAATCCCTACCCGCTTGAAAAGATTGATACAAGGAGTAAGCGGGTGGTATCACCCCAATTGGAAGGAAATTTCCATTGAATGAAATTTTCCCCAAGAAGGACATAATTCATGGGATAGTGCCATCATAGTGCTAAGGATAATTGAAGCCATAAAATGAGGAACACCAATGGAGAAAATTAGTAATGAAAATTTCCATGCCTTGCGAGGGAAATACGTCATGGAAATCATCCATGATAGGAGGTTCTTCTACGATATAAAATTGGAAGACGTACCAAGGCATATGTACTCCCTTATTTCTTTGCCTTAAAAGATGCTTGGGTGAGAGGAGCTCAAAAAGCTCAAGTCTTCATAAGAAAGAAGGACATCACCAATGCCACCTACTACCGCACCGCCACCCAGTAGAACACATGTAAAATCTATACATGCTGAGAGGGAACCACCTCATAAAGTCCTTAAAACCCCAGTGGAAGTCCCTACCACTACTGAGTAGGAATCAACTCTATAAATTGAAATGAAAACAACCAGCCCACCACAAATGCAACCGATTCTGGTCCCAACCTCCACTGATGTTATGATAGCAACCTCACCTCTAGAAGAACAAGCTATCGAAGGAAGTGAGATACACACGGAAGAAGAACAAGCTATCGACACACCAGAAGGACTAAAACTAATAGATGTCACAATGCCTACTTTTGAGAACTTCGATGAATTGGCGTGCTACGACCTATCTTTGGACGAAGTCTAATTCCTTCTAGATGTTTTTCAACCATGAGAGGATGACTTTGTGGTTATTTTTGAAATAAAAAATGTACAAATCTTTCTCCCAACCTCTATGATATCTTGACAACATGAGGGTACATGACAGTAAATGTCATGACAGCTTGTCAGCTACTGCTAGATGATGATCTCACCAATTTATACATGGATTTTTATGAAATATTAGGAGATGTTGTATCGAAAAAGGAATCTGGAGAGCTACAATGATTGATAGAGCACTTAAAGTACAATCTTCCCTGATGGATATTTGTGTCGATCTTACATGATGGACACTGGGCACTAATAGCAATGGACAACGTCAACAAAACATCCATCTTATATATCATCTCCAATGCTATGTTCTGTACAAAGCACACAAAATATCACAAAGCCACCAACAATGTCATTGAAGAAAGAGCCACCCTAGTCACAAAGAAGATTATAGAGTTGATATGAATCTTTGGTTGCTGCATTCCGACTGATATCAAGTTCAAGAAACCGTAGTTCTATCATAGATGTCAACAACAAGAACCTCTTTCAAATGAGCATAGATTCTAAGTACTTTACTGGATACAAATGCTGGCTTCAGACCAAAAGGTTGAACAATGTCAAGACGAACACTATCACCACCTCCGAGGACAATATGTTATGAATATCCTAGCTTCGAAATGGTCGATCGCACACACTGACCTATAATTTGCATGTTCTTGATGAACCTCATTCTTTGACACCCTAGGGACAGGGTGGATGATTAATTTAGGGGGTCTGAACAGACAAACATGGTACATATCCACTCTGACACTGATTGTTTTCTATCCCAATTAACAAACTTTCACAAAATTTTGACAAAATATGATCGACCTAATTGGCCATTTTTTGCTTGATTTTTGTACATGCATATAAATACCCTTGCTGAAATTTTGGTATAACAGTTGTCTTAAAAAGACAAAATTTGAATCCTTTTTCCAAAATTGTATCATAACCTCAATTCTTAGACTTTCTTATCTTAAGGATAGCTCTTAGCGTAATTATTTCAAGAATGACAGATCTGGGCTTCTTAATCTATTGAAAAAATTTCAAGTGTGATAATGTCTTCACATCAGCCTAACCTCGAGATAATGTAGAAGGTACAAGTATGTTAGTCAACCAAGAAGAAATCTCAAGGAAAGGAGGACTCAACCTACCACACTCTTGATTGACACCATGGTCCCAAGTACATGTAGGAAAATGCATAAACCTAGAAAAAAGATGAAACAACTACTCCTTCTAGTTTGAAAAATCCCCGCTTTGGGACCTAAAGAGGCACAATAGCCCAACATTCCCTAAAAACCCATTATCCCAAAGCCTATGAGCATAAATAAAAGCTGATATGAATAAAATCATGAGAGTTGTGCCTGGGAAGATGCTGAAGGGATCTGCCCGACCGGTGTCTTACTGCACTCCTGAATGTAGATATGTTGTGCCCAGTAGTGGAGTCTGGAAGCCAACTTTTACACACCTACATTCCAAAGGGAACCTCACACAACCACCTGACATTGCATCAGGGCCCTCTAGGGCATCACCACCTCTTAGGCAACTTAATGGTCGAGAAAACCTAAGGAATGTAGGAAACACTAAATCCTTAGCCTACCCAAGCACAATATCTAGGATATCCTAAAAAATAAAAGTTGGGTGTGAAAGCTACCTCTGTTGAAACTTTGTCTAAGTACAACCTAGAATAGGATCATAGATGCATCATGAAGGTGGAAACTTTTGATAAAGAAAGTCATGGTAAACAATACAAGTACTGCAATTCCTGACTAAAAGATGGAATCTTAGGTGTCAACAACCCCTTGGCCTGATGCATAAATCTTGACTTTAGGATGACATTATCACATCTTTTGCACTTAAATAAACAATAGCCAATGATGCCCTTTGAAGTCATTTTATGCTTTAATTCTAATTGTTAGCCTGAGGACAGACTAGACTCTAAGTTTGAGGGAGTTTATAACATCCAATTTTGTGGATATTATATGCCTTATTTTATCCATATATCTCCACTATTTAGGCAAATTCATATCCACTTCCCTCCTTCCTTGCATATATTCTCCTTAACTTATATTGGCAATGATAATGACATCATATGTAGGAAAATAAAGGACTAGAAGCTTGATTAGAAAAACTAGAGCCATCGCCAGATGACAAATGATAGTCCTTGATTTGACATTGTTTTACCCTCACTGGATGTTACCTAGAAGCTCCCTACCATACCATCGGTTGGTAAGTGTAGCAACCCATCACTTGCAGACACACCTACGAGCATCACTCAGTGGTGAGTCTGTGCCAATCAACTGGTGGCGCACCTATGGGCATCACCCGGGGGTACGTTTGCACCTATCAACCTATGTCACACCTACAGGCATCACCCAATGGCATGTCTGCACCCATCAATCGATGTCGCACCTGTGGGTATCACCTGGTGGCATGTCTATGTCTGTCAATTGGTAACACTCCAGTGCCCACCAACTAATGGTGCATCTATGCCCATCAGCCGATGGTGCACCTATTGATGACACCTGATGGCGGCCCTGATAGGTACTATACTCAGGACCATTGAGCACATGCCCCAAGGGTGGGTACCTCGGAGGCTTAAGCCGCAAGTAAAGAACCGCAGATCGACACCTATAAATAGGGCACGACCAATTGTGTACTGGGGTCATCGTAGCGCACCTTGCTCCTGAGCAGACGGTCCAGACGTGGAGCTTCCAAAGGAGGAAGCCACCATTGATTGATTTCTGCCATCATCGACAGATAGGAGTGACGGACAAGAGTCCATTGGTCCTATCCCCAGACCTCTACTTGTTCCCCCTCATCAGTTCCCGAAGTTCCTTCCATGACAGAGGAAGGAAGAAGGAGGAAAGGAAATCACCAACACTATTTCTTCAATCGAAAGGGGCAACAGAACCAAGCCATTGATTATGGCCATCACCCCATCATGATTGGTGTATTCCCTAGTCCCCTGCTTTAACTTTTTTTTCTTATCTCCATATTCTCCTTCCTATACTTCTCCATGTCTCCATGCGTTTGTAGAGCCGAAATGCTACTCATGAGAATGAGTGGCTAAACTCTTTATTTGGGTTGGGAGTAGCCGCTAAGGCTCTCCCAACATGTATATACTTACATCCTTTTGAATATATATATATATATATATATAATTAATTAGCAACTGTTATATTCATACTCTTGTTCTTAAATGCTTCACTTGTATGCTTAGCTACCATCTTGTGATTTTCAATTGTTAATTCTTCAAAAGAGTGGTATTAAGGTTATCTAAGTGTTATGGAGTTGCATTAATGCATGAAAATGTTGGAATGTTAAAGCTAATGGTCATATGGTTTACTTTATGATTGTATGTTTACCATCTTGAGAGAGAGACAACCTTATAGTCTAGATCAATCTTAAGCTCTATAGAGGAGGGAATATACATAAATGATGATTGCTTGTAATCTTGCTAAGGGTATACAAAAGGGTGTGAGTATTTCATGTTGGTGAGAGACCTTAGTAGGTGAAGCCTGATCTAAGATCCCTTCCATATTTCCATTACATCCTTTCCTATTTGATTTTATTATCATATTTTGTTTCCTTTACTCTTGCTTTTATTGCTTTGTTTGGAGCAACACCTTTCCTTTGGGACCACCATCTTGATCTATCTTTTCATTTGGTGTATTTGAGTCTAAGGCTCTACGTTCCTAGCACATACCAACCTTGTCCCTGTGGCTCAACCCGATCTACTACATCAGTCCTTGTATAATAGTTGTGGGTGCTTGAGTGTCAGATTACAAATCTAAGAGTCCAACTACTCTAGATTTGCTCCATTTTGGACGTGTGATTTAGGCTAGTCAGCCACGTTCCTTGATGATGATCCAGGTAAATTGCACAATTATACTTCAATTAAATTCGATCAACTAGTCTATAGATCCAAACAAGTAAATAAGAATCCAATCATCTAATCTACATGTATATAAATCCCAAATTATCACAATTACTTTAATTATATTAAACCCTACTCATTCCTATTCTAGGGTTTAGGGTTTTGACAAGGAATAAGGGTATTAACCCTATTTCCATCAAATATTTAACATTAGGTGAAACCCCAACACATACCTTTCATTATGATCACTTGGGTTAGTCTGAGTTCATTAAATTTATCATCTTTAACTTCAAAACCCTAATTCTTTGCATGCATGGCTATTCACATTAGAAACTCTAATTCTACGTCATTATGATCAAGAACATGTTAAACTACCATTATGCTCAATAATTTCAGATTACATCTCAAGAAACACACTTATCCTTATTAGGATACAAATCTAGGGTTTATGTGCTTTAATCATTACTTTAATGTATAACACTGATTATCCACTTTAAGAAACCCTAATTTTTAGCAACATTTTAACTTTTAACCTAAAATTAGGTCCAAGATTCTCTTTTTATCCAAAAAGATTAGAATCCATCCATTAGCATCATTTAAGCAAGCGATGACCATCAAAATCATGAAAGTAAGGTTTCTATGTAATTCTTACATTAAAGATTGCATCTTTTAGCACTTCTTGCATAAGAGGCATAATTAGGTCCTAATTATATTTATTTGCATTTCTCTCATTTTTCTAATAAATTTTCATATATTATATGTCTTTATCTGAGAATCCTAGCAATTACTACAAATTTTACAACATTATCATTGTTGGGCCAATCAGATTAGGCAACATCAACCTAACAAGTATTATCTACAAAGCCCATGTAGCCAGGCCCGGTTAATGGACCACACCCACATCAGCACGCGCTCCAGCACTGGTTTGACTTAAAAACATAATGAAAATATGATTTTAACCTTAATTGAGTGGATATGTATCTATCGTGTGTGGGGTTGGTTTGGTCTTTTGACTTGTGTTTGCCTTTCACCTCGCATAGGGTGAACCCATACCCTTCTACCATGCATGCGGGATGGAACTACACCCCCTAATGGTGGGATGCTTTTTTTGACTCTACTATAGAGCACACACAACTAATACAGCCATGATGGCCAGCCGTGGCGATCCCCTGAGGTTCCAAGGTGCTACGACAGAGGCAATGTTCTCTTCCAAGTTGGTCGGAGTGAGTGGTTCTGCAGTGGTGGATCAGGTACCTGAGGTCCTAGGTATGTGTATTCACCAAAGTTGTGAATCTTGGACTCACACATAGGCCACCTCATCACTATCCCACTGAGCCCATGACACATCCATCCCTTGCTCTTCTTCACTGCTCTACTGATCAAAGCTTAATCTACAACCACATGCCTGGGTTTTTTGGAGTCAGCCTTTTCCTCATGCTACATCGTCCATGAATGAAGTAGAGGCTGGAGGTGCCACCTAGTAGTAGTCATTTCCAAAATATGTGGCCACCTCCTTGCTACTTATAAGAGCATGACCTCTGTTCTACTCTACTATCTCTAAGTGCGGTGCACACCTTCCCTATCATTGACCTGTGCTAGGTCTCAATGCTATTTCCCTAGCATTCTGGCTACAAGTTGGGAAGGAGTGACCAAGCCATCTATGTTTCCCATGTGGTGATTGAGGGGTGTCTGCTCTCAAAACCTTTGAAGAAGCCCCCTCCCAATCCACCCATAGTCAACTTTGGACCCCTATATAGGTTCTAGGTGGAAGCCCTAGGGGTTAGGAGGGAGGAGAGGGAGAGATTGTCTATCTTGAAGCAATAGCTTGGGTTCCCTTTCCTACACACGATGAGGGAGACCAACTAATATGTTCCATAAACATGGAAAGGTAATTATATATATATTAACTTGTGGTGAAGCATTTCCGAGGCTAATTACTATTTTCCAAATATAGAAACCCAGCTAAGTCAAACCCCTTCACAAAAGGTAATACTTTTTGGTAGACCAAAAAACCAGATAGGAAAGGTATATGGACTGTAAGTAACATGTTTGGTAACAAGACTACTAGATTACTATGAAACCCATTTATGTCTTGGGATCTATATTTTTTCTTTCTTTCCCAATTTATAGAACTCTCTTCCTTCCATACAATTTCATGTTTATCATTACAATTGCCCATTACTTTTCATTTCTTTATCCAATATCTATCATTGGATTATTTCAAACTACTAATCACATGAAATTCCTTTTATTTCTTTAACTTGTGCCACAAAGTCTCTTGGGCCTTTATATGGGTCATGGTTGCACCCATCGCACACATGTAATTAACATTATTATTTCACCAATAATATCTTTGGAGAAAATTATCTATCAAATCATGAGTTATATTTCTATCATTTAATCTTACCCAAATTGAGGATATAAAAAACACCTAGGGTACAACAAGCCTCTAGGAATCATGCATAAAGCAACTCAACTCATTCACTCAGGGGTAGTCTAGTTTAGGACATATCACAATAATTATTTCTCTTAATTTCTCATATCTTGGAGTTTAGGTTGCTGACATTCTCCCTTTGGGTCTCACTCTATCTAGAGTTAACCCTATAACTGGCCCTAACACTAGAGGTCCCCCTCTTTAAAAAATATTGAGGCTCTTTCTGATTCACATGCTATCTTCACCTAACTTATCTTATCTCAAAGAAGCACAATACTTTCTCTAAATCTTATATCAGAATTTCAAAACTGAAGTCAAATTCTCAAATCCAAATGAGATCTTCATAAACCATATTATCTCATTAAATAAATTTAGATCATATAATCTAAACACATTTCATCTATTCCATCTATCACATATTCCAATGAGGATTTAGACATCTGGTCTAGAACTAATTCCTCCTCTAGCCTGATGTCACTCACTTTCGCTTAGGTGCATGACTACCTGCTACTTGTACTTATGTAGGGACATATTTTCTTGTCAGGGTGCCTAACATGAAGGGGTTAGGCTTCTAGAGACAACCTGACCTCATGGGTTTAGGGTTTTTCCTTCCATGTAGGTCATATCCTATTCTTCGGTTGAGCCACCCTAGGTCGGGACACCAACCCTAAAAGTTGCATTGTGGGGTTTCATATATTTTTTGTAACCATTGATTACTTATGTCTTATCTTTACATATTCCAAAACCCCTCACACACATCATGCATTTATTACTCCATGTACCAGGCATGGTGTAAGGAGTGGGACCTAGAGGGAATCCACTCCCTACTAAAATTTGAAGAATAAAACATCCATTCCTAACACACTCAAAATGTATGTTGGAGTGGGTGTAAAATTTTCAAATCTTAATTAATGGTAATCAAAACAACTAAAGTGTAGTAGTGGAATATAAAACATGACTATATTCAATTATTTACAAAAGTACATCATCATCTTCTATATAGGGTTTACATAGAAGGTACAACATAAGGATCTAGTAGAGAGAAATCTAAACCATATCAAGATTGTCTCCAAGCTTCAACTCCTTAAGCTAAGTCCATGTTAACTACCATGTTCTCCTTGACCTACATCTAGGGTTGGAAGCATAACCCAACAAGAGGAGAAAAATAGATGACATCAACAATAGGTTGGTATGTGCATACTAAAATAGAGTTGAGGGCATCACAACACAATTATCCAGGGACAAGAATCACCATCTGCATCCTTTGTTGGTCAAACACACAATAGTACCACCACCTAATGTTAACATATAAAAGTTTTTCAAACCAAATATGCATAATGTAGAGGTAAGTAAGAAGTATAGTTAGAATACACATAATTTCCATCACATAAATGGATAATATAAACATCCACCTCAAAGTGAAAACAAGATATCACATATCATCAAATAATGTCCCAACATGTAAAAAGAATAAGTTAGAGTCCAAGAGAATGACAATTCAGATAACATGATCACAAGATCAGTAACAAATAAGGTAGTTCACACGAACCATGATTTTCAAAGAAAAAGAGATAATGTGTAGGTTAGTGTCCATAGGACCAAGAGAAAGAAGAAAATAGGTTATTTCTCAAAAGGAATAATAGGAGATGCAAACATACCTTATTTCAAAATCGTAGAAACACTCTTCACCAATCTAGTTGTTTCCAAGATCAATGTTGCCTAATTATGAATTATTCACATATATTAGGGTTTGTTAATGTGTAAAGAAACCCTAAATCTAGACCTTTTTGGAAAACCTCAGATTTCAATTTTGAAAATCTCACTAATCGACTTATTAGGCTCTCTTGATCAAGAAAACATTTTTTGTGTTAATTTTGGAGTTTATATGAAAAAGTTACAATTTTTATGAATTTGATGCATATATTTCATTTCCCAAAAATCATTCTTCGAAAAAATATGGAAATAACACACTGAAACCAATTTTATTAGATAGAGTTCACTTTTGTGATTCCAAAACATATTTATTTATAACTTTTGGAGCTTTGAACAAAAAGATATGGTTTTTTTACAAGATTCTCTTTATTTACTAATTTATTTGTGAAGTTCAATTGCAAGAAACCAATTTTCCCTTGAATCAAAAATAAAAACTTTACACTATGAAAAGATATACATACTATTTATGATGGTGTGACAAGCAACAATAATCAAATTAAAATGTGGTAATTTATAAGAATACACATAATGTGAAAAAGAAAATAGAAGAGAATCAAGGGGCAAAAGGGGGAAAACACAAGGGAACATCCCCTTCCCCGCTACACACGCCATGGCCAGTTGGGCAAGGAGAATCTTGTCTAAGAGTTTGGGAAAAACTTCATTCGTCGCTTGTTCATGAAACTAACTAGCCTATCAATATTGAACAAAAAAAAACTAGCCTATCAATATTGAACAAGTTTTAAAGTTATCACCCTCAGATCCAATTACACTTCAGAAAAGCAAGACATCGGGGAGAGGTTCCACAAACTCAAACCAAGAACCATGTTCGACGGTGGATGAAATGACGATGCAAAGAGAAATTAAAATCAGATGAGAGTCTTTGGGGGTGAATTTAATATGAGGGTAGGGTCCTATTTAAATGAGTTTGAGTTTCAAGGGGTGAGCAAGAAGTTGCTTTGGAAGACTTGAGGAACAAGTTTAGAAGTTTCTAGAATTGTCTATTATAGGTTTTGAGTAGGGTATGGATGGATGCGAAATTAAATTTTTTATTCCACCACAACTCATTTTGTGAAGTTTCATTGAGAAATGAGGGAGTTATGCCCAAAATGTTGGACACTGGTCTGCGGTTATTGTTCATGCGGGCTGTGATGAATGTCATTTAATACAATTGTCCAACTTTCTTTCTTTAATGCATTTTATGTACAAAACTTTCTATAATTATTTGAGGGTGCAAATGAATTCCAAATAAATCCAAATTTGGTAAGTTAGCTAATTTTTGCATGAGCAACCCGATTTTAGCATTATTCTTTTTTTTAAAACATAATATTTTATGCAATATCTTTAAATATTATCACTTATTTTATCTCTTTAATGAGTTATAGACATCTAGAAACTTTCTAAAAATATGAAACTTGGCCTATAAGCAATAATAAATGCAAGGAACACAATTTTTCCATTAATTAGTTTTTGTCAACATATTATTTAATATTTTTGTTCTTTAAATTATATTCTCTCTCCTAATTAACTAAAATATTAAGATAGTCCAAATTAGCTGAAAATTTATCTATAGGATAATTTTGGCATGTAGATTTCGAATTTGAGATTTATTTTATTTTTAGAGTCATTTAATAATTTATTTGACTCTTATTCTTATTTTCTTTCCCAGTTAAAAAATAGTTATTATTATGCAAATAATGTAAAACTTCATCTTCAAGTAAAATAAAACATATGAAACACAATTTGGACATTAATTTTGTCTTTTGGTATTATTTAATACATTATTTAATATGTAGGACTTTTACATACTTTCTCTCTCCTAATCTGCATATGTATGTTAAAGATTATCCAAATTATATGAAAATTCACTCAAAGGCTATTTTTAATGTGTCAATTATGAATCTAAGATTATTTTCCACTTTTTGGGTCATTAAATAATTAATCTCATATTTTGAAGGAAAATCACCTTTTCTTTTCTAAATAAATTGATATAATTATTATTATCTCAATCTGTGAAACTTGGCCTCCAAGCCATATCATATCCTAAGAAAATGAATCTAAAATTATTCTTATCTAATTAGTCTTCCTTTTATCAATTTTAGCCCATTATTAATTACTAACACTATTTCTCATATTAAATAATTTAATATCACATTATCCAGTTGAGGGAGTTATTATTTATTTCTTTTTCTCATTTCTTATTCCAAAAAACCACAAAAAAATCTAGATCAATATAATTTTATCATTATTTTAATCATTCCTCCAATTGTGTGTCCCATATCTACACATTACAACCAGAAGGATTATATATTATATTTATCATTTATCTCATGTGACATATTTTATGTATCCATTGTTGGTCTTATGAATAATACTAGGATATTATGTCATATTTGTTTTTATGCATATGTGTTACATTGATTTATTCACGAATTACATATTATGGTTACCATTAACTACTATTAGGTATATCCACAACCTTATTTGGCTAAGCCCAAAGAACTAAGGTCTCTAACCTCTTAACCTTGAAATAGGATAAGATTCTAGATTTTAGTATGTTACACATGGGATACTAGGGTATTCAAACTCATCATGTTTTCTCTTTCCTCTTTTCATTGCTTAGGGTTCATTTGGGTCGGGTTAATATTTACTCATACTTCTCCCATAACCTAGGATTAGATTTTAGGGTCAGGGTTAGGGACTTCTCCTTGCATCTTAGGGTTTCTATATCCTTTAACCCACTTACAATATTCTCTAAACCAACCCTAGTTCCATCTAGGGTTTACCCCTACATAGACAAACCCACACAACTTTTTTCCCCTTCACTTCATCATTATTCTCATATTACATGTATATTAATTAGCCGAGGATGCCTTAACCCTAATACTCATATACCTAATCTCTCAAAGGGGAGAAGAAAATAATTATTAGGTCCTAGGCTTATGTGAGGGAAGAAATGGGTAGAGAAGGGATGAATCAACAAGATGAGAAGAAAATCAAGATGTATTCTACTTTATGAAAAAAAATTCATCTTTGGCCAAAATGATTCATAGAGGCCCGAGAGTCCTCGTAAGCTGACTAGTGGGGCAGAGGAAAGTTTTGCCAACCCCTGGGCTGTGATTCCTTCTAGACACCATCACCTTGGAAGATGTCGTAATAATTCCCTTGGGCTATATGATTTTTTTTTAATTCACTAATATACATATGTACATGTAGCAACATAAACAACCATAGAAGTATTTATTATTACATATTGAACGTGCATTTTTTGTTATAACCCCATATTTGATCACTCACCATGATATACCCTCTTTTTAGGGGATTCTTTGTGGGGTAACCAGTCTTTAGAGTTTGGTCCCTACAGTGGACTCTCATAACCTTCCCTCACCCATACTTGATTTCATATCGACCTTCCTTTCCTGACCTGGAATGTTAGTCATATTCCTACCCCATCTTGATCACCAATCATCACAATGACTTCTTCCTCCTGCACTATCATTCAACTCACTAGAGATGGAATCTTGGGCTTGAGCAAGTTATGTTCATATAATATGATACACATAGGACCTTATAGTTTGTAGGAAATACAATAAACAACCAAGCATGTTAATTGCAATCCATTCAAGAAACTTTCAAAAATATCATAAATCTATAAGGTGAGTATTCATAGTCGTAATCGCATACCTTTGTTTCAGTGCAGAAACCATGCAACATTTACTCAAAGCATATATCCAAATATCCAAGAATTCAACATTATCAACCAACAATATCTGGATGTATGTATACTCTAGTGTCACCAATCATATTCAAAATACTAATCATGATTTAGTCTAGGGCTTAGGTTTCATTAGTATCCTAATTCCCATGTTCATTAATCTAATGTCATAAGAACCCTAATTATTATTATGTGTAATCATGATTATCAAAAAAATCGTGTTAATGAACCGTGAACACTAATATCAGATTATGTGCATTAATATAGCAACTTACATCATTGGTGTTTAAAATCCTAATTACAAATGTTGATGACTATTGGTCTGCAAACCTTAATTATTGATCATCCTTATCATCATCATCTTAGATCTCATTATAATCATAAGCTTATATGGCAAAGTAAACATTTTTAATATACTCAACATGTTAATGATTTGATCTAAGATTTCCATGTATGAATCATTACTTAACTATGAATTTTCCCTACGTTTGGAACTAGAATCATATCAGGGTTGTGAGACTATTTTATTTGGGTTCTACTCGTTCTCCCGATCAGTTTGGTATATAATTTTACCATATTTGTATAATTGTAGTAATTTCTACAAATTAAAAAAAAATAGTCTATACCTCAAACATGGGGTGACATGGAGGCCTCTTCCATGGAAACTCAGAAGGAATGGGATGAGAGGAGAAGTACTTTAGAAAATCCTAGACTTTCATGCCATTGTGGCAAGAACCATGCTACAAGATACAAAAAAAACCATCATGGATGAGGAAGAGCATCACCATGATGAAGGGAGAGAGATTTTCTACCACACGGTTGTGAAAGGATGCACATCAAGGAAGGAGGAGATTGGGGTAGTCCATCTTTTTGTACCGCTTCTTACATAGCAAAAGGGTTGGAGATTGATGGGTCTAGTTTTCTCAAGTTTCCTTATGCAATTGGCAAGGAATCATGCTAGGAAAG
Source organism: Alisma plantago-aquatica (assembly GCA_963693085.1). Classification (NCBI taxonomy): domain Eukaryota; kingdom Viridiplantae; phylum Streptophyta; class Magnoliopsida; order Alismatales; family Alismataceae; genus Alisma; species Alisma plantago-aquatica. Next base: position 296,418,817 of record OY856413.1, on the reverse strand, counting down.
TAATAACTATATTCCCCCTCCTATCCTTAGAATAACAATCTCATATCTTTTAGTTTATAGACCCAAAAGTCATGTAAAGAAACCACCTATCATACCATTATTTTGGAAGAACATTGTTCATACTATTACCATCCATTGGGAAAATAAAAACTTCTTCATTATTCCCTTATTTAACCAAAACTTGGTTTTAAAGGCAAATCCATAATTACCAACTAAATTATCTTGGCCACAAATATCTTACAACTTCCTGGATTTTCTTTCATAATCCTATATTTGGATTATCTATCTCATAAGTTGTCTTGGGTATTTTATGTTAGCACAAATATACTTATTTTCCTATTTGGTAATTCAAGGACCCCTTTGTAAACCTTGCTTGTGGAAATTAAGTAATTCATATATCTCTCTCTCATCTTTGCCCTAATTCATCACAAAATTGGATGCTTACTTTATTATCCTAGGATATCGTATTGACACAAGTTTGGTAACAAAGGGAAGTTTCTAGAAATCATTTTCTCTTTCTCCAAACAAGGGAAACAACATTTAATTGCTTCAAGCAAGTCTCATTCCTTCTTGATATTCCACTGGCTACTAGGAGCATCCTTTCACTATAAAACTTGGAGGGAAACTCATTAATATCTTTCTAAACTAATTTCTATTTTTTTGGGATTTATTGGTATAACTTTCACAGGCAAAACTTCCTCTTTATGTATTTCCTAAAAGCAGTTACCCACATCATATGGAAAGTCCTTTTTTATCTCAAATTTTAGAATTATCTTAGTTTCCTCATCATCTTTATGTGTTCAAAAAACCAGATCGAATTATCCTTATTTGATGCCTCAAACTTGTGTTGCAATACATGGTTATCTAATTGCTTCCATTAATTATCTAAATTACAAATTATCTTAGAATCTTTTGGAAACTTGTTTATTATTTCATATTTCTATATTCTAACAAACCATAAAGCTATTATCCTTTTTTATGCATGAATTCCCTTTTATTTCTTAAAGTTATGCCATAAGGACTCATTTGCAAAGCAAACAGCCTCATGGACCTCATTTAGGCTACATGTTGAACCCATGCTACAAAGTGGATAGTTTTAATATTCAATCGATTATAAGTATGGAATTTTCTAATCAAAATAAAATTATATTTGTAGAATTCAAATTTACCAAATTTGAGGATCTAAGAACTACCTAGGTCGATCCTACTTTTACTATGCATATGATTGCATCACATATCATCCCACATTTAGTGATGTCAAACCGACATATACGGTAAAGAAGTACCAACACCTTAGATACATGAGTAAATATCAAGGGATATCAACATAAAAACTAGATGATTGAAATGCAATGCTCTGCATGTCCAACTAACAATGGGAATTGTGACTAAATTTGTGATCAAATATCAAAATATGATTTAATTTTCGATGTGGATGGAAAATACATATTATTAACTACAAAAGATGATTGTATAGATCTCATGATGACAAGTCATTTCATGAATCAAATATCAAATTACCTCAAGGAGGAGGCCACCATCTAGAATGAACATTCAACTCATGGATGATTGATTATAAACTACCTTTCTTGGAAGTTGTCACCCCAAAAACCTAGTGCCTATCCCCGATCAAGTTTACTATCAAATGCATCCCAAACATGCATACAAATGTCCTAACCTACCTAAATCTAACCTCATTCCCACTAGGGATAAGGCAAGGTGAGCACCTACTAATTGGGAGTCCTACATTAGGTAGTTGAACCCAGACTAAACCAGGCGCAACTCAACCTCCTTAAGACAAATTAGGCAAGTAGAGGCGAGGCTCCTACCAGACATGTGACATGCCTATCTTGCATGCTCGGGGCCCACAAGTATGCTTGTATCTTCACCAGGAAACCTCATATGGAGGGCATATGGCAAGAAAGTACCCCCACTTCCCTTACAGTTCCTACCTTGACTGGTCAAAACCATGTTTGAAAGTCATTCAAACAACATAAGAAGACTCCAAAAGGTTGGGCACTTGCCAAGCGTATGCCTCCACATTCTCCTCTTGGCAAGTTAGCTGAGTATTATTTGAATGCTAGAAGATATCCCTTAGAAGAAGGGAGGTCGTAAATCCCACTCCCATGCATTCTTGTCTCTTTTTGGCATGAGAAACACTCCAAACTAAACCTTAAGAGTAGGCACCCCTCCAAAGTAAATTAACCACCAAATTAAAATTATTATGCCCTCTCTCTAGGGCTTCCGCTCTGCCCTCTTTCTAGCATCTCCCCGGTGGTCACCGCTGGGGGGAGGGGGCATTCTCCTCAGAGCCTGCCTCCCTGTTGCCCCAACCACGGTAGGCTAGGTTTAGAGGTTTTTAGCATCTTCTCTGGAGGGTTGTTTGGAACCGACTTCCAGTCATTTGCTTTCCTCGAGTGCCTGGGTCATAGAAGATGGGATGTGTTGCAAGATTCAACCCATATGGGTGGATCGGTGGATCGACCTTGTCGAATCCATTCCATTCAAGCGAGATGGATGGATATGAATCGTTCCCAGTCCAGCTCTTGACTCTTAGGCCGCTGCTCCACCATCAGTGATGCTAGGGGGTCTCCGCACTGCCTTCCTCACTCGCATCTACTCTCTAGTGGTTGAGGAAGCCTTCTTGGCCTCAAATGAACCATGATATGGCTTATTTGGCAGATGGAGGACTCAATCACTAGGCGGTCAGGTTTCCTCAACTTGCTGTGTGGTTGCTACTCCCCCAATAGATGCTTTGCTTCTACAGCCTCCACTACCAAGCGTCTTTGTGGCGGAGGTGATTCCTGTTCTCAACCTTTCTTCAGTGGTTCCACAGGATGCTCGATGGCCTGGTGCAGTGCTCCAGTAGTCACTCCTGGGTTTAATTATGCCCATAAGGCGTTGCGCGGGCTGGGTTTATGGGGCGCATCTTCTTCTCCTCTATGTATCCCCTGTTGTAGTGTGAAGGAACATATGTTAGATGTTTGATGGAATGTTGTTGGAAAGAAACAATGTTAGCAAGTTGTGGTTCTGGTTTGGCCTAAAGTAGAGAGTTCTTCTCTACGGCTGGCTTTGAAGAATTGTAGTCTCAGAGAAGTAGTCAGTTGCTCTGAGTCTCCTTGGTCTCTTGATCCCTAAACTGGTGGTATTAGTCTAGGATCCTTGCAGGACAACATAGGGTGTTGCTTTCGAGGAATTAAGTTTGAAGGATTCCCTAAACTTGGCATGTCACCAAACCTTATGGGTGGTTTGATTGATAGTGATGATGTGCTAAGCGGAAAAGGTTGATCTTAATCTTCCTTTCTTGATTTCCCTTCTATGCAAGAATGTTTGGATACTGTTGATTCTACGGTTCAGGCTACTTCTTCTTTGCACATAAAGGACTGACCACTTGGACCCTAAATGGTGGCTTCAAAAGCCTGTTGTCTCTTGCTAGCCCTCTTTTCTGCACAATTTTAGTGAATGAGCATATTGCTAGTGTGTGAATGGATGGCTCGCTGTGACAATTTGGGATAATGTCTCCATCGCTTGAAGGCCATGTTTAGTGTTTCCTTTTGATTGTTGGATGATCGAAGGTCTGGATATAGGTTGAGATCTACCCAGTTGTGTTGTTCTTGTGATTCCAAAAGTGTTGAAGTTTTTTTCGGATGCCCATGTTGTCACATATTCAAAGAAAGTTTTAAATGCCAGTGGAAGCCTGTGTAGTTTAGGATTTTCTTTGCCTTTCTTCTATTTCTTCTAGTCTAGTGTGGTTGTACACCTTTCTTTTGTTGCCTAGATTGAAGGCTTTTGGGGGGTTCTTAGCCTACAGATATAGTCTTTGTTTTTGTTTTTGTTCTCTGGGTGTCTTACATCCTGGTTGTAATGAGCTTTTTATCTCATGGGGATGTAATGGGGTACTTAGTGCCCAAAGTTTTTTGGTATTAATAGTAACACACTTTTTGACCTACCAAAAAAAAGAGTAGGTACCCCGCCCCCTAGCTAGGGATGACATTAGGTAATTCAGTTGGTTATGGTTAATTTAGTTTGGTTAAATGGTTAATATATGGTTTGATATTTTAAATACAAACCTAATCAAGTGAATAGTGGTTAATTAGGTAATGGTTAATTTAACATCCCAAATTTGTACACATTTGCATGAGCGAAAGTGTCAATTCCTGACTCATAAACACATTGAATATCATGCATAGGAAATAATTTCAAGTGTACCCAACTCAAGATCACATATCATTTCTCCTTCTCAAAAGTTTATATAAGATGGAAACATTATACAACTAACGAAATAACCAAAGACTTAAAGATAAACAAGATGGTCTTACTACATGAGATTAGACAGATGGTGGATAATGCCATCCCACCAGGGTACTCCTAGTCTTTCATTAGGTCCTCCATGTTCTTATCCTGATGTTCTGGTCCTCTTATGCTCTTCACATGCGGACATATCATCCCCATCCATGCAAAGCAATGTGAAAACTTGTGTGAATGGAACTGAGTAGTTATAACATGAAAATAATATATAATTTAAAAGGCATGCATATAACTTGAAATTACTTAAGATGATTACGTGAGAACTTGATTTACTTGACATGATTTTTTAATATACTGGATTTTTACTTGAGTTGATATAGTCACTCTCCTAAATGCACCACAATGATCATAAGGCTGGCTAAGGCACACATAATGCAAATTAAGGCTCACCTAAGGCCATTTAAGGCTCACATAATGCTCTAACAGTGCTCATAATACTGATTAAGTCTCACTTGAACATGATTGAGAGGACTATATTAACATAACATGATTTCTTAATCTTAAACATGGTTTTCATAATTTCTTAATTCATTGAACATGATTATCCTAATTTTTAGATTCATTAGCATGGTAGTGCTACATAATATTTCATTTAAAATAATAAACATGCAAACAATAGAAATAAATTGGGAACCTTGGAGGATATATTGTGAAACACATAATCTTATTATACTAACATCCTTCCTCCTAGTGTTTGTGGTATGAAACACTTATACTAGGGGGTGTTGGAGATGAGTGTTATTGATCTATCATCTCTAGATACATATAGTCATGAGTATGTGTCAATAGATACCATAAAGAGTTAATGGTAGAAGCCCGTATGTGAGGTCACTTGACCCTAATGTAATAGAACTACATATAAGTCCACAAATCATGGTTCATAGTAGATTCTATGGCATAAAAATAGAATAATGGAGTTAGAGTAATAACTTTCTTGGGGTTACTCCAAAGTTGCAATAGTAAGATTACTTAATATACATGTTCATCTAGTAATGCATGCTCTAGGTTATCTAGAAACTCTTGAATAATGCATGTAAGTATGATAATCAATGAAATCCTCTCCTAAGGGTTTCTTATATAATGTGTTGTTTTAGAGGAATACCCTAATATGTTTCTGGATGGAAATTTAAGGTGTGTGAAGGATTGTGAATGTCATGAGGTATCAGTCGAGTTAAATTTAAATAAAATTATATTACTTGCTTATCGAGTACATGAGCATTTGTATCATAGAACATGTTGGAAAAACATTTCTCTAGAGTTGATAGATGTAAATGCTTTTCATTAAATGAATATATTTTTATACATATTGAAAGTATAAGATCATATTAGTGTAATATGCCCTCTACATCATGCTTCATGAACATATATGGTTATACTTTGAAAATCCTTGATGGAGTGACACAAAGAATTTAAGGAAATTGTAAGACCCTAAAGAATAATATTAGACCATTCCCTAGTTACATGATTTGTACTTTAAAAGTAATGGAACAATACTAGTTTTGGTGATCATTTTCTGGTTATGCATGAGACTTTTGGTTGGGTTTATGTTCATGAAAGAAATTCTGATTAACTAGGTAGGATTATTAGTAGATGATTTTGTTCAGCATGCTATGCATTAGAAACCATTATTATTTGACCTTTTAGGCATTTAAGTTCTCCATGGGTTGTGTTTTTGGCATACATGTCACTAGTTATATGACACTTATGACTTTATATTTATATCATCATGGAAATGAGTTTTCTTGAGGGAAAAAATCAAATGGTTGAATGATCTAACTTTATATGAGCCAATGTTTCATGATATTTGGATCAAGAATCAGAGAGCTAAAGATAATTAGGAATGATTATCTACTTTAAATTTACCTAGAAATTAGATAAATAATTTTATGTTGAGGATGTTGAAGGCATGTACGGATAGTCTACCATGCACATGAGTTCTATCCTTATTGGACTATGATTGAAGGACCCCCTTTACAACTTGGAACTCTCTATGGTCACCTTTGTACCCTAGGAATCTCCCTGATCCATCATATATATTTGTAGGGTATAGGAGATGGAGATCCCCATACAATTTTCTTGTAGAAGATGCAATGCAATGGTTGTCCTGGCTAATTTTCCTTGCGCCCTTCTAAGTAAGGGAAAAGGGTCATGAGGTTTTAGCCTCCTTTTCAAATTGACAACATGGGACAAGTCTAACTCTAAAAGTCCTGGTTGTGCTATGATGATGGCCAATTGGTCGCCTCTGGGGGAGGACTCACAGAGGTTGCAACAAAGCTGGATGCAATGTGTGGAAGCAATGTAGACTGAGACAGCCTTTCAAGGGTTGGGATGGCTGTGATCTTGATGACTTCCAGGTGCAAGTGATGGATATTCCTATGATCTATGTTTTAGGAGTTAGAGGCAGTGAAAAGGAGGAGGAGAGTTTGTCAAGATCTAGACAGATGACAACATGACGCCCACCTTGCTGAACATAGATGATGATTAGGGTTTTTTCTATATCAGTAAGGACCTACTATAAGCCATCAAATGCTCTTCCGGATGACCCTTTCTTCGTCGTGCTAGATGGATTCAGAGGCACCTTGTTCTAAAGTTGTGTGATTATGGAGAAAATAAGGTAGTTAGGTGATGTCGGTAAGATAAGTAAAAACTACATGTCCCCTATAGATGTCGAGGAGCACCAAAACGAAGATAACTATTGGACTTCTGGAACTTTTTGTTGCCTGTGCATGACCTGCGGAGAAGGAAGAAGACTTAGAAGCAGGATGATTGGATCATGCCTAAAGAATATCCCACCCTTGAATCGGTTACCACTTGTGCGAAGAGTAGATGAAAGTCAAATACATCTATGTCAGTGGATCAATATTGGAGGGCTATGATTGCCCTGAAAAAGGTTAATCATATATTGTGAACTCTAAGTTCATTTTTTCCCTATAAGCTACCGAATGAAAGATCTTGAGATCAATTTTTTTATAAAAATGTTAAATTTTTAGGTTGGATATTGAAATAAGCATTAAGTCTATGAAAAGTTCTGTATGCTTATAATAATGATTTGTTTGTGATAAATAGATTAATGGGTCAATAAATCTTAGAAAAATGCAAAAGACCATGAATGATGTCAAGATTGATATAATAAATTCATCATGATGCATGATGCAATATTTCATATGTTTTCCTTGAATGCCTGATTAGGGGTCATAACCCTGATTTAATTTAAGAAAATGACATGATGATAAGTAAATGGTTGAACATCACCACAAGATTAGTTACACATATGAGACATGTATATAGCCTCTTAGATTAGTAACTATGCATAAGTGGAGTGATTTTTAGTGAATTCTCCTACACATCTAGGATGTTATGGATACCCTAACTAGACATAAGAATAATAGGTTTTGGGTTTAATGGATATTCATGAATTGTTCATGATATTTCCAAGAAATATGATCTTGATTTTAAGGTTCAAGAATAGTGTAAACCCTAGTTTAATAAACCATTGGAGTTTATGGATATTAACTGTCCTATCTCGTGGGATTGTTATATCTAAAACTAAAGGTCTATCTATCTAAGAATATAATTAAATATGAAACAATCAGGATATAATTTCCAATAAGTTATCATTGTTGATGATCATATAATGAGTGAATTTATGAGTTTTGTGTTGTTTCCCTTGGGAAAAATCCCTCACCTCTAATATACGAATAGCATTAATGTACAACTACCAATTTATGCTTTCCCAATTTCCCAAATAACATTTTTGGATCCACATTTTGTAATGGTTTTAGCATTTCTCAAGCATTTTGATTTTGATAAAAAAAATGTGTTTTCTTATAAGTATTATACTATAAAGTGTCCAAATATTTCATGAAGTCTATGCTCTAAAAATCTATTGAAAGAAGAAATCAAAGAAATGTTTTGTCAAGATTTAGTGTTTTAGAAATAGATTTTGTTACATGTTGAATACAAGAGCCAAAGAGGAATATATATCCTTAGGTTTAAGTATCTTTTGTTATGGGTTTTAACTACTGACTCCCTAGATCAAAGCATGTCTTCTTTTTTTTCTTGATATTTTGATGTGTGGGAAATAGATAAATTGGGAACCTTGGATGATATATTGTGAAACACATAATCTTAGTATACAAACATCCCTCCTCCCGATGTTTGTGGTATGAGACACTTATACTAGGGGGTGTTGGAGATGAGTGTAATATGATCTATCATCTCTAGATACATATAGTCATGAGTATGTGTCAAGAGATACCATAAAGAGTTAATGGTAGGAACCCATATGTGAGGTCACTTGACCCTTTTGTAATAGAACTACGTAGAAGTCCACAAATCATGGTTAATAGTAGATTCTATGGCACAAAAATAGAATAATGGAGTTAGAGTAATAACTTTCTTAGGGTTACTCTAAAGTTGCAATAGTAAGATTACTTAGTATACATGTTCATCTAGTAATGTATGCTCTAGTTTATCTAGAAACTCTTAAATAATGCATGTAAGTATGATAATCAATGACATCTTCTCCTAAGGGTTTCTTATATAATGTGTTGTTTTAGAGGAATACCCTAATATGTTTCTGGATGGAAATTTAAGGTGTGTGAAGGATTGTGAATGTCATGAGGTATTGGTTGAGTTAAATTTAAATAAAATTATATTACTTGCTTATCGAGTACATGAGCATCTGTATCACAAAACATGTTGGAAAAACATTTATCTAGAGTAGATAGATGTAAATGCCTTTCATTAAATGAATATATTCTTATACATATTTAAAGTATAAGATCATATTGGTGTGGTATGCCATCTACATCATGCTTAATGAACATATATGGTTATGTGGATGAAGATCAAGTTTAAGTAAATGAAGAAAATTATTGTAGGATTCTACCCTGGCTTTCATCTATTGAACTATGTGGTGGGACTCGATCTTTGTAGCCGTGGACACCATGTAGTGGGGATATAGCAACTTATGTTTAAGGTGGCTCACCTCACAGGATGGAGACCAGCCTATTTTATGTGCACCATATTGTGTATAAGATCAGCTTCACATGTACATACCCAAGCATATAATTCAAGTAATGTTCAAGTAATATGAAAAAAAACCTTAACTTGTCATGGATAGAGATGATTCATAGTTTTTGTGTTGCAAATGAAAGTTTTACATAAAGAATGATGATGACATAATAAGCATTGTGATCTTATAGAGCCAAAATTTTGTGATGTAGATTTCGTCCTTGTTGGTTTATTGCTTTATTCATTTGAGGAAAATTAGGTCTTTTCTTTCTAAATATGATATATATTAGGAATTTCTCAATGCATTTGAGTGTTCGGTTCGAAGGAGGAACATTTTTCATAAGTTAAATCACAATTTAGATTTTTGTTTTGAAGGTTTTCAAGATGATACGAATCATGTTATGCTTTGGGTTTAAGTTTGTAATGGGATAGTATGAAATGACTAGAAGGTATAGTCATACCTAGCAGTGTTAATACCCTAAGTGCTTCTATGTTTGTGCAAAATTTAATTTTTTAAAAAGAAGGATCATCTAGGGCCTAGGTTAGCAAGTTAACAATCCATGACCATATGGTTGGTGGTTCTTACCACTTAGCAAGATAATCAAGATTCATAGTTTCTAACCCCTTTTGAAAGGTCATTCTCTTGACCTAAGTCAGTGTATTATATGATAACTATTGGTATGTATGCCTGTGGGCCAATCATATGATGATTGTAATGGCATAATATGTAAATGATTAGATTAATAAGTAAAGGTAAGGATACAATTTATTCTATTTAATTCGGTTATGAGATAATGATTTAACATTATAAATGTTTAGAGAATGATATTACTCAATGAAATATGTTTTCAAGTACGTGACTTGAACGATGAGATCATATGGATGTTAAGAGTATATATACATTCTCATTATGTCCCTGATCAGTTGTTATTGTGGAAGGTAGATATGTAGTAGTTGCAAATAAGATCCAAGTGTGAGATGGTTGATGACATAATCTCATTAGCCATGATATAGTGATATCAAATTTAGCACACAGATACATGTTAGAGAACAGTGTATCAGGCAGACCCACCATGAACCTGACACATGGAAGCCATTACCATGATAGTCATATTCAGCTCTCATTGTGTTGGTAGTGATTTTGGTTCTTAGACCTGATCATCACATTTCCTTCGATATGCTTTGACATCATCAAACAATAATCCTTAAATAAGGGTTATTATAAAGGTGATGATTGGCTAAATGTGACACATGGGACTGATTGTGAGTGATGTAGATGGGATTTGTCCCCCCTAAGGGAGTATGATATCCCAGGCCCCTTGATTAGAAAGACTGAGAAAAGCATGAAATTGCACACGTGAGTAAAAATGTGATATTGAGCCTATATATATCTCATACAGTATGCTCTAGTTGAAGGAATGAGATTGAATATTGTAGAGGATGACTACTCCATGCCTTGAGTTCAATCTGTATAACAGTGGAAAAGGAACTATACAAACACTATAACACCATACATAGATTGTAGGCTGAAGTTGTTCTCCAACTTTCCATTTACTTGGGTCGCATTGATGTGTGACTAGGCACCGCTCATTTCTTGTGATGTCATAAGATGTTATGGACATTCACTGCCAACGTAATATGGGACCTATAAGGTCACACACATAGGTATTCACCTAGAAGAGGAGTTTCATCTTGATTGATAATTGAATTGATTACTAAAGTTTTTAGGTATTCAATTCACACAACAAATCAACTGTCTGGACTCCCAAACGATTGACTCATGTGATGCAATAGTCGACTGGATTGTCAAGGTGATTGGATGTTGAATTGGCTAAGTTCTACATGAATTAGAGTACTAATCAGCTCACTGGGTAATCTGATTGGCTCAGGTTGGGTGAGATGACCGGTTCACCTAGTGAACCGATCAGCTCAGTTGTGCCGACCGAAAGTTCTAGTAAATTTTGAGAATTCGTGAGAATAGTTGATTGTTTCACTCACTCAATATGATTGGTGCAAGGGATTAATGTTCAGTATTAATTGGAAATGAATTTCTAAATTCATATGTGATTGGGAAACATGTGAATTGACTGGTTTGCATTGTGAACCGATTGGCTCATGTGTGAACCGACTGGTTCGTCTCTCGCAAGTTGTGAAAATTCAAGATCTTCTAGTTCCTTCCACTCCCACACAGACTAGGAACCCTGACCCTAACCCCTCCTATAAATAGAGGGGGACTAGGGGCTTCCCAGAAAACAACTCAATTACTTTTGACAATTGCTTTCTTCTCTGGTTGTGGTAACCAATAGAGAGTCCAAGTAGGTCCTACCTACTAAAGGGAAGGATACCAAGGGAGAAACAATTGTGGAAGAGCAAGTTGGTGACTAGTACACCAATGGGAGGGACAACTCCATGTCTGTTCTAGTAGGATGACAGGAGTTCTAGGCGGTCTGTGTGGACTTCCATATAAGCATGGAGTTTGTTGTGTGCTGCTAGGAGGACAATGTCAACATGCAGTCTGTGGCACAGATCAGGAGGTGCATTAGTCAGATAAGTCCCAATACAACTAGAAGATAGTTGTACATCTACAATGGCAAGGAGATGTTGCTGGACTTGCTCAAAGACCAGGTATATCCTCAAAATCACCCTTTACATTATATAGTTATTGACGTGATCTGCTGGTTTATGGGGAATATGGTAGTAAAAAAATTATTTCCATTGCTTATTATGTAGCCATATTTCAATATAGTGGTATCAGATCCTCGTCAATCTACTATATTTTGGGATAATTGATTTGATCAAAAATTTTTATAGTTTAATTATTGCATGTGATGCAAATAATTCTGTCCAATCAAATTCCACACATAATCCCAAACTAACATATATCATATATGTATATATATGCAATATACATCCATCGCCCTAAAAGTGAGGTTTGGTGGTTGATGTGTGGTGTGGTTATGGCCAATAACCCTTGTATCTATACATGGTTGTGTGCTTGTTTAATCCTATTTTATCTCAATTTGCATATTGAGCCTCTATCTTATCTTTCCAATGTAAAAATTAATTCTCTCCTACCATTGCTCCCCTCAAATGTAACTCGAGGTTTCTCTAATCATGTAACAGTCAGATAGTTTATTTTTGTGTTGTGACGATGAAGAAATATGTTCTAATGACGCCATACAACTGTTTCAAAGGCGAGCCGACCTACTTGAGGATTGAGAGGACCAGAAGGATGAGCCCAACCTATCTGATGGTGGACCCAACCAATCGGCTGGAGGATCCAACTGATAATGAACCATGGGAGTAGATGACCGGTGAGACAACCAACTGACTAGCAAAGAGGTGAGCTGATCAGTTCAATCAATTCAAGGGATGAACCAATCAATCTAGATTGGTAAGCACGGATCTTCATCAACAATAGGTTTCTACATGTGATTTGGACCCTAGGTTGTGGTATTCCTTATGTATCCAAGGAATTACATTAGGTTGGACATAACCATCGTTTTTTGTTTATTGCATATTTTCATTGTGAGATATAGCATGTATATGATACGTACTATATATGTGGTGAATGGATAAAGTATATGTATTTATGAATACAAACTTCCTCAAATAAATATTAAGTCTTAGATTCTTTCTAAAAGTGGCACATATGAAAATCTTGATTGACCAAGCGTGGGCATCCCAAGGATGATGCGCCATCTATCTTGTAGAAGTGTGATGGTAATAGTGTGGGAACCCCAAGGATGGTGCATTATTATCATGTTGGCTTTTGGGTTAGGCTTAACTGGTGATTCTTAATGCAATTAAGCTCCAAAGGCATGCATATTATTATGGCAAGGAGTTGCACATATTATCTATCCAATAGTTGCATATGATGCAATTGACAAAAGTTGCCTACCTTGATAATTGACTATGGATGTTGATGTTGGTCGAGTAATATTTGAATTATCATGAATCTTGGTCCACAAGAATATTGTACGCTACAATATTCTGAATTGATATGTGAAGGCTATCAATTTGAATAAAATAGTGAGAGTGATAATTGATTAAAGACCTAATTTGTATCGTCAAATTTTCAAATCAAATCAAATCAAAAGTTTTTTTGACAAATGTAAATTCTCTCTTGTAGAATCAAATGATGAACAAATGTGTATTGTGATTGGTCCTTAGGAAGGACAGATTTGATGAGATAAATTTCCACGACTGGTTTTGGAGTTTGAGAAGGGTTCTTAATGAAAAGTGCAAGATCTACATCCTTGACAAACTAGTTCTAGAAATAACTCTTCCTAATGCGTCTAGGGCACAAGTGGATGTTTACTGGAAGCATGCCAATGATGCCTTGGAGATAAAGTACCTTATGCTTAGTTGTGTGAAATATGAGTTGCATGAGCAGTGCGAGGATATGGGGATTCTTGAGATGGTAACATGTCTTAAGAAAGTGAACCTTAATCTTACAAAGCAAGAAAGGGATGATATCATGAAGGCACTTTTTGAGCCTAAACTGATAGAGGGAACCTCAATCGAAGAACATGTGCTCAATATGATTAGACATGTGTATCATCTTGAATAATTAGGATTCACTTTGAGCCAATATTTGGTCGTGGATATGATTCTAAATACAAGTCGGAATCATATAGCCACTTTATTGCATGTTATCATGTGAATAATATGGCTAGCCTGGTGTCAAACTTGCAAGCTATGTTGATTCATGCCGAAGAATGTTTGAAGAAGGACAATCCCATGATGGTGATCAGTGGAGCTGAGTCTAAGGATGAAATAAAATATGAGAAGAGTTATGAGGTCAAACCCAAATCTATATCTTCAACACTCAAAATAAGGAGAAAGAAAAGTACAATAGGAACTTATCCTTTATACTTGAAGGCATTCAGGAAGAACAAGATGGGGATGGTGATCTCCACTTTTGGTATATATATTATTGATATAAATCTATATACTTCTTCTTCATCTATATTAGATATCATATGTGGATCTCACATATGTTCGAATATGTAGGATCTCACAAGAACTAGGCCTTTCGGAAAAAGTGAGGTGGAACTATGAGTTGCAAATGGCACAAGAGTTGTGTCCAGTGAAGTTATAACCCATAGTTTATCTATTCCCATAGGGCTTGTAATAGAGTTAGTGAACTACTATTATGTACTTGGTATAAATAGAACATCATTTCTCTATTTTGTATGGACAAGGATGCATTTGAATTCCATATTAAAAATGGTGGATGTTTTATTTCAAAAGATGGGATCTTTTATGGTAGTACCCCAATGCCTTATGGTCTTTACTTGCTAGATCTAAAGACAAATGTTTATAATGTTAATATGTATACCAACAAAGTATAGACTTTGGTGGATCCACCTGAAGGGATAAAACCCATAGGGTGCAAGTGGGTCTTCAAGAAGAAGACTGACATGGATGGTAAATTACAAACCTATAAGGGTTGATTGGTTACAAAGGGTTTCAGACAAGTTCAAGGTGTTTACTATGACAAAACCTTTTCTCCAACGTCCATGGTTAAATCCATAAGGATCATGCTTGCTATATTGCATATTATCATGACTATGAGATTTGGCATATGGATGTTAAAATATCATTCCCTAATGGGAATCTTCTCGAGGAAGTGTACATGACACAGTCTGAGGGTTTCATAAATCCAAAGGATGCAAATAAAGTTTGTAAGCTATAAAGGCCACTCTATGGATTGAAGCAAGCATCTCGAAGTTTAAATCTCAATTGTTGATGAAACAATCAAAGAGTTTGGCTTCATTCAAAATGAAGATGTACCTTTTGTGTACAAGAAGGTTAGTGGGACCATAGTGGTACTCCTCATATTATATGTGGATGAATACTATTGATGGGGAATGACATCCCTACTTTACAAAAGGTAAAGACATGGCTGGGAAATATGTCTTCTATGAAAGACTTGGGTGAAGCATACTACATCTTGGCGATTAAGATCTATAGAGAAAGATCTAAAAGGCTTCGAGGACTAAGTTAGAGCACATACATTGACAAAGTGTTGAAGCAGTTCAGCATGGAGAACTCAAAGAGAGGAAACATGCCCATGCTACATGGAGTTGCCATCTCTAAAGTTCAATGTCCCAATTCTTTTGAAGAAAGGGAACACATGATTTTGATTCCATATGCCTCAGCAATTGGATCAATCATGTATGCAATGTTTTGTATCCATCCATATGTCTCGTATGCCTTGAGGATGACGAGCAGATGTCAGACATATCTAGGGGATGTTCATTGGAAAACCATGAAGAACATCCTCAAGTACTTGAGAAGGACTAAGGATCAGTTATTGATCTATGATGGAGAGGAAGAGTTGGTGGTAAAGGGTTATACCGATGCAATCTTTCATATTGAATAGGTGAGTACAAATCACAACCAAGATTCATGTTTTGTCTAAATAATGGAGTTGTACGTTGGAAGAGTTTGAATCAAGAGACAGTTGTCAATTCTACAATAGAGGTTGAGTATTTTGTTGCATTGAATGCATCAAAGGAGGCTGTATGGATCAAAAAGGTCATCTCTAAACTTGGGGTCGTTCCAAGCATCAACAACACAATTGACATATATTGTGACAACAATGGAGCTATTGCACAAGCTAAGGAGCCCATATCACATTAATGCTCAAAGCATATACAAAGGTTGTTCCACCTCATACGAGAAATTGTACAACAAGGACATGTAAAGATTTTTTTTATCGGAGATGTAAAGATTTTTTTTATCAGAGATGTAAAGATTTGCAGAGTACCAATTGAGAACAATATTGTTGACCCCTTGGCAAAGGATCTTTCACAGTAGAAGCATGACAAACATGTAAGATCCCTTGGAATACAATTCATGAGTCATTAGATCTAATTGCAAGTGGGAGTCTGTTGGTATGTATGCCCAGAGAGCCAATCATATGATGATTGTAATGGCATAATATATAAATGATTTGATTAATAAATAAAGTCAAGCTTCCAATTTATTCTATTTAATTCAATTATGAGATCATGATTGTAACATTCTATTTAATTCAATTATGAGATCTAGAATATACCCGCTCACTCTCTCTCTCTAGGGCACCTGCTCTGCCCGCTCTCTAGAAATCCTCGGCGGCCATCGCTGGGGGGAGGGAGCACTAGGTCGGTGCCTTCCTCCCCCTGGTGCTTTCGTCTTCTACTAGGATTCTAGGCGGCAGGCCTTGCGGTCCGTAGAGGTGGGAATCTCGTTGGAGCTCGTCGGTGGCCGTTCTTGGCTTGGCTGTGGGAAGGGCGCGACGGAGCGGCTGATGGTTGGATCTGGTACATGAGAGGTATCTCGACCTAGCTCGACTCCGGTCTATTTATAGGGATGGACGGAGGGAGCCGCTCGTTGGGATCTAGCTCATCTGGTTCGTCGCAAAAGGATGGTGTTAGGGATCCCGGTTTCTTCTCGATCCTTTCCCTTTTCCTCATGTTGAGTGCTGGCCACGTCTGTTGCAACGGCGGCAATGAGTCTTCTGTGACTTCACCTCGCCTTGCTTCTAGTGGGAGCCTCTCCTTCCCTGGATGGATGGTCTCCCTGGTGGTCTTCATCGTGCCGTGGAGTGCCCTCGCGGGGTTAGCTCCAGCGTGAAGGGGACGTGATGGCCCAGGTCATCAGCTGCCGTTTCGTGTCCTTCCTGCTCCCGTGATGGTTCCTGGCCTTGCTCAGGTGGGGTGCCCATCGGTGACGGTGGGTCAGAGATGGTCTGTGTGCTTTGGCGGATGGTTGACTCATCTACAGGCTTGAGGTCCAAGGCCTCAAGACGGCGACGCCCATCCTCTCAACCACGAAGCCAAGGTAGCTCAGATTGGAGTCCAAGGTAGATGTTGTCAGTGACGCTGGCTTCATCGACTCTTCGTCAACGACAGTCGGGGTTTGCGTAATTTGGCATCTCGGGGTGTTTAGGGGCAGCTTGAGCTCAGCTTGTCATGCGTGACCTGGGCTAATGGGGGGCAGGACTTTCTTCTCCTTCCCATTGGTCTCACTATCACCATGTAAAGGAGCTCACTTGGTGTTTGACGGAATGCTTCTGAGAAGCGTTCAAGCACGCACATGGACAGACAGGTTCAAGGGTGTAGATCGTGTTCAAAGCCTTCTCCTCCTTGGCCCCTCTACCACTGCTGCGATGGAAACACCTCTTCAGGTGTTTGATGTTATGTCGCTGTGCTATGAGAAACATTTGCTTGTGCTGGTTCTTCCCTGATTTTGCTTTGTTGTTGTGTTAACAGTAGCTACCAAAGAT
The DNA here is from genome assembly GCA_963693085.1 of Alisma plantago-aquatica. Lineage (NCBI taxonomy): Eukaryota > Viridiplantae > Streptophyta > Magnoliopsida > Alismatales > Alismataceae > Alisma > Alisma plantago-aquatica. Next base: position 296,401,215 of record OY856413.1, on the reverse strand, counting down.
CAAGGACTCTTACACGATAGCAACTTTGCTGTGTGGTGGGAGGATAGTTAGAAGGATATCCTTAATCTTGGCCTAGTACCACACTTTGTGGGTACTCTAATAGATAGTTGGTGTTGTGCTAAGCGTGAAGGGTATTTTGGAACTGTTTTCTCTCCCGTGCTCTGTTGGTACATGTGCATGTTCTTGATTCTCATCTGGCTTGCTCAGTTTCTTGTTGACCTGATGCTAGGGGTTCCTTTTTGGGTGATCTCGTCCATTTAGAAATCTGAAGTTCTGATAGCGGAGAAGATCTGTAGCTTCAGGGCTGGCTACAGGCAGGAATACTAGATTTGTCCTAAGTCAAGCTACTATTACTACTTGTGGGTACGCTGAATGCATGTAATAGTGGCCTGTAAATAGTCTCTTCTGGTGGGAATGCTTGGACCTAGCTTGGTTAGTTAGATAGGTCTTCTTAGTTTTGTCTCTTCTTTTAGAAGTCATGCATTTTCCCCTACGTGGGGACTTTGATCCTTGTATGAGCTTTTAGCTCTGGTCGATGTAATGGGGTACTTAGTGCCCAAAGTTTTGGTAATATAGTAACACACTTTTTGACCGACCAAAAAAAATGATTGTAACATTATAAATGTCTAGAGAATGATATTAATCAATGACGTATGTTTTTACGTACATGACTTGAATGATGAGATCATACAAATATTAAGAGTATTCTCATTATGTCCCTGATCAGTTGTTACTGTGGAAGGTAGATAGATAACAATAACACATAAAATCAGAGTGTGAGTTGTTTAATGATAGAATATCATTAGTCCTAATATGGCGATATCAAACCAAGCACACAGATACATGTTAGAGAACAATGTATCGGGCAGACCCACCATGAGACTGACACATGGAAGCCATTACCATGGTAGTCATAGTCATATCTTAGAGTGTTGGTGGTGATCGTGGTTCTTAGACCTGAAGTCACTACTCCCATCAAATGTTGTTATGCTTTGGCATCATCAAACATAATCCTGAGATAAGGGTTGTTATAAAGGTGATGATTGGGTGACTATGACACATGGGGATTGATTGTGAGTGATGTAGATGAGATTTGTCCCTCCTAAGGGAGTATGATATCCTAGGCGTCTTGATTAGTAAGACTGAGAAAAGCATGACCATGAACACGTGAGTCAATATGTGATATTGAGATTACATATATCTCATAAAGCTTGTTCTGGTTCAAGGAATGAGATTGAATGTTGAAGAGGATGACTACTTATGCCTCGATTTCAATCTAGATATCAGTGGCAAAGGAACTATACAAAACTGTAACACCATACATTGATTGTAGGTTGAAGTTGTTCTCCAACTTTGCATTTACTTGGGTAGCATTGATGTGCTACTAGGCATCGCTCATTACTTGTGATGTCATAAGATGTTATGGACATTCACTGCCAACGTAATATGGGACCTATAGGGTCACACACATAGGTCTTGACCTAGAAGAGGATTTTGATATTGAATGATAATTGAATTGATTACTAAAGTGTTTAGGTATTCAATTCACACAACAAATCAACTGGTTGGACTCCCAATTGATTGGCTCGTGTGATGAAATAGATGGTTGGAGTATCATGTTGATTGGAAATTGAATTGGCTAAGTTTTGCATGAATTAGGGCATCAACTGATCAGTCATTGGGTGAACCGGTCAGCTTATGTTGGGTGAGATGACTGGTTCACCTAGTGAACCAATCGGTTTGGTTGTACCAACCGAATGTTCTAGTAACTTTCCCAAATTTGTGAGAAAAGTTGATCGTTTCACTTGGTCAATTCGATTGGTACATGGAATTAATGTTTAGCATTAATTGGAAATAAATTGCCAAACTCATATGCAATTGGGAAATAGGAAAAATGACTGGTTCACATTGCAAACAAGATCAGCTCACGTGTAAACCGACCGGTTCAGAGATCGCAAGTTGTGAAAATTCAAGATCTTCCGGTCCCTTCTACTCCCACACAGACTGGGAACCCTGACCCTAACCCCTCCCATAAATAGAGAGGTACCCAGGTCTTCGTAGAGAACAACTGAATTGTTTCTGATAACATAAATTTATAGTTGAGGTATAGTTAAGAATATATTTATACTTTGAAAATCCTAGATGGAGGAATAATGAATTTAAGAAAATTGTAGCACCCTAAAAAATAATCTTAGACCATGTCCTAGGTACATGATTTGTATTTGAGAAGTAATAAGAATATTAGTTTTGATGAACATTTTAAGATTATGAGACTTTTGGTTGGGTTTATGTTCATGAAAGAATTTTTTATTTAACCAAAAGGTAGACAAAATTGTTCACCATGATATGCATTAGAAATCCTTGTTAGTTGACCTTTCAGACATTTAAATTCTCTATGGGTTATATGTTTGGCTTATGTCTATTGGTCATAAGATACCTATGAAGATATATTTAGCATATTTTGCAATTTCAAAAACCAAAATAGCATGTTTCAGATTTTAATTCCCAATATGGCATCTTTGGAAGTCAATACATCACAGTTGGGGATGTATTACCCTCTATGAGGACAATTTGTCTAGATAGGTGACACATTGCTCTCTCTAAGAGAAATACATCTCCTCTTGGAACATATCGCCCAGTTGTGCAGCCAATGCATCTGGCTCGGGGACATATTGTCTGCAAAGAGAGCAATGCATCCTCAGACTAGATGCCTTAACTCCACCATGGAACAATACATCCTGATTGGCAATGTATTGTCTTCATTTGACACAATATGACATATTTCAGGATGCAATGTGTGATGACCTGATTTTTAGGGTTTCTATAACCAATATAGTATATGAGGTCCAATTATATTCCTAGTTGGTTATTTCCTAAGGCCATGTGACTTCTATTTAAAAATGGATTCTTTTACCAACAAGTATGACTATAACGTCATATTTTAAATTCTATGCCATTTATGTGCATGGAGGTGATCAATAACAAATTTTAGTCAAATTGAGGACATATGGAAATAAGTCCCAATGAATAATGAAACATGGGATACATCTTGGACATACTAAGTAACTTGAAGTTGCATTGATGATATTAGATGTATAGTATGAGTTCAATATCCTAATGTATGTATACCTCTACATAATCTTAATTGATGGATGAAATTATAGAGTTTTGGTACCAAATGCTTAGATAATGTGTTATACACATAGAGGAATCTTTGGTTAAAATTCCAAAGTCAAAGCATGTTCCTATGTGAAGATATTATGGTTTGAATATTGAAAATAGATGTCTAATTATATGCATTGAGGACTATGAATGTTGAGATAGCCGTGACATTCAATAGGACACACAATTGTCAGGACTTTAGCACTTCTTTTAGTGTGGCGTGGCCCGATCTGGGGCGTCACTATGATCCAACAGTTCAGACCTAGTCACCTACCTCCGAATCCTACGAGTGAAGGGACTGGTCATGGTTGGGCATCCTACTCCCCATGATTTCAGGGGTGATCAACCCCATATGCACGCGCCAAGTGCACCGTGATGGTAGGATCTTTCCAACAAACCCTCATAAGGGGTGTGGAGTGTAGGGACGAAGGAGATACGCCCCTCACCTTCTCAATTCTCTCCATGGCTCCTTGCAGCTAGTTACCCAGGGAGAAGGGGGTGAGTAGGGCAGCTAACCGATTGATTCCTCACTGAGAAAACCAATGCCAAACCTATATGATTCTACCTGCAACACCAATCGGCCTTAGAATAAGCAACAAAGGAGCTCTAGAAATTGGTTTTGGTTGAGCAGGATGTATAGCTCTCGGAGCAACCATCAGAGCATGGATACCGCAATCCAGGGGTTGTTCTATCTTGTAGTGACGCCTAGAATTCCTTGACAGTGTTATACGTAGAGGAAGGACAGAGAAAGAAAAGCCCCAATCAGTTTCCCCTTGCTGCAGTTGTACGTCGGTGACCCTTAGGGATCGAAGCACTCAAGTTTGCAAAACCTCTGGAGGTAGCCGAAAGTCTTCTCTCTACCACCTCTGAAGACCACAAGCACATTCAGGGGTTATCTTTAGAACTTCCAGGTGTTTCGGGTGGACAAGATCCAGAACTTGCCACAGTTCCATCTCCTACGGCGACGCAAGTGCTTCCCTCACGGCGGCTGCTTCCCTCACGGCGGCGGCTCCTATGGCAAGAACAGGGAGTCAAGCTTGATAATGAGAAGGAGATCAGAAGTGGACCAGAGATCGCAGGCTAGGCTGAGACTCAGAGACAGCTAGGGATGCCCTTCCTCTTCTCCATCGATTGCCGCCAATGGTTTTGTGGAGGAGCTTTCGAAAGGAGATGGTCCTCACTGTTCTTGTGAGTATCGTGATGCGCAAAGGGGGTGGCGACTGGTGAGGGTCGATCGGGTTGGTTGGACTCCACCATAATCGAGTCTCCAAAAAGATCCGTCTGGATTGACCTGGAAAGGAATTCCCTAGATGCATCTCAACCCTAGGATTTAGATCCAACAATCCTGGAATTTCATAAAGGTACTTTTCTCTTATAAAATAGTAGATAATGTGCTGAACTTGCTTAATTAATTAAAAATAGCATACTTATCCTATAAATCCCCTAAAAATTCTCCTAGACTCAAAAAAATGTCCTCTACATTACTGGACCCTTAGATCATACCTTTAATGAAAAAATAATAATGATATTTAATGTAGATGATAATGATTCTTTTGAGATCATATTATTTGTATAATTAGCCAATGATGGATATAAAATACGAGAAAAATATTCTTGAACCCTAATACCACTTGGAAACTAAACATGGGCTCTGATCTAATTATTATGTAGAAATAATAAGTCTTTCTTCATTAATGACTAATTACAAGTTTTAACCTCATATTAATTCTAGAAAATAGTTCAAGCATCAGAAAAATATGAAATTTGTACCAGACCTAACTTTTTTTTTGAGAAAGGACGGGAAACCCTATGATGGGGGTTCCCCACAAAATTTAAATAGCTGAAACGATTCTTACAAGGTTCGAACTACAAGAAGTAAAAGGCTGAAGTAAAGAAATCCTATCTACTTGTCCACGACATACATGGTTGGCAACTAGATGAGCTGCCCTATTGTCTAAACGACTAATGTAACTAAAACTACAAAAAGAAAATAGACGTTTCAACCCAATGATGTCTTCCACTATAGCCCCTAGGTAGTCCCTCCGTGATGCGGTAGTGTTGCACGCTTGGACTATCATCATGGACTGAGATTCCACTTCCACCTATGTGATGCCTTCTTTGTTCGCCCATTCCAAGGCCGCCCGCACTGCCAAGGCCTCTGTCATAGCAACTTCCTTTCCCATAGTGACCTTCTCCCCAAGCATCCCCTTCAGCACCCCCGCTGCATCTCTCATCACTACTCCAATACTAGAGCCACTGTCTTCTCCGCAGGATCCATCCAAATTCAGTTTTATATGGCCTTCACTAGGCGTGCACCAGCCCCTTCTGTCCTCGTCGTGCCTGTCATCCGCCCCATGCATGGACGTACGTAGTTGTTCTGTCATCCCTCTAGCCGTCGTCAGCACACAACCATAGAGGAAGCTGTTGTTCACGTTGCTGTCATTGAAGACACGAGAGCATCGTCCGTGCCACACCGCCCACATTGCAGCAACAATTGACGTGGCTTCACATCTATTCGGCCTCATCAGTGCTTCCTTCATAGTAGCAGCCACCTCCCCATCCTTGACGTCGTCCACCCAATTCTGGACCTCCCTAGGCAGAAGTTCCCACACCTCTACGGCACACGGACACCGGAAAAGCATGTGCGATATGGTCTCTTTTTCCCCCATGCACAATATGCATGTACCATCCGGTATGCAATGTCTGTCGTAAAGCCTTCCCCTAGTAGCTAGTCCTCCCATGCAGATCCTCCATAAAAAGTGGGCTGTCTTTGGGCTCCACCCGTCCTGCCAGATCTTTTTCCATAGATCATCACCGTGTGTCGCTTTATACCGTCTGGCCTCCTCTTAACCCATCATCCCCAACCAGTAAGCTGAGCAGACTGTGAATTCCCCTTTGTTTGCTGGCCACCACATCAAAGAGTCAGAAGGTCTACGTTTGCTAAGCTGAATGGCACAAATATTCCTAGCATAGCTCTCCGGGAAGCAATCTTGTACTCGTGAATAGTCCCATCCTGTCCCATCATCTGTCATGAGATCACTGACTCGGTTGTACTCCGCATTCCTTTCATTCTTGAGCTGTGCAAGTGTTTCCTCCTCCTCGGAAAGCCAGTGGTCTTCCCACAGGTTAATATCAACCCCGTTCCCCACTCTCCACTGTGTTCCTTCCATCAGTAATGCTTTGGCACCCCACACGCTTCTCCACATGTAGCTTGGATCATAACCCCGTCTAGCTTCCCATATCGAAGTCCTTGGAAAGTATCTAGCTTTGAGAATTTTGCTCACCAATGCCTCCGGGTTGTTTTCTATCCGCCACAATTGTCTTGCTAGTAGGGCTTGATTGAAGACATGGAGATCTCTGAAGCCCATTCCGCCTTGTCATTTGGGCCTGCATAAATTGTTCCAGCTCATCCACGACATTTTCCTCTCTTTGTCCTTTGCACCCCACCAGAATCTAGCTATGATTCTTTGAATCTCCTCAATGGTTCATGCTGGTAGCTGGAATATGCTCATTATGTATGTTGGTATAGCCTGTGCCACCGCTTTTATAAGCACCTCCCTCCCTGCCTTGGATAAAAGTTTTTCCGACCACCCTTGAAATTTCCTCCATATTCTATCTTTTATGAAGATGAACACATGTTTTTTAGATCTCCCTATGGCTGTCGGTAACCCAAGATACTGTGCATGATGATCCACCTCCCTCACTCCCAATGTATTCTTCAGACGATCTCGCTTTCCTCTTTGTACTCCCTTGCTAAAAACCACCTCTGTCTTTGCGAAATTTATTTTTTGTCCGGATGCCTGTTCATATTGGCTGATGATTTCAGCTATCTTCAGACATTTTGTAGTGGTAGCTCTAGCAAAAAGAATACTATCATCTGCGAAAAAAAGATGTGAGATACGGGGTGCTCCCCTACACGGTTGAATGTCGTGTAAGAGATTATCTTGTGTAGCCACAATAAGAGAGGTAGAAAAAGCTTTCGCGCATAAAAGAAAAAGATAGGGAGAAAGAGGGTCACCCTGGCGAAGTCCTCGTGTTGGGGCTGTGCTTTGGGTTCGGTCTCCATTGATGGCAAAAGCGTGTTGGACAGTAGTAATGCAGTCTCGAATTTTATCTATCCACTTAACACCAAAACCCATCCTTTACCAGACCTAACTTATAACATACATATCAGTATAAAAATATCACAAACATATTTAAGATCAGTTGAACCTAGATTTGGCCAAACCGTAATTTGGACCTAAAATTACCAAGAATATGATGTACATATATTAATGATGATTAATTTCTTTAAATCAGGTGATGACCAGTGATGTAGATGGTCCAGGAAAAATTAGAAATCTCTGAACTCAAGTTTGTGGGTTTTTATTTAAGTATATGACTAGTTTTTGTGGATGCATAATGATATGATGTACTTTGGATGCTTTTATTTGCATATAAATTCTTGGATGCGTATTAGTATTATATGCTTTGCCAAAACTTAATGAAACATAAATGGACATTTGATGAGTTGTAGCTACTAGTGCACATGGCCCAGTATGGATGTATGTTTCCTAACGTGGATGTATGATGAATTTCCCATGTTAGATGCATGATAAAATAATTTTTCCCATACTGGATGTATGAGAAGTGTTTATAAAATTGTAGTACAACTGCATCTAATGAAATGTATAAAAGATGTGTTTACCTGATTATCGCTTTAAATAATGCTTTCTTATACATTTTCTTTCTCAAGTTATTTCAATTATTCAAACATATTAGTATATATCTTTCTACCCATGTACACAACACCTTGTGTGTTGATTTGTTGTTTCACATATGTTTTAGGTTCAGAGCTAGCATGGGATAAAAGACGTGAAGTGAGCAATGTTCAGGTTGTACCTTTTGTGTAGATCCTAGTTAGCATACATGTTCAGACTTGTAAAATTCTCTTTCAATATGCAATTTTAATTCATGTTGTAATATAAATGTGTTAAATGTTGAGAATGTTATGGCGTATGCCTATGGTTGAATGTTCATGTATGTGCATATTGCTTCCGCAACGCACTTTGATACAATTGCTTAATGTTTTTGGATTTTGTCTTCTCATCTCCATGGGGTTTTGAGAAGGTGAAAATACGAGGACGTTACAGTTGGTATCAGATCATGAACAATAGCTACACCTGATAATTGCTCACCATGAAACATAAAACTAAATTTTACCTTTCACCTTAAACCCTAGAATCTTAGTAAGTTGTTCTATAGGAATAAGGTTTGACTTAGTCTCTAGGTTAGAACCTAGATGTTCGAGAACTAGGTTTAGACAAGTGTGTGAGACTCTTTCCATATAGAGCTCATATGTATTGGGTAGCTACACTAGTCTACACCTTGTTCTCACCATTTCACTAGGTTACATGACACTAGACTATCTACTGTGTGTGGGACACTCAATATTGCTGATTTGGTTTTGTTTTCCATTCGGCTCGAGCCTTGAGTGTTTTCTCTGATGTCTTCTTTCTCAGAGAAAAACTATATAATATTTTATTATATATATGTAAATATACAAATGTTTCCCTCACACTGTAGGGTAGTTAGTTTTCATGCAACCTAAGTGAAAGGGAGTGACATCAATTTAGAAGAGAGAGTAGTCTAGATTAGATGTCTAGAGCCTTATCAAGATATGTGATACATAGAGTAGATGATAGAATGATAGTTGAAATAAGCATGTGAAATCTTATTTAAGTTTGATCTCTGATGGTATAAGTTTCCTTATAAAGGTTTAAGTTGTATACTTGTTGAATCCAATTTGGTAGAATTTATGCATAGTCTTGACGGTGAAAATACATTCCTTTTTCTTACTTAAGATGAACTAAGTTAAGATACAGTTGAATATGCATGCGCCTCAAGCTCTTTTACAAAGGAGGACCTCCAGTGTTAGGACAAGATATGTGGTGAACTCCAGAGAGAGTGAGACCCACAAGGAGAGGGTCATAGGACCTACCTGATAATATATGAAATATGAGATATATGTGAAATGATGTGTCCTAAGCTAGGTTACTCCTGAGTAGATGAGTTGAGTCCTTATGCATGATTCAAATCTATATGTGAGAGTTGGGTGAAAGAAAAGGATGGATAGATGACCCATATGATAAAGTCAATCCTTTGGCTGAATTAGGTCCTAGATGGAGTGACATATTTTGTGAATCTCATCATTAGTTGCAAGTGAGGTAATATATGAACTCTAGTTATGAGAGTTTGATGCTTTGTGCAAAAGATACTCAAAATACATGTTCTCCCTTCTTCTTCTTAATATACGATGATAGAAGCCTCACTTGAGCTATATAGATGATTTATATATGAGAAGTCACTCATATAAGTTTGATCTCTTCTATATTCCCTTCCTATATCATACATGAAATATCTAAGTTGGAAATCATGATAAAATTGGCTTCCCTCTATCTCATTCATGAAAGATATAAGTTGAAATCACAAGCTATAAATAAATATATCTTTGGATCATGGGTTACAAGATCACAACATATAGTTCTTAACTTCAAGTAGTTTGGTAATAACTCTTACATAATAGGGTGAAACCCTAATATACAAGGATGAATAATAGTTTCCTCTAATCATGCAATCGTAGTATGATGTCATGTATAAACAACAATAATGATTTTAAGTATGATAAATGTCAGTATCTGATGAATTGAAACCTTGATATCACCTTGCATGCTTTAATGGAGGAAAGGTAAAACCCTTAGTAACACCTTTTCTACTTTAATGTCAGTATCTGATGAATTATTAAGGTAATAAGGGATGTAAATTCTAGAATAATAGAATGTCAAGTTCTGACTAAGCCTTTATATGATGGTTAAAAAAATGTATTGCTTCAACCTATATAAGGCGAGGTGGGCACACCCTAGATATTAGAGCACCTAATATGTCGACCTCGGATACATATAAAAACAAGAGAACTTTGGTACCTAGAGGTGGTGACCTTTATGAAGTTGGATACTTTGATATCACTTTAAGCATGACATAGTTGAATTTTGAGGACGAAATCCCATATAAGGTGGGGTGAATGTGATGAACCAGTTTTTAGGGTTTCTATAACCAATATAGTATATGAGGTCCAATTATATTCCTTGTTGGTTATTTCCCAAGGCCATGTGACTTCTATTTAAAAATGGATTCTTTTACCAACAAGTATGACTATAACGTCATATTTTAAATTCTATGCCATTTATGTGCATGGAGGTGATCAACAACAAGTTTTAGTCGAATTGAGGACATCTGGAAATAACTCCCAATGATAATGAAACATGGGATACATCTTGGACATACTAAGTAACTTGAAGTTGCATTGATGATATTAGATGTATAGTTTGAGTTCAATATCCTAATGTATGTATCCCTCTACATCATCTTAATTGATGGATGAAATTATAGAGTTTTGGTACCAAATGCTTACATAATGTGTTATACACATAGAGGAATCTTTGGTTAAAATTACAAAGTCAAAGCATGTTCCTATGTGAAGATATTATGGTTTGAATATTGAAAATAGATGTCTAATTATATGCATTGAGGACTATGAATGTTGAGATATCCGTGACATTCAATAGGTCACACAATTGTCAGGACTTGTGGCACTACTTTTAGTGTGGTGTGGCCCAATCTAAGGCGTCACTATGATCCAACAGTTCAGACCAAGTCACCTACCTTTGAATCCTGTGGCAGAAGGGACTGGTCATGGTTGGGCATCCTGCTCTCCATGATTTTAGGGGTGATCAGCCCCATATGCATGCGCCAAGTGCACCGTGATGGTAGGATCTTTCCAACGAACCCTTAGATGGGGCGTGGAGTGTAGGGATGAGGGAGATACACCTCTCGCATTCTCAATTCTCTCCATGGCTCCTTGCAGATAGTTACCCAGGGAGAAGGGGGTGAGTAGGGCGGCCAATCGATTGATTCCTCGCTGAGAAAACCAACGCCAAACCTATATGATTCTACATGCAACACCAATCGGCCTTAGAATAAGCAACATAGGAGCTCCGAAAATTGGTTTTAGTTGAGCAGGATGTATATCTCTCGGAGCAGTGGTCAGAACCTAGATACTGCAATCCAGGGGCTGTTCTATCTTGCAGTGACACCTAGAATCCCTTAACAACATTATACATAGAGGAGGGACAGACGAAAGCAAAACCCCAATTGGTTTCCCCTTGCTGTAGTTGTACGCTGGTGACCCTTAGGGGTCGAAGCAATCAAGCTTGCAAAACCTTTAGAGGTAGACGAAATTCTTCTCTCTACCACCTATGAAGACCGCAATCACATTTGGGGGTTAGCTTCAAAACTTGCAGGTGTTTCGGGTGGACAAGCTCCAGAACTTGCCGCAATTCCATCTCCTACGGTGGTGCCTGTGCTTCCCTCACGGTGGATGCTTCCCTCACGACGGCGGCTCCTATGGAAAGAATAGGGATTCAAGCTTGATAATGAGAAGGAGATCGAAAGTGGACCAGATATCGTAGACCAGGCTGAGACTCAGAGATGGCTAGGGATGCCCTTCCTCTTCTCCATCGATTGCTGACAATGGTTCCGTGGAGGAGATTTTGGAAGGAGATGGTCCTCGCTATTCTTGTGAGTATCGTGATGTGCGAAGGGGATGGCGACTGGTGAGGGTCGACCAAGTTGGCTGGACTCCACCATAATCGGGTCTCCAGAAAGATCCATCTGGCTAGGTCTGGAAAGGAATGCCCTGGACGCACCTTAGTCCTAGGATTTAGATCCAACAATCCTGGAATTTCATAAAGGTACTTTTCTCTTATAAAATAGTAGATAATGTGTTGAACTTTCTTAATTCATTAAAAATAGCATGCTTATCCTATAAATCCCCTAAAAATACTCCTAGACTCAAAAAAATGTCCTCTACATTATTGGACCCTTAGATAAGACCTTTGATGAACAAATAATAATGATATTTAATGTAGATGATAATGATTCTTTTGAGATCATATTATTTGTATAATTAGCCAATGATGGATATAAAATACGAGAAAAATATTCTTGAACCCTAATACCACTTGGAAACCAAATATGGGCTCTGATCTAATTATTATGCTGAAATAATAGGTCTTTCTTCATTAATGACTAGTTACAAGTTTTAACCTCATATTAATTCTAGAGAATAGTTCAAGCATCAGAAAAATATGAAATTTGTACCATACCTGACTTATAACATACATATTAGTATAAAAATATCACAAACATATTTAAGATCAGTTGAACCTAGATTTGACCAAACCCTAATTTGGACCTAAAGTTACCAATAATATGATGTACACATATTAATGATGATTAATTTCTTTAAATCAGGTGATGACCAGTGATGTAGATGGTCCAGGAAAAATTAGAAATCTCTGAACTCAGGTACGTGGGTTTTTATTTAAGTATATGACTAGTTTTCATGGATGCATAATGATATGACGTACTTTGGATGCTTTTATTTGCATATAAATTCTTGGATGTGTATTAGTATTATATGCTTCGCCAAAACTTAATGAAACATAAATGGACATTTGATGAGTTGTAGCTGCTAGTGCACATGGCCCAGTATGGATGTATGTTGCCTAACATGGATGTATGATGAATTGCCCATGTTAGATGTATGATAAAATAATTTTTCCCATATTGGATGTATGAGAAGTGTTTATAAAATTGTAGTACAACTGCATCTAATGAAATGTATAAAAGATATGTTTACCTAATTATCGCTTTAAATAATACTTTATTTTACACTTTCTTTCTCAAGTTATTTCAATTATGCAAATATATTAGTATATATCTTTCTACCCACGTACACAACACCTTGTGTGTTGATTTGTTTTTTCACCTATGTTTTAGGTTCAGAGCTAGCATGGGATAAAAGACGTGAAGTGAGCAATGCTCAAGTTGTACCTTTTGTGTAGATCCTAGTTAGCATACATGTTCAGACTTGTAAAATTCTCTTTCAATATGAAATTGTAATTCATGTTGTAATATAAATGTGTTAAATGTTGAGAATGTAATGGTGTATGCCTATGGTTGAATGTTCATGTATGCGCAAATTGCTTCTACAACGCACTTTGATACAATTGCTTAACGTTTTCGGATTTTGTCTTCTAATCTCCATGGGGTTTTGAGAAGGTGAAAATATGGGGACGTTATACAATGCCTCACAGTAATGCCAATATTCCCTAGAAGAAGACATGCCTCCACAACACTGCACCCCCATGCAGGATATCTTACCTCCATGCCACACTTGACCGCATAGTTGTTAGGGGCAGCGACAGGGCACCATGTGAGGGCAATGCGTCCCGATTAGGGATGTATTTCTTCCCTATAAATGGTGACCAAAATCAAAACCCCAAAGCCACACAAATCATTTACTCTATCTCTTCTTCTTCATGTCCAAGCATATTTAGCTGCTCTGGAGTGCTTTGGAGTCTGGGCTATTGTCGGTGGACTTTCTAGCTAATTTCAGGTTGGAATTCTTCTATTTCCTAGTCAGGGTTTTGCTTCTCTTCTTTCTCTAGTCAACGAGTTGCTTATCTTCTTTCTCTACATTTTTTATTAACATGGGAGATCTCTCCACTTCATGTATTTTCTCTACTAAATTTCCCTGGATTATTAGTGTAAATCATATAAAATTACATTGCACTATTTCTTATGCTTTAGGATTTCAATTTTAAAATACCATTCATAATTAAAAATGAAATAAGTTTATTCTTAGAATGATTATTTTCACATCATAGAAAAATGGTACTACTGCTCTAGAATTTCAATTATCATTTATTGAACCAATATTATGAATATAGTATAAAATAAGTATTAATATAATAAGTTGAAATATGATTGATAAAGATTTAATGTGTTTAATAATGATAGGAAAATGACATCTAGATCGCGTGCACGAGTTGTCAAGATTGTATATGATGGACATTTTCTCTATAATGAGTCTTATTCTACTTGATCAGTTAGACCAATAAATATTACACTTATGAATACCCTGACCAAATTCAAGTCATATATCCATACAAAACCTGACATCAACCCAATCACTTTTCTACCAATATATCATATATTTTCCCTACAGAACATCATATGCTCATACAAGTTGACAATGATGATGGATTCAGAACTTTGTTCTCAATTTCATCTAATTCCTATATTGATGTCTTCCTTGTAAAAATACATATTCACCAACATTCTAGTTATAGTTACATGAATATTTTGAATCAATTTCAAACAACAATAGTAGTGTAACTTCCATATCGAATCAACCACATGAATATTTTCAAAACCCTAGTATTGAGAATGAAAATAGTGGTCAGGAGGTCGAGGAGGACAAAAATATTGAATAGGAAGGTGAATTAACAACTAAATTGATGATGATCCTGATTCAAATGGGTATCAACATCCAACCCCTGACACTATAGCAGCCTTGAGTTTTGACTCAAAGACTTTTGATAGAGATTGGGTAACGCACGATAAAATTGATAATAGCTATGAAGATATCCAAGATGATGAATGGGTGGGTGATTTTTGTCATTTAGTTCATCTCAATTACAACCCTTACAATAATGAAATTTGTTAGTGTGCTTTGATTGCATCCAAAGATGTCATGATTTAGTAGATTCAAACATGGTCGATACAAAATAATGTTCAATATCGACTCAATGCTCAAGTAGTGTGTTTATCAGATTTGTTTGTATCTAAAACCAAAAATGCCCTTGGGGTTTGTATGCTGGTCAGTAAAAAAGAGCAGGTGAAGATACAATGTTGTATCGAAAACCACACTTGCCAACTAACTACTCTAAATCAAGACCATTGCTATTGAAATTGCCTTATATTTCTTGTATAATAATGTCAATCATTGTGCCACAATTGGATATGTCCACGTGAGAAATTCCTAACAAGGTGAATGTTGAACTAAACCAACAAATCTCATATAAGAAGGCCTTTCCATTAAGAGGAAGGTTGTCTAAAAAATATTTGGAGATTAGGAATCACCATATCACATTCTATTGTCATTCTTGATATATCTATCACAATATATTCCTAGAATTATATTTACCCACATTATGGATGATTATACCCTACAAACCCAAGGCATTCATAGATTCAAGTAGGTGTTTTTGGCATTTGGACCAACTGTTGCAAGCTAGGACATTGTAGGCCTATTGTTACTAATGATGGAACATTCCTTATTGGAAAATATATTGGCAGGATTCTTGTTTAATGTGGCATAGATGATGGTAATGGTGCATTTCCACTCTCTTTTTCCATTGTTGAGTCAGAAAATAGGGATTCATCAGAGTGGTTCTTTAATTCTTTACAAACATTAATTCCATGCATTCAACATCACATAGATCTATAAATTGTATATGATCGGGTGAGTGGAATTTTATCAGCAATCCAAATAAAGTTTGATGGGGCCCAACATAGGTATTGTCTTAGACATCTTTGTGGTTCAAATCACACGAGTTAAAGGAACTTATGTGGAAATTGGTCTCTACAACTGATACACTTGAATTTGATCATTTAATGGCTAATATACAAACCATAGATCCATCTTGTAAGAATTATTTGATAGGAAAAAAATTCTGATATTTTTTCTCTCACATGCAACAGAGGTTATAGATATGGGTCATTGACTAGTAATCGTGTAGAAGCAACAAATGGAGCCTTAAAAGGATCTAGAGGTTTACCAATACATGCACTAAATCTTCTCCACATACTATCATTTTGTTACAACATGGTTGATGAGATGCAATAAAGCATATGAGCATTCATATAAGGGACAAAAATGGCCTGAGTGCCTTCATGATACCCTTTTCAGAGTTAATTAGGATGTAGGCAAACTAAGAGTTACACTTCATAAGAACAATGATGTGTGGCTCGTTGATGACATGGATGGATGTAAATTTTAAATCAAATTGTGACCAAATGGTGTTAGTGAATGCAGTTGTGGTTTTCCTTAATAGTGGCATATACCATGTTGTCATGTTTGGGTAGCTGGAAGGACTATCAATTTTCACTGTGATGAACCTGTGAGCCCATATTTGTCAAATACTTTTTTTATAACACATACAAATCTGAATTTCATGGTATTCCTGACATGAGAAATTGTCCACCTTTTAATTAATGTAGAAGAACTTATATCTTATTATCACCAAGGAAATGAGGCATGTTGGAAGACCAAACACAAAAAGAATGCAATCATACCAAATCAATATACATATCATTATCATAATGGGTCATAACAGACACACTTGTACTTTTTTAAGATTTCAATTCAAGTAATATAAAATTTTCAATTAAAGTTTTGTCAAGTAATGTAACTTTTCAATTTTCATTTAGTCAAGTCATTTAATGTTTGTGTTTAAATTTAGTAAATTCATGTAATGTTTGAATTTGAGTTTAGTCAAGTCATGTCATCTTTGAATATTTCAATTAGTGTAACATTTTATTCTTGTATAAATAGATATGGCTTCAATAGAAGTATCATTCAACTCTCCCAGCACCACATCGGGTTGTTAGGTTGGCCTGTTACTGAATAGGGTGTCTTACGGAACATTTTCTTATTAGGTTTTGGGCTGGTTAGTAAGCTACAACCTATCCACCTAGATCCCAATTCGATCACCACTCTAGTTAATGATTAGGACAAGGCTATCAACACTTTCAAGTTACCATGTTTTGAAATGACTGTCATGCTTCAGGATGTGACAGTTCTTCAAGGTCTTAGTATTGATGGGCCACCAGTTAGAGTTGCATATCTTATAGGCTCGAAAGAGGGAAAATTTTCTACATGGTCTCATCTTTGTGAGAATTACTTGGTAAGTGAATCACATAGGATGGCTAAGGGGAACATTTGTGTTACGTGGTTGCGTGACACTATTTCTGGGATGGATTTCACCAAACTAGGAAAATCCACAATGCCAAGATGACCTGGAAACTCAGATTTGCATTATCGAGGTGACCCTATGATGATTGGCCAACTGATCTAGGCCATTCCTATGACTTAGTGCAATAGAAGGCAAGAACAAATTGTGAAAAGACTAAACTTCCTTTGGGAATGAAAAGCAACACAAAGTGCAAAGAGAGGGTATAAGAGTAAAAATAAACATGCTTATCTTCAACAATGTGTGAATCATAAAATCATACCACAATCACCAGGCGTTGATGCAAGGAATCAAAACTTGCACCTTTATCAAACTTGAGTACAAATCATGATTTGCCACAAGTTCTTAATGATGAGGCAAATGCAACATTCCCGTACAAAGGTGTCGTAGGGACCAGAAACTTGGAACACACTATTGCCATTACTGGCTTTGAGGGAAAAACATAAAAACACAGAAATATTGCAAAGAAGAAGGACTAGATAAATTTTGTTGTGTTCGCGGAGTTCTTCCAAAGACAATGGCAAAGAATCTAGTTTTACGAGCACCCAAATCACAAAGATGAACCAAAAATACAAAAATATTGAACAAGAAGGTGTAAAATTGGGGAAACAGAACACCTACCTTGATGGGTCCAATTGGTGGGAGCAGGGGCTTCATCGAGACCATTTGTAACTTGACTCAGGTCTAGGAGCTATCTAGAACCCATAGCCTTGCCGCCAAGGTCAGGCATACTCTAGAAAACTTGGGATATCAAGCCTAACTGGCAAGTATGGGAGAAACCAAACCAATACAAGGTACTTTCTTTACGAGGTGTGGTGCAGATAATAGAAGGGTTTAGTAGGGGTCCAAAGACCTGGGGTATCACTGAGTTAGAATAAGGGAGAGGAACAAGGAGAATATAGGGGAAACAAAGGAGGTCAAAGATTATAAAATAGTAGAGGCTACTGAACCCTAGAGAACTTAGGAATGCTGGATGCGGGAACCTGTGAGGAAATTAATGGAGAAATTATCTCGGGAAATTGTGAATAAGTGAGAGAGAAATCAAAGAGGAATGTATCGGGAAATTGTGGCTTGTTTTCTTTTTAGGACCAAGGAAGGTGATGATTTTCTAGCTGTGAGATTATCATCTTATGGTTAGAGAAGAATCCAGGTGTGACAATGAGTAAAGTTTGAGGCACTTCAAGAAAACCATCAAAGTGATTAATACTTTGAATATCAAGTATTAAAATATGTCATTTCTATTATAATTTATTTTAGGGATTGAACATGATCCAATTAATATGAAAATTGATGCTGAGGCTAGTTAAAGAATGAAGAATCTCTCTTTGGCATCCGTTTACCCTTTTGTGACAATTTACTATTTTTATTTAATATTTTAGATCTCAAATTATATTATCTTTCCTAAATAAAATTATGGTAACTAGGATTGTTCAATTAATGTGAGAATTTACAATAGACTAATCTTGGTATTTCCACTTTTGAGCACATCTAATAATTAACTTATATTTTTGGCTTTATCTGATATTTTCCTTTCTAAATGAAATTAGGATTGTTATAATTGTTCAAATATTGTGAAACTAAGTACCCAAGGTAATTGGGACCCAATGAACATGATTTTTTTCATTATAATTCACTTTTGAGATTTTATTCTATGAGTTATGGAAACTATTAGGATTTTTGAGTCATTACCATGATATTTATCAAAATATTATATCTTTATTATCCACATTCACTTAATTGAGTCACATGATCTTCAATAAGTTTTTGTAAGAGTTTCATTAACTTATTATTCATGAATTTCCATATTTTACTTATTTAACATATTAAGTCCATTAATTTATTATATATTTAAATAATGGCACATTATTCTTATTTATGGACATGCAAATTCACATTGTTATCCCTATACATGTGTTAAGAACATTGTGTCACTTGTTAGACATTTTTATATATTATTTGCATATTAGTTAGCAATGGGAACATATGTGACATAAGAAATTAATCATATGTTAGCACATATACACGTTATTATGTTAATATGCCACTCAATATGTTATATTTGTTTTTAGTCATATATATGTTATGGGTTATCTTTGAGTTATTCATGTTATATATATTAACAATAAACATTAAGGTGTAACATTATCTTTGTATGGTCAAATCTAAAGAACCAAACATTCTAATCTCCAAATCATGGGATAGGATTTATATTTTCAAGATGCTAGGTTCAGGTATGTTACATCATTGAGACAACTCTTTAGTGGTGCAATTCAATAATAAATATTTTATTCAAATTAGACCATAAGGAAAGTTATTGAACATTACAATCCATGAGTACAATCTCAACATTGTATCCTTTTCATCATTTTGTTGTATGTAGTCAATTAAGTCACATCAAAACCTTTGATCAATAAATAAAGACTTGTTATAAGAGAAATGAGAGAAAACTAAAATACAGGTGTCACATACTACTCAGCTTAACATTGTTATAATTGTATAAAAATGTTTAGATAACATGCTAGTTTCTACTAGAATTTTATTGGGCCATGGGCATAGAGCCTTCTGGAGATAAAATGTAGGGACAAATCATGTGTAAGACTCACTTATGAAACATCAATTAAGGGGAAAAAGATACACTAAGATGTAGCATTGATTTGCATGAGATCAAATTAATTAAAAAGTTTATTTGATGGAAATCACTTATTTTAGTAAAAAAAAATAGATCGTCTTTAGACAAGAATGCAAATTTTAATGGAGTAATTAACATTGGAAAAAGATATGTAACAAATTATCATATCAAGCTTGCAAATTTCAAAGATCTCAGTGATAAATTAGAGGTAGAGTGTAGTAGATTGTACATCATTGTGACACCCTTTGCCACACAAAGTGAGATTACTCAAAACAAAATAGTAGAAGAAAAATTAAACAAACAGGTTACTGGAAAATACTGAAAATTAAAATTGTTTTCATAAAACTATCAAACAACAAAACATTTTACATACGAGTCCTTTCATGCCTCAAAGCACTTACTGTGTGTGCCATCTACCTATTACCAGAGAACTTATTCCAGAACATATATACATATATCCATTACATATGTATACAATAGGGTACACAAGCCAACCACATATCGAAAGCAAGTTCACACAACATCAAAAAACATCCCCAAGGACCCAAGTGTACAGGGAAGACTCTAGGATCTAACAACAAAAGACATCTAGCAACACTTCCAACCTTGTCAGATACTACCTCTCTTGCTGCTCCTCAACCTCTACTGCATGATCTCTACCTCCTTGTGCACGTCCACCTAAAAAGGATGTGGGAAACCCATGAGGTGAGATTCCAAATCTCTATGGGAGGTATAACTCTCAACCAACTCAATTATTATCACATATGAGATAACTAAAGCAGTAATAAAGTTACAACTATAAGAAGCATGTAACCATTATTAACATATTGAGCAATTACTATTGAATTATAAAACATCTTAACACTTTAAAAGGAATATGTAGAACATGTATATTTCCTATCAACAACATTGTATAAAGATCAAGCAATGACTCATCCAATTCTTCTATATTTTGATCCTATACAAGTATACTACACGGCTGATTACATATTTTATTATGACCTGAGGATTTGAGTCATACCACCCAAATCCAACTGATCACTGCTAAGTCTAAATCAGTGCCATACATAGTTAATGGAGAGCTGGAATCCATGACCTCACACACCTCTTGGTCAGTACAAGAGAAAACACTGTAGAGACATATCAGTCAACTGTAACAATGACATATAGTCAAACTCAGGGATTGGCTCATGCATGGCCATCCACATATATAATCATACCTAGCCCACCTTGGTACAAGTACGACGCTAGAAGAATAGGATCACACTTGGTCGTTCTAACAAGAAGGAGTGACTCACACATGGTCATCCATATTATAATGAGATCGACTCACGCATGGTCGTCTCACAGATTCTGTAGTTAAGGATACAAGGAATTACTCGACTTGTACCCCACATATTCAAAAATATTCTCTTCGAGTTAAACTCATTTCACCATCCAATAAATGTTCACATTGAATGGATCTATGGCACAGGGCAAGTTATGAGATTAGGTTCCACTTGATTAGTTAGGTCATTTAAGTATCTTTTAGCATCAATCTAGTTACAACGTACAACCTCTAAGAAAATTCTACATAAATAAGGGCATAACACATCACCAGAACATATTTGAGCATATAAGGTATGATCTCATCATCTTATCACTTGATGTTTTCCAATCATCATATTTCTCATCACAAGGATCACATACTTCAGGGTAGCAACCCCTCATCTTATCACTAAGGAAATCATCATCTCACATAAGGCAATAAGCCATCATTAGGTCATAAGACCATTTACCTCCTCTTTCGATGATACCAACATCTCACATGACTCATAAGGCCCATTCAAACATATCATAAACATCATAGCTCATACATGGCTATGCCCATCAACTGGTATCACCTGCATGGTTAGAGACTTATAGCAAGAAGAAAAATACATCATCACCACTACCATCTCATAAGATTCATGCCATTCACATTACATCATTAGGGTTAGGGTTCTCTTTCATCAATTATGGTTTATAAGGTTGGATCAACAACCACCCTTAGATCGTTGCTCCCATCATCATTATAAGGTATGTTATGAAATAAAAATTATTGAAAACAACACTCCTTTCTTATTCACACAACCACCCCAAAAGGTATCACATCATATCATGTAATAATATCATCAACATAATGCAACATAACCACCATCACTAGACATCAGTTAAGGCTATCATATAGAGTATTGGTTAGTACTTGCCATAGGGTGTTGACTTGTCATCATCACAACATGTCGACTACCACCATGCAAGGCACAAGTGATATCCTAATTATAGATGTATTGGTTTATCCTTCTCTTAAGAATGTGACGGTCAACACCACCTAAGGGTGTGATGGGAAACACCACCTTATGGTGTAACAGCTAGCACCACCTAAAGGTGTTGGGAAACCAAAGCATGTCGGGCAACCCTAGGTGTATCAGTTGTTAGGATTAGGGTTTATCGAAACATCATGGGTCAAGGTGTATCGGGAAACACCACCCTAAGGGTGTGTCAGCCTCCACTCAACCAAGATGTCACAGTTAGCCCTCAAAATAGACCAACTCCATGAGGTACACCCATAGCCATGACGGGCTAACACCTCCAAGGCATAACGGTTAGTAACACCTTGTCTACTTAGGCACTTCAAGAGCATGATGGATAACACCTTCCATGCATATTGGTTTAGTCATCACATATCAGTTTAGGTACTTCTAGGGCATGACAGGCTATCTTATTAAAGATCTATCAACCATGTTGGTTTAGCAACCATAAGCCATAATGAGTTAGCCTTCTCAACACATATCGGCCTAAGAATCTACAAGGCATATCGACATAAGAATCTCCAAGTCATGATGACTTGCCATATGGTATGTCAGTTTGTTACACTACAAGTCATGAGGATCTACCCTTAATAGGATGCATGTGTGTGTGTGGATTTTCATCTTCAACCTAATAAAGGTCGACCACAAGTCCATCTACTAACATATTAAGAAGGTGCAAGACATGAAAAGCAAACCAAATGAGATTGCATCATCAAAACAGTTCTATAATCATGAATAACTACTAGCATACAACAGATAAGAACAATCATAAGAATATAAAGAGTGAAAATAACAAAGGAGGTTAAGAGTTATATAACCTACCTCAAAGATCACCACCAAGATCCAAGCTCCAAGGTCAAGCTCGAAGCTCACGAGCTCGAGATAGAAGATGATCCACCAAACTTGGTCACCACTACACCTCCAAGGAAGAAAATGATACCAAGGTTAAGATGGTTCAAGATGGAAAAAAGGTATCCAAGATCCATGGCCGAGAAGGAGAAGAACATGATTAGAGATCTAGGAAACATAGCTTAACATGATATAAGATGAAGGAAGAATCAAAGAACACCACAACTTGGAACTCATCTACCAAGATCCAAGAGAGACTCTCTAGCTCCTTAAGCTTCTCAAGGTCATACACTAAGAAGGTGGGAAAGCAAGGATGGTCAAAAGGATCCTCTTGCATGGGGAGAAAGAAAAATTATATACAAGAGGGATCATAGAAGAGGTATCATCACCTTAAAAGCTTAGGTTCCACTTGTCCATGAAAAAGAAGCCACATGCACAACATCATGCAAGACATGGTGATAAGGTCTAGGTTAGGTCTCACCCTCTTGGTCTCCCACCAAGGTCATGCCTGATACCATATATCTACACATCCATAAATTGATAGGCTACAACTCAACACACCCCACAAACTGATAGGGCATAACCCCACACAGTCACAAACTGATAGGGAACAACCCCACACACTCACAAATTGATAGGGCACAACCCAACACAATCACAAACTAATAGGTCAGAGCCCCACACACCCCACAATAGATACACAACATCTCTAGGGCTCTCTAGCCCAAGACAACACATCTAGGAGCAGGACACACCTCACACTTGTCCACAACATCACCAAGGATGCCACCACACAACCAAGATCTAAACAAGGTGCCCATATCTCTCTCCTTAAGATGATGCCAAGAGAGAGAAGGAACACACTAGAGATGGCAAACTTGCACATCAACCCTTAATCTGGGTGAATTGCAATTTGCACCAAAACCTCACCACAAAACACAAGCATCATCCAAACAAGCTCAAACAAGAAACTTAAGCTTCAACATGCCCTAATTACATCTCAGATGATTAGAGAAAGGTGTTAAGAAACATACATAGGAAAAACAAATAGAGTTATCTCAAAACATGGTCAGGATCCTTACAATCACCTTTTAGTAGGTGAAGATAAAGAAAAATAAAAAATAAGGGAATGAGTGAATGCAATTATAAAAATCTAAATGAACTCATCAATGATTTGATTATACCATATTTTTTATTTATAAAATTGGTAGATTGTACATTATTTAAAAAATGACCCAAATGGGGACAAAAGGTAATGACTCTAGAAAAGGTTTATGATTCTATACACAAATTTATGTAGTATGTTTAAGACTCATCAAAAGATACTCCATACAACAATTTATGGAACATGATGACTCAGAAGGGGATACTCCATAAAAAAAATTATGTAGCATGATGGCATAGAAGGTGATAACTCAGCTTGAAATATACCTTCCAATTATTTATACTTTAAGATATTTTACTTTAAAATATGAGTAGTTTCTTGTTGGCATCACACTCTACCACTCGATCCAATTAATTTTGTTTGGCAAGTCCACATTCTTCCTCACCCTCGCCTCTGGTTGGCATGTTGTTCTAGTGGATGTTTTGTATCAATGGGTGTCCATTGAAAGAATGATGATTGTGGTCAGACAACATCTACCTATTGGGACTTGTTATGGGATTGTAGGGGTCCTTACCATTTTTTAGGTTGATTGAGAAACATATATAAGATGTTGGTAACTACCTTTGGCTTAGGTTGAAGAGAAAGAATAAGGATATTGGGGAAGGATTGATTGGGAGATTTTTTATATGTGGCATATATTAAAAGGAAGTTGAAGCAATAAAGAAATAAGAAAATGAAGAAGAAATTAGTGTAGTTGTGGAGGGTCAGAGGTAAAGATGACTCATTTACTATCTAGGTTGGGGCATATGGGTGAGGGGAGATGATTCTATGAAGGTTTAAGGTGTTGGGTAAGACAATGCAAGGATAAGGAGGGATGGGGTTTAGTCTTATCATCATTTTTATTGTTATTAAATATGGGAATTTGTGACAAAAAGGGACATTTGTTACATGTTCATTGGTTGAAATCATAGGTGTTCCATGTAGCCACTGAGTTGGTGATTCAATACGTAGTTGGATATGTGTCAGTGTGGCTATGGTGGGCGGTCAAAACCCATCTCTCTTTCACAATGTGTATCATGGATGCAAATAGGGATGGATGAATTCCTATAAATGCATATATTTCTCTCTTACAAATCTATAAAGATCTAAAATATTACTGCAGTCTTACTCGTCAAGTTTGGTAGATAATGATGGTCGACCATGGCCACAGAGGGTCATTGTTGGTCTAGCTCAATGTGGTGGGTGTCAAACTTTTGCAAAGAAGTAGTGCATGTTGATTGGAGGTTGGAGGAGATGAAGATTGGCTGGTTGTCTCCAATTAGATGCGGTAGCACTATATTTGGCCCTATCATTGGCATCTAACCTTGGGGGTGGGTTTTTGTGAATGCTTCCTTGTCTGGTTTCTATGGGTTTTGGTGTCAGGTCACAACTTCTTTTTTGCACATGAAGGGTTGATGGAAAGAGAGAATAGAGGGTAGATGATGTGCACATTTCATATCTACTTTTTGCACACATCCGCACACAAATTTAGTTTATTTTCCTTTTATTTAGCCTCTAACCATATTTAACTTGCCATATTTTAGTTATTTTACTTCTCACATGATGTTGATCATAGGTACACATTGAAAATGACAAATTGAAGATAGTCCAACCCAAATCCAATCTCATTTGAATTTCCCTTTTGACTTGCAGTAGATTCAAAGTTGATCTTGAAGAAACAACATCGAACACGATGTGTCTTTATTAAGGCACAACGTGCAACTTTTGAGAAAGAGCTCATGGAGTAAAGAACACCCTGTGTGTAAGTTTCCAATGGCCTTGATGTCTGAACTACAGAGAAAAAGACATGACGTGTCCTCATGATGCAAAGGTTGACTTCAGCTTGCTACCAGCGCACACAACCATGTGTGTAATAGCACATGATGTGTGCTATCTTCCCCAGATTGACTCCGGCAGCAGCTACACGGTGTGTTCCTATTAGAACATGATGTGTACTTATTGTGAGGATGCAATTTAGTAGCTAATTACATGATGGCATACGATGTGTCTCCATAAAGACACGCCGTGTCTCCATCAATTTTCTGTATATTTCAGCAGCAATCGCCCCCCATTTTAAAAGCAAGTTCAGCCACTTAGGGCGGTTATCACTCATCATTTGAGACATATTTTGAGCAAGATAAGTTTTAGAGTGATAGGATGGCGATTTTGGAGAGGAAGATGAGGTTTCTTGGGAAAGAACCTCCATTCTTCACCATTTCTTCTTTAAAAGGTGCAATGGAGCTTTTCTTCTCATTCAAGCTTCTCGGGAGGAAAGATTGTCCGAGTTGAAGCAGCTCCAAGGGTAGAATTTAGTCCTCTAGTCGTAGTTCTACTTCTCCTATCTTCACCTTTGGTTCCCTTAGCTTTTTCTTCTCTTTAACTATGTAAAACTCTAAAAATTCTGCAATGTGCTTGTATTTCTCTATTATGTACGAGTAAAACCTTCTTCTTGGGCACAAGACAGTAACTCTCATGACATTACTCATGTGAACTTTAAATTTATATCAAATTCTAGTTAATTTGCTTCTTCATGGATGACTATGGTGTTTATTTGCTTGTATGCTTGGTTGACCACCTTTTATACATGTTTTATGCTTCCTTGTGCTATTTGGAAGTATGTATGAGGGAGTAGGGAGTAGGATTCATGGAAATATGCTCTAGACCATGGGAGTGGCTGGAGAATATTGAGGGTTCAAAGTTTTGTTTGAATCTAAGTATAGATATAAAAGTGTTATGCGAAGATGAGAACCATCTCATGACTTTGAGAGGTGCATGACGACGACAACCTCCTTGTAGGTTAATCGCATGCTTTAATTTCATAGTTACACATGATGTGATGGTGTGGTAGTGAAACTTATGTCCAAGATTCTCTAAAATCTAAATTCAACCTTTAATTAAATTCCTTTGTAGTTCACTTATCTTGTAGCTATTTGCAATCAAACTCTACTATTATAATCGGATTAGATTGTTGAATGTTAGACCTTTTGTGCCTAGCTAGTTGTGCTCCCTGTGGATCAACCTCGAGTATAATTGATTTTTTATACTTATGGGTGATTGCCGGGTTGAGTATATAAGAATTAAAACTCATTTGCCTTAGACAATCAACAATTTTTTGGTGATGTTGTCGGGAAGCATCAATATTTTAGTTAGAGTAGAAGTGCTAGTTAGTATTCAAGACTAAGTCAACATTTTACATCTTTCATACTGTGATAACTTTTTAGTAGTGTGATTCTCACTTATTTATTGCTTTTGTAGGTTGCATGCATCACTCCAAGAGGGGTCTTCAGACATCCATCTTTCTAGACCCAGAAATTGAGTGAACCTTTTGAAGTCGAAAGAGAGCAAGGAAAGGTGATAACTCCATGAACTTGGAAGCATCAAAACCACCTTCACCTCATTCAACTCCTTCACCACAGTCCTCACACGATCACTGTCAAGCATCAGAGATGGAGGACAATCTTCCTCTTAAAGAGTTTGATGTGTCGACTTCCATTAACATTTGTGGAGCCATACATCATCATGTCATTGAAGCTAATAACTTCTCCATCAGCCCTACAACCATGAAGATGATCCAACATAATAGCTTTGGAGGAACTCCTATGAAAGATCCAAATCGTTAAATAGCAGAGTTTTTGCAGTACATCAACATCTTCAACATCAACGGTGTTCCAGCTGAAGGAGTATGTCTACTCATGTTTCCGTTCACCCTATGAAAATGAGCCAAGGTGTGGCTCTCTTTATTGCCCAATCATTCATTAAGAGCTAGGATGAGTTGCTAAATGCTTTTCTTACTAAGTATTTCCCTCCTAGAAAGATAGCCCAACTGAGGAACCAAATGTCCAACTTTAAGCAACAAGAAGGTGAGATGCTTTAGGAAACCTGGGAGAGATTTAAGGATCTGCAATGGCTTTGTCCCCATTATGTTTTGACCAACTGGTTGTTACTTCAAATTTCTATAACAGGTTATTCTACAGCACATGTATGTCCATTGATGCCTTTGCAAATGGAGCATTAATGAACAAGTCCTATAGTGAAGCATATGCCATTATTGAAGATATGGCATTCAACCATAGTCAATGGATTTCTAAAAGAACCAACCAACCCTTCTCTTCCACCAGCTCAAGCGAGAAGTCTAATGGGAAGCACACTATAGATACACTATATCTGATTGTAGCCAAACTTGATGCCTTGACTCAAAAGTTTGGAAAGTTGACCACTCACACTGTTAAAGTAGTTAGCAAGTGTGTGAGACATGTGGAGCATCTGGCCACAACTCCTTTTCTTGTTTTACGCCATAGATGAATGTCGCTGAGATGCCAAAGTAGGTCAATGCCATAGGCAACTTCAACAATAGACAAGCATACAATCCTTTCTCAAAGACCTACAATCTAGGATGGAGAGACCATCCAAACTATTCTTATAGGAACAACAACTCTCAAAACCATCAGCAACAAGGTCAAGCTCAAGGTCAACAACCTATGAGAAATTCCCAGCCAATGAATGACAACCGCCAACAACAGTTGGCATATAGCAACAACAATAGGAACTTCAACCAACTTCAATAAATGACTCAACCACAACAAAAATCCATCTTAGAAAGTCTCCTTGAGACTTTTGTGACTACACAGATTCTACAGAACGATGAGTTCTAGGCACATGGAAATCTCTTAAAGGATGTTATCACACAACTTTGTTCTAAAGTTGATGGGATTGTCACCCACACCAAGATGTTAGAGAACCATATAGCTCAAAAAGCTTTAGACAACCAAGGAGCACCTTCAAGTTTTTTGCCCAGTCAACCATTTACGAATTCTAAGGAGACTTGCAAATCCGTGACTCTAAGGAGTGGGGCAGTCATAAGAGGGTCTACATTGCCTTCCAAGAGGAAATCTGAAGAAGTTGTTGACACCACTGTTGAGGAGACTGTTGAAAACCAAAGAAAGAAATATGTTATAAATTTGCATCAAGGTGACTCTTCTTGCAAGCCTAATGCTCCTTTCCCTCACAAGTTTGCTAAAACCAAAGATGATGTCAAGTTTAATAAGTTTATGGACATGTTGAACAAGTTGTATGTGAATCTACCTCTAGTTAAAGTTATAGATGAAATACGCTCTTATGTTAAGATTTTGAAAGACATCCTACAAAGAAAAGGAGATCTGGTCAATATGAAACTGTTATGTTATCTGAAAGGCTAAGTTCTACCATCTAGAATTGCATGCCTAAAAAACTAGATGATCAAGGTGCTTTCACTCTCCCTTGCAATATTGGAGATTCAACTTTTGATAAAGACCTTGTTGATCTTGGTGCTAGCATCAGCTTGATTCCTATTTCTTTGTGGGAAAAGCTTGACTTGGGAGATTTGAAAACAACATCAATGACAATTCAGTTAGTTGATCTCTCAATCAAACATCCTAAAGGAGTAATTGAATATGTTCCTGTATAGTTAGGGAAGTTTTTCATTCCATGTGATTTTGTTGTCCTTGACATGCAAGAGGATCTAGCAAACCTAGTTCTTTTTGGAAAACTATTCCTCCATACTGCAAGCTATCTTGTGGATGTTAGAGAAGGAAAACTCACTATTAGAGTTGGATATGAAGAACTTGTGTTCTCTATTATGATGCCATGAAAGAACCCAACTCTAAGGGGTGTTTTTATCTGATAGATACTATTAATGCACTGCTTGAGGAAGAAAAGAATTTTGTTGAGATTGTTCTTGATGATTTTGAAAAAGAAGATAATGAAGAAGACGCAAAAGTCACCTTCAATGAGGAGGTTTCTGAAGCCTTGAATATTTCAACAAGTGAGGAAGAATCAAACTAGAATAAGGAAAGTAACATTGTTGTTCCAAATAGATAGGTAGAAGTAAAATCCATCCCAGTGGGATTTAGGTATGCTTTCTTAGACCCAAATTCCACCTCTATGGTCATTATAAATTATGAATTGAATAAAGAACAAGAAAAAAATAGGTGAATGAACTTAGAATCTATAAATATGCAATAGGATACTCAATTGATTACCTTAAAGGAATCAACCCATTAATTTGCATGCATCGTATAGCTTTAGAAGAAAATGCTAAACCTTGCATTGATCTTCTAAGAAGACTGAATCAAAACATGATGGAAGTTATTAAAAAAGAAATTTTCAAACCCAAAGATGCAGGAATTATATATCCCATCAGTGATAGTCCTTGGTTGAGCCCTATACATGTCATACCCAAGAAAGGAGGAACTACTGTAATAAAAGGGGAAAACGATGAATTAATTCAAACAAGAATCATCACTGGATGGTGAATGCATATTGATTATAGAAAATTAAATAAAGCCACTAGAAATGACCATTTCCCCTTGCCTTTCATTGATTTGATGCTGGAAAGACTTGCTCATCATTCCTACTTTTGTTATCTTGACAGGTATAGTGGATTCTTCCAAATCTCTATCTACCCACCCAACCAAGAGAAAACCACTTTCACATGCACCTATGGTACATATTCTTATAGGAGGATGCATTTTGGGCTTTGTAATGCACCCACCACATTTCAAATGTGTATGATGGCAATATTCTCTGATGATATTGAAAATATTATGGAAATATTCATGGATGACTTTAATATTTATGACAACTCTTTTTATGATTGTTTGTTGTATCTAAATGAAGTTTTGTAGAGATGCCAACAAGTCAACATCATGCCTAATTGGGAGAAGTGCCATTTCATGGTGCAAATAGAGATTGAACTAGGCCATGTTATTTCAAGAAGGGGAATTGAAATGGACAAAGCAAAAGTAGAAGCAATTGAAAAGATGTTCACTCCAAAAATATGAAAGAAGTTCATAGTTTCTTGGGACACGTAGGGCTCTATAGAAGATTCATAAAGGATTTTTTCAAGATTGCAAAGCCTCTATGTTCCTTACTAGACAAAGATGTTGAGTTTTTATTTGACGATAATTGCCAAACAACCTTCCAGACACTAAAGGATGCTCTCATTTCAACACATATCATCCAGCCACTGAATTGGAGTGCCCCCTTTGAGGTAATGTGTGATGCAAGAGATTACATTATAGGAGTAGTCTTAGGGAAGAGGAAGGACAACAAACTCCATGCCATAGACTATGAAAGAAAAACTTTAGACAATGCATAGATCAATTATGCCACAACTGATAAAGAGAGGCTTTCTATAGTCTATGCTTTTGATAAATTCAAACAGTACCTAGTGGGTTCTAAGGTCATTGTATACATTGACCAAGCTGCAATAAGGTACCTAATGAGTAAGAAGGATGCAAAACAATGTATTCCTTTTGCACCTAGCTAGATGTGCTCCCTATGGATCAACCTCGACTACAATTGATCTTGTATACTTGCGGGTAATTGACGAGTTGAGTATATAAGAACTAAAACTCATTTACCTTAAGCAATCAATAGTAGAGGAAGGGGATATAGGGTTGGTGGGTCCAACCTGATGTGGATCTTTTTATTATTTTAAAAGAAATCATTCTTCTCTTTTTATTTCAAAATTTTTTCTTTTCGTAAGTCAGTCCATACAACTCATGATATGTAAGTCCCATCACGACTAACTTAGATATTGATAATAAGGATTCATTGATATTTCAACATTGTTAATTCTTTCATGTAGTAATATATAATTTCTAATTTATCTACTCGACACCAATATTTTTTTTCAATTATCTTATAAATCTACATAAATATATTATTCAAATAGTTTTCCACCTAAGTTAGTCTTGATACATACTACTTACTAATTTACTTATTATTTTTTTCTTATATGTTCCATATTTCATGTAATTCATGTATTTGCATTTTATTTTTCTCATACTTCCATGCGACACGTATATTTTTTGTTAAATATATTGGCTTAAAATAATTTCTTAATGTTTTGTTCTTTCTATTAAAGCATGATGCTCGTATTCTACTTGTACTCTCTCTTCTTTTGAAAAATAACCAATCATTTCTTTATCAATTATTTATTTGTAAGTTTTTTGTAAAATATTTATGTAGAAACAATCTTGACTTCTTTAGTATTTACAATTATTATGTTATAATGTAATAATATAACTTGTGTTACTAAAACATAGGTTATTACAATTGAGGGACCTCTAGACGTCAACATCCATGTCTTCGATATCTTGCTCAAATAACAGCTATAAGGCACACAAACCCTAATGAGGGTGGCCCCTATAAATATAGGTTTCATCCCATGTTACCAAGGGCCATCATGACACCTCCATATAGCAATACTATGTGACCAACACGCACACATCCATTGATGAAGATACCACAACCTTCTTCATCCAACGTTGATACCCTTCTCTGGAGAGAGTTATGTCTCGACGCCTTGCATCATTGTCAACTGATCCATTCCCTTTATAAATGTTGGAATCCTCCCTCACCATGGTGATAGTCCCCATAAGCATCCATCACTGTCATTATCCATGTGTTGTTCCTTACAAGGTCTGTCCAGTTGGGAAGATGAATAAGGAAGGAGATAGTCTATTATCATAGTATGTGGTAACATTTAATCCCTCGTGTTTCAAGATAATGATTTCATATTCTTCATCCTTTATTTGTCTTGATCTCACCATTAGAAGGGAGTAGTGCATTAGATAGGGTGTAGGGAATGAACTCTCTACTCATACTTGATGATCTCACTTTGTTATTTACTGCTTGTACACACCATTGTGAATTATATTTATCATTTATTGTAGTTACATGGATTTATTTCTCATATTATGTGACCATTATAATTCTAGGCATATATAACTTTGAAAGATGTAATTAGAATACGGATTAATTTTGGCTGATCCTTATATGAGAACTTGGAAAGGGTGGAGTTTGTGGTGATGAATATGTGATTTTTCTGGTAAAATGATAGAGATCCTATAGTGATATTAATCAGTACAATTTCCTCAAGCCACAAGGATTGGAAATTGTATAGCCCTAATCTAATATATATGTGATCACTAATGTTAAACAAGTTAAAGAATAAAATTAGTGACTATTATACCTAATCCCACCCCTATCTTTTCCATTATTAGTTAAATCTCAAATAAATTTGAAATTCCCTTGTATTTCACTTAGATTGATCTAACAATCAACTTTTCAATTAGATATATATCTCTATTCAAATTAGATAAAATTAGAAATGTTCTTGAAAGTGTTCATCTTGAGATTTGATCCTTAATTTTACTATGATAATATGCATCCTCTTAGGCATGGGATTTTTGGTACAATATAGTATTTTCATATTGTAATAACATGCATGTTTGCTTCAATTGTTTTATTATTACTCTTTGACAAAGTCATTTTATGCAATATTTAAGCAAAATATGAAGTTGGCTACAATTCAACCCATGTAGGATTTTTGATGGAATAAATGGCATTTTGTTTCAAATAATGGTAAAACAATCCTTCAATAATTATTGGGCTAATAAATCCTAATATTTTGATGTGTTGATTTTGTAAATAAATATCATACTTTTATCTAACCAAGAGATAGTTTAATGCTTTTCCATCCAAATTTTAGAGAAAAATGACAATCCTAGTGGCCAATGGAATATTCGAAAGTTTTTTTCCTTATAATGCAATGGGAAATCAAAATTTGGTAGATATTGAATCAGATAGGTCACATTCATTATCTTTGCAACTTTAGGAACTAGATCACAACCCCTTTTCATCTGTCATGTGCCTAAGTGGCCATTGGATCTTTGATGCACAGCTCTAAAGTCATCTTCCACCTCCAGCCAACTACAAAACTCAGCCTCACTTCTCTCACTCACCCTCTCATTCTCTCTCTCTCTCTCTCTTTGTGTGTTCAACACCCAACATTGTGATTTTCCCTTCATTAACTCCCTCTATTGATTCCTCATAGAATAAGGGTGGATCAAGGACTTTTAGAGGTGAGGCATTCAAGAATTTCCCTTGACGGTGCTTCTCTCCCAACCTACCAAACCTTGGTTCTAAAAAACCCTTATTTGTCCTTCTACATCCTATATCAACCATATCATTAGCATCTCTTCCTCACTCTGAGTCATGGATCCCCTTATCTCCTATTGTCTTTTCTCTAGAAAACCTACCACTACAGTTCCACCATGATTGCTTCCCCTTTGCACAGACTGAGAGACGGGGTGAGAGGGGACATCAAAGATCGTCATATCCCCATCTAGTGGATCACGATGTGCGGTCCCAACCCTCCTCTCCTCCTTTTAGGGATAGTAGAGTCATTCCCTCATGACCCTCTGATCTGCTTCCTTAGTCAAACCTCTAACATAGATCCAACGGCTGCCCCTTTCCCACATAATCTATCTCGATCCCTCTCTAAATGAAAATAAACTAATTAACTAGATCTTAGAAAAGTCATAAAAGTTACATCATTTTCCCACAATTAAAAATACGTAGTCAACTTTGATTAAA
This sequence comes from Alisma plantago-aquatica, assembly GCA_963693085.1. Classification (NCBI taxonomy): domain Eukaryota; kingdom Viridiplantae; phylum Streptophyta; class Magnoliopsida; order Alismatales; family Alismataceae; genus Alisma; species Alisma plantago-aquatica. The sequence continues at coordinate 296,366,760 of OY856413.1, read as the reverse complement.
ATAAAATGAGGAATTCTATAAAATGATTGCAAAGGCTATTTCTAGTCCTAGTTCCCTGGTATCCTACAAATCAATGAATATAAGATATGAATGCTTGAAAGCATGTACTTATATAACTAGAAGATAAGCTCTAGTTTCTGGATCTGAACTTAACAATGCCTTTTTACCATTAAGTCAGGTCTAATATTGGAATCTAGCACATGTCTTTTAGAATTGCTTAGGTGAGTAGATAATAGTATTATTGAAACAAATGCATGTTTCTCCTAATATAAAATAATGAATATATAAATGAACATATTTAAGGCTAAAATGATAATTTGGGATTTTCTAATCCTATATTGGGATTACATGGGACCTAACACTAACTGATACTTGAAATCTAAACCTCATAAACTCGAAGATAGGATTTGATATGTTTGTAACACTTACTTTGGCTATCAATTTCTAGATTGATGTGTGTTGCTTCGATCATTTGCATGTAGCTATAACTTTTCCTTCAAGATAAGGTGCGTGGGTTATCTATGAGTACTCATTTTAGTCAAGGTTTTTGAATTCTCAAACTTTTCCTTTTGTATAAAATCAAATGATGTATGCATCAAATGCTTTCAATTACTGCAAAAATATGAAATCTTATCTTTATAAATAATAGATAATATATAGCCCAGTAATATATACTTCACACGGGTGTTTTTGGGAGAAACTCAGACTGGAGAAAATAATGTATAATAATATGAGAGTTTTCTAGGGACCCATTAGAAGTGAGGTGGAAGAATCCAATGATGTGATACACACTGATGAGCCTGATGACAAGACATACACTTCAAAATTCAATTATGGATCTAACTTGGTACAACAAGTGAGATGAACAAGATTATGGGTTAAATAACTAACAATGTAACTTTTATGTTATTACTTTACTTGAGTTGTCACATATGTTGTTAAATATACATCCATACTTTTTGGATGCAACCACGTACACAATATAGAAATATGCTAACGCGTTTTTTTATCAGTGTTGTGGGATTAGATATGCTAATTTGAAGAATCGGATCATCTCCCAAGGAAACATAATGATTCAAATAAAGAAAACCAAGGAGGATGTCATGTTTCTTATATGTCATTACTTTATTAAAAAATGTTAGTCTTTTCTATATTCCAAGAATATTGAAAACTACCGCTGAGGAGATTTATTATCCTTTTTGTAAACAATACCTCTTTTGAGGAAACTTTTAATGATAATTTGTCATTTATTATAAATCAAGATCCCATGTATTGATAGCGGCCCTTGACTCTCTGGTCCACCTTTAATGAGGATAATAGGATGTAACACTCAGGCTCACTGCCCAAGGCTCTAGTAGACTTTTAGGAATGACGACTGGCCCCACAAGCCACCACTAGCCTTAACTACACACTTTTTCATGTTCTTTAATGATGAGATTGATGAAAAGGAGGTGCACCTTGGTGATATGGGTAGTCCAATCATTACTCTTAAGATCATTATATCTAAGGCCTCTAATCTTAGGATGTTCCAATTTTTCCTAGTTAGACTTTTGAAGTCCTTGTTTAGGCTGAACTATATGGCCTCATAATATTTCTCCATTTCAGTGGAAACCAAGAATGGCCCACGGAAACCCAACTCCCAATCATGGAATACCAACGTAAAGGTGGCAACATCACTATGGACAACCCTTTCCAACATTCCTATATTGCACGGCTCAAGACTATCATGTTGTACGCCCATGTGGGCCTCACCTACTAGAGGGGTTATGGCTCTGATATCATTTGTAACACTTGGTCCCACTGCCCAGTCTCTAGTAGAGTTTCAGGAATGATGACAAACCCCACAGACCAACTACTAGACTTAACTATGAGCTTTCTCCTCACTCACGTGCAAGATAAAAAACTTCCCGATTGGTCACCCATCCAAGTACTACTCTAGGTTGAGCACACTTAACCACAAAGTTCTTTAATGATGGGCTCACTAAAAAGGAGGTGCACCTTGGTGATATGGGTAATCCAATCATTCCTTTTAAGTTCATTATATCTGAGGCCTCAAATCTTGGGACATTACACAGGACGAGGGGGTCATTACACATATCCTAGTGAACTTTAGGATGTGCAAATATACCCATAGAATATTCCCACCTATTTTTTTTTGTATTATAACCAATAAGAAAATTCTTGAACTTATATTGTAAATATTTGATCAATTATACATAATACATTGAAGCATATGTGTATGGTTATTAAAATAAATCAATGTGATACACTAAACCATTATGAAACTGTTGGAAAATCAGGGTGACAGATAAGGGAGAAATTTAAATGTGTGTTCCCCAAGCAGCAAGATCGTGTCAACAACAATGTATCTAGGAAGAAAGGTTTGCAAGGTCATACATGATCTTAGAGCAAGTCCAGTGACAATACCCTTCCAGTAGTGTGCTTTTTTAGGTAGCAACAACACTCAAATAGTTGACGGTGTCCTCTTAGTGATAGGCATCAACCTCCTACCTCTACAGTAATCCATGCAGACACCAGGAACTCCACGTCATGATACTAGAGCCAAGGGGAAGGAGTTGTCCCTTTCGAACGTCGGTATACTAGCACTAATTCGCTCTACCACAATTTTCTCTCCCTTTCTTTTCTTGCTTTTTTAGGTAGGACTTGCTTAGGCTCTCTATTGGTTACCGCAACTAGAGAGGACAACAAATTTTAGAGCTAAATGTTGTGTCTGGGAAGCCCCTAGTGCCCCTCTATTTATAGGAGAGGCTAGGGTTAGGGTTCCCACTCTGTGCGGGAGTTGAAAAGACAAATTAAAAAAATGGAAACTTCACACAGTGAACCATTCAGTTTGCATGGCCAGTCGGTCAATTTGTGCGAGAACCGATCATTTTGCACATTAAACTGATCGATTCATGTAGTTTCCTGTTCAAAATCAAGTAATCAATGCATGATTAATGGTAAACATGAATCAACATCAATCCTAGTTCCAATCAAATTGGCAACTGAATCGGGCAACCTAGGTGGTGAACCAGTCATTTCATATAGTGAAATGGTTGTTTCACTTTGTGAAACGGTTGTTTTACTAGTGAAATGGTCGTTTCACATGTCTATTTCAGGTAAACTTAAACCAATATTGATTCCAATTGACTTGACACTCCAATCGGTTGGTTCAACACTTCAACCGGTTGGTTGGGAGTCCCGTCAGTCAATTTTGAACCTTAGTTGTTTAATTGAATACCTAAACACCTTTAGTAATCAAGTTAAACACCATTCACAAATATACTCCTATTCCAAGTGTATCCTATGTGTGTGACCCTATAGGTCCCAATTTTGTTGGCAGTGAATGCCCATAACCAACTTATGACGTCACAAGAAAAGAGAGGGTTGAGTAACACATCATTGCTACCCAAGTAATTTGGAAAGTTGGAGAACAACTTCAACCTACAATCCTAATCAGTGTTACCATGATCTTATCGTTCCTTTGTCTTTGATATCTGGATTGAACTCGAGGCATGGAATCATCATCCTCATCAATGTTCAATCTATGTTCCTAGAACTAGAGAATATTGTCTAAGATGAATGTGAGTTTGCATATCACATATTGAATCACACGATTATGACCATACATTTCTGAGTCTCTCTTATAAAGTGGCCTAGATATCAATAACATGTTGGAGGGTCAAATCCCATCTACATCACTCGCATTCAATCCCCATGTGTCATGTTGCACCCGAGCATTAACTTTATGGAAAACCTTATTCAAAGGTCACATTGGATGATGTCTAAATACAATGAACAACATGGGATGAGTGTAGTAACTTCAGGTTTAAGAACCACAATCACCACTACCACTAGACATTTGATTCTGAGTATCATTCCATTGTCCCCATGTATCACCCTCATGATGTGTCAGTCTGATACACTATTCTCTAACATGTACATGTGAGCTTGACTTGATATCAAATATCATGACTAACGAGACTCTATAATCAATCAACACACACTCTAGTCTTATGTATTAGTGTTGTCTATTTTGCTTCCATGGTAATATCTGACAAGGGACATAATAAGAATGTATGCACTCTTATCATACATATGGTCTCAGTGTTTAGGTCCTATAAACCTGAATACATATGTCACTATCTATTATGTCTTTATCATCATATCATGAGTGAGACAAACATACTACATGAAATTACCTTTATTATTATCAAATCGGGTATCTAATGCCACATTCCAATCATCATATGATTGGCTCTCTGGGCATACATACCAACACTTAGAGAGATCACCCACGAATTTTATTTCAAGTGATCTTAACATATCCATCATGTTTATACTGTGTTGGGGCTTTTATAGAGGGTTAGCAACATTTGCTTCAAGTCAGTACTTGCGAATTTTACATATCCTCGTTGTATGACATCTTGTATGAGATGGAAGTGTCTATGAGACCCCCAACCTTGATTAAAGTGTTGAACAAGTTTAATTATCATAATTTATTTATTATAATCCTAATATAAACTTGTTATATTCTTTAAAATTATAAGACAAGCTTAATTTTCAAATTTTGTCCAATTTGGACACTGTTTGATTAAGTTATGCAATTGTATGCACATTTTGGACTTTTCTACCAATTACCCAATTGGGAGGTTTTCTTTGCAATTTATCACTTGAATTATGTTCCTTGGATGTTCTCTCATCATTATTGAGCTTGTTGATCCAGGGGGCACCTATTTAAACCTTGGTTTGAAGGTGTTTTCCTCAAGGGTATTTTAGGGTTTACCCCTTCATGGATTAGCTACCTTTAGTAGCTATCAACTAATGAATTATTTGATTGGCTTGGAAATTTGACAAAGGAGATCTAAGAAGGTCTATATGGACGGTGGGGGATCTTCTTGTGTGTGTGCTTATATATTGTTAATAGTTTAAGGCCATGGACACTTGGAAAGATACTAGAATTTCAACTTTTTCTTTTTCTTTATCTTAAAGTTTCATATACTTAGACCTAAGCACCCAAACAAGCCATTTTATCTCCACCGCTTCCCTCCTTCTAATAACCTCATTCTCCCTCTATGCTTATATGAATTTCATATCCAAAGAAGAAGAAAGAGGGGATCTTCTTGGAAAAAGAATCTAGGGTTGCAATTGACTTTCTTTTAGGGTTCAAAAAGCTTCCTTCTAGTGATCTTGACCTAAAAGAGTAAGAATTCCCTTCTTCCTCCATTTATTTCTTATCCTTCCTCCTACCTTTCTCCAGGTAGTAACCTTACTGCTCCATGGTATAAATTTCTCTAAAGCTATAAAACCCTACCTTTCTTGCTCCTTATGCTTCGGGTTTGCTCATTTGATGAAGAAAGGTGTTAGATGGATGAGTTCACAGCTTATGCTTGGATTTTATACCCTACCTGCTCATGTTTTCTTCTGTTTGGGAGTTTATCTTCTAATTAGATGCAAGTTTTATAACTTTCTCCACGTTTATTTCTTACCATAAGCTTTCTAGCTCATGTTCTTGCTTTTAAATGATGATCCATGCACTAAAAAGCTATGCTTGACTTGGATTTCGATTTTTATAATGTTTTCTATTCTTATTTTAGTTCTAGATGAACTTGTGATTATGTTTACGTTATTCCTAAGGTATAATATGACTTGGATCAGGTTGTTTTGGCAACCTATGGTGCCAAGCACCTATCAACCAGTGGTCAATTTTAGGGTTTTAAGCTGATTTCTTCTATAAACCCATGACCCGATGGTGGTACCATCGCAACAACCCTATGGTTTTGTCTTCATGACAACTGATGGTGGTGACCAAGGGTGTCAACTAACGTTCACCCCTTAGGTCATGTTTTTGCCTAATTATAAGCTTAATGAACAACAAATAAGTACCTTAATGATGGTATCAATCGATGGAGACATTAGCTTGATATTCGATGGTGATTAATAAATATAGTGCTGATCTAACAACATATGGTTACTTAATGGTCACTAGTGATGGTGGATCAGGTATCCACAACCTATGGTGAGTTAAGCATGTAGTTGTAGAATCAATTAAGCCTTAAACTAATTTTTTCTTGGGTCATTTGATGCAATGTTTGGACCTATATTCCAAGTGATGGTTTTAATATATGAACTTAACCTAATGGGTAAGATCTAATATTTCTTCATCCAATAAATTGGAATGATGCCTAAATGTAATATGTTGGTCCTAATAAATTGATTTAAATGGTTTCCTTTATCAGATCAACTTAAGAAGCTCATTTATTGACAGCTTGTTTTAAATAAACAATCTCTTAAGGGTTTTACCCTACTCTCAATGGAACTTTTTTTGTTGTTAATCAAAGGGATGTCTAGGGTTAGATGGTGACTATTTCTAGAGCACAAATGAATGACTTCATAGGTGGTTTGTTCAAGATGTTTACTTATGTAAACCACCAATGGTTGTACCTTTTCAACATTTAATGGTTAGAAGTCAATGCATCAATATTCCCATTGTTTTGGGTGAAGTGTGTAGTGTAATGTTATGATTTTGATGATGAGAATTTGATGGTTCTATGCCTTAGTCTTACCCTCACCCTTGTATGATTATGATTGATAATCAATAATGAATTAATGGGTAACCCTAATGAGGTATAGCTTGTTATACCTAGCTTTAATATAACTAAATGATGGTAATTGGGTATGAATAGTCCTTGAATGAATAATACAAACATGAATAATTTATGTGTTGGTTCATACTTAAGAATAGTATGGAATGTGATGGTGATGTTTCACCTTATGCATCCATGATCTAATGGGGATGGCGTGAGTTAGGATTTGGGTATAAGTGTTGATTAGTATCATTAATATAATTTATCTTATTGAACCTAACTCTAACGCAAATAGAAAAAGATGAGTATTCATGTTTAACCTTCTTATATGGTGGCATGATAGCGAAATAACCTTTGTAATATGATCATAACCTTAATATGTTTATTGGCGGTTATCATGGCCACATGGTTGATACTTTCTTATGCTAAATTTATGCATTATGAATATGATGAGGGTTAATCATATCTAGATTCATTTCATGTTGATGTAATAAAGGAATGTTATTAATGTTAACATAAACCTACTATTATTATTTTTTAATATCTCCTAGCTCATTAATGCAATATTGTGTTGATCTTGTGCTATTGAACCTTGTTATAAGGCATGGAAAGATAATGATGATCTTGCAGGGAATAGTATGATGGTCTTAATGACCTTTGGGCATGGTTGAGCCCTGAATGAGGTGTAATCCTCTTGTGTTGACAAGGGTTGATACCCTATGATATTGTGAAAATGATTTATATCTTGTGATAGTATGATGGTCTTAATGACCATTGGGCATGGTTGAGCCCTGAATGAGGTGTAATCCTCTTGTGTTGATAAGGATTGATACCATGTGATATCGTGAAAAGGATTTATATCTTGTGATAGTATCATGACTAGTGTAGTCTCATGAATGGCAAGTGAATAGTACTATGTGATGATGAGATGAGAAATTATGTTTCACAAATTTTATATCTTTTGAATTTTTGATATTTATATGCTTTCTAGACATGAATTAGGGTTTGTATGTCCACTTGTTTGATACAACCTTAATTCACCCAATTGGCATAACTAATCAAGTGCAACTCTAATCATGTAGTGCCATGTGTTGTAGAGCCATCTTCAGTGTCAGAACTTGTCGGATGGTGAAAAGAGTATTCCTAAGGGAAACTTAGAGTGCATACTATTGAGTATGTGGGGGTGGCAAGTTGAGGATATATCCTTGTCATCCATGATGCAGGTTGTGGAGGATGGCTATGGTCATGCCTCATACATCTGATGTGATTGAGGACAATTGTGGTTGTACCTCAGATTAGAGGGTTTTTTATACCCTAATTTCTAGTGTCGTGACATGTACCAAGGGTGGACTAGTGGTTAGCAGTTTGACTATATGTCACTCTAGTGGCAGATTTGACTGATATGTCACTGCCTTTTTACTTGTACTGACTGAGGGGAAAAGATCTTAGGATACCGACACTCCTAGATCTTGTACGGAACCGAATAGCCCTTTGCAGGGGTTGGTTGGACTTTGGATGGTACGATTCAAATTCCCCAGGGCATAATAAAAGATGTAATACAATCATCTAGCAAATCTATTTAGGGTTATACATGACGCTTCACATTGGATGATAACCCTTGTTTGTTCTCTTTATATAAAGACGATGCTTAATGCAATTAAGAGATAGTAGATATTCTTATGTTGTGGATATTCTTAAGATTGAAGATGTTTACATACAATCACCATGCTTATGTTGATAGCTATATTGCTAGTGCTGGTTATACTTATGATGCTAGCTGTCTCATGCTGTTAGTTATGTTTAGCATACTATCTATGCCTCAAAAATTAGAAAGGCTTATGCTTCTAATCATGCTTATGCAGATGGTCATGCTTATGTTGTTAGTTCTACTTATAATGTAGATCTACCCAACCTATAAGACATGATAATGTTGTTAGCTATGCTTATGTGGCTAGTCTTATTCATAATGATAGAGATTCTATGTTGCTAGACTTGCTCATGATGCTAGATATTCATATGGTACTAAATTTCTTATTTTATCAACAAGATAAAGGATGATAGTCTGGCTAATGATGATAATTATTATATGCTCCTTTATGTATTTTGTTAATCAACTATGTTGTTGAGCCTATTTGTTATATCTGATTAAACAGCATAAACTGTCTCATTACCTAAAAATGTTGGAATCAATCAATGTTGTTGGAGGTTATATCTCTTGCTAGGACATGGGTCTCACCCTTGTGGTTCGCCACATCTTTTTACAAAATTGTAAGTGACAAAAACAAACCTATGGAAGCAAATAGGAGCTATAGTAATGAATCTTCAAGAAAGTTGATTAGATGTCTAGTGCATCCTAGAGTCATCCTTGTACTCCCAGGTCCGAGTAGGAAAAGTTTGTATATGGTGTTTCAAACGAATCAGAATTTCGTTAGCATGTTAATGCTTGTTTATGTGGCATATACAAATATTGTTATCCTATGTATATATGTTGTGGCTAAGGTGATAGAACAATTTGTATCAAATTCTTGTCATAGTATGGATACAAGAAATATATTGGGCTCTTATGCAAATGTTTTTTAGCAGGTGTTGATGTTGAAATTGGTTTTAATTTACCCATATTTTTGGGTATGTGGTTAATTGATGATTGATTGTGTTTTATGTTTTGAGTAATCATGTTTAGTGTAACGGGTTCTCACAGTGTCGTAGTATGTTATCTAAGATTCCATGCCTATCCAACAGCTCCATTATTATCATAGTATTTCTACTATGTCATTAATGGTGGTAACCTCCCACAAGTTCATCTATATGAACTTATAGATCCATACAGTATCCTCTGTTGTTCTTATAATACCAGGATACTTGGATTCTATTATAGAATTCAAACAATTATCTCTTGCTCAGAACCCTTTCCATCTTCATAGTTCTCATTTTAAGTTCAAACACAAATTTATATTGCAATCATTTAATATGTCATTTTGGAAGCTTGCATCAGTGTAACCCTTTACATTCAACTATTCTTTATTACCATAACCAAGGAACTAATCCTTTTGGTGCTTCTCAAGTACTTAAGGTTGTTCTTATGGAATTCTAGTGACCCTCAATAGGATCTAAAAAATATCCTCTTGTCATGTACAATACGTATGAGACATGAGGATAAGTACATAACATTGCATGATAGATCCAATTGTGAATGAATATGGCATCTCAATCATGTCTTCCCATTCTTCACAAGAATTGGAACACTGGGCTCTTGAGAGAATAACTCCATGGAACATGGACAAGTTTTCTTTCATTGAGTCCCCTTCAACATTTTGCCAATGTATGTGCTCTTTCTTAGGTTGAGAAGCTTTCTAGGTCTATTTCTATATATCTGAATTCCAATCATATAGATGCTTCACCCAAACCCATCATAGAGAACGTACTTTCCTTGCCAGATTTAACATTTGTAGTATAAGGATGTAATTCTCCATAATTATGTGGAATATAAATATGCTCCCACTAAATCTTTTGTAATCATAGATTTCATCTTCATTCTCACTCAAGTCAAACTCTTTGACTATCTTATCAAATTGAAGATTCCAACTTTGAGATGCTTGCTTCAATCACATTGATTGACCTTTCTAGTTTATAGACTTTATTTGCATTATTGGATTTATAAAACCTTCAGATTGTGTCACGTACACATCCTTTCAATTATTCCCATTAAGGAATGCATTTTAACATCCAATTTATCAAATCTTACAGCCATACTAAGTTGCAACAGCAAGCATGATCCTGATGGATTTAACCATGGAAACTGGTGAAAAGATTTATTCATGTTTAACACCTTGAACTTGTTTGGAACTCCTTGCAACCAATCTGCCCTTCCATGTTGGTCACCCTATAGGTTTTACCCCTTCAGGTGGATCCACCAAAGTCATACCTTGATGGCATACATGGAGTCCATCTTGGATCTCACGGTGTCAAGACATTTCTCAGACTCTGGTAGCTTCTAGGTAGGTTGTTGGCTCATAATCTTATGACCAACTCACCGCCTTTCTAATTTATATATCATAATATTTCAAACTCAAGGCATGTTATGCTAGAACTATGAGGATCTGTGTTATATAAGGAACTTGAGATTCCATAACAACTTGTGATTCTCCATGTTCCTATTGTACCTATAACGTCCCAGGATTTGAGGCCTTGGATAACATGATCTTAAAAGGAATGATTTGACTACCCATATCACCAAGGTGCACCTCCTTTTCAGGGAGCCCATCACTAAAGAACTCCAAAGTTAAACAAGCTCAGCTTGAAGTAGTACTAGGATGGGTGACCAGTCAGAAAGTTGATCATGGCTTGCACGTCAGTGTGGAAAAAGTGCGCAGTTAAGGCTAATGGTGGTTTATGGGGCCATTCGTCATTCCTAAAACTCTACTAGAGCCTAGGGCAGTGGGCCCAGTCATTACAAATGGTATCAAAGCCATAACCCCTCTAGTAGGTGGGGCTCAAATGGGTATGGCATACCAGTCTTGAGCCATACGGTCCAGGCATGTAGGAAAGGGTTGTCCATGGTAGATGTAGCCACCCTTGCGCTGGTATTCTGTGATCGGGAGTTGGGTGTCCATGGGTCATTGTGGGTCTGCACTGAAATGAGGTTAGATTAGGAGGCCATATAGCTGAACCTAGACGAGGATGTCAAGAGTCTAAGTGGGGGAGATTGTAATGTCCCAAGATTTGAGGCCTTGAATAACATGATCTTAAAAGGAATGATTGGACTACCCATATCATCAAGGTGCACCTCCTTTTCAGGGAGTGCATCACTAAAGAACTCCAAAGTTAAGCGTGCTCAGCTTGAAGTAGTACTAGGATGGGTGACCAGTCGAGAAGTTGATCCTGGCTTGCACGTGAGTGTGGACAAAGAGCGCAGTTAAGGCTAGTGGTGGTTTGTGGGGCCAGTCATCATTCCTGAAACTCTACTAGAGCCTAGGGCAGTGGGCCCAGTCGTTACAGTACCTCTTTAGGTTCAATATTTTCTTGTTTGTCTCAAACATTTCGGGTTCTACTTTTCTCCCACTAATTCATTTGGAATGTAATTCCCATTAGGAATACAATTATGGTAGTCAAATACTTTGTTGTGGAATTGGAATAAGAGTAGGTATTTAACAAAATAATATTTATATGATTTGTGGACAAATCTTTTCCTAGAAACTATTTTCTTATATAAGCATTCATCCTTGATCAATATAAAAGACATATCAGGAACTTCCCATGCCATATCACATATGGTGTCTTTTGAACCATTTTAGATGGTACATTGTTTCATTGTAAAGCATGTGTCCAAAAGGAAATGTAAGATCATCTACATTTATTGATAATTGCACCAAGACTTAACAAGGTGTGATTCCTTCTTTCTGGCACATCATTATGTTTTAGGTGGAGTTCATTGTGATACACTATCATGGTCTCTCCAGAAGGTCCTTAAACTCTTGGTTTAAAATATCTCAACATTGGTCATATCGAAGTGTCTTAATAATTTTACCATGTTAGTTATGTACTTCATTCATGATCTCCTTGAACACTTTACGAGATTCATACTTGTATTTCATTAAATACAAAGTTTCATATCTAATGATAAGATTAGTAATATAATGAGTTACTAGTAACTACCTTTAGCTTTTATTCTAAAAGGTCTATATACATCAATATGTATGAGCTCGAATAGAATAGTCACTCCTTCACTACATCTAGTGAAGATGTTGTTGTCATATTTCCCAATAAACAAGACTTGCATGTCTCTATTGGTTCAATAACCAAAAGAGTCTAGACAATCATCATTATGGGTTCTAGAAATGCAATTCTCATTTAGGTGCTTTAGATGACAATGCTACAATTATTCATTGTTTGAGTCATCACGTCATTTAGTATATGTGCCATACACATTTGTCTCTGGAACTATCAAGTATAGTTTGTCAGACATAAGGAATTTCCTTATAAGATCTTATCTTATAACATGAAACATCAATTCTTGTCCATATAAGATACATGATGTTTTCATCAATGGTAGATACATAATAGCAATTCATTAATTCTATTACATGCCCATGAATGGTAGCTTCCAACTACAGTGTCACCAATCCTTGCTCCATACATTTCTAGATTATTTCTTCTTAGGTCCTGAAGTAGATATCTCTATCACCTTCTTCCTGAGATCCTCTATAAAGATGATAGTTCATTTCCAATGTCTAGATAGGTGACAATGGTGGCACTTTCTTTCCTTAATCCTTTAAGTGAAAAGTGTTGATCTGGGAGTTATACATTGCCCATATTTTGATAATGACTTAACCATTCCATTCCTATGTATCTAATATGTTTGTTCAAGATTGATTTCAGGCTTTAGGTACATGAAAAGGATCAAATTATACAAGCCCTAGCTTGTTCAAGTTCAAGTCAAATGCAATGCAAGTGTGCAATTTGGGAAATCACTCCAAATGACCTTAGATGATTTTTGTAATCACTTGTATTGATGATATGACTTGTAACTAAGATGAGAAAAAATCAGGGACACTTAATTCCAAGGTTTAATCACTCAAATGTCAATTTAGAAAATTTGTCACAGGTTGTTCATCAGTTGAGTTGGAAACTCGACCGATCCTATGATGGATTTTCTGAAGATGACCCATCGGTAAAGTTGCACACTCACAAAACTCGACTGATGGACTCACTGAGCAAACCTACTTTTAGCTCATCGGTCGAGTTTCCCAGAACAAAATTGACTGAGTTTTAAAATTGGCTTTGTCTTTTAGAGGATCGGTCAAGTTACCTTTATTAAAACTCAACCGAATGTATTGTATGGAAAATGTAGAAAAAGTGATTATAACCATTGGTGAGTTGTTTTGGGAAAAAATAGATTTGTTGCATCTTGGAAAATGGATATATTTTAACCCTAAGTGATCCCACACTCAAGGGAATACCCCTAGCTATAAATAATATCCCTTGGAGTTCATTCCAAGTTTGTTCATTCATGCTATTCTAAGTCCTTGCTATAGTTGAGTATGTTACTGTTGGGTTTTAGGGGAGACAGAGAAGGCAAAAAAAAAATTCTTCTCCCAAACCCAGAATAAAGGAAATGTGTCGACATCTATATAATAGGAAGGATGGTTTGTGGAGGCATACCTTGTCCTGAGGCTTGCTCGTGATGTTACCTCGTGGCTTGCGCGGTCTTCACCTCTGGTCTTGGATGGTGTCTGTGCAACTCCTGGTCTCACCGGTACTGTCAGGATTGACAGCTATCCTCCGAGCGGCAGAAGTCTCCCGCCTCTACAGTCATCCACATGGACTGCCTGGAACTCCGATCTCCTTGTCCCACAAGGAATCGGAAGGAGTCACACCCTCCTGTCAGCGTACTAGTCACCGAAACACTCTCCTGCAACCAGTTGCCTTTCTGTAGTTGTCTTTCCCTTGTTGTTCCTCCCTTATCGGGTAGTACTTGCTCGGGCTCTCTCGGTTACCAAAACCAGAGAGAATGACAACTTTGCAAAGCAACTGGTGTTCTGAGTTGTTCTTTGAGAAGCCCCTAATACCCCTATATACATAGGAGGGTCATGGGACTGGGTTCTCCACCCTGGGCAATGCGAGACTAAATAGGAGTAGAAGAGTTTGATATTTTCCACAAAACAACCAACTGCTCCAGTTGAACCGATCGTTTCAAGCCTAAAATGATCGTTTGGTAACCTCAACCGATCGGTTCACACCTGAACTAATCGTTTGGGACCCCTGAGCCGATCAGTTCATCACATGAGCTGATCGGTTTGTGGTCCTGGTCCAACTCAAATTGACTTTCATATTTGTTTCCGGTTAATCAAATATTAATCCTTGTCCAAATCGAATTTGTACAATTGAAACAAATTGTATTTGCAAAATCGAATTTCCAAATTATCTCTGTTGGTCACATGAGCCGATCAGTTCAACAATTGAGCCGATCATCTCACTGATACATGAGCCAATCATCTCACCAGTTGAGCCGATCGGTTCGCCAACCTGAGTCGATCGGTTCATCTCATGATTCGATCGGTTGGAAGTGCAGATTGTGTAAAATCAGTCAATCACAGTTTCAATCAATCCGATACTCTAATCAATTAGTCCAACACCTTGAACACTATGATTTCAAGCTATCAATCAACTATATGTTTAATTGAACTACTAAACTCCTTTAGTAATCAATCTTAAACATGATTTGTGGATAAACTCCTCTTCCAAGTTAAATCCTATGTGTGTGACCATGCAGGTCCACTTCACGTTGGCAGTGAAAGTCCATAACACTTATGACTTCACAAGCAAAGTGTGGTGCCTAGTTACACATCAGTGCTACCCAAGTGAAATAGAAAGTTGGAGAACAACTTTCAATCCTACAATCTGTGAATGGTGTTACAGTGAATGTATAATTCCTTTGTCACTAATGTCTTGAATGAATTCAAGGCATGGTACAATCATCCTTTCAATGTTCATCCATTTCCTTAATCTCATAGCAGACTGGGTGAGATGTGTGTGACATCAATATCTCATATTGATTCACACATGCATGTGCATGCCTTTCTCAATCCTACTCATCAAGTGGCCATGGACATTAAACTCCCTTAGGAGGAAAAATCCCATATCTATCACTCACCCCTCAAAAGCCCCATGTGTCAAAGCCACCCAATAATCAACTTTATAACAACCCATGTTTCAGGACTGTGTTTGATGATGTCAAAGTGTACCCAACGACATGTGTTGAGTGTAGTGATTTCAGGTCGAAGAATCACATTCACCACCATCACTGTGAGAGCTGACTGTGACTACCAAATCATGGTTCCATGTGCCACTCTCACGGTGGGTCTGTCTGATACACTTGTTCTCTAACAAGTACCTATGTACTTGGTTTGATATCACTATATCATGACTAATGAGATTCTGCCATCAACCAACACACAATCTAGTCTTTAGTGTTATTGATGTCTGGTTATTTCCACAATAACAACCGACTAGGGAATAAATAAGAATGTATACTCTTAACATCTGTATGATCTCATCGTTCAGGTCCTCAACCCAAAAGCATACATCATTGAGTAAAACAATTCTTTAGACATCTATCATGTTACACTATCATCTCAGAAATAGTCAAAACATATAGATCGGAAATTGCCTTTATTATTATTCAAATCATTTACAAAGTATCCCATTAAAATCATCACATGACTTGCTCTATGGGCATACATACCAACAGACTCCCACTTGCACTTAGAGCCAGTCACCTAGGAACCTCAGTCCTTGTGACCTAGCATGACCATCATGCTTCTGCTAAGAAAGGGCCTTAGTCAGTGGATCAACTATGTTGTCTTCAGTTGGTACTTTGCAAATCTTTACATCTACTCGCTGTATGATCTCTCGTATGAGATGGAAGTGCCACAGTATGTGCTTGGACCGCTGATGTGATTTGGGCTCCTTATCTTAAGCAATAGCTCCATTATTGTCACAATAAAGCTCATTTGCATCACAGCTACTGGGAACTACACCAAGTTTAGAGATGAACTTCCTGATCCACATAGCCTCGTTTTCTGCATGTGAAGCAGCAATATACTCGGCCTCTATAGTTGAATCAACAATTGTTTCTTTCTTGGAACTCTTCCAGCTCACAGCTCCATTATTTAGGCAAAACACAAATCCCGATTGCGATCTATAATCATCTTTGTCGGTTTGGAAGCTTGCATCGGTGTAACCATATACAACCAGTTCTTCCTCGCCTCTGTATACAAGAAACTGATCCTTAGTCCTTCGTAAGTACTTGAGGATGTTCTTTACGGTTGTCCAGTGAGCATCCCTGGGATTTGACCGGTACCTGCTTGTCATGCTGAGGGCATACGAGACATCTGGGCATGTGCACAACATAGCGTACATGATGGATCTGATGGCTGATGCATATGGGATCCCATTCATACGCTCCCTTTTTTCACAAGATTGGGGACATTGAGCTCTAGAGATGGTGACTCCATGTAGCATGGGGATGTTGCCTCTCTTTGAGTTCTCCATGTTGAACTGCTTCAGCACTTTGTCAATGTACGTTCTTTGACTTAGTCCGAGAAGCCTTTTAGATCTATCTCTATAGATATTAATTCCTAGAATGTAGGATGATTCTCCTAAGTCCTTCATTGAGAAAGTATTCCCAAGCCCAGTATTTACCTTCTCTAAGGATGAGACATCATTCCCCATCAATAGTATGTCATCCACATACAATATGAGGAATGTGGTCGTGCTCCCACTAACCTTCTTGTACACACAAGGTTCATCTTAATTTTGAATAAAGACAAACACTTTGACTTCCTCATCAAATCGAAGATTCCAACTCCGAGATGCTTGCTTCAATCCATAGATTGACCTTTGTAGCTTACAGACTTTATTGGCATTCTTTGGATCTATAAAACCTTCAGGTTGTGTCATGTACACATCCTCATTTATATTCCCATTAAAGAATGTAGTTTTAACATCCATTTGTCAAATCTCATAGTCATAGTAAGCCGCAATAGCAAGCATAATCCTGATGGACTTAATCATGGCAACTGGAGAAAAGGTTTCGTCATAGTCAACACCTTGAACTTGTCGAAAACCCTTTGCAACCAATCTGCCTTTATAAGTTTGCACATTGCCATCCATGTCAGTCTTCTTCTTGAAAACCCACTTGTACCCTATGGGTTTTACCCCTTCGGGTGGTTCCACCAAAGTCCATACTTTGTTGGAGTACATGGATTCCATCTCAGATTTCATGGCCTCAAGCCATTTCTTAGAATCTGGTCCCTCCATAGCCTCTAGATAGGTAGTTGGATCATCATCTATGATCAACTCACTGCCTTCCTGAGTCACAAGGTATCCAAACCTCTCAGGTTCAAGGTGTGTCCTACTAGATCTACGAGGTCCTTGTGTTACTTGAGGAGACTGAGATTCGACGACACCTTGTGAATCTCTATGTTCCTCTTGTACATATACTGGTTCAATGTTTTCTTATTGGGCTTGAACCTCTTCAAGCTCTATTTTCCTCCCACTATTTCCTCTGGAAATAAATTCCTTTTCTAGGAACACAACATCCCTGGCAACAAACACTTTGTTGTTAGTTGGGTGGTATAAATAGTATCCCCTCGTTTCCTTGGGGTATCCAACAAAATAACATTTATCAGACTTGGGTCCAAGCTTATCAGGAAACATTTTCCTGACGTAAGCCTCACACCCCTAAATCCTCATAAAAGACATATTGGGACGCTTCCCAGTCCATATCTCATATGGTGTCTTTTGAACCGATTTAGATGGTACTCGGTTAAGTGTAAATGCAGTGGTTTCAAGAGCATAACCCCAGAAGGAAATCAAAAGATCAGCAAAACTCATCATTGATCGCACCATATCCAGTAAAGTGTGATTCCTTCTTTCGGACACACTATTATGTTGTGGTGTTCCAGGAGGAGTCCATTGTGATACAATACCACGGGTCGCAGAAGGTCCTAAAACTCTTGGACCGAGAAGAAAGATAGGTTTTTGGGTCCTGAAGAAAGAGGATTTTAATTGCAAATTAATACTTATGATTCCATACTTGGAACCCAATTTAAATAGTGTGACATTAGCATTGATTAGCAGTACCCCTTTTATATTTCACGCTTTTAGTAGTCGCTTGATTAGCAATCGACAGCGTCGGGGCCTTCTTCAACCCTCGACCAAGAGGGAAAGTGACACCCATCGGTTCCCTTTTCCCACAACCTCTTACTCTTTGTCTCCACCTTCTCATCCTGAAAACTGCTCTACAACCTCCCTCTTTCTCACGCAAGTTGTTTGAGTGGTAATTTAATGGGCATTTGGTGCCTTGGAAACCAAGAAACGGTGAGCATGTCATCATACCTCCCCACCCGATGAGGTCTGGAATCCCAAAACCTAAAGCATCCCATCGACATGCTATAAAACCTAGTCATTCTGACTCACGTTTGGCTCGCCCCTCTTAGGTCTACCTTTTGTGCCCCCTTGTGTCCTTCCTCCTTGTTCCATACCTATGGGTACAGCGTCGACGACCCCAGACAAAGAAGACCTTGGAAAGAGGGCTAGACCTCGAGACTTGGTCATCTAGGACCGCTTCGGAGTAACGAAGTCGACAATGCTTTCTCTTTGCCCACACTGTGGGCCTTGGCCCCTGTCCCTGCCCATCAAAGTGAATCTCCGTGGCGGCATGACTATTTGAGACCGGGTTCACGCACAAATAATTGGTGTGACTTGGTGTTTGGGTGGGAGGCTAAGTAATACAGACAGTGGTTGGTAGCGTCTGGGTAGCGATCGCGAGCAGGACCCCTTCCCCATGTTGGGATGGTTGGTTGTGATCTGCGTCAACATGGGCTACATTTGGGTTGATCCTAGACCATGTTGAAGGGCCGACTGCACCAACCGATGCATGGGGCGTGATCTTAGGCGTCCATTTGATAATCAACGGTCTAGATCAGATGTATCAAGGTAAATATTATAAAAATTGCAACAACTCCTAAAGTGATCAAATTAAGACAAACCATATATGAAAATTGATCATAAAAATGAGAGGGACACAAATAAAATATATTTGATATCTAATTATCATTCTAGTTCTAAAAATAGGACTTATGCATGATTAAGATATGTGAACCCTAGTTTTGATGAATAAGATTACTAATCATGTTTAATATGTTTCTTTGAGTTGTCAACTGACATAGCGGAATGTGATGATAATTTAACATTATCATGACCCTAATGATGATAATTAGGGCTTCTAAGGTGGATAACCATACATATGTATAATTACGGTTTTGAATCTGAAGGGTCATGACATGGTATGTTGTTAATGATCATAACTTGTGATGTGATCTGAGTGTTCCTCGTGAAATGGTATGATGGATCTAATGATTAAGGTTTAGAACCCAATCTTCTTTATCATTAGGGTCTTAAGTTACATAATCTAACATAGTTGCTCCTAATGACATAAAATCCTATCTTGATCATCATGGTTGCACATGAGATATAATGTGGATTAATAACTTTAATAAAGTATTTTATGGTGGAAGTTAGGGTTTGAACCCTTGATCCTTAATTTGAACATGGGATAATCCTAAATCCTAGATTAGGATCAAGTAGGTTTTAATATGATTAATGTGATGGTGATACTTTAGGATTGATATACATGCAAATTAAATGGTGATTGTTTTGCTTGCTTGATGGGATAATATGCTTAAAGTATGACTGTAAGATCAACATTATTCTCCTAAAGGTACGTGTTACAATTATGACTACCTGCAATATAGTTTGCTGGTGTTTGTTGAGGTTTTCTCGAGGATTGAACAACTAAACTATTGAATGTTTATTTACATTATGTTCAATTATAATTCCACTATGAGTACCACATAAAGATGAGAATATGTGAAGAACATGTCAGTTCTTATTTGCAAGTATTTGATTGATCATATGTTATTATAATATTTTCACACTTTTACATGCACCCCACATACATGGTATAGTAATATATTAAGCCGCATTTTTGTTTCACAGCATTTTAGGTACATGTTATACATGAAGAATTCAAAAGAAGATGAATTAGATGAAATCCACCCGAAGGCATTAAAGATAAGTAAAGGATGATTAGTTAAATACTTCTTGTCATATGTACCATTCTGATGATAGAAATTCATGTAACTCCCTAGAGGAACATCTTGCAACATTTGAATTAATGGAAATTATTTGCTACTATTTGTTATTTGGTTCAACATGGATCCTTGGGAATTTTAGGTAATGGCCCTCAACATTTTGGGTCTTTCCTTAATTAGGATGATATAAAGTGAGGTCATTACAAAAATGTTAATTAGTGTATTTACACATATTATCCTATTATTTAATCTAGTAAGGTTATCTTATCTTAGGTCTTCATATATAAAGGATGTCATTGAATTGATAATATTATTTGGATCCAACTAAACTTGATGCATTCTAACATAGGAAAGAAAGGTACTAAACATTAAAATAATCAAAGAGGACTAGAATAAGGAAGTGTTAACCTATATACCTAAAATTGAGTATGTTATAACACTCAACTCCTTAAAGGGATTTGCCCCTAAAATTTATCCATCAAAAGTTCGGTATACTAAGTCATACTTCTAAATCAGTTTGAGTGTTTCTAATTTCACTCACTACAATAGTTCATACCACACCATCACATATTAATATTATGGTCCATTCTCGAGGTGGGACTATGATACACCACAGATCATGTCATCATTAATTTCTCATATTAGATGTTAAAGTAGGAAACTTACACAAAAACCAAACATTATCTTAATCGTGTTCCATTACCTATAGTTACATGCATTATTATGGTATATCATCTCTACAAATGCAAGAAGGGTGGGTCAACTATGTTTCATATATCCAAAACTTCATTTTCATACTCACCACTACATCACACTTAGGCCTAGGGTTTCAAGGTTGATCGAGCCAGTCAAGGATCTCTTCACAACAAGGGTTTCTCTAGTAGTCAAACTTCCTTATATTGGTGACTTGGTTCCAAAACCATTGATAAAATCGGAAAGCTTTTCTTTTTGTACATATATATTAATTATGAAGATAAGTTTGACAATGAAATGTTTACCATGAGAATCCAACAATGGCACCCAAATCAATCCAAGAACCAAGTAGACAACATCACACTACCTTAAACATATACCATCATACTATCATAACTTTATTCTTCTAAAAGATTCTAATCTACATGCATCATCAAGGCATACAAAAAGCATGTCTAAAACCTACATTAGGCGTTTAGAAAGGTCCCCCATGGCATGTAGTCCATGTATAATAGGTCCTACTAGGGTACAACATCCATTACCCCACACCTTTCCCTAAACATGACTTATGCAATATCATATTAGAACATTGGGCAGAAATAAGATCATCCAAATGCTTGGAATACATTAGGGTTTCTTCTTCACTTGACAATTTACTACCATAGTGTCATCACAGGACATGTGTACCATATTGTCAGACTACTACTCGTCTCAATCATCAGTTAAACCAATCACACAATAGGTGAGATCTTACTTATGGGGTTCGGAACTCGTTATTCATGCATACTTACTCCTCTAAGTGGACATATGCATGTCATGCTAGAAAGTCAACAATGAAAGGGTTTAAGGTAAGAACTAGGATTAATCCTAGCTATGAATATATAAGAAAACATATATATCCTAAGAGTCAAACTAGCTCCCTAAAAAGCAGGAGATTGAAACTAATCATTAGGAGAGTCAACTCCTATGTACATATATTTCCACCACCATAGAGAGGTCTTAGGTGATACATATATTTAGTGTTAGGTGATACAAAGAGCCATGTGATAATAAAGTAGCAAAAAATATAACTATTTTTATTTTTCACAAATATACTCCATACATTATTCTTCACCTCAAGGCAGTGGTAATACAATTATAATTGTTACATATATCTACATCTGAGACCCTTAGCAAAGGGAAACTAGGCCATTCCAATCTATCCTCAAGATGAACAATCACGTACAATCTCCTTCTGAGTTCTAATCTCTAAAACTCATAAATCAAAGAAGTTTTGGAAACAATACCCATCAAAAGCAAATAAAGGTAGGTATCATAACACAACCAAGTATGTGCATAAAAACAATGTGTGGACATTATAATGGATTAAAAATGAAAAGGGGTATTCCCAATCGAGGAGGGTGATACCAACATATTGGTAAGTTTCAAGAGAATAATCAAAAGAATTAACTAACCAAAGGATGGGTAACAACATTGAGACATATCAACTTAGAGAAACAGTATCACCAAACAAAAAAATGCTTGCCTTTAATCACAATTAACACCATATAAAAGTGCATGTAGATTAACATAGTATAGAATAAACTAACTTAGGGATAGGGCACCATGACCTCTAGACACAACATGAGGAATATAATCCCAGTGCCCATATGTGTATAACATGGCAAGGGAAAACAACCCAGTTCTTGACATGGGAATAAACCTAGTTCCTATAATTATAATATTGCAAGATAATAAAATTGAGTGCATGGAAGGGCAATGAAACCAAGTGCCTATACCAATAGTTATTATTAGTCCAAATTTAACATGCAGATTGTATGCAAGACCATAGTGCAATCCAATTAATATTCATATACCAAAGGGGTGAGAACATCCAAGATATGATGAATGGAGTCACATGACTATATAAAAGGAAATATGATTCCAATCATCAATCATAAAAACATAAATGACATGTATCGTCAGTTATTTTTATCATATCTCATCAATTACAACTTGACAACTAAGTGGGTGATGCTAAAACTCATGACGTATGTCATCAGTTCTTTTGGAAAATCACAACCGACGACATACATATATATCCTTGATTACACGTTACAGCCAAATAGATGAAATAGCACACAACACGCGATAAAAATGTGGTTTCCATTGGCAGTTCCTTGTCAGTTATTTCAAATAGAACCGAGAAGGCAAGGGCCCATTTTTCATCAGTTTATAAGGAATCGACGAGGTAATGCCTCATTTTTATTTATTTTTTATGTAATAACTGACAAGTTTTCAATGATTAAATAGTGAAAGTGGGGGATTTCTCATCCATTTCGTTCACAAACTTACAAATTATGTATATGTAGTCAGTTGCTTATGAAATAACTGACGACATATGTCTGTGTTTTTTATATATAGCAGGTCTACATACTTATTGTCCAACTGCTAGCCTTTTTAGATCATGTAGTTCATTAGAACTATAGTAGTTTATCAAAACTATAGGCTCTATAAGCATCACAGCTTAAAAATAGGCCAACAAACTTGCAATTAAATAAGATATATACAATTGATTCAACTCATCCATTTTCATTTCAATGCACACACATATGTATGAACTCATAGCTCAATCGATTCAATTCTCAGCCACACATTCAATTTTATACATATGCATAAATACACATTAGAAAGCAGACTCGATAACATCCAATCCTCCTCATGTACTCCACATTCAATTCCCATACACATGCATGAACACATATACACATCAATTTCCATAGAGCTTAAGTGCACATGTATAATATATATAACAAAATATTGACATCAAAGTTTGAATATAAGTATCAATCAACCATCCCAATTATTTGACAACTCTACATACTTGATGAAGAAGTTTGCCCACTCTTCACGTAGGTCATTCATCTGTTCTAATGTGTAGGCTTCAATAGTGTCAAAAATCTATAAAGAGAATGAGAAGTAATTCTAATTAGATTTGATTGGTTGTATTGTCAAATGAGACTAGTTTATTCATTATTATCCAATACCAATAACAATAACTTTGTTATACATTTGATATCTAGTAATGTGTGTTCTGACAATGTTGTCCATGTATAACATCATGTAATACCCCAATGCCCAATGATTGTCTTGTATAGGGCACTATAGATTTACAATTATATTAATAAATGTAATTAAGCAAGTTGGTAATATATATTCATTAGAGTGAGAAGATTATATACATTAACACTCCTCCAACCTATTGATTTTTTTTTGTATCTACTTTCCCTCTACCGTTATGGAATGCTTTCTTACCCCTATAAGTTAAATTAACCGTCATATGATGCAGATATTAACAAATATGTTAAGTGAATAAGTAATTCCATTGGGTGTCCCTCATTTGGTGTTAGTTTTATACCAAAAGGATCAAGGAAATACACAATATAGATCTCGAGAACAATCACTAACAATTTTCAATGCTTACTTCTGAGTGAATAGAAGGCAAATAAAATAAAAATAAATTCTACAACAATTGTATATTCATAAGTTATACATATAAACAACAAGCCCAAAACATACACAACGTTGAAGGGAGCTATGATCACAATCTTGGAGGAATCAAAAACCTTCATCATGGTAGTCATGTAATTAGTGATGCCACTCAGATCTCAAGCTACATCGCTAATCATTGATAGCATTAGAAATGCCACATTTGATAATACAAACTCAGTAGCCATGTAATACACGACTGAACATATATATGTGCAATAATCAGTTATTATTTAGGGAAAATTATAAAACACGTAGTTTTCACATATAACAAGGTAATTCAACAAAGTTCACTGATATTTTCAACCATTTATGATGAAATAGCTCTGCAACATTTGTCAACAATATAATAGTGTCACATTTATACCTATGACATCCTCCCTAAAGTCGATCACCATGGTATCAGATTGGTTTCTATTGTCTAACCATATTGTCAACGTCTTACATCTAAGGCCTAAGGAGTCGAATAACTCCTATGGAATAAAATGTGGTGGAGGTGGCTTTCGAACCTAGGGGGATTCTTAGGTGTTGTGGTTTTCATGTATGTATTCTCATATTAGCTTCTGATTATATATCAATTCAATATACATTTGTCATACCTCAAGAGATACAATGAGTTGTTTGGGTCACCCAGTAAAGTTGCCTTCTACCACTCCGACTATAGTGGAATCCAGGTGCTCGTATTGGAGTGGTGTTTCTCCATGCCAGAATGACGTGTATGATGGACAAACAAACATGATCAGTAGGATGGGGAATACCATGAACTGTATATGCGTGTGGAAAATCTTGGCATCTTCCATGATGTTGTATGATGGAACATCAATGGCAAGATGACATTTTCTAGGCACCTACAATTTTATGAAACACAACATTTAAATTGGAAAACATAAATATTGTCTTTAAGGATTACTTCATCACAATGTATAAACACATCATATAAATTGACTTAAAATTGAAGTTCACCCAATCGGGCCATGCGGGTCAGATAGAGTACTCCCAATGCCCTCTTTGATGTGTGATGATGTACAAGATCTATGACTGTTGGATGATCTTATGCCACCTCAGAAGCCTTAAACTTCTCCAAGGTAGAATGTCTCAATCTTGCACCTCCTCATGGTCCATTCCCCCTTTCTTGGTAGATTTGCACTTTTATTGGGATCAACCAAAAGATTTTATGCCAAACACATCTCTAGTGGCCCTAACACGTCTAGGATGCTCTTCCATCCCTAGAGAAACCATCAATTCATTGTGTGTTCCCTGAGGGGTGAACTTTTGCTCCTTTCTTTGCTCACCCAACTCCAACTATTCATCATGAAAATTGACTAATCAGTAAAATTTACCAATTTGGGGAAAAAAGGACATGGACATGCATTGTGAGACAAAGAAATTTACCATTTTACATACACCTCCTATGTTGGTTGGATGAGGATTTCTCTATCTTTATTTTTCCTCGCATCTATCCACTCCAAATAGTGAGGCAACTGTTTAAACACAAGAAGACTCAGCAATAGAAGGAATCTCTCCATGCTAGTACCATTCTGTCTAACCTTGTAGAATCCCATTGCACATGACATGATCTTTGATCAGGTCAACAACATCAACCTTCAAGTTGTTACTACAATTCCTATAGTGCCATTAGAACCTATCTCTAGGTTGTTTTCTATGTTCCTCTATAAATCTTACAAGTTGATCGAGACCATTAATAAACTTTGGATTGCAACGATTTGGATTAGACCATGATCGACCTATTCTATGATTATATGGGAGACCAATAGCTCATAAGGTGTTAGTTGATAAGTTAATTTTATAATAAAATATGTTTGAATTAATCCCTAATCATCTATTAGCATTCATATTGATGAATCTGCACCACCTGCACCATTTTTGAGCACTTCATCTCCCAAATAAGTGTATAATATATGTTCATTTTCAATAAACTTCAGCAGTATTTCCCCACAGTTATCCAAGTACACTGATGTAGATGGGAAAATACCCACCTATATATGTACCCAGAGAACAAAAGGGGAAATGTTGGCAAAATTTATTAAAATCGAACATGCATTATACACTTACATCCTAAGTGAGATGAAGTGCTCAAGAACAGTCTGAACTCCTGGCCTATCTAAGGTATACCCCTAATGAGTAAATCTCGGATTGATTTTTAGGCCAACAACATGGTTTAGAATCTAGGGTGTATAGATTAAAGTTCATAGATTAGATTTTACATATTAGGGTTTAGAAATTATGGTTTATATATTAGGGTTTATATTGCTCTCTGCAACTCGGGAGCATGAAGTTGGAATCACACATATTATTCAAGAAAATTAAAAATAATATTCAAACAGACTGAATAATTAATTCTAAACAAACTAGTATTCATAGCAAACAATTCTAGACAAACTAATATCCATTATACATGCATTTTCATAACAATTTATAAGAAATATTCATTTTTTCCTATGTATATGTGTTGAAAATTAGATTTTGAAGGTGGTAGGTAGAGGAGATACCTTGGGCGAAGGCAGTGGTAGCACTAGCACCACGAGGAGTAGGAGGAGAGGAGAAGCATCATGAGGAACAAGATTAGGAGGTTGTCTAGTTATAAAACAAAAATGATAGACCAAAGTAATAATTTTAATAGTCCCATCAAACTAAAATAACATAAAATGCAACATATTCATATACAATTCTACTACTCAAATAATAACATAGCATCATTGAACCAATACAATTAGTCCTACAACTTTATGCGACATATAATTAGTAGCAAATATTGTATTGAACATGTGAAAGATATTTGAAAATATAACACATCCATAACAATCAATTTTAAATGAATGATGTCATTTTATCAAATTAGGGCATCAAATCCAGTTTGCACATTAACTACATGACAATACGCATAAAATTTTTAGACGTTGATTTAGGTAGATGATGTTCATTGATACCAAACATAAGTATGATTCCATCATTAAGAAACAAGGCCACTAAATCTTAAAGGCATGATCATTGATTTGTAGTTAAATTGGTCATAGTAGCAATTATTTAACATTTAATTGGATAGTCATTCATGATACTATTATTTCACATGATGTGTATAACAAAAAATACCTTATGACATGTATACGATAAAACAACATATAATGTGACATAAAACATGCTAAAATCCTCAATTCCCATTGAATGCCCTATAACACAAGAATCTCATACATGAAATTCACCAATGCACAATGCAGATAACTAAATGCACAATCCACAATATCACACTATTTATCCCTAGAGGATGAAGAGGATGAAATCATACCTTAATATGATGTTATATAGTTAGATAATAGAAGGAAGTTGAGGATGAAGAGCAGCAACAAAGGCTGTAGTGAGAGAGGTAGCAAGGAGGAGGATATGGTGATGAATTCAGTATGCGTCACTGATGCCAGAGTTAGAGGAGGTCAGCAAAGGAGTGGGCAGCAGTAGTGAGAAGTGGTCAGTAGAGGAGTGGTAGTCGGTTGTCATAGCTAGGAGGAGGTTGATGAAGGAGATGGAGGTGTTTACAAACGATGAGGAAGCGGTAACAAGGTTGTGGGCAGAGGTCAGAGAGGGGGTGGGGGTGGCGACAATAGAAGAGAAAATCATTGGAGCTTAGAGAGGTTTCTCATGGGTAGGGGAAAGAGGGGACAGAGGGGGATTTCTCACATGTTTAAATAATACATACCTCATCAGGGATTAATAATGGGGAATTCGATGAATTAAATTTCAACATGGGAGTTCAACGAGATTCAAAAAACAAGTGTCCATAAAAATATGCCTCAACAAGAAATTTGGATTAATTAATGAAATGCATGAATAAAATTCAAAGAGGGGACATACCTTTCAACCACTCAAGTATGCCAAAAGTACCTCCTAAAATCCAAAGCCATGAGTTCCATATCCAAATTTCAATATTAAGCCATTTATGTTAGTAATGAGTAACATTAATTACCTAACCCTAGAAAAGTCATTTTGTAAAAATTCAAATCAGGATCTAAAAGTCATACCAAAGGATCAGACTAATTTTCCTAATCCTAAAAATGTATACTTTTACATTTTTCTAATGAAACGTTAGTTAGATACCATATGATTTTCACAAATTATATATATTTCAAAATATCTAGTAATAATATATACAAGGGAGTTGACAGGTATATCCCCACGTTTGGCATTTGTATCCATCTATATGCTAAGAGACTCAGTGGCTTTTAAAATAAAACATGGGTAATTACATCAACAACCATGTGTGATAATTGAAAGGTCGGGTCACCAAGGGAAAATATGTCAAAACACCACTTGGTTTGTCTCCTTCCACGCTCCCTAGTTGATGAGTAGTAGAGGAGCTTCAAGGTCTCGATCCTACCTGGGAATTCCTACTTTGTTCATGAAATGAGAGACATAGCAAGGTCACCAATTCAATCTGATCCAACACTTATGCTTCGGGGTTCTCAGGAATACCAATTTCAGGCCATGTCAATGGTCATAGTTTGCTAAAGATGGAGCCACACAAACTTGGTGAAATTGAGGGTGCTAACACCACAAAATGATTCAGTGTAAGAGAACAAAGTCAAAGGAGAATCGATGAGAGTGGATGGATCATACTATCCTGAAACACCATGGGCAAACATAGAGAACTGGGAAGTAGAGATTGAAACTCAAATTTGATGATATGGTGACTGATACAATAAGTATATCTAGAAAACGAATTATGGAGTTTTGTTGAGTTTGTGGCTATATTAGGGGTGGAAATTGCATTTGGGTTGGAAGGGTTTTATTTTGGGTCATTTTAGGTTGACACTTTTTTCTAGACCCTAAACTTGCAAAAGATGGATTTTTGGGTTGAAACACTTGACCCTAACTAGACCTTCAAATATTTTTGAAACTATCTAGTATGGTCTGTAAATCCAAATATTGATATAACAATTTCAAAAAAAAATTATTATCTAATATTTAAGATTACCGAGTGCATCAACAAATCTCAATGTAAACAAACTTACAATGTGATTGAGAAACACATAAAAATCTTATTGTAGTTTGTTTGAGAGTTTTATACATAATTTCAAGAAAACCTAACATAATAAATCATAAAACCTAATAGAAACCTATGTAGGATTGTCAAAACAAACTTCATGAGTGTTGGATTAATAATTTAATCAGTCATTGGGTGTCTTAAACTTCAGTATTTGTAATTTTATTTGAATATACAACTATGAATTTTGGGTCAATGTAGTCGATTTGGGTCTAAAGTTCAAACCCGATCATGACCATATTTAATTGTGGGTTCTTTGGGTTCGAGTCAATTTTAGGTTGGATTGAAAAAACTTAGACCCTAACCCACTTAAAAATTTCAAGTTCGGGTCATGTTATTTGGGTCGGGTCTTATTTTACCAACCTAGGGTGGATATGGCCTATAACATGTTCACAGACCTATCCCTAGTGTCATTGTAGACAGAGTTTGGGATCCCAGCTAGGACAGAAAGTACAATGCTCAAATAAGTGTAGAAGAAAGTAGGGTCTATGGAGGTTCTTACCATGGTGTCAATTTTACTAGATGTGGAGCCAGTGACTGGAGCCAAATCGATGTTGTCAGTGGGGTAAACTGAGTTGGTGCAGGTGGCACAAGGTGAGGGAGATGTAGTTGAAGTTGAAGGATAGTAAGGAAAGGTGTGTGGTGGTTTTGACATAGAAATATAGGTGTCTGATGAAGGGTACATGCTCTTGTTAATATGTGGTATTGAGTAGGTTAGCATTGATATTTGGGTCTCTCTTTGATTAAGGGAGGATTTATGTGATAGCTCGTTACGTTTAGAAGAATGTAAAGAAACTACAAAAAGCAAAATCATGGAATGAGAGTGAGAGATGATGAAGGGATAGGTTAGAGAAGAACTACCTAGAAGAGGTATTATCGAATGTGGGGGGACATGGAGTGAACCTACCTCCGTATGATCTCGATCCTACAGGCATACTTGAGTTGGCATGGTCAAGATTTTGATACACTAAAATGTATCTAGCATGACCCTTTATTAATGTGGAACATAGGAAAACTAAAGTGTAACAAGTATTAAATCATGCAAACCCTATATATGAGGTTAAGAGAGAAAGATTTCTCCCCCCTCTCCCACGCATATGGTGGAAGCCGAACGCCCGGGAGGGTGGTAAATCAAGGCGGCAGTTGGGATTCAAACCCGGGTCCCTTTGTTAGGGGACATCGTGCCTGACCACTTGAGCCACTCCTTAGCGGCAATGCAAATCCTATATATATATATATATATATATATATATATATATATATATATATATATATATATATTTATATATATGTGTGTGTGTATGTATGTATGTATGTATGTATGTATGTATCGAAATCAGGTAAATATATTCTGATGTCCCCCCTACAATTGTAGGAGGGTCAAGAGTTACATACAGCCCTATGCTCGCTATACAACATGTACGTGAGCAACTCACACAGCTAGCAAAGACGTAGTCTCTTTTTTACATTTTTACAAATTTTCGTAGCAATAGTATTCACACTACTATCTAAACCTCCATGCTTGCGAGCATTCCTTTCATTCTAGACTTAGAAGCATATGGCAACAAAAAGAAGTAGCTTTTTCTCCTCATTGGTGTAGAATTTGACCATCTTCTTTATGTCTTCATTCAGCTCTACTCATAGTTGGAACTCTGTGCATGCTTTCTCCCATAAAGTCTTCATGAAAATACAGCTACCAAACAGGTGGTTGTGGGTTTCCTCCTTCTCTTTACATAAATAACAAGTGAAAGAAATATTGCTATTCCATTCATGTATTTTGTCCAGAGTCGCTAAGGCTCCATGCAAAATTTTAAAAACACATGTGGACCATTTAGGAACATGCTTACCTTCCCATATCAGCGTCGTAGTCTCATATTTTTCAGCCCTTATCCTCGTGATCTCCCACAGGTCGACTTTTGGGTTTAACATGTGACATTCACCATCATGATTCAAACAAAAAAGGTGTTTTACCTACGTCCACAGGCTCCTCATCATATGAATGGTGCGTGAGATACCTTCCCTGGTACGTGGCTAGAAATCTTGCCCTTGTGGGTATTTGAGTCTTATCCATCTTCCCCATACGGATCCACCTATTTGGTACAAGATAATTCTCTTTAGAGTCCCCCATCTAGCAAAGTCTCTTGGAGTTTTCAGTTGCAAACCACCTTCATCTCTAGGTAAGGCCAACCTAGCATAGCGCATGGGATGGTACTCGCCCGCCCAAATGAAGTTTGAGATTTTCATCTCCATCCTATCAAGAACAACACCTAGTATTTCACCTTGTTGCACCCAGGATAAGAAGCCCCTCTATAGCTTCTCTAATAAGGGTAGCTCGACCCACCATGGATGTCTTCTATGTAGGCCATATCGCAATCATCTCATCCAAAATATCAATACATTCAACAAAGTCTTTAACTTGTAGATTGCCCCCGGCAAGTGGGAAACCCAAATACTTAGTCGGAAACTTGCCCAACTCCACACCCATGGCTTCTTGAAGTCTGACTTCCATATGGTGATAGTTTTTTGAGAGATAGAGTTGAGTCTTATTCGCATTAATCTGCAGTCCCGTCTACTCTCTGAATTCTCCAAGAAATTTTTTCAGCTCCCGTAACATATCAACTTTGGCCTCAAGGAACAACAAAACATCATCTGCAAAGATAATACGGCTCATCACCTTCATACCATGGACCGTGTATGCTTTGATCACTTTTGTGTCTTCAACTTCTTTCAATTTCCTTGTAAAGTATTCCATGACAATGGTGAAGAGGAGCGGTGAAAGAAGATCTCCTTGCCTTAGGTTGTTACCCCCTTTGAACATACTAGCCGATGTGATGTTTACAAGCATTGAGAAACTTGTTGTACCAATACATTGCTGCATCCATTGTATCCACGTTGTAGAGAAACCCATTTGTTGCATGATCCACCACAGTTCTTTCTATCTGACACTATCATAAGCCTTTGAGATGTCAAGCTTTAAACAAGCCTTTCTGCTCCCACGCATCACATTGAAATCACCTAGGAACTCGTTTGCAAGAAGGGTGCACTTACTAATACTCCTGCCCGTGATAAAAGCTCCTTGGTTTTCAGAAATAAGGAAAGGAAAGACCAACTTCAGTCTCGATGCTAGAATTTTTTTTATGATCTTATATTGTATAGAGCAGCATGCAATAAGTCTAAAATCAGCAAGAGAGATCATAATCTTATTCTTTGGAATGAGGACCAGGAAAGCATGATTGACTTGTCTAACCATATTACCTCCATCAAGAAACCATCTCACACACTTCAGTAGATCATCTTTGATTGTATCCCAAGCTATCATGTAGACGAAAACATTGAATCCATCTGACCCGAGAGATTTGTTGTAGCCTATACTCCATAAGGCATCTTTGACTTCTTGCTCGGTAACCTCCCTTGTGAGAATGTTGTTGTGGGTGCTAGAGAGTTTGAATTTCCAGTCTATGTCTTCCTCCTCCTCCATGTCTTCAAAATTTTTATTATAAAGCTCATTGTAGAACTGCACATCTTGGTCTTCAATATCTTCTTATTTATTAACCACCTGCCCATCTTTATCAATCATCTCACATATAATATTTGAAGCCTCTCTTCTCCTAACTTCCATTTGGTAGAGTTTGGTGTTTTTGTCGCCATCTTCCATCCATTTCTCCATTCTTCTTTGCCAATAGAATTTTTCCTCAGTCTTTTTTAAATCACCAAGCATTTGGCTTAACTCTCGGTCCTTCTTTATTAATTCACCATTGAGCAGATCAGCCATCAGGAGCTTTCTCACCTCACTACATTCCTTCTTCGTTGATGCGATCAGATTGGGAATATTCACCTTTTCCTTTGTCTATTCTTTCAGTGTTGTTTTCAGCAATGATAACTTTTTAGCAAATATGAACATGGGGTTCCCATGTATGTGTCTGCCCCATACCTCCCTAAGTATATCATCAAAGCCCTTCCACTCAGTCCAATAGTTGAGAAATCTAAATGGTCTTCTCTTTTGTTTTTTTTCTATGATTTTCACAAAAAAAGGAGCATGGTCACTTAGCTCAGATCCACCTGCCTTCACTTGTACATTAGGAAAAATCTTTAACCATTCTTCATTAACCAAGTCTCTATCCAGTTTGCTAGCTATTATGTTCTTGGGGTCTTGTTCATTGTTCCACGTGTAGAGGTCACCACCTGTCATGTCTAGCTCCATCAGATCTGCTTTATCAATAGCCCTATTAAAGACATCAATCACAGCACGTAACGTAGGTCTGCCCCCAATCTTCTCACCCTATAATCTGACATTGTTGAAATCGCCAATCACCATCCACAGTGTCTTCACCTGTGTAGAAATCAAGACTAGGTCATGCCAGAGTTCATTCCTTCTTTTTGCATCATTATGAGTGTATACTTCTGTTAGGCACATATGTAATCCCACTGCGTTCCTACAATCCAGAGTGATATGTTGATCAGACATCATCATCACAGTCATTTGCCATGCGTTAGGCTTCCACGCCACACACACCCTAGCCAACTCAGAGTGTTGCAGGTTGGATACATGTTCCCAACCTTATAGAAACAGGTAACCAATGCTTAGTTTGTTATTCTCCTTTATCTTAGTTTCAACCAGTGATGTAATAGAGGAGCCACATGCATCAATCCAAACATGAATTTCTTTCTTCTTGTATCTATCGTACCCCCATTTAATATTCCACATGAGTATGGACATATTAAAGGTTTTTGTTTGCCTGTGTATGCATGGGATGCTCCTTCTTCTTATTGCCTTCCTTTTTTTTCTTCGGTGCAACCTGCTCAGGTTCTTCCACATCTGACTCGCTCAATGCTTCAAATCTATTATTGGACTCAAGGATGGACATGACACCTTGCATCTTCAGAATCCCACTCGAGCTCTTCCTCCTGGATGCGGGAGTGAATTCTCCCTCTTCTTTCTTGTCTACAGAATAGGGGCTCTCCGTTATGTTCACAGTAGGTGTGGCCTACACTGATTGATCATCTTGTTGATGTGTATTAACATCATCCTCGCCCACAGTCTGCACTACAGTTGCTACTGGTTGTCCTTCACCTTCTCCGGGATGTTCTTCTTGTAGTTTTGCTCCACCATCAGCCTGGTCTGCGGCCTGCACTGATGTTGTAGCCGTCTGACCCACTCTCGGCTGCATAGTCTTCTCGACCCAAGTCTTTTGAGCAGCCTTTACTTTCACTTGGTTGGTTTCCCTCTCGTTCTCCCGGGTGGCCTCATCACACTACTGAGTGTTATGCCCCCCTTTATATTTAGCCAAACTCTCATCGACTTCCTTCCTTCCACCTCCAACTCAACCAACACCCTGGGGTCGTCATCTTCAAGAGACCTATTGTCAACATGCAGCACTCGACCCGCCCCCGCAGCGATTGTGTCAGCAGCCTTCTTCGTCGAAGAATGCCTGAAGGACTTCAAGGTGATCCATGTCAGTATGGTCGTGAAGGCATCCTTCCATAGCTCGTCTCCATGGTTGTAGTGCTTAGCGATCACAAGATGATGATCGAACCATCTTGGCCCCATCGCCAACACATCCTCCTTATCTGCCACCGTGGAGAATCACACCAAGAAGATGCCTTGGTCACAGGAAAGAAGTTTGAAGGATCCCTCCGACCGCCACATCCTTTTAATCCAAGCCATGAGATGGGGGTAGTACAGCTGCTTCCCCAAGGTGTAGACCATTATCGTGTGTTCCCAGATATTCACCAGCCGGTCGAACTCCGCTTCATCCAGGTCGACGTGTATCTCTCCCTCCTCGACCCTTGGCTCTGGGAACACCAGCTCCTTCTCCTTATTGCTCGTTGGTTGTTTCAATACTTGATTCCAAGCGATTGTCTGCTGTCCACGGCCATCGGCCCTCCCTGCACCCGATAGGTTTCTCTCCTCTGCCGCTATCGCCATTCCGGCTCCTGCGGCCTCCTTCTCCTTTCCCATTGTTCCTGTTCTGGTTTGATGGTGGTGAGGTTGGGGTGTGGTGGATGGTGGAGGTGGGTTACGGTGGTGGACGTCTCCAGTCAGTATGGCCGGAGGTGTGGGCGCCATGCCCGCGAGCCTCACGGTGATCGCCCAAAGCAAACCCTAGGTGACGTTGTCGTGTATGTTGTATGTATGTATCTATGTATGTATGTATCGGAATTTGGTAAATTTTATTCTAAAACCCCAACAAAGTTGGGAAAAGGTACATAATAGCCCCTGCATGCTACTAAACAATTAGAAAATGGAGAAAAGTTCTATACATTGAGCCTATAAGTTAAGATTTTATAGATTTTCTTCCCAATGTACTCTATATTGCTAGTCTTGGACTTGTATTTCCTGGTGTTCCTTTCATTCCAAGTATGGTAGTAGACTGCTAAAAGGGTTGTTAGGGACTTTTTCTTCTGTAGGTTGAGGCTTGGGCCGAGAACTAAGATCATCTCCTTCGTTGAGAGAAGCTGCATGTGACTGAGATTTGCAATATCACAAACATGTCTCCATAGTGTTATGATAAAGGGACATTTTTGGAAAAGATGTGCGTGAGTTTCCGATTCTTCATTGCATAACAGACAGATCGTTGAGAGGTTCCTGGGTACCATCTCTCAATTTTGTCTAGGGTGGGGAAAGACTCAAAGGCAGCTCGGTAGAGGCATAGACTCCATTTGGGAATCTCAAATTCGTTCCAGATATGCTTGGTGAAGTAAGGTGATACGGGTAGGGTGTTATCTTTTAGTTTGGCCAGCTCCCAAGGGTTGACGTTGTTGTTAATTTTCCAGTTGTCGAAAGTGAAGCTGAAGGCGTATTTGATTTGCTTCCATACCAAAGTCATTCTGTTGATGACTCGAGAGTAACCTTCTCTGGTCATAGGTTCATAATCCAGTCCTTTTGCATAACAGACTCTCATCCAGCGTGCCCAGGTTGAATTACCCTGATGGAAGTTGATGATATGCCTTATGGTGCCCCAGTTGGCAATCACCGTTGGAGTTTTCAGACCAATGCCTCCTTCATCTTTGTGTAAGGCTAGTCTTGAGTATTTCATAGCATGGGTGCCTCCTGCCCAGATATGATCGAGTACTGCATATGGGATTTCTCCTTGTTAAACCCAATAAATGAGTAGACCTTCCAAGGCAGATTTGGTTAAGGTGATATGCCCTGCCATGGATGTTTTATTAAGAGGCCATCTGCTGATCATGTTCTCTAGCTTGTCAGTGCATTCTATAAAATCTTTCACCTGGAGTTTGCCACCAGTTAGCGGGAAGCTGAGGTATTTGGTGGGTAGAGAGTTGATGTCCATCCGCAGTGCATCCTCAATTTCTTATTTGATGCAGTCATAGTTGGAGGAGGTGAACACTTGGGTTTTAACTTCATTGATGTGAAGTCCAGTTTGTGTTCCAAATCTTTGAAGGAGCATTTTGAGATTTACAAGATACTTAGGTTTAGCTTCCAGGAAGATTAGAACGTCGTCTACGAAAATGAGATGGCTCATGGTCTTTGTCCCTCTCACTGTATAGGTAGATATTTCCTTGTTGGATTCAGCCTTCTTCATAAGTTGAGAGAAATATTCCATTAACATAGTGAATAAAAGAGGGGACAAGGGATCTCCCTGTCTTAGTCCGTTTGAAGCTTGAAAAATGCCATTTGGGGTGCCATTGACAAGAAATGAATAGCTGACAGTAGTAACACATTGTTGTATGAGCGATATCCATTTGTTTGAGAAGCCCATGTCCTTCATGATTTGCCAAAGTTTGTCCCAACATACGCTATCAAATGCTTTCGAGACATCAAGTTTCATACAGATTTTCTTATGTCCTTGTTTGACATTAAAATCCAGCATGAACTCACTTTTAAGGAGAGCACAGTATGAAATACTCCTACCGGATATGAAGGCACCTTGAGTTTCAGAGATAAGAAAAGGAAGAACCAATTTGAGACGTTCAGTAAGGATTTTAGCCAACACTTTGTATTGGACATTGCAGCAGGCGATAGGCCTAAAATAGGCTAAAGTAGCGGTAGTTTTCTTCTTTGGTATGAGAGTTAGAAAAGCATGATTGGTTTGCCTTAGCATGCTGTCACCTTTCATAATCCATTTGATGCTATTCAGAAGATCGAATTTGATTGTTTGTCAGGCTTCTCTGTAGAAGTGGGCGTTGAAACCGTTGGGGCCTAGGGACTTGTTTACCCCGATACTCCAGACAGCATCCTTTAGTTCTTCTATATTAACTTCCCTGCAAAGGATGTTGTTATGAGAACTAGTTAGTTTATACCTCCAGTCAAGAGCTTCATTATGGGGAATGGTGTCCATCTCTTATTGTTTATTGAAGAGTGCTTTATAGAAATTAGTTGCTTGAATCTCCAGGTCTTCTTGACTGTTCACAATAGTGCCATCTTCATTAATTGGTTCTGCAATTGTGTTTTGGGCTTCACGTTTTCTGATGGCATTGTGGTAGAGCCTTGTATTACGATCACCATCCGCAATCCAAGCCTGCCTACTGCGTTGCCAGGCATAGCTTTCCTCAGCTTTTTTGAGATCATCAATTTGAGATTTCAGCTTCAGCTCAACTTCAATGAGATGGGCTTTGAGAGGATCAGTGAGGATGTCAGTTTTAATTGTAGTAAGCTCTTTCTTGCATCCTGCTAGTAATTCAGGGATGTTTGCATGTTCTTTAGACCATTTCTTCAGTAGTTGTTTAGCTTTCATAAGCTTTTTGGTGAAAATGAACATGGGATTTCCTTCGACTCTTTTGTTCCAGGCTTCATTGATGATGTCAGTGTATCCATTCCAAGACGACCATAAGTTTTTGAATCTAAAGGGTCTTGCCTTCTATTTCTTTTCCTGCACTTGCATGATCAGAGGTGTGTGATCGCTTATGTCTGTCCCCGCTACTTTAATATGTGCATTGGGTAGAGTTTGGAGCCATTGGTTGTTAACTAGAGCTCTATCTAGTTTACTGGAAATGCTTTTGTCTGGTTTG
The DNA here is from genome assembly GCA_963693085.1 of Alisma plantago-aquatica. Taxonomy (NCBI): domain Eukaryota; kingdom Viridiplantae; phylum Streptophyta; class Magnoliopsida; order Alismatales; family Alismataceae; genus Alisma; species Alisma plantago-aquatica. The sequence continues at coordinate 296,328,274 of OY856413.1, read as the reverse complement.
CCTTCATTGTTCCATGTATAGATGATATCCCCATTCATAGGGAGTTCGCAAAGATCATCCATGTTAATTGTGTGATTGAAAGCCTTTATTGCAGGTTCATGAGCCAAACGTCCACCTTTCTTTTCTTCTTAGAGCCTAACATTGTTGAAGGCTCCCATCAAAAGCCAGGGCTCATTTATAGAGTTGGAGAGGAGTTCAATGTCTTTCCAGAGGTCCTTGCGTTGATTGTGAAGATTGTAGGCATATACAACAGTGAACCGAATCAGGAGACCACCATTATTCTTGTCGGTAACCATGATCATTTGCTCAGTTTTCCTGTAGATATCAACATTCCATACATTTGGGTTCCAACCCAAGCAAATTCTTCCGAGTTCAAATTTATCCAGATTAGAAATGCAGAGCCATCCTTTAGGAAAAATAGAACTGACGCAACTAGAGTTGCATCTTTTTATTTTAGTTTCTATAATTGCAGAAATGGAAACATCACTACCAGTTATCCAATCCCTCACCTCCTTTCTTTTTGAGGGTTTATTAACTCCCTTTACGTTCCATACTAGGATAGACATAAAACTAATTTTTAGAGTTCCTTGTACGCCTACCTGGCACCTTCTCTTTTTCCTTTCCTTTTTTCTGAATTGTAGTTGGAGGAATCTCTTTCACAGTCTCCAGTAAGTCGTCTTCTTCCTTATCGGAGTCCAAAGAACCAAACTGGTTGGACGTAGAAGTGGTCACCTCTGAGCTGACGACTTCGCCTTCTTCTGTTTCAGTAGATTTCTCAGGGTGTTGCTTGTCTGCAGCCCTAGGTTTCCAGACTTTCTTAGGTAATTGAAAGTTCTCCTCATCAGTTTGTCGAGTTGGAACTGGAACCTTGGGTTTCATTGGACAGTCCCCCTCATCATGCCCAAAAACACAGCATGTAGCACACTTTGCAGGTATTTGATCATAGTGAATCTTGAAGGGTTGCTCGTCTTTCCCAGGGACGCTTAACAGACTGTTTCTGGTTTTTCTTCCTCCGCCGTTAGTTCAACTAAGACTCGCGCTTCATCTGTGTGGGGACCTTCCATGGCTCTGGTCTTGATATGAAGAACAGATCCTACTCTCGCCGCCACTGTGTCTGTGGCCTTCTTGGTCCAGGATTTACCATTGGAAGGAATTCTGATCCATGCAGGGATCAAGGATAGATTCTCTTTGACAAGAGGATCATCATATTTGTAATCTTTTGTGATTACCAATTGATATTCGAACCAGCGTGGGCCTCCAAGGAGGCAGGCTTTCTTATATGTATCATTGGAGAAACGGATGATGAAGAAACCATTGGCTTTTGACACCAAATCGAACTCGCCTTTGGGACGCCAAGTTCTCCTGATCGATGCAGCTAGATACTGATAAAAGGGTCTCTTTCCCATGACGTAGATGAAAATATAGAATTCCCATATATCCTTCATTTTGTTGTACTCCTCTTCCTCAAGTGTGACGATGACTCTGCCATCGATCCTTGATGCTTTAGGAAAGTTCAGGTTGGAGCTTTCCTTCTCTTGAGTCACCGTCCTCGTCACGATGTGCGTCCATAGATGCTTAGGTGCGTCGTTTTGCTCGCTTGCTTTCTCTACAGATGTGGAACCAGGATCATTGGGTTGGGTTGTAGGAGGGGTGGAGGTGGGGATAGGTGGGGTGGGTGGGCTGGAAGGACCCCGACGAGGGGATCCCATTGTCGTCGGTCCTTCTCGGGATCGCCCGGCAGATCGCTAGAGGAACCCTAGAGACGTAGGGGGCGGGTGTGTATGTATGTATGTGTATGTATGTATGCATGTATGTATGTATGTATGTATGTATGTATGTATGTATGTATGTATGTATGTATGTATGTATGTATGTATGTATGTATGTATGTATGTATGTATGTATGTATGTATGTATGTATGTATGTATGTATGTATGTATGTATGTTTGTATGTATGTATGGGATTAAGAGAGAAAGATTTCTCCCCCCCCCCTCTCCCATAACCTGTGGCGGAGTTCGGACACTCGGGAGGGTGATAAATCAAGAGATGCTTCTCCGTGTGGTTTCAAACCTGGGTCCCTTCATTGGGGACCAGCGGAATTCACCAACCGGGCTATTCCCTTGTCGGCAGTATGTATGTATGTATGTATGTATGTATACTCAAAATGGGGGATAATTTAATTTCCTTGTGACTTGACAATTTGTGTCTAGGCTAATTGCAACACCATGAAACCAAATATAACATTAGTTTCTTCTTTAGGTGATGCTTGATATTTTAATTCTTTTTATGTAGGTTAAGTCTTTTCCTACGCCATTTATTACTCTCTTTTTTGGAGGGGGACTCAGGAGGTGCTTTTATTCATCTCACGCTCCTCTTACGATCAAATCATCTAAAGAGTTACTAGCTACATTATCACTTAAATAAATAAACTTGGTTGTACTATTATCATTATAATCCTTAGAGAGCATGTTAAACAACCCCTCAGGAGGTCTAGTATAGTTATGGACACCATTATGATGTGTTAGGTGATACTTGGCCAATTGATTGGGCACTTGATGTCTTCCTCTATTGAAATAGTTTATATGCTAGTTTCTCCTCATCTTATTCTCAAAATGAGTAATTTGGTAATCAAACCTCATATTGTTTTTTATATCAGCCTGAAGAGTGCTCACAGCAAGTTTGCAATCTGATTCAATGGTTTCCTTCTCTAGGTTCATGTCACTGGTTACCTCGATTGCTAGCATAATAGCAAGATATCTTTTCTGAGGACATCCCTAACCATCTTCTTATATCTCCTTCTAGTGATCCAGTTTCCCTCATTATCCCGTGCTAATGATACAACCCTAAAATGTTTCCTTCGCATTGCCGCATCTATGTTGAACTTCAGCCATTGTGGCTCTGGTCTTTACCATGATTTTGCCTTTTGTCTTTTTTGCTTCTTATCTCTTGTTGCTAAGAAACATGACTATGTATCACCATCTTCTGAATGTAGTTAGCTTGATGGTCTGCATACAACTCCTTGACTTCAAAGATTTGAAGATTGTAACATTTCCTAATGTACCAACACTTGTACATAAAGAGGGTATTGTTTGCTTTATCTATGAGATTGGAGCAAATTCACCCATCAAAATTGGATTAGATAAGAAGTTTGAAGGGTAGGCATCATTGAAGACCCTCTTTTGGACTTCTATAGTCTTGTTGTAGTCTCTTAGAGCATGGAGACAGTCTTATGTATGATAGTTGCATCTTCAACATAAACAATCAACGGATGGAAATATGCCCTTCTTTTGTTGGTAAGGATATCATTGTGACTGACTAAGCACATAAACATCTTTACTCTTTATGCCACCTCGAAGCTCCAGATGGAGTCCCATTCCCCTTATCTACTGCTCTTTTTACCTCTCCAAGGATTTTGTATGCATACTTCATAGAGAAACTATCAGTTGTAGTGTGGTACCACACTTTGATATCCTTCCCATATTTATACTCAGTTGGTTAAATAGAAATTAACAACATAGGCATAATTAATACAATTATTTATTAGAGTCATCCTAGGACTATTCTATCGTGTCAAAAATGTTAATTAGCATATTTATACATCTTGTCCTATTATTTCATCTAGTATTGTTATGTTATCTTAAGTCTTCATATACAAAGGGTGTTATTGAATTAATGCTACTATTTGAATCTAACTAAACCCAATTCGTTATAAATTAGGCAATAAAGGTACTAAATATTAAAATAATCAAATAGGATTATAATAAGGAAGGATTAACCTATATACCCAAAATTGAGTATGTTACAAAAACTGTCACAATACAAACACGTGAAAAGGACAAAATGTGGTTCCTTTAACTATATCACATCCCTCACTCCTCCAACCAACCCAAGAGTACTCTCTCATTTACATATTAGAGGATTTGGAGACAGTAAGGTGTAACATCCATTTTTCAATTTCTCCATTCTAAGGTATGTTGGAGGCAAAGGACTAATAATGGGACCTATGACTGGGACTCTCACTCACCAATGCGGTATTGACAAAAGAGTAGGGTTGAACTGTCAAATAAAAGGATTCCTTCCTTATTGTATTTTATTCCATTATACATTTTCATACTTGAGAATTTCCCTTTTTCCAACATTTGGTTGTCCCTTAGTTCTTCTCTTGACGGCCTCTGAAAAATAAATCCTCATATCTTTTTCTTCCCAAGCATAAAAGTGACATGAGGTCCATGTTTTCCTCATCTCCTCTAGTTCTCTAAAAACTGGGAAGGAGATCGTGCATTATGGAATGGAGATTGTTATGCTTATATCATAAGAGTAAATCCTTTTTTATCATACAAATTCCATGTTCAAAAATCTATTGAAGTTGCATGAAATTCATTTGAAACAAAAAACATGGAACTTTAAATCCACTAGAATCATGTTGCTTTTTAAAAGTAATCTTGTTTTTCACATCAATGATTTATTTGTTACACAAGAAAACAACTCCAACTGGATGGATGGTGCAGTCCTATTTTAGGGCTTCACCATGTGTCTCTTTGCATCTTAATCACATATAAACAAGTTAGATTGCAAGTTAATCCCTCAATATGCATATTTCTATCAAATGCATTTATGGACATTTTTTGCATGATTTTTAGGTACTTGGACCATGTCTTGGATGGATGAGAGAGAAGGAAGGTGTTCTAATATTCCTCCTCCCATGGAGGGGTCCAAAGAAGACCCCAAAGCTCCCTCAACCTACCCCTAGTGTCCAAGAGTCAAACTTAAGCAAAGAAGTCCATGGATCATGAAGTTCGAAGCTCAAAGTGCAAGAAAAGCTCCCAGTACAGCCATGGTGACATAGAAAAGCCATGCTACAAATGAAGAAATCATAGGAAAAATCTCAATTTTGAAGCATCTATTGAAAATCCTCCACCACGGTCGTGTTGCCATCCTCTACCACGGTCGTGCTGCCATCCTCTACCACGGTCGTGCTAGCCAGCACAGTCGTACTACCACCACTCCACCACAGTCGTGGTGTCCAGCATGGCCATGTTGCCACCTGCCCACATAGTCATGCTACCCAGCACAGTCGTTCTACATATCACCCACCATGGTCGTGCTACCCAACATGGTTGTGCTACCTAGCTCCCACCACAGTCATGTTTTCCAGTACTACCGTGTTACCAGCCTTCCAAGAGCCTAAAATTTTACTATACATTTTTCCAATTTCTACCTCACCCATTCCATTCCACCATGGGAGTGTTGATGCCTACCCACAATGGTCGTGCTGCCCATCACGGTCGTTCTACATACAACCCTAGCAGAATATTTGCATTGCATTTCCTATTCTACCCCTCACTTGACCTAGTGCCTCCCCACCACCTATATATAAATGGGTGGCAAATGGGGCACAAGGTTAGCTTCCTTAGCACCCTCCTAGATACTCTAGAGCATTCATTTATAGTCCCTTGCATTAAAGACCTCCACCTACCATTTCCACTCCATTTCCACCATAAAAATCTAGTTTTCTAGGTTTTCTACCATAATCCCCTACATTTCCATGCTCTTCACCCATCTTGAAGGAGGGAGGACGTTCTACAAGCTAGGAGGTGAAGGAGAAAAAGCTTCCATGAGCTCCATGGCCATCTACCTCTTTCTTCTTTCTTTTTTTCTCTTTTGCATGATCATGTCTAGCTAAGCCCCTAGTGGTGGGCTGTTTGGGGTTAAAATGCTACATTGATACCATGTTGGGTGGAAATAACTTGTAATGGACGTATTTCCATTCTATGATGATTGTCTTTTTCTTCTATCTCATTTCCCATTATCTTGCTTATGGTTTGTGCTTTTAAACATGGATTTCTTGTTGTATGATGCTTGAAGACACCTATCTTCTAGGGGGAATGGAATGTATGTGTCTATCCTAGCAATTGCTCCTAGGTCCAATTAGTGGATCCCTATCTACCACCCTTTGTCCCCACATACAACTCCCTTCTCCTACAAGTAGGTGTGAGATATAAGTAGCTAGTTTAAGAGTGATTAGTGCAATTGCTTAGAGTTTTCTAAAGGCTAAATGGTGTGTAACATGAGGTGAAACACCCTCATCTGTACTCCCATTCCTACCCTTGGCTCTCAATTCCTTAATATCCCTTACCCTAGAAGCCTAGACTTGCCAAGTCCTATTAGAATTACACCTAGCACTAGTTCCCCAACTAGTAGCATAGGGTAGATTCAAATAGCATTTGACTTATTGTTTAGTTTGGCAATCTAGATTGAAGATATAAAACTTTCTTGTTGTATAACCTCCCCCAACTAATATCAAAGTATCATTCGGCCCACCTATCCATCTTATTGCTTAAAACCTACCTTGTCGTCTTAGCTTGTTAATGTTAGTTTAGTTAATTGCCTTTGTTGCTTCTTAGTTTATTGCTTAGTTCTTGATAGCTAGGTTTTTCTTAGGTAGTTAGTGCTATTTTGAGCTTTCTTGTATTGATCTTGTTAGCTAGGGATAACCTAGGTTCTTTCTTGCTCTTGTTCTTAACTTGCCTCTTAGCTATTAATTTGAATTTCTAGTCTAGTGTAGCTAGCTGTAGTTCTTTTCTCTTGCTAGTTACTCGTTTAGCCTAGCTTCTTAGCCTTAACTTTCTTAGGGTAATTTAGGGTTTTTGGTAATCTAGTTTACTTCTTACCCTTAATTGCTTGCAATCTTAGTGTAATCAACCAAAACCACTTTTAAACCCTAAAACCCTACACTCTACTTTAGGAACATAGCTCACATTAACTTAGCTCTAGTTCCCCCACTCCCTAAGGATCCACCCTTTTTTACCGCTTGCCTATACTACAACACGACCCCATGCGCTTGCGGGTGAAGTGTGAATAGTTTAAGCTAGTGTGTTAGACTAGGCTCCTTGTAAAAATTTAAAAGAACTACATGTGTTTGCTAAAGTTGCATCGAATAAAATCTAATTTTCTAGTTGTAACTCAAGGTAGTACAAAATGCACCAAGCTTTCTGAAACAACAAAATTAGTCATTTTTTACCTTTACTACCACGAAACGGTCTACCCAGAGTGATATGACAGTCGTATGGATTGATTGTGTTTTCTATGCTCTATATTTGAAGTTTGTAGGATCAGTGCTCTAATCATGATTGGTTTGTGAAAGAGGAGAGGAGAGATGTGGAATGCATGTACTTAGTCATCTTTGAGTCCATTTAGTCAATATTCACCTATCGCATTGCATTTGTCATTTCTTGATGTGGAAAATTTGTAGAGATTGAGTTAGAGAATACTTGAGGACAAGTATGTTTGTAGTTTGGGGTAGTTATGCAGCCCTATTTTAGGGCTTCATCTTGTGTTATATTGCATTTCAATCACATATATACATGTTCGATTACATGTTATTTCCCCTAATAGGCATATTTATGTAAATTGCACTTATGGACATTATTTGCATGTTTTCACGCATTTGGACCATTCTTGGATGAAAGAGAGAGAGAGAAGGAGTAATCATAGGGTTTCTCTACCCTTTGAGAGGCCTAAATTGAAGTCTGAGGCTCCCTCAACCTACCTCTAGTGGCCAAAGTTCCATTGAAGCAAAGATGTCTAAGAAAATCCAAGGAATCAAGTCAAAGTGATGCAACAGAGACCACCATGGATGTGGTACATCAGAATGGTCGTGTTGGCTCATCCAAAATCAAAAGAGTCACCTTCAAGTAATGCAAGAATTACGACAGTTGTGCCACTCGGAATGGTCGTGGTAGATGGATCAAGAACGGTCGTGCCACCTTGAATGACCATGTTGTAGTAGAGCCAAAATAGTCATGGAGCAGAGAATGGGCAGACACATTCAAGCCACCATGGCCTTGGTGACCACCACGGCCGTGCTACCCATTCCCCACCACGGTCATGTTGACCACCACGACCGTGCTACTTCATGTAAAAAATTGACCAAGTTACTGTGATTTTTCCCATTTCTCACCACAGTCGTTCCCCTCCACCACGACCATTCTCACCCCACCCACTACAATCATGGTGCCCATCATGGTCGTGCTACTCACAACCCTGTCCTATTTTTGCACCGCCTTACCTATGTTGCCCCTACTTAACCCTAGACCCCTATATGAACATAGGGGATGGTTGGAGCTAAAAGAGTTGACCCTCAAATATTAGGATTACTCCATCTACATTGAGCTCCATGTCTTCTTCTACCTCTTTCTCCTTTCTTTTTGTATTTTGCATTTCCATGAGTAGCTAGGCCCCTTGTGTGTGTTGTTTGGGGCTCAAAATGTTACTTTGATACCATGTTGGGGGGAATGATATGTAAACATTGTAATTTCGTTTTCTAATGATTATGTTATATTTCTCTCTCACTCTTCATGAATTACTTGTTGTTTTGTGTTTGAAATCACCTAGGAATTTAGGGAAATTGCTTATATGTGTGAATTTTGGGATTTGCTCCTAGGTCCAATTCATGGATCCCTAGCTATCCCCCCATCTTCCTACTTGCTAATAAATTCTCCTAACCCTAGTTGAGTGATCTAAGTAGCTAATTTAGATGAATTTAGTGTTCTTAGCATGGAGCTTTCTCAAGGAAAGAATGTAGGTGATGGGAGGCCTAAAACCTCACTTCCACTCCCATTACTAACCTTAGTCCCTAATCATCCTAAGATCATCTCACCTAGAAACCTAGGCTTGGTTAGACTCTAATTGAATTGCACCTAAACCCTAACCCAATTGAGCCTTGCAAGGGTAGTAGGGGTGTTAGGGACTAGTTCCTTTATACACAACCTATCATATCCACGGTCAGTTAGTAGTTTAGGATAATTCATTAGACTCTAGCTTGTTGTTTGGTTTGATAATCTAAATGAAGTCATTATGTTCACATGTTACTCCCAACCTAGTTTATAAGTGCAACCCCCAAACAACCCACACATCCCTTTATTTCTTTAAAACCCTAATTGCCTTCTTGCTTAGCTAGTGTTGCTTAGTTATCTCTTTACTTGCTTAGTTAGCTTCTTGCCTTGTTCTTGCTAGTTTAGGTCTTTAATTTCTATTGTACTTAGTTTGCTAGCTTAGTGTAGTGTAGACCTCTTCTTTCTTGCTTTATTATAGCTTGCTCTTTTCCTTGTCTTTCCTTGACTTTTCTTTCTCAGTAAAATTAACTGTCTAGGGTTAACTTAGGTTTTAATCTTGCTTGCTTTCCTCTAATTGCTTTTTTCTCAAATTAGTGTAATGAATAAATACAACCTTTAAACCCTTCAACCCTAGACTCCGCCGTAGGAACCTAGCCCAAAAACTAACCTAGCCCAAAAACAAACCTAGCTCTAGTGCCCCCTTTTCTCCCTATAGATTGACCCTATACTTGTCACCCTCCTATACTATGACATGACCCCGTGTGCTTGCAGGTGTAGTGCTTTTAGTAGAAGTAGGTATGTAGGTTTAGGTTCTTATAAATTTTGAAAGTTAATCCACCCATGTGTTGTTTGCTAACGGAGTTCCATATATTCAAGTTCCAATTGAGTAGTGTGTAACACCATTGGTAGGAACACACCATCACCACTTATAACTAAATTAATTACTCCGTGCAAGCCTTTATGGAAAATAGGTAATATTGCAAAACGTTTGATGTTTCATCACGGTATACCATTGTGCTTGGAGTTTTATTTGATCCATTTATTTTGTATCAAGTCTTCTCATGTTGTCAAAGCCTCAAAGGTTGCACATGTTGTTGCATTTTATATCAAGACTCCTAACTTTTTTATCCCTACATCACTTGTGTCTTAGATACAAGTATATATGCAATTAGCATCACAAAGAGGATATCCTCTTTGGTTTCTAAAAAAAGAGACAAGAGGTACCCTACCGCCACAAGACCGATGGGTATCATATTTATCAAAGTGGAAGTCCAACTCAATAGATAATTGCATTGTTTGCATGAGCAGAACATGCTTGGTACCTACCTTATAGTGATGGAATAGTGAGTCTTAATGTAGGCATGATGATCATGTTACATTGAGTAGTCCTTTCATTGGACCATGTATCAAAAGACAAGCTTTAAATCTTCACTTATAATGGAAGCAAACAATTATCATAGGTTGGTCATATCTTGGTGGTGGATATTGGTCAAGAGGGACATGTAAGTGTGGATCCAATATTTAAATTTTCAAAATAAGGGACTACATATAGTATTCACTTAGAATTTCATCACCATATATCAATAGTCCATGATTCTAAAACATGGGCAAGGCACCTACCCTACAGGCTAGTATGTGGCCTTTCTAGATTCATATTGGATACCTAAAACCCTAATAGTGGACTATACTTAAAAACTAAATTTTTCTTAGATGGGAAAATACCAAGGTTATCTTTTTCCTTGCATGAATCGTATGTGGAAACAGTTTACATAGAATAAATATGCAGTGAGGCCTTAAATTATAAGGAAAACATAAATTTGCACAGCTTTCATATAGCACAATAGCAGAACTAAGATACATTGCTAAAATTTACATTATGGATTGATTGGGCCAAGAGACCATATTAACTAACAACACAAAACACTACAATATAGTATGCTCAATTTACTATGAAACTACTTATGGCATTCTTAATTATCTTTTTGATAAAAAGATGTGACCTATAAATGTTTCTCATAGAGTTTGAGGTATTGACTCGGTAAGTGAGAACACTTTGGATATAATTATTTAAATCACTTATAAGTAAATTTATCAAAGTTTAGGTCGCATGACATGAAACACTATCATCACATGCTTAATTAAAATGTAAAGAATGTACCGGCAAGTGAAAGTCTCTTTCGCATAACCACACAAATCTTAAGGTAAAACACATGCTCGTCTAGCTCTAGACTTCATAGTTATTTTATACAACCAATAATAAACTAGACCCCCTCACTAACTTGGGTAAATAGTTGAGGTGTCAATAAATTGTTTGTATAAACTATCTAGTATAATGGTTCCTCACGGGCATACATATTCCATGTTACATTAATGATAAAGTCACCCATCTCCATCAAGCTCAATTCACTATGGTAGAAGTGGCCTCTCTATTTTGTTTTTAGTATCTTAGCTGTATAAGGATCCTTCCTCTAGGGTTATATCTATGCACTACTTTTAGGATGTGATGTTGTGCTACCTCTTTGTGATCTATGTCCATCCATAAACACATTCCTTCCATCATGGTACAAACCTCAGAAATAAAACTTTCATTATCTAGGACACATAATTCTATGTTAAGGTTAATAATAATGTTTGTTTATTCTTTACATTATAATTGCATAATCTCATTGATACCACTAACTTTCACATAAGTTCTCATCAAATTAGGAGCTACGATGAGCTTGTTTTCTCTACAACCATCTCTACAACTCTAATGACATTGTGGCATACCTAGTTGAATTTGGTGCCTACAAATTTCACTCATTGTATGTCACCTATATATTTATAAGAAATCAACATCTCCCCTTTATACTACCCCTTTCTTATATCATTGGTTGTTGAATGTGAAGTAGTTTCTCCTAGGGAAGGGTGATGTCTAATGCAACAAGTTTAGCAAAGTGTGAAGGTTGAGTGATTATCGAGGATATAACTTGAAAATAGGAGAGTATTCTACATAGGTAAACTTTTGCATTTGATGTGGAAGGAATAAGGTAAACATAAGACAAGAATAAAAAAAGATAACTTACCAAGAAAATAATAGAAAAAGGAGACCACACTAACCGTCCTTCTATGCTTTATGTCTATTGACTATTTTGTTCTTTTCTTTATTAAACCCTTCAAGGGGATCTAGAATCACCTCTCAGTACAAATATAATGCTCATAATTATTACAAAAGAGGGTTAGAAGTTTGAGGGAAGGGTTATATATGTGGTAGAGCAGATACAACAATGACCTCGACATACATAGTCTTAAGTGATAAATTGATAACCATCAACAATCTAGTAGTAGAAATGATAAGAGATTTTTATATCATATTTTTCCAACTTAAATATGCATTTATCTTTGGATTTTATTTCCTTAGAATTTTCATATAGTGCATATATGGTTGGTTTTAAATTTCTCAATGGTTTTTGACAGTTGGTGCCTTGATTTTATCACATCTTCTACTTAGGAAGTCACAAGATCCTCTGATCCACTAAAATATACTTTAGACTTCAAAAAAGACCAAATCACATTTGAGCTCATTATGAACAAAACACAATGTATATATGAGCTATATGGCATTTAAATTGACAATAAAATTAAGAATGGGTCTCTATAAGCTACTACAAGTGTGTTAAGTGATTATGTGGTTTCCCAAAACATTATATCCATTTCCTAATTGCTTACCTATAGGGATTTGTGGATGTGATAGGTGCAACAAAAGTAATATAAATTCAATATAATTCCACATATCCACAGGTAGATATGGTCAACAATAATATATTAGGAAGGAATGTTGTGAGATATATCTTTGTCATAGAGTGGAGTGGCAAAAGTGCTGACAAGAATGTATATGAAGAATATGTCATCATCGTCCTTCCAACAAAGTCATGAAGATGTCTATATCTCTAAATTTTCCACATCAATGAAGGGAACTCCATGTCATCCTCTAAGAGTCATCGAGTAATAATCAACCTTCTTTTTGGCAATGGACTAAAAATGCACATTCTCACTTTCTCTCTCTCCATATGGGTAATGATGGCTAATATAAAGGTGTAAACAAAACTCTAGTCGTCATGCCTTTATTTATTAGATAGTAAGGGAAACAAGGTTTCTAATAAGCTTTGGGAAATAAAAGAGGTAGTGCCCTACTTTTAGCAGCCCACTCATGGACAATCATTTGATCAACATGCTTAGTCTAGTCAATCCACTAGATGAGTTGGGTTGCTTTTCAGCGACCCCTCTAGACTTCTAATGACTATTGTCTAGTCCAATCAATCAAATGGATTGAGTCAGAATGTTCTAGATCAATCTAGTGATCCAGTCTAGTCAGGCAACTGGGCCACCCACTTGACCAATGAGTTGATCTAGTCTCGCCAGGTGACTAGGCTAGCCATTCGACTAATTGGTAGGATCTCGGGCTGGTCAACAAATTGGACCTTCCATTTTACCATCCAATATGTTCCGTCTGGTGACTACACTTTCCAGTTGACCTACCGATCTGCCAACCATTACAACAATGATTCAATTGATTTTCTAAACCTTTTAGTAACAAATTAATCATGTGTCCATTATTATTCTCCTCTTCCATGTATATTATTATAACGGCACACTTTGTAATTTATTTGATTACCAATAAAGGTAATTTTGATTATAATGTATGTCTCATAATGAATAAATATGATATTGTCCTAAGTGTGAATGACTCAATGACATGTGACTTTGGGTTGAGGACCTAAACATGAGATCATGTGTATAGTAATAGTATCCATTCATGTCTAGGTTCCTAATCAAATATTATTGTGGAAATTAGGACAATAATAATTTGAAGGCTAGTATGTGTCTTGACTGAAGACTATGTACCATTAGTCATGGTATTGGATATCAAGTAAAACACATAGGAACTTGTTATGAACAAGTGTAGTGGAGAGACACAACTAGGGTATGATACATGGGAGCCATAAATGATGGTAATAATCATATCTCTATATGGAAGTGGTGATTATGGACTTAAGATTGAAGTGACTACCATGATCACATGTTGTTTGGCATACTTTAACACTATCCAACATGACCTTGAATAAGGTTTGCCATATAAGTAGTACCTGAGTGCATTGCGACATATATGGATTATTGTGAGTGTTGTAGATTGAACTGTCCCTCTTATTTGAGTGATATCACGACCACTTAATGAGTCAGACTATGAAATGCATGGCCATGCTCATGTGAGTCAATATATGATATTGAGATTATATGTATCTCAAATAGTCTACTCTAGATCAAGGTGTTGGTATGTATGCCCTGAAAGCCAATCATATGATGATTGGATTGGTATATGTTATGATTGATTTGATAAATATCAAAGGCAAGCTTCAAATTTACTCTATCTCAATCGATTATGAGATAAATGATGGAGCAGAATGAATGTCTAAAAATGACAACACTCAATGACGTATGTCTTTGGGTTGAGGACCTAAACAATGAGATCATACAGATGCTAAGAGTGTGTACATTCTTGTTTATGTCCCTAGTCAGATGTCATTATGGAAGGTTGATAGACAACAATGACACATAAAGACTAGAGTGTGTGTTGGTTGATGACAGTGTCTCATTAGTCATGATATATGATATCAAACCAAGCACACAGATACATGTTGGAGAATAGTGTATCATACAGACCCACCATGAGAGTGACACATGGAACCATGACATGGTAGTAAGAGTCATCTCTCACAGTAATGGTGGTGATTGTGATTCTTAGACGGCCTAAAATCACGGCACTCATCGAATGTGATTGGGTACACTTTGACATCATCAAACGCAGTCCTAAAACATGGGTTGTTATAACGGTGATAATTTGGTGGCTTTGACGCATGACACAAACTGTGAATGATAGATATGGGATTTGTCCATCCTAAAGGAGTATGATGTCCAAGCTACTTGATAAGCGAGACTGAGAAAGGCATGTGCATGCACATGTGAATCAATATATGATATTGATGTCACATATATCTCAGACAGTCTGCTCTAGTTCAAGAAACATGAATGAACATTTAAAGGATGACAACTACATGCCTTGAGTTCATTCAGGATATTAGAGACAAAGGAATTATGCATTAACTGGAACACCAATCACATACTATAGGATTGAAAGTTTCTCTCCAACTTTCATTTTCACTTAGGTAGCAATGATGTACGACTAGGTACCACTCTTTGCTTGTGATGTCATAAGCTAGTTATGGACATTCACTACCAACGTGAAATGGGACATATAGGGTCACACATAAAGGATTAACCTGGAAGAGGAGTTTATCCATGAATGATGTTTGGATTGATTACTATAGTGTTTAGGTACTCAATCAAACATTCAATCAATAGACTTGACTTAGAATCATCAAGTTCAAGTGTTGAACCAATTGATTTGAGTGTCAGATTGATTGAGAACCGAATTGACTATGTTCATATAGGGTCACAACCTGGACCACCAACCAACTGGTTCACTGGGTGAACCAATCGTCTCATGGCTAGTGAGATGACCAGTTCACTCTGGTGAACCGATCGGTTCATTTGTCCAAATGAGCAGTGTTGGATTTTCCCAGTTTGTGAGAAAAAGGTTTTTTGTTTCACTTGTTCAATTCGATTGGGACAAGAATTAATATTTGCATTAATTAGAAACGAATAAGGAAAGTCAATTGTGGGCAAGTTTGGGAAGTAAGATGACTAGTTTACTAAGTGAATCAACCGGTTCACACTCCCAACTGATCGGTTCACAAGTGAACTGATCGACACACATTGCCAAATGGCCATTTCATTTATGAAATGACCGGTTCACCTATCGTAGTGCAAATTATTCATGGAAATTCCCGACCCTTCTACTCCCACACAGACTGGGAACCCTGAGCCTTCTCTATATTATAAATAGAGGGGTACAGGGGGCTTCTCCAGAGACATAACTCAAAACATGAGTTGCTCTACAAAGTTGGTGTCCTATCTAGTTGTTGTAACCGAGAGAGCCCAAGCAAGTTCTACCCATCCAGGGAGAAACAACAAGGGACAGACAACTACAAAAAAGCAACTGGTTGTGGGAGAGTGTCAATGACTATTACACCGACAGAAGGGGACAACTTCTTCTAGTCTGTTCTTTAGGATGACTAGAGTTCTCAGTAGCCCGTGTGGATTATCTATAGAGACAGAAGACTTCTTTCGCTCAGATGGATGACAGTCAACCACAGTATGGGTGTGACGTCCCCAGATTTTCTAAAACTTAATCTGATGTGTGACGTCCAAATTGAAACCATCACCTCAGTGAGAATCCCAATTTAAACATCCCACACTAGGCTAAGAAGAAGAAAATTAAGGGAGTCAGAAGGAAACAATCAGTAGCACATGTACATGAACAATAATAAAACCATACACACATGTTCACCATTCAACATATAATTACAACATGAATTGTTACAACATTTGATATTACATATTGAACAACAAACTTCTAACATATACATGTACTACAACTAAACTACAGGATCTTAAGACAACAGGTCCACCTGTACATCAGCTCGCCACACAACTCTCAACTATCCTGGATCTTCAAGAGCATAACCAAAACCTAAACAAAAAGATTACATGCGGTACACGTCAGCACAATATTTCAAGAATATTGTACTGAGTACGCCTACGTGTCTTTTATTTACCTCTCATCATATCTTGGCAATAAGATAAAACTAATATACTTGGAAGTAACAGAAGAATATAAGAAAAGCATATACTTGCACAAAGATATTCATTAACAAAAGAAAACACATATTTTAAGAATATTTCCATCATATATCTCATACATCTGCCCCTAGGGCTTTGATGTTTTTAGGCCTTGTCATATAACTCGTACATCTTCCCCTAGGGCTTTGATGTTACATCTGCCCCCAAGGGCTTTGATGTTTTCTCAATGCACTGTACTATCAAAGAGTTTAGTGCTATCATATGATGGATCAAAATATTTTATGTTTCATGTGTTCATAGCCATAAGTATGGAAAGTCAAGCAGGATATCATACAAGAATAATCACTTCATCCAATACCATATGCCAAGTATTCTACTACACATATAACACAAGCATATTGTATAATAAGCCAAGTAAGAGGTAATAGCATACCTTCCAAAGAGACATCCTAATCACATATTCCTCATGTCAACTATAACTTTGTTGAACCTGATCAAGATAAGATCATATACTATCATCAGGTTCACATCATGTTACATCTCGTCTTAACCCTAATTGTGTTCATATTAGGGTTTTCTTACTCATTTGGATATGTGCACCATTACTTGTATTCTTATCTTATAATTATCTCACTGATGTCATTTTCCAGATTACATCTCATTATCAAAGTTCATCATCTGAACATTAGGTTCAAAATCCTTTTTGTGCACATATTAACCCTAGTTACATGTATTACTCAAATTAGGGTTTCATCATATGTATTATGGGTCATCTTCGTTTAATATTAATTCCATGAATCTAACTGATATCTGAGTTACATATTAGCCTCACATTGCTGATATGAGCTTACTCTGTAAATTTCATCAATTCTTGAGCATGCATGTATTTAATACATTTTATTTAGGGTTATTAGCCCTACTTAGTCATATTGAGAAAATTACATGATTTCAAGTCATAACATGACCATATCTGATATCATATGCATTCTATACATAATTATAGACTTATTGTTATTTTTCCATGATTTAATGTCATCATTTGCTATTTATTATCCATTAAAGAAGAATTACATATCTTACATGATATTGGTGATATTAGTTCCTCAAAATCCTGATATTATACTTTCATTGCGTTCTACTCATTTTTCTGAGAATAACAGTACCTTATTTGTATTTTTCTGATCAACGGGCTATTTACTGTGAATTAAAGAAGATCTGAGCATTTTCTGACTATTTACCTGTTTGGACGAATTAGTAGCCGCCACGTGGCACTGTGGAGGGCGCTTCTCTTCCAGGCTTGATCCGACCGGTCCTCCCCGGTTCGGCTCAGTTCTATGCTGGTTTGACATTGAGTCGGCCGGTTCTCATCTCTTTCAACCGGTCGGGGCTTTCTTTTCCCCTTGGTCACATACGACGCGAACCCCGCATCCCCTGTCTTCTGCGTGCGCCACCGCACACAACCTCTTCGGTGAGCAATCCGCTGCAACCGAGTGCTCCTCGTCATCCCTTCAAGCCGCCATAATGATCAGCGTCCATCAGCCTCCCTCCACGGCCACTCGGAAGTGCCCTACCGCCTCTGGTTCTCCGGCGAGGTGGGAGCGCCGCCGCCACACTGGTTTCCCTTGGTGAGCAAAAGCTTTGCTACTGGCTCCTCCTCGCAGACTCATAGAACTTGCTAGGAGTGGCTTCTTCTGCCATGACGATGCAAAAGGGGACATACTCCTGGCCTTTGGTTGCTCATTTTCACACCCGACACACTGAGTCCTCCACGTTCTGTGTGAGGTTGATGTGTCTACTTCTGGTACCGCCGTTGGGTGGATCTCCCTTCCTTTCTCATGATCCCAGCACGAGACCCACGTGTGTGGTCTCCCCGATCATCATCCATTGTTGTGAACCCTCTTTGTTCTAGGCAGGTGTGAGTGCTACAACCCGCCTACTCTCAAACCTTTAGCTCCTACCTGTAGGTTGCGACGGAGAGACAGTAGGGACTGGGAAGGTGGAACTCCCTCGTCTGGGTTCTGTCAAGCCCAAATAAGGGGTCGCCCGACTCCTCTCCTCATGTTGAAGCCAACTTCCTGTTTAGACTCCCCCATTCATACCCACGATCAGCGAGTACCTCGACATCGTGGTTGCTTGCTACCTGGGGTCAAAGACATAACCGCAAGGTACAAGACAACACCACTGCCCTTGATTGCCAATCCTATGGTCTGAGTTAGTCCTCCACTTGAGTCCATCCGTGGCTCACTCAAACCCAAGAGCACTTCCACTAGATTAGATATGTAGGGCTTGGATCTTTCCGTGCATCCCAGACCTAAACCAGGGGTGTGTGACATTGCATATAACCAGGCCTAAGATGGAAACATAGGTCCATAAACCTCAATTATGCACATTATTTCATAAAATTCAAACCTAAATAACTCCCTCTAGGAGCATCCAAATGCCACCAAATTTAACCATAGCTTCACCATACCTCAAGGTACAATCCATTTGATTTTGGTGCAAAAACTAAGCTATTATACTTGTCAATTAAATTCCTAAAGAAGGCATAAAATTATGGATCCAAAACATTGTATAAACCTCAATAACACTCCAAATTTATTAAAACATTTGGGATTCTCAAAACAACTCAACATGTGTGACTTCACTTGTGTCATTGGACATTTAGGATTCTAAAAGTCCACTCCATCACAATGGGTCAATACCATGTGCTGCACAGACAGTGTCAAAGACAAGTGGTTGAAGATCGCACTACCTGTGAGGTATTGTCGTTGAGCAAGCCTTAGGACCAGGTATATCTCGCTAAAACTATCCTTCCCATTACATAGATGTTGATGCAATCTACTAGTTATGGGTTTATGGTCAAGTAAAAAAAAATTCGTTGCCTACTCTGACCATATAAAAACCCAATAATGGTATCAGAGCCACGTCAATACTCTATGCTTTCGGATAATCGATATGATTGGATTTTGGTTATATCGTCTTTTATTTATTGCATACGATGTGAATATTTAAATGACTAATGTGAATATCTTATTAATACCACATTATCCCAAACTAATATATACATATAGGATATGGTATATATATGCAATCGATATGTTTCGCCCTAAAATGGTTTTGATGGTGGATGTGTAACATGATTATGGCCTATAAACCCTATGTGCATGTGTGTGGTTGGTTATGGTTATTTTCATCTCGGTCTGTGCACTGAGACCACTTCTTCTATTCTGAATGTAACTCGAGATAACTCGAGATTCTATTCTACCTATGCTCCCCTCAAATGTAACTCGAGGTTTCACAAAGATTATGTAAAATAGGATTACCTTTATTTCTTGTTATAACGAAGACTAAAGATGACCGCTTAATGGACCGAGATGGCTGATTGACGAGCAATCGGTGGCATGATGAGGAGCTCGACGACCCATCGAACTGACCGTCTGGAGGAGCTAGATGATTGGTTGGTGACAACCAACCGACCATCCAGGAGGCAAGTCGATCAGTCATAGGATGAGCTAATCAACCCGGAACGGCCTAAGCACAAATCTTTATTAACAATAGGTTGCAAGTGATGTAGACCTTAGATAATCGTAGTTCCTTGTAGCTCCAAGGAACTACAATAGGATGGCCATAATCATTGCCTTATCATTATTGCATGTTTTCATTTGTGGGATATAACATGTATATTATACGTACTATATATGTGGTGATTGGATACTTATATGCATATATAAACATATTAAACTCCTCAACAAAATATTAAGTTTAAGATGTCTTCCAAAAGCAGCACACATGAAAAAGCTTGATCAACTAAGTGTGGGCACACCTTCGTGTGGTGCACCATTTATATCGTAGAAGTATGATAGTGAATTCGTGGGTCTGCCTTTGCAGGGTGCATATTCATTTTGTTGGCTTTTGGGTTGGATTTAACAAGGTGACCTTGATCAGATCAAGCACCTTGAGGCATAAAGATGAACATGGAAAGGAGTTGTGCATGCCATCTATTAAGAGTTGCATAAGATGCAATTGGCAAAAGTTTCCTACCTGAAAGAATCTAGTTGTGGGTGACAGCCCTCACTGGTCCATAACTTAGAGGAAGTCAGGATCTTTCTCACTAGAAGGTTGTATGCTACAATCTTCTAGATTGATACATCAGAGTTATCAATTTGATCAAAATTGTAGGAGTGATAATTAATTAAAGACCTAATTAATATCGTCATTTTTCAAATCAAATCAAATCAAAAGAGTTTTGGATTAAAATTGCAAATTTCCTTTTTGTAGAATAAATGGCTACCAACAACAATCACTTTTTGTTGTGTTCGGTCCTTGAGAAGGACAAGCTAAATGGGAACAACTTCCATGACTGGTTTAGGACATTGAGAATTGTTCTCACTCAAGAGCGAAAGCTCTATGTCCTAGATACACCAGATCCAGATGAACCTACTCCCACCGCACCAAAGGTTGAAAGGGATGCTTACAAGAAGCATATTGAGGATGACATTGATGTGAAGTGCTTGATGTTGTGCTCAATGAACTATGAGTTGCATAGACAACATGAGAACATGGACGTCATTGAGATGGTTCAACATCTCAAGAACATGTATCAAGACCAAGCACGAAAAGAGAGATATGATGTCTCTAAGGCATTGTTAAAGCGTGTCATGATATAAGGAGATCCAGTAGGCCCTCACACACTCAAGATGATTGGGTATGTGGAGAACCTAACTCGACTGGGATTCCCTATGAGCCAAGAGTTAGATACTTATGTGATACTGCAATCGTTACCAGAATCCTACAGTTAGTTTGTGATGAACTACAACATGAACAACTTTGATAGGACACTGACAGATTTGTTGGGCATGTTGAGGACAACCGAGGCATAGATGAAGAAAGACGAACCCAAATCTGTGGTGATGATCAACAGAAAGAAGGGAAAGTCTAAGGGCAAGGGCAAGGGCAAAGCAAAGAAAGGTTCTGATGCTAGCCAGTAGCCCAAGTCATCTTCAACTCTCAAAGCCAAGGGAGGGGTGAACAAGGGAGGCAAATGTCACCATTGTCATGAGTCAGGACATTGGAAGAGAAATTTCCCTCTCTACATAGATGAACTAAAGAAGGAGGTGATGGAAGTCTCCACCTCAGGTATTATGAAATAAACTTAAAATGATTCTTTATCTTAGGTGTGTGATACCAAGATGTAGATATAACATATATGATGTGCAAGATCTGAAAAGAAGTGATGGTCTTTATGAAAGGACCAAGAAGGAACAATCATCAACATTGGTGCAAGTGTTGTTGCCATATATAGTAGTACCTTTTAGTTTATTTCAGACCAAAGGGCATGTAATAGAGCTATGAACTGCTATTTCATTTTGCCAATAAATATAAACATTTTATTTCTACATCTTGTAATGACAAGGATGACTATCAATAAAGTTCATGTTTCAATTTCAAAGATATGATCTTTTATGGCAATGCCTTGTTTATCTTGTGGTACTTGGTATGCGTGAGATAGAATAATAATACCTAAAAGTTATTGATGAATCAAACAATAAATTAGCATTATCATCTAAACAAATGAATGAGAAATTCATCTCTAGGTTCCATGTTGATGGATAAACTAGACTCTCTTGGTTACTGAGCTATTAAGATATATGAATGTCTTGTTTATTGGGCATGATGACAAGTCAATCTTCACTAGATGTAGTGGGAGAATGACTATTCTATTAGGTATAATACATATTGTTGTATATAGATACCTATTAGAATAAATGCTAATACTTCAGATATGGTATTTAATGAAATACCAATATGAATATTTTGAAAAGTTCAAGAATATCATAAATGAAGAACAAACTTGGTAAAAGTGTTAATTCTTTGATATGATCAATGAACGAGATACTTAAACCAAATGTTTGAGGACCTTGTGAGTAACTATGATAGTTTATCATAGAGAACTCATGATTAAGGCATAATGATGTCTAAATCAAAGAAGGAATCATACTCTAAATAGTAAGAGCATGATCATCAAACAAATAAGTAATCTTCTAGAATTCTTTTGAAGAACATGCTTTGCACTAAATAAACATACAAAAGGAGATTAAGAATCACAAATGTTGTGGAATCTCAAATTCCTTATGTAACAGATACACCTCATATATCTAGTAGAAAACACCATGAGCTTGATGGATTATGATATCTTACAAACTCAAAGATGATTAATTGTTCATATGATGGAGCCAATAATCTATCTAGATGATGTTGAGGAACCAGATTTTGAGTTATGGCTTGAATCCATAAGATCCAAAATGACTTCCATGTGAACCAAATAATGTATGACCTTAAATGGTAGCACTTATAGGGATTAAACCCATAAGTGCAAATGGGTCTTAAGAGTTGAGACTGACATGGATGACATTTAAAGAGCTAATTAGTTGAAATGAATTCAAGCATATTCAAGGTGTTGAACCTGATGATTTTATTTAACCAATTGCAGTGGCTATAGGCCATAAAGGATCATGCTTGCTATTAGAACTTAGAGACTATGAAATTTGGCATATGGATATTAAAACTGCATTACTAATAGGAATAACATGAGGTTCTATATGTGATACAACCTGAAGGGTTTTATAATTTTGTTAATGCAAATGTAGTCTATAAGTTACAAGAGTATAATCAATATGATTGATTAAATACAATCATCTTAGAATTGGAGCCTTTACTTTCATCATATAGTCAAAAGGTTGACTAATATATCAAAATAAAGAAGGGATCTATAATTACAAATATTTAGTGGGAGTGTATTGATATTCCACATGATGATGAGGAATAAAACAAAACTGGTGTGGAAATACCTTTTTAAGGGAATAAAAAGAAATGTCCTATGTGATAGGAATAGAGATCTATAGAGATAGTCTCAAAAGTCTCTTGACCTGATAAAAGGGGAGAACATATATTGACAGTCTATACTAAAGGGTTCAGTATGCAAAGATTATGTGGGAGAAAACTTATCCATATTACATGGAGTTAGTCTCTCAGATGCCTAGCATCCCAAATTCTTATGAAGAATAAGAACACAAAGATACATGCCTTATGCATTTGCAAATGGATCTATCATGTATGTAATCATCCCATTATCTTGTATGTATTGGACATGATAAGAAAATATGTATATGCATTCATCATCTTGTATGTATTAGACATGACAATATGATATGCTCATCTAGTTATCTTGTATGTAATAGACATGATGAGTGGATGTCTGTCTACTTCCAATGAGAGTCATTGGAATACCATAAAGAACTTATTTAAGCACTTGTGAAGTATTAAAGGATTAGTTCTATGGTAATAAAAGGAAGAGTTGAGTGTAAATGAGTTACACTGATGCAAGCTTCCAAAATGATAGAAAAATGATCGCAAAATGAAAAATATAAAAGTTATATTCAATTGTAAAGTGAACAAGAGTTGTTAAGTGGAAATGTTCTGAGTAAAATTAAAAGTCATTTAATTCTAAAAGGGAATGTCGAGTACCCTTGTGTTATGAATAGTAGAGGATACAATATGGATCTAGAAGTTCATACAGATGAACTTATAGATATTCCAACCATTGATGACAGAGTAGAAATACTAAGTCAAACTATGGAGCTAATTGTTAGGCAAGGAATATCAGATAGCATAATATGGCAACTCCATCTCATACGAAATGTCATACAGTGAGGAGATGTGAAACATACAACATGCCAACTAAAGCAAAATGTTGTTAACTCGCTGGATTAGTACTAGTGCAACAGAAACATGTAGGAGATGTTTAGAGATCACTACGAATATGATTCAAAGGTGATTGGCTCTAAGTGCAAATGGGAGCCCTGAGAGACAATCATATGATGATTGGATTGGCATATGTTATAATTTATTTGATAAATATCAAATGCAAGCTTCCAATTTATTCTAGCTCAATCGATTATGAGATAAATGATGGAGTAGAATGAATGTCTGAAGAATGACAATACTCAATGACATATGTCTTCCGGTTGAGGACATGAACAATGAGATCATATAGATGCTAAGAGTATGTACATTCTTGTTTATGTCCCTAATCGGCAGTCATTGTGGAAGGTTGATAGACAACAATGGCACATCAAGACTAGAGTGTGTGTTGGTTGATTATAGTGTCTCATTAGTCATGATATATGATATCAAACCAAGAACACAGATACATGTTGGAGAACAGTGTATCGGACAGACCCACCATGAGAGTGACACATGGAACCATGACATGGTAGTCAGAGTCATCTCTCATAGTTATGGTGGTGATTGTGATTCCTAGACCTAAAAATCACTGCACTCGTCGAATGTGATTGGGTACACTTTGACATCATCAAACACAGTCCTAAAAAAATGGGTTGTTATAATGGTGATGATTGGGTGGCTTTGACGCATGACACAGACTGTGAGTGATAGATATGGGATTTGTCCCTCCTAAGGGAGTATGATGTCCAGACCACTTGATAAGTGAGACTGAGAAAGGCATGTGCATACACATGTAAATCAATATATGATATTGATGTCCCACAAATCTCAGACAGTTTGCTCTAGTTCAAGAAACATGAATGAATGTTGAAAGGATGACAACTCCATGCCTTGAGTTCATTTAGGATATCAAACACAAAGGAATGATACATGCACTGGAACACCAATCACAGACTGTAGGATTGAAAGTTGTTCTCCAACTTTCCTTTTCACTTGGATAGCAGTGATGTATGACTAGGTACCACTCTTTGCTTGTGATGTCATAAGCTAGTTATGGACATTCACTGCCAACGTGAAATGGGACCTATAGAGTCACACACAAAGGATTAACCTTGAAGAGGAGTTTATCCATGAATGATGTTTGGATTGATTATGAAAGTGTTTAGGTACTCAATCAAATATTCAATCAATAGACTTGACTCAGAATCATCAAGTTCAAGGGTTGAACCAACTGATTTGAGTGTCATATTGATCGAGAATCGAATTGGCTGTGTTCAGCACAACCTAGACCACCAATCGACCAGTTCACTAGGTGAACCGATCAGCTCATGTCCAGTGAAATGACCGGTTCACTCTGGTGAACCAATCGGTTTATTTGTCCAAACGAGCAGTGTTGGATTTTCCCGATTTGTGAGAAAAAGGTCTTTTATTTCACTTGTTCAATTTGATTAGGACAAGAATTAATCTTTGCATTAATTAGAAACGAATAAAGAAAGTCAATTGTTGGCAAGTATGGGAAGTGAAATGACCGGTTCACTAAGTGAACCGACTAGTTCACAAGTGAACCGATCGTCTCACCTTGCCAAATGACTCTTTCATTTATGAAACGACCGGTTTGCCTGTCGCAGTGTAAATTATTCATGAAAATTTTGGACCCCTCTACTCCCGCACATATTGGGAACCCTGACCCTGCCCTCTACTATAAAGAGAGGGGTACAAGGGGCTTGTATAGAGACACTAATCAGAACATGAATTTCTCTGTAAAGTTGTTGTCCTCTCTGGTTGTGGTAACCGAGAGAGCTTAAGCAAGTTCTGCCTGTCCTAGGAGGAACAGTGAGGGGAAGAAAACTGCAAAAAAGCAACTGGTTGTGGGAGAGTGTGTTGGTGACTAGTACACTGACAGAAGGGGACAACTCCTTCTAGTCCATTCTTCAGGATGACTAGAGTTCCCGGTACTCTGTGTAGACTATCTATAGAGGCAGGAGACTTCTGCCGCTTAGGAGGACGAAAGTCAATTGCAGTCTGGGTCAATACCAGGAGCTGCACAGACGTCATCAAAGATAGGTGGTTGAAGGCTGCACTAGCTACGAGGTATTATCACTGAGCAAGTGTAAATGTGTCGAAGTGTGCTACAATCACTAAGATAATTATCCTAGAGTTTAATCCTTTTTCTACTTTCTGATTAAGGTTAGTATAGAAAGGGTTGATCCCAAAGGACAACATTTTTAAGGTTGTTAACTCTAATCCCAATTGTTTTGAAGAACTTTTTATCTATTTTTGGTGTTTTTGTTTTTAGAACAGAAAGTAAAGATCGGGTTTGGGGTTGGATGATTATCACTAAAGCGAAAAAGGAAATAAAAGAACAAGATTGCACTTAACAAGAAATAAATTTGCCCTGCCACATAGAATTTAGAGATGATTGTTAGAACAAATAAACTATTATGAATGAAAAGACTAGAATGTAAAGAGAGTAGATCAAATAGTGATTGAATCAAGAGATGGGAAATCAAGGCTTTTAGGGGTTTTCACCACCTTAGCCTAGGCAAGAATAGACTAATCCTTTAAAACGATGATTACGATGAAGGCATGTAAATTAATAAAAAATCACAAAAGATGGACTCCACATGAGCCCATTGATCCTGGTGCTCATGTTTCTTAGTTCATCATCCCAATAGAGGAAGATCCACAGTCGGTTCAAAACCCCTATGAGATTGATTCTATTGCTCTAAATCTGGATTTCCATGGTCATATCCATCCAGATTAACATGTGATCAAACCAATTAATTACTTTGATAGATCAATGGTTATTAGAACCAAAAGCCATCTAGAATTCATTCTAAGGAATTAATCAATTAAGCCACGGCTAAGGGGCTATTTACCCTTGCCTCGATAGACAACTACTCACTCATACTTGTGGAGAAAAGGGAGGTGGAGGAAAGAAGAGTTCTAGCCATAGTCTAGACTTATCAAAAGATTGGATCCTTAGGCTAGAGATTGTGAAATGGTCGATGCTTAATTCCTCACTTCAGTCCATGGAAGAAGAAGAAGAAGAAGTAAACTAGATATAAACGAGCAAGGTAAAAGAACAATGACTAAAGAACACCCTTACCTTGCAAATAACCAATCTTTATTGACGAATCGAAAACAAGAACATAAGAACACAAGAATGATAGCTCAGAAATCTCCAGTATAAAGGATGATATATGAAATGATGATGTTAGGAGGAAGCGTCCCTCCTTTTATAGGAGAAGGAGAAGGCCTTTACAACTAGGGTTGTGGGAAAATGGGGTTGGCAGCTATAAATTTGAACTGGTCGTGCACTGCCAACCAATCAGTTGGATAGCAAACTAGTCGGTTGGAGATCTAGCAAGGGCAGGAGTCGGGGCAGCATTTGGTAACCCTAAGTCTCGGGTAGCAGCGCTCCTTGACCCACTAAGTTTGGGAGGGAAAACTCCCGCTTGAGAACTGAAATGGCCATTTGAAATTCAAGGGGTGCGCCATCTAGATTGAATGTTTAGACAAGGGTCAATGTTGAGGGACGGCACCAACTGATCGGTCAAAACAAGTAAGCCGAGTGTCTGGATCATGTGAGATGGTCAGCTGGAATGAGTGACCCGCTTGTCTGAGGTAGGTGAGATGATCGGCTGATCAGGTAAACTGCTCATCTGGTCTTTTGAGTCTCTAAAAAATTCACAATTTTGGGTGAGATTAAGTTCAATTGTGATAAAAGGAAGCAACCAGCAATTTGTTTCTTTTTAGTGGATAAAGATAAGAATTTCCATGTGAAATGACTAAAAAGGTTGTGAAAAGAAGTGCTAAATTATCACGCATCAAAATACCACAAACTTAAGCTTTTTCTTGTCCTCAAATAATTAAAGCATAAAAATAATTCAAATTTTTCTTGAAACAGCATCTTCATCATCCCTTAATTAGCAATATCTTCTATCCTCTTCATGGCCAAGCAACCCATATCCTAGAACCACAAAATAAAATTTCTATATTTCTTACAACAACATTTTTCATAACTTTTTCTTTCAATCTTATACTTTGCAGAAATAGTCTTTATCCTACTTGCATTTCAACACTTGAAATTATTATTTTTTGGGGGCACAGGAATGAGAAAAGGTGAGGTGTGGAAAAAAGGATCCCTCCTCTATTTGACTCAGGATTTTAATTTCATGGATTTGTACCCCATTAAATTTATGAGGGGTGTGGATGAATAACCCCTCCTCTATTCGACTCATGATATTGACCACACAAAACAATTGTGCTCTTTTTGGCATCTTTTGGTGTTACACCCCTATTAAATTTATGAGGGGTATGGAAGAGGGATAGGGGAAGAGTGTGCCACCCCAGACTTAGGGTTTGGCATGTGGATTATTTTCCCGTGCAAATTTATTTTTTTTAGTGTTGTTGCATCAGTAAGAGAAATCATGTAAGAACATCATATGAGAAAGATTGATCAGTTAATCTAATGCTAAAGATAAGACAATTTGCATTTGATTCTATTTGATACTCTAAGGCTTGCCACCTTTTCCAAGAATATTTCTAATTGAGGTATGGAGAATTTGGTATTTCAAAGAAAAGAAATGAAAATTTTGAGCAATTATTTTTTTGGAAATAAATATCTATCTAATTTGAAAATGAAGATACATCATTTGGCCGTCTAGGTAAGGCCAAGGTTTTGAAAAGGGAAAATGCACTAAATTTTGAAATACAAAAGTAAAATGCTAAAAGGGAAGATAAGGGGTGGAACATGTACCACCTACCCCCACCCTGAACTTGGAGTTTTGTTCATCCCGAGCAAACCCTGAGAATGAGATGGAGGGAAGAGAATCACTACAGTGGTGGATGTTGTTGGTAGGAGGCATAGTAGTTTCCCCAGTAAGGAGAGTGGGGATTTAGGTAGGCCTGCTGGGCTCCATACTCCTCGTAGGATGGGTGGCTAGGGGCATAGTGGCTACAGTCCACATGCCAAGACTCCTGTGAATGTTGCATGATATACATATGGTTGAGCTGGTGGCCCTAGTACTGTTGCTCATGCTGGATCTCATCCAACTGCTGTTAGACCTCATAGAACCCATAGGCACCAGAGGCATCATCGTGAGCCTCCAAAGAAACGTTCCTCTTGTGGGCATGTGGCACGGGGATGTCATCCAGGTCTGGGTGCTCCAGACTGTACCTCTGGATGTGTCCTGCTAGATTGGTGAGCTCATAGATAAGGTTTTCTATGGCAAACCTTGCATGAAGAGGAAGCTATAGAACCTCCTGCGAATCCTTGAAGAGTAGGTAGTAAACACCATCAGAACCCATGCGGATGAACTTGCTAGTTTTTAGGTAATAGTTATCAATCAAGTGATTTTTATGTGGGACTGGTGTGAAAGGGATGTAGGTGTAGCCAAGAAAGGTGGCGAAATGGGTGACAAAATGGCCGATAAGAAATGATGATGAGGTGGTATGGCTGGTCTGGGTACTGAAGTGTTCCAAAACAACATTCCCCCAGTTGAAGGGTTCTTCATTCAAGAGGCACCAAAGGGCGTAGAGCTCAATATGGGTGATGGCTCCCTGGGTGCCTTCTCTACTGAAAATGGTGCAAGCAAGGATACGATGGAGGTAGCGGATCACTGGGTTGTGAATGTTGGAAGCCTTGGCCCCACTAGGAAGGCGGGGAAGGAGGCCAATGATCTCAGCCTAGAACTTGTCTTTGTCATATCGGTCGGGGTAGGAGTCATGGGGTTGCTCCATACAGCGATCTAACCAGTAATCATCACTACCGTTGAGGATGAAGTAAGTGAACTAATGGGCATATATCTCCAGATTTTCCCCCAAAAATCTAGATCTTGTATCTAGAGTTGCCTTGGGAATAGTGATAGTGGTGAAAGGTAGATAGGAACTCAAGAGTGAGATCACTATACACTAAGGTGACATGGTAGGGGCAGAGGAGGATGTGGTTTTTATGAAGGATGTTGCCGGTGGCTTCACAGATTATGAGGGAGTCGAGGGTAGTTCCACATGCCCAACGGGGGAGGGAGACACCTATAGAAAATAAGTTTTCATAATGTTGGAGGTGGTCCGTGTTGGTGAACTGGGCATAGCTTCCAGGAATGGGGGCTATGCGGGGTGAACGTGGGGTAGTAGAGTCCGGGTCATTTCTCGCCTTTTTGTTTTCTCCATCTCTCAGAGAAGATCTTCCACCTCATTGATGTCATTGAGCATGTCCTCATTGGGATCGGGTGAGGACTCATCGGTAGGGGATGGTGTACATAACTGAATCCCAGTGTGAGATCTAGATTGGCAAGGTGGGTCCTGGGAGGAAGAGGTTGTGGACCTCCCCTTGTTCTTGTGAAATCTATTGAACATGGCTGATGTGGGAGAGCTGAGCCGGTCGGTTGGAGATATGAGTTGATCGTTTGAGTTGCTCAGACGAGCGGCTGAGGCTGAGGATGGGCGTCTCGATACTCGCTGATGTGGATCGAGGGTGAAGTCAAGTTGAGCGGGTCAGGACCCACACTCTCGACTTTGTGGAGCCAGTCGATTGACTCAGTTGTAAGATGAGCAGCTCGAAGGCATCTGAGGTGACCGTGGTGGGTAGAGGCGGTGAGGTGGTGGCTCAAGACGAATGGCAGGCAGAGGCAGTGAGGTGGTATCTTGAGATGAACGGAAGGCACATGATATGGGTTGCTCCAGGAGTAGGCAGAGTAGAGTCGAGCAACTCATGGAGTAGATGAAATGAGCATGTCGGGGTAGAGGTGGCCGGATGAGGCGCAGATCATTCAGATGGTAAGGTAGCCTGCCAGCTTCCATCGTGTGGGGTGGTCGGCCTGCTGAAGGGTTCGTCTCGTGGAGGATGAGATCGAGTAGGTGAGGTTGTTGTTCGCTGCAATGTCGATCCACTGAGGATGCTAGGCGCTCGACTGGTAGATGTGCCGGTCGGTTGGGAGGCAGATCGCTCGACTGGGTGAGAGCTCAGGTGGGCGAGAGAACTCAGGTGGCCGAGAGCGGTGGTTAGGTTAGAGTGGAATGGGTGAGGGTGAGGCTTTCCCAGGGGAGTTTATATAGCCAAGCAAGGGCATTGAACCGATCAGTTGGTGATCAAGCCAGTCGGTTTAAGGTTTTTATTGGCGCAGTAATAGAGAGGGATCTGAGGTGTCAGGACGCCTCGCATTTGACCAACGGTCAGCTCAGGGATGTTTGACTGGATCCAACAAATCGGTTTATGTACAACCTGATCATTTGAGCTACAGAAGGGTCATTATTCAGGAATCCCCAACTGATCAGTTGGCTTTGTGAGCTGATCGGTTGGAGTGTCAGAGAAGGAGAAAATAGAAGAGGATGAAATAACAAAGTAAAGGAAAAGCAATAAAAGGAAGATAGGGTTGGGTTGCCTTCCAACAAGCATCTTGTTTAACGTCGGCAGCTCGACAGATGAGATACCACTTTATTTTGATTCTATGGGAGGCTGAGGGTCTGTCAAGTTGAGATCTTCCAAGGATGGTTGTTTGTTGGTATCTGAAGCAAAAAGGTCTTCAGTTGTGATTTATCTTTTAAGTCAATGTCCATTAACCTTAAATTCACCCAAAACGTTATCCCAAAGATGAAATGTGCCATGTGGATAGGCACATTTGATGAGGTAGGGTTCATACCATCTGGATTTGAGCTTTCCAAGAAAAAACCTTATTCTGGAATTAAACACTAGAACTTGGTCACCTTCTCTAATGTCCTTATGCTTGATGTGACTGTCATGACAAAGTTTAGTTTGGTCCTTATAGATTCTCACATTTTCATAAGCGCTCATTCTAAGTTCGTCCAGTTCATTTATTTGGAGAAGATAATTTTCTCCCACAATAGAAAGGTCAAAATTTAGGCTTTAGCTAGCCTTGTGTTCTAACTCTATCGGGAGATGGCATGATTTGCCATAAATCATCATGAAAGGGGTGGTGCCTATGGGTGTCTTGTAGGCAGTACGGTATGCCCACAGAGCATCATTGATTTTCAATGCCCAATCTTTCCTAGTGCGTCCAACAATTTTCTCTAGAATGGATTTGATTTGTCTGTTGGATACTTCAACCTGCCCACTAGTTTGAGGATGGCAAGGGGTGGTGATTTTTTGGTAAACCCCATATCTTTTCCATAGAGCCTCAAAACTTTTCTCCAAAAAATGGGATCCCCGTCAGAAATGATGGTGCGAGGGACTCCAAATCTAGGGAAGATAATGTCTTTAAAGAGTTTCTTAACATGTTTAGAGTCACATGTTTTAGTGGGTATGGGTTCAACCCATTTTGACACGTAATCGACTGTGAATAAAATGTAAGCAAACCCACAAGAAGAAGGAAATGGGCCCATGTAGTCGATCCCCCAGACATTGAAAATCTCTAATTCCTACCAAGAGGTTAGGGGCATTTGGTCACGCTTGGAAATGTTACCCGTCCTTTGACATTGGTCACATGAGAGTACATAATCATATGAGCCTTTGAAGATGGTGGGCTAATAGAAACCACATTTTAGGACTTTCCTGGCTATTTTCTGGGAACTCATGTGTCCACCATAGGGGCCTGAATGACATTGTTCCAAAATGTCAGTACTTACTTTTTGAGAGACACAGTGATGATACAGACCGTTGGTATAAAGTATAAACAGATAAGGTTCATCCCAATAATATTTTTTGACATCATGTAAAAGTTTAGCTTTAGAATGTCCCTTGTACTCAGGGTGTAATACACCGACAGCTAAATAATTTATGAAATCGGTAAACCAAGGAAATTGGAAGTCTTAAGTAATTGGTCATTAGGAAAAAAGTCATTTATGGGGGTTTCATTTATTGTGCTATAGATAATTTGACTTAAGTGATCAATCATGACATTTTTAGATCCCTTTTTATCTAAAATCTCTAGATCAAACTCCTGCAATAGAAAAATCCATCTTATGAGTTTGGGTTTGGCATCTTTTTTGGTCATGAGATAGTGAATGGATGCATGGTCAGTGTAGACAATAACTTTAGAGCCAACTAAGTATGAGAAAAATTTATCAAATGCATAGACAATAGCTAGCATCTCCTTTTCATTCATAGTGTAATTTTGTTGAGCTTCATCTAAGGTCTTAGATGCATAGTATATGACATGATGTTTCTTATCGATGCACTGTCCTAAGATGGCACCTACAACATTGTCACTAGCATCAGACATGATTTCAAAGGGTAGGGCCCAGTCTGGTGCACAAATGATTTGAGTGGTTGTGAGAGCATTTTTCAAAAATAGAAAGATATCCATACATGCCTTATCAAAATGTAAAGGCACTGCCTTTTGAAGAAGATTGGTGAGAGGTTTTGTGATTTTGGAAAAGTCACAGATGAATCGCCGATAGAAATCGGCATGTACTAGGAAGGCTTAGATGTCTTTGACTGAGGTTGGGGGTGGAAGCTTGGTGATAACTTCAATTTTTTCTTTGTCGACCTCTATGCCTTGGTTCCTAACCTTATGGCCAAGAACAATGCCCTTCTTAACCATGAAGTGATAGTTTTCCCAATTAAGGACCGAGTGTGATTCAATACATCTGTCAAGAACAAGGGTGAGATTCCTAAGGCATGAATGAAAGCAATCTTCATAGAGAAAGAAGTCATCCATGAACACTTCCATGATGGTTTCGGTCAATCCTACAAAGATGACTGACATACATCGTTGGAAGGTTGCACAAGCCAAAGGGCATTTGTCTAAAAGCATAGGTACCAAAGGGACATATGAAGGTGGTTTTCTCTTGATCTTCAGGATGGATAGGAATCTGATAAAATCTTGAGTAGCCATCTAGATAATAGAAGTATTATTGATGGGCTAAGTGTTCAAGAACTTGGTCTAGGAAGGGAAGTGGGAAGTGGTCTTTCCTAGTTGCTTTGTTGAGCTTCCTGTAGTCAATGCACATTCTCCACCTTGTGATGGTGCGAGTGGGAATGAGCTTATTCTTATCATTTTGAATGAAAATAGTCCCTCCCTTTTGGGAACAACTTGAACTGGGCTGACCCATGGGGAGTCAGAGATGGGATAGATGATTCCTGTAGTCAAAAGTTTAATCACCTCCAGACGGACAACTTCCTTCATGTTTGGGTTGAGTTTTCATTGTGGGTCTTGAGAAGGATTGTGGTATTTTATCATTGGGATTTTGTGGATGCAAATCGATTGATCTATTCCAACTAGATCTATCATTTTGTACCCCAAGGTATCTCTTTTTTTCCTAAGTTCACCCATAAGTTTGTTTTCTTGTTCGTGGGTAAGGTCAGAATTTATGATGACAGGGCACAGTTCTAGCTCATCAAGAAGTACATATTTCAACCCTATGGAAAGAGTCTTCATTTCTGGGGCCTTTGGTGGTTTAGGATTTTCTTCTATGGTGGAGATCATCTTAAGGTCCTCAATTTCAGCATTGAGGATCCCCTCAAAGTTATCTAAATGAGCCTTTCATTAATTTAATTGTTCATTGTCAAAATCACATTCGGAGGGGGCAGTGAGGGTTGTGTGTAGGGGGTCGTCAACTAACTCTCATTCTTACCTTATTTGGGACAATTTATCAATGCAATCAAGGAGGTAGACCTATTCCTCGAGACTAGGCCCCTTCATGCTTTCAAACACCCTAAACTCTAGGGTTTGCTTCCCTAATCTTAATAGAATGGTATCGGCCTCAACATCAATCAAGGCTCGGGCAGTGGCTAAGAAGGGACGTCTGAAAATGAGAGGGTATCATAAATCTTCTTTTATGTCCATGATCACAAAATTACATGGGACATAGGTGTCTTTTCCAACCTTAACCGGAATGCCTTCTATGATTCCCATGGGTTTGGCCATGGATGAGTCTGCCAGTTGGATAGTCATGGCTGTGGGTAACATGTCATTGAATCCTAGTCTTTTGCAAAGGTTGTAGGGCATGATGGATATATTGGCTCTCAAATCAGCAAGGCCCTTTCTACATGCATTGTCACCCAATTAGCATCTTATTCCAAAAGAACTGGGTCCTTCTTATTTTTAGGCATCTTGCTTAGGATTATTTTTTAAGTGGTCCTAGCAAGTTTAATAGTCTCATGTTCTCTAGTGAAGATATTTCATGTACTTGGGCCAGGCAGGCATGTCTGCCAAAGCATCAAGGAAGGGAATGTCAACATGTAGTTTTTTCATAGCATCCCTAAATTTCATGAAGCGGGTGTCAATCCTTGTTTGTTTGAGGTGGGCTTGATAGGGAGGTTGTGGCTTGTAGATTGGTTCTTTGGCTTCTTCCTGAGGGGTTTCAAGGACGGTTGGTTCAGGTGTATCTTTAGGTTTAACAACTACCATGTCCTCATCCTCGAATTCTAGAGGTGGAACCAAAGGTTTTTCTGGAGGGGGAGGGGAGTGCACCTATCCTGAATGAGTGGAGACAACCTTGAGTTGTTCAAGATGTTTGGCGTTGTTTTTATGCTGCCCTGTAAAAGTTTTGACAGGGGATTTTTGTTGGGCGAACAAGCGAGCTAGGTGGGCGTTAGTCGCCTTTTGATGAGCTTGTTGGGCAATGATGATTTGTTCTAAGGCAGCTATTCTTTCATCAGCTGAGGGGTGGGAGTAGGAACACTTGGTGGTAGTTGAGGAGGTGGTTGATTGAGATTTTGAGGGGGGAGGTTTAAGTTTTAGAATTGTTGTCCTTGATATGGTGGTCGGTTTGGGTAATTTCCTCAGTAGTTTCCTTGGGTTTCAAAGTTCCTCTGGTTGTTGTATGGGAATCCAGGTGGTGGCTGATTATTTCCTTGAGGGTAGGGAGGCCTTTGTTGGGATTGGCATTGGCTAGAGTTTTCAGCACCTGCAAGGTTCCCATATTGGAAGCCATGATGGTTTCTAGTCTAGTTGGGGTTGTAGTAACCTTGGCCTGGAATGGTATGGATTGAGTTGAGGTCTTCTAGTTGCTATCCCATTTTTGGCTGCATGGGGGTGTTGTAGAGGTATTGACAGTGTAGGGTGGTGTGATCGTATCCTTGGCAAATGCCACAAAGGGAGTCCACAACTTTTATTTGTTGGGGTAACTCCCTAAGGGTGCCTAGGGATGACTCTAACTGATCTTGTTTTAGGGCAATTAATTTGAGGCTTTCTGCTATGTTTTATATATTAGGATTTACTTCATCCTTGGATACCTTAAGGACTCCACCAATTCCCCTTCTAGTCCTTATTTCAAGAGCCCGTTTGACCACCTCCCATGCACTAGTCAAACTTTAGTGCATGAAATTTCCTCTAGATGAGGAATCAAGAAAGAATTTGGTATCATCATCAGCACCACGATAGAAGATCTCTATGAGCTGGGCTTGAGATATATCATGGTGAGGGCACTTCCTAAGTAAGTCTTTGAATCTTTTCCAAGCTTCTCCTAGAGATTCTCCTGGGGACATAGAATAGTGAGTGATTTGTCCCCTGAGTTCATAGGTGAGAGAAGGGGGGTAAAATTTCTCAAGAAACTTATTTGTGTAGAACTTCCCAAGTTGTGGCATGTTCTTGACTCTCCATGGTGTTGTACCAGCTACTAGCTTGGTCGGAGATGGAGTACTTGAACAATCTAAGGCGGATGGCATCTTCAGAGACGCCTGGGAGTTTGTTCAAAGAGAAAAGGTCAATGAACCTTTGAAGGTGATCTTGGCAACTTTCCCCATTGTTTCCTGAGAAATGATTTGTTTGGATCATGGTGATCCATTGGGTTCAGATCTCGAATTGGAGAGCAACGATTTTGGGAGGCACGACTGGGTGTTGGGCATAGGTAGATTTAGGAATAGAAAAATCTTTCAACTATTTTTACCTTTCGGCTTCCCTCCTATTGGCTTCCAGGGTTTCTTGTTTAGCCATGTAGGTTGCTCGTAGAGCAGCTTCTCTAGCCGCTTGGTTGGCTAAGATGTGCCCTCTTTGAGCTGCTAAAGCCTAGTTGATCCTACGGGCGACTTCTACCTCGTCCAACATATTTTGATTTTGGCAGTTTAGACCGTGGAAAGTTCTATCTATCTCAGGATCAAATAATTGAAAATCAGCATTCGGGTGTCAAATGTACAAAATAAATAGTTAATCATGTGCAGAAAAAATGGACTGTTGGAATGGAAACTCGGCAGAAGGAGGAGTAGAACTTCTAGAATGTTACTCAAAAGGCATAAAAATTTTAAAAAAAGGTTTTTAAAAAGTTTTTGGGTTTCAAGAAAACAATTCATTATCCCTGGCAACGGTGTCAAATTGTTAATGCGTCAAAGTGCACTACAATCACTAAGATAATTATCTTAGAGTTTAATCCTTTTTCTACTTTCTGATTAAGGTTAATATAGAAAGGGTCGATCCCAAAGGACAACGTTTTTAAGGTTGTTAACTCTAATCCCAATTGTTTTGAAGAACTTTTTATCTCTTTTTGGTGTTTTATTTTTTGAATAGAAAGTAAAGATGGGGTGTGGGGTTGGGTGATTATCACTAAAGAAAAAAAGGAAATGAAAGAACAAGATTGCACTTAATAAGAAATAAATTTTCCCTGCCACAAAGAAAATTGAGATGATTGTTTTGGTTGGTCAAAAAAGTGTGTTACTATAATACCAAAAACTTTGGGCACTAAGTACCCCATTACAGCAGAAGAGTTAAAAAACATAACTCAACCTAGGAACAGATACCTCTCGTAGGAGGTACTCAATAGAATACTAGAAACAAGCAAAGCAAAGAAGGCCAAACAAGCTATAAAAACTGAAAACTAGGCATTCGATCAGGGGAATGGATATTTCAGCCTGCAATTACACACATTCAGCCCACCCACAAACAGTAAGACAGAACAAAAACAGAACATACGCTCAAACCTCCTGTCTTGAGCTATCTTTAATAACTATTGACCTTCTCTGATTTTCAGGAACATAGGTATCTGTATGGATTGCACATCCACATAGAAACCTTAGGAGACTAACCACAAAACTGGAAACTATGTGACAAGCCTGGATCGATGTAGAAACCTAACAGGAAGAAGTAAGAGCACAAGTTCAAAGTCAGACCCTCTAACTTAGCGCTACACCAGCTGACAGTAACTGCACCCACAAAGTGTGACATAGCACCAAGAGTCGGGAATTCCTTTTCACTTCTAGCTCACCGATCAGCCCTGTAGGCCTGCAGTGGTTCTTGCTTGAACAGCCCCATTCTAGATTCAGATGTTTAAATAGAGGCTTGGAACAACTAACAGCAAATTTACAAACACCTTGAAGATGTTCAGCAGGAGGGACCAAAGAAGAGAAAAGGATGCAATCCACCCCCCTAGGCCCAACTCCACACAAGGCAGACAACAGCCTGCTCATAGACTCCTCATCGAACACTTTGAGGTCATTGGGAACCCGTGAAACAGGGACCCCCCATGGATTGACATGACACCACTGATCAGCAAGGGAGCGCCGCCGGCAGGGCAGGAAGGGTGCATACCCAGGCCGCCCAACGAAGGTCTTGATCACTGCAGTCACCAAGTAGCCCGCCCAAAGCAGGAGCAGATGAAGGTGAATGGGATGGAACAGACGAAGAGGATGCATCCCGTGCCGCCCATCTGAGATCCACCCATCGCCCAGATCGTCGGGCAGATCCAACCGCTTCGGGGGACACTGACTCCCTAGGTAAACCCAAATGCATCTCAAAGCAAAGATGAGTAGATGCGGAGGAAGATAAGCAAGGAGCCTGAACTCCGTCAGTATCAATGGAGCGGCACTGTGCGAGGACTGGGACTGTAGAAGCAGATCTACTCCATCCATCTCGCTTGAATGGAAAGGAGTCAACCTGTATCGATTTGCCACCTCTCAAACCATACTTGACTCACGTGTAGCATCTCCTCCTCTTCATTCCTCGATGTCGAGTGGGGTAACCCTGGCAGAGACGACAGATCTCGCTCGCTTTGGTCCCTTTCTCTGAGAATCACTATAGCCTACAATAAGATCATGACAGGCCATTGAGGGCCAGGGGGAGGAAGGCACCGAGGGGTTGTTCCCTCCCCCCAGCAGAAGCTGCCAGAAATCTAGAGAGAGGCAAGAGCTAAACCCTAGAGAGAGAGCAGAACTAGATACATAATTGAGATGATTGTTAGCACAAATAAACTATTATGAATGAAAAGACTAGAATGTAAAGAGAGCAGATCAAACGGTGATTGAATCAAGAGATGGGAAATTGAGGCTTTTAGGGGTTTTCACCACCTTAGCCTAGGTGAGAATAGACTAATCCTTTAAAAATTACGATTATGATGAAGGCATGTGAATTAATAAAAATCCACAAAAGATGGACTCCACATTAGCCCATTGGTCCTAGTGCTCATGTTTCTTAGTCCATCATCCCAAAAGAGGAATATCCACGGTCGTTTCTAAACCCCTATGTGATTGATTCTATTGTTCTAAATCTAGATTTTCATGGTCATATCCATCTGGATTAACATGTGATCAAACCAATTAATTACTTTGATAGATCAACAGTTATTAGAACCAAAAGCCATCTAGAAGTTGTTCTAAGGAATTAGTCAATTAAGCCATGGACAAGGGGCTATTCCCCTTGCCTTGATAGAGAACTACTCACTCATGCTTGTGGAGAAAAGGGAGACAGAGGAAAGAAGAGTTCTAGCCATAGTCTAGACTTATCAAAGGATTGGATCCTTAGGCTAGAAATAGTGAAATGGTTGACGCTTAATTCCTCACTCCAGTCCACAGAAGAAGAAGAAGAAGAAGAAGAAGAAGAAGAAGAAGAAGAAGAAGAAGTAAACTATATCTAAATGGGCAAGGTAAAAGAACAATGATTGAAGAACACCCTTAACTGGCAAATAACCAATCTTTATTGATGAATCGAAAACAAGAACATAAGAACACAAGAATGATAGCTTGAAAATCTCCAATACAAAGGATGATATATGAGATGATGATGTGAGGAGGAAGTGACCCTCC
Source organism: Alisma plantago-aquatica (assembly GCA_963693085.1). Taxonomy (NCBI): domain Eukaryota; kingdom Viridiplantae; phylum Streptophyta; class Magnoliopsida; order Alismatales; family Alismataceae; genus Alisma; species Alisma plantago-aquatica. Next base: position 296,288,261 of record OY856413.1, on the reverse strand, counting down.
TTTTATAGGAGAAGGAGGAGGCCTTTACAACTAGGGTTGTGGGAAAATGGGGCTGGCGGCTACAAATTTGAATTGGTTGCGCACGGCCAACTGATCAATTGGATAGCAAACTGGTCGGTTGGAGATCTGGCAAGGGCAGGAGTCGGGGCAGCAGTCGGTCACCCTAAGTCTCGGGTGGTGGTTCTCCTTGACCCACTCAGTTTGGGAGGGAAAACTCCCACTTGAGCACTGAAATGGTCATTTGAAATTCAAGGGGTGCGCCATCTAGATTAAATGTCTAGATAAGGGTCAGTGCTAAGGGACGACACCAACCGATCGATCATAACAAGTAAGTTGAGCGTATGGATCAGGTGAGACGATTGTATGGAACGAGTGACCCACTCATCTAGGGTAAGTGAGACAATCAACTAATCAGGTAAACCGCTCGTCTGGTCTTCTGAGTCTGCAAAAAAATCACATTTTTGGGTGAGATTAAGTTCAATTGTGATAAAAGGAAGCAACTAGCAATTTGTTTCTTTTTAGTGGATAAAGATAAGGATTTCCATGTGACATGACTAAAAAGGTTGTGAAAAGATGTGCTAAATTAGCACGCATCAGCAAGCCTCAGGAGCAGGTATATCTCACTAAAACCATCCTTCCCATTACATATATTTTGATGCGATCTGCTGGTTATGGGTTTATGGTCAAGTAAAATTTTTGTTTCCGCTACCTACTTTGACCACATAAAAACCCAACACAAGGAACACAAATTAAACATTAATAGGATGAAGTTACCATGCCTCAGATATAATATGTATATCAGAGACAATGGATTGAACAATCACTATAACATGATGTTATCCACTTACAATCTATGTATATTATTGATTAACTCGTGCAACAAAAGAAATTGACAACTTACATGTCATGTTTCTAACTTACAATTGTGTAAGTATCTACTAAGGTAAATTTAGAAATAATCAATGAGATTATGTGTAAAAGGATTCATCAACCATTTGAGTAAAAGGATCTTATCAATGTTATGTCATTTGTGACTGCAGATGTGCATAGAGTGGTCAAGAGCATAATTTACCATTTAAAGTGTGGGAAGATAACTGGGAGTGGATATTCATCACTGATATTTGTGCTTACTCTTTTCTATGTGGATTGATCATTTTTCACTACATATGCATTTGAGGAGGATACATAAGGACATCTACTGGGGGTTTAACATGGTGTCTTGGGTTTCTAATCTGCTCCTAAGACATTCTTTATATTTTTGAATCCAGGATTATTTTGTCAATCATTGGTTTCTTGGACGATGGTTAACATCCCTTGAGGAAGTGTCACTTTGTGACCCCACTTTGATAGTGTAAACCACCAACCTCCTCAGGTATTCACACCCCAAAGGAGGCAGTTAAACTCACATAGTGGGTTGGATTGTGTGACAGGATCATTTTCATTCCAAGGCGCACAACTAGGAATTTGATATCGGTCCCTTCATTTGGGATCTTATTCTCAACACCCAAGCTACTTCATCATTTTCTATTATGTGAATCATTTTGATGATCACTATTAGTTTATTTATTTTGTCTTACTCTCCCCATCTTAGATGTGGGGATGTAGGGCCCACATATTTTCATGTGAAACAATTTGTTGCTATGAAATAACTACATGTTTCACTCTTAGTTTGCAATGGATGTGTGTTTATATAAATATATAAATGACTAATCACCCTCAGTATATTTTTTATTCTCTTTAAGGTTTGTTGAGAGGGTGAATAAGAGTAAGAAGAATCCATTCAACTGGTTGTCTTAATCAATAGGAGTGGTTAGGTTGGGCGGGGGATACCAAGAGATCTAGATCTTTCTTAGAGATGAAAGTTCTAGGTATAGAGCTAGGTTAATCATTTTAATGATTACAGTGATACTTGGACTACTTGTTTCCCTATAAGAACACTTGCATTCTTTGTAGTATTTTTTTATGAGAGGAGTATGGTGTGTTAAAGTCATGAGTCTAAGATACTTCCCTTGACATTTATAAACCATTTAATTGATTGGATTTTCAATTTAGCTTTTAGTTACTAATTTAATAGTATTATAATTTGTCACCAAAGTTGTTGAGAAAAAGAAGACGAAAAGACAATTAATCAAAGGCAGCAATACAAAAATGAAAAGAAGTGGTAGAAGCAACAACATCACAGAAAATAGAAGACGCAGCCCCAGGTTGCTGAACAAAATTGTGGAAGCTGAGCAACAAATTCTACAGACAGCCAATGTGCAGCAAACATGATATTTGCAGATAGATCCCTTAACCCCAGATATGCAAATTGGGTAACAAAGATTCAAAACTTTTTAAAGGTTGGATGGATGGTGCACTCTGAATGAAGAAAATCCAACTTAGTAGTGGACTTCCTAGCCAAGTTTCACTTAAAAAACAAAACATGGGTTTTCACCTATGTGAGACCTCCTCAACAAGTTCATCAATTGTTGAACATTGATTGTAATGGTAGTAGTACTACCACATTTATTTTCTTGCATTTCTCTATCATTTGTTATGCTTTTGAAAATTTGTGTGCACGAAGAGGGAGTGATGAATAGATATCCTCCTCGCTTTTCAAAAAAAAAAACTCCTTTTAAACCAACTTAACTTGTTGAAAATGACCAATTCTTATGCCAATCAATTACAAGTTCTTTTTATGTGTACTTCAATTGTGTATAATTGTGGGGCAAGCAAGTCGAGTCAACCATACATTTAAGACTTGTTACAAACCACAAGAAACATATTTGTGTCTCTCTCATTGGGTACCCTTCAGTCTTGTTAGAGTAGGAACTCTATCAAGTAAACAAGACTAGGTTATTTCACACCATAATTTCAATTTATGTTGTCATTCCATTTATTTCATCCATTTATCACCATTCCATACTTATTAATTTTTCACCCATTCCATTTCATATTCACTACTAATAATTTTTCTTACCCTTGTAGTGAATTGATTTCCTATATATTTCATGTGCTAAGAATATTAGTCCAGAAATCCCACTCCTATTCAATCTAGACATAAATCAAACTCTAAGGAATCTCCTAGTGTAAAAAGATTTGCTTAGCCTATCCCACCATTAGATTTTTTTCAAGATGAAGCTATCACAACAATGGTAGAAAACTTCTTATTAAAGGAATTTTGATGCCTTCTCCAATCAACAAAGTTAATGAATCTACAAACCATGTAGATGCTACAACATAATATTTTGTAGGAACTACTTTTGAAAATCTAAACCTCCATGTTGTCTAGTTTCTATAGTACTTGAACACATTCAAGATTAGTGAAACTCACTATCAACCGGTTTTTCATTTGTTTTTCCCTTTCAAATTGAGATATAGAGCCAAAACATGTCCCCTTTGGTGGAATCAATTAACAATTCAGGGAACTTTAAAGTTTTCCTATCAAAGTATTACCCACCAAACAATAATGTTTGATGATCAGCTCACAAACTTCATCATGATGAATAAATAAACTCTCTGAGATGCATTCAAGAGGTTAAACGATCTCTAGCTCTTGTGTCCACACCAAGTAATGAAGCAATGTTTATTGGTGCAACTTTTTTAATGATTTGTCACCTAATACACATCAGATTGTCAATTCACCCTCTAGTGGTCACTCATGAACTAGATGTACATAGGCCTTTGGTATCATTGAGGATATGGATTTAAGACAATGGTAGTAGGATATAGAGAGGGGCATATATCTTTCCAAAAAAATTGTCTTGTTGGAAATCAAGGAAGGAAGCAGCATGTTGATGTAGTTGATATGTTGGGAGCCAAGATGGATGTAGTCACAGTTCGACTTGATAAATTGTCAAATCAACCATAAATGCATTTAGTGTGATGTGTATATCTTATCTTGGATTTGGGCATCTAGATTAATCATGCCCATCTCAATATGAAACTCTAGAATAGTGTGAAATTATGTAGGGAATTATGGGAACAAACATCCTTATGAATCATTTTCCAACACCTACAATCCATGTTCAAAGCATCACCCTAACATCTCGTAATGTAACAACAATAGTGACCTCAACCAAAAGCAACGTAAATTGTCTCTCGAAGGATTTGAAAGACGTTATACCAAGGACTTGTAATTTCACTAAAACTCGGGGCTTGCTATTGCTTGTGGACTTCTTATGAAAGTGGACGAGACATTGTAGCTAACATATCTTTCTCTTCACATGAATTTCGAGACAACAACTTTAAAAATCAGCAAAGGAACATGCCACCTCCTGGATACAAAATGGGAAAATGATATAACTTTCATCTGCCCTCACATCAACCTCAACAAAAATATAATTTGTAATCACTCACAGAGACCTTTGTCTTCACTCATGTAAATTCGATGAAGAGTTTCATATGCAAGGACAAGCCATGAAAGATGCATTACTATAGCTTTGAAACAAGGTGGATAGTATATACAGCCATTCTAGAATGTTGGATAATTAGATTGTATAATAGGCTTCTTCATCTACATCAAAGTCTCAAGTTGGAGCAATATTAAGTCATCTAGAAGCAAACCTCATGTGGGCACTTCCCTCCTTTTTAGTACTTCAAGATGAAAAAGAGTGTTGGACCCAGAGTATAAGTGGAGTGCATTTATGGGAGTCTCTCCGATCTTTTAAATTTTCTATTTTATATCTATTAATTCTAGTTTAGATCGTTTTCATATAGTTATTTATGTCTACCAACAATACAATCCATTCGTTGTACCATAGGTCATTTTGAGATTGTATTGATGATTATTAATTGTTTACATTCCAAGTGTATCATTGATATGATTAAGGGAAGAATAAAAAACTGGATACTGTATTTTCTAAGGATTACACGATATATACTTTTAAGTACATGGCGTAAAGAATTTTTGCTGGAAATTAAGAAGGAAATGGCAAAGCAATACGTAGTGTATACCCCATTTACACTACATGTTTTTATTACTCTCGGAAGACCAAGCGCAACTAAATCAAATCTACAACCATGGATATTGCTGATGATCAGATCCACAATCAGCAGATTGGTATGGAACTACAGGCTGCGATGATGAGCTAAGGATCATCACCAGTAGGGACAAAGGTGCACGTGGCTGTGGCCTTGGCAAAAGGATGTCATGTGTATCGTAAGAAATTAAGAATAGGATAGAGGATGACACATTATGACAAGCAAGATGACTTCGCACCATCAGAACATGTATTGCTCGAGCAAAAGAAGGTTGAAGAGGAGCCCAAGGACTCCATTAAGACTGACCTGAAGGAAGTCCATACCCCGTCAACCTCGTCTACTAGAATCCCTCGTCGTTTCCCTAGATCACCAATGTGAAGATGAGAGTCCCGAAATCCTACGATGGTCGTGAAGGGAAAGGGAACTCGCCATGAACACAGGCGCCCTCCCGCCGTGCGGCTCCAGGTTAGGTGTCGTCGCCGGCGCTAGGAGGTGGCCGCCCTACAGTCAGGGTTCAGCAAGACTCTGGGGAATCACTGCGACTGTGTGAGTATCTGGATTTGTAGCAGATTCTGGTGGATTTTGGAAGAAGTTTCAGCCTGTGGATCACCATCTTTACCTTAGCGAACCTGCTGCTTGAGGCGATGCTCTGTTTTATAGAGCAAATAGAGGCCGCTCGCACCTGGGAAGATGACGAGCTGCGCCCTGCGGGTTGGCGGATCCTGACTGTGAGCGGATCCTATGTGGGATCTAGGGCCACCCCTTAGAAGGAGGAGTCTCAATCCTGGACGTCGGATTAAGTATTGACGGTTGTGATTGCCGAAGAAAGGTAAATATTTTGATTAAATCATATCTAGTGATTGGTAGACTGGATATTTGAGTTTGATGTACTGAATGAAAGCACTAGAGGTCTAGATTTTTATAAAAATGTTAGCTTTGGGGGTTGATTAATGAAATAGCCATTTGAGTTTGATGTACTGAATGAAAGCCCTAGGCCCCTGTTTGGTTCGGGACTGGCTTTATGCAAGCCTGCCTGACTTGGACGGGTTTAGGCTTGCTGGAGTCTGATTCTGTTTGGCAAACCAGTCTGATTCTGTTTGGCAAACCAGTCTCATTCTGGGGGGCTGGACTCGTTTCAGACTCGTTTCAAGCTGATTCTGTTTGGCTGTGCAGGCTGGGTTTAGCCTGATTCTGTTTGGCAACTGTAGGCAGGATTAGCTTAATCTGTCCTATTCTCACAGAACTGTTGTTACAAATGTGGCCTTGTGACGCCGTTTTTAATAGAAGTTTTAAAAAAAAAGTAACTTAAAAATAACTTAATTGTTATCTATATCACTTTGGTTTAAGAACTCTCATTTTGTTGTTGAGATGTGATTCAGGCGTGTTACCCTTTTGTGGGGTATTTATGTGGGTGTTTTGGTTGTTTCATTGAGGTTGAATATGCCTAACATGCTATGTTTAATACCCCAAGATATGAGGTAACCCCGTCAGACCAAGAAACACGTTCGAAAAATAGCCAAACATGAACATCATTTTTAAAGTAAAACAGATTCAGCTACATTCGATAAATATAAATTGTCTTAGTGGGCAGGCACCCATAACAAGCCTGTAATGCTATATAAACAAAATAAAGATAATACACAAAACAAAAAAACTAATAATTGTTTGTTGATGCAACAGATTCAACATCAGTTTTTTCATCACTAGTCGAGTCTGAAGTAGATGATATATAACCCTCTGGTCTCGGGTAAATATACCTAAGCAATTCAGAGTTGTCCCCATCACCACGAATCCACAAATAAAAGCTTGTAGGGCAAGTGTTGTCCTTGGTTTTTGGTTGTAGGGTCACGGTCCATTCTGGTTTGGCTTTTAGTCTGTCCAACATTTCAGCCCAACCTTCATCCATGATTAAATATTTACCTTTCTTATTCCATATTCTTTCTTCAGGTGTAGACCACCTGATCTGTACATCAAAGTTGATTCTTCCTACCCCCACCATAGCATAGCCAGGAGTTATCTTAAATGGCTCGCACATCCAGGTTAGGGGAAGGGAGACGCGTCTCATAAACTCCCTGTTTGAGAGATCATACTCCTTTACAAGGAAACGAGATCCCATGTTACCTGTAATAAACAAGAAGAACAAGAACATGTAATAAACGAGATCCCATGTTACCTGTAATAAACAAGAAGAACAAGAACATGTAATAAATGAGATCCCATGTTACCACACAAAATGAGGAGGCGTCGAATGACTAAGCATATTAGTTAATATGTAAGTTCCAAACAACAGAGCATGGCATATCCGTTTTCAAAAAACAATCAACATCACTTAACACGGGAACTTCCAAACAACAAAAATAAAATGGAAAACTGATGACGCGAATGAAAGGTATGGCCGCCATTCGACGTTACGGCGTCGTCGGGGGTGAAGGAGTGTCCAACAGAAGCCTACATTGTTCCTCTAGTTCTTCTACGTAGCGTTCTAGATACTCATGCTCATACTTTTTGTTGGTGTAAACATCATGGTGGTTGTGATGAATTTCAACAAAATCTTTCAAGTTCATTGTCTGACCCCACAATGACTTGCACTCGAGCGTGAGTAACGCAATCTCAGCTTTCAGAGAATCAATTGTAGGACTGAGATCGATTGCCCAGCGAAAGTATCTGCATCGATCTTTTCCCTAAAAAATATTATGAAGTTTACGTAAATGACAATGAATGTGTAACGTACACAGTGGCTACATAATATGTGTGTACAAGTGCACCTCGCGAGAAGGACATATGTAATACATTTCACCTAGTCTTTCACTGAGAATTCCAAAGTCGTACAACCCTGCATCGTCAGTGTTAAGTCGCAAGCCTGCCTCTAACCCACAGTCACACCGCACAACTTCAGTTGTATTAATAGACATCTACACCATGCATTTGAATCAGTCAAACGATTTATGGTAATGAAGTTAGATTGAAAATCAAAACAATAACATACAAGACAGACCCCATTGTTTGTTAAATCTATTATAGATAAACTTATGTTATGAATGGTGGACAGACATCAATGATGTTATACATCTATGATGTATTGTAACCGTCCTCATTGGAAGTGTTGTCGTCGCTAGTTATGTGAAGACATTGGCGAAGATATTGGGACCGCGATCGTAGATCTGTAATTTCTACTTGTAGCCTATCAGTGTCTGCTCTGCTGGAACAGACAAAGGCACACTGGGAAGACCATAGTTGACGTTCACTGCGTGCATATGCAAGTTGTGAAAGCATTGCAGCCCTAACGGCGGTTAGTGTGGCAATTGTGGGTACAACCCGTTGCGCGGGCAACCTCATATGACATCTATTTTGATTTTGAACCCTACCGCACGTAAAATATGGCATGTGTGGGTTCTTGTCTTCAAAACGTCTATTTTGTGCATCCTTGGCACCCATATATACGCGTACAGTGGACTGAAGGCCGCATTGACAACGAGGCATTCCGTTCTCCATTTGAAGACAACCTATATTGACACAATGTGACGATTCTGATCAGGTTCGAAATAAACAATTCGGGAATCAATCTATTACAGATACTCGACTAACGAGTTTCCCAAATGAGATTTGCAATGGATTCACGTAACACTTCGCCCTCCCTTGAATCGGCCTGAGTTGAACCTTGACCTGAACTCGGGGGAACGGCGGCTGGGGGATTGGCAGACGATGAATTCTCATCTGGGAGTTCATCCATTATGGTGTCGCCGTCATTTTTCCGTCGGATGAAATTGTGTAGGATACAACAAGCAAGTACGATGCGACACTGCGAATGAATAGGATATGTCGGCCGCTTCTTAAGGTATGCAAACCGTCTCTTCAGCACCCCAAATGCTCTTTCTACAATATTACGTAGTTGAGCATGTCTGTGGTTGAACATCTCTTTCTTGCTGGTGTAGGCATGTCTGTTTCCTCGGTGCTCAGCTATATGGTATGCTGTGTTGCGATAGGGTGCAACAAATTCACGAGTGTTGGCATACCCTGCATCTACCAGGTAAAACTTCCCCGGCGGAACTGTAAACCCGCTATGGGTCCTTGTCGATTGCAGGACCCTTTGGTCGGTAGCCGACCCCTCCCACCCAGTGAGGACATATGTAAACTCCATGGAGAAGTCTACTACAGCCATGACATTGAGAGAGACATTCCCTTTTCTGTCACGGTATCGATTTTGTTTGTCTCTGCTGACCAAGACAGGGATGTGTGTTCCGTCAATAGCCCCTATGGCATTCTATAAACCAAAATAATGTTGTAAACATACACAATGTTTGAAAATAAATTAAATTTATTAGGGAGTTAACTATTACCTTGAAGTATGGGTAGAACCTTGTGTTATGTAAAATGCGAGTATGTGTTGTTGTGCATGTAGTTGCGGTTTGCATGACAATGTAGTCATGGGTCAACGCACAAACAGCGTCCAACACTTCGTTGAACTTTCTGCTAATGGTCTCACCGGAGTGAATGTAGTCCTCCGCCAAAGCACGATTTGTGTGTCCATGGCCAACCATCTGCAGGAAATAGCATACGGCCTCAACTGAGATGACGCCTCTAGTACCTCGCAACAAGCCACGACTCTCAAGCTTGTCGACAAAGGTCATTATAGTTTGTGCACGCATCCGGTATAGGTCATAAGCCCTTTGTTCGTGACCGTTCAATATTTCTAAGACCTTTATGTGGCCACTCCTGATGCTAACTGACCTAGGGATACGAGGTGGTGTGGAGGCATCAACGTCTACTGCGTCCATGATTGAGTATGCAATAGAGTCGGAAATTAAATCACCAACGTGAATCACTGGCCACAACAAGGTATCTAATAAAAGGTTCTTGAGCATGTCTTGTGTTTGCGGTTGGTCACTGCTAGACATGATGCCTACATGTACAATGAAAACAACTACATAATAATTGCTACAACATAAGACAATCCAATTAACATGTGAAAAATAAATTATTACAACACTCAATCAAATGAAATTGTACGGATATGTAATGTGTGTGCGGAAAGTAAATTATTACAACAGTCAATGAAATATAAATGTTTGGACGGAAAATAATTAACATCAAATGCATACGAAATAACCCCTGCAATTATGTTCCCGATGGGCCAACATCACTGGATGAAGGAAACCACATTGGTGGCACGCCTGGGAAGTTGGGTGGCGGGATAAATGGTGGCTGAGACGATGTGCCTGGGAAGTTGGGTGAAGAGGAAGACGACATAAATGGTGGGTGAGACGACGTGCTGTTGAAGTTGGGTGAAAGGAATGGCTGCGGAGACGGGAAATAATATGAAGGCATGGGAGGTACAGATGTGGCAAAACCGAATTGTGGCCTTTCACAAAGGTCGTTTAACCACATTGTTATCTTCGCAGGGGTGTTTTTGAGGCTAAGGTAGATGTTGCGGTTGGTAGAGTCCTTGATGGCATTCACAAGTGTAGTAAAAATAGCGGTGGGGGCATCGGGGAAATTGGCATTAAAATGTTCTAAAATGTTTGACAACTCTTCTTTTTCATAGGCTTTGGTCATCATGGATGTCCCTAACTCGTGAACCTTTGTGTAAACCTGTGTGAACTCAGCCAGAACTTCATTGGAAAGACTACATCGCTCTTGCGGCGTTGATTGGCGTCTCCTGCGCGTATGGGTAGAAGGACTCCTGCCCCCAACTGACGGGTTATTCGTTCGCACAGGCCGCGCGCTTTCACCCTCACTTTGCCCGGTAGTTGCGGGTACGCTACGCTCGTCCGTTGCCGAGTGTGTGTACATGGGTGTATCAGGAGCGCCTAGGTCGACACTTACATCATCCTCAGACGCAACATCTGCAGGAATCTGAGTGTCTGCCGAAGACATTGCATGGTGTCCTCTAGCAATGTTCCTCCCTGCCATTAGCTCTATGTTGTAGTAGTGGGGAAACGGGCGCCTAAGCAACCTAGTCAGGTCCCTGTCTGCCTACGCTTTTAAAAAAAATGTGTATTAAGATAATCATGTTTACATGTACATGTATAATTTGTTAGGATAAAAGTTATGTATAGTGTGCGTACCGCAATGGCCTCTTTCCACTCAGGGGTGTCCGGTACAATGGGCTTGTGCCTTTCTTCATCCCATCCAATGCCACTCTTGTTGGTCAAACCCTTCAAATGGACGTAGTCCCTTTTAAGGTTCTTCCAGCGACATCTTATTTGGTCTAACTTAAACACGGCGGCAACCCTATTATTGACATCAGAAGTTATTTCCCTCCAAGAGTCCCTAGTAAAATTACCATCAATACACCTGCCTAGGTCATATTGTCTACGCAATGTTGTCACCACAGCGACATCATACTCTCTTGTCCATACCATACGGTTGTTAGGGTCGACGGGAGGCATACTTGTGTAGTTGCTGCAATATTTGATGACATAATTAGTGTAAATGTTTAATTAAATTCAGTCACAACAGAAACCATTTATGTGTGTTCCTTCATTACTGATTCAATCAGCAGATACACAAGCTGCATTGATTAACACCGTAAAACAAATAATGAAACACCAACGAGCATATACGCAAGTTACAAATTATTATTGGCCCCAAGTTTTAGTTAAACAAGTTTTAAATCTGCTGTTGTTTTAAACCCTATTAACCTAACCATGACTGCTCCCGCATTCCAAATAAAACATAGTACCTACTAATGGTGAGCTAATGTAGGCAAAAATTAGTTTCAACCATGGTATATATTGGAGGATTAATAATGGTTACTCTAAATACAACATAGAGAGGAAAGTAAAACCAATGAAAGCTAAAATCCATAGCTGAAATCAATGAATGATCTTTCCCAGAATACCAATTTTTATATCCAATTTCCAGATTTATGAAATCCATAGCTGCTACTATTATGATATCATAATAGTATCACAAAAAACATAACATCAAAATACAAAACATTAAAACAGAACAAATAACAGAACATTCATAAATATGGCAAACAGATATGTCCAGGCATCACCGTGTAGATGCAGGGATTCACCTAACCTAGACCTCACACTGATTTAGTTTCACACTGATTTAGATAAACAAGTTTTAAATCTGCTGTTATTTCCCCTATTAACCTAACCTAGACCTCACACTGATTTAGTTAAACAAGTTTTAAATCTGCTGTTGTTTTAAACCCTATTAACCTAACCATGACTGCTCCCGCATTCCAAATAAAACATAGTACCTGCTAATGGTGAGCTAATGTAGGCAAAAATTAGGTTCAACCATGGTATATATTGGAGGATTAAAAATGGTTACTCTAAATACAACATAGAGAGGAAAGTAAAACCAATGAAAGCTGAAATCCATAGCTGAAATCAATGAATGATCTTTCCCAGAATACCAATTTCTATATCCAATTTCCAGATTTATGAAATCCATAGCTGCTACTATTATGATATCATAATAGTATCACAAAAAACATAACATCAAAATACAGAACATTAAAATAGAACAAATAACAGAACATTCATAAATATGGCAAACAGATATGTCCAGGCATCACCGTGTAGATGCAGGGATTCACCTAACCTAGACCTCACACTGATTTAGTTTCACACTGATTTAGATAAACAACTTTTAAATCTGCTGTTATTTCCCCTATTAACCTAACCTAGACCTCACACTGATTTAGTTAAACAAGTTTTAAATCTGTTGTTGTTTTAAACCCTATTAACCTAACCATGACTGCTCCCGCATTCCAAATAAAACATAGTACCTGCTAATGGTGAGCTAATGTAGGCAAAAATTAGGTTCAACCATGGTATATATTGGAGGATTAATAATGGTTACTCTAAATACAACATAGAGAGGAAAGTAAAACCAATGAAAGATGAAATCCATAGCTGAAATCAATGAATGATCTTTCCCAGAATACCAATTTCTATATCCAATTTCCAGATTTATGACATCCATAGCTGCTACTATTATGATATCATAATAGTATCACAAAAAACATAACATCAAAATACAGAACATTAAAACAGAACAAATAACAGAACATTCATAAATATGGCAAACAGATATTTCCAGGCATCACTGTGTAGATGCAGGGATTCACCTAACCTATACCTCACACTGATTTAGTTAAACAAGTTTTAAATCTGATGTTGTTTCCCCTATTAACCTAACCACTACCATATGATAGATTCGTATCTTGGAGGGAAATTATGTTCTGTAAATTAAAACATACTATAATGTCACACCTGCATGTTAAAACTATTTAGTATATTTGCATGAATTTTGAATACATGTTATAACTCAAACTACTTGCATAATAGAGGTCATCTCCATGAGGAGTCAAATGTTGCTAAGATTGATCTTTTTTATGATTAATTGGTGGTTTACATGAACGAAAATAATTTAACAAAGAAGATATAAAACATAGACTAATGTGTTTAATTAAATGACAGTAAAACATAATGAGCTGTGGGTTTCACATAACCACATATCTCATGGTAAAATACCACACAATAAACAAAATATTCATTTGTATAGTGAAATAACTTTTCCAGGCATCACTGTGTAGATGCAGGGATTCACCTAACCTAGACCTCACACTGATTTAGTTAAACAAGTTTTAAATATGCTGTTGTTTTAAACCCTATTAACCTAACCATGACTGCTCCCGCATTCCAAATCAAACATAGTACCTGCTAATGGTGAGCTAATGTAGGCAAAAATTAGGTTCAACCATGGTATATATTGGAGGATTTATATACCAATTTCTATATCCAATTTGTATATCCAATTTCCAGATTTATGAAATCCATAGATGCTACTATTATGATATCATAATAGTATCACAAAAAACATAACAGCAAAATACAAAACATTAAAATAGAACAAATAACAGAACATTCATAGATATGTCCAACACATTAACGACGCCCAATAAAGTTAGAAAAACAATTACAAAGTCACAGAAACCAGAAACCATCAGAGGATGAATCGGCCATTACTACCCAATCATGTTGGAAAAACAAAGACAAAGGCACACAAACCAGAAACCAAAGGATGAAAAACAAATGACAGAAAACGAAATGTAGGACAACACTACTCTATGGTCTACTAACACATATCGATATCCTCAAAATAACCTTGCCGGGAAAAATCAAGAAAATCAAGCATGGTAGTGCCTTTTATTTGCTTTAGTACTATAACTTACCACACAAACACACATAATAGCGGTAAATTGATGCATTTCTAGATAAAAGTAGTAGTAAGAAGTAGAATAAATCAGTGTCATACACAACGACTGTTTCCAGGTATTGTCGGATCATTTGCCACTTAATCGATACACATGCCTGATTGTTGTACTTCTGCCCTAATCGACCTCACAAATAAAGCACTGTCTACCCTAATTTGTGACCAACCTGAGCAGAAGGGGGCGAGAACGAAGACAGAGTGCGGAAGCGTAGGTCTGGGCAGGGCCGCCGGAGCCGCCGGAGCACGATTGAGGAGCACAATTCAGCAACAAAGGACGACCACCAGCTTCTGTGAACAGCTCCTCCAAAAGGCGTATGTGGAAGTGAACAACCTCGCAGCAGAAGGAGAGGAATAAGAAGGCACACGGACGATTGCTAGGGTTTCTTCTTGCCTTGGACAAGCTAGGGTTTCTTCTGTGCGTCGACAAGACAATTCAATGTCAAAGTAGGTAGTACAAAAGAGCAGGGCAGGGCATGGGTACCTTGCTTTCGAGGGAGCTAGCCACCCAGGTAGACCGGCGTTGGTAGGCGGCAGCATTGATGATGCTCCACGCTTCTCCACGGGTCGACCGGTGCACTTCATCTATGACCTCGAGCAGCACTCCATCTGCGACCTCGAGCAGCTTTCGCTTTTACTTCTCACGGACAAACAGTAGTGAAGATGCGCCGAGAGAAGATGGGCGAGAGATCGTCTGGCGAGAGGGAGAGGGAGGGTTGCGGGGTTGCGAGGGATCAGGAAGGGTTGTCGGGCCAAACCGGATTGGAAATCCCAATCCTGCCTCGATGGGGATTGACTTAAACCTGATATTGGGATTCCGTTAGGCCAAAACGGGGCTCAAACTGGTACGCTATCCAAACAGGTTTCTTGACCAAGCCGGACCGGATTGGGCCGCCGTGGAGCAAAATGACAAGCCCTAATCCCGGTCCAGGCCGTTTCCAAACAGGGGCTAGATGTCTAGATTTTTATAAAAATGTTAGATTTTGGGGTTGATTGATGAAATAGCCATGGATTACATGAGAAGTGGCGCAATAATATAATCATGGATTGTTAGTGATAAATAGTTATAATAGGTCATTAAATCCTACAAAAATTTAGACTGCTAATGATGTCTAGAACTGATATAATACATCTGATCGTAATGAATGATGCAATACTTCATGTTATTGTGCTTGAATGCTCGATTAGGAGTGGTAACCCTTATCTAATTCAAGAAAATGGCATGATGATAAGTAAATGCCCAAAATATCACCAAAAGATTAGTTGAACATATGAGACATGTGTATAATTTATTAGATGAGTAAATGTATAAGTAGAGCAACTTTTAGTAAATTCTCCTACACATCTAAGATGGTGTGGAAACCCTAATTAGACCTAAGAATAGTGGGTTTTGGGTTTAATGACTATTCATGAATTGCTCATGATATTTTCATGAAATAGGATCTTGATTTAAAGGTTCAAGAATTAAACATAGGTTTCTGCAACAAATGTAAGTGGTTCATGCCTATGAGTATTCATATTTATTAAACACAGTACATTTACATGTTTCACATACAAGGCATTATTATTTGTGTGTTCTAATGTTCTAAGATTTTAAGTAAGATATGTGATTAAAGTTTTAACACCTCCATAATGGGGTTCTCTCATACACTCAACATTAGTAGAGATATGTAAAGCTTTAATGGTTATGTGATATAATCATGTACTTAAGATTTCAAGTAGAACATACTATTAAGATTTCTCATATAGGTAGAGATCTGAGAACTAAGAAGTTATTTAGATTAAGATCTAAGAGTTGAGTAAGATATTAGAATATAAGTTTTGAATATACTAACACATGATCAAGTTCTCAAGATGAACACCATATTAAGACCAGAGTATATTGGGAATTGAGTTCATGTGAAGATCATATTTAATGAGAATTTAAAGAGACTACTTTATTTTGTCAGAAATCCTATTTGAGATATTTGGTATTGCAGTTATTTTCATGTACTTGGTATTTCCTATATTCAGACTAGATTATTTTCTTAATCCTTTAACTCAGATGTCAAAAATATGATATAGAATTAGGTTAAATCCTCATGTTAAAATAGAGCTTCAGATTAAGATTTATCATATAATAAGAATATCATATTTTAGATCCAAAGTTAGATTCAGAATTAAATTAAGAACAGAGATACAGATACAGAGATAATAGATCAGATTCAGAGATAAGATATTAAGATTCAGAGATAAGAGATTAAGAATCACAGGTAAGAAATTAAGAATATAGATACAAAATGACACCAAAATATTAATACATTATAGGATAAGTCCTCATGACAGGGTCTCGGGACGATTCAGAGGGCGCACTGTGCCAGAAATTGTCGGTGTCACAGATGGCACATTGTGCCAACATAGGATGTGTTGCACCATAGAGGACACTTTGGTGTCAATAGAGGGCACGTTGTGCCAAAAGAGGGTGCATTGCACCATAGAGGACACTTCGGTGTCAATAGAGGAGGACTTATGGTATAATGGTGGCCACAACCAGATAAAAGTAATAAATAAAAGATACCTTTAATTAGAGCATGTACATAATCTCATTTAGAAGTATGATATAAGATATTAAGATAAGAGAGACATAACCCATGCCTAGAGTTCAGGTTATGTGACTCAGACACCTTAGTGCATGTCATGAGACCCAGGTACAAGAGTGTAAGTCTCTAGAGAAAGATCGGTAAAAAGATAAGAATTAAGTTAAAGAAAGGAGACATATTTATGATTTAGATCATATACAGAGTTTAATGTTAGTTTCATGTATACACTGTTTACTAATATCTTGTAGTATCTTATTAGTCTATTAATGCATATACTAGAATACTCATGCCACTTATGCTAACAATCATTTTTCCAATGCATGGATGGGGACGAGACGTCCGCATGTGAGGAGTAGGAGCATAGCAGGTCCTAAAGACTCAGTGTACAAGGATAGAGCAGAATAAGATCTGGTGGGGTGCCAACTATAAGATGATCCTTAGGTTTATAGACTCAACTATATGTTTTACTATTTAGCATTTTAGAGTACAAACTGAATATGTCAAGAGAGTTTTCCATGTAATAACATTTGTGTTAGTTTTGTAAGAACAATCATGAGAATGAATCAATACTTCATTTTGTGTGATTGATTGTATAGTTTTTATGAATGCCAATTTTAGGTAATGCCCCCCTTGAGTGCACAAGTTATGGATAACTTTGTGTTGCTTCCTCTATGTGGATGTGTGTGCTTAAGGAGGGTGTTACAGAGATATTAGAATGACTTGAGAAGATTAGCCTAAAACAATGTCGCCCTACCAATGCTCATGTGTATCTTATTGGACATATAATTGGGTTCTAGAGGGAGTTAATAGAGCTAAAACTACTTAAACAAAATTTAGTAGACTTTCAATTTATTTCCTAATATAATATTGCAAGTGTGAAAATTGAGTGAAACTAAATAAGCACAACAAGGATTAGAGACATTGAACAAGCACCAAATAACACAAGTATTTATCATGTTTCCAACCTCTAAATATAGTATGTACACCCACAACCTAGAGACGTCAACCTCTACGATTTTCAACCATGTGTCACTCCTTATATTCCATTATAAGAGTTACAACATAATACCATCATTTTCTAGGTGAAGGGATAACTAGCTTACCTATAAGGTTAAGCAATCCAACAACCTTACAAAGGACTCGCTACCCATTACAAAGAGTTTTTGCCTTACCAAGAACTTACCAACTACAACAAAACTTCAGCCTTCACCAAGGATTTACCCACTCTTAGAACGAGTATTTGACTTTCAAGGTATTAGCCACTCTTGTCTTGGATATTCCACCTTTGACTTCACCTTCACCAAGGAGATTCTTTTCACCAAGGTCCTCCTACCCTTGTACTTCTTCACCTCTCCTAGACAAGAGAGAGAATCTCCACGTTCATTCTAGAAAGAGAGATTATGAGGTAGAGGAATGAGATCATAACAAGATATACATGTAGGGCTAGCTCTCTTATAAATCTCATACTCACTCTAATGGATGTATAAGTCATGAGAGCAAGTAGGAGCTCTTTGAGGTAGTTCTATCTCAACTATACTATAGGGACCTTATAGTCCTTTCTAACTATAGGATGAAGCTCAAGGGGTCCTATTTACAGTTGAAGATGCCTCCTAGACAATATAACATTTGGGATGAATTCTATCCATTTTAGAGGGAGTCCAACACATATATATATATATATATATATATATATATATATATATATATATATATATATATATATATATATATATATATATAGAGAGAGAGAGAGAGAGAGAGAGACAGGCTAGAACACACTCGAGTGTTTTCAGAGCAGAATACACTCAAGTAGTTTTTCATGATGTAATATTTTTTTCAAAAATCTAATCCGTTGATCTTCTTAATCATCTTGTACATAACTCATATAAAAAATTTGAGCACATTTGGACATTTATAGGTCATGTTATAAAGACCGCAAAAATTATGCATTTCAAATTAGTTTCATGCATCAATTTTGTTGCCCTCGGATGAGTGATTTACACACATCCAAATGAGCTCAAAATTTGTATGTAGTCTAATTATAGTTCAATGGGTTACAACTTGAAAAAAGTAGTCTTTATATACAAACACACTTGAGTGTATCCGTGGTCTGTACACTCGAGTGTATTCTAGTCTGGCTATATATATATATATATATATATATATACTATAAAAAGAGTGAGTTTGATGTTGCGCTCTCCTTGATTCACTCTCTTCTCTCCTTTTTTCAAGGAATTTTGCTCCTAAAAATATTTATTCCCACACTCTCCTATTAACTTTTATTATCTTTAATTATGTATTTCTCTCTCCATCCCACAAAAACAGTTTATTGATTCTCTCCTTTCAAACAACCAACACAAATATCTTTTACCGTAGGGACCCTTTCACGAACGAGTCCTCTCCCCGCACATTTCCAATAAATTTTATATGTCACGTGCATGTGCACATGTGCGTTCACTATATATATATATATATATATAAATATATATATATATATATATATATATGTGTGTGTGTGTGAGTGTGTGTGTGTGTGTGTGCGCGTGTGTGTGTTTGTGTGTGTGTGTATCACTTTGAGACTCCCTCAATGACTATTTTTTTCACATAAGAACTTGTTATCAGCCCATTTAGGTCCAAGGGGGAAAGATAATCTATCTTTCCAATTACACTGGTCGACCAAGTTACCTACTGATAAGAAACTTGGCCGACATAGGTTCTTGTCAAGGAAAATATAAATGGATGACAACCATGTCACCTTAAGGAAAACTTGGCTAATATGACAACCTATCTTGGACTTACCCAATGCCTCTCAAATTCTATATAATTCATCCTAATTGACTCTATTTCACATATGAGATCAATTTCAAGTCATACGATCATTAAAAGTGATTCACATCAAAGATATAAGGAGAAATTATCTATTCTTCAATCTTGATCTTTATGCATGTATGACTAGATTTCACAAAATTAGGATTTGTGAGTTTAAGCATTTTGAGTGTGTCTTATCTAATCTACAATCACTTAAGTAGAAGCATTATACACAATTGAGTGGAATGATTTAGCCATCATTGAAAGAAAGAGATTAGTCAAGACCTTGAGTCAACATTTTCCCCCTTTTTAGGATGACAAACCATTCCATAAATGTGTTGAAAGTGTTAATGTAATAGTACACCTTTATAGAAACCTAGGGATTTCACATAATTATTTTCATGTGCTCCCCCTCAATTGATTCTAATTGAGTTATGTAGTCCCCCTCAATTTGTGTTATGTCTCATGCAATGTTAGCTTTCATAACATTTATAGAAACTATATATTATCCTCATATATGTCTTCTCATATATGTCTTCTCCCCTCTATAGAAGACATGTTTTCTCTCCCTTTGTCATACCAAAAAGTGGGGGTGAAGAACTAATAGAAATAAAAGTGAGTAGAAGAGCAAAAATTCTTGTCTAAGAAATCATGTCAATCAAATCAAGACATGCAATATTAATAGCCCTAGATGTAATTCTAGCAAAAATCAAGCTAAGGCTATGCAAGAAACTCAAACTAGTAGATATGCAAATCAAGGAGCAAGTTTGAGTATGTATGAAATAAGATACAAGCATAAAATATTGTTGGATACAAGTTGATAAACAAAAATATAATTACATGTAGATGACTACTAGTAGATGATATCATGAGTTAGGACTACTAGTAGGATCTAGGTCATAGAAAAAATATCACAAGTTAAGATATGCTATTACTACACGTAGAGAAATATCCATACAAAGTAATATGGAATTCAAGAAGCGCAAATGAATTAATCACTAGAAAATGTGCATCTCTACCAAAGATGATTACCACTAATCAAGGTTCCGTCAAAATGGTATATACAACTATATATATATACCATCAAAAAAACTATATATATATATATATATATATATATATATTATATATATATCCATTTATAGCACAATGAAATCGAGTTAGCCACAACCAAAAAATTCACACATATAATAATGAAAACATGAATAACAACTCAAGACGAGTTATTTCAAGATATAGATATACCAATTGTTTGAGCAATTTGAAAGATAGAGTTGTTGCAAGTAGGCAATTTAAAATATGACAATATGCATATTAGAAAGGTACCAAGAGTAGTTCCAATATAACAATAATATTGGTTAGAAAATCCTATTGATAGGGAAATTCTCATTCAATAAGCCATCTTCATGTTTAGTGTGTATTATTTTTGATCGAGTTTCTAGGTTGAGCTTTTCAGCCGACAACAAGTGTTGGCAAGTCCCACAGTTTCTTGTCGTTTAAGTTCCCTTGGGGTAAACAGGTCCGAAAACATATGTAGTCCAAGCACAAAGATATGCACAAAAATATTTCTTGAGGCTATAGAAAAATGAAACACTATACAAAGATGTATAAGAAAGTTAGTAATGCACTTAGGAAACATCATGATTAGTTTTTGAGCCATAATATAACAAAAATTATAACATATAAAAATTTATTCAAAAGTCACATGTAAAGTGCATATTAAATTGGAAAAATAAGAAATATTTAGATATGAGCATGAAAACATTTAACTCTATTTTTATCATTTCTTTTACACTTCTTGCCAACCCATACAAACCTCACTTTTATTCTATGCGTATTGAGAACCAATTTTCTAGTAAATAGCTCATGTCAATCTATTTTGCAAGTGACCTATAAGAATAAAGATGAAAAGGTCCCCAATCACATTTTTGGGTCTACGGGGGTTATCTAAGACACCCAAGTCCTCGTGCATTTGGGAGATTCTCTAAAAGGACCATATGTATAATAATGACCAATTTCATTGCAATGATTGCAAGTGCCCTTAGCCTTGGAATTAGATGCTTCTCCATTGAAGATTGGAGATTGTTTTGCTTTTGTTGTTCCTTAGACTACCATCAAGACCAATGCCATATATACAAATTTGTTTGGTAGTATGGTCTAGGATTTGATTAATATTACTTTTATCCTAAGAATCTTTGCAAAGAGTATCTCAAAATATGATTATCTTGCATCAGAGAAGTGGTAGTAGAAGACAATTAATTAATATCATGTCTACCATGCAAAAAAATAGTCTCTAAGCAAAGAAATTTAGTCATATAAAATATTTTCCAATATGAAGAGTAGCAATGTCATTTCACTGCTAATATAACTAGAACAAAATTCAAGAACATTGATTTTAGAAAGTGAGGAAGAATTTTCATTATCAAACATTGTACTCTTATAAAGATAAACACTGTCTTTAGATTCTATTATGTGCAAAAAAATATCTTTGTCCTCATATTCAATTATAATAACGTCAATATCTAGCATCAGATAGTCAAAAATATTAGCATGCCCTTTATTAGAACTAGGCATAAAAAGGTTAAGATTCTAGAAACTTAATCTTATCAAGAAAGCTAACATTTTCAAATTTAAGGGCATTTACTTGATGAAGATAAGCAATGATTCTGTATCAACACTATTGAATTTCAAATCAAGTTCTAAATAAAGTTTTTATAGATTGTAAACATCACTTTGCAAGCATATATTAACATCTTCAAGATCTTCTTTTTATTCATGCAAGTTGTCAACAATCTTAGCAAGCTTTTTCTTTTTATGCTTAGTAGACCTAAGAGTCACACCGAGTATCATGAAAATTTTCAACTAAAGATTCTTTAGATTAAGAGTTTAGATTTACCTCATTTGAATCCTCAATTGAACTTTCTATGAGAGCAAAATGACATTTCTTGGCATCACTTGTCATAAAGCTTGAGCTACAGTTTCCACTAGAATCTTCACTTGATCTTGAGGAGTCCCTAGAGATTTTGTTTCATTTCTCCTTCTTCTTATGCTTCTCTTACCTTCTCTTGTAACAATGGGTCCTTTTTTCTGGTGGGCAATCATCCTTGAAGTGACCTTTCTTTCAAAATTTGAAGCATCAAGTGGAGGACGAAGACTTGCCTTTGTAGCTTTAACTTTAGAGTACATGAATATTCTTCACCTTAATAGGATTTATGACTAAATGAAGCACAAAACTGGATCACCTTCTGCTTCTTCTTTTGATTCTTTTCTTCAAGATCATCTTCTTCTTGTGAGTTGATCCTTACCTCATAGGCTCAAAGGTTTCCTATGAGTTCTTTAATAGGAATAGAGGAAAGAACTTTGGTCTCTTCTACGGTAGGCACCTTCTTTTCCCACATGAGAGGAAGGGTGTGAAGAACTTTTAGGTTAACCTTTCCTTGATTCACAACATGACTAAGGGAAGCACGCCCACTCACAATAAGAATGAGTCTAGAATGCATCTCAACAACACTATCTATTTTGCCCATTTTGAAACCTTCAAAGAGTTGGGTGATCATGTATACCTTACTTTCTTTCACTTTCTCCACCCCTCATAAATGGCATACTTTTGTCATATCTCATAGGCCATGTGATAAGAGGATATCCAGTTGAACTCAATAGGGGACAGAGCATCATAGAGGATGTTGATGTCTTTGTCATATAAGGTTGCTTTCTTTAAATTTACCTCATCCCATTCTTCTAGCTTTGTCTTCATTTGCTTGTATGGACGATCCACCATTTTCCATAGCTCAATACTTGATCCTAGAATATAGGGTTTTATTCTTCTCTTCTGATGTAGAAATTTTCATCCATACAAAGTCCAGAAAGATGAAGTAGTATTTTACTTCTTGATTGTTGTCCATCTTCTCCTACTTGTGGGAGTATTGCTTAGAGAAGACCTTGCTCTGATACCAATTGTTGGATACATAGGGATCTATGGGGTGAATAGAAATAAAACCACTTAAGCAAAATTCATTAGACCTTCAAGATATTTTCTAAGATAAAATTGCAAGTATGATAATAGAGTGTAGTGAAACAAGCATAGCAAGGATGATAGATGTTGAACAAGCACCAAATAACACAAGTATTTATATTTTTCCAACCTATAAACATAGACATGTATATACACTACTAAGAAAGTTCAAACTCTAGTATTTTCAAATGTGTGTTACTCCTTATATTCCATTATAAGAGTTACAACAAAAGATTGTCCATTTCTAGGTCAAGGTATAACTAGTTTCCCATTCAGGCTAAGTGAGCCAGCAACCTTACAATGGACACACATGTCCATGATTAAGAGTTTGTTGCCTTACCATGCACTTACCTACTCTTGCAATGAGTCTTCAGCCTTCACCAAGAAATTACCTACTATGTAGTGAGTCTTCACCCTTCAAGGGCTTACCGACTCTTGTCTTGGATATTCCATCTTTGACTTCACCTTCACCAAGGAGAAGCTTTTCACCAAGGGCATCTCGTCCTTATTCTTAACCTCTCTTAGTCAGAATATTCATCTTTATGGTAGAAATAGAGATTATAAGGTAGAGTAATGATAGCCTTGTAAAATATAAATGTGGGACTATCTCTCTTACAAATTGTGTACTAACTCTAATGGATGTAGAAAGTAGTTAAGCTCATGAGATCGGATAGGGGCTCTTTGACACAATTCTCTTTCAACTATAGCATAGGGGACTTCCTAGTCCTTTGTTAACCATGGTATGAAGTCCAAGGGGTCATGCTTATAATTAAGGATGCCTTCTAACTGTTACAATCATTTAGGATGAATTCTAGCCATTTTAGGGAGAGTTCAATGGATATATATCACTTTTGGACTCTCTCCAATGGCTATTTCTTACATTGTAGAACTTGCTATGAATTGAGTTAGGACCAAGGACAACTCGGTTAGCAAGATGTTCTATCTTGCCACCTACATTGGTCGGTTGAGTTATCTACTAATAAGAAAGTCGATTGACAGATGTGAAGGACAATATCAAGGGTAGTTAGTTGTGTTACCTCAGGGCAAACTCAACTAAGAGGACCCCCTGTGTTGGACTTAGACAAGGTCTTTCAAGTATAATATAACTCATTCCAATTAATTTAATTATACAAATGAGATTAATTTCAAGTCATACAATCTTTTTATTTACATCAAATGTTTAAGGAGAAAATTTTCTAGTCTTCAATCTTGATCTTTATGCATGCATGACTTGATTTCTACAAAATTAGGATTTGCAAGTTTAGGCATTTGGAGTTTTTCAATCTAATCTAAGACTACTCAAGTAGAAGCATTGGATACAAATAAGTGAAATTGTGGCATACAACTCATAAAACCAGATTAACTAATGCGGAAGCGATTAATTAGCAGTGGAATTACTGAAAATCACTAAAAATTAAAACCATTTATCAAGAGATCCATTCACAGGGAAACTCTTTCATTTAGAACCAAAATAAACATTACATCCGGGTTCATATATACATTACATGCATCACTGCACCTCGAGGCATACATGCACAAAATCTCATATCGAAGTACCAAAAACACTAACTCCTAGGACCCGAGAGTACAGAGATGAATTTAGGACTAACTACACAAAACTGGACAACCAATGTCTCCAGCTGTTGGATCACTACTGTCCCTATAACTACTACTGCTGCTCTTCTCCTACAGAAGAGTTTCTGCCTCGATGTTTGCATCTACCTAAAAACATTGAATCCCACGGGGGTGAGACAATTATAAAAATTGCCCCAGCGGGAGATATAACTCTCCGCCAAAACATTGTCATTGCAGTTTAAATAGAAATGAACTGAACAGTGAGATATTATAAATCAATAGCATGTGACTCACATCTATGCAGACTAGAGCAACATTCTTAAGCAATCTTACAGCTACAACTTGATTAAGAAGCATTTCTCATACTCAATATGAATTAAAGGAACATAAGTACATTCCTGTAACAAGGGCATACTAAGCAGTATATCATCAATCAGTGTTTCTCGTATTTCAATCTTATGCAAATATGCTACATGACTGATTATATTGTACAAACAGATTTAAGCTCTGAGGAGATGAGGTATATCGCTCATACTCCAACCGACCATTTCTAGAATCGAAATCAATACCATAAATAGGTCAATGGAAGAGCCGGATTCCCATGACCTCCCACATCCTGGTCAGTACAGGACTACAAGCAGGACTGTGTCGACTGCTCAAATAGCTTTCTAGGGTATACTGGAACTTCGCTATAGAGTTACAGTGTCAACTGCACTCTCATCGACAATCAAGGGCATCAATGTTTATCTACATTGACCCGACATAAAATAACATTGGGAGATTAATGGTACATCTATCCCAACCATCGGGAGATTTATGATACATCTATCCTGACACATGAAGGATTGAGAGGTTTAATGTTTACCCTTCCTCAATCTCTTCACCCGGACATAAGGATATTTTCTCCCATTCACCCCCACATATTCAAAATATGTGAATTCCAGGATTTCCATAGAAAACCTATTTCACCATCACCAGTTGTTGATGATGATGGTGTTGACTCAAGGCCAATTAGGTCAATGTTGGCTCACGTCTAAATTGACTAAACCCGTGTTTTGATGATGACTAACCATTCCACATATTGGTGTCTAATGTCTCTATTTGAGTGATTTCAGATTAGGTATAGACACACTCCAAATGCCCTAACTTGCGCATATCAATTTGGAGAAAAGACAAGTCAAAGTCAATACAAGTGGACATTTTTGTAATATGATGTATATCCATTAGAATCATGTTGTAAATCACTTGTAATGATTGTATGACTTGTAATTAAGCTTAGAAAAATATCAGGAGCACTTAGATCGAATATTAGAGCACTTTAGATGCATCTTTGAAAATCAATTACAGGCACTTGGTCGGTCGAGTTTCCCCAGCCTGAAACTCGACCGATCCACCTTGGTCAATTTTCAGAAGATTGCATCGGTCGAGTTGTGCACTCACAGAACTTGACCGATTGGGTAGTAGGCCATTTCCAGTTGAAATGGTTGGTCGAGTTTCCTTAGGACAAACTCGACCGATCCTTTGAACATCAGTTTGCCTCCTACTTGATCGGTTGAGTTACCCCCATTAAAACTCGACCGATTTCACTGTACGAAAAAGTGTAGAAAAGTGTTTCTAGCCGTTGTGGAGTTGCAACAAGTGAAAATAGATCCGTTGCAAGCCACAAAACGGCTAGTTTTCATTCATAAGTGTTCCCAAAGGCTAAGAGGCATCCCCATCTATAAATAGGACCCCTTGGGCTTCATTCCAAGGTTGAGCATTCATTGCAAACTCTTTGTGAGGTTCCTATTCCATAGCTGGGTGCTTCCTACAGCCTCCTCTCTCTCTCTCTAAGCTTAATCACTTGCTACATTCATTAGAGTGAGTAGGAAATCTGTAAGAGAGCTAGTCCTATTTGTATATCTTGTGAGGCTATCACTTCCACAACCTCCCCATCTCTCTTTTGCAATCATGAAGATGAAGGTTCTCTCTCTTAGCCAAGAGAGGTGAAGAAGAACAAGGGAAGGCATCCCTTGGTGAAGATCAAGGCTAAAGACTTGGAGCTAGAGTGGGTAAGCCCTTGGAGAAGGCAGAAGACTCAAGCTCAAGTGGGTAAGACCTTGGTGGTGGAAGCTTCTCCAAGTGAAGGTGAAGTCAAAAGCAGAAGATCCAAGAAGAGTGGGTAATCCCTGCAAGGCTAAAGATTTGTGCAAGAGTGGGTAAGTCCTTGGAGAAGGCCGAAGACTCTTGCAAAGTGGGTAAGTCCTTGGTAAGGTTATTGACTATTTGTATTGGATGGGTAAGTCTTTTGTTTGGTCATGCATTGTATGCCTTATAAGTGAATATAAGAATGCAATAGTTTGGAAGTCCTAGAGGTTGACCTCTCTAGGCAAGTGAACTGACACGCTTCTAGTTTGAAGTGTGGAACCACTCTAAATAGCTTGTCTAATTGGTGCATGTTCAATCTCTCTCTCCCTTGCTATGTATGTTTTAGTTGCACACAAATTTCCTATTTAGCAACCTTATCTTGTGATATATCTTAAAGTTTTAATGAATTTTGTTTAAGTGCTTTCAGCTCTATTCACCCCCCCTCTAGAGCATCTAATCACCCATCTAGGATCCAACAATTGGTATCAGAGCGGGTCTTCTCCAAGCATACTTCTACAAGTAGGAGAATATGGGTGACTACCAAGGAGGGAGAATCATCCTACCAATCTTTGATGGGAGCAATTTCCTCTATTGGAGAAGAAGGCTTCAATTCTACATCCAAGGATCAAGTCTTGAGATGTGGCAAATGGTGAATAGCCCATACATGCAACCAAAGACAAAGATTGAAGAATGGGATGAATCCGCCTTGATGAAAGCAACCTTGAATGCTAGAGCAATGCACATCTTATATGCCTCCATGACCCCCACCGAGTTCAACTGGATTTCTTCTTGTGAGACGGCTTATGAGGTATGGAGAAAGCTTTGCATCACTTATGAAGGGACAGATCAAGTGAAGGAAAGCAAAGTCTACATGCTCAAAGGGCTGCTTGAGAACTTCAAGATGGGAAAGGAGGAGAGCATAGCCAACATGTACTCAAGGCTCAACACCATCTTGAATGGTCTTGCTATTCTAGGACATGCTATGTCTAGTGGAGAGATCAACTCAAAGATCCTTAGAACTCTTCCCAAGAGGTGGGAATCCAAGGTGACTTCTATTGAAGAAGCAAGGTCTCTTAGGGATATTCCTATTGAAGAGCTCATTGGAAATCTACAAGCACATGAAGCTACACTTGACAAGAGGGAGGAAGTAGAAAGACAAGAGAAGAAAGAGTTAAAGAGAATGAAGAAGGATGAAATGAAGGCTCAAATTGAAGCTATCATGGAACAAGTCTCTCCATCCTCTCAAGCTAAAGAAGATGCCATGTACTCCAAGGGTAAACCCTTCAAAGGCAAGTCCTCCTCCTTCTGGTGCTTCACATGTGGAAAGAAGGGTCACTACAAGGAAGATTGCCCACAAGGCAAAAAGATCCTTCTTCACAAGAAGAAATGGCAATCAAGCTCAAGTGGCTCCTCCAACTCAAGCTCAAGTGAAGATTCAAGTGAAGAATCAAGCTCAAGCTCTAGTGATGAAGGAGAATGCCATTTTGCTCTTATAGAATCAACAAGTGAAGACTCAAGTGAGGTAAATCTAAACTCTTTAGATAAAGAATCTTTAATTGCTATTATTCATGATATTTGTGCCTCTTTTAAGTCTTCTAAAAGGAAAAAGAAAAAGCTTGCTAGAATTGTTGATAATTTGCATATAGAACTAGATGATCTTGAATATGCTAATTCTTACTTGCTTGATGATAAAAATGATTGTCTTAGCCAAGTAGACTCTCTTAAACTTGAAAATGCTAGTTTGCTTGATAAGATTAGATTTCTAGAAGCTCAACCTCTCATGCCTAGTTCTAATGAAGAGCATACTTTAATTGTTGATTCTCTCATGCATGAGCTTGATACTCTTAAAACTGAAAACGTAGAACTCAAGCTTATTGATGATGCTAGGAGAGAAGAAATCTATGCTTATCAAAGAGAAATAGTGGTGCTTAAATCTGAAAATGCCTCCTTGCTTGCTAAGATCAATGGGCATGAACCTTGTTCTAGTTATACTAATAAAGAGAATGATGTTGCTGCTCTACATTTTGATAGAGATTCTTATTTAAATAAAACTCTTTGCTTAGAAAATGATCTTTTGCATGCTAGAGATAATATCAATCATTTATCTTCTACTATTACTTCTCTTATGCATGATAATGAAAGTTTGAGATCTTCTTTGCAAAGATTCTTAGTTGGTAAGAAGAGCCTTAATGATATCCTACACCACTCTACTAAACAAATTGGTAGACATGGTTTGGGGTATGATAGTAGTCAAGGGAACAACAAAGATAAAGGGCATCCAATATTCCATGGAGAATCCTCTAGTTCCAAGACTATGGGCATATGCAACTATTGAAATGATTTTGGTCATTATTCAAATTGTTGTCCTTTTAGGAAAGCACCCAAGAGCAATAGGATTTGGGTTGCTAAACTAACCCCTCCGGACCCAAAAACATGATTGGGGACCATTTCATCTTTCTTCTTGTAGGTACTTGCAAATGGATTGACTTGAGCTATTGAATTGCAAATTGACTTGTCAATCCACATAAAAGAAGAAAAGTGAGATGTGTAGAGGGTGACAACAAGTGGAAAAAGCAATGGTAAGCACAAAGGTAAAGGTTTTATTGCTTATAACCATTTTAAACTTGTTTTTGTCAAGTTAGTGTGCACTATACATTTGGTTTTTGAGTCAAAAGTGGTATTTTGTGTTTCTCTTCACACTCTTGCTCAAAAACTATTTCTAATGCTTCTATAGTGCATTACTAACTTGCTTAGACATGTTTGGATATGGTTTGTATATTTAGCATGCCTTTAAATATGTTTTTATGAAATATATGTGCTTTTTGACAGTTGGTCTGTCGGTCGAGTTTGTCTTGTTTGAAACTCGATCGATAGGCACCAATGGGTGTTGCCAACAGCTGTCATCGGTCGAGTTGACAATGCACAGAACTCGACCGATAACACTGTGCACAGAATACACAGTTGGATTATTGAATGAGAATTTCCCTCTCAACTAGATTTTCTCAACCAATAGCCTTATTTTTAGCACTCTCATTTGGTACCTTTATATATGCATATTGCCTTGTTCTAAATTTCCTATCTTGCTTACAACTCTATCTCTCAAATTGCTCTATATTGGTATATCTATATGTTGCAATTACTTGCTTTGAGTTGTCTTGCAGGTTTTGATGATGATCTCTTTGGATCTCTTGGTTGTGTCTAAAATAGCTTCTGTTGTACTCTAACTTGCTACATCTCTATAGGTGTATATCTTGTTTTGATACAACTTTGAGGTTCATAGGGGTAATCACCTTATGGTAAGGATGCATATCTAGTGAGTTATATCCTTTCATGCTTCTAAAATTGCATATCTCTTTGTTTGGATATATCTCTATATATACTCATAGCTTGCTTTATCTTGTGTATCTTTGGGTATCTCTTGCTATGATCTAGATCCTACTAGTAGTCCTAACTTGTGATATCATCTACTAGTAGTTCATATACATGTAGTTCTAACCCTGTTTATAATTGGCTGCTTTGCTCATCTATATGATATGCTTGTTTCTTGTCTCACACATGATCAAGATTATTTCTTAAAATTGCATATCTACTATCTTGAGATGCTTGCATAACATTGTGATGCAGGGTACATAGATCTACATTATATGTAGAAATTGGAGTATTTTTGGATTTTATGCAGCTTTTGCTCCAGTTTCAGTTTTTGGTGCAATATTAGTGTTTTTCATGCAGAAACGACCTTCTAAGCAAGACTCATCGCTTCTCCATGAGCTCTGATGGTTTTTGATCAAATTCCGTCATCTTGAGGGTCAATATTGCAACTTATTGTTTTTCTACAGCACTTTATCTTGCATTTTGGGTTGTTCAAGTATATGTTTTAACTTGCTTTTCTTTCTATGCTTGGACAAGACCCTATCTGTTCTCTTCTACTCTCCTTATATATATTTGTGTTATCTCCTTTTCTCTTTAACAAGTGATGTTTCTTATTTCTTCATAACCCCACTTTTTGAAATGACAAAGGGGGAGAAAGGTATGTCTTCTTTTAAAAAAGGAAGAAGGCTTACATGAAGAAGAGAAGTATGTTCATGTAAAGGGGAGAAGGTGAATGGGAGAAGACATATATGTGTAGAACATATATGAGTAGAAGACATAGTATTCTATAAATGTTATGAAAGCTAACCATGCAGGAGAAATAGCATCAATTGAGGGGGAGTATGAGAACTCCACTAGCATCAATTGAGGGGGAGCATATGAACTCAATTCTATTGAAACCCCTATGTTTCTCCAAAGGTATGACTTTACTTAAATGCTTTCAATACATTTATGGAATGGTTTGTCATCTTCAAAAAGGGGGAGATTGTTGACTCAAGGCCAATTAGGTCAATGTTGACTCACGTCTAAATTGACTAAACCCGTGCTTTGATGATGACTAACCATTCCACATATTGGTGTCTAATGTTTCTACTTGAGTGATTTTAGATTAGGTATAGACACACTCCAAATGCCCTAACTTGCACATATCAATTTGGAGAAAAGACAAGTCAAAGTCAATACAAGTGGACGTTTTTGTAATATGATGTATATCCATTAGAATCATGTTGTAAATCACTTGTAATGATTGTATGACTTGTAATTAAGCTTAGAAAAATATCAGGAGCACTTAGATCGAATATTAGAGCACTTTAGATGCATCTTTGAAAATCAATTATAGGCACTTGGTCGGTCGAGTTTCCCCAGCCTGAAACTCGACCGATCCACCTTGGTCGATTTTCTAAAGATTGCATCGGTCGAGTTGTGCACTCATAGAACTCGACCGATTAGGTAGTAGGCCATTTCCAGTTGAAATGGTCGGTCGAGTTTCCTCAGGACAAACTCGACCGATCCTTTGAACATCGGTTTGCCTCCTACATGATCGGTCGAGTTACCCCCATTAAAACTCGACCGATTGCACTGTACGAAAAAGTGCAGAAAAGTGTTTCTAGCCGTTGTGGAGTTGCAACAAGTGAAAATAGATCTGTTGCAAGCCACAAAACGGCTAGTTTTCATTCATAAGTGTTCCCAAAGGCTAAGAGGCATCCCCAACTATAAATAGGACCCCTTGGTCTTCATTCCAAGGTTGAGCATTCATTGCAAACTCTTTGTGAGGTTCCTATTCCATAGTTGGGTGCTTCCTACAGCCTCCTCTCTCTCTCTAAGCTTAATCACTTGTTACATTCATTAGAGTGAGTAGGAAATCTGTAAGAGAGCTATTCCTATTTGTATATCTTGTGAGGCTCTCACTTCCACAACCTCCCCATCTCTCTTTTGCAATCATGAAGATGAAGGTTCTCTCTCTTAGACAAGAGAGGTGAAGAAGAACAAGGGAAGGTGTCCCTTGGTGAAGATCAAGGATGAAGACTTGGAGCTAGAGTGGGTAAGCCCTTGGAGAAGGCAGAAGACTCAAGCTCAAGTGGGTAAGACCTTGGTGGTGGAAGCATCTCCAAGTGAAGGTGAATTCAAAAGCAGAAGATCCAAGAAGAGTGGGTAATCCCTGCAAGGCTGAAGACTTGTTCAAGAGTGGGTAAGTCCTTGGAGAAGGCCGAAGACTCTTGCAAAGTGGGTAAGTCCTTGGTAAGGTTAAAGACTCTTTGTATTGGATGGGTAAGTCTTTTGTTTGGTCATGCATTGTATGCCTTATAAGTGAATATAAGAATGCAATAGTTTGGAAGTCCTAGAGGTTGACCTCTCTAGGCAAGTGGACTGACACGCTTCTAGTTTGAAGTGTGGAACCACTCTAAATAGCTTTTCTAATTGGTGCATGTTCAATCTCTCTCTCCCTTTCTATGTATGTTTTAGTTGCACACAAATTTCCTATTTAGTAACCTTATCTTGTGATATATCTTGAAGGTTTAATGAATTTTGTTTAAGTGCTTTCAGCTCTATTCACCCCCCTCTAGAGCATCTAATCACCCATCTAGGATCCAACATATGGATCTATGGTCAGAGCACTACATGAACAGATTTCACTTGATTAATTAAGTACATTTTCATATTCATTTAGCATCAGGCAAGCTTTCAAACAAAACTTATTATATCAATGCTATAAGGAAACATGTACTAATTTTATCAATTACTTAACAGTCCTAAAAGATATTGGGAACTCAATCCCTTCTCAATTTCATCCCCATAATCATATGGCCATGGGTATTTAAACCCTTGATTCATCATTAAGCATTGTTACCACTATTCCAGGTAACCATCACCTTTAGGTCAATTGACTAAGGCAAACATGATACTTTGCTATTACAAGCATCACACATGTTACTTGATGCCCATTAACTCTCTTGATACCTCTTACCAGGCAGCAAGGTATATTATGGCACTCAAGGTACAATTACAATAATGAATTAAACATCATAGGTCATACCAGGCCATGATCATCATTTCAAGATACCTGCATGGTTAGCATAGATGATATAGTGATATCAATAGCGTATCAGAACTATGTTCAACAAATATGAAATTCACTATTCATGGGTAACACCACTATTCCCTTACCAGGGTTAGGGTTTCCCATTTCATGTCATTTAAGGATAATCATCCTCTTATCGCATCAAATATATGGTTTATCACCATATTGCCCAAGATTAGGGTTCATTAGGCAATACAAAGCATTACCCTAGGTTTGGGCTTTACAGCACATCAAACATATGGGTTTCTCATGAAACCATCCTTAGTTAGGGTTTCACATCAAATTCACCTTATAAAAGGATTTACATTCAATAATTCACAATTAGGGTTTACTATTCATCCTAATTAGGGTTTCATGATCCATTTCCATAATTAGGGTTTACAATTCATCCCAATTAAGGTTTCATAAACCATCATCCCTAATTAGGGTTTACTATTCATCCCAATTAGGGTTTCATAAACCATCATCCCTAATTAGGGTTTACTATCCATCCAAATTAGGGTTTCATGATCCATTCCCATAATTAGGATTTCGGATCACACTACTCTTGATTAGATCTATCCACATCATCACCCTAAATTAGGGTTACATCCATACCTTGGATTAGGGTTTTCAATTGTAACTGATGTGGATTAGGGTTAAGGATCAACAACCTTGTCAATTAGGGTTTAGGTTCATGATTAGGGTTTAATGATCTTATTACTTAAGAATCATACCCTTAATCACCATATGAGTCATAATCATGTATCAACTATATGTTATCATACCTATTAACTTGATTAAGTCATATCAACCCTTAATTAAGTTCATACACTATGAATGACATAGTGTACCAAGGCATTGCTCTTATTAGCAATTAGGGTTTCTTCCTTGATTAACACTAATCACATAGGTACTTTTAGGGTTTCAACATTTGTACCTTATTGATTAACATTACTATCCATCATTGGATAATTAGGACTATTATTTCCTTTAATATCCTAATGATTGAACCACTAACAACCTCCATGCGGTCTTGAAGTTACATCACCAAACGGTTTTGAAACTGTTTGCCACCAAACGGTTTTGAAACTGTTTGCCACCAAACGGTTTTGAAACCGTTTGACCCCAAACGGTTTTGAAACCGTTTGGCCCCAAACGGTTTCAAGACCGTTTGGTCTCAAACGGTCTCAAGACCATTTGGGCCAAATCAGTCCCAAAACCGCAAGGGCTAACTAGGTCAAATCTCAATCAAATTGATTTCCAATTGCACCATTGAAATGGCCATTGATTATTCAATTAAAGGGACCATCAATCTAAACCATTAGATCACCATCCATGGGTCAAGGATCAACCTTCAATCCACAAAATGGTTTTGAAACCATTTGGTCCCAAACGGTCTCAAGACCGTTTGCCCCAAAAAGTCTTGAAATCATTAGGACCAATCAAGGATTTCATCAATCAACTTAATTAGGGTTAAAACTTGAAGGATCGTGCACACATTGGATCAATCAATTGAGTCCATTGGATCATCATCCAACATATGATTAAGTTCAGACCCCAAATGGTCAACCATCCCAAACGGTCAACCATGCCATGCGGTTTGGAGTCCAAACGGTCAACTATACCAAACGGTCAACCATGTCATGTGGTTTGGAATTCAACTTTACCAAACGGTTTGCAAAATTGTTTGGACCAAAATCCAAAATTGTTTGCTATTGTTCTTTGATTAAGGCGTGTGCTTATGAACAGGTTATCATCTTCAACCTTTAAACTCATGAAAGCTACTGCCATTTCCATGGCAACTCCATCAATCAAGCAAGGTTATTACAATTATGACAATTAAATCAATTGCAAGTAGAAATCGAATTCAATGACAAAGATTAAGGGTTAAAGTTATATAACCCGCCTTCAAATTTGATCCCAATCTCCAAGCTTTACGGCTCCAATGGTGGTTGAAGCTCTAGCAACCTCCCAAGGTCATTTCTCAAGCTTTTGGAGTGAAAGGATCGGCTAGGGTTGAAGATGGAGTGAAGAAATGAAGGAATTACACATTGTTTTATGATTTTCACCATGAAATCATGAAGAACGAGGATTAAAGGCTTACCAACAGGTTGGGGACGTGATCCATGCTGTCCTTAGCCTTCTTGGTCGGTTTTGCAAGCAAGGGGAAGAAAAGGAATCGAAAAAAAAAATCCTTAGTTGGGTTGGAAAACGCTCTTTTATAAGAAAATTGATGAAAGAGAAAATGTTTTATTAAAATTCAATTATTTCCAAAAATGGTACCACCTCTTCCTCCTTGGTTTTCTTGCATGCAAAGGCAACTCAAATACACCGAAATCCCTTCCATTATCCATGGATTAAGGGAAAAGAAATTAAGCACCTTAATCCATTATAATACTAATATATCTTTTTGAGTGGAAATTCTTTTCATTATAATAAGGTGAGTGTAATTTCACCTCCTTAAGATATTTTCGGTCCTTGCAAAGCTCAAGTACGTTCACAGACACATCTGAATTCCACCATTTTAATTTTGTTTGAAGGCCCTTGTAACGCCCGGGCCCACTGCCCTAGGCTCTAGTAGAGTTTCAGGAATGACGACTGGCCCCACAGACCACCACTAGCCTTAACTGCGCACTTTGTCCAAACTGACGCGCAAGCCAGGATCAACTTCCCGACTGGTCACCCATCCTAGTACTACTCTGGGCTGAGCACGCTTAACCGCAGAGTTCTTTAGAGATGGGCTCCCGGAAAAGGAGGTGCACCTTGGTGATATGGGTAGTCCAATCATTCCTTTTAATATCAACTTATCCGAGGCCTCAAATCCTGGGATGTTATAATCTCCCCCACTTAGACTCTTGACGTCCTCGTCAAGTCTCAACTATATGGCCTCATAATCTGACTCCATTTCAGTGCAGACCCACAATGGCCCATGGACACCCAGCTCCCGTCCACGGCTACCAGTGCAAGGGCGGCTCCATCTCGTCTCTACAGATAGCCCTTTCCAACTTGCCTGGACCGCACGGCTCAAGACTGGCATGCCACATGCCCATGTGGGCCCCACCTACTGGAGGGGTTATGGCTCTGATACCATTTGTAACGTCTGGGCCCACTGCCCAAGGCTCTAGTAGAGTTTCATGAATGACGACTGGCCCCACAGACCACCACTAGCCTTAACTGCGTGCTTTATCCTCATGCACGTGCAAGCCGGGGTCAACTTCCCGACTGGTCACCCATCCTAGTACTACTCCAAGTTGAGCACGCTTAACTATGGAGTTCTTTAGTGATGGGCTCCCGGAAAAGGAGGTGCACCTTGGTGATATGGGTAGTCCAATCATTCCTTTTAATATCAACTTATCCGAGGCCTCAAATCCTGGGATGTTATAGCCCTTCAATTATTTTATTTCTTTTTGCATTAATATCTCCATTATGCTTAAATCTTGATTATTTTAATATCAAGATTCTATCTCCTTCAACTTAATATAAATGAGACGCCCCTCTCAATTTCTTTGCTCCACTTTATGCCAAGAAACATTAGGGACCTTATTGAAGTGGTAAATTACATGTTGCACCCTAGGTTTTGGGTAAATTGCACATTACACCAAAACTAGGTTTTCATGCACAAACATTGCTTTATCAGCTCTTTCTTGGAATTCAGGCTATCACAAGCCATACCTCTGCATCATCTTCAGTCTCGTGATGTTTCAACACATGAGGAACATATTATCATGCACAATTGGCAAATAGACCCCTTAACTTGGGTAATTTGCACTTTACTCCAAAACAAGCAAAATATTGATTTCAACAATATTCAAAAAAATGACTAAAATTGTAATATAAGTTCCTCTTGAGCCCGAATTACTTTTCAAAGACAAAAGCATGTATATAATCACTCTCATTATGCAAAACACCTAGGGTTACTTCATAACCCAGGTCAGGGATGTTACAAGTTTATCCACCCCTTACAATGATTTCGTCCCCGAAATCATCACATCAACAAAACATTAAGAGAAAAGAGTAGGATGTTTCCTTATCATCTCATCCTCTAGTTTCCACGTAGCTTCTTCAATGCCACAGTGATTCCAGAGGAATTTTACAAGACTAATGTCTTTCTTTTTCAGCTTCTTGATTCTTCTGTCAAGAATCAACACAGGTCCTTCAACATAGGATATGTCATCATTTAGTTCTACTTCCACATGTTGTAGAACTAACTCAGTGTCAGGATGACACTTCCTCAACATAGATATATGAAACACTGGGTGTAATCTATGCAATTCAGGTGGTAACTCCAGCTTATAGGCCACCTTTCCCATCCTCTCAATGATTGGATAAGGCCCCATAAATCTCGAAGCTAACTTCCCTTTCTTTTCAAATCTCATGATACCTTTCCAAGGTGAAACCTTGAGGTACACTTTGTCTTTGACTTGGAATTCTAAGGGTCTACGACATTTGTCAACATAGGATTTTTGTCTATCATGGGCTATTTTCAACTGTTGTTGTATGATCTTTATCTTCTCAGTTGTTCGTTGAATCAGCTCAGGACCCAAAAGTTGATATTCACCAGTTTCGTACCAACATAGGGGAGATCTACAACGTCTACCATACAAAGCCTCATATGGTGCCATTTCAATGTTGTGCTGATAGATGTTATTATAAGCAAACTCTATCAAGCTCAGATGTATATCCCAACTCCCCACAAACTAAAGGATGCATGCCCTAAGCAAGTCCTCTAAAGTTTGTATTGTCCTCTCAGATTGTCCATCTGTCTGAGGATGCATCTGTCTAAGGATGAAAAGTTGTACTAAACCTCAGCTGTGTACCCAAAGCTTTATGAATTCATTCCCAAAAATGACTCATAAACGGAGGACCTCTATCAGAAACTATTGTAACTGGGACCCCGTGCAAATGCACTATCTCATCTATGTAGATTTGTGCAAGCTTCTCAATTGTATAGGTTGTTTTGACAGGTAAGAAATGTGCTATCTTTGTCAACCTATCAACTATCACCCAAATAGAATCATGAATTTTGGTTGTTCTAGGAAAACCAACCACAAAAACCATAGTTACATGATCCCACTTCCACTGTGGTATGGGCAGGGGTAGCATTGTTCCTGTGGGCTTTTGATGTTCCGCTTTAACTTGCTGACACACCGGACACCGTATAACGAACTCAGCAACATCCTTCTTCAAACCAGGCCACCAATACATATCTTGTAAGTTATGATACATCTTGGTGCTCCCTGGATGCATAGCATACATTGAAGAATGAGCCTCCTCTAGAACTAACTTTCTTAAGTTATCAACATCAGGTACTACCATCCTATCATGGTAACAGACTACCTGATCATTAGAATCATGGAAGCCATCTCGCTTCTCACTACCATATTCTGTCCTGATCTGCTGAATCATAGAATAAGTCTGATGTGCTTCTTTAATCTGTTGTCTTAGAGTTGGTTTTATGTGCATCTCAGCTAGCAACCCGGCTAACAATGACACTTTAAGCTGTACATTGTCTTGCCTCAAGGATATAAACATATCCCTATTAAAGCTCATTAAGGAGTTTAGCTGTGCTTTATCTAGGGTTGGTGCTACTGATTTTCTACTTAGTGCATCAGCAACCACATTGGCTTTCCCTGGATGGTAATCAATTGTACAATCATAGTCCTTGATTAATCCCATCCAGTGGCATTGCCTCATATTTAGCTCATGCTGAGAAAAGATGTACTTCAGGTTATTATGGTCTATGAAAATCTAAAATGTCTCTCCATAGAGATAATGTCTCCAGATCTTCAAGGCATGGACCACAATAGCTAACTCTAGATCGTGTGTCGGATAATTCTCCTCGTGTTTCTTAAGCTCTCGAGAAGAAAAAGAAATCACTTGCTTATCCTGCATCAACACACATCCTAAGCCATTCTCAGATGCATCACAGAAGACTATGTACCCCTTTCCTTGCTCAGGTAGCACCAGCACAAGTGCACATGTTAACCTTTCCTTCAGCAGCTGGAAAGAGTGTTGACACTTGTCATTCCAGACAAAAGGAATCTCTTTCCTTGTCAACTTAGTTAGGGTAAGGCTATTGAGCTGAAGTTCTTAATGAACCTCCTGTAATAGCCAGCCAGTCCTAGGAAACTTCTTATCTCTGTCAGTGTCTTCGGCTGTTCCCATTGCAGGACATATTCTACCTTCTTAGGATCAACATGAATACCTGAGGTAGATATTACGTGTTTGAGAAAGGAAACTTCTGGCAACCAGAACTCACATTTGCTAAACTTAGCATATAACTTATGCTCCCTTAGCAAAGTCAAAGCTTGGCAAAGATGATGCGCATGTTGTTGAGCATCTCTACTATATATCAGAATGTCATCTATAAAGACAACAACAATTGATCCAGAAAAGGTCAAAAGATTCTATTCATGAGTTCCATAAATGCAGTCGGTCCATTAGTTAGTCCAAACGACATAACTGTGAACTCATAGTGACCATACCTTATCCCAAAGGCGGACTTAGGTATGTCACCCTCCTTGATACGTAACTGATGGTATCCCGACCTCAGATCTATCTTAGAAAAGACAGTCGCACCACGCAATTGGTCAAACAAGTCATCAATCCTTGGTAGAGGATACTTGTTCTTTATAGTGACTTTGTTTAACTGTCTATAGTCAATGCATAAC
This sequence comes from Alisma plantago-aquatica, assembly GCA_963693085.1. Lineage (NCBI taxonomy): Eukaryota > Viridiplantae > Streptophyta > Magnoliopsida > Alismatales > Alismataceae > Alisma > Alisma plantago-aquatica. The sequence continues at coordinate 296,247,860 of OY856413.1, read as the reverse complement.
CGCATCGAGCCATCCTTTTTCTTAACAAAAAGGACTGGAGCATCCCAGGGTGAAGTGCTCGGTCAGATAAAACCTTTCTCAAGCAACTCTTGCAGTTGTTTCTTGAGTTCTTCCATCTCAGCAGGCGCCATCCTATACGGTGTTTGTGCTATTGGTTGCATATCCGGGATTAGATATATTTCAAAATCTATCTCTCGGGGTGGCGGAACACCTGGAAGTTCTTCAGGAAATACATCTTCAAATTCCCTAACTACAAGAACTTCAGAAGGATGAGGGCTTTCCATTGTGGTATCAACCACATGGGCTAAGAATGTAAGGCATCCTTGTCTCATCAACCTCTCAGCTACCATAGCTGACACAAGACATGTGGGAAGAATCTTTCTATCTCCCTGAAAGTTCCATGTGTCACCACCACCTGTGAACACAGCTTGCTTGGAACTACAATCCAAGACAACCTTATACTTCTCTAGGGTGTCCATCCCAAGGACTATATCAAACCCATGCATCTTAAGTGGTATAAGATCCACTTGAATGCGGTGATCAGAAAAGACAAGATTGCAGGGAGAACACACTTCCTGCAATACTGCAGATCCCATCAAAGGTGTCTCTAACAACAAGCTATCTATTTTATGACTAACAATCATATTACAGTCATCAATCACTTCTCGAGTGATAAAAGAGTGTGTAGCACCTGGATCAATTAAAGACATATCAGAATAAAGTAGTTCCGTCTGACCTGTCACAACCCGAGGGTTGACTAATGCTTCAGGTTGGTTCATTGCATAGAACCTAGTTGTCGCTTGTTGTTAGCCCTATACTCGGTTATTAGATGTCGAAGAACCGGCTTGGGACGTTGGTCCATGTCCTTTAGCACCACTACCAAGCTGTTGCCTCTGATAGCCCTGCTGACTCTGCCTCAGTTGCTGGGTCACACTCCTAACTTTCTCAGGACATTCTCTCACCACATGGCCTTCTTTTCTACATCTATAACACGTTATATTCCCCCTTGGTGGTCTGGGTGGTCCTGTTACTGACATAGAGGCTGAGCTTTGAGCTCCCTTTTGTGGTAAACTACGGTTTCTACCCTTACTTGACGTCCACTGCACCTGGGTATTAAACCTTGGTGGCGGTGTAGGCACAGAATACCTTGGTTTCTTGAAACATCCAGTACTCTATCCTTGAAACTGTGGGTATTCCTTCTTACCCTTGGCTCGTCGCTTCTCAACTACAGACCTCTCTATACATCTTACAGACTCCACAAAAGTTGCAAACCTCTCCCGGTTCTCCAGAGCAGACACCGGAGTGGTTAATTCAACGTTCAACCCCTTCTTGAACCGCCGAATTCTCTCCTCATCATTGGATGCCATGTGCGGACAGAACTGCAACAACTCCATGAACCTAGCCTCATACTCGCTAATGTTCATAGGTCCTTGTTTAATCCTCTTGAACTGAGATATCTTCTCATATAGATACATCTTGGGAAAGTATCTAGCGACGAATTCACATCTGAACTCATCCCATCCAATCACAACTCTAGGTCTTTTGCCTTCCTCGATGGTCCACCAATGACCAGCACTCCTTTTGAGGAGATATACAGCATGTCTGACCCTCTCATCATAAGGAATCATAAGTATCCTGAAGGCTTTCTCCAGCTCGGTCAACCAAAGATCGACATCTACTGGATCGGCTGTACCAGCATACTCCAAGGCTCCTACCCACTTAAGCCTTTTAAAAGTCTTGTCGGCACCATGTCTTTCATCATGAGGTGTTGCCCTGGGTGCAGGTACTGGCATTCTATTCGTCATGTGGGTCATAGCTGCCATAAATTGCCCGAACATAGCCTGGAAGGCTGGGTTCCCCATATCAGCTGGGTTGAACTGGGGTTGTTCAGGTACAGGTTCCTCCCTGTCCTGGTCTCTTGCACCATTTCCCGGTGCAGCAACACTGCTCTCAGTAGCATGTTCTTCGTGTGATCCAGACATCCATAGTTCTTCTTCTCCTATATGAGCATAAGGTACTGTCAGATAAAATGGAAAACACTTAGAACAGACTCAACTAACTTAATCCTATGTCTATGTAGACTCAGCGAACCTAGAGCTCTGATACCACTTTATTTGTGGCATACAACTCATAAAACCAGATTAACTAATGTGGAAACGATTAATTAGCAGCGGAATTACTGAAAATCACTAAACATTAAAACCATTTATCAAGAGATCCATTCACAGGGAAACTCTTTCATTTAGAACCAAAATAAACATTACATCCTGGTTCATATATACATTACATGCATCATTGCACCTCGAGGCATACATGCACAAAATATCATATTGAAGTACCAAAAACACTAACTCCTAGGACCCGAGAGTATAGAGACGACTTTAGGACTAACTACACAAAACTGGACAGCCAATGTCTCCACCTGTTGGATCACTGATGTCCCTGTAACTGTTGTTGTTGCTGCTCTTCTCCTATAGAAGAGTTTCTTCCTCGATGTCTGTGTCTACCTAAAAACATTGAATCCCACGGGGGTGAGACAATTATAAATATTGCCCCAGCGGGAGATATAACTCTCCGCCAAAACATTGTCATTGCAGTTTAAATAGAAATAAACTGAATTGTGAGATATTATAAATCAATAGCAGGTGACTCACATCTATGCAGACTAGAGCAACATTCTTATGCAATCTTACAGCTACAACTTGATTAAGCAGCATTTCTCATACTCAATATGAATTAAAGGAACATAAGTACATTCCTGTAATAAGGGCATACTAAGCAGTATATCATCAATCAGTGTTTCTCGTATTTCAATCTTATGCAAATACACTACACGGCTGATTATATTTTACAAATAGATTTAAGCTCTGAGGAGATGAGGTATACCGCTCATACTCCAACTGACCATTTCTAGAATTGAAATCGATACCATAAATAGGTCAATGGAAGAGCCGGATTCCCATGACCTCCCACATCCTGGTCAGTACAGGACTACAAGCAGGACTGTGTCAACTGCTCAAATAGCTTTCCAGGGTATACTGGAACTTCTCTATAGAGTTACAGCGTCAACTACACTCTCATCGGCAATCGAGGGCATCAATGTTTATCTCCATCGACCCGACATAAAATAACATTGGGAGATTAATGGTACATCTATCCCAACCATCGGGAGATTTATGATACATCTATCCCGACACATGAAGGATTGAGAGGTTTAGTGTTTACCCTTCCTCAATCTCTTCACCCAGACGTAAGGATATTTTTGCCCATTCACCCCCACATATTCAAAATATGTGAATTCCAGGATTTCCATAGAAAACCTGTTTCACCATCATAGTTGCTGACGATGATGGATCTATCGTCAGAGCACTACATGAACAGATTTCACTTGATTAATTAAGTACATTTTCATATTCATTTAGCATCAGGCAAGTTTTCAAACAAAACTTATTATATCAATGCTATAAGGAAACATGTACTAATTTTATCAATTACTTAACAGTCCTAAAAGATATTGGGAACTCAATCCCTTCTCAATTTCATCACCATAATCATATGGCCATGGGTATTTAAACCCTTGATTCATCATTAAGCATTGTTACCACTTTTCCAGGTAACCATCACCTTTAGGTCAATTGACCAAGGCAAACATGATACTTTGCTATTACAAGCATCACACATGTTACTTGATGCCCATTAACTCTCTTGATACCTCTTACCAGTCAGCAAGGTATATTATGGCACTCAAGGTACAATTACAATAATGAATTAAACATCATAGCTCATACCTGGCCATGATCATCATTTCAAGATACTTACATGGTTAGCACAGATGATATAGTGATATCAATTGTGTGTCAGAACTATGTTTAACAAATATGAAATTCACTATTCATGGGTAACACCACTATTCCCTTACCCGGGTTAGAGTTTCCCATTTCATGTCATTTAAGGATAATCATCCCCTTATCACATCAAATATATGGTTTATCACCATATTGCCCAAGATTAGGGTTCATTAGGCAATACATAGCATTACCCTGGGTTTGGGCTTTACAGCACATCAAACATCTGGGTTTCTCATGAAACCATCCTTAGTTAGGGTTTCACATTAAATTCACCTTATAAAAGGATTTACATTCAATAATTCACAATTAGGGTTTACTATTCATCCTAATTAGGGTTTCATGATCCATTTCCATAATTAGGGTTTACTATTCATCGCAATTAGGGTTTCATAAACCATCATCCCTAATTAGGGTTTACTATTTATCCCAATTAGGGTTTCATAAACCATCATCCCTGATTAGGGTTTACTATTCGTCCTAATTAGGGTTTCATGATCCATTCCCATAATTAGGGTTTCGGATCACACTACTCTTGATTAGATCTATCCACATGATCACCCTAAATTAGGGTTACATCCATACCTTGGATTAGGGTTTTCAATTGTAATTGCTCTGGATTAGGTTTAAGGATAAACCACCTTATCAATTAGGGTTTAGGTTCATGATTAGGGTTTAATGATCTTATTACTTAAGAATCATACCCTTAATCACCATATGAGTCATACTCATGTATCAACTATATGTTATCATACCTCTCAACTTGATTAAGTCATATCAATCCTTAATTAAGTTCATACACTATGAATGACATAGTGTACCAAGTCATTGCTCTTATTAGCAATTAGGGCTTCTTCCTTGATTAACACTAATCACATAGGCACTTTTAGGGTTTTAACCTTTGTAACTTATTGATTAACATTACTAACCATCATTGGATAATTAGGACTATTATTGCCTTTAATATCCTAATGATTGAACCACTAACAACCTCCATGTGGTCTTGAAGTTACATCACCAAACGGTTTTGAAATCGTTTGCCACCAAATGGTTTTGAAACCGTTTGACCCCAAACGGTTTTGAAACCGTTTGGTATCAAACGGTCTCAAGACCATTTGGGCCAAATCAGTCCCAAAACCGCAAGGGCTAACTAGGTCAAATCTTAATCAAATCGATTTTCAATTGCACCATTGAAATGGCCATTGATTATTCAATTAAAGGGACCATCAATCTAAACCATTAGATCACCATCCATGGGTCAAGGATCAACCTTCAATCCACCAAACGGTTTTGAAACCGTTTGGTCCCAAACAGTCTCAAGACCGTTTGCCCCAAAAAGTCTTGAAATCATTAGGACCAATCAAGGATTTCATCAATCAACTTGATTAGGGTTACAACTTGAAGGATCGTGCACACATTGGATCAATCAATTGAGTCCATTGGATCATCATCCAACCTATGATTAAGTTCAGACCCCAAATGGTCAACCATACCAAACGGTCAACCATGCCATGCGGTTTGGAGTCCAAACGGTCAACTATACCAAACGGTCAACCATGTCATGCGGTTTGGAATTCAACTTTACCAAACGGTTTGCAAAACTGTTTGGACCAAAATCCAAAACCGTTTGATATTGTTCTTTGATTAAGGTGTGTTCTTATGAACAGTTTATCATCTTCAACATTTAAACTCACGAAAGATACTGCCATTTCCATGGCAACTCCATCAATCAAGCAAGGTTATTACAATAATGACAATTAAATCAATTGCAAGTAGAAATCGAATTCAATGACAAAGATTAAGGGTTAAAGTTATATAACCCGCCTTCAAATCTGATCCCAATATCCAAGATTCACGGATCCAATGTGTTTGAAGCTCTAGCAACCTGCCAAGGTCATTTCTCAAGCTTTTGGAGTGAAAGGATCGGCTAGGGTTGAAGATGGAGTGAAGAAATGAAGGAATTACACATTGTTTTATGATTTTCACCATGAAATCATGAAGAACGAGGATTAAAGGCTTACCAACAGGTTGGGGACGTGCTCCCTTCTGTCCTTAGCCATCTTGGTCGGTTTTTCAAGCAAGGGGAAGAAAATGAATCGAGAAAAAAATCCTTAGGTGGGTTGGAAAAGGCTCTTTTATAAGAAAATTGATGAAAGAGAAAATGTTTTATTAAAATTCAATTATTTCCAAAAATGGTACCACCTCTTCCTCCTTGGTTTGCTTGCATGAAAAGGCAACTCAAAGCCACCGAACTCCCTTCCATTATCCATGGATTAAGGGAAAAGAAATTAAGCACCTTAATCCATTATAATACTAATATATCTTTTTGAGTGGAAATTCTTTTCCTTATAATAAGGTGAGTGGAATTTCACCTCCTTAAGATATTTTCGGTCCTTGAAAATCTCAAGGACGTTCACACACACATCTTAATTCCACCATTTTAATTTTGGTTGAAGGCCCTTCAATTATTTTATTTCTTTTTGCATTAATATCTCCATTATGCTTAAATCTTGATTGTTTTAATATCAAGATTATCTCTCCTTCAACTTAATTCAAATGAGACGCCCCTCTTAATTTCTTTGCTCCACTTGATGCCAAGAAACATTAGGGACCTTATTGAAGTGTTAAATTACATGTTGCACCCTGGGTTTTGGGTAAATTGCACATTACACCAAAACTAGGTTTTCATGCACAAACATTGCTTTATCAGCTCTTTCTTGGAATTCAGGCTATCACAAACCATACCTCTACATTATCTTCACTCTCATGATGTTTCAACACATGCGGAACATATTATCATGCACAATTTGCAAATATACCCCTTAACTTGGTTAATTTGCACTTTAGTCCAAAACAAGCAAAATATTGATTTCAACAATATTCAAAAAAAGGACTAAAATTGTAATATAAGTTCCTCTTGAGCCCTAATTACTTTTCAAAGACAAAAGCATGTATATAATCACTCTCATTATGCAAAACACCTAGGGTTACTTCATAACCCAGGTCAGGGATGTTACATAAATGGTCTAGTCTATTGGGAAATCGAGTGCATACATAGGCAGTGGAAGCAAAATTTAGATGCTCGGTTCACATAATAGAAAGATCACGTCAACAACAATGTATCTAGGAAGGAAGGGTTTGCAAGATTATACGTGGTCTTGGAGCAAGTCCGACAATATTACCCTTGTAATAGCACCATGCTTCTTCTTCTTCTTCATGTAGCAACATGCTCCTTCAGTAGCAACACTCAAACTATCATCATGAATGGACTCCTCCACAGACAGCGATTTACGATGTCCCCCAAGTGGCAGAAGATGGCCTCCCACCTCTAGAGTAGTCTACACAGACCATCGAGAACTCCACATTGTGCTACTAGAGCCAACAGGAAAGAGTTGTCCCCTTATATTAGTGTACTACTCGCCGATATGCTCCCATACAATTGATCCTTCGTTGTTCTCTCCCTCGCTATCCCTCCCTTTAATGGGTAGGACTTGCTTAGGCTATCTATTGGATACCACAACCAGAGAGGATAAAAATTGTCAGAGCAACTGATTCTCAATTATGTGTCTTGGGAAGCCCCTAGTGCCCCTCTATTTATAGGAGGGGTTAGGGTCAGGGTTCCCAATCGATGTGGGAGTAGAAGAGTCTAAAATCATTAATCTTTTAGAACTTGTGCCACACAAAATGGTCATTTTGCACACCTAAATGATCATATCGTGACAGAGACGGTCGTCTCACCTAGCGAAACAGTCATTTTACAAGTTTCCTTATCTGAATCAAATTGGTATTCAATGTCTGGTTAATGCTAAACATGACATCGGCATCAATCCTTGTTCCAATTGAATTGGAAACTGAACCAAGTGACATGGAAACAAATCGGTCGTCTCACATAGTGAAATGGTCATTTCACATTGTGATACAGTCATTTCACAAGTATGGTCATTTCACTTGTCTAGTTTAGGAAAAGTTCAACCAATATTGATTCCAATTGACCTAACACTCCAACTGATTGTCTCAATACTTGAACCGGTCATATCAGAGTCCATTCAGACAATTTTGAACCTCAGTTGTTTAATTGAATACCTAAACACCTTTAGTAATCAAATTAAACATCATTCATGAATATACTCCTTTAATCTAAGTGTATCCTATAAGTGTGACCCTATAGGTCTAGAGTTACGTTGGCAGTGAATGTTCATAACTAACTTATGACATCACAAGCAAAGAGCGGTGTCTGGTCACACATCATTTCTACCTAAGTAATCTGGAGAGTTGGAGAACAAATCCAACCTATAATTCATGATCTATGTTGCAATCACTGTGTAGTTCCTTTGTCTTTGATATCCAGATTGAACTCTAGGCATGGAATCTGTTACAACCCCAACTTTGGGTTCATATGGTTGGAAATGCAAATTCCCCAATAAATGTATGGTTAGGGGAATTGTATGAATTATATGTATTGAATGGATTCCCTTTCCAAAAAAATTTGTGCCTATGATTTTGTGGATCATAATATGTTAATGAGTCCAATATGATTAAAAGAAAAAGAAGAAATCAAATAATGCATTATTAAGAAGGAAATTTGAGATAATGAGGAAAATATGAGAAATATGTGGAAAGATGTGTGGTTGACTCATCATGGATGAGATTTTGAATCCACAAGGTTTCTAATGGTAAAAGGAATCCAAATTAAGAATATAAAAGAATAGGAGAGAGATAATATGCATAAAATATGCCTTAATAAGTGATAACTTTCTTATGAAGAAAGGTCTCTCATACTTTTGAATTTGAGTCCTAAACTTTTTACACAAGTAGCTAAAGTCATCAACGACTTTCCTTTGAAATTTGGTATTAATTTCACATGTGGTTTGGGAGATATGATTTTGGGAAGATTACCTAAAGTGCGGCCAGGTTGGAGAGGTCTTGTGTTCCCTAGTTCCCCTTCTTGTGGAATCATGGCTACATTCCCAAATGGAGTTGTTGTTCTTATAGGGTGGTTTTAGGAAGGCTGCCGATGAGAGACCGTATGGCCAAATGGGGTCTCAACACTGAGGGGAGATGTCTGTTGTGCAGATCTAATGATGAATCCCATTCACATTTGTTTTTTGAATGATGCTATACCCGGTACCTCTGGAGCAGACTTTGGCTAAAGATGGGATGGGGTGGGTAAGCCCCAAATCTCTTTGTGGAGGGTATCTATGTGGCGTTGGATCGGACCAATAACAATATCGGTCTGAGACCTTTTGTGGGGCTTTTCTTTTCAGGTATTTGTTATTTTATTTGGAAGGAGCGCAATAGTAGGCTCCATGGGAAAATGGACACTGATGTCCTGGGCTTATTTGATATGTTGGTTAACTACTTGAGGTTGGCTTTAAAATCCAGACCGAAGATTGGTAGAGGGGTCAGTAGGGTGACCCTGGCCTGATGGGATTTTGTATTTTAACTCACTTGTATAGTATACGATGGCTTCCACCATCTATACGCTTTTTTGATGGTATAGTAATATTTTACCTTCTCCAAAAAAAAGGAAAAGAAGAAATACATTAAAATGTCACAATCTCAATGGGACTGTTTTTGGGTGTGTGCAATGAGGACTGTGGATCTGAGATCCAACGGTGTAAATATCATCTCCTACGCTGAGCCAAAAGAAGGAAAGTCATGAATAGTAACTAATGTATTTCCTAATCGATTTTCCCCCTCTCTGTATCTTATTAGCCACTAGAGACTTTTCTATTAGTTTTGGGAGAGTCGTATGAACTTTCTCGACCCCAATTTTCCCTGGCTTTCCCAAGGATTGGGACTTCACCCAAAGTTTGTTGGAGCCAGACTCCATGGAAGCATGATGTCTGAAGTTGGGGCTATAAAAGGGGCTATACCCCTTTTCAAGAGATAGGGGAGTCTTTAGAAAATGCAGTCAGGCTCGAGGACATATTTCCCTATAGAAGATATGGTTTTTGGGATCCCCTTTTGCTTCCCGTTCTTCTCCCAGTCTGTCGTCAGAGTCGCCCTCACCGACAGCCAGCTAGAGGCCATCGCAGGCCAATCCAAGCCCACCCCCAAGGCCGGCGGGGAAAGACAAAGGGGGTGATGCCCTTTCTCACCTCTAAGGAGCACTGGCGCCTAGAGTCAACCTTCGGTTGACTCACTAGGTCTCTGCTTGGAGTCATCATGAGGTAGGAGAAGACAAGGAGCGAGTTGACATTTTTTGCCCAGGTCGCGCAAGAAACATAACCATGGGGCATAAGGGCAAAAGTGGAAATACCCCTTGATCGAGCACCTTACTCCCATGGGGCAGGCCACCTACATGGTTTCCAGTGATTCGTCGATCCCTAATCCGCGTGGAAAAGAAAATAAGGGGCCAGAAGGTTGACGTGGCTATCTACTATTGGTTGCAGGTATTTTATTTTACAAAATCCATAACTAATGATTGGTAGCTAGGATGAACTAATATTATATATAAAAATTGATCAGAAAAATGTAATGAATACATTAAAAATATAATTGAAGCTTGATTCTTCTTGCAATTCAAAAGGATATAAAGATATCATCTTTAATGATTTAATTGCTGAAAAACCCTAAGAATTAATGATATTACCTCTAATAATGTTATTTGAATGTTATGAGCAAATATTAACTTGTTGTTAATAAAAGAGAGAATTAGGTCTAAAAAGATGATCTTTATGCAAAATTGGCTTAATTTAGGGTTCAATCTATATGCATTATTGTGCCTAGAAACCCTAATTTTGATAATTATGACTTTTAATGGTTTTAATTGTGCAAATCCATGAATAAGACAGAGATATGTTGTTACAAAGCCAATTTGGGTATAAAAGATCCTTAATGTGGTTAATTTGAGTAATTAGGGTTTTATGAGTAGAAAAGCTATTTTAGGGTTTGCTTACCCATAAAGGATAAAGTTTGAGAAATTGATCTAAGAAGCCTTAATGAATCCTAATGAGACTTAGAAATCATAGAAAGGTGTCCCAAGTCAATAAGGAGTTGTTTGGGATATGTTTGTGACAACTAGACATTATACATGTTTTCAAGATCAATGTTTACTTGATTGATTGATTGGCTTGCTTGATTGGACATCTAGTTGGATTTGGATATATTACTTCTTTGAGATCTCCAAAGCAGGTATGTGGTTATGCTTATGAATAATTGCTCTAGTTTCACAGCGATTTCTGAGGTTTTATCGGTATCTTAGAAATAACTGATTGGTTGACCTTTGTTTCATGCAACTATAAAATGACTATGACTATCACCATAAGTATATGTGCATGACTAGCTCAGATCCTAGTCCTCCTTTATAGCTTTGATGATGATGAGATAGATGACCTAGTACAGGGTCTACCCTTGGGGTGGGATCATTAGGTTATCATGAGTCGATGTGTTGGTCTACCCTTGGGTAGGACCATACGACTACACAGCTCTAGGTCCTGGTCTACCTATGAGGTAGGATCATAGGGGATATTTGAGATCTATCATATGAGAAAGGTAGTATCCATGTCCACTGTAGGGACAGCACAGAGGCAAGGATATGTAGGGATTGAGTAGTTATGTTTAATATGTAAAATTTGATCTGTTAAGTAATAATTTGGTTGCATTATGTTGTTAAAAATAGATGCAAGATTTTGTTTCCCCCACATACCAGTATAATTCATTATACTGGTTGATGTTTTGTTTGTCGACATTTTAGGAATACCTCAAATTGGACAAATAGTAAAGTGGAACTTGTGAAAAATAAAGTTAAATCATAAAGGAGGATTTAGTTAGATAGAACTCTAGTTCCATATTTCTATTTTTGAAAGGTATGTGAAAAGTAAATTTGTATTCCTGTTTTCAGTTTAGTCTTTTGTAGAATTTATGAATTATTTTTTATTATTTGCAAAACAATTGATCTTGTTTTTGGGATAATGTCTTTGAATTCTTAGTCTTCCTTAATTGGGGGTTATTGGGAAGCGGGGTTGTTATATTTGGTATCAGAGCGATGGTTTTCCATTTAATCTCTAATACTTATTAAATTTTACAAACTATTTAGAACCCAAGGGAGTTACTAGAGGACTTTTCAATGACGGAGGTGCCTAGAAAAGGATCACAATATGGGGGCTGGCAAGATTTTCCTCCACCCCGCTAGTTGGTCTACAAGGACTCCCGGATTTTGTGTGACTGCCTGGCCAAAATCGGAGGATTTGACTCAAAATAAGATACCTCTAGGTCTTCTCTCATCTGTCTTCATTCCTTTCACTGAATAAGTCTAAGATATTAGGATTTTCTCTCTCTCCACCACCCTCCTGAGTTAGGGGTAAGTATAATAAGGATTAAGGAATCATCCATCAAATAATAAAAAGCATAAAAGAAAGATGTCATGGACATAAGTTCTGATAATTAGAAACTCAAATTGAGTTAGTTACATGCTTAGGTTGCATGACCTATGTTGTTGTGCCCTTAGTTACTCCTTAGAAGAACGTTGAGGTTAAACCATCTTATAGGAAGAGGAGGAGAGAGTTAGCCTTAGAGGAAGAAGCCTCCAGGAAGAGGAAGAGACCCGACACATCCTCTAAGGATGATGCTCAACCCAAAACCTTAAGCGGTGGATAGAGAAAGAGAAGACATGATGAGTTGTATATCATGGTTGACCATGCATCCATGAACATGGGTTTGACATGCATGCTTTGTGTAAAGGCTTTGAGTATGAAGGAGACACATAGACTATGAGCGGTTGTTTGACCTCTAGTGACCCGACCTTGGGTAGGTCGTGCCCTTTAAGGGTGGGGGATAGCTCCCTCATGAGAAGGTTAGTGGTGACCATTTAAGAGCCCTAACATACTTATATGAATAGAAAAAGGCATGCACCTACATAGAAGAGAATGACAGTAAGGCTAGAAGCAAGTTTTAGACCTAGGACAAAAGGGTTATGCCTGATGTTCATGAGATGAGCACGTAGAGCTTTGGATGATCTTGGCCACACATAGGTCTTGACAGTATGTTTCACCCAAGTAGGGATAAATGTATGTCCTTAAGAGCTTGACCCACCTCTTGGGAGAGAACCTCCAGTGGTAGGACCAGTTGTAGGGTTAGCTCGAGAGAGAGGGCGAGACTTAATGAATAAGGTTGGAGACCTTGACTCCCGAGACATGAGAAATCATGAGAAGTTGGGTATGATATAACCTGGTTTAGACAACCCTGAGTAGATGTATGTGGTTGCCCCATGCATGATCATTGGGGGCTTGTTGTACCTTGGTTTCCTATAGAGGAACCAAACCCTAGAAAGAGAGAGTATTCTTGAACTGATGTAGAGAGGTTATAAGTGCCTACCTTTTAGGTGTAGGAAGGAGAGTTCCTTAGACCCTAATGAGGTATGGTAACAAGTTGTATGGCCTCACACTCAGTTTGTTGTCCTTGTGTAAGGCTTGAAGGGTTGTTCATGTGGAAGAGTGTTAAGATGTATATGCCCTTTTTGGTATAAGGTTTAGTTCATATTGGAAAAACTAAGCATGCAATTAGTCAACTGGTGCATAACAGGTGAACTTGGGGTTCTTGGACCTAAGAGGGGAAGTAGTAGTACCCAGTGCACATAATGCTCACAAGGCTGTATGAGTTCATAAAAATTGAGCATGGCACCCCCATGTTTTAGAGAAAAAGGAAACCCCACTTGAATGGAGTTGTTTGTTTGATGAACCCCTCACACATGTTGATGACATATGTATGAGACTGGCCAACTTCAAGGAATAAGGAGCAAGTATGACATACCAAGGAACTCATAGTGGCTTAGTATGTTGTCTTCTTGCTAGCTATGTGTATAAGTAGCATGATAGGGCAAAGAATGCACATGATGATGTAAACCTTGGAAGTAAGGATGTTTATGACCTTTGTTACTATCAAGAGATAGTTTTCTCCATCCTAGGAAGGGACCCTGTTGTAGGGTGAGTACCAGCTTTTGGTTAGGTTTGAGGTAACCTAATGTAATGACCACATTTGTGCTTAATTAGTAAACTAGGGTTTACATGAATGATGACATGCTTGATTAGATTTAACATCATTTAGACTTGGTTAATGATAGTAGATCAATTGTGATGTTTCAAACCTAAGAAGAAACTCTAACTATGATTTTAGTTTGAAGAATTAGGGTTTGAGACATGTAAACCCTAATCGGCAAAAATTAGGGTTTTGATAGTACATGAATATGGAATTTGATCAGGATAGCAGTGTGGTAAATGATTTTTCATATTTTCTACAAATTTTTTATTTAATTTAATTTTGTATATGATATGGATGACTAAATCATGCATATTACAGAAAAATTTCAGAATATTTGAGTGTTCTTTGAATGTGGTTCTCGGTCGAATTATACTTCAACCAAAATGCTGACATAGTGCTTTTTAGCAGTGTAGTTTTTTATTTTTATTTAATTATTGGTAACTTCAAATGATACGAAATTTTAAATGGAGATCTGAAACTAAATCATAAACAACATGTCAAATTTTAATAATTTTTGGATGTGTTTAGACCTTATCAGTAGATGATATACAGTAATATTTTTATGATAGAAAATTCAGCTAAAATAAGAGAAAGTATAGTGAGGGGTCAATGTGTAATTGACCCAAGCAGCTCAATTGCTCTATATGGTCAAACTAACACACAAGGAGCTCTCATAATTCTTGAGTCAATCCAGAGAAATGAAATCCTAGAGAGAGAGGGAGAGTTAGGGTTTGAGAGGAGAAAGTGATGGAGATGCTGACCTAGGGTTTTACGGTCCGAGGAATGATGAAATCATGTAAGTTTAGCTTATTTGGATATAGTTTCATGGTGAATATTCTCTCACATGTCAAGATTCCATCCCTCCTCAGATTTGAACTGAAATGGTATCAAAACTTTCCCTTTTCTCACTCTTTTTTCATACTCCCTCATTTTTTAGGGTTTCCGAGTTGAAAGGAAGAAGAATCAGGTGAATTGCTAGGGATTTGATATGAGATCGAGATTTTCAGGGATGAGCTGCGTTTTAAGGTGTTTTCACACCTTAGGGTGAGTGGGAACTTCCTGTAAATAGTATATTGCACGAAAATTGGTTAAATCATCCATAATCTTTAATTGCTTAGTATGCGACTACAAACCCTGAATTGTCTGTTTGATCTAAGTTGTTGCAAAACGATTTGAAATGGATTTTTCCTCTGTTTGGATGAATTTCAGATGATAAAATCATATTAAAAATGTATAAAATACATCCTAATGAGAATTCCCTAAGTATTCACAGAGGTTATAAGAGTAAACTAAAATATAGGGAATTTGTCTATGACTGAAATTGTTGTATAATTAAATAGAGGAATTTGTTTATCTGGATCCCCTTGGTTATGAATGATTGTTTATCTGAATGCATAGTACATATATGTCAGATACTATCTTGGATTTCATTTAAGGTGAATAGTGTTTGTTTGATATCTCAGTAAAGAGGGTGAAACCCTAGATGCGAGGAAAGTTGGATATTTGCAAATAGATATCGTGAAATCCATTTGAACGGATTTTCTTGACATGATAGACTTTATTTATTCAATTTTATTATTAATGCATGTTATTTCAGTGAATGGTATGGAAACCCAAATTCAGCTCAGTTCCAAGGTTTCATACAAATATTGATTTCATATGATTTGTTGATAGTAGTCTTTATTCAGTGAATGTTTATGACACATGGAATTCTTATGAGAGCCATGTGATAAGTGAATGAGGTAAATGAAACCCTAAGGATAGGGTTTTCAATGAATTAAGCATTGCGATTATCATGTTCTCAGTATGAGATGTGGTGATGCTTAACAGTTCAGTTGTGGTAAATGTTAACAGATGGTCTATGAAATGAATGGTTTACAGAGCTAAACTAAGATATGTAATGTGATTATTGAATTGTGAATGTAAAGAGTGAATTAGACATGTAGATGCCTTGAACACAGTAGATTCCCTATGAGAGGTCTGCATCATAGGGATGAAATGACCTAACCCTGGAAGTTTCCAGTATACGGGGGTCGAAACGTAATAACAGGTGGTACGGGGGATGAAGCCCTAGTGGAAGTCTCCTTTAAAATACAGTATGTAGTGTCCAACATCAACCAGAGATCCTGGTGGCACTAGAGTACAGAAAAGCCAATAGGTGGCTTGACTCACTGCCTATATACCTAGGTTGAGAGGTGGAGTCTAGTTTTACATCCCATAGGTGTGCCAAGGCCAGAGAACCATTTTCCTATTGCAGACCAGCGATGTTGTTAGGCTTAGCATCCCAGGTGTGTCAGTTAAGTCTTGTACAGTGAGATCGTAGCTTGTTGTGATTCTTTCACATGTTGTGGTACACCTCATGTGGGTTCAAGGCATAATAAGATGAATGAGAGGTTAAACAAGTGTGTGCAGTTATTCAATTATTCTTTGTATGTTTCTAGCATTTCATATATTGATTCACTCTTGTAGATATCTAGAGTATCCTGACATATTTATGATTGTCAATTATTAGACTCTTTAAAGCTTACTGTTTTTATAATTGATATCAGTTTCGCAAAAGTAGATATGTAATTATATCAGTGCTTTAGAATATTTCTTTGAAGTACTCATTCACTGAGCGAGTAGGCTCACCCCTCTACTCAAAAAAAATTTAGGGAAACTGTGGGGATTGAAGATATCATTGCATCAGAGAAGATCTTCCACAAGAGTTAAGTCTTAGTATAGTTAAGTTCAGTCAGTCCTTATCACTCTAGGTCCTTGTAAAGAAACAAGAGAGAGTTGTAAATGATGATGTATAACATTATTCCTCTTTTAGCAATATATGTGAATCAGCAAGTCTTATGTGCTTAAAAGTATGAGAAACATAATGAATGTTCATACATGCATTTTTACTATTGAAATCAGATTAGAGAAATCAATGTTTAGATTCCCTTGTAAAGTTAGTTTATGTGGTTCAATGCGAGAAAATAAAGAGTTTGAAAAAGAAGAAAAAATTAAGGGTGATCTTTGTATTACATTAAATCCTCAATTTATGCCATAATCTCATGATTAATGGTAATTGTGAGATCGGGGTGTAACAACTTGGTATCAGAGCTTAGGCTGAGTTGTCAGGGACCATTAAGTTAGTAAGTTGGAGTCATAAGTGTGGCAGATAGGATATGTTATGATGTTAGCTCTGGTGATTTGAGTATTTGGATATCCTGGCCCAGTATTTGAGTACTTGGATCAATCAGTATCAAGCTACTATGTCTATTCTTTCATGTATACCCTGGCCAGGTATACAGTGGAAGGATGGTCTAGAGAGGAACCCTAGAAACATTAGGGTTAGAAACAAGATAAGTAACATGAATTGAGAGTATAAATATAAAATGAGATAGAACTTTCATTTCATATTGTTTTTTTAATGGAGATGAATAGAAAAGCTCTTATATGTTTGAATTCAGATATTCAGTATTTTGAAATATAGATAGGTCTTTAATATTTGTTGTACACTATGTAGTTGTAGTGTTTATTGATTACATTCTTTGTATATAGTAGACTAGAAATGATCTTTGAATGAGCTTTTCTAAGTGGATAAGTTTTCTTCCACACATTTGAGATGAATAGGAATTGAGTAATCATGAGTAGATCTTGGCTTTAGGACTACAGGTTCGGCTTGGTCTGACTAGTAGGATGCATTACTGGGATCTAATGACTCCTATTAGTAACATAACAAGAGTAAAATTATGGATAGATTAGATCCAAATTCTAGTATGAATGTATGTACTATAAGTTTTTGAAGTATAATGGAAAGACTGGGATAACTAAGAATCAGTTGGAACTGATATCTGAGATCCAACTTTTGGGCCTCATATGAAAAACCCTTAATTGGGAATAAAGGAACACGACATAAGGTTCAGATTAAGTTTAACTATTAGTATTATATGAACTCTAAATATGAAATATGGAAAAGATATGAGAAAAGTATGTAAGGGGCCAAGATAGTAAGAATCAATCATGAGGAATGGATTATATAACCGAGTACAATGTTTTTATGTACTCCAAAGAAAAAGGAAAATAGAAGAAAAGAGCTAAGTATACAATAAGTACATAGAAGTAAAGAGTCTTCAGAAGATTTAAATTAAAGATAATTAGATGAACATGTAAATCATAAGACTAGGATAAGAAACTTAGTTGAAACAAAGAGAAATATTAGAAATAATGAGCTTGATTAAGGAATGAGGGTTATGATATAATTGGGAGAATGGAATGTATACCTTTATTAATAAGTTGAATACATTCATACTTACTGCCTTTGGATTCTAAGTCTCTATAGAACAACAAACTAGTTTCTAAAAGAAGAACAAAAGTGTAGATAAATAAATGAATAAGTCATACAAAGGTAGACTATATTCGGGAAGGAAAAACTTGATTGAAAGAGAAACTATGTTTCACCCATGCATGAGTTGTTTGATTTAAAATGAAGGATATATAATGTATTAAACATGAGTTGAAACTAGTAGAGAGATTATTGATTTAGAATTTCAACTTCACATTAGTAGAAGGATAAAGGAAAAAATATGCAACATGGTATACATGATCATACACATAAAACAAGCAACAAGATCATAAGAGAAAACTAGAAGTTAAAGATGACATGTGGAATAGTAGTATATGGTAAGGGGATTATAGAAAGTAAAGAAGGGTTTGAAACATAATGGAGTAATATAGATTATAAAAGAAAGAGGTTGTGAGATTCAAGAAAGTGCTAATTAGTCAAGTATCCTTGTTGATAATTAATTAAACCTACATATGAGAAATGTATTAATGAATTTTTGAAGATAAGAATTCTAAGTCTCAAAATCATCTTCTCTTTCATATCTTCCTTAATGAGAGTAATGTGGGAATGAAGTGATAAGAAAATGAATCATATATGATGCATAACCACCGTGGTAGAGACATATAGTGAATGTAATAATGACACACAATATGATGATGAAACCCTAGCAAGGTAATTGAGAATGTAATCTATCTAAATGGCCAAGTAAGAGAAAGGAAATTCAATCGATAAGATAAAGAAGACTTTAGTAAAACTTGTGAGATCCAAAGTTTGAATTTCAAATTAAGGGAGCAAAGTCACATCACAATAACGTCATGCTACTGATAAGGACCAAACCCTAGAATTTTTAGAGTCGTAGTAGTTCAAGGGATGTCACTAGTGATTTGGCCTTGAATACTAGCATCTCTATAAAACAAGATTTTAAGATTTGCACTATGAGAAGTAAACTAGCACTAATAGTAATCCAGGGTTTAAAGATAGCTAATCTGAAAGGTAGATAAACAATATGGAAATGATTCAGAGTAAAGAGTAAGACATAAATTTGAAATGTAACAAGTGTGTTTTGAACAAAAGGAGAAATACAATATGAGTGAAGTGTGATATGAGATAAATTCTTACAATGATAGCAAGAATGATGAATAATCTATTTGTACCTTGTATGTTTCAATTTTAGGAATGTTTAATCTACATGATTAAAATGAGAAGTATAAGTAGAAAAAAGTAAGTAGTGGTGAATGAGGAGAGAGATAAGAGAAAACAATGGCTTTTAGTGATATGTGAATTTGTTTTTAGAAGTATAATTTGTTGAAGGTATATTAAGGGATGTAAATTGGTTCTACATATGATTTCAGTGTACATGTGCAAGAAATATGTTAATTAAAGGTGTATGATAGTTGTAGTCATTCATACTAGTAATCCATCTTAGTATTGTACAATTGTGGTATGGTGATATGGGTTGAATAATGATGGAACAAATGAAGGGTTACCCTAAATAAGGTAGTTTTACATATTCACTCATATGAATAGAAGGGATGATAACCATATTGTATTGATATGTAACCCTAATGAGGTATACCTTGTTATACCTAGATTTAATATAACTAAGTGATGGCAATTGGGTATGAATAGTCCTTGAATGACTAATACAATCATGGAGTACTCTGTTACTGTTGTTGAAACCCTAGTATGCTATAACTCGATGGTTACACCTTGAATTATGTGTGAGTTCATACTTGAGAATAGTATGGAATGTGATGGTAATGCTTCACCTTATGCATCCATGATACAATGGGGATGATGTGAGTAGTATTGTACAATTGTTGTTGAATCTAGTCTTCCAACTCAAGACTATTTTGCTATTTGAGTAGCACAATAGTAAAATTCAAAACAACATGGTGAGCTCTCTTTTGTGACTTAGAGGTAATACATAACAATAGTACATATTGAGACGTATGAATTGAGATAGTTGGATCGGATTATCAATGTTGAGGTAACACCTCAAGAGTATGAAAATATTGAAATGGTTGTTTCTCTCTCTATCCTATAATTGATCGTGGCATAGAGAATTTGTTTGTTATAATTGAGAATTGTTTTAACATGTTGTGATTAGGAAAGAAATAAAGGACTTAACGTTGAAAACTACATTCAAGTATAAATACAAGAATGTAATGACATGTAAGATTTCAGAACCTTAAAATAAACTTTGAATATACTTTGTTTGCATATTTATGTTTTGGGGATGAAACATTTTAAGGGGGTGAGAATTGTAATGACCACATTTGTGCTTAATTGGTAAATTACGGT
The DNA here is from genome assembly GCA_963693085.1 of Alisma plantago-aquatica. Taxonomy (NCBI): domain Eukaryota; kingdom Viridiplantae; phylum Streptophyta; class Magnoliopsida; order Alismatales; family Alismataceae; genus Alisma; species Alisma plantago-aquatica. Next base: position 296,227,412 of record OY856413.1, on the reverse strand, counting down.
TTACCTGAATGATTACATGCTTGATTAGATTGAACATCGTTTAGACTTGATTAATGATAGTATATCAATTGTGATGTTTCAAACCTAATAAGAAACTCTAACTATGATTTTAGTTTGAAGAATTAGGGTCTAAAAAATGTAAACCCTAATCGGCAAAAATTAGGGTTTTGATAGTACATGAATATGGACTTTGATCAGGATAGCAGTGTGGTAAATGATTTTTCATATTTTCTACAAAAATTTATTTAATTAAATTTTGTATATGATATGGATAACTCAATCATGCATATTGGAGAAAAATTTCAGAATATTTGAGTGTTCTTTGAATGTGGTTCTCGGTCGAACTATACTTCGACCAAAATGCTAATAGAGTGCTTTTTAGCAGTATAGTGTTTTATTTTTATTTATTTATTGGTAACTCTAAATAATCTTACATTTTAACTGGAGGTCTGAAACTCAATCATAAACAACATGTAAAATTTTCATAATTTTTGGATGTGTTTAGTCTTTATCAATAGACGAATTACAGTAATATTTTTATGACAGAAAATTCAGCTTAAATAAGAGAAAGTATAGTGAGGGGTCAACGTGCAATTGACCCAAGCAGCTCAATTGCTCTATATGGTCAACCTAATACACAAGGATCTCTCATAATGCGTGATTCAATATAGAGAAATGAAATCCTAGAGAGAGAGGGATATTTAGGGTTTGAGAGGAGAAAGTGATGGAGATGCTGACCTAGGGTTTTGCGGACTGAGGATTGATGAAATCATGTAAGTTTAGGTTCTTTGGATATAGTTTCATAGTGAATCTTCTCTCACATGTCAAGATTCTGTCCCTCCTATGATTTGATCCGAAATGGTATCAAAACTTTCCCTTTTCTCACTCTTTCTTCATACTCCCTCATTTTTAGGGTTTCCGAGTTGAAAGGAAGAAGAATCGGGTGAATTGCTAGGGATTTGATATGAGATTGAGATTTTTAGGGATGAGCTGCATTTTTAAGGTGTTTTCACACCTTAGGGTGAGTGGGAACTTCCTTTAAACAATATATTGCATGAAAATTGGTTAATCATACATAATCTTTAATTGCTTAGTATGCGACTACAAACCCTGAATTGTCTGTTTGATCTAAGTTGTTGCAAAATGATATGAAATGGATTCTTCCTCTGTTTGGATGAATTTCAGATGATAAAATCATATTAGAAATGTATAAAATACATCCTAATGAGAATTCCCTATGTATTCGCAGAGGTTATAAGAGTAAACTAAAATATAGGGAGTTTGTCTATGACTGAAATTGTTGTATAATTAAATAGAGGAATTTGTTTATCTAGATCCCCTTGGTTATGAATGATTATTTATCTGAATGCGTAGTACATATATGTCAGATACTATCTGAGATTTCATTTAAGATGAATAGTGTTTGTTTGATATCTCAGTAAAGAGGGTGAAACCCTAGATGCGAGGAAAGTTGGATATATGTGAATAGATATCGTGAAATCCATTTGAACGGATTTTCTTGACATGATAGAATTTATTTATTCAATTTTATTATTGACGCATGTTATTTCAGTGAATGGTATGGAAACCCAAATTCAGCTTAGTCCCAAGGTTTCATACAAATATTGATTTTATATGATTTGTTGATAGTAGTCTTTATTCAGCGAATGTTTATGTCGCATGAAATTCTTATGAGAGCCATGTGATAAGTGAATGAGGTAAATGAAACCCTAAGGATATGGTGTTCAATGAATTAAGCATTGTGATTATCATGTTCTCAGTATGATATGTGGTGATGCTTAACAGTTCAATTATGGTAAATGTTAACAGATGGTCTATGAAATGAATGGTTTACAAAGCTAAACTAAGATATGTAATGTGATGATTGAATTGTGAATGCAAAGAGTGAATTAGACATGTAGATGCCCTGAACACTGTAGATTCTCTATGAGAGGTTTGTGTCGTAGGGATGAAATGACCTAACCCTGGAAGTGTCCAGTATACGGGGGTCGGAACGTACTAACAGGTGGTACGGGGGACGAAGCCCTAGTGGAAGTCTCCTTAAAAATACAGTATGCAGTGTCCAACTTCAACTAGAGATCTAGGTGGCACTAGAGTACAAAAAAAGCCAATAGGTGGCTTGACTCACCGCCTGTGTACCCAGATTGAGAGGTGGAGTCCAGTTTTATGGCCCATAGGTGTGCTGAGGCCAAAGAGCCATTTTCCTATTGCATACTAGCGACGTTGTAAGGCTTAGCATCCTGGGTGTGTCAATTAAGTCATGTATAGTGAGATTGTAGCTTATTGCAATTCTTTCACATGTTGTGGTGCACCTCATGTGGATTCAGGGCATAATAAAATGAATGAGAGGTTAAATAGGTGTGTGCAGTTATTCAATTATTCTTTGTATGTTTCTGAATTATTAATTCTCTTTATGATCAATCAAGCATTCCATATATTGATTCACTCTTGTAGATATCTAGAGTATCCTGCCATATTTATGATTGTCAATTATTAGACTCTTTAAATCTTACTGTTGTTATAATTGATATCAGTTTCTCAAAAGTATATTTGTAATTATATCAATACTTTAGACTATTTCTTTGAAGTACTCATTCACTGAGCGAGTAGGCTCACCCCTCTACTCAAAAAAAATTTAGGGAAACCGTGGGGATTGAAGATATCATTTCATCAGAGAAGATCATCCACATGAGTTAAGTCTAAGTATAGTTAAGTTCAGTCGATCCTTGTCACTCTAGCTCCTTGTAAAGAAATAAGAGAGAGTTGTAAATGATGATGTATAACATTATTCATCTTTTAGCAATATATTTGAATCAGCAAGTCTTATGTGCTTAAAAGTATGAGAAACATAATGAATGTTCATACATGCATTTTTACTGTTGAAATCAGATTAGAGAAATCAATGTTTAGATTCCCTCGTAAAGTTAGTTTATGTTGTTCAATGCAAGAAAACAAAGAGTTTGAAAAGGAAGAAAAATTTAAGGGTGATCTTTATATTACGTTAAATCCTCAATTTATGCCCTAATATCATGATTAATGGTAATTGTGAGATCGGGGTGTAACACCTAAAGAGGTCTCTCATAGGAGCTTGATGAGCTAAGTGTAAGAGCGTGTAGTATGATCATGAATCTATAGACCCATGTGTGACCACCTCTCAGGGGGTACGAGGATATGTTGCCATGGAGGTAACCTATATGGGACGAGACTGAGATAGGTAGGTCTCCATGATCCCCATGAAAGGAATATAAGTTTGACTGTGAGTGCCCAGAGAGATGATGGAGATTCAGGTGAGGATTCAGGATTGAGATGTGCTATGGTAAAATCCTAAGTCAACACTAAGGTCAAGTAGGGATAAGACCGATGTGAGTAGGAGTTGTATGTTCCCTGAATGCACAACACCATAGGGTCGAGAGGTAACAACTACCATTGCTTGAGGCCCATGGGTTATGAGGTTGGCCACCTTTGTAAGTTCATAGGGGATTAGGGGTAAATGTGAGAGGCACTCCCTAGATGCATAAGGGTCAGATCACCCCAAAAGTGTCGGCACCCTAGAGACCTTAAGGCAACAACTAAGGATTGTACATAAAAGAGATATGTTAAGATCCAACATATCTCCAAAGGTGATGGGAAAAGTCTTCCCATGGGTGTAGACCCATAGTGGAGATGTTAGTGGTGAAGAGTCATGTAAAGTACGTTTCAACTTAGACTAAAAGTGTAATGGTGATGTGTGGTGCACCATATCTACTCTTGGAATGGGATGAACTCTATATTTGGACTGTAGACAAATGCTTATTTCATCTTGTTATGGGTGTGAGAGATAGGACACAACGCATGCCAGGTACTAAAGATAGAGGTAATATGAGTTGAAACCCTTCTATGATGTTTGAGGGTAAAAGGAAGTACCACACCCTTTGGAGAATATATTCGATAGGTGATTTGAGAGCATAAGAAGAAAAAGGGTAATATGAGAATGTACCTATCCAGAGTAGTTTGGAATCAATGAGTTATAAGTTTGGGTTTGATAATGTTCCTTTGATACATATAGACCTAAACCTGAGACAAATATGATGAGTGAAGTATATGAAGGTTTCTATTTTCACCATCACCTAGCAATAAAGGGATTAATGTGGTAACAGATACTCTTAACCGAGACACAACTCAGGTGTACAGTTGTCTTGTCTAGCCAGTGGAGAGAGTTGAAAGAGGTTTCTAGGTGGACCATGTGACCATTAGAGGACTAGACCTATGCGGCTAACACCCAGATACAACCAAACCCGTCGGTCAAGTTGGTGGTTGCCTAGTTAACCATCCCAGAGCTTGATGAGATGAAAGGATTGATATAAGAACATCAGATACACCTGTCAGAAAAGAAGGTGGTGAAACCCATTACTAGAGCATTTTAGGGTTTTCGAGGAGTCATCCTTAAGGAATTGTGTCATGTAAGAAGCTCATGATGATAAGTACACCATACATTGTAGTACTACTGAGATGGTTAAGGTTTGAAGTGGTACATGGAAGAAGGATATAGAGTTGCATGTGGCCAGTTGCCATACATGCAAGAGAGTGAAGGCCGAACACCAATAACCCAGTGAGCTGCTTCAAATATGAGGAGTCCCTGAGAGGGAATGGAAGTAGATCACCATGGACAGTGTGGTGGGTCTCCCCTGGACCAAGAGAGGTCATGATGCAATATGGGTTATGGTAGATCACCTTACCAAGTTGACCTAATCAATTGCCTAAGAGGAAGCATTGTTAGTGTGACAGATTTGGTTGAACTATTTATATGAGAGAGAGATAGTTCAACTACACCATGATCCGAGTTCAATATCTTGAGCATGACCTCAAGTTCACTTCCATGTTGTGGAAGTAGGTGTAAAAAGAACTCGATGCTAGATTGAAGTTGAGTACATCATATCACCCCTGACTGATGGATAGTCAAGAGAGTATGATCTAGACTTTAGAGGGTCTGATGAGAGCATGTGTGCACATTCAAGGTGATTTTTGGGAGCAGTACTTGCCCCTAGCAGAGTTTGCTTGTTATGATAGTCACCATAGACACTGTCGGGATGTAAGAAGCTATGTAAGGGAGGCTGTATCGATCACTTATTCATTAGGATGATGTCGGTGAGAGGACCTTGTGAAGGATAGAGAGACCATAGTGTATGTAGATAAAGTCACTTTGATCAAGCAATGGTTGAGAAAGCCCAGGATCGACAAGAGTCGTGAGCTGATGCGAAGCAGACTGACATGTAGTTCACTGTGGGTGAATATGTGTTATGAGAACCTGACCCCTTTGAGCTATAGCTCAGAAAGATGAGTCCCTAACACATGGGCCCATTTGAGATGGATTGGTGGAGTTGCTTATGTTTAGCCTTACCCCTCAGGATAATATGATGTATGATGTGTTCCATGTGTTTGATCTAGAGCACTATGTGATGTACCCGAGCCATGTGAGAGCATTGAACCTATTGGGCTTCAAGGGAGGCTAACATTTCCTGAATCGCCTATGAGAATGCTAGATACCAAGGTGAAAGAACTCATATGTAAGAATATATGAGGATAAATGTTCTTTGGAAGCACCATGGAGAGGACGAAGCCACATGGGAGCCAATGATGGACATGGAAAAGTATTATCCTGAATTGTTAGTATGTTAGGTGGAATTTTGAGGGAAAATTCCTATAAGAGGGGAAGGATGTTACAACCCCAATTTTTGGGTTCATATGGTTGGAATTCAATTTCCCAAATAAATGTATGATTATGGGAATTGTATGAATTATATGTATTGAATGGATTCCCTTTGCAATATTTTCTTTGTGCATGTGATTTCATGGATCATAGTATGTTAATGAGTCCAATATGCTTAAAAGAAAAAGAAGAAATCAAATAATGCATTATTAAGAAGGAAATTTGAGATAATGAGGAAAATATGAGAAATATGTGGAAAGATATGTGGTTGACTCATCATGAATGAGATTTCGAATCCATAAGGTTTATAATGGTAAAAGGAATCCAAATTAATAATATAAAAGAATAGGAGAGAGATAATATGCATAAAATATGCCTTAATAAGTTATAACTTTCTTATCAAGAAAAGTATCTCATGCTTTCGAATTTGAGTCCCAAACTTTGTACACAAGTATTTACAGTTCTTAAGAACTTTCCTTTAAAATTTGGTATTAATTGGACATGTGGTTTGAGAGATATTATTTTTGGAAGATTACCTAAAGTGAAAAGGAAAAGAAGGAATATATTAAAATGTCACAATCTCAATGGGACTATTTTTGGGTGTGCGCAATGTGGACTGTGGATCTGAGATCCAACTTTATCCAGATTATCTTCTACCCTGAGCCAAAAGAAGGAAAGTTTTGAATAGTAACTAATGTATTTCCTAATCGATTTCCCCCCTCTGTTTCCTGTTGTCCACTAGAGACTTTTCCATTAGTTTTGGGAGAGTCGTGCGAATTTTCTCAACCCCAACTTTCCCTGGATTTCCCAAGGATTGGGACTTCACACAAAGTTGGTTGGATCCAGACTCCATGGAAGCCTGGTGTCTGAAGTTGGGGCTATAAAAGGGCTATACCCCTTTTCAAGAGACAGGGGAGTCTTTAGAAAATGCAGCCAGACTCGAGGGCATCTTTCCCTGTCGATGATTTGGTTTCTGGGATCACCTTTTGATTCTCGTTCTTCTCCCAGTCTGCCATCAGAGCCACCCTCACTACCACCCAGTTAGAGGCCGTCACAGGCCAATCCAATCCCACCTCCAAGTCCGGTGGGGCAAGACGAAGGGGGCGATGCCCTTTCCCATCGCTCGGGAGCACCATGTCTCTGCTCGGAGTCATCGTGAGGTAGGAGAAGATGAGGAGTGAGTTGACATTTTTGCCCAGGTCGCGCGAGAAACAGAACCATGGGGCATAAGGGAAAAAGAGGAAATACCCCTTAACCGAGCACCTTACTCGCATGGGGCAGGCCACCTACATGGCTTTCGGTGATTTGTCGATCCCTGATCCGCGTGGAAAAGAAAATAAGGGGTCGGAAGGATGATGTGGCCATCTACTATTGGTTGAAGGTATTTTATCTTACAAAATCCATAACTAATGATTGGTAGCTCGGATGAAATAATATTTTATAATAAATTTGATTAGAAAATGCAAGGAACCCATTAAAAATATAATTAAAGCTTGCTTCTTCTTACAATTCAAAAAGGTTTTAAAGATATCATGTTAATTGATGAAAAAACCCTAAGAATTAATGATAATTAGATCTAATAATGTTATTTGGATGTTATGAGCAAATATTAACTTGTTGTTAATAAAAGAGAGAATTAGGTCTAAAAAGATGATCTTTATGCATATTGGCTTAATTTAGGGTTACATGTACATGTATATGCATTAATGGGCCTAGAAACCCTAATTTTGACAATTATGACTTTTAAAGGTTTTAATTGTGCAAATCCATGAATAAGACATTGATATGTTGTTACAAAGCCAATTTGGGTATAAAAGATCCTTAATGTGGTTAATTTGAGTAATTAGGGTTTTTATGAGTAGAAAAGCTATTTTAGGGTTTGTTGACCTAAAAAGGGTAAAGTTTGAGAAATTGATCTAAGAAGCGCTAATGAATCCTAAGGAGAGTTAGAAATCGTAGAAAGGTGTCCCAAGTCATTAAGGAGTTGTTTGGGATATGTTTGTGACAATTAGACATTGTTTTCAGGATCAATGTTTGCTTGATTGATTGATTGGCTTGCTTGATTGGACATCTAGTTGGATTTGGATATATTTCTTCTTTGAGATCTCCAAAGCAGGTATGTGGCTACACTTATGAATAATTGCTCTAGTTTCATGGTTATTTATGAGGTTTTATTGATTGCTTAGAAATAATTGCTTGGTTGAATTTTATTTCATGCAACTGTAAAGTGACTAGGACTATCACCATAAATATATGTGCATGACTAGCTCAGATCCTAGTCCTCCTCTGTAGATTTTATGATGATGAGATGGATGACCTAGTACATGGTCTACCCTTGTGGTAGGATCATTCAATTTTCATGATTCGATGTGTTACATAGCCCTAGGTCATGGTCTACTTGTGAGGTAGGATCATAGGGTCTATTTGAGATCTACCATATGAGAGAGGTAGTATCCATGTCCACTGCAGGGACAGCACAGAGGCAAGGATATGTAGGGATTGAGTAGTTATGTTTAATATGTAAAGTTTGATCTGTTAAGCAATAAGTTGGTTGCATTATGTTGTTACAAATAGATGCAAGATTTTGGTTCCCCCACATACCAGTATAATTCATTATACTGACCGACATTTTATTTGTCGACGTTTTAGGAATACCTAAAATTAGACAAATAGTAAAGTGGAACTTGTGAAGAATAAAGTTTAAATCATAAAGGAGGATTTAGTTAGATAGAACTCTACAGTGGGTAGAAGTTCTAGATTCCTATTTTTGGAAGGTATGTGAAAAGTAAATTTTTATTCCAATTTTCTGTTTAGTCTTTCATAGAATTTATTAATTATTTTTTATTATTTACAAAACCATTGATCATGTTTTTGGGATAACGCCTCTGACTTCTTGGTCTTCCCTAATTGGGGGTTATTGGGAAGTAGGGTTGTTACAGAATTGTCATCCTATCAACATTCAATCCATGTTCCTTGAACTACATCAGACTGTATGAGATGCATGTGAGTTCACATATCATATATTGAATCACACGAGTATGTCTGTACATTTCTCAATCTTTCTTATCAAGAGGCCTTCGATATCAAACTCTTGTAGCAGGGACAAATCCCATCTACATCACTCACACTCAAATCCCCATGTGACGCAACTACCCAATCATCACCTTTATGGCAATCTTTATTTTAGTGTTACATTTGATGATGTCAAAATGTTACATTTGATGATGTCAAAATGTTACATTTGATGATGTCAAAATATACCAAATGACATGTGATGAATGCAGTGATTTTAGGTCTAAGAATCACAATCACCACTATCACTATGAGATATGATTCTGACTATGATTCCATGGTCTCCATGTATCACTCTCATGGTGGGTCTATTCGATACACTATTCTCTAACATGTATATGTGTGAGTGACTTGATATCATATATCATGACTAATGAGACTTTGTCATTAGTCAACACACACTCTAGTCTTATGTATTATTGTTGTCGGTTTTACTTCTACAGTAATATTCGACTAGGGACATAACAAGAATGGAATCTGTATGAACTCATTGTTCAAGTTATGTGCTTGAAGACATATGTCATTGAGTAGCATCATTATTTAGACATCTACTTACATCTATGTCATCATCTCATGATTGATACAAACATAATAGATGAAATTACCTTTATTATTATCAAACCAGATATCTAATGCCACACTCCAATCATCATATGATTGGCTCTTTGGGCATACATACCAGCAGACTCCCACTTTCACTTAGATCCAATCACCCATGAATCATATTCCAAGTGGTCTTAACATGTCCATAATTTTTCTGCTACACAAGCGCTTTTATAGAGAGTTTAGAAACATTTGCTTCAAGTCAGTATATTGCAAGTTTCACATCTCTTCATTGTACGATAACTCATATGAGATGGTAGTGTCATAGTATGCTATCTGATATTCCCCTACTAACAATTAGCTCCATTGGTGTCATCAATATTTCTACTATGTCATCAATGATGATAACCTCACACAAGTTCACCCATATGAACTTCTTGATCCATACAGTATCCTCTGTTGTTCTCATAACCCAGAGATAATTGGCTTCTTCTGTAGATATAAACAATTGTCATTAGCTCAGAACCCTTTCCATCTTATAGTTTTTCATTTAAGGCCAAACATAAACATAGATTGTGATCATTATGTCAGTTTGGAAGCTTGCATTGGTGTTATCATTTACACCCAACTCTTCCTTATTACCATAACTGAGGAACATATCCTGTCAATGCTTCTCGAGAACTTAAGGATGTTCTTTATGGTAGTCCAGTGACTCTCACTAGCATCTGACATATACCCTCTCATCATGTCTGATACATATGAGATTGCTAGGTAGGTATACATATGTCTTCTCATCATGTCCAATACATATGAGATGACTGGATATCCTCTTGTCATGTCCAATACACACGAGATAACTGGATATCTTCTCATCATGTCTAATAAATATGAGATAATGGGCTAAGTACATAACATTGCATTAATAGATCCAATTGCAAATGCATATGGCATCTATGTGTTCCTATTCTTCACAAGACCTAGGACACTGGGCTCCTAAGAGACTAACTCCATGGAACATGGACTCATTTTCTCTCAATGAGTCTTTCATGTTGAACTCCTCAACATATTGCCAATGTATGTGCTCTTTCTTAGGTCAAGAAGCTTTCTAGATCTATATCTATAGATCTCAATCCCTATCACATAGGATGTCTTGCCTAAACCCTTCATAGAGAAGGTGTTTCCTGGCAAGTTTTAACATTTGTAGGATAAGGACATTATTCCTCGTCAATATGTAGAATATATAAATATGATCTGACCAAATCTTTTACAATACATATTTCATCTTCATTTTGACTCAAGTCAAAACCTTTGACTGTCTTGACAAATAGAAGATTCCATCTTTGAGCTGCTTTCTTCAATGTACATAATGACCTTTGTATCTTATAGACTTTATTTGCATTCTTGGATTTATAAAACCTATATGTTGTGTCACATATACATCCTTATAATTATTCCGGTTAAGGAATGTGGTTTAACATATTATGTCAAATCTCATTAGTCTTAAAAAGTTGCAACAACAAGCATGATCCAGATGGATTTAACCATGGTAATTGGTGAAAGACTTCATTATGTTCAACACATTGAACTAGTTTGAAACTCTTTGAAACCAATCTACCCTTCCATGTTGGTCTTCGTATAAAGACCCAAATGCACCCAATGGGTTTTACCCCTTCAGGTGGATCCACCAAGGTCATACCTTGTTGGTTTATATGGAGTGCATCTTTGATCTCATGGCCTCAATCCATGTCTCAAATTCTGGTCCCTCAATAACTCCTAGGTAGGTTGTTGACTCATCATATGATCAACTCGTTGCCTTTTTTAGTTATAAGATATCACATATCTTTCAAACTCAAGGCATGTTCGACCAGAACTATAAGGTTTTGTGTTACATAAGAAACTTGAGATTCCACAACAACTTGTGATTCTCATTGTTCCAATGTACCCTTTTCGGTCCAATGTTTTCTTGTTTGTCTCAAACATTTTTATTTCTACTTTTACTCTCATTGATTCCTTTGGAACTAGGTCCCTCATCAGGAATATAGCCATCTATATCAACAAACAACTTTATTGTAGGATTGGGATAAGAGTAGTACCTAACAAAATAACATTTAAGTGATTTGTGGACAAAGACTTTTAAGAAATATTTTTCTTATATAATTTGTCATCCTTAGTCACTATAAAAGACATATCATGACACTTCCCATTCCATATTGCATATGGTTCTTTTGAACCATTTTAGACGGTACACTTGTTTTGGTGTAAAGCATGTGCCAAAAAGGAAATGTAATAATTAGCTAGACTTATTGATTATCTCGCCATGACCTAATCAAGATGTTATTCCTTCTTTCTGACACATCATTATGTTTTAGGTGGAGTTCATAGTGATACACTATCACATTCTCCCCATAAGTTCCTCAAACTCTTTTTTCAAAGTATTTCCACATCGATCATATCAAAGTATCTTAATACTTTTACCAACTTAGTTATGTACTTCATTTATAATCTCCTTGAACACTTCAAGAGATTCATACTTGTATTTCATTAAATACAATTTTCCATATATTTTGATCACATCAGTAAATATAGTGATGTACTAGTAACCACTGTTAGCATTCATTCTAAAAGGTCTGTTATACATCATCATGTATTAGGCCTAATAGAATAATTGTTCTCCCACTACATCTGGTGGAGATGATTTTATCATATTTCCCAATCAATAAGACTTGCATGTCTCTGTTGGTTCAATAACCAAAAGAGTCTAGATAAATATCATATGAATTCTAGAGATGCATTTCTCATTTATGTTCACTATATGGCAATGCTATATGCATCTATTGTTTGAGTTATCAAGTCATTCAATATATTTGTCATACACATATTTGTCTTTAGAACTATCATATATAGTTTGTGAGACACAGGGCATTGCCATAAAAAATCATATCTTTAAAATGAAATATAATGTTCTTGTCACACAAGACATATGATGTTTTCATCACTGGTAGGTACATAATAGCAATTCACTAATTATATTATGTGTCCATGAATGACAACTTTCTAACTATGGAGGCAGCAACCCTTGCTCCATACAGTTCTGGCTTACTTCTTTTCAAGTCCTAAAGTAGGTATCTCTATCTCCATCCTCTTCCTCAGATCCTCTATAAAGATGATAGTTCATTCTAATGTCCAGACAGGTGACTGTGGTGGCACTTTATTTCCTTAACCCATTAAGTGAAAAGGACATATTCCTTTTTCACTTACCTTTCTCCATAAATTGAGTGTAGAAGACTTGGACTTCAACTTAGCCTCATAAATCTTTTTGGTTATGCCTTTGCCCTTGGATTCACTTCCACTGATCATTTTCACAGATTTGTCCTTCTTCATTCTTGCTTTTACATCAACATGCCATGCAACTCAGATAGATGGTTGGCCATATTACTTAAGTGATAGCACTTGATAAATTGGACATGTGATTCAAGCAACACTTGTAGAATCATATATGTGGTCAACTCTTGACCTAAAAGGAATCCCAATCACTCCACATGCCTAATCATATTGAGCACATGGGGGTCTACTAGATCTCTCTATGTCTGTTGTACTCAAATATCACTTTAAAGACATCATAACTTTATTGCTCTACATTATTCTTAAGATGTGTTACCATCTTGAGAATGTCCATGTTTTCATGCTGCTCATCCAACTCATAGCTCATACAACATAGCATAAGGTACTCAATGTCTGCGGCATCATTGGCATGCTTCAAGTAAGCACACATTGCATCCTTAAGTGTATTTGGAGCGGGTTTTTCCGGCACTAGTCTTTCAAGGACATAGAGCTTTCGGTTATTGATTAGAACATTTCTCAAAGTCCTTAACTAGTTATGGAACTTTATCCCATTTTGTCCTTCTAAAGGATTAATCCAAACTAGAACGTGTTTGTGTTTGACATTTGATTCTACAAAGACATATTGCAACTTTCAAAACATATTTGTTTTGTTTGATTTGATAAATTTGATGATATTCATTAGGTTTTTCATTAACTATCACTCCACTATTTTTTTTCAAATTGATGATCCTCTTGTATCAATTCTGTAAGGAGTGGAAACTGAGAGGGGGTGCCACTCCCTACTAAAAGAATATGAAGAATAAAACATCCATTCCAAACACACTCAAAGGTATGCTGGAATAGGTGCAAAATTTTCGAACTTCAATAAATGGTATTCAAAATAACCAAAGTTTAGCAGAGGAATTAAACAAATGACTATATTCAATTTTTAGAAAAATTTAAAAAGTACATCATAATCTCCCATAAGGGTTTGCATGCATGATACAACATAAGGATCTAAGTAGAAGTAAGTCTAAACTACTTCAAATCTATCTCCAAGCAACATCTCCAAGAGCTAGGTCCATGTTGGAAGCTATGTTCTCCTTGATCATGTTCAACACCTCGATCTAAACCTGGGTGGTTGGGAAATCACCCAGTAAGAGAGAGAAAAACAAGGTATGTGTCATATAATGAACAAGAACAACAGATAAGGAAATAACATGAAAGTAAAGACTAAGATTTCATCATAAGATGAAGAGAACAAGAGTATGAGGCATAATCAAATAGATGTTTTCCATAACATTAATATAGTAAAGGAATTTCATGCATGATTAATATTGACTACATTAACTAAGTAGGGTTGAGGCACCTACCGGACCTCAACCTATAGGTGAGGGGAGAATTAATATATTCCTAGTCACCTACACATATTTTTATGGGGGAGAATAAGACATTCCTCAGGGCAAATTAATACATGCCCTATCTATGGGTGGTTGTACATAAGTACCACTACTATAGCTAATTAGTCCATAAAATCAACATGCTAGAAAAGAAATCATAGGAAGTAAAAGCATCATAATTAGAACGTGGTAGTGGGGTACAAGACCCAAGAATAAGAATATCATTACTGATTTTGAGGAAATTTAAAAGAATTGTGAATAGAGGAAATAGGTTTCATTAAAGCCTAATTAGAGAAATATAGAGTTTGGTTGTAATTATCCCAACATAGGGTGTAAGGAATGCACATACCTCTCTTACTGATATCAATTACTAACCTTCACCACTTTTAATTGAGTCCAAGTTCTAGTTTGCCTATTTTCAATGTAATAGCTTGTATTAGAGTACATAATGCACATTAATGTATAGAAACCCTAATTTTAGAACTTTTTTATCAAAACTCAGATTTAGATTTGGAAAATATCACCAATAACTGATTAGGTTTTTGTGATGAAGAAAACATATTTTATGCTAATTTTGAAGTTATGGTGATTAAGATGTACTTTTATGATTTTATGCATTAAATTCATTTTACAAAGAGCACCCTTTGTCAAACCACGAAATCAGACCTTGAAAATATTTTTATTAGATAGAGATTAATTTTCTAATTCCAAAACATGTTTAATTATCAAATTTGGATAAGAGGATTAAAATATATGAATTTTTCCATTTGAACCAATCAGGAAATGACAAGTCATAAATCTTTGAGAGAGAGGAAGAGTGAGAGAGAGGGTGAAAACACCACTTTACCCAAGATCAGGGTTGGAGATGCATAGGTAACCAAACTATATCTTCTAGAGAAGGTAAAATAGTAAGAAACCAAAACCCTAGAAGAACATGGTAAATAGAGATGGAGATCATCAATTTTAAACATAAAAGCATGAGTTTTAAGCATGTAGTAAGCAATATATGAGAAGGGGGTTATAAAACTCACCTCTAGTAAGGTGGAAAGGTTCAATCAGAAAGGTTCCCAAGCTAGAGAGTCTGGTTTCTCCAACAAATCTCCTATCTCAAGCAAGAAGTACCTTCTCCACTTTAGAGGTGAAAACCCCTAGCAAAAGAACATGGAGATGAGGTGTTTAAGGGTTCTAGGTGGGATTTCACCATGGAAGGCCATGGTTCCGACCTGGAAGAAGGTGGGAGGAAAACTAACAGCATGAAAAAAGGGAACGGAGGAAACTTATTATTTTTGTTCGAAATCACCAAGAAGGAGCTTTAGAAACCCTAAATAGAGCAAATTTGAAACCCTAGGAGCCTTCTTCACCAAGGTAAGCACCTCTCTTACCTTAGGACAACACCTTCATGGACAAATAGAGTAGGAATGATGCTCTAAGGTGGAGTAAAGAGAAGGAGAGAAAGATTTTTTGAATTGGTAGATGGGAAGGGGTAAACATGGCTTTATAAAGAAGGGGCAAGCATGAGGTATCTATGGGATTTTCCATCTGTCCTTAGCCTAGGGCTTCATGGCCATGCAAGAGGACAACTCATAGAGGCTTCTTGAATATAAAATGTTGACTCTAAAAGTCCATGGATACTTATAGGCCATCCCCATAGTCCTCCAATCAAAGAAATAACCCCATTGGTTGATAGCTTTTAAAGATAAGCTCATTTATAAGAGGGTAATACCTAAAATGCCCTTGGAGAGAAACACCTTGAAACCAAGGTGAAACTAAGTTCCCCATGGTTCAAAATCTCGATAATGGTAAGGGAATATCTAAGGATTATAATGCATGTGATAATTTGTGAAGAAAACCTCCCAATTGGATAAATTGCATAAAAGTCAAGAATGTGCCTAAAATTGCATAACTTGCACAAACAACATCCAAATCAAACCAAATTTGAAACTTGGGCTTATTTTATGTTTTCAAATCACATCAAAGATTTATATTAAGGTTTATAACACCTAACTAAGGTCCTTAAATAGACTTGGACTGAGGTATCTGTGCATAAACCCTTTTATTGGTACAAATAGTGAATAAATGTTCACCATAGCACTATAAATTCCACTAACTAGACATCAAGGACATAAAGGATAGAAATGAAAGGGAAACTTTGGGAAAAAATTTATATGGAGATTACGTCTAAGATTCAGTATGTTACAACACCCCATCCCTTAAAAAGGATTTTGTCCCCAAAATCTCGAACAAAAAGAGTAGGTGAGTATGCAACATCGCAATACTAATCTCCCAGGTTGTTTCCATAAAGCTACCACCAAAACTTTCACTAACTCAAACTCCTTGTTTTTCAACTACTTAACTTGCGAGTTCAGTATCTTCTCAAGCAACTCCACAGAGGTCAGGTTCTCATGGATCACTAAGGGCTCCACTATTAAGATTTCTTTTTATTAGATATAACACAGTTAACATTTTAGGCCTATTATATTCATTATGATATTATATCATCCTTATTATTCTTTTAATTGTGTCTTGTGGTATTCAAAAGAGTTATATTTCATTATTATTCTCAAAACCATATATATTTCCTATTTACCTCATTATGAGTTTTAGCGCAATTAGAGTTTACTCAATTATCTCAATATGCATTATTATATCTCATCATTATCTTTAATAATTTGCTTTCAGACTCCATTATCACCTTATTGAATTATATCAGATTATTTTGTATAAGATAAGACACTTTATCCAATATGTTATAATTAATCCAAATAATGTCACATTAATTATTCATATCTATATTAAACATTATCATCGTTACCTTTTTTTGCATTGATGTCATCATTAATCATTTTTTCATATTTATTCACATCTTATTATTGATTATGTACATTTATGTGAATCAATTACTTCTTATCCATATTGAAGTTATTATATGTATTTTGGTGATGAAGGTGGGAAATATTACATGTTAATGATTTGATTCACATACTAAGTAATGATTAGGTGATTAATTAGGTGTGTATTAGAGAACAAGGTGATATGCATTTCATATTGATGACCCGATTAATCTGTGATTAGGTGATTATATATCATTAATGTGTATTAAAGTATGTTATCTGATTATGACACCTAATGTCACTAATGTATCAAGAATGTCATTAAGGATGTATAGTTTAAGGTTAAATGATTACAACTTAGGGTTTAGGTCAATATTATCATTATTCTTCATCTATACATTCTTAGTATGCATTAAATACAAGATTAGGTTACAATTATCTTGCTCATCATTTCATTAGGGTTTATTGATCCAAGAAATGTTTAGCATCAAGCATACTCAGTATTAATATTAATATGTGAGTCCCTCATATTATGTGCATTACATATTCATTAGAGCTCAAACATGTGAACTATTCATTAGATTACCACTATATGTTCTTAAGGATAACAACAAGCATGTGGGTTTGCAACTATGACTTGTTTGGTTAAAACTAAGGATCCAAGCAAACTATCTTCCTAATCATGGAGTTAGGGTTTCTACAGCCAATATAGCTAGATTTTCATATATTACAGGATTCCATCCCCTTAGAAAGCATTTCTTCCTTGAAATCTAACTACCCAAACATCATCAAACCAACTACTCTCCACCCCTTAAAAGGTTTCACCTACCAAGCCAAACTAATCTAGAGCTAAAATTGTGACTCTAACTAAACCATGTACAAGATCCATCACACTTCCACTATGCACTCTGATTGCTTGCTAAACACCAAACTTTAAAGTCTAGGTTCTTAGGGATAGACTATCCAACATGTGGTTCTAGGGGACATAAGAGAACTATATTGGATATCCATCCTCAAACAAGTCATTACACTTGAAAGACAAGGTGAACATATTAGGTTCTCAAGAGTATCCAACTTAGGTGCCTAAGGCTACTATTGTCTACAGGCATGCTATTTTGGACATTCAATATCTGCTCAGGCTAGGAAGGTATCATATGGATCTGGAAATCCTCGGAAACCAAGCTACTAGTTTGGAGGAAAATCTTGCCTGCCCCCAAACCCTGATCCTTTCTAGACAGCTTTGCTTTAAACTTATGTCCTAATAGCTACCTAACAGGCTTACCACATTATGGTTAACTAAACATGTTTCTAGTGCGAAACTCTTATGATCCTAAATCAATCCTTCATCATCTCAAGTGTAGCATAGATCAATTCTAGTAAAAATGTGTCACTTAAAGAGGAACTATATGAGGCAAGGGTTCTAATTAGGGAAACAAAATTGAAATAGTTAGATTTTGACTACCATGGGATCTGATACCATGCTGTAAGGAGTGGCACCCGAGAGGGGGGATCCACTCCCTACTAAAAAAATTGAATAATAAAACATCCATTCCAAACACACTCAAAGGTATGCTGGAATAGGTGCAAAATTTTCAAACTTCAATAAATAGTATTCAAAACAATCAAAGTGTAGCAGCAGAATTAAACAAATGACTATATTCAATTTTCACAAAAAATTACAAAAGTACATCATAATCTCCCATAAGAGTTTACATGCATGATACAACATAGGGATCTATGTAGAGGGAAGTCGAAACTTCTTCAAATCTATCTCCAAGCAACATCTCTAAGAGCTAGGTCCATGTTGGAAGCTATGTTCTCCTTGATCATGTTCAACACCTCGATCTAAACCCGGGTGGTTGGGAAATCACCCATCAAGAGAGAGAGAAACAAGGTATGTGTCAAATAATGAACAAGAATAAAAGATAAGGAAATAACATGAAAGTAAAGGCTAAGATATCATCATAAGATGAAGAGAACAAGAGTATGAGGCATAATCAAATAGATGATTGCCATAACATTAATATAGCATAGGAATTGCATGCATGATTAATATTGACTACATTAACTAAGCAGGGTTGAGGCACCTACCAGACCTCAACCTATAGGTGAGGGGAGAAATAATACATTCCCAGTCACCTACACATATTTTTATGGGGGAGAATAAGACATTCCCCAAAGCAAATTAATGCATGCCCTATCTATGGGTGGTTGTACATAAGTACCACTACTATAGCTAAATAGTCCATAAAATCAACATGCTAGAAAAGAAATCATGGAAAATTAAAAGCATCATAATTAGAACATGGTAGTGGGGTACAAGACCCAAGAATAAGAATATCATTACTGATGTTGAGGAAATTTAAAAGAATTATGAATAGAGGAAATAGGATTCATTAAAGCCTCATCAGGGAAATATAGGGTTTGGTTGCAAATTTCCCAACATAGGGTGTAAGGAATGCACATGCCTCTCTTACTGATATCAATTACTAACTTTCACCACTTTTAATTGAGTCCAAGTTCCAGTTTGCCTATTTTCAATGTAATAACATGTATTAGAGTACATAATGCACATTAATGTATAGAAACCCTAATTTTAGAACTTTTTTGTAAAACTCAGATTTAGATTATAAAAATATCACCAATAAACTTATTAGGTTCTCCTGATCAAGAAAACATTTTTTTCTAAATTTGGAGCTATGATGAGTACACTAGTACATAAATGGGTTATAACGTCACTACCTGTAGGGTCGGCTTTTGCAAATAACCGACCTTATATGTCTAAAAAAAATGCGGGCACAACTTAAGACCTCTTGGGTCGGTTTTCTTAAAAAAACTGACCTTGTAGTGTAACTCTATAGGGTCGGTTTTCCAAATAACTGACCTTATATGTCTATAAAAAATGCGGGCACCATTTAAGACATCTTGTGTCGCTTTTCTTAAAATAACTGACCTTGTAGTGTATCTCTATAGGGTCGGTTTTCCAAATAACCGACCTTATATGTCTATAAAAAACGCGGGCACCACTTAAGACCTCTTGGGTCTTCGTGCGGAAAAAATTTGCTTGATTTTGGCTTCGTGCGTCGATCTATAGGGTCGGTTTTTCCAAATAACTGACCTTATATGTCTACAAAAAATGTGGGTTAGACATCTTGAATCCAGTTTGCCTTCACACATGTATAAGCACCTCTAGGGTTGGTTTTTTTCAAATAACCGACCCTAAAGGGCTCCTCGGTCGACAAATTCGTCGACTGAGATTAATTTTGGATCCAGTTAAGTTCACACATGTATAAGCACCTCTAGCGTCAGTTTTTTACTTTTAACCGACCCTAGAGCTCTTCTCGGTCGACGAATTTGTCGACCGATACCTCTCAGTCGACAAATTTGTCGATTGAGAAGGAGCTAGATTTCACGTGTATAAGCACCTCTAAGGTCAGTTTTTCCTTATAACCGACCTTAGAGAGATCCCTCGATCGACGAATTTGTCGATCGATAACCTCTCGGTCGACAAATTTGTCGACCAAGAAGGAGCCATATTTCACGTGTATAAGCACCTCTAAGGTCGGTTTTTCCTTATAACCGACCTTAGAGCTCCCTCAGTCGACGAATTTGTTGACCGATAACCTCTCGGTCGACAAATTAGTCGACCGAAAAGGAGCCAGATTTCACGTGTATAAGCACCTCTAAGGTCAGTTTTTCCTTATAACCGACCTTAGAGCTCCCTCAGTCGACGAATTTGTAGACTGATAACCTCTCGGTCGACAAATTGGTCGACCGAAAAGGAGCCAGATTTCACCTCTAGGGTCAGTTTTTTCTTATAACTGACCCTAAAGGGCTCCTCGGTCGATAATATTGTCGACTGACATGAATTTTGGATCCAGTTTAGTACTTTTCAAAACTTTATAAAGAATTGGGATCTCAATCCCTTGTCTCATTATTGGGAATTCACATCCCTCAATACCACCATCATCACATTATGGGTTATTTGTTAATCCACAAGCTCATCAAGGTGTATGCATCCAAAGAGAGGGACATCAAGATTGGAGGGATGACTTTTCAAAACTTTATAGCATTGGGATCTCAATCCCTTGTCTCATTGATGGTGAGTTTCCCTCACACTTTTCAACACAGACAACATCAAACATGTTTTGGACCTAAAATCACAAGTGAAGACAAGCACAATGCATCTTGTATTGAGCATTCCACCTTCATGACCCCATCTTGTAGTACATGTATTGCCTCATTAGTATTGGCTTATATCAGAAGAAAACAAACATCAAGGGGGTTGGAGGTCTAAGTGAACAATTCTTTAATAGACTATGTTGAATGACTATAGGGTAAATGTGGGTTATTTGTTAATCCACAAGCTCATCAAGGTGTATGCATCCAAAAAGGGGGACATCAAGATTGGAGGGATGACTTTTCAAAACTTTATAAAGCATTGGGATCTCAATCCCTTGTCTCATTGTTGGGAATTCAAACCACCATCATCACATTTGTTGGATCTGAGTATTCAAACCCTTAGTTCATCACTATACATGGTTATCACTTATCAGGTAACTATTACCTTCAGGTCATCTGACTAAGGTATTCAGGATACTTGTTACACAAGCATCTCACATAACTCACTAGTCATATTCAACTTCTTGTTGTCACCTCATGCAATACAAAAATAACATCACATACAAAAATAACATCTCACATAACATTATCCCATATTAGGGTTTTACACCACATCACCCTATATTAGGGTTTCACCTCTAATATATGGGAAGCATGTATAAGCACCTCTAGCGTTGGTTTTGTACTTTTAACCGACCCTAGAGCTCCCCTCTGTCGACTAATTTGTCAACCGATAACCTCTCGGTCGACAAATTTGTCGACTGAAAATGTGTTTGAGTATTTTTAAATAACCAAACACGGGCACCGCTTATCTTTAGCGTCGGTTTGTTTATTTTAACCGATGCTACAGGTCGAGTCTCTCCTTTAAAATGGCCGAAACCTAGTCTTTCTCCCCCACGAAACAAAATGTTCGTTCTTTTTTTATCTCCCGTGGCGTGGATACCTTTTCCACCGCAGATACCTTCTCTGCTTCTCTCCCGTGAAGCTCTTGCCACCTCTCTGTGCCGCCACAGCCTTGCCTCCTCTCCGTGAAAAGAGCTCGTCGTCGCCGCCTCTCCATACTTCCACGAAGGTCGCCGCCTCTCCGTGAAGGTCGTCTCATCCTCCACGAAGGTCGCCGCCATTTCCAAGTAAGGTAGCCGCTGTTTCCAAGTAAGGTCGCAGCCGTTTCCAAGTAAGGTTCCCGAGTTCGTTTCCGGGTTCGGATCCACCTTTCTTAGTCTTGGTAAGTGAGATA
Organism: Alisma plantago-aquatica; assembly: GCA_963693085.1. NCBI lineage: Eukaryota > Viridiplantae > Streptophyta > Magnoliopsida > Alismatales > Alismataceae > Alisma > Alisma plantago-aquatica. The sequence goes on along the minus strand of OY856413.1, from coordinate 296,205,179 downwards.
TGTCTCTTTTTCTTTGTTTTTCTTGTTGTTCTATCTTCCCCTCTCTTCTTCTTGGCTGAATCCATGACGTTCCATGGTGGAGCTTGAGATAATGGTTGAAAACATCTTCCACTCTCTTCTTCTTACCTTTTCAACATAGGGTTTGCTTCCTTTTTGGAGAAGGAACCAGCTTGGTGAAGAGGAGTGCCCAAGCTAGGGTTTCTTCCCCATTTTTCTTCAATCTACCTTGCTGTTTGGAGTTTCTACATCATCTCTAAGGTGAGTTATATAACTTTATCCATGATTATTTTTCACTCTTACGTTACATGTACATGATTTTGCCTTAACAATATTGATCCAAGTATAAAGATGTACCTTTACCTAGGGTGTGAGCTTGTATGATAGTTTTTTGTATCATCTTAGATGAACCCTACATCTTGTGCATGATTTTGTTGATGGAAGTGGTAATCATAGACTTTGTTTGCATATGTATAGCTTTTAATCTCTCAAAAGATGTACATTTCTAGGATTTCAAACTAATTTTTCCTCCTTATATTTCAAGCAATCTATCATTTTGTAAATTATGATGTGATTATGAATCATTTTTTGTCATGAATGTGTGGTTTTGAATGGTGTCGGTTGAGCATCAATGCTCCCCTCTCCCAGAATATATGAATATTCATTTCTATTTCAGTTTGAACGTTTCAGTGTACCCCTCGGTCGAACATTTTGTCGACCGAGGGGTACACTAAAATGTTTATTTAAATTTTTTGCATCAGTTATTCCAAAAAACCGACCCTGTAAACTCTCTCGGTCGACGAATTTGTCGACTGATAACCTTTTAGTCGACAAATTCGTCGACCGAGAAGGAGCCAGATTTCACATGTATAAGCACCTTTAAGGTCGGTTTTTCCTTATAACCGACCTTAGAGCTTCCTCGGTCGACGAATTTGTCGACCGATAACCTCTCGGTCGCCAAATTCGTCGACCGAGAAGGAGCACTAAAGTGGTTATTCAATATTTAGTGTCGGTTATTCTAAAAATACCGACACTGTAAACTCTCTCGGTCGAGAAAATTGTCGACCGAAAATGTGTTCGGTCGATAATATTATCGACCGAGAGTGTTTACAAGGTCGGTTTTTTTGGAATAATCGACCTTACAAGCTCCTTTTTTCTCGCCTGGGTCAGATTTTTTACAACCTTTTGTGTCGGTGTTTACTCTGTAAGGTCGGTTTTTTCTGGTCAAATAAACCGACGCTATAGAGCAAAGTCTATAGCGACGGCCACTTAGGCGTTGGTTAAAAAGTGACGTTGCAGGCTTAAAAAAATCGACGCTACAGACCATTCCTGTACTAGTGTTAAGACGTACTTTTATGGATTTTATGCATTAAAATCATTTTACAAAAATCACCCTTCATCAAACCACAAAATTAGACCTTGAAAATATTTTGAATAGATAGAGATTAATTTTCTAATTCCAAAACATATTTATTTATCAATATTGGATAAGAGGATTAAAAGATATAAATTTTTCAATTTGAACAAATTAGGAAATGACAAGTCAGAAATGTTTGAGAGAGAGAAAGAGTGAGAGAGAGGGAGAAAACACCACTTCACCCAAGATCAGGGTTGGAGATGCATAGGTAACCAAACTAGATCTTCTAGAAAATGTAAAATAGCAAGAAACCAAAACCCTAGAAGAACATGGTAAATAGAGATGGAGATCATCGATTTTAAACATAGAAGCATGACTTTTAAGCATGTAGTAAGCAACATATGGGAAGGGGGTTATAAAACTCACCTCCAGGAAGGTGGAAAGGTTCAATCAGCAAGGTTCCCAAGCTAGAGAGTCTATTTTCTCCAAAAAAAGATCATATCTCGAGCAAGAAGTACCTTCTCCACTTTAGAGGTGAAAAACCCTAGCAAAAGAACATGGAGATGAGGTGTTTAAGGATTTTAGGTGGTATTTCACCCTATAAGGCCATGGTTCCAACCTGGAAGAAGGTGGGAGGAAGACTAATAGCATGAAAAAGGGAACGGAGGAAACTTACTATTTTTGGTCGAAATCACTAAGAAGGAGCTTTAGAAACCCTAAATAGAGAAAATTTGAAACCCTAGGAGCCTTCTTCACCAAGGTAAGCACCCTCTTTTACCTTGGGATAACACCTTCATGGCCAAAAAAAGTAGGAATGATGCTCTAAGTTGGAGGAAAGATAAGGAGAGTAAGAGTTTTCAAATTGGGAGGTGGGTAGGGATAGACATGGCTTTATTTAGAAGGGGGAAAGCATGAGGTGTCTATGGGACTTTCCATGTGTCCTTAGCCTAAGGCTTTATGGCCATGCAAGAGGACAGCTCATAGAGGCTTCTCAAATATCATATGTCGGGTCTGAAAGTCCATGGAGACTTCTAGGCCATCCCCACCGTCCTCCAATCAAAGAAATAACCTCATTGGTTGATAGCTTTTAAAGAAAAGCTCATTTATAAGAGGGTAATACCTAAAATTCCCTTGGAGAGAAACACCTTCAAACTAGGGTGCAACTAGGTGTCACATGGTTTAAAATCTCAAGAATGGTAAGGGAATATTTAAGGATTATAATGCATGTGTTAATTTGTGAAGAAAACCTCCCAATTGGTTAAATTTCATAATGCCTAGTTTGGGTAAGAACTTCTTAATTCCCGGTAATTAATGTAGTGTGTGACAGCTTGTTCCATATTATGTGGAACTGATAACTGCCATTTCGTAACTGGTTTCATAGAAACTATAGTCATTTATAATCACACTGATATTTTAGGTACTTATAAATGCCAGCTTCTTCCTGTATTTCATCCTCCTACCTCCAGTGTCAGGCTTCTCACAGCATGGGTGTCTATAAGATTTCTTTCCCAGTCACCTTCCTACCGTATAAAAAAAAGCAATGACAATTCTGAAGTCTTCACACAAACGGCCCCTAAAAGTTGAGAATGTACCTAAAACTACATAACTTGCACAAACAACATCCAAATCAAATCAAATTTGAAACTTAGGCTCGTTTTATGTTTTCAAATCACATCACAAAGTTATATTAAGGTTTAGAACACCTAACTAAGGTCCTTAAATAGACTTTGACTGAGGTATTTGTGCATAAACCCTTTTATTGGTACAAATAGTGAATAAATGTTCACCATACCCTATAAATTCCACTAATTAGACATCAAGGACATAAATGACATAAATGAAAGGGAAACTTGGGGAAAAGGTTTATATGGATATTACATATGAGATTCAGTATGTTACAAATTTGTAATATTGCAGTGTACAATATTCTAGTGGTCCAAGATCCAAAACAATTAAGTCAATACCCAACCAACGTTGGCACTCATGACCAATTATTAAGGTAGGCAACTTTTACCAATTGCATCATATGAAATTCTTGGATAGATGATATGCACAACTCCTTGTCATGATCATCTGCATGTATGCCGACATAATAATAATGCACCTGCTTGGTGGGCCCACATTGCTACATACCCTTCCACGAGATAGATGACACACCTCCCTTAGGGATCCCATGCTTGGTCGATCAAGCTTTTCATGTGTGCCACTTTTGTAAAGCATCTAAGAATTAATATTTAATTGAGGTGTTTTATATATAAGTACATATACATATCCAATCACCACATACTTATAGTACGTATCATATACATGATATAACCATAAATGAGAACATACAATAATAAACACACAAGTGATGGTTTTGGCCATACTAATGTAATTTCTTAGAGCTACAAGGAATTACTACCACTTAGGATCCACATCATATGCAACTTGTTGTTGGCAAAGAACTTTGCTCTAACCAATCTGGGTGGATTGGTTCAAACCTTGAACCGGTCAGCTCACCTCCTAGTCGCTCGACTGGGCTCTTGAAATGGTCATCCGGTTTTCAGGTCTAAGAAGCGTTTGGACACCTCTAGTCGAGTGGTTGGGACATCAGTCGATCGGATCATCCTCCTATCGTCTGGGCTTCCTCGGTCCTCCAGTTGATCAGGTCGTCTCATGAGTCGGTCATTTTGCCTTTATGAAGATTAGCATCCCACGTCGAAACATAAACTAAAACTATCCTATTTCTTATTACATTGTAATATGGAAACCTCAAGTTACATTCGAGGGGAAATAGGAAGAAGACCATTAATTTACATTTGGAAGGAAGAGAGAGAATCAGTACACAGATCGAGCAACAATAGGAACAAAAAACTAGAACCATGCACACATAGATCTAGGGTTGTGAATTGCATATATATATATATATATATATATAGAGAGAGAGAGAGAGAGAGTTAGGCTAGAAATCACTTGAGTCTACAGATCACACCGTACACCCTAATGGTGTTTGCCTATCTAGACCATATATTTTCTAAATCTAATCCATTGATCTTCATTGTTACAATAATAATAGACCACATACAAAATTTGAGCCCATTTAGATGAGTGCAAGTCACTCATCCAAGGGAAACAAAATCGACATACATAACTAATTTGAAATACATAATTTTTGCATCTTTTAGATGCATGACCTATAAGTGTCCAAATGAGCTCAAATTTATTTTATAGTATGTTCTTAAGATATCTAAGAAGATCAATATTTTATATTTCTAAAATAATTGCTCCATGATGGAAAATGATTGAGGTGTATGGAGTCTCTGGTACACTCAAGTGTATTCTAGCTTCACTCTCTCTCTCTCTCTCTCTCTCTCTCTCTCTCTATATATATATATATATATATATATATATATATATATATATATATATATATATTAGTTTGTAGAGCGTATGTGGAATTTAATCGGATATGCACATTAATCATTTTATTCACATCATATGTAATAAAAAATGAAAATTGAATCCAATCATATAAATTTAGATCCCAGATACACCGTAAATTGACGTGGTTCTCATACCACTGTTAGGAAATCGGGGGCAAATATAGGCAGCAAAAACAAAATTTAAATGTCCATCTCCCATAATAGCAAGACTACATCAACAACAATATATCTAGGAAGGAAGGCTTTGTAAGGTTGTACATGGTCTTAGATCAAGTCCGTCGACATTACCCTTACAGTAGCATCGTGCATCTTCTTCTTCAGGTAGCAACACTATCCTTCAGTAGAAGCACTCAAACAGTAGAAGCAATTTAACAATCGTCACAAACAGACTCCTCCATGAATGATGCTTGATGATGTCCTCCAAGCAGCATACGACAACCTCTCGCCTCTAGAGTAGTCCACATAGACCATCGAGAACTCCACGTTGCGCTACCAGAGCCAACGGGAAGGAGTTTTCCCCTTTTGTCAGCGTACTAGTCACCGACATGATATCCTACAATTGATGCTCAGTTGTTCTCTCCCTCGCTATCCTTCCCTTTAATGGGTAGAACTTGCTCAGTCTCTCTGTTGGAAACAAGAGAAGATAAAAATTGTCCGAGCAATTGATCTCAATTGTGTGTGTAGGGAAGCCCCCAATAGCCCTCTATTTGTAGGAGGGGTTAGGGTCTGGGTTTCCAGTTGATGTGGGAGTAGAAGGGTCTAAAATCATGAATCTTCTAGAACTTGCATAGCGTGAAATGGTTGGTTCACACACCCAAATGCTCATATCATGAGTGAGATGGTCATCTCTCTTAGTGAAATAGTTGTTTCTCAAGTTTCTTGTTCTGAATCACATTGGTATTCAATGCATATTTAATGTTGAACATGACATCAAAATCAATCCTTGTTCCAATCAAATTGGAAACTGAACTGGGTGACCTGAAAAATGGACCAGTCGTCTCACATAGTGAAATAATCGTTTCATGTTGTGATACGGTAGTTTCATAAGTGATATGGTCGGTTCACTTATCCTATTTAGGCAAAGTTCAACAAATATTGATTCTAATTGACCTGACACTCCAACTGATCCTCTCAACACTTGAACTGATTGGTTCAGAATCCAGTCAGTCAATTTTGGACCTTAGTTGTTTAATTGAATACCTAAACACCTTTAGAAATCAAATTAAACATCATTCATGAATATACTCCTTTAATCCAAGTGTATCCTATGCATGTGACCCTATAGGTCTAGAATTACGTTGGCAGTGAATGTTCATAACTAACTTATGACATCACAAGCAAAGAGTGGTGCCTAGTCACACATAATTGCTATCCAAGAATTTTAGAGAGTTGGAGAACAACTTCAAACTATAATATGTGATCTGTGTTACAATGATCATATAGTTCATTTGTCTTTGATATCCAGATTGAACTCGAGGCATGGAATCATCATCCTCTCAACATTCAATCCATGTTCCTCAAACTACAACAGACTGTCTAAGATGTGTGTTAGTTCACATATCATATATTGAATCACATGAGCATGGTCATACATTTCTCAGTCTTGCTTATCAAGAGGCCATGGACATCAAACTCATGTAGGAGGGACAAATCCCATCTACATCACTCACACTCAAATCCCCATGTGTCACAGATGCCCAATCATCACCTTTATGGCAATCCTTATTTCAGGGTTACATTTGATGATGTCAAAGTATATCAAATGACATGTGATGAAATTAGTGACTTCGGGTATAAGAATCACAATCACCAGTATCACTATTCTGACTACCATTCCGTAGTCTCCATGTATCACTCTCATGGTCGATACGTCTGATACATTGTTCTCTAACATGTATCCATGTGAGTGACTTGATATCATATATCATGACAAATGAGACTCTGTCATCAGTCAACACACACACTAGTTTTATGTATTATTGTTGTCTATTTTTCTTCCATAGTAATATCTGACTAGGGGCATAACAAGAATGAATATACTCTTAGCATCTGTATGATCTCATTTTTCAAGTCACATCTTTGAAGACATACGTCATTGAGTAACATCATTCTTTAGACATCTACTTACATTTATGTCATCTTCTTTTTGAAAGATGTAGAGATCATATTGTATTCATCCTGCTCTCTACTGCGGGCCAAATGTTTGCAAAGACAACATATAGATTACTAGTGAGCCATAGGGGCACATCACTATGAAAAGTAAAAGCAGCACTAGCATGAATAGAAAAATGAACAATACTATCAGCTACAATGTTATGCAATCTAGGAATATGAGAAATGGAAGGCTGGCCGACATCCTCTTGGAGCCTCTGGAGTCAACGCATGTGGGGGGGAGAACATGGTTATTTCGGATGCTTCCTTCGTGGTAATGGATACTGTTGCGGTAGCATCAGATAGAATGGTGGGAGAGTGCCATCCTGTGATTTTGTAGAGCTCCAAAGTGCATATAATACCTTGAATCTCTGCATCCAATGCCGAACTGGCATGGCTGGGTGACCCGTGGCCCAGGAGAAAACTTCCATGGCTGTCAACAACATGAATGCCAATTCCGGCTTGAGAAGAAACAACATTGTAAGAGGCATCCACAAACATAACAATGCTCCTAAGAGTAGGAGGATATCGGACATGGCTGCATACTTTGGTGGTCGTCGATAGGAGCGTCGGGGTTGCCATGATGGCTTGAGTCCTATCTTTGATGAAGGAGATCTGTTTGAAAAGAGGTTGCACCTTCATGTTGTGTATGAATTCATTCCTTTGGGTCCATATTGCCCCACAAGCGACCATAGGTAGTGTAGAATGGATATCAATGCACTTGGAGGAGAGAATGCCAGCGATCCAGTCATCCTCAGAAAGAAGAAAGAATGAAAGGGCTACTTGGCATGCAACCCAAACTTCCTTGCTAGAGATGCAGTCACAGAGCGAATGTACCAGCGTATCGCAGGCGTTCGAGCATATCGGGCATGTGTCATCAATAGGAATGTGCCGTCGGGATTTCTCCATGTTGGTGAGCAGTGCTTTGTGGTTCAACATCCAAAGAAAAGTATGAATGCGAGGAGGAATTGGCAACTTCCATATGGTAGTCGATTTTCCAGGCAAGGGCAGGGCAAAGTCCCTATGTATCCAGTGGTAGGCCGCCTTGGCAGTAAGAAGGCTAGAGGGAGAATCAGGCCATTGGCTAGTGTCCTAGCCTGATGTCGGGTCAGGAGGGTAAATGTGCTAAATATGCGGCCAATACTTGCTTGAAAGATAGGTGTGGATGAAGTCCCAATCCCAGCCATTGCCATCCATGCCCATGGCCGAGACTTTAAGGTCATTGAGATCCGACGGTGGTGCAAAGGTAGGTTCAAGCTCTTTGATGGATAGTCCATGAAGCCATCTATCAGACCAGACATTTGTAGAAACACCATTGTTGATAGTCATTATTGAGGCATGTTGAATGGAAGGCATGTGCTTCTTAATAAAGGCCCACACAGAAGAACAAGGCTTCTTAATAGGGACGTCATTATGCATGTATTTGTCACGCATCACTCGGACCCATAGGACATTTCTATTATTCATGAATCGCCAGACATTGCCAAGCATAAGGGCTATATTTTGTGACCGTGCATCCTTGATGCCTAGGCCGCCCTCAGATTTTGCCAAGGTCACCTTTTTCCACGAGACCAGGGAGAGGCTGTGATGTGACCTACTACCATACCAAAGGAAATTCTTGATGTTCTTGTTGATGTCGTCACACAGGACAGGGGATAGCTACACCGACTACATATTATAGCTGGGAATGGATAGAAGAGTAGATTTTGCAAGGGTGATCCTACCTGTAAGGGATAGCTGGCGTATTGACCAGCTTGTCATGCGATCCTTAATGGTATCAACAATCATAGCATGAGTAGATTTATTAACACGGTGATGAAGAATCAGAACTCCCAGGTAGCGGCCCAAGTCACTAGAATAATGAATGCCAAGGCGTCCACAGAAACCATCTCGGACCTGTCTTGAAGTATTAGGTGAGAAGTAACAATAAGATTTGGTCGTGGATACCCTTTGCCCAGATACATGTGCAAAGGCTTGCAGAACTTTGTTAATAGATTTAGCTTGCCCAACGGAAGCCTCAGCCAACAAGAGAATATCATCAGCAAAGAAAACGTGTGAAAGATGCGGCCCATGCCTAGAGAGGTGAATAGGCTTCCAGTCACCATGATCAATGGAAAGAGAGATGGCTTGGCTAAGTCTCTCCATGCATAGAACAAAATTATATGGGCTGATGGGATCACCTTGGCGAACGCCTTGAGATGTTTTGAATGACTCCAGAGGACAACCTTCCCAAAGAATTGAAGTATTGCCCTTAGTAATGATTTGCATGATCAGATTTACTAACAGTGTCGAGATGTCGGTCTTCTTGAGGGTGTCATGGATAAAAGCCCAGCTCATTTTGTCAAACGCTTTAGAAAGATCTAGCTTAATGCAAGCTAGTGCCTTGCCACTATGTTTCATGTGCATGGTGTGAATAACCTCCTGTACAAGAATGATATTATCTGTAATGCGCCTACCAGGGAGGAAACTAGACTGAGTTTCAGAAATCCAGCCATGTAAAAGGGGCTTGATGCGCTCCACAATGATTTTAGAAATCAACTTGAAGCAAGTGTTGTTGAGAAAAATAGGGTGCAGGTCACCGCAGGTTTGGGGCTGCCTGATCTTCGGAATCAGGCACATGTGAGAATCAGCAATGCGGTCTTCAATGATTCCAAGAGAGAAAGATTCCTGGATTGTACGAATGAAGGATGGTCCAATAGTGACCCAATGCTTTTGAGAAAAAGAGTTACAGATGTCGTCGGGTCCAGGAGCTTTGTTGGGCGCCATCATGAACATGGTGCGCCTGATCTCATCCGCCGAGGGAGTGGAAGTGAGGGCACGTTTCTTGACATCAGAAGGATGGTTGAAATTTCCAATGAAGCCTTCGACAACAGCACTGGTGCGAGAGCTGGGGCGTGGGGCAGTCATCAAGTCAAGGAAGAAGCCACGTACATGCAACCGCAACAAGGATGGGTCCTCCACCCAGTTGGCAGCATCATCTTTGAGGCATGTAATCTTGTTGAAGAGGTGACGGCCTTTGACGTAGGTATGGAAGAATTTAGTATTTGCATCGCCCAGGCTAAGCCAGTTTATGTTAGCCCGCTCACGCCAATCCGCCTCTTCTTGAATTAGAATGTTGTTGTACTCATCTTGCAAATGCTCCATAGTAAGGTCAGAATTAACATGAGAGAGAGTGCTAGTAGATACCTGGATATTATTGATGTGTCGCGGGACTTTGTTCTTACTTTTGTTGTTGGAGGCTTGGAGTTGGTGTCCCAAGCAGAAGCAGCAGCACATAAAGTAGGGAGAGCCTCCAGGAAGTTTTTTGTCGAGTCCCAAGATTTAAGAACGATGTCTTTGAAGTCGGGAGTCAGCGACCAACTGCCTTTGGTGTGGAAGAAACTGGGGCGGCCATGACGGTGCGCAGTGTCATGGATGAGGATCGGGCTATTGTCGTTGTAGAGCCTCGGAAGAACGGAGACAGAAGTATCGTTGGCCATGGAAAGCCAACTGTCGTTGGCAATGACTCTATCAAATCTTTCCAACAACTGGAGCCTTTTGAAAGTGAAGAAGGGGCCACTAGCCTTAATGTCCGCCAAGCCAGTGTGCATGAAAAAAGAATTGAATTTCCTACTAGAGCGACAATCAAAGGAACGCCCATTTTGTTTTTCTGAAACATCGAGCATGGTGTTAAAGTCGCCAAGGACCGCCCATGCACCAGAGATAGTGCAAGAGATGTCCTATAAGCATCTCTAAAGAAGGTCCTGCTTGCAAGGATTGGGGGAGCCATAGACGAAAGTCAGGTGCCAAGTATTGTTAACACAGCAATGGATGAATTGTTGGTGGTTGAGGACAATGTTGATGGAGCAGCGAGCATCATCCCACATCACTCAAATACCACCAGAGAAGCCAATGGCCTCAACTCGGTGAGAAGAAGAGAAACCCAGTTGCTTGATGATGTTGTCGGCCTTGGACCCACTAATATGTAGTTCAACAATGGCCATGATGTGGAGACGATGTCTTCTTTTAAGATCCTTGAGGAGACGAATTTTCTTCTTAAAGAAGGCACCTTGAATATTCCAGCAAAGAATGTTCAGCATTAAATAACAGATAGGGGAAGAGATATGGGCAATTTAGGTAATTGCCACACAAAGGCCGACGGATTGATCATCGCCAACCATAGCATCATCTGGAGGTGGCACCGACTCGTTGTTGAAGTCAATGGCACGCCTAGCATCTGGACCTTGTTCTAGATTGCCTACTAACTGGACAAGCTTTCCTTTCTTCCTTTCTCTCCCAGGGTTGACAGTCTGGTAAATCACTCTCCTATTTCTGAGAAGGACTAAATTGCCTCCTCCTCTGTCGCCCCATTGGAAGAGGCGCTAGAATTCAACATGGATGGTATCTGTGGCTGTGAACTGAAACGTGGGATCGTTCCCCATCTCATTCATCCTACCCACGTAAGTGATCGTATACTAGCGTGACGCTTGTGTTATTTGGTTTGTTGGTGACACCTTCTGCTGACGAGGTCTTGGGTGGCGCAGCTCGTCCGACACTGGCCTGGCTTGCTTGTTTCTGCAGCTTTTCCCTTTGAGTTCTCCTCTTCTGTTTCTTAGATTGGGATGTTTGCCAGTCGCCCTCATCGTCCAGTCCTTCTTCAGGCGGCGGGACATCAGTAGACTTTGGTGGCTCAACTACCTACTTACTAGAGTCGTCATTGCCGTCTGCTAGGCCTATTTTCTCGCGAGATGGCTTCTTTGCTGGAGGGGGGGCGTCATTCTGGATTTTTTGCATGGATTTGCGGAGTGTATGCAGTGGTATTCAAGAGGGTAGGACCAGACGAAGACGAGGGATCCACAGGGACGAACGGCATGACAAAAGTGTAGTCTTTATCCTCATGCCCAACCATGCCGCACTTCATGCAAACAGTTGGCAAGTTCTCATACTCGAGCCTATAGTATTCGCCATTAAGGAATATAGCTGGCAATAGAGGCTTGACAATATCCACCTCTACTGCTATCCTAGAAAATTTTCCGCGATGCCCAGATAGAGTTGTGGTGTCCACTTTAATCATTTTCCCCACAATGTCTCTGATACTGGATAGTAGCTCATATTGGTAGAGGAATATAGGAAGTTCATGGGATCCTTACCCAAACCACAAGTTTGCGAGGTATGTGATCCGTAGGATGGAAGGCTACATACTAAGATTGGACAGAAAGATAGTTCCCAAATATCATCCATGGACCTTCCGTTAGAGCACGGACATAGTATCATGGTTGCTTAATTGAATGATGTAATAACCCAATTCAAGGTCTACCACACAGAACTGTTCCGTTAACCTCCATAGAGACATGATGTGGTTGACAAGAGCTGTGAATCCCACATTGATCCCGATGACCTTGATCATGACTGTGAATTTCCATGGCTCTAGAAGTGGCGGCAGGGCATCCGGGTTCACCGTGATGCGTGGAAGGGTGCCATTGTGGTCGATCTGGATGTCATCTACTTTAAGGATGTCCGGCGACGCAGGCCCAACCAGCGGTGGGGGACTGTCTGAACGACTGGAGACTGCATCTTGGTAGGAAGCTTGATTACGGGGATGGGTAGATGGCCTCTCTGACACGGCAACAGGGTCCTCGACCATGTCTTCAGCGCTGCCATCCGACGTCGGAGGGGGATCATCTTCTAGTGGAACCGACACGTTCACATAACTCCCTGCACTGGTGATGCGGACAACATTAAAATAACCTCTCCCTGTGTCGTGGTCGTCGCGGCCGCCGATGCCACCTCCACGCATGCGTGAGACACAAAAGATCGCCTCGTAGAGAACCCTAGCCGATGGAACATCTATGTCATCTTCTTATGACTGAGACAAACATAATAGGCGGAATTACCTTTATTATTATCAAATCAAGTATCTAATGCCACATTCCGGTCATCATATGATTGGCTCTCTGGGCGTACATACCAACATAGTCATCATAAAATCAAAGGAATTAGCCAATGTAGACCTTTAATCAACATATATAAGGGTGATGTATGAATTCCTTCATAGTTTTAAGACCCAACATGACCCCGACAAGTGGGAAGAATTAGATTTCTTCATTACTTTCCACCAATTGGAAATTGAATACATGCTCACTTTTTGGAAATTTTGTAAGCACAAGGGATTCCTTTATGGGAAGATCATCCACATCCTATCAAAGTTTGATACAGATTCATATAATTCCCAGATCATTGATGTAGAAAACTATAATGCATGTCTACGCAAACCTCCCGCCTTCGAAACCCCATCTTCCCTTACATTCATTGTCTTTTGAGATACATGTTTGTTTATAAAGAAGGAAACATAAGGGGTTGTATCGATAACTAACCTAATTCTATTTTGGGCCATGTTAAATGACTATAAGGTGAAGGTAATATATTTCTTGATTCATAACCTCAATAAGGTTTAGGATGCAACCAAGGGGTACATCATGATTATAGGGTAGATTTCCTAGCTTTCCATATATCTTAAAATTCCATGTTGACAACCTTGAGAAACTCCATGGTTTGAGTAAAGTTGACCACACAATGTTGATTTCTTATGGTATACTTATGCATGATTCAAATGATTGTAAGATGTTTTTATAGTATTCATGTACATGGATATAATGTTATGACCGCATCTGAGCTTAATTGGTAAACTAGGGTTTACCTGGATGATTATATGCTTAATTGGATTGATCATTTCTTAAATCTAATTAATGATGATAATTCAATTATGATGTTTTAAACCTAATAAGAACATTAAGTGTTTTATTGTTTGAGAAATTAGGGTTTGAGAAATATAAACCCTAGTTGGCTGAAATTAGGGTTTTGACAGTACATGAGTATGAAATTAGATCAGGATAGCAGTGTGGTAAATGATTTTTCATATTTTCTACAAATTTTGTGTTTAATTTAATTTTGGATATGATATTAATAACTCAATCATGCATATTGGAGAAAAATTTTAGAATATTTGAGTGTTCTTTGAATGTGGTTCTCGGTCGAACTATACTTCGACCAAAATGCTGACAGAGTGCTTTTTAGTAGTGTAGTGTTTTATTTTTATTTATTTATTAGTAACTCCAAATGATCTGAAATTTTAACCTAAGATCTAAAACTCAATTATAAACAAGATGTAAAATTTTCATAATTTTTAGATGTGTTTAGACCATATCAGTAGACGAATTATAGGAACTGGCATTTCTACAGAATTTTTGATAGCAGTGCACTATTTGATTTTTAATTATTTAATGAAAGCTTGGAATTATCACAAATTTTAACTAAATTATAAACAACATGATAAATTCTCATAATTTTTTGAAATGTTTTATCTCTAAAATACACGAATTCACAGAAACCTTTTTATGATAGAAAAATCTGCTAAAATAAGAAAAAGTTTAGTGAGGGGTCAATGTGCAATTAACCCAAGCAGCTCAATTGCTCTATATGGTCAACCTAACACACAAGGAGCTCTCATAATTCGTGATTCAATCTAGAGAAAATAAATCCTATAGGGAGAGAGAGAGAGAGTTAGGGTTTGAGTGGAGAAATTGATGGAGATGCTGACATAGAGTTTACGGTCTGAGGAATGATGAAATCATGTAAGTTTAGCTTCTTTGGATATAGTTTCATGTTGAATCTTCTCTCACATGTCAAAATTCCGTCCCTCCTCTGATTTGATCCAAAATAGTATCAAAACTTCCCCTTTTCTCACTCTTTCTTCATAATCCCTCATTTTTAGGGTTTCCGAGTTGAAAGGAAGAAGAATTGGGTGAATCGCTAGGGATTCGATATTGATTCAAGATTTTCAGATATGGGATACATTTTTTAAGGTGTTTTTACATTTTAGGGTTAGTGGGAACTTCCTTTAAATATAATATTGCATGAAATTTGGTTAAATTAACCATAATCTTTAATTGCTTAGTATGCGACTACAAACCCTGAATTGTCTATTTGTTTGAAGTTGTTGCAAAATGATATGAAATGGATTCTTCCTTTGTTTGAATGAATTTCAGATGATAAAATAATATTATAAATGTATACAATGCATTCTAATGAGAATTCCCTAAGTATTCACAGAGGTTATAAGAGTAAACTAAAATATAGAGAATTTGTCTATGACTGAAATTTGTTGTATAAGTAAATAGAGAAAGTTGCTTATCTAGATCTCCTTGGTTTTGAATGATTGTTTATCTAAATTCATAGTACATATATGTCAGATACTATCTTGGATTTCATTTAAAGTGAGTAGTGTTTGTATGGTATCTCAGTGAAGAGGGTGAAACCCTAGATGCAAGGAAAGTTGGATATTTGCAAATAGATATCGTGAAATCCATTTGAAGGGATTTTCTTGACATGTTAGAATTTATTCATTCAATGCTATTATTGATGCATGATATCCCAGTGAATGGCATGGAAACCCAAATTCAGCTCAGTTCTAAGGTTTCATACATATATTGATTTTATATGATTTGTTGATAGTAGTCTTTATTCAGTGAATGTTTATGTCGCATGAAATCTTTATGGGACCCATGGGAATAAGTTGTTGGCTAGTGAGAGGTGACAAGATGTGTGATGGCCTTGTGAGCCATGAGAATACTTGTACAACTAGTGAAATGAAAACCTTAGTCTAAGGACTTAAAGGTAATGGTTACCTATTACAGAGGTAACAATGTTATGTGATGATCTAAGGGTTTGAATACCCAGATCCAGTAATTATGATAATGATGTGAAGGGATGAGAGTTCCCAGTAATGTGATAAGGGATTGAGATCCCAGGTATCATGTCTTGTAAAGAGTTGAAAAGTATGCGATAGATGTATTACACCTTTCTTTGTAGCATTTGTTGTGATTAAATGAAACCCTAAGGGTAGGGTGTTCAATGAATCAAGTATTGTGATATCAATATTCTCAGTTATTATTAATAATTCATGTCATGATAAGTAATTAACTCTTAATTGAGTTATGAGATGCACAACTCAAGATTTGGGTTGATATGCACGTTCTTTGAGAAATTACAGATAAGTTGCAGGTGCTATTGACGATTACTCATATGTCAAGTAATTAACTCTTATCAGTGTAATAAGATGATAAATTACACGATTCTAGTGTGTATGTGCCAAGTGGACATGTAATCTGTTTATTTAAGAATTTTAGTCTGCCTGCATGTATAGTATGTTGATTACTCAGTATATTACAGTGTTTGAATATACTGCTCTGCCAACTTTAGAATGATATACATGTTGTATTATAACTTCAAATAAGTAGACGTGACACCATAGAGATACCAAAGTAAAGTATAAGTAAGAGAAGGGTACAATGTAGAAAGAGCTTTCTAGGAATAATAAAATAATAGACTTAAGAGCCCTGAACACCGTAGAACCCCTATGTGAGGTCTGCGCCTTAGGGGTGAAATGACCTAACCATGGAAACGTCCAATATACGGGGGTCAGAACGTGCTATCAGGTAGCACGGGGGACGAAGCCCTAGTGGAAGTCTCCTTAAGTTATAGTTTGCAGTGTCCAACATCAACTAGAAGTCCTGGTGGCACTAGAGTACAGAAAAACCAAGAGGTGGCTTGACTCTCTGCATGTGTGCTCAGGTTAGAGGAGGAGTCCAGTTTAGGCCAGAGAGCCATTTCCCTATTGCAAACCAGGAGAGTAGTCAGACTTAGCATTTCCCGGGCGTTTCTGCTAAGTCTTGTATGGTGTGATCATAGTGCACTAAGAGTCTTCATATGTAGAGTACACTACATATGATCAGGGCAGAATAAAATGAATGAGAGGTCAAACAAGTGTGTATAGTTATTCAATTATTTTTTGTATGTTTCTGAATTATTAGTTCTCTTTATGATCGATCAAGCATTTCATATATTGATTCACTCTTATAGATATTTAGAGTATCTTGCCATATTTATGATTTTCAATTATTAGACTCTTTAAAGCTTACTGCTATTATAATTGATATCAATTGCTCAAAAGTATATCTGTAATTATATCAGTGCTTTAGATTGTTTCTTTGAAGTACTCGTTCACTGAGCGAGTAGGCTCACCCCTCTACTCACATTTTTTTAGGGAAATCACATGGACTTGAAGAAGATATCATTGCATAAGAGTAGATCTGCCACAAGAGTTAAGTCTGAGTATAGTTAAGTTCAGTCGGTCATTGTCACTCTAGGTCCTTGTAAAGAAATAAGAGAGAGTTGTAAATGATGATGTATAACATTATTCCTCTTTTAGCAATATGTGTGAATCAGCAAGTCTTATGTGCTTAAGAGTATGAGGAACATAATGAATGTTCATACATGCATTTTTACTGTTGAAATCAGATTAGAGAAATCAATGTTTAGATTCCCTTGTAAAGTTGGTTAATGTTGTTCAATGCGAGAAAACAAAGAGTTTTGGAAGAGAAGAAAAAGTTAAGGGTGATCTTTGTATTATGTTAAATCCTCAATTTATGCCCTAATCTCATTATTAGTGAGAATTGTGAGATCGGGGTATAACAACTTGGTATTAGAGCTTAGGTTGAGTTGTCAGGGACCATTAAGTTAGTAAGTTAGAGTCATAAGTGTGGCAGATAGGAGATGTTATGATGTTAGCTCTAGGGATTTGAGTATTTGGATATCCTGGCCCGGTATCTGAGTACTTGGATTAACCAGTATCAAGATACTCTGTCTATTCTTTCATGTATACCCTAGCCAGGTATACAATGGAAGGATGGGCTAGAGTGGAATCCTAGAAATATTAGGGTTAGAAATAAGATAAGTAACATGAATTAAGAGCATAAATATAAAATGAGATAGAACTTTCATTTCATATTGTTGTTTTATTGGAGATGAATAGAAATGCTCTTATATGTTTGAATTTAGATATTTAGTATTTTGAAATATATATGGGTCTTTAAGATTTGTTGTACATTATGCAGTTGTAGCATTTATTGATTACATTCTTTGTATCAAGTAGACTAGAAATGATCTTTTATTGAACTTTCCTAAGTGGATATTCTTTCCACATGTTTGAGATTAATAGGAGTTGGTTAATCTTAAGTAGCTCTTGGCTTCAGTACTGCATGTTTGGCCTGGTTCGGCTAGCATGATGCATTAATGGGATCTAATGACTCCTATTAACAATATGATAAGAGTTGACTCTGGATAAATTAGACCCACATCATAGTGAGAATGTACATACACTAAGATGTTGAAACATATGGGATAGATTAGAATAGCTAAGAATCAGTTGGAACTGATGTCTGAGACCCAACTTTTGGGGCCTCATATGAGAAATCCTTAATTGGGAATAAAGGAACACGACGTAAGGTTCATATTAAGTTTAATGATTAATATTATATGAACTCTAAATATGAAATAAGAAAAAGATATGAGAAAAGTATGTAAGGGCCAAGGTAGTAAGAATCAATCATGAGGAATGGATTATATAACTGAGTACAATGTTTTTATGTACTCCAAAGCAAATGAAAAATAGAAGAAAAGAGTTAAGTATACGATAAGTAAATATAAGTGAAGAGTCTTCATAAGAGTTAAAGTAAAGTGAATTAGATAAATATGAAAATCATAAGACTAGGATAAGAAACTAAGTTAAAACAAAGATAAATGTTGGAAATGATGAGCTTGATTAAGGAATGAGGGTTATGATATAATTGAGAGCATGGAATGTATACCTTTATTAATAAGTTTAATACATGCATCCTTACTACCTTTGGATTCCAAGTCTCTATAGAACAACAAACTAGTTTCTAAAAAAAAGAACAAAAGTGTAGCTTAACAAAATGAATAAGTTATACAAAGGTAGACTATACTCAGGAAGGAAAAACTTGATATAAGAGAAACTATGTTTCACCCATGCATGAGCCGTTTGATTTAAAATGAAGGATATGTAATGTATTAAACATGAGTTGAAACTAGTAGAGAGATTATCGATTTAGAATTTCAACTTCACATTAGTAGAAGGATAAAAAGAAATATGTGCAACATGGTATAGATGATCATACACATGAATAAGCAACATGATCATAAGAGAAAAGTAGAAGTTAAAGATAACAGGTGGAAGAGTAGTATATGGTAAGAGGATTATGGAAAGTAAGGAAGTGTTTGAAACATGGTGGAGTAATATATATTATAAAAGAAAGAGGTTAGGAGATTCAATCAAGTGCTAGTTAGTCAAGTATCCTTATTGATAACTAATTAAACCTACATATGACAAATGTATTAATGGGATGTTTGAAGATAAGAATTCTAAGTCTCAAAACCTTCTTCTCTTCCATATATTACTTAATGAGAGAAATTTGGGAATGAAGTGATAAGAAAATGAATCATATCTAATGCATAACCACCATGGTAGAGGCATCTAGTGAATGTAATAATGACACACAATATGATGATGAAACCCTAGAAGGGTAAATTGAGAATGTAATATATCTGAATGGCCAATTAAGATGAAGGAAATTCAATTGATAAGATAAGGAAGACCTTAGTAAAAACTTGTGAGATCCAAAGTTTGAATTTCAAATTAAGGGAGAAAAGTCACACCACAATAACGACATGCTACTGATAAAGGCCAAACTCGAGAATGTTTAGAGTCGTAGTAGTTCAAGTGAAACGTCTATTTCGAGAAAACAAGATTAACTAATGTGGAAGCGTTCACTAAGCATCGGATTACCAGAAATCACTAAAAATTTTAAACTTTTTACAAAGAGATCCTTTAAAGGTAAAGCTTTCTCATAAAGCAACATGATAAGTTGTTTACAACTGATCCATCAGTAAAACTCTGTAAGGCAAGATACAAAAGTCTCTAAGGACTGGACCAAAAACTCGAAAGCACTAACTATTACTCTGAGGACCTGAGAGTACAGAGATGACATATAGGACTCTAACACTATCTACACATGACATAGCAGCCAATGCCTCCACCTGAAGCTTCACTGTTGTCCTTGGTACTGCTGATGTTGCCCTTCACCTATTGAAGGATTTCTGCCTCCTCGCCCACGTCCACCTAAAGGTTGAAATCTACGGGGTGAGACAATTATAAAAATCGTCCCAGCGAGAGATATAACTCTTCGCCAGAAGCATAATTATTGCAGCAATAAGAGAATAAATGTACACAAAGAAGTTATGTATATTTGAGAGTAGTTAAAACAATGTTTAACAGATTAAACTATTCTTTCTACTAAAAGCAATGCAACTATAAATTGATAAAATCACATGTCACTTATCACATCACTAACTCCCTTCAGACTTGGATCATATATCCATTGCCTGGCATTATTATTTGGGAAAGGATGGCCTGTAGCCATACTCCTTCTCCCAAAGTGTTAGGATTCCAACTCCACAACATATCTGCATAACTTGTACATATGATATCAGACTTAACATTACTTATGTAATACAAGGGTTATTTACATTCATAACCCATTAGTCTGTAGTTAAGCTTTTCATAGGATTATTCCGTAATAGAATTTCACATAGAAACACTTTGGTTTAGGTCATACCTCATATTTTTAATATTGGGATATCAATCCCTAACCATCTTATTAATATGAAATCTGGAATGTGGGAGTTCAAACCCCTGGACTAATCATAGCATTTATTACAAGTATAACTCATATCAATTATCAACTGGATATCAATTCTTAATCATCTTATCACTATGATTCAAGAACATGGGTGCTCACACCCTTATATCATCATAACACTTGCTATCAAGTGCCATATCAGCATCAAGTCATCTATTAGCATGACCTTGATTGAAGCAATGTATATACTTTTCACATATCATTACTCTAAAAGCTTATAATTGTTTTCAAGGAATATGACATCATAACTCATATCTGGCTATGATTACCTCATAATATCAACTTGTATGACTTATACAAATAAGGGCATGCATATATAACAATGTCAGCACAATACCAAAACTTCTCAATTTCATAATAGGACACCACGGCCGTGCCACCTTGCACGGTCGTGCAAAGTAAGACTACCATGGTCGTGCTCCCTTGCACGGTCATGCAAGCTAAGGCTACCACGGCCGTGCTCCCTTGCACGGTCGTGCTACATAAGATCATTCCATGATTCATATTTATATATATATATATATAAAAATATATGTATTCTAATCTTTCATTCTTTTAACTTGATTAGGTCACATCAACCCTTCAATCAAGTACATGCTACTATGGTTAACATAGTGTATCAAGCTATTAATCCTATAAACAATTAAGAATTCTCCCTTTAATTGGTTCTTAATCACTTAGGTATTATTAGGGTTTCAACCTTCACACCTTCATTGATTATCATTACTAATCATTATTGGATCAATAGAACATTCATCATCTTAATTCTCAAGGATTCAATCACATTGGACCTCCACTTCATAAGGTATCCAATTGAATTAGGGTTTCCAATGTTGATTCCTTCAATCTTTGAATTCATGGAACCAATCATCAATTGGACCTATACTCATACCTTAATTGAGTTTAATAGGTCAACCTTCAACTGATTTGTCCCTCACTTGACCCTCAATTGACCATCAATTAGGGCTTAACTCAATTGAATTAGGGATTGGAATCAATAACCCTTCAACATATTTCAATGTGGGACTAATTGATTTGAACCTATTGAACCATCATTACATTGGGACATGACCTGACCCCAAACGGTCTTGAGGTCATTTGTATGACCTCCAAACGGTCTTGAGACCGTTTTCCCATCATATCATCAAAATCCAAGTCAACCAATTAAGGTTTGGATCATTGGATTGATCACCAAAACAACAATTGATTACATTCCAACTTAGTATCATTGGATCATCAATTGCTTAACCATACTCACCCCTAGACCTCCAAACGGTCTTGGGTGACCTCCAAACGGTCTTGAGACCGTTTGGATGAGTTCCAAACGGTCTTGAGACCGTTTGTCTCACCCAATCCTTGGATTCTAGTGAAAAATCATTAGGGTTTGAGCTATTGAGTTGATCGTCAAATCAGCAATTGATTGCCTTGTAATTTTGTACCTTTGGACCTTCAATTGGTCAACTATACTTGACCCCAGACCTCCAAACGGTCTTGAGTGACCTCCAAACGGTCTTGAGACCGTTTGGGTGATCCCCAAACGGTCTTGAGACCGTTTGGGCCAATCAACCCCAAACAATCAACTCAATTCAATGCAAATCCAACACTTAGTCGATTAGGGTTAACACCATATCTTTTGTCCTTCAAACACTTAACCATATCCAACACTAGACTTCCAAACGGTCTTGGGTGACCTTCAAACGGTCTTGAGACCGTTTGGGTGATCCCCAAACGGTCTTGAGACCGTTTGGGCAAGAAAACCCAAAAAGTCATATCAATCAAGTTGAAAGGCAGCACTTAATCCAATTAGGGTTTACATAATTGATTAGCCTTCAACTCACGATTCCCTTGGAGTTAATCCCTAAAATTTGGAGGGTTATTAACTAACATGATTATGAAAAGGAATCCCAAACGGTCAACGCTTGTTCAACGCCCTCAAATGGTCTTGAGACCGTTTTCCCAAAAAGTTCAATTAATCAAATTGGAAAATCAGCACTTAATCCAATTAGGTTTATCCAATTGTTTAGCCTTTAACTCATGATTC
Organism: Alisma plantago-aquatica; assembly: GCA_963693085.1. Classification (NCBI taxonomy): domain Eukaryota; kingdom Viridiplantae; phylum Streptophyta; class Magnoliopsida; order Alismatales; family Alismataceae; genus Alisma; species Alisma plantago-aquatica. The sequence continues at coordinate 296,182,613 of OY856413.1, read as the reverse complement.
CTTGGGAGTTAACCTATAAAATTTGGTGGGTTATTAGACCACAGCATTAAGAACAGTAATACCAAACGGTCCACGCTTGGTCAACGCACTCAAACGGTTTGAGACCGTTTGCCCAAGAAGTTCAAGTTAAACAGATTGGAAAATCAGCACTTAATTCAATTTGATTTGCCTAAGTGATTGGCCTTTAACCTACGATTCCTTTGGAGTTAACCCCTCAAATTTGGTGGGTCATTATCCTACATAACTATGAACAGAAATCCCAAACTTTCCATGCTTGGTAAACGCCCTCAAACGGTCTTGGAGACCGTTTGCTCCAACCTACCTTGTGAAACTGTTTGCCCCTCAAAGGGTTTTGCAAAACCCCCAAACGGTTTTGCAAACCGTTTGACCAAGGGTGCAAGACCGTTTGCTAAAGTGACATAGGTATTCACGCCCCCCTTCTTCTACCTCCAGATCCAGGTCTGTTCCCCATGGTTTTAGATGCAAGAAAGCAAGGAAGGATGGGGGAAAGAAGAACAAGCTACTTCTGCAAGTACAAAGATATGCATAAGAAAGCAAAAGGTTTAGAGTTATAAAACCCGCCTTAAGGTCGTTCCTTGGGCTCCAAGCTTCCAAGCTTAAAGTCTTTAATGGTGTCTTGAGCTCCACAGGTCGTCCAAGGGTGTTTCTCCAAGGAAAGGTTGGGAAAAGATGGCTAGAAAGAAGAAACAAGTAAGGAAGACCATAAAACCAACCTTGCACCATGAATTCCTCCATGAATTCGAGCAAGATGATGATCAAAACTTACCTAGAACTGCTTGGACGTTCTCCTCTTCTCCAGAGCTCTGTCCTAAGTCGGTCTAAGAAAGGGGATAAGAAAGGAAGTGAAGGAAACGATCCTTGCTAAGTGAGAAAAGGTGTATATATACTTTAGGTGAAATTTCAACATAAGAACAACTTGTTTCTCCATTTCTCCTCTAGGTCCTTCCATTATTATAAACCACGTTTCTCCCTTCCATACTTAAGCAAAACTCATATTAAACCCAAGGTCTAAAGGTGAAGAAAGCCAACTTCTTACTAAGTTGCACATATAGAAGGGTTATTAGACTTATAACTTGATCATTTAATTTATAAGGGTTATCATTCTTATTTAACTATTCAATTGAAGTGACCTCTTCATCATTCTTACTCTTAATGATGCCAAGAGTCATAAAAGATACTCTAGAAGGTGTATTTTACAAGTTGCACCCCATATTTTGGGTAAATTGCACTTTACACCAAAACTAGAGTTTTAAGTACAAGGATTGCTCCACAAGCTGCATCTTGGTGCCCAAGCTTGGAGAATCCATCATACTTTATCATATTCATTCTTATGATGTCTCAACACCAAAGGAACATATTAACATGTGCAATTTGTAAGTTAACCCCTTTTAATTGGGTAATTTGCACATAGGTCCATGTATTACAAAATAATATTACAACATTGTTCAAAAGGGACAGAAATGGAAATGTATGTTCCTTAGGAGATTTAATTACATACCAAAAGATAATCACAAGTATCTAATTACATAATTAAGCAAAACACCTAGGGTTAGTTCATAACCCAGGTCAGGGATGTTACAAATTATATCCCCCTAACAAGGATTTCGTCCTCGAAATCTCAGATAAAAGGAAGCAGATATTATTTAAGTATCATATCTTGCTAATCAATTAATTTGGAAACATTCACTGAGAAGGTTCACTAAGCAATTTGTCTTGGAGGATTTCACTAAGTAAATTTACTAAGTGTATTGTTTCAAAGGCTTTTACTGAAAGAGTTTGTTAAGTATATTCACTAAGTATATTCACTAAGTTTGCTCACTAAGTATTCACTGAGTAAGTTTACTGAGTATATTCACTAAGTATGTTCACTAAGTTTGCTCACTAAGTATTCACTGAGTGAGTTTACTGAGTATATTCACTAAGTATGTTCACTAAGTTTTCTCACTAAAATTCACTGAGTAAGTTCACTGAGTATATTCACTAAGTACATTCACTAAGTTTGCTCACTAAGTATTCATTGAGTAAGTTCACTGAGTATATTCACTAAGTATGTTCACTGAGTATTCACTGAGTATATTCACTAAGTATGTTCACTGAGTATTCACTGAGTATATTCACTGAGTATATTCACTAAGTATGTTCACTGAGTATTCACTGAGTATATTCACTGAGTATGTTCACTAAGTATGTTCACTAAGTATTCACTGAGTATATTCACTGAGTATGTTCACTGAGTATTCACTGAGTATATTCACTGAGTATATTCACTAAGTATGTTCACTGAGTATTCACTGAGTGTATTCACTGAGTATATTCACTAAGTATGTTCACTGAGTATTCACTGAGTATATTCACTAAGTATGTTCACTGAGTATTCACTGAGTATATTCACTGAGTATGTTCACTAAGTATGTTCACTAAGTATTCACTGAGTATATTCACTGAGTATGTTCACTGAGTATTCACTGAGTATATTCACTGAGTATGATCACTAAGTATTCACTGAGGAAGTTCACTAAGTATATTCACTAAGTATGTTTACAAAGTATGCTCACTAAGTATTCACTGAGGAAATTCACTGAGTATGATCACTAAGTATTCACTTGAGGAAATTCACTAAGTATATTCACTAAGTATGTTCACAAAGTATGTTCACTAAGTATTCACTAAGATCCTCTCATTTAATTTTTCTTATACTCCTTAGATTGTTTCAAAATAATTACCTGATCAGAGTAATCAAAAGATAACAATCTAAGAGTTTCATACTTGCCTTATCTACAATAACCATATACCTGGCCAGGGTATATAAGTATTGAGATTAGGTAGTATGTATTTTACTTATCATCCTATTCTTTGCTTTTCATATCATTATACACGCAGAATTTATCACTCTAGGTTATTCTTCAGGTATCACATCTATATCTCATCCATTTAATACACAGTTAAGGGAGATTATAAATTGTTTTAAAGAATATTGAGTAAGATATGAATTCTTATCTTTCTTGTGTCCTTCTAGGACTTAGTCAAGAAATTCAAAAGCAGCTAACTTCCATATTTTTAACACATAGAATCCTAATATGTAATAATAAAACAATACTTATTTCATCTGTCCTGTATGGGATGTTTGTCCACGTCCTCTATTATTATATTGCCTCCCTTGTGGGCCTTGCAGACTCTGTCCTTGAGGTCGAGTCATTATTGCATTCTTGTCTGTACAATCCCTTGCCAGATGTCCCGGTTGTCTACATAAGTAACAGATCATGGGTGCAAGGTGTCTATACGATCCAGTTACCCATGTTGAGGCTATGTCGGAGGGTCTTCTTGGAATACTACTATGGTCCCTATTTCCACTTGACACCCATTGTGTCTGGGTAGGGAATTCTGATATTGCCGTTGGTGTAGAAAATCTTGGCTTCTTAAAACTTTCAGGCCTTTGTTCTTCAGGCTGGGTGTACATCTTCTTACTACTTGTCTGTTGTTTCACGGTTTCCGACCTCTCTATCCTTCTTACTGACTCCACAAAGGTGGAAAATCTTTCTCTGTTCTCCAAGGCAGACACAGGAGTGGCTAGTTCAGCATTCAATCCTTTCTCAAAACGCTGAATTCTTTCTTCATCACTAACTGCCATCTGTGGACAAAACTGTAGTAACTCCATGAACTTAGCTTCATATTCGCTAACGTTCATCAGTCCTTGTGTGATCTTCTCAAATTGAGAGATCTTCTCATCTAGATATGTCTTAGGGAAGTATCTATTGACGAATTCTCGTCGGAAAACCTCCCATCCTATTTCTTCACCTGGTCTCTTATCTTCCTCTATCATCCACCAATTACCAGCACTTCCTTTTAGGAGGTATACCGCATGCTTAACCTTTTCAGCTTCAGGAATATCAAGGATCCTGAAAGCCTTTTCAAACTCTGTCAACCATAGATCAGCATCTGCTGGATCAGATGTACCAGCATAGTCTATGGCTCCCACCCGGCGAAGTCTATCGAAAGTCTTGCCGGTTTCATAACCTTCCTGATGGGATGGTGCCCTAGATGCATATGGTGGCACCCTATCTTCTATGTGTGTTATGGCTGCCAGAAACTTATCAAATAAAGCATAAGTAGCTGGATTTTCTATCTCAGCTGGGTCAAACTGGGGCTGTTCAGGTATAGGCCCTTCCCTATTCTGGTCTCCTGCACCTCCTCCTGGTGCAGCAGAACTGCCCTCATCGGCATGCTCTTCACGTGGTCCAAACATCTTCAAGTTCTTCTCCTCCTATGTGAGCAGAAGATACTATCAGATAATCTGGAAAACACTTAGAACAGACTCTACAATCTTAGTCCTATGTCTCTGTAGACTCAGCGAACCTAGAGCTCTGATACCACTAATTGAAACGTCTATTTCGAGAAAACAAGATTAACTAATGCGGAAGCGTTCACTAAGCATCGGATTACCAGAAATCACTAAAAAAATTAAACTTTTTACAAAGAGATCCTTTAAAGGTAAAGCTTTCTCATAAAGCAACATGATAAGTTGTTTACAACTGATCCATCAGTAAAACTCTGTAAGGCAAGATACAAAAGTCTCTAAGGACTGGACCAAAAACTCGAAAGCACTAACTATTACTCTGAGGACCTGAGAGTACAGAGACGACATATAGGACTCTAACACTATCTACACATGACATAGCAGCCAATGCCTCCACCTGAAGCTTCACTGCTGTCCTTGGTACTGCTGATGTTGCCCTTCACCTATTGAAGGATTTCTGCCTCCTCGCCCACGTCCACCTAAAGGTTGAAATCTACGGGGTGAGACAATTATAAAAATCGTCCCAGCGAGAGATATAACTCTTCGCCAGAAGCATAATTATTGCAGCAATAAGAGAATAAATGTACACAAAGAAGTTATGTATATTTGAGAGTAGTTAAAACAATGTTTAACAGATTAAACTATTCTTTCTACTAAAAGCAATGCAACTATAAATTGATAAAATCACATGTCACTTATCACATCACTAACTCCCTTCAGACTTGGATCATATATCCATTGCCTGGCATTATTATTTGGGAAAGGATGGCCTGTAGCCATACTCCTTCTCCCAAAGTGTTAGGATTCCAACTCCACAACATATCTGCATAACTTGTACATATGATATCATACTTAACATTACTTATGTAATACAAGGGTTATTTACATTCATAACCCATTAGTCTGTAGTTAAGCTTTTCATAGGATTATTCCGTAATAGAATTTCACATAGAAACACTTTGGTTTAGGTCATACCTCATATTTTTAATATTGGGATATCAAACCCTAACCATCTTATTAATATGAAATCCGGAATGTGGGAGTTCAAACCCCTGGACTAATCATAGAATTTATTACCAAGTAACATCTCATTTTATCTGGTTATCTAAATAATATGACCTTGAAGATCAACAAATCATATTACTCGTGGCTCATTCAACCTATCAAGCTCATATGTTATCACTTACCAGATAACATGACATTTAGTTATACTCTTGAATTATAGGTAACAAGTGTTCTTAATGCAATTAGCATTATAAATCTTACCTGGATCTGATTACCTCTATATGAAACTTGTCAAGCTTAACTTTTATCAATTATTCCATATACTCCCACATACTCTAAAGTATGTGATCCAGGAGTTCCCTTTTGTAAAACCTATTTCACTATTATTTAAATTCTGACAATGATGGATCTATGATCAGGGCTCTACATGGTATGATTATACTTGATTATTAGGTACATATCAGTATTCTTTTAGCATCATACATGTTTCCAAACATTCAAGTACTAAACATGGCTATAACAGAAGAATACTAAATGTACAAGTATAACTCATATCAATTATCAACTGGATATCAATTCTTAATCATCTTATCACTATGATTCAAGAACATGGGTGCTCACACCCTTATATCATCATAACACTTGCTATCAAGTTCCATATCAGCATCAAGTCATCTATTAGCATGACCTTGATTGAAGCAATGTATATACTTTTCACATATCATTACTCTAAAAGCTTATAATTGTTTTCAAGGAATATGACATCATAACTCATATCTGGCTATTATTACCTCATAATATCAACTTGTATGACTTATACAAATAAGGACATGCATATATAACAATGTCAGCACAATACCAAAACTTCTCAATTTCATAATAGGACACCACGGCCGTGCCACCTTGCACGGTTGTGCAAAGTAAGACTACCACGGTCGTGCTCCCTTGCACGGTCATGCAAGCTAAGGCTACCACGGTCGTGCTCCCTTGCACGGTCGTGCTACATAAGATCATTCCATGATTCATATTTTTATATATATATATATATATATATATATATATATGTATTCCAATCTTTCATTCTTTTAACTTGATTAGGTCACATCAACCCTTCAATCAAGTACATGCTACTATGGTTAACATAGTGTATCAAGCTATTAATCCTATAAACAATTAAGAATTCTCCCTTTAATTGGTTCTTAATCACTTAGGTATTATTAGGGTTTCAACCTTCACACCTTCATTGATTATCATTACTAATCATTATTGGATCAATAGAACATTCATCATCTTAATTCTCAAGGATTCAATCACATTGGACCTCCACTTCATAAGGTATCCAATTGAATTAGGGTTTCCAATGTTGATTCCTTCAATCTTTGAATTCATGGAACCAATCATCAATTGGACCTATACTCATACCTTAATTGAGTTTAATAGGTCTACCTTCAACTGATTTGTCCCTCACTTGACCCTCAATTGACCATCAATTAGGGTTTAACTCAATTGAATTAGGGATTGGAATCAATAACCCTTCAACATATTTCAATGTGGGACTAATTGATTTGAACCTATTGAACCATCATTACATTGGGACATGACCTGACCCCAAACTGTCTTGAGGTCGTTTGGATGACCTCCAAACGGTCTTGAGACCGTTTGCCCATCATATCATCAAAATCCAAGTCAACCAATTAAGGTTTGGATCATTGGATTGATCACCAAAACAACAATTGATTACATTCCAACTTAGTATCATTGGATCATCAATTTCTTAACCATACTCACCCCTAGACCTCCAAACGGTCTTGGGTGACCTCCAAACGGTCTTGAGACCGTTTGGATGAGTTCCAAACGGTCTTGAGACCGTTTGGCTCACCCAACCCTTGGATTCTAGTGAAAAATCATTAGGGTTTGAGCTATTGAGTTGATCGTCAAATCAGCAATTGATTGCCTTATAATTGTTTACCTTTGGACCTTCAATTGGTCAACTATACTTGACCCCAGACCTCCAAACGGTCTTGAGACCGTTTGGGCCAATCAACCCCAAACAATCAACTCAATTCAATGCAAATCCAACACTTAGTCGATTAGGGTTAACACCATATCTTTTGTCCTTCAAACACTTAACCATATCCAACCCTAGACTTCAAAACGGTCTTGAGTGACCTTCAAACGGTCTTGAGACCGTTTGGGTGATCCCCAAATGGTCTTGAGACCGTTTGGGCAAGAAAACCCAAAAAGTCATATCAATCAAGTTGAAAGGCAGCACTTAATCCAATTAGGGTTTACATAATTGATTAGCCTTCAACTCACGATTCCTTTGGATTTAATCCCTAAAATTTGGAGGGTTATTAACTAACATGATTATGAACAGGAATCCCAAACGGTCAACGCTTGGTCAACGCCCTCAAACGGTCTTGAGACCGTTTGCCCAAAAAGTTCAATTAATCAAATTGGAAAATCAGCACTTAATCCAATTAGGTTTATCCAATTGTTTAGCCTTTAACTCATGATTCCTTGGGAGTTAACCTATAAAATTTGGTGGGTTATTAGACCACATCATTAGGAACAGTAATACTAAACGGTCCACGCTTGGTCAACGCACGCAAACAGTTTGAGACCGTTTTCCCAAGAAGTTCAAGTTAAACAGATTGGAAAATCAGCACTTAATTCAATTTGATTTGCCTAATTGATTGGCCTTTAACCTACGATTCCTTTGGAGTTAACCCCTCAAATTTTGTGGGTAATTAGCCTACATAATTATGAACAGAAATACCAAACGTTCCATGCTTGGTAAACGCCCTCAAACGGTCTTGGAGACCGTTTTCTCCAACCGACCTTGTGAAACTATTTGCCCCTCAAAGGGTTTTGCAAAACCCCCAAACGGTTTTGCAAACCGTTTGGCCAAGGGTGCAAGACCGTTTGCTAAAGTGACATAGGTATTCACGCCCCCCTTCTTCTACCTCCAGATCCAGGTCTGTTCCCCATGGTTTTAGATGCAAGAAAGCAAGGAAGGATGGGGGAAAGAAGAACAAGCTACTTCTGCAAGTACAAAGATATGCATAAGAAAGCAAAAGGTTTAGAGTTATAAAACCCACCTTAAGGTCGTTCCTTGGGCTCCAAGCTTTCAAGATTCAAGTCTTTAATGGTTTCTTGAGATCCACAGGTCGTCCAAGGGTGTTTCTCCAAGGAAAGGTTGGGAAAAGATGGCTAGAAAGAAGAAACAAGTAAGGAAGACCATAAAACCAACCTTGCACCATGAATTCCTCCATGAATTCGAGCAAGATGATGATCAAAACTTACCTATAACTGCTTGGCCGTTCTCCTCTTCTCCAGAGCTCTGTCCTAAGTCGGTCTAAGCAAGGGGATAAGAAAGGAAGTGAAGGAAACTATCCTTGCTAAGTGAGAAAAGGTGTATATATACTTTAGGTGAAATTTCAACATAAGAACAACTTGTTTCTCCATTTCTCCTCTAGGTCCTTCCATTATTATAAACCACGTTTCTCCCTTCCATACTTAAGCAAAACTCATATTAAACCCAAGGTCTAAAGGTGAAGAAAGACAACTTCTTACTAAGTTGCACATATAGAAGGGTTATTAGACTTATAACTTGATCATTTAATTTATAAGGGTTATCATTCTTATTTAATTATTAAATTGAAGTGACCTCTTCATCATTCTTACTCTTAATGATGCCAAGAGTCATAAAAGATACTCTAGAAGGTGTATTTTACAAGTTGCACCCCATATTTTGGGTAAATTGCACTTTACACCAAAACTAGAGTTTTAAGTACAAGGATTGCTCCACAAGTTGCATCTTGGTGCCCAAGCTTGGAGAATCCATCATACTTTATCATATTCATTCTTATGATGTCTCAACACCAAAGGAACATCTTAAAATGTGTAATTTGTAAGTTAACCCCTTTTAATTGGGTAATTTTCACATAGGTCCATGTATTACAAAACAATATTACAACATTGTTCAAAAGGGACAGAAATGGAAATATATGTTCCTTAGGAGATTTAATTACATACCAAAAGATAATCACAAGTATCTAATTACATAATTAAGCAAAACACCTAGGTTTAGTTCATAACCCAGTTCAGGGATGTTACATCAAGGGTTGCCACTAGTGATTTGACCTTGAATACTAGCATCTCTATAAAATAAGATCATGAAATTTGCACTATAATCTAAACAATATGGAAATGATTTAGAGCAAAGGATAAGAAATAGATTTGAAATATAAGAGGTTTGTTTTGAACAAAAGGAGAAATACAATATGAGTGAAGTATGATATGAAATAAATTCTTGTAGTAATAGAAAGAATGATGAATAATCTATTCATACCTTGTATGTTTCAATTTTAGGGATGTTTAATCTACATGATTAAAATGAGAAGGATAAGTAGCAAAAAGTAAGTAGTAATGAATGAAGAGAGAGATAAGAGAAACCAATGGATTTTAGTAATATGTGAATTTGTTTTTAGAAGTATAATTTGTTGAAGGTATATTAAGGGATGTAAATTGGTTCTACATATGATTTCAGTGTACATGTGCAAGCAATATGTTAATTAAAGGTGTCTGATAGTTTAAGTCATTCATACCAGTAATCCAACTTAGTATTGTACAATTGTGGTATGGTGATATGGGTTGAATGATGATGGAACAAATGGAGGGTTACCCTAAATAAGGTAGTCTTACCTATTCACTCATATGAATAGAAGGGATGATAACCATATTGTATTGATATGTAACCCTAATGAAGTGTAGCTTGTTATACCTAGATTTAATATAACTAAGTGATGGTAATTGGGTATGAATAGTCCTTGAATGACTAATACAATTATGGAGTACTCTGTTACTATTGTTGAAACCCTAGTATGCTATAACCTGATGGTTACACCTTGAATTATGTGTGGGTTCATACTTGAGAATAGTATGGAATGTGATTGTAATGCTTCACCTTATGCATCCATGATCCAATGGGGATGTCGTGAGTAGTAATGTACAATTTTTGTTGAATCTAGTCTTTTAACTCAAGACTATTTTGCTATTTGAGTAGCAAAATAGTAAAATTCAAAACAACATGGTGAACTCTCTTTCGTGATTTTGTGATTTAAAGGTAATACATAACAATAGTACATATTTAGCAGTATGAATTGAGATAGTTGGATCAGATTATCGATGTTGAGGTAACACCACAAGAGTATGAAAATATTTAAATGGTTGTTTCTCTCTCTATCCTATGATTGATTATGGCATAGAGAATTTGTTTGTTATCATTGAGAACTATTTCAAACATGTTGTGATTTAGTAAAGGAATAAAGGACTTAATGTTGAAAACTGCATTCAAGTATAAAGTATAAGAATATAATGACGTAAGATTTCAGAAGCTTAAAATAAACCTTGAATGTACTTTACTTGCATATTTATATTTCGGGGATGAAACCTTTTTAAGGGGGGGAGAATTGTTATGACCGCATCTGAGCTTAATTGGTAAACTAGGGTTTACCTGGATGATTATATGCTTAATTGGATTGATCATTGCTTAAATATAATTAATGATGATAATTCAATTATGATTTTTTAAACCTAATAAGAACTTTAAGTGTTTTATTGTTTGAGAAATTAGGGTTTGAGAAATATAAACCCTAGTTGGCTGAAATTAGGGTTTTGATGGTACATGAGTATGGAATTTGATCAGAATAGCAGTGTGGTAAATGATTTTTCATATTTTCTAAAAATATTGTGTTTAATTGAATTTTGGATATCATATGGATAACTCAATCATGCATATTGGAGAATAATTTCAGAATATTTGAGTATTCTTTGAATGTGGTTCTTAGTCGAACTATACTTCAACCAAAATGTTGACAGAGTGCTTTTCATTAGTGTAGTGTTTTATTTTTATTTATTTATTGGTAACTACAAATGATCTGAAATTTTAATTGGAGATCTGAAACTAAATCATAAACAAAATGTAAAATTTTCATAATTTTTTGATGCGTTTAGACCTTATCAGTAGATGAATTACAGTAACTAACATTTATGTAGAATTCTAGATAGTCGTGTACTATTATATTTTTAATTATTTAATTGAAGCATGGAAAGATTTCAAATTTTAATTGAAGCTTTATAACTTAATTATACACAACATGATAAATTTTAATAATTTTTTGAGAAGTCTTGATCTCTGAAATACACGAATTCAAAGAAACCTTTTTATGACAGAAAAATCTACTGAAATAGGAAAAAGTTTAGTGAGGGGTCAATGTGCAATTAACCCAAGCAGCTCAATTGCTCTATATGGTCAACCTAAAGCACAAGGAGCTCTCATAATTTGTGATTCAATCCAGAGAAAAGAAATCCTATAGATAGAGAGAGAGAGAGAGAGAGTTAGGGTTTGAGAGGAGAAATTGATGGAGATGCTGACCTAGGGTTTTGCGGTCCGAGGAATGATGAAATCATGTAAGTTTAGCTTCTTTGGATATAGTTTCATGGTGAATGTTCTCTCACATGTCAAAATTCCGTCCCTCATTTTATTTTATCCAAAATGGTATCAAAACTTCCCCTTTTCTCACTCTTTCTTCATAATCCCTCATTTTTAGGGTTTCTGAGTTGAAAGGAAGAAGAATTGGGTGAATTGCTAGGGATTTGATATGAATTCGAGATTTTCATATATGGGATACATTTTTTAAGGTGTTTTCACACCTTAGGGTGAGTGGGAACTTCCTTTAAACAGTATATTGCACGAAAATTGGTTAAATCAACCATAATCTTTAATTGTTTAGTATGCGACTACAAACCCTGAATTGTCTATTTGTTTTAAGTTGTTGCAAAATGATATGAAATAGATTCTTCCTTTGTTTGAATGAATTTCAGATGATAAAATCATATTAGAAATTTATACAATGCATTCTAATGAGATTTCCCTAAGTATTCACAGAGGTTAGAAGAGTAAACTGAAATATAGGGAATTTGTCTATGACTAAAATTTGGTTGTATAAGTAAATAGAGAAAGTTGCTTATCTAGATCCCCTTGGTTTTGAATGATTGTTTATCTAAATTAATAGTACATATATGTTAGATACTCTCTTGGATTTCATATAAAGTGAGTAGTGTTTGTTTGGTATCTCAGTGAAGAGGGTGAAACCCTAGATGCGAGGAACGTTGGATATTTGCGAATATATATCGTGAAATCCATTTGAAGGGATTTTCTTGACATGATAGACTTTATTTATTAAATGTTATTATTGATGCATGATATCCCAGTGAATGGAATGGAAACCCAAATTCATCTCAGTTCCAAGGTTTCATACATATATTGATTTGATATGATTTGTTGATAGTAGTCTTTATTCAATGAATGTTTATGTCGCATGAAATCTTTATGGGGGGCATGGGAATAAGTTGTTGCCTAGTGAGAGGTGACAAGATGTGTGATGGCCTTATGAGACATGAGAATACTTGTACAACCAGTGAAATGAATACCTTGGTCTAAGGATCTAGAGGTAATGGTTACCTGTTACAGAGGTAACAATGCTATGTGATGATCTAAGGGTTTGAATACCCAGATCCAGTAATTATGATAATGATGTGAAGGGATGAGAATTCCCAGTAATGTGATAAGGGATTGAGATCCCATGTATCATGTGTTGTAATGATTGAAAAGTACATGATATATGTATTACACCTTTCTTTGTAGCATTTGTTGTGATTAAATGAAACCCTAAGGGTAGGGTGTTCAATGAATCAAGTATTGTGATATCAATATTCTTAGTTATTATTAATAATTCTTATCATGATAAGTAATTAACTCTTAATTGAGTTATGAGATCCATAACTCAAGATTTAGGTTGATATCCATGTTCTTTGAGAAATTACAGATAAGTTGCAGGTGCTATTGACAATTACTCATATGTCAAGTAATTAACTCTTATCAGTGTAATAAGATGATAAATTGCATGATTCTAGAGTGTATGTGCCAAGTGGACATGTAATATGTTTATTTAAGAATTTTAGTCTGCCTGTATGTATAGCATGTTGATTACTCAGTATATTACAGTGTTTTGAATATACTACTCTGCCAAGTTTAGAATGATATACATGTTGTATTATAACTTCAAATAAGTAGATGTAACACCATAGAGATACCAGAGTCAAGTATAAGTAAGAGAAGGGTACAATGTAGAAAGAGCTTTCTAGGAATAATAAAATAATAGACTTAGGAGCCCTAAACACCATAGAACCCCTATGTGAGGTCTACGCCTTAGGGGTGAAATGACCTAACCCTGGCAGCATCTAGTATACGGGGGTCAGAACGTGCTATCAGGTGGCACGGGAGATGAAGCCCTAGTGGAAATCTCCTTAAGTTATAGTTTGTTAGTGTCCAACATCAACCAGAAGTCTTGGTGGCACTATAGTACAGAAAAGCCAAGAGGTGGCTTGACTCTCCACCTGTGTGCTCAGGTTAGAGGAGGAGTCCAGTTTAGGCCAGAGAGCCATTTCCCTATTGTAGACCAGGAGAGTAGTCAAACTTAGCATTTCCCAGGTGTGTCTGCTAAGTCTTATACGGTGTGATCGTAGTGCACTACGAGTCTTCATATGTAGAGTACATTGCATATGACCAGGGCATAATAAAATGAATTAGAGGTCAAACAAGTGTGTACAATTATTCAATTATTCTTTGTATGTTTCTGAATTATTAGTTCTCTTTATGATCAATCAAGCATTTCATATATTGACTCACTCTTATAGATAATGATTGTCAATTATTAGACTCTTTAAAGCTTACTGCTGTTATAATTGATATCAATTGCTCAAAAGTATATCTGTAATTATATCAGTGTTTAGACTATTTCTTTGAAGTACTCATTCACTGAGCGAGTAGGCTCACCCCTATACTCACAATTTTTAGGGAAATCACATGGACTTGAAGAAGATATCATTGCATCAGAGTAGATCTGCCACAAGAGTTAAGTCTGAGTATAGTTAAGTTCAGTCAGTCCTTGTCACTCTAGGTCCTTGTAAAGAAATTAGAGAGAGTTGTAAATGATGATGTATAACATTATTCCTCTTTTAGCAATATGTGCGAATCAATAAGTCTTATGCGCTTAAAAGTATGAGGAACATAATGAATGTTCATACATGCATTTTTACTATTGAAATTAGATTAGAGAAATCAATGTTTAGATTCCCTTGTAAAGTTGGTTTATGTGGTTCAATGCGAGATAACAAAGAGTTTTGAAAGAGAAGAAAAAGTTAAGAGTGATCTTTGTATTACGTTTAATCCTCAATTTATGCCCTAATCTCATGATTAGTGGAAATTGTGAGATCGGGGTGTAACATATAAGTTCTTGAAACTTACCAACAAGGGAATCAATACATTGAAAAAATCCAAAATACGAGAAGTGCACATTTGATGTGGATGAGGAAAGTCATTTAGCTGAGTCCTCCACATCCTAATAGAGTGCTTATACACACCCCATTGTCACCTCTGCTTTTCCAACACAACCATGCACTAGCACTCAAAGTGAGTACACCTAGGTTACTCCTAGCATGAACCATGTGTATGTCTGTCTGTTGTAATACTTTGAGTGCCAGAATGTCCAAATCACCCACTTGAAACACTAGTACTATGACATGTACACCATGCTCACCTACATGGACCAGTGGAACAATAACCTAATTCATTATGTTATTTGCATGCACTTTCACTTGCTAATGCACCTACCCATGGGACCTAAGAGGACTGACAAACTTTTTATCACTCTCTTTATACTAGGATGGGGTTTGGGGTTGGTCTCATATATGTACCATCTGCCACCATAGTGAGGTACCTAGTTATATCTCCTAGGTTTGGGAAGACAGTGAGGACACTATAAAATTCAAGCTCAAGTGGAAACTAGTCGGTAGCATAGTTTATTTTCATTTTGTTAGCCATGTCTTTCAACATTTCTCACTTTCTAGGCATTTTTATTTTTTTTCCCACATTACATGAAGTGGTTGATATTGACTTATTTTGGATGAACCCACTTGCTTAATTATGCTTATCAATCCTAAATTTTTCAAATAAACTGGAAATGAATTCACCATGTCTTAATCATTCATCTAGAATTTGAAAATTCTAACAAAATTTGAAAAATATTAAAATTTTAGTTATTTGAAGTAGAAGCCAACATGAACAATAAACATTTTCTCGACAGACTTGATATAACCATTGATTTTTATTAAGTAAATATCATTTTAATGTGACTTTCATGTCTATGAATTCTTATAAAAAAGTTTTAGATGTTTTAGTATTAAAGGGAAATTTTGAAATCATGTGTGAATCACTTCATTACATTTCAATACATATGGTTCATGTATGCATGTGAGAGGGTTGAATTTACAATAGGATCATGAGGTTGCAAAGAAGAATTCAAATATGAATTGTGGTAATTTGGGAGATGTTTTTGATGTAATATGCATAAACCACAAAAGAGGCCAGGACACACATGTAGTATGTAATCTATCTTGAATTAGTTGTTATGTTTTGAAGGTCAAGTGCAAAGTTATAAAGAGGGATTATTAGCCCCATCTAGCAAACCATGCCGAAATAAGTCTATATTAGCATCCTAGTATTGAAACATGTGCTTTAATTTTAAAATCATTCTTATTTCATTAATGAAGTACATAAATTGCTCGTGCTAGTCAAGTGTTGTATATATGATCCATGCTCATATTTGAGATGGTTGTAATTCTATTTTTCTATTGATTTTACATGGATGCAAAATTCACCCTAGCACTATTGACTAGTTTATATTCCTGCTTAGATCAGATCAATCATAACTAATAATTAATTTCATAGTCATGAATTGTTGGAATTGACGACACTCTAAATTTTTTAAATAAATTTTGTAGTTGACTAGAGAACATGCTTGGAAATTCATACATGATTTGTGCTACATGTTGTTTCTTTGCATGTTTATTATCGATTTTGATTGCCTATTGACAATCAATAGTTCAAACTTAGGGACATTTTCAGAAGATCTTTTATATCACATTTTCTTGGTTAGTTGTGCACTTAATCATTGATTTTATTGCCATTTGACAATAATAATTTCCAAGTGATGCCTTTTTATTTTTTTAGTTTCTCTCTATTTTTTCTTTTAGGTAGATTTATTTCATGATATCTACCACTTAGGGAGTCACAAGATCAGATACGATGAAAGATACATCAAATTCCATGAATATGAATCACATTTGAGATGGTTCAAAACTGAAGACATTATCTAGATCAGCTACACAATATGTAACCTATTAGTTATGAAGAAGGATTCATACAGACTATTACACTATGTGTTAAGAAATTACACAACTTGTTAACAAATCACTACTATTCATTAAACACTCAATTTGACAGCATATCATCCACTTACACATCATGTACATCATGATTGGCTTGAGCAACCAAAGGTAATCAACAATGTATACGATGTGTTTCACACTTACATGATGTGTAAATGTTTATTGATGAAAATTGTGAATGTTAAATATGTATAAGGAATCGATAACTATAATATTATCAATGTCAGAGGTTTACTTTGGTGTAGATGAAGGATTGGTGAATAGTGATGCACAAAGTGAGATGATGTTTCTTTTAGAAAATGAAACACTAGAGGATGATCCTAGATCATATCCCCATGTATGTGATATTAACAAATGTCATTATATCAAATAGTTGAATAAGGTTAGGGAATCAAGTGGCTAAATATCCATGAAAGAAGTTTACATGAGATTGTGATGTCTTGGAATGTTTACTCCATGAAATGATGTTGAAAGTTTCTTATGGATTTTTCATACCAATGCCAGTAGGTAAAGTCATTATATTTACATGGATAAATAATACATCAATGATGGACTTGATCTTGGTCAATGGATAGAATAAACTCATTTCTAGTCTACAATACAACGAACCTAAACTTTATTGATGTGTATATTGATGATTTGGATCTATGATAAAATTTTGATAATGTTTTTAGGCCTTTTGACATTTCATTATATGATTTAATCTCTTTAATATGAGCCCACTTGAGGAATTCAATCAAGGTTTAAATAATATCTTGTGGGACTCCTTTTTTGATGATATTAAGATTAGAATCATGATATGATGATAAAGATATGGATATTTAGATGATCTAATTGAGAAATATGGATTTTAGTATATAGGGAAGAAAATATATGTTTGTTGTAGGAATTATCTTGAGCATTTGAATAGTTTCGTCCAACATGGGCTTCTTTTTTGGAATGACCCTTGTACCTCAATCTAGAGGTCAAACTTCATGGGTTTTGCACAAGCCCTTAGATCAAAATTTAGTGTACGAGTTGTTTCTCCTAGCTTTGTAACTTATGGAATGAATAGATCTATGAGAAGATCGCTCAACATATTGATAATAGAGAGATCATTGTCGGTTTGTTTTACATCCAGTGCTGTCCCCACGCTAAAGCAAACTTACATACCCACTATTTCGTGAGAGATTCCCTTTGCCCTTGTAACCTGTCCATTGTCTTATATAGGAGGACAATGGATAGTGGAGGATTGGCTACATTAGAGATAAAGCATCTTGAGAAGGGACAAATAATTTTCTGAGGCTAAAAGATGTTGAATGAGCACCTAATATTTTTGATGGTTGGGTTCTGGGTGGTGGAAAAATCATGTTGTAGGTTGGAGGATGTGGGATCTTATCCATGGCCACCTAGACCTACATGCAACCTTCTAATCATGCCACTCAGTTTGTTGAAGGATTGATGACAATTAGGGTTTGTTTCTTGAGCACGAAATCTTGAGGAAAAGAGACGCCTAAATCATGTCACACAACTCTAGTGTAGCTCCAGACTTTATGTATGTTGGGGCTCCATAACCACCCCCACCTAGAATATTGGCCTTTGGGAGTACACCATCACCGAGGAGGTGAAATCACTACTCTTCTATCATCTTAAAGTCCTTTTAGGCTTGGATCCTCATTATATTAGTTAGTACATGGATGTGGTAGTTCCCTACATGAGACAAGGAAGAGACTATGGGTAGGCCTCAATCATGATTTGCAGGAGAGGAGGAATAATGTGAATCCAAAGACAGAGATAAGGAGGGCCAACCACTACAATGTGGGTCATACGTTGTGCCAGTCAAATCAAAGGACATATCTCGGGTCATGAGCAACAGAGCATTAAGATTCCCCGATGAAGACGTGCCATTGACCATGTTGCTCAAGGCCTGATCCAACAAATCTAATTTTTCTTCTAAGGTAAATACACTCTAATTATCATTATATATCCAAAACTTTAGTTCATAGAAAAATCTCAATGACACCAAAAATTATGAATGATATACCAAAATAATATGAAGAATATGTAGAACACCATGCATATAATATGGGGTTTGATGCTAAAATTGATGTTTACACTACTACATTTTTGGCCAGTAACGTCGCTACCCATAGCGTCATTTTTATTAGAATAACCGACCTAATAGACTATTACATCAGTTTTATCATAAAAACCGACCTCACAGATTTCCCGCGGCAAAAATTCGTGCAATTTTGGCTTCACGCCTCGATCTATACCATCAGTTTTTTCAAATAACCGATGTTATAGGGTCAAAAAAAATGCGGGCACCGCTTTGGAACTCTAGGGTCAGTTTTTATGGATAACTGACCTTATAGATACTGACCTCTAGGGTCGGTTTTTTCAAATACCCGACCTTATAGATGATCTACAAAATTTCGGGCAACACTTAGTCTCTAGCGTCAGTTTTCTCAAATAACCGACCATATAGACCCGACTTGTAGCGTCAGTTTTATCAGTTAACCGACCCTAAAGGTCGGGCTAATATTAGACCAAAACGATAGACCCAACTTGTATTTCAGTTCATTTTGCTCGAAAGCACAATGCTAGAGACCCCCTCCTTCTCTATCGTTGTGTCCAAGGAGCCCATTGTCGTGTCCTTCCGACGCCGTCGTCGTGTCCAACGAGCCGAGCCGTGTTGTACTGCCACTGAGCCATACGTGTTGTACCACCGCCGCCAACTAAAGGTCACAAGGTACATTTTATTTACCCAAAAATCAGTCGCAAGCTTCTGAAACCCTACCCACCGTCGAAGAGCCCTTCTCGGTTGGAAAGGAGAGGTGGGGCAGGTGGGGGCTGTGGTGGACGAGCTACTGTGGTCGGGGCTGGGGTCCGGCGGTGGGTGGTGATGGGTGCTGCGGTCGGGGATGGGGTCGGCAGTGGGTAGTGATGGGTGTTGGTGGTAGTAGCACGATCGTGCCATAACCACGACCATTTTCTTCTTATTGTTATGTCACGATTGAGGAGAGGTTCGGAGTGAATATATTTGTTAGGTAGCACGGTCGTGTTGGGTAGCACGGCCGTGGTGGTTGTGGCTGAGTGAATATATTTGTTGGGTAGCACGGTCGTGGTGGTTGTGGCTGAGTGAATATATTTGTTAGGTAGCATGACCGTGTTGGGTAGCATGGTTGTGGTGGCTGAGTTGTTGAACTGCATTTGTTAAAATCTTCCTGCTCCTCTAATATTGATGTATATTGACCCTAATGCCTTACATTATAAGAGAATTGAATCATGCATTTGTATTGTTGCAGGTGTTGTTGACTTGCATATATTTCTTCTTCAGCCTTCAAGTGAGGTATAATATTCTCACTCTCCCAATGTGCCATTAAGCTTCATTTTGATTCAAATATTTAATACATACAGTAGCGCTTGGTAGACATTCCAGAAATATGAGGGTAGACATTGTGTAGTCTCAGATTGATACTTTAGGGTTTATATATGAGATCATCGATGCATGATGTTTAACTTAATATATAAATATGACAATAATACATTTATGCATGTATCAACTTATAAACCCGTTCAAATAGTCCCCGGTTTGGGACTGTTTTTGGATATTTAATCTCACTTAGGATGTAACTGTATAATGTATGTTTAGTTTTGAAGAAAATTTTAGTAGTATTTTCTCATTTGTTCTCTGGGTACATATGTGAGTGGTTATTTACCATTTACATCGGTGTACTTGGAGAACTTAGGGGAAATGCTACTGAAATTTTCTTCAAAACTAAACATACATTATACAGTTACTAGTGAGATTAAATATTCAAAAATGGGATAGGTGGTACATGTTAGTATAAAAGTAATTAACTTCCTATCAATAAAAACTTACAACTTATAGTATCAATATTAAATGCTTAGTTTTATAATTAATTTTTAATGTAATATAGAAAATGGATCAAAGTTGGATGTCTATCAAGAATCGTTGTAGTCCAGAGTTTGCCAAAGGTCTTGATGAATTTATCAGATTTGCTGAGGAACATAGGAAACTACCTACAGATAGGTTCTATTGTCCATTTAGAAATTTTGGTAACAATTTGAAAGTTGATACTGCTGAGGAAATTAAGGATTATGTCATATGAAATGGGATCATACAAGGTTATAATGAATGGTATTGGCATGGAGAGAAAATTAATAATGGATCAGAAAATGTCGATACTAATAGTTGTGGCATAGAAGATATAGATAATGATGATAATTTCAATGATGAACCGATTCAGGATGACCCGATTCAGGATGATATGGTTGATGAGATGCTACGTAGTTGTCGGGACAATGCCATTGATCCACCTTTTTTATTTACAAACATTGTCCATGATGCTAAAAAACCTTTATATAAGGGTTGTACTAAGTTCACGAGGTTGAGTGTTGTGATGCGGTTATATACTCTTAAAGCTCAAAACCAGTGGAGCGATAAGAGTTTCACTTCACTGTTGTCTTTGTTAAAGGAAATTCTTCCTGAAGGCAACGATCTTCCAATTTCAACATATCAAGCAAAGAAAATAATGTGCCCAATGGGAATGGAGGCTAAGAAGATTCATGCATGTCCAAATGATTGCGTGTTATTTCAGAAGGACTATAGTAATTTAATAAATTGTCCAAAATGTGGTGCGTCAAGGTATAAGACCACAAATTTAGCTAAGGCTAAAAATGGCTCTCTTGTCAAGGTGATGTGGTATCTACCAATAATACCACGATTTCAATGCTTATTTTCTATATAGAAGATGCATAAAATTTGTCTTGGCATGGGGAGTTAAAGGCCAATGATGATGGCGTCCTACGACATGCATCTGATTCACTACAATGGAAGAAAATTGATTTATTATACCCTCAATTTGGTAAAGAATCAAGAAACTTAAGACTTGGACTCTGTATAGATGGAATGAGTCCCTATGGTACATTAAGCATCCAACATAGCACGTGGCCTGTTATGATTGTTATATACAATCTTCCTCCTTGGTTGTGTATGAAAAATAAGTATGTTATGTTGTCAATATTGATATCAGGGCCTAAGCAACGTGGAAATGATATTGATGTTTACCTTCAACCTCTAATAGATGACCTAATGAAACTATGGGAAGAAGGTATTATGACATATGATGCTTCACATAAAGAGATCTTCAGTTTGCGTGCTATGTTGTTTTGCACGATTAATGACTTTCCAGCTTATGAAAATTTGTCTGGATATAGCATAAAAGGATACAAAGCATGTCATGTTTGTGAGTAAAATACAGATTCAATCAGACTGAAACATGGTGGTAAAATCTTATATCTTCGTCATCGGAAATTTCTCCCACCAGTGCATCCTTATCAAAGGCAACACAAAACCTTTAATGGGTCAATTGAGGAACGAAGTGCTCCTAAACCAATACCAAGAAATGTTGTATATGATAGGATGAAACATATTGTTAATGAATTTAGAAAGAGTTCAAGTAGTCGTACACTCGCATGTGACAAATCTCTATAAAAGAAGAGGCCAATATTCTGGGATCTTCCTTATTGGAGATCTTTGGCAATTAGACACTGTATTGACATCATGCATGTTGAAAAAAATATTTGTGATAGCATCATTGGTACGCTATTGAACATACCAGGAAAGACTAAAGATGGCATCAAATCTAGAAAAGATTTAGAATTAACGGGTATAAGAAAAGAATTATCAGTGGAGATCAGGGGTCGCCGCACATATTTACCACCAGCTTGTTACACTTTGTCAAAGAAGGAGAAAAAGACTTTCTGTGAGTGCTTGTATAATATTAAGGTTCCACAAAGATACTCTTCTAATATTCGTAGATTGGTATCAATGAAGGATCTGAAGTTGATAGGTCTCAAATATCACAATTGTCACACCTTAATGCAACAAATTTTACATGTGGCTATTCGATCTATATTGTCGAAGCATGCAAGGTTTGCAATCACAAGACTTTGTTTCTTCTTCAATGAAATATGCAACAAAGTGATACATCTTGATACTCTCGATAAATTATAGAAAGATGTAATTGTTACCATGTGTCAGCTTGAAATGTACTTTCCTCCTTCATTTTTTGATATCATGGTTCATCTTGTAGTACATATTACAAGGGAGGTGAAGATGTTGGGTCCAATTTTCTTACACTGGATGTATCCATTTGAATGCTACATTAGTGTTTTTAAAGGTGATGTTCGGAATCGTTATCGTCCTGAAGGGAGTATTGTTGAGGGTTACGTGGCTAGGGAGGTGATGGACTTTTGCAATGATTTTTTGAATTGCAATGAAACTTCTAGCGATCTAAAAAATTCCCATCACACTGAATCTTATTGTGGCAAAGGAACTCTGGGAAGATGAGTGAAAGGAATCAGTTGTGAGTTGTGGGAACAAGTGCATTTGTATATTTTACAATACATCGATGAAGTTAGTAGCTACATCACATAACACAATGATCTTATCAACAGAAATCATCCGTGATCCAGTTCAATGTGGCTTGCAAGAGAGCATAATCGAACATTTATTAGGTGGTTTGAAGAGAAAGTATTTAATCAACTATCTGAATCATCGAATAATGTTGCTGAGAACATAAAATGGCTCGCCTTTAAGCCAAAAATGGATGTCATGTCATATGAAGGTTATGACATAAACAGATTTTCATACTATACAAAGTGTCAAGATGAAAGTAGTGTAGTTCAAAATAGTGGGGTCATTGTTCAAGCTTGTTCGTTGTATTCTGCTAGTGCCAAAGATAAAAGACCACGCGAAGCTGAGATGTCATATTACGGCGTCATTGAGGACATATGGGAATTGGACTATACAAATTTTAGAGTTCCTATCTTTAGGTGTAATTGGGTTGACAACAACAAAGGAGTTTTAGTGGATGAGTTGGGTTTCAAATTGGTGAATTTTGAAAAGATTGGTGAGAAAGATGAGCCATTCATCATGGAAGACCAAGCAAAACAAGTATTCTATATTGATGACCCGAAAAATAAAAATTGGTATGTCGTTCTTCATGGAAAAAGACAGTTTACTGTAGATCCTATAAATGAAGAAGAATACTACGATAAGTATGATGATTCCAGTCCATTCTCAGTTGGTTTGCCAAGTATAAATGTTGAATATAACACCGATGAATATTATAAACGTCAAGACCATGCTGAAGGAATTTTCCTTGACTAGCAACTCAACCAATACTAGAGGCATGTATTCTTTGAATTATTTATTTTATTATCATTCAAGCAAGTAATCTTTTAAATATACATCATATATCATGTATACCTTATCACTTGTGCTTTTATTATCACTTATTTTTTTTATCATGTATACTTGTAGGTTCTAAAATGGCGAGT
This sequence comes from Alisma plantago-aquatica, assembly GCA_963693085.1. Lineage (NCBI taxonomy): Eukaryota > Viridiplantae > Streptophyta > Magnoliopsida > Alismatales > Alismataceae > Alisma > Alisma plantago-aquatica. The sequence goes on along the minus strand of OY856413.1, from coordinate 296,158,588 downwards.
GAAGATGAAAATTCTGAGCATGAGCATGAGCACCATGAGGATGGTAGTGGTGATGCTAAGAAAAGTTGAGGTCCCACACTGATGCGTAGGCTGTAGGAGCTCTGGGCTAAAGGGGACAAATTGCCAGTCCAGTTTGATATCACATGAGCACCTATTGGGGAACATGCTAGTACTTTCAAGCATTACGTAGGGGCAACCGCGCGCAGTAAGGGGCCAATAGATATAGAAAATTGGCATGATGTTCCTAATGCCAAAAAAGACCTCATATGGAAAGATATATCTGTGAGTGGAAGTGATATTATTTTAATATGTTTTTTATCTATTGATTCTAATTTAGTTTGCTTGGAACTAATTCATTTTCAAAACAATATTATTAATTGCTTCTTTTGTATGTATAGGGTGCTTTTCATCTAAATGAAAAAGATCACAACAAAAGAGTGCTACAACGTTGTGGTGTACGATGGAGGGGTTTTAAGACATATCTCGCAAGGGAATTTATAGATAATCCTAAACAAAAGAAGAAAGCAACATATGTATATATTTTTATAGATCCTAAGGTGTGGGAAAGATTTGTTGCAGCTAGGAGATCGGAAGAGTTTCAAGTAATAAAGATTGTGATGTATTGTGTGAATCTTTAATTTTATACAATTAAGGAGGTGAATCTTTTTATACATGTTTGCCACGTCTAAATTGCAATACCTCATTTTAAATGATCATGCTATCTACCAGGCTTAAAAGGAAAGACGGGCCAAAAATGTGCATGACCATCGCTTGGGGCCCGGTGGTTATGCTTTCTATCGCCAACTACAAGAGAAGCAATCCTCTTCTGGAGAAGAATCTAGTACAACTCAAGTTGAGCGTCCACCCCGACACTTGACATGGATTGATGCTAGAAAGAATCGAACATGTGAAATTGTCAACCCTGCAACTAAGGAGGTGGCACAAAAGATGGTAGGTTTATCCCAACTAAGTAAAGAGTAACTCCCACAAACTTAGATTTATTTATATCCAATTGATATTGTGATTTAATATTTTTATTAACTATGAATAGATTGATCTCCATGAGCAAAGGAAGGAAGGAAATTTCATCCCAACTGGCCACATGGATGAACTATCAGTTGCTTTTGGTATGAAGGAGCATCATGGCCGTGTTAGGGGATCAAGAGCTGGCATAGAATTCAAGTCTTATTTTGGCCCTTCGCAATCTAAAAGTGGTCGTGCAAGAGGTCTTACACAAGAGGAGGTTGAAGCATTAGTAGCGTAGAAAGTAAAAGAACTAATGTCTTCATTTCAGCCTACTCAACTTTCTCAACCTATTCATATTGTGTGTCTCTCAAGTGATGAGGTACAAGCCCATGATATAGTTTTAGAAGGTCATGGGAACACTCCCAATGACCCACCACAACAATCTGCAGTAAGTTTTTGTTCTATATGTTATGTTATTAGTATGATATATATATGATAATATATATAGTTGTAACATGTATCTGTTCTACTGCTTCTTATATAACTTATATTATTTCAATCTAGGTTGGTATGAACTGTAAACTTGCAGTGGAGGTTCCAGAATATAATATTATGGTAGTGGGCAAGGTGTACAACCTTGGTGGTACATTGCATTGCCAACAAATTACTTATGACATTTGTCGTGTGTCCATCCATCTTGTGTATGATGGAATGGGGGACAAACCACTACCCATACCTAATCCTGAATATAGTATAGTTGAAGAAGCAGAGGGTGCTATGGTGGGTTGGCCTATACACTTGGTTATCAATGACAAGGTATACTTGAATTCTACCATGTTTTTCATATTTGACTGCATATATGAACTCGTGTAATAGAAGTATGTAATTTAGTTAACAAGTTTGCAAACCAAAAAGTAAAAATTCTACAGTCATCCTCCTATGCCCAAGCCATCTATTATTCCAGAATCCACATTTGTCGAGTTGGGAAGTAAATGTAAATGTTTTTGTCAATACTTAGCCAACCAAAGCTCTGGACTACAAATGTTGATCAATTTAATAGACGATGTATATGGGAGGGACTTTGACAATTATATTTTTCTTGATGATATTATAGAATTGTTCCGGTATGATTGGTTGAATACTTCAATATTAGAAGTATGGATAAGGTAAGGATCTATCAATATAGAAAATTCCAATACACATTTTTAGCTTATTTCTACATATGAAAATAATTACAAATGTTTAACAGCCATTTATATACCGAGGCCACAAACTTTTTTTTTGGTCGGTAAAACTTATGTTGCTTTTTTTGTATATTTGTTTGTTGTAAATACAGAACTTGTTGGTCCCAAAATAAGAACCAACTAAAAGGAAAGAAAGCTTTCTATACACCATATACAAATGTAAAAGAAAAGCAGACCCTGAAGCATAGCTGGACTTGAGATCCAAGAAAAATTTGCAAAGCTCACCGCCATCAGGAAACACCAGAAGAAACATCTAGAAGAAAGCAAGCTCAAGTCTCACTTAGAGACAAGCATGAGGGGCCAAAGAGCAACAAAACCAGAACAACCGAGGCCACAAACTTTGATATGAAGAATGTTGGATTCTTAGTTCCTTCGGTTACTAGTCAGGTGGAGACACATATTGAGGAAGTGAGTGAGTACTTCTCTGATGCATTCAAATATTTTGCTAGTGTGGGAAAGGAAATTATCCTAATTCCTTTTAACGTCTAGTAAGTATTATTATTCAATATAATTTTAATAATGAACAAATGTATTTATTTTAATGTTTGTTTTATTCTTACTCAGATCTAGACATTGGGAATTAGTGGTGATTGTCCCAAAATTGATGACTCTTTATTATCTTGACCCAATGGGAAAAACAACAAGGGGTCACAAACTAAAATTTCCAGCTATGGCGTAAGCATAAATATAGTCAATGCTTCAATATGATATTTCTGTTTAGAATTTCTATTTTACCAACTATCATTTAATTGATAGGGGTATAAAAGCTTTTCGTGAAGGCAGAGGACAAATACCCACAAAATTAAAGACATTGACTTTGAAAAATGTCAAGGTAGCTACTTTGACAACTGCTTAGTCTTATATGTATTAATTTTCAACTCTTATATGTCAACTCTTATAGTCTTCTGTTTATAGTAGTTTACTAACATTAAATATAATTCGTTATTTGTAGTGTCCTATACAAAATAATGGTTGGGCTTGTGGCTACTATGTAATGAAATATATGCAAGCTATTGTCAAACAAGCATCAAATGACATTAAGACTATAGCTCAGGTAATAAACAATAACATCATAAATTTACAAGTGAGTTGTAGTCATTTTATAAAATATTAGCATGTGTATTTTCTGTTACAGATCTTTACAACTCAGCCTTACACACGTGAGGACTTAAATGAATTACGAGAAGAGTGGTTAGATGCTTTTCTAAATGAAGTCAATATAGCATTGGAATAAATATGTCAGTTACGTTCCATTTATGTATGTGGTTTCAGTACTCTTTCATATTTACTTTTGTATCTGACATTTAATATCATCTCAGACTTGCAATCTATCATTTTGTAAATTATGATTTGACTATGTGTACTCAACTCAATATATGAATCATTTTTATTATGAATGTGTGGTTTGGAATGGTGACGGTTGAGCATCAATGCTCCCCTCTCCCATATCTTATTCTTGTTCTTCTATTTTGTTCTGTTCATTTTCTGCAGAAATTTTAAAAAAAAATTGGACCCTATAGCGTCGATTTTCTTAAAAAAATGACCTTATAGGTGTCTTGGCCGTTTCGCGTAGAACGGTCATGCTGCATAGATCGGCCGTGTTGGGATGAGGTAGAACGGTTGTACCGCGTAGAAAGGCCGTGTTGAGATATGGTAGAACGGTCATGCCGTGTAGCACAGTCATGCTAATATAGACCAACACGGTCGTGCTAGGTGGCACGACCGTTCTATCATATTCCAAGACTCTATTGAGTCAGTTTTCCTCATATAACCGTCCTTAGAAAGAATCTTTAGAGTCAATTATTTAGTAAAAAATCGACGTTATAGGGTTTAGGTACAGTTTCATTTCTCATTTGGGTTTAGTTTTTCAGAGCCTATAGGGTCGGTTTTTACTATACAAGGTCGGTTTTTTTTGGTTAAAAAAAGTGACCCTATAGAGCAATTTTTTTAGCGACGGCCACTTAGGCGTCAGCTGAAAAGTGACACTATAGGCTTAAAAAAACCAACTCTATAGCCCATTTTTGTACTAGTGTTATTTGTACTGAATTATATATGCTCTTTTGATGCATTATAAAATATAGGTGATGGTCATATACTCTAAAAATAGATCAATATTTTTATGAACAAATAGGTAGTCCACATGGTGTCTAATATAATGAGGTGTCAACACAAAATAATATCCTTTGCACATATATCCTAATTAGGGTTGATAACCCTAAATATATTATAGTAATTATATTTGTGGGTGATAAATGGTGAATTTCTAGGCTTTTGTATAAATTTATAGAACATAATCTGGAATATCTGAGATCATTGAGATACATAGGTTTGTGATAAGATAATGATTCTTGGTTTTTTTATAAAAGGTAGTAATCTGATTGATGTATATAATCCTAGGGTTAACATGTGAATATAATGATATTGGAGGTTGATGAGTAGTTAATGAACCCAGATTGGAAGTCAGCGTCAAGAACATAATCCTAAGATAGGAAGACTGATAGTGATAATGAACATATAATGACTTAAGAGAAATCCTTAGTAGGACATAATCATGTTTGATGTGATATCTGATACATGTTAATTATGATCTTATTTGCCTAAGTGATGGCTAAACCCTAGATCTCCAGGATAAAAGGATTTTGAGTTGGGTACCTAGTTTAAGTTATGGCTAAATATGTTGATTTTCTTAAATCTAGAATGAACCTTGGATGTATGATATACAATATGATACATTTTAGCACTCATTATTGTGGTGTATGTGCATTTAGTTTTCTTATAGCTAAAACCATGAAGATTAATATAGAGATCCTCCTATAATATTTTTGAGCTTTTCCTCATTATTATAATGATGTGGATAAGACTAGCACCACATTTACTTTACGTCTTGGAGACATTATGAGCCACCGAGGCTTTGTGTCAAAGGGAAGCTTGAATCATCCTGGATTTAGGCCAGGGGAATGTTGTGAACCATTTTGGATTTATACTAAGGGGATGTTGTAGACTCAATGAAACACTATAGACATCGTGAACATGGTGGACTTTGTGAACTCTATAATCAATGTGCTAGTCGTGTCAAGGCATGTAGTATGGAACAAATAGTGAACTAAAATGTTTCTCTACCATATCAAAGTAATTTTATTTGAGTATCGTATATGTAGACTTTAGTCTTTCCACTTTTTACATAGTATAATTTGCATTTTGGTGCCCACAAACTCAACACATTTTGTGTGTTGATGTTATTATATTTATACAATATTAGGTCCATAGATAGCAGGGGTGCATGATAGGATGAGAGAAACGATGTGAGCAAGAATATATGTGAAACTTTGGTTGTAGAATGTAGTAGTTATGTACGTGTACTTTTGCGATATTCACTACAGAAATGTAATTTAATTTTGTAATAAGTTATGTAAAGTTAATGTGCATAAGATGTTGTTTGATGAATGTTGTATTTCTTCATGTGCATATTCAGTCTTTCTATGTGTGTAAACTTTGAAGTAACTAATTTTTGGTGTTTTCACACTCGGTCCCTCATGGTGAGAAAAATGTGGGTTTTCATATCAACTGTCTAAGTCAAAAGATCTGATTAAATTTAGGCCATTTGCAATGGTATACACATAGAGAGAAGTAGAGAGACTCATTTTACCATTCCAAAGTGTGGGAAGATAAGCATGAGTGGATCTTCATCATCATTGTATACATTTGGTCCTCTCTCTCCAGATCGATCAATCTGCACTCCATCTAAATAAAAAATAAGAGACATGAGGATGTCCTATAGGGTTTCTATAGGGTGAATTGGGTTTCTAATTGGCCCCTAAGTAACACTTTCTACTTCCTATCTATTTACTATTATCCTATCAATCATTATGATGAACATTGATGATGTATTTGTTTCCTACTAGGGCTGTAAATGGGTACGGGTAGACCCGTGGACCCACAAATCTGGACCCTTAGAAAACTCGTCACGGGTCTAAATTTTTGGACCCGCATAACCGTGGACCCGGATACCCATGGACCCGCATATAAGTGAGTCCACTAATGGGTATGCTTGGACCCAGACCCGCAAACCCGTGGACCCGCTATACATAAATAATTACTTTAATAATATGTTATTATATCATACTTTACTACTATAATTAATATAAAACTTCAAATTACATATTACTCTAATTATAATAAGGTTAGGGACTAGTCATCTAATTGAGAATGAACTATTCTAGTTGCAAAAATGAGCTACATATGTAACCTTAAAATCAAATTATTTATGTGATATGCTAAATTATCAAAACACAATGATGATGACTACAAATATATAAAGAATTAATTCAACTAATCTTCAATCTATAATGTAGTACATTGTATAATGTAACTATTGCATGTTTATATCCTATATAATAGCAATATCTTGTTGTATAAGAGTATATAGAACATAGTCATAAACTTTCTTACATAAAATATATGATGTTTACATAGAACCGCTTACCCTCATACCCGCACCGCAAACCCGCTATTATTACGGGTATGGGTATGGTGCGGGTCTAGATTTTGATTAATGTGGCTCCAGAACCAGAACTGGACCTGCTAAATTAAATGGGTATGAGTATGGGAATGGCCAGACCTGCACCGTTTACACCCCTATTTCCTACCTACAATTTTGATCCATGAGAAAGTAATGTCCTCATTTTGGATGTCAGGACTAGTCTTCATGTCATTCATGTCAAATAATTTGATCTATAAATTAAGTGTGTGTTTTTTATTAGTATCACAATGGATGTGTGTTTAGATTAATTATTGATCACCCTTAGTATATGTTTTACGCTCTTTAATGCATGTTGAGAGGGTGTTAGAAGAGTAAGTAAAACATATTACAACCATTTGTCCTAATCAATAGAAGTGGTTAGGTTGGTATGGTGTTACCAAGAGATTTAGATCTTTCTTAGCAACAGATTTTATGTGTACATAAATAGGTCAATCCATTTCTTGACAAGACTAATACTTGGACTACTATCTTCCTAATAAGAACACTTGCATTCACTTATAGGATTTTTGTTTGATGTGAGGTGTGTAGTCTGGTGAAACCCTATGTCCAAGATACTTCTCCTGACATTTGTTAACAACCTATAATCAAAGTTTTGATTTATTTTTGAATAATTAGTTTGATTACTATTCTAATTTCATGCAATTCAAAAATCTTCTTTTAAACCAACCTATATTGTTAAGGATGACTAGTTCTTGTGCCTAACAATGATAGGTTCCCTTTCAAACGACCTCTACTACTTTGATCTTGTATACTTGTAGGGAGAGAGAGTCTAGACCATTATAAATTTGAGACTCATTGCAAACAATATTGTGACCCCCTAATTCTACATTCAAACTTGAGCATTGGTGACTCTTCTAAGGCATGAATCTACCCCCATACCATCAAGATACTACTCAAAACCCCTCTCTATTTTGTCTCTAAAGACCCTCACCTCCCTACTTGTGACACTCTGTCATGAAAAATGAGATTAATCAAAACAAAACATGTGATCAACTGCTAATTATCCACATAACTGGAAAAGAGGGTAAATTTAAACTAATTTTAACATTGCCACCATCTTCATAAGCATTTACATAAAGGTCCAACAACTTGCATATCAACACATACCATATCAGATATTTATATGTATGTCCAGTGGTTGAAGCCACAACCTATTACAAAAGATATTGCTCCACGTATACAAGCCATATACAAGCATATGCACAATACCAAAAACTCGAGTCAATGTACACATCATCTACAAAACATGCCCTACCCAGACCTGAGAGTGGAAGGATGACTCTAAGACACCACTAACTACTAACCAACCTTCTACTCCTATTGCTCTCAAAGCTACTCTTCCTCACCGCCACGATCCCGATGACATTGATGATGATCACCTAAAAAGATGTGATGACCCACAAGGTGAGACCAACGTCCCAATGAGAGATATAACTCTCTACCAATGGTTCTTGATTACCACATGTTATATTATTAAGAACTTAAGCAAATGAAGCAGATTTTGTAGATTAAACAGATTAAATAGGCCATGTAACTAAAATAGGTTAATCATGATTAGCACATCATACAGAGAAACAGGTAAAGCTACCGCTTTCTATATAATTGATTTTACCTACCACATTACATAATAACTAAACATTACAAGAAATAAGGCAACAAGTTAACAACCAATGTGAATCATGTTTAACCCTAAACAGACATGCTACATGGATGTATTACATCTTTTGTTAAGCCCTGAGGAATTTGAGGTATACCACTCAAATTCCAACTGACCATTGCTAAGTTGAAATCAGTTATGTACAAGATCTAGGAGAGCCAGAATCCTAAGATCTCATTTGCCATCGGTCAGTATGAGTCAGCCACAATGACATATATAATCAAACTGCATAACATCCTAGTTTTCCCTTGGTATATAGGTCACGACACTAGTAACCAAGGTATACAACACCCAAACATCCAAGGTACAACTGCACTTGTCCTCAATCACATCACATATACTTAGTCATAATCACCTGGAAACAACCTCAACTATTCTCCTGCTGAGGTATAACCACAACTGTCCTAAAAACATGCATATACTCAACAATATACGACTCCAAGCTCCCAGTATAGGAATACTCATTTCACCATCCAACAAGTCCTGATAGTGGAAGGGATCTGTGTCACATGGCACTACATGATTAGGGTTTCACTTGATTACTTGATGCCAATTGGGTGAGTTAAGACTGTATCAATCTAGTTACAAGCAAACCCTAAAAGAATGCTACAAAAACATGGTAGGTTGCAACTTCAAAAGATATAAAATGTATGAAGTATAATGTTTATCGCATCATCATATGGTACTAATTTCATTGCCATACATGATATCATACTCATCACCATACCATCACATGATCAAATCCTTGTCACCTCATGAAGAGGGTAACACATCAACTAGGGCACCAAACCATGTCCAAGGTCATAAGACCATTCACATTATTCCTTACAAGAACATCATTATCATTCCATGACTCATCACTTATCATACCATCACCATACATGAGACACATAAGTTTGATACAACATTACATTTAAGGGCTATGATGTTCATATGCCAACAAATTAGGGTTACAACAACATTGAGAGAGAAAGGACTCCATCATCATACTCATCACTTAAGAAAGCTAAGCATGATCATCAATTACTTGTATTAGGGTTACGTTCAACCAAGATGAGTTGAATTAGGGTTACAAAATAGCCCTCAAAGGTAAACCCAACATTTTAGCATCTTCCTCAAACATGAAAGCATAAGGTCAAACACGGCCCTTGACCATAGAGTCAATAAATCTCATTGGGAAAACATAGCGACCACTTAGATTAGATACACCTTGGTGACCGCTAGGGTTAGGTGCCTTAGAGACCACTAGGGTCATAAAAGATAGCAACCAATATGGTTTAGAACCTTCATCACCCGTTAGGGTCAGAGAACATAATGACCAATAGGGTTTAGCCATCTCGACAATAACTAGGGTAAGAAAACATAGCGACTAACATGGTCCAGAACCTTCATCATCCCCTAAGGTTAGAGAACATAGTGACCACTAGGGTTTAGAGACCTTAGCAACTGTGAGGGTTAGGTCACTTCACGACCACTATGGTTAGGTAACATTGGCACCGATGAAGACAAAAAACTTGGCGACCGATTGAAATCACAACTCTTGGCGACCACTAAGAGTGAAATCTTAGTGATCATTCATGAGTCCAAAAACATTGGTGGCCACATAATCATCAGAGTCTCATTGACCATATAAGAGAAATCTTGGCGACCATCATGCATTCAAAATTTATGGCGACCATGAAGAGTGAAATCTTAGCGACCAATCATGAGTCCAAAAACATTGGCGACCACCATGGGTTCGAAACATTGGTGACCATACGATACAAAATAGAAACAAAGTCAATGCCATCAGTTGGAACAAGGAATGTCAAGCAAAAATGAAACAAAGCCAAACCATCAGGTTCCATTACAAGGAGGAAAAATCAACTTGAAACCCTAGAAATAAACCATCTTTTGAAAGAGCAAAAGCCATCATTTTCTACATGCAAACAAGGTCTAGGATTACCGCTCCCATCAAGAGAATCATGTAAAAGGTTTAGGGTTCATCCAAGTGGTTAAACTACTCAAAAATATCCCCTAAGTTCAAACCCTAGGCAAAAGTAGTATCTTCTCACTTAGAACTTCATTTAAGAGAAAGATCATGCACATGCAAGTTAAGGGTAAGCAACAGTCATGGAGAAAGTTATATAACTCACCTTAGAGAAGATGTAGAAACTCCAAACAGCAAGGTAGCTCGAAGGAAAGAGGGTAGAAACCCTATATTGAACATTTTCCTCAGTCAAGCTAGTCCCTTCTCCAAAAAGGAAGCAAACCCTAGGTTAAAAAGGCAAGAAAGAAGATGTTTTCAACCACTAGCCCAAGCTTCACCATGGATTTGACCAAGAAGAGGGAATAAGGGGATAGGGCATCAAGGAAAACGAAGGAAAAGAGGGAACTATCAATTACCAAGGTCAAGAAACCAATCAAGAAAGTACCAAAGGACCCCAACTAGGATAGATCCAAACCCTAGGTACACATGCAAGCAAGATCAACCTCCTTCTTCAAGCTTGAGCTCCTCCTTCACCACAAAGCAAGAGGGGACGAGCTCCAAGGGCAAAATTAAGAGGGGGGTTCAAAGGGTTTGGTTGCATGAAAAGAGGAAGGTATATGTGGCTAAGGGTGTGAGAGGAAAGAAGGTAGAGGTGTCTAACCATGTTTGCCATGTGTCCAAGGTCAAAGCATCTCACCCATGCAAGCATCGCATACAAGAAGCTAAGTTGAACATATATATAAACACCTGATGACCACAAGAATAAGGTTAATCGACCACTTAAGGTTGTTGGCAACCAAGGTGGTCAGAAAGCCAAATGATCGCCAACCCTAGGTGATGTTGGCGAACAAGATGAATTCATCGGCCGCCAACCCTAGGTGGATCTTGAGATCTTAGCGACCACCAAAACCAGAGGGCACATAAAAGTCTTATCGAATGCCAACACTAAAGGTTCCATCCTTGGTGACTTCCAACACGAGGTGGTCCAACACTCAAAGTCAACCATGTGTTAGGGCATCCACGAGAGAAAACCCTAACCTCAACACAAGGTGTCACCACTCAAACTAAGGTGTAACAAGGCACTCCAAAGCACTGTTATACCAAACATAATATATAAAACATGTGAGACATAACAAGAATGAGATAAATTATAACAAAATCCCTAGATATGGGTAAATTGCATAAAAGCCAAAACAAGCATATAAATGCAAACTTGCTCAAACAATGTCCAAACTGGACAAAATTTGAAATTTAAACTTGTCACATGATAAAAAAGCACATATTAAGGTTTTAAGAATCTAATTCTGATAAGAAAGCATGTTCAACCAAAAAGCTAGGTCCCCCATAACCACTAAGAGAATGATCAATTTTCTAAGACTCATGATGGTCCCTAGAACTTACACGAGTTACTATCCTACAATCAATTTCTTCTTATTTAACTCCCAAAATCACAAGTTGATGCAAGCATGTCATTTGATCTCGGTTAAAGAAGAACAAAAACTTATTTATCTTAGGGATATTAAACCCAAAGTACTCATGAGAGGCAACCCATAGTTTATATATATATATATATATATATTTGTAGTTTGTTTCTACTTAGATCATTGAATCTCGTACGTGTATGCACTTATGTGAAAAAGTCTCTTTTACTTTGTGTAAGGAAATTCTATTTAGTTTTCATGCTAACTATTTAATGAATGTGATAGGGTAAAACACTATGCTAGAATTCCATAGTGCATGATGTACAAGGCAACCCACACTATGTGCACAAGTACATAATGAGGAGATGTAATTTGTAAATTGTAATGCACTACGTGCCCATCCAACAACACAACATGAATGATCACAATTGACAACTATATCTCTACCAAGGATAATCTCACTATGTATGCCTAACAACAAAATGTACAAGATGTTCGATCAAAAACTTGAATATCCTGACTCTATGCATTTCGTGTGAATTCGATGTATGTTATGTAGGAAAGTTCATCAATTGGGCATTTGGGGGTGGGGGGGTTGTACCAATTCACAACATGCACGTTTCCAACCATGACATGCATGGGCGTACAAGTTCAATAAAAGTAAGAAGGGGCAAAGGCCAACTCCCATGCACATGATGCCCTGGGTCAAGCCTCTCCCCTTTCCAAGAAGCAAAGAGTGATGTTGTCAATCAAAAGTTGCCATGATGGCCACCATTTGAAGTGCCAACTCTTCCAGGAGCACCACTGCAATCACCCATACCATGAGTAGAAAAATTTGACCCTCTTGAAGCTATTGCCATCTACAACTAGAGGGGCAAGCAACTCCCCTACCGATAGATGACGTCTATGCCTTTGTGTCCCCCTAAGAATGTGCAAGGGTTCACTCAAGGATTGTCAACCTCTTTACAATCCATTGCCACCAATATCCCACACCACCTAGCCATAAAAGCAACTTTCATCACCCTTGATATCGTGACATATGATATAGAGCACGTAGTGTATGACATGTATAATGTGAAGGAGACAAATATCGTTGGGACATTTCACATCATACACCACCCATAACAACACACAAACACTTCATTTCAAGCTCCTACACCTCCCCATCTCCACCAACACCAAGGTGAGAAGCAGAAGAGGAGGAAAGAGGCAATGAGGAGATCCATCTTACACCTCAGAGCCCAAACTTGAGCCTAAGGTGGAGGTTGAGGGAAGTGAAGAATAACAAGTAGAGGACCAAGTCATAGTCATGTACATATACCAATCCATAGGGAGGATCCAAACCAAACTAACTATTTAGTTTGGCCTGGTCTATTTTCCATCATTCTAGTCCTCAAGGCAGCCTAGTTTCTAAAGTATAAATCACTTCAGACCAGTTATATCATATAACATAAAATAATATATTTACACGCTTGAATAAGACCAAATAATTGTTTTCTACCACAAATGTTTGTGAAGGACAATAGAAACAAATGTCATGATTGTCAAATCTAAATATTACCCCTCATTTTTAGTACGTATGTTGATGAAAATAAGGCTATCTTTCAACTAACCATCGACATGCCATGATGGCCCCTAATTGATAGAGAATATTTTCTCATGGATTATAGACGATGTAAATGACAATGAGAAGTGGCAACCATATTCTATAATAACTAGTCTGAACTAAGATTCACCAACCACTTATATCCAACCACCTACGTGCATGTAAGAAACCAAATTACAATTTTGTTAGTCACTTGGGCAAACTAGTGTATACTTTAAAATATTGTGAATTCAGATTAAGAAGTAACTATTTATTAAATTACTATATGACTTGAAGTGAAATTTTTTATCAGACAGTTACATTTGTGTTGTGTGGGGTGAACCTTATAGAAGGTGGATTCTTGAGGATATGGGGAAGATCTTGAGTGTTTATCTCACTTGAAAAGGACCACAATTTAAATAATATGATGTGTCATTCATGTCAGTAATCTGTTGGGAAAAACAAGAATTTCAATTAGTTTTTGTTCAACTACACATTGAGAATGCATTTAATTTTCTTTGAATACCATTTTATGGATTTTATTTCTTGAGGACAATACATGATTCAATTTTGGTAGTTTGATGAACATAGTTCATACTACTTTTTTATGCCCAAATTTCACACATTAAATGACTTGAATACCATTCTTTGACTATAATTAGCTTGTTATAGTTAAAATAGCTTGAACATGTCTCTTGTTGTCATTTGGACTAACTAAGGTGTTATGCTACAATTTATATGAGATTTGATTCATTTGGAATCAAGTTCATCCTCATCAAGATAAAGAAAGCCCAAAAGTCATGTCTAGCCGTGATATTTAGTTGGATGACATGCACTCACCCAGAGCCTCCCATACTTCATCAAGTTTTCAACATGACGTGCACACTCCAGTGCACGTTCCCATAATTTTCCATCAACAACAACTCCAACACACACAACATGCACCAACACAGTAGAAACATTCTTGGTGATCACCTCTATGCATGAGGTCCCCAAACAGTGGCACAACATGCATTCTCACCAAAAACTGCTTCCCACATTCTCCTACACAGAATGAACTTTCAACTGCATGTGTGCTAAACATTTTTTGAGTTCGATCTTGGCAACTATCAAGGTGCAAGACATGTACGATCCCATGCACGATGTGCACCCTCATGTAAGTAGGAAAATACAAATAGCAGGAAGTCAGTTATTGGAGTGATATCTATAATTTAATATAGTTATAATTTAAAGGAAGCTATAGAGGCGAGTCTAGAGGAGAATCCAAAAAGAAAAAGAAAGAAAGGATTAGAAGGTGGAGTTTTCTCCCTCCTACCTTTGGAAGCTTCCATAACAATTGTACTATAGATGATAGCCCATCTATAATCATTGTATCTTATTTTTTCCCTTCTTTCATTCTATTTTGTGATGTTCACCTTTGGTGGGGTATTTGTTGGTATGTATGCCCTGAGAGCCAATCATGGGATGATTGGTGGGATACATTAAGATTGATTTGATAAACATCAAAGGCAAGCTTCCAATTCTTTTTGGTTCAGTCATATGAGATAGTGATAGAACAGATTGAATGTCTAGAGAATGACAGTACTCAATGACGTATGCTTTCAGGTTAAGGACCTGAATGATGAGATCATACGGATGCTAAGAGTTTGTACACTCTTGTTATGTCCCTAGTCGGATGTCATTGTGGAAGGTAGATAGACAACAATGACACACAAGACTAGATTGTGGTGTTGGTTGATGACAGAATCTCATTAGTCATGATATAGAGATATCAAACCAAGCACATAGGTACTTGTTAGAGAACAAGTGTACCGGACAGACCCACCGTGAGTTTGACACATGGAACCATGACATGGTAGTCACTGTCAGTACTCATAGTGATGGTGGTGAGTGTGATTCTTAGACCTGAAATCACTACACTCAACACATGTCGCTGGGCACACTTTGACATCATCAAACGCAGTCCTGAAACATGGGTTGTTATAAAGGTGATGATTGGGTGGCTTTGACACATGGGGCTTTTGAGGGGTGAGTGATAGATATGGGATTTGTCCCTCCTGAGGGAGTTTGATATCCATGGCCACTTGATGAGTAGGATTGAGAAAGGTGTGCACACATGTGTGAGTCAGTATGTGATACTGATGTCATAACATATCTCTTCCAATCTACTATGAGATCAAGAAAGTGAATGAACGTTGACAGGATGACTGTTCCATGCCTCGAGTTCATTCGGGATATCAGTGACAAAGGAATTATACATTCACTGTAACACCATTCACGGATTGTAGGATTGAAAGTTGTTCTCCAACTTTCTACTTTCACTTGGGTAGCACTGATGTGTGACTAGGCACCGCTCTTTACTTGTGAAGTCATAAATGTTATGGACTTTCACTGCCAATGTGAAATGGACATGTAGGGTCACACACATATGATTTAACCTGGAAGAGGAGTTTTGTCCACAAATAATGTTTAGATTGATTACTAAAGGTGTTTCGTAGTTCAATTAAACACTCAATCAATTGATAGCTCAATATCATATTGTTCAAGGTGTTGGACACATTGATTGGAGTATCATATTGATTGAAATCGCAATTGACTGATTCTGCACAATCTGCACTCCCAACCGATCGGCTCATGTGATGAACCGATCGGCTGAGCTTGGTGAACCGGTCAGCTCAAGTGTTAAACTGATCGGCTCATGGTCAGGGTGAACTAATTGCTTCAAGTGTTGAAATGATCAATTCAACTGGTGCAACTGAGCAACTTGGGAAAGTAGGATTGGTGAGAATTTTCCTTGTGTTTCACTTGCCCAATTTGATTGGAACAAGGATTGATATTCGATACCAATTAGAAACAAAAGAAGGAAAGTCAATCGGGAACCGACCAGGACCACCAACCGACCGGTTCACTTGTGAACCGACCAGTTGAGGTGTCCCAACCGACCGTTTCAGTTGTGAAACGATCGGTTCAGGTTGTGAGTTGGTTGCTTTTGTGGAAAATCTCAAACCCTTCTACTCCTGTTTTTAGTCTCGCATTGCCCGGGATGGAGAACCCTGTCCCATGACCCTCCTATATATATAGGGGTACTGGGGGCTTCTCAAAGTACAACTCAGTGCAACCAGTTGCTCTGCAAAGTTGTCATTCTCTCTAGTTTTGGTAACCGAGAGAGAGCTCGAGCAAGTGCTACCCGCAAAGGGAGGTGCAGCAAGGGAAAGATAACTGTAGTTGCAACTGGAGGCAGGAGAGTGTGTTGGTGACTAGTACGCCAACAGGAGAGTGTGACTCCTTCCACTTCCTTGTGGGACAAGGAGTGTGGAGTTCTAGGTGGTCCGTATGGACTACTTCAGAGGCGGGAGGTTTCTGCCGCTAGGAGGACAACCTTCAATCCTGTCAGTCCCGGTGCAACCAGGAGCTGCACAGACACCGTCCAAGACCAGAGGTGAAGACTGCACAAGGCGTGAGGTATTGTCGCCGAGCAAGCCTCGGGACAAGGTATGATTCCACAAACCATCCTTTTCTATTATATAGACGTTGACGCGTTTCCTTGTTCCGGGTTTGGGGGAGAAAATTTTTGTTTCCGCTTCCTTCTCTGCCTCCCCTAAAACCCAACAGTGGTATCAGAGCCACGTCAACTGCTCTATATTTTAGGAATATCGATATGATCGATTTTGGTTTGTCGCCTATATTTATTGCATACGATGTGAATAATATTGGCTTTATGCATGTCCAATCCTAAATCCACAAATCCCAAATTACATATATGATATGTATTATCAATGCACTCGATACGCGTCGCCCTTAAACGAGTTTTGTGGTGAATGTATAGCGTGGTTATGGCCAATAAACCCTATTTGTGTATGGTTGTATGTGGTTGCTTGCATCTCGGTCTGCGCACCGATCTTCCCTCTCCTATTCCTGATGTAACTTGAAATAATTCGAGATTCTTTCCTACCTTTTCTCCCCCCGAATGTAACTCGGGGTTTCCCTTTTAAGCAATGTAAAATTAGGATAGATTTTATTTCCTGTTATGTCAAAGAACGGAGGACATCGAGACAACAGCTGAGACGATTGGTTCAAGGTGTGAACCGATCGGTTGACGTTCCAGACGATCAGTTCAAGGAGTGAACCGATCAGTTGATGACCGGTTCGAGGAGAGAGATGAGCGGGTGGCGGCCATGACGAGATGCACGACGACCAGGCGAACTGATCGGTTGGAGGAGCCAACCGATCGGCTGGTGGCACCCAGACGACCGGGCCAGAACGAGCAAGTCAATCATGTGATGAGTTGATCTACTCCGAAGGCAAAGCACAGATTTCATCTTGTACAGATTGCATGTGATATAGACCTAGATGATCATGATTCCTCTTGGCTCGAGGAATCACATTAGGATGGCCATAATCATCACTTTTTATCGTTTGTGCATGTTTTCTGTGGGATATAGCATGTATATGATACGTACTATGTATTGTGGTGATTGGATATGTATATGTATATAAAAACCAAATCCCTCATTAAAATATTAAGTTTTAGATGCCTTGCAAATGTGACACGCGTGAAAAGCTTGATTGACCAAGTGTGGGCACGCCCAAGCGTGGTGCACGGTCTATCTCGTGGAAGCGTGAAGGATGAATGTGTGGGTCTTCCCAAGCAGGGTGCATATTCATCGTGTTTGCTTTGGGTTGGACTTAACAAGGTGACCTAGATAGGATCTAGCACCTTGAGGCATGGAGATGATCATGGCAAGGAGTTGCATATGACATCTTATCAAGAGTTGCATATGATGCAATTGGCAAGTGTTGCCTACCTGAGAGATCTATGTTGTGGGTGACAGCCCTAACTGGTCTATGGCTTAGAGGATTTCAGGATCTTGCCCACTAGAAGGTTGTACGCTGCAATCTTCCGAATTGATGGTGAGGGCTATCAATTTGAAGTAAAATAGTGGGAGCGATAATTAATTAAAGGCCTAATTTTATCGTCACTTTTCAAATCAATCAAATAAGTCAAAAATGAGTTTTTTGACTAAAATTGCATATTTCCTTTTGTAGTACAAATGACAACAAACAACAATCACTTCTTTTTGTGATCGGTCCTTGAAAAGGACAGACTAAATGGGACAAACTTCCACGACTGGTATAGGACATTGAGAATTGTTCTCACTCAAGAGTGAAAGCTCTATGTCCTGGATACTCCAATTCCAGAGGAACCGACTCCTAATGCACCAAAGACAGAAAGGGATGCTTACAAGAAGCATTCTGATGATGCCATTGATGCAAAGTGCTTGATGTTGTGCTCCATGAACCATGAGTTGCAGAGACAACATGAGAATATGGGTGTCATTGAGATGATTCAGCATCTCAGGAACCTGTATGAAGATCAG
This sequence comes from Alisma plantago-aquatica, assembly GCA_963693085.1. Taxonomy (NCBI): domain Eukaryota; kingdom Viridiplantae; phylum Streptophyta; class Magnoliopsida; order Alismatales; family Alismataceae; genus Alisma; species Alisma plantago-aquatica. The sequence continues at coordinate 296,139,828 of OY856413.1, read as the reverse complement.
GCACGGCAAGAGAGATACAATGTCTCAAGGGCATTGTTCAAGTGTGTCATGACAGAAGGAGATCCAATTGGTCCTCACACACTCAAGATGATTGGGTATGTGGAGAACCTGCAATGACTGGGATTTCCACTGAGCCAAGAGTTGGCTACTGACCTAATACTGCAATCGTTGCCAGAATCTTACAGTCAGTTTGTGATGAACTACAACATGAACAACTTTGATAGGCCACTGTCAGAGTTGTTGGGCATGTTGAGGACAGCCGAGACACAGATGAAGAAGGACAAGCCTAAGTCTGTGATGGTGATCACGAGCAAGAAAGGCAAGTCCAAGCGCAAGGGCAAGGGCAAAGCTAATAAAGGTTCTGATGCTAGCCAGGAGCACAAGACGACTTCAGCTCTCAAGGACAAGGGAGGTGTGACCAAGAAAGGCAATTGCCACCATTGTCAAAAGCCAGGACATTGGAAAAGGAATTGTCCTCTCTATCTGGAAGAACAAAAGAAGAAGAAGGAGACAGCCGTCTCTACTTAAAGGTGTCATGAAAATAAACTTGTAACACTTTTTGAGGTATATGATACCAAGATGTAAAGTGTAAAGCACTCATAATTGGGGCAAGTTTTGCCACCATAGATAGGAGTACTTTAGTTTATTTTCAGCCTAAAAGGCATGTAATACAGTTATGAACTGCTATTTCATATTTTCCAATAGATAGAAACACTTTATTTTTGCATATTGTATGACAATGATTGCAATCAATAAAGAGATGTTTCAATTTATAAAGATGTGATCTTTGTGGCAATGCCTTGTTTATCTTGTGGTATTTGATATGCATAAGATAAAATGATACCTAAAAGTTATTGATAACTCAAACAATCAAATTAGCATAAATCATAAGAAATTCATTTCTAGTTTCCATGTGATGGATAAATCTAGACTCTTTTGGTTAGAGAACCAGTAAGAGACATGAATATCTTGGACATGATTAATCAACTTTCACTAATGGTAGTGGGAGAATGATTATCCTATTAGGTGTAATACATGTGATGTATTTACATGCCTATTGGAACAAATGCTAATACTTCAAATGGTGTTTAGAGAAATGCCAATATGAATATCTTGAAGTGTTCAAGATTATCATAGATGAAGTACAAATTTGGTAAAGTGTTAATTCTTGATAAGATCAATGAATGAAATACTTGGACCAAATGTTTGAGATCCTTATGAGTGATTATGATAATGTATCATAGTGAACTCATGATTAAGGCATGGTGATGTCTAAATCAAGAAAGGAATCATACTCTAAGGAGTTAGAGAATGATTATCAAATAACTAAATTCTTCTTAATAAAAGAATACCCCTCACTGATAAAAGAAATTAAGAATCACAAGGGTTGTGAGTTCTTATATCTTTAACAGATACACCTCAATTATCTATGTGATAAGTTGTTCATATGATGAGTCAACTATCTGGATGAATATGAGGAATCGAATTCTGAATTATGGTTTATGACCATTACATCCTAAATGATATCCATGTGAACCATAAGGTGTGACCTTGATGGTAGCACCCATTGGATGAAATCCATAAGTGCAAATGAGTCTTAAGCGTTAATACACATGGATAACATTTTGAGAAGGATGATGCTTGTTGATTGCAACTTAATGACTAAGACATTTGGCATATGGATACTAAAACCACATTCCTATGAGGAATAAAATAAGGATGTGTATGTGACACAACCTATAAGGTTTATGAATCCACTAATGCAAATGAAGTCTATAAGTTACAATGGACTAATCAATGTGATTGATTGAGTACAAGCAACTCAGAATTGGATCTTTACTTTGATAATATAGTCAAAGAGTTTGACTGATATGTCAAAGATAAAGAAGGGATCTGTGATTTAGTGGGAGCGTGTTCACATTCCACATGTTGATGTGAAATGGAATTGTTCTAGAATGGAAATCCAAAAGTGGAAATTATCTTTAAGGAAGATAGAGGTGTTTCCTATGTGATAGGAATAGAGATCTATAGAGATAGTTCTCGAAAACCTCTTGATCTGAAAAGAGAAAGCATACATTGGCAATCTATACTGAAGGGTTCGGTATGCACAAATTTGTAACATCCCTGACCTGGGTTATGAGTTAACCCTAGGTGTTTTGCTTAATTATGTAATTAGATGTTTGTGATCATCTCTTGATATGTAATTAAAGCTCCTGAGCAACATATGTTTCCATTTTTGTCCCTTTTTAAAACAATGTTGTAGTATTGTTTTGCAATATAGGGACCTATGTGCAATTTACCCAACTAAAGGGGTTAATTTGCAAATTGCACATGTTAAAATATTCCTTTGATGTTGGGACATCATCAGATTATATATGATGAAGTATGATGGATTCTCCAAGCTTGGGCATCAAGATGCAGCTTGTGGAGTATTCCATATGCTTAAAACCCAAATTTTGGTGTAAAGTGCAATTTACCCAAAATATGGGGTGCAACTTGTAAAATACACCTTCTAGAGTATCTTGTATGACTCTAAACATCATTTAGAGTAAAAATGATGAAGGGGGCGCTTCAATTGAATAACTAAATAAGATTGATAACCCTTGTATCTAGATTACCAAGTTGTAAGTAAAGAGACCCTTTTCTATGAGCACCTTAATTCTTATGTTGGCTTTATTTACCCATAGATCTTGAGTTTATGAGGGGTTTTTCTTAGTAATTATAGATTGGACGTGCCTTAGAAGGAAGGAAGGACCTAGATCTAAAAAGAAGGAAGTGGGATGCCCTTAAGATGAAATGACCCTAAGATATATAAGTTTGTTTCCTTTACAACCAAAGGCAACGTTTCCTTTCTCCTTCACTTATCACCTTGCCTGGACTGACTAAGGCAGAGCTTAGGAGCAGAGGAGAACGACCAAGGAGGAGCTAGGTAAGCTTGGGTCATCTTCTTGCTCGAATTCATGGAGGAAAGTGGATTACAAGGTTGGTTTCATGGTTATCTTACTTAATTCTTTCTTTCTAGCCGATCTTTCCCAACCTTTCCTTGGAGAAATACCCTTGGCAGACCTGTGGAGCTCAAGACACCATTAAAGTCTTGAAGCTTGGAGCTCTAGGAACAACCTTAAGGTGGGTTTTATAACTCTAAACTTCTTGCTTTATTATGCATATCTATGTTCTTGCAAATTATACTTAGTTCTTCTTCTTCCCCATTCTTCCTTGCACTTTTGCAAGAAATCTGTGGAGTAACAGACCTAAACAGAGGTTGAAGATGATGGGTGTGGATTACTAGGCAACTTTATCAAACGACCTTGGACCCTTTGTTCTAAACGGTTTGCAAACTGTTTGAAATCAAACGGTCTCAAACAGTTTGATCTCATGCGGTCTTGCAAGACCGTTTGATAGGGTTGACCAAGGGAAGACCATTTTGTGGTCTGTTGGAAACATGTTGAATTTAATATCTACAAAGAATTATAACCTAATTCCAAACCAATCACAAGTTGAAGGCACTTCAACCCCCTAAACCCTAATCGGGTTGAATTGCTGATTTCAAGGATAGATTTTGGTCAACTTTGGGTTGAAGGGCCCAAACGGTCTCAAGACCATTTGGGGTTCATCCAAACGGTCTCAAGACCGTTTGGTGACAACCCAAGACCGTTTGGAGGTCTAGGGTTAAGGAAATTTGATGGTTTGAGGGTCCAATCACAATAGGTTGATGAACTGATAAAAGTGCTGATTTTAGACCTAATTAGGGTTCAACCCTTATCAAATTAACTTAGATTTTGATAAAACTTTGGGCAAACGGTCTCAAGACCATTTGGAAGATGTCCAAATGATCTCAATACCGTTTGGGCCAAGTTTGGGCCCAATTGGATGTCAATTGATGGGTTCAATCTCAATTTGATTCACATTGTTGAACATTGATGACTAGCCGATTGAAAACCCTAATTGAGTTGGATTCAACCCTAATTGGCTTTCAATTGAGGGTCAATTGGGTGTCCAATTGATTAAGGTTAACCCTAATTGACTTAATTTACAAGTGGTTAACAAGGTTATGGCCAATTGAGGGCTTCAACATGGATAACCATAATCTATTATAATCTTTGATTCACTTTTGAGGTCCATGCGGTTTGAGTCCATTTGGACCAAACGGTATCAAGACCGTTTGGATCCAAATGGTCTCAAGACCGTTTGAGGCCAAACGGTCTCAAGACCATTTGGGCTCAATCGATCTCAAGGTCGTTTGGACCAATCGATCTCAAGATCGTTTAAAATCAAACGGTTTCAAGTCGCATAGCTTCAAACGGTTTGGAGGTCAACTTTCTCAAACGGTCAACACACCCATGCGGTCTTGGTGACCCATGCGGTATTGGTAATCCATGTGGTTTTGAAGGTCAAACTATCCAAACGGTCAACGCCCCCAAACGGTCTGAAGACTGTTTGGAGGTTTAAGGTTGAAACCGTTTGGAGACTTTTAGGGCTAATTATGCTTAATCATTTGAGGGTGCAATTGGTTCAATGTTGGTATAATCTAAACCCTAATGATACCTAGAGACATTAAGGGAGTATGTCCTTAGTAGATTGAGACATGCTATGATCAATGGTGAACTTTACCAATATACCCTTGAAGGGGTTCAAATAGGCTACATCCCTTGATCATGCAAACCCTAATGACATGATTGTGGTGACTTATCTTATGTTAATCAAAGAGGACTTGACCTAACTCAATCTAGAGTGATGCAATCACCACCTATTAGTAATAGGAGAGAGAAGGTCCCAAGTATGGTTGATATTCAAGTAAAGTACCTTCAATGTATATTAATGTGCATAACTAGGGTATGATCCATTTATGTGAGATCATGAAAACCCTAATTATGATAAGTGATGAATCCTAACCTAATTTGAAGGAACCAAAGATGATGAGTTCATGCATGGTGATGCTATGAGCCTAAATCACCATGAAGTGAATAGTAAACCCTGATTCAAGGGTAATATCATGTAATGAGAATAGTAAACCCTAATTTAGGGTGATGTCATAGAAGGAATAATTCTAGGTTATGTCTTTAAGTGTGGAACCTCATGAATGAATTATAAAGTGAGGAACCTTTATGCCTTATAAGCTAAGAGGTTTGATAACCCTGATTGAGGTGGATAACCCTAACCCTAGAATTAATCTAGGTATGATGATGATAGCACGACCGTGCTAAGGAGCACGGCCATGGTAGCTTTCCCTTGCACGACCGTGCAAGGAAGCACGGCCGTGGTGTTTTATAAAAGAAATTGAAAAGTGGAAACCTTAGTACCATGAGATGATCTAAGACTTAATTTAGGGTAATGTCAAGCAATGATATATGAAACCCTAGAGATGATTTAGTCAGAGCACTAAAGAGAGGTGTGGCTAAATTAATTAAATAAGATGATTATGTCATAAACATAAGAACTAGAGATGAAGAACCATGTTAAAGATAAAGGATTTTAAAAAGTGAGATGGGCCCATGACCCATAAGTCCCAGGATCAAAACCTGGCTCTTGCCTAGACCTTTGTACAAATACCTTTCTAATGAGAAGAAAGTGATACATCAAGATATGATAGATGTCACATTCTATAATTCAAGGTAATATACCTTGATGAACCTTTAGAACCTTTGTACTTAGACAAGAGATACATGGAATGCTCGATGAGTAATTGTTTACATTAAAAATATAATGGACTCAATGTACTTAATAAGCATTGATTAATATGCCTTGAGATTGGGATAAGCCAAATCAAGGAGTATGATGTAATCATATCATGACATGAATGAGAAGGGAACTAATACTTAGAATTGATAATCATTAGTGATATATGATGAATATAGTAATCAAAATCATATAATTATAATGTCCTTGTATGCTCCCAAATGTGGTAGAACAATACACTAGGGTTGGACTGATAACTTGAACAGAAGACCCTAACTTATGAGAGATGAAGTATGTTAACCCTAATCCTGGGTTATGCTTTCAAGCATGAAATCCTATGAACAAATAACATATAAGGAATTCTTATGCCTTATAAGGCAAAGAGATTCAATAATCTTAGTTGAATAAGAATAATCCTTAAACTCTAAGTTATGTTTTTAAACATGATGAATCTTCATGATTAAAGTATGAGATGAGGAATTATTATTCCTAATCATAATGAAAGGGATTGGATAATCCTAATTGATGTGATTAAGGGAACCTAGCCTTAGTAAAGGCATGAAGGTACATCCCTTGAATTGAAAGATTAATTCTGCTTATTAAATTGCTGATCTGGAAATGAATTGTTTGCTATTGTCAATTTAATTAATCATGCAGGTTCTTATAAAGAAATGATCATAGCCATGTAAAGATTATGATATCATATTCATTGAAAGTATACTACATGCTTTATGAGTAGTGATTACATGTCATGTTGCCTAAGATTATGTAGTAACATATGAGAATGATGGGTTGTAAGAGCCATGAGTAACGTCAAGGTCATGCTGATAAGATGACTTATGATAATTTAAGGGTTTGAATACCCTATTCTTGAATCATAGTAATGAAACGATTAAGAATTGATTTCCATATGTTAATTGATGAGAGTTAAGCTTGATACATTTAGTATTCTTTCTTTATAGCAATTGTTTTGATGATCTATGTTTGAAAACATGCATGATGTTAAAAGAATACTGAAATGTACTTAAGTAATCAATTATAATGATATCATGTAGGGCCCTGACCATAGATCCATCATTGTCAGAGACTAAATGATGGTGAAACAGGTTTTCCCAAGGGAACTCCTGGAACATATACTTTTGAGTATATGGGCGAAATGGACGCAAATATCCTTACGTCCTAATGTAGGAATTGATGTAGGATGTATCTTACCCTATCAATCCTTCATTACATATTTATACCGGGTTGATGTACCACTAATCTCCCGAGGAAAATCACCAATACCGCATCAATGAGAGAAAAACAAGAAATCTTTCGATGACGAAGAGAGTACAGATTATCACTGTAACTCTATAGCGAAGTTTCTAGAATACCCTGGATAGCTACTACAGCAGAGACACAAGATGTCCTGCAAGTAAATCCTTTTACTGACTGAGGAAGATGAGGTCATAAGAATCCGGCTCTTTTGATGACCTATGTATGGTACCGACGTGATTTTTATAAATGGTCGGTTGGAGTATGAGCGGTATACCTCATTGACGTGTATTTTACTACGCGCTAAAAACGCAAGTATACGCGTCGAGTAGTACAGGCCTTGTGAGGCCCGAATCGAACACAGGGATACTCAGAATTGTCGGAGACTCCTACTAACTATTTGCGATCAGCTAAGCCGAATAACAAATTGGGGTTTTTTGTCAAAATTAAAAGAAAATAAAAATAAAACAAAGCAAACAATCGATTAAAGGTTAATTTAATCAATTCAAAAAGGTATCTTTAGGATTGCGGTTTCACCACGGGTTTTCATTGTATTAGATTTTATATAATGCCTCAATCTTTTCTCTCTATCCGGGTAGTGGCCTGAAAACAAAATTGCCCACTGTCGTGGTACAATTCACTATTTAGGTTTAGGTCGGTTCCACCGTCGTAGTAACCTATCCCCTAAACTAAGTGCATTACGAACGATCTCTCAATATCCACCATTAATTTTACACCACCTTATTCAAGGGATTTATCAATTAATGTAGGTTTCGTCTCTTTTCAGCCGTTAATCCTTCTGTCGAAGTGATTGAGGGCGTTAGGTTATTATTATGGTGATCATGCATAACAATATATGGACAAAACGAAGCTATACCACGGATTTAAGAGAGAAAATATGAATTACTATTATAAACTTGTCATACAATGAATTCCCGGGCTACTCCCGACCCTAAAGATGTAGGGGATTAGCCCCGCATGTTCATCTCACACAAGTACATGGTAAAAATAGGGGAAATCATATGAAAAACGTGAATTGAATGGGAAAACCCCTGAACGGAGAAGAACTGATTGATCCTTTGCGTAGAACACGTGCTTTCCCGCCTCTCGGTGGTGAAATCCGTCTTCGGCAGCGTCCGGATCGACTGGTATGAACTTCTAGCCTCCGTTCTCCTTTTTCTCACTCCTCGGCACTTGTGCAATGGCTAATCCGCTTCTCTCTCTTTCTGGGCGGCCGTCATTAGGTATAAGTCCCTAATTAGGTCGCTAATTAACTCCAACCGTCCGATTGAGATCATTAGAAAGCAAACTCATATCCTACGGCGTCGATACCATCGACGCGAGTCGATGGTATCGACCCGCTACAGTAGCGGCTGGCTGCAAACCCTTCCTTTGTCGCGCCCGACATCATCTCGATACCATCGACTCGGGTCGATGGTATCGACTTCCTTTTGGCGTCGGTTTTGTCATTTTGCGACGCTGTAGCCTCCGTGCGTCGATGGTATCGACTTGGTGTCGATACTATCGACTGCTTCTTCGCCAGCAACCTGAAGGTTACTCGATACCATCGACATCAAGGTCGATAGTATCGACTTTTTCCTGCTTCTTTCGGCTGGCAACATGTGACCATGTCGATGGTATCGACTTCCGTCGATGGTATCGACGGAAGCAAATACTCGTTTGTTCTGAAATTCAAAGACAAGATCAAATAAATCCACACAAATAATAATAATGTGATAATTAATGTTCAAAATGATAAAACTAAGGGAATTTGACATAAAATGATGGCAAAGACCAAAATGGATGAATTATGTGATATTAACCATAGAAATGACTAATTAAAGCATAAAACACATATAAAACAGGTCTATAAATGCAACTCAAAATCATCGCATCAAACTCCCCTAAGCTTGAACATTGCTTGCCCTCGAGCAACTCATCCTTAGAATAGAATTGCAAATGTCAACTGAAAAACAACAAACCAACCCAACATCCCATATGACTCCCACTGATCATTCACAAAATGGCCTTCTCTAACCACAGAACGGTAATTACCCTAAAGGCGACAGTAATCATCAATAAAAGAAATTGACCTCCAAACCGATGAACACTATCACATAAGGCAGTTAACATAATAAAACTCGCCGATTCAGCATTGGTGCATCTTGTGATCTCCTATACTACGTTGCTCGCCCTAACTACCATCTACATGGAAGCAGTTCTCCTGATATTCATTAGTGAGGAGAAATTCACGGTGGCCTACCAATCCGAGCAACGGGTGGATGAAAATGGGTAGCTCATAGAAGAAAGTGGAAGTATTGTACAGTTTCAACATGCATAAAACAAAAATGTCCTATATGATGTAAATGCACATTAGAAATGCCCTAATGCCTAAAATTGGGTGGAATGATGCATGCACTAACCATCCACCTCAAAATGAGATGGATATCTAATCAAGCTACATCATGTACTCAATTATCCTGAAATGCAAGTGATATTACGTTCCTTTCTCCTTCTTATTTCACTTTCTTCTAAATTCTTTTTCTTTTCTCTTTTTTTTTATTGCAGATTTTCAGCTTTTTTTTTCAGCCCACATATCCATAATTGCTTAAAGATAATTTTATTGGGCTATTTTCTTCATACTCAGAAATTTTTGCACTATTTAGAAGGTATGGAACAATTTAATTCACCATTTGGGAAAAATTGAGATACATGATATACTTTATGCATGAAGATCATGAATGCAACTACATGGCATGCACCTAAAGGTAATGTGCATGAATCACTATATATTTTTCTTTTTATGCAAACATATGGAAAATATCAATGCAAGTCCTATCTAAATGCTATGCACACAAAAAGGAATTAAAACTTCACTTTACTTCCAATTCTTAGGTGGATTATAGAAAAAAAAATGAAGTGGCACGATCACAGGACTAGATGACTGAACCTTAGAAAGATATTATGCGTCCCTCCTTACTGAGATGTGTAGTAGTTTAGAGGGTTCTCTCTCTTACATCCAATTAAGGTCTCATTACCATTTGGCTAGGTTAGGCTCAAACAACCATTTCCGTACACTTTCATGAATCATTAGGAGTAAAGGTATGAAATGTTGTTTTAAAGTTGACATAATCAATCATTTTCATAGGATGTGTTCCCAAGGTCAAAACAAAACAAGCTATCCAAAGACACAAAATTTTCAAATTTCCCTTGAATTTCCCATGCACTAACAGCAAGATGACACACTTTTATGACGTCCACAATTACACTAGATAGCATGTGGATCCTACAAAACTAAAATTGCAAGAAACAAATAACAAGAGAACAAAAGCAATAACGCTAAAAACTGAAAACAATAAAAGATAGAGTTGTTCCAACTACCCCCCTAAGCTTGAATTCGACTATGGCCTCATAGTCAAAAACAAACTTAAAGATTGGAACAGGGATACCCGATCACTCTTGTGGAGGTGGAGGTGGCTGCGAAGAAGTGGGGTCCCAAGACGGGAACTGCCCTTGGAAGTTCGGCTCATACTGGGGCATTGGTGGAGGCTGTGGATACCCACCAAAATAGCCCTGACTCTAGTAGTGGTCGTGGAATGGCTGCTGCTGCTGCTCCATCCTATGCAGCCGATCATGGATGTTCTCTTGATTTGCAAAAAGAAGGCGTTCATTCTCGAAGATCGCCTGCTGGTTGACAAAAAGACGGTTGGTGGTATCTTGAATACCGGCGTACGCAGCGGTGTGGCTGTGCTACGTCTGCTGAATATCTTGGAGCATGTTGTACATGCCTTGCATGGAATAGGCATCCTCGCTAGGCTGTGAGGGCTGTGGTGATGGAGGTGAAGGCCGTGATGATGATGATGCACCTGGATGCATCCGAGGACGCTTCCAGGGTGCTACTCGTGCTCGAAGAGGTGTGAATGCCTCTTCTGCCTCCTCTGCCTCGACGTCTTGTCCGTCGTCGCCGCCGTCATTGTCGCCTTCTTCATCATCGGAGTCGATGGCTATGATCGGCCATCTGAAGTGTTGTGCGCCCTCGATGTTGAAGAAGGGATCCGGCAGCGCGCACTCCTGGTACGCTTGATTTACGTGGCAATGCGCAAATGCCACGCCATCCCGAAGAAGAATTAGGTTGGCCCGGTGAAGATGTTGCAAGTTGACCTTGCTTCTCGTAGTAAGAGGAGTCAGCTGATCGAGATTCAAGCCCAAGTAGAGGGCTATCCTGGTGACTAGCCCGCCGAAATGAATCGGGGCTCTCCTCGTGCTCCTCTTCACCGCCAACACTCGGTGTAGAAAGAATGCACCCCAGTTGCATTCTTGTCTCGTCAGGAGCTTGTATAGGAAGAAAAGATCAGGCTCCTGGAATTTGCTCAAAGCAAGATCGCTTCGAGCAAAGATGGTTGAGCTCAGCATCCTGTGCAAGACCCGTGCAAACGGGTGCTCGAAGTCGGCTACCGCGGCGTTGTGGTAGCTCACCGACCTCCCATGCGGAACCGTCACCAACTCAGCGAAGATGGCGGCGTAGTCGGTGCGGTTATCTGGCCGGCGGTAGTCATACTTGGAGTTGTTCCAGTTGAAGATGTCGTTGAACTGCTCCAGAGTGATGGTGTAGTCGTGGTTGTAGAGCCGGAAAGACACCCGGCCCTTCTCCCACTCACGGTCGCTGGCAGATATCTCGTTGGGCACGACATTGACGTCGAGGGACGCCATGAATTCTGCCACCAGTTCCTTATATGTCGACCACTCGCCGAAGAAAGGTGGACCGTCCTCATGGCACTCTAGCTCGTCATGGCCACGGCCCGTTTGGTGTGCTTGTCCTTTGAGCACATAGTCCAAGTTTACCTTGAAGCCAAGATCACAGAGCATCTCCGGATCCACATACCGGGTTGGCTCGATCTTGCGCTTCATGATTTTGTCGAAGATCTTCTTCACCTCCGCAGAAGGGTGGACAAGGCGAGGACGTGCCATCGATGATGGCAGTGGTGGCACAAACTCGGGAATGTCATCCAGATGAGCACGTGAGGAAGAAGCTCCAGCGGTACGCACCATGATGGCGAAGAGAAAAGGATTAGAAGGAGAGCTCGGAGAAGAATGGATATATGAATCTCCGCTCGGGGAAGATCGTCGCTCGGTGCTGTTGCTCTTCGCTCTTGGATAGCTCGGGGGAGTGCTCGGCGCCAAGGGAGGAGATCACTCTGAAGGTGTGACGTCAAATGACGTATTGGTTCTCCTTATATAGACTTGGTCGGCGCCACTGTTGACCCGTCGATACCATCGACGCGGGTCGATGGTATCGACACTGCACCCGGATCGATGATGTGGACGCCGCGATCGCCATCGATTTCTTTGCACGGATCGGTGACATGGATGGTCGATACCATCGACAGATGTCGATCGTATCGACTTAGCTTCATTTCGACACCGCCACTTTGCACTTCAACATGTAACCATGTCGATACCATCGACGAGGCCGTCGATGGTATCGAGTTGACTGAGACAAATCGGTCTGAACTTCTCCAGAGATCTCGATGGTATCGACGCCTGTGTCGATACTACCGACTGTTGTTGGGCGACCTGCCTGTAGGTGTGTCGATACCATCGACGAGGCCGTCGATAGTATCACCTCAGAACGAAATCTGTAGTCGTCAACCTATACCCTTGTCGATACCATCGACGAGGGTGTCGATGGTATCGACTCTGCCTCAGCCTGCACAATGAACAAACGGATCAAGGTATCTTTTTTTACACTAAAAATTAAACAAAAAAAAGCAACCTATGATTGTTAATAAACTATCCTAGTGTACCGATGGTTGGGTTGCCTCCCAACAAGCGCCCTTAGTTAACGTCTTAGGCTAGACGGTATGAAGCTCATCATCCTTTCACTTTGGGAACTGAGCTTAGAGGATCATGTGGTAATTTGAATTCAACTCGATCTCCTCCAATTCCCAAGGACAAAGTACCTCTCCCTAAGGCAGTCATGACATCCGTCGTTGCTTGAAACGGCCTTCCTAGAAGAATTTCACAGCTTTGGAGTGGTGGCATATCCATGACAACAAAATCCACCAGGAATATGAATCTATCCACTTTGACGAGAACATCCTCACACACACCATATGGTCTCACGATAGACCCATCTGCTAATTCAATTGTTGCGACTGACTTCTTTATCTCTTTTAACCCTAGCTTTTGAAACGTCGCCAGAGGCATGAGATTTATGCTGGCGCCTGAATCACATTGCGCTTTAGGAAAATGTGGACCACCTATTGAGCAAGGAATGTAGAAGCCCCCTGGGTCTTTTCTCTTCTTTGGCGAACTCCCGTGAATCATAGAGCTCACCGTCTCATTCATCCTACAAATATCACTGTCTTTTATCCGCCTCTTCTTATTGATGATTTCCTTGATGAACTTCCCATAGGCGGGCACCTTATCGATCATCTCCACTAATGGAATATTGATGTGGAGTTTTCGGAATATTTCCAAGAATTTCCTAAAATGACAATGCTCTTTCTTTGACTTCGGATTGTCCAGTTTTGAAACATCTGCTGCATCAGTACGCCTGTGAGGTGGCACATATGAGCTTTTCGGGGTCAACTCCCCTAAGCTTGCTTCAATCACTCCCTCTGACGTGGGCTTTGGCGAGACATCGTCAATAGTAACAGCTTGTTGTGGTTCCTCTCTCGCATTCGATGTCTCCACACGTGCACAAACAACCTTCAATTGTTCTTTTTCTCTAGATGGAGATACAATATTCATAACTCGCTGTGATTTTCTGAAGAAAGGGTTTTCGCCCGGCAGTCCATAATAAGTGCGTGGATACGGTATCGCCGGTGACGCATGTGTATTAAACGTCATTTTTCTTTCCTCTTTAGCTTCTTGCACCTGAGATTCCTCCTCATTGCTTACCACAGAAATATACTTGACCTGATGGTGTGCTTGGACCACGTTTTCATTCTCGGCCGGTTTCTGTTGATTGGCATGCTTGATGGCTGCCACTTCACTAGAAATTTGTGCCACGGTGGTTTCTAATGCCCGCATTTGTGCTCCATGACTTTGCAGCGTCTGTCCAAACTTGGTTAGAATATCACCTTGAGATTGCAATTGCTTACCAAACATGGCCATCATCTCCTGGTTCTGCTGTACCATTTGACTCAGTAATTCAGTGTTCTTATCCTCGACTCTAGGCTGTGGCTTGGCATCCGGATCCTGTAGAAAGTTATTTGGATCCTTCCATGAGAATTTTTTATCCTTCCTCCATGCGTAGTCATTGTTTCTGTAACCCTGTTGTTACATGAATTTCACTTGGGCTTCCTCATCCTCAAATGCATCTTCCTTAGATAGCAGCTTCTTGGCTAGAAGATCTAACTTATCGTTCATCTCCTTAACTACTCTGGATTCACCAGCAGCTCTGACTTGCTCCACAACACCTCTGTCCCCCCATGACTGTTTCCTAGCCATGTTCTTTAATATCTCCCAACATCTGGTGTCTGTATTGTTCAAAAAGAATCCAGATCCTGCAGAATCAAGGTTACTCCTATCATGCTCGGAGAGAGCAAAATAGAAGATTTTCACTTGTGTTTCCTTATCCAGCCCATGATGTGGGCATCTCCTCAGCATGACCTGAAATCTCTCCCAGGTCTCCGAATATGTCTCACCAGCCTGTTGAGTGAAATTATGAATTTTTCTGATCATGTCGTTAGTCTTCTCAGGAGGGAAGAACCTCTCAAAGAAGACCTCCACCATATGATCCCAAGACTCCACAAATTCGTCATCTAGGTTGTGTAGCCATTCTCGTGCAATTCCCGCTAGCGAGCTCAGAAAGAGCTTCAAATAGAGTGCAGTCTGCGGAAATCGGTCAATTTTCACCATATCACAGTTCTCCACGAATTGACTCAGGTGCGCAATGGGATCCTCATTCTTCAAACCATGGAAAGCGTTAGATTTCACCAAATTGATTAGATCCGGATCAATCTTATACGTTGGTATATTGATTGCTTGCTTCTTTATCGGCCCTTTAGAAGCAGATGCGGAAGAAGCTTTGATCTTTGCCCAAATCATTGGTTCATCAGCCATCTCTTCGTGTTCGGATTCAGATAGTATTTCCTCTTGATGGTCTTGATTGTGGTCCTCTTTGTCTTCCGGTCCCGCCAGTGGAACCGCAGTTGTGCGACCTGTGTAGTCTGTACTACGCGTTTGCACCATACACCGTACTTGAAATAGGAAAATTTAGTGCCATACAGTGCTTTGACGAGTATAATAATTATAGAAAAATGTAAAGATATTTGAAATTGAACGGAAATTATATAAAAAAAATTGTGGCCTAGAGTGGCCGCTCGTAGCACTCGAAGTGCCAACAATTCGCCGTATCCCCGGCAACGGCGCCAAAAACTTGACGTGTATTTTACTACGCGCTAAAAACGCAAGTATACGCGTCGAGTAGTACATGCCTTGTGAGGCCCGAGTCAAACACAGGGATACTCAGAATTGTCGGAGACTCCTACTAACTATTTGTGATCAGCTAAGCCAAATAACAAATTGGGGTTTGTTGTCAAAATTAAAAGAAAATAAAAATAAAATAAAGCAAACAATCGATTAAAGGTTAATTTAATCAATTCAAAAAGGTATCTTTAGGATTGCGGTTTCACCGTGGGTTTTCATTGTATTAGATTTTATATAATGCCTCAATCTTCTCTCTCTATCTGGGTAGTGGCCTGAAAACAAAATTGCCCACTGTCGTGGTACAATTCACTACTTAGGTTTAGGTCGGTTCCACCGTCGTAGTAACCTATCCCCTAAACTAAGTGCATTACAAACGATCTCTCAGTATCCACCATTAATTTTACACCACCTTGTTCAAGGGATTTATCGATTAATGTAGGTTTCGTCTCTTTTCAGTCGTTAATCCTTCTGTCGAAGTGATTGAGGGCGTTAGGTTATTATTATGGTGATCAAGCATAACAATATATGGAGAAAACGAAGCTATACCACGGATTTAAGAGAGAAAATATGAATTACTATTATAAACTTGTCATACAATGAATTCCCAGGCTACTCCCAGCCCTAAAGATGTAGGGGATTAGCCCCGCATGTTCATCTCACACAAGTACATGGTAAAAATAGGGGAAATCATATGAAAAACGTGAATTGAATGGGAAAACCCCTGAACGGAGAAGAACCGATTGATCCTTTGCGTAGAACACGTGCTTTCCCGCCTCTCGGTGGTGAAATCTGTCTTCGGCAGTGTCCGGATTGACTGGTATGAACTTCTGGCCTCCGTTCTCCTTTTTCTCGCTCCTCGGCACTTGTGCAATGGCTAATCCGCTTCTCTCTCTTTCTGGGCGGACATCATTAGGTATAAGTCCCTAATTAGGTCGCTAATTAACTCCAGCCGTCCGATTGAGATCATTAGAAAGCAAACTCATATCCTACGGCGTCGATACCATCGACGTGAGTCGATGGTATCGACCCGCTACAGTAGCGGCTGGCTGCAAACCCTTCCTTTGTCGCGCCCGACATCATCTCGATACCATCGACTCGGGTCGATGGTATCGACTTCCTTTTGGCGTCAGTTTTGTCATTTTGCGACGATGTAGCCTCCGTGCGTCGATGGTATCGACTTGGTGTCGATACTATAGACTGCTTCTTCGCCAGCAACCTGAAGGTTACTCGATACCATCGACATCAAGGTCGATAGTATCGACTTTTTCCTACTTCTTTCGGCTGGCAACCTGTGACCATGTCGATGGTATCGACTTCCGTCGATGGTATCGACGGAAGCAAATACTCGTTTGTTCTGAAATTCAAAGACAAGATCAAATAAATCCACACAAACAATAATAATGTGATAATTAATGTTCAAAATGATAAAACTAAGGAAATTTGACATAAAATGATGGCAAAGACCAAAATGGATGAATTATGCGATATTAACCATAGAAATGACTAATTAAAGCATAAAACACATATAAAATAGGTCTATAAATGCGACTCAAAATCATCGCATCACTCATCTCCGCAGGGCATAATAATGTTTGTAAAACATAATCAACCGCGTAGCATATCTGCTTAGGTTGAACTACGAGGAACATTGCTTGATGTTACATTGCTTGCAGTTAATATCCTGTTCAAGTATTAGTATACATGTTCTTCATATTTCTTAATGAAGTTGAGATACTTGTTATCAAATCTGCTGTAGGTAATTGAAGTTACCCTGCTCATAATATTCCTTTGATTGCTTTAACAAAGCTTCTGGCAGAGAGTTATAACTCTCGTTGGGACAATTATTTAAAATTGTCTCACCCCGTAGATTTCTACTTTTTAGGTAGACGCCAAGGTCGAAGGAACCCATCCAAGTATGAGCAACAACAACAACAATATCAGAGACAACAATGAATCTCAAGTGGAGATACTGACTGTCCAGTCTTATAGATAGTATGTCTTATGTCGTCTCTGTACTCTCAGGTCCTAGGAGTCAGTAGGTCCGAGGTTTTTGGCTTTAAGCCTCGATATTTTGTTATATCTTGTCTTGTACAGTTAACAAGGCAATGGATGTATGTACTCACTCAAGGGGTGATTCCACAGAGATGTAATGTTGAAACATGATGTAAACTGTTATTCCTGTCTCTTATAAAAAGGTTTTTATGGCATAAGATCTTTCTTAAAAAGTTTTAAATTTTTAGTGATTTTTCGTAATCTGCTGCTAATCGCTTCCGCATTCGTTGATATCGTTTTTCCCGAAACCGTCGTTACAATTAGTGGTATCAGAGCTCTAGGTTCGCTGAGTCTACAGAGACATAGGACTTAGGTAGTAGAGTCTGTTTTAAGTGTCATCCAGTGTATCTGATGGTATCTTCTGCTCACATAGGAGGAGAAGAACTTGAAGATGACTGGATTGGACAAGGAGTTTGCTGCAGAAAGCAGCAATGCTACACCAAGAAGAGGTGCAAAGGAGCAAGCAAGAGAGGGACAATTACCTGAGATCCCCTTAGCTAATCCAACCATGATAAGGAATCCTTCCTTAAGAATTACTATTGGGGAATTTAGGGAAGCCATGATGTATCTAGTGGATCAAGCACTAGCAATACAACCTAGATTACCAGCCCCCAATGAAGATGTTTTGGATATTAACAGAATATGTAGTCCTCAACAGCAGGATGAAACAATGGTAAATGATGAAGCCTTGAACTTAGAGCAAGCCTGTGCTCAACCCTAGTCTGATGAATCAGTATATAGTAATAGAGGGGTTAGGATACAACCAGGAAACAAGATCTGCTATAGGTGTAGGAAGTTTGGACATATCAGAAATAATTGTCCAGAAGAGGAATATAAAGGAAGAATTGAGAAAAGACATATCCAAACCCAAGAGCAGAGACCTGGTAGTTCCAAAAGGAAGAAGTTTCTGGTATCACCAACCCAACCAGGACCTAGTGCACCAAGACAATGATCATCTAGAAAGAGTAAAGAACCCTCTAGATCATACTGGGCACCTAGAATTTGCTATGTATGTAGACAGTTTGGACATCTGGCAAGAAATTGCCCAGCCAGAAATGTTATAGCAAATCAACCTTTGAGGCAGAATCAGCCTGAGATAACAAATAATCCTCGAATCATGACAGGTCAGGCAATATAAATGTCATACTTAAATGTCTTTTTATGACTTCTTGGATAAACTGAGAAACATGAAATATTAAAGAAATGTCTGGATAAAATTCAGTAATGTTAAATCTTATGCTTGTAATAATAAAAAGAAGAGAAGGAAAATGGTAGTATACAAATGCATATTACCTTATCTCAGTATTTATATACCCTGGCCAGGTATACAATTGCTGGTGATAAAGTGAATATGGAAACTCCTAGATTGTTATCTTTTTTATTGCTCTGATCAAGTAATCATTCTGAAACAATCTAATGAGTATCAAGAAATAAGAAATATGGAAATAAGGGAGGTCAATCTTGTTCAGTAAAGTTGAAAGAATAATAATAAAGATCCTCCCTATAATGTGAAAATGTGATGAAATCATAAGATGTTCATGAATATGTTAGATAATAACAAGGAAAGGGACAATGCCATGTAATCATCCTTATAAGATTCCTATGCTAGGGCAAGGAACCAAAGATGAGATAAGGAATAAATGTTTCATGAATGGTTGAAAATACATGATATAACAAGAGGAATATGATCCATTATTCTCTTTCCTTCCAGGGACATGGCAATCAAGTGGGTCTTAGGACACTTGATGTGCATAATATAAAGATGTTTATGTGATATATACCTAGAAAGGTATCAGTTTATCTTGGACTATTGGTCCAAGTTGAGAATATATTTAACAAGTAATGTCCCAAGATGAAAGGAAGATAATACATGTGATAAGTATCAAAACAAGAATGTAATAATATGTCTGAGGATTTATGATGAATACCTGGAATGGTCAACTATGAAATCAAATTAAATATGTAAAATAATATGAACATCACATGCTAGGGGTTTATGTTTTTCATAAACAAAACTCTTTTTAAGGTAACTTTCAGATAAATCCTTGATGGATAAGTAACTTTTTCCTATGGTAAGAGACTGTACAATGATAACACAATCAAGGTATGAAAGGACTTACATAGTCTCAAAATAAGATGACAAAGTATGATTGTGAACTTAAGAAAATGTTGTTTTAACTAAGGAACATGAGAGTATATGTTCCATGTGAATCTTTTCATGGAAAACTTATGTAGAGTAACTTTGTATTGAACAAAACTCTATGATGTTCCATAATAATGAGATGTTACCTGAAGACATAATGGTATGATGCTTAAATAATATATGTTTCCCTTTATTTGAGATTTCGAGGACGAAATCCTTGTTAGGGGTTTATAATTTGTAACATCCCTGACCTGGGTTATGAGTTAACCCTAGGTGTTTTGCTTAATTATGTAATTAGATGTTTGTGATTATCTCTTGATATGTAATTAAAGCTCCTGAGCAACATATGTTTCCATTTTTGTCCCTTTTTAAAACAATGTTGTAGTATTGTTTTGCAATATAGGGACCTATGTGCAATTTACCCAACTAAAGGGGTTAATTTGCAAATTGCACATGTTAAAATATTCCTTTGATGTTGGGACATCATAATATTATATATGATGAAGTATGATGGATTCTCCAAGCTTGGGCATCAAGATGCAGCTTGTGGAGTATTCCATATGCTTAAAACCCAAATTTTGGTGTAAAGTGCAATTTACCCAAAATATGGGGTGCAACTTGTAAAATACACCTTCTAGAGTATCTTGTATGACTCTAAACATCATTTAGAGTAAAAATGATGAAGGGGGCGCTTCAATTGAATAACTAAATAAGATTGATAACCCTTGTATCTAGATTACCAAGTTGTAAGTAAAGAGACCCTTTTATAGGAGCACCTTAATTCTTATGTTGGCTTTCTTTACACATAGATCTTGAGTTTATGAGGGGCTTTGATTAGTAATGATAGAGTGGACGTGCCATAGAAGGAAGGAAGGACCTAGATCTAAAAAGAAGGAAGTGGGATGTCCTTAAGATGAAATGACCCTAAGATATATAAGTTTGTTTCCTTTACAACCAAAGGCAACGTTTCCTTTCTCCTTCACTTATCACCTTGCCTGGACTGACTAAGGCATAGCTTAGGAGCAGAGGAGAACGACCAAGGAGGAGCTAGGTAAGCTTGGGTCATCTTCTTGCTCGAATTCATGGAGGAAAGTGGATTACAAGGTTGGTTTCATGGTTATCTTACTTAGTTCTTTCTTTCTAGCCGATCTTTCCCAACCTTTCCTTGGAGAAAAACCCTTGGCCGACCTGTGGAGCTCAAGAAGCCATTAAAGGCTTGAATCTTGGAGCTCTAGGAACAACCTTAAGGTGGGTTTTATAACTCTAAACTTCTTGCTTTATTATGCATATCTATGTTCTTGCAAATTATACTTAGTTCTT
Organism: Alisma plantago-aquatica; assembly: GCA_963693085.1. Classification (NCBI taxonomy): domain Eukaryota; kingdom Viridiplantae; phylum Streptophyta; class Magnoliopsida; order Alismatales; family Alismataceae; genus Alisma; species Alisma plantago-aquatica. The sequence goes on along the minus strand of OY856413.1, from coordinate 296,118,947 downwards.
CTTCTTCCCCATTCTTCCTTGCACTTTTCAAGAAATCTGTGGAGTAACCGACCTGAACAGAGGTTTAAGATGATGGGAATGAATTCCTAGGAAACTTTATCAAACGACCTTGGACCCTTTGGTCTAAACGGTTTGCAACCCGTTTGAAATCAAACGGTCTCAAACCGTTTGATCTCATGCGGTCTTGCAAGACCGTTTAGAATCAAACGGTCTCAAGGCCGTTTGATAGGGTTGACCAAGGGAAGACCGTTTGTTGGTCTGTTGGAAACATGTTGAATTTAATATCTACAAAGAATTATAACCTAATTCCAAACCAATCACAAGTTGAAGGCACTTCAACCCCCTAAACCCTAATCGGGTTGAATTGCTGATTTCAAGGATAGATTTCGGTCAACTTTGGGTTGAAGGGCCCAAACGGTCTCAATACCGTTTGGGGTTCATCCAAACGGTCTCAAGACCGTTTGGTGACAACCCAAGACCGTTTGGAGGTCTAGGGTTAAGTAAATTTGATGGTTTGAGGGTCCAATCACAATAGGTTGATGAATTGATAAAAGTGCTGATTTTAGACCTAATAAGGGTTCAACCCTTATCAAATTAACTTATATTTTGATAAAACTTTGGGCAAACGGTCACAAGACCGTTTGGAGGATGTCCAAACGATCTCAAGACCGTTTGGGCCAAGTTTGGGCCCAATTGGATGTCAATTGATGGGTTCAATCTCAATTTGATTCACATTGTTGAACATTGATGACTAGCCGATTGAAAACCCTAATTGAGTTGGATTCAACCCTAATTGGCTTTCAATTGAGGGTCAATTTGGTGTCCAATTGACTAAGGTTAACCCTAATTGACTTAATTTACAAGTGGTTAACAAGGTTATGGCCAATTGAAGGCTTCAACATGGATAACCATAATCGATTATAATCTTTGATTCACTTTTGAGGTCCATGCGGTTTGAGTCCATTTGGACCAAACGGTCTCAAGACCGTTTGGATCCAAACGGTCTCAAGACCATTTGAGGCCAAACGGTCTCAAGACCATTTGGGGCCAAACGGTCTCAAGACCGTTCTCAAGGTCGTTTGGACCAATCGATCTCAAGATCGTTTAAAATCAAACGGTTTCAAGTCGCATAGCTTCAAACGGTTTGGAGGTCAACTTTCTCAAACGGTCAACGCACCCATACGGTCTTGGTGACCCATGCGGTCTTGGTAATCCATGCGGTATTGAAGGTCAAACTATCCAAACGGTCAACGCCCCCAAACGGTCTCAAGACCGTTTGGAGGTTTAAGGTTGAAACCGTTTGGAGACTTTTAGGGCTGATTATGCTTAATCATTAGAAGGTGTAATTGGTTCAATGTTGGTCTAATCTAAACCCTAATGATACCTAGAGACATTAAGGGAGTATGTCCTTAGTAGATTGAGACATGCTATGATCAATGGTGAACTTTACCAATATACCCTTGAAGGGGTTCAAATAGGCAACATCCCTTGATCATGCAAACCCTAATGACATGATTGTGGTGACTTATCTTATGTTAATCAAAGAGGACTTGACCTAACTCAATCTAGAGTGATGCAATCACCACCTATTAGTAATAGGAGAGAGAAGGTCCCAAGTATGGTTGATATTCAAGTAAAGTACCTTCAATGTATATGAATGTGCATAACTAGGGTATGATCCATTTATGTGAGATCATGAAAACCCTAATTATGATAAGTGATGAATCCTAACCTAATTTGAAGGAACCAAAGATGATGAGTTCATGCATGGTGATGCTATGAGCCTACATCACCATGAAGTGAATAGTAAACCCTGATTCAAGGGTAATATCATGTAATGAGAATAGTAAACCCTAATTTAGGGTGATGTCATAGAAGGAATAATTCTAGGTTATGTATTTAAGTGTGGAACCTCATGAATGAATTATAAAGTGAGGAACCTTTATGCCTTATAAGCTAAGAGGTTTGATAACCCTGATTGAGGTGGATAACCCTAACCCTAGAATTAATCTAGGTATGATGATGATAGCACGACCGTGCTACGGAGCACGACCATGGTAGCTTTCCCTTGCACGACCGTGCAAGGAAGCACGACTGTGGTGTTTTATAAAAGAAATTGAAAAGTGGAAACCTTAGTACCATGAGATGATCTAAGACTTAATTTAGGGTAATGTCAAGCAATGATATATGAAACCCTAGAGATGATTTAGTCAGAGCACTAAAGAGAGGTGTGGCTAAATTAATTAAATAAGATGATTATGTCATAAACATAAGAACTAGAGATGAAGAACCATGTTAAAGATAAAGGATTTTAAAAAGTGAGATGGGCCCATGACCCATAAGTCCCAGGATCAAAACATGGCTCTTGCCTAGACCTTTGTACAAATACCTTTCTAATGAGAAGAAAGTGATACATCAAGATATGATAGATGTCACATTCTATAATTCAAGGTAATATACCTTGATGAACCTTTAGAACCTTTGTACTTAGACAAGAGATACATGGAATGCTCGATGAGTAATTGTTTACATTAAAAATATAATGGACTCAATGTACTTAATAAGCATTGATTAATATGCCTTGAGATTGGGATAAGCCAAATCAAGGAGTATGATGTAATCATATCATGACATGAATGAGAAGGGAACGAATACTTAGAATTGATAATCATTAGTGATATATGATGAATATAGTAATCAAAATCATATAATTATAATGTCCTTGTATGCTCCCAAATGTGGTAGAACAATACACTAGGGTTGGACTGATAACTTGAACAGAAGACCCTAACTTATGAGACATGAAGTATGTTAACCCTAATCATGGGTTATGCTTTCAAGCATGAAACCCTATGAACAAATAACATATAAGGAATTCTTATGCCTTATAAGGCAAAGAGATTCAATAATCTTAGTTGAATAAGAATAATCCTTAAACTCTAAGTTATGTTTTTAAACATGATGAATCTTCATGATTAAAGTATGAGATGAGGAATTATTATTCCTAATCATAATGAAAGGGATTGGATAATCCTAATTGATGTGATTAAGGGAACCTAGCCTTAGTAAAGGCATGAAGGTACATCCCTTGAATTGAAAGATTAATTCTGCTTATTAAATTGCTGATCTGGAAATGAATTGTTTGCTATTGTCAATTGAATTAATCATGCAGGTTCTTATAAAGAAATGATCATAGCCATGTAAAGATTATGATATCATATTCATTGAAAGTATACTACATGCTTTATGAGTAGTGATTACATGTCATGTTGCCTAAGATTATGTAGTAACATATGAGAATGATGGGTTGTAAGAGCCATGAGTAACGTCAAGGTCATGCTGATAAGATGACTTATGATAATTTAAGGGTTTGAATACCCTATTCTTGAATCATAGTAATGAAATGATTAAGAATTGATTTCCATATGTTAATTGATGAGAGTTAAGCTTGATACATTTAGTATTCTTTCTTTATAGCAATTGTTTTGATGATCTATGTTTGAAAACATGCATGATGTTAAAAGAATACTGAAATGTACTTAAGTAATCAATTATAATGATATCATGTAGGGCCCTGACCATAGATCCATCATTGTCAGAGACTAAATGATGGTGAAACATGTTTTCCCAAGGGAACTCCTGGAACATATACTTTTGAGTATATGGGGGAAATGGACACAAATTTCCTTACGTCCTAATGTAGGAATTGATGTAGGATGTATCTTACCCTATCAATCCTTCATTACATATTTATACCGGGTTGATGTACCACTAATCTCCTGAGGAAAATCACCAATACCGCATCGATGAGAGATAAACAAGAATTCTTTCGATGACAAAGAGAGTACATATTATCACTGTAACTCTATAGTGAAGTTTCCAGAATACCCTGGATAGCTACTACAGCAGAGACACAAGATGTCCTGCAAGTAAATCCTCTTACTGACTGAGGAAGATGAGGTCATAAGAATCCGACTCTTTTGATGACCTATGTATGGTACCGACGCGATTTTTATAAATGGTCGGTTGGAGTATGAGCGGTATACCTCATCTCCGCAAGGCATAATAATGTTTGTAAAACATAATCAACCGCGTAGCATATCTGCTTAGGTTGAACTACGAGGAACATTGCTTGATGTTACATTGCTTGTAGTTAATATCCTGTTCAAGTATTAGTATACATGTTCTTCATATTTCTTAATGAAGTTGAGATACTTGTTATCAAATCTGCTGTAGGTAATTGAAGTTACCCTGCTCATAATATTCCTTTGATTGCTTTAACAAAGCTTATGGCGGAGAGTTATAACTCTCGCTGGGACAATTATTTAAAATTGTCTCACCCCATAGATTTCTACTTTTTAGGTAGACGCCAAGGTCGAAGGAACCCATCCAAGTATGAGCAACAGCAACAACAATATGAGAGACAACAGTGAATCTCATGTGGAGATACTGACTGTCCAGTCTTATAGATAGTATGTCTTATGTCGTCTCTGTACTCTCAGGTCCTAGGAGTCAGTACGTCCGAGGTTTTTGGCTTTAAGCCTTGATATTTTGTTATATCTTGTCTTGTACAGTTAACAAGGCAATGGATGTATGTACTCACTCAAGGGATGATTCCACAGAGATGTAATGTTGAAACATGATGTAAACTGTTATTCCTGTCTCTTATAAAAAGGTTTTTATGGCATAAGATCTTTCTTAAAAGTTTTAAATTTTTAGTGATTTTTCGTAATCCGCTGCTAATCGCTTCCGCATTCGTTGATCTCGTTTTTCCCGAAACTGTCGTTACAGATTCAGTGGGAGAAAACTTGTCCTTGTTACATGGATTTAGTATCCCAAGGCCAAGTATCCAATTCTTATGAAGAATGGGAACACTAAGAATAGATATGGATCTATCATGTAAGTAATCATCCCATTATCTTGCATGTATGGACATGGCAAGAACAAAATGCATTCATCATCTTGTATGTATGACATGGCAATATGATGTGCTCATCCTGATAACTCGTATGTGAGACATGACGAGTGGATGTCTGTCTGCTTCCAGTAAGGGTTACTAGAATACCATGAGAACTTGATAAGTGCTTGAGAAGTGTTGGTTCTATGGAGAAAAGGAAGAGTTTAATGTAAAGAGTTACATTGATGCGAACTTCTGAAAGGACAGAAAATTAATCGCAAAGTATATATAGGATATATATAAAAGTGAAAGTTTGTTGGTAATTGGAAGTGTTCCAATAAAACCATTTAAAAAGAAAATGTCGAGTATCTATGTGTTAGAAAACAACAGTGGATACTATATGGATCTGGAAGTTCATGAGATGAACTTATATTCCGATCATTAATGACAAGTATGAAATCCTTGATCATGCAATGTGGCTAAAGGTTAGCAAAGGAATACTAGATCGCATATTACAACAACTCCATCTCATACATATGACGTACAACGAAGAGATGTGAGACATGCAATTTATACTGACTTTGGCAAGGTGTTGCCATAACTCACTATGTTCGCACTAAGAGCACAGTAACATGTGGGACATGTTTGAAGATCACTATGAATATGATTCAAGGGTGATTGGCTCGCAGTGCAAGTGGGAGTCTGTTGGTATGTATGCCCTAAGAGCCAATCATGGGATGATTGGTGGGATACATTAAGATTGATTTGATAAACATCAAAGGCAAGCTTCCAATTCTTTCTGGTTCAGTCATATGAGATAGTGATAGAACAGATTGAATGTCTAGAGAATGACAATACTCAATGACGTATGCTTTCAGGTTAAGGACCTGAACGATGAGATCATACGGATGCTAAGAGTTTGTACATTCTTGTTATGTCCCTAGTCGGATGTCATTATGGAAGGTAGATAGACAACAATGACACACAAGACTAGATTGTGGTGTTGGTTGATGACAGAATCTCATTAGTCATGATATAGAGATATCAAACCAAGCACATAGGTACTTGTTAGAGAACAAGTGTACCAGACAGACCCACAGTGAGTTTGACACATGGAACCATGACATGGTAGTCACAGTCAGTACTCACAGTGATGGTGGTGAGTGTGATTCTTAGACCTAAAATCACTGCACTCAACACATGTCGTTGGGCACACTTTGACATCATCAAACGCAGTCCTGAAACATGGGTTGTTATAAAGGTGATGATTGGGTGGCTTTGAACATGGGGCTTTTGAGGGGTGAGTGATAGATATGGGATTTGTCCCTCATGAGGGAGTTTGATATCCATGGCCACTTGATGAGTAGGATTGAGAAAGGCGTGCACGCATGTGTGAGTCAGTATGTGATACTGATGTCATAACATATCTCTTCCAATCTACTCTGAGATCAAGAAAGTGAATGAACGTTGACAGGATGACTGTTCCATGCCTCGAGTTCATTCGGGATATCAGTGACAAAGGAATTATACATTCACTATAACACCATTCACGGATTGTAGGATTGAAAGTTGTTCTCCAACTTTCTACTTTCACTTGGGTAGCACTGATGTATGACTAGGCACCGCTCTTTGCTTGTGAAGTCATAAATTTTATGGACTTTCACTGCCAACGTGAAATGGACCTGCAGGGTCACACACATAGGATTTAACCTGGAAGAGGAGTTTTGTCCACAGACAATGTTTAGATTGATTACTAAAGGCGTTTAGTAGTTCAATTAAACACTCAATCAATTGATAGCTCAATATCATATTGTTCAAGGTGTTAGACACATTGATTGGAGTATCTGATTGATTGAAATTGCAATTGACTGATTCTGCACAATCTGCACTCCCAACCAATCGGCTCATGTGATGAACCGATCGACTGAGCTTGGTGAACCGGTCGGCTCAAGTGTTGAACCGATCTGCTCATGGTCAGGGTGAACTGATTGCTTCAAGTGTTGAAATGATCGATTCAACTGGTGCAACCGAGCAACTTGGGAAAGTAGGATTGGTGAGAATTTTCCTTGCATTTCACTTGCCCAATTTGATTGGAACAAGGATTGGTATTCGATACCAATTAGAAACAAAAGAAGGAAAGTCAATCGGGAACCGACCAGGACCACCAACCAACCGGTTCACTTGTGAACCGACCGGTTGAGGTGTCCCAACCGACCGGTTCAGGTCCCCAACCGACCGGTTCAGTTGTGAAACGATCGGTTCAGGTTGCGAGTTGGTTGCTTTTGTGGAAAATCTCGAACCCTTCTACTCCTGCTTTTAGTCCCGCATTGCCCGGGATGGAGAACCCTGTCCCATGACCCTCCTATATATAGGGATATTGGGGGCTTCTCAAAGTACAACTCAGTGCAACTAGTTGCTCTGCAAAGTTGTCCTTCTCTCTGGTTTTGGTAACCGAGAGAGAGCCCGAGCAAGTGCTACCCGCAAAGGGAGGTGCAACAAGGAAAAGACAACTACAGTTGCAACTGGAGGCAGGAGAGTGTGTTGGTGACTAGTACGCCAACAGGAGGGTGCGACTCCTTCCACTTCCCTGTGGGACAAGGAGTGTGGAGTTCCAGGTGGTCCGTGTGGACTACTTCAGAGGCGGGAGATTTCTGCTGCTAGGAGTACAACCTTCAATTCTGTCAGTCCCGGTGCGACCAAGAGCTGCACAGACACCGTCCAAGACCGGAGGTGAAGACCGCACAAGGCGCGAGGTATTGTCGCCGAGCAAGCCTCGGGACAAGGTATGATTCCACAAACCATCCTTTCCTATTATATAGACGTTGACACGTTTCCTTGTTCCGGGTTTGGGGGAGAAAATTTTTGTTTCCGCTGCCTTCTCTGCCTCCCCTAAAACCCAACAGTATCACCCAACATTATGGAGTAATAACATCCCTTGTATTTGGTGCTTAAATATCACCTATTAAGCATGTGCTGTAACAATATTTAATAATATGAATTTTCTCTCTTGTTTATCTATATATTGTCAATTGCAGATGAAAATTGATGATCATAATTTTCCACAATATGAACTCACTGCTTAAAAATCTAAAAATTTAGTGTAGGATATTTAGAGCTTAAAATTCTATTGCGTGAGAGTGGATAGATTTTATGCATGCTATAGTCTCCTTGTTCGATAAACCAGGTAGATTTATGATTCCCCCATAGAAATCTAAGGGAGCTTAAGTATTGTGCTAGGATTATTTGTGCAATTAATAGGCAAACACCATTAATTTGTAATGTTGTGTGAGATGCATACAAGAGAGAGAATTTATATATGTTTTGAATATTCATTTATGTGATCAATAAGGTGTTTATGTGCCAAATACACTTCTTGAAATTGAGCGTTTGAAGGATTCTCATGGCCATTTTGGTATAACTTTAGAATTATAGTAATTAACTCACTTTATTGTGTTCTTGTTGAATTGCTTTGGTTCCCTATGGATTTGACCCAAACACTATGCTACTTGTGACCCGAACTGTTAAAGGTGATAAGGAGTTCCTTTGGTTTTATTTAAAATTGATAGCAACCCTTGCTCACATCATTGACCCAATATTCAACTTGGTTGATGTTTTTTGCAAAGAGGAGGGATGGAAGCTTAAGGTGATTAACACCCTTTTAAGTGAAGAGTAGAAACACTAGTTGTGTTCAAGAAGGTTTGTGTTACCTGCGGGTTTTGACACACAGTTTTGAAAAATTTGTGGGGATGGAGGGTTCACAATGTTGATGATAAAAGTGACATTGAGAGAGGACCAAGAAATGAGGGATATCGGAAGATGGATACCCTCTATCTTGGTTTGGCATAGGATTTTCTTTGTGGAGATGACATCATTGGGATCCAAGTTGCATATTAGTGGCTAAACTGAAGGTTAGTTGGGTGAATCAGTGTATTATATTCAAATTACTTCCATATATGAGTTGTTTTGATGGAGTGAACAAGGAATCAAGGGATCACATTTTTTATTTTTGTAGTGGTATGTGGCAAGACGGGTGGGGAATTTTGATGGAAGGATTGCTTGACATGCCTTGCTCTAGACTTTGTGACATAGATCAAGCACGATGCTTTGAGACATTGGAGCATGGCAAGTAGGACGCATTCGACGGGGACCATGAGAGGTGTTTTCATATTGTTGGATATGTGATGTATATGGATAACTAGGTGTATTACTATGCATGTGGAGTGAACATGGATGCCAAGAGGATCTGAGACAGTGATAGAAGGATGATTACACAATTTGTTGTAAGTAGGGTGACATTCAATAAGACTAAAAGTCTTGCATGCTTTGATGAGATGTGGAATAAGAGGTGGTTCACGCTACATACCAGAGTGAAGAGGGTTTTGTTTACAACGACTTAGTTGAAATAAGCAATCATAGGAAGTTGGAACGTCAATTTAGGTGGTATACCCTATAGAAAAGAACACATGAAAGAAAGAGCATTGGTGTTACTAAGGCATCATGAGGACACTATGGGAGAAGTGTTGTGAGAGTTTTGGGACACGTAAGAATGAAATGGACACAATGGAACTCTTGGAGGCCCTAGGCGAGGGACACAATTTAAGACTCTTGGTGGCCCTAAGCTTTGGGTTTTCTTTTATGGTGGGTTTCAAATTTGAGCTAGGGGCGGTTGAGGTGGAAGATACATGAATAAAGAGTTATTAGGAGAGGGAGGGAGGATGCCTTGGAGGTATTGTACGCATGTGAACTATGAAGTGTGGGTACAGGTGCACGAAGGGACCCGTCAGGATGTTTATAGGAGATTAAGTAAGTTAGGAGAAGGCATTGCAGAGTTGAGTGCATCTTTGGGTACGTTTGTTTTGCTAGATTTTTAAAAATCCTGTATTTATGTCATCCTGTATTTGCAAAATACTGCATTGTCAAAATCCTGCAAACACAAATTTTATGTTTGGTTTCCCAAATTTGTAAAATACATGATTTAAATTTTTTTTGGTCCACATGTCAACCACAGCTGGATTTTGGCGTCCGGGAGAATTTTGATGAAAAACAAAATGCGAGATTCCTATTATGTTTGAAAATCCCGAAATTAGTCCCGTTTCTTGAATCCTGTAAACCAAACATAAACTTTCTGCAAATTGATGCCAAAATACAATCCAATACGACAAAATTCAAGAAAACAAACATGCCCACATATCGGTAAGATGGCACACATCCCGCCGCTAGTACGTGGCATGTGCATGCCAACTTACCTCAAAAACGTTTTTGACACAACATTAGTTGCTGACTATACTCGACATAGACCGGATTTCAGCAAGCACCCGTCTTCTTTGTTGTCATTTCTTGTTTTCCCACATGGAGGTGTGATGAACGTAATTTCCCTCGAATTCTCATAAAAATGATAAAGAACGAAAACAATGTCATATTTACGGACAAAAATACAAATGAGAACATCAGTTTGGCAGCTTTTCTCCTACGAACTTTGTATTTTCTCGATCTACAATTCTTTTATACGAGGCTGAATTCACATTACGGCATGCAAACCCCACGTGAGGTACAACCTCTGCCCTTGGATCGACAGAGTCATCCCATCAACGACTAATAAAACGAAGAGGTTCAAACGGGCTTACCTGCTATTCGGACATCAGAAGCTCAGATCCGTCGCGCTTTCACCCCGGGTCCGGATCCGTCCCCGCTCCAGCCCCTGCTGAGAGTCTGAGGCAGCTCGTCTATGCTGCAGAAAGAAAAAAGTTCCTCTGTCCCCTACTCCAGACTGCAGTCCTTCCAGATCAACCACCTTGTCCTGCAGGCTTTCTTGATCTCCTGGCATGAACCCATCCGCCACACCGCGGCAAATTTGATCCGATCAAACTGCTCGCGCGGGGAGGAGAAACCCTAGGTGTAATTCACCACCACAATGGCTTCCGGGCAGGAGTCAGGAGGCACGACGCTCATGGATCTCATCTCCGCAGATCCCACTACCACCAGCAATGCTCCGGCTCCCACTCCCTCCTCCGCAAACTCCCTGTCGTCTTTAGTGGCGCCCCCGGCGGTGCCTCCGTCGACACTTGGGAGGCCGCCTCCAGCTGAGCGGAAGTCCAAGAGGTCCACCTTGCAGCAGTTCCAGAATGACACCATCTCAGCGGCCAAGGCCCTGAACCCCGTCAGAGCTTCGCATAGGCAGAAAAAAAAGGTGCCCTTTGCTGCTGTGCTGCAACTTTATTTTTCCCGTTTGTTGGTATTTTGTCAGGCGAGATGCGCCCTTTTGGCGCATTGGTGTAATTTAGCTAAATTTGAGTAATTTCTCCTCTGCCTTGCATTCCAATCCGCAACGCTGAATTTACTCAACAACACGTATGGTTTTCTAGTGTATGCCAACAAGAAAAGTTTTTAGTAAGACAGTGAACCTGATTTGGCACATATTATTACTTTAGATCATGAGAAACTGAACTCACAGTACCCTCCCGTTCTTCACATTGCAATTTACTGGCCAATTTGGTTGCTGAAACCTGATTTGGCCTATATTATTATTTAGAGAACGAGAACACTGAACTCACGGTCCACCAAGGACAGAGGACAGACAAAGCAAGAACACACTATCTGGTGAAACTTCCAAGTTATTTGTGTTCATCACTTGGTTTCAACACGTCTTAAAGCTTTAAGTGGAACGGTGATACTTGAAGATATATAACTATGTCAAACCTTTGTGCTCTTTTTACACCCTCTTCAAGCCACATTTGAAACAAGCTTTGAACTCTGTTTCTTATTCCTTGTTTATTTGAAACGAGACAGGTCATGAAACAGATATAGATGCCATAGTTGTATAGACGCCCAGGCGTTGCTTGGGGGCCCTAGACAGCCTAGCCGGCAGCCACCCATGCGGATGCCTAGGCGTTTCCAAGCGATTTTCTTTTTACATTTTTACTTTTTTTTTAATATATATGATATTTTTATGTATCATATGAATTTATGAATAAAATGAACAAAAAATATAATAGAACATATACAATGGACATTAACCAGGAAATGTAATCGAAAGAAGTGGAAAATGTTTGTGGTTTGTAGCAAAAAAAGAAAACAGACAGTGCGTGAGCAATTGAACATCAAATATTAGTAAAAAAACACAATGGCCATAGCCCACATATTGCTCATGACAAATAAGACTCATAGTTGATCATCAGTCAGATTTGCCAAACCATCAACATCATCATTGCCACCCTCGGCGTCATCCTCTTCATCTTTGTTTTCCACTTTCATGTCCTCATTATTAAAAAAAGTCATCAGATTCATGTAGTAAATCTTCATTCTGAACTTTTCTCTCTTTGATGACAACACCCTTTGTTGCCTTTTCTTGTGGCAGTTTGGTTTTAGAGGACTATGGAGCTTTTCTTGTACGATGTCTAGGTGGGAACCTTTCCTTTTCCCTTGTCAATAACCTTAGATGTACTTGCACCCCTCTTAGGCCTAACCACCTCTTCAGATGCTCCCATGTCCTGATCTATAAGTCTTCAAATGAGACCATCATGATGTGGAACTGTAGCATCATCAAAAATCCCCGTCATCCACTTACTGCTCCATTGCACTTGCCTCATCAAGTATAATGGCATAAAAGTCACTTTCATCATTCTTCTCCCTCATTTTTTATAACCTCTCCTCCACTCTGCAGTTGTATTGAATGAACATAAGTTTATCCAACCGCTTAGTCAACAAGCGGTTCCTTAGCTTTGTGTGTATCTACATGACTAGTTATTATGAATTATAATCTCTATTACGAAAGTCATCATATTTGTTTAATAGTTAACATGTTGATCAAGAGACACTTACAAAATAAAATGTTCTCCAATTTTGCTCACAACTCTAAGAGGTGCAACAAAGACTCAAGAATTGCAGAGCAAACTTCTTTAGGGCAGAATTCCCTTCACCATATAGCTCCCACAAAGACACTCTAAAAATAGAAAGGTAGTATAATCAGTTATTAAACTTGCTAAATTAGTTATGTATAATCCATTATAATACATGAAAAAAATTATAGTTGCTTACACGTTGACATACTACTCCTATGGACAAGAGCTGCTAGATTCCCACACAAGCCACGACAATTTTTGTAAGCATCTACATTCTCAGCTACTTTGTCAATCACACTCCCACCTTCCAATGTTTTCAAGAGACATTCAGTGAAAGCTGTTGGAGCTGTGTTTACGTCATGCTCAATTGATTGGAGCCCTGATTTTACAGCAATAAATCGTCCATCAAGGTCGAGGAAGAAAATTGCATCATGCAATATAGTACACATGTGATCTTTGTAATACTCTTACCAAATGCTACTAGGAGTTCGATCAAACTATGAATGGAATAGTCGGTCAAAAAGTGTTGAAGATTTTACCCATTATCAGCCTTTTTTCCTACAAATTATGACCTTTGCCTGGAATGTAAGCAAATATCTCACAAATTTGACTCAATCTTCTCAGTTGCTTTGGTGAGTGCCATGGTGATGTATCCCATACTTAGCTTAGGATCGGAATCGACCAGGTCTCAAAAGCTGTATAAGTGGCATTATGGCTCTCAGAAAGCCATCCACTGCCTCATAGAATTTATGAAATAACATAGTCCTAGCAACCTTATCCCTGCATTAGCTCATTTGCTACAGAAACAATGGGCCTAATGCATTTGTAGCATTATGCAAGCTCGAAAGAGTAAGAAACTTGTGGCTAAGAGAGTGATTGAACATCTCGTCAACTCCTTCCCATCTGAAAGCTGTAGAAAAGCATTGCAGAGAAGTGTGTGCAGATAAATGTGGGATGTCAACTTCCTTTCCTTTTTAATTGTTCCTATATATTGAGGCAACCCTACAGTGTCCTCCAACATGAGGTCAATGTGCGACACATGGTGTTCAAAATTTGTGGCATTATTAGTGACAACCTGAGTAACATACTCCAGTCCAATCTTCTTATGGACTCATTCATAAGTTTGTAAAGAAATTCACCTGTATGGCTATGTGCAAATGCATCAACTAAGTACATGTAAAAGTTCCACGAGGTGAATTGACCAGGAAATTTATTATTTCTTCCCCGCCTGTATGACCATGCATCTGACATCAATGTGCAACCATACTTCTTCCCCACCTCTAGATGCCTGTCCCGCAAGTTTCCGATCTTCTCATATTGGGGCTCTAACAAGCTTGTCTTTAGACCCTGGTACTTCAAAGGTTTATAACCACTCTCAACCTGAACAACAACCTCAAATGCAATCTCATATTGACTGTAGTTGACAACATTTAATGGAAGACCAGCCTTGTAGAACCACAATGCTATCTCTCATCAACTCTATCTTGCGCTTATTTCTTGTAGGTTGTTTCAACATACTTTTGCTCTTTTCCTGCCTTCCTTAGAGCAATCACCTCACGAGGATGAGGTGACATGTGTGCATCCGTGGGGCCTTGAACAATAATCCCTGAAAGCTTACCAAACAACGGATGCCTAACACTAGTCTCAAGGAACGAGATACGTCGATATCGGCTATATTTCAACCAAAACATCGATATTGACGCCGTCAGACATGGAAACATGTGCGCCTGTTGATAGGCTCACAAATATTGGTATATCAACAGGTATACCGCAGATATTGCCATGTTTCTATGGCTTCGACACTGTATTGACCAAAACTGTCGGTATGCTGACGGGCATACCATTTTTTGCGAGAATGACTGCTGTTACTTCTTGACAGGAGAAAAGAAGGTGCATTTGAGTGATTTTTGGCAATTGGAACTCAAATCAACCCAAATTAAGGTTAGTTTAACTAATCTCTTCCATTTTCTACCATTTGCAACCTCTCCATCTCTTTTTCCTACTATTTGTTTCCACTTTCACCTAAAATTGATTTTCTACCGCCAAAACCTAGTATTAATTCGATTTTAATATGTTTGATGCTAACTATACATACATCTATAAGTGTACTTTGCAGATCTACAATATTATCATTAGATATACCTCATTACAACATTATTAATTGCTATAATCATACAATTTATCTAATCAAAGTACTATTACAGTAAGTATTTCTATAATTAGTTAATTATTTATGTTTAGTAGAAGACGTTCTAATAAAGAGTAATGTGAATATATATAAAAGAAAATATAGTGGAACTCAATATCTTTGCTTTTTAGAAGTAATACAAATGATGAGTTAGATAGTTTTCTATATATTTGTGTGTATTAATGTTGTATAAGTTAAAATTTATTATTCGATAAGCTTTCAAAAGTGTTTTTTATCATTAAAAGACATATCTTTATTATGTTCTAGACTTTATATTAGAAACTCATGAAATAAAATTCTAAAATATATCATGTTTGATTACATAATACAAATGAATGTTATATAGTATTGTACATGACATGTATGAGCAACACGTAGCTTCATACTACCAACCTTACACAATGTGCATGTCATGGGGGCAATATGCCAACCAAATCAACTCAATATTGTATGTAGATTCCGACATTCCGTGTGTAACTCTACATATGGCAATATGAGTTTGTAAGTTACTAAGCTATTCATATGTTATAAATTGGATATTATTGCATAAGTGTGTGTATTTATGTTTATGGATTGTGATGTAAAATTCCAAATCTTAATTCATACATTTTTTCATCGAAATCCCCAGAAAACAAGACAGGTTCCCTACCTCCCACATGATGGACAACCCACCGCCACATACCCATTATAGAGTTTTATTGCTTAAAACGATGCGTTTCTTTCGTAGAGATTACACATGTAAAATGTAATGATTTCTTTCGTCTTGGCGTCGAAACGACCATGATTGCATCTCTGATACTTCCGTCAGTATACCGATAAATACCTATGTCCATGCTGTAAAAATGACATCGGTGTTGGATACCTCATTCCTTGTTGAGGGTAGAAGTACCCGCGTGCTCAAAAGCAATGCTAACTAGGGTTTGAGACTTTTTCAAGTCATCTACCTGCCTGTTGTAAAGCAATGTCAACCAAGGTTTGAGACTTCTTCTGGTCGTCTCCATGTAGGCAAGTTTCTCTTTTCTAATTGCAATTGTAGTGTTGTTGCACTTGACTATATTTGAACCCTTGCCAGTAAGATGATCCTTTGCCCTCTTGATCCCTCCATTGTACCTATGGCCACACAAATCCCATTGCACCCTGTTCTTATCACCCGGATCAGGTGAAAAAGAATACTTTCACCCAAGTTCATTGGATTTTTCCTTCCATTTTGGATCCTTCACCAAAAGCGAATAGTGATTGTCCCCTACACCACAGCTCCCAGTTGGTATGCTACTTGCCACCCGCAGTTCCTGTCACCAGCTCATCATGCATCTTAAAACAAACAAAAAGAAGCCAACGCAAAAAGATCCAACAAATGCATATTGTTGACACATACACAATGCAATAGTAAATAAGCAAATAACACAAACAAAAGCACTTAATGATTCAACCTGTATGTATAATCTGTAAACATGGATCAATTACCAAACACTGAAGTGAGAATTATTATCTCAGCTCACAATTGTTGAGAATACTAATAACAAAAACAAGAAGAGGAAATGGTAATGTAATCGAGCAGAATTGAGTGTAAATTTAGGAAAAAAGAAAACAATTTTAGCATCTGCATAATATGTTTGCATAACATGCATAAAGGAGAGGAGGAAGGAGGTTGACAATAGTAAAAAAGAGGAGGAAGAGGAAGAGGAAGAGGAAGAGGAAGAGGAAGAGAAGAGTGGCCCGGAGAGTCGGCAGTAAGAAAAATTGGGGGAAAGAGGTGGGGAGACATGGGTGTTTGGCAGTAAGAAAAAAGGGGGAAAAAGAGGTGGGAAGCTGAAGAGGAAGAGGAGGCGGGGAGACGGGATGTAGGGAAGGTAGGAGATGGTGATAGTAAGTTAAAAGGGGGGAAAAAGAGGCGTCAGGAAGAGGAAGAGGAATAGGAGATGCGGGGACAGGGGAGCATGGGTCGTCTACAATAAGAAAAATGGGAAGAAAGAGGAGGCGCGAAGATGAAGGAGGTGGGAGGAAGAAGATGAATAGGTAGCTATAAAAAAACTCACATGTTGCTTCACTTTTGCAGCAGCGGCGACTCTGATGCCGCCCTGTGGTGTGCTGCCGTGCTGTATGGGAGAAAGGAATAGGAAGATGGCAAGGGGGAGAAGGAGAAAGGAATAGGAGGGGAGAAAGGAAAAGGAGAGTAGGAAAATACTGCTGTCGTTTTTGCTGTCGTCAGGAGGAGAGGATGTGTCGTAGGGAGACGGTTACACGTCAAGGGAGATGGACACTGTAACTTGAACGACAAGTTATTGTGTTTTAGGTACCTTTTTCTTCCAAAAACCCATGAATGTTGAATACAGGCCCATTATTGCCTAGGCGGGTCCGCCTAGGAGGGTGCGGGCCTGCCTAGGCGAACTGCCCAGTCCGCCCAAATGCCTAAATAGGCTGGGCGCCTGAGTTTGTGGACTTGGGTGGCCGCCTAAGGCGCTCAGGCATGCCCATGCGGCACCCTGGCCGACACCCATACAAGACAGATAGATGCATTTCAATGCGTTTACCCTCACAGAAAAGTAAGTAATGTAAAGCCTTAAGCTGATTTAGAAAAGTTCCTGGCTGCTTGCTGGGGCCCTTTTTTATATAGAATTTCCAAAAGGTGTGTTGATATCTATTGCTTTCATTTGTCTTGCAACTTTAGATTAGTGGCTTGCTTTATATCGTTGAAGGGTTTACATTAATGTGGTTGTTAGTTCTCTAAAGTTGGTTTCCATGGAGATTTGTGATTGTATTTTCCTTGGCATGAAAATTTTGGAGTTGTTATATACCAATTGTAAAGGAAACCTTGGCATTTAGGTGGGTGGGTGAGTGATGTAGTCCGCTCCTATGCCATTACTGATGTTTTCTGAGAGAGTGCTGACACAAGTTCAGGACTAATGATAGAGTGGTGGTCTGAAGTTGCCACACGATTTCATGTCTTTACTTCTCCTGGAAAGCTGAAAGGCATGCTAATGCTGAGAAGTTTATAGGCAGTTAAGCACTAGTAAGAATAACTGTATGTGAATAAAGAATCTGGCTCCACGGCTACAATATTATAGCTTTTTTATGCTACAAATTGTATCTATCACTTGTCCTTAATCCCTAATAGTTGTGGCATTTTGTTGCATCTAAGATTTGGCTTTATTCTTGTCACAGCCAGTATCGTATTCTCAGCTGGTTCGAAGTATTCATGAGCTGTCTGCAACTTCAGATCAGGTTTGCACTTCTCTCATACTTTATGCTCAGTTTTAATTGTTTGACCTAATGGTGCATCTGATCTGTTGTTTTTTAATTTTTTAACTTTGCAGAAAAATTCTCAGAAGCAATTGGTTCATCATGTCTTCCCTAAGCTTGCCGTGTACAACTCCGTGGATCCTTCAGTGGCTCCATCTCTTCTCATGGTATAGATATCTGGCCTTAACATAGATTCTCTGCTCCTTCCTACATATTATTTTCTATTCACTAGAATACTATTTTCTTTTCTATCATTTAGGTTATGTATGCTCTGACAGTTTCGTGAAATACTTCCATGAATGCTTTTAGTCTTAGAATATGGTCAAACCAGAATAGACTTGGACCAGTTATCACTGGATGTTTGGAACAGTAAACTTGTAATGATGCCAGCATACCACCCACAAAATTTATTTAAAGAGAAAAACCAAACCAGTGTTGCTGGTTAACTGACTATTATTGGACAACTTTCGCAGCGAGATCATATAAGTTGGCACTTTATGGAGACACAAACTCACACCAAGTATACAAATAAATCACCTTAAATGCTGAACTATCAGTTACTACTGTGACATCTACCAAAATTGAGCAAAGAATCATAGGTTAAAGAAACAATCTATAAGAGAACAAAATAATTCTGTTTAATGAAAAGGAGAAAGACTTTTGTAAAGGATGCCAGGCAGATGTAGGACAACAAAAACCTAGCAGGGAGAGTTTCTTACAAAGGGGATTTGTTCCACCTTAACCCTGGAGTTCCATCATCTGGATGGCATTGTTAGGATATAAGGTTCCATCAGAATATCCAAGATTTCTTTTCAAGATGTTTCATAGTGTAGCCACCGCTAAGATGTTAAGCAGCATGTTTTCAGCTTCAGGATCGAGTAAGAAAAAAGAGTCCCAGCCTTCACTAATATAATTACCAGTGGAAACCTTGAAATGTGCACCTTTCTGAAACAATTTAAGAGAATGAGAGTAGCCTCCCAAGTCCACAATGTGGAACTTATCATAGAGTAAACCACAAATACTGTCCAGTTCAACGCCAATTTTTCAAATGTTATCCATTGTGCTATTGTTTGGATATTATCTTTGCAAACACTAATATGAGTTGATGAAAAACTCTCCAGACCCTTTTCAGAAATGTATCTCTGCACCACAAGGTTCAAGCTACCTCCTTGTGTTACGAGCAGAGAAACCCACTAGCAAGACATCATCTTCAGATCAATATATCATCCTTGTTGTGAAGACTCTTGCGGGCGCTCAGAATATCAATTAATTCTGCAACTTCATGAATCTGCATGTCATTTTCTAACCCATACCAGTGCCAAACCAGCCTCATTATTTTTTTTGAGCTTTGGCAGCAGCTTCTCGGAAACAGAGCTGGTGATCTATCTGTAAGATAGGAATATCCTGCACATTTATCTTCTTTGAATCTAATCTTGCTACCAACACTGGCCCTCTCAACACTTGTATTGAATATCTCTACACAATCAAGATTGTGGAAGACAATGAATCTTTCCCAAGTGTGAGAAAGGGGCCACTATATCATCTTTTGATGACACTCAACCCACAGACCATCAGCTTGTTTCAAGTGCGGCTACCATTTCAACAGAATGCTGGTAGCAATCACTCATTGAGATGGAAGTCCAATCCTTCCGTGCCTCTTAGAATCAACTATTTTTCTATTCACGCATCACCACTATTTGTTTAAAAACTTACCTTTCTAGAAGAAATCCCTTTCTACTCTAATACGTTGAACTTTCTACTCCATTGATTCGGCAGAACAAAAACATGTAAGTGCATAGTGCGTTCTGGTGCAAACCATGTTTGCAGAAAGTAGAAGCTAAACTGATTCATATAATTCAATTTTTCGTATAATACCAGTGAACACGGTTTATATAGATAGCACACAAGAAGCCTGAATTGGCTTATTTCTGCTCATAACCTGACTAAATTAAGAAATAGAAAGTAATTAATTGAGAATTCCAAACAAGTCACCAACTATTACATATAAGCCCTAATACTAAAATAATTGCGAATAGCACCTTAAAACGAAATCAATCACAGATAGTTGAATAAGACGCCAAATAGAAGACGAATCTGAAACACACTAATAAAGAGGTGCCTGATGTTATAAAAAGTGCAAAGGGGGAGGCAGCCAAGCAAGATCTTATATCCATTCTGTATGGTTGTGTTATCTTTCGTCAACTCTCTATCCTTGCTTTCTCCTTCACCACTATTCCTCTACTTATAAGGGTTCCTTCTAGCAGATCAACAGAATGCAATGTGTTTTGCCAGTAAACTAATAGAGCGTTTTAAGTTTTCCTTTCCTCTTTGTCACATAATTAGAAGTTTCTCCTGATTGATCTAAGCTTGTATACTAGAGAAACACATGCCCCTTTCGGCGCTGCTAAGGTAGTCATAGATACAATATCATTTCCATTTTACCTTGTCTGCATTCCCTTTCAAACTCATTTCTAAAGCTAGACTTCTGGGCTTTTAGGCATCAATTGCACAACACCCTAGTGCCACAAATCTGAACTGACAAGAGGTCTCCCCCGCTGTCATCCCATGGAGGCAATAAACCTGCTAATCTTTGAGTTTGAATTTCATCCCAGTACCTCCTCCATTCAAAGGCAGCTTGCATTTTTTCAAGGAAAGGTCATTCAGTCCTGCTAACCCATGAGCTCAACAACAGTGAGAATACTAATTCTATAGGAAGAGAGATCCTTCTAAGGCAGAATCATATACCAGTAATCACCAATGCAGCATCCCATATCGGGAGTGAATTTGGAGTAACTAATCTCCTCTATAAAAGTTGTCTTTTCTACTCATTGGTGGTCTGTAGAAATCTGCAAAAGACCAGAATCAACTTTCATTCATCTGTCTAAAGCAGGGACAGATTAGCAACCTCTGAAAGCATATTATCCCTCGACTATCATTCTACTTAACAAGACCATTATTTTTCATAGTTTTAAAGGATTCATTTTTTATACGTATTCCTGCCACTTGACACTTATTATTCCTTATTATGAATAGTTTTTACTGGCACCTTTCCACTTGCCTATCCCCCTGTTTTGTCATCAAGATTCATGTTTTGCTTCTGTATAGATGGAAGTTTTTATTTCACACATATATGTATGTACCACAATGACTAGTGTGACCTCTTTTTTTTACATACTTCCAAGAGCCATCTTGCATGCCAGTTTCACATTTTTAATTGTTTTTTTATCCAGCTTCACCAACAATGTGAGGACAGGAATGTTCTGCGCTATGTCTACTATTACTTGGCTAGAATTCTTTCCGATAGTGGTGGCCAGGGCTTAAGTGCTTCTGGTGGAATACCCACTCCAAATTGGGATGCACTTGCTGATATTGATGCTGTTGGAGGTGTCACAAGAGCAGATGTTGTACCTCGGATTGTGGAACAACTTACTTCAGAGTCTTTGAATCCAGATCCTGAAGGTAACTTGTGTATCATTTTTTTCCAATTAATGTGCTTAAGATTAAGAACATTCATTAGTTCCACTAAAGATTATAAGCCAGCTAGATGGTCAAGGCAATGGTTGGCGCTTGTTCCACGGGCATTTTGGTGACACTTTGGCATCATCGAAACACAAGTCTGCATACATTTTATATGAACACATAACCCACATTGTGATTTTTAGATTCATTTATTTTAAATTAGCTTTTAAGTTGTGCTTAGTATTAATTAAAGGAGATTAAATTCTTGCCAATTAGTCGGGTTTAGTATTTAATCCAATCAGAATATATTGCAATATTTCTGCCTCTTTAGTTCCATGAACTTTATTTGCACAATCCTATTAACCTTTGTCACTTAAGGCAATTGATATATCTTCTTTGATTTGAAGTCCATTCCCGAAGGCTTGCGGCTTTGAAGGCTCTTACTTCTGCTCCATCTAGCAGCTCAGAAATCTTATTGAAAGTGTATGAGATTGTCTTTGGAATTCTTGACAAGGTTTGTGTATATCTCTGCTTAAGACCAGCTACGTTGCTAAAGCTAACCTATCTCTCCTGCCTATGAATGTTTCACATGTTTACATCTTTTTCTGATTATATCCTCCACCATTCAGGTTGCCGATTCAAAGCAGAAGCGTCGGAAAGGTATCTTAGGCAGGCCAGGTGGCGATAAGGAGGTGAGATTTTGAACCTGCTGATGTAGATAATACCATAAAATAAGCAGCCTTATTGATATTTTAATCCATTATTAGAACTTATTAGAGCTTTGACTTTGATGAACATTAGCAACTGGATTACTATATGATCATGAAAGTTCCGAAGAAGTTTTGGAATCTGCCAATTTATAAAACCTGATATTGGTTCATAAAAGCACTCTAGAAGAGTTTGTCAGAAACCATATTTGTCAAGGCAGATAAGTTTGAGATGTCCACTCTGGTGTATCTAGGCTCCGTCTTGGCAACAATGTTCATGACTAGGCACATCTATCCAAGATGAGAGTTAGGGATAATACACCCAAGAACATAAGCTACAAAAAACAAGATTGTTAATATCTTCTTCCATTGGGATCCTTCCAAAATTATAGAATCACTACAGTCGACTAGAACCAAAAATTTAATCATGTGACTTTCTCTTCGCCACCAAATAGAAGCTTTGCAAATGTCCATGCTCCTTATCTGTCACTGTAGCATCGTCAAATATTAGCTATATAGAATTAATGTGATGTCTCATGGATCCAGAAGATATGATCAATATCATTATGAAATGTGCCAGTTTGATTAGTAGTGGCTTACTAGGCAGCAAAGATGATATGAAGAACTCAAAAGGATCTGAGTCGATTTTGATATGGAATCTAAAGGAGTATACAACCAAAAATGATCGGAATAGGCACCAATCTGGTTCAAGACTTGTAAATGTTAAAAATCTGCAAAATGTAACATTCGATGTTTTTGCTAAACTCATTCAAATTGGGTTGAGACACAAAGCATGTCTAGTCAAGACAAGTTATATAGTGTTCTTTTTTCTATCAGTAAGAGCAATGACCTGCACATTTGGTGTTGAATGCATACCGGAAGGAGGGCAATATTCATTTTAACCCTGCGCTAGGATCGATATGGAACACTTTGTCCAGGAGAAAGTTCTCATTATCACAGCAAAACAGCAGTTGCTGATTTATCTGTTTTGTCTTGGTATATCTCTCATAAGATCATTTGAGTTTTATATGTCTATGAGAGTACGTGGAATAAGGTAGCAGGGTGAACATAAAGAACCTAGAGAGAGGATAAACACATTCATACTACAGATATGAAATGTGTATTTAACAAGTTGAAGGGAAGTTATTATTTATTTCATCACATGCAGTCTCATAAAGCTATTTGCTTGTCAATTATATTTTTAGATCTAAGAGAAATATGGATATTTGAAGTATGTAGTTATTTTAATTATATGACTATAGTTTTTTTGTTATTGTTTATATTATGTCATACACGAACACATACCCATATACCTATTTATTCTCACAGCAAGCTATGTGCGCGTGCACACACACACACACACACACACATTTTTGCCGATAGATGCAAATCAGATAACATAAGTCTGCACCGGCACGGGCATGATAAGTCTATAATTACCTATACAGTCTACAAACACATGGAGAGGAAGAGGGAGAGGGTGTGTATGTATTATGTATGTTGTGTGCATATATTTATATATTTATTTTGTTTAATAGGTTTTCATTGAAGCAATGTTTTTCCCCTTTAATGCTTTGTGATGTTGCATTCTCCGTAAACCTACAAACATGGTGGGTTTCCATGTAATTACTTTTCAATTGTCATGATACTATTACACGGTTTTCATTATGTACTCGGAACATGTAAAGTTCCACTGGGGACTAAATTGTAGCTCGACATATCATCTTTATATTTCAAACTAACCCCTTATCTTGACTTGCCCCCACACCCATCCCCACACCCACCAAAAAATCAAGTGGGAAAAGTTGCCATATCGATTGCTCCATTTCACTTATGTAATAATGATGTACAACCCTTAGGTGCCGTTTGGGTGCGGTAATTAAGAGCGGTAATGTATTTCGTTAAGATTTTTTGTCTATCATATTTATATTGAGATCGCTTGGATACTAATATGTGAATTTATCAAATTCAGTAGTCCGACTACGATATTCTCGTCATGTACATTTGACAACACTCTCAAAAGATGCCCTCTCAAAAAATGGCGAGCTTTGAAGTCCCAGGTCCTAGTCACAACCCTCCCTTATGCCTCCGTTTCTCCCGATCTCTCTCTTCTCCACCCACATCTGTCTCCTTCCGTGATTATCTCTTCCTTTGTTCTCCTTGCTCCGCGATTACCCCTCCCCGACTGTGATGTGTTTGCTCTTCAGCCCCACCACGAGGCAACGCCGTGGCGGCAACCGTCTCGACCTGAATGCTCATCGCCCTACGGTGCCTGTCGACCTTTTTGAGCTCTGCAAAGCTGTGGAGCCCATCGAGCCTCTTCCTCATGAGCTCTGCAATGTTGCGAGCGAGGAGCATGCCGCTCTCCTCATCCACCGTTGCCCCCACCGATGGTGTAGGTGGGAGGACGCACAGAGGAAGCCACCCATGGTGTAATCAAGACAAAGGTATCTCCGACACTCTACTTGAACGTGAATCTGGAGTAGTTGCCGCTTCCAACTGAAATTGTTGAAGGAGGGGAAAAAGGGGATGGCGACCTTTGGCTGACGAAAATTCCTTCCCCACATCCATCTCCCTTTTGCTTGCAGGGAGACATCACATGACCTGGAAACAAAGCCTACTTACTGGGTGCAGGGTCACAACCGTCAAGCAGCAACAACAACACTTAATGCCCAAACAATGTCATTAAACAATACAATGTTTGTTAATTCACAGTCTAAATCCCAATATTTATTGACTGCTGTAGTAGTTTTAAATGGGGTCACGCAAGCGACCCCGTAAGGTATTCGTATGAAGTATATGATTACACATAATCCTTAGTTATGAATTGCTAAAGTTGCTATTTTGATTGCTGTATATTGTCGAAATTTGCTTAAATTAGACTTTTGACCCACAAGATGTTAACATTGTATGAGATAACTGCTGTTTGAAGCAACTACAAATAAACTTGATGGTAGGATGTCCCTTGTTTGGTACATGGGTAAGTAATCTTTCTATATTTGTAAAAAGTCTATTATGCCCTATAGATGAATATCATTACATGTATTAAAGAATCTGTTATAGGGGTTCCACGGGAAACAAACACCCACAATACTTTTTCTCTTTTAAAGCAATCACTTCACGAGGAAGAGGTGACATGTGTGCATCCATCGGGCCTCGATCAATAACCCCTGACATCTTACCAAACAAAGAAGGCATAGCACTGGTCTTGGGGGTAGAAGTACCCGCCTGCTGCAAAGAAATGCCAACATCCTCTTGTTCACCAGTACGGGGAAAGTAGAAAACAAGTGCAAATCGGTAACTCTAATTTGAGACTTCTTCCTGGTTGCCTCCATGTAGTCAAGTATCTCTTTTCTGACAGCAGCTGTAGTGTTGTTGCACTTGACTACATTTGAACCTTTGCCAGTAAGATGGTCCTTCACCCTCTTGATCCCTCCATTGCACATTGGCCACACAAACTACATTGCACCTTGTTCTTATCACCCAAATTAGGCTAAAATGAATAATTCCCCCTAGGATCATTGAATTTTGCCTTCCGTTTTGGATCCTTCACCAAAATGGAATAGTGATTGTCCTCTACACCACTGCTCCCAGTCGGTACGCTACTACTATCCCCATTTCCCGTCACTGGTTCATTAAACATCCTAAAACAATAAAAAAAGCAAACAAAAGAATTTTCATCACACACAACATACAAAGATATTGATTAAATAAGATTCAATATACAATTATATGAAAAAAATGATTCCACCTTTAGGATGTGATGCAAGCTCAAAACGGGTAGCAGTCCAATCACCAAGCAATGAGCACCAAATAGGCTTGCTGGTTGGATGGAGACAATACTGTTAGAACAATAAGCCTTTATTATTCTATTTATTCATTATTCTTTATACCTCTGTATATTCACTGTGTATATGGGATTAGTCTCACATTGTGTAAACATGTATTGGTCACCACCCGTGTCCATATATATCGGTGTGCCCCGTCAATAGTAAAGGTATCTCATTCCGCACATTACTTTTCCTCTTCACATGGTATCATAGCAAGCGATACCCTAATTCCATCGAGAAGGTAGCAATAATAGCCGTCATCTATCGGTGTTGGCGTCATCCTCACCAGGCTCCTCTGTTGTGGCTGTCTCTCTATCTTTACCGTGGAAATCATCTCCATCGTGGAAGATCATCTCGTTCTCCGCCGACATGTCATTCCCATCGAGGAATCCTTTCTCCTTCCATCGTGGATATCATCTCCACTTTGGGAACCGTCTCATAGCGGTGGAAGTCATATTCACCTTCCGAAACATCTTTTTCGGAAACATCACTATCCAAAGGGTCTTCATGTCCATCTCCTCTCCAAAATCTTCACCATCGTCATAGTGGTAGATAGATCTACGCCTAGGAGGTTTCTCTCTCCAAGGAAATCCTTCCAAGGTGTGATTTTTAGGAAGACCTAAAATTTCCGAGTCGGCTGCGCCACACATGCCATGTGTTTCATCAACCGTGTGATTCCAAGCAGATAGGGTTACGCCTCGACAACTGACACGTCGTATACATCACCGACACGACGTGTTGCAGGAAGGCAGAGCTACATCTCCGAGTAACACACGCCGTGTACGGAACTAACTGCCCTGTTCTACCTTCTATCTTCATCATGTCAGAAAAGAAGGAAGTGATGGCTCCTCTCCTTATTCGAGATCAAGTCATCACTACTCGAAAGCTCAATGAAAAGAACTTCACTCAATGGAGTCGATCGGTCAAAATTTGGTTCAAAGCCCAAGGAAAATACAAACATCTCACAGAAGATCCTCCTATTAATAACACTCTAGAACAGTGGGAGCAAGCTGATGCCAATCTCCTCTCCATATTGTGGAATTCCATGGAGCCACAAGTAGTTGATCTCACTAGTCACTTTGCGAGATGCGAAGATGTCTGGGATCACCTTAACCTCATGTACGAGTCAAACGTTACCCGCATGTACGAGACGACTGTGGAGATGTACAATCGTCAACAAGATGACAAATCCCCGACTCAATATTTTGAGGAGATAACTCGCATCACTGACTATCTTCATTCTCTTCTTCCGCTTACAGTGGATTTCAATGTGCTCCAAAAGCAGAGGGATCAAATGTCTGTCATTAAATTCTTGGCTAGGCTTCAACGTGAGTACGAAGGAGTACGCAACCAAATCCTTGTTGAGTTTGAGTTTCCCAAGTTGGCGGAAGCATATCAGCGTGTATCCCGCGCCTTCATTGAGCAAACTCCACATTCTATCTCGGAAAAATCTGGTATGGTCTCTACCATGAAGGGCCACATCAACATTGGCCCGACTACTCATGGACGAGGACGAGGACGAGGAGGACGAGGTGGTCATTG
Source organism: Alisma plantago-aquatica (assembly GCA_963693085.1). NCBI lineage: Eukaryota > Viridiplantae > Streptophyta > Magnoliopsida > Alismatales > Alismataceae > Alisma > Alisma plantago-aquatica. The sequence continues at coordinate 296,091,246 of OY856413.1, read as the reverse complement.
AGGCAGGTCTACTGGAGGACGTGGACGCCCAAAATGCTCTCATTGTGGCAATATATGGCATTATAAAGAAACTTGCTATGAACTTCGTGGGTATCCTCCCAAAACCACATCTGCAAATGTGACATCCACTAACGATAGTTCAGGGGACACAACCGTCAGATCCAAGTGACAGATGAGTACAATCAATTTTGTCAGTACAAAGCTTCTCAACAAGCCTCGTCCTCAGTTTCTTCAATGGCTTCTTTTGCGCAACACCCTGGTGGACCTACTGCATGCGCATGCCTATCTCAATCTTCTAATGCAGGTTCGTCTTCTTGGGCTCATGATTTAGGCACAACATATACAAGTAAAAAGCCATCTCATATCCAACCTATCCACCAGCAAAACACCTCTGCCACTTATTACCATTGCTATGAGTCCAACGTTCCAGTACATGGTACATGGATCATCAAGCCTATGCCTACAATCACTTTACAATCAACTTTATTTGCTCCCGAATTCCCTTTCAAGTTATTATCCATTAGCAAATTAACCTGTTCTCTTCAAGCCTCAGTTACATTTAACCCTGATGATTGTGTGATCTTGGTCTGACATCCAAGGCGTGTGTGGCATCTTCTCTTCATATCCATAGTCGGCTTGGACACATGTCCCTGGATAAACTTCGGGTCCTTCATCCTCAACTATCTAGGCTTAGCACACTCCAATGTGAGTCATGTCAGTTAGGAAAGCATCATCGATCCACTTTAAATCTACGCATGGTTGTATAGGCGGCTAGGCGACCAGGCGTTGCCTGGGGACGCCCAGGCCGCCTAGGCGCCCAGGTGGAGGCCCATGCGTTTCCTTATATATATATTAATTTAATGGATACATGTAAAATTTATGATAAATAAAGTTAAATGAGTAGATGATTAAATAATATCAGAATCAACACATAAATAAACACAAATCAGTAGATAACTAAATAAAAAATCGTAGATTAATAAATACAAATAACTATATGAATAAATACAATTAAGTGGATAAATAAATACAATTCAGTTAATAAATAAAGTTACATCACTAGATGATTATATAATTTCAAAAGCACTACACAAATAAATTCAAATGAGTAGATAGCTAAATAAAAAACAGTAAACGGATAAATTTAGTAGATGAATAAATACAAATAAGTAGATGAATAAATACAAATTAGTTGATAAACTAATATAAATCAGTAGATGATTAATTCATTCCTAAATCAGTACATAAATAAAAACAAATAGTAGATAAATAAATACAATAAATACAAATCAGTTGATCAATAAAATTAAATCAGTTGATAGATAAAGTTAAATGAGTAGATGATTAAATAATATCGAATCAGTACATAAATAAACACAAATCTGTAGATAACTAAATAAAAAATAGTAGATAAATAAATACAAATAAGTAGATGAATAAATAATATTAAGTGGATAAGTAAATACAAATCTGTTGATAAATAAAGATACATCAGTAGATGATTATGTAATTTCAAAAGCAGTACATAAATAAATTCAAATGAGTAGAAAACTAAATAAAAAACAGTAGACAAATAAATACAAATCAGTTGATAAACTAATATAAATCAGTAGATGATTAATTAATTCCTGAATCAGTTATAACTAAATACAAATATTAGATGAATAAATACCGATCAGTGGATAAATAAAGTTAAATCAGTTGATAAATAAAGTTAAATAAGTAGATGATTAAATAATAACAAAATCAGTATATAAATAAACACAAATCAGTAAATAACTTAATTAAAAATATAACAAAAAGCCCTGCAGCAGCCTAGGTGTGCCTAGGTGCCACCCAAGCGTCCGCCCAGGCCGCCCAGAGGCCTAACTAGGCTGGGGCGCCTGGGATTGGGACCCTAGGTGAATGCATGGGCCGCCTAGGCGCCGCCTGGGTGAGCGCCCGTACAACTCAGAATCTACGTATCAGATGGCTGCCCAATCAAGTTTCAAAATTGTTCATTCTGATGTCTGGGGCTCATGTCGGGTTCCATCAAAACTTGGTCAAAAATAGTCACATGGTTGTATTTGATGAAAGATTGCTCTGAAATTTTATTTGTAATAAAGAACTTTTTTGATGAAATTGAAACCCAATTTTCTCGGTGTATTCGTATTTTAGGATATATAATGCCAAAGAATATTTCAGTAATGCTCTTATTCAATTCTTATCTTCCAAAGGAGTCATACACCAGTCATCATGTCCTCACCCCAACAAAATGGGGTAGTCAAGAGGAAAAATTGTCACATCGTCGAAACTGCTCGTACTCTTCTTTTGCATACGAGCTTTCCCAAGGAATTCTAGGGTGATGCTATCCTCACTGCCACGTATCTCATCAATGCATGCCATCATCCACCTTAAACAAACACATCCCCTTTCAAGTTTTATGCCTTGGTCAGCCCATTTATACTGCTCCCCCTAAACTTTTTGGATGTGTTTGTTTTGTTCATCATGTTGGGATGGGTCATGACAAACTTAGTCCAAAGGCTTCCAAGTGTGTCTTCCTCAGTTATTCCAAGACTCAGAAGGGATATCAATGCTATGATCCAGTCGATCACCGTTTTTTTTTGTTTCCACTGATGTCACCTTGTTTGAAGATACTCCATACTTTGGAGATCCTCAGTCAGTGAGGGATCTTGAAGAAGCTCTTCTGTAGCCAATTGTCATTGAAATTTCATCACCTACACCTCCTGTCTAGGGAGAGTCTTCTCCATCTGTATCCCAAGGAGAGGAACCTCCCATCACTCATGTCTACACACTCACATGTAGGACGCCGTCTAAGATCAGGGATTCGACAATGCAAGTGTCAATCCTTCAATCATCACTTAGTCTGGAGCTCCAGGTAACAATGATAGTTCTCTTGATCTACCAATTGCTGTTCGGAAAGGAAAACGATCATATACCCTTCAATCTATTTCTAACTTTGCTTCATATGACTACTTATCTCCCTCATATAAAGCCTTCTTATCATCCATAACTGATGTTTCCATTCCTAGTGCTGTATCTATTGCCTTGAATCACCCAGGATGGCGTTGTGCTATGGAAGATGAGATGAATGCTCTTTGTCAGAATCACACCTAGAGTTTAGTTCCTACTCCAACAGACAAGGCTGTTGTTGGGTGCCGATGGGTTTTCTTAGTCAGTCGGACCCACTAGAATTGTTGATCCACTGAAGGCTTGTTTGGTAGCCAAAGGATGCACTCAAGTATATGGAGAAGACTATCTTAAGACTTTTTCTCTTGTTGCTAAAATGTCCTCTATTCGTCTTTTTATTTCTCTAGCAGCTCATTTTTCTTGGCCCTTGCATCAATTTGATATCAAGAATGCTTTTCTCCATGGTGACCTGTTTGAAGAAATCTATATGGAGCAACCTCCTGGGTTCGTTGCTCAGGGGGAGTCACATCTAGTTTGTCGTCTTCAGAAATCTCTATATGGGCTCAAGCAGTCTCCAAGAGCTTGGTTCGGGAAATTTAGTCAAGCTCTAGTTGAGTTTGGCCTTTTACAATCAGGTTTGGATCATTCAGTCTTCCATCAGCAATGATCTTCAGACTGTGTTCTCCTTATTGTCTATGTTGATGATATTGTCATTATTGGAGATGATCAGTAGGGTATTCTGCAACTTAAACAATTTCTTCAAAATAAATTTCAAACTAAAGATTTGGGCCTCTTAAAATATTTTCTGGGCATTGAGGCTGTTAGATCTAATGATGGAATAGTCATCTCACAAAGGAAATACACTCTTGATCTCCTGGAAGAGACTGGTATGCTTGGAGCAAAGCCGACAAATACTCCTATGGATCCCAAAGTCAAGCTGCACAAGAGGGGGAGCCACTTGAAGATCAGTGGAGATACATAAGATTGGTTGGAAAATTAAATTATCTTACTGTCACTCGTCCAGATATATCCTTTGCTACTAGTGTGGTTAGTCAATTCATGGATAAACCTTGTAGTAGTCATATGGAGTCTGTCTACAGGATCCTTTACTATCTCAAGAAAAGTCCAGGGAAAGGTATACGGTACACCAATCATGGAAATCTCAAAGTACATGGTTTTTCATATTCTGATTGGGCAGGTTGTGTCATAGACTGCATATCAATTTTCGGATATTGTGTCTTTGTGGGTGGCAATCTCATATCCTGGAAAAGTAAAAAGCAAACAGTGGTAGCTCGATCGAGCGCTGAATCTGAATATAGAGCAATGGCTCATGCAACCAATGATCTCCTATGGACCAAGAATATTCTAGAAGTATTGGGGCTCATTCAGTCCGAAGCAATGGAACTCATGTATGATAATCAAGCTGCTGTCCACATTGCTTCTAACTCGATTTTTCACGAACGGACCAAACATATTGAAGCTGATTGCCATTTAATTCGGGAAAAGGTACAAGATCACCAAATTGTACTTATTCCAGTCTGCTCAGAAGACCAAGTGGTTGATCTTTTCACAAAATCTCTCAATGGATGTCGAGTAAAATTTCTATATTACAAGCTTGGTGCCTATGACATCTATGCACCAACTTGAGGGGGAGTATTAGAATAATAGGTCTTTATTATTCTATTTATTCATTATTCTTTATACCTCTGTATATTCAGTGTGTATATGGGATTAGTCCCACATTGTGTAAACATGTATTGGCCACCACCCGTGTCCATATATATGGGTGTGCCCTGTCAATACTAAAGGTATCTCATTCCACACATTGCTTTTCCTGATCATAAAATAAGAAAATAAGAAATAATTGTAGGATTTGTAGGACAGTAATTATAGTAATTATATAATAAGTTATATTGGAATAGGAAGAATGGGAAGAAGGGAGAAGAGAGACTGAGAAAGGAATGGGGAAGCATGGGGAATTGGAAGAAGGGAAAGAAGTAGGGGGAGGACAATAATGAATAAGAGGAAGTGGACAACAAGAAAAAATGGAGGAAATAAAATTGAGAGTAAGTGGACAATATGAAAAACAACGGGAGAGGAAGATGAAAAGGAAGAAGGGGATGAGGAAGAAGAGGAGGTGGGAGTGGGGATTGAAGAAGGCGGCAACAACAAACAATAAATGGGAGAGGAAGACGAGAAGGGAGTAGGGTAGGGGGAAGAAGAGGAGAAGAAAGAAGAGGGGGCGATGAGGAAGGTGGCAGGAACAGGAAAAAAATGGGGGAGGAAGAGGAGAAGGAAGCAAGGGAAGGGAAAAAGAGGAGAAGAGAGACCGAGAAAGGAATGGGGAAGCATGGGGAATTGGAAGAAGGGAAAGAACTAGGGGGGAGGACGACAATGAATAAGAGGAAGTGGACAACAAGAAAAAAATGGAGGAAATAAAATTGAGAGTAAGTGGACAATATAAATACAATGGGAGAGGAGGATGAAAAGGAAGAAGGGGATGAGGAAGAAGAGGAGGCGGGAGGGGAGACTGAAGAAGGTGGCAACAACAAACATTAAATGGGAGAGGAAGACGAGAAGGGAGTAGGGTAGGGAGAAGAAGAGGAGAAGAAAGAAGAGGGGGCGATGAGGAAGGTGGCAGGAACATGAAAAAAATGGGGGAGGAAGAGGAGAGGGAAGCAGGGGAGGGGAAGAAGAGAAGAAAGAAGAGGCGGGACAAAAGGAATAGGAAGGTGGCCACACAATAAAAAATGGGCGGAGGAAGAGGAGAAGGAAGCAGGGGAGGAGGAAGAAGAGGAGAAGGTAGAAGAGGCGGCGAGACATGAGAAGGGAGGATGAAGACGGCCATTGGAAGCAAAAAGAAAAGAAAGGGGAAGAAAACAAGGAAGCAGGGGAGGACAAAGAAGATGAGAAGGGAGGGAGGGAGGAGGAAGAGGAGAAGGAAGAAGAGGAGGTGAGACAGGAGGAAGAGAAAAGGAAGGGGCGGGTGGTGACAAAAACAAAGAAAGGCGGGAGACAACAACAAAAAAAGGGAGGAGAAGATGACAATCAGCGACAAAAAGAAAAGAAAGGGGAAGAAGAGAAGGAAGCAAGGGAGGAGGAAGAAGAGGGGGAGAAAAAAAAGAGCTGACCTTGGGAGATGCCGCAAAAGATGCATGTTGCTGGCTTCCTCTCTTCCGCGACTGCTGGCTGTTGTTTGCTCCGCGCTTTGTGTGAGAATAGGTGAGGAGAACAAGTGCTGGGCGCCGAAGCAAGTAGGGCACAATATATTTTTTTATTTTGCAGCTCAATTGAAATAAGTCTGCCCATTGGCCCATTTAGCGCCTAGGCGGGCCGCCCAGACCATCCAAATGCCCACACACCCAAGTGGACTGGGTGTCTGGTTTAAGGGGGCTGGTTGGCCTCTCAAGTCGCCCATGCGTCTGCCTGTACAACCCAGGCCCAAATTAGACCTATTTTGGCATAACATGACCCAATCAGACGTAATTTCCCCTAGTTTGTCCTACATTGACCTCAATGATTTGGCAAAATCAGACCAAATCTCCCAAATAAGACATGATTTCCCCAAATCAGATATATTTTCCCCCAGATGAGACCTAATTTGCCAAAATTAGATCTGATTTGGCCTAAATCGGATCTATTTCTTACCTAAAATAACCAAACTTGATATAATTTGACCAAATTCAGATCTAATCCATGCTAATTTGGTTTTTAAATGTCTTAATTTGGGCCTAAAAGCCCTTAGGCATCCACTTCAGACATCTGAAAGCCTAGGTGCCCAATTTAAAGCAGCCCACCTAGAGCCTAGGGGCCTAGGCGAGAGCTTGGATAATATAGAGTATATATGCAGGAGTACATGTGACTTGGAGTTTTTACATACATACGCACATGTACACACACGCACACACCCACACACACACATGCGCAAATGCACACACGTGCACATGCACACACAAATATACACACGCAATAATATTTGACCTTTGACGTTATTATGACATGTACACACTCTTAATCTAGGTAGCATGGACACTTGTGGGAGACTGCCGTGTGTGTCCAACATGGACGCACCTCAGACACGCCTGGACACGTTGCAGACACACCTTCGACGTGTTCACTTTGAAATTTTATTGCGGTGCCGGACACAACTTGGACCATCCATGGACACATCCAAGACAAGCCATCCCAACCCACGCGTATGAAAAAACCCCAAAGCCTTCTCTAAATCCACACCTCGTGCCCTCCACTACTCCTTGCCCTATTAACATCAGGTAGTTAAGCTTCATCTGCTACAGACTAGCCCTTGACGCCCTTCTTTAGCAACTTGAGCAACCATCATCAGCGGTATCATCTGCAGCAACTGCTGCTGTACCATTCAAGGACTGCCACATCAACCACGAGGAGGAAAACATTTGATTCATTGCCTTCTCTTCCAATTCCATGTAACTCCCCCTCCTTTGCTTGCCCCCCTCTTTCTGCTTCCAACTTCTTCTTATCCCCTACTTTTTCCTACTCTAAAGCTGCAATAGCTGCAAAAATGTTCCTTCATCTTCTCTTTTTTCCGCTCCTCTATGTTTACTTCTCCCTCATCTACTTTTCCTTCTCCCCCTCTTGTTCCTCTTCTCATTCCTGCCCCTCTTTTTTAACTTGAATGTGGCGACAGCCGCAACATTGCTCCTCATCCCCCTCTTCTTATTTCACATTGGTCCTTGACGTCTCTTTGACCTTCTCTTACCACGCCCCCTACCCTTCTTGTTGCTCCTCCTCTGGGCAAAAGTAGCAGAGCGCTGTCCTCCCTATGCCTACTCTTTTTCTTACTTCTCTACATCTCCATCTCCCCTCCTCTTCTCTCGCCCCTCCATCTTAAGTAGCCCTCCTATGTCCTTTTCTTCCCTCTCAACCTCCAAAACAAGTTCATTCTCCATCACCACCAGCAACAACATCTTTGCTCATCCCTCCCCTTCTCCCTCTTGATAAAACATGTTGTCCACCATTACTTCCACCAACAATAAGAAAACTAATGTCGCCAAAATTCTATGGCTCTTAAGTTTTACAATTCCATTTATCTTTACTGCAACAATTTTATAATCAAGCATCTCAATATATGTTGTGATTTAATCTAGGAAGCACGGACACGGACACGGACACAGATACGGACACGGACACAGACACGGGACATAGCGATTTTCCAAAATTTAGGACACGGACACGGCACCGGACACGGCGATTTTTTTACACATATATATGTATATATTTTTGATGTTCATCCTATTACAGAAAATGAATTGTGGAGTTTGTATTTCATTTACTTAAAAGACATGCAATCATCCATAAAACACATTCATCAAAATAGAAAAACAAACCATCTACGACAACAAACATAACCTATTTATATTCAGAAATTAATGTAAACGCATTCATGTCCATGTTTGCAATGAAACAAAGCAAATTGAAAATTCAAATTCATAAAGCAAGGACTGCTGGACAGTAAATAAACATTAAACAAATCAATTCAATAATAAATAAATCCAACATAGAATGATATCAGAAGATACAACAAACATTACAGATTCATATATCACAATTGAACCAACAATGATTATTTTCAACATTATAACAAAACAGAAAAATAAGAAGAATAAGAAAAAGTAGCCATATGTTGGTAAAGGGGCAGGGTTGCACTAAGAAAATAATGGGAATCTGGAGTGAAATTGGGGATAAGAGGGAGAAGACATCAGTGAGAATGAAGAAAAAGGGGGGAGGTGAAAAGCCGGACTGAACAGATTTAATTTGAGGGAGAGGGAAGAACGAGAAGAAGAGGATGGGGAGGAGACATTGGTAAGGGTGGAGAGAAATTAAGAGGGAAGAATCAGGAAGAACTGACATGGATATTGAAACGTTGGTACTTAACAGTAGTAGGGAGAAGAGAGTTGGAGAGAAATGGGGAGAAGGGAAATAATTGCTGGGAAGAAATATAGAGGGGGGGAGGAATAATCAAGGATAGGACAAAGTTGGTGGAAACTTGGGGAAACATATGGGGGAATTTGATAGGAGGGAAGGGTTTAGTCTTTTTTTAACTTAACTAGACATAAATGTGACTGGACTGGGCTGGCCGTGTCCAAGCCGTGTCCCAGCCGTGTCCATGCCGTGTCCACGCCCAAAAATCTTTTAAAAAAAAGTTGGACATGCCCGGGCCGTGTCCACCACGTGTCCAACCGTGTCCACGGCGTGTCCACGTCCGACACGCGGCAGACACAGCCACGACACCTCTCGGGAAGTGTCTGTGCTTCCTAGGATTTAATCCATATTGTGACTTGTGGACATGATGTTATATGTTGATTGCTTGTTGGATTTCATGGTGATTGGTCCTGTGGATACTCTATTTAGATCATTTTGTGTGTAAATACATATAGCATATTATGTCATAATATGTGCTACAAAAATGTATATTTTATTTATATATTTTTTTGTGTCCAGTGCTGTGTCCTATATATTTTGAAACCGCCATGTCCCGTGTCTGTGTCTATATCCGTATCCGTGTCTATGCTTCCCAACTCTTAATGAAATAACACATACTAAAGAACCACTTAAAGTGTCTTCTAGTATGAATTAAACATAGAGCTGTATGAAAACCTTACATGAAATTGCCAAGGCCATCAGGACATAAGCTTATCCAAAACACAACATCTCTCACCACTATGTCTAGAACATATAAATTAACATATAAATTAAATGATCAAAAGTTATTTGGAAGAACTACTAGTTATTTAAAAAATATTGCTCAATCATTAGAATCACCATAAATTGTAAAGTAGTTCCAATTTTAATTAAATCCAAATATTATGTCTATGTATGTGTATGAATGATCCATCGTAAGAAACAAATGTATACATTGTGCACTACATTGGTCCCATAATCTGTTTGTGGCCTCAGAGTAGGCTGCATATGCATATGCGGTGCAAGCACAAGGTAGAACCACTAACACAACTATGCATATTGACATCTGTAACATGCTTCCAAGATCATCGTGCATCCCAATTTCCGTTTTGGTATATAAACTCCACCATTGAAGCACATCTTGTAACATGTTGAGTACTTTTGGACATTTTGGTGGCTTGTTCTTAAGCTTTTTTTTTGCAATACTCAGAACTGGGTCACATTTGTTTCAGGTTGGTAAAGAAACTATTTGACGTATTTGATTAAGTATGGAATGTGAAAGGGAATGATGTGAAAAATATTCATACGTTTGTTTAAGTCTAGGACAAGATCCATTATGAGGAGCTTGCTGCCTCCTTATTGCAACGTCATTGGTGTGGATTTCCCGATGCGTCATATGCGAATGCATCCTCCTTATTGTAACCTTCATTAACTGAGAGGTGTAGGTGTAATAGACCCTGACAAATGCATCCTTGTCGCTACAATCTTCATCACTCAAGAGCTCTCTGTGTAATAGCGCAACGACCAACCTTCCCCACCTGTGTATCTATCGTCCCTGTATTTGTTCAGGTGCCACCCAAGGAGTCATTATGCAAACTGCTGTCTTACCCTTCTCCGGAAATAGCAGTGGCTGATCCCCCCCTCGCACTTTCAAGAAGTCACTGCCACCACTCATTTGCTGCTTTTGGTCATCAACCATGGGTGCTGGAGGGAGGCAATGTGCCATGGCAAGGGTATGAAGATCTGCTGATGTTGCAAGAATGACCGGCATGAACAATGTTTATGTGCCAAATTGTCAAGGTGCAAAGAATGGATGCCAAAGAATCCCTAAACTTGTTGGGAAAGTGTGTCATCTTTTTGAGCGCATAGTCGTTGGATATCATTTCTTGGGGAGTTTGTGTTCATCCTATATGGCAATCCACGATGAAAACATATATTAATTGGATATACATCTGATCCTAGTCATGTAACCTGTCAACCAAGTCAACCAAGCGAGGCCCAAAAATTGGCTATGTCCATCAATTTAGCATCCAATGTGCCGTGACACTATGATTAATATGCATGGTTTCTTGACTTTGACATCAAACATCGTGAAAGAAGCTATGGGCACCTGTTGTAGTGTCGACATGATGTTCATGGGGACGGAATCTCTTTTACAACGTCATTTTGAGCTCAATCTATATAAACAATTGCTAGATAGTGAGATGCCATCCTCTTTCAAGTTCTAGGCTATAAAAAAAGAAATATAACGTTATTCCCATAAAGTTCACACTATTTTTTCCTGTTACTCAACTAAATACTGAACCTTAGCCTCATCGCAAGAAACTGAACTTCTATAAATTTTAACCTATTGCATACCTTCAGAATGAAATCAACTAGGAAGCACATACACTTCCCGAATGCTGTCGTGGCTGTTCCTGACACGTCTCCAGCTTGCCAGCTTGGACACTACGTGGACACGTCTGGCACGTGGCAGACATGCAAACAACATGTTCATAACATGTTAGTGTCGAGCACATGTCTAGGATGACCACAACAACCTCCTAGAAGTGTCTTTGTTCTACCTCCCTTCCTCCAGCCCATTGACCCATCATCTTCTTTCCTTTCCTTATGTGTCGTCCCTTATACATCCTCATGCTCCACTAACAATTTCCTCCCCTTCCTCACCACCACGAAAAAATGTCCAATAGCAGTATACAACATCTGCTATGAGTACGATTACCTTCCATTCCTCTTCCATTAAATACTGCAACACACATCATACTTATACATCACCATGAGCATCATGAAACATTTGATGCCTGTGTCCGTGTCTATATCCGTGTCCGTGCTTCTTAGGAAGTCAATAATTGTCGATCTAAACGATCCAATTTCTCTAATTCATGCAACTGCTTAATTCCTCATTCTTCTGAATCTCTTCACTTCGTCTTCTGGAAATCGGTATTTACCGGTATATCGACAAAAATTTCAACAGATGCAATCCTGACTGTTTCGATGCCAAAATAACAAATTAAATCGTGAAATTTTATAGGTGTAATCTCTACACCCAAATACATCGTTTTATGCAATAAAATTCTATAATGGGTATGTGGGAAGTGTCCATGATGTGGGAGGTAGGGAATTTGTCCTGTTTCTTGAGGATTTCGATGACAAAATGTTGGAATTAAGATTTGGAATTTTACTAGCACAATTCATTAACATAAACACACACTTTTACAATAATACCAATTCAAAACACATGAATAGCATAGAAACTTACTAACTCACATCATTTGTATGTTGAATTAAGCGCTAATTCTCCATAAATAATGACTGGATATGGTTAACATGTTGCTCTCATGGCATGTACATTATGTAAGGCTGGTTGTATTAAGTTACGTGTTGCTCATACACGTCATGTACAATACTATATAAGTGTACGATACTCATTTGTATTATGTAATCAAACACAATATATTTTAGAATTATATTTAAAATTGAGTTTCTAAAATGAAGCTAGAAAATATAAAGAACTGTTATTTAATGATTAAAAACACATTTTAAAGCTTACCAAACAATAACTTCAACTTATACAACAATAACAAACACACACATATATAAAATTAAATAATTGGAAATTTGATTAATTTTCATCAATTTTTGTTACTTTTCAAAAAAAATATATAGTTCCATTATATTTCCTTATATATTGACATTACACTTTAGTAGAACATCTTATACTAAACATATAAATAACTAATTACAACAATGCTTACTATAATACTACTAGTACTTAGATAAATCACATGATAGTAGTAATTTATAGTATGTAATTAGGTAGATCTATTGATAATACTGTAGATCTACATAATATACTTATAGATGTATGTATAATTAGCATCAAACACATCAATTTTGGGAGTAGTACTAAGTTTTGGTGATAGAAAATTGTTTTTTAGGTGAAAGTGGAAGAAAATAGTAGGAAAAAGAGATGTAGAGGTTGCAATGGTAAAAAATTGAAGCAATTAGTTAAGTTTAGAGCTCCAATCGCCAAAAATCACCCAAATGCACCTTCTTTTCTCCTCTCAAGCAGTAACATTAGTCATTCTCTCAAAAAAGGGTATACCCGTCGGTATACCGCCTGTTTTGGTTGGTACAGTGAAGTAGTGCATTTTACATTGAAACCACCGAAATATGGCTGTATAGGCAGTATACCCTTCGGTATGTTGATATTTGCAAGACTATTGGTACACACACCTGTTTCCATATCCGGCGACGTTGGTATCCGTATTTCGGTTGAAATATCGCCAATATCGACGATATCTCGTTCCTTGATCAAATGTTGGATAAAAGCACATCAATTCATCATATAAGTTGGTTGCTTATATCTAGATCTAGGCAAAGAATTATCAATTTAATGTGTGATCCATGGGGTTTATCTGCTTATGGAACTAGACACAAACATGAAAAAGTCTGCTTTTGTGATTGGTATAGGTTTTATACGCTAAAATGTCTAATCTAATTGTGATTTTCGTATTGGGCCCCTATGCCAAAAAGTTACCGATCAGCGGGCCAAGAGTCTTCATCTCCTCAAGGAGCATCATGAGTATCCCATTACTATAGAGTGCTCGATATTATGTATGGTTATTGCTTCGTGCGGTTGCATTTTGTAGTTTCTTGTTGCAATTTTGTTTATTTTATCGTTGATACACAATTGAAGCAATATTTATCTATGGCTTTGTCTATCCTCTGAAACAACGAGTGTTGTAGACTAGCTAACCTCCCCATCTTTTGTCCTTCAGTTAATCTAAATTAGTTGGGCATGAATGCAAAAAGCAAGCAAAGAATAGATCAAAATGGTGCCAAAAATCCCAATTTTGTCTTTATGCTTTATTTCCATATTTTTATTTTGTGTTCTCTCCTCCGAATTCCCTTTTCCCTTCTCTTTTGTCTGATTCCTTCTTTGTATATTGTTCTGTCCTTTCTGGTTTCTACCTCTTCATCCTCTATAGTCTATATACCCTTTCCCTATAAGCATAGTTTAAAATTTCGGCGAAATTGTCAAAATTTCAGCAAAATTATATCCATATCGATGGCATCAGGATCACATATGGATGGTTGAAGTAGAGGAGTGCAACTAGAGTAGTATGTGACCAAAAGATCCCTCTCAGATTAAAAAGCAAGTTTTACAAATTAGCTATACGGCCAGTCATGCTATATGGGAGTGAATGTTGGACATTGAAGAAACAAAGTCTCAACAAGATGAATGTGGCTGATGCATATGCTGGATGGATGCGCGGGAAGACGAGAAAAGATCGTTTGAGGAATGACTATATCAGAAACAAAGTGGGGATGGTGAACATTGAGGACCAGTTGCGTGAAGGCAGGCCGTCTGCGATGGTATGGACATGTGCAAAGCAGAACGACAAATGTACCTATTCGAAGTAAGGTTATTGAGTCAAGCACAACTAAAAGAAGCAGAGGCAGGCCTAAATTTACTTGGGAAGAGCTTATAAAGAGAGATTTTGAATTTTTACATCTTGATCAGAGTATGACCCATAACAGAGCTGGTTGGAAAAGAAGGATCCATGTAGCAGACCCCAACATGGTTGGGATTAAGGCTTAGATGATGATGATGATTTCCATACCTATGGCTATCGGACATCGAAGTGCACTGCCAAAACGCACTGACCATCAGAATTTTTCTTTCTTTTTAATGTACTATATGGAGTTATGGACTACCTAGAGCATATTTTTTTGAATAGTTTTGTGTCTTTAAGTCTATATCTTGTGCTTGTAAACTATAATGACCTAATTCATTAATTTCATCATTGAAATATGACATCAAAATTCTCTATCGAAATCCCCATCGAAATAGTTTAGGGTCCTTCACTCACAAATGAGGAGACCCACCGCCCCACATATCCAATGTGATATTTTATTGCATATTTAAGTAGATCTGCACTAGTAGATAATTTTGGTAGAATTTCATAAATTAATTCGTTAATCTTGCAGTCGAAACATCAGGAACACATTTGTCGAAATTTCCGTCAAAATTTTGGTAAACTTCTCTTTCTGTGGCCACCAAAACGACATCGAAATCGGACATTTTCTTTCTTGCCTATAAGGGCCCTTCACCATTTTCTTCTTTTCATCAACCTTCTTGTTACTTCTTCTTCCACGCCCATTTTGCATCCCTCTCTCCATACTCCTGAGTCTTGACACAAAGAAAGTAGTCATTGGTTCACTGGCTGGCACATGGGTTGAACATTGCTATTAGTAATGTGTGACACGTTTGATACTCTCAACTGCAGTATCCTCTCTATTGATTTATCATAATTGAGTCTGGGTTCCATAGTGTATGCTGCTGAGCTGTTTTCCCTTGCCTAGACCTCATTCAGTTTGCTACACTTTGTCACCGTGCTATATTGGATGTCATCAACCCCGCTAGCTCATTTTGGTCTGGGGTAGTCAACCTTCCTAAGTTTTTTGGGCATAGAGTGACTGAAAGTGTATACAGCCAGTTATCAATTATTTCTCGTGGAAGTAATCCATGTTGTTTTTTATGTTGGTGTGGATGTACCACAACAACAACGGTTATTCGGTAGGATAAAAACTAGAGAGGTTATAACTTCTTATCTCTTATACTTGAAGCATTACTTATTGTTGAAGCACACCTTAGAGCACCATCATTAAACTATACAATTTTCAGCTCCTTAATACTCTAATAGTAATAGGTAATTTGTCTGTTCGATGCATGGATTCAATAATTGTATAATTCTGTTGTAGTCTAGAGAAGTTTGCTGACTGTGCTTACTATTCCTTGTGCAGTCCATCATCCGAAGTAATTTACAATATGCTGCAATTAGTGCTCTAAGAAGACTTCCTTTGGATCCAGGAAATCCTGCTTTCATACATCGAGCTACACAAGGGTAATGACTCTCATGAAACTGTTTGGCTTTATTCAGAATGCTTGGACATAGTCATTAAGCTCTATTTTTGAAACTTCTGAATCTTAAAAAGTATATACAGTGCCGGTTTTTGATTAGGAATTAGTTGCCAAATTGCTAGATTAGCTGACCTCTATCAGAAGAAAATGTGTTAAACCAAAAACGTTCAACTGATCAAGGCCAAATCTCACAGAATAATTAGCTTTTGTGTATATATGTGGAGTACGTATTTGTATTCCAAGCTTGCAATTGTTCTCTCTTTTGAGCACTAAAGAGATATGCTTTTAATGTTAATTTCTGTGGTTTACACTACTTGCGTTTTATCCCATATTGCTCAGTTTTACTTATTGCTTTATTCGCTTGTCCTATAAAAGAGAATGCATTGTAAACTCTTGAACTCAGGGAATACAAGTCTTTTCATTATTCTATATGATCCATAGTCTAAAAGGGGCTCAATTGAATAACAACAAAATTTGTAAAATAGTGCATCTATAATTTTATAGATGTAACTTGATTTCATTGTATTTCAAATTTATAATTGTAATTTTTGAACTTAGAGTTGAAGAAAAATTTAAAACTAGCATCAAGTTACTAGAACAGTATCAAGAATTTGGAAACAACAATAAATTACTAACAAGAGTTATCTATAAGTTACTTTCAGTAACAAACTAGCAATAGTTTTGTTAGAATGTCAACTTGGTTATTAGACAGTGATGTCTAGATCCATAATTACCATACGCACTGATTTTTGTGGTAGTCCTAAAACTCTGAAGTTATATTTGAAAGCCAAGAAAGTGAATTATAACAAACATAGAACTAACAACAACAATAGGCACACACTGACACATGAAATCAGATTTATGTATGCATCTTTATTATAATGGGCTGCGTCATATCCACAAAGTATCCAAGATGTATTCACAAAGTACCACTCTTTAAAAAGTGAAAAAAAAATCTGGACACGTCTGGAGGAGTGTTCAATACATATCCAGGTGTATCCAAGGAGTATTAGTATCCAATGCGTATTTTGTAAGGGTACATCACCTATTTTAGAGTATCCGTGCTTCCTAGTCCCCATGCTATATCTTGTGCGTACAATATATGTTGATTTGTTGATAACTAATAAGCCAATTTGGTTTCTTCGGTTTGATCATCTATAGTATTGGTTGGATATAAGCTAGAAAATAGGAAAAATTACTAAGATCAACGAGTCTAGGCATTTACACTAGAGCTGAAAGAGACTGTTACTAAACTTATATTTCAATTGAATTTTGAATAGATACACATATCTAAATATCCGTCCATTAAATTCTACCACTAGTGCACACACTTCTTTTTCTCCTGTAGCTGAAGTCTGTGTCTAGGAAGCACGGACACTTCCCCGGGGCATCCGTGGCCGTCCTGGACACGTCAGATATGGACACGACATGGACACGACTGGACACGTGGTGGCCGGGCTCAGAAGTGTCGACTTTTTTTTTGTTTTTGCGTGGAGACGACTTAGATACGCCGTGGCCGGGCTCAGAAGTATTCTATTTTTTTTTGCATGGAGACGACATGGACATGGCTTGGACACGCCGTGGACACGGCAGGCCCAAACCAATTCCCTATATAAAAAAATATAAATTATACTCCTCTCTCCGTCCTCTTATTACATCCGTGTCTCCTCCCCATCATTCTCCTAATTGTTATTATATATTTATCTATGATACAACATACTTATAGATATAATCAACCATTCTTATAAAGAATGTTCTACGAATTCGACATACAAATTCATTGTAATTCATCATTCTTCATTCATACTTGATTTCATATTGCAAATGTATTCTACATTAATATTCTTCACGAATCATTTATAATCTCATAATGGAAACACACTAATGGTTTCTTATAAAGTCTGCATTGATATCGTAAGTGAATTCTGGGATTGATTTTATATTTCTTAAAATTATATTTCTTTAAATCTCATGTTATCAATTACTTTACAGATTTGGATAGATGGATATTATATGTACTAACTCCATTTTATGTGCATGTATATGTATATTTATGTACATGTACATGTACATGTATATGTGTGTAATTATGTATATGTATACATATATGTATTTATGCATATGCATATATGTATATGTATATGTATATGCATATGGATATGTATGTGTGTATCTCGTGTCCAACGCCCTGTCTGTGTCCTATATTTTTGAAAATTACTGTCTCATGTCCGTGTCCATGCTCCCTAGTCCGTGCCCTATACTTTTTGAAATTTCTGTCTCGTGTCTACTTCCGTGTCTGTACTAATGTCTAGATCTGTGTGCATGTTCTTAGTAGTTAGGTAAGATGAACAAGACACTCCTGGAGTTGGCATAGATCCTGAAGGGCAGGACCAT
This sequence comes from Alisma plantago-aquatica, assembly GCA_963693085.1. Lineage (NCBI taxonomy): Eukaryota > Viridiplantae > Streptophyta > Magnoliopsida > Alismatales > Alismataceae > Alisma > Alisma plantago-aquatica. The sequence continues at coordinate 296,073,077 of OY856413.1, read as the reverse complement.
ATTGGGGGTTGGGGGGGGGGGGAGGGTTGGCCATCCAAGTTGACAGATGTTGGTTGGAGATGAAGGTAGGCATCAGTCGGAGTAGATAATTTACCTACCTTCTTATATATGAGCTTACAAAGATAGGAGGAAATTTAAACAGTAACAGGCAGTATGGTCTATAGATCTTTAATCACATAGAAGAGAGGAGGACTCCCTTCCCCTGAAAGGAGACCAATTGCCAAGAAAAACTGATGGTTAAGAAGGCTACAATAGTGTGTCAGAAATGTAAATAACCCCCAGAAGACAAAAAGCCGTAGTAGAAATAATGACAGAATTGTAATTTTATTCTTTTCCTTGCAGAAATTAAGCCAGTGGGTTCCCTAGAAAATACAGGGTGATTATCCTTCATATCCAGAGTCATTGCACAAGTTGCACATATAAATTCCTTTTTGTTAACAGGGGCCTCTTTTTCTAAAGTTAAATTTCCAATTTCTTCAAGCCTTTGTCTATTAATCTATATACGTAGAGATGATTCTAGCTCTTGTGGCTCAGCCAGATCTTCTTGCTTTTATCTACTTATAAGTATCTGCACCACTATATAGTACAACTGGTATGCTTCATGTCATTTCATTTGCTTGATTACCTAAAAAATCAGTACTGACAATTGCATAATTCTTTCTCGTGCAGAATTTCCTTTGCTGATCCTGTTGCTGTGAGACATTCTCTATCTATTCTCTCTGATTTAGCCACACGAGATCCTTATTCTGTTGCAATGACAGTGGGTATGTGATGTTCACTTTTTGGCTTCTTTGTAGACGTTTCATTGGCTTGAATGTATAAATTTGCTGTTTTATGTGTCGCAACTTCCATTAAGTTTGAAAATGAAAATCCCAATAAAACTTTCTTCTCCAAAATTTAGTAAGAAACTTAAAGCCTCATAAAGTCTTCAATTTTTTTCTTTCTATTTAAAGTTAATAACACGACTAAGAAAAAAAAGACATCATATGACATATATCAGAGACAAAGCAGAAGAAATAATCGTAGATATGGCAAAAAGTACCAGGAAACTGAAACAAGCGGTCGTACGTTGTAAGGGCCCTGAGCCATGAGAGTTCTAAATTCACCAAGCGTCGTTAATAAGACCAATAGAACATTAACTACATTATTCCTCATTACCTTCTCATATCTCTTATATCTACATAGCCAGGATCTTTAGTGGGAAACATTCAAAAGAACATTCATGTAACCTCAATGTAGTAAATTGCTCGCATCCCTATTCTGATTCTCATAGATGTGAGTACATTCCATCTACTGTGAGCTGCATACCTATGTATTGGTTATATAACCACGAAACAAATAAGTCTTGTTAGTATCACTGGTAAGTGACATTGAGCAATATGGAGAATGCAATAGACATTACAATATGTCAGCTCTTATCTTAGCATAATGAAGAACATCTATAGTTGTGAACATGGCCATACACTACATATATTGAAAATAAGCAAGTTCCGAAACATAAGGATTATTCTTTCTATTCTTTCTCATTCCTTTTTTCATGTTTTGTTCTTTTTATATTTGAAAGAAACCTCATATCATAAGAGAAATTAAAGGATATATCCTCGAGAGCTTAAAACATAAAAAGTCATAATATGTTACATGTATCATTCTTGTTTGTTGCTATATGATTGTATGAGAGTCCTCAAACATGATTTCACCCACATGTGAGTATAATGCACCAAAATGCCTCTTAAACTTGGCACCACCTAGCCCAGTTAAATTTGGCACCATAATGCCATGTTTCCTTGGAAAGCCATTAACGAGGACATTTATACAATATGGATTTAACCCATTAATGAACATCTTGAAGGATTGCTCCCAAAATGGATATGAACATTAAGAGATCACAATATTTTCTGATAATGAATCAATGTTCTTATCCAATACAGAAATAAGTTTGAAACATGTATAAAACCTCAATACAATAAGTTATGTATGAAACATGAAGTTTAATTTAAACCTAATGGAGCTTAAGGATCTTCCCTGGAGTCATCAAAAAGCATACAAGTCATCTTAAAGCATTTGATTCATTAAGGTTAATATGGTTCTTCACTAAATTATAAAATCTGACCCATCTTTCGGAATAACAATCATTACAATACATGAATGCACATATATGTATAAGCATGGAATCTGTTTTGATACATATAACACATATAAAGAAGGATATATACAAAACAATTCATCTAATTGTATACTTTGTATTGATATGCTTCTTGATACATAAGCATAAAAAATACAAAATTGCAATATTTTCTCAGCGAGCATGACCAGCATACCAGTGAGACATGAAACTCCATAACAAGCAACACATTGTCATTAGAGAGTACAATCTAGGGAGGACGGAGATCGCCATGTTAGCGCTACATTCCATCCGTTCTTTGTTAGCATTCAGGCAGTCGATTCTCTCGAAAAGACCCCCTCTCTGGAAGGTGAACCATTGGCCACTAGAATTGACATCCGTGAGGCTAATATGGAGTTGTTGAATTCAATGCTTTTGAGTTGTGATCAAAATAGGTACTCCGCTTGTTCTAAAAAGTTGAGAGCATGGTGGTATTAAAATCTCCAACAACCACCCAAGTGCCATAGATGATTGTTGATATTTCAGACAACCTGTCCCTAATAAAGAGCCGTTGAGTGGGGCTCATGCTACCATACATTAACGTAAAAAATGATCCATGATTAAGACGACAATAGATCAATTGCATGTGGTTGAACAAAACGTCAATAGTGCATTTGTGTTGATCCCAAAGGATCAAAATTCTTCCCAAGAACCAAATTGCTTCCACTCAGTGTGAGGAATTGAATCCCATTCTGTTTATAATGTCATCCGTCCGTTTACCACTGCAGCAAGGTTGAAGAATTGTAATGAGGGAGAGATTGTGAATTCGCTTCAAGAAGCACACATAATCAGACCTTTCAACTAGGCAGACACCCTGAACATTCCAGAAAATGTAATTCATTAAGGAACATGATTGAGGTGAGATAGCACATGCAGTCTACATGATCTGCAACCCTACCACCAATTCTGGGTCCTTCTCTTCCATCTCCTGTGGTTTTGTCTTTGCCTCTGGAGCTGAAAATTCGTCTTGCTTCTGTAACCTTTGAGCTGTCTGCAACAACTATGGCTTTCCCCTTCCTCACCTTGATCGGGGTTAATAGGAACAGTTGATTGATAGTCCTTCTATATAGAAGGATCACTCCACTGCCCCCGATCCTACTGCCCCCAAGATCATTTTGGTCTAGAGATCCAAAGTCGTAAATAAATTGGAATGGTGGATCCTTATCAGGAATAACTACCCTTCCTTCCGCAGTCTCGTTTCCCTCCAGGTTAATGAAGGTATTCTTGGAGCTTTGTTGTTGGATGTTCTTGAGGTGTTATAGTGTGAGTACTTTCATGAATGTTTGCATGTAGTGCAATTGATATTGCCGATAAAATTTGCAATGTCATGAACTGCAAGTAACTGTGGCGAACACATCTATATGATTCTTATTCACATAATTGACAAAAACACGTTGTCAAGGAAAATTAACGTTTTCACTACAGAGTCAGGTTTGTGTTGCTTTATCTTTGTTTAATTGTAGTTACAAGTATCTTTAGTGTGCTTGATCCACACCGCACTGAAGTTTATGTAACCTTGATACACCAAGAATTTGTACTCTGTTGTGCTAATTTTTCATTGTTTTAGTCAGATATTCTCATAGTTGTCTAGGCGATTAGGCGGTCCTTCCCGCCCAAGGGAAGCCTAGGGGGCCTAGGCAGGATCCTAGGTCTTTCTAGGCGTTCTTCATATATGTTTATATTTTACATATATGTAAATGATTTTGTGTATACATTTTGATATATTCAAATAAATACATCACTATGTACATTTGTATTGGTTATGCCTAAGCGTAATCAATCATAACTTCACCCGCATCACACCTGTCATGACCTAAGCTAAATCAATTTGGTCTTAATTTGACCCAACATGATTTAAATTGGACCTAATTTAACTTAGTTTGCCCTAATTTGGTCTAAGTCAGACCTAATTTGACGTAAATTCCCCTAGTTTGTCCTACATTGACCTAAACGATCCTTTATTTGGTAAATCTGACCTAATTCCTACCAATGAACGAGGTATCCGATGCCGATGCCGTTTCGACTGGAAATAGGTATTTACCGGTATATCGATGAAAATATCGACATATGTAATCCTGGCCGTTTCGACGCCAAAACGAACCAATTAAATCATGAAATTTTATAGGTGTTATTAGAGAGTCCATTTATTTATGTTATTAAGTGTTTTTGTAATATGGGCCCAAGTATGTCTTGGCCCTTTAGGGTTTAGTTTGAGTCTGTACGCTTCCCTGATGTCCTATTTTTAGGATCTGGGTTGCCTCTTATCAATACATTAACTAGCCGTCTTTTATTCTCTAAGATGGTATCAGAGCAGAGATCCAAAACCCTAGCTGTCAATTAAAAGGGAGAAAAGAGAGAGCCACAACCGGCGGGTGGCCACCCCTTATTCTTTCTTGGCCACCCGCAGACCCTGTCCACTCTTTCATTTCATTGAATCTGCTGCTCCTTCCTCTCCTTTTGCTGCTGATGATGTTCCCTTTCATTTGCTGTTGCGCATGGTTTCCTATTCCTTCACTTCTGGTGTAGTGCTACAGTACGCTACTGTAGCATGACGGGATTTTGGGAGCTTCCAACCATCTCCTTCATGGTTTCTGCATTCCTCCAGCAGCCCCATTCTCTTCCTCGACCCCCTAGCGGCTTCTAGGAGAGGGATATAATCTTCCTCATGCCTTAGAAGAGGGTGTTGCAGCATCTTATTTCTCCTCCACAGGTGGCTGTTCTCACAGAGGTTTGAGTTGAAGGTTGCTGCATCCATTTAGGGGTTCTCCTCCCCATGAAATCCTCATCTAAGGACCACCCTAGATCTCTCCTTCCTCCCCTAGTACCTTCCTTAATTCTAATATGGAAGGGGGGAAGAAATTTGGCCACAGATTCCAAACATCTACAGCTGCTGGACACTGTAGCAGCTACAGTAACGTTTTGACTTCAGGACCACCATTGTTGTATCAACTCCTTCCATCATCAAATATCATTTGTTCCTTCCCTCAAACATAATTTCACTCAAGCAACCAACCTGCATATCAAATTTTGTAATGCCTGCTGCTCCCTTCACATGTTTACTGCGTTTGATAATGTTTTCCTTCTTATAGAAGCCAATGCAACTCTCTACCTTGCTGCTGAAATTCCTGTTACCTTCTATATCTTTTGGTCTAATATTATTTATCAAATGTGGTTCATCCCATTTGTCCAGTTCAATGAAATAATAACATGCCTCTTCTTCATCCTCTATATCATTCTTTAATCTGAAATTGATTGTAAATCTGTTGCTTTCATCTCTCCTCACATCTGGTTGTTCCGCTTATTGATTCCATATGATTTTTTTCCCACTCCACTTTCACCATTTTGTTTGTTTCCCTGTATGATTTGTATGGAACTTGTGTTATATCCACCCCAACCACTCTTTTTGACTCCTATCGCAGTTGGTGTGAGGGGGAGAAATAGAGGAGAGAGATGAAGAAGAGGAAAATTATATTCTGTTGCTTGATATATATTTGTGGATCTTTATGCACTTTCAAAAGTTTGTGGAATTCTACAATTGATATTTGCATCTGAAAAGTTTTTTACTGCTATATGCTTCTTGGAGAGCTTATTATCTGGAGATTCATATATAGTGCTTGCTTTTGCAAGATGGTCTTCTATCCGGCTACGTCATCTACTTTACTGCTGTGCGCCGGCACTCTCTGGCATGTCTGTGTTTTTGACACGTTGATTCTCTATTTGTCCGTGCTTTATTTGCACATTGACTGCTGTGACCCAACACTCTTTGGGACTTTTATCATCTGTGCACCAACACTCTCTGGCTTGTCCATGCTTTGCACATGTTGACCTTTTTTTTGTTCATGCCTTGCTTGCACGCCGACAATCTTCTTCCGTGTGCCAGCACTCTCTGGCTCGTTCGTGCTCTGTTTTGCACGTTGACCCGTCTGTACTTTATTTCTACGTTGACAACTGCTGCTACTGTGACCCAACACTCTCTGGGCTACGACGTTAGTGACTGTGATGAAGACCATGAAGCACTGCTGTTTCTGCTTATTTACCTTCCAGATGATCGTGTTGCTGCTCACTTCTTCTCCAGATGATCGAGAAGCTTCTACGACCTACTTGCTTGGAGTACCTACTTGAGGGGGAGTGTCTGCGTGTTTGAGTGCTTAAATGTAATATTGAGGGGGAGAAATTTTTTATAAGGGCTTGGTTTATCTTTTTTTGTCTCCTTTTTTTAGTCCAACTCTCTATTTGCAAGCTGATTTGGGATTCTCCCAACTTCAACTTGAGGGGGAGTGTTAGAGAGTCCATTTATTTATGTTATTAAGTGTTTTTGTAATATGGGCCCAAGTATGTCTTGGCCCACTAGGGTTTAGTTTGAGTCTGTACGCTTCCCTGATTTCCTATTTTTAGGATCTGGGTTGCCTCTTATCAATACATTGACTAGCCGTCTTTTATTCTCTAAGAGGTGTAATCTTTACACCTAAATGCATTGTTTTATGCAATAAAATTCTATAAAGGGTATGCGTGTGTGTGTGTTGGGGGGGTTGTCTATCATGTGGGAGGTAGGGAACCTGTCTTGTTTTCTGGGGATTTTGATGACAAAATATTGGAATTAAGGTTTGGGATTTTACTAGTAAAATCCATAAACATAAATACACACACTTATGCAATAATATCCAATTTACAACACATGAATAGCATAGTAACTTACTAATTCATATCAATTGTATGTCAAGTTACACACTGATTCTCCATACAATATTGAGTTGATATGGTTGACATATTGCTCCCATGACATGTACATTATGTAAGATTGGTGGTATGAAGTTACGTGCTACTCATACATGTCATGTACAATACTATATAAGTGTATAATACTCGTTTGTATTATGTAATCAAGCACGATATATTTTAGAATTATACAATACTATGTCTCTATATGCGTCATATTAGATTCTGTAAGAAACTATACACCATGGCTTTCTTTTGCTCTTCTTCAATATGTCACTTTGGTAATTAACTTCATGGCTGTGAAGGAAGTTAGTCACCATCACTATTGTGACACCTTTTCTCCGCCATTGTTTGCCACCACATGATTTTATTATACGGTAGTGAATTTCTCCATGGATTATTATGGAATAAATATAAAAGCCATTGTAACCATGCATGTCGTGGGGATGTGAAAACATAAAAGTGTAGTTCCCATGTCAACATGTCCATGTTGTGGGATATATGTATGTAGCAAGCGCCATATATACACAAATATAAGACTAGAAAATTACAAATCTATACTTTTTTACAATATTTGTTTGTTGTGTTGCGAAGTAGTACATTTTCTTCCTTTGTATGATAAAGATACTAGTAATAAAAACATAAGTTTACTAATTAGCTTACCACTAAAAATGACAGCATATTACAGTTATGTATAGTGGATTATTTAGGTATATACATTATGATTATAATGTATATTATGAGATAATGTTGTAGATCTAAGGACACATTCAATTAGGAGGACCTATAAAAAAGCAGATTGGGGGATCTTTGCTAGTTGAAGGTAATTTAGGATGAATTTACATTTTAATTGAGATAATGAATAAATGAGAGAAATGATAGAAAATACAAAGGCATACCTTGACTTAGGCTTATTTGAGCCCTAGTTTCAAAATCCCCTTGCTTTGGCATTTCCTCCTCTCAAACAACAAAAACAGGCTCAAGCATGCAAAAATCGGGATTTCTGTCAGTATACCTGTAAATTTGGCAGTCTTTGGTGGTATACCCATTGGTATACCGATATTTGCGATCCTATCGATACACTCACAACACATTGTAACCGATGGTGTCCAAGTCGAACTTTCATCCGTTTCGACGCTATTTCATTCTTTGATTCCTACAGTAAGACATGTTTTTTCTTAACTCAGACCCCCCCCCCCCCCCCCCCCCCCCCCCACACACACACACACACACACACACACACACAGCACCACACATATCAGACCTACTCTGCCCAGATATATCTGATTTTGCCTAAGGGCTAATTTGGTTGGGTGTATTGGGAGGTGGTTGCAGGTTTTAAAAAACATAAGGTTCGTAAGGATTGATTTACAGTTCTTAGAAAATGTTTGGTTGATATCGTTGCCATCTTTTTGGTAAGATACAATTGTCATCAGCAGTCCGTGTTGCAGGGTGTAGGTGACAACCCTTCCTACGCCCACCTACCTGCAATTTGAGTGCGGTACAAACTCCGCGTTTTCAGTCCAGTTGGTGGCCCGCAGTGCAGTCAAAAAGCAATTAATTCAGTTTCTCTACTGACAACCAAACAAAAACATGCTCCAATTCCTTGAGTTCATCTGTCATACTTTCCGCTTACACCCTACCAAACTGGCCCTAAATCAGATCTATTTCTTCCCTAAAATAACCAAACTTGATCTAATTTGATCAAATTCAGACCAAGTCCATGCTAATTTGGTCTTTAAGTCTCTTAATTTGGGCCTAAAAGGCCTTAGGCATCTACTTTAGATATATGAAAGCCTAGGCGCCCAGTTTAAGGCGGCCCACCTAAAGCCTAGGAAACCTAGATAACTATGGGTATTATGTATTTAGTCATTGCGAGCTGTATGCAGTTCCTTTATAGATGTCCTTGCTTATGAGATTGACATGTTTATCAGGAGGGCTGAGCTGCAATGGGACTCCAAACAAACAAACACATACACACAAAAATAAAAAAAGGGTAGCAGCACTCCTTTGGTTTACTAAATCGTTCTTTTATCCTTACATGGTTCTTCAATGTACTTCCAATATGCTAACACATCTGTAACCAATCAAATTGTATCAGAGGACAAGAGTTATCCTCTGAAATGATGAGGCTTATTCACTGAAATCACTTGGACGATAGTTCTTTTAGCTTGACTACCCACTGAATTAACTTAACCCATTGTTTTACCAACTGGGTACTGAATAGATTGTATTGAATGATGCTGCTTCCGTATTTTATGTTTGAACTTTTCTTCTATGCTTTCTTTCCTTTCACATTGTCTAAATGTTTCATGTTTTGCAGGGAAAATCGCTCTTCCTGGAGGTATGAGTGCATTTAATTTTCTTATGACCTTTTAGTAAGTTGTCATTTCATGCTATTTTGTCTTTCTGATGTTTGCTTCAGCATAATATCAATAACTTGTCAGCCCCTTCTTTCTAAATTTTTTGTTCACAAACTATATTCGGTGGCTCACAAGTTGAGTCAGTAAAGTTTACCTGAAACAACTAATATCTTTTTGAAATATGTTATTCTGTGGCTAAATGTCTGACTTACCACTGACCCTGCAGATTTTTGTAAAATTAGGTTGTTTGTGTCACTTTTAGAGGTTGATTGCAATCATATAATTTTTGATTAGTATTTTTAACCATTTTGTTTCTAAACTGAGGTATAGTGAACTGCAATCTGCTTTGAAGTTCTGCCCATTTATGATGCAAGTATGGACCGGGAGAAAAATCCTCTGGACTTTCAGCCTGTTCATAACTTGAGATGGTATTAGATATGTTTGGCAGGTGTTTAATTTTTAGATGGATCACACACTGAGAGGGAAGCTAGTTTGTTAGTGAGAAAGTCCTAAGTCACCCAGTGATCAAGCTAATACTTGAGCTTGTCAGTATAATTTTTATGCATAGAATCTTGGAAATATATTTCTTCAAAGCTTTCTGTATATGGTTGTCGTAATAGTGCGATTATATTGTCCACTTTACTCATGGTTCTGATTTTTTAATGTTCCTAAATGGCAGTTTTCTGTGATAGCCATAATTATTAGCTCCACTTTACCTACAGTTCTGACCTTTTTAAGTATTCCTGGATGGAAATGTTTCAGAGACATCAATTATTCTTAGCTTTTACCTCTGGTGGCTGTATCTTATCTTTATAAGGATTGCTGCTTTGACTCTCTCACAGTATATTTTCTAAGATTTACATTTGAGTTATATATTTTTGAGGTTTTTCCGGAGTCAGGATGCTATCAAAAGAAAATGCTTGTACCAATAATTAATCATAGAACATCCTATTTATATCTCTATCCATGAAATAAAGAAAATCACTAAACATCTAATGTATATCTATTGTCCTTGAAATGGAGTTTTGTAGGCTTCTTTTCACGACGAGTCTAAGCATTGAAACAGTTAGTGCTTCTTTAGTGATCTATTGCTTCTAAATCTGCCATGATACACCCATACTTGTCAAGGCGCTCGCCTAGGCGGCCGATCTATTGCTTCTAAATCTGCCATGATACACCCATACTTGTCAAGGCGCTCGCCTAGGCGGCCATCTAAGCGGCAAGGCGTCTCAGGGCTGCGCCTAGGCGAGGACGCTTTATTTATAATGCTACAGTGACCTAGTTTTGTGGGTTTGGTTGTATATTCACTGATTTTAATGTTCGATATGGCTACACCAATGTTCAAAATTAATAGTGTTGCCTATTTTATGTGTCAAATATCACTTTCAATTGGATCTAATACTCTTTTTTGGGTTTGACTGGATCTAATACTCTTTTTTTGTTTGACTGGATCTAATACTCTTAGTACACATTTGATTTTTCTTAGTTTGCACCTTCAATTCAGATTGTATTAAGTAGCTATGCTATGAAGGATAGTGATTACATTGCTTAATACTTGTAGCTTTGTATGACAATAAATATATATTAATTTGTTGATCACTCTCTTACATTCTTTATAATAATTCTTTTCGTGTCCTTGACATTATTGTCAATGATAATATATTAGAAATGTAATTGGTTATTTTTTCATACAATAATATATATATATATATATACATATATATACATATATATATATATATATGTATACATATACATATACATACATATACATATATATATACATATACATACATACATATATATATATATATATATATATATATATATATACGTATATATATATATATATATATATATATATATATATACGTATATATACGTATATATATACGTATATATACGTATACATACGTATATATATGTATACGTATATATATATACGTATGTATACGTATATATACGTATGTATACGTATATATACGTATGTGTATATATATATATATATATATATATATATATATATATATATATATATATATATATATATATATATAGAGTCAGGCTAGAATACACTCGAGTGTACGGATCACACGAATACACTCAAGTGTGTTTGCATATCAAGACTATTTCTTGCAAAATGTAAACCATTGATCTTCACCGTCATACTATAACTAGGCTACATACAAATTTTGAGCCCATTTGGATGAGTGTAAGTCACTCATCCAAGGGGTCCAAAATCGACGCGCGAAACTAATTTGAAATGCATAGTTTTTGCGGTCTTCATAGCATGAGCTATACATATCCAAATGTGCTCAAATTTTGCGTATGAGTTGTTCACAAGATGTTTAAGAAGATCAAAGGATTAGATTTTCAAAAAAAATATTGCATCATGGAAAACGACTTGAGTGTATTCCGCTCCGGATACACTCGAGTGTATTCTAGCCTGACTCTCTCTCTCTCTCTCTCTCTATATATATATATATATATATACGTATACGTATACGTATATATATACGTATACGTATACGTATATATATACATACGTATACGTATATATATACATACGTATACGTATATATATACATACGTATACGTATATATATATATATACGTATACGTATATATATATATATATACGTATACGTATATATATATATATACGTATATATACGTATATATATAAATATATATACGTATATATATATACGTATATATACGTATATATATATATACGTATATATATATATATCTATCTATCTATCTATATATATATATTAAAAAGGATTCCACAATTTCAATTGGAAATTCATCGGGCCTCTTAGGTATTACTGTACCTAAAATTACGAATTTTTATTCATCTTACCATTTAATAACTCATAATCAGATATTGTTAAAGAAATATTTATTACTTGACAATTTTAAACAAGCTTTCCAAGTACTTAAATATTTTTAATGGATGAAAAAAAGAATATTTATAATCCCGATCCTTGCAATAACATCATTTTGAATCCATTCGATTTAAATTGGAACTTTCTATATCACGATTATTGTGATGAACTATATATATATATATATATATATATATATATATATATATATATATATATATATATATATATATATATATATATGGGGAGATCGACCATAAAGTTGTAGATAACTACATATATAACTATACAATGTGTGTATATGAGTGGGGAAAAACCATGACACATGTATATATACATAAAATATATACATAAATTATTATTTTTAAAGGTCGCTTAGGCGCCGCCTAGTCAAGGCGTCCAGCCCCAACGCCGTGTCGCCTTGCCGCCTTAACAAGTATGGATACACCTACTCAGATGTGTCCGGGGAGCTTTAATTTGTCATGACTTTTTGCTTAAGATCGGAAGTGTCTTTATTCTACATTCGGAAACCTTGTGTTCTTAAAAGCTCCATACTCTGCATCTGGGTCACCAGAGTACATAGTATTTTGATCATCTCTATTCTAAAACATGCCTTGAAGAACAGACAATAAATTACCAGCTTTTCCTATGGTCATATAGGGACCGTTGACATGAAGAGCTTCCTTAATTATGCTGCACGTCTTTTCTTATGTAGTATTTAGTTTCACTTAGAGACTTCTGTTGACTAACCATTCGTTTATACCTGGAGTTCTAGCCAATCTTGCAAGGTTGCCCATTCCAGTACTAATTCAAACTGTTGCCTTTCAGGAAATTTATTGCGTCAGTCTTCAATCCTTTCTAGACATCCCTTTCTACATTTTGTCTCTTCTCCAATTCAACAGAAGTTACACACAAGATACTGGACTAATATTGATTAGATTAAGGGCACAGAACTACAGACAAGGATGCCAAGGTGGCTAGGCGCTGGGCTTCCACTAGGGGACACATTGGTGTCCTTATCATCAGATTTATTTACATATTTTATATATACTTTGAGGTGCATTTTGTGATTGTTTTGTGTATATATTCTCTCTAGTCGCTAAAATATGCCTAAATTGTTCCCATTTGCTTTCCAATAGCCAACTACGTTGCAATGCAAATAAGTAATGTAAACAGGTGTTATTGTTTGTAATACGACCCTGGTTTATATAGATATGATCATACACTCTGCTGTATATATTTGCTTTTTTTTATAATAAAGTTTGCGTTCTTCTCTTAGAATGTGTGGATGGCATAACTACAGGTGCAGGTGTGTCTTGTTGACAATGAAATTGTTTGTAGTCCAATCATTTTTTTTGATACAGACGGCTGCTCAATCCTATACTAATTAGTGCATCTCTCTTGTGTAAATTTGTGAGATATAATACAACTGGTTGTAGTTCTAAATCCTTTCATCAGTAGTCCGGTTTCAATCGTAAAATGCCATTATTATTCATTGAAGGCTTTTGACCCACTTTACTAGAATATTCTGATTTTTGCACTTCTCAATAGTCTTCATTCTGGTAGCTTAGGTAGGTTGGTTTTCCTCTTTGTCAGGAACTTCAAAATGTATTTCAAAAAGAATCTCTGTTTCTTATGCAGGTGCATTGCAGGATGTTCTCCATTTACATGATGTACTTGCTAGAGTTTCCCTTGCTCGATTGTGCCACACTCTTTCTACGGCACGAGCACTAGAAGGTATTCTCTTGATTGTAATTATTGATCACTAAAATTAAATTAAACCTTAGTAGGTCTGATTGTGTGAAATACTGTTTGAACAGAGAGGCCTGACATCAAGGAGCAGTTCACCTATGTGCTCTATCAACTTCTTCTAGATCCTCATGACAGAGTTTGTTTTGAGGCAATATTCTGTGTACTTGGTAAATTTGATAATACTGAAAGGTGCGGATCTAGCTCTTTGATCAGGAATATGTTGTTTACTTATCTAAGGGAAGGTGTTGTAGAGATGAAAACTCGAAGGATAACAAGATAAGCTTAACTTTTTTTTCTTCTAAGATTTGACATTGAGTACCGAATTAGATAATTCTTCAATCTTGTTGGAGATTGATGGAGCCTTTGTTTGCTGGCTTCAAATCAAGATGCTGATACGGCTTTATCACCCCCCTGAAGTTCATAAAGAAAAGACTTAACTTTTCTAAACAGGTCGAAGCGGAAACACTTTTTCAATTTCAGCTGCCTATCCATCATAGTGTTTAGGTCCTCAAGGAGCCACAATAACCTGACTGGGTTCTTATGCAGTCCAACCTTTTCTTCTTTAGGATTTTAGATTTATATGTATTTAGGTGTTTTCTTACATAGTACTGCTATATAATACCTTTTCTTCATTGGCAATTTTGATGCTAAAATGAAGGAGTTATGAAATTTTGCAAACACAATGTTTAGACATAAACACACTAGACTATATAATAAATTTATATGTTTAGAGGTCAAGGTGGATTTCATGTCTTGATGAGTGAGTGCACAAATTAACAGAAATGTCAAGTCTGTTAGACACTTGCAAACTTCCAGAGTTCAAGTTATAGCTGAGAATTTAAAAACATACATCTACAAGTTACAAATTTACAAACCACAACTTGTATAAGTCTAGTGTTAGCATTTAACTAAGTTACATGGGACATTCATACATGGATCCAAGAAAGAACTTTGTTATTTTTGGAGTTGTTTACAAGATCTCTCGAAGAGTGTAGAAATTGAAGAAGATAATGTGTATGTGGTCTAGGGATAGGCGAATATACCTTAGAATTAGAAAAATAGCCTCTAGAAGCAAGAGATTAGAAAAAACTGCCAAAATATCCAAGATGTAGTAGCAGAAGCATTATGAACAAATTTCTCAAAATTAAGGTTTTGTTTCCGTGCCATTTCGTGAAATTACGGCTCAAACTGGGCTTTTGCTACGGAATTTCCCCTTGTTTGGCGAAGTTTCGTACCTAGGGGCAAAATTTTAGCACAATTACGTCCCATTCCCTGCAGTTGTGCGTTTTGATGTCCGATGGCCACAAAAGGAAATTTCAACTGAAATTTTGCAATTTCGATCGGAACTTTGTTCCATGATGATCATTCAGTGTTCTTAGGCAGTCCATCTTTTTCTCCTTCAGGATCTTTATTTATATGTATATGGGGGTTTATTTACTTGTGTAAGATTACGAATGACATTATGTTGCGTCGCATTTGTACAAGACAGATATGGTAAAAACTAAATTCATGCATTTGCGTAAGCAATTCTTTTTGCATCTTGCTCCTTTACTATTGTAAAATGATTTTGTTGTTGAAATAGAGTATGATGATGTGATTATCAGATATTTTATAGTTCATGTATGCAGATACATGCGTTGCAAACTTTGTTTTGATCAAACTTTGCTACATTTTTTTTGCATCATTGGATGGTTGATAAACATTATATGTTGTGAATATAAAACTGTTAATTAAGTTTTAAAGGCTATTTCCAACATCCTGAAGAATCAAAGTGAACTGTTATATATGAAAAACGTATTAAACATGCATTTGCAAAATTAGAAATTGGTATTGGAAAGTGGAAAAGTGAAAATGAACATCTCTGCTCGAGAGATTCTTCTAAAGGGCCAAGGTCCCCTAAAAATTCTCCCTTCAATTTACTTCATGGCATTGGGCGCGGCGTCCATCTTGACTATCATTCTTCTTGGAATGATTAAGTCAAGGTGCTTTGTAAGCCAAGTCCATTCACCCGCAACTGGTCAACTAGAGCATGCCACACAACACTATAGGATATTGAGAAATATAACTTGCACGCACCCTATGCTTCAGTGTACATATTATCTTACTTAATATTATACAGGGTTAGTATAACATCAATTATACATGGTCTGAGACTGAGTTGCTTGTTGATGCCGTCATGTATTTATTTAATATAACAATATATAAACCATGTATTGTCTTACCAGGATCACCTAGTCCAATTGTTGTTAGTGATGTACTTGATTTATTTACATGAAACCTTTCTAGAACCAGTTAGATCTGAACTGAGATGCTATAGGACTGAAGAACGAGCTGCTGGATGGCTTCGGTTGACTAGAGAAATTCTAAAATTGCCAGAAGCACCATCTCTTTCATCTAAGGACGGCGATGATTCAAAGGCTTCCCTTCCACCAAAGGCAAGCAGCAAATCCGCCCCTAAACCAAGACGTCCTCAACCACTTATAAAACTCGTTATGAGAAGGTAAGCAGATTAGTTTGGACAACCAGTTTTTGGTGTATGTGATGATTTACTTCCCATCTCATCATTTTTTCTATAGATTAGAAAGCTCTTTCCGGAATTCTTCTCGGCCCGTTCTTCATGCTGCGGCTAGGGTTGTTCAAGAAATGGGCAAGAGCAGGGCTGCTGCTTATGCTCTTGGCTATCATGATATTGATGAAGGGACAAATTGGAACACTTACTCTGATAATGTCGATTCAACTGACTCCGATGTCAATGAGACCTCTGAAGGTAGATGCTAATCCAACCTCCCATCTTTACTGTTTATAAAATACTCATTTATGTTTAAGCTGCTGCTTGATTTTGTTCTTTCACTTTGTGACTGTTTTGGCCACTATTGTGTAACTATATACCATTAATTTACTCTGTACAAGTTGATAGAGTGTTAGAGATATTTGAAAACTTTCTTGTGCCTTCTCTTTACATTACTGCTGTTATAATATGCTGTTTTTGAATGTGTATTTGATGGTAGAACTAAGTGCTTTTCAGTTTCTAGTACATCTGATGCTAATGAACTCTTATTTTCTTATTAATTCACCTTCACAAGTTAATTTTGAGATTCTTTTGGTGTTTCCGCTGCTTCTGCTGCCAATCTCTTTGCTCAAAGTTTGTAGAAATAATTGATTTCATCTATGCTACTACAGCTTCTCGTTCGAAGGCGTTACCACTATCTAATGGAACAGGCAGTAAAGATACAATTGCTAGCCTCTTGGCTTCATTGATGGAGGTAGTACGTACAACAGTTGCCTGCGAATGTGTATATGTTCGAGCCATGGTGATTAAAGCATTGATTTGGATGCAAAATCCTTATGAATCATTCGAGGAGCTCGAATCCATCATTGCCTGTGAACTTTCTGATCCTGCATGGCCATCCACACTCTTGAATGATATCTTACTTACCTTACATGCTCGATTCAAGGTATCACTAGAGCCTTCTAAATACTCCTCTAAATTTAATTTTGTTAACTTACATTTTGTATGTTGATTTGTTTCCTTGATCAATTAGCATCATTTACGGGATTTTCCTATTGTCATTTAATGTAATTATGGAGTAATTAAAGAACCATTATAATAATGAAGCTTTATGCAAGAAAAGCATTGTTCACTTCAATGATACTGGCCTGGATGTCAGATTACCTAAACCCAAATCCTAATTAGTCTTGACCTCGAACCACGTAAAAAGTCACAACAGTTGACACCAATAAACACATGGTAGTTACATAATTTCCAAATTTGTTTACCATTGTGGCCATGGATCTTACAACTTGTAAGGTAGAGACTTTCTCTTTTCTTGAAATGACTGCAACCCTTAGCATAATTTTGTGAGAACTCATCCTATCAAAATCAACTCCATTGCACGTTATTTTCCTGTGATCTCTGTCTTGAGGATCATATACTTTGATTAATGTACTGTGGTGAAGCACAACAAAAGGCATTGTTCACCAACCCACAATGGAAACCTTAAGATTGGCCAAAATGATATCTGTTTGGCAAGTCGATCCATAGCATCAGGAAATTGTGAAGCAATGCAAACTTTTCTGCCTAGAACCTTGTTTACACACACACACACACACACACACACACACTAACGCGCGCACACACACACACACATATGTATATATATATATATTGCATTATATGTGTGTAATATACTAATATCTATGTATGTAATTATGTTTGAGATTGATATGTATCTACATGTCAGTGTGTGGGGTACATACGAATGTCTTTGTATATCCTCCGATTTTTCCTGAGTTTTTTTGAGTAGTTGACCTTACTTTTAACTCTTTTTACTAAAATTTCCTCAATCATTCACAAATTCCATAATTTTCAACTGTATCTTGCTCACCTAATTTGTGACTATGAAGTGGAAGTAGAATAGATCACCTCAGATATATGTGGTTCAATAAACGAAAAAAAAGGAGAGCAACCATATCAGAGAGGAACACTCACACGTTGTGTTAGAAGTAGTCATAATGTTCTATTCACAAAAAAGAAGACCCTCTTTTATAAACAGACTTAGGCCCATGTTACATAAGACTAAGAGAAATAGGAATAGGCAAAGGAAAGACATAAAATATGAAATAGAGAATAACTAATATCCCAGTATTCTCCTTCAAGCTGGACTTGGAGCATAAATGTCAATCACATCTAGCTTATAGCATAATTCCTAAACTCTCTTTTCGACGAGATGCTTGGTGAAGATATCTACAATTTGCTTAGTAGTCAACATGAGAGGAATAGTGATCTTATGGGTCATCATGACATCACAAAGAAAGTGGCAATCTACCTCTATATGCTGTCTTTTCATGAAAGATAGGATTACAAGCAATGAAGGTAGTTGCCTGGTTTTCACAATACATGCAAATAATACAAAATATCCCCAACTTCATACCCCCACCAATTGTCTCCATCAAGAGATTATGCATGGAGACAGTGTAGGGAAAGAAAGTTGCTGTAGTTTAGAGTCTTGTAATCTTGCTGATAGACATCATTTTCAAAGGAATTTTTGGCACGAATATAACATATTTTAGAATTGGGAGTGCTAATCACATCACCTATCCCAATGATAGGAGAAGTAGAGCCATTGACTAATCACATTGAAGGGTGATAAATAGACTTCTTTAAAGACATAAAAAGCATCTTATTACAAGTCATCTAGGCAGTAGCACCAGAAGCATTAATCCAATCGTCATTCAATGAGGAAGAGGAAGCTTGAAGGCAAGAAGCAATATTTGAAGAAGCAACCTTAATAAGTTTGCTAAGATTTGCACAATTGTGTGTTATCATCTGATGATTGGTGCCACTAGAGATAGAAGTTGATTCTCCATCAACATCAACAATAGACACTTGATTTGCCCATTCTAGTGTACCCTACTTTTCCAACATTTCTCCTCTGTGTGATTTGATCTTTTGCAAAGATTACAAAATTGTGGTTTGGAAGAGGAAGTCCCTCGACCAAGGTTTGTAAGTGTGTGAGGCATAACGAGGCATTTTTCTCTTAATGAGGCGAGGCGTAAGCCTGAAGGCATTTGAGGCTTAAGCCTCAAAATATGTACATATTTAATGTTCATGAATAAATAATATATACATGTAAATACATATTTATATTTATCTATATGTATTGTTAAAGAGTCTATATTAGCCTATTTAGTTAATAGGTTAATTAGTTAGTGGGCCTTTAGTGTCTTGGCCCGTTTAGATTACTTGGGACACAAGTCTCAGGTTTTCTCCCTTGCTCCTATATATAGGGTAGGGGTGTCCAGTCTTGTAATCATCTAATCCCATTGCATTCAATCCAATCTTATTTTATACATTGTATCAGAGCGGTGAACAAAAACGGCAGCGTGAACAGTAACTCCGGCGGTTAACAATACGCGTCGTGAACAGTACGTCAGAGTGAGCAGTATTTCCAGCGCGAACAGAGCGCGTTCGCTCCTGAGGGAAACCTGGCCGCCACCCCTCCTCCCTCTCCTTTCCGACGCGCACGCAGCCCTAGCTGCCGCCATTTGTCTTTTCTAGAGAGCAACCGAGGGGAAGAACCCCCGTCTGCAGGCGACCGCCGCCGTTACCATGGCTTAGGCCGACTGCCCGCTAGGCAATTTCGGCCTTGATGGCTCTCCTTCCACTTTCACATAGATCAGTATGTCGAGCTAATTCTCGACCTGCGATTTATGTTTTCCAAATCCAAACCTTACCACCGGTGATCTCCTTTCTGACTATCACATATCCACTACCATCGTTACATCATTAGCCACCACCTTCCACCTCTGTTGCCCGTATTCCACGAACAACAACAGTGTCGCTATATTCCCAGCGCCTCCGATCGACATCCGTCCAGTAGCAATCCTGCCGCCGACCAACAACCATAACCGCCGGCCTTCAAGCAGCCATCTCCGCGCCTTCGCCGCCTATCCACGCCACTATCACCATCTAGCAGCAACATCATAAGCACCGCCAACCGCAGAAGCAACAGCCATTGTTGTCATCAAGCAACAATCAACCGCCGCCAACCTGCTACCCGCCGTCCAGAAAGATCTTAGTACTACCGACATCAACTCGGTAGTACCGAGTTCTGCACAGGCCATCTCCTGACGTCCTTAGCATCAGCCTTTATTGTCACTTGTGGAGAGGCTCCGCCCTTGGCTCCGCATGCATCCTCTTGGCATGCAATATCTCCGGAGCCGTGCAGGAGACCCTTTATCATCTTCTCCGTTACGACCAAGTGCTACATCAACTGAGTGACATAATTTAGCCATTTTTTTTGCTACATCCCGCAAGCTGCTGCTCTTCATCACCTTCTCGGCTATGTTCATCACTCCACCATCACCTCCCATCTATGTCTACTCCCAGTTATTGTTTCCCCCATATTCATTATGCCTATTTAGATCCTTAATCGGTCATATCTTTGCTAATCGGATCCAAGTTTTAGCCTAATCGGATTTTGGGTCGGGATTAGATCCATTTAATTTTCTACCCGGATCTTACATTGACCCATTTATCATATTCTCTCCGGTTATCGGTTTCATTCTCTACACATTACACATCTCCATATATACAAATTTCTCTCAAATCCACCAATTCCTTTCCCACCCACCCATATCATGTGTGTATCCCTTTCTACAGTGCGGGGGGGTCATATATCTATTTCTCCACACCAAACACTCACTCTTGTCGTATTTGGTGTGCGGGGGGATAGAGAGGAGAGGAAGAGATGAGAAGAGAGAGAGTGAGAGAACATGTATGAGAGAGAGAGAGTGTGAGAAGAGATGATATATCTATTCAGGCTATATATGTTCCAGGCTATTATCTTCATGGAGCTTCGCATAGTTCAACACATCCGTTCTCTACTTCCAGACAGTAATGAAGGATCTTCATTCAGCATCAACATCGAGCTATCCACGTTCGTACCACGTTATGTACGTCAGGTGTTGATGGTGTTCTTCAGCTGCATTTACATGAGACAAATGGGTGCTTCTTCAGATTTCAGTAGCTCAGCAAGCCTGCCAAGTCTACATCTGTAAGGTTGATAGTTCATCCAGAGATATCTTCACCGAGCTGTTTCATCATGTCTTCTCCGAGCTGCATCTGTTCTTACTGCATCGCCTTTTACTGATCTACTTGGGACTTTCCTTGATGGATGATCTCCTTTCCCGTCAAGTCCCCAAGGTTCATGCGTCAGAGTAATGGTACCTGCATCGTATCACCAGCATATCGTCCGTTCGTGTTCGTGCCACATTATGCACGTCTTTTCAGACAATTCGAAGATTCCGCTACTGCTACATCTACATTGGGCATCCACGTTCGTGTTGCGTTAAGTACGTAATCCAATGAAGTTGTCGTAGTCGTGGTATTGATGATTGTCTGCTCCAAGTGGCGAATTACTGCTGCAGTATTCAGGTTCCATTTCAGATGTTTTTCATTCCAGATGCACTCCAAAAGACCTTCATCAAAGCTCGAGGATCTCCAGCCTGTAGAAGACAATTTCAAAGAAGAGAGACATTGTCACCAAATGGTTCAGGGGGAGTATTAATTAAGGGGGAGTATCAATTTTTGTATGGGGAGTGATATTTATCCTTTATCTTTCATTTGTCATTTCTTTCATCGTTTTATCGAGTCTTGTAACCTCCAAGCTTTAGACATGTGTTTCACCCATGCTCCAGCTTGAGGGGGAGTGTTAAAGAGTCTATATTAGCCTATTTAATTAATAGGTTAATTAGTTTGTGGGCCTTTAGTGTCTCAGCCCGTTTAGATTACTTGGGGCACAAGTTTCAGGGTTTCTCCCTTGCTCCTATATATAGGGTAGGGGTGTCCAGTCTTGTAATCATCTAATCCCATTACATTCAATCCAATCTTATTTTTCACATATTATATGTGTAGAAATATGTATGTCACTATGAATGTGTGTATGTATAACATGTATATATGTATAAGAAAAAGTAATACTAAATAGAAAGCTTTGACTTGTGTTAACAATGAGAAATAGGAATTAAATCAATCTTAATAATAGGGAGCGCAAAAATAAGGACGAAAAATTGTAGCAAATGGTGAGATATCAATAGAAGTATTTGTACTTGTCTCAAAGCAATCTTGATGGTTAACATAAGAAATTATCATCCGAAACCGAGGCTTGCGTCGCAGCTAAGCCTGAAAGCCTCCCTGCCCTAAGGTGATCCTTAGACATTTCGAGGCGTAAGCCTCTTTTTAGAACCTCGAGGTATAAGCCTCAAGGAACAAACGGGATAGCCTCGCCTCGAGACGTAAGCCTCAAAAGCCTCTAGGTAGGTTTTTAATACCACGCCCTCTACCAATGGTGTTAGGTCCTCGGTCTCGTCCATGACCTGGAACATGGCATGCCACATCCTCGTCTAGAAACAAGTGCAACGATCCTCTATAGTAGTATTAGATGCATATTTGGCTTAACTAGAGGTAGACACCATCTAATTGTGGGAGAATTTCAGATGCAAGAATTTACTGGCGAACACCTTCATAGCTAGATAGCAAAGGCGCAAGAAATTAACATAACTGGACTTCATCTTGTTGATTTGTAATTTGGCGTGATCAGATGTTAGTGGGTCGTGG
This sequence comes from Alisma plantago-aquatica, assembly GCA_963693085.1. NCBI lineage: Eukaryota > Viridiplantae > Streptophyta > Magnoliopsida > Alismatales > Alismataceae > Alisma > Alisma plantago-aquatica. The sequence goes on along the minus strand of OY856413.1, from coordinate 296,050,076 downwards.
ACCTTAAGCTCTCGCAAAATACCTTTGAAGGTGTCAAAATGCAATGCAAAAGATTAAGTGTCGTCCAGTTTCAAGGATTGTAGGAGTTTGTATTGATCAAATACTCTATATGCATTCCCTTTGCTAGAGTAGCTCTGGGTGAAGATGACTGCTTAATATCCAAAATGATACTGGAGTGTAACATTCAACCTACTTCTTGTATTCGCTCTTTTTTAACACATGTCTCTTCTTTTGATGGAGGTGGTTCCGTGAGATGGTCAAGCTTGCCAAAAGAATGAACTTAAATTTGAAGGGAATGCGCCACATGATGTCGTTAGAGCCATTAAATTTCATAGATGTGACATACCTGGAGCGTCTCAGAGACCTCAATAGAAGAAGATGAGACCATAGCAAACAATCCATAGAATCAGAAGCAAATACATACAAATTATACCTTGACACGTTGTGTCCAGAAGGTGGCACGCCGTTTCAGTAGCTGACGCATTGTGTCATAGACACTGTTTGTTGTCAGTAAATTAAGGCCGGGGCAGAGAAGAGAGGACACACTGTGTAAGGATGGAGACAATGTGTCATCTGTAACCCATCATGTTTGAGGACGAGACACATTGTGTTGTAGGTCATGTCATTTGATTGCAAGGTTTTAAAGTATGTGACGCATGACAAGGCATTTTTGTCTCAGTGATGTGATACGTAGGCCAAAAATATGATGGGGCATTCATAAATAAATAATTCTATACATGTATACACATATTTATATGCATGTATATATGTGTGTATAACATAAATATGTACATACAAGTAGAACTAAATCTAAATAGAAGTTGTTTTTGTAACGTAATAAGGATATATGTATTAAACTACCATCTTCGTCATCAACTAAGCCTTAGTTCCAACCATGTCGGTGTCGGCTACATCGATCCTTCGTTTCCATTCAGCTCTATCATGGGTCATATTATGACCGAGATGTAAAGATTCAAAATATCTCTTTTTAAGCTCTTCCCATGTTAATTTAGACCTTCCTTTTCTTCTATAAATTGTGCTTGTCTAAAATAAATATGTAGCAGATAATTAGATATCGATGATTTTTATTATTAGATCAGTATATGTAATTGGATAACGAAAAATCAGGGCAAATAGAACTTGGAATTAGTAGGAACAAGTAGTTAACATTGAAATGAAATTCACCGACATAGTAAATAAACGTAGCAAAAAAGAGAATTTTAACAATCAAGATTGAATTTGTAGAGAAGGCTAATAAAAATTTTATTTAATAAAATACTAATAATTCACTACAACAACTCTATATTGAAATTTTTTGAACAAAGTGTTTGTAATAATCTTATAAGTAGAACACTTGGTTTTTAACATAAGACATTATCATCCCTAACCGTGGCGTGCGCCTAAGCTAAGCCTCAGAGCCTCGATGTTGTAAGATGAGCCTCATACATTGTAAGGCACAAGACTTGGTCCAAGCATCGAGGTGTAAGCCTCGAGGCACAAAAAACATAGCCTCCTCTGGAGGCGTAAGCCTTGAGAGCCTCAAGGAGGGGTTTGAAAACCATGATTGACTGGCAAATACTATAGACATGCACGTTGTGTCTTGAAGTGACACGTCGTGTCCTATTGTGGCATATCGTGTCTTGAGGTAGAAAGTTTGTGCAACACTCAGTGCGCGAGCAGATTGCAAGCGACATGCCATTTCAGTGGCAAACATGCATGTCTGATGGTGCCACAAACAAAAAAAAAGGTCAGAAATATCCAATCGCATCTGATGGTGACCCAAAACAACATCAACATGGTAGGGATCATTGTGGATCTCTATGGGGGCAAGGAATATGCCAGAAATATCCAATCGCATCTGATAGATATAGTTAGAGCCATATAGTAGATGCTCATGAATGACCACAAGTTGCTTTGCGACAACCAGTCTTCATGGCATAAGATCGTTGGAAAGGCCAATATGTTACAACACTAGATCCTCTTGTTGAATAAAAGGATTAGATTAGAGAGATAAAGGAATCTCTCTAAGCATAATCAATAAGGGTGGAGATGGAGGGGATTGGAGAAAGCGACTATATTGATGAAGGGTGGTGTCGACGACGGTGCCGACGGTGGTGGCGACCTTGTGCAGAGAGAGCAACGCCGCCTATGCTTTTTGCTTTAATACCATGTCGGAAGTAACCGTAATGTTCTACACAAAAGAGCAGACCCCTCTCTTATATATAGTAGGAGATACAGGGTAGCAATAAAAAATCCTAATTGGCCTAATAGACTTAGGCCCATATTACTGAAAGCTTAAAGAAATAAGAAAAGGAAGAGGAAATGCATAAATAGAATAAATATATATCTCACTACATGGCAAGGGGAAGTCGGGTGTGGGGGAAGAAACTTGGTTTTTTTTGGGGGGGGGGGTAACAAGGTAACAATGCTGCATGGGGGTAGGCAGTAGGTGGGGTGGCACTGTTGGATAATGGTTTCAGAGGTTGTGCTGGATATCGATATGTTGCTGACGAAGCGCAATGAGTTAGAGAGATAGGGTTTGGATGGGAGTGGTAGGGACGGTGCAAGGTCTATGGTGGGGTGGACGTGGCCTTAGGAGGTGGAGGGGTCTATGATGCTGGCCTAGGGAGGTGGATGGGTGCGTAGCAGTGGTCTGGGGAAGTACATCTAGAAGGGAGGAGTAGGGAAGAAATGGATACACCCATAGTAGTGAAGAATGGGTGGGGGAGAGAATCATGGCTGCTTTTTGTGCTTTATCAAGAAGGACAGCTTATTTATAGGAGTTTGGAAGACTTGGAAAATTGTGGGACTTGAGAGTAGGTTTTGGCAAAGAGATGTATATAAACAAAGGAAGGTAAAGAGCTAACACTACAAATTTCGTTATGTGTGGTAGGCACACCACCATACCAGCAAAATGCATATCTCTTTAAGAAATATATTTAATATCAGTCATGAATATACTCTAGCGCTGAATAGTAACCAGCACATAGTAAATTTTGGCTAATAAGGTAATATGCCTTGCTCAACATATGCCTATGGAAGTGGAAATTTATATAAATTTTGATGGTATTCTCTGGAAATCACGGACTATCTATGGAAATTTGACTAGAGATTTTGATCGTATAGAAATTCGGCAATTTATTGCAAAATATGGAAATTTGGCTTGAAATTTAGAATCTTTTAATTGACACAATCTATAATATCATAGAAACATGCTAACATGGAACCCACAATAAATTAAACCATGCCCAAAGCCAGAAATACTCTATTAGTTGTAAGTATATTGAGTATTGAGTACCATCCATAATTGAGTATTGAATACTATACATAGTACTTAGTAAGTAATATACACAGTTGTTGAATCAAAGGAAAATATAACCTCACAGTGAGTATTTCTCTTTGGTTGGGTTGTCAACCAATAAGCCAAAGTTTTCGTCGACATCCTAACCTATAGACGAGACCAACAATTTCGTACCTTATGTGAACTGAAAAATTTGGTGGAGGTTTAGACTGTTCCATGAAGAATTTCAATTCATTGTAGTATTCTATTGACAATGCATAAGTAAGTAGAAAGGTAAAGATTGCAGCAGTATGTGGCATCAATCAACCATTGATAACACTAAGAAACAACCAAGGTGCTTGATAACTTGTAAAAAAGAAGCATACCATGCAGCAAGGCAGAAGCTTATTGATGTGGGACACATCGTGAAGAAGAAGATACGAGGAAATAAAGTACACTTCTCAAAATTCAATTCATATTCACCTGCCTGGACAAAGGCTGCAAGGCTGGCTTTTATAAAGCTACATGACAAGACCCACAAGTAATGGAAATAAACTCCCATTTAATAAACTTCGGAATTTAATAAAACCTAAAATAAAGAAAAGCATAAAACATTTACAACTAAGTACATTAGCGGAAAAGTTTGTAGAAGTCCCTAAATATAAAAGTAAGGCAAAAATATGTAGAATAAAGCCTAATACGTCCTACATCACTTATTCTCTTCAGATGTTAATGTCAGTTAATGATGTCTCAAATATCGTATGATGATCCTAGATGGGACAATGCTTAAATATCTCACCACACTGCAGTTTTCTCTTGCCTACTGAGACTTATGAAAGGAATCCCCCCTTTTTGTAAAAATATGATTTTTTTTCCATCTATGTTTCTTTCTTTTCCAACTTTATTTCGTATCTCTGGAAATATGGCGCTGATTGCACATTCTATAGCAAAAATTTGCCTTCTCATTGTGACCTTACTCTTATATGAATTGTTAATGTTTTCATTATAATCTTTACTCTTTTGGGTGTTTCCTTAGGCAACTCCAGATATGGCCGTCACACTCCTTGAAATTGCAAGAATTTTCGCAACTAAAGTTCCTGGAAAGATTGATGCAGATGTCTTGCAACTACTGTGGAAGGTAAGTTACAGAGTTCCTATTGTGTTATTGTTACAGTTGTTATGGTTGTCATTTTGATTACAGCTAAAGTCTCCTGTATGTGTTTCACATGTGCCTTCTGCTATAGTCAATACTCATTTGGCTTTTGTTATATCCAAGAAAGGTGTCGGCCTCGTTAATCTGTTTGTCTATTTTTATAGATGGTTCTTCTGTTTTATGTCTTCGTAAATACGTGTAAATAAATACAGTGAAGATGCTAGTATACAGAGAGATTTTGAATCTCTACATCTCAATCAGAATATGGCCCATGATAGAGCTGAATGGAAACGAAGGATCCATGTAGCCGACCCCAACATAGTTGGGATTGAGGCTTAGATGATGATGATGATGATGCTAGTATACAATCTCTTGTGCTGGGGGCATATTTCATCTGCTTAGAAAAATGTGAATTAGAGCAGTGAAGTTGTGATTCTATAGTGTGCTGGGCTAGATGCATTCATACTTGACAACTGGTTGAGAAAACACAAGATGGATGCTTTCCAATTAATTCTTCATCACTAAAGCAAATAAAAGCAAACTACAGTTCCTTCTCTCTATGGAGGGTTCTGCATCAAATAGAAGACTGCCCAAAGAGGAGCACAAGGTCTCGATCTTTTGGTATGCTGAAGGATTTTAGGTTATACTAGACGCCAAAAGTTGGAGGCTTGATTTTAAAAAAAAAAATCTTCATCATCCCTTCCCATATCCTGCTAGAATACCTGAATTCTGTCTTTCTAACATTTGTCTCTTTTTGGCAAGACATCTGATATGTAATTACCCATGTCTCATATCTCTTTCTATTTCTTTATTGGTTATTTTTATACAAGAATCAGTTGTTTCCCTTCAAAATCCCCTTCTTTCTCCGTAGTGTCTAGAAAGTACAAACACGTATCCTAGCACAAAAAAAGACAAACACAAACACGCACGAACACAAACACCGGATACATAAATTTCCCAAATGTCTAGGTGACGTACATTGGCGTGGACATGGAAAAATAATGTTAAAATATATGTGCATACTTAAACCATTAAGTAGAATACTCTTATGTTCAAGATTAAACAAACTAATATCTGTGCTCTTAATACTCTGTGTCGATTCTTTTGTTATGGTCCATTTTTAATTTTCACATGATACTACTACGGAAAGAGGTTGTAAGAAGTAAGCCTCATACCAAAAATATGTTATCCTCCATGTATTTAACTTTCAATAATAAAAAGCTGAATATTTTGATCCAAAAATAGTATACAAATGATACAATCTATAGAAAGATCAAGACGGCTAATCGTTGTATTAGATAGGAGAAACCCTGCTCCTATAAATAGGAGAACAGGGAAGCATACAGGACATAAGACAACCCTAATGGGCCAAGACGCATAGGCCCATATTACAAACTAATAATAAAACACTAACTAAATAACTCTCAACACTGCCCCTCAAGCTGAAGTTGGGAGAATCCCAAATCAGCTTCCAAATAGAGAGTTGGACAAAGAAAACAAAGAAATAGAATAAAACGATAAACTAAGCCCATATAAGAATTTTCTCCCCCTCAATATTAAATTAAAGCACTCAAACACTCAGACACTCCCCCTCATGTAGATACTCCAAGCAAGTAGGCAAGCACGCTAGCAGAAGCTTCTCGATCATCTGGAGCAGAAATAAGCAGCAACACGATCATCTAGAGCAAAAGATTAAATAGCTAATAGGCACCAAGGTCTTCATCAAAGTCGTCGTTGTAGTAGCTAGAGAGTGCTGGATCACAGTAGCAGAGCCCAGAGAGTGCTGGATCACAGTAGCAGAAAGTCGACGTGCCAAAACACGGACATGCCAGAGAGTGCTGGCGCACATCAGTAGAGAGTCGACGACGTAGGCAGATAGAAGACCAGTAGGCACAGTAGCAAGCAAATAAATAACTCTAGTAGATGAAGCTCCATGTAAAACATAGAATTAAATGTCCGATTTCGATGTCGTGTCTGATGGCCCAGAAACAAAATTTTTTCGAAATTTCGCACGAAATTTCGATATTTACGGCCCTAACGATTTCGACGACCAAATAAGCGAATTAAATCATGAAAATTTACCAGGACGATCTAAACGCCAAGATCTACTCAAATATGCAATAATATTTCAATTGGATATGTGGGGTGGGGGGTCTCCCACATTTGTAAGTGAAGGAAGCTGAACAATTTCGACAGAATTTCGATGGCAATTTCGATGGCAAAATGAAGGAACTAACTTATGAAATTTTGCAAACACAATGTTGAGACATAAGCACACTAGACTATATAATACATTTATATGTTTAGAGGTTATGGTGGGATACATGTCTTGATGAGTGAGTGCATAAATGAACAGATTTGTCAATTCTGCTAGACAGTTAGTCTGTCAAAAGCTTCAAGTTACAGCTTAGAACTTAAAATTTATAGTTACAAGTTCCAAACTTACCAACTACAATTTGTACAAGTCTAGTATTAGCATTTAACTAAGTTACATGGGGCATTTATGCATAGATTCAAGAAAGAACTTTGTTATTTTTGGAGTATTTCTACATATCTCTATAGAAGAGTGTAGAAATTGATGAAGGTAATGTATATGGTCTAGGGATAGGGGAAACATACCTTAGGATTGAGAAAGATAGCCTTTAGAAGCGAAAGATTAAAAAAAAATTGTCAAAATACCCAAGATGTAGCATTATCAGCTTTTGGAACAAATATCTCGAAATTTAATTTGTGTTTCTGTACCATTTCGCGAAATTACGGTCCAAACTAGGCTTTTTGGTGCGAAATTTCCCCATTTTTGTCGAAATTTCGCACCTAAGGTCAAAATTTTCGCGAAATTACATCTCATTCCCTGCATTTGTGTGTTTCGCATGTCCGATCATAGGTTTCGATGTCCGATTGCAAAAAAAATGAAATTTCGACATTTCGATCGAAATTTTGTTCCATGATGTAAAGTCGGCAACAGAAAGGTCTTCATCATCTTCCCTCTCATACAATATCCATCACAGTAGCAGACGTCAAAGTCCAGAGAGTGTTGGTCCACAGAGTAGAAAGTCAACGTGCAAATAAAACACGGAAAGCAGAAAGTGCAAAAGCACAAAGCAGCAGGTAAAGTGTGCTAATCATAGCACAAGTAGCAAAGATGACGTCCAAGTATGCAACTTCACAACAGCAATCGAGGTAGATGATGAATAAACAATAATAGCAGCAAAAGCACCAAATAGTAGCAACAAGATTATCCATAAAACAACAATAGACGTGGCATGAATATCCATATAGATAGCAACATATATATATCTTCTTCTCTTTCTTCATTACTCCATCTCATCTCTTCCTCTATTTCTCCCCCTCACACCAACCACGGAAGGAAACAAGAGTGGTTGGGGTGGACAATGGTAAAGAAACTCCCCAGAAAAATAAGTCACAGAACTGCCGGGGGGCGCGCCCCCCCAATTAGGTCTACAAAGATTTTCAAAGAGAACTAGGAAGGAATTCCCTGCGGGCAGCCAAGCACCGCCAAGGGCGGCGGCTGCCCGCAAGGGGGGCGCTCTTTTGGTTCTTGCTCTCTCTCACGTAGGGTTTTGGTCCCTAGGACGGCTGATCTGATACCATGTCAAATAAGAAAAGACGGCTAATCGTTGTATTAGATAGGAGAAACCCTGCTCCTATAAATAGGAGAACAGGGAAGCATATGGGACATAAGACAACCCTAATGGGCCAAGATGCATAGGCCCATATTACAAACTAATAATAAAACACTAACTAAATATCTCTCAACAAAAGAAAACATCAAATCTTTTGACAAAAAATGTGATTTTTCCTGTGTATATCAATAAGAAAAGTGTTCTACGGATGTAACATGAATAAATTTTCTGGAAGTCGGTCCGCACAGTCACATATACTCACACTTATGCCTATGTGGTCACCTTGGCCTACAATATATTGCTAATTGGTCCAGTAGTGGCTTTGATAAACACAAACACGATCACATTGAGATCATGTGGAGTCCAAATTACTCAATACAAATGAAATTTATCAAACCATGCCCGGGGACTTTGCTTTAGGCTAGAAATAATTTTTTTAGAAGACACTTTCCCAAAAAACTTCACGGAGCAACATAACCTAGAGGTTGTGACATATAAACAGTCTCCTGCAAATCCCCATATAGAACAACATTCTTGACATCCAGTTGAGATAAGTGCCAGCCTCGAATCACAACAATAGAAATAAGAATATGCACATAGCTGAGACAAGCAATATGAGAAAAAGTTTCAAAGTAATCAACCCCAAATCTTGTGTATCCTTTGGCAACATGTCTGGCTTTTAGGTGCTCAACATATTCATCTGGCAAATATTTTACAATGCATACCCAATGACAACCAACAAGATTACTTCCCATAGGAAAATCAAAAGATCTCATGGCCCACAAGATTGAAGAGCATTAATATCCTCATCCATAACTTGCTTCCGCCCAAAGTGTTGTAGGGGTTCCTGAATAGATCAACCTTGAAGTGTCAACCTCAAGTACCACAGTAGTTGTGTTGTATAGGCGGGCGCCCAGGCTGCCCAAGCCCCGCCCCAATCTGAGTGCCTAGAAGTAATACACATAACTAAGCTTTTAATTTTACTGATTTCTATCAACTGATTAGTATTTATTTATCTACTGATTTGTATTTGCTTATCTACTGATTTGCATTTACTTATCTACTGATTTGTATTTACTTATCTACTGATTTCAATTTACTTATCTACTGATTTGAATTTATGTATCTACTGATTTGTATTTATGTATCTACTGATTTGTTCATCTACTGATTTTTGATTCATCACATTATCTAAATTTAGGGTTTTGTATTTGTTCATCTACTTTTTAAAATTATTTAATCATCTACTGATTTATATTTGTTTATCAACTGAGTTGTACTTTTTTAACTAATGCTTTGTATTTGTTTATCTACTGGTTAGTATTTATTTATCTAATGCTTTGCGTTTTGCTTATCTAACGCTTTGAATTTTTTTATCTACTGATTTGTATTTACTTATCTAATGCTTTGTATTTATTTATGTAGTGATTTGTATTTACTTATCTAATGTTTTGAATTTTTTATCTACTGATTTGTATTTACTTATCTACTGATTTGTATTTATTTATCTACTGATTAGCATTTAATTATCTACTGATTTGTATTTATTATCTACTGTTATTTATTTATTTATCTACTGATTAGTATTAACATACTGTTTTAACTTGTCTACTATTTGACTTTATTAATCTACTGTTTTGTTTTATAAATGTACTGCCTCATGAATAAAAATACAGATATAGTTAACATTTCTGATTTATGAGTAATCAACTTGTGATTAACTCAAATTGGCTTTACAAAAACCCAATAAAGGAAAATGGAAAATTTCTTCCAAAAAGTACTACAAATTCAGGTTTTTGAATGTGCTATTTTTACTATATATATATATATATATATGGCCGGGCCTCCGCGTGGGCGCCTAGGCTGCCTGGGCGTTCATATGGAATGCCAGGGCCGCCTATACAACCATGCACAGTAGTTCAAACTCATGGTGAGTTGCTTAAAGCAATTTAAATAAAAATAGAACCAAATTTAAAGAATGGAGAAATAGGATTAAGAACACATTTAAACATGAAGAAATCTTAATTGGCAGCTTTTCCCAAAAAATTCGAAAAAAATTCATTTTGTTCGGGAAAAATACGTAAAAATATGTGACTGGCGAATAAAATGCGAATAATACGTGAACTTTGGGAAAAGTGCGGGTTTAATGCAAAATTCGGGCGTAGCATGTGTGTGATGAAAAATTCGTGAACGTGAATATTTTAAAAATGCGGCGAATTATGTGACAGATTCACTCACTGCATCAACCACTATAGCTTGTGCGTCGAGGATGTCCGTGTGGGAGATGCCAGCCAATCTCATACTAGACTGGGATGAACGAGTGCACACCTAATCCATGAAGGGTAGTGTCGTGTTGACAAGCATAAGCTGGAAAACAACAATTTATCTGGAAGATTTAAACGGTTCAGGAGGTGCTCGTTGATAAGAGAGTCCCCCTTCTTGGTACCTTCAAAAGAGGTAGTGGGCGAGAAAGAATGAGCTGGTTAGCAAGCAGTTTCATTGAGTCATAGTATTTTGATAGAGGGCAGTCACCTTGTTGCTTGCAACAAATTCTTTCCATCGTGTTTTAGAGGCGGATGTGTCTTCTTGAGTTTCGATATGTTTCTTCCCCTGCATCATCTTCGCGTTGGGACGCCACATGTACTTGACAACAATGTCAGGCTCCATGCATTGCTAATCCCAGGACATGACCTAACTGTTCTCAATGATCCATGTGTCACAGGTTCCGCTGGTGCCACACGATTTGATGAACTATAATTTGCTGCATGATGCAAGAAATGTCTCAACTACATTCATCCAAAGTAGAAGTTGTCACATTTAATTTTGTAGTAGACATTTAGCATGTCATTATAGATACTGGTAGCGGAGCAGGGGCTTTTGTGTCGGTCATAGTTATAGATAATGGTACTAGATTAAAGGCACAATACAAGAAGATACAGGGAAGGCACTACCGGTGATAGAAATGGTAGGATTAAAGAAACCAACAAAAGAAAGAGGCACTACGGAATATAATGCACGGTAGGAAATGGATCACATGCATATAGTGCTGTGATGTGAAAACATAAAAGCCCTTAATTTTCATATGTGACACTCCACCACGTAGTCTAAGGGAATCACATAGAGAGGAAGAAACAATAATTCTTTGCCCCTTTTTTGTTTAAACTAATTGGGGTCTGTAACATGCTACTCTTTTTTTAACAAGGGATCAAGAGGAGAATAGGTGAAAGAAGAACATGAAAAAAACTGCCCCAAAATTCCCCGTCCATCAGCGGCGTAAGGGAACCTCTAGGTCTGTGCGACCGTGAAGGGAGAGGAAGCACTTGTTCCTCTTGTTGTGGTAGCGGTGGTCCTACAAGGCTGCTGTGTCTCTCACAGGGGGTGGCGACCCCCTACCTACCAGATGCAAAACCTGCTGCCCCTCTGGGCGACATGAGAGAGGGGTGTTGCCTCGTCCCACGGTGGCGTAAAGGGAGGAGCGGCAGCACTCATGCTGTGGCTATCCTTCCCTCCCTTGGCAGTTGTTACTGCCCTTGGGGGGTGGGGCGAAGTACCCTTCCCGGATGACTGTTACTGCCCTTAAAGGGGGGGGGGTGGGGCTGCTGCTGTGGCGGCCTTAGCCCGGGCGGCTGCAGCAGTCTGCTGCTGCTGCTTGGCCTCGCTCTGGGAAAGGAGGTTAAGAGGAGGCTGAGGTCTGGGGTTTTGGCTGAGAGTTCAATGCTTTGATACCCCTTGTGAACGAGATTGCAACAGATTATTCTCATTAGTTAAATATATAAGAGCACAAAAGCTCTTCTTTACATAGGAGTTTATAGGGTTAGATGGATACACTTTGGCAACTGTTTCTCCACTTAAGTGTACCAAGGAAAAGGGAAAAATATCATATTAGCTAATGACAATGGGCCTAAGCCCAATGACCACTTATACTAACGCCTTGTAAATTCCAATATCAGCGCATCATTATCTATCCAAGTAGCAATAATGTATCTGATGCGACTTCGATATAAAATTCCTTATATTTAATATTCAATGTTTGTGCCCAGTATTCAATTTTAAGAATGTGTATGTAGATGATAACTGCTGAACAGACATTATTTTTATCTAGCCGCTTCTGTTTGTCATATATTGGAAACAAAACATTATAACAACTTTACTCCTCGTTTCTTTTTTGTAATTGTAGACCTGCCTTGTTGGAGCCGGGCCTGGGGGCAAACATACGGCTCTGGAAGCTGTCACAATTGTTCTTGATCTGCCGCCTCCTCAGCCAGGTTCTATGTCAGGCCTCACTTCAGTTGATAGAGTGTCTGCTTCTGATCCAAAATCAGCTCTTGCCTTGCAGAAGCTCGTACAAGCTGCAGTGAGTATATATGATTCCTTGATACTTTCTGGTACATGTATCCTGTACAATTATAATGTACTATACAATGACTGGCTCTCTTGTAAAAATTTTCTAGGATGCAGTATGCTTACAGTGCTTCATAACCATGCAGGTATGGTTTCTTGGTGAAAATGCAAATTATGCTGCTTCCGAGTATGCCTGGGAATCTTCAACTCCTCCTGGTACTGCACTGATGATGTTGGATGCGGATAAGATGGTGGCAGCGGCAAGCTCACGCAATCCTACTCTTGCTGGTGCTTTAACACGGCTTCAGAGGTGTGCTTTTAGTGGCAGCTGGGAGGTATTTGTCATTGAACTAGAATATATTTTAATGTTTACTCATTTTGGTTACCTTATCACTGTTAAGCCAAACAAGTTTGCCAAGACTAGGTTCACATATTATAGTTGTTTTTACACTATTAATGCAGCTTCCATTTCTTTAATTATCATAGATCCGAATTGTTGCCGCTCAAGCACTAATGACAATGGCCATACGGTCAGGAGAGCCCTTTAGACTGCAAATATATGAGTTTTTGCATGCTCTATCTCTAGGTGGTGTACAATCTCAGTTTTCTAATCTGCAATTAAGTAATGGTGAAGATCAAGGTGCTAGTGGCACTGGTCTAGGAACTATAATAAGCTCGATGTTGAAAGTTCTTGATGAAATGTACAGAGCGCAGGATGAATTGATCAAGTAAGAAGTTTTTATTACGTATTCCGACGTGCAAAGAAATAGGATGATTGTAATTGATTCTCATGTCCTTTCTACAGAGATATAAGGAATCATGACAATAACAAGCAAGAATGGTCAGATGAGGAACTTAAGAAGCTATATGAGACACATGAAAGACTTCTAGATCTTGTATCCTTATTCTGTTTTGTACCAAGGGCAAAATATTTGCCTGTGGGGCCTATAAGGTAAATGTCCAGCTAGCAAAATACACAACAATGGAACTTTCTTATTTATAAGATCCATTCAAATTAAACTTTGCAGTTACAATAACTAAATGATTTTACTTCATTTCATTATGTGTCAAGTAGGATGATTTTTTTTGTCTGATTGCTCAGCCTACATTGTATATTGTAGTCATTGCGTTCTATTTAATCATTTCTTAGGTACTTGGCAATTTCATAGCAAGTGAATAGACAAACCACAATTTTTTTCCTTAAAAGGCTTATGGTAGAGCATGGAGGGTAAATATGTCTCAAAATCTCATGGAGCATTAGAGGTTGATGATGCTCTAGAGGTTTGAGATACACATATTGATGGTCCATTTCACTTAGCAAGGGAAGCAATATAGGAGGTTTTCTTCTGTGAAGCTCAAAGCCGAATTAACTCGCTTTACTCATCAATCACAAACATATGATGTGTCCCCTCTTGAGGACCACCTCCACTAGACTCCTCATTTGCAGACTTGGTGGTAAGTAGTAACCCATGCACCTCTGGACAAGTTTCTGTAGTATAATCGTACTTGCCATAGTAAGAGCACTCATGACATTCACACAGTCTCCTAAGCCTAACACCTCTATTGGGTTCATATCTACAACATGTAGGGAGAATCTTGTTCTGTGTGGAACTAGACTGAGGGCTTGTTTGGTACATGTGAATGGAGGGGAGAGGAAAGGAGGGGAAAAGGCTTCGACTATTTGGTTGAACAAAGTGACGGGGAAGGAAGGGGAATGGAGGGGAACAAATCAAGTGTATTTTCAGCCACTTCTCTCCCATGCTCTCCCCACCGAATCGGAGTGGAGACAAGGGGAAGGCGAAAGATTTGACGGGAATTATATTAGAAAGGTCAGAAGGAAACATAAAATGTGAGAGAAAAAATAAGGGAAAAATTAGGATAGCCTGCAACTAATGTGAATAGATAAGAATTATGTGACATATTAGTTACGCGTGGAACAGGACATCGACTTTGAGTCGACTTCGACAGGCATGGAAGTAGAAGTTTGTGGAAGGAAACATAGAGGAAACTTCAAGGATTTTTACACATAAAATGTAACGACCCCGCTTCCCGGTAACCCCCAATTAAGGGAGACCAAGAAGACGGAGGCGTAATCCCAAAACATGATCAGTGGTTTTGCAAATAATAAAAAATAATTAATAAATTCTACTAAAGACTAAATTGAAAACTGGAATAAAATTTTTCTTTTAACATACCTTCAAAATTAGGTAACTGAGACTTCTACCCGAAGTAGAATTCTATCTACCTAAATCCTCCTGTATTATTTTAACTTTAATCTTCACAGGTGCCTCTTTACTGTTTGTCCAATTTCAGATAATACCTAAATTGCCGACAAACAAAGCGGCGATCAGTATAATGAATTATACTGGTATGTGGGGGAATCAATAATCTTGCATTTAATTGTAACAACATATTGTAAGCAATTATGATTTAACAAAATAAACTTTACGTTTTAAGCATAACTACTCAATCCTTACATACCCTAGCCTCTGTGCTGTCCTTGCAGTGGACATGGATACTACCTCTCGTATGGTAGATCTCAACTAACCCCCATGATCCTACCTTATAGGTAGATCAATACATAGGGTCGTGGAGTCATATGGTCCTACCCAAGGGTAGACCAACACATCGACTCATGATAACCTGATGATCCTACCTCACGGGTAGGCCATGTACTAGGTCATCTATCTCATCATCATCAGAGCTACAGAGGAGGACCAGAATCTGAGCTAGTCATGCACGTATAATTATGGTGATAGTCATAATCACTTTATAGTTGCATGAAATAAAACTCAATCAAACAATTATTTCTAAGCAACCGATAAAACTTCGGGAATTGCCGTGAAACTAAAGCGATTTAACCTGATGATCCTACCTCACGGGTAGGCCATGTACTAGGTCATCTATCTCATCATCATCAGAGCTACAGAGGAGGACCAGAATCTGAGCTAGTCATGCACGTATAATTATGGTGATAGTCATAATCACTTTATAGTTGCATGAAATAAAACTCAATCAAACAATTATTTCTAAGCAACCGATAAAACTTCGGGAATTGCCGTGAAACTAAAGCGATTTAACCTGATGATCCTACCTCACGGGTAGGCCATGTACTAGGTCATCTATCTCATCATCATCAGAGCTACAGAGGAGGACCAAAATCTGAGCTAGTCATGCACGTATAATTATGGTGATAGTCATAATCACTTTATAGTTGCATGAAATAAAACTCAATCAAACAATTATTTCTAAGCAACCGATAAAACTTCGGGAATTGCCGTGAAACTAAAGCGATTTAACCATAAGCGTAACCACATACCTGTCTTGGAGATCTCAAAGAAGCAATATATCCAAATCCAACAAGATGTCCAATCAAGCAAGCCAATCAATCAATCAAGCAAACATTGATCCTGAAAACATGTATAACACCTAGTTGTTACCATCACATCCTGAACAACTCTTTATTGACTTGGGACACCTTTCTAAGGTTTCTAAGTCTCATTAGGATTCATTAGGGTTTCTTTGATCAATTTCTCAAACTTTATCCTTTTTAGGTCAACAAACCCTAAAATACTTTTTCTACTCATAAAAACCCTAATTACTCAAATTATCCACATTAAGGATCTTTTATACTCAAATTGGCTTTGTAACAACATATCTCTGTCTTATTCATGGATTTGCACAATTAAAACCATTAAAAGTCATAATTATCATAATTAGGGTTTCTAGGCCCATTAATGCATAATCATGCACATGGAACCCTAAATTGAGCCAATTATGTACAAAGATCATTCTTTTAGATCTAAATCATCCTTTTTATTAACAACATGTTAATATTTTCTCAAAACATTCAGAGAACATCATTAGATCCAACTATCATCAAATCTAAGGGTTTTTCATTAGTTAAACCATTAAAGATGATAACTTTATACACTTTTCAAATTGTAAACGTATTTAGGCCTTAATTATATTTTTATTGCACTACTTGCATTCTTCTAATCAATTTTCATTTATAATTTGTTTTCATCGGAGGTTCCTAGCAACATCTATGATTTTTGCAAGATGACCTTTGGGCCAATCTTTGGCCGCCACGTCAGCCAATCGAGCCCCTTTTTTTCCACCTAGACCGACTGAGCCAATTGGCTGCAGCCACGTCAGGGAGCGGCCCGCTCGGGAGGCAGCCGAAACCAATGCTCGCGCGGACGTTTCTGCCCCCCGCCGAAGGAACCGGTGCCTCAAGCGCCTGGGGGTAAGGAGGTAATTTTACCTCCTCTCTTCTTCAACCTCACGAACCATCCGCTCCACGAAGCAGTCTCCAGCCGCGGTCAACCCTTCAGTTGACTCCAAGCATCTCGCCTCCTCAGCCGCCGGTGAAGGCCGCCTCACCTTCGCACGGACCCACCGAACCTCGCAGCGGCCTCCGCGTGCTCCAGTCTAGTCCCGAGCAGGGTAGTCGACTAGGGATTGGTTTCGGCGGCAACATGGTACATCCTTGGAACGGGAGCAATCTTTTGCAGGAGATCGGAAGCAAAGGGAGAAAAATGCAGGGTCTAGCGGACCCTTACGATGAATCTCTGGGTCTCGCCGAGGCCTCTACTCCCCTATATATAGGTATGGGGTAGAGTCTGCCGCACCATGGAGTCTGGCTCCACAAACCATTGGGGAAAGTCCCAAAACACACATGAAATAGGGGTATGAAGGGATCATTAGATCCGTTTTCCTTTCCCGAATTCAATTATCAACTTTTTAGAACTCCTGGTGGATCAGGGAGAGAAAGGCATTGAATCAATTTAACGTTTTACTGTTTCCCCCTTTCCTAAATTGAGCTGAAGGTAGGAGACAAGTGGATCACCGTTGGATCTCAGATCAACAGTCACATTGCACACGCCCAATATAAGGAATTCTAATGTGAATGTGAATGGTGACATTTAATGACATTCCATTCACTTTAGGAACACTTATAAAAATCATATCTCCCAAACCACATGTCCAATTAATACCAAATTTTAAGGAAAAGTCCATAAGGACTTAAACTACTTGTGTGCCAAGTTTGGGACTCAAACTCGAAAGTATGAGAGACTTTTCTTCATATGCAAGTTATTACTTATTAAGGCATATTTTGTGCATATTTTCTCTCTCTTCTTTTATATCATTTATTTAGATTCCTTTTACCATTATAAACCATGTGGACTCGAAATCTCATCCATGATGATTCCATTATCCATATTTCCACATATTTCTTATATTTTCATCATTATCTCAAATTTCCTTCTTAATAAAGCAATATTTGATTTCTTCTTTTTCCTTTAAATCATATTGGACTCATTATCATATTATGATTCACGAAATCACATGCACAAAGGAAATATTGCAAATGGAATCCATTCAGTACATATAATTCATACAATTTTCATAATCATACATTTATTGGGAAAATTGCATTTCCAACCATATGAATCCAAAAATTGGGGTTATAACATTAATCTTATGTTGCCTTCATCCTCATCTTACAATTTTGTTTTTGGATCTACATGCTTTGCCATCCAGAAAGCGTTGACAACCTTATTTGTTGTTCGCACCTCTATGAAGACACTTTTGTAAAATAATGCATGTGAATATATATATATATATATATATATATATATATATATATTGTTAAAGTGTCTATATTAGTCTATTAGTTAAATAGGCTAATTAGTTTAGTGGGCCTTTATATTCCGGCCCGTCTAGTTTAGATTACTTGGGTCCTAAGTAATAGGGCGTCTCTCCTCCTTCTATATAAAGGAGTGGCTGTCAGTCTTTGTATCTATCTATTCCTATTCAATCAATCTTTTATATTTCAACATATATATATATATATATATATATATATATATATATATATATATATATATCAGTGAAATAAAAAACGGCCAGGCGGGCCGCTTAAGCGCCCATGACCCCCAGCCGCTTAATTTTGCCATTAATCACCCGCTTAATCATTTTGAACAAAATCGCCCGCTTTTTGCCCGCCTCACCCGCTTTTCCCCGCTTTTTTCCTGCTTTTTTGCCCGCTTTTTTCCCGCTTTTGTTTAAAAATCCTAATGTAAGCATCTAACATTAATTAATTACATAGCCAAGTAGTATTGCCTATAATATACGAAACTTGTATACATTAAATGTTCTATGATATAACTAGTCCTAATTTAGAATGCATACTTTGTGTGTAAGCTGTAATAATTGGGTACCGATGTAATGCATCTAAGTAAATATCCTATTGCTCTATTATACTAGTAATGCATGATTAGTTTTACTGATTTCCTTGCTGCTTTCAGTGATTAATGATTGGTACTGCTGGTTAGTATTACTTTAGTGATTACTTTAATTCAATAATTCATAGTTTGTTATATACAATTACTGATCTGCTTGCTGATTTTAGTGATTAGAGATGCTGATTAATAGTAAGTATTGATGAATACTTAGTTAATTACTGGTTTGCTGATTAGATATGTATAGAAGTTTCTTATAAATATATTTTTTATATACACATACATGTAATTTTGTATAAAAATATATAAAATTTAGACACCCGCTTTTTCAAAAATCGCCCGCTTAATCGCCCGCCTACCGCTTAATCGGTTACAGGGTGCCGTCCGCACGCCTCCCGCTTCCCGCTTTCTAATACATTGATATATATATATATATATATATATATATGTAAAAGCATTTTTATATCACACTGTCGTTTTATGTCACTATTGTTTATGCATTTACATTGTTTTTCATGTTTTCCTTCCCTTCCCCTCCCCATGCTAACCAAACACACTAACATAAGTGTCCCCTCCCCCCTCCTCCCTTCCCCTTCATTCACCACGTACCATACATAGCGTGAGTGATGAAGGAAAACTTGTCACTGGAAGATTAGCTAAGTGATGTAGCGTCCTGTTCAAGGAAAGCCTGTGAAGAGCCCAACCAAGAACTTGATCACAATCATCTAACCTCGCTCCTTTTGCATCTTCTAGACATCGTTGGTGAGAGGTGATAGGCATTTTTGGATGGGTGACTTCTTCAAAGTATAGGACAAGGAATTGTCTGCCTGCTGCAGACCATACTACTAGACAGTCATAGGCATTAGGTGGTTCAAAAAATCCTTGCATGTCTCAAAGTTGTTTGTTTCAACATTATGGATCAATAGAATTCCACATTGTGGACAAAGATTTGCATCATTTTGCTTCCATTGGACAAAAGCAGTTGCGTTAGTAGGGGGACCATCTCTGAGATATTTGATGCAACTCTAAAAAGATCTTTACTGTCCAAATCCACTAAGCGAAGTGCTTTTCATACAATCTTTGATAGACGATGACCATATTTTGAATAGTTATTGTTGCTTGCGCAGTGGAGTCAGTCTTTTTTATCTTTCATGGCTGCTAGATAAAGTTGCTGAAATTAGGAGAAGCACGTATGTTGAAGATGCCACGGATGCAACATGAGGACGTGCAATGTTGACTTTGGATAATATTGGATTTTGCCAGTGGCTAAATTGCCACCATGGAAATAAAAGGCAACCCCAAGTTGATGTGGCCGCCTTGAGGCAAGTTCGGCTCCCGGTACACTCAAGAGGCATGTGCCTTTCCCTGTCTACACGAGGAGAGCACCTCAATTGTGGATGATAGCAAGGAGAAGGTGGAGGACTTACCCTGAATGATTCTTTTTTTTCCGTAACATCCATGGCTGCTTTGGTGGTACCCACAGCCTGCTACTGCTTTATTGTGGTGGTTACTTGTCGGTGCATTGCTGCCGTAGCTGGCTTTGCGGCTTGCTGCTAGAGCTTATGGTTGCTTTTTCCTAGCAGGACGACTCCTGCCGTGGTAGCAACAGTTCTTGTAGCTATGGCGGAAATTGCTTCTTTTCCGAGAAGCGGTGGTTGCAGCTGCTGGCTGTGGTGGTGGCCATGTTACCGTTAGGACTCAATAGAGGGAGAAAGTGGAGAAGGAAAATTGCGGGAGAATGTGGGAGCGAGAGTGAGTGTGTATAGGCCTAATCAATGAGTTTGAGTCGAACAAATCTGTTGGCTTTGTTTGTTAGTTAACACAAAATTACAAATACATATATAACACATCACACACACACACACACACACACACACACATATATATATATATATATATATATATATATATATATATATATATATATATATAGGTTCCTCGTGCTTTTCTAAGGCTTATCCTCGACAAACTCGAGGCTTACGACTCGCCTCTCAAGATGAAAATCCCTCGATCCACCTTACAAACTTTAAACCTTGGTCGCCACATGATTGTGAAGCCGCCACTAGATTAGAGTTGCATAACACTTAGGAGGGAGCGAGCGAACCATCCCTTGGTGCAAAGTATGGGACATGGGGCGTGAATTGGAGGGATGGCTGGTTCTAATGTTAAGGGATGCGGCGACTAGACTGACTCCTCTTGATTGTGAACATTCACTGATGGAGGCGGGCCAGTCAATGACTGGACTGTTGGGGTATGGACGAAGAACGATGACAATGCAGTTGAGCAGTTGTGCTAGAGGGACCAATGGCTGTGTGTGGACAAAATTCAAGAGGGACATGTGAAGGTCGTACTACTGGACTACAACAACATTTAGGTGATTGCTTGAAGAAGTGGGCACACCTCATGCGGAGAAAGGCACCATGTGGACCTTGGTTTTCATGTACACTAATATCATAGAAGTTACATTATTGGGAGAATTTCTATCCTAAACTCAAGGGCTATCTCATGATATGTATTTATAAGAGAGCAGTAATTTACATTTATGTGGATGCCCTTATTACATAACTGCATGTCCTTGTACACTATATTATTAGATATTAGTAACGTCTCTCCCTCAAGAATGAGTTAAATTATTTCTAATGATCAGGCCTACATAACTCTTCTATATCTTATCAAGAATCATTCCCACATCTTTTGTATCCATTAAATACATGTATACTAGATTCTTACCTGAAACATCCAATCTCTCCATATCTTACATCTCCAATTTGTTTTCTACAAGCAAGCTACTTGGACTTCTAATCACACAATTCACCAACTTAGACTTCTAATCACACTATCCACTATCTCCTAGTACTTTCGAGTTAAAGAGCCCATATTCCCTTGGTGTAGCTAAAAGGCCACCAAAGAAGTAACCTGGGTTTGGATTCTAGAAACCAATTTTGATTTACCTTCCTGCCACACATTTATTCATGTGGTCATGGGGCAACCCTCTATATTTGTTCCAAAGAGACAATATTCAACCATCCCATTCTAAGCTTTTTTGTCTCATACTACCTTCTTTACCCGACTCCTTATAACGAGGTGTGAGAACCCTTATTTTTTTATTACATTGATTAACTAGGACATGGTTATCAAGGTTCCCGCCTAGGCACTGCCTAGGTGTGCTAGGCCGAGGAGATGTTCCAGTCGTAGCACCTAGGCCTCAGTAGACTGGGAGGGTGCATAGGGCTTTTAGACACAATTTAGTTCATCATGGCACCAAATTAGGTCAAATCTATTCTAAATTTTGACAAACTAGGTCATGTAAGGTCATTTGAGGGCTAAATTTGGTTAGCCTATGTTTGATTCAAGTCAATTTGGGTTTGATTTAGCTAAATTGGGTCTGATTTAGGTCAAATTGGAGAAAGTTAGATCTAGTTTTTGTCACATTAAGTGTCACTCTAGGTAAAGGTTGATTTGATCAATTTAGGAAGCCAAAATAATATACTTAGTAAAATGCACATATAAACATATCTAATTTTAAAAAAGTATTAAATCATAATGTCAATGGAATGCCTGGACCACCTAGGTGGTGGCGCCTAGCCGCCTAGGCCCCTAAGTCCTCGAGGTTGTCACCTATACAACTATGAACAAGGCTAGTTGATGTAGGACGAGCATATCCTTTCAAATGGCCTTTTAAGTAGTTTTTATAATGTTTTATCAGTTTCCTTGTGTTTTAGGAGTTGTTTGATATTTTCCCAGTTTGTCTTGTAAAGCCCGTGGTTTAGTCCCACATTGGCTAGTTGTCTAGTGAGATGGGTTTAAACACCTATATATAGTCTTTGTAAGGCTTTCGTCAAAAGCAGACTTGATGAATGAAATCTTTTGATGAATATTATAATTATTCCTTTTGATTAGTTATTTTAGATTAGTTTAGATCTTCTCCATTACTAGCATATCTCATGATCTATATGAGATATGGTTATGATAATTAGAACACATCTAATCTATGCATTGTTGAATTAATCCATATGGCTATAATTTATTAACACACCACATGTGCCATTATAATGGCGGATACATGTAACTCACATGTACCATCCGGTGCACACTTCCTAACCTCTCTAACTATCAAGGTCACTAGACATAATTTTAGTGAGTGAAAAATGTAGGATTAATAAAGAATAATTGAATAATAACATGGACTGTCAGGAGAGTGGGTGTTGGAGATTTAGTGTATATTAAGGGTTCTTTGTACATGGTTTTTGTAAAAAAAAGAGTACGCAACTCAAAAGAGTAAAATCTTGAAAATTCATGAAGAATCGTGAAAGAATGTATAAATAACGAAAAAGCAGGAAAAATTGTGGAAAGCGTGAAAAATCGGAGATTGATGTACTAATCGTGCTGAACATTCAGGAACCTATAAAGTTGCAAAAATTTACTGATTTTTTTGTAAAGTTCGGAGACTTTTGTTACTATGTGTGCAACAAGCTGAAATCATGAAAAGGATAGAAAGTTTATTAAGACAACCTTCTGTTTGGTTTTTTCTTCCAACTGCATAGATTGTTTCTTCTTCTTCAGCATAAAGTTCCTTTCCACAAAGACATTTCATCATGTTTTGTACAAGTGGAGCTATAAGTTTTTTTTGCTGGTAACGTCATGTGCTGTTTTATTCCCACTTTCAACTCAGTTTATCATGTTACGTTGTTAACAGTGTATACCTCGACCTTTGTCCAAATATAGGTATTAGTTTTTTTAATGTATCTTGTGCCATTGTGTTCCACTTTCAGATCAACTTACCGTGTTACCTTCTTGCTCTTTGTAGTGCCAAGCTCATTGACATCTATCGTAATCGGCACAATATAAGTGCATCTAGCGGTCTGAATGACCCCGCTGTCTCGACTGGAATATCTGATCTAATATATGAAACTAAGGTCACACATAAAGAGCCTAATACCGTGACTCCGGAGTTGGCTAGTGCTTGGGCGGCTGGACTTGACGATTATGACTGGGGAGACAATGCACCTGCCGTAGATAGAGTAAGAGTTATTTTTTTGTTAATCTATAGCTGCATGCCTGAGTGCCTTGTACTTTGCTTCAGATTTTTCTTGTCAAATGGCTACTGTCGGATTATGCCATCAGATTATACATGGAGATTGTTGACCAAGTCCAAACATACATATTGCAAGGATATAATCTAGATTAGATGTTTAAGATATAGCAATGATAGTTGTTGAGGTGCATGCGTAGGCTGCAAGGCGCCGCCCCAAGGGGGTGTGCTTTGCCTAATTTGCCGCCTTGGTCATTTTGTGGGTCCTAGGGCATATTAATGGGTGAATATGCTCTTTTGTTTTGGCACAACGTTCAAATTATATATTTAGTCTAAACATAGTGCAAAATATCATTTATTATCTGGAATCAAATACTCTACATGGACCTATTCTGTTTTGTCTTAGTCAAAACCTTCATTTTAGTTTCTGTTTTAGCGACTATGTTATGAAGAACAGCCATTAATTTGTAGAAGACTTGGAGCTATACCATTTAATGCTGTTTTACTTACTGATTTTCCATCTCTTACATTGTTTATGGCTACTCTCATCCAGTCTTTGGAATTAATGATAATTATAAATGATCTGAAACGATATTTGTACTGCTTTTATATCATAAGATACATGTATATAGGGGATTATACTAAGTATATGTATAAACCTACATATATAACTATAATGTATGTATATGATGGAGGAAATGTCTATAAAAAAATGTATATAAACATGTAATGTGTATATAAATTCATTTTAAAAATTCAATATGGCGAGCCTAGGTGCATCAAGGTGATCAGGCTTTCCGCCTTGCCACTTTAAGAAGTAATGATATTGATCACATCACACACACACACACACACATATATATATATATATTAAAAATCTAACTATTAGAGAAGGCTAATAGAGTTGTTGGGTCTATAGAGGCTTAATAGGTACAACTTAACTTCATTTATACTTGTGGTACATCATACCCATCTCAGCTCCTATATGGAGTATATTTGTGCACTTCTAACACTAACCAAGATTTTTTTCTATGTTTATCAACATAGTATCAGAGCAATAATCTACCCTAACCCTATTTATGTATTTAGACCCAAAAAATTTTAGCTCTCCTAGGTACCACAAAATGTAGAGAAACAAAGCAGGGTGGGTGGATTAATAGGGACAATCACACTGGATCCGTGCAAATAACTCCCAAACATTGGAGTTTCCAAAGCCCACCCTTGCATACAAGACATGCTCTAGACACATCATGACTTTAATCATTATATAGTGTGATTTAGCATGAGATTTCTAGCGTGCTGGTCTTTCACATCTGGACTACACTCTTGTGGGTTGTGTTTGGAAGCTCAAAGGAAGGTAAAGCCCGCCTAGGACCCCACACAACCCCACATAGGCTTGGGGGGGTTTTGGGGGGGGGGGGTAAAAAAAGCCTTGCATGATGCAGATGTGGTAGAAATCAAATAGTAACCAAGAAATTCCATAATTGTTCAATCCATGTAGGAGTTGAACCTGAGGTCACAGACTCACAGTCAAGGTTTTAAAGTGCGTGAGGCGCAAAGAGGCATTTTTGTCTATGTCAGGTGAGGCGTTCCAAGGCATCATCGTCATCGTCATCATCGTCGTCAATCATCATCATCATCATCGTCATCATCGTCGTCATCGTCATCGTCATCGTCATCGTCATCGTCATCGTCATCTTCATCGTCATCTTCATCTTCATCTTCATCTTCATCGTCATCGTCATCGTCATCGTCATCGTCATCGTCATCGTCATCGTCATCGTCATCGTCATCGTCATCGTCATCGTCATCGTCATCGTCATCGTCATCGTCATCGTCATCGTCATCGTCATCGTCATCGTCATCGTCATCGTCATCGTCATCGTCTAAGCCACAGTCCCAACTATGTTGGGGTCGGCTACATGGATCCTTTGTTTCCATTCAGCTCTATCATGGGCCATATTCTGGTTGAGATGTAGAGATTCAAAATCTTTCTTTATAAGCTCATCCCATGTTAATTTAGGCCTTCCTCTTCTTCTATTTATTGTGCTTGACTCAATAGCATTGTTTCGTATAGGCGCATTAGTCGGTCTGCGTTCCACATGTCCGTACCATCTGAGTCGGCCCTTGCGCAACTTGTCCTCAATGCTGGCTACCCCCACCTTATTCTTGATATAGTCATTTCTGAGGCGATCTTTTCTTGTCTTCCCACACATCCATCTCAACATACACATTTCAGCCACGTTCATCTTGTTGAGACCTTATTTCTTCACCGCCCAACATTCACTCCCCTAGAGCATGGCTGGCCGTATAGCTGTTCTATAAAACATACTTTTTAACCTGAGAGGGATCTTCCGATCACATAAAACTCCAGTTGCACTCCTTCATTTCAACCATCCTGCAGTGATCCTATGACAAACGTCATTTTGAACATCCCCATCTTTTTGAATAATAGAACCCAAGTAACGGAATTTATCACATTTTAGCTCAAAATATGCACAAGGCGCTCATCAAAAAATGATTTTATACATGTATATACATGTTTATACATATTTATATATTTGTATATATATGATATACTATATAGAAATTGTTTTTTGTAACATAAATATGTATATACACACAACTAAAATTATATAGAAATTGTTTTTTGTAACTTAATAAGGATTAATTGAGAAAAAAGACCAACATAATATTAAAAAAAATTGTAGCGATGAATAAGATATCAATGACTTATACTAATCTTGATTTGTATTTGGATAGAAAAATAAGGGGAAATTGAACTTGGAATTAGTATGAACAAGGAACCATAAATTAACAATGAGATGAAATTCTCCAATATAGTAAATAAAAAAGTAGCAAACAAAGGCAAATTTAACAATAAAGGTTGAAAGATCTCACTCAAAGAATGATAATCAAAATTCTCGTTAATAAGATGATGATAATTATATATAACTTCAAATGGAAAGCTTTTAAATAAAATGCTTGTAATAATCTTATAAGTAGAAAAGTTGGTGTCAACATAAGACATTATCATCCGAAACCGAGGCTTGCGTCTCAGTTAAGCCTTAGAGCCTCAGTGTTGAGGCATAAGCCTCATACATTTTGAGGTGTAAGCCTTAGTGCAGGACATCGAGGCGCAAGCATCGAGGCACAAATGGGATAGCCATCCAATGAATATAATCGAGGCGACAATTGGGATTCGACCCCGGGTCCCTTTGTTAGCGGACGTCGTGCTTGACCACTTGAGCCACTCTGTATCCGTTGTATGGGATTAGGAGAGGCATTCTCTCCCCCTCTCCCATGCCCATGACGAAGGTCGAACGTCCGGGAGGGTGGTAAACCAAGGCTGCGGATGGGATTCGAACCTGAGTCCCTTTGTTAGGGGATACCGTGCTTGACCACTTGAGCTACTCCTTTGTCAGTTGTATGTATGTATGTATCTATGAATGTGTGTATGTATAATAGAAATATGTATGTATAAGAAAAAATAAAACTAAATATAGAGCTTTTACCTAAGTTAACAATGAGAAATAGAGATTAAGAACAATGTTAATAAAAAAGGCCACCAAAATAAGAAATTTAATATGTAGCAAATAATGATCAACCTGGAATAATGAGACATCCATAAAAGTGTATGTTATTGTCTCAAAAGCAAAAATACTTGTTGTTTTACATTAGACATTATAATCCAGTATTGAGCCTTATGCCTCACCTAGGCTTGGTCGCCGGTACAACCTAGAGGGACTGTAAAGTGTAACTTCGCAATATGACTGTATATTGTGAATGCACATTTTGTAGTCACACCACTTAACCAAATGAGTCCTTACACATGTACCAAAAATAAAAGGCACATAGGCTCTTCAATTATCCCTAATTGATATGCAGACCTAAGTGCACATATTCTAAGATTCAAGTATATAAGCCCAAAGCAACTCACACCTTCAATTTGGATACCCATACAACCCAACCAGGTACTAAACACGTTTAGCATAGTTATCACTATGCTAGACCTAGATGCTTCACCCCATGAGCACTAGCGCATGTTTAAACATGCAATGTGCATTACCCAAAGCATGGGAACACCAAAGTAGTGAAATCACCATCCCTAGAGAAAGACAAAAGGGAAGAAGGCCCTCTCTTGAAGGCTTTGGAAGTGATTGTTGACTTTTTCAGTCCCCAAGGCCCCCTCTCTGATAAAGAAAGTCAATTCAATTTTTCTAATGAAAAATGTGGTCCAATGCCTCTTCTCCACTAACTACAAGGATATAGGTACTCTATATTTCATCTTCAGTGCCATTGAAACCTAACATAGGATCTTCATAAACCAGTGATGTGGAGCAAGGACTAAAATTAATAAGATAGAGAAGCACAAATCATATCATGCCTAAGATGATTTCCCGAGTTCATTTGAGTCATCATGCTTACTTACACTTGGCATATTGAGTTGTATTGTATGTTCTCTTGCCAAGCAATATGAATATACACATAGACACGAGTATGTGAACCTTTAGGCCATGTTTGGTTATGGAAAGTATTTGAATGGGATGTGAAGAAGGAAAGCATGGGCAAGTATAGGTGGAGGATGAGATATTGCGTTTTTGATCCCATATTTGGATACAACTTGGTATAGGATAAGATAAAATGATATGTCATCCATTTCTAGCATTGCTTTTATAATGCATTACCTTCTGGATGACAAATCGTGATGTTGTTTGTACATTGCTGGTGATTGTGAGGAGGGCACACATCTTGGAGGATGCCTATCACGAAGGATGATGTCACTGTTCGGAGGAGACCGCTCGTCATAGATGAGGATGCTTCTCCCGGAGGAGGATGACCTCTGGAGGAGGCTACCTATTACAGATGAGGAGGCTTCCTGTTACGGATGAGGATTCTGATTCCCATCCTTCCCTGAATACGGTGAAACAAACATGCCGTTAGGATAGGGAATACAGCCATTTAATATATCTAGCATATTGAGATATGGCTAATGACTGCTGCCCCATGTGTGTGTATACAATTAATACTGCCAAACTGATGGGATGTATCTCACAGATTACTTATAGATACCGGTGCACCTTCATAAATCATCTTTCATGATCAACGATAGTGACGAATTCGGGATTCTTCAGCTTGCCGGAAAAAAAATGGAATTAAAAAAAATTAGTAACATTCGAGAAAAAGACGATAACTTTTGGCCAATGTTCGCTCAACAATTCAGAAAAAGTTGGGGTATGTGGGATATACATGCGTGTGTGTGTGTGTGTGTGTTTGTGTGTGTTTGTCTGACATACATGCAATGTATTAGAAAGCGGGAAGCGGGAGGCGTGCGGACAGCACCCTGGAACCGATTAAGCGGTAGGCGGGCGATTAAGCGGACGATTTTTGAAAAAGCGGGTGCTTAAATTTTATATATTTTTATACAAAATTGTATGTATGTGTATATAAAAAGTATATTTCTAAGGAACTTTTATACATATCTAATCAGCAAATCAGTAATTAACTAAGTATTCATCAATACTTTACTACTAATCAGTATCTCTAATCACTAAAATCAGCAAGCATATCAGTAATTGTAAATAACAAACTATGAATTATTGAATTAAAGTAATCACTAAAGTAATACTAACCAATAGTACCAATCATTAATCACTGAAAGCAGCAAGGAAATCCGTAAAACTAATCATGCATTAAAGTATAATAGAGCAATATGATATTTACCTAGATGCATTACAGCAGTACCCAATTATTACAGCTTACACACAAAGTTTGCATTCTAAATTAGGACTAGCTATATCATAGAACATTTAATGTATACAAGTTTCATATATTATAGTCAACACTACTTGGACTATGTAATTAATTAATGTTACATGCTTACATTAGGATTTTTAAACAAAAGCGGGAAAAAAACGGGCAAAAGTGGGAAAAAAGCGGGAAAAAGTGGCTGAGGCGGGCAAAAAGCGGGCGATTTTGTTCAAAAAGATTAAGCGGGCGATTAGGGGCTAATTTAGGCGGCTGGGGGTCTTGGCCGCTTAAGCGGCCGCCTGGGCTGATTTTTAATTCACTGCATACATGTAACTATCGAGGAAGAGTAAAATAACAATACTGATTAATGAAACATTGAGCATACATTGTAATGACAGTGACAAATAAGAGGTAAATAAGAAAAAAAAATGAAATTCTGAGGCGGATTGCCTGTTTGCTGATTGAAGAGAAGAATATTAAGTCAAGGATGCAGACACAATATCATAGAAGAAGGGAAGGGAGAAAATGTCGATGAAGCAACATGGATTGTCAGAGAGTGGGGGTTGGGGGTTTAGTGTTTATCAGGAGTTCTTTGTACATGGTTTTGTAAAAAAAAAAGGACGAAACAGCTTAAAGAAATATTGTAGAGTCACAAAAAATCGTGAAAATCGTATAAATCACGAAAAAGTGAGAAAAATCATGAAAAATCATGAAAAATTGGCGACCAACGCATTTTCGTGGTGAACGTTCGGGAGCCTATCAAATTGTGAAAAGTGACACATTTTTTTGTAAAAGTTGGAGACTTCTGTTACAAAGGATACAACCACCATTTTGTTGATTTATTCAACAAATCATTGTGTCAAAATTGTGCATTAAGACGCGCATTTGAGTCAATATGATTTTGTCGGGCCTATTTGCGCTTGCCATATTGTGCTGCCTCCCATTGTCTTTGAGTATTGGTTGCAACCAGATGTATCCTCAAGCATCCATCGATATGCTATGAGCATGTGAACCTGTTCGAGTGTGTGTAAGTTAACTCTTGCCATTAAAGAATGATTCAATTCTGTGGCAACTTTCTTTTACAGCTGGTTTATCATTTTGTTTTGCATGTTTCTTGTTGCAAGACATGTCACTTATAACTTTTGCTGAATTACAACTTAGGTAAATGAATTTCTAGCTGGTGCTGGAACTGATGCCCCTGATGTAGAGGAGGAGAATATTGTTTCACGTCCCTCTGTTACCTATGATGATATGTGGGCAAAGACTCTCTTGGAAACATATGAACCAGGGGTAATACAGTAAGCTAGTTCTTTATGTGTAACTTTATTTTAAATTTGGGTATATTCAGTTAACTTTTACTCTGTATCTTCTAGGACGATGATGCTAGGTCATCTGGAGCATCGTCTCCGGAGTCTACAGGTTCAATCGAAAGCTCAATATCTTCCCATTTTGGTGGGATGAACTATCCATCTTTGTTTGGTTCACGCACATCTGGTCATGGAACTTCTAAGCAATCAGTATGACGAGTATTCTTTTCATTAGCTTTAGAAATTGAAATACAGCAATTTAAATCTGGGTCTGGTTATCCTCCACTGATTCTTCCACTGGGATTGCTGAATCTAATCATTAAAGATGTCAACCTTGTGACATTCTTTTTTAGCTTTGTTGATGCCCGATTAATGTATAGTTTCGAAAGACAGTCGGATTACCAAGCTATTGATGTGATTATTTTTGTTATGTAGGAGAATAAGTCTACAAGTACAAGCAGACTTAGCAACCCTTCTGGCTCCTTGTCATCAGCCTACCAGGGAATGAATTCTCCGGTTAGTCTCTGTCCCAAGTTATGGCTATTTTTAAAATGTGACAGAGTAATAAACTGAATATTTTCAGATAAGGGAGGAGCCTCCACCATATTCAGCAACTCTGCAGAGGTTCGAGTCATTTGAGAATCCTATGGCTGGGCAAGGAGCTCAGAGTTTTAAATCACAGGACAGTGAAGATACACCGCCCACAAATCCTCAGTTTGGTAAAGCATTGTATGATTTTACTGCTGGCGGTGATGATGAGGTATAACTAGAACTCACATGTTATAGATGTTGCAGTGAGTTATTTCTTCATTCACTCGATTCAACAGTTAATCGCCCTGGTGGTTGTTTGCAGTTAAATTTGGTAGCTGGGGAAGAACTTGAAATTGAGTATGAGGTCGATGGCTGGTACTATGTAAGTTAACATGTTACCTTGAATTTTCAGTTTTCAGACTGTGTCTAGCAATTGGGTAAATCTTGTCCCATAATCTGGCGATTGGGTAAATCTTGTCCTGTTCTTGTTATAGGTGAAAAAGAAACGACCTGGTAGGGATGGCAAGACAGCTGGCTTGGTTCCAGTTCTCTATGTCAGCTCATCTTGATAACTGTAAACATAGTGGAAATCTTTGCTCGTCATATCACGGTCAAACTGTTTTGAAGCAACTCCGGCAATTTTTTCCCCGAAGTCATCCAAATGATCTTCACTTTCTGCGGGAGTTAAATTTGCAAGTCCTCTTTTCTTGTATAATAGGCCGTCCGTTATTCTTTTATACCATTGTGGTTTAGGTTTCTTTCAAGTGTCTTATCTTGTAAAGTGTGGCTTCTGTATACAAATTTTTCAACACTCAGAGTGAGTCTGTAGTTAGTCTCACATTCTTGGTTCATTTCCATTATTTTCTTCACATATGTATCATTAGATTAGACTACCTGTTTATCTATTCTTCTTTCTTGTAATGATTTTTTTTTTCTTTGTAAAAGCAATAGTTCAAATTATCATCCTTGTAGGATGTATATCAGAACAATGTGTATAATTATCGTTGAGAGGGAGTACTATGAGAACATGGGCTTGTTAGGTCAGAGGTAAATGGCTTGTATAAAAGGTGAATGCAGTTTGCAGAAACACAAAAGTAAATTACATCCGTGATTACCTTGTTAGGACGCATCTAAAAAAGCTTGTTCCCTTTTTGTTTTTGTTTTTTTGGCTTTGTTTTGTTGATGGTCGAAGTAAGTTTTTTTAATTGTATCTTACAGTCTTTAAGGGTTATTTTATTTATGTGGATTTAGAAATTAAGTATTCATTACACAAATATACATATGATATGATGTATTTGGGTACCTATGTGGTATTGAGGTGCAGTATGACTGTATATTTATACCAACATGTATGCAGTCGGAAATCAACTCTATTTTTGGGGACAGAAGATTATTTTGAAGCCATTCATTTGGTTAGTCTGTTTGTAAAAACATTGCGCATTTTGATTAGAATGTTTATGTGAAAATGTGGCAATAATGCAGAATACCAACAATTTTATTATGGGTTGTCGCTTTTTGTTAATTGTTTTGCTGACGTGAAATATAAGAGTCAGACTGAAAATGTGAAAGTGTCAGATGAATGAAGAATATCAACAATTTTATTACGGGTTGCTGTCTTTTTGTTAATCGTTTTGCTGACGTGAAATATAAGGGTCGTGTGATCCTAAGCTCCAAGAGGTACACAATGGCTTGTTATATCTTACACGTGAATCCTCTGGTATCTAGGAAATTAAATCTCGCTTTGCTATGGAAAACGATTAGGTTGATAGGTCTAAGGTTTGTTTTACTGGGCCAAATAAAAAAAAAGTTGGGCCTAAATTTCACATTATGCTACTTCTCTTTGGTTTTAGTGTATATCCAAACCTTCAGATGTAAACTTCTAATTTCACATTATGCTACTTCTCTTTGGTTTTAGTGTATATCCAAACCTTCAGATGTAAACTTCTATCTTTTATATTCTATGTAAAAAGCAATCCAAAACCAATTGTGCATAGTTATTTGCTTTCCGGTACCCATTTTGTGAAATGTCACCTCCAACAAAATGTGTCTTTTTCCATATCCATAAAGCTCTTAATGCACTCGCGTGCCCTCTTATAAGGGGGTATAGTAATGTCCCCATTTGTTGACACACATGATTGTTAGCGTTTAGGTGTCACATAGCTTAGAATCCATGACAACGGATAAAAAGGAGGTTAACTGCAACTATAAGATCTATTTTTGTTAACAACTATTCCTCAATTCTTTCAGATCTCTTGGTCTCCCCATCCATGGCTTGTTGTATAATTTTTTTTGTCCTTGCACCATTTTTTTGCAAGGACCATTCATGTTGCTTGGAATGTTTTTTTATTATAAAAATTTTCCTTTTAAGTTCAACAAACCCCGTACCTCCTTGTAGTCTCAACGTCATCATCCACATCCTCTTCCTGTATCATCTACTATATCCTACCTCTAACCCTTTGCCTCCTTGCAATCTCAACGTCATCATCCTCATCCTCTTCCTGTATCGATCTGCCACTTCCTATCTCTACCCTTAGTATTTTGATGGTCTCTGACTTTTCTTGCTGTGATGATGCCCTGACTCTTGACCTTTAGGGTAATGCTAAGCATCTTGGCAAAGTTATTGCTACCAAAAGCATCCTTGTCACCATTCTTCTAGACAACCACAATAAAAAAAATCAATGTCATTGATGTTAACAATCTTAGTCCATCTTGTTGTTAGTACCATCCTAACATTAAAGATCTTCTCTAAGAATTCATTGACGTACACTATACCAAAAAGTATTTCAATCCAATACTTGCAAGGTCTACCTTTAGCTATACCCAACTATGGAGCTGGTTTCATCTAAGCCTCACTTATTCCTTGGTCTCTTGATATGAGGATTATAGAAGCAGAAAGTTAATACTTTCTGCTTAGCTTTTGATTTCTACCCTCCCTCCTTTTTTGGGACACAAATACCCTAAAGACCATGTCGTTGCTCTAGTGGGCCAAGCTTCAATATATACACAATGATACCCTTCTACCTTGAAATTACTTAAAAGCCTTTTGCCTTGTTGCTATCCCAATAATACCTAGGCTCGACCCAGACTGAAGCTCTGTGTAGGACATAAACTTTATCCTATATGTGCCTGGCTGTTGAAGATCCACACGACATCCCCTCTTGTTTTGATAACATGGCTAAGCACCCCAAATACTACGATAAACAATATTATCACACGAATCCATTAAAAAGGATGTTTCAAACAACACAATAGGAAATGTATGGATCCACAGTGACAAACCTTATCCCCCTCAACAACAATTGTAATATCAACACCATCACCATAATCCCCATCCTTTGAACTCTTCTCAAATGGTGGCAATGTCGGTATTGAGAGAAAGGTGGTACTAGAAGGGCAATATTCAATAGAAGGAATCATGAGGGGAATTATCACCATGATAAGAACGCTAACTTCATTTGTACACCCCAAACTAGTAACACTCAACCAACACCTTCAACCATCTTTGACAATCTTCTTGGGAGTTTTTAGTAATAAGAATGTTAGCGACAATAAGCAAGAAAGTCAAAAGAAGACATACATAGTTCTGATGATTGAGAAGATTACTTTTGCATCACGACCTTGTCGATATGTTGCTGGCCTCTTTCTTAGCAAATATTGACCCTTTTATCGTTATGTTTTTGATAATTCTTGAGATCCACCTCTGTTACCCTCTATTTTTAGAATATTTACAGACCTTGTGAAAAATCTTATTTCTTGAGGGAGTGGTGAAGAGTTTCATGACTTCATTAAAATGATTGGCATTGATTTCCATTCCCTTCTAGAGGGTAACATACACCTATCTAAAATTGAGAAACATATGGGTTGGAATAACATCAAACCTATTGAGTTGACTGGGACTTCCCTTTAGTTCCTTTTTTCTCTAAGGTGACCGCTTACTGGATCTCTTTATGTTTGTAAAATTAGTTTCCATAATGATCTTAGCCTCTTGGAACATCTAAAAATTATTTTCTTAAAAAGGAGACAAATCATTCATAAATTTATTTACGATAAAAAAACTAACTCCAGTACCTTATAAGAAACTAAGAGAATCCTTTTCGATTTTCATTATCACTCCATTGGGGGTAACATGATTACTAACTACATTAAAAAACTAGTTGTTGGGTTTAGTGGTGGGTTACTTGTGGGTTGGAACGCCCATGTTGTGACCGATCTTGTTATTGAGTATGCTAACTATTCTATCACTATTCACTTATGCTCCATTGTTGATACATTCTTCTTTTACAATGAGATTTACGGTGAATCTATCAATGACAAAAATAGTGTCATTCATGAATTAGAGACACCATCAAATCTTTATGGCCTTGAACCTTGGATATTGGGGGTGACTTCAGTCTTACATGTTATTCATCATAAATAAATTGTAACATTCATAACACTCACTTCCACTCCCAAAATAGTGATGTATTTAACATTCTCATTCCCTTATACATCTCTGCCGCCAACACCAACTTCACCTGGTAGTGTGGTGATTCTTGGTCCAGACTTGTCCGCTTTTTGGCCTCACACAAGTGGGACTCACTCCACACCACTTTGTTACTCAAAGGATTCTTGTCGTGTTATTTTTGAAAATTTACCCATAGTCCCAACACCACCTTTGATTCTTGGAGACCTAAACCATTTTGCTTTCAATGCTCCTAGACTAAACACTTCCATTTTTTAAAATCTTGTCAAGAATGGTTGGGACATCTCCACAATTGTTTTTGAGTGGGGTTCACGTCGCACAAAATCCATCAGATCTTTGAGATCCTCACCATGTTCTTGGAACAAGTTGACTTTCAGCAACATCAAAAAAACTATTGAAATACTAGAATGAAATATTCTTTTTCTTGAGACCAATCTTATTTCAGTCCCCATGGTTATTGCTTCAAAAAGATTTGAATTGATATACCTTAAATCTCTTCAAGAAATTATTTTGAATTAGAGATCCAAGCCTCGCTAGATTAATAAAGGAGATCCATAGTGATATCACTCCCCAAATTTTGATGCTTAACCATGCTCACGTTGCTCATAACCCTACTGACATCAAGCAATTCTGGCTGATTATTCTAATTAGCTTCTCTTATAAAATCATATGAATGACTTTATATAGCAAACTCAAGCCTCATATGGAGTCTATCATAGGTCTGGAATAATCAAACATTATCAAGGGTAGGAAGAATTAAGATATATGTATTCTGGATAGTGAGTTTATACACACTTGTTATTTGGAAGGTATTCCCTTCCTCACTCCTAAGTTATACTTCAAGAAAGCTTTTGATAATATCAACTAGGATTTCATCCTCAAAACCCTCACTGGTATGTCTTTCTTGATCATTAGTTGCATTGTACTATCAACTACATTTCCATTTTCCACTCTTATTAACGATCCAATCTTTGATTTGTTCTCCAGTTGAAATGGTTTTAGACAAGGTGACCCTTTATCACCCCACTTATTCATCATTCAACATCCACATTAACCCGTATGATTCAACTGGCCCTAGATAACAAAATTTTGAATAAGATTTGCCAAGATATGTTTGTCTTCCTCAAACCAACCAAAGGAATATGATCAATTTTATTCAAATTTCAGGTATCTTCTCTCATATATTGGGTAAAAGATATATCTATTATTGACATTCGCGTTCATGACACCAACATCATAGATTTCAATATATTTTGTGATGTCAATTGGAGAATTATCCCATCAAATATCTTGGGCTAACCTTTCCTCCCAGAAGCTCAGTTCTAAGTTCTGAACCTATTATGACTAAAACTTCCAAGTCTCTCAATCACTAGAACACTAAATTTCTTAATAGAGCTAGCAGATTGTCTCTCCCGAATGCCACACTCACCCCTGTCTCCTTTGTCTTTATGAGTTGCATTCCCTTACCTCATATCATTATAATAAAATTTACCGTATGTGTAGCATATTCTTTTGGGGGATACACCGAATAAGAGGAAACATACCTTGTTAACTAGAATATTATGTGTAAAGCACACAATATGGGTGGATGGGTTATCATAGACCTCAATCTTCACACTTTTATCTCTCCGGTAGAATCCTCATTGCCTTATGCAAAAAAAAAAAAACATATATGGCCTGATTTAGTCCTAAAAAAATACCACACTAAGAAGAAACCATGCCACACATTGAAGGAAAAGTCCTTATCCCCAATTTGGGCCCTATATCCTAAAGAGTTCTTTCATAGTTTAGAGCACTATTGTAACCTGACATTGATCCTTCCCTACATAAACTTCTAGGATGATCCTTGGTTTTCTACTAGTCTCTTTTTTGACCTCTAAACTTATATCCAAATACCACAAAAATACTAATACTTGGGTGTTATAGATCTAAAAGTCTTCTCATATTGCACATATCAAATAAGATTAAAAGATGGCTCCTTGATCATGGCCTCACATCAACTGATTTCTCACATTTTAGTGATTTATCAAACTAGTAAAAACATAAACTATATCTAAAAATGTGCCAGTATGGTTCAAGTTTCTATGATTTATAATTTTTCATTGTCCCTAGTTTTGTTAATTCTGGCTAAACAAATTTCTTATATTCTTTAATTTAATCTATTATTTGCTCAAGACTGTCAATATCTTACTTTAGCCTCTAGGCAACTCAAAACTCTTGATTCACTCTCATTAGTACTCTAGGGATTTTCAAGGCCCCTGAAGGCGTTACTTTTTCTTCAATAATGAATATAATATTTGCCATGTTTTATTTGATTGTGCTATTTGCTGGTATTTCTGCTGTTTTCACTTTGTGTTCCATTTCACTTCTTGTGAATGGGATGTACTAAGGGGAACCCACCTCCATTGATAGTCTTCTTTTTTTCCTAGCCTCATACTTGGTACTCTTGGTACCAAGTCCAACCCTCTACGTTGTACTCTCCAGATCATCACAATGGTGATATTTTGATTTATCCTTTTAATGCATTTGATGATTATCAGAAAGATTCACTATACATGAAGTGAATTACGTTATGAATTTGTTATTGAACTTTAAAGTCAACTTAAAATTACTACTATGAATACAAGAGTTAAAGGAATAAGAATCTACATATATCATGGGACTCACCAAAACAATTTCCCTATATTGTAGTTGAAGTCATGATCTTAGCCTTATGAACCTTTGTATTTATAGATAATCTCAACAATGTATAGAAAAAAACATCTTTTAGTATAAGTGGAATAATTTTATAATCTAATAGTATAACAGAAATATATAATTTTGGAATATTTAAAATCCACAAAATCATAAACCATGCCTTAAAACATTTTAACATAAAACACTTATTCTTTTCTATTCCCTTATACTCTTCTATCTTTACTCTAAAGAAATGTACTATAGTACCTGTATGCCATTGCCCACACTCTAGTATCTATATCATTTGAATCTACAAATTGACCTATACTCTAGTGTCTGGGTTTGCTTCTCCTATTGGAAAACCTAACTTAGCTTTATTTTTAATTACATAACATGATCTTTTCTTAAAACATGACATGGAAACTTGGAAATATAACATATATTGAATTCATAAAAGAGTCCCCATAAATTCTATACATCATTTAATTCTCTATCATAACACGATATATTACATATATAGACATGAACAACATGTTTAATTTCCATGTTACATGTAGTACACAAGGTAGAATGATCACAATACTTAATTGGTCAATTGATGTGTCCAACTTACACGATGCGACTAAAACCCTAATCCAAACTTGGATCTTGACCAAGGACTTAGATTTCTAAAAGCACATCTCCAATACCTATAAGCACCCATGCGAACTCACCTTGGGTTAAACATAGTGCAATGATAGGGCTTCTTGTTTATATTAGGGCTTAAGTCTAAATAAGGTTTCAATATGGTTTTTTATAATATTAGTAGGCTACATTTGATATAAACTACTATTATAATAAATGTCATATTATTTAATCTAAAACATGATACTAGAATATCTTTTGTTTTTATTACTCACCTTGAAGTCACTATTTCTACACGAGTTCTTGTACATACAAAAGTTACTTTTTTTCATGAACATCCATATTTCAGCATTAACTTGTCTATATCATCTAATGACAATGATTAATTTAGGAAACATATGATTCTTATATATACCATTGTACATATAATAACATCCATTTATATGCATATACAACCAACATGAGATTTTAAGGTCGAGACCTTGTATTAGTATTACATTCCTTATGCAACCAAACTATTACAGATTTACATAATAATTAATCAAAATTTTGACACTATTAATGAATTAATTAATACGACAGACTTGTCAACCCTAGTTTTCCCACATGAACAATATAACATGTACTACATGCATATAAATGAAAATACAATAGTATATAAGGGTTGCGATGAAAATGATTTGTATAAACATCTATCACAAAATTTATTATTTTAAGTACCAAATTGTCCTTATAAGATTTTAGATCAATGTCATTATTTAATATAATCATTAAAACCAATAATAATAAATGGATGTATTACACTAGAAACCATATACTATTATTTATTTGAAAACTTTAGTAAATACATACCATCATATTCATTATTGGAGTTTATCTTCTAGGGGAAATTACATGCAATAAATTTCAATAGGATAGTTAGGGAGTATTCTTATAGAATGGTGAATGATAAATTGTTGAATAACATGTACCATGTGTAACTTTTGGACTCTAAATATTAGGTTGTAATTTTTTTGTTTATTACTCTTTTTGGGTGATGTTGGCCATGCATATCTGATTTAACGGCCCAAATTGAGTCCCATCAAAAACTAATGAAGGTTCTCATTTTTTATCCAAATCCAATGTAATATCTACCTTTCCCACAACCTGTGTGACCCAACCCAAATGAGTCTCTCTTCCACCATTTCCTCCCATGTTCTAGACATTCATGTGATGACCACAACCTCTATTGAGGAAAATCTTTCTAGATAGATTCTCTAGCACCCTCTTGTAATCATCACTACATATGTTGGTTCTTCCCCTAGTTACACATCCTCTTTCCTTCCTTTGTTTTTGCATGTGTTGGCTAAAAAGGTTTACCACTACTGGTAACGATATTTTGAGTACCTGTTTACGCGATCTACATGCATATTTGTGTTGTCATCTACTTTTTTGTGAACACTAGAAGACCCTTATCATGATGTACAATCTTTCAACTTTCCAGCCACCGCTATAAAACCTAGCATGGTCCAAACCAGTAGATACAATTCGTCTAGGGGTGAAAGATGTACCACATATCTCATCTAATGGTGAAAGGAACTTTATGAGAAGTCAAAGATCCTATCCTCGTTGGTCTGAGATGAGGTATCTAAAAGGAGGCTATATAACATCAATTGTCGGAGTTTTTCTTTATGTTTGAACGAGCACCAGTCCATCTCATATATGAGGTATAAGATTAATCCGAAGCTGCATGATGGTAATCTAATTCTGAGAAAAAAAGGTTTACATATTTCTTTTAAACGACCATAAATATGATTATCTACTCTTTCAAACCAAATTGATCTACCGAATTTGACAAAAACATTTTTTTAACTATATCTCTATTTCTAGCTCAAAACCACTTAGTTTCATAGAGAAACCCTTTACTATAATAAGTATATTCTTCAATATGCACCAAAACAACTGATGTATTTCCCTTTATCTTCACCAAAAATTCTAGTTATATTATTAGATATAAAACTATCGTTATCTAATTATACACAAAATTTTCAAATCAATTATCCTTAAAACGATCCATTTCCCAATTAACCATCAAAATCAAATAAAGATAATTTATATTAATGACTTTATCATTTATTTTCCTATTATGAATAGTAGATC
This sequence comes from Alisma plantago-aquatica, assembly GCA_963693085.1. Taxonomy (NCBI): domain Eukaryota; kingdom Viridiplantae; phylum Streptophyta; class Magnoliopsida; order Alismatales; family Alismataceae; genus Alisma; species Alisma plantago-aquatica. Next base: position 296,008,888 of record OY856413.1, on the reverse strand, counting down.
CTCCGAACTTCTCAATATTTTATATACTATCTTATAACATCCTAAAAAACATTAGTCCACTTTAAATTTCATACTCAAATTACTTGGACCAACTATTTGTCCAATCTGGATAAAGGACCCCCTCAACATTATTTTCTTATTTAAGTGGATATTTCTAATAGAAGTTGGACCGATGCTCATTCTCCTAATGTATTATTATTAAAAAAATACACAAAATTATTGTTAATAGAATGTCTCCATTGTACTTCAATTATATATTATATAATAACTGACACCATTTGGTAGGTTCGACTTATACACTCATGGGAATTGATTATAATTTTAGTAATCATCAAACATGTTGAAAATACTCTTTCTTATATTTTAGGGAGTTACAACAAAACCAACCTTATTGGGAATTTTGTCATGAAAATTCAACGAAGAAATTATTGGATTAATTTTGCCTATAAACTTGGGAGGATCTCATCACACGTTTGTGACATGCAAAGAATGTGATGTGAAATAGGATTCACCACTGTGTTTATGTGGAACTATACAAAAAACCTTTAAGATTTATAATAAACCAAGATGATGAGGTTGATCCATGGCAACAAAAATAGATAAGTAACAAAATATGCATGAAAGATGTTAGGCACATCCACATGACCAAATGACCAATATTACCTACTTAGGGATAAATCAAACAATCAACTTATATAATGCATGCAGGCATATGAAATTAAAGTGAGCCTATGCATGAACATATTATACATTAGAAGTAGGTTATAAGGATCCCTAATATGATGAGTATTCACTCTCAATTTCTCTATCCTCACAACACTTGAGATCAAATTAAGGGGGAGGAGAATGGAGGATCTACATTTCAATGTTGTTCCTTTACCTTGGACGTCATGGGAAAAAAATTGATCAAAGTTCTTCAGTTTCCACCAAGTAAAGAGAATGGGCACACAATTGTCACTTACCACTCGTAGTTCATACAAGTCCCTAACCTTAAAAGTCGAACTAGGATTTTTTTTAATCTTAGAAAAGATGGAGAATAAGAATTCAAGTGCTTGATGATCAAGGCTGTGAACCTCCACTAACAGATGAGAATGTCATTTTAATTGAGACGGAGGGTGTTATTTTGGATTTTGATTGTATAAAAACTTATCTCATTTGTGATTATCAAAATCATGATAGGTAACACATAGAGACACATTAGTTGTATCTATCCATGTATATATATTCTCAAGAATAAGTTGGAGAACTCAGTCAACATCATTATTGAAATAATATATGCAACATCTAAGGTATGGGTGTTTTTTTGATGGACCACATATGGCCTACTTTAGATAAGCTTGAAAAAAATATCCAAGATATTGATAAAAGTTTCACGATAGAGTTTGATAACTCTAGTTGTAGGAACACCTATGATGAGTGCCAACTTTGTCCTCCTACCTCAGGAATACAAATAAAGAAAATGTGTTTGATTGGTTGGGTATGCACGTACATGCAAGGGGATCATGTCTCTATTAGGAGAACACATGGCATCATCGACAATTGGGTGTTTTAACATGTAGTTGAGTGTTTTAAGGTATGAAAATTGACTAGTATGAGAAGTTAGACATGTCAGGTGAGTTGGAGATTTATTTTGTTCCTTATTTTGTATTTTGAGGAAGCATGCATTATTTTCAATATTAAATTTATTTTATTAAGGAAGCGTGTATTATTGTGTTATCTCTTCTATTAATAAACAATATTATACTTGTACTTTATATATTTCTTTGTGACTCCACATACTCAACACACCTACATGTGATAGCCGATAAAATATATATGATTTTTAGGTTTGGAGTATAAGAAGGTTGTTAGATGGTGATGATTGAGATGTGAGCCTGAGTGCATATGTGTAATCCTATTTAGAAACACATATTGAAACGCTTGCATAAATTGTAGTTTCAAGTTGCAAATATATGTTGTACTAAGACATCTAACTTTGTATATATGTCAATTACAAACTTAGTTTGGTTCTTATGGGTAGGTTCATGCACTTATATGCTTCATATTTGTGGTTTTTCCTAAGGTTTGGGTTTCCAAAACTTGGGATGTTACGTAATCAGATCATCAAAAATAAGATTACACCTTGCATTTGCTCATGACATGATAATTAATGCTAATTTGAAACCTAAAAGCTAGCAACCCTAGGTAGATAGTCTCTTAGAGATTGAATCATACTTAAAATTCATTTTGGAATGTCGGATGATGTATAATTAGATTTAAGATAATGTAGTAAATATCATTTCTCCTCTATTATTTTGTTCCCGATGGTGTGAGTCATTGGGCATTAGGGTGACAATAGGAGTGATAGAAGATCCTAAGGTGTTAAGCTTCCTCTCTAAAGTGTGATACATGTATAGTGAGTCATATGGATACCACATTATTGGGTTGATGTGAGGCACTAAATACTACAATAATCCAGACATGTAGTGCACACATCTTTGGGGCAATACATATGATAGTTTATCCCAAGGTCTTATTATGTCTCTAGGTGTCATGGAACTAGGTGAGTTTATGTGTGTGTGGATAACTCAGTTGTGGATCTGGTTTTATCAACAAGGAGTACAATGGATTTTTAATAAACCATTTTAAATGTTGGACAAATTTAGATTCATTATATGTATGCATGTATATATAGAAACACTACCGCACAATAGAAGGCAGTGAGGTCCATGTGAAATAAGAATGAAGTGGAATCTATTTAGATAATATATATGATATCTAGATTATATAGAGATATGAGTATGGCTAGGTTAAGTGAATAACCTAGGATATGTATATCTGAGTATGGTGTGATTGTTTGGGTTTCACATTGAATAATTTAATTAATTTCAATTATAAATTACAGTCATGCAAGCCCTACCTAGATTGTCATCATGTAAGACTTAATTTCCTAATTATCTAGTAAGCACATAGGATATATAGGTGGTAGTTAAGGTAACTATATAGAGTTCATAACCACATCATACTCAATCTATTTACAGCGTAGGAGACTAGCATATGTACATATTTTTTGGTTAACTCTTCAGTGGAATGTCACCACTAGGTCGATATCAATTACCAACTACTTGAAGGAAGGGAACAGATTAATAAAAACCCCAACCTCCAAAATGAAACTCTATTAGAATAATGATATAATAGTCCCAATATAAACAACTCTTTAGTATTTGAGTGTATGTTACATTCGTAGAGTATAGTGAACCCAAGATTTGTTTTTATTGGATGTAAACATATAGTGCTCATGTGATGCAACTGTATATAAGACAGCTTTCAATCTAGGTATGGGGATGTAGCAATATCTAAGGAGATGTAAGTTATACTTGGCCTCCATAAAAGGTATGCTCATGCTAGAGTTAGTGATTCCCTACATTGGAATCTAGTTATTGCATCAAAAAATGAGATGGGTAAAATTAATGTTAAAGGTAGTATTCTTGTGGTTTATAAGTCATCTCTTGACTTATATATCTCTTAAATGCAGTGCTTGAGTTTGTTAAGTCGCCCCTAACTACAAGTGATGTAATATATGAAACCTTGATTTGTAGAAATATGTAGTTGTTTCTTGATTATTAGTAGTTACTAAATTATACATTCCATCTCAATTAATGTATGATGTAAGAGAGAGAAGACCTCACTTGAGCTAGGGTGTTTCTATTTGTGTGATGAGTCAGTCAAACACGTTTGACCTAATATAGATGTTTGTACTTGAAACCATATATGTAAGAACTAAGTTTGAATCATGACCCTAGTTTAAGTATCTTTAGGTAATAATTTACATGATCATATAATGGATTGTTCCATCTCAAATCTTATGGAAGTTAAATGAATCTAAGTTGTTAGTTTTGATGATAACTTCCATAATAGGATGAAATATGAATATTAACATATGAAGATTAATCATCATCAATAATGAAAATTGAACACATTACTAATTATAACCCACATTTGTGATGAATTAATATTTTTTTAGCAAATGATGATATCAGATAAAATCTTCACAATATATGGGTCAATAGTAAGATTTAGATTGGCATATTCACAAAAATTAGTGCATGAAATAGAATCCTATTTATAAGCATATTTTGTGAGTTTAACCCAACAAAAAGATGAAAAAATAATAATATAGGTGGGCCAATGCCTTTAGCCTTTCTAAGGTGGGGTGTATACCCTATGTTTTCTCTTTAGGCCCTAGTGATAGATCTCAAACTTGTGTTGGACTTTTTTGGTGTGGAATTATATCTTTTTGGGTATATGATTCAAGGTTGTATCTTGAAACCAAGGATTTGTGTAGATGAGAAGTGTACCTTTGAGCCCTGTGGGTACTTGGATAGGTGATAAAAATTTACGGGAAATATCAACTCCTAAGGATGAAAAGCATCAAAAAATGATAATGTGAAAAATCATTTTCAAAGGTGATGAATGTTATAACCTAGTTTCCATGTCATAAATACAAAACACTCATTCAGGTCTAGTTAAGCCTCTCTAGCTCAAAAATCTAACTTGACCATTTACAAATAGATGAACCCAAATGATATATAAACCCCTAAAATCATTCTGATTGGGTCCAAATTCAACTAAAAGGGCATATTTTAGAATCCATTCACAATGGAGGAATGAAATAAATTTAACAAAATGTGAGAATAACCTCATTCTTAGTAAGGATGTTGTTGAACCCAAAATGGATCTAAGATTATATTGGCAAAAAACTAGATCAAGTATGACAGTTCTATCAAACTGGGCTATGGGTGACCCTCCTTTATATTTTATGTTAAGAGGATTCAAATGGTCCACATGGCTTCATTTGTTTGTGGATAACTACTTCCATAGGGTGTAATAGAATCCCAGAGTTTTAGGAACCCTCTTATATGGATATAGAATCTTAAAATTAAAGTAATTGCATGGAAAATGGGTAGAAATGAAGACTATGTTTTTTAAGACTACCCTTAGGTTCTAGGTGGGTTGGGCGTAAGATAGAAGGATAAATGGAATTTTTTGGAACCTTTTGATTTGTGATTGTTATATGAAAGGAAGATGAAGCTACATTGAGGGTTGATCTAAATCCCCACCCCCCTCCTAGTTGTAGCAGTTGGAGGTCTAAAGACTCTTTCCTCTCTCTCTCTCTTGTATTCACCAATATGAAGATCCCGTTCTTGGGGTAATAATTTATGGATCATGGAGAATGAGTCTCAATCCATGTATTCCTCTCCACATTTTATATATCGATGTGGATGGTATTTGGTAGGATCATGTAATGCCTTTAATTATTCAATTTTGTATCAAGTTGACTTACTAGGTTACTGTGTAGTTGTGCACCAAGTTGGGCCTGAGAAATAATTATTGGGGTGCCATTCACCTTCCCCCATTCCTCATAGACATTCCACTTAGATTGGGTGTGGCTTCTCTAGTTTATACGTCTTTGATCAACCCTTTATGGGAAACCATCTTCATGGATGGCCATCATGTCAGTTGGAGTTGTTTCTAGGTGATGAGAGGGATTGAGCTTCCCTCTAGTTTGTGGGGAGGATACCTATACGTGTTGGTGATCCATTGTTATCAAAACAAGACAAAGGTTTGAGGACCCCCCACATGGGGTAAATGATCCTCTAGGTCTAAAAAGCTATGTCAAAGCAACTCACACTCGTGGTTTCAATGATATCAACTGGAGTTGGTGCATGATTACACCACTGGTGGGTGCAGTGGTTGTCCAACCCATATACATGTAGTTGGGTATATGAAGGGAGGAACATGTATAAAAAAGGGTTGGAAAGGTGCTTGGAGGTATGGGGTCATCCTGAGTGGCAGGTGTCTTGGGCCAACTCCTATGTGTCCTGGAAAACTCCTAAGTAGTTGGCTTAGATTTAGCAAGATTAGGCGCATACCCTAGTTTTCCCTTGCCCCCAGGCCAATGGTGGGGTCCTAGATCATGGATGGGCACACTCAACACCTAAGTGATGTGAATATCTTGGGCCTTCAAACATGCGATCAATGATGCAATTTAGTCATATTTGGCCATACCTTACAAAAATCCTGATAAATGAATGGTATGAAAAATTTCCAAAGATAATATATGACTTTCAATCATAGAATAGAGATCTACCCATAAGAACCCTTATTTGTACATTTTCTTCATGACTTGATTAGTATCATGGTTAAAGTATACTGCTATCATCTAGGTTAAGAAATTCAATAAATAATAATTTGTTGTGTCTATTATTTTTATTCTATTGGTTATTTTAGATCTAATGAAAAAGAAATTTTATCCCACAATATGATAATATTCTTTCATGTAGTAATTTCTCTTCTAGATTCTGATTAATAAGGACTTTAACCTAGAATATACATGTACTCATCATAATTCATAATTAGCTAATTCCATTTAGGTTATGCAATCATGGTATGAACCACAACAAAGATAAAGAACTCTAGAACTAAACTAACCTAACCTAGGGGCTTCTAATGTTACAAGGTCGCTGCCAAGGTGACCCCTTTTTGAATAGGGGCCCTTCTAGTAACTTAGTAACCCTAATATACTTTGAATGATAAGTGTGTGAAGCTAGATAACCCTTAGGTGAATCTAACCTAATCTAGGACTTCCTAAGTCATCTTGAGGCTACTAGGGTCATGACACAAGGATAGGGACCCTATTAATCGCCATGTGCTCTAGAAACCCAAGATTAGGGTTGAATCATATTGGCTATTTGATTTAACCCTAAAGATGACAATATTATGGTATAACCTGCTGCACTTCCCACTAAGGCTACACACTAGCCAACTAGAGGTGGCTAGATGCAACCCTAAGGAAGGAAACACGTGTGGATTTTTAGAAATTTATATTGACCCTAACCAAGTCTATCACAATACCAAATAGGTCACCCACAAGCACACAAGGTACTATTGTAGCATAGGTGAAGGGCAAGTGCAGGGGTCGATCCTCAGGGATAGAGGGGGCACTAGAGCTAGGCTAGCATTGGCTACGTTCCTATTGCGGAGATTAGGGTTGAAGGGTTTAAAAGGGGTTTGGTTGGTTGTTAAACTAGATGAACAAGAAAGAAAAGGCAATTATGAAATCTAGATTATCACAACTCTAAATTATCCTAAGAAAGCAAGTCTAATGAATTAGATTAAAAAACTAGCAGAGCAGAAGAAAAGGTTGAATACACCATACTAGTAGAGAAATTAGCAACTAAGAACTAGGTTAACCACAAGAAAGAGAGCAAAAACCTAAGTTAACACTAAAGAGAAAGCCTGAGAAATTAACTAGTTGGAACAAAGGCAACTACACTAGATTAGAATGAACAAGCTAAGAAAGAAAATTAGGTTATAAGCAATGAGATTAGGTAGGTGGGCTGCTTTGGGATGTGGTTTGATATTAGTTGGGGGGGGTCAATATAGTAAGCAATTTATCACAATTCTATCTAGATTACCAAACCAAACAACAAGGCAAGTGCTATTAGAATGTACCCTATACTACTAGTTGGAGAACGAGGGTTAGGTGTGATTCTAGTAGTAATTGTCAAATCTAGGTATCTAGGGAAAGTGGTATTAGGAAAATTGAGAGACAAGGGTAGAAATGGGAGTAGAGATGAGGGTTTTTTACCTCATGCCACTAGCCATCCAGCCTTTGGGAAGCTCTAGGCAATTGCACTAATCACACTTACACTGGCCACTTATATCTCACACTCACTTGAAGAAGGAGGGATGTGTATGTGGGAACAAAGGGGGATAGCTAGGGATCCACTAATTTGACCTAGGATCCATTCCTAAGATTGGCCACATACACTCCGATTCCTCCTAGAGGCTAAGTGTCATCAAACATCTTAAAGCAAGCAATCCATGTTATAAGCACAAACCACATGCAAAAAATAAAATAAAATGAGATAGAAGCAAGAAGCAATCATCATAGATAGAAATCATTTTCATTACAAGTTATTTTCCCCCAACATTGTATCAAAGTCACATTTTGACCCCAAACAACCCACAACTAGGGGCTTAGCTAGACATGATCAAGAAAATAGCAAAAGAAAGGGGAAGAGGGGGGTATAGCTCCATGACGCTTGAAGCAGAAGCCTCCTTCTTCACATCCTAGTAGCTTGGGGACGTTCTTCCTCCTCCAATGGTGCAGATGGGCATGAGAATATGGGGTATTATGGAAGAAAATCTAGAAAATAGCTTTCCAAGGTGGAAATCAGGTGGAAATGGTGGATGGGGAGCATAAATGCAAGGTGAAGTGTAATGAATGCTCAAGGGGTGAGTAGGGTGGAGTAGCAGCAGCCAGGGGGTCTAACCTTTGTGCCCCATCCTCCACCTATGTATATATAGGTGGTGGGGAAGTACTAGTGTAAGTGGGGGTAGTTTAGGAAAAATAGTGTGAAAAATGGGTAGGGTAGGTTGGTTACCACAGTCGTATTGGTGTACCACGGTCATGGTGGGGGTAGGGGGAAACGGTCATGGGGAAATGGCCATGATCAAGGTGTGAAAGGAGGGTGAAAATGCCAAGTATAGGTGGCGGCCATGACCGTGGTGGGATGCCACGGTCGTGTTGGGTAAGTGGCACCACGACCGTTTTGGAGGAGGAAGTCTTGATCGTGGGGGGCAACACATGTGTTTTCTCTTCTGTTGGCCATGACCGTGGTAAGTGGACACGATCGTGGTGTCTTCAATGGACCATGGCCGTGGCTGATGGACACGACCGTGGTGAGTTTGGTGCAGCAACCTAACATCTTTGTTGATTCTACTCAATAATTTACACAACCTGTGGCAATGGGGCCTCGACCGTGTTGTGATCTCCAATGGCTGAGTGAACTTCAATTCACATCATCCATGGACTTCTTTGGTTGATGACGAATCTTGGCCATTAGGGGTAGGTTGAGGTAGCTTTGGGGCCTTCTTTGAACCCCTCCATGAGTGGAGGAATCCTAGAACTCCTTCCTTCTCTCTCACCCATCCAAATCATGGTCCAAGTACCTAAAAATAGTGCAAAGAACGTCCATAAGTGCATTTGATAGTAATACTCATATTGAGGGATTTAACTTGCATTCTATTGTGTTTGGATGTGAATAAAGTACAAAATGGCACAAGATGGATTCCTAAAATAGGGCTGCATCACCACCCCAAACTTAAAACATAATTGTCCCCAAGTATGCTCCAACTCAATCTCTCTTTTCAGTTTTCCTTCATCAACAAGAATGACAAATGAATAGCAACAAAAAATTATTGACTACATGGTCTTGGAAGTGACTAAGTGCATGTGTTCCACCTCTCTCCTCTCCTCTTTGACATACCAATCATGAAATGAGCACTGAGCATACAAACTTCAAATATAAAACATAGAATACACAAGCTGTCCATATGTCCTTCATATCATTATGGGTAAACAGTTTCATGTTGGTGTTAATCAAAGATGACTAGGAGTATTGTTTCGCTTTCATGCATTCAATATTATGCCTCAAACCACACTAAATGACCCACATGGCTGTGGAAAAGGGTAAAGTGAGCTAGATTTGATGTTTTCTAGCTCATTGGGTATGAAAATAGAAGAAAGGGTTGTAGAAAGGTTTTTGGAATGCTATTACATAGAGCACTCATCTTTTCTTTATTTGAATGCTCTTAAATAGGAGCATCCTTTTATTTTCTTTTTGATTTTTTTATTTTCTTTGCCCTTGGGTAGATTGGGCATATGGTGGAAAGAGTGAAGCAAGACGATAAAGATATGACAACCCCAAACTTTTGGAGGTGGCCAAGGCTGATTATGTGCACATGGGCATCCTTTCATTAGCAGCAGCTAGGGGTTCTAACCTTCGTGCCCCACCCACCACCTATGTATATATAGGTGGTGGGGAAGAACTAGGGTAAGTGGGGGTATTTTAGGAAAAACAGTGTGAAAAATGGGTAGGGTAGGTTGGTTACCACAGCCGTGTTGGTGTACCACGACCGTGGTGGGGGTAGGGGAAATGGTCATGGGGGAGAGGCCACGGTCAAGGTGTGAAAGGAGGGTGAAAAGGACAAGTATAGGAGGTGACCACGGCCGTGGTGGGATGCCGCGGTCGTGTTAGGTAAGTGGAACCACGACCATTTTGGAGGAGGAAGTCTTGATTGTGGGGGGAAGCATGGACATTTTCTCTTCTACTGGCCACAACAATGGTAAGTGGCCACAATCGTGGTGTCTTCAATGGACCACTACTGTGGCTGATGGACATGACCGTGGTGAGTTTGGTGCAGCAACCTGACATCTTTGTTGATTCTACTCAATAATTGACACAACTCATGGCCACGGGGCCACGACCGTGTTTTGATCTCCAGTGACTGAATGAACTTCAATTCACATCATCCATGGACTTCTTTGCTTGATGACAAATCTTGGCCATTAGGGGTAGGTTGAGGGAGCTTAGGGGCCTTCTTTGGACCCCACCATGAGTGGAGGAATCCTAGAACTCCTTCATTCTCTATCACCCATCCAAAGCATAGGTCCAAGTACCTAAAAATAGTGCAAAGAACGTCCATAAGTGTATTTGATAGTAATACTCATATTGAGGGGTTTAACTTGCATTCTATTGTGTTTAGATGTGAATAAAGTACAAAATGGCACAAGATGGAGTCCTAAAATAGGGCTGCATCACCACCCCAAACTTAAAACATACTAGTCCCCAAGTATGCTCCAACTCAATCTCTCTTTTCAATTTTCCTTCATCAACAAGAATGACAAATGCATAGCAACAAAAAATTATTGAATACATGGTCTTGGAAGTGACTAAGTGCATGTGTTCCACCTCTCTCCTCTCCTCTTTCACATACCAATCATGAAATGAGCACTGATCATACAAACTTTAAATATAAAGCATAGAATACACAAGATGTCCATATGTCCTTCATATCATTATGGGTAAACCGCTTCATGTTGGTGTTAATCAAAGATGACTAGGAGTATTGTTTCACTTTCATGCATTCAATCTTATGCCTCGAACCACACTAAATGACCCACGTGGCTATGGAAAAGGGTAAAGTTAGCTAGATTTGATGTTTTCTAGCTCAATGGGTATGAAAATAGAAGAAAGGGTTGCAGGAAGGTTTTTGGAGTGCTATTACTTAGAACACTCATCTTTCCTTTATTTGAATGATCTTAAACAGTAACATCCTTTTATTTTCTTTTTGATCTATTTTTCTTTTCTTTTCTTTTCCCTTGGTGTAGATAGGGCATATGGTGGATAGAGTGAAGCAGGGAGATAAAGATATGGCCACCCCAAACTTTTGGAGGCGGCCAAGCCTGATTATGTGCCCTAGGGCATCCTTTCATGAGGCCGAGAGGTATGAAGATGGTGAAAGAATAGTTGTAACATACTAAATTTTGGACATTTTATCCTTTAATCCTCTTTCCCATCTTTTCCTTTCATTTCTATCCTCTTTGGCCTTTCTGTTTAATTTGTAGATATTATGATGGTTTAATGAACATTTGTTCACCTTTTATTCCAATATTTGGGTTTATGCACAAATACCTCAGTAAAAGTTTAGAAATGGGCTTACTATGTAAAATGTCCACTTAAGTGATAAAAAGAATAAATAAATTCGTGTTAGAACTTTCTAGTATCTTTTAGAATATGTAAAAGGAGATAATTCTCAAAATATGCATAAAGGAAATAATAAATGTGGTAATTGGAAATAATATGGAATATAATGGATGAAAGGAGACAATGAGGAATATATTGTCCCAAAAATCATATGTGGAAACCCATGAAGATAATTTGGATGTCAATTTCATTTTCTTGACTTAAAAGAAACTTAAGGGCCAAGTATCATTTAATTTTGAAGATAAATATATATATTAATGTCCTTATCAAAAGAAAATAGGAAATAGGCCAATAAAGTGAAATAAAATACTTAATGCCCTCAAAATAGAAAACTAACTCAAAATTCATATTCTAAACATAAAAATAAGCCTTTGGGTAATTTGCAACTAATTTGGATAATGTTTGAATAATGAGTAAAATAGGAGAGAGAAAGTGTGTAGAATCTTCTATTTATTTAATAAATAAATAAATAATCTCAACTTGTGAAAATAATGACAAAATCATGTTCTAACCCCTTAGGAAGACTTATGGATGAAGTTACACAAATTTTAAGTAATATTATCACCCCTTTTGAAGGAGGAAAAAGAAAATGACGTTTTAATTATTTAACCTATTAAAATTCTCCAAAAGGCAAAACTAATTCTATATTTGGATTCTACACGTCAAAATCAATTAGAATATAAATTTTGGTTAATTTTATATGTCGTTTGGGCCTCCAAAAGAGGAGAGAGAAAACATTAAATCATTTGAACGCAATTTTATTAGGAATAGAATTTTGGGCTGGGCCTCCACCCGTGGGATCGGACGACCGGGATCCATCAGTGGACCTGCGTCCACGGGATCAGATGACTCCCAGCCGTCTCCTACCTTGGATCGACTGGAACAGGTTGTTGTACTTTTCAAAAATTTGAATTCAATTATCTCGAGATACACTCGATGAAATCTTGAAGTTTTTGGTTCCTCAGGCTCCTCTCGCAAATCTGCACAAGTTTATCATAATATTTTCATGTTTTTACGAAGATTCAAGAAAGCCCCAATTGGGACGCAAGTTCTCTCTCACCCCACCTATGCAAACCCTAGTTTAGATCCCCTCATATATATATATACCTCTACCCATGGCTTTGCGGGAGCTCTTGAAACTCTTGAAACCTTTCAATTTCAAGTTTGATCAGCGTTTGGCCCTCCAGTGAGCACCCGAAGCCGCCAGGCTTATGGCGCTTCCCTCTCTCTCACCTCTTCATCTCCATTCAATTACAAGGTACCAACATATTCCTCTCATCTTCCTCTTTCTTTTGAGTACTTAATCTTTGAGTTCCGTTGATAATCGTGTTTTTGCCCAATTTTAGCTGAACCTCGACTGAGCAGCTTTGTCGGCTATCAGGATGGGTTATGGGGAAGATGACCCCATTTCATTTTACATTTTTACCCCTTTGTTCCCTCTTTGTCTGTCTCTAACTCGCACGCGGGGGGTTTTGGTCCTTTTGCTTCTTCTTTTTTTTGGCTTTGACCGACCCTTGACCAGCGCCAGTGGCCTACCAGCGAGCCTTGACTGGCTGACATGGCCACATGTGATTGGGCCATGTCAGTGGGCCCGCTCCTCTCCCCTCTCTCCCTCGGTCCCTCTGGTTTTGAACGCCTACGTGGCATCATCTCATTCGTTAGTTTAGAAAAATCATATCTTTTGATTTGTTGGTCGAAAAATAAAAATAAAATATGTTTTGGATTTAGAAAAAAGTAAGCTATCTAATAAAAATAACTTTGATGCTTGATTTTGAGGTTTTCACAAAAGTGTTTTTGAGGATGATTTAATTAACTAAAAATTACCAAAAAAATAACCCTAAAAGTCAATATCATCAAAATACATAATATTATATGTTATTTTGATCAGGAGAATGTAACTAAGACACCAGTGATGGTTTTAGAGTCTAATTTTATCATTTGTGAAAAACGTTGATAGTTTTGGGGTTTTGGATCTTTAATGAATAAACATAGTATTAATACATGATCATGGTTATCATATTAAGGAAAATGGATCTGATCTCATGTAAAGATTATGAAAAGTGGTTCTAGTACTCTAAAGATTAAAGGTATGTGCATCTTAAACCTAAGTTGGGAATATTTGTGCCTTGACCTAAATCTCTTTGATGAGGCTTTATTTGAACAATATATCATATATTCATGACTCTTTTGCTATACTTGCCTCATAATCAGTTTGGAATATTGTTCTTGGGTCTTGGTACCCCACTGCCATGTTCTACATATGAGATTCTATTACTTGCCATAGTTTCTAGCATGTTGATTTTATTAGACTAATTAACTAGTGTAGTGGTACTTGTATGTACAACCACCCATAGTTGAGGAATGTGTTATTTCTCCCCTAGGGAACGTGTTACTCTACCCCCCACACAAAATGTGTGTAGGTGACTGGGAATGTCTTATTCTCCCCTCACCCTTTGGTTGAAGGTTCGGTAGGTGCCTCAACCCTACTTAGTTAAGATGGTTAATATTAATCATACATGCAATCCTTTTGTGATATGTTGTTTATGGCAAGCATCTATTAAAAGCTTCTTTTATATATATACAACCTCATTCTCTTGATTGTCTTCATCTTATGATGAACCCTAGCCTGTTTTACATGTTTTTCTTATCTTGTTATCCTAGAATAGTTTTGTGACACATACTTGTTTTTCCTTTCCCTCTTGCTGGGTGCCTTCCCAACCACCCAGGTGATGCATAAGGTGATGGATGACATGAAGGGTTAGCTTTGGCTTGGACCTAGTCGATGGAGTTGTTGCTATGGAGACAAAAGTGGAGTAGTCTAGACTTACCTCTATCTAGATCCTAAATGTTGTATCTTGATGTAACCCTAAAAGGGAGATTTTTGATGTATTTTTGTAAAATCTTTTATGAAATTGAATATAGTCAGAAATTTTTATTCCGCTGCTTTCCAATGTGTTTTGTTTACCAAATTTAGTAGAGGGTGGTGATCTCATACTCTTTACAACTTGGTATCAGAGCCCATGGTAGTCGGAATCTGGCTATTTCAATTTTGTCTCCCTAGTTAGAACCCTAGATTTGCATAGTTTCCCTTAAGTTACATGTTTGCCCTAGATTTGATATATGTTGATGTAAGGTTGACTTAGGAACCAATAGTTCAACATTAGAACCTTGATGAATAAAACCCTAATATACTCATGACTAAAATAAGCATAATTTGATGTTGTTTAGGTTTTGCCTTTAGGAAACTATTAGGGCATGAAATTGAAGCAAAGGCGTCTAGAAAGGATTAGGGTTTCGGGGGCTGGCAATATTTTCCTCCGCGCCACTAGCTTGGTTTACGAGGACTCCCGTGCCTACATGATACTGGCCTGGCCCCAGCTAATACGAATTGCCCAAAATAGTTTGCTTTTAGGCAATAGTGACCTTAGACTTCTATCTTGTATATCTTTTGGAACCCTAATTTTCATGTGTATGATGACTTGTTTGAGGATGGATACCAAGATAGTTTCCTTATGTCCCTTAGAACCACATGCTTGGATAAGTTTATCCTTAGAACCTAGACCTTAGAGTTTGGGTGTTTTGGAAGAGATCAGAGTGCACAGTGGAAGTGTGATGGATCTTGTACATGGTGCAGTAGACTCATCCTTTAACCCTAGTTAGTTTGGCTTGATAGGTCAAACCCTTTAAGGGGTGGAGTATAGTAGTTAGTTTGACGTTTGAGTGGTTAGATTTCGTGGATGAAATCCTCTTTAGGGAGATGGAACCCCATGATATCTTGAAGTCTATCTAATCTATCGTTAGAAACCCTTACCCCATACTTAGGAGGTTGTCGTGCTTGAATCCTTAATGTTTTTCAAACAAGTAATAGTGGTAACCTAACATGTTTGTTTATATGTAATGAACATATAATGATTTTCTGAGGAATAATTCACATGTTCAAACCCTAATGGAGACACAAAGCATATAATGTGAATATCAATGCTAATTGTCAATATGTAAGTTGTTGATCATGTCATGCACCTATAAACCCTAATGATATGAAAGATAATTGTAACCTAATGCATGCTAAGGATGGATAAGTGAAAATAATGGTCATGTCGACCTAAACCCTAAGTTGTAATCATCTAACCTTAATATATACATCCTTAATACCTTTAATGAAACATTAATGATGTTAAGTTCTACAATAAATTAACATACCTTGATACACATAAATGATATATATATATATATATATAATCATCTAATCACATATTAATTAAGTCATGAATACCTTGTTATCTAATACACATGTGGTTAGTCACTTAATGTGAATCAATTCATTGATATATAATATGTCTCACCTTGATCATTAAAACACATGTAATGGTTTCAATATGAGTATGAAGTAATTGGATTCACTTAAATGTGCAAAATCAATAATATAAATGAATAAATATGAGAGATGATTAATGATGACATTAATGTGAGAAATAAAGATAATGTGGCAATAATATAATGTTCAATGTAAATATATGTAATTGATGTGACTTAATTTGGATTAATTATAGACTTAATGACAAATTGAATATTCCATGTGAAATAATTTGTTATAACTTAATAAAGTGATAATATGAGGATAATGAAGTGTAAATCTAAGTTATTAATGATCAAATGTATTGAGATAATTGAGTAACCTCTAATTGTGCATAATAATGAAATATAACCCTTTTGGCAATAAAGTGAAAATAACATGACATAATTAATATAATGGTGATGATGTGATATCATAAAAAGTATAATGTTAATGAGCTAAAAATGTATACAATGTTAAATCTCCTAAAAAGAATATCTTAATAATGAAACCCTAGGTGGTCCTTGAGAACCTGACCTAGGAGAAGTTGCTTGTGAAGTTTTTGAACTCTTAAGTTAAGTAGTTGATGTATAAGTTTTGGTGGAAGTTTTATGGTTGGAGGAACAACCTGATGTTTAGTGATGCGAGGTTGCACACTCACCCTTTGCTAATTGCTAGTGATTTTGGGGATAAAATCCTCTTTAAGGAGTGGAGTGCTGTAAAGAATTTTGGACAATTTATCCTTTAATCATCTTTCCCATCTTTTCTTTTCATTTCTATCCTATTTGGCCTTTCTGTTTAATTTGTGGATATTATGATGGTTTAATGAACATTTGTTCACCTTTTATTCCAATATTTGGGTTTATGCACAAATACCTCAGTAAAAGTTTAGAAATGGGCTTAATATGTAAAATGTCCAATTAAGTGATAAAAAGAATAAATAAATTCTTGTTAGAACTTTCTAGTATCTTTTAGAATATGTAAAAGGAGATAATTCTCGAAATATGCATAAAGGAAATAATAAATGTGGTAATTGGAAATAATATGGAATATAATGAATAAAAGGAGATAATGAGGAATATATTGTCCCAAAAATCATATGTGGAAACCCATGAAGATAATTTGGATGTCAATTTCGTTTTCTTGACTTAAAAGAAACTTAAGGGCCAAGTATCATTTAATTTCGAAGATAAATGTATATATTAATGTCCTTATCAAAAGAAAACAGGAAATAGACCAATAAAGTGAAATAAAATACTTAATGCCCTCAAAATAGAAAACTAACTCGAAATTCATATTCTAAACATAAAAATAAGCCTTTGGGTAATTTGCAACTAATTTAGACAATGTTTGAATAATGAGTAAAATAGGAGAGAGAAAGTGTATAGAATCTTCTATTTATTTAATAAATAAATAAATAATCTCAACTTGTGAAATAATGATAAAATCATGTTCTAACCCCTTAGGAAGACTTATGGATGAAGTTACACAACTTTTAAGTAATATTATCACCCCTTTTGAAGGAGGAAAGAGAAAATGATGTTTTAATTATTTAACCTATTAAAATTCCCCAAAAGGCAAAACTAATTCTATATTTGGATTCTACACATCAAAATCAGTCAAAATATAAATTTTGGTTAATTTTTTATGTCGTTTGGGCCTCCAAAAGAGGAGATAGAAAAACATTAAATCATTTGAACAAAATTTTATTAGGAATAGAATTTTGGGCTGGGCCTCCACCCGTGGGATTAGACGGTCGGGATCCATCAGTGGACCCGCGTCCATGGGATCGGATGACTCCCAGCTGTCTCCTACCTTAGATCAGCTAGAATAGGTTGTTCTACTTTCCAAAAATTTGAATTCAATTATCTCGAGATATACTCGATGAAATCTCGAAGTTTTTGGTTCCTCAGACTCCTCTCGCAAATCCGCATAAGTTTATCATAATATTTTCATGTTTTGATGAAGATTTGGGAAAGCCCCAATTGGGTCACAAGTTTTCTCTAACCCCACCTATGCAAACCCTAGTTTAGATCCCCTCATATATATATACCTCTACCCATGGCTTCGCGGGAGCTCTTGAAACTCTTGAAACCTTTCAATTTCAAGTTTGATCAACATTTGGCCCTCCAATGAGCACCCGAAGCCACCACGCTTGCGGCGCTTCCCTCTCTCACCTCTTCATCTCTGTTCAATTACAAGGTACTAACAAATTCCTCTCGTCTTCCTCTTTCTTTTGAGTACTTAATCTTCGAGTTCCGTTGATAATCGTGTTTTTGCCCAATTTTTGCTGAACCTCGACTGAGCAGCTTTGTCGTCTATCGGGATGGGTGATGGGGAAGATGAACCCATTTCATTTTACATTTTTACCCCTATGTTCCCTCTTTGTCTGTCTCTTACTCACGCATGGGGTTTTTTTGGTCCTTTTGCTTCTTTTGTTTGGATTTGACCGACCCTTGACCAACGCAAGTGGCCTACCAGCGAGTCTTGACCGACCGACATGGAAACACGTGATTGGGCCATGTCAGTCGGCCCGCTCCTCTCCCCTCTCTCCCTCGCTCCCTCTGGTTTTGAATGCCTACGTGGCATCATCTCATTCGTTAGTTTAGAAAAATCAAATCTTTTGATTCGTTGGTCGAAAAATAAAAATAAAATATGTTTTGGATTTAGAAAATGTAAGCTATCTAATAAAAATAACTTTGATGCTTGATTTTGAGGTTTTCACAAAAGTGTTTTTGAGGATGATTTAATTAACTAAAAATCACCAAAAATAACCCTAAAAGTCAATAATATCAAAATACATAATATTATATGTTATTTTGATCAGGAGAACGTGACTAAGACATCAATGATGGTTTTAGAGTCTAATTCGATCATTTGTGGAAAAAGTTGATAGTTTTGGGGTTTTGGATCTTTAATGAATAAACATAGTATTAATACATGATCATGGTTATCATATTAGGGAAAATGGATCTAATCTTGTGTAAAGATTATGAAAAGTGGTTCTAGGACTCTAAAGATTAAAGGTATGTGCATATTACACCTAAGTTAGGAATATTTGTGCCTTGACCTAAATCTCTTTGATGAGGCTTTATTTGAACCATATATCCTATATTCATGACTCTTTTGCCATACTTGCCTCATAATCAGTTTGGAATATTGTTCTTGGGTCTTGGTACCCCACTGCCATGTTCTACATATGAGATTCTATTACTTGCCATAGTTTCTAGCATGTTGATTTTATTAGACTAATTAACTAGTGTAGTGGTACTTGTATGTACAACCACCCATAGTTGGGGAATGTGTTATTTCTCCCATGGGGAACATGTTACTCTCCCCCCCACACAAAATGTGTGTAGGTGACTGGGAATGTCTTATTCTCCCCTCACCCTTTGGTTGAAGGTCCGGTAGGTGCCTCAACAACTACTTTGTTAAGATAGTCAATATTAATCATACATGCAATCCTTTTGTGATATGTAGTTTATGGCAAGCATCTATTGAAAGATTCTTTTATATATATACAGCCTCATTCTCTTGATTGTCTTCATCTTATGATGAACCCTAGCCCATTTTACATGTTTTGCTTATCTTGTTATCCTAGAATAGTTTTGTGACACATACTGTAACGACCCCGCCTCCCGGTAACCCCCAATTAAGGGAGACCAAGAGGTCAGAGCCATTATCCCAATTAATAGGATCATTGGTTTGACAAATAATCAATAACAATTATCAAATTCTACCAACTAAACTGAAAGGTTGTAATAAAATAAAACTTTGCATACCTTTTTCAAAAATTTGGATATCTACTTCTATCCACATCTGGAGTCTATTCTAACTAATCCTCCTTTGTACTTCAACTCTTATTTTATTCCACATATGCCACTTTAATGTTTTTCCTTTTCAAACTTGTACCTAAAATGCCAACAAACAAAACGTCGGTCAACATAATTGAATATGTCGATATGTGGGGACAACCAAAATTTTGCAAATATGGCTAACAATCTAATTATCACAATCAAGTAATTAACATGCCAATTTACGTTTTCAATGTTTCATTCTCCACCACTTTTGCCCTAACCCTGGTATACCCCCTCTAGGGTTTCCTTTTTTGCCATTGACTTAAGACCACCTTCTCAATCCTGAGCTTGGTGCCTGGGGTCACCCTTCATGGTGTCCTTTAGTCATGCAATATCATAGGCCACCTTCTCAATCCCGAGCTTGGTGCTTGGGGTCACCTCTCATGGTTCCCATTAGTCTTCCCTCCTGGGCTTGACCTTTTCGCATCATCCATCGGGGTGGCATGTAGGTGAGAGAATACACACTTCTATTATAATTGTGATAATCATAGTGACTTTATAATTTGCAAGTATGAACATCCAACTGATAAGTTGCATTCAATGCGATGAATCATCTGAGAAACTCTTCGGGAAACTAATGCGATTAACCATAATTAACCACATACCTGTCAAGCTGACTTGAATGTAGAAACAATTCAACCAATCAAGAAACCAAGCAAGCACACCCAAGTTGATCCTGAAATAGGCATCGAATTCCTATCATTGATCATGCCATCAAGATCTATTAAACCTAGCTCGCTTCCTACGGTTTCTAGTCCACTTTTAGGGTTTCCATTGCAATTAGGGTTTCACTTCATTTTTACTATTTTAAACCCTAATCTTTATACAATTACTCACAAACCCTAATTATCTCATCTATTCTTCACAAAAGCTATTAAGGTTACCTTTTAACAACATATAACCTTAATTTCAGATCAAAGGAACAATTATCCATCAGTTAAGTCCATTAAACCTCTTTTACATTAAAACTACCAGTTTTATCCTTTTAATTCATCACAAGATCATTGGGCCTAATTATCATCTTTGTTTCCTTTCGGATTAACAACTCATAGTACATTATGATCTAATTCACATATGAACTCTATTTATCATTAATTCCACCTTTATCCATTAGAAAACCCTAATTACTATATTAAAGGTATTTATCCACAATTAGGAACCTTTATACTCAAAATAGCTTTGAACCATCATATCTCATCCTTATTCATGAATTTGAACAATTAAAGCCATTAAGAGTCACAATTACCATCATTAGGGTTTCAAGGCCCATTAAAGCATATTTATGCACATGAAATTCTAAATTAAACCAATTACGTGCAAAGTCCATCCTTTTTGTTCTTAATGTACCTTTTTACCATTAACAGGTTAATATCAACTTTAATCATCCATTAAACCCTACAAAATACATTAATCATCTCAAAATAGGATTTCTTAATCATTAATACATTAAAGTTGATAACTTCCATTACTTTTCGAATTTCAAGAGGAAATAGCTTCTAAATATATTTTTAATGGATTCCCCTCATTTTTCTAAGAAACTTTCATATTTTATGCGCATTCATCCGAGCTACGAATAAGGAGATACGGTTTTTGCAAATTAAACTTACTTGGACCAATCGATGAGCGCCACATCACCTCCTTGCATGCAACGTAGCCGATTAGGAAAACATAACACAAAGACATTTCTACCCTCAGTAAGTTGATTGGTGCTTCAGCCCGCGGAGAGGCAAAACGGTCCAACGCACATTGATTGTCTTCCTCGTCGCGAACCCTAGGCTACCGTCGACCGTAGATGCTGGGGTGGGGGGGGTTCTCCTCCCACCTGCAAGGCCCGAGGGGCACCGCCGACTAGTGCCCTACCTCCACCACCCTCCATCGTTCCTGGGGCACCGCCCAACTCATGGCATAGGTGGCTGGTTCATGAGAAACCAACCTACAACATTCCGCCAATTTACAGCCATCCGGTGGCTGTTGCGCAAGTTCTAGAGCACGGGGAAGATGGCATCATTCGTATGTAGTGTCGTGGGAGCATGGGGCTTCCGTCACACTCCAGTCCAGGGCTCCTCATTGCCCTGGGGTCACACTACCCCCATAGTTAGGATTTGAATGAAAATGATGAAGAAGGAGATGGGGAATAGAGTGGGAGACATGGGATCTCTCTTGAACTTGAACCATGGCTCTACCCTTTATATAGGGGTGGGTATCCTAGGTTGGCTTATTCATGAATTAACAAGGCCCTCTCCCAATAGGAGTCATATTCCTTCAAGGATAAGTAATATTCTCTCTCCTATTTATCTTCTTAATATTCCTTATTTCATGGATAATTAGAAATACGAAAATCCTCTCACTTATTCTCTTTGTACTTGCCCTTTAATCCATTGGCACATAATTTCTATTTTCTTTTAGTAGAAAATACCTCCTTTTTAACAATGCCACCAAATTCATTAATTATGCATCACATTATCCTCTTATTTTGTATTATTGGTATTTTCTCTTTATTATTCTACATTGGGGCTCCTTGGACCCCAAGAAACTCTAGTATTTCGAAATCCTTTTTAGTGGACACTCATTATCCTTCTAGATGCATCAATGTCCATTATTTCTCATTATCCTGTTTATTTCTTTATTAAAATATCTCTTTTCAAGGATTTCTCTTTATATTTCTTTTTTATTTTCCTCATTGTCATTCCTTTTAACATTATTAATCCTTTGGATACGAAAATCCACCAAGGATAACTCAATTATACCTCTTTCCACCTATTTTCCACATTTTATCATTGTTTTCAATTTCTTTCTTAATAATGAAATATTTAATTGATCTTTTCTTTTCTTGTTGCATTATCTTTGAAACTTTGGACTCCTTGGAACCCAAGGAACCCAAGAGGCACGAAATCCAACCTTGGTTTATATTCTTTTTCCTTCTAGAGGTTTCTACATCTTCCTTTTCTCCATTTCTTATTAATAATGGAGTTTCTTTTGTCTTATCCTTGTTATTGGGCCCAATCGCCAACAAAGCCCACAAAACAACCAACAAGGCTATTGTAAACGAAATCCTTTTATTCAAAACAAATTATATCATTATTTGTTCAAATATCTTTAATAGGAAAAATTACATTTCTCACCAAAAGAACCCAAAAATTGGGGTTGTAACATCCTTCCCCTCTTATAGGAATTTTGCCCACAAAATTCCATCAAGCAAACAAATAAACAAGATATGTAACATCCCTGACCTGGGTTATGCTTTAACCCTAGATGTTTTGTTTAATAAAGATAATTATATGCTTGATTTTATCTTTTGAAAAGTAATTAAGGATCGAGAGGAACTTATGTTTCAATTTTAGTCCTTTTGAATAATGTTGAAAACAATGGTTTGCCTGTTTTGGACTAATGTGCAAATTACCCAAGTTGAAGGGTTAAATTGAAAATGTTACATGATAAAATGTTACTCAAGTGTTGAAGAATCATAAGAATGAGAATGATGCAGAGTTATGGCTTGTGGCAGCCTGAGCACCAAGAAAGAGCTTATTGAGCAATGATTGTGCATTAAAACCTAGTTTTGGTGTAATGTGCAATTTATCCAAAACCTAGGGTTCAATATGCAAAATACCACTTCTAGAGAGTCCCTAATGTTTCTTGGTATCAATTAAAGACAAGAGAATCAGAGGGGTGTGTCATTTGAATCTCTTTAGAGGAGAGAGAATCTTGATATTAAAATAATCAAGATTTAATGCAAAAATAAATATGTTAATGGAAGTGACCTTAAAAAAAATGATATGGTTGGATTTGTATAAGTATGGACGTCCTTGTTCCTTGCAAAGGAAACAAAATATCTAAAGTGAGTGGAGAGCCCACTCACATTAGTTAAAGAAAAAGTAATATCCACTCAATTTTGGATATTATTATTATATTGATTAAGGTGCTTAATTTGTTTTCTTTAATTCATGGATAAATAAGAGGATTTTTTAAGGAGAGGATGATGGCTTCGTATGCAAGGAAGTGAGGGGGATAAGTGGCACCAATTTTGGGAATTAAAGGATTTTTATAACACTTTCTCTCTCATGAAATTCCTTTACATATATTTCATTTTCCACCCATATGAAAGACTCTTTTCGACCATTCTTTCTTTCCTTGCTTTGTCCGTGCACAAGGGAGATTAGGAGAAACAGGAGGACATGCCCCAACCTGTAGGTAAGCTCCATAGTCATCTTCAACCTTGATTTCATGGTGGAAATCGAAATTCAATGCTTATTTTCTTCTTTTCTCCATTCAATCTTCAACTTTAGCCAATCCTTTCACTCAAAGACTTGAGAACGGACCTTGGACAGTTAAGAGAGATTCATCCACCATTAAGGACATGAAGCTTGAAGCTTGGATTCAACTTTGAAGGTGGGTTATATAACTTGAACCCTTAAACATCATTATTGATTTCATACCTTCATCATATGTTGATTCCTTTTTCTTTCCTGAATTTCCTTTTGATTGATTGTTGAAATCACCATAATGATCATAGAAATTTTCGAAGGTTTGTAGCTTGAAGATGATGATGTCATCTTAGCACACACCTCAACAAAAATCATGAGCAAACGGTTTCACTTTTGGTGACTAAACGGTCTCAGGACCGTTTGAGGTCAAACGGTCTCAAGACCGATTGAGACCAAATGGTCTCAAGACCGTTTGGGGTATATTGCTGATGTGGATGATGAATATCCAATGGTTCTTATCAATTTAATTATAAAGGGTTCAAGAATGGGTGATCCATTGATTATAAACCCTAATTGGAAAGAATGGATGAAACCCTAAATCGATTGAGCCGATTTTTAAGTTGAATGGCTCAAACGGTCTCAAGACCGTTTGAGGTCAAACGGTCTCAAGACCATTTGAGGTCAAGTGGAATCATGAATGGATGGAGATCCAAGTGTTGTAGTTTGATGTACTTTCAATGGTCTCAATGTTGGATGGTCCAATGAGTACAAACCCTAAAATCAATTGATTGATTGAAGGAAACCCCAGATGACCCTTTCGGTTTCAAGGTGGTTTAGACCAAATGGTCTTGAGACCGTTTGGAATCAAATGGTCTTCAGACCATTTGGAGGGTAAACGGTCTCAAACCGTTTAATGTTGAATCGATTTCAATGATGAGTTGCTCATTCGGTTTCAAAACGTTTGGGGTTAATTATATTTAATTCAATCGGTCTCAAACCGTTTAGGGACTTTGAGATCAAGACCATTCGATGGTCTAACGGTCTTAAGACCGATTGATGGTTTTGGGACCAAGACCTTTTAAGGTCTAACGGTCTTCAAGACCGTTTGAAGGTCAAAGTACTTCAAGATCGTTTAAGGGTCTAATACCTCAAGACCGTTTGAAGGTCTAATTGATTCAAACCATGTAAGTACAATTAACCCCATGATTGTTGATGATGTTTATCAAAGATAATTACAATGGTTGTACCTTTAAGGTACTTAAGTTATTAGTACCTTTTGAGTGGTTAACCTTTGATGCTTATGAAAAGAAGTAACTCAATACACTATGGTAACCATAGATGTATGTACTTGAATGAAGGGTTGACCTAATATGATCAAGCTTGAAGTAATCAACATCCTAGAGAGGATGAGAGAGAGAGAGGAATTCATACATGTATAATAATCATGTAGTGGTTAAGCCTCACCACTCTCAACATGAATATAATATGTAATTAGGGTATGACCCTTGATAAAGAGATCATGAAACCCTAATTGAGAAGGTTGATGAACCCTAACCCTAATTTAGTGGAAAGTTATAAGGAACCTTAATTCAGGATAATGATGCCATGTGAAACCCTAATCCAGGGTGATGCTATGAAAGGCTATATGAAATCCTAACCCTAATATAGGGTGAAGGTATGTGAAACCCTAATTTTGGGGAAAAGTACATGAAGCCCTAATCCTGGGCAATATGTTGATAAGCTATAACCCTAATTTTGGGTAATGGGATGAGTATCCCTAATTGATATGAAATTGGAAATCCTAACCCTAATAAGGGAATAGTAATGCTACTCTTACATTGCCTAGTATTGATACACAATTGATATAATTGCTATCATGTTTACTAACCCTGCAGATATCATGAGATGAGGAGCATAGCTAGGTATGAGCTATGATGTGTTATTTACTTGAAATTGTTTTATGGGCCTTGTGAGCCATTATATGTTGTGTTGCCTAGTAAGAGGTAACAAGAGATTAAATGGGCTTTGAGAGCCATGTGAGATGCTTATGTAGCAAGTATCATGTTTACCTTGGTCAGATGATCTGAAGGTGTTTAGTTACCTGATAAGTGGTAACAAGTGTTCTTTGATGAACTGAGGGCTTGAATACCCATATTTCATAATCATTTAATGAGATGATAAGTGATGAGAATGCACATGATGAGATAAGGGATTGAGATCCCAATGTGCTATAAAGTTTGAAAAGTAATTGATAGAAGAGTTATACATTCTTTGTAGCTTATGTCATAATAATTTATGTTTGAAAACATGACTGATGCTAAGAGAATATGATAATGCATTTAATTAATCAAGTGAAATCTTATCATGAAGAGCCCTGACCATAGATCCATCATCGTCAGTAATTGGTGATGGTGAAACAGGTTTTCCTATGGGAATTCCAGGAATGCATATTTCGAATATGTGGGGGTAATGGGCGAAAATATCCTTACGCCTCATAGGAATGACTGAGGGCCATATCCTATGTACATGAATGGTTATGGACCATATCCCAATAAGAGTATGGCTATGGGTCATAACTCCACAATACCAGGCCTTGGCTACATGCCATATCCTGAAAAGAGTACATGCTACAGGCTATAACTCTATAGCAAAGATGCCAGTATACCCTGGAAAGCTATTTAACAGAGACACAAGATGTCCAACATATGATCTCGTACTGATCGAGACAGATGAGGTAATGGAGTCTGACTCTTCCATTGACCTATGTATGGTATCGATGCTTTACTTAATTGTGGTCGGTTGGAGTATGAGCGATATACCTCATCTCCTCAGGGCACAAGTATGATTGTAAAATGTAATTAGCCGTGTAGCGTATTTGCTCAAGAATGAAATACGGAAATCATTGGTTGATGCTACATTGCTTATTGTAATCTAAAGTGGATAAATATTATACATGTTCTTCATATTCCTTATTAAACTGAATATATGATTTATTGCTTTATCATTTGTAGTTGTAATGGCTTAAAAGATGATATGGATCTATTATGCTTAATAATGATTGAATCCTGCTATTTAATGAAGATTCCTCTGTTCAGTTTATTGTTGTTCATATGAAATAATAATGTTTCTGGCAGAGAGTTATATATCTCGCTGGGACAATTTTCAATTGTCTCACCCCCGTGGGATTCAACCTTTTTAGGTGGATGAGGACGAGGAGGTAGAAACCCTCCAACAGGGGAAGGACAACAACAATAGGGATAACAATAACATCTCAGGTGGAGATACTGACCGTCGTGTCTTATAGATATGAGTCCTATGAGTCGTCTTTGTAATCTCAGGTCCTAGGAGATAGTAGTTAGTGCTTTTATGATTGATCTGAGATTTTTGGTATTGAAAGATTGAGGTTTTATGTTGCTTATGTGTAGATTAACAGAGAAACTGTTGTATGTAATCCTCGTGAGGAAAAGATACATGGTATGTACTTTGTGAACTAGAATGTATGTGTAAATTAATATTTTTGGTTCTTGTTTAAAGAGTTTCCTGGAAATGGATCTCTTTGTAAATGGTTTTAATTTTTAGTGATTTTTGTTAATCTGCTGCAAATGATCACTTTCGCTTAGTTAATGACATTTTGTTCGAACGCTTCACGACAGGATAAGCCTTTCCTTATATCCATTATGACTCCCATGTGGCCTCACCCTTACCATGGTGCTTCCCAAGAACCTTCATCATCTCATATTATTCCATTTGAGTTCTTTCTTACCTCGGTATATCATACCCTCATAGGTGACTCAGGACATTTCAGCCTCTCATAAAGCTGAATAGGTTCAGGGCTCAACACATGGCTTGGGTACCTCACATAGTGCTCTAGATCGGACTTATGGAACACATTATACATCATGTTATCCTGAGGGGTAAGGCTAAACACAACCATCTCCACCAATCCATATCAAATGGACCCATATATTGGGGACTCAGCTTTCTCAAATGTAGCCTAGAGGGGTCGGATTTTCACATCACATACTCTCCCACAGTGAACTACATGTCAGTTTGCTTTGCATCAGCTCACGACTCAAGTCACCCGTGGGCTCTGTCTCAGCCATTGCATGATCAAAGTGACTTCATCTGCATACACTATGGTTCTTTTTTTGACCTGCGTGAGGTCCATTCACCAACAACAACTTAATGAAGTGGTGACCAACACAACCTCCCTTACAGAGCCTCTTTACATCCTGATACTGGCTATGGTGGTTATAATCACATCTTACAGAGGACAAGAACTGTCTCTATGTATCACCCTAAATGAGCACACATGCTCTCATCAGACCCTCTAGTATGGATTATACTAACCATTAGTTAGGGGTGATAAACTGTACTAGCATCGAGTTCTTCATGTATCTACTTCCACCGCATGGAAGTGAATCTGTAGGTTATACTCAAGAACTTTTGAACTCGCATCATGGCGTAGTTGAACCATCTCTCTCTCATATGTAGTTCAACCGGATCCATCTCTTAACAACACTCTTTCTTTCTCATGTCATCTAGGTAAGGCGATCTACCATAACCCATATTGCATCTCGACCTTCCTTGGTCCATGGGAGACTTACCAAAACATCCATAGTGATGAACTCCCATTCCCTCTCGGGGACTCTTTATCCTTTATATCAATACACTAGGTTACTGGTGTTCGTCCTTCTCCTCCTGACATGCATGGCGACGAGCCACGTGCATCTTTGTACACTTTTCATCATAGGCATCAAAAGTACTACTGTAACTTACTATCTTAGTAGTACCACGATGTATGATGAACTTAAATCATGATCTCATGTACGTCATGATTCCTCAGAAACCCTAAACCACTCTCATCAGGGTTTTATCACCTTTCTATCCAAAGAAGTACATCTGAGGTTCTACAACCATCCTTTTATCATGATAAGCCCTAGGCTAGCTATCTAAGGAACCACTAACTCGATCAACAATTTCTCTACATCTGTGTGTTAGCCAAACATATCTCCTTTTTCAATCTTAGGGCTAACCCAACAACCTCTTCTAGCCTCTAGCTAAACTAAGCAACTGCATCTCAACCAGGGCATCCATGACCACTTCACATCCTTAGGTGATAGGAAATATTGAAGACATACACCTTCACTCATTATCTTAGCTCAAACTCTAAGTCTATCTTCATCAAGAACACTCTGATCTCATCTTCTTGTTTATCAAACTCAACCTTGTATCACTTGCAAATTCCACATAGCTCGAGATAAAACATCCTCACAAGATGACTACCTTAATACTCTTAGTGTTTGTAAACCATCCACCTATCATTCACTCTACAAGGGTATGTTATCATCTTTGTCCTCATACCTCATAGCAACATTCTAACTCACATCATCTTTATCCTTGGTGTATGGAATGCATACTATCCTATCTCTCACTCCCATAACAAGAGGAAATAAGCATTTGGCTGCAGTCCAAATACAGAGTTCTTCCCATTCCAAGAGTAGAGATGGTACATCCCACCTTGCCAGAACAACTCTGAATCTATGTTGAAATGTGCAACTTATGTCTCTACATCACAATCATCTCGATATCAAGGTTACTTCCAT
Source organism: Alisma plantago-aquatica (assembly GCA_963693085.1). Lineage (NCBI taxonomy): Eukaryota > Viridiplantae > Streptophyta > Magnoliopsida > Alismatales > Alismataceae > Alisma > Alisma plantago-aquatica. The sequence goes on along the minus strand of OY856413.1, from coordinate 295,979,296 downwards.
GGAAAACTGGTTTCGAACCTACTTGGGTCACCACACAATCCTTGGTCATATCCTCTAGGTCTATAGGGTGCTGGCACTTTTGGGGTCATCCCTCTTACCTTATGCATCCAGAGAGTGCCCTCCTCATCTACCCTTTGGGTCCCATGAGTTCATGAAGGTGATCAATTTCCTAACCCATGGCCCTCAGACAATGATAGCTATTACCTCCCGACCCTATGGTCATGTGCAACTCCTACTTCCATCGATCTTATCCCTACCTGAGCCTATGATACACTTAGGATAGTACATGTCCAACTTAGAACCTTACCCAAGCCTTCATCATCGCTCTCTGTATCCATGGGCTGACTTTCATCCATTCACAGGGGTCATGGCGACCTGCCTACCTTGGTCAGGCCTAGGCCTGGCAAAAATACCGGGACCCGACCCGACCCAGCCCAACCGGACCCGACCCTACCCAAAAATTGGGTTTTTAAAGCTTTAAGTAGGGCATGGGTCTCATTCGGGCAGGACCCGAGTTGGATATTTTATATCAGGGTCGGGCACAGTCGCACCCGGTGCTCGCCCAATAACTGAGACAGACCTGAGGGCGCTTGCGGTTGTGGGTCCTCAAGTGTAAAACCCTTATTCTGGGAGACTGGGTCTCTTACTCTCGTCTTCTCCGTTACTCACTCACTCGACCAACCTAACCCTAGCCTCCGCACACCTTGCGGTTGTGAGCCTGCAAGGAGACGGGAAGGGGGAAAGGCATCCACACCTTGCGAATCTCTGGCGGTATTTGATTATCGACGATAGATGACATCGACGGTAGCATGTAAGGAGACATTGGTAGCTGATCCTCGGCGGCATTCCTCTTTGACTGTTCGAGAATCAAAATTCGTGCTTCCTCTTTGCATCGCCAGGTTGGTAGTTTCACTCCCTCATCCTCGCCTTGCCTGACCTAGTTTTCTGCCATCCTTTTCTCGGCGGCCTTCCCCACTCCTCCCCTGGTTCATTCCCTATAGATGTGGGTCTCCCCGGTCAGTGCTTTGTCGTAGCCCTTTTCTCCAGATACCCCGCCGCCTCCTCATCCTCACCCTCACGCTCTTACCTTCCGCCGTTCTCGAACAGAACCAAGCTTCTGCCTTCGCCCTTTCCCTCTTGCAGTCTTGCCTTCCACCAACAACCCCCAATGCAAATATCTATCCAGACCACTCTCTCGTTCTCATAGCACTAGATAAACCCAACGCTACCCCCACTCCCTCTCTCTAGTTCCCGTAACACCAACCTTCCGCCACTCCACCTTCCCCACCTTCCAGTTTTCCTACCAACTCCCCTTTGTTATCATCATCCTCACTCTCAGATCTACTTGCTACAACCAATTTATGTACTCCTTTTATTTGAGGCCATGGGAATCATAACGCGCTATTGGTTGTACATTATATTGTTGGTTTATTCAATACCATAGCAAAAAATAACTTTGAACCAAAACTTTTTTGATTGTGTATATGTATATTTTTATATATATTAGAAGACTTATATTAGAAGGATCTTGGCCAGATATGTTTCTTTTTGTTGTTTTCTTATTTGTGATCCATAGTACTTACTAATAATGAACATTGTATTTTCCACTGTATAGGTAGATGATGTTTATCTATACTTGCAGAACAATGAACATGGTATTTGCAGAACACCCCCACCGAGATCCCATCAGCAGATCACCGTTCGCTTGATCCAGTCTACTAAGAAGTACTATTTTCATTATAGATTAAGAAGCTCATGTGCAAAAGTTGAAGCAGCAGAGATGAGGATTTGAACAGCCAGATTCGAGCAAAAAATTTGTGTTATTTAGATAAGTAGACTTGTAGTGTGTTATTTAGATAAGTAGACTTCTAGTACTAACTTGTGAATGTAATCACGAGTAGATGTTTGATGGGTTTGTTTCAAATGGATCTTTATGCTCCATTTTTCTGTATTTTTTGTTGTGACAAACAAAATGTGAAATGGAGCTTGTTGCCACAAACAAAATGTCAAGCTTGTTTTTTTATGTGATACAATCAATTAGTGTAGTAGTATATGGAGTTTTTTACCTACTGCTTGCTTTTACTTAGGAAAGAATGTCAAAAATTGTTGTTTTTTCGTATGTATGCTATTTGCGTCAAGCTACAGCTGTGATGTTTATCTTTTAAAAAAAGCTACAACTATGAATTTATGAAACTAGTGTAGGCTGGGTCGACATGAATTTGCACATACAACAAGAAAAGGGTACAAAAACGTATGAGATTTGGGTCGAAGTCTGTAAGCTGAAAATTTCAATTCGGGTCTTTTGGATCGGGTCCAAAATTGTATGTGAAATGTGAGATATGGGTCTACATGACTGGGAAAAATAAGAATAGCAAACATGTATTTCGGGTATTTTGGGTCGGGCTGGGTCTTTATATTTTGGGTCGGGTCAAATATGGGTCGGGTAAATTTTGGGTCTGTGACCCAAAACATTTTTGGGTCGGGTCGGGTCTCGGGTCCTATGTTCCTCGGGTCAGGTCAAGTCTTGGATCGGGTCCTGAAAACCCAACCCATTGCCAGGCCTAGTCAGGCCCCACATCGGTTAACTCCATGGTAACACATCCACATGCACATAGAGATGGTTAACTATGGGTCTACAGGTTCATTCTATTACCATGTACTCTTCACTTAGCTTCTCAGGATCCTATGAGATCTCTTTAGGTTACCTCCAAACCAAAAAAACTGGTATACACCCTACAAAGGGTCCTTCTCCCAGGATGGGAGGAAACTTCATCTCTTGATAACAAAGGTTACAAACGTCCCTATGTTTAGGGTTTACATCCACATGAGCATGCTTAACCCTAGCAAGATACTAAAGCACAAGCATACCACCTACTAAACCATGCTAGGTCACACTTGTTCTCATCCTCAACATTGGATCAGATCAAACCTTCTCATGTCACCACCTTAGCTGTGAGGGGTTCATCAAACATATTTTAGACTTAAGGGGTTTCCATTTCCTCTAAACATGAGGAGTATTATGCTCGAAACTCAAATCTCATTAGGAGCATCAGGTACACCACTTCCCCTCTTAGGCCTAGGAACCCTAGGTTCATTTCTTTATGCAACAACTGTCCAACTGCATGCTCAACCTTTAACCATGAACCTAGCATGTCCAAGGGATGTCAGGAACTCCCATGATCCTTTTATTTGAGCAACACCTCAGAGTTGAGTCCTCCTCAAGGACCACCAACTAGGTATAAAGCCTCACAACTGGTTACTCAAACCTCCTCAGAGTCTAAGACACTCGTTGTCTCATCTTAGCAGGTAAACACCTATACCATAGGAACATAGGTACCAGAAGCATCATCCTATCTCTAGGGTTTGGTTCCTCTAATGGCAACTAAGATATCATCAACCTCCAGGGATCAAGTATGAGACAACCACTATCATCCACTTAGGTCACATCATCCTCAACTCCCCACTGTTCGTCATATCACGGAGTCTAGGCTTCCAACATTCTTGCTTGAGTCCTGCTCTCTCTCTCTCTAGAGCTAACTCCACATCCAACCTTACTACTAGAGGTCCTCTCTCCATGAAGGATCAAGCTCACAAGCATACCCCTACATGGGTGAAGCCTATGTTCAAACTTATGTTTGCTCAAGATTATCCAAAACTCTTCTTGCTTATCTCATAAGCTATCAAACATACTCTTCTGGCCAGGGTTTTAGCCTACTGTCAGCACAACTGACGTTCCATGGATGCATACTATGCCATGCCCATAGGGTTTCTATAGGTTCTTCACTAACCTCATCATTGAAGGAGCTATCCTTCACTCTAACATGCACGACCCTTCCTAGGGTTGGGTCGCCAAAGGCACTAGGTCATCCAACCTCACATGGCTCATATCGGCATCCAAAGGCATGTCCATACACCTGGTCTAACATGACATCTAACTCATCATGCCATATCTCTCTCTAACCACCACTTAGGGTTAGGGTTAGCATCATCCTTAGAGGATGTGCTAGGTCTCTACTTATGATGGAGGTCTCTACCTCCAAAACTAACTTTCTCTACTCTTCCTCCTGACAAGGAGGTCTAGCCTCAGGTCTCTCCTGAGGGCATGATGACTTATGTCATACGACCTGAGCATGTATCTATTTTTTAGTTTACGCTTAAACTATTAATCTTATGTCCATGACATCTTATTTACATGATTTTCATTACTTTGGTGGAGGATTCCTTAAACCTTATCAATCTTACCCATCCCTAAAGAGGGTGAGGAAAAGAGAGAAAACCCTAATCCTTAAGGTCCTTAACAACATTTGAGTTGAAAAGGGATGAACAAGATGAGAGTGTCCTAAAGGTATCTTATTTCAAGTCAGATCCTAAGACATCGGCCAGGCAGTCACACTAATCCGGGAGTCCTCGTATTTCGACTAGCGGTGTGGAGGAAAATCTTACCAGCCCTCAGACGTGATCCTTTTCTAGACACCTCTGTCTTTTAGAAAATCCTCTAATAACTCCCTCAGTTCTATGGAATTTGTAAAATTTAATAATTATTAAAGATTAAATGAGGAACCTATGCTCTGATACCAAATGTAATGACCCTGCCTCTCGGTAACCCCCAATTAAGGGAGACCAAGAGGTCAGAGCCATTATCCCAATTAACAGGATCAAAGGTTCGACAAATAATCAATAACAATTATCAAATTCTACCAACTAAACTGAAAGGTTGTAATAAAATAAAACTTTGCATACCTTTTTCAAAAACTTGGATATCTACTTCTATCCACATATGGAGTCTAATCTAACTAATCCTCCTTTGTACTTTAACTCATATTTTATTCCACATATGCCACTTTACTATTTTTCCTTTTCAAACTTGTACCTAAAACATCGACAAACAAAACGTCGGTCAGCATAATTGAATATGTCGGTATGTGGGGACAACCAAAATTTCACAAATATGGCTAACAATCTAATTATCACAATCAAGTAATTAAGAAGCCAATTTACATTTTCAATGTGTCATTCTCCACCGCTTTTTCCCTAAGCATGCTATACCCCCTCTAGGGTTTCTCTTTTGCCATTGACTTAAGGCCACCTTCTCAATCCCGAGCTTGGTGCCTGGGGTCACCCTTCATGGTGCCCTTTTGTAACATCCCTGACCTGGGTTATGCCTTAACCCTAGATGTTTTGCTTAATAAAGTTAATTATATGCTTGCTCTTATTTCTTGAAAAGTAATTAAGATACAAGAGGAACTTATGTTTCAATTTTAGTCCTTTTCAAATAAAGTTGAAGCAATGTTTGCTTATTATGGACTAAAGTGCAAATTACCCAAGTTGAGGGGTTAAATTGCAAATGTTGCATGATAAGATGTTCCTCATGTGTTGGAGAATCATGAGAATGAATATGATGCAGAGGAAGGGCTTGTGGAAGCCTGAGTACCAAGAAAGAGCTGATAAAGCAATGTTTGTGCATTAAAACCTAGTTTTGGTGTAATGTACAATTTACCCAAAACCCAGGGTTCAATATGCAAATTACCACTTCAAGAGGGTCCCTAATGTTTCTTGGCATCATTTATAGAAAATAAAATGAGAGGGGCGCCTCATTTGAATCACTTTGGAGGAGAGAGAATCTTGATATTAAAATAATCAAGATTTAAGCATAAATGGAACTTTACTTCAATTTAATGCAAAAATAAATATATTAATTGAAGTGCTCTTCAACCAAAATTGTGTTGGTTGAAATCCATATATGTGGACGACCAATTTCCTTGCAAAGGCATGAAAATATCCAAAGGAAGTGGATAACTCACTCACATTATTGAAAGAAAAAGAATTATCCACTCACTTTAGGATATTATTATTATAAGTGTTAATGTGCTTAATTTGCTTTTCTTTAAAACATGGATAATTGAGAGGAATAAGAGGCAAGGAAGATAGCCTTGTAACCAAGTAAGGGAAGGGGGAAAATAGAAAGGAAATGGAGGAGATAGTTCCTACTTTCTCTCTCTTAAATGAATTTTCAATAAAATTCATATATATGCTCCTTTACCCATGAGTTGAAAGGGAATTTCGAATCCACTTTCACTTCTTGCTTGCAAAAACGACCAAGGGAGCTTGGAGCAACAGGAGGATGACCCCCAACCTGTTGGTAAGCTTCTTGACCTTCTTTCACCTTGATTTCATGGTGGAAATCGAAAATCAATGCATGGTTTCTTCTTATCTCGATCCCATCTTCAATTCTAACCATTCCCTTTCACTCAAAGCTTGAGGACGAGCCTTGGGATAGTGAAAGGATTTTCATCCACCATTTTTGACGTGATCTTGAAGCTTTGAAGCTCAATTGGAGGCAGGTTTTATAACTTGAACCCTTACTATTGTTATTGCATTCAATTCCTTATCAATTGTTGATCATTTGTTATTCTAGAAATCCACTTGATCAAATCGTTAGAACCACCATGAAAATTATGGAAAAATATGAAGGATCGTAGCTTGATGATGATGAAATCATCCTAAGAACACACCTCAAAAATATCCTAGTAAAACAGTTTCAAAATATTGGACCAATCGGTTTCAATGATTTGGTCCAAACAGTTTCACCAAACCGTTTGGAGACCAAACAGTTTGTAAACCATTTGAAGGTTTGAATCCCAAACCATTTAGAAGGGTTGACCATTTGTATGGGTTGACCATTTGAGGTCAGGACCCTAGTACATGTTGTATGATGATCCAATGGATCCAATTGATTAATTCAATTTATGGACAATCCTTCAATTAGAAACCCTAATCGGGGTAAGTGCTGAAATTGCAATTGATTGAATTAATTTTTGGGTTGACTAAACCCAAACGGTCTCAAGACCATTTGGAGATCACCCAAATAGTCTCAAGACCGTTTGGAGGTCAACCAAGACCATTTGGAGGTCTAGGGTTGAGTATGGTTGAGTATTTGGAGATCCAGAGATATCAAATTGAAATGCAATCAATAGCCAATTTGATGATCAATCTAATGACCCAAACCCTAATTGGATTTCACAAATTTTAATGATGAGATGGGGAAAACAGTCTCAAGACCGTCTGGAGGTCATCCAAATGACCTCAAGACCGTTTGAGGTCAGGTCATGTCATGGTTTGATTATGATCCAATGATTTCAATTAGACTAGTTCCACAATGTCAACCATTGATGGTTCCTCGATTTCAAAACCTTAATTGATGGTTTCTTGATTACAAACCCTAGTTCAATTGGGTTCAAAATCCTAATTGAAGGTCCAATTGAAGGGTGATTCAATGGTCCAATTGAATAATTAATCAGTGGTCCAATTGATAGATGGTTTAATGATTGAAATCCTGAATTGATAAAGTGATGGAAGACCTTTTTTGGTCCATTCAGTTTTGAGAGAGTTTGGACCAAATGGTCTCAAGACCGTTTGAGTCCAAATGGTCTCAAGACTGTTTGGGATCAAACGGTCTCAAGACCGTTTGAGACCAAGCAGTCTCAAACCATTTGGAGACCCAAGTGGTTTCAAGTGTGAACTGTCCATACGGTTTCATTATTGTTTTGCTTAAATAGTTTCAAACCGTTTGGAACATCAATTGTTAAGAACATTTGGATGTTTCAATGTGATTAAGTCAATTGGAAACCTAAGGTGATGAAAGATAAAATGACCCTATGGTTGTTATTGATTTATCTCAAAGATAATCACTAGGGTTGTGCCTTTAAGATACTAAGTGATTGATAATCCTTAGATGAGTTAACCCTTGAAGCTTAAGTAAGTAATAACCATGTACACTATGTCAATCATAGATGTATGTACTTGATTGGAGGGTTGATGTAACCTTATCAAGTTGAAAGGATGATAGAAAGGAATTCATACATGAGTATTTATCTTGTGGTGATTAGGTTATGATCCTTAGTAAAGAGATCATGAAACCCTAATCCAGAAGGTTAATGAACCCTAACCCTAATTCAGGGTAACATAATGTAAAACCCCAATTATGGGAATGGAGAGTGAAACCCTAATTGGGATGAGTATCTCCAATTGATATGAAATGAGAAACCCTAATTGAGGTTGATTCCATGTGAAACCCTAATTGAGGTTGATTCCATGTGAAACCCTAATTGAGGTTGATTCCATGAGAAACCCTAATTAAGGGTGATGCCATGAGAAACCCTAGTTGGGATGAATAGTAAACCCTAAGTATAGGCAATGAGATGAGAAATCCTAATGAAGGGTGATGCTATATGCAATCCTCACCCTAATGAAGTATGATAGTATGTGGAACCCTAAACCCTAATAAAGAGTGATGGTATGGGATACCCTAATCCTAATAATGGAATGGTAACTAATACATTGATGGGGTAAATACCTAAAGTGATTGATTATAGATAACCTTATGGCAAGCGATGCCTTAACCTGAGATGAGTCCATATCATTAAAGATAGTTGGACCATTCTTATGTGTGACCTATGCACTTCATGGTAAGAGTGATAGGTTAATGTATGAAAGGATTAAGATGGGAAATACCATAATCCAAGATAAGATGATAACTTAAGAAAGTTGGAAGTGATGAGGAAAGTGATACATCAAGATATGAAAGATATCACTTTTAGCATTTCAGGATTGATATACCTTGATGCACCTCAAATCCAATATACCTGGACAAGAAACACATGAAGTGTGTTATGTAAATTGTTACAATGAAATGTAATGAGTTTGATATACCTTGATAAGCATAGTCTAATATACCTTGAGAATAAGGTTAAGACAAACTAATGAGTATGATGTAATCATACCATGATAAGGATGAGGAATGAACTCATACCTTGTACTAAAAATCATTTAATGATAAATGTTAAGAGTAATGAACATGATTGAATACTAAAGATGTGTAATGGACTTATGAGCCATATGGTTAGATGTTGCCTAGTGAGAGGTGACAAGGTGTTTTATGGGCCTTTTGAGCCATGAGAATGGTTGTTTCCTAGTGAGAGGTAACAAGATGTTTTAATGGGCTTTGAGAATCACATGAGTAAGTTGATACCTAGTGAAAGGTATCAAGATGATTATAAAAGTCTCTTGTAAGGGATGATAATGTTCATAATAAACCAAGGAATGGAAACTTAGTAATATAATAATAATAACAAAAGGATACAATAACAATGATGGAACCTTGATTGTACAAGTGGGGAGAAGAGAGGGATACTTGTATTACATAAAGAATGTGATTGAGAATGATGGCATGGCCAAAGTTTAAATGTCAGTAGAAGAATGAGGTACCCAGTGCTGTGTAAACAGACATGGGATGTAATCACAGGATTGGCATAGTCCAATACCTGGAATAGTTGCACATGATTGACATAGTTCAATACCTGGAATAGTTGCACATGATTGACATAGTTCAATACCTGGAATAATGTCACAGGATTGACATAGTTCAATACCTGGAATAATGTCACAGGATTGACATAGTTCAATACCTGGAATAATGTCACAGGATTGACATAGTTCAATACCTGGAATAGATGCACATGATTGGCATAGTCCAGTACCTGGAATAATAACACATGATTGGTTAAATCCCAATACCTGGAATAATAGCACAAGATTGGCATAGTCCAATACCTAGAATAATAACATAGGATTGGTTAAATCCCAATACATGGAATAATAACACAGGATTGGTTAAAGACAATTACCTGGAATAATATCACAGGATTGGTAACAATCCAATACCTAGAATAACTACACAGGATTGGTAACAACCCAATACCTGGAATAATTACACATGTTTGGCATAGTCCACTACCTGGAATGTATGCACAGGTTTGGCACAGTCCATTACCTGGAATATATGTACAAGTTTGACATAGTTCAATACCTGGAATTGTTGCACAGGGTTGACATAGTTCAATACCTGGAATAGTTATACATGATTGGCATGATCCAATACTTGGAATGGATACACAGGAATAATATAAGTCTAATTCTTGTACTAGTTGCAAATGATTGGTATAATCCAATGCCTGGAATATTTATATAGGATTGGTATAAACCAATGCCTGAACAAGACATGATGATGTACATTCTCATGTCCAGCATAATACAAAATCTGTTTAGTAGATTGGCTAAGGCCAACCGATAGAAACAAGAAATATTCATGGGTGACTTATCAGAATAATGAGTATCATGAGAAAAACATGGGATGTTGAGTTAATATAATAGATAAATGATATAGATGTTCTTCCTATTCCTTATTAAGAGAATAGATTATCTATTGTTCTATCATAAATAGTTGCAATGCTTTAAAAGATAAGAATGCTTTAAACTGCTTATCCTCTGCCCAATTTTATATCTTTATTTGCAATAATAATGATTTTGGCAGAGAGTTATATCTCTCACTGGGGCAATTTACAATTGTATCACCCCCGTGGGATCCAACATTTTTTAGGTGGACAAGCACGAAGGAGACTGAGAATATCTTACAAAGGAGAAACATCAGCAGTAGCAGGGACAACAGTGACAACTCAGGTTGAGTGTACTGTATGTCGTGTCTTATAGTTAGAAGTCTTATGTGTCGTCTCTATACTCTCAGGTCCTTGGAGTTAATAGTTAGTACTTTTCATGTATCGTTTCAATATTTTGGCTTAATGCCTCGAGGTTCTTATGTTGTCTGTGTTGAGTTTTTAACAAGGCAGTGGATGTTGTAACCCTCGAGAAGAGATGGTACAAGTTATGTACTTATGAACTAGGATGTAAACGTAATACATTGGTTCTTGTTGAAAGAGTTTTCCTATGAATGGATCTCTTTGCAAAAGGTTTAAATTTTTAGTGATTTTCAGTAATCCGCTGTTAGTAATTGCTTCTGCTTTATTAATAATGTATGTTTTGAACGCTTCGCCACAATTTAGTGGTATCAGAGCTCTAGGTTCGCTGAGTCTACAGAGACATAGGACTAAGGTATCGAGTCTGTTCTAAGTGTACCTCAGTGTATCTTATAGTGCCTTCTGCTTATGAAGAAGAAGATATATAACTCCAAGATGTCTGGAGAACACGAGGAACACGTTGGTAAGAGCAATGTTGCTGCACCAGTAGAAGGTGCCAAGGATCAGGAAAGAGAAGAAACAATGCCTGAGAATCCCCCTGTTGATGAGGTCATGATGAGAAACCCAACTTTTTCTACACTTTTTGGGCAATTCATGACTGTAGTAACGCATATAATAGATCGGATGCCGTTACCACCATCCAGGGCACCGGTTCCCAATGAGGGATATGGGTCTGGTAAGACTTTGAACGACTACATCGTGTAGGATCCATAGAATATGCTGGGACATCTGACCCAGCAGATGCTGATCTCTGACTCACTGAGTTAGAAAAGGCTTTTAAGATCCTTAGTATCCCAGATGTTGACAAAGTTAAACATGTTGTGTACCTTTTGAAGGGTAGTGTTGGACATTGGTGGGCTATAGAAGAAATAAAAAGGAATGATGAAGAGGTTGGATGGGAGGAATTCCGTTGATAATTCATCAATAAGTATTTTCCAAGGACGTATCTAGATGAAAAGATCTCACAGTTTGAGAAGATACGACAGGGATCCATGTCAATAAGTGAATATGAGGTTAAATTCATGGAACTTTTATGATTTTGTCCTCAGATGGCTGCTACTGAGGAGGAGAAGATCTTACGTTTTGAGAAGGGATTGAATGTTGAGATGTCCATTCCGACATCTTCCCTAGAAAGTAGAGAGAGGTTTGCCACATTTGTGGAGTCTATACGGAGGATAGAAAGGTCTACGATAAAGAAACATGAGACAGACCTTAAAAGGAAGACTACATAGTCACGGGAATAGTGGAGTAGTGGCAACAAACAACTAAAATCTTCACCAGTTCAACCACAATATAGTGCACCTATGCAAGGGTCATCAAGTTGGGGTCGAGCTTGTCATAAATGTGGACATCTAGGACATTTTAGACAACAATGTCCAAGGAGAAATAGTGAGGTGACCCAACAGTCAAGGCATAATATGCAAAACCCACAAAGACCTCAGTCCAGTGGAGTAGATGGTAGAGGACGAAGACAAGTGTCACAGTTTGGTCTATCTACTTCTGGTAGTAGAAGACAAAGGCAATAACAAATAACAACTAAGTCCATGTTTTGGATCAGATCAGATGCTAGTTAACTTGTAAAAGGTAGACTTGTCAAGATAAAACTTTCTATTTTGAATTATCTTCTGTTCCCTACTATAAGAAAGGTAGTTGTTGTTTAGTTCATCTGTATAATCCTTTAAGGATATGAGGAAGAGATGAGAAGGATGAAAAATTATGTTCAGTTTAATATTCTCTTACATGTTTGAAAATTTTCTCTTTTCATGCAGAAAGGGAAAAAATGTAAAAGAAACACTCAGAGAAAATCTGAGATACTAAGTAGTGAAATTTAAAGAGATGTTAAGAATATGGAACATAATATAAAACAAATACATACTACCTAATTTCAGTTCTTGAATACCCTGGCCAGGTATTCATTTATTGAAGGCAAGGTAAGTATGACATATCTAGATTGTTATCTTTCTGATTACTCTGATCAAGTAGTCATTCAGAAACAATCTCAAGAGTTTAAAGAAGAAGGAGATGTGGCATGGATATTTCTACCACATTCTAATCGATATACGGAGGAATTTGATTTAATTATAAATCAACTTATAAACAAAAATGAGGATGTGATGTGTTATTAACACATGTGTTAGATACTAAGGTAAAGGATTCTGGTATCTAAGGAACATCAGGCTATCTTATGATAGTTACATGGAATGGTTAACTGTGGAATCAGTCAAGTTACCTAATGTAGTATGGACATCATATGTTAGGGGTTTATGCTTTGCATAAACATAACATTGATGAGAATGATCTATTTGAAGGAATAATTGTAAAATTATTACAATAAAATTTTATCAAATTAAATTAACAAATCACCTCTATCTAAATAAGAAAAGTGTTACCTGACCTAGAATTAACTACACAGTCAATAATGAAAGGACAGTGAAGCATGTATCCTATGTGTTTGATTCCATGGGAATTTTGTGTGGAAGAACTTTGTATTGATCAAAGTTTATGGTGTCTCCATAACAATGAGATGTCATGTGGAGACTTGATGATATAACAAATGAATAATATCTGTCTCCTTTTATCTGGGATTTCGGGGACGAAATCCTTGTTAGGGGTTTATGATTTGTAACATCCCTGACCTGGGTTATGCCTTAACCCTAGATGTTTTTCTTAATAAAGTTAATTATATGATTTCTCTTCTTTCTTGAAAAGTAATTAAGGTACAAGAGGAACTTATGTTTCAATTTTAGTCCTTTTCAAATAATGTTGAAGCAATATTTTCTTATTTTGGACTAAAGTGCAAATTACCCAAGTTGAGGGGTTAAATTGCAAATGTTGCATGATTATATGTTCCTCATGTGTTGGAGAATCATGAGAATGAATATGATGCAGAGGAAGGGCTTGTGGAAGCCTGGGTACCAAGAAAGAGCTGATAAAGCAATGTTTGTGCATTAAAACCTAGTTTTGGTGTAATGTGCAATTTACCCAAAACCCAGGGTTCAATATGAAAGTTACCACTTCAAGAGGGTCCCTCATGTTTCTTGGAATCATGTATAGAAAATAAAATGAGAGGGGCACCTCATTTGAATCACTTTGGAGGAGAGAGAATCTTGATATTAAAATAATCAAGATTTAAGAATAAATGGAACTTTACTTCAATTTAATGCAAAAATAAATATATTAATTGAAGTGCTCTTCAAACAAAATTTTGTTGGTTGAAATCCATATATGTGGACGACCAAGTTCCTTTCAAAGGCACGAAAATATCCAAAGGAAGTGAATAACTCACTCACATTATTAAAAGAAAAAGAATTATCCTCTCACTTTAGGATATTATTATTATAAGGGTTAAGGTGCTTAATTTGCTTTTCTTTAAAACATGGATAATTGAGAGGAATAAGAGGAAAGTAAGATAGCCTCATAACCAAGGAAGGGAAGGGGGCAAATATCAAGGAAATGGAGGAGATAATTCCTACTTTCTCTCTCTTAAATGAATTTTCAATAAAATTCATATATATGCTCCTTTACCCATGAGTTGAAAGGGAATTTCGAATCCACTTTCACTTCTTGCTTGAAAAAACGACCAAGGGAGCTTGTAGAAATAGTAGGACGACCCCCAACCTTTTGGTAAGCTTCTTGACCTTCTTTCACCTTGATTTCATGGTGGAAATCGAAAATCAATGCATGATTTCTTCTTATCTCGATCCCATCTTCAATTCTAACCATTCCCTTTCACTCAAATCTTGAGGACGATCCTTGGGATAGTGAAAGGAGTTGCATACACCATTTTTGACATGAGCTTGAATATTTGAAGCTCAATTGGAGGCGGGTTTTATAACTTGAACCCTTACTATTGTTATTGCATTCAATTCCTTATCAATTGTTGATCATTTGTTATTCTTGGAATCCACTTGATCAAATCATTATAACCACCATGAAAATTACAGAAAAATATGAAGGATCGTAGCTTGATGATGATGAAATCATCCTAAGCACACACCTCAAAAATATCCTAGTCAAACAGTTTCAAAATATTAGACCAATCGGTTTCAATGATTTGGTCCAAACAGTTTCACCAAACCGTTTGGAGACCAAATAGTTTGTAAACTGTTTGGAGGTTTGAATCCCAAACCGTTTAGAAGGGTTGACCATTTGGATGGGTTGACCATTTGAGGTCAGGACCCTAGTACACATTGGATGATGATCCAATGGATCCAATTGATGAATTCAATTTATGGACAATCCTTCAATTAGAAACCCTAATCGGGGTAAGTGCTGAAATTGCAATTGATTGATTTAATTTTTGGGTTGACTAAACCCAAACGGTCTCAAGACTGTTTAGAGATCACCCAAATGGTTGCAAGACCGTTTGGATGTCAACCAAGACCGTTTGGAGGTCTAGGGTTGAGTATGGTTGAGTATTTTGGAGATCCAGAGATATCAAATTGAAATGCAATCAATAGCCATTTTGATGATCAATCTAATGACCCAAACCCTAATTGGATTTCACAAATTTTAATGATGAGATGGGGAAAATGGTCTCAAGACCGTTTGGAGGTCATCCAAACAACCTCAAGACCGTTTGAGGTCAGGTCATGTCATGGTTTGATGATGATCCAATGATTTCAATTGGACTAGTTCCACAATGTCAACCATTGATGGTTCCTCGATTTCAAAACCCTAATTGATGGTTTCTTGATTACAAACCCTAGTTCAATTGGGTTCAAAACCCTAATTTAAGGTCCAATTGAAGGGTGATTCAATGGTCCAATTGAAGAATTAATCAGTGGTCCAATTGATAGATGGTTTAATGATTGAAATCCTGAATTGATAAAGTGATGGAAGACCTTTTTTGGTCCATTCGGTTTTGAGAGAGTTTGGACCAAACGGTCTCAAGACTGTTTGAGTCCAAACGGTCTCAAGACCATTTGGAGACCCAAGTGGTTTCAAGTGTGAACTGTCCATACGGTTTCATTATTGTTTTGCTTAAACGGTTTCAAACCGTTTGGAGCATCAATGGTTAAGAACGTTTGGATGTTTCAATATGATTAAGTTAATTGGAAACCTAAGGTGATGAAAGATAAAATGACCCTATGGTTGTTACTGATTTATCTCAAATATAATCACTAGGGTTGTTCCTTTAAGATACTAAGTGATTGATAATCCTTAGTATTTTAGGATTGATATACCTTGATGAGGAAAGTGATACATCAAGATATGAAAGATATCACTTTTAGCATTTCAGGATTGATATACCTTGATGCACCGCAAATCCAATATACTTGGACAAGAAACACATGAAGTGTGTTATGTAAATTGTTACAATGAAATGTAATGAGTTTGATATACCTTGATAAGCATAGGCTAATATACCTTGAGAATAAGGTTAAGCCAAACTAATGAGTATGATGTAATCATACCATGATAAGGATGAGGAATGAACTCATACCTTGTACTGAAAATCATTTAATGATAAATGTTAAGAGTAATGAACATGATTGAATACTAAAGATGTGTAATGGCCTTGTGAGCCATATGGTTAGATGTTGCCTAGTGAGAGGTGACAAGGTGTTTTATGGGCCTTTTGAGCCATGAGAATGGTTGTTGCCTAGTGAGAGGTAACAAGATGTTTTAATGGGCTTTGAGAATCACATGAGTAAGTTGATACCTAGTGAAAGGTATCAAGATGATTATAAAAGTCTCTTGTAAGGGATGATAATGTTCATAATAAACCAAGGAATGGAAACTTAGTAATATAATAATAATAACAAAAGGATACAATAACAATGATGGAACCTTGATTGTACAAGTGTGGAGAAGAGAGGGATACATGTATTACATAAAGAATGTGATTGAGCATGATGGCATGGCCAAAGTTTAAATGTTAGTAGAAGAATGAGGTACCCAGTGCTGTGTAAACAGACATGGGATGTAATCACAGGATTGGCATAGTCCAATACCTGGAATAGTTGCACAGGATTGACATAGTTCAATACCTGGAATAGTTGCACAGGATTGACATAGTTCAATACCTGGAATAATGTCACAGGATTGACATAGTTCAATACCTAGAATAATGTCACAGGATTGACATAGTTCAATACCTAGAATAATGTCACAGGATTGACATAGTTCAATACCTAGAATAGATGCACATGATTGGCATAGTCCAATACCTGGAATAATAACACATGATTGGTTAAATCCCAATACCTGGAATAATAGCACATGATTGGCATAGTCCAATACCTGGAATAATAACACAGGATTGGTTAAATCCCAATACCAGGAATAATAACATAGGATTGGTTAAAGCCCAATACCTGGAATAATATCACAGGATTGGTAACAATCCAATACCTGGAATAACTGCACAAGATTGGTAACAACCCAATACCTGGAATAATTACACAGGTTTGGCATAGTCCACTACCTGGAATGTATGCACAGGTTTGGCACAGTCCACTACCTGGAATAGATGCACATGTTTGACATAGTTCATTACCTGGAATAGTTGCATAGGGTTGACATAGTTCAATACCTAGAACAGTTATACAGGATTGGCATGATCCAATACTTGGAATGGATACACAGGAATAATATAAGTCTAATGCTTGTACTAGTTGCACATGATTGGTATAATACAATGCCTGGAATATTTATATAGGATTGGTATAAACCAATGCCTGAACAAGACATGATGATGTACATTCTCATGTCCAGCATAATCCAAAATCTATTTAGCAGATTGGCTAAGGCCAACCGATAGAAACAAGAAAGATTCATGGGTGACTTATCAGAATAATGAGTATCATGAGAAAAGCATGGGATGTTGAGTTAATATAACAGATAAATGATATATATGTTCTTCCTATTCCTTATTAAGAGAATATATGATCTATTGTTCTATCATAAATAGTTGCAATGCTTTAAAAGATAATAATGCTTTAAACTGCTTATCCTATGCCCAGTTTTATATCTTTATCTAAAATAATAATGATTTTGGCGAGAGTTATATTTCTCATTGGGGCAATTTACAATTGTCTCACCCCCGTGGGATCCAACATTTTTTAGGTGGACAAGCATGAAGGAGACTGAGAATATCTTGCAAAGGAGAAACATCAGCAGCAGTAGGGACAACAGTGACAGTTCAGGTTGAGTGTACTGTCTGTCGTGTCTTATAGTTAGAAGTCCTATGTGTCGTCTCTCTACTCTCAGGTCCTCAGAGTTAATAGTTAGTACTTTTAATGTATCGTTTTGAGATTTTGGCTTAATGCCTAGAGGTTCTTATGTTGTTTGTGTTGAGTTTTTAACAAGGCAGTGGATGTTGTAACCCTCGAGAAGAGATGGTACAAGTTATGTACTTATGAACCAGGATGTAAACGTAATACATTGGTTCTTGTTGAAAGAGTTCTCCTATGAATGGATCTCTTTGCAAAAGGTTTAAATTTTTAGTGATTTTCAGTAATCCGCTGTTAGTAAATGCTTTCGCTTAATTAATGATGTATGTTTTGAACGCTTCACCACACCTTTAGTCATTCAATATCATAGGCCACCTTCTCAATCCCGAGCTTGGTGCATGGGGTCACCTCTCATGCTGCCCATTGGTCTTCCCTCCTGGGCTTGACCTTTTTCCATCATCCATCGGGGTGGCATGTAGGTGTGAGAATACACACTTCTATTATAATTGTGATAATCACAGTGACTTTATAATTTGCAAGTATGAACATCCAACTGATAAGTTGCATTCAATGCGATGAATCATCCGAGAAACTCTTCGAGAAACTAATGCGATTAACCATAATTAACCACATACCTGTCAAGTTGACTTGAATGTAGAAATAATTCAACCAATCAAGAAACCAAGAAAGCACACCCAAGTTGATCATGAAACAGGCATCCAATTCCAATCATTGATCATGCCATCAAGATCTATTAAACCTAGCTCGCTTCCTAGGGTTTCTAGTCCTCTTTTATCCATTACAATTAGGATTTCACTTCATTTTTACTATTTTAAACCCTAATATTTATACAATGACTCGCAAACCCTAATTATCTCATCTATTCTTCACAAAAGCTATTAAGGTTACCTTTTAACAACATATAACCTTAATTTCAAATTAAAGGCACAATTATCCATCAGTTAAGTCCATTAAACCTCTTTTACATTAAAACTACCAGTTTTATCCTTTTAATTCATGACAAGATCATTGGGCCTAATTATCATCTTTGGTTCCATTCAGATTAACAACTCATAGTTCATTATGATCTAATTCACATATGAACTCTATTTATCATTAATTCCACCTTTATCCATTAGAAAACCCTAATTACTATATTATGGGTATTTATCCACAATTAGGAACCTTTATACTCAAAATAGCTTTGAACCATCATATCTCAGCCTTATTCATGAATTTGAACAATTAAAGCCATTAAGAGTCACAATTACCATCACTTGGGTTTCAAGGCCCATTAAAGCATATTTATGCACATGAAATTCTAAATTAAACCAATTACGTGCAAAGTTCATCCTTTTTGTTCTTAATGTACCTTTTTACCATTAACAGGTTAATATCAACTTTAATCATCCATTAAACCCTACTAAATACATTAATCATCTCAAAATAGGGTTTCTTAATCGTTAATACATTAAAGTTGATAACTTCCATTACTTTTCGAATTTCAAGATGAATTAGCTTCTAAATATATTTTTAATGGATTCCACTCATTTTTCTGAGCAACTTTCATATCTTATGCACATTCATCCGAGCTACTAATAAGGATATACGATTTTTGCAAATTAAACTTACTTGGACCAATCGCTGAGCGCCATGTCACCTCCTTACATGCAACGTAGCCGATTAAGAAAACATAACACAAATACGTTTCTACCCTCGGTAAGTTGATCGGTGCTTCAACCCGTAGAGGGGCAAAATGGTCCAACGCACATCGATCGTCTTCCTCGTCGCGAACCCTAGGGTGCCATCGACCGTAGATGCTCAGGGGAGGGGAGGTTCTCCTCCCACCTCCAAGGCCCGAGGGGCACCGCCGACTGGTGCCCTACCTTTGCCGTGCCTGGAACGCCACCCAGCTCATGGCCTAGGTGGTTGGTTCATGAGAAACCAACCTACAATGTTCCACCGATTTGCAACCATCTAGTGGCTATTGCGCAAGCTCCAGAGCACGGGGAAGATGGCCTCGTTCGTCTGTGGTGTTGTGGGAGCATGGGGCTTCCGTCGCACTCCAGTCCATGGCTCCTCGTTGCCCCAGGGTCACACTACCCACATAACTAGGGTTTGAATAAAAATGATGCAGAAGGAGATGGGGAAGAGAGTGGAAGACGTGGGATCTCTCTTGAACTCGAACCAGGGCTCTACCCTTTATATAGGGGTGGGTAACGAAGCCCTAGGTTGGCTTATTCACGAATTAACAAGGCCCTCTCCCAATAGGAGTCATATTCCTTCAAGGAGAAGTAATATTCTCACTCCTATTTATCTTCTTAATATTCCTTATTTCATGGATAATTAGAAATATGAAAATCCTCTCACTTATTCTCTTTGTACTTGCCCTTTAATCCATTGGCACAAAATTTCTATTTTCTTTTAGTAGAAAATACCTCCTTTTTAACAATACCACCAAATTCATTAATTATGCATCACATTATCCTCTTATTTTGTATTATTGGTATTTTCTCTTTCTTTTTCTCCATTGGGGCTCCTTGGACCCCAAGAAACTCTAATATTTCGAAATCCTTTTTAGTGGACGCTCATTATCCTTCTAGATGCATCTATGTCCATTATTTCTCATTATCTTGTTTATTTCTTTATTAAAATATCTCTTTTCAAGGATTTCTCTTTATCTTTCTTTTTTATTTTCCTCATTGTCATTCCTTTTAACATTAGGAATCATTTGGATACGAAAATCCACCAAGGATAACTAAATTATACCTCTTTCTACTTATTTTCCACATTTTATCATTGTTTTCAATTTCTTTCTTAATAAAGAAATATTTAATTGATTTTTTTCTTTTCTTGTGGCATTATCTTTGCAACTTTGGACTCCTTGGAACCCAAGGAACCCAAGAGGAAAGGAATCAAACCTTGGTTTATATTCTTTTGCCTTCTAGAGGTTTCTACATCTTCATTTTCTCCGTTTCTTATTAATAATGGAGTTTCTTTTGTCTTATCCTTGTTATTGGGCCCAATAGCTAATAAAGCCTACAAAACAACCAACAAGGCTATTGTAAATAAAATCCTTTTATTCAAAACAAATTATATCATTATTTGTTCAAATATCTTTAATAGGAGAAATTACATTTCTCACCAAAAGAACCCAAAAATTGGGGTTGTAACACATACTTGTTTTTCCTTTCCCTCTTGTTGGGTGCCTTCCCAACCACCCAGGTGATGCGTAAGGTGATGGATGACATGAAGGGTTAGCTTTGTCTTGGACCTAGTCAATGGAGTTATTACTGTGGAGACAAAAGTGGAGTAGTCTAGACTTCCCTCTATCTAGATCCTAAATGGTGTATCTTGATGTAACCTTAAAAGGGAAAGTTTTGATGTATTTTTGTAAAATCTTTTATGAAATTGAATATAGTCAGAAAATTTTATTCCGCTACTTTACAATGTGTTTTGTTTACCAAATTTAGTAGAGGGTGGTGATCTCACACTCTTTACAATAGTCAGATCAAAGTGGGGTCATTAGTGTAGTTTTCCACATAAGATTTCATGCATGTAAGCTAATCCAACACTTCATCTTATGATATCACACCACATGATAGAACAACATGACATTCATATTTATATCAAGTGATTCCATAGGCTCCAAGTGTTTGTAGGTTGCTCACTTCATGATTCAACCAAAACATTCACAAACTTAAGAGAGGTGGTGCACATGTAAAAAGTCAACAATCAAGACCATATAGCAATAAAATCTAAGAGAACAAAATGCATTTGTCAAAGGATTTAAAATTTCATTTCAAACAGTGGAGATTAAGTCAAAACATGCTTTTTGGGCAAGAACATTCAAGTTTGGGAAAAATTGGCCAAAATGGTGCCAATTTGCCTATAATCACATCTAAACCTAACTTTTAGGGAATTTAAAGCATAAAATAGAAAATCCTAGTTAAAACATGCAAAAATTACCAAAAATCTACATGAAAAAGCCATGCATGACATGGAAGAGTAAAAAGAGAATGTTTTTAAAAAAATTACAAAAACATGCATGGAATTAAACTACATGTATGCATGAATGCTAGCAGACACACAAGGTCAGGATAGACAAGTATGAATGTTAGTCAAACTATTTGATCATCTTGCAAAAATTTAGGACAAGGCACATAGATAAAAATGCAGTGAAAGACGGGCTTACTGCCCTACCACCCCAAACTTTTAAATCATGCTTTCCTCAACATAAAATAGAAGTTTAGAATAGTAGGTTAAGAGGTGTGGGGTCACAGAAGACAACCGCCAAGTGCTGGAGTGGTCAATGTAATACTAGGTGAGCAGGACAAGACCACCACAGCCATGCTGAGCAACATGGCCGTGCTGAGAAACATGGTTGTTCTAGACTTCTACCTGTAGCTCCTCTATTGATTTGCAATCTTCTCTCCCACTTTGATCTCTTCCTTGGATAAACCCTTTATGCATCACCTTTTCTTCCTTGTATCTGTGCTAACATGATTCAAAAATAGAAAAACTATCAAGTATAGTCTGTGTGTGTGTGTGTGTCTTTCTTGAAAACCAAAAGAAAGTATGATAAAATAAGGTTCGAGAATCTCAAACCACGTGGGTTGCCTCCCACTAGCACTAAATTTATATCCTTTAGCTGGGCTTGTTGCTCTCTTCACTAAGTGTTGACACCCACAGTGTCCTCCTTCTCTTCCACAGTGATCCTTTCCAGAGTTCTGACGACATGGGCTTCATCCCTAGGAGTGTATATTGAACGGAAGTATGTACTTGATTTTCACAGCTCTAAGGGATCATAGTAGCATAGACTATCGCCAAAGTCTTCATTTCCCAACTTGTACCTCTCCTCCTCAGAGAATATAAAGAAATCAAACTTTCTTCTTTTATAAGTGACTATTAGAGTGCACGTACGCACATTGATTTCCACACCCACGGTGGACATGAAGGGTCTCCACAATATGAGGTATTCTTTTCCACCAATAGGTCCATAATCCACAATCAGAAAATCAGTCACACATGCAATGTCTATCCTTTGATCCATTTCTACTACTGTGTTTTGCAATATTCCCAAGGGCTTCCTCTTTGTTCCATCACCTAAAACAAGGACACAATCCACCAGTTCCATTTTATTGAGGCCAAGTCATAGATACATGTTCCATGTCATGATAGTTGCCCCTGTACCTAAATCAAGGAGAGCGTGCTCAACAAGTTGTGTACTGATGTAGCATGTAATGAGAGGAACTCCCAGATCATCCTTTTTTTCTGGAAATCCAAGGTCAAAGATGAAATTCACTAATTTTATAGCAACAACTTTTTTGGACGGTAATAGCACTAGTTTTCTCTTCCCCATGCAAACATCTTTCACCACCGAAAAGAATGATTTGATGCCTGCTGTTCCTTGCTTCAAGGATCCCAGGAGATTCATGATACTGCTGCCCTTTTCTTGGGGAGATGGACCTTCTAAAGTTTCATGGAATTTCTCCCTGATTGCATCAAACGTTTCCACATCACTCATTGGGCCTTGAGGAGGGATGATGGTGATCCTTGCCTCATGTGGAGGTTTTGGCTCCCAACAAGGTATTGCATCAAGTGTTGCTATGTCAATGGCATGTGGGGCAGCAAACATGACCTTGTCACAAAAAGACAAAAGAGCCAAATCTCTTGCACTTTCATTACTTACAAGAGAGGATGGGATAGGTGAGGGCACTTCTACATTCACATCGAGAGTAGTAGAAACTTGGGTGCACTTAGAATTCTCTAGCAGTACTTGAGTAGCAAATTCTTTGGAGCTTTTGCGATCTTTGCTAGACCCTTCTAGCATCAAGCCTTTGTCATCAACTTTAATCACTTTCTTTTCCCTTTTTTCAAGCTTTTGAATAGCTTCTCTCCCCCATATAACAGACACCATGTCACTTGTTCATGGGAAAAAGGAGGGGCTTGTGAAGATGGTTGTGGTTGTTGGGGTGGTGGTGGCCTTTGGTGAGGTGAATTTGGGTTTTAGAGGATGAATTGTCATTGTGGTTGTTTTGGTGGATGGGGGTGGTATTTTGGAGGTGGAGGTTGGTATGAGTGAGGTGGAGGTGGAGGTTGGTATGAGTGAGGTGGAGGAGGAGCATATTGATGTGGTGGTCCTTGGTATTGGAGGAGTGGGGGTGCTTGGCCTCACGGTGGGACATATGCACCTTGAGTAGCGTTCTCATAACTACCATCATTGTTCAGGTTTGTCATTGGTTGAGATGGGAGCCTTCCTTCTTCATGGTGAGCAAGTGAGATTGAGATTTGATCAAGCCTTTGTTCAAGGCGGATAATATTTTGCCCATGAGAGGAAACTTCTCTCTTTACCTCATCCAAGCTTCTTAGTCTTCCAAGCACTTCCTCTTCAAACTTTGAACTATAGTGTGGCCTTGGCTGCCTTTGTCCTTGCCCATCTTTATTTTGTTGCTTCCATGAGAAATTGGGATGATTCCTCTACTCGGGAGTATAATTGTTGGACATGGGGCGTTGATTGTTTCGGTTGCCAAAAGAGTGCAAGGCATGCACTTCTTCATCTACAACATCGACCGCCATGGTGTATTGGCTATAAGAACCACCAGCTTGGTTCTTCATCATCTTCATCATGTCCCCCATCATCTTCATCATGTCGAAGTCAGCAATGTTGCAGGCTGGATCTATAGAAGAAGGTGGAGGGATGTAGTTTCGGTTGCAATGCTCCCCTTTTGTAGAAACTTGATGGTGGGAATTTTCAGCAAGATGCTCATACAAAGGCCACGACTCATTGGGTGTCTTTGCCATGAAAGTGCCTCCACATGATGAGTCAACGTTGTTTTGGCTCAAATCTTCAAGCCCAGTGTAGAAGTCTTGAACTAGTTGCCACAATGGCACTTCATGGTGGGGGCAGTCACAGAGAAGTTTTTGGAACCTCTCCCATGCCTCGTGGAAGGGTTCATTCCCTTTTTGGGCAAAGGAGGTGATGCATCTTCTCATGTAGGTTACCTTATCAATCGGGAAGAACTTTTTGAGGAATTCATTCTTGACTTCATTTCAGGTTACCAACTTTGGCATCAAAACGTACCACTCCTTAGCTTTTTCTTTTAGGGAGAACAGAAAGAGGGTTCTCCACATGGAGTCATTTGTAGCGGTAGGGGTATGGAAAGTGGAGCACGTCTCAAGGAATGCATCGATGTGATGGTAGGGATTCTCATTCTCCATCCCATAGTAAGTGGGGAGGAGTCCAAGGAGTGTGGGTGGAATGGATAACTATTGAACCGACATTTGGTGAACTAGGGTGGCAATGGGAGAATTGAAGTTCCCTGGGGTGAAATACTCATGGAGTGGGCAGTTGGGCTGTGGTGGAGGTTGTTGAGCATTCACATGAGGGTTGTTGTCTACCATCTCGACTTATCGGTGTTGGTTGTGGTGACTTTGGCATCTCCTTCTACCTATCCCAGGGTCGTGCAACACCAAGTTGGTACAAGTGGAATGTGTGTGGCGCATGCACAACTGTCACCTGCACAATACACAAACAAGAAACAAGAGACCAAGTTAGAATGGAAATATGAAAAAGTAAATAAAGAATAAAGAATATCAATGATGAGGGCAAAAGGACATGCTAAGATACACTAACTAGCTAGGTCAAGCGCCTCTATCCCCGACAACGGTGCCAGAAAGCTTGTTGCGCTTCCCACCAAGGATACACACTAGCCGACTAGAGGTGGCTAGATGCAACCCTAAGGGAGGACACATGTGTGGATCTTTCGAAATTTATATTGACCCTAACCAAGTCGATCACAATACCAAATAGGTCACCTGCAAGAGCACGGGATAATATTGTAGCATAGGTGAAGGGCAAGTGTAGGGGTCGATCCTCAGGGATAGAAGGGGCACTAGAGCTAGGCTAGCGTTGGCTAAATTCCTATTGTGGAGATTAGGGTTAATTGGTTTAAAAGGGGTTTGGTTGGTTGTTAAACAACATGAACAAGAAAGTAAAGCCAATTATGAAATCTAGATTATCACAACTCTAAATTATCCTAAGTAAGCAAGTCTAATAAACTAGATTAAACAACTAGCAGAGCAGAAGCAAAGGTTGACTACACCATACTAGTAGAGCAATTAGCAACTAAGAACTAGGTTAACCACAAGAAAGAGAGTGAAAACCTAAGTTAACACTAAATAGCAAGACTAAGCAATTAACTAGTTGGAACAAAGGCAACTACACTAGATTAGCATGAACAAGCTAAGAAAGCAAATTGGGTTATAAGAAATGAGATTAGGTAGGTGGGTCGTTTGGGGATGTGGTTTGATATTAGTTGGGGGGGTCAATATAGCAAGAAATTTATCACAATTCTATCTATATTACCAAACCAAACAACAAGGCAAGTGCTATTAGAATATACCCTATACTACTAGTTGGAGAACTAGGGTTAGGTGTAATTCTAGTAGGACTTGTCAAGTCTAGGTCTCTAGGGTAAGTGGTATTAGGACAATTGAGAGCCAAGAAATAAATGTGAGTAGATATGAGGGTTTTTCACCTCATGCCACTAACCATCCAGTCTTTGGGAAGCTCTAGGAAATTGCAGTAATCACACTTACACTAGCCACTTAGATCTCACACTCACTTGTAGAAGGAGGGATGTGTATGTGGGAACAAAGGGGGCTAGCTAGGGATCCACTAATTGGACCTAGGAGCCATTCCTAAGATTGGTCACATACACTCCAATTCCTCCTAGAAGCTAAGTGTCATCAAACATCTTAAAGCAAGCAATCCATGTTATAAACACAAACCACATGCAAAAAAAGGAAATGAGATAGAAGCAAGAAGCAATCATCATAGATAGAAATCATATTCATTACAAGTTATTTTCCCCCAACATGGTATCAAAGTCATATTTTGACCCCAAACAATCCACCACTAGGGGCTTAGCTAGACATGATCAAGAAAATAGCAAAAGAAAGGGGAAGAAGGGGGTAGAACTCCATGAAGCTTGAAGTAGAAGCCTCCTTCTTCACCTCCTAGCAGCTTGGGGATGTCCTTCCTCCTCCAATGGTTCAGATGGGCATGAGAATATGGGGGATTATGGAGAAAAACCTAGAAAACTTGGTTTCCAAGGTGGAAATGAGGTGGAAATGGTGGATGGGGAGCATAAATACAAGGTGGAGTGCAATGAATGCTCAAGGGGTGAATAGGGTGGAGTAGCAGCAGCTAGGGGGTCTAACCTTCGTGCCCCAGCCACCACCAATGTATATATAGGTGGTGGGGAAGCACTAGGGTAAGTGCGGGTAGTTTAGGAAAAATAATGTGAACAATGGGTAGGGTAGGTTGGTTACCACGGTCGTGTTGGTGTACCACGGCCGTGGTGGGGGTAGGGGGAAATGGTCGTGGGGGAGCAGCCACAGTCAAGGTGTCAAAGGAGGGTGAAAAGGCCAAGTATAGGTGGTGGCCACGACCGTTGTGGGATGCCACAGTCATGTTGGGTAAGTGGCATAACGACCGTTTTGGAGGAGGAAGTCTTGATCGTTGGGGGCAGTACAAGCATTTTATATTCTCTTGGCCACAGCCGTTGTAAGTGGCCACAGTCGTGGTGTCTTCAATGGACCATGGTCGTGGCTGATGGCCATGGCTGTGGTGAGTTTGGTGCATCAACCTGACATCTTTGTTGACTCTACTCAATAATTGACACAACCCGTGGCCATGGGGCCACGGCCATGTTGTGATCTCCAGTGGCTGAATGAACTTCAATTCACATCATCCATGGATTTCTTTGCTTGATGATGAATCTTGGCCATTAGGGGTAGGTTGAGGGAGCTTTGGGTCCTTCTTTGGACCCTCCATGAGTGGAGGAATCCTAGAACTCCTTCCTTCTCTCTCACCCATCCAAAGCATGGTCCAAGTACCTGAAAATTGTGCAAAGAACGTCCATAAGTGCATTTGATAGTAATACTCATATTGAGGGATTTAACTTGCATTCTACTGTGTTTAGATGTGAATGAAGTACAAAATGGAACAATATGGAATCCTAAAATAGGGCTTCATCATAACCTCATCACAGAATTACTCCAGCCCACAATCAACACATAGGTTAGGGTTAATACCTACCTTAATCAATTAGTAGGGTTATTCCATTTTGGATATAGGGACTTTGCAATGACAATTCTATACAATGACATTATAGATAGGGATATGTATTGTATTATTGTATCTTAATGGTTCTTATCATTCCTTTAACCTTATGGAAGAACACAATTAATGAGTGAACATTGAACATGTGTCGAGTTAGGGTTGAATTAAATAAAATTAAGACACACTATTATATTTCTAATATTAAGATCAAAATGCTACATATTTTTGATCTTGTCTTGACTAGATTTGACAATGTTACATTAAATATGGGTTTAGATTATGTATCTACATGTACATAATTAAATCCAATTCAAGATCCTAAGTTCAATTAGGATGTGTTCTCTTAAATATGGCTCTTGGTCTGATGTTGAATTTTTCACTAGTTTACATGCATGGATAATTAATTATTTTTCTTTCCTACATGCTTGTTTGAAACTAGTATGTAGTCTATATTGCGTATTGATAGTATAAAAAATCTAGAAAATAATTGTTATATAGTTCTACATATGCCATGAACAGTAGACGTTCCAAAATTGTAGAAATGATTATTTGTGAATTCATAGGTTCTTGGTGAATTTAATATCAACATTTATTCTATACCATGTCTATTGAATTTGATTATGTTTGAAATGTTTTTTTTAATTAGTGAAACATGCCAAGTAACTATGCTACCTCATTTATGACTTTCAAGCGTATACTCTATCTATATATTTTTCACCCACATACTCAACATCCTGACTGTGATGACCTTTACATTATATATGTTTTAGGTCTAGAGTAGTAGAATGTTAGAGGATAATGATGAAACATATGTGAGCATGAGTGCATAGGTGTAATCTTGTTTTATATCCCCTTCTATAAGATGTGCATATGTAAATTGTAGCTCAATTTGTATATCATCATTGTACTAAAATATGTAAGTTTTGCATATGTGATTTGGGGATGGTGTTTGTTCACTCAATCTTGTGATTCAACTCCTTGGTTTTTAATATTTTTTTGATAAGTTTAGGATTTTTCAAAAACTCAAAATGTTACCACAAACTTCTAATCGATGAGATGGATATGGTATGGGGATGGTATTCAACTCCCTAAGGTTGCTTTAGATTCTTGTATAGCATGGCATGAAGGATGTCAAAGAGAGGAGAAAAATATGTAAACGTATAATTAAATTGGTACATAAAGTACAAATGTGGCTACATATCACTAATCAAGAGACAATATAGGGAGAGGATTCCCCTTGCCACAAAGACATTTCAGGTAAGGGTCACATAGAAAAGTGGAGTTCCCTTATATGCCACACCATTCTACTAATAATTTCCACTAAAAATAAGTAGGATGAATGTCAATTAGCCTTAGGCCCTACTATGTTCTATTTAGGATGACCCTCTAGTCCCATCAACATTTATCCTTTGAGTATAAAACTTAAATCATACTTGCGAGATAATTTCCTTAAAATATATACAACCTTTCAATCCCCATGTAGACTATGAATAAGCATTGATTGGATCAAGTATATAAATACATAAAACAAACATATGCTACAGATTGAGGGAGTACATATATCATTCATATGATATCGTATAGGATGAGACAAAAGGTTGCATCCATGGGAATGGATTAACTCAATTTTTTCATTGGATTTCACAAGAGAATAAATTCATGATTAAATCTTATCCAAAGACGATAGTTGGATTCAATACCATTGTAAAGAAACATTTTATTTGGTAATATATCTCCCATGAATTTTTTTGTAGAGATTCCCCTATAGTTTGCTTTTTCACCTAGTTCCTTGCATTTTTCTTGTAAAATATATAACTACTAAAATACACCCCTCTTTTAGAGATATAATTCTCATAACCCACCCTTCATTACTTTCAAACCCTATCTTATTAATTTTAAATTTTGCATAATTCTTTACTAATGACATTGATGTAAACTCTAACTCATGCATGAAACCTAGATAAATCATGGATTATGTTATACAAAGCACTAAATAAACATAATTCCTTGATATGTTGTGGTGAGATCCTAACTGTGACATCTCACCACGCTAAATGAGATCACTCAAAACCAAAATACAATTGATCACAAATTAACCATATCCCTAAAAAGGGAACAATTAAAACCAATTTGAACTTCACAAACAAGTTCAAGCACATGTATACAAAAGCCCAACATCTTTCATTATTTCATATATCAAACTTGGTGTCTTTCACAATTGTTCTGTGGCCTCAGCCACAACGTATATATAGCAAGAGTTATCCACATATACATCATGTTCACACATAAGAAAGCTACCGAAAGCTCAAGTCGATTGAAACATCATATAAAAAACTTTCCTTTCTGGACATGAGAGTACAAGGACGACTCTAGGACACACTAGACATCTAATAACCTTATTCCATGATTCTCAAGTGTAACTCCTCCTCACTACCATAGGTCTTCCGCCACCACTGATGACCACCTAAAAATGTGCTGCTCCATGAGGTGAGACTCATGTCCCAACAAAAGATATAACTCTCAGCAACATTTATTGCTCACCACAAATTATAAAATTAAATGGATACGGTAGATATCATGACATGAATGAAATGCCAGATATGAAAGCTTCATTAAGAGTAGTCAAATATAGCTTGAAATTCTTGACCAGAGATTTGCCCATAGGTGTAACATTCAAGAAAGATTTTGCATAGAAGACAACCTTTTTGAGTTATAGAACTTTCAGATTGGGTGTTCTTTGCTTTTTCATGGCACCATGAATGCTCCTTTATTTCATTTGCTAATGCTAAAACATATAATTAGAGTCTTAATTGAAAGATTGAAAGGTTCACATTAGTAATAACATATAAGGTATAGGTTACATCATAAGATAGCTATCATTATCAACATATCTTAACAACATAAACATTTCTTAACAACATAAGAATATCTACTTCCTCTTATTGCATTATTCATCATCTATATATGAGAGGAGCAAGCAAGGGTTATCATCCACTGTGAATTGCTATGTAACTCTAATCAATTTATTATTCGGCCGGATGACATCTTTTATTAAGCCATGGAGAGTTTGAGGTATACCACTCAAAACATCCAACTGACCACTGGGAAGTCACAATCAAATATGTACAAGATCTAGGAGATCCAGAATCCTAAGATCTCTTCACCCTCAGTCAGTATGAGTCTGTCGTAGTGACATATTAGTAAAGCTACAATCAACTAGTCTGCCCTTGGTACATAGGTTACGACACTAGAAATAAGAGCATTCAAAACCTTATTATCTGAGGTACAACCATAGGTGTCCTCAATCACATCACATATACATATACCTAAGACATGACCTCAATCGCTCTCAACTCAATCACAATGACAAGGATGTATTCTCCTTGCACTCGCATATACTCAATTTTATATGACTTTGGGCTTCCCATCAGTAATACCTATTTTACCATTCAACAAATCTTGACACTAGAATGGTTCTACAGAACATGGCACTACATGATTAGGGTTTCACTTGAATACTTATTGCTAATTGAGTGAATTAAGGCTGCATCAACCAAGTTTGACAGACAAACCCAAATTCATCTCTACAAAACAGTGGTACATATCAACTCCAGAAGATATAAAACATATGAGATATATTTCATATTACAACATCACATGGTACTAGTTTATTTCCATCCATGAGACTCTACTCTTCAACACACCATCATATGATATTAATCCTTATCACTCATGATGATGATTACTCCTTCACTAGGGCTCAGTTCATTCCCAAAGGTCATTTAGACCATAACAATACCACTTTCTTAGGTACATCAATATCCTTCCATGCCCTACAAAGGGCTCAACATATAACACACTCATTACTTTCAGACCCATCATTAGGGTTAATTAATTATATGAATGTTATGACATTCTCAAGGGTAAAATAACAAAGTCACCTTTAGTAATATGAAGTATGTCTATTCCTTATTTCAATATTAGAGGAAAAAAGAGATATCAAACCACCACTGCTCAACTACTATAAGAGTGATTCAACAACTAGAGTTAGAGTTTGTATCATAAACCTATATTCATAGATAAGCCATCAGTTCATTATCAAATTTAGGTAACACATAGAAAGACCATAGTTTCATTTGTATACTAAGATATACATTAGGGCAAACCATCATTTCATTATCTTACTTGAGTAACCCAACGATTCTTTTACTCATTTAGAAATACCATTTGTTCATTCTTATACTTAGTTAAAACATCACTTCTAATACTTAGAAATCCCATCAGATTCTTAATGTACTTAGACAATAACAAGACCATTAGAATATTGAAACACTTGGGTTAAGAGTGACCATCAGATATTGGAATACTTAGCTAAAACATGATC
This sequence comes from Alisma plantago-aquatica, assembly GCA_963693085.1. NCBI lineage: Eukaryota > Viridiplantae > Streptophyta > Magnoliopsida > Alismatales > Alismataceae > Alisma > Alisma plantago-aquatica. The sequence goes on along the minus strand of OY856413.1, from coordinate 295,947,016 downwards.
TTCAAATCATTGAAGAACTTAGTTAAAAACATGTTCATCAGATCATTGATGAATGTAGCCAAAAACAAGACCATAGATTCATTATGTTACTAAGTCAAATTCAAGAACTTTAGATCATTACTGGACAACAAAACCATCAGAATGAGTGTTAAATAGATCATCAGTGTATTTAGTAAACAAATCCATCGGTTCATTCAGATACATAGTCAATCAACAAGGCCATCAGATTATTTTTGCACTTATACAAAATCAAATCCATCAAATCATAAGAGTATTAGGTCAAGAATCAATCCATCATATTATTAGAAGTACTTAACCAAAATAAAATCCATCAGTTCATCAAGACACTTAACAAAATCCAAATCCATCAATTCTTCAATGTACTTTGTGAAAATCAAGTCCATCAGATTATCCAAGTACTTAAATAGAAACAAGCCATTAGTTCATCAAAGAATTTGACCAAAAAATAAGTCATCATTTATTTTAAGGACTTAGTGAAATTCATTGGTTTATTAACTAAGTTAAACCATCATTTCATTAGTGTACATAGATGTAGTATCGATTCTTTGCACATATGATAAGACCGTCATTTCTTCTCTAGACTTAATAATAACTCAAAATCTTATACTTAAGCTATCCATCAATTTATTGAAGTACTTAGCCAAAGATATGACCATCCGATCCTTGTTGTGCTTAACCCAAAAGAGATCCATTAAATCTTTTGGAGACTTAGTAGTTCAAAAATTAGTTCAAGCATCTAGCATGCCCATCGGATCATGGATGGATTAAACAACACCATCGATTCATTGACTTAACCTAGTAATTAGACAATTTACTTGCATAGTCATAGTTCATTTATCAAGTAGGATTGAAGTTTCTCACTCTAGGTATCACCATCACCATTTACCCTTTAAACGAACCATTATTCTAAAGACACAAAGTATCATTGTTTTAGGGACTAAGTAAGTCCACCAATTCAATACTAAGTATCACCATCAATTTCTATACCAAGAGAGAAATGAGTTATTTATACTAAGTAAAAACCATAATTTCTTACCTCCAAAGCAAAGACAGCTCCTGTCCATACTAGAAGAAACGTTCAATTTATCTAGGGACAACTTAACAACACACAAATAGCATGCATATATGTAAAGTAGTGCACACGTGATCATTTCTTTCCATAGTAACAGTTTTTAGGGCTAGATATATATGGATCAAGTTAAAAGCAAGCAAGAAACTGGATGGAAGTTATATAACTTGTCTCTTAGATGAAGGCGCAAATCCAAACAACATGGTGACTTGAGAAAAACCGTAGCTTTGCACTTGTAAAGCTCCAAGGTAACTCCTTTATTCAATATCAAGGTAGATCTAGGTTAAAAGAGAGGAGGAAATTGTATGTTTATCACATGCACGACCTTACATCAAGAACTTCTAGAGTTCCACCCATGGATGAAGAGAGAAGGAAGAGAACACAAAAACTAGAGTAGAGATGAAGATCTTACTTAGTTAAGGCAAGAAACTAGGTTTGGAAGCTTCGATCATCCTTATAGAAGCTTAATCCAACCTCTAGCGCAACATGCGTCCATGATCTCTCCAAGATTCAAACTCCATGAGCTTCTCCTCTAGAAAACAATGACCTAGGGTTTCTTTAGAAGTAAGAACGAAGTATGGAGGGTATATGTATCCAAGGAGAGTGAAAGGTTTCTAGCTTGACATGTGTCAAAACTCAATATCCATCCTTATCCATGCATGTAAGAGTTTCCATCAGATCTTTACTTGATATTCCATTGTTTCATTCCTTAGAAATATAATCAATATGTACTATCAGAGTCTCGATCAGATCTTTGCCATGTATTATCAGAATACCCGTCATATTCTAGGGTTTACTTAGCCATTTTGCATATTCTGACCTCCCATCGGATTGTGTACTTCCACTAGGGTTTCCATTGAATTATGGACCTCAAGGAGACTCCATTGCATCTTATAACATAAGGTTAAACCATCAAATTATTACTCACAAGGTGAAACCATCGAATTCCATCCATACTTAGAAAAATCATGATATTGGTGAGAAACCCTAAGTTCTCAACCCTAGGAGGATAGAGTACACAATCTAATGATGCATCTAGGCATCCATAGGTGCAAATGTATCAAACATTATGAAGGTTAGTATGAAGACAAATATGCATGTGTGAAAATTACAAATAAAACCCTAGAAATAGGAAAATTGCACAAAAACCCTTATAAACACATAAATTCCAAAATTCAATCAAACAACCTCCAAACTGGACCAAACTTGAAACATAGCTTAGTCTCATGATATAAAATAGAATGTTAGGGTTTAGTTAAGGTTTTAATTACCCAATTAAGATTATAAAGTATGCTTAGCCATTAAGCTAGGTCAGGGGTCTTACAACCATAAACCCCTAACAAGGATTTTGCCCCCAAAATCCAAAGCAAACAATGATGGGCACTTCCTATGCATCTCATCCATTAACCTCCATGTGGTTTCTTCTAATCCAGGTGATGTCATAAAAACTTTACTAATGTTAAGCTCTTCTTCCTCAACCTTTGTACATGTTATCGAGATCAACACAAAGTTTCTCATATAAGAAACATCCTCCATCCAACTCAACCTCCATCGGATATATCATCTATCACTACTACAGAAGTGCCTTTTAGTGTCGGTTGTTTAACCCCCTTTGGCGTCGGTTTCGGAACGACGCCTATGTGGGCGCCGCTAAAAGGGTGGACACTTCAGCGTCGGTTAAAAAACCGACGCCTATTTAACATAAATGCGTCGGTGTTTTATAAAACACCGACGCCAAAAGGGTTCCCGCCACAGAAAACGGCGTCATCTAGGACGCTTTCTGCGTCGGTTATATACTACAAAACCGACGCAGAAAAGTGTCCTAGATGACTCCCATTTCCTGTAGCGCGAACACTTTTGGCGTCGGTGTTTTATAAAAAACTGACGCTGTAAGTCTGTACTGACGGTTATCGGTAAATAACCGACGCCTATATCTATTTTTTTTTTTATAAATCTGTTTGCAGGCCTGCTGTGGCTGGTCAGCAGGATGAGAACCTACAGTTCAGTTTTCTGAACTGCAGGTTTACGACATCCATTGATATCAGCCTACAAACAGGCCACAAACCTGCAAAATTAACATAAAAAGATTCACACAAGTAGATACATTCAGACATCAATTCAATTGTCACGTTCACACATATAGAATCATTCAAATACATGTTTTAACATTCAGAAATATTCATTTACAAAGTATCATTCATCATCACTATCAACATCCCAAGTATATCTTACAGTTGCCACTGTTTGTACAACTATTGCCCATTCTTCTCTTACTTCATCTAATGCTTCCCTCGTATATGGAGCATGTACATTTTTTAAGTGTTTGCCTATAGTGTGGTCAGTTTTAAACACCTGCAAAGAGAATGATGTATATAAGTAATAATATAAAAATAAGATTGATATATTTTATACTAACTAATGAGACTATATATAATACCTCATGTATGGTATCGATGTCTTTCTTCGCCTGTGTATGGTATAGAACTCTCCTCCAGTATCTCCCTCACAGACTCCTGTGCGGAGAGGGACATTCCAACTCGAGATATCATCTTCCGTTGCCTCCTCCGCAGCAATATCCTCATCTCTGAACGTTTCTCGTAGGATTCTGAACCCCTCCTTCCCTCTACTACATCGAAGCCATGCCACAATTGAACCCTTTCACCGAGCCCTACCCGGCCAAACAGACGTCGCCTGAAGTACCACCGTCGTCGTCGTCTCCACCTCCATCGCAACTTGCTGTGCTAGTCCTGGCAGTTTATCACCCCACATGCTTTCCTCACCAGTTCCTGCCGCTAGACGACCAGACAATGGAATCCAAGAGGATATGCAGGCGTTCGCCACAGACTATAGGATGAGTATACTCAGCTTATAGGCTTTGGCGAACTCCTGCATATCCTCTTGGATCCATTGTGTGGTCGTCTAGCGGCAGGAACTGGGGAGGAAGGCATGTGGGGTGATAAACTGCCAGGACTAGCACAGCAAGTTGCGATGGAGGTGGAGACGACGACGACAGTGGTGCTTCAGGCGACGCCTACTTGGCCGGGTAGGGCTCGGCGAAAGGGTTCAACTGCAGCATGGCTTCGATGCAGTAGAGGGAAGGAAGGGGTTCAGAATCCTACGAGAAACGTTTAGAGATGAGGATATTACTGCGGAGGAGGAGGAAACGGTAGACGATATCTTGAGTTGGAATGTCCCTCTCCGCACATCAAGTTGCTCCGCGCATCTGAAAATGTCATTAAAAAGGAAAACATTTAGCATTTGTATTAACTAGAAAAAGGAAAACATTTAGCATTTGTATAAACTAGAAAAAGGAAAACATTTACCATTTGTATAAACATACATGTCTCTAAAATTGTGATCTTTTATCAATTAACAATCCTTCATTGTGATCTCCGCGCACATATAAGTCATCATTAGCTTTAATATTTTGTGGAGTTGGCAACCCAACTGAGAATGGACTGGAGTCATCATACTTATCATAGTACTCTTCTTCATCTATAGGATCTTCAATGAACTGTCTTTTACCATGAAGAACAACCGACCATTTATCATTTGCAGGATCATCAATATAGAATATTTGTTTTGCCTGTGATGCCAATATGAATGGTTCAGCCTTCTCGCCAATCATTTCAAAGTTCACCAAAGTGAAACCCAATTCATCCACTATAACTCCTTTGGTGTTATCAACCCAATTACATTTAAAGAGCGGAATATTGAAATCTATGTAGTCAAACTCCCAAATGTCTTCAATGACACCGTAATATGACATTTTAGCTTCACGTGGACTCTTATCCTTTGCACTTGCAAAGTACATAGTTGACGCTTGAAGAGTGACCCCACTATTTTGGACGACACTCTTATCATCTTGGCGCTTTGTGTAATATGTGAATCCATTAATGTCAAACCCTTCATAAGACATAACATTCGGTTTTGGTTTAAAGGCGAGACATTTGATAGTTTCTGTAATATCATTTGGTGTTTGAGATAGTTGATGTAAGACTTTATCTTCAAACCACTTAGTAAAAGTCTTATTATGCTCTCTAGCAAGCCACATTGAACTTGCTCGAGGATGTTGTCTCTTTATGAAATTGGTATGTTCCTCGATATAAACACTCACTTCGTCCATATTATGTAAAATATACAAGTGAGCTTGTTCCAACTGCTCACGGCTGATTACTTTCACCCGTGATCCCAAAATTCCTTTGCCCTCCTCAATATTCGTGTCATTATCAGGAGTGTCATTACCACTGAGAAAGTCATTGCAGAAATCCATAACCTCTCTCGCCACATAACCTTCAATAATACTCCCTTCAGGACGATAACGGTTTCGAACATCACCTTTAAAAACGCTCATGTATCGTTCAAAGGGATACATCCAATGCAAGAAAACCGGTCCCAAGATTTTCACTTCCCTAGTCAAGTGGACAACAAGATGTACCATGATATCAAAGAACGAAGGAGGGAAATACATCTCAAGCTGACATAGGGTAACAACCACTTCTCTTTGCAAAATATCGAGAGTATCAGGGTCAATAACTTTGCTGCATAGACTGTTGAAAAAGAAACAAAGTCTGGTAATTGCAAACCTTACATGCTTCGGCAATATAGATCGAATTGCCACGGGCAATATTTGTTGCATTAGAGTGTGACAATCATGAGATTTAAGACCTATCAACTTCAGATCTTTCATTGATACCAATCTACGGATGTTGGATGAGTAACCATGTGGCACCTTAACATTTACCAAGCATTCACAAAAAGTTTTCTTCTCCTTTCTAGACAACGTGTAACAAGCGGGAGGTAAGTATGTTCTTTTATTACCCATTTCACGTAATTCTGTTAATTCTGACCTTATTCCCATTTCACGTAGGTCCAGTCTGGATTTTATCCCATCTTTAGTCTTACCTGGTATATTTAATAGAGTACCAATGATGCTATCACAGACATTTTTCTCAACGTGCATTACATCGATACAATGCCTGACTGACAAAGAACTCCAATAAGGAAGATCCCAAAATATTGACTTCTTTTTGAATGAAGAATTGTCACTCCGTGTGGCCATACTACATTGTGATTTCTTACCAAATTCATTGACAATGTCTTTTACTCTTTCATAAACAACATCCCCTGGTATAGGTTTAGGTGCACTCCGTTCATCATTCAATCCATTGAATGCTTTGCGCTTCCTACGATACGGATGGAATTTTGAAAGAAACCTTCGATGACCAAGATATACAGTCTTGCCGCCATATTTTAGTCTTATTGAATCAGTGTTTTCTTCACATATAGGACACGCTTTAGCACCTTTGACACTATATCCAGACAAATTCCCATATGCCGGAAAGTCATTAATAGTGCAAAACAACATAGCATGCAAATGAAATGTCTCTCTTGCAGAAGCATCATAGGTCATCACACCTTCAGCCCAAAGTTTCTTTAAGTCATCAATCAAAGGTTCAAGATAAACATCGATATCATTTCCGGGTTGTTTAGGGCCCGATATCAACAATGACAACATAACGTACTTATTTTTCATACACAGCCAGGGAGGAAGATTGTATATAACAAGCATGACTGGCCAAGTGCTATGTTGGCTGCTCAATGTCCCGTACGGATTCATCCCGTCTGTACAAAGCCCAAGTCTTAGATTCCTGACTTCTTCACCAAATTCAGGGAACAATACATCAATCTTCTTCCACTGTGGGGAATCAGACGCATGTCGTAGGATCCCATCATTATTTTTCTTAACATCTGCATGCCACCTCAAATTCTTCGCATCTTTCGGATTTGCAAACAAGCGTTGAAACCGTGATGTTATAGGTAGATACCACAACACCTTGGCAGGAGAACCAGTTCTGGACTCCCCCGAAGTCGTCAATTTATATCGTGACGCACCACATTTTGGACAATCTTTCAAATCTACATAGTCCTTTTGAAATAATACACAATCATTCGGGCATGCGTGTATCTTTTTGGCCTCCATTCCCATTGGGCACAACATTTTCTTTACCTGGTATGTTGAGATTGGCAGCTCGTTTCCTTCAGGAAGAATTTCTTTCAACAAAGTCAACAATTCAGTGAAGCTTTTGTCGCTCCATCTATTGTTAGCTTTCAACTTATACAATCTCAGCACAGCGCTAAGCTTCGTAAACTTAGCACAGCCTGTGTATAACGGTATCTCAGCATCATGCACAATGTTTGTAAAGATAGGAGGTGGATCGGTGTGCTCTACCCTACAACTATCCAGCATCGCATCAACAATGTCTGCTGGAACTGGTTCGTTCACATTTACGTCATCGGAGGCAATTTCTTCTTCCACCCAAGCACTGCTATTGACATCTACTGGATTCGATTTTGAAATCTCTCCATGCCAGTGCCATTCTGTATATCCTTGTACAATCCCGTTGCACATGACATGACTTTTGATTTCCTCACCAGTGTTGAGTTTCAAGTTGTTACCGCAATGCCTACATGGACAGTAGAACCTATCTGTAGGTTTTTTCCTATGTTCCTCGGAAAATCTAATAAACTGATCAAGACCAGATATAAACTCTGGGGTGCAACGATTACGAATGGACATCCATGATCTATCCATTCTATGATCAGAGAAAGCAAGTATATATTAGGAAAGCAAGTATATATTAGGAAACAAGTATATAAGCAAGTATGTCGTATTACAGTTCATCATTAAGAAAGATATAAGCAAGTATGTCGTATTAAAATAGACTAAACAATAAAAGAATTTTTTTTTTAGGCAAGACAATATGAGAAAATAGTAGTGTAATCATGTAAATGGGAACATTCATGGGAACACACACTTCAGTTATAAGCATTCATGTAGCAACTTACATTTCCATTCATGGGAACAAACACTTTAGTTATAACAATAACTAAACAAAGGGGTTGGTGTACCCCTAAACATGCGCATAATTAAAAAAACTATTACTACAGACAAGTCTAGATAGATAGACAACTAAATACTACACCAACATGGTCCCGCATGCATCAGTAACTTCTTTTTGATGATGAAGCTGTGTCACGAAGCTCCTCACTGTATTTAGATGAATCTGAACTGATAGGGGCCTCAGATTCTGATTTGTCTGAGCTGATATGCGACGCCGTGCGCTCATACCGCAGAAGATGATCGAGGGTGTCGCAGTTGTTGTTGGTTATCCAAACTTTGATGGAATTATCGCCAACTGGACGGAGAAAAAGCCTATTCCAACGGACCAGATACAGCTCTCCAATCCAATCATGCCAACCGGATTTTGATACAAGATTTCCCGCCAAATCATACTCAACCTCAATTACATGTGAATAATTTCCAAAAGTTAGGGTCACTTTACCAGGCATGTAGTGTCTTCCTTTTAGAAAACGCCAATGTTTGGGTATGACCAATTGGTTTAAGGAACGATCATCTAGGATGATGTCCAATTGTTCTTCAATAGGGAACGTTAACATTGACATAGAGGCCCAATTCATAGTCATTGTTATGGGAAGACAGAGACTGCACAATATTAGTATTAACAAAGTGTAAGTACATATAACGATGTTATATATTTTCAGAAAAAGTTGTATAACATCAGTTAACCTTTTAAACAAGTATATATTAGGAAACAAGTATATATTAGTCAATCTTGGACGGGTTTCTAGGCCAACAAACACATTTGATGTCAATCTTATATATAATAAATGTGTACCACCTATCCCATCCTTGAACACCTAATCTCACTTACGATGTAAGTGTATAATGTGTATTTGGTTTTCAAGAAAATTTCGGCAGCATTTCCCCGTTGTTCTCTAAGTACATATGTACTTAGAGAACAAACGGGGAAATGCTACCGAAATTTTCTCGAAAACCCAATACACATTATACACTTACATCCTAAGTGAGATTAGGTGTTCAAGAACAGTCCCAAACTGGGGACTATCCAAGATTTACTCCTACTGAGTAAATCTTGGACGGGTTTCTAGGCCAACAAATACATGTGTTGTCATTCTTATATAAACCCTATAATTCATGAAATCATTCTAATTCAATTTAATATGTTGGGATCACATAATTATATAATGACATCAGAATATATAGAAGAATCATAATTAACATGATTAACAACATGCTCATCAAACTAGGGTTTTCTTGAATATCATCTAATAAATCAAGAATTTCATAGTTTCAAACATGCAATAATTCACAATGCAATGTTATAAACTATAGGCAACATGGATAGATGAAATAAATAAACATCCAGCATCTATCACTTATTCAATCTTCAAAAAACCTTGACAAACATCCAACATCTATCACTTATATAATTTGCATGTATATACACCCTAAAGTGCCACAAATCATATAATAAAACTATCATGTTATGATATTAGGACCACTTAAAGCAGATTAGGCACATTAAGCAAGCAGAGTAGGGAGCCAATTTCGTGCAAACAGATTAGGCAACAGATTAGGTCAGCACATAAAGAACCAATTTCGCGCCTGGGTAGGTCTGCAGGTACCTGGGCAAGAAGAGTAGGGTGAGGTCGAGCTGGTTGAGTACGTGGGTGGCGGCCGACGAGCTCCAGAACCAGCGGCAGTGACTCCGACGAGCAAGAGCGTCAGCCGCAGCAGGCAGGCAGGCGGCCAGGCGGCGGCAGGCAGGCAGCGGCCAGGCGGAGGAGAAGGAGAAGGGGGTACGGCGGCGCCGGTTCTCAGGCGTGGCAGGCAGGTGGGCACCAGGCGTTGCGGCGGCGCCGGTTGTCAGGCGTGGCGGCGGCGCAGGCGGTTGGAGCAGGGGCGCCGGTTGTCAGGCGTGGCGGCGGCGCAGGGGTGCCAGAGAAGAAACGCGTCGGAGAGGGGCGCCGGAAAGGGGACGCCGGAGATGGGGCACCGGAGAGAAGCGCCGGAGAAAATCGCCGGAGAAATCGCCGCAATAGGGAAATAGGGTAGCAATGAGGGGATGAGTCGGGCGATCGAAGGTTATGAAGTTCCCCAATAGCGTCGGTTGTTGACAACAACCGACGCCTAAACATATTTACCGTCGGTCGTTGGCAACATCCGACGTCCATTTGGACGATATTTTCGTGAAAATGTTTGGCGGGAACCCCATTCAGCGTCGGTTAGTAAAGGACGACCGACGCGGAAAAGGACACTTTTCGCGCAAATTTCCATCGCACATAAGCGTCGGTGTTTTAACTAAATAACCGACGCCGAAAGTGACATTATTTTTTTGCTCGAAAATTGGATGAAATAATGCGTCGGTTTTGCATAAACAACCGACGCTGTATACAAAGCGGTACCCGTGTTTGGCTGGTCTTTGAATATAGACGTCGGTTCTTCAAAATAACCGACGCCTTTAATATAAGGCGTCCGTGTTCCTTAAAAACCGACGCCCAGAAAAGCGACACTGAATGCTATTTCTATAGTAGTGTATTCTATGTCAGGGTGACACTTCCTCTAAAGGGGACATAGAAACTATTGTCCAGATCTGATAGTAACTATTATTCATAACTCTATCAACTTACATTAATTATTAGCATGTCCCTTCTGTCTATTTTAGACTTGGGGTTAGATTATTGTTGAGTCTTCATAACTTTCTCTAGAATTTGTTGTACTAACTCAACACCCAAAGGTTGACACTTAACTACTTCACACCAATAGAGGAAGTGACCTACATCATGTTTCGTATATATATAGTATTATATGGTGTGACGTCTAACTCTTGCTTTGAATCATATCTCCAAACCTTAAGGTTAAAACTATTGCGGATACCTCCTAGGCTGGGTAGTTCTCCTTGTCCTTCTTAAGATGTTGTGAAGTAAGAGGAATCATATTCTTGTCCAACATCAACACGCATCTCAAGTCATTCTTAGGAGCATCATGGAAACAACATAGCATCTCCCTTGCCTTAGCAACGTTAATACTAGAACATTTGTCCACTTCTCCTTTAGCAAGTAAAAAGAGCATTGTCATCTATCATCCCAAACAAATGAAACATCCCTCCTAGTCAACTTGGTCAAGGGTAGAGCAACGACGTTGAAGTTCTAAATGAACCTCCTGTAGTGTCCTACTAGGGTTTAGGAAGCTTTAGATCTACATCAAATTCTTGGGCTACTCCCATTCCAGCATTGACTCCTTTTCTTGGAGATCAATACCAATACCCTTTATGTATATAACATAACTCAGAAAAGACATTTCGGTCAAAAAAATTCATACTCATTTGTCTTTAGCATTACAACTAGTGTTGTCTCAGCAACGCCCACACCGGACAAAGATATTGTTCATGTTGTTGATGGTCTTTAGAGTATATTATTGGTATGGTGTACTGAGAGAGCCAATCATGTGATGATGGTGATGGAATATCACATAAAGGATTTGGTTAATAAAGGAAAGCTTCCAATTCATTCTATTTCACTCATTATGAGATAATGAGGAAACATAATAAATGTCTAAAGAATGATGTTACTCAAAGATGTATGTCTTCAAGTACGTGACTTGAACAATGAGATCATATAGATGTTAAGAGTATGTACATTCTTATTATGTCCCTAGTCAGTTGATATTGTGGAAGATAGATAGATAATAGTAAGATAGAAGACTAAGGTGTGTAGGTGGATGAAAAAATCTCATCAGTCTTGATATTTGATATCAAACTGAGTACACATATACTTGTTAGAGAAAAATGTATCACACATACTAACCTTGAGAGTGACACATGGAAACCATAATTGATGGTCATAGTCATCTCTCATAGTGAAGGTGGTGATTATGGTTCTTAAACCTGAAGTCACTAAACTTATCACATGTCGTTTGACATACTTTAAGATCATCCAACATAACCCTGAATAAGGATGTCCATAACGGTGATGATTGGTTATCTGTAACACATGGGGATTGACTGTGAGTGATGTAGATGGGATTTGTCCCTTCTACTGGAGTTCGATATCCTGGACACTTGATAAGAAAGATTGAGAAAAGCATGCACATGTGCATGTGAGTCAATATATGATATTGAGGTCACATATATCTTATACGGTCTCCTCTAGGTTCAAGGAAAATGGATTGAACGTCAAAGAGGATGAAAATTCCATGCCTCAAATTCATTTTGGGTATTAGATACAAATGAATTAGACAATCACTATAACACCTAACACAGATTGTAGGCTGAAGTTGTTCTCCAACTTTCCAATCACATGGGTAGCACTGATGTGTGACTAGGCACCACTCTTTGCTTGTGATGTCATAAACTAGTTATGGACATTCACTGCCAACGTCATATGGGACCTATAGGGTCACACACTTAAGATACACCTAGAAGAGGAGATAATCATGAATGATAATTGAATTGATTACTAAAGTGTTCATGTATTCAATTTGAGCAACAAATCAGCTGACAAGACTCCCTACCAATCGTCTCATGTGATGAAACAACCAGTTGGAGTGTCAATTTGATTAGAAATTGAATTGGTTGAGTTCTACCTAAATTGGGGAGTGAGTCGATCGGTTCACTCAGTGAACCAACCAACTTGGGTCGTGAGACGACTGCTCTCACAAGGAGAGACACCTGGTTCATGGAGAAATTTGATTGCATCAAGGATTAGTGCTGACATCATGTTGTACACTAATTGGATTTGAATTACCAATTCATATGCGATTGGGAAACATGGAGAAATGATCGGTTTGTGGAGAAAATTGAACAGCTCACATGTGAACCGACTGGATCACTTGTGAACTGACCGGTTCTCTGCTCACATGTTGTGAAAATTCGTGATGGTCCCTTCCATTCCCACACAGACTGGGAAACCTAACCCTAACCCCTCCTATAAATAGAGGGGTATTGGGGCTTCTCAGACACAACTCAATTGCCTCTGAAAATTGTTGTCCTCTCTGGGTGTGGTAACGAATAGAGAGCCAGAGCAAGTTATAACTGATAAAGGGAGGGATAGAAAGGGAGAACAATTGTGAGACAGTAAGTTGGTCACTAGTATACCAATGGGAGGGATAAAACCTTCCTATCTATTGTACTAGAAGGACAAGAGTTCTAGGTGGTCCATGTGGACTACCATAGAGGTGAGGTGGCTGGTGCCTCTCGCTAGGAGGACAACGTTAGCCTACAGTCTGTGGTGGCTATTGCAGATGTCGTCTGATTCTACTATCTGTTGTGGAGATCAGTAGTTGTTGTAGACGAATCCCAATGCAACTAGGAGTGTTACACTACTGCAATGCGTTATAGTCGCTGGACTTGCTCCAGGATCAGGTATGAACTCGTTAAACCATACTTTCCATTACATAGTTGTTGACACGATCTTGCTATTTTGGTGAATATGGATAGATAAATTTTTGATTTTGCTGCCTACTCTGTGCCCATATTTTCCTACAGTGGTATGAGAGCCATGTCAATTCACTATGTTTTGGGATAATAGATATGATTGAGATTTTTGTTTTCATCATTTATTTATTGCATACGATGTGAATACTTAAATTTCTTAATGTGTGAATCCAATCAAAGACCACATATAACCCCAAATTATAAATAAATATATATATATATCCAATTTACATGTGTCGCCCTAAAAGAAAGTTTTGGTGGTGGATGTGTAGCATGGTTATTGTTACACCCCGATCTCACAATTTCCTCAAATCATGAGATTAGGGCATAAGATAGGATTTATAGGAAACTCAAAGAACACCCTTAACTTTTTCTTTTCTTAAAAACTCTTGTTTCTTCGCATTGAGCCACATATCATCTTAACAAGGAATCTGAACATTTCTTTTACTAATCAGACTTCAATAGTAAAGATACATGTATAAACATTCATACTGTCTCTCACTCATTATGCACATGAAACTAGCTAATTAGCATACCTATCAAAGAGGAACAACATTACACATCGTATTTACAACTCTCTCTCTTATCTCTTACTGAGGACCTAGAGTGACAAGGACCGACTGACTCAACTAATCTTGTACTCAACTCTTGTGGCAGATCTACTCTGATGCTCTGATCATCTTCAAGTCCACGCGATTAACCCTAAAATGTTTGAGTAGAGGGGTGAGCCTACTCGCTCAGTGAATGAGTACTTCATGGAAACAGACTAATGCACTAATGAGATTACAGATATAATTTTAAGTAAACGATATGACATTTAACAACAATAAATACTACACTGAGCAGTTCTAAAATAATATAATTGAAATAACAAAGAATGTAAATATTGCATCCAAAGAATAACTACTAGAAGACTATGCTCTAGTCTTCCTTAACTCTTTTAATTATAAAGAACTCTGTGAACCTATATGATCATATTTTAGATTATGCCCTAAATATATGCAGTGTACTCTGCATATAAAGATCCGCAACAAGTTCAGCTACGGTCCCACCGTACAAGACTTAGCGACACACCCGGGAAATGCTAAGTCTGACGCCAGCCCTGCTCTGCCACAGGACCACAGGCTCTCCGGCCTACAGGCTCTCCGGCCTCAATGCACTACTCCGAGTGCTCTAGACTCCTCCTCTAACCTGAGTACACAGGCGGAGAGTCTCACGGGGTTACCACCGTGACTCCGCACGGATTAATGTTGAATAACCCCCATTTTTTTCCTCCAGTGCCACCGTGACTCCGCACGCGTTGTTGTTGGACACTGCCTCTATTAGCTCATTTGTCCGTGACACAGGCACGGATGATGTTGCAACACGAGTTTCACCCCTAAGTTGCAGATACCTCTTAGGGGTTCTACGGTGTTAGGGCACCTAGGTCTATTAATTAATTAACAGATAACCAATTAAACAGGAATATCACATAGCAACGTAAAAACTCATGTATTCAACATATATCATATCTCAGTAACATCCCTTTCTAGGGCATGTCATATCTCATCACCTGCAATTTACGAGATATGTATTGAAATATAAGGAGCCCTGCAGTATGTAGATATCAACTCAGAGAGAACAAGCATATAAAGTTAAATGCACTAGAAACATACAATTCAACAGTTAAGTATCACCACATCTCATATCGAGACCTTTCATGTCAACATAACATGATTCATTGAACACCCTATCCTTAGGGTTTCATTCGCCTTATTCATTCATCACATGCCAACACCCTACTCTTAGGGTTTCATTTGCCTCATTCACTTGTCACATGGCTCTTATCATGATCTCATAAGATATAAGCATTCACTAAATAAAGACTGTTTCCAACAAATCTTATATAATCAATATAGATATGAAATCATGGAGACTTAACTAAATTTAGATTTTTCCATATCATTTACTGAGATATCATTTATCAAGAATAAAACTCAATTAAGATAACCCATGAGATACATCCTAACCAATTATAGGATTACTAGTCCTTTTCAATAAGGTTGAAACACTAGTGATGTCTCAATTAGGTTAAACCCTAATTACACCATTTGATATAAATCTAAAAAGAATTCTCACTAGGAAGTGTTGTATACGTTTCTGATATGAATCTACCATTTAGGAGTCATTCAAACAGAGAAGTAATCCACATCATATCAATTTGCAACAATCTTAAATCAAACGGACATTTCAGGTTTTAGAATCACATACTAAGAAATTAGGGATTTGGATGCTATAATCAAATTCGTGTATTAGAATGTTTGAAGGAAGAACCCACTCACCCTAAGGTGTGAAAACACCTCACAACTGCAGCTCAACTCAGGGAATCTCGAATTCCTATCAAACCCCTAGCAAATCTCCCAATTCTTCTTCCATTCAACTCAGAAACCTTGAAAATGAGGGATTATGAAGAAAGGGTGAGAAAAGAGGGAATTTAGACATCCTCTTGGATCAAATAAGAGCATGGACGGAATCTAGACATGAGAGAGAAGATTCACCATAAAAGTCTATGCAAAGGATCCAAACTTACTTGATTTCACCCTTCCTGGAATCGCAAAACCCTAATTCAGCAATTCCCCCACTTTCTCCACTCAAGCCCTAACTCTCCCTCTCTCTCTAGATTTTTGTTTCTATGGAGTGAATGACGAAGAATGAGAGCTGTGTGTGTGTGTGGTTGCTCATATAAGTCAATTGAGCTGCTTGGGTCAATTGCATATTGACCCAACACTTAACTTTAATTATATTGGCTGAATATTCAGTTATACAAAAGTTACTGTAATTCGTTTATTTCAGAGATCAAACATTCTCCAACAATTATGGGAATTTAGCAAGTTGTTAATAATTGATATATAAAGCTTCATTTAAAATTTGAGATCATTTGGAGTTACCAATAAATAATTAAAAATAGAACAGTGCGCTGCTATATTGCAGTCTGCAGAATATTCGGCCGAGTTTGTCCTGCACAAAACTCGACCGACACCCTTACTGTAGGGATTCAAAAGTCATCCAAAAATTATGCCAAATTAACAGAGTGTCTAAAACTGTGTTTTTCAGGCATATTTAAAATTTGAGATCAATTGGATATACCAATAAAAAGATAAAATTCAATTACCACACTGCTGTAAAATTCTGGAAATGTGATCGGTCGAGTTTGAAACTCGGCCGATAAACAGGTCAGAACATTCTTCAAAAATTCTGATATTTACCAATATTGTTCACATTTTATATATCCAAATCATATCCAAATTTTAAGTAAATCAGAGTTACACATAAAATACTAAAAATTATTTAGTGAGACATTCTACTTATCAAATTCTGTATTCATGCATCATTAAAACTCTATTTGGGCCGATTAGGGTTTATGCTTCTCAAACCCTAATTCTCAAGACAAAAGAACAATTAGACTTCTTATCATATTTAAAACATCCTAATTGTATTATTGTCATTAATTAGATTTCAAGAATGATTATTCTAATTAATCTTTGCGATTGTCTAGGTAAACCCTAGTTTACCAATTAAGCTCAGATGGGGTCGTAACAACTCTCCCCCCCTTAGTATGTTTCGTCCTTGAAACATGAACCTACAAGAAAGATACATTCAAGGTTATTCTAAGCTTCTAAAACCTTCCATGTCATTATATTCTTGTATTTCATACCTGAATGTAGTTTTCAACATTAGATCTTTTAATTCTTTACTAAATCACAACATATCTCAAATAGTTCTCAATGATATCAAGCAAATTCTTTATGCCACAGTCAAACATAGAATACAAAGATAAACCACCACGCTTTCGCTGCACAACTATGATACTCAGATACAACTATCTCAACTTATGCTGCTCAGAGAGTTCTATTGTTCTGTATCACCTTTAAGTGATAAAAGCAAGTTCACCATACTGTTTTAAACTTTAATCAAGTGCTATTCAAATAGCAAAACAGTCTTGAATTAAAAGACTAGATTCAACAATCAATTGCACAATACTACTCTTGGCATCCTCATTGGGTCATGGATGTATGAGGTGAAGCATTACCACCTCATTCCATACTATCCTGTTTCGATCCTGGGACCTGTGGGTTATGGGCCCACACACAATTCAAAGTGTAACCATCGCATTATATCATTTTAGGGTTTCAACAATAGTAATAAGGTAATCCACGATTGTATCAGTCATTCAAGCATTAATCATACTCAATTACCATCACTCAGTTATATTAGAGCTAGGTATAACAAGCTACACCTCATTAGGGTTACTTGTTCAAACAATCTAATTATCATCCCTTTCTATTAATATGAGTGAATAAGTATGACTACCTTGTTCAGGGTATCTCTCCATGTGTTCTGACATCATCCAAACCGTATCACCATATCACAAATACACAATAGTAAGATGCATATCAGGTATGAATTACTACAATTATCATACGCCTTTAATTTAACATATAGCTTGCACAAATACACTGAAATCATATGTAGAACCAACTTTCATACCTTAATATGCCTTCAACAATTCATACATGTAAAAACAAATTCACATATTACACAAAGCTAGTGTTTTCCCATATCTCTCTGCTCATTCATTACTTCTTTACTTTTTGCTACCTATCCTTTTCATATGATTACATACAATAACATCATTAACATTGAAGCATTTAAGATAGGAATAGATTATTCATCATTCTTGCTATCACACAAGAATTTATTTCTTATTGCACTTCATCATACTGTATGTCACTATTACATTCACTAGATGACCCTACCAAGGTAGTTATGCACCATATATGACTCATTTTCTATTATCATTTCATTCCCATCTTGCTCTCATTAAGGAATATATGAAAGAGAAGATGATTTTAAGACTTGGAATTCTTGTATTTAAACATTCCCTTAATACATTCTCGTATGTAGATTTACTTAGTTATCAACAGAGATATTTGATTAATTAGCAGTTGCTTGAATCTCACAACCTCTTTATTTTATAACTTCTCCATCATATTTCAAACCCTTTCTTACGTTTCATAGTCCTCTTACCATATACTACTCTTTAACCCGTCATCATTTAATTCTAATTTTTTCTCTTATGACCATGTTGCTTATTCATATGTATGGTCATGTATACCATGTTGCACATATTTCCACCTTTATCTTTATACTATTGAGAAGTTAACATTCTAAATTAATAGTCCTCCTATTAGTTTTTTCCTCATGTTGAATACATTGCATATTCTTCATTTTTAAATCAAGTGGATCATGCATGGGTCAAACATAGTTTCTCTTTCAATCAAGTTTTTCTCTTCTGAATACAGTCCACCTTTATATGACTTATTCATTCATTAAACTACACCTATGTTCTTTGCTTAGAAACTAGTTTGTTGTCCTAGTCTTATGAATTACATGTTCATACCATTCTCTTCACTTTTACTCTTTTGAAGACTCTTCACTTCTATGGACCTATTGAATGCTCAACTCTATTCTCTACTTAGCCTTTGCTTTAGAGTTCATAAAAGCATTATACTCTATTATATGATTCATTCTTCATGATTGATTCTTGTTATCTTGAACCATACATACATACATTTCACATATCTTTTCTATATTTCCTATGCATAGTTCGTATAATATTGATCAATAAACTGATTATGAACTTCATATCATGTTCTATTATTCCCAATTAAGGGTTTCACATTTGAGACCCCAAAGTGAAACCTCAGATATCAGTTTCAACTAATTCTGAGTTGTTCTGATCTTGCCCATATGTCTCAACATCTTACTGTATGTACATTCTTACTCTGATGTGGGTCTAATTATTCAAATTCTATTCTTATTATGCTATTGATAGGATTCATTAGATACTAATAACGCATCCTGCCAACCGGACCAGGCCAAACCTGAAATCCTGAAGCCAAGAACTACAAAGGATTACATTCTTCCTGAACTGCCACTCACAGCTCAGAAACTCGGCCGATTGGTCAGAAACTCGGCCGATTGCTTCACAACTCGGCCGATCCGCTTGAAACTCGGCCGATCAACTTGCCGTTTGATTTCCTGAAAAAGGAAACTCAGCCGAATTACATACAACTCGACCGATCAGTTTGCTGTTCGATTGCCTATTAAGGAAACTCAGCCGAACCACATACAACTCGGCCGAATCGTGTACAGACTGAAAACCTAAACAGACCTGCTGATGTCAATTTCACTCGAATCAGCGGGCAAAACCATAGAAACAAAAGCTCATTTCAAGATGATTTCTAATCTATATGTTACAAAGAATGAAATCAATAAATGCAACAACTGCATAGTGTGCAACAAATATTAAAGACCCATATTTCAAAGTATTGAATATTTCAATTCAAACATATAAGAGCATTTCTGTACATTTCCAACAAAAACAACATTATGAAATGTAAGTTCTATCTCCTTTTACATTTATGCTCTTAATTCTTGTTTCTTTTCTCGTTTTCTAACCCTAACATTTCTAGGGTTCCTCTCTAGACCATTCTTCCACTGTATACCTGGCCAGGGTATACGTGAGAGAATAGACATAGTAGCTTGTACTGGCTGATCCAAGTACTCAGATATCGGGCCAGGATATCCAAATACTCAAATCCCCAAAGCTAACATCAAACATCTCCTATCTGCCACACTTAGGACTCTAACTTACTAACTTAATGGTCCTTGACAACTCACCCTAAGTTCTGATACCAAGCTGTTACACCCCGATCTCACAATTTCCTCAAATCATGAGATTAGGGCATAAGATAGGATTTATAGGAAACTCAAAGAACACCCTTAACTTTTTCTTTTCTTAAAAACTCTTGTTTCTTCGCATTGAGCCACATATCATCTTAACAAGGAATCTGAACATTTCTTTTACTAATCAGACTTCAATAGTAAAGATACATGTATAAACATTCATAATGTCTCTCACTCATTATGCACATGAAACTAGCTAATTAGCATACCTATCAAAGAGGAACAACATTACACATCGTATTTACAACTCTCTCTCTTATCTCTTACTGAGGACCTAGAGTGACAAGGACCGACTGACTCAACTAATCTTGTACTCAACTCTTGTGGCAGATCTACTCTGACGCTCTGATCATCTTCAAGTCCACGCGATTAACCCTAAAATGTTTGAGTAGAGGGGTGAGCCTACTCGCTCAGTGAATGAGTACTTCATGGAAACAGACTAATGCACTAATGAGATTACAGATATAATTTTAAGTAAACGATATGACATTTAACAACAATAAATACTACACTGAGCAGTTCTAAAATAATATAATTGAAATAACAAAGAATGTAAATATTACATCCAAAGAATAACTACTAGAAGACTATGCTCTAGTCTTCCTTAACTCTTTTAATTATAAAGAACTCTGTGAACCTATATGATCATATTTTAGATTATGCCCAAAATATATGCAGTGTACTCTGCATATAAAGATCCGCAACAAGTTCATGCTACGGTCCCACCGTACAAGACTTAGCGACACACCCGGGAAATGCTAAGTCTGACGCCAGCCCTGCTCTGCCACAGGACCACAGGCTCTCCGGCCTACAGGCTCTCCGGCCTCAATGCACTACTCCGAGTGCTCTAGACTCCTCCTCTAACCTGAGTACACAGGCGGAGAGTCTCACGGGGTTACCACCGTGACTCCGCATGGATTAATGTTGAATAACCCCCATTTTTTTCCTCCAGTGCCACCGTGACTCCGCACGCGTTGTTGTTGGACACTGCCTCTATTTCCTCATTTTTCCGTGACACAGGCACGGATGATGTTGCAACACGAGTTTCACCCCTAAGTTGCAGATACCTCTTAGGGGTTCTACGGTGTTAGGGCACCTAGGTCTATTAATTAATTAACAGATAAACAATTAAACAGGAATATCACATAGCAACGTAAAAACTCATGTATTCAACATATATCATATCTCAGTAACATCCCTTTCTAGGGCATGTCATATCTCATCACCTGCAATTTACGAGATATGTATTGAAATATAAGGAGCCCTGCAGTATGTAGATATCAACTCAGAGAGAACAAGCATATAAAGTTAAATGCACTAGAAACATACAATTCAACAGTTAAGTATCACCACATCTCATATCGAGACCTTTCATGTCAACATAACATGATTCATTGAACACCCTATCCTTAGGGTTTCATTCACCTTATTCATTCATCACATGCCAACACCCTACTCTTAGGGTTTCATTTGCCTCATTCACTTGTCACATGGCTCTTATCATGATCTCATAAGATATAAGCATTCACTAAATAAAGATTGTTTCCAACAAATCTTATAT
Organism: Alisma plantago-aquatica; assembly: GCA_963693085.1. Classification (NCBI taxonomy): domain Eukaryota; kingdom Viridiplantae; phylum Streptophyta; class Magnoliopsida; order Alismatales; family Alismataceae; genus Alisma; species Alisma plantago-aquatica. The sequence continues at coordinate 295,925,256 of OY856413.1, read as the reverse complement.
AATCAATATAGATATGAAATCATGGAGACTTAACTAAATTTAGATTTTTCCATATCATTTACTGAGATATCATTTATCAAGAATAAAATTCAATTAAGATAACCCATGAGATACATCCTAACCAATTATAGGATTACTAGTCCTTTTCAATAAGGTTGAAACACTAGTGATGTCTCAATTAGGTTAAACCCTAATTACACCATTTGATATAAATCTAAAAAGAATTCTCACTAGGAAGTGTTGTATACGTTTCTGATATGAATCTACTATTTAGGAGTCATTCAAACAGAGAAGTAATCCACATCATATCAATTTGCAACAATCTTAAATCAAACGGACATTTCAGGTTTTAGAATCACATACTAAGCAATTAGGGATTTGGATGCTATAATCAAATTCGTGCATTAGAATGTTTGAAGGAAGAACCCACTCACCCTAAGGTGTGAAAACACCTCACAACTGCAGCTCAACTCAGGGAATCTCGAATTCCTATCAAACCCCTAGCAAATCTCCCAATTCTTCTTCCATTCAACTCAGAAACCTTGAAAATGAGGGATTATGAAGAAAGGGTGAGAAAAGAGGGAATTTCGACATCCTCTTGGATCAAATAAGAGCATGGACGGAATCTAGACATGAGAGAGAAGATTCACCATAAAAGTCTATGCAAAGGATCCAAACTTACTTGATTTCACCCTTCTTGGAATCGCAAAACCCTAATTCAGCAATTCCCCCACTTTCTCCACTCAAGCCCTAACTCTCCCTCTCTCTCTAGATTTTTGTTTCTCTGGAGTGAATGACGAAGAATGAGAGCTGTGTGTGTGTGTGGTTGCTCATATAAGTCAATTGAGCTGCTTGGGTCAATTGCATATTGACCCAACACTTAACTTTAATTATATTGGCTGAATATTCAGTTATACAAAAGTTACTGTAATTCGTTTATTTCAGAGATCAAAAATTCTCCAACAATTATGGGAATTTAGCAGGTTGTTAATAATTGATCTATAAAGCTTCAGTTAAAATTTGAGATCATTTGGAGTAACCAATAAATAATTAAAAATAGAACAGTGCGCTGCTATATTGCAGTCTGCAGAATATTCGGCCGAGTTTGTCCTGCACAAAACTCGACCGACACCCTTACTGTAGGGATTCAAAAGTCATCCAAAAATTATACCAAATTAACAGAGTGTCTAAAACTGTGTTTTTCAGGCACAGTTAAAATTTGAGATCAATTGGATATACCAATAAAAAGATAAAATTCAATTACCACACTGCTGTAAAATTCTGGAAATGTGATCGGTCGAGTTTGAAACTCGGCCAATAACCAGGTCAGAGCATTCTTCAAAAATTCTGATATTTACCAATATTGTTAAAATTTTATATATCCAAATCATATCCAAATTTGAAGTAAATAAGAGTTACACATAAAATACTAAAAATCATTTAGTGAGACATTCTACTTATCAAATTCTGTATTCATGCATCATTAAAACCCTATTTGGGCCGATTAGGGTTTATGCTTCTCAAACCCTAATTCTCAAGACAAAAGAACAATTAGACTTCTTATCATAGTTAAAACATCCTAATTGTATTATTGTCATTAATTAGATTTCAAGAATGATTATTCTAATTAATCTTTGCGATTGTCTAGGTAAACCCTAGTTTACCAATTAAGCTCAGATGGGGTCGTAACAGTTATGGACAATAACCCTAATGAATTGTGCATGGTGGTTGTTTGTTTATGTAAAGAGGTGAAATAAATCCATCCACCTCTCTACTAATAACAATGGTAAACAAGACTCAATTTGGATAGCAGCGGAAAATAAATTTTTTGACTATATTCAATTTAAATAAAGTGTACATAAAAATTTCCCCAATATGGGTGTACATGCTTTATACAAAAAGAGGATCTAAGCAGAGGGAACTAGACTACTCCACTTTTGTCTCCAAGCAACATATCCATCATCTAAGTCCAAGCCAAAGCCAAGATCTTCAAGTCCTATTCAACCACCTTGCTTCACACCTGGGTGGTTGGGAAGTCACCCAGCAAAAGGGAAAGGAAAATAAAAAGTATGTGTTACAAAACTATTCTAAGATGGAAAGATAAGTAAAGCATGTGAAAACAGGCTAGGGTTCATTATAAGATGAGACATCAAGAGTATGAGGCTGTTATTAAGGAAACTTGCCAATAACAAAAGTAAATAAAGGATTTGCATGTAAATTAATATGTCTACCTAACTAAGTAGGGTTGAGGCACCTACCGGACCTCTAACCTTAGGTGAGGGAAGAATAAGACATTTCCAGTCACCTATAATTTTTTTTTATTGGGGAGAATTATAAACATTCCCCTAGGGCGATTATATACATGCCCTCTATGGGTGGTTGCACATAAGTACCACTACTTAAACATTAAATAGATCATTTAATTACATGCTAACAAAAGAGTTATGGCAAGATTGAGAAAAAGAATATGTAACATGACAGTGGGGTATGAATACCCAATCAAGATAATACTACATCTACTTTTGAGGCAATAAGCAATTTAGGTTTCAAGAATCAAGGATTTAGATCAGTTTAAGCCTCATAAGAAATTATAGGTAATGGTATAAAGTTTTCCCAACTGAAGAGTAGATGCACATACCTTTAAGATTGATTCCAATTATCAACTTGTACCACTTAATCAATTTAATGTTCCACTTTTCCTAATATCAAGACCATATTTATGTATTAGAACAATATTCATTCATTAAACGCTTAAAACCCTAAAGTTACTAACTTTTTTCTACAAACCACTGATTTAGGTCTCGAAAACATCATCATCGTCTTAGTTAGGGTTTTCTAATCAAAATAACATATAATTTTATATATTTTCGAGATATTGTCTTTTAGGCTATTTTTCTTGATTTTTAAGTAATTAAATCGACTCGAAAAATACATATCAGAAAATCTCATAATCAAACCACAAAAACATTTTTATTGGATAGATCTCATTCTCCCGATTCCAAAACATATTTTAGTTTTTAATTCGGATAATCGAGTAAAAAGATATGATTTTTCAAAAACAGACCAATGAGAGAGTGACACCTCAGCAAAAAAAGACCAGAGAGGAAGAGAGGAGTCGGGCCCGCTGCTTGAACCAATCACCGTGGGCCAAGTCAGCGACCCACGCCTGCTGGCTGCCTAAGTGGCGCCCAGGTCAAGGCCGAGTCAACACACCCAAAATGAATCGGAAAGACCGATATAACCTCGCACAAAAACAAAGTCGAAAGGAACTCGAAAGAGGACAAAACGGTAAAAAAAATATGGGAGTCATCTTCTCTAAAGCACCTCAACGTCATGGCCGGCTACTCCATGGCCGAGTTGGGAAAAATTCACAATTCTAAACCAAACTTAAAGTACAAATATGCAAAAGAAAGCTTGAAGAAAGCCGAACCTGATGGTGTCTTCAATTCGACCGGAGCGAAGTGTGGAGGGAGAAAGAGGCGCCGCAAGCTAGGTAATGTCGGCGGCTAGTCGAGGGTCCAAACGGCCACGAAACACAAAATCAAAGGTTGGGTTGAGTTTCTAGGGTGACGGCGGATCTAAGAGTATGGATATTTATAGGCAAGGAGGCCTAGGTTAGGGTTTACTAAGGTGGGGTAGGGAGAGACGGCGCCCAAGTTGGGCGTTTCTCGAATACTAGATTAAAACACGTGATCTTGTAATAGTTGGATGCGGAATCGAATTTGCAATCCAATGCAACTTGTTTCGCGAAGTTTCGTTGAGAAACGAGGGAGAAATAGACATCTGAAAAAATCACCAAAATGCGGATTACTGTTCATACGCGACCAACGAAGAAGATGAAATGATCGTTTAATACAACTTGCTAACTTTGGTCATTTGGTGCATTTAATGCATAAACCTTTCTCTAATTATTTAAGGGTGCAAATAAAGTCCAAATAAACTCAAATTTGGTAGGTTTACTGATTTTGGGGTGAGGAATCCAAATATAAAATTATATTTTCCTTTTAAGAAAATTAGATTATTTAATTAAGCCAATTACTATTTTCTCTTTCCTCCTTTACTCATAGAATTAAAATTATCCAAAAATTACAAAACTTGACCCATAACTCATATTAAGTATGTTGAATACGAATTTGTCATTATTTCCCTTTGTTGAAGTTGCTTATTATTTTAAATAATGAGTTGCAAGTTTTGCACCCTTTCTCTCTCCTTAATTTATCGTCTCATCAAATATTTTCCAAATTTATTCAAAATTCATCCAAAGATACATTTTAACATGTAAAACACGAATTTGGAATTAATATATTTTTTTGAAGACTTTATTATTTTATTTAATTCATTTAAATTTTATCACTTATTTAGCCTTTTAATTTATTAGAGACATCTAGAAACCTTCTAAAAATATGAAACTTGGTCTATAAAAAATAATAAACGTTAGGAACACGTTTTTGAGATTAATTAATTTTTATCAACATATATTTAATATTTTTGGTCTTTAAATCATTTTCTCTCTCCTGAATAAAATAAAATATTAAACATTGACCAAATTAAATACAAATTTTACCAAAGGCTTATTTTTATGTTTAGACTATGAATCTGGAGTTGTTTTCCCAATTTGAATATTTTATCTCTCTTTCTTGGCTTATTTCCCATTATCTTGTATTAAATGCTTTAATATATTTATTTATTACCCAAATTAGATGATACTTGGCCATTAAGCAACTTTTAAGTCAAGAAAACGAAATTAATATACAAATTATCTTCATGGGTTTCAACTTACGATTTTTGGAATAATATATTCCTCATTATCTTCTTTTATCCAAAATATTCCATATTATCCCCAATTATTGCATTTATCATGTCCTTTATTTATATTTCGGGATTTTCTTTCTTTTTCATATTCTAAAAAGCACTAGAAAGTTCTAGGACGAATTTATTTATTCTTTTTATCACTTAAGTGGATATTTTGCATATTCGACCCATTACTAAGCTTCCACTGAGGTATTTGTGCATAAACCCAAATATTGGAATAAAAGGTGAACAATGCTCATTAGACCATTATATTCTCAACAAATTAAACATAAAGGCCAAAGAGGATATAAATGAAAGGAAAAGATGGAAAATAGGACCAAAAGGCAAAATGTCCAGATTTCGGTATGTTACAGTTTATATCCTATTTTATCTCGGTTTGCATATCGAGCCTCTACCTTCTTCTTCCCAATGTAGAAGTATTATTCTTTCCTACCTTTGCTCCCCTCACACGTAACTCGAGGTTTCTCATTATCATGTACTAAGTTTAATAGTAATAGTATAGCTTCCTTTCTTGCAACGACAAAGATGACAATCAACATAAGGTGTGCCGCCCATTTCACGTGACGAGCCAACCTGATGGAGGACCGAAGAGGGCAGATCATAGGAGGAGCAAACAGTCTGGTTGGTAGTCTCAAATGATCATTTGGAGGTGTCTATACATCGGTTGGATAGGAGGCCAACTGATCATTTCAGATGACCAACTGACCGACCAAGAGGCAATCCAACCAGTTCAGGGGTTGAACTAATCAACCTAGACTGGCAAGCACAAATCTACACCAACAACAGGTTCATGCATGTGATGTTGACCTAGGTGGTAGTAATTCCTTTAGCTCCAAGGAATTACATAGAATGACCATAACCATCACTTTTTGTTTTATATTGCATGTTTACGTTGTGGGATATAACATGTATATGATACATACTATATATATTTGGTGATTGGATAAAATATATGTATTTATATATATACAAACTCCCTCAAATAACATATCAAACCTTAGATGATTTCCATTATCAACACACATAAAAAGCTTGATCGACTAAGCGTAGGTTACTCCCAAGCATGGTGTGTTGTCCATCTCGTAGAAGTGTGATGGTAGATATGTAGGTCCTGCCCAAGCAGGGTGCATATCTATCATGTTGGCTTTTGGGTTAGTCTTGACTGTGTGTCCTTAATGAGATTAAGCACCAGAAGCATAAATATGATTATGACAAGGATTTTGCATATCATCTATCCAATAATTGAATAAGATGCAATTGAAAAATGTTGCCTACCTTAATGATTGACTATGGACGCTAGTTCTAGCTGGGTAATAGTTGAATTATTTTGGATCTTGGCTCACTAGAAGTTTGTACAGTGCAATCTTTTGAATTGATATGTGAGGGCTATCAATTTGAATAAAATAGTGAGAGATATAGCCAATTAAAGACCTAATTAATATTGTTAATTTTAATCAAATCAGATCAAAATGAGTTTTGACAAAATTGCAAATTCTTTTATAGAATCAAATAGAAACACACAACAACAACTTTTCTCTATGATCGGTCCTTGAGAAGGACAAGTTAAATGGGAATAACTTCCATGACTGGTTCAGGACATTGAGAATCATTCTCACATAGGAGTGCAATCTCTATGTCCTAGAAATACCAAAGCCAGATGAACCCCTTCCCAATGCACCTAAGGCTGATAGGGATGCTTACAAGAAGCATACTAAAGATGTTGTTGATGTCAAGTGTCTGATTCTATGCTCCATAAACTATGAGTTGAAAAGGCAGCATGAGAACATGGATGTTATTGATATGGTCACACAACTTAAGAACATGTTCCAAGATCAGGAAAGAAAAGAGAGATATGATGTCTCCAAGGTGTTATTCAAATGTAATATAACAGAAGGAGATCCAGTAGGTCCTCATAAGCTCAAGATCATTGGGTATGTAGAGAACCTTGCTAGAGTGGGATTCCCCTTGGGTCAAGAGTTGGCCACTGATGTGATTTTGTAGTCTCTTCCAGAATCATACAATCAGTTTGTCATGAACTACAACATGAATGACTTTGACACAACATCAACAGAGTTATTAGGCATGTTGAGAACAACAGAGGCACAAATAAAGAAAGACAAGCCCAAGTCTGTGATGATGATCCATAAGATAAAAGGGAAGTATAAAGGCAAAGGAAAAGCTAAGAAGAGTTCTAAAGCTAGCCAGAAGCCCAAGTCTTCAGATCTCAAAGCAAAGGGAGGAGAAAAGAAGAGATGCAATTCTCACCGCCATCACCAGCCTAGACATTGGAAAAAGAATTGCCCTCTCTTCCTAGAGGAATTAAAGAAGAAGAAGGAAGTGGCACTCTACTTCATGTATAAACATTATAAGATAAACTTTACTACTTATTCATCTTGTTGTGTGATACTGGATGTAGATCTGACATTTGTTGATGTACATGATATGATAAGAAGTAAAGCATTTATGAAAGGGCATGTATGGACTATGTGGAGCAAGAGTTTCTACAACTTTAGTCTACATTTAGAATTTATCTTAGCCCATTGGGAATGTAATAGAGTTAGTTGAACTTCTATTTCATTATGCCAAAATAGAAACATTTTACTTTATGCATCTTGTATGACAAGGATGATAAATCAATAAAGAGTTTTTAATTCTTCTATTTCAAAGATGTGATCTTGTATGGCAATACCCCAACATCTAATGATATTTATGTGAAATGATCTAAAGATGAATGCTGATAATGTAAATACCAAAAGCATTGTAATTGATAGGTCAAACAATCTTTCACACTGCCTTCTAGAGCACATATGTGATAAATGCGTCTCTGGAATTCATATTGATATTTATCTAGACTCTTTTTGTTATAGAACCAATTAGAGACATGCAAGTCTTAATTATGATAAATATGACTCAATATCCTTCACTAAATGTAGTGGGAGGATAAGAATTCTATTAGAGCTTATACATTTTGATGTATAAAGATCTTATAGATCTAGTTGTTTTTACTTCATTATATTCACTGATGATCTCAATTGATATAGGGTTTGTTTCTCTTGAAGTATTCAAGAAGATTATAATCAAATTATAAATTTGATATAAGTATTTATAAACTTTGATATGATCAAATGTTGAAATACTTTACATCAAAAGTTTGAGGACCTTCTGGAAGAACCGTGTTAGTGTATCACAAGTCAAATCCACTCGAAACGTGATCATGTGTCAGAAAGAAGGAATTACATCCTAATGAATCATGATGTGATTATCATTAAATATAATCTTCTAATCTCCTTAGGGATATAGATGGATATATACTTGTACCGTCTAAAATGGTTTAAAAGACATCATATGAGATATGATATGGGAATGTATTGATGTGTCTTAAGGATTGAAACTTATATAAAGAAAGTAGTTTGTTGAGAAGGTTTATCCACAAACCATAATTTTTGAATACTACTTTTAATTCCAATCTGATAACAAAAGTGTTTTGTCACTAGGATAACTAAGTTCTAAAAGAATCCTTGGGAGTAAAAGTAGAACTCAAAAGGTTCTAGGTCAACAAGGAGGTGCAATGGGAACAATTGGGAATCACAAATTGTTATGGAATCTCAAAGTTCCATCTATAACACAAAACCTAATAGTTCTAGTAAAATAAATCTAAGATTGAAAGATTGTGAATCTGATAACTCAGATGGGTTGGTCATAAGATGATGAGCCAACAAATCAACTAGAATCTATTGAGAACCAAAATTTTAGAAGTGGCTTAAGGCCATTACAAAGTCCATATACATTAACAAGGTATGACGAGTGTAGTTAGTTTTTGTTGCAAAGACCTACATGGATAAAAGAACATATTGGTTGTAAAGGTTTCAAATTAGTTCAATTTGTTGAACATGAAGGAATTACTTTACCAATTGTCATGATTGTTGTTGCAGCTAGTATATACTATGAGATTTGGCAAATTAAGCTTAAAACTAGATTCCTTAAAAATAATTTTTTAGAGGATGTGTACGTGACACAACCTAAAGGTATAATCTTCATGAATGAAAATAAAGTCTATAAGATACAAAGTTCAATCTAGAGACTGAAACAAGCATCTCAGAGATGGGTCTTTTGAATTGACAAGATAGTCAAAGAGTTTGACATGAATTAAGATAAAAGATGAAATATGTGATTACAAAAGATTTAGTGGGAACATATATGAATATTCCACATGTTGATGGGGAATAGCATCTCAATAATCTAAATATTGAGACCTAACATGGAAATCCCCTTCAGTGATGAAGGATTAGGTGAAACGTCATATATGATAGGAATTGAGATCTATAGAGATAGTTCTTGAAAGTTTCATAACCTAAGTATGAACATATATAATAGAAAGATGCTAAAAGAGTTCATCATAAAGGATATGAGAGAGAATTTGACCATGATTCATGGGATAAGTTTCTCAAGAACCCTATGTTTCGATTCTTATTAAGAATGGAAAACCATGAGTGATATGCCATATGCACTAGAAATTGGATCTATCATGTATGCCACATAATGTACTCATTGTTGGGTTTTAGGGGAGACAGAGAAGGCAGTGGAAAAAAAAATTCTTCTCCCAAACCCAGAATAAAGGAATTGCGTCAACGTCTATACAGTAGGAAGGATGGTTTGTAGAGGCATACCTTGTCCCGAGGCTTTCTTAGCGACGTTACCTCGCGGCTTGAGCGGTCTTCACCTCCAGTCTTGGATGGCATCTGTGCAGCTCCTGGTCTCACCAGGACTGTCAGGATTGATAGTTGTCCTCCGAGAAGAAGAAGTCTCCCACCTCTGAAGTAGTCCACATGGACCACCTAGAACTCCGATCTCCTTATTCCACAAGGAATCGAAAGGAGTCACACCCTTCTATCAGCGTACTAGTCACCGACACACTCTCCTGCCACCAGTCGCTTTTCTGCAATTGTCTTTCCCTTGTTGTGCCTCCCTTATCGGGTAGCACTTGCTCAGGCTCTCTTAGTTACCATAACCAGAGAGAATGACAACTTTGCAGAGCAATTGGTGTTATGAGTTGTTGTATCTGAGAAGCCCCCAATACCCCTATATATAGGAGGGTCATGGGATATGGTTCTCTACCCCAGGCAATGTAGGATTAAAGCAGGAGTAGAAGGGTTTTAGATTTTCCATAAAAACAACCAACTGTGCCAGCTGAACCGATCGGTTCACACCCTGAAACGATCGTTTTGGGCCCTGAACCGATCGTTTGGGACCTGAGCCAATTGTCTGGGGCTTTGAGCCGATCGGTTCACTTACTAAGACAATTGGTTCGTGGTCCTAATCCAACTCAAATTGACTTTCATGTTCATTTCCAACTAAACAAATATTAGTCCTTGTCCAAATCAAATTTGTACAAGTGAAACAAATATGTATTTGCAAAAGGAATTTTCTGACTTTCCAAACGGTCTTGGTTGGTCACATGAATTGACCGGTTCAACAATTGACTCGATCGTCTCATGGATACATGAGCCGATCGTCTCACCAGTTGAGCCGATCGGTTCACCAACCTGAGTCGATCAGTTCATCGCATGAGTCGATCGGTTGGGAGTGCAAATTGTGCAAAATCAGTCAATTGTAGTTTCAATCAATCTGATACTCTAATCAATCGGTCCAACACCTTGAACACTATGATACTGAGCTATCAATTGATTGAGTGTTTAATTGAACTACTAAACTTCTTTAGTAATCAATCTAAACATTGTTTGTGGATAAACTCCGCTTCTAGGTTAAATACTATGTATGCGACCCTACAGGTCCATTTCACGTTGGCAGTGAAATTCCATAACACTTATGACTTCACAAGCAAAGAGTGGTGCCTAGTCGCACATCAATGCTACCCAAGTAAAATAGAAAGTTGGAGAACAACTTTCAGTCCTACAATCCGTGAATGGTGTTACAACGAATGTATAATTCCTTTGTCTCTGATATCCCAAATGAATTTGAGGCATGGAACAGTCATCCTGTCAATGTTCATTCACTTTCTTGATCTCAGAGTAGATTGGAGGAGATATGTATGACATCAATATCACATACTGATTCGCACATTCGTGCACACCTATCTCAATCCTACTCATCAAGTGGCCATGGATATCAAACTCCCTCAGGAGGGACAAATCCCATATCTATCACTCACCACTCAAAAGCCCCATGTGTCAAATCCACCCAATCATCACCTTTATAACAACCCATGTTTCAGGACTGTGTTTGATGATGTTAAACTGTACCCAAAGACATGTGTTGAGTGTAGTGATTTCAGGTCAAAGAATCACACTCACCACCATCACTGTGAGAACTGACTGTGACTACCATGTCGTGGTTCAATGTGTCAAACTCACGGTGAGTCTGTCCGGTACACTTGTTCTCTAATAAGTACCTATGTGTTTGGTTTGATATCTCCATATCATGACTAATGAGATTCTGTCATCAACCAACACCACAATCTAGTCTTGTGTGTCATTGCTGTCTATCTACCTTCCACAATGACATCTGACTAGGGACATAATAAGAATGTACAAACTCTTAGCATTCGTATGATCTCATTGTTCAGGTATTTAACCTGAAAGCATACGTAATTGAGTATTGTCATTCTCTAGACATTCAATCTGTTCTATCATTATCTCATATGACTAAACCATAAATAATTGGAAGCTTGCCTTTGATGTTTATCAAATAAATCTTAATGTATCCCACCAATCATCCTATGATTGGCTCTCAGGGCATACATACCAACAGACTCCCACTTGCACTATGAGCCAATCACCCTTGAATCATATTCTTTGTGATCTTTAAACATGTCACACATATTACTATGCTCTAGTGCTTACATAGTGAGTTATGGCAACACCTTGCCAAAGTCGATAGTAATTGCATGTCTCTCATCTCTTCGTTGTACGTCACACGTATGAGATGGAGTTGTCGTAATATGCAATCTAGTATTCCTTTGCTAACCTTTAGCCAAGCACTCCTAACTTGTCATCAATGACTGGAATGAGTATAAGTTCATCTCTATGAACTCCTAGATCCATATAGTATCCACTGCTGTTCTCTAACACATGGATACTCGGCGTTTCTTTTTAAAACATCCTAATTGGAACATTTCCATTTATCAACAAACATTCACTTTTATGTATCTCATATATATTTTGTGATTAATTTTCTATCCTTTTCAAAAGTTTGCATCAGTGTAATTCTTTACAATGAACCCTTCCTTATTTCCATAGAACTAGCACTTCTCAAGTACTTATCAAGTTCTTATGGTATTCCAGTAACCCTTACTGGAACTAGACAAACATCCACTCATGATGTCCCACATACGAGTTATCAGGATGAGCATATCACATATAAGATGATAAATGCATTTTGTTCTTTCCATGTCCATACATGTAAGCTGATGGGATGATTACATACATGATAGATCCATATCTATTCTTAGTGTTCCCATTATTCATAAGAATTGGACACTTGGCCTTGGGATACTAACTCCATGGTTAAGTTGTCTCCCATTGAATCTGTGCATACTGAACCTTTCAGTATAGATTTCCAGTGTATGCTCTCTCTTTTCAGGTCAAGAGGTTTTCGAGAACTATCTCTATAGATCTCTATTACTATCACATAGGAAATGTCTCTATCTTCCTTAAAGATAATTTCCACTTTGGATTTCCATTCTAGAATATTTCCATTTCACATAAACATGTGGAATGTGAATATGCTCCCACTAAATTACATATCTCTCTTTATCTTTGACATATCAGTCAAACCTTTTGACTATATTATCAAAATAAAGATCACAGTTCTGAGTTTCTTGTACTCAATCAATCACATTGATTAGTCCATTGTAACTTATAGACTTCATTTGCATTAATGGATTCATAAACCTTATAGGTTGTGTCACGTACACATCCTTGTCTTATTCCTTACAGGAATGCAATTTTAGTATCCATATGCAAATCTCTTAGTCATTAAGTTGCAATTAACAAGCATCATCCTTCTCAAAATGTTATCCATGTGTCTTAATGCTTAAGACTCATTCACACTTATGGATTTCATCCCAATGGGTGCTACCATCAAGGTCATACCTTATGGTTCACATGGAAGTCATTTAGGATGTAATGGTCATAAACCATAACTCAAAATATGGTTCCTCATATTCATCTAGATAGTTGACTCATCACATGATCAACTCATCACATAGATAATTGAGGTGTATCTGTCAAGGATATAAGAACTCACAACTCCATGTGATTCTTAATGTCCTTTGTTAGTGTGGGGTATTCTTTATTTAAGAAGAAATAGTTATTTGATAATCATCCTCTAACTCCTTAGAGTATGACTTCTTTTGATTTAGACATCACCATGCCTTAATCATGAGTTCATTATGATACACTATCATAATCACTCACAAGGTTCTCAAACATTTGGTTTAAGTATTTCATTCATTGATCTCATCATGAATTAACACTTTACCAAATTCGTACTTCATCTATGATATTCTTGAACACTTCAAGATATTCATATTGGTATTTCTCTAAACACCATTTGATGTATTAGCATTAAGTCTAATAGGTATGTAAATACATCACATGTATTATACCTAATAGGATAATCAATTTTCCACTACCACTAGCGAAGATTGATTAATCATGTCTAAGAGATTCATGTCTCTTACTGGTTCTCTAACCAAAAGAATCTAGATTTATCCATCATATGGAAACTAGAAATGAATTTCTCATGATTTATGCTAATTTGATTGTTTGAGTTATCAATAACTTTTAGGTATCATTTTATCTTATGCATATCAAGTACCACAAGATAAACAAGGCATTGCCATAAGGAAACATCAACTTTATTAATTGTTATCATTGTCATACGATATGCAAAAATTAAAGTGTTTCTATTCATTGGCAAATATGAAATAGCAGTTCATAACTCTATTACATGCCTTCAAGGATGAAAATAAACTAAAGTACTCCTATCTATGGAGGCAACATTTGCCCCATTTATTGGGTGCTTTACACTTTATATCTTGGTATCATATACCTCAAAAAGTGTTACAAGTTTATTTCATGTCACCTTCAGGTGGAGACGTCTGTCGCCTCCTTCTTCTTTAGTTCTTCCAGATAGAGTGGACAATTCCTTTTCCAATATCCTGGCTTTTGACAATGGTGACAATTGCCTCTCTTGGTCATGCCTCCCTTCGCTTTGAGAGTTGAAGATGACTTGGGTTGCTGGCTAGCATCAGAACCTTTCTTAGCCTTGCCCTTGCCCTTGCGCTTGGACTTGCCTTTCTTGCTGCTGATCATAATCACAAACTTAGGCTTGTCCTTCTTCATTTGTGCCTCTGCTGTCCTCAACATGCCCAACAACTATGTCAACGACTTGTTAAAGTTGTTCATGTTGTAGTTCATAACAAACTGACTGTAGGATTCTAGCAACAATTGCAGTATCATGTTAGTAGCCAACTCTTGGCTCAAGGAAAATCCCAGTCTTGTCAGGTTCTCTACATACCCAATCATTTTGAGAGTGTGAGGACCAACTGGATCTCCTTCTGTCATGACACACTTGAACAGCGCCCTGGAGACATCATACCTCTCTTACCGTGCTTGATCTTCATACATGTTCTTGAGATGCTGAATCATCTCAATGACACCCATGTTCTCATGTTGTCTCTGCAACTCGTGATTCATGGAGCACAACATCAAGCACTTTGCATCAATGGCATCATCAGAATGCTTCTTATAAGCATCCCTTTCTGCCTTTGGTGCGGTAGGAGCAGGTTCCTATGGAATTGGAGTATCCAGGACATAGAGCTTTTGCTCTTGAGTGAGAGCAATTCTCAATGTCCTAAACCAGTCGTGGAAGTTTGTCCCATTCAGCTTTTCCTTTTCAAGGACCGATCACAACGAAAAGTGATTGTTGTTTTTATAATTTTTACTACAAAAGGAAACATATGCAATTTAGTCCAAAACTCAATTTTGACTTATTTGATTGATTTGAAAAGTTGACGATAAAATTAGGACTTTAATTAATTATCGCTCCCACTATTTTGTTCAAATTGATAGCCCTCTCCATCAATTCAGAAGATTTCAACGTACAATCTTCTAGTGGGTCAAGATCCTAAAATCCTCTAAGTCATGGACCAGCTAGGGCTGTCACCCACAACTTAGATCTTCCAGGTAGGCAACTTTTGCCAATTGCATCATATGCAACTCTTGAAAGATGTCATGCACAACTCCTTTCCATGATCACCTCCATGCCTCAAGGTGCTAGATCCTATCTAGGTTACCTTGTTAAGTCCGACCCAAAGCCAACAAGATGAATATGCACCCTGCTAGGGCAGACCCACATATCCATCCTTCACGCTTCCACGAGATAGATGGTGCACCACACTAGGGCGTGCCCACACTTGGCCGATCAAGCTTTTCACGTGTGTCACATTTGGAAGGCATCTAAAACTTTAATATTTAATGAGGGATTTGGTTTTTATAGGTACATATACATATCCAATCACCACAATACATAGTATGTATCATATACATGCTATATCCACAGAAAACATGCAAATGATAAAAGCCGTCTGACTTGATTATGGCCATCCTAATGTGATTCCTCGAGCCAAGAGGAATCACAGTCATCTAGGTATACATCACATGAAACATGTCTATGATGAAGTTCTATATCCGTATGACTTGATCAACTCATCTCATGAATGACCTGCTCGCCCTGGATGGTCGTCTGGGTGCCACCAGCCGATCGGTTCGCCTGGTCGTCATGTATCTCCTCATGGCCGCCACCCGATTGTCTCGCTCCTCGAACCGGTCGTATGGATCACCAACCGATCGGTTCACTCCTTGAACCGATCGTCTCATTCATCATCAGGTTGTCCATCGTTCTTTGACATAACAGGAAATAAAAGATCTATCCTATTTTACATTTGAATTGGAAAACCCCGAGTTACATTAGGGGGGAGCAAAGGTAGGAAAGAAATCTCGAGTTATCTTGAGTTACATCAGGAATAGGAGATAGGAATCGGTGCACAGACTGAGATGCAAGCAACCACATTCAACCAAGCACACATACATAGGGTTTATTGGCCATAACCATGCTATACATCCACCACAAAACTCGTTTAAGGGAGACGCGTATCGAGTGCATTCATATTACATATCATATATGTATATTGGAATTGTGGATTTAGGATTGGACATGCATAAAGCCAATTTTATTCACATCGTATGCAATAAATAAAGGCGACAAACCAAAATCGATCACATCGATAATCCTAAAGTATAGAGCAGTTGACGTGGCTCTGATACCACTGTTGGGTTTTAGGGGAGACAGAGAAGGCAGCAGAAATAAAAATTTTCTTCTCCCAAACCCAGAATAAAGTAATCGCATCAACGTCAATACAGTAGGAAGGATGGTTTGTAGAGGCATACCTTGTCCCGAGGCTTGCTCAGTGACGTTACCTTGCGGCTTGAGCGGTCTTCACCTTCGGTCTTGGATGGTGTCTGTGTAGCTCCTGGTCTCACCGGGACTGTCGGGATTGACAATTGTCCTCTGAGTGGCAGAAGTCTCCCTCCTCTGAAATAGTCCACACGGACCACCTGGAACTCCGATCTCCTTGTCCCATAAGGAATCGAAAGGAGTCGCACCCTTCTGTCGGCGTACTAGTCACCGACACACTCTCCTGCCACCAATCGCTTTTCTACAGTTGTCTTTCCCTTGTTGTGCCTCCCTTATCGGGTAGCACTTACTCAAGCTCTCTTAGTTACCACAACCAGAGAGAACGACAACTTTGTAGAGAAACTGGTGTTATGAGTTGTTGTATCTGAGAAGCCTCCAATACCTCTATATATATAGGACGATCATGGGATAGAGTTCTCTACCCTGAGCAATGAAGGATTAAAGCAGGAGTAGAAGGGTTCGAGATTTTCCACAAAAAACAACCAACTGTGCCAGCTGAATCGATCGGTTCACACCCTGAAATGATCGTTTCGGGCCCTGAGCTGATCATTTGGGATCTGAGCTAATCATCTGGGGCTCTAAGCCGATCGATTCACTTACTGAGTCGATCGGTTCGTGGTCCTGATCCAACTCAATTTGACTTTCATGTTAGTTTCCAACTAAACAAATATTAGTCCTTGTCCAAATCAAATTTGTACAAGTGAAACAAATATGTATTTGCAAAAGAAATTTTTTGACTTTCCAAACGGTCTCAGTTGGTCACATGAATCAACCGGTTCAACAATTGAGCCGATCGTCTCATTGATACATGAGCCGATCGTCTCACCAGTTGAGCCGATCGGTTCACCAACCTGAGTCGATCGGTTCATCACATGAGCTGATCAGTCGGGAGTGCAGATTGTGCAAAATCAGTCGTTTGCAGTTTCAATCAATCTGATACTCTAATCAATCGGTCCAACACCTTGAACACTATGATACTGAGCTATCAATTGATTGAGTGTTTAATTGAACTACTAAACTCCTTTAGTAATCAATCTAAACATTGTTTGTGGATAATCTCCTCTTCCAGGTTAAATCCTATGTGTGTGACCCTACAGGTCCATTTCATGTTGGTAGTGAAAGTCCATAACACTTATGACTTCACAAGTAAAGAGTGGTGCCTAGTCGCACATCAGTGCTACCCAAGTGAAATAGAAAGTTGGAGAACAAATTTCAATCCTACAATCCATGAATGGTGTTACAGCGAATGTATAATTCCTTTGTCACTGATATCCCGAATGAACTCGAGGCATGGAACATTCATCCTGTCAACGTTCATTCACTTTCTTGATCTCATAGTAGATTAGAGGAGATATGTATGACATCAATATCACATAATGATTCACACATGCATGGACGCCTATCTCAATCCTACTCATCAAGTGGCCATGGATATCAAACTCCCTCAGGAGGGACAAATCCCATATCTATCACTCACCCCTCAAAAGCCCCATGTGTCAAAGCCACCCAATCATCACCTTTATAACAACCCATGTTTTAGGACTGCGTTTGATGATGTTAAAGTGTACCCAACGACATGTGTTGAGTGTAGTGATTTTAGGGTCAAAGAATCACACTCACCACCATCACTGTGAGAACTGACTGTGACTACCATGTCATGGTTCCATGTGTCAAAATCACAGTGAGTCTATCTGGTACACTTGTTCTCTAACAAGTACCTATGTGTTTGGTTTGATATCTCCATATCATGACTAACGAGATCCTGTCATCAACCAACACCACAATCTAGTCTTGTGTGTCATTGATGTTTATCTACCTTCCACAATGACATCCGACTAGGGATATAATAAGAACGTACAAACTCTTAGCATTTGTATGATCTCATCGTCTAGGTCCTTAACCTGAAAGCATACACTATTGAGTATTGTCATTCTCTAGACATTCAATATGTTCTATCATTATATCATATGACTGAACCAGAAAGAATTAGAAGCTTGCCTTTGATGTTTATCAAATCAATCTTAATGTATCCCACCAATAATCCTATGATTGGCTCTCAGGGCATACATGATAGGAATTGAGATCTATAGAGATAGTTCTTGAAAGTTTCATAACCTAAGTGTGAACATATATAATAGAAAGCTGCTGAAAGAGGTCATCATAAAGGATATGAGAGAGAATTTGACCATGATTCATTGGATAAGTCTCTCAAGAACCCTATGTTTCGATTCTGATTAAGAATGGAAAACCATGAGTGATATGCCATATGCACTAGCAATTGGATCTATCATGTATGCTATATAATGTACTCATCCTGTAGTCTTGTATGTATTGGACATGACAAGATGGTATTAGTTTCCAATGAGGGTCATTGAATTGTCATTAAGTATATCCTTCAAGTACTTGAGAAGAACCAAAGGATAAGTTGCTAGACTATAGCAAAAAGGAAGAGTTGGGTGTAAATGGTTACACCGATGCAAGATTCTAGAATGACAAAAGTGATCACAATATATATATGTTTAATTTTGAGAAAAGAGATATGAGTTGGAAGGGTTCCGAACTACGACCATCAATTCAATTCTACAATTGAAGCCGAGTATCCTAGCATTGTGAACACAAGAGTGGATATTATATGGATCTATAAGTTCCAACCATTGATGACACAACAAAGATACTGTGACAACAATGGAGATACTAGTTAGGCAGGGAATTCAGATAGTATATTGCGGCAATTCCATTTCATATGAGAAATTGTACAACAAAGAGATGTGAAACATGCAATATACTGACTTTAGCAAAGGATTGCTAACCCACTGGATTAGCACTTGTGAAGTAGAAACATGATGGACATGTTTTGATCACCAAGAATAATATTTGTGGGTGATTGGCTCTAAGTGCAAGTGGGAGTCTGTTGATATGGTATGCTTAGAGAGCCAATCATGTGATGATTGTGATGGCATATCACATAAAGGATTTGGTTAATAAAGTCAAGCTTCCAATTCATTCTATTTCACTCAGTTATGAGATAATGAGGAAACATAATGAACATATAAAGAATGATATTACTTAATGATGTATGTCTTCAAGTACATGACTTGAAGAGTTAGATCATACAGATGCTAAGAGTATGTATATTCCTATTATGCCCATAGTTGGTTGTTACTTTGGAAGGTATATAGACAACAATAACACATAAGACCCATGTGTGTGTTGGTTGATGACAAAATCTCATCAGTCATGATATGTGATATCAAACCAAGCACACAAATACTTGTTAGAAAATAGTGTATTGGATAGACCCACCTTGAGAGTGACACATGGAAACCATAATTGGTAGTCACAATCATCTCTCATAGTGAAGGTGGTGATTGTGGTTCTTAGATGTGAAATCACTACACTCATCACATGTCATTCAATATACTTTGACATCATCTAACATAACCCTGAATAAGGATTTCCATAACGGCAATGATTGGGAAGTTGTAAAACATGAGGATTCATTGTGAGTGATGTAGATGGGATTCATCCCTCCTACTGGGGTTTGATATCCTGGACACTTGATAAGTGAGACAAAGAAAAGCATGTGCATGCACATGTGAATCAATATATGATATTGAGGTCACATATATCTCAGACAGTCTGCTATAGGCTTAAGGAACATAGATTGAACATTGAAGAGGATGACGATTCCATGCCTCGAGTTCATTCTAGATATTAGAGACAAAGGAATTAGAAAATCATTGGAACACCTAACATAGACTATAGGTTGAAGTTGTTCTCCAACTTTCCATTCACTTGGGTAGCACTAATGTGCAACTAGGCACCACTCTTTGCTTGTGATGTCATAAAGTAGTTATGGAAATTCACTGCCAGCATCATATGGGACCTATAGGGTCACACACTTAGGATATACCTAGAAGAGGATATAATAATGAATGATAATAGAATTGTTTCCTAAAGTGTTTAACTATTCAATTTGAGCAACAAATCAGCTGACTGGACTCCCAAACGATTAGCTCATGGGATGAAACTACCGGTTGGAGTGTCAAGTAAATTAGAAATAGAATTGGCTGAGTTTTGCCTAAATTGGGGAGAAAATCAACCGGTTCACTTAGTGAACAACCAACTCTGGTCGTGAGATGATTGGCTCACAGGGCGAGATGCTCAGTTTGTGGAGAAATTCGATTACATGAAGGACTAGTGCTGACGTCATGTTGTGCATTATTCAAATTACCAATTCATATGTTCTGTTGGTGAGGGCTAAGAGGTTCGGTTAGGTGTTTTGCTTGCGAGGGTGATATACATGCATGTTGAGCAGGAGATGTAATCATTTAAAAAAATTACCAACTCACATGTGATTGGGAATCATGGAAAAATTATGGGGTTCGTGGAGTGAATCAGTCGACTCGCATGTGAACTGATCGACTCACTTGCAAACCAACCAATTCACCGCTCACAGGTTGAGAAAACTCATGATCTTCCGATCCCTCCCATTCCCACACAGACTAGGAATCCTGACCTTGAACCCTCCTATACATAGAGGGGTACTGGGGGATTCTCAGACAAAATTCAATTGCCTCTGAAAATTGTTATCCTCTTTGGTTGTGGCAACCAATAGAGAGTCTGAGCAAGTTGTACATGATAAAGGGAGGGATAATAAGGGAGAACAATTATAGGAGAGCAAGCTGGTGACTAGTACACCAACAGGAGGGACAACTCCTCCATGTATGTTCTACTAGAACGACAAGAGTTATAGGTGGTCTGTGTGGACTACCATAGAGGCGAGGTGGTCGGTTCCCATCGCTAGGAGGACAATGTCAATCTAGAGTCCATGGTAGAGTTGTTGTGGATGCCATATGAGTCTGTTGTCAGTGGTGGAGACCAGTAGCTACTGAATATGAATCCTAGTTCAACTAGGAGTGTTGCACTACTATAATGAGTTATAGTCAGTGGACTTGATCTAGGACCAGGTATGAACTCATTACATGATCCTTTCCATTATATAGATGTTGATGTGAACTTGCTATTCTAGGGAATATGGATAGATAAATTTTTGTTTTCGCTGCCTACTCTATGCCCATATTTTCCTACACATATCAAGGTGTTATATATAAACACTACCCTAAACTAATGCGATACGGTCTGAACACCCTATTCATCAAATCCATCAATGATGTTACCGTATTGGTTAGTCCAAATGGAACAATTAGGAACTCATAATGACCAATCCTTGTCCTAAAGTTGTCTTAGGTATGTCATCTACCTTGATTCTCAACTTATCATGTCCAAACCTCAAGTCTATATTGAAAAACACTATAGCATCTTTCAACTAATCAAAAATTCATTTATTAGCAACAATGGATATTTATTCTCCATTGTAACCTTGTTCGACTGTCGGTAATCCATGCATAGTATTATAGAATCATCCTTTATCCTCTCGAACAACACTAGATGATAAAAAACCTAACTCTCTCTAGGGAGGGTAGAACATAAGAAAACTCATCTGGAAAACGTATTTAAACCCATGTACCACTGGTACACCCTAGATACTAGGACTCATCACCTTGGTATCCACTATATGTACTAAAAAAACCTCACAACCTTGTCTTAGCCGTTCCTCTGCCATTATAGCCAACAAAAAACATTTCAAAAGAGTCTTCTTATCTCCCTTTGGAATGCCCAAAAGGTATTCTCATCACAATACATCATGGTTATGGAACTATAGTCCAAAGAAACCATGTGATACAATAAGATATCCACCCTTAGGATTACATCCAATCCACCGATACTAAGTGGCACAAGGCTTGAAAATTGTATCCTGAGAAAGAAGGAACACAAGAGGCATACTCCTCTTGCAACACAATAGTACCATATGAAAGGGGTTGCTAGCAAGGGGTTATCAATACCATTATTAATAGGTAAGTTACAAATTTTATGTATCACTTACCCTTTTCATCTGATTTCCTTACAATATGCATAGGAATTAATATTATTACCATACTTCATTACTCTTTCTTGTCGACTATTTATCATTATTTTGTGTATCTTCTTGTATGATCATGTTTCTCATTAACTTACCAAGAGGTAGCTCATCATATTTCACATTCTTTTCATTAAATATGGATCATATCCATTTAATATTCTTTACATGTTATAATATCTTTGACTTCACACCTTCTTATACACATGGATTGGTTTGAGATTAACTCAAATTTCATTATATTCATCTGTCATTATTCTTATTTATCATCTCATGTTACACTTATCATTTGATTTCTTCTCTTCTTATGTAAATTTAAATCTTAAATATTTCTAATAACACAGATTTATCTTCATTTATCTCATTACCTTTTAGAATCTTAGTTTCAAGAACTCCTTTTTAACTCAGTTAAATTCAGATTTAAACTTCATGTTGTCATATCGTTTCCCTTAAATCACCAACCATTCAGACTTTGATGAGTTATGATTTGTTTTTCATCATTCCTTAGGATAAGGTTAAGACATATTCACCATGATTTCTTATCTATTATGCTCTTTAGATTGTTTCCAACTGACTACTTGATCAGAGTAATTAGAAAGATAACAAGCAAAGCGTTCCATACTTACCTTTTCTTCAATAATTGAATACCTGGATAGGGCATCCAAGTATTGAGTACAGGCAACATGAATTATGTTCATGGGATGTTTATCACTTAGTTATCATCCTATTCCTAAGTCCTAGTATCCATGTAGACTCAGCAAACCTAAAGCTCTATACCACAAATTGTGACATCTTGCCATGCTAAACGAGACTACTCAAAACCAAAATTCAATCTATCACTAATTAATCATATCCCTAAAAAGGGGAAAAATTTAAACCGATTTGAACTTCACAAACATGTTCTAGCACATTTATATAAAAGCCCAACATCTTTCACTATTTCATATATGAAACCAGGTTTCTTTCAAAATTTCTTTGTGGCCTCAACCACAACATATATACAACAAGAGTTATCCACATATACATCATTTTCACACATAAGAAAGCTACCAAAAATTCAACTCGATTGAAACATCATATACAAAACTTTCCTTCCCATACCTAAGAGTACATGGATGACTCTAGTAAACACTACACATCTAATAACCTTCTTCCATTATTCTCAAACGTAACTCCTCCTTGCTTCCACGGGTCTACTGCCGCTACTTACAACCACCTAAAATGATGTGGTGAGCCACGAAGTGAGGCCCATGTCCCAATGAGAGATATCACTCTCAACAATGTTTATTGCTCATATCAGATTATAAAATTAAACAGATACAATAGATATTATGACATGAATAAAATGCTATATATAAAAGCATCATTAAGAACGGTCCTAATCAGAGTCTTAATTGCAAGATTGAAAGGTTCATATTATTAATAACAGATTAGGTGTAGCTAACATCGTAACATAGATATAATTATCAGCATATCTTAACAACATAAAAATTGCTTAACAACATAAGCATATATACTTCCTCTTATTACATTATTTATCTATATATAAAAGGAGAAAGCAAGGGTTATCATCCAATGTGAATCGCTATATAACTCTAATCAAATATGCTATATGAATGGATTACATCTTTTATTTATCCTTATGGAGTTTGAGGTATACCACTCAAATATCCAACTGACCACTGCAAAGTCACAATCAATTTTGTACAAGATCTAGGAGAGACAAAATCCTAAGATCACTTCACTCTTGGTCAGTATGAGTTTGCCGAAGTGACATATTAGTCAAGTTGCTATCATCCTAATTTGTCCTTGGTACACAGGTCACGATACTAGAAATTAGAGTATTCAAAACCTTATTTTTTGAGGTACAACCACAAGTGTCCTCAATCACATCACATACACATATACTCGAGATACAACCTTGACTGCTTTCAATCTGAGGCATGACTATAGACATCCTCCAAACCTTGGGACCAAGATGAAAAGGATATATTCTCCCTGCACTCACATATGCTCAATAATATATGACTCCATGTTTCCCTTCAAGAATACCCTTTTTACCATCTAGCAAATTCTGATGCTGGAATGGTTCTATGACATAGGGCACTACATGATTAGGCTTTCACTTGAATAGTTATTGCCAATTGAGTGAATTAAGGTTGCATTAACCATCTTTGACATACAAACCCTAATTCATCTCCACAAAACATTGGTACATATCAACTCTAGAAAATATAAAATCTGTGAGATATATTTCCAATAACAACATCACGTGGTACTAGTTTATTACCATCCAAGAGACTTTAATCTTTATCACACCGTCACAGGATATTAATCCTTATCACTCATGAAGATGAATAATCCTTCACTAGGCAGTTCATGCCTAAAGATCATTTAAACCAGAGGAATACCACTTTCGCAGGTACATCATTATCCTTCCATGCCCTACAGAGGGATAAACTAATGATCAACAAACTCAATACTTTCAAACCCATTTTTAGGGTTAATTAATCATATGAATGGTTATGCCATTATGAAGGGTAACATAACAAAGTTACCTTTAGTAATATGAAGTGTGTCTATTCATTATTTCAATATTAAAGGAAGATAGAGATATCAAACCACAACTACTCAACTACTATAAGAGTGATTCAACAACTAAAGGTAGGGTTTGTATCATAAATCTATATTCATACATAAGCCATCCGTTCATTACCACATTTAGGAAATACATAGAAAGACCATCTTTTCATTTGTATACTAAGGTATACATTAGGGTAGGCCATCATTTCATGAGGTTACTTGAGTAATCCATTGATTCTTTTACTCATGTAGGAATACCATTGGTTCATTCTTATACTTAGTTAAAAATATCAATTCTAATACTTATAAGTCCTATCCGATTCTTAATGTACTTAGACAATAATAAGACCATCAGATTTTTTGAAACACTTGTCTTAAAGAGTGGCCATTGGATCCTTGGAATACTTAGCCAAAAACATGATCATCAGATCATTGATGAATGTATCAAAAAATAAGGCCATCGATTCATTATGTTAGTCAAATTCAAGACCTTTAGATCATTGATGGACAACAAAACCATAAGATTGACTGTTAGATAGATCATTAGTCTATTCACTAAATAAACCCATTGGTTCATTGGGATACATAGTCAATCAACAAGACCATTAGTTTATTTGGACACTTAGTCAAAATTAGACCCATCACATCATGAGAGTATTAGGTCAAGAAAAAATCCATCATATTATTAGAATTGCTTAACCAAGATAAAAGCCATCGGTTCACAAAGACAATATTACAAAGCCAAATCTGTCGATTCTTCAAAGTACGTTATCAAAATCACATCCATCAGATTATTTAAGTACTTAACCAAAAACAAGCCATTGGTTCATCAAAGAACTTGACCAAAAACTAACTCGTCGATTCTTTTAAGGACTTAGTGTAAATCATTGGCTTATTAAATAAGTTAAACCATCATTTCATTAGTGAACATAGATGTACTATCAATTATTTCCACATATGGTAAAACCATCCATTCTTTTCTAGACTTAGTCAAAAACTCAAAATCTTATACTTAACTTATCAATCGATTTATTGTAGTACTTAGCCAAGGATAGGACCATCATATCCTTATTGTACTTAAACTAAAAGAGATACATAAAATCTTTTGGAGGCGTAGCTCAAAAATCAATTCAAGCATATATCATGCCCATCAGATCACAGATGGATTAAACAACACCATCGATTCATTTACTTAACCTAGTCATTAGATTATTGACTTGCATAGTCATGGTTCATTTATCAAGTAGGACTAGAGTTTTGCACACTAGGTATCACCATAAAAATTTACCCTTTAAACAAACCATTATTCCAAAGACATAAAGTACCATTGTTTTAGGGACTGAGTAAGACCACCAGTTCAACACTAAGTATCATCATCAGTTTCTATACTAAGAGAGAAATTAGTTATTTATACTAAGTAAAAACCATCATTTATTACCACCAAATTCAAGATAGTTCCTATACATACTATAAGAAACGTTCACTTGATCTAGGTACAGCTTAAAAACACACAAATATCATGCATATATGTAAAGTAGTGCACACATGATCATTTCTTTCCATAATCACAATTTTTAGGGCAAGATCTATATGGATCAAGTTAAAAGCAGCAAGAAAAGGGATGAAAGTTATATAACTCGCCTCTTAGATGAAGATGCACATAAAAACAACAAGGTTACTAAATAAACCCTAGCTTTGCACTTCCAAAGCTCCAAGGTAGCTCCTTTCTTCAAGATCAAGGTAGTTCTAGGCCAAAAGAGAAGAGGAAAGGGTCTCTTTAGACACATGCACAACCTTCCATCAAGAACTTCTAGAGTTCACCCATGGATGAGGAGAGAAGGAAGAGAACAACACAAAACTAGAGTAGAGAGGAATATCTTACTTGGTTAGGGCAAGAAACTAGGTTAGGAAGCTTTCATCATCCTTAGAGAAGCTTGATCCAACATCTAGGGAAACATACATCTATGATCTCTCCAAGATTCGGCCTCCATGAGTTTCTCCTACAAATAATAATGGCCTAGGGTTTATTTAGAAGTAAAAACAAAGTAAGGGAGGAAAAATTTTTGTTTGTGGGAGTGGTGGAGGGTATATGTATCCAAAGAGAGTGAAAGGTGTCAAAAGGTTGAAAAATTAGCTTGACATGTGTCAAAACTTGAAATTCATGCATGTTAGAGTTTATATTAGATCTTTAACTGGTTTTACATTGTTTCATGCCTTAGAAATATTATCAATATGTATCATCAATGTCCCCATCGGATCTTTTCCATGTATTATCAGAATACCCATCAGATTCTAAGGTTTACTTAGCCATTTTGCATATTCTGACATCCCATCAGATTGTGCATTTCCACTAGGGTTTCCATCAGATTATGGACCTCAAGGGAAGTCCATCAGATCTTATAACACAAGGGGAAACCATCAAATCATTACCCACAAGGTGAAACCATTGAATTCCTTCCATACATAAAAATCACCACATTGGTGAGAAACCCTAACTTCTCAACCTAGGAGGATAGAGTAGAAAATCCAATGGTGCATCTAGGCATCCATAAGTGCAACTATATCAAACACCATGTAGGGTAGTATGAGGTACAATATACATGTGTGAAATTTACAAATTAAACCCTAGAAATGGGAAAATTGCACAAAACCATTATAAACACATAAAATGCAAAACTCAATCAAACAATGTCCAAACTAGACCAAACTTGAAACATATCTTAGTCTCAAGATATTAAATCACATGTTAGGGTTGATTAAGGTTTTAAGAACCCAACTAAGATAAGAAAGTATGTTTAGCCATTAAGCCAGGTCATGGGTCTTATACTAACAATATGATAAAATACTTAAGTTGTAAGGGAAGAGGATTTGAAATGAAATAAGTGTTGAATAAAGTATGACTGAGCGATAAGTGATTATAACATACTCAAATCTATACTATAGATAAATCCTCCATTTTCTTAGACCATTCTTGGTTATTTCAATATAATTTCCATTTCCCTAAGTTAAACACAAATTAGGAGTAATTGGAGTCAAGAAATATTATGTTTTTAGTAAATATCATCATACATGGGATCTTTATGATAATTTGATTAATTATGTCTTCATTTTAGGATTAATTGTAAAAACTCATCAAGTATTTAGTTTTCTCCCTCATTTGACTATCCACAATATTCCTAAGCATAATGAACGAAGGATTATAAATATGAATTATTATATAAAAGTGAATAGAAAGAAAAACATATACATAAAATTTCTACTTATCGTTTTAGTAGAGAATAAAATAACAAACATTTTTGATATGAAAAGTAAGTTTGATATTGGAACTATCAAATTTTTATATAAACTACCTATCAACTTTCATACTAATCATAGGTTATTTTCTCCCTCAATTTAACCTAGAAAAGAGAGGAATTAACTAACCTTGCTTTATTTAGTTAATGTATTAAATGGGTCAAAACTATAGGACTAGTTTAATTTTCTCTATAACATCTCCCCATTGGCTTCCTCTTTGATGCAAACTATGTCTCTCACCGCTTATAGAATGCTGGTAGTCATAATCCATTTTCCCCTCATCATTATTTATTCTTCTCTTTCCTATAAACCCTTTTCCCTATATCTCCTCTTATCTCACTCCCCCTTCTTTCCATGCCAACAAAACCCTATTTACCTTACCTCTTCTCCTTCCTGACATTGACCACCATGACAAGCACACTTGCCACCATCCTTCCCCCATAGCATGAGCCTCGACACTTGTAGATCCTAAACCCACAAGTGGAGTCTACATAGAACACCACAAAGATTCTCCAACCACTTCTTCTATCTAATAAAATATACAAAGACTCATATTTTTTGGTGCACTTTGAAGATAGTTCGGACCTCATTGAACTTGATACTAGACAATAATGATTGATGTACAAATCCTTATTCCATCTCACACCCCTAATTCCTAAACTGGGTACATGTCCCTCTCTGAGGTGCCAAGATGTCTGACTGAAGACAAGCCATTTCCATAGTTACATAAACCACCCACGACTACTATACAGATCTATATGGTGTCGACCTTCCTTCTTTCACCACTCCCAAGCTGTCACACCTAAAGGATGACCTACAAACTCTATTTTACAAACACATCTCTCTTCCTCCCATCCTCTTGCCTTTCTCCCACTTTGCAGCTACCATTAAGGCCGACTTGCATCACCTCTGATAGCGTTAGCCACCATAGTGCATTGATAGCACTTTTACATCATTCCGTAGGGCCTAAGAGTATCTACAACTTCTTCAATGATCACATGAAGAACTTCATCAATGAAATAGGCTTGTAAACATAGTAGTGACTTCAGACACTCTCAAACATCCTGACGAATGGATTACTTTACTATCACATGTCTTGCACATTGCCCAAACACCCAGTAGGAGCATATCTGATATGTACGTAGTTTGATACATCTATCTTTATTTTAGATAATTAAGATTATAGTCAACAGGATAATGGAAAGTGAGATATTATATAATGGGATCAAACTTAGTTATCGATGTTATGTTAACCAAGAAATTATCATGTATGCAACATTAAGTATACACATATGCTAGGTTATAATAACATGCTATAACTTAATATTCTAGACTACTATATTTTGTAATCTCATGTGTTCCTAATAGACACTAATATATCAACGGACTTGGTAATACTATAACATAAGCATTATGACAAAACAAAACTGAGTAATTGTTTAGGACTACTAATCATTGATTGAATGGTATGTGTGGTCATACATTCACATTAATATACATAAGTTTGACATATTTAAATTCATTAGTTAAAAAGTAAGTTAACAATTTCTATAGTTTTCAAAGGAAACTTTGTCTGCAAATCTAAGTATTTTCTATATTACAAACCCCAAATACACATATGTGTACATACATTTTTTATGGTAACTATAATTGCATAGGAATTTTAGAAACACATTCACACTTATGGAACTAAAATATATTTACCCTTAGTGGATCAATGAAAGTGTAATGGCATTATCTGAGGAGGAAATTACAAGACCTAAATTGGAGGAATAAATTTCCCACATATATGTGTAACCTATACATACTTAGAATAATGTGAATAAAGATCGATATTAGAACTAAAATGGATATCTAATAGATCATATGTTCAAGTAATAGGATTAACAACCCTAATAAGTCATTATTTGTTGAGACTAGGATAATAGAAATATGAATATATATAAAACTGTATAAATAGGTTTCTTCGATTTGAATAACATACGTAGTGTGATTCTAGGATGACTACTCAATGACAGGGACCAAGTATAACTATCAAATTAACCATGGGCCATGAAGACTGAGTATGTGCAATCTCTATCTATATTAAGGCATTCATATAACTTGACATGCATTTCCCATAAGGAGGCAAATAGCTTCTTAAATGATCCATCCTCTTATTCCATTAGAATTTCTTGATTCCTAGAATGTGATTTGTTGATTTCATTAAACTTGTTGATCATGTTTTACATTGGGTCTATGTCCCCCTATCTTACTTTTTGGAAAAATTTATTAATGATTGCACTTCCTGCCACTCTCCATTATACTACAATGGCCTATAGACTATTTATCTAATGTCGCAACAACTATTACAATGCATTCTTCTCCCAAGACTACAGTTCCCTCATGTTTTTATATGAGGGTTTGCTGTTTTGCTCAGGGTATGTTGTTCTGCTCAAGGTGTGCTACTCCACCCATTCATATATTAGGGCATGTTATTCCACCCAGGGTGTGTTGTTCCACCTTTTTATACATTAGGGGTGATGTTCTTCCCAAATTGTGATTTCTCTATCCATATTTAGCCAATGACTAGTAGTGTCTTGGCCCTACTTTATATATTTCTCATCTATCTCATATATGCATGCAACTATTTTAGTTGTGATATTGCAAAATGATATGGAAATACTACTATGTTGTTATCAAGTGCCTCATTCTTTTGATATACATTCTCTTATTTAATCTTATTGAACTACCTACTTGCTAATAGCCTTCTCTTGAATGAGAACCACACTTTTGTTTACTCATTTGACCTATTCCAAAATATATTTATTATGTATATACTCAGTTTTTACTGACTCATGTTGTTATTTTCTCTTTTCTGAATGTTATTGTCAAACCACCCGAGTGTAGGCTACTTAGACAACTTTGACTCAAGAAGACCTTATAAGGAGTATGGAGTGAGGATAGCTTGGGATGGCCATGTTTCCCTATGCACTGGTCCTAGTAATAAATTAGATGTATCTTCCTCTTTTGTAATGCCACCTTTGTGGTGAGGAAAATGTAATGATATTAATATTTCAATTGTAAACCTTTCCACTCCTACATAATGAATATGATTAATTTATCATACTTCATGAATTAATATATATCTTTTCTTGTATCTATGTTTGGACTGGATGGATTTATTCTTCAAATTAATAAGGAGTGAATCCCCACTCGTTTGACACTCTTTATAGTATGATATCAAATCTAGTACAATCAATGAATTTGACTATTATGTTCTCCTCTATTGTTCCCATACATATGACTTAATTAGACAGTTAGGTGACCCTACATGGAATGTTGACTCACCTTTCCTAAATCATGGAATACCAATTAAGGTTTCAATCCCTATATAATTTTGGTTATTACGATTCCCTAAATCACTCCTATGGATCATATTAGTTTCAGTAACATAATCACTCATACTCTCTGTGGTGGTGGAAAATTTCACACTAAAAGTGTAGATTAACTTGAAGTCATATCTAGTCTTAACCCTAGTTCTCATCATCAACTTTTTTTTCTTTTCTAGGAGTGCTAGACTACGTCTACTCTGAGTACTAAGCATGCACGGATAACCAAGTTTGAACCCTAATGTAAGAATGGTGAGTGACATGTCTTATTAGCTGACTATTTGCAATAAGAAACCTTTCTCCCCTCCCTTTATAGATGTTAAGAATTAGACTCACTTTGAGGGATAAAGTAATGGTAAAACAATTGGTATATGTTGATGTGGTGGCAAATTTTCTGACTTGGTTCACTTATTGATGCTCATACCATTTTTGAACTTCCATCAAAAAGCCTTTATCATAGAATTTGTTTCCATTATTATAGTATATGTAAAAAGAGAAAGTTTGCAAGATTTTTTGTCGATAGTTTTATGAACCAAGTCACCACCATATGAAGTTTCAAGCATTTAGAATCCCCATAGGGAAGTGCCTTTAAACTGGTTAGGTAAATCATGAAACCCTAGACCTAGGTATGGATCAATGGGTAAGTATAAATCTTATATTTTTGTGACTTTGTGGATTTACTCCTTGTTAGCACTTTAAGTATTTAGTTGGTTTTAGACCAATCCTTTAAGGGGTCAGTCTTATGCCTTGGTAATTTAGGAGAGCAACTCAACCTTAGGGTTGTCTAAACTCAATAGGTAATGCACTTAGTAACCCTTAGGGTAAGTTCCCAATTGAAGGTTAGATAAATAAAACTACTCCTTAAGTTAGGGTATATAACCCTTGCGAAAATGGATATAAGGGGCATTAACTAGATAACCTAAAATATATCTATACAATAAATTGCACCTATCACACAAGTAACTTTGTAGTCTGGGTGAACTCAATTGTTTAATACTATGAAGAGAATATTTAAAGATGTAAATAATAAACAACTTCACATATCAATTTTTTACTCATGGATTTATATAGTAACTCATTATAAGAGTAGATGTATGGATAGATTTACCTTGGAAACTCAAACTAAAATTTTTAGGAAATGATAAATGTAATGAAATTGCATCTTGGCACCATATGTAATAAATAAATAAAGCTAAATAAAACTAGGCACATTGATGGGTTAGGTTATGAATGGGGGGATTTTGGGGATGAAATCCTCTTTAAGGGCTAGAGTGTTGTAACATACCCAAACCTAGACATATAGATTAATCCTCCATTTTCTTAGGCCATTTCCAACTATGTGAATATGATCTCCATTTCCCTAGTTATATTAAAATTTTAAGTAAATGAAGTCAAGATATGAGATTTTTAGGATACATTGATTAATCAAGTCTTCATTTGGGGATTATTGTACAAACTCACCAATTTATCAAATTTGACCCTAGTTTTACAATCCAAAATATTCCTAAGCTTTGTGGATGAAGGAAAATGTATGAATATGAAATATTATATAAAATTCAACAAAAATAAAAGTAAAAACATTAAATTCACCCTAGTAGAGAATACAATAAAAAAATAGTTTCGATATGAAAAGTTAACGTTAAGATCGGAACCCTCACACTTTATTAAGCCTACCTATCATTTTTCATACTAATTAGGGGTCATTTACACCCTCAATTTAGTCTATATGAGAGAGGAATCAATTAACCTTGCTTTAATTATCTAATATATTAAATGAGGTAGAAACTATATGACCTTTTTAATTTTCTCTGTAACGTCTTCCCATTGGCTTCCTCATTGATGCACACCATGCTTCTCTACCCTTATAGAATGCTGGTGGCCATCAATCATTTTCCCCTCATCCTTACCTTTATTCTCTTTCCTTCTAACCCTCTTCCCTATATCTCCTCTTGCTTTTCTCCCCTATTCTTTCCATGCAGGAAAACCCTAGCCTCCTTACCTCATCTCCTTCCTAACGTCAACCACCACGGCAAGTACACATGCCACCATCCTTTTCCAATGACTTGAGTGTGGGTTGCAGATACTGAGATCACAAATGGAATCTACATAGAACACCACAAAGCTTCCCTAACCACTTCTTCTATCTAATAAGATATCCAAAGATCCATTTTCTTTGATCACATCTAGAAATAGTTCAAACCAATATTGAACCTTCTACCGAACAATGGCGTCCATCGTACAACTCATTATTATGATATCCATTATTTACCTCTCCTTCCCTTGCACCCCTAATCCTTAACCTCAGTGCCTACCCCTCTCTCAGTCCCAAGATGTTTGGCAAAAGACAAGCCATTGTCATAGTTGTAGAGACCAACTATGACTAACATATAGATCTATATGGTGTTGAACTTCCTTCTTTCATCACTACTCAATCTTAGAAACCACCTGAAGGATGACCTCCAACCAATGTTTTGCAAAAATGTCTCTCACCTTGCTCTCCTCTTGCATTTCTTACAACTTGCACCTACCACCAAGGCCACCATACATCACCCCTGACACCGATATGTACCACACAATGTAGCTAGCACCGCCACATCCACTTCTAGGGCCTAAGAGCATGCATGGCATCTCAGGGTATCAGGAGAGGAACTACGCCGACAAACACAGACCTACAAACATAGTCATGCCTTAAACCTCTCTCAACCATCCTGGCGCCTGAACTACTTGCACAATGGCAAGTCTTCCCCATCACCCAAGAACCCAGTAGGATCATATCCTATCTACAGGTAATTAGTTACACCCTTTCTATTTTGGATCATTATGAATCTAGTCAATAGGATAATGAAAAATTAGAGGTTGAATGATGAGCTCAAACTTAGTTATGTATGTTAGGTTAATCAAAATGTCACTCATATATTCTTTGTTAAATATATGTACATACTAGGATACAACCAATTGTTTATAATTTAATATTCTAGACTGTTGTATTTGTAATCTCATATGTGACTAATAGACACGTACGTATCAAATGATTCAAGTCATAACATAAGATTATTATTATGATAAAACTACACTGAGTATTTAATTGCACTACTAATCATTTTATAAATGGTAACTGGTCATACATTTTATAAATGGATGTACATGAGTTTGACACCTCTAAATTTATAAGTAAATTTAGAAAGTTTACAATTTTAGTAGTTTTCATAAAAAAACTAGTACACTAATCTCATTTCTTTCATATATTATAAATCCGAGATGCACATATATGTACATACATATTTGATTGAAATTAAATTGCATATGAATCTTGTAAACACATTTATACTTATGGAATACAAATATATCTGACCTTTGTGGGTCAATAAAAGTGTAATGATATTATGTGAGGAGGATATACAAGACCTAAATTGGAGGAATGAATTACCCACATATATGTGAAACCTAGAAATACTTAGACTTATGTGATTAAAATCAATATGATAACTAAAATGGTTTCTAATAGATCAAATGTCCACTTAATAGGATTAAAAACCCTAATATGGAGAAAGTATAGGAAGTAGAGGATCCAACATGGTTGCAGAGTGGGTAACAATGGGTATAGACTGGCATGAAAGGCAGAGGAAGACAAGGGAAGGGAGGAGCAAGAAGAGAACTAAAGAAAAAAACAATCAAGCTCCTCCTGGAGAAACAAATGAAAGGTTAACAATTAAAACACTTTCCAATAATGAGAAACCAGAGATGCAGCAAGGGGAACAAGGAAGGAGAACAATCACTCTGTAGTACACCTTATAGGGGATGATGTATGGTAAGGGAATCAATTTCCAGAGACTGTGATGTTAGGAGGGGAATTAATGGAAGACCAATCCAATACAACACAAGCAACCAAACATCTTCACATTCACTGGAAGAGGAAATGTGAAGATTCATTTATGTAATAGGAAAGTACTCATTTTACATGAGATGTAAGGGAACAAACCTAGAAAGTGAGGGAGAAGAGGTCACATGCAAGAAGAAGAGACATTACAAGAGGGTGAGAAACCCCACAAAACCACCCAACAAGTTAGATGATTATGCTCACATGGAATGTTCTTGAAATTTGTCACTAAAAACCCAAAACACACTGAAGGAACTTATGTACAAGTATAATGTGGAAATAGTATCAATCTTGGAATTGAGGATTAGTGGAGAAGGAGTTGATAAGATCATCAAGGGGATGGGTGTAAGGCCCCTAACCTTGTTTAATACATAAATATAATTATTTGGCTTGATTGGATGTTTACTTTTAAAATTTAACTTTGGATTATAATTTTGTATCATTTTAAAAAGATATAGGCCATATCTGACTTTGTTTGCTCAAGTTATATAATTTTTTGTAGTTTGTGGACTTATGTGTAATTTACCCATTTATGAGCGATCGAAAAATTAATTTTAACTCAGGCATAAATTGTTACATGATGTTTCTAGAAATTTGATAAACTTTATCTCTTTTGGATGCTTTTTAACTTCACTACATCAGATACTATTCCTCGATACATATTAATTAGTTGATATTATATTCCCTATGTATTTGGTCCAAGAGATCTGACAAGAAACATATTCTACTCGAAAGAGCACACCTGATGGAAGAGCTTTGAGGCACCGTAGTTGTGACTGAAGAAGACAATGATATGTAAAATCACATTAACATACAGTATTTAGCCCTTGTTTGGTTTGGGATTTGGATTCTGTAGTCAGGACTGGGTTAGTCAGGGTTAGTCAATAGATCTAGATTGGGTTAGTCTGGATCAAGTCTGATTCTATTTGGCAACCCAGTCTGATTCTGGTTCGCTGGTTAGGATTGAGTCAAGATTCAGTCAGATTGTGTTTGGCAACCAGTCAGGATTCAACATGATCCTATTTGGAAACCAAGTCAGGATCTGGATGATTCTATTAATATAGAACGATTTGAAAAATACAAAACTATAACTACACTACAATACAAAATAAATATTTACTACAAATGTATACATTTTTTATTTTTATGTTATGAATATGAGTTGAGTATGATTATTTTTATATGTATGACTTAAAATAAATATTAATTTACCCATACTGTGAGAATAGGTGGCATATGTCTTGTTGTATGTATGTACACTTGTAGTTTTTTTGTATAAATTGGTAATTAACAAAAATAATTGAAATTGTCATAATACATTGTTGTTGAAGAAGAAAGAATAATAACAATATAAGTTAAAACAATATAATTTAAACACATGTACCATCACAATTTGAAATATAAAAAGTTCATATGATGTTAGGTACCACTCTACAAACCCACTATGTTTGTTACACAATATTGGATTACCCAAAAACAACTAAAATGTGTTGACTACAAATTGAAAGCTCCAATACAAAAGTTTTAAAAATGGCAGTAATATACATTCACTTCACTCATCACTTGCATCATTATTGGCTCCAACACATGGTTGAGAGATTCCCACTTGATCAAGTTATTGTTGTATTGTCAGTGGCTAAGTACAATGACTGGTCTAGAATGTGCATGGAACTGCATCTACAATTTTTAACATTGTCCACCTTACCTTAAACATATCCATGTTTATGCCAGTCCTCCAGCTAATGTATGGAATTCTACAAGGGCATCATGCCAAATTTGACGTACAAGAGGTCCACACAAGCGATGCAAGTAGTATTGATGGCCCAACACTGTGTCGAGTGTGGCATCTGACTCGTCATCCCATTGAAAATGATTCATCGTGTGCCAAAGCGTATGTAGTGTAGCTTAATAACTATCAAAACCACTCTATTTGATAACAAAGTAGGTGACAAAAATGTCCTTAATAAAATATAGATAGTTGATACATGCACGACAAAGGATACAACAAAATTTAACAATACATGTCCAATCAGGGACGGTAACAAATTTTAATTAGATGTAAGGTACAAGAAACTTGTTCCATAGACAAAGATTAAAAACTACAAAACTAACATAGCCCGACTATATATTGGACAAATATAAGATGAGCCCAAATAGAAAATACTTAAGTCGGACATTCTCCATGAGCTATTGTACGGGACCAAATGTGTCAAAGAATTCTTTTGGTAGAGAAGCATGCCTTTCTCCAACAACAAAGATAAGGAAAACTTCGAGAGATAGAATTCATACAGTTCATTAGAGATTGATAATGAACAATCAATACCAGTTGCTAAATCCAGCTAAGACAATAACATGATACAGTTTGATTATGTTTGACAATCTCAAATGTTGGAAGAATTGTCAAACTAAATCAAACAACATCCTATGACCATCCGAACTAAATTTAGAAAGTGGTAAAGTTTCCTCCTCATTAGTATAGGGTGAACCATATGACCCCTATCAGTCAAAGTCTGCCTCCTCTTCATTGTGGAAGAAAGGTGAGACTCTTCTACTAAAAGCATCCTTTTACGCCTTTCGATCCATGCAACAACTCATGGTTGATGTCTAGATCCATATATTTACATCCACCCTACTTTGGGGAACAAGCAGTAGACTTCTCCTTTTATTTTTTTGACAAAGGCTTGTGTTGATCCCAAGTTGGGCCATCCTAGCTGTCCCACTTGAGGACAATTTTATAGTTGGTCTACATTTACCGAGCAACCTCTTTATGTGCTTTCTTGACCTTTTCCATAGCCTCTTCCTTTGGGAAGTTGTTGTGTGATTTGTATATCATCTTTTCACATGTTATAACACACAAATTTGGTTCTTTCTAATGTAATTCAGTCTCTTTCATAGTAGTTTTGCCATCTTTTAGTTGTTCTACGTGTCCAATAAATTGTATTGCAAGTTTGTCACAAAAATGACTAATTTCTGATGTTTTTCTACAGAAATAGTAAAGTGCACGGCGTGCAAACTCAGATGCACGACGTGCACCGTTCCAGAGAAATTTATTTGCTGAAATAGTAAAATGCACGGCGTGCACTTTCAAAGTGCACGGCGTGCAACATCACAGGGGAATTCTGTTCTGTTCAACCACGAAGATGCACGGCGTGCACCTGGAACGTGAATTGCTGAAGAGGCTCTGGAGAGACGCACGGCGTGCAAATCAAAAGTGCACGCCGTGCACATATCAGTTTGATGTCAACTACAACTCGATTTACAACTGCACTGCAGGTGCACGACGTGCACCCCAAAGTGCACGACGTGCACCTGGCAGTTTCAGAATTCTGAAAATGCAGAATACGATTTTAAAAGAAAGAGGGAAGTAATGGGACGGTTACGTTCGACCATTTGGAAGTTTTCTCTCGTCCCAAAGGCAGAGGAGAGCAGAGGAGGGCGAATTGGGAGGAACTAAGGTGGTTTCTTGATCAAAGAAGCCATTTCTTCTTCTCCACTTCTCCATTGTCTTCCCCAAAGTGCAGCCAAGCTTCCCCAACTCCGTGCAGCTTCTCAGGAGAGGAGTCAGTCCGTTTTGGAGCTGCTAAAGGAAGGGAATCTCGTCATAAAGCCGGATTTCTTACTCATTGTGGTTACATCTTTGGTTCTTCTTGTCTTTTCTTCCCAAAACCATGTCTAGCATTGAGAATTCTGTAGAAATTCTGTTGTACATAGTTATGGACGAGTAGATCCTTTTTCTTGGGAATGGGAGAGTAACTCTCATGCCATAGCATGTAATGAACAAGTAATTTCGTACTAAATGCATTTTCTTCTTGTTTCTATACCTTGAAGGTGTCGGTAACTCATTTCCTTGCATGTATTGTTGGCCGCTTTATATGCATGAATTCTGCTTTCTTGCTTAGTTTGAGAAAACAAGTAGGTTTGTATGGAGACACTTTTCTTGGCAACTCTTCTTCTTCTACGAGAGTAGAGAAGAATGAGTTGAGGATCTATTTGTGATCATAGACGAAATTCATGCACGAGAGTGTTGTTTCGAGTTATGATCGTTACATTTACACCGGGAGGTGAAATGTGACACAACTCTTCCTTGAAACTCGATCTTATGTATGTTTAAATTGCTTTGTTCTTTGATTGCTATGGCATATGAGTGAAATCCTAATGTCCAAGATGCATAAACTTTCTGAATTCGAACTTTCCTTGTAATCCTAGTTTGTTAATTAAAATCTGAAATTTCTTGTAGTTAAAACCTAATCTTTATGGTTTTGGAACAAATCTTTCTGCCCCTTTAAAACCGGCCTAGATTGTTGAACTTTAATACTGTTGCGTTCAATTAAGTTATCATTTGCTCCTTGTGTTCGACCTTAACTATACTACCTCCGTATACTTGCGAAGTTTGGTTAAGTTGAGTAAAATATCTTTTTTTTATTGAAACTCGTTGCTTAAATAGCCAACAAGTTTTTGGCGCCGTTGTCGGGGAGCTATGGTAAATTAATTGGAGTAATAAGTATTACTTAGTATTCGAGACTAGACCATCATTCATCATTTTCGAATTTCCATATACCTCTTAGTGTGTTCTTAATTTTTCTTGTCATTTTTCAGGTTGCATGCGTCGTTCACAACGAGGTCTCCAAACACCCGCTTTGTTAGACCTTGAAATAGAGCGAACTTTTTCAAGTTT
This sequence comes from Alisma plantago-aquatica, assembly GCA_963693085.1. NCBI lineage: Eukaryota > Viridiplantae > Streptophyta > Magnoliopsida > Alismatales > Alismataceae > Alisma > Alisma plantago-aquatica. The sequence continues at coordinate 295,885,165 of OY856413.1, read as the reverse complement.
GAGGAGAACAAGAAGAGTAGAACAACTACCTTTTGGAGGTACTTCACCATCGTCACCGCCACAATCAACACCACCATCGTCTTCTTCATCTTTTGTAGTAGCTTCACCAACTATTTCAGCCATGGAGGACGATCGCCCTCTAAAGGATTTCGCCATGCCGGTTGCCAAAAATATTTGTGGAGCCATCGACCTACCTGCTGTGGAAGCAAACAATTTCTCAATTGCCCCTTCCATGATGCAAATGATTCAGCAAAATCGCTTCGGGGGTACAGCTAATGAAGACCCAAGTCTTCATATTGCAGAATTTCTGGAATACTTGAACACTTTTAAGATTAATGGAGTGTCAAATGATGGAATCAGGTTAATGTTATTTCCCTTCACTCTAAGAGATAGAGCCAAGGCGTGGCTCTTGTCTCTTCCTAAGAAGTCTATTAGGAGTTGGGACCAATTGCTTAATGCTTTTCTTGCAAAGTACTTTCCGTCAAGCAAGACAGCTCACTTGAGGAACCAGCTTACAAATTTCTCTCAATGTGAAGGAGAAACCTTGTATGATACATGGGAATGGTTTAAGGACCTTCAACGCCTGTGCCCGCACCATGGTTTGACAAACTGGCTTTTGTTGCAAACCTTCTACAATGGACTGTTCTACAACACTCGCTTGACTCTAGATGCCGCAGCTGGCGGTGCACTAATGACCAAGTCTTATAGAGCATCCTATGATATCATTGAAGATATATCTCTCAATCACTGCCAATGGGGAGGAGATAGAGGAGCTAAATCCACCTCTACAGCAAGCTTTTCAGCCAGAAAGCAAGGAGGAAAGCATACTATTGATGTCGTTGATCTAATTGCTGCAAAGTTAGATGTTCTCACACAGAAATTTGAGAAGATGACCACTCTACCAATTCAATCCGCTGAAGCCACATGTGAAGCTTGTGGTAATGTAGGGCATACTTCTTCCTCTTGTTTTGCCCCTAATGCTATGGATGGAAATTTGGAACAGGTTAGTGCAGTTGGGATGCAGGGAAACAAACAATACAATCCTTATTCCAACCAATATAATCCAGGATGGAGAGACCACCCTAATTTCTCTTACATGAATGCAAGCAATACCCAAAATTTCCAGCAAGGGCAGCAGCAACAACAGCATGTAAACCGCCAAGGAAATCCACCGGGTTTCAATAACAGGGGTTTTCAGCAGCAACAACAGCCCCAAAGTTCTTCCTTGGAAGCTATGATGGAGAAATTCATATCAACACAAATGCAGCAAAATGAGGAACTCTGAGGAAATGATAAGCTTTTAAAAGATGATATTGCGCAACTCTCTGCAAAAGTGGATGGAATTTCCACCCACACCAAGATGTTGGAAAATCAGATAGCACAACAAGCCTTGAATCAGCAAAGGACTCCACAATATGGTTCTCTTCCAAGCCAGCCGGAAGTGAACCCAAGACAGGCCCATGCCATTATCCTAAGAAGCGGAGCTGAAATTGAAAGACCTTCTCCATCTGAGGAGAAGAACATGATGCAAACTGTTGAAGAAAAGGACAACACTCCGAATCACAGCGAGGAGAAAGGTAAAGCTGAAGCACCACCTTCTTTCAAAGCAACTGCACCTTTTCCTCAAAGATTGGCCAATAAGAAGGAAGATCAAAAGTTTAGGAAATTTGTGGACATAATCAATAAACTACATGTAAACATTCCTTTTTCTAAAGTTATTGCCGAAATGACTTCCTATGCAAAATTCTTAAAGGATATTCTGTCTAAAATAAGAAAGATTGATCAAGTAGAAACTGTAATGCTTTTTGAACGAGTCAGTTCCATTATTCAAAACCATCTACCTCAAAAGCTTGATGATTTGGGAGCCTTCACACTGCCATGCAAGATTAATGACACCACTTTTGACAAGGGTTTAGTAGATCTCGGTGTGAGTATCAGCCTTATTCCATTCACTTTATGGCAAGAATTGGATCTTGGGGACCTAAAGCCCACAAGAATGGCTATTGAATTAGCTGATCACTCTATTAAATATCCAAAAGGTATAGTAGAAGATGTGCTTGTACAAATCGGGAAATTCTATATACCTTGTGATTTTATTGTTCTTGACATGGCGGAAGTTCCTTCCAATCCCGTTCTTTTTGGGAGGCCCTTTTTGAGAACTGTCGGATGCCTTGTGGATGTTCGAGAAGGGAAGCTTACTTTACGTGTCGGAGAAGAAGCTATGGAATTTTCTATTTATGAAGCTATGAAAGCGCCCGCACGTGTCGAAGAAATCTGTTTTCTTGATATGGTTGATCCTGTTGAAAATGATAGTGAAGATAATGTCATGATTGATCTCTATGATGACGATGCAGCTGAATTTGATAATTCTGGAGCACCTTCTATTTCTAAAGCAACAGCTATTGTTGAAGATGCCCCACTTGTTGAAGACAAGGTTGATGATACTACGACAGGCAGAAAGGTAGAATTGAAAGCCCTTCCACCTGGGCTAAGGTATGCTTTTCTTGACCCAAACTCTACATCTCCTGTCATAATAAATAATGCACTAACCAATGATCAAGAAAATAAACTGCTTGCCAAATTATGCTTGTATAAAGATGTCATTGGTTACTCCATCGATGATTTAAAAGGCATTCATCCTTCCATTTGTATGCATAGAATAAATATGGAAGATGATGCTAAAACCACTGTTGAACCACCTAGACGTTTAAACCAAAATATGCTTGAGGTGGTAAAGAAGGAAATTTTCAAGCTAATAGACGCCAGAATCATTTATCCAATTAGTGACAGCCCTTGGGTTAGTGCCATTCATGTGGTACCTAAGAAGGGGGGTGCAACTGTCATCAAAGGAGATAATGATGAGTTAATACAAAAATGCATTGCTACAGGTTGGCACATGTGTATTGACTATAGGCGTTTGAATAAAGCAACCAGAAAAGATCATTTCCCCTTGCCTTTTATTGACTTGATGCTTGAACGTCTTGCAAAACATTCATATTTTTGTTACTTGGACGGATATTCAGGTTTTTTTTCAGATTCCCATATATCCACCCGACCAAGAAAAGACCACTTTCACATGCACTTATGGAACTTACGCCTACCGCAGTATGCCGTTCGGTCTTTGTAATGCTCCCGCTACTTTTCAGCGGTGCATGATGGCTATTTTCTCCGATTTTATTGAAAATATAATGGAGATTTTTATGGACGATTTCAATGTATACGATGATTCTTTTGATCAATGCTTATTAAACTTGTCTCTTGTCTTAGCCCGTTGCAAAAAGGTCAACCTAGTACTAAACTGGGAGAAGTGCCATTTTATGGTACAATCCGGCGTAGTACTAGGACATGTGGTATCTAACAAGGGTATTGAAGTGGACAGGGCAAAAGTTGAAGCAATCGAAAAGATGTCTACTCCATCTTCGGTAAAAGACATTCACAGCTTCTTAGGACATGCAGGATTTTACAGAAGATTTATTAAAGATTTTTCCAAGATTGCCAAGCCGCTATGTTCTCTTCTTGCAAAAGACACAGAATTTATATTTGATGAAAATTTCCAAGCAACGTTTTCCCAACTCAAAGAAGCTCTCATTTCAGCTCCAATCATCCAGCCTCCAGATTGGGATTCACCATTTGAACTCATGTGTGATGCAAGTGACTTTGCAGTGGGAGTTGTTTTGGGACAGCGGAAGGACAAGAAAGTTCATGCCGTCTATTATGCCAGCAAAACACTCGATGAAGCTCAAATCAATTACACGACCATGGAGAAAGAAATGCTTGCGATCGTTTATGCTTTCGACAAGTTCCGACAGTACTTGGTAGGTTCAAAAGTGATTGTGTACACTGATCATGCTGCAATCAAGTATTTGTTGAATAAGAAGGATGCCAAACCACGTCTCATTCGCTGGATACTTCTATTGCAAGAATTTGACCTTAAGATCTGAGACAAAAAGGGGACAGAGAATAGCGTTGCAGATCACCTCTCTAGGTTGACCACAGATTCTGGAGATTTATTGCCCATTGAAGATCATTTGCCGATTGAAAAACTCTACGCGCTATCATCCATCCAGGCGCCATGGTTTGTAGATATTGCTAATTTCCTTGCTACGGGACAACTACCTCCGGGTTTGACATATCAACAGAAGAAAAAATTCTTTCATGACGTCAAATTTTATTATTGGGACGACCCATTTCTATTCAAACATGGAAGCGATGGGTTAATCCGGAGATGTGTTATTGAAGAGGAAATCCCAAGTATCATCACTGATTGCCATGCCTCTCCTTATGGAGGCCATTTTGGAGGAGAAAAGACCACGGCAAAAATTCTTCAAGCTGGATTCTATTGGCCTACATTATTTAAAGATGTCAATTTATTTGTCAAATCTTGTGATAGGTGCCAAAGAACTGGAGGAATATCCCGCCGAGATGACATGCCACTCAACTCTATTCTAGAAGTTGAGGTGTTCGATGTATGGGGAGTGGATTACATGGAACCATTCCCATCTTCATGCGGATATCAATATATTCTTGTTGCATGTGAGTATGTTTCTAAATGGGTTGAAGCCATTCCAACCCAAGTAGCGGACGCTAAATCCGTAGTCAAGCTTTTTCAAAAGATCATATTCCCTCGGTTTGGAGTCCCACGTGCAGTCATTTCTGATGGAGGTTCACACTTTGTTGAAAAACAGTTCAACAATCTTCTCTCAAAGTACGGTGTAACCCATAAAATCTCTACGCCCTATCATCCTCAAACATCCGGGCAAGTAGAGAGTTCAAACAGGCAATTGAAGACCATTCTTGAAAAGACAGTCTCTAGTTCGAGGAAGGACTGGGCTCTAAAGATTGATGATGCATTGTGGGCATATCGCACGGCTTTCAAAACCAGCATTGGGACTACTCTTTTTAAGCTAATTTATGGAAAATCATGTCACCTTCCGCTTGAATTAGAACACCGCGCTTTATGGGCAATAAAATTCCTGAATTTCGACATGAAAAGAGCAGGAGAAAAGCGTTTGTTGCAGCTGCAAGAGCTCGAGGAACTTCGACTTGATGCATATGAGAACGCAAGGGTGTATAAAGAAAGAACAAAAGCTTGGCACGACAAAAGAACTCACAGGAAAGATTTCGAAGAAGGAGACAAAGTATTGTTATTTAACTCCAGATTGAAGCTTTTTCCGGGAAAGTTAAAGTCAAAGTGGTCCGGCCCGTTTCAAGTACTCAAGATATTTCCATATGGAGTTGTAGAACTCCAAGGCAAGGATGGGACCTTCAAAGTAAATGGACAACGCTGCAAACGTTATTCAAGTGTAGAAGATGTGGAGAAAGGAGCTTCTTGCTCCCTACAAGATGCCTAAAGTCTAGAAGAAGTCTTACTCTAGACTATAAATGGAGGAACTCGTGGGAGTTGACCCCACATTAGGATAGATTTTCTTTTAAGTTCTTCATATCAAAAACACTCTTTAATTTTGTTAATAAGCCTATCATGGATGAATGTAATAATTTAGACTTGATTTCTATTCGATCCGTCATAAATTTCTGCTGACAAAATACAATTTTCTGCAGAAATCGCAAAATGCACGGCGTGCACTTCAGAATGCACGACGTGCACTTCATTACGAAATGCAGCAAAGAACGTTCTGGAATCATGCACGCCGTGCACCTCAAGAATGCACGTCGTGCAACTGGAGATTTGGTGATCTGAAAACTTACACGAAACATGCACGGCGTACATTTCACAAATCCACGGCGTGCACCCGATGTTCGAGTTTGATATTAAGCATCTGGAAACACGCACGGCGTGCACCTCAGACACGCACGCCGTGCACCTAGGCGTTTAAAGATCTACAAAAGACCTGGAAAGATGCACGCCGTGCACCCCAAAAATGCACGTCGTGCACTTTTAAGTGAAATGTGAACAAAAGGGCCGGAGTGCACGGCCTAACACTCTAACCCTAAACCGTGCACCCCGACCCCAGCAGTTCTAACCCAGGCAGCCGCCCGTGCACAGCTCCGCCGTCAACCAGCCGTGCGCCGTTCTTCTCCAGCCGTGCACAGCAGCCCTTCTCCGTCTGCAACCGCCGCCGAGCACGCCCGGCCTGCAGCAGCCGTGCATGAAGCAACAGCGCCGCCATCTCCATCCGGCCATCTTTTTCTTCCTTTCTTCTCTGCTCAGCGGCACCATCCCGCTCTCCCGCCGAGTCGCCGTCTGCAGCAGCACAGCAGCGTTGTCACACCGCCACAGCCACCTCACGCAGCCGCTAACCAGCCGAGCACGAGCGCGTACAAGCCAACACCTTCTTCTCAGCGAGCTATCGAGCACAGCTGCCCAGTCGTCCAGCTACACCGCGCCCGATCGCGCCTCTTCGCCCAAAAATTAGAGCCGTTTCTATAGATTTCTAGATCTTGCCCAAATTTGAAGGTGCACGTCGTGCACTGCAAAGACACGACGTGCAACTACCTGCCTGAAACAGACTTCCAGTTCACTCGTGCACTCATCTGATGGCGCCAATCAAGAGGAAAGCCAGCATCCATCCAGGATTCCAAGTAGCAGCTGAAGCAAGCTCCTCCGCACCGCAACCACAGTCCTTTGTACCGTCCACACAATGCATGGTCAAACCTGAAGAAGACATTGATTATCAGTTTCTCATTACAAGGCGTGTTCTCCCTTCAAGATACATGTGTGAAAAAGCAGTAACCAAACTGGGCTTCAAGGATGAGGTAGTAAACCACTTAAACTTCTTGGGGCTACACTTTCTCTGCACTCGGGTTGCTAAAACCTACCCCCGTCTGGTATACGAGTTTCTTACTAACTTTAAGGCCGAAGGTGATCGTTTTCAAATCCCTTTTCAGAAAATCAGTTTCCGTCTCTTGGATAAACCATTTTGCATGAATCTCGAGCGGTTTAGCACTTTACTCAAATGCAATTTTGGCGGTTATACTGATTATCCTCCGGCTTTCAACAGCGATCTATTTTGGTCTGAAATCACTTCTGATACAGTGCATAAGGCACGGAATGCACGGGCTTCTAGCATCCATAACCCTGTTTTCCAAATCCTTCATCGCCTTCTTAGCACGGGACCATTTGCAAAGAATGAAACACAGGGTGTTGTAGGGAAGATTGATCTTTTCTTTTTGTGGTGTGTGGTACAAAATGAGCGCATCAGTTCAAGTTATTACATTGTGCACAAGCTGCTTGAAACAAAGAAACAAAAGAAAAGGGAAGCTGGCGACATCATGTGTGGCGGAGTAATTAGCATCCTGGCTATGCAATTGGGGTTGAATGTAGGTAGCTTAGGACCTACCCCAGGAGCAGCCACCCCTCTGCCACTGTCCACGAGTACTCAGACCGAGTACAGCTGGTCAACGCCAGATTTTCAGCATCTCTATACCTACGTGGAGCGGCGTTTTGATCATTTGGAGACCCGCCTTGATCAGATGGGCGCACAGCATGACTCCATGTTTGACCAATTGAGTGCACAATACTCAACTGTGTACGACATGGAAAACAGGATGGATGCGTGGCACATCTCGCAAGGCCACTACCCAGCACCACAGTCCTTCCAGTCTCCATCTCGCCAGCAGACCACAGCTCCAGATGCTCTGCACCACGAGTTTCCAGAAGCCCAGCAGCAGCCAGGTTCATCAGCCGCAACACCGATGGATATCCCCGACATCGTCAGCCAATTCTTCCCAGATCAGGGAGGCGGGGGATCTTTCTTCTGAATTTGTTCATGGCAGGTATCCGGTTGTAAACTTCAAAAGTTTGAATGAAGCAGTGAGGACACTGCTGATTTTAAGCTTAGGGGGGAGCAACCAGATGGTATTTGGTATCCTAGTATTTTTATCTTTTATTTTCCATGTTATTTGCTTCATATCATTTTCTTTTGTACTTTTGTTTTGTTCTCTCTTTTAGTTGTTGTTTTAGTTCTTCTTTTTTTTGATGGCAAATCTAATATGATATGAGACTCACCCCTATATGCTTAACTGTTTGTCCTCCTTTTATGAGAAATTTCAATTGAAGAAATAGTAAAAATCATGTGTAAATCAAATGAAACTTTTAGACCACAAACATGTGTTTAACTCAAGTTTATGCTTCTAGCCTGAAAATTTCATCTTTCACATCCCTGATTGTTTAAAAACATGTAATGGTTTCAATTTTTGTGAATAAATCAACTGTACAACATCATTTAGAATACGAGATGACTTTGCCAAGCTCCTAGTACATATGCAAACTTTCTTTCAATGAAAAATTTTCAAAACAGATGAAGAAATCTAGTTAATGTTGCATTTCAGTTGACTCTCCAAAGTTTTGGAAATTTTTAAATAACTCTATACCCCATTAAAGATGGCTAATCTGCCCACATATCATGCTAGCCTAGTGTAAGTCCGATCTGGCCACGATGGTTAGGTGGTATGCCTTAAAAGAGGGTAAAATACCCCAACCGACACTCCTCGTGTGCATAAGCCTACATTAGCAGCCGAGTGTCGGAGCCCTTAATCATTTGTTATATCTTTTCTGGGAAAAAGAGAGTATAACAAAAATTGTCAAATTTTTAACTAAGATTTCATCTTTTGTTATCCTTAATAATTGAGAGTTGGAGTTGTACATCTACTGATTGTTTGGCTTGGTCATCCAAATTTTACCTAGTGTTGTTTAATTGATTGTTTCATTGAAATTGATGCCACCCCTGCTGAACTAAAATCTTTTTCTTGGGTGTTTGAGTTGAATTGATGGCTATGAGCATAAACATGTTGAGCATGGTTGGTTTGGTTTTATACACATCTTTCATTTCATTTGATTTTTTTCATGTTCTTCACAATTCTTCAATTGTATTTCCATGCTCTTTTTGCTTGAGGACAAGCAATGGTTTAAGCTTAGGGGGATTTGTTGTGTGATTTGTATATCATCTTTTCACATGTTATCACACACAAATTTGGTTCTTTATAATGTAATTCAGTCTCTTTCATAGTAGTTTTGCCATCTTTTAGTTGTTCTACGTGTCCAATAACTTGTATTGCAAGTTTGTCACAAAAATGACTAATTTTAGATGTTTTTCTACAGAAACAGTAAAGTGCACGGCATGCAAACTCAGATGCACGACGTGCACCGTTCCAGAGAAATTTATTTGCTAAAATAGTAAAATGCACGGCGTGCACTTTCAAAGTGCACGGCATGCAACATCACAGGGGAATTCCGTTCTGTTCAACCACGAAGATGCACGGCGTGCACCTGGAACGTGAATTGCTGAAGAGGCTCTGGAGAGACGCACGTCGTGCAAATCAAAAGTGCACGTCGTGCACGTATCAGTTTGATGTCAACTACAGCTCGATTTACAACTGCACTGCAGGTGCACGGCGTGCACCCCAAAGTGCACGGCGTGCACCTGGAAGTTTCAGAATTCCGAAAATGCAGAATACGATTTTAAAAGAAAGAGGGAAGTAATGGGACGGTTACGTTCGACCATTTGGAAGTTTTCTCTCGTCCCAAAGGCAGAGGAGAGTAGAGGAGGGCGAATTGGGAGGAACTAAGGTGGTTTCTTGAGCAAAGAAGCCATTTCTTCTTCTCCACTTCTCCATTGTCTTCCCCAAAGTGCAGCCAAGCTTCCCCAACTCCGTGCAGCTTCTCGGGAGAGGAGTCAGTCCGTTTTGGAGCATCTAAAGGAAGGGAATCTCGTCATAAAGCCGGATTTCTTACTCCTTGTGGTTACATCTTTGGTTCTTCTTGTCTTTTCTTCCCAAAACCATGTCTAGCATTGAGAATTCTGTAGAAATTCTGCTGTACATAGTTATGGACGAGTAGATCCTTTTTCTTGGGCATGGGAGAGTAACTCCCATGCCATAGCATGTAATGAACAAGTAATTTCGTACTAAATGCATTTGCTTCTTGTTTCTATACCTTGAAGGTGTCGGTAACTCATTTCCTTGCATGTATTGTTGGCCGCTTTATATGCATGAATTCTACTTTCTTGCTTAGTTTGAGAAAACAAGTAGGTTTGTATGGAGACGCTTTTCTTGGCAACTCTTCTTCTTCTACGAGAGTAGAGAAGAATGAGTTGAGGATCTGTTTGTGATCATAGACGAAATTCATGCACGAGAGTGTTGTTTCGAGTAATGATCGTTACATTTACACCGGGAGGTGAAATGTGACACAACTCTTCCTTGAAACTCGATCTTATGTATGTTTAAATTGTTTTGTTCTTTGATTGCTATGGCATATGAGTGAAATCCTAATGTCCAAGATTCATAAACTTTCTGAATTCGGACTTTCCTTGTAATCCTAGTTTGTTAATTAAAATCTAAAATTTCTTGTAGTTAAAACCTAATCTTTATGCTTTTGGAACAAATCTTTCTACCCCTTTAAAACCGGTCTAGATTGTTGAACTTTAATACTGTTGCGTTCAATTAAGTTATCATTTGCTCCTTGTGTTCGACCTTGACTATACTACCTCCGTATACTTGCGGAGTTTGGTTAAGTTGAGTAAAAGATCTTTTTTTATTGAAACTCGTTGCTTAAATAGCCAACAGCAGTCAAACAACATGGGCGTGATCTAGCGTGATCAACAATGATACGTTTATTTAAGCAGATGAAGATGAACTAGTGGAGACAGGGGGGATGACATCACCATCCCATCCAATTTTAGACCAGTCGACTATTTCATATGTCGACTTGTCCTTCCACTTGCCTACAACATGATGAAAATCAAAGAACAATAAAAATAAGTTTGTCTATATAACATTATTATACTAATTCAAATTTTCTTAGAAGTACTTGTTCAACCAACCATATGAAAAATAAACCAAACATTATCAGATTCGAATTGTAAAATTGACTTAGAAGTAATTATTTCATATAAAAATAGATTACATAGATTAGATCTAAATTTAAACTGTGTACAAAAAAAGATAATAGCCCATCTGAATATTGGGCAAATGCAACATGGTCCAAAGGAGATGATATAAAAAAGGTGTGGCGTGCCCTGGACAAAAGGTCACAGTGGATGCCTAAATCTAGACACCCCAAATAGTCTGAGATGGTGACCAACACTATGGTTCCCTTTCTTCAGTGTGGAGGAAGGTTTAAGTTGATCCTGGGTAGGACTGTCTTCGTCGACCCACTTTATGACCTCATGGTACTCGTCCCATGACACCACACAGTCTTCCTGCATTGCTGCCTTGTCCACTTTCAGCCAATCAAACAACAACGGAAAATGACTAACCGGGTGAGTAACCCTTTCATTGCTTTGTTCAGGGTGGTCATGTGTGGGCTCTTCATGTGAAGATGGAGAAGGAGACTGTGAAGGCTTGCCAATACTTGCACATAAGTTTTACCATCACATTTTTTATCTTTAACCATGATATCAACATCTTTTTAAATTTTGAACATGACTTAGAATGTGACATCAACATCTAGACATAATAAATAAATACAAGTTTGAGAAAATAATGATAACAACAAACTAACGATGACAATAATCTACACAAACCAGAAAAAAGTTTTGAGATATTTAAATACATAGTTATATTTGACATCAACTTCAACATGTAGTAGTTCACACTCATTGGACCAAGTACGGTTTGAAATGCATAAAAAACATAAAAGTTGGCAAGAAAGCTTAAGATGACAATAATTATGATGATAGTTTGAGAAAATAATGACAGTAACAAACTTACTATGACAAAAATTAACATAAACCATGAAAATAGTTAACATAAATTTATATACATAGGTAGTGTATTTGACATCAACTTCAACATGTAGTGTTCTTAATCACTGGACCAAGTACGGTTTCAAATGCATAGAAAACATAAAAAGTATGCCCTAAAGTTGGCGAGCAATTTCTTAAAAACTTAATTCGTTGCCTTCACCACCTACTCCTGCAACTACATTGTTGTTGTTTTCAACATTGTCCAAGTGTTCTACGACTCCTGGGGGTTAAGTACAATGAGTCATCATGAAGTTGTGTGGAATCACCTGTTGCACGCCTAAGGGATGAGTAGGCAATAAATCTCTAAAAAGGGAATGATTTTGTTTGATAAACTCTCTCCTTAGGTTCTTCCAACAGGTTTTCACCTTGCTCAAAGATATGTAAGGCACCCCCGTTATGTTTCAAAAGTCACACACCGCCTCCCTCCAAACCTCTCCAATATATACTCCATTGACACATCTCCCCATGTCATATTGGTTTCTCATTGCATCAAGTAGGATCTGATTGTTCTCCGTACACCATATACCATACAGCCTCATGCCTTGCCCAACCATATTATAAATTCGGTATGTAATATATTCAAATGTAAGGTTGTATATCACAATTATGCAGATATAATATGACGATTCAAATTTAAATGATATAATTTGTCCTATCTGGTCCAGACATAAAATATTAAACAACATTACGATAAAAATCAACAAGCTTATAATATAACTCTAACAACATCCAATCTCAAAGGTCTGAGTGCATGAATTAAATATCATCCATCTATATCTAACATTGTCATTCAAATATTATGGAGTCATCATAGGTGAAGGAATGTCCATAAGAAGACTACAAGTTTCCTCCAACTTGTTAACAATGATTTCTAGAACTCCATGCTCGTACTTTTTGGAGGTGTAAACGTCTTCATCGTTGTGATTGATTTCAACAAAGTTCTTCAAGTTCATTGCCTGTCCCCACACTCAATTGCACTAATCAGTTAGTAACTTAGTCTCAGCATGTAGATAAGCAGATGTTGGGGGGATGCCAAATGGAAGTATTTCCACCAGTCTTTTACTTAAAATGTATCCTAATTTTGAGTTAATGACAAAGAAAATGCAATCTACTTAGTTGTGCAACCTATTGTTTATGGTTTTACTATCACACCTATCTGGTAGAACATATGTAATACATTTTTCCCAGCCTTTCACTGAGAATGACAAAGTCATATAACCTGGTATCTTCTATGGTAATATGCAACGATGCATTTAGACCACAGAGACACCTCCAAACTTCAGATGCATTCATTGACATCTACAATTTTATTGTGCATTAGTAACATATTGTGGGGTTCACACCATAGATTTGATATCAAAACTGAAGTCTATTTTGATAGGACAAAGGACATAAGTGGCATACAAGGGAAGTGTATTTTGATAGAACAAAGATATAACAACTACGATGTATTCCCAACTTTGGGTTAATGACAATGAATGTGCAATCTACTTAGGAAGTGCAACCTATTGTTTATGGTTTTACCATCATACCTGACTAGTAGAACATATGTAATACATTTCGCCCGACCTTTCACTAACCCTACAAACTTTAGATGAATTCATTGACATCTATAACATGATTGTTCATTAGTAACATAATGTGGGGTTCAAAGCATATATTTCAAATCAAAGTTAAAGGATATTTTGATAGGACAAATGATTGTTCTAACATACAACTAAAGTTTATTTGGATAGGACATAGTACATTACAACTACGATGTATTGTACCCCTCATCCTCTGTTGAAGCCACTATCTGTTGGTAGGTTAAGTCATTGATGAAGATATTGGTGCCTCCTTCTGAGAGTCTTAATTGTGGTTACTAACCTATCAGTGTATGCTTTCATGGAACATACAAAGTCGCACCATCCAGACTATTGCTTACGTTCATTGTGTGCATAAGTAAGTTGTGTTACTAGTGCTATTTGCAGTAAGGGTGGACACAATATGTTGTGCTCATTATGCGGGAAACATCATACAACATCTGGTTTGAACAAGACCCCTACCACATGTGAAATACAACCTATGTGGGTTTTTGTTTTTGAACCGTCCATTAGTCGCATATGTGGCATCCATGTAGACTCATACAGTGCATTGGAGGCCACATGGACACGAGGACATTCCATTCTCCATTGAAAGAAAACCTAATGAAGTATATAGTGACACTTTTAATTTGGAGGCATGTACAAATTGTACATCAAAAAACTAAGGATGGTATCAGAAGAAGAATATATCACATGTTATGTGAGGGATGAGTTTAATTGTACTACACAAATGATGACAAGTACAAAACAAGGTCATTGAGTTCCCCAAATTAAATTAGAAATGCTTTCATGCAATATGTCACCCTCTCGAGCATCGACCTGAGTTGTTTACTGGAGGGATCTCAAGTCGATACCATTGCCAAGGAGGTCAGTTGGTGAGCTATCTTCTACAAATTCATCCATCATAATGTCTCCATCATTTTAGTGTCATATAAAATTGTGTAGAATACAACACACCAATATTAGGTGACACTGTGAATGCATGCAATACATCACACATTTTTGGGTAAGCAAACCATCGCTTCAATACAATGAATGCTCTTTCAACAATATTACATAATTGTGTGTGACGGTCGTTGAACATCTCTTTCTTGTTGTTGTATGTGTGTCTATTTCCCCAATACTCAGCTATATGGTAAGCTATGTTTAGGTATGGTGCAAGGGACTGACGGGTGTTGGCACAACCTGCATCAACTAAGTAATACTTTCTAGTGGGTACTTTGAAATCACATGTGGCTGTGGATGATTGTAGGATCCTCTGGTCTACTACAAAACCCTCCCATTTTATTAAGACATACGAAAACTCCATGGAGAAGTCTACTACAGCCATGCCATTCAATGAGACAAACCCTTCTCTATTTTGATAATGGTTTTGCTTATCACGTCTCACCAAAACCGAGACATGTGTCCCGTCAATTGCCCCAATGGCAACCTAAAACAAGGCAATATAAGGTTCAACTTACAAAATAAATGTTGGCATGCATCGAATTTGTGGTGATAATGATTACCTTGAAGTAAGGGTAGAACCTTGGGCTCTCCAAGATGTGATAATGCGACGTTGTGGTTGTGGTTTGCATGACAACATATTCTTGACACAAGGCACACACCCCATCCAAAACATTGTTGAATGTTTTGCTTATTGTATCACCAGAGTGAATGTAATTCTAAGCTAAAATACGATTGGTATGGCCATGGTCAACCATCTCTAGAAAGTATCATACAACCTTGACTGATGAGACACCTCTACTACCATGTAATAAGCCACACCTCTCAAGCTTGTCCACAAGGGCTAAAATAGTATGCTGATGCATATGGTATAGGTCATATGTCCTCTATTCGTGCCCAATTATGATTTTAAAAACCTTTTGGTGCCCATTCCTAATACGAAATGACCTAGGTATCAGATGTTGTATGTCGCCAACATTAGAATTGTCTAGGATGACGATCACTATTGACTTAGCTATTCCGTCAGCAATGCAATTTGCTACCCCAGACACAATATCCAAAATTAGTGTAACTCAATCTGGTATACGTACATAGTCACTAGCAGCCATGATGCCTACAATTAAAACGATGACAACAAGCCTAAGATAACATAAAATTTGGATAGGAAATTCAAATTCAAATATGTTGCCACAGAAGTAAATATTTTGACAATAATCAAATATATACAATGTTCACAAACTGAACAAATAATACAATAAACATCTGATTGGGATATTTAAAGAAAGAAAATTATTTCTAAATCGACAAGAGCTTATGATGTGTGACCTCTACTAGTCCTTGTGCCAACATCATCACTGGCAATATGTGGCATGGATGGCTAACTAGATGTGTTACTGAAAGGCCAAGGGGAGGATTGCAAAGAAAATCCCTGAGACGACACAAAAGAGGGGAGCATGGATGGTGGTGGTGCTGCATTTTCTATGTGGGACCTTTACCAAAGGTCTTGCAACCATAAAAGAACTTTCTGTGGCATTTTTCATAGACTGAGGTAGATATTGTAGTTGATTGACTCCTTTATTGCATTAACAAGAGTTGTGGAAACACTGACATGGGCATCTGGGAAGGTTTCATGAAAATGCTGTAAAATCATTGCAAGTTCTTCCTTTTGAATGGCTCATGTGGCCACCCCAGTGCCTAACTCGTGCACCTTTACATACACCATCGTGAATTCAGATACCACCTCACTAGTCAGCGTACATCTCTCGGGTGTCATTGACGCATGCTTCCTGTGCCTGTGTCTAGGAGGATTCCTTGCCTCAAAACCTTGGTTATCCATGCCGATATCGTCTCCTTCACTCTAGGTACCAAATCAACCCATGTCTGCTTCAACTCCGATGCTATATACATTTCTGGGAGTATCAGATGCATCTAAGTTGACAACAAGATCATCCTCAGAGGCAACATCAGACGGTAATTATTTGTCGACTGAATACATTGTGTGGTGGCCTCTAGCAATGTTCCTCCCCCCATCAAGTCGATGTCATAGTAATGGTAGAAGGTTCTGTTAATCAGTCTTGCTAGATCCTTGCTTCCCTATTGTAAAACACTCTAAATTAGGAGGTTCAGTTTAAATGCAACACATGAACGTTATGTGCATGTATTATTCTACATACCATAAGCATCTCCCTTCACTCTGGGGCATCAGGCACTATGGGCTTGTGCCTAGCCTCATCCCATCCAACACCGTTCTTGTTGGTCACAAGCTCCATATTTGCAATTTCTTTCCTCAGATTCTTCCACTGAGTTTTGAGCTGATACAATGTACACATCCTCCCCATCTTATTTTTCCAATCATGAAGTGTCTCCCTCCAAGCCTCCCTAGTAAACTTGCCATCTATACACCTACCTATGTCATACTTCCTCCTCAATGCTGCAACAAGAGCCTCATCAAACTCCCTCAACCATACAATACGGAGTTTGGGTCTGCGGAAGACATACTACCAATGGTGTTGCAATAGGTGTTGCAATAGATCATGATAGTGAGTGTGTTTATATGAAATCTTTGTGATTCATACATGTTAATGTAACCCACATGCTACTAACAATTCAATAATATATTTGGACCTAAATATATTATCTATTAACAAAATATCCATGTGTCCTACCATGAGTCCACACTAACTACTACCAAAGAAAGAAACATGTATGGGCATAATGGGTATTCAGTAAAAGACAATGTGTCATTTGGGCAGATTGGGTTGTGTATTTTACTAAGAACTTTCAATGAGTATTGTGCAGGACAAACTAATTACAAAATAAAAACTACCAGCACCAAATGAGGCATGTGTATTGTTAAATGAGATCATAACATTTCCTATTTAATACCTTGTCAAATCAGAGAGAAAATGGAAAACTCTCTGATTTTCCTATTTAGAAAATGTTGTGGCAATGGAAAACCAGTACATTATTTATGGATTGTTTGCATACATGGAAAACTCTACAAACAGACTAATATTGAATTTATAAAATTCTATTATAGCGTATTTTGATGCATTACATATATGTCATAATATGGGTATATGTCAGTAACATAATTGGATGCAAATTCAGATGGTTGCTAATTTTGACAGTGTCTTCTTAATTGAGCTTCCTGATTATGGTATTTGAGAGATTTTTTTAGAGGTCAAATCATAGAGATATTATAAAAATCATTTAGCCTCCTAAGCCATCTGTCTTCTTAATTATATCTCTTATCATTCATATAGATAATATAAAAATATCTATTTTAGGCTCCTGATCTATGTGTCATGTTAATTATATGTCATGATAATTATATCTCTTGTTAATTATAGAGTATAATTCATGTCATTATTAGTATGTACACATATGTACCAGTGGGGGATCTATTTTACATATGATTGCCAATCCCCACTTCATTATATTCCAACATTAAATCAGACCACCATTATATTACAACATTACATCAGACCAACATTATATTACAACATTACATTAGACCAACATTATATTACAACATTGCATCTGAACAACATTATATTACAACATTACATTAGACTGATAATGTCATCAAATTAAATCACAAATTAGGATTGATCAATATCTAGGGTTGATCATTACGATTGATTATTAATTAAAATTGATCGATAAGTAGGGTTAATCATTCATGAAGCTTCTAATATCGACAAAAACAATTAATTGTCATATTCTATTCAAATGTCATGGCGTACAATTGCCATATAAACAACAACAAACATGCTTAAAGCAAAAGTAAAAAATCAATGTTGGAACAATTTCCATTCCAAAATGAACACAATGTCTCAACACAATTTCCATGTCACACAATTTCCATCATTGGGATCATGGTTAGTCAATAATTATTATGCATTTCTTCATATTCATGGATATCTCCCCGATTAAATTTTTGATATTAGTGTGACCTAAATGACCTTTCCTTAAGCCCTTGTTTTTCAACATTTGTGGTGCCCCTTATATTTGACCTCGGGCTAGTAATATTTGTCAAATTTATGGATGTTAAAGTTAGGTAACATGCCCCCAAATCACTTGTGGACAATATATTTGTCTCCCTAATCTTACTTCAACTTGCATTCTCATTCAAAATGTATCCCTATATAAGCATTATATTATATGTGCATGTGATCAGTAGGCTAAAAAAGAGGAGGATTTTCCTAAGCAAATTTAAAACCCAATCGTTATGATTAACCATGTTTAGTTCAGGCACACGTCCAATTCATACATGCATGGGAAGCATGTTTTCCATGTTACTTTCAAACATTCTAGGTTGGTCACAAAATGTTTTTACTGAATTGTAGATCAATTTCCATTTCATAAGAAATTTCAACCTAAGCTTTATTGAATTTTTTTCCAAGCTCAACTTTAATTGTGTTTTTTGTTGTTTCTGAATTGGACTCTGATGATTTTTCATTGGATTTGAATGCCACATTTTCTTCAATTTGTTTCAATTATTATTGTTGTAGTTTGATCTCATCATCCTGATATGTTCAAGCCTAACCACATTTTGTATGCCTAGTTCAGTTTCAGCCAAGCTATTTACCAAACCATGGTTGTGAGTCAGATTTAAACCTAGCCCTAAAAAAATTGATTTCCACTTGGCCCAATATAGTTGAACATGGCTATATTTCATGTGTAAATCAACTTGCATGATAGACTTTGCAGATATTCAAACATGTATTAGGAGTCTACAATTGGTCTACGAATCGTGATGATTTTTCCCATGCTCAGCTTTAATTGGGGTTATTTGTTTCTAGACTGTGAAGTTTTTTCCCATGGATTTAAACCACCACTTCATTTTGTGCCACATTTTCTTGAATTTGTGCTCATATTCTTCTTATGTATTAACCACTAGTTTCTTTCATGCGACATGTTTCCTTATGTATGTACAGAGATAATTATCATGTTGACACAGTACAATATGTAAAGTTTATTGAACATCAAGTTTGACCTATTTAGTCCATGCATTGGGGTAGTTCTGTTTTCCATTTTGTTTGCCTTTCCTAAACTTATCACCCAATTCTAAGGTTAGCAAACATTAACTTTTAGAAAATTGAAACATGTCCTTTCCTAAGCCTAATTAAAACTAAATTCCTTATGGACAAGATTTGTTAAACAAATCAACATTTCTTTACCAAGATATATTCAAATATACACACAAATGATGTACATATACAAGAAAATTGAATTACTTTTGTAATGAGACATACAACTATGATTGTGCACACACCCAGTTTGATTATGAGATATAGCACTCACTGCACTGTCAACATTGAAATGTATTGCAGTAACATATCCTATACAAATTCCATGACATACGATTCCCATATAAACAACAACAAAAAGGCTTCAAGAAGAAAAAGAAAAATAGTCTTTGAACAGTTTCCATTTCAAAATCAACATACATTGTCTTGAAAAATCCACTGTCTCACCGCAATTTTCATTTCACATAGTATGACGCATACACATTGAAATCATTTCACTATGTGAGAAATTTGGGGAAATGGTGGGATGAAATACATGGGATTGTAGAAACGCATCCAGATTCGCCAACATGAAGTGTCTGGGTCGAGTATGGAAAGAACATAACAAAAAACGCATAACCATTAGTATGATTCTATGATCAGGAGAAAGACTGCAACAACAAAAAACCTGTTAGAGAAGTCTGCCTACCTAAGCAGTGAGGAGAGCTCGGTTAAGGAAGAATCTGAAGTCGCCATGTCAGTGAGTACCAGGAGAACGAAGTGCAAACTGTAGGCGGAGTAGCTCGACTACCATTGCCCCTAATTTATAGTAGAACGAGGACCCCCAGGAGGAAGCTAGGGTTTCTCTCTCGCCTCTTCCCGCCTCTTTCTTGAAAACATAGCCAAGTATGGTCAAATTGATGGGAGAAGACATGATTAGACTGACGGACAACACTGCATACCTTTCAATTCGCCGCCTGCTAGCACCTGTTCCGCCCGTGATGCAACAATTGCTCACAGAGTCAGGGAGTAAAGATGAGGGTAGGGTTCACATCTCGCCGTCGGGATAGAGGGCAGACCACGCGGCGGCTTCACTGCTAGCAGTAGACGGCGTGCCACACCACACCTAGCAGTTGTAGCAGGTTTCTCAGGAGTAGTCGGGCCTTGGCTTTCGTCTTCGTCGGGAGCAGCTGGTAGTTGCAAATGGAATAAAGTCGAGTTGTTGGGGAAGTCAGGGGGCGAAACGAGGAAGTTGGGGTGAGGAAGGCTAATCCGGATTAGGATTGGCAATCCCACTCGGACCGGGACCGACTTAGTCCGGATTTCGGAAAAATAGAACCCCAAAACGGGACCATTCCGAAATAATGAGTCAAACGCCGAAACGAGTCAACCCGGACCAAATTACGCTGATATGGCATAAAACCACGGGCACAAATCCGAACTTGGTCGCGAACCAAACATGAGCTTAGCGATGCCCTTCGGGAATGATGGCTTTGGACTGATGGACGGACGAAAATCCGTGGTTTTGTCGGTGGTACTTTTGTAAATTCAGTGGGGAGTCTAAGCTGCACTTTGACCGTCGGACCGAAAGTAATCTTGTTGCCCCTAGGAGTGCTGTTTCCCTGTTCTCTTGAACACCCAACGAACGACTTAGATCATTCACAAACCCCTACTTAGTTTTTTCTTGTAAAGATTAATGAAATATATAAATAGCTCATTACAACCACAATGAGCTTGGAGCGGAGCCAACATGACAGTAAAACGACATCATTGACATAAAATATTGAGGAGTAGAAATCAGAGGTGTTGACCCCTTATCTATATGACCCGTTGAAATATATGCTAACATAGCCACATCAGTAATATAATAGTAGTAATGTTCCAAAATTGGAGGGGGGCACCCATTAGTACAAACCCTCCAATCCCGTACTTAGTTGCCTGAGGAAAATTATAAGCTTGTGGTTCACGAGTTTCCTTTATGTTTTATCGTATTGAGAGCAGTGACGGAGAGGAATAGCGGATGCACGGCTAGGACTCTTTTACCCCGAGGATGCCATACTTGTTAGTTGTTTTGGACTCCAAACAGCTGATAGCGGGCATGCGTGGAGAGGTTTCCAGGCAGGTCGACGAGTCTTGAACATCTCCAAATCAATTGCGTCCCTTTTTGCTAACATGCGAGTGGACCGTGGACAGTTAATTCTTGAAACAGGGTCCACGAGACCTTGCACTCATGTGACCCCGACGGGTTTCTTGCAACCGACGAACTTTTGTTGGAGAACCTGATGAAACGAGAACCGACGAACGGACAGTTTGAACGGAACCCAGCGCCTACAGATATACTGGATATACCAATGACCGAACATTGCTCCGACGGGTCCCTTCCCACTCTCTTTTAATAATCTTTTGATGGATTTCTTCATGCGTTCCGGATTCCGACGAGAGTTCTTTGGATGTCGACGAAATTGCTGTTAGGGGCCGTTCGGGTCCTGACATTGCAAATGCGGTAGTTTGCTACGTCTCTAGCATCTGATTTTGGGAGGGTCGCCGCCAGGAGCTGGGCAACAAGCAGCCAGCATGCGAGAAAATGTGACGACTGACTCACAAAGGCTGATGACGGGCTGCCGCACGGTAGTGTCCAGTCCCACTAAACACGGCGGTTTCCAAAGCTCAGTATTAATTTAGGACAGGTTTAGTTAGCCAGATTTTCTGAAATCCTATATTTTATCCATCATGCATTCTTCCTGCATTGTTAAAACACCGCAAAGTAAAATTTTATGTTTGGCTTGCTGGATTTTGTAAGTGTGTGATTTTATTTTTCGTTTGTATCAACTATCTTGTCCATGATGGATTTTGGCGTCTGAGAGAATTTTGATAGAAACCAAAATGCGGGATTCTTATTCTGTTTGAAAATTCCAGGATTAGCCTTATTTCTCTAATCCTGCAAATCAAACATAAAATTTGCTGAACTGGAGTCCAAAATACAATCTAATACGGTAAAATTCAAATAAGCAAACATCAAATATCAAAGATGATAATTACTATCAAACTAAGATCTAGTTCATATATAAAAAGCAGTATTTAAAAAGGCGTCGGCCAAACGGGGCCTTAGTGAATTCATTCTCCGATTCAACCCTTTCTATGAAGAATATAAGGCTTCTAATCCAGATTTTTACTCCATACATGTAAGATCCTCCATTCTAAACCTTTGTCTTCTTGTTTCCTCTTCTTTTCTTCTACCAAGGCCGAGATGCATGGTGCTACAAGTTAGCAACTTGTGCATATGGCTAAGGAACCCTCATTTCTTCTCTCTTTGTTCTAGATACATCAAGATCTTGGAAGATAAAAGAGCGCTTTGGAACCATTGACGGACAAAACTAGCTTGGTGATTTTCATAGTTCTCGTCTTGGACATCATTTTCTTCACCCATAAGGCGAGTGATACAATTTCTTAATGCACTTGCCATTTAATACATACACGACCTTAATTTTGTTTTAGAATATACGTAATATATCAAAAGATGGTCTTTTATGAATTATTTTACATGAATATGATGACTATGAATAATTAACTCTATATTGGTCTCTTTGAACATTGTTAGTTGTACATTAAATTTTTCAGCGAGCATGTAAAGTCTGAAATTTCATAATACAAGTGTAATGACTCCCAAAAATGTTGTTTTTATGGTATTTTATAACCCAATAAAAAGGAAATTTGGCCCATATATTATTCTTTGTTGCATGATAGTTATCTAATGCAGATTTTAGAGTCTGTAATCACTGCTATGATGGTTGGACGGAACTCTAGTAATGAAGGTAGCTCATCCATAATAGGTTCTGAGCATATGATTGTCTAATTCTTAGAAATAGCAAAACTTTCACATCCTTTAGAGTTTCAAGATAAAATTTTGGATGCTACCTTATGTATGTTATATAAATCTCTCTAAAAACTTTGGATGCTAAGGAGATTTCTATGATGAGTTATTAAAGTTTTGGTATTAATGAAAAATTGTGTTGTTATGCATCCTAGTTTGGGGTTTAGTCCTCTTTATGGCCAAAAATAGACAAATATACCTTGATGGAGTAATATAAACTCAACCATATCTTTATATCTTCTGAAGTTGCAATTCATGATTTTATTTTATAAGAATCATTTAGGAGCTTGTATGTAACTTGATTGATGTAGTCAGTAATACTTAATTGGCCTAATTAACCAAGTGTAACTTTAATCATCTAGTGTCCTGAGACTATAGAACTATCTCAGTGTCAAAACCTACTGAGCAGTAAAATGAGTAATCCAAAAAGAACTCAAAGTCATAAGTTATTGAGTATATGTCGGTGCACGGAGGGTATATCTCTGTCATGTTGATTCTAAGGTTATAGAGAGAAGTTGAGGCCCTGTCTTGGATTTGATGTGACATAGAGAGACTACGGTTGTATTTCTAATCCAGGGGTTTATAACCTCATTTTTGGTTTCGTGGGCAGTGTACCCAGATAAACCAGGTTACTTTTAGTAGTTGGTTCGATGTGTCATTATAGTTGTTACTCATACTGACATAGGGGAATAGATCTTTAGCATTTCAGTCATCCTAGATCTTATACTAGACTAATCGCGACTTCAAAGTAGTCAGCTAGTAGTTTGAGAGGTGCACCTCAAACTGTCCAGGGCTTAATAAAATAAGTAATTCAGCCGTGTAGTATACTTGTTATGGTTTCTTTGGTGAATTACATTGGATGATAACCATTGCTTTACCTTTCTTGCTAGCATTATATGTGACTCATATCTTCTCATGTGCAGTTACATATACTTGTAACTTTAGTCATGCTTGATCGCTACATATACAACACTCAGTTCCCCTCATCTTCTATACTATCTTCTTTACATGTTTTAAGTTCATAAGCTATTTGTAAGCAATAAATGTCAGTAAAGATTATACCATATCACTAGGATATGGGTCTCATCTCGTGGGGTTTCACACCATTTTAGGTGATCAACAGTGTGGTCAGACCTGTGGTGGCGAGGATGCACAGTTTAAAGATTAGTAGAGCTCGAGAGGTTGTTGTGGTTGTATAAAGTCCTAGAGTCAGACCTATACTCTTAGGTCTGGGAAGGGGGTTTTGTGTGAGATGTATATTAACTCAAGTTTTGGTTATATGAAATGGAAAATGTTAATTTTGTAGGTATTTAAGAAACATCTTTCATATACAGGTTATGGATGAGGCATATAACTCATGCAAAGGTACCTGATATGAATATATGTGAAGTTGAACCTTTATTTCTTTTAGAATGTTTGAAATTTTATACGACTTTTAATTATGCACCTTTTTGGTAATATGGTTAATTAATTTTTGTGTTTTAGTTTTGAGTGATCTTGTTTATCATGGCGGTGTGCCACAATACATTTGTCACACTCACACAGAGTAGAAGAAATTGGTTTCTCTGGTGGAATATGGTTGTTGTGGAATTAGGGTACCATAATATTGAAATTATTTTGAGTCAATAAGAAGTTCATTCATTACAGTGTAGACATGCAAAACATTGTCATTGTCGTCTATGATAGCACTATCCATACATGTAGGCATCTACTGTGGAACAGGTCGAAGACCCTCGTGGATGGAGTGGGGGAGCCATATCTAGTGGTAGGTGATACACACATTGGAGTTCAAGAGAAGATAGGAAGTAAGGCGATAGATCATAGAAACTGCATTGAGTTCTTTGATGCATTGGAGGCATGTGGACTTATCGATTTAGGAGCGGGCCTAGAATGATAGTTTAAAGGGCCTCCCTAGGAAATGTTAGATAGGGCGATGGGGTATCTGAAGTGGATAGATATGGAAAGGGAAGCAAAGGTGGAAGTTCTAGAAAGATTTAAATCCAATTATGCACTAGTCTTAGTCAAAATGAGCAATGGAAAGAGAAAGACCAAGGGCATACAAAGAACATGAGCTACATGGCATGAAGAAGTAGACTTTGCTAAATTTCTTGACAATGAGTGTAAATAAGGAGACAATTTCAAACAGGGGGCATCATATTTTTTGGCAACTGCTACCAAGTGGGAGATAGCAAGGAAGAAGAATGTAGGCATGAGGAAACACAACATCTGAGCTAGACTATTTATTGTGCAAATGGAGCTAACATGAAATTATTCAGATGAAGTTGTGAACAAAATCATTAATTTTCAAGATGAGCTGAACAAAGAGGTGAGAAGCAAAAAATAGAGTCACAACAAAGCGAATGGTTGAAACTGGGTGAGGAAAATACACAATTTTTTACACTCTTGTGAAGGAGAGAAGATGGAGGAATAAGTTCACAGGACTTGGGATGCCCAAGGTGCATGGGTGGAGGAGGAGAATGAACTAAAGTAGATGGTTAGGATCACTTCATGGACCTTTATATGGACACATATTTGGGCAAGCAAGTGCAAGCATGGAGTGAATATATAGGTAGCTCCCGTATGTTGATAGGGAAATAGAGAACAACTCTTCAGTAACTACCCAGATAGGATAAAGTCAAGGAGGCTTTATTTTCTATGGCTTCTTTGAAGGCACTAAGCCTAAATGGTTTGATACAAATTACTTGTAGAAGAATTGGCACAAAATCAAAGGCTCCCTAGTCACTTTTGTTCATAAACCATGCGTAGGAGAACTCACAGACCTAAAGTCAGGGAAGTAGCAATGGTACTCATACCTAAAGTTTAGCAACCCAAATCCTTCTTGCAACTGAGACTAATCCATTTAAATAATGTATGTATGAAAGTTCTTACTGAAATTATCATCACCCATATCAAGCCGTATCTAAATGGGTGGGTCTTGCAAATGCTATGAATTTTCATACCAAGAAATATAGTGAAATAATATCGAGCCATGTCTAAATGTGGTATTAGTACATGAAATAATACACTCTATGGGGAAGAGGAAGACAATGAGATGCAAAATGGAAATGAAACTAGACCTATCAAGGCATATGATAGGATTAGTTGGGAACTCATTGCTGATAATTTGAATAGAACAAGTATGTCATCAAAGTTTATATACTACACTATTGGGGAATAAGGGAGGCATTGGAGCCTTTCAAACAATCTAGGGGAGTTCAAGAAGGAGATCCTCGTTTGGCCTACATATTTGTTCTATGTCTTGAAAGATTGAGTCAATCCATCACGGGGGAGGTAGAGATGGGAGGTGACATGCTGCTAGGGTGGATAGGATGAACAAAGAAACGTCACATATTCTATTCACAAAGATGTCATCTTGTTTGGAGAGGTTTTGAAGGTACAATCACGTGTGATGATGGAAGTTTAAGAAGGTTTGAGAAAGCCCCTAGTTAAAAGTTTTCTAAGGATAAATCAAGCATATGTTTCTTACCAAATGTGCCACATATAGTTTACAGATAGGTCTACCTCCCGATAGGGGTTTTAGAGATTGAAGGTCTAGGCAAGCATCTTGGGGTTGCAATTATTGACAGAAAGAAATCAAAGGAGTTGTATACAAACATGACAAATAAGATACAAGGGAGAATAGGAGGATGGGTGAATATGACCTTACTAATGATGGGGAGATGTACAATGGAAAAAGAGACACTCATCTCTTTAGATATATACATCATGCAGATTGTGACCTTACTGTCTTCAATTTATGAAAGTATTGACTAGTTGATAAAAAACTTAATATGGTCAGGAAGGATGAGTGAAAGGGGCATGTTGTCATTGGGGTGGAAGAGGGTGGTTGCACCCATGGATAGAGGAGGCTTGGAAATCAATGCAATAAGATAGAAAAATGAGGCATTTCTCATGAAATCTACATGGGACTTTTCTAGAGGGAGGAACATCTATTGGGTTCACCTGATGAAAGTGAAATACATGATAAGAACATGTGTTCAACACAAGGATCAACCTCGAGAACACGCTTTAGAAGATATTGAGTTAGGGATGGAGGGAACTAGAATGGATGTTTGCAATGGAGAATAGACCAATGGTTGGTCAGATAATGGATGTAGGGTGGATTGGATGTGTTACCTGGGAAGGAAGTATTGCAAAGTTAAAAGATATGGTGGTCTCATACTTAGTTAAGAATGGGAGTGTGACATGGTCTTTATAAAGGAATGGTTCACGACTGACATAGTGAGAAGATAAGTAGAATGTCAAAACCAATGGGAATGACAATACAACTTAGGCCTCACTCAAGTTAATGGACCAACCTTACAAGTTCAAACAAATTGGATCTTATTTGATAATAAAAACCACATATTAGGCTTAATTCAAAGCCCCCTCCATATTCAAAAGGTATAGGACACAGACAACCTATAAGTAAATAAATTGTCCTAAGGGAAATTAGAACTAATACTCTAGATTGCATGGTCATTTTGTATAGGGGCGTGCATCAATCTTTCAAAAAAAAAGCATAGAAGCCAGATGGAGGAAAATTGGAATAGTCTAGTTCCATAAAAGGCACATATGTTCAGTAGGTTTGTGAAACACAACAGAATTTTAACCAACAACCTAAGGATGACAAGGAAAATGACATAGAATGAAGGGTGTAATAGATGTGGTCAAGATGATGAGATTGCACTCTGTGTCCTCAGAGATTGCCCAATTAGCAATGAAGTATGGAGGAGAACATTCCAATGACCTCTGGTGGGTTTCTTTGAAGTACCCACAATTGAAGAGTAGGTCAAATTGGCATTGGGGAGCATGAAAGAAGAGACGAGTGGGTTGGCATTGTTTATGATCAATTTTTGGGTATTTTATAAATTGAGGAATGAACATATATTTCAATCTAGAAGAGCTAAGTAGTTGAGTTAACTATCAAGATAGGTATCGAACTACAAACAATGCCAAGAAAAATGGCATCAAAAATAGTGGGAAACCTTATCAAGTGAGGATAGAGGTAGAGCAGTGGGAGACCCCTTCGGTGGGGCATTTGGTGGTTGAGGTAGAAGTCACATTAATTTTATTGAGGAGTTTGTCTTGCATTAGTTGGGTGATGAGAAATGATAGAGGAGAATGGAGGAAGGGATGAACTAAAGGATTCAAGGGAGTTGAAATTATTGAAGGAGAGCTGAGGGAAATAGAGAAAGGGACAATCCAAGATGCAAAATATGATGATTCCAAACTACAAGATCTTGACGGACTCAATGGTGGTGAACTAGTTAATAACATGAGAAAGAGAGATACCAAAAAATATCTAGGCATGGTAGGAAGTATTAGGAGAAGAAGAGGCAAACACATGGATGTTTGATATCTTGAAGAGGAACGGAAGTCAATAAAGTCACAGAGAAGCTTGGGGAAATGGAACTTGAAGCAACCGGACCCTAAAAGAACTCTAGAACAATGCCCAAAATTTTTAAAAGGATACATCCTAAAATATAGTATAGGAAGGGTAGTCTCAAGGGAGAATGAAGGTGTTGGTTGTAGTTATAGATTTGAGTAATAAAAAATAGTGGTAATAAAAAAACCATAATATGTCATTATATGATAGGGATTAGGATAAGAGCAATATGAAAATCTATAATAGGAATGTATACATAGGTTGCTTCGATTTGACTAACACACATAATGTGTTTCTAGGATGAATGCTTGACTTTGGGGATCAAGTGTTACTATTGAGTTAACCATTAGCCATGAAGACCATGTATGTACAATCTCTATTTAAATTTAGGTATTCATGTGACTTGACATGCATTTTCGACAATGAGGTAAATATCTTCTTAATTGATCCATACTCTTATTTTATTAAAATTTCTTGATTCCTGAAATGTGATTTCCTGCTTTATTTGAATTTTTTGATCATATTTTTGTATTAGTTCTATGAATTCACTTGTTTGCTTTTTTGGAAAAGTTGATTAAATATTTTAATTATTGCTACTACCTATTATGTTGCATGCTATATAGACTATCTATCTAATGTAGGACCTAGGTGTGTTGTTTCCACCTATTTTTATATGAGGGTTTCATGCTCTGGTCAGGGTGTGCTGATCCACCCATTATATATTAGCACATAAATATTCCACCCAGGTTGTGTTGTGACCGTCCTAAATCACGCTTCCAAAAGAAGTGGATTAAAGTAGTCAGACTTTTAAAGAGATAACCCGACACTCAGGCCCCCGCAACGATAACATGGTCCGATGTAGCAATCAGGGTCGAACACAGGGACAAGGTTGGTTGTAATAAGAACGCAGGTCCACACTCTATACTCCGGCATAAAAGATGATTTAAAAGGGGCGTTCCCAAAGGAACGGAATCTCAAAAACAAGAACAATAAAACAAATAAGAAGAAGAAATAGATTGTAACAAGGTATAGGGGATAACTTGGATTGGGGTTCACCAACCAAGGAATCTCTCCAACATGAAAACTCTCTCTCTCTCCTTCTTACTCATATCAAGATTACACACAACCACAAAAACATCTATTCCACTCTCTCTCGAGATGAGGATAGATCTAAACCTGAAAGAAGCCTCTCTCTCGAGACGACAACTCAAAAGCTTCGCAACAAAACCGATGGTTTAAAGCGTTAGAATTCCAACACTCTCGTGCATTCATACTACTCCATGACACGGGATAAAAGTGATATTACTCTCTCGAGATATCAACAATAAAACATCACAAGATGGTAGCTAAGCATACATGTGAAGCATTAAAATAGGTGCATGGAGATAATCTTGATAAGGGTAATTATATACAAAAGAAAGAGACAATATACATGTTGGGAGAGCCTTAGTGGCTACTCCCAACCCAAGTTAAGATGTTTAGCCTCTCATGCTTGCGGATAACATGGCGGAATTATAGAAAGATAGATCCATGAGGTACCACAAAGAATGAAGGTGAGTACAACAAGAGGAAATGATAGATCTAGAGGAGAAGAAACGTGATACTACACACTACTTCTTCAGATATGGATCTACCACGGGGACGTTTCCTTCTCTTGAAGGAGTAGCGGGTGTGGGCGGTCATCTTCTCTCTCCTCAGCTTTCACTCTAGAGATCTAAGACTGATGGATCCTCGACTATGAGGTTGGGATGCGGCAGCACTTCGTGGCACTAGGATCGTATCTCTCTGATCTGATGTTTTGACAAGACAGGTGGGGGCACTATTTATAGGCGCCTTCCACCGACTTAAGACCGCGGTCGCGGTCTTTCCTTTACTCTTCCTTGGTCGCGATCTTTCTTGACCGCAATCCTTGGTGAAGTCGCGGTCGTGATCTTTACTGAACAACCGCAGTCACGATCTTTGGTGAGAGTGGCCTCGATCGTGGTTCTTTGGAAAATAATCACGGTCGCGATCTTTGTGAATAACCGTGATCGCGGCCTTTGAGATCACGGTCGTGATTCTTTGTGAATAACCGCGATCCCGGCCTTTGAGATCGCGGTCGCGATTCTTTGTGAATAACCGCGATCGCAACCTTTGAGATCGTGGTCACGATTCTTTGTGAATAATCGCGATCGCGGCCTTTGAGATCACGGTCGTGGTTGGGCTGATTTTTGAAATTGCAAAACCAGGTTTTAGTCAAGAAGATAGACAAAATGCTTGCAAAATTGACTAAAGTTATATTAAAAGTGATATTGAATATATATATAGAAAATACGTAAAGTGTGGTGTCATCAACTCTCCCAAACTTAGAATCAAGTCTATCCTCAGGCTAAATGCAGGTTTGAGCACCCAGAGAGAGAAAGGATGAACAGTGATAATATAATAACATGACTAAAATATCTCATTCTTGCATCAAGATTGTTGTTGCATGTATTCAATCCCTTAGGTCTCAATCTCTCCCTTTAGACTAAGGGTTGCATAACCTTGTATTATTTGTCATAACCTTCTATTGTAAAAGGTTTCTCCTTTTCAACTCATAACCCTCCCTTAGCTAGCATCCATACTAGTGCCACATCTTTTTGAAAGGTAGCCTTCACACCTATTCTTTATTTTCAGGGAGCCCTATGCTAATGTGTATAGGTAGGCTAGAAGCTTTAATGTGTTTCCTCTTCCTCCCGAACTCCTCACCCACAACTGTCGTAAGAATAGTGTTGCCCTTTTTGGGCCTCTGACTTTAAGTCAGGTGGTATGTGAAGTTCCATTCAGGATTGGAGGTGTGTAAGCTTGGCTTCCAGTTTCTGTTTACGGGCGCGACATATCTGCATTCATGAGTGCAGTAATATATCAGTCGGGCAGGAACCTTTGGCATCTTTTTGGGCACATCTCTCATATTCTTTACTTTATTTTATTTTGTTTTTGGCTTTTTATCTCTCCTTTCAAGATTGTGTTGAAGGTTTTGTTAGGTTTTCTGGGCGGCCAAGCCTCTTTTGGATATTTTTATTAAACATGGCAGCTTTTTCCTATCTATAGAGACTAGGATTTTCTAGATGCGAACATCAGGTGGGGATGGTTGCTCAGGAGTATGACTAAGGTTCTCTTAGTTTGCAGGGGTTCATGAGTTAAGGTTGTTACATCTACAACATCTTATTGCAAGAATGAGGTATAGCGGTGTTTCTATGACTGTTGTTTTACACATGTTTTCCTGTATCGCGCTCATATTTTCCTCTCTCAGGGGCAGGAACACTACTTTTTGAAAAATTTAGCGAGAGGGGGCGAGCTTCTGATAGGTCAGTTGCAATGAAAAATTTGAGATTTCAAAATTTTTGCGTAAGAACGTAAAGCAAAAGGAAATTGGAATAAAAAGGGGAGTAATGGAAAAGTTTTAGTACCTCTGCGGCCTGTTTATGACTCCTCCCGCAAACTTAACCTGAGCCCCGTCTCGGGGCGTTAAAATTTGAGAAGAAGTATAAACGAGCCTTCTTTATTTATTTACTTTGTGGGGAAGGCCCACTTGGACTCTAGGAGCATGCTGGTGTAGATACCCCTAAGTGCGTGATACTGCTCGTACTGCATGTTCTCCACCTTTAGGCCGGTAGTTGCAATAGCTACCATCCATGATAGGTAGAAGAACCCACACTCATTTGATATGGGTATCTGTTGAGGGCTTCTATGGCAGTATTGGGTCTTTCTGAAGTCTTTGCCTTGTATAATAGTGAACCCTCTGCAATGCTGATGTATCATTTGGACGATTACAGTCCCAGCTTTTTGAAGTCCTCCACATCGAAGTACCGTGTCAGAACACAATCTTTGTTAGCGGACATACAGTCATAGGCGGACTGGTGTGTGATGTCCCGGGGTACAAATTTTGGTTCCTCTTGCGGCACAGAAACTTCTTCCCCTGCCGTCTCAGCTTTTGTCTTCTTAATGGGCATGGGTTCCTTATATGCGGCCTTCCGCTTCTTCCCGTGCACATGGCTTCCTGATTCTTCAGGTCGATATTCAGAGGTCTCTGTGTCTTCCGTCTGCCCGGTCGCCTCTGTGGATTGTTCTTGTGGTACCCCTGCCAGTATCCTCTGGTATTGCTCCAGTCTCAGTTGTATCTCTAAGCGTTTGGGTACTGGCAAGGTTGTGCTCTTCTTCAGTTGTGCGGCCAGGTCCTTGACTATCTTCTCTACCTCTTTAAGGGAGGTAGCCCTCTGGTACAGGGAATCGTTGGTGGCTGGGGAAGACATTCTGCAGGTTAAACTGAGTTAGTATAAAAAGATATTCTATTGACTTCCTAGACACAACCATCATCAAGTTGATGGTGGTTATCTGGTTATAAGTTATCATTTGGTTTCAAATTTATTAAACGGTCAGAAAGGATTGCGGTCGCGGGTTTAATCGCGTTCATGGTCATCTCTTGAAAAGATCGCGGTCACGAATCTTTTTCCTTTCTGAGGATGAAACTGTGGTCGCGATGTAAATCGCGGTCGTGGTCATTATTGTTCGAAGGGGACTTGGTCGCGATATTTTGAAGAGACCGCGGTCGTGGTTTTTAATCGCAGTCATGGTTACCTCTTAAAAAGATCGCGGACGTGGGTATTTTCATTCGATAAAACTGCAGTCACAATCTTTTTTTTGCGGTCGCGATCTTTTTTTTTCACGGTCGCGATTATAATCGCGGTCGCGGTCTTTTCTTTAGGAAACTGAAATTAACTCTTTTAGGGTTTTTATGGTTTGTGGTCATAGGGTATACCATCATGCGGCTGATAGCGACGGCCAAACTCTTGGTCTTCTCCGCTTCTTTCGATTCTTAGACATGTGTTTATTTATATATTTTGTTTAGGGTTTTACATACCTTCTTCTAGGTCAAGAAAGAGGACGGGGCTACTCGTCCGGAAATGAGGTGTTGGCAGTGAATCGGCGAAACGGTGAGGGCGGCTTGTCGTAGCGATGAAGGGAGGTCCCGATTATCGAAAATAAAGAACATTGGCGTGAGTGGGTTACCTGATTGAAAGGAGAGGATGTAACAATGGTAAAGGCTACGAGCGGCAAGGCGAATGATCCCGGCGGGCGTGCGACGATGAGTAGCTCGAGCGTCGGCCGGTGATATCGTGGCTGCAGTAGTGATTCTCGAGACGAACAAACAAAGGAAAGATAGGGAAATCTTGCAAAAGCAGAGGGAGCGTAAAGAGTTTGTCGTTCGACAAACAGGTCTATTTATAGGCGTACGGATTGATCCTGACTTAACCAAGAAAAATTACCACGGTCGCGATTTTTATTGCGGTCGCGATTTTTAGCAGGGAATCGCGGTCGCACTTTTATTCTCGGTCGCGATGTTTCTAAGGGAAACCGCAGTCGTGAAAATCCAGCAATCATCACTAAGGTTGTGGTCGCGATTAAATTTGTGGTCACAGTATTATCAAGCCAAGCCACAAACTAAAAGAAAACAAGAAGAAAAACTTAGACTAGAAGAAAGAAAAGAAAAGCATAAAGCAAAAATTAAAGAGAAGAGATCAAAGACTTGGGTTGCCTCCCAAGAAGCGCTTGCTTTAAAGTCTCTTAGCTAGACTGCATAAATTCTTCACTCCTCTAGTCCTTCAGTGGGATGAGACAACACTCGATCCCTCTCTTTGTCCAGGCTGGCTGGTTCATCAAGGTTGGTCTCAGATCTTCTGGAAAAAGCTTCATCCTCGTAAAATCTTTTCAACCTGTGGCCATTTACCTTGAATATCCCAGTCTTTTCTCCTTGAATCTCCATCATTCCTGATGGATAAATCTTTTCCACAGTGAAAGGGCTTGACCATCTGGTTCTTAGCTTCCCAGGGAAGAGCCTGATGCTAGAATTGAAAAGAAGAACCTTGTCTCCTTCACTAATATCCTTGTTCCTTAGGTGGGCATCATGCCACACCTTGGTCCTCTATTTGTAGATCCTTTCACTTTCATAGGCATGCAATCTCAGATCTTCAAGCTCTTGCAGTTGTAGGAATCTCTTTTGTCCCGCCTTTTCCAAATCCATATTTAGGAACTTGATTGCCTAAAGGGCTTTGTGCTCTAACTCTAAGGGTAAATGACAAGACTTTCCATAAATTAGCCTGTAAGGTGTGGTGTCTATGGGTGCCTTGTAAGTAGTTTTGTAGGCCCACAGATCATCATCGAGCTTCACAGACCAGTCTTTCTGAGTTTGGTTGATAGTCTTTTCCAAGATTTGCTTAAACTGCCTATTGGATACCTCCACCTATCCAGAGGTTTGAGGGTGATAGGGTGTTGTAACCTTGTGCTTGACCCCATACTTTTTCAATAGCGCCTCAAATTGTTTCTCCCCAAAATGTGATCTGCCATCACTTATCACGGTGCGGGGTACTCTGAAGCACGGGAAGATGGTTTTCTCAAAAAGCTTAATTACAGATTTAGAGTCGCAAGTTTGGGTGGCAACAACCTCCACCCATTTAGATATGTAGTCCACAACCAATAATATGTACTGATAACCCTTCGATGAGGGGAAGGGACTCATGTAGTCTATTCCCCAAACGTCAAAGATCTCAACCTCCACCCAGTCTGTCATAGGAATTTCGTTCCTTTTTCCTATATTCCCAGTCAATTGGCACTCCTTGCATACTCTCACATACACATCAACATCCTTGAATAATGAAGGCCAGTAAAATCCTGATTGAAGGACCTTTGCGGCAATTATGTCCCTTCCATGATGACCTCCATATGGTGAAGAGTGGCATTCCTTCAATATCAGCGGAGCTTCTTCTTCTGGTATTCATCTTCTGTACAAATTGTCTGAACATTTCTTGAATAGTAACGGGTCATCCCAGTAGTAATTTCTCACATCGTTGGGTACACTTTGACATCATCAAACGCGGTCTAAAAATTTGGATTGTTATAAAGGTGATGATTGGGTGACTTTGACATATGGGGTTTTGACTATGAGTGATAGATATGGGATTTGTCCCTCCTGAGGGAGTATGATGTCCATGACCACTTGATAAGCGAGACTGAGAAAGGGATGTGCAAGCACATGTGAGTCAATATGTGATATTGATGGCACACATATCTTAGACAGTCTACTTTGGATCAAGGAACATGAATGAACATTAAAACGATGACAACTCCATGCCTTGAGTTCATTCAGGATATCAGAGAAAAAGGAATTGTACATTCACTGGAACACCAATCACAAACTGTAGGATTGAAAGTTGTTCTCCAACTTTCCTTTTCACTTGGGTAGCACTGATGTGCGACTAGGCACTGCTCTTTGCTTGTGATGTCATAAGCTAGTTATGGACATTCACTGCCAATGTGAAATGGGACCTATAGGGTCACACAAAGGATTTACTTGGAAGAGGAGTTTATCCATGAATGATGTTTGGATTGATTACTAAAGTTGTTAAGGTACTCAATCAAACATTTAATCAATTGACTTGACTCAGAATCATCAAGTTTAAGTGTTGAACTAGCTGATTTAAGTGTTGGATTGATTGAGAACTGCATTGACTGTGTTCTGCATAATATGGATCACCAACCAACTGGTTCACTGGGTGAACAAAATGCCTCATGGTCAATGAGATGACCGGTTCACTTGATTAACGGATCGGTTCGACTGGACCAAATGAGCAAGGTTAGGTTGTCCTGATTTGTGAGAAAAGTTTTTCATTTCACTTGTACAATTCGATTGGGACAAGAATTAATCTTTGGATTAGTAGGAAACGAAAAAGGAAATTCAATTGGAGGCGAGTCAAGAATGTGAAACGACTGGTTCAAATAGTGAACCGATCGGCTCACACTCCCAACTGACCAGTTCATTTGTGAAACGACCAGTTTGGCTGCCATAGTGCAATCAGTTTATAGAAATTTTAGACCCTTCTACTCTCGTACAAATTGGGAACCCTAACTCTATCCTCTACTATAAATAGAGGGGTACAGGGGGCTTCTCAGATAGCACAACTCAGAACATAAGTTACTCTACAAAGTTGTTGTCCTCTCTGATTGTGGTGACCAGGAGAGCCCAAGCAAGTGCTACCCGACTAGGGAGGCACAATGAGGGAAAGACAACTGTGAGATAACAACTGGTTGTGGGAGAGTGTGTCGATGACTAGTACGCTGACAGAAGTGGACAAATCCTTCCCAGTGGACTATGTGGACTATCTATAGAGGCGAGAGGTTTCTGCTGCTCAAGAGGATGATAGACAACTACAATGCGGGTCAGGATCAGAAGTTGCACATACGCCATCGAAGACTAAGTGGTTGAAGACCGCACTAGCTATGAGGTATTGTCATTGAGCAAGCCTCAGGACCAGCTACACCTCACAAAAACCATCCTTCCTATTTCATAGTCATTGATGCAATCCATGGTTATGGTTTTGTGGTGAGATTTTTTTTTGTTTCCGTTGCCTTCTCCCTCACCTAAAACCCAACAGTGGTATCCGAACCATGTCAACGTACTATGTTTTAGGATTAATCGATATGATCAATTTTTTATTTTACCATCTTTTATTTATTGCATACGATGTGAATATTTAAAGGACTGATCTAAATATCCAATTAATACCACATGATCCCAAACTAATATATACATATATGATATGGTATATATATGCAAACGATACACATCACTCAAAACAGTTTTGATGGTGGATGTGTAGCGTGGTTATGGCATATAAACCCCTATGTGTGCTTGGTTGGTTGTGGTTGTTTGCATATTGGTCTACACACTGGGCCCTCTTGTTCTTTTCTTGATGTATATCGAGATAACTCGAGATTCTCTTCTACCTTTGCTCCCCCTGAATGTAACTCGGGGTTTCCCAATGGGATATGTAAAAGTAGGATAGTTTATTTCCTATTACGTCAAAGACTGGAGGGCGCTCAAACGAGCGGTTGGAGGTGCCAACCGATCGGCTATTGGATTGAGATGACCGGATGATGGTGCAACTGGAGGCCTGACGAGGAGCAGACGACCTGACCAACCGACCATATGGAGGAGCTAGATGATCAGTTGGAGACAACCAACCGACCGGCCAGGAGGCGAGCCGATCAGTCGTGTGATGAGCTGATCAAACCCGGAATGGCCTAAGCATAAGATATTCATCAACAACAGGTTCCATGTGATGTAGACCTAGATGACTATAATTCCTTATGGCTCAAGGAATTACAATAGGATGGCCATAATCATTGCTTTATTATTATTGCATGTTTTCATTGTGAGATATAGCATGTATATGATACATACTATATATGTGGTGATTGGATACATATATGCATATATAAGCATATTAAAACCTCTCAACAAAATATTAAATTTAATATGCCTTCCAAAAGTAGCACACATGAAAAGCTTGATCGACTAAGTGTGGGCACGCCCTAGCGTGGTGCACCGTCTATCTCCTGGAAGTGTGATGGTGATTATGTAGGTCTACCCTAGCAGGGTGAATACTCATTGTGTTGGAATTTGGGTCAGACTTAACAAGGTGACTTTGATTAGACACTACTACAGAAATGGCTTATAAAGTCACTTTTACAGGTGTCAGTTGTATAAATAAACTGACACCGAAACTATACAATTTCAATTGATAACATAAACCGACATCCAATCTATGAAGGGAACCCAGACACGAGTACTACTTCTATTTAGTGTCGGTTACTTAATAAAAAACCGACGCCTAAAATTAACCGCCAAATCCAAAATTTCCAGCGGAAAAAATTACCTCCAAAATTTAACATATGGCGTCGGTTGATAAATAATAAACCGACGACTAAAGGTTATTCGCGAGACAGAAATTGGCCACATTTTGGTCATCGGTTTATCCACAATGACCGACGCTTATGAGTTTTCCCGCGCTGTCCGCGGGGAATTTTTCACACCCTTTAAGTGTCGGTTGTCTGAAGACACCGATGACTATGGTCATTAATCGAGAACAATTTTTTTAATCGGCATATGTATTTAGACGTTGGTTGTTTTGTAGTTACAACCGATGACTGTAGTTGAGAATAGGTGTCGGTTTTTGTGGAGAACCGACACTGTTAATTTTATGTGTCGATTTATTTGAATAACCGACGCCTATGGTACAGTTAATAGCCCCGTGAAATAGATCTTTTCCCCATTGTCTTTGTTTCATTGCGACTCTGCTAGGTCTGGTGATTCTACTCCCCGTCGTCGCTGCCATCATTGCCCCGACCGCCATTTCTCCCCCGCGCCGCCAGCACTCCTGTTTGATGCCCTCACCGCCGCTCCTGCTGCTCTCCCTTCCACCGGTGCCTCTCCTCTCCTCGCCGCCGCCCCCGCTGGTGGATGCTGTCCTCTCCTCGCCGCTCCTCTCCTCTCCTCGCCGTCGGCGCCGGCTGCCAGTTGCTGCTAGGTCTTGCTCCAGCCACTGCTCTCCTCTGCCCTCAAGGTATGCCCGCCCTGCCTTCTTCCTTCTTCCTCTGCTTCGGCGGCTGCTTGGGCGGTGCCAAGGCACGCCTAGGCTGCTGCTCGGTGTTTTTTTATTTTTTTAAGTTATTTACTTATTTGTGTTTATTTATGTACTGATTTTGTTATGACTTAATCATCTACTTAATGAAATTTATTTATCAACGATTTAACTATATTTTTCAATTGATCTGTATGTATTCATCTAATGTTTGTATTTATTTATGTATTTAGCAATTCATTGATCATCATCTACTGATTTATATTAGTTTATCAATAGATTTGTATTTATTCATCTACTTATTTGTATTTTTTTGTCTACTGTTTTTATTTAGTTATCTAATCATTTGAATTTATTTGTGTACTACTTTTGAAATTATATAATCATCTAGTGATGTAACTTTATAGTGATGTAACTTTAACACAATCTCATTATGAACCATTAGATCTGGATCTTAATTAGGGTATCTCTACCGTCCTAACTATGAAATTGGTAACTTGTTTCATTGTTGAGTATATTGAGAATCCTAATCACCCTTCTTGCTTAATGATGAACTGTAATGCACACATGTGACATGCTTGGAATGTAAATGATGAACTTTTCCCTAAATTGCCAATCATGCTTTTAAAGACATCAATAATCACCCTAACTTGAAGAACTAGGATTTTAGGTATAAGAATGACAACACATGTATTTGTTGGCCTAGAAACCCGTCCAAGATTTACTCATTAGGAGTAAATCTTGGATAGTCCCCAGTTTCGGACTGTTCTTGAACACCTGATCTTGCTTAGGATGTAAGTGTATAATATGTATTGGGTTTTTGAGAAAATTTTGGCAGCATTTCCCCGTTTGTTCTCTAAGTACATATGTACTTAGAGAACAATGGGGAAATGCTGCCGAAATTTTCTTGAAAACCCAATACACATTATACACTTACTAGTGAGATTAGGTGTTCAAGAATGGGATAGGTGGTACACATTTATTATATATAAGAATGACATCACATGTATTTGTTAACCCTAGACCCTAATCTTATTGTAATGTATATTTGATTTCTCTTTGATCATAGAATGGATAGATCATGGATGTCCATTCGCATTCGCATTTACTGCACCCCAGAGTTTATTTCTGGTCTTGACTAGTTTATTAGATTTGCCGAGGAACATAGGAAACAACCTGGAGATAGGTTCTACTGTCCATGTAGGCATTGCGGTAACAACTTGAAAGTCAGCACTGGTGACGAAATCAAAAGTCATGTCATGTGCAACGGGATTATACAAGGCTATACAGAATGGCACTAGCATGGAGAGATTTCAAACCCGAAACTAGTGGATGTCGATAGCAGTGCTTGTGTGGAAGAAGAAATTGCCTACGATGACGTAGATGAGAATGAACCAGTTCCAGTAGACATCGTTGATGCGATGCTGGATAGTTGTGGGGTAGAGCACACCGATCCACCTCCCATTTTTAGAAACATTGTGCATGATGCTGAGATACTGTTATACACAGGTTGTACTAAGTTTATGAAGCTTAGCGCTGTGTTGAGATTGTATAAGCTGAAAGCTAACAATAGATGGAGCGACAAAAGCTTCACGTCATTGTTGTCTTTGTTGAAAGAATTGCTTCTTGAAGGAAACGAGCTTCCAATCTCAACATACCAGGTAAAGAAATTATTGTGCCCAATGGGAATGGATGCCAAGAAGATACACGCATGCCCGAATGATTGTGTATTATTTCAAAAGGACTATGTAGATTTGAAAGATTGTCCAAAATGTGGTGCGTCACGGTATAAATTGACGACTTCGGGGGAGTCCAAAATTGGTTCTCCTGCCAAGGTGATGTGATATCTACCTATAATATCACGGTTTCAACACTTGTTTGCCAATCCGATAGATGTGAAGAATTTGAGGTGGCATGCAGATGTTAAGAAAAATTATGATGGGATCCTACGACATGCGTCTGATTCCCCACAGTGGAAGAAGATTGATCTATTGTACCCTGAATTTGGTGAAGAAGTCAGGAATCTAAGACTTGGGCTTTGTACAGATGGGATGAATCTGTACGGGACATTGAGCAGCCAACATAGCACTTGGCCAGTCATGCTTGTTATATACAATCTTCCTCCCTGGCTGTGTATGAAAAATAAGTATGTAATGTTGTCGTTGTTGATATCGGGCCCTAAACAACCTGGAAATGACATCAATGTTTATCTTGAACCTCTGATTGATGACTTAAAGAAACTATGGGGTGAAGGTGTGATGACCTATGATGCTTCACGAAGAGAGACATTTCGTTTGCATGCTATGTTGTCTTGCACTATTAATGACTTTCCAGCATATGGGAATTTATCTGGATATAGTGTCAAAGGAGCTAAAGTGTGTCCTATATGTGAAGAGAACACTGATTCAACAAGACTAAAACATGGCGGTAAGACTATATATCTCAGTCATCGAAGGTTTCTTATAAAATTCCATCTGTATCGTAGGAAGCGCAAAGCATTCAATGGATTGAATGAGGAACGAAGTGCACCTAAACCTATACCAGGGGAGGTTGTTTATGAAAGAGTAAAACACATTATCAATGAATTTGGTAAGAGATCACAATGTACTATGGCCACACGGAGTGACAAATCTTTATTCAAGAAGAAGTCAATATTTTGGGATCTTCCTTTTTGGAGTTCTTTGACAGTCAGGCATTGTATCGATGTCATGCACGTTGAGAAAAATGTCTGTGATAGTGCCATTGGTACTGTGTTGAATATA
Organism: Alisma plantago-aquatica; assembly: GCA_963693085.1. Taxonomy (NCBI): domain Eukaryota; kingdom Viridiplantae; phylum Streptophyta; class Magnoliopsida; order Alismatales; family Alismataceae; genus Alisma; species Alisma plantago-aquatica. The sequence goes on along the minus strand of OY856413.1, from coordinate 295,843,462 downwards.
CCAGGTAAGACTAAAGATGGGATAAAATCCAGACTATACCTACGTGAAATGGGAATAAGGTCAGAATTAACAGAATTTCGGGAAATGGAAAATCGGAGAACATACTTACCTCTCGCTTATTACACATTGTCTAGAAAGGAGAAGAAAGCTTTTTGTGAATGTTTGGTAAATGTTAAGGTGCCACAGGGTTACTCATCCAACATCCATAGATTGGTATCAATGAAAGATCTGAAGTTGATAGGTCTTAAATCTCATGATTGTCACACTCTAATGCAACAAATATTGCCTGTGGAAATTAGATCTATATTGCCAAAGCATGTAAGGTTTGCAATCACCAGACTTTGTTTCTTTTTTAACAGTCTGTGCAGCAAAGTTATTGACCCTGATACTCTCGATAAATTGCAAAGAGAAGTGGTTGTTACCCTATGTCTGTTTGAGATGTATTTTCCTCCGTCGTTCTTTGATATCATGGTACATCTTGTTGTCCACTTGACTAGGAAAGTGAAAATGTTGGGACCAGTTTTCTTGCATTGGATGTATCCCTTTGAACGATACATGAGCATTTTTAAAAGTGATGTTCAAAACCGTTATCGGCCTGAAGGGAGTATTATCGAGGGTTATGTGGCGAGAGAGGTTATGGATTTTTGCAATGACTTTCTCAGTGGTAATGACACTCCTGATAATGACAAGAATATTGACGAGCAATTTGGCAAAGGAATTTTGGGATCACGTGTGAAAGTAATCAGCCGTGAGCAGTTGGAACATGGTCACTTATATATTTTATTTCTAAGGAGAAGAAATACATAATATGGAAGGATTTATGCATGAGTTATTATTAATTTGCAATTCTATTTTGTAGATTACTAATTTTTTGGATACTAGTTAATAGAAATTCTATTTTGCGGAGTATATTTGAATTGGATGAAAAGCTGCATCATAAATGCGTGATGCAATGATGTGGGAGAGTCCTAAGGAACTATAGGACAAATCTCACCCGAGAATACATAAAAGAAGATGAAAAGAGGAAGAAGACAACCACTGAATAGTGGAACTTCTTGGACAAAGAAGAATGGGACGCGTTTGTTGCTTCAAGACAAACTGATGAATTCAAGGTATTAGGCGTCAGTCCCAATCTCATTAATATATGTTGTATTCATCTATTCAAGATTAACATTTACTGTTACTAACCAAATCATTAATGTACATACTAACTAGGCCCTCAGTGAGGCACAAAGATCAAGGCGTGCACTGAATGTGCATGACCACACAATGGGTCCAAAGGGGTATGCATGCATTCGCCAAAGACTACAGTCTGAGGCTACTGCTCAGTCTGCTGCTACTCAGGAGTCCTCCACTATAGGTAGCACACCTCTACCTCGCCATGATGTCTGGATAGCTGGGAGGCAAAATAAGAAGGGAGAAATAAGGAAGCCCGCAACTGCTGAGGCGGTTGCAAAATTGGTAAAATACAACTCTTACAACAATCGTTCGAATATTAATTATTTGTGGTGTTTACTTAATTACAAATTTTTGTTTTGGCAATTAGCGGGAGCTGCACGAGCTGAGGAAACAAGGCAAGTTCATCCCTGAGGGCACAAGAGATGAATTGACAGTTACTCTGGGTAACCCAGAGCATCCTGGACGTATTAGGGCTGCAGGCACTGGTGTGGGCATCAAAGTTTTTTTGGGCCATCCCAGCGCAAACATGTCCCAAAAGTGGGACTTTCACAAGAAGATGTAACCTATTTTTTCCTTGTAGATGTTACTGTAAAAGAGAATTCAATAATTAGAATTTGACGTTTCTTTTATCCATGTATAGGTAGATAAGTTATTTGATAGGAAACTCAAAGAAGCAATGAAAAAGTGGCAGGCATCTCAGACTGCCACTTACCAGACAGTACCTATGGTGTCTCCTACTACAGGCACTACTCCTACTGCAGAGGTTGGGAGTAATCATGTATACCCACCACCTAGAAAATCCGTTGTAAGTATTTTTATGACATAGTAACTAGTTTTTTAATTCAATATGATATGTTTTCAAAATGATATCTATATATGAAATTGTATTCATTTCAAAAAAAGATGATATGTATATATGTATATAACATTCTTTACACAAAAATTTGTAGGGGTTGAAGCCATGCCGTCTAAAAGTTAATGAATATGTCATTGCAGATGCATCGGCTTACCCATCCCTACCAGGGGAAATGTTTCACGGGTCTCCATTACCGGCTGGTTGGATTCGTGTGAGCCCGGTACATATATTCCCCAAGTGGATGGATCTTCCATTGTCATATGCCCACCCAGATTGTGAAACACTTGGTGAGGCAGAAGGCGGAGTGATATTGTGGCTAAAAGTGGATGTCATCTTTACTGAAACTGTATGGTAAATTTACATTATGTTAAATTGTTAGTGTGTGTATATGATGTCAGTTGATCTGAAATTATTATATATATACAGGTTAAAAAGAAGACACCCACAACATCTAGCCTCCACTTCCACCTCCTACATTACCCAGTTGGGTTCTACAGGACCTACCTGTCCCGTTAGGTCCTAACTGTAGGGGTATGGCAATATGGTTAGGCGAACATGATATAAATTGCCCTATAACTGTTTCTATAGATTCAAATGTTGCAGGTCAATCATATGAAAGAAAACTATTTATATAAGATATTTTAGAGTTGTTTCGATATGATTGGCTAAATACATCTGTGATAGAGCTATAGATAAGGTGAGATCTTCTTTATACATCCATATACCTTGTGTAGGATCTGGTGATCTGGTTTCTTATTTATTAATGCATGCATAATTAATACATATTTTGTAGCTACTTAGACAAGATATGTGCAGATTTTGCATTCGAACATGTAGGATTTTTGATTCCATCTTTGATTAGTCTAGTAGCTAAAGACCCTCCGTCAGTTCAACAATACTGTTGTGAGGCTTTTACAATTTTTGCTCAAAATAAGAAGACGGTGATAATGGCTCCATTCAATGTAGAGTAAGTTTACATTGCTTATTATAATTTGGACTTAAGAAAATTACATTTTTATTGTAGATTTTGAGTTATTAATTTTTAACTTTTTTACCTCTAGTGGTATGCATTGGGAGTTACTGGTTATTGTCCCCGAGACGTTCACTGTCTATTATCTAGATCCTAAGGGGAGTAAATTGAATACAAAATATGGACACATAATGAAAATGGCATTATTCCGGTGAGAAATATTTCATTTTCATATCCGTTAACATATGTTATTACATTACTATTTAATTATGCAATGTACTGTGTTACATTAACATGTAGGGGTTTTGATGAGTTCAAAAAGGCTGGAGGAAAGGCCCCCACAAAAAAGAACTAGCCAATAAGTTGGAAGAACATGAAAGTAAGTTCCCGACTGTAATATATGTATATATTATTTATGTGAACAATGCTTAATTAGTTGTATTTTTTAATATTTTGTATGTTTGAATTTATAGTGTGCTACACAAGATAACGGATGGGCATGTGGATACTATGTGATGCGATTTATGCACATGATTATCAAATATGCCGTAATGGACATCGATTGTATTGCTGAGGTATTATATAGTCTCATTAGATAATATAAAATATATCAATCTTATTTATAGCTCATTAATTATATATACATCATTCTCTTTACAGGTGTTTAAAACTGACCACACTACAGGAACGGCCTTACCAGATGTACATGCTCCCTATACGACGGGAGAATTAAATGAAGTAAGAGAAGAATGGGCAACAACCATACAAATAGTGGGGGTTTTAAGATATAATTGGGATGTTGATAGCGAATAATGACTAAAGAATGATATTTTGTAAATGAATTTCTGAATTATAATATATGTGTGAATGTTTCTACATGTCTGGATGTTTCTACATGTGTCTGAGTGAAAATGAATGAAACTGTTGGTTGATATATGAATGTTTCTACATGTGTGAATGTGAAAATGAATGGAACTACAAATTGCTAGCTACATGAATGTTTCTAAATGTGTGAAAATCAAATGGAACTGCAGGTTGCATTGCTAAATGTGTGAATATTTTTGTTATTAATTTTGCAGGTTTGTGGCCTGTTGTTGGCTGATATCAATGGATGTCATAAAACCTATAGTTCATAACTGAACTGCAGGTTTCTCATCCTGCGACCACCCATATAGTAGGTCTGCAGACTGACAGAAAAAAAAACAAAAAATAGGCGTCGATTATTTGTATAAAACTGACGCCACATCGTTACAGTGTCGGTTTCTAATAGTAACCGACGTCTATTTTCTTAACACCACGACCGTACTGGACAGCACGGTCGTGGCAGCGGACCAAAAATAGGTGTCGGTTATTTGTATAAAACCGACGCCACATCATTACAGTGTCGGTTTCAAATAGTAACCGACATCTATTTCCTTAACACCACGGCCGTGCTGGCCAGCACGGCCGTGGCAGCGGACCAGACATCACGACCGTGCTGGCCAGCACGGCCGTGTTGGGAGTGCACGGCCTTGGCAGTAGACCAGACACCACGGCCGTGCTGTCCAGCACGGCTATGTTGGGAGTTATATGATGTCAGTTTCTTATCTAATAACTGACGTTGATATTGCCCAATATGGCGCCCTTCTGTGGCATGAAGGTATATGGTGTCGGTTTCTTATCTAATAACCGACGTCTATAGTGCCCTGCTGGCACATTTTCGGTGGTGCGCGAAGGGTTTTGGCGTCAGTTTTTTAACCGACGCGTAAAGGCTGGGCTTTTAGCGTCGCCCACATAGGTGTCGCTTAGAAACTGACACTAAAGGCCTTAAATAACCGACACTAAAGGTCAGTTATGTACTAGTGAGATCAAGCACCTTGAGGCATATAGATGAATATGGCAAGGAGTTGCGCATGACATCTATCAAGAGTTGCATATGATGCAATTGGAAAAGGTTTCCAACCTGAAAGATTCTAGTTGTGGGTGATAGTTGGTCCATGTCTTAGAGGAAATCAGGATCTTGCTTACTAGAAGGTTGTATGTTGCAATCTTCCGAATTGATGGTGAGAGATATTAATTTGAATAAAATAGTGGAATCGATAATTAATTAAAGGCTTAATTATATCGTGAAAATTGTCAAATAAATCAAATTAAGTCAAAAGAGTTTTGGACTAAAATTGCATATTTCCTTTTTGTAGAACAAATGGTTGTCAACAATAATCACTTTTCATTACAATAGGTCCTTGAGAAGGACAGGCTGAATGGGACTAATTTCCACAACTAGTTTAGGACATTGAGAATTGTTCTCACTCAAGAGTGAAAGCTCTATGTCCTATATACACATGTGCCAGAGGAACCCGCTCCCACTACACCAAAGGCGGAAAGGGATGCTTATAGGAAGCATATTGAAGATGCCATTGATGTGAAGTGCTTGATGTTGTGCTCAATGAACTATGAGTTGCAGAGACAACATGAGAACATGGACATCATTGAGATGGTTCAACATCTCAAGAACATGTATCAAGACCAAGCACAACAAAAGAGATATGATGTCTCCAGGGCGTTGTTCAAGTGTGTCATGGAAGAAGGAGATCCAGTTGGTCCTCACACACTCAAGATGATTGGGTATGTGGAGAACCTGACAAGACTGGGATTCCCTCTGAACCAAGAGTTGGTTACTGATGTGATACTGCAATCGTTTCTAGAATCTTACAATCAGTTTGCGATAAACTACAACATGAACAACTTTGACAAGCCGTTCACAGAGTTGTTGGGCATGTTGAGGACAACGAAGGAACATATGAAGAAAGACAAACCCAAATCTGTGATGTTGATCAACATAAAGAAGGGTAAGTCTGAAGGTAAGGGCAAGGGCAAAACAAAGAAGAGTTTTGATGCTAGCCAGCAACCCAAGTCATCTTTAGCTCTCAAGGCCAAAGGAGGGGTGAACAAGGGAGGTAAATGCCACCATTGTCAAGAGCCAAGACATTGGAGGAGAAATTGTCCTCTTATCTGGATGAACAAAAGAAAAAGAAGGAGGGGATGGAAGTCTCCACCTCAGGTATCATGAAATAAACTTAAAACACTTCTTTAATCTGAGGTATATGATATCAAGACATGGATCTGACATATATGATATGCAGGATCTAAACAGAAGTGATGGCCTTTGTGAAAGGACCAAGAAGGAGCACTCATCATTGGGGCAAGTGTTTCTGCTATAGATAGGAGTACATTTTAGTTTATTTCAACCCAAAGGGCATGTAATAGAGTTATGAACTGCTATTTCATTTTTCCAATAAATAGAAACACTTTATTTCTACATCTTATAATGACAAGGATGTCTATCAATAAAGTTGATGTTTCCATTTCAAAGATATGATATTTTGTGGCAATGCCTTATTTATCTTGTGATACTTGGTATGCATAAGATAAAATGATACCTAAAAGTTATTGATGACTCAAACAATTAATTAGCATTATCATGAGAAATTCATCTCTAGTTTCTATGTTGATGGATAAAGCTTGAATCTTTTGGTTATAAACCATTAAGAGATATGAATGTCTTAGGCATGATAACAAGTCAATCTTCACTATATGGAGTGGGAGAATGACTATTCTATTGGGTATAATACATATTGATGTATTTATATACCTATTGGAATAAATGCTAATGTTTCAGATGGTGTTTATTGAAATACCAATATGAATATCTTAAAGTGTTCAAGAATATCATAAATGAAGTACAAACTTGGTAAATGTATTAACTCTTTGATGTGACCAATGAATGGGATACTTAAACCAAATGTTTGAGGACCTTGTGAGTAATTATGATAATGTATCATAGAAAACTCATGATGTCTAAATCTAAGAAGGAATCATACTCTAAAGAGTTAGAGCATGATCATCAAATAACTAATCTTATAGAATTCTTCTAAAAGAACATGCTTACACTAAATAAAGGAGATTAAGAATCATAAGTGTTGTGGATTCTCAAAGTTCCTTATATAACAGATACATCTCATATATCTAGGTGATGAATTGGCCATATGATGAACCAATAATCTAGATGATGTTGGGGGACCAGATTTTGCGTCATGGCTTGAGGCCATAAGATCCAAAATGACCTCCATGTGAACCAATTAAGGTATGACCTTATGGTAGCACTTGATTAGGATAAAACCCATAAGTGCAATTGGGTCTTAAGAGTTAAGACTGACATGGATGACATTTAGAGAAAGGATCATGCTTGATGTTGGAATTTGAAAGTCTATGAAATTTGGCATATGGATATTAAAACTACATTCCTGGTAGGAATAAGATAAGTTTTTGTATGTGACACAACCTAAAGGGTTTTATGAATCCAATAATAAAAATGCAGTCTATAAGTTACAAGGGATTAATCAATATGATTGATTAAATACAAGAAACTCAGAATTGGAAGTCTTTACTTTGATTATATAGTCAAAAGGTTTGACTGATATATCAAAATAAAGAAGGGATTTGTGGTTACAAAAATTTAGTGGGAGCGTATTCACATTCTACATGATGATGAGGAATGAAATGTTCCAAAATGGAAATTGGTGTGGAAATACCTTCTTTAAGAGAAGACAGAGAAATATCATATGTGATAGGAATAGAGATCTATAGAGATAGTTCTTGAAACCCTCTTGACCTAGTAAAGAGAGAGCATACATTGGCAATATGTACTAAAGGGTTCAGTATGCACAGATTCAGTCAGAGAAAACTTGTCCATGACACATGGAGTTAGTATCTTCGATGCCAAGTGTTCTAAATTCTTATGATGAATAGGAACACATAGATAGATATGGATCTATCATGTATGTAATCATCCCATTATCTTGTATGTATTAGACATGACTAGAAAATATGCATTCATCATCTTGTATGTATTGGACATGACAATATGATATGCTGATCCTATTACCTCATGTGACGAGTGGATGTCTGTCTACTTTCAATGAGGGTCACTGGAATACCATGAAGAATTTGTTTGGTACTTATGAAGTACTAGTTCTATGGTAATATAAGAAAGAGTTGGGTGTAAAGTGTTACACTGATGCAAGTTTCTGAGATGACAAAAAATGATCACAAAATATAAAATATAAAAGTGAATATGAGTTGATAAATGGAAAAATTCTGATTTAAAAGTTGTTTAATTCTAAAAGGGAATGTCGAGTATCCTTACATTATGAACAGTACAGGATACGTAAGGATCTAGAAGTTCATAGACATGAAATTGTAGATATTCCAACCATTGCTGACAAGTAGCAATATTGAGTCAAACAATGGAGCTAAGTGTTAGGCAAGGAATATCAGATCACATATTACAACAACTCCATCTCTTATAATATGTCGTACAGTGAAGAGATGTGAAATATGCAATATACCGACTAAAGCAAAGTGTTGCTAACTCACTGTGTTAGCAGTGGAGCAACAGAAACATGTGGGACATGTTTGAATATCACTAAGAATATGATTCAAAGGTGATTGGCTCGCAATGCAAGTGGGAGTCTGTTGGTATGTATGCCTTGAGAGCCAATCATATGATGATTGGATTGGGGTACATTATAATTGATTTAATAAATATCAAAGGCAAGCTTCCAATCTATTCTGATTTAATCAGTTATGAGATAATGATAGAACAAAATGAATGTCTAGAGAATGACAATACTCAATGACGTATGCCTTCAGGTTAAGGACCTAAAGAATGAGATCATATGGATGCTAAGAGTTCATACATTCTTTTTTTGTCCCTAGTCGAATTTCATTGTGGAAGGTTGATAGATAACAATGACACAACAAGACTAGAGTGTGTGTTGGATGATGATAGAGTCTCATTAGTCATGATATGTGATATCAAACTAAGCACATAGATACATGTTAGAGAATAGTGTATCAGACAGATCCACCGTGAGAGTGACACATGGAACCATGACATGGTAGTCACAGTCAACTCTCCTAGTGATGGTGGTGATTGTGATTCTTAGACCTAAAATCACTGCACTCATCACATGTCATTGGGTACACTTTGACATCATCAAACGAGGTCCTGAAATATGAATTGTTATAAAGGTGATGATTGGGTGACTTTGACACATGGGGTTTTGACTGTGAGTGATAGATATGGGATTTGTACCTCCTGAGGGAGTATGATGTCCATGGCCACTTGATAAGCAAGACTGAGAAAGGCATGCACATGAATGTGTGAGTCAATATGTGATATTGATGGCACACATATCTCAGAAAGTCTGCTTTGGATCAAGGAACATGAATGAACGTTGAAAAGATGACAGCTCCATGCCTTGAGTTCATTTAGGATATCAGAGACAAAGGAAATATACATTCATTGGAATACCAATCATAGACTGCAGGATTAAAAGTTGTTCTCTAACTTTCCTTTTCACTTGGGTAGCACTGATGTGTGACTAGGTACCACTCTTTGCTTGTGATGTCATAAGCTAGTTATGGGCATTCACTGCCAAAGTGAAATGGGACCTATAGGGTCACACACAAAGGATTTACCTAGAAGAGGAGTTTATCCATGAATGATGTTTGGATTGATTATTAAAGGTGTTTAGGTACTCAATCAAACATTCAATCAATTGACTTGACTCAAAACCATCAACTTCAAGTGTTGAACTAGCTGATTTGAGTGTTGGATTGATTGAGAACTGCATTGATTGTGTTCTGCATAATCTGGACCACCAACTGACCGGTTCACTGGGTGAACCGATTGGCTCATGGTCTGTGAGATGACTGATTAACTTGATGAACCAATTGGTTCACCTGGACCAAATGAGCAAGGTTGGGTTGTCCTGATTTGTAAGAAAAGTTTTTTGTTTCCCTTGTACAATTCAATTGGGACATAAATTAATCTTTGGATTAGTAGGAAACAAAAGAGAAAGTCAATTGGTGGCAAGTAAAGAATGTGAAATGACCGGTTCAACTAGTGAACTGTTCGACTCACACTCCCAACTGACCGGTTCGTTTGTGAAATGATTGGTTCGGCTACCGCAGTGCAATCAGTTCATGGAAATTCCAGACCCTTCTACTCCCGCACAGATTGAGAACCCTGACCCTGTCCTCTACTATAAATAGACGGATATAGGGGGCTTCCCAGATAACACAACTTAGAACATCAATTTCTCTACAAATTTGTTGTCCTCTCTGGTTTTGGTAACCATGAGAGCCCAAGCAAGTGCTACCTGACTAGGGAGGCACAGTGAGGGAATGGCAACTGCAAGACATCAACTGGTTGTGGGATAGTGTGTTAGTGACCAGTACGCTGAAAGAAGGGGATGACTCCTTCTAGTTTCCTATAGGACAGGACGACTAGAGTTCTTGATGGTCTGTGTGGACTATCTATAGAGGCGGGAGGTTTTATGTCACTCAGGAGGACGACGAACAACTGCAGTCTGGGTCAGAACCAGGAGCTGCACAGACACCATCGAAGACTAGGTGATTAAAGACCGCACTTACAGTGTGGTATTGTCACTAAGCAAGCCTCAGGACTAGGTACACCTCGCCAAAACCATCCTTCCTTATTCATAGTCATTGATGCGATCTGTTGTTATGGTTTTGTGGTGAGAGAAATTTTTTGTTTCTGCTGCCTTCTCCCTCACCTAAAACCCAACATATATGTATACATATACATATACATATACATATACATATACATATACATATACATATACATATACATATACATATACATATACATATACATATACATATACATATACATATACATACACCTATGCACTCTTTGAAAGTTATTTTATTTGGTGGATATGGACATGAAAATTAGATCATTGTGGTATGATTTGAAACATGCAATATAATTGTTTTGATTTTAATCAAGCATCATGCAACATGTATATGGCTTGTGTGACATGCCTCTCTCTATTCCTTCTCCATGTAAATTTAATTATGCAATTAGAATAGGATGATGAAAAAACATCACCAAACCATAGTAGAGAGGAGGAGACAATCAAAAGCCCACACCAAAGAGGATGGTCCTTGAAGGATTTGTGATCAAGAGAAGATGATGAATTAACAACAAGACGAACCTGTTGAAAATAGGGAATTCTGATTGAAAAACCACAAACCCTGAAAGAAATGATTTAATATTGCATTCAGATAGAAATCTCTTGTTTGTTTTTCAACAACACTGGTTGTCTCAAGTTGTTATACTAGTTTCCATTTCTAATTTTGTTACATGTGGTGATTTTTATAGTATATGATACATATAATAATGTATATGCAATGGTGATTGGAGACATAGTGATATATATAAATATATAAATCCACAATATAATATTGACATTGAACATTCCTTCAAGTGCAGTACACATGAAAACCTTATTTGGCTAATTGTGGGCACGCTCACCGTGGTGCACTTTCTACCTTAGGTAAGTGTGATAATAAGATTGTGGGTCTGCTCAACATGGTGCATTTCTTATTATATTGGCCTTAGGATGGACTTGACTCGGTGATCTTAACAAGATTAAGAAATTAGAGGTATAAAGATGGCAATATTTCATATGATAATTTCTTGACACAAAGTTGTGCAACCATCTATCCAAAAATCGCATAAGATGCAATTGGCAATTGTTACCTACATTAATAATTAGTTGGGACAGGTCAATCATGATTGACTCATGACTTAATGTATTTTGAATATTGGCTCACTAGAAGATTGCTCATGTTAATCTTTAGAATTAATAGTAAGGTCTATTAATTTTAATAAAATAGTGATAGACTAATTAATTAAATTCAAAATTAATTTCTTCAAGTAAGATTTTTGAAATTAAATTGATTTTAAAATTAATGTATTGACTCTTGCCGTATATCTTCTATGTAGATCAACGAAAAAATAAACAATACTTTTCACTATTAGTCATTGAGAAAGAATAAGTGAACTGGAATAAGTTTAATGACTATTCAGGATGTTGAGAATTATCGTCACACATGTGTGTAAGATCTATGTCCTAAACACACCGTACCTAATGAACCAACTTTGACTGTGCATGGGGCAAAAAGGGAAGCTCATAAGAAGAATTCTAATGAAGTCATGAACATCAAATGCCTCATGCTATGATCCATGAAATGAGCTTCAAAAGCAACATGAAAATATGGATGTTATTGAGATGATAATGCATCTCAAGAACATGTATCAAGAACAAGCAAGGCTAGGGAGGTATGCTATATCCAAGTGTTGTTTAAGTATAGAATGGGAGAAGGTGATCCTATTGGACTCCATGCACTCAAGTTAGTTTGGTTTGTTGATAGTCTTGCTAGACTGGGATCTCCTTTGGGTCAAGAGTTGGCCACAAATGTGCTACCAGATTCATATAAACAATTTGTTGTAAATTATGACATGAAATTTTTTGATATGCCATTGAAAAAGTTGTTTGGCATGCTAAGAACCATTGAGGTGAAAATGAAAGACAAGCCCAAATCTGTGTTGATGGTCAACAAAGGAAAAGGAAAAGTCCAAGGGAAAAGGAAAAGACATGAAAGATTCTATAGCTGGCCAAAAGTCTTCTACACTTCTAGCAAAAGGAGGAGTAGGTCAAGGAGGTAATTTTCACCATTATCACCAGGCTCGATGCTAGAAGAGAAATTTCCCTCTCTACCTTGAGGAACTAAAGATCAAGAAGTAGGGGATAGATATCTCCACTTTAATTATATATGTTATAGATATAGGCTTATCTACTTCTTCATCATTGGTATTAGATATTGGATGTGTATCACACATATGGTCAAATATGTAGGATCTAAAAAGAAGTAGACCCTTGAGAATAGGGGAGGTGGAAGTACGTGATGCAAGCGGAGCAAGAGTTGCTACCTGTAATATCCTTACTTTTGTGAAATTGAATTTATTAAATATAAAGAATGAATGGAAAAATATTTTTCCTGATTATATTATTGATTGAATAATAGTATAAATCAATTTATGGCATGGGTGCAACTATATGGTTTGCAAATAGGTCCTTGGGGCATAAGGCAAAGAAATAAGAGATTTTATGCATAAATAAAGTAGCAATGGCTTCATGAAATGTTGCATAATAAAAATATGAGACATTGGACAAGTTTTATATGGCGTTTTTGATAATTAAAAGAGTAATCATCTAACCAGTTTGACAACACAATTTTTCAGGCATCAAACAAGAATATTGTGATCTAAAATTTTTGTATACTTAAAAATATTAATGAAGAGAAGATAATTCTTGATTGGGAGAAAAGGATATTCCTAATGGTATTGTTTTAAATAATGTTTAAGAGGAGCAAGTTTTATATATCCCACACATTGAATGTACACTGGAAAAGACATTAGAGGGTTTCTAAGAAATAGAAATAATTGATTTAAGAAGAGACAAGGATATGATCTAGATTCCTAGTCAAAGTGAAAGGATCAAATTATTCAATGTGTACCAAATAGTTATGTGTGTTCCTTAGTGGTTTTTGTTGCCAAAACTCAAGTATTAATAAGAAAGTGGTGTCTCCTTTTTGTGGCCTTTGAATTAAAAGCCAAGCACCTATAAAGGAATGTAAGAGGAATAAATTATTTGTAGTTGGTGATGATTTTGATTAAAAAGAGGAATTTACAATAGTTATGTAAAGGTGGTAATGTGTATTTCTCGTACATAAGAGAGGAAGTATGAAGGAAACAAGAAGGGAGGAGTTTAATGTGAACGAAAACACCTTTATGGCCCATGAATATATGAGGAAGGAAGTGTGGACTTTCTCTTCCAGGCCATAGGGTCTCTCTCTCTCCCTCTCTCTTCCTTGCTTTCTTCTTAGTGGTCAACATGGTCTCTGCTACACACACACACATCTAACCTCTACTACCCTGGGAAGTCTTGAGGAGGCAAGAGGAAGGGATCATACTCTCATGTAGATTATCTCCTTCTTGATCTACATTTGTTGCGGACCCATGAATGTTGTTTTGGGGTCAATACAAGGCGTTGAAGGCCTTCTTTCAGGGAAAGACCAGGACCTTATTTTCCATCACCACTCAGATCATATGCTTGTCAAGGAGGAGCCATGTCTTGGCCTCCTATGTAGTCCAAAACCTATGTAGGAGTGGACAGATGCTCTACTTCCAACTGTCAAACATAGACAAATATGTATGGTCGCTGACCCCTTTCCTTTTGTTCTGTAACCTATTGTGATATCTAACATTTTTCTCCTTGTCTCCAACCATAACAAGTTTACTCTGATATGGGTTGAGGTCCGAGAATGGTCGGCGAAGGTGCTTGATGATGAATGCATATTCATCATTTATTTGTGCATCATTTAGGATAATTATTTAAGACTTTTTTATAATTTTATTTTAATTCAAAAATCAATTGCACTTTCATCCTATCAATATTCCTTTTATGAATTCTTATGAAATTTCTCTAAATTTTTAGGAATTATTGAAGATAAGAAGAGATGAAGGTAGGATACATTTCAGTTTTTCTGCATTGCTTATTTAAATATACAACCTGCACCAAAATTGGCATAACTCTCACATCCCAAGGAAAAATTTACTGTTCAAATATGATTTGAAAAGGAAATTCAAAGGACTATAGGAAAATCATATTTTTGGGTGTAATTTCAATTATTTGGACAGTGATAATTCGATCTAAATTACTACTATGAGAATATGTATTAAAGAGAGTTATATGGTCAAAGATAATTAAAGACAATCAAGAGCCTATTGACTAGATCTAAAAAATTCAAACTGTCCCCACCCCTTTTTCCCCATATTTTGAGGGAAGCCTACCTCATCCTTCTCCTATAAAAGGAGGGGGGTTCTCAATCTTTCACCATCATCTTTTGTACGAAATTATTCAGAGCGATTATTCTCTTGTACTTTGCATTCAGATTATCAATAAAGATCTTTTGTTCATTCTCAAAGTTAAGTGCATTTTAGATTGTTCTTGTTTCCCTTTACTTTCAATCCCCATTAGATCTTGTTCTTCTTCTTCTTCTTCCCCTTCTATAACTCTGGAGCAAGGGACTAAGGATTCAAACATTTAATAGTCTCTAGCCTAAGGATTAAATTCCTTTCTAAGTCTAGACTATGGCTAGAGTACTTTCTTCCTCTTCCTCCTTCTACTCCATAATCATGAGAGAGTAGTTTTTGTATTGAGGCAAGGGGAACCACCCCTTAGCCATGGTTTGAATTGAACGAAGTTTTAAAGATGATTCTTATTAGATGGTTTTTTGGTTTAGAAATTGACGATCTATCAAAGTGATTACTCGATTAGATCTCATGTTAATCCCGACGGAAATGACCATGGAAATTATGATTTAAAATGATAAAACCAAATTGCATAGATATTTTGAAACGATCGTGGATTTTTCTCTTTTTGGATGATGCACTAAGAAACATGAGCACCAGGACCAATGGGCTTATGTGGAGTTCATCTTTTGTGATGTATTTAATTCACATACCTTCATCTGTTTTGTTGTTTTAAACATTTGGTTCATTCTTACCTAGGATAAGGTGGTGAAAACCCCTAAATACCTCGATATTCCCTTAATATGAATTCAACCATTCCATAAACATTGTTTGATCCATTTCTTCTAAGTTCTAGTTTTTCCTTTCTCAATATTTTATTGTGCTAACAATCTCTCTTTTTCTTGTGATAGTGCAACCTTGCTTCTTTGTTAGTGTAACCTTTACTTTTACATTGTATTTCCTATTCTATAATAACCATCAAACCCAAATCTAATTTCTTTTTCTTGTTCCCTAAATAAAATACCAAAAAGAAATAGAAGTTCAAATGAAAACCATTTGGGATTAGAGTCTACCATCTTAAAAATGTTGTCATGTGGGATTGACCCTTCTATACTAGCCTTAATTAGACAGTAAAAATGGTTAAACTCTAGGATTAATATCTTAGTTATTGTAGTGCACTTCGACACATTATCAATTTGGCGTCGTTGTCGGGGACAACATATAGTTTTTTCAAACCCTAATTTTTTAAAAAAAAACTTTTTTATGCCTTCTGAGTAAATTTCCGGAAGTACTAATCCTCTTTCTACTGAGTTTCCATTCCAACAGTCTATTTTTTGTGTACATGATTAACTACTTATTTGTGCATGCAATGCTCAAACATTGAATCTATAACGTTTGACTTTGATCCCCAGATAGATAGAACTTTCCACCGTCTAAGTCATCAAAACCAAATTAGGATGGATGATGAAGAAGTTTCTCATAGGATCAACCAGGATCTTACGACTCAAAGAGAGTACATCTTAGCCGATCAAGCAGCTAGAGAAGCCACTTTTCAAGCAGCCTACATGGCTGAACAAGAAATGTTAGAGGCCGGTAGGAGGGAAGTCGAAAGACAAAAATAATTAAAAGATTTTTCTGTTCCCAAGACCGCCTATGAACATCATCCAGTAGTGCCTCTTGACATCCTTGCCCCACAATTTGAAATATGAACCCAATGGATCACCATGATCTAAGCCAACCCTTTCTCTGGCAACAATGGGAAAAGTTGCCAAGATCATCTTCAAATGTTCATTGACCTTTGTTCCTTGAAAAAACTACCAAGCATCTTTGAAGATGCAATCCACCTTAGATTGTTCAATTATTATCTTACCGACCAAGCTAGTGGCTGGTAAAATACCATGGAGAGTGAGGAACATGTTACAACTAGGGAAGTCCTACAAAATAAATTCCTTGAAAAATTTTACTCTACTTCCCTCACTTACAAAATTAGGGGACAAATCACTCATTTTTCTATGTCCCCAGGAGAAACCCTAGGAGAAGCCTAGGAAAGGTTCAAAGACTTGCTTCAAAAATGCCCTCATCATGACATTTCTCAAGCCCCATGGAAATTTTCTATCGCGGTGTTGACAATGACACCAAATTTTTCCTTGATTCCTCATATGGAGGAAATTTCATGCACCAAAGCCTAACTAGTGTGTGGGAGGTTGTTAAACATGCTTCTGAAACAAAACTTAGATGGGGTGCTAGTGGGGTCCTCAAGGTAGTTAAAGCTAAAGTTAATTCTGACATCCAAAGTATAGTAGAAAGATTTAAATTAATTGCCCTAAAAAAGACCACTTAGACTCATCCCTAGGCACCTATAGAGAGCTACCCCCAACAAATAAAAGTTGTAGAATCTCTTTGTGGCATCTTACAAGGATATGATTACACCACCTTACATTGCCTATATCTCTACAACACCCCCATGCAGCCAGAAATAGGACAACAATTGGAGGACCTCAACTCTATTCACACCATACCAGGCCAAGGTTACTACAACCCTAATCAAACTAGAAACCTAGATTCCAATATGGGAACCCTTCTGGTGCTGAAAACTCAATCTGACTTCCATCCCAACAAATACCTCCCTATCCTCAAAACAATAATCAGCCACCACCTGGTTTCCCATACAAAAATCAAAGAAAATTTGGGAACCAAGGGACCTATCGAGGCAACCACCAAAACTGACCACCCTACCAAGGACAACAACTTCAAAACTTGAACCTTCTTCCTCAAAATCTCAATCAACCACATCCTCAACCACTAGAGAATGTTCCTACTCCCCTCTCTCAACCAATGAAAGAATAGCTACTTTGGAGCAAATCATTCTTTCCCAACAAGCTCACCAAAAGGCAACTGATGCCTAGTTAGCATGCATGTTTGCCCAACAGAAACCCCCTACAGACACTTTTTCTGGGTAGCCTGAAAACAATCCCAAACATCCCAAAAAACTCAAGGTTGTCTCTACTTGTTTAGAAAAAGTACATTCCCCTCCTCTTCTAGAAAAACCTTCAACCATACCTTTAGATTTTGAGGATGAAGACATGGTAGTTGTCAAACCCAAAACTCCTCCTGAACCATCCATCCCTGAAGCCCCACAGGTAGAAGCTGAAGAACCCATCTACAAAACACAACCTCCCTACCAATCCCATCTCAAACAAACAAGGCTCAACACATGTTTCATGAAGTTTAGGGAAGCCATGAAAAAATTACATGTTGATATTCCTTTCCTTGATGCTTTAGCAGACATGCCCTCCTGATCCAAATACATGAAGTCCCTCTTGACTAGGAAGTATGCCATAGAAGAATATGATATTGTCAAACTTTCTAGGAGCACTTCAAACATCATCCAAAGTCAAATGCCTAAAAAATAGAAGGACCCTGATTCCTTCAGAATAGGGTGTTACTTAGGTGATAATGCTTACAAAAAGGGCCTATCTGACTTAGGAGCCAGCATATCCTTCATGCCTTATAGTCTCTGCAAAAGATTAGTATTCACTGACATGTTACTCGCAACCATGATCATTCAACTAGTAGACTTGTCCATGACCAAACCCATGGGAACCATAGAAGACATTCCAATCAAGGTTGGGAAATATGCCTATGTCCCATGTGACTTTTTGATCATGGACATAAAGGAAGATTTGCGTTACCCACTCATTTTTGGTCATCCCTTCCTACTTACCACCTGGGCCTTGATTGATGTTGAGGCTGGAACCATTCTGTTAAGATTAGAGAAACAAACCCTAGAGTTTAGGGTATTTGAAAGCATGAAAGGCCCTAGTTTCAAAGAAGAGGTCTATCTCCTTGACTGTGTTGATAAACTAGCCCAACTGAGGCAAGAATGGGAGTTAGTTGATGATCCCCTACACATGGCCCTCACTACCCCTCCTGAATGTGACCTCAATAATGAATAATTAGACCGATGTAGGGCTCATTTAGATGATTCTGAGGAAATTCCTAATGCTAAATTGAGGACCTTAAAATGATCTCCATCATAGAAGAAAAACCTGAACCACCCAAGGCCTTAGAAATAAAAACTCCTCCCATAGGTTTGAAATATGTCTTCCTTGATGAACAACAATTGTGCCTTATCATCATAAATTCTGATCTTACCCTTGAACAAGAAAACAAACTTATGGTGGAAGTTAGAAAAAGGAAAACTACCTTAGGGTATAAAATGATAGATTTAGTTGGGATAGATCAATCCATTTGCATTCATAAAATACCAATGATAGAAGACAAAAAACCCTCCTGAGATCCTCAACAAAAACTCAATACAAACATGAAGGAAGTTGTTCGTCTGGAGGTGATCAAACTTTTGACTACAGGAATCACCTACCCCATCTCTGACTCCCCATGGGTCAGTCCTGTCCAAGTTGTTCCCAAAAAGGGGGGACCACTGTCATTAGAAATGACAAAAATGAATTGATTCCCACTCACACGGTTACATGATGGAGAATGTGTGTTGACTATAGGAATCTCAACAAGGCAACTAGGAAAGACCACTTTCCACTTCCCTTCCTAGACCAATTTCTTGAGCGCTTAGCCCATCAACAATATTTTTGTTATCTAGATGGCTACTCAGGATTTTATCAGATTCCTATCCATCCTGAAGATCAAGTGAAAACAACTTTCATATGTCCTTTTAGCACTTACACGTTTAGAGAATGCCCTTCAGTTTGTGCAATGCACCAACCACCCTCCAACGGTGTATGTGAGACATCTTCATAGGATTAACTAAAACCGTCATGGAGGTGTTCATGGATGACTTCTCTATTTATGGAGACAGTTTTGAGTCTTACCTTAGAAACCTAGCTCTTGTTCTTGATAGATGTGTTAAGTTGCACTTAGTATCTAATTGGGAGAAGTATCAGTTCATGGTTAAGGAGGGAATTGTTCTAGGCCATAGAGTAAGTAACCAAGGCATAGAAGTTGACAAGGATAAAATCAAGGTCATCATGAAGCTTCCACCTCCGACCTCAGTGAAAGACATTCGAGCCTTTCTGGGACACATGCCAATTTCTATTGGTGATTCATCCGCAACTTCTCCAAGATCACCAAACCTCTCACCAACCTTCTTCAAAAGGAGGTGCCCTTCAATTTTAACAAAGCCTGCATGGATAGTTTTCTGTGTTTGAAAAATGCTCTCACATCCACTCCAATCACCCGTGCACCAGACTGGACCCTACCTTTTGAATTCATGTGTGATTCTAGTGACTTTTCCATAGGTGCCATCCTAGGACAACGAGTTGATAAGAAACACCATGTCATATACTATGCATCCAAGACCTTAGATGAAGCTCAATGAAATTACATTGTCACCAAAAAAGAAATGCTAGCCATTGTCTATGCTTTTGACAAATTTATCTCATACTTGGTTGGCTCCAAAGTCATCGTTTACACTGACCATGTAGCCATTTGTTACCTTATGACTAAGAAAGATGCCAAACTTAGGCTCATAAGGTGGATCATGTTGTTGCAGGAGTTTGACCTAGAAATCTTAGATAAAAAAGGGTCTGAAAATGTTGTGGTTGAGCACCTAAGTTGACTTAGCTATAGCCAAAATGATGATACCCCCATAAATGAATCCCTATCCGATGATCAAGCTTAAGGTAGACTCCCAATTTCCTTAGTTTGCTGACATTGTAAATTATTTAGTTGCTGGTGTACTGGACCCTGAATACAAGGGAAATTCTAAAGCTAAATTTTTACATGATGTCAAAAACTACTATTGGGATGAACCTTATTTGTTCAAACTTTGTGTCAATGATCTGTATCATCATTGTATTTCCCAAGAAGAAATTTCTGACATTCTGGAACAATGTCATTCTTGCCCGTATGGTGGACACATGAGTTCCCAGAAAATGACTATGAAAGTTCTACATTGTAGGTTCTTTTGGCCCACCATCTTCAAAGACTCTTATAAATATGTGCTCTCATGTGACCAATGTCAAAGGATGGGTAACATCTCCAAACATGACCAAATGCCTTTAACTTCTTGGCATGAATTGGAAATCTTTGACGTCTGGAGAATCAACTACATGGGCCCATTTCCTTCTTCTTATGGGTATGAATACATATTAGTTGACATCGATTATGTGTCAAAGTGGGTTGAGGCTATACCCACTAAAACTTATGATTCCAAACCCGTTAAAAAACTCTTTAAAGACATTATTTTTCCCAGACTCAGAGTCCCACACACCATTATTTCTGATAGGGGATCCTATTTTTTAGAAAAAAGCTTCGAGGATTTATTGAAAAAATATTGAGTCTACCACAAAGCTTCCACCCCTTACCATCCTCAGACTAGTGGGCAAGTTGAAGTATACAATAGGAAAATCAAGTCCATCTTAGAAAAAAATCGTTGGTCGCACTAGAAAAGATTGGGCCTTGAATATCAATGATGCATTGTGGGCATACATAACTTCCTATAAAATTCCCATAGGCACTACTCCTTTCAGGTTGATTTATGACAAATCATGCCATATGCCGATAGAATTAGAACACAAGGCCAGCTGGGCCATCAAAAGCTTGAATTTTGATCTTTCGACAGCAAGAGAAAAATATCTTCTCCAAATGAATGAATTAGATGAACTTAGAATGAGTGCTTATGAGAATGTGAGAATCTACAAAGACCGAACTAAACTTTGACATGACGGTCACATTAAACGTAAGGACATTAGAGAAGGTGACCAGGTTCTAGTGTATAACTCTAGGTTAAAGCTTTTTCCTAGAAAGCTTAAGTCAAGATGGTATGGTCCCTACCTCGTCAAATGTGCCTATCCACATGGTACTTTTCTCCTTTGGCATAAGATTTTAGGTGAATTTAAAGTAAATGGGCATTGACTCAAAAGATACATAAGCACGGAAGACCTTGTCACTTTAGATACCAATAAACGCTCATTCTTGGAAGACCTCAATTTAATCGACCCTCGTCGCTCCTAGAACCTCAGCCCAAACTAGCAAGTTGATTTTTTCTTGCATGCGTTTGGCCTTCGATGTAAAAATAGGTCACTTTTTGGAGGCAACCCAAACAATTTTTGTATGTTTCTGTTTTTTTTTCTCTTTCTAACATCACCACTTTTTTTTACCTTTTTCTCTCTTTTGGGGGAGCCTCCACTACCATCCTTCATCATCCACCGTAGTGATTCCTCTTCCTCCATATCAAATTTTGATTTTGCTCAGGACAAGCAAAGTTTTAAGTTTGGGATGGGGGTGGGTGGTACATTTCCACCCCCTTATCTTTTTCTTTCAACATCTTGTTTTCCTTTGTTTTGCATATAGTTGCTTCTATATTTTCTTATTTTATGTCCATTATCTAGTCAGTCATGTTTTAGATTATTTTATTATAACAAGGCCATTACCTAGTCGACCAGTTTGAATAGATGTTTATCATTTTAACCCCTTAGATTTAGTTTTTTTTTTGCAAAATCTATTACAAATTGCCATGTCTAAAACCACCATGTCACCTAGGACCCCTAAATAACAACACTCCTTGGAATAGTTGGCAAGTCATAAAGAATCGATCAGAACCAAGCATAAAATTTCCCTATATTTAAGCAATGGATTATTTTGTTATAAAATTTGTATGGTGTGATTTATAGGAATCCTCTAACTAGAGCAATGACACTCTCTGATAATATATATAAAAAATGTTGAAGTTATAAGCACAAGAACATCTCTTCCTTCCCTCTATTTTTTTCTAAAAAACAGAAGCAAAGAATCACCGCTACAAAAAAATTAATTCCGGGTGGCATGCTTTCCAAAATAAAAAATCCATACCCCACAAAGGGGCGTACCATCAAAAGATGCCAAAAGTACACATGAAAAAAAATTGTGACCAATGTAGCCACAACTCCACAAATTCATATCCCAAGTCGAATAGAGAGGGATCAATATTTTTTCATCACTTCTTTCTCTGTTTTTGCACCCCCCCCCCAATTTCGTCTTGTTCTTGTGCAAAAACTTACAAAAATAGAATAAAAATTGAGAGAGTCAAAGTGAAAGTAAGATTAAGCCTGTTTTTCTATAAAATCTCATTTTTGAAGCAAGATGTGATAATTGTTTGATAGGGAATATAAAACTTTATGCTACGTGGTTCTAGGGGATTGGTTCACCTGGCTAAAAATTGGAGTTTAGGATTATATTAATGTTACAAGGGTGAGGAATGACATACTAAGAGTATAAATTAGACTTTATTTTTTATTTAATTTACTTGAGGACAAGCAAAGATTCAAGTCTAGGGTATTTTGATGAATGCATATTCATCATTTATTTATGCATTATTTAGGATAATTAATCAAGAATTTTTTTGATAATTTTGTTTTAATTCAGAAATCAATTGCACTTTCATCCTCTCAATATTCCATCTATGAATTCTTATGAGATTTCTCTCAATTTTTAGAAATTATTGAAGATCAGAAGAGATGGAGGTAGGATGCATTTCAGTTTTCCCGCAGTGCTGATTTAAATATATATCCTACACCAAAATTGGCATAACTCTCACATCCCAAGAAGGCTTTTAATGTTCAAATATGATTTGGAAAGGAAATTCAAAGGCCTAAAATAAAATCATATTTTAGAGTGTACTTTAAATTATCTAGACAGAAATAATTCGCTCAAAATCGCTGATGTGAGAATCTACATTAAAGAGAGTTACATGGTCAAGACAATTAAAGACAATCAAGAGTCTATTGACTAGATCTAAAAAATTTAAACTTCTGGTTCCCCCTCCCCCCCCCTTTTGAGTGAATCCTACCCCATCCTTCTCCTATAAAAGGAGGAGGGTTTCTCCATATTTCACCTTCATCTTTTATACGGAATTATTCAGAGCAATTATTCTCTTGTACTTTATATTTGGATTAGCAATAAAGATCTTTTGTTCGTTCTCAAAGTTAAGTACATTTTAGATTGTTCTTGTTTCCCTTTACTTTCAATCTTCATTAGATATAGTTCTTCTTCTTCCCCTTCTATAACTCTGGAGCAAGGGACTAAGGATTCATCCATTTAATAGTCTCTAGTCTAAGGATTAAATTCCTTTCTAAGTCTAGACTATGGTTAGAATACTTTCTTCCTCCACCTCCCTCTACTATATAATCATGAGCAAGTAGTTTTTCTATCGAGGCAAGAAGAATAGCCCCTTAGCCATGGTTTGAATCGATCTAAGTTTTAAAGACGATTGTTATTAGATGACTTTTTGATTTAGAAATTGATGATATATCAAAGTGATTACTCGATTAGATCTTATGTTAATCCCGATGGAAATGACCATGGAAATTGGGATTTAGAACAGTAAAACCAAATCACATAGAGATTTTGAAAGGATCATGGATTTATCTCTTTTTGGATGATGAACTAAAAAAACATGACCACCAGGACCAATGGGCTCATGTGGAGTTCATCTTTTGTGGATTTATTTGATTCACATACCTTTTTCTATTTTGTTGTTTTAAACATTTGGTTCATTCTTGCCTAGGATAAGGTGGTGAAACCCATAAAAGCCTCGAGATTCCCTTAATCTGAATTCAACCATTCCATAAACAGTCTTTGATCCATTTCTTCTAAGTTCTAGTTTTTTCTTTCTCAATATTTTATTGTGCTAACAATCTCTCTTTTTCCTGTGGTAGTGCAACCTTGCTTCCTTGTTAGTGTAACATTTACTTTTGCATTGTATTTCCTATTCTAGCATAAACCATCAAACCAAAATCTGATTTCTTTTTCTTGTTCCCTAAATAAAAATACCAAAAAGAAATAAAAAGTTCAAATGAAAACCATTTGGGATTAGAGTCTACCATCTTAAAAATGTTGTCCTGTGGGATCGACCCTTCTATGCTAGACTTAATTGGACAGTAAAAAAGGTTGAACTCAAGGATTTATATCTTAGTGATTATAGTGCCCTTCGACACATTATCACTTGACCCCTCGATGATCAGGAACGCTTGAGAACAAAGGGTGTATCCATGTGGCTCTCAGACCTAGAGTTGCAATTCGACCCATTACGAGGTAAGGGGTGGATTAGAATAAAAAACCAGGACACCCTAGCCTGTGCATGTAAAACCCAAGGGTACCATAGTATTTTCCCTCTTGGAAGCACTCTGACCCACATGATATTTGAAAAGGGAGGTTGCCGATGTGTCGACACAACATTGGTCTAAGAGGTTAAATTTTTTTTAATCATAATAATTGAATGGTATATCTCATGGTAATGGTATTGTATATCATTTTGATCGAGAATAGGAGAGAACCCTAAGTAAAATATAATGCATGCCTATTTCTAACCCCAATTCCAAAAGTAGGGTTAATACCAAAGTGAGTGGTGATTAATGCATGAAAACATTAGAATTGGTAATTAATGTTTTGAAATACATCAAATACCTTTTCCTTGTGTTATAATCTGATATAGTTGACTATAATAATAGTTAGGATGATGAATAAATAGGGTTTGTAGACCCATAATCATCAATATGTGTAACTGGATTTCGAACACCAATGTATGTAACTTGGTATGATCTTTATACTCATAATCTAATCTAGATGTACATGATAAACTTCTCAATATAATGAGAATCGAAGTCTTGAATTTTTGGATAATAATGAACACAATTAAAGGTTCTGAGTCACAAATATGGTAATTAGAATCTTAAGATGCATACTCTAACATAGTTACTCAAAATGGTGTATAAGGTTTAACTTGATACTTAGTGTTTCGAAGCATGACTCTAATGACAAATCGATAACAAGGAAACCTAAACCCTAGATTAGGACCCAAGTAGGGTTTGATGTAGTTAATTTGATGGGGACACTTTAGGATTTACATACATGCATATTAAATTTGATTGCTTGATTTGATTGCTTGATTTGATTGCTTGATTGGATAATATGCTTAATAACTGCACAATCTGCATGGTTCTACAAAAGGTATGTGGTTACACTTATGACTATCTACATTAGTTTTCTACTATTTTCCAATGATTTCTTGATGATTGAACTATTGACTGTTAAATATTTATCTATGCTCAATTCAATAATAATGCCACTATGAGTGTCACATAAAGGAAGACTATGTGAAGAAAATAATAGTTCTTATTTACAAGTATTTGAGTGAATATATGTTGTTATGTGCTTTGTACACTTTGCATGCACTCGGCGCACATAATATATTTCGATATGGTGATCTGTTCTTTTAGTTTCATGACATTTTAGGTGCATGCTAAAACATGAAGACATCATTATATGATGGACAAATGAAATTACTTGAAGAAATTAAAGTTAACTTGTAAGTAGGATTAGATGGATGCTTTTTCTCATATGAACAATTTTGATGATATGAAATCATGAATACTCCTTCGAGGAGCATGTTGTAAACTATTTTTGAATTAATGGAAATTATTTTATATCAATTGTTAATTGATTAAATATGGATCCCTGGGAAATTTAGGTAACGACTCTCAACTTTTGGGTCTTTCCTTAATTGAGGGATGCTAAAAAGTGAGGTCATTACATTTGGTATCAGAGCTCCAGATTTTTCAAATAATATATAATAGTTTATAATTTCAAGTGATTTGTAGAAATATATGAGGGAATTATTAAGGCATTTTTTTAAGGATGATGGTGTATGGAAGGGACCACAACCCGGGGGCTAGCAAAAGTTTTCTCCACACTGCTAGTCAGCTTACGAGGACTCCCTGGGCCGTACATCCTACCTAGCCAAAGTTAGAAGATTTTTCCCAAGCAAAATACCTTGAGGTTTTCTTCTCATCTTAATTATCCACTTGTTATTCTCTTACTTAATAAACCCTAAAATGATACTTCCCTCCTGATCTCAAGTTAGGGGTTTTGAAAAGTAGTAGGGTTAAGGCATCCTCTACCAATTAAGGTACATGTAATGTAAAAATAATAATGTACATGTAATGTGGGAATAATAATGTACATGTAATGTTGAAGTAATAATAAATGAAAGAAAATGTTTCATGGGTTTTTCCTTATGAGGGTAACCCTATATGGAACTAGGGTTGGTTTGGGAAAACCCTAGTGGATCAAGGGATATAAAAACCCTAAGATACATGGTGTAGGTTGTGTAGTCCCTAACCCTAACCCAAAACCCTAATCTTGGGAAATGACAGTAGTGTGGGTAATACAATAATCCTACACATATGAACCCTAACTAGGGTGAAAAAGGAATAAGAAAAATATAAATGAGTTAGGTGACCTAGTCTACCATGCATGCGTACATGTGGATCAAGGCATTAATGAGAAATGTTTTAAGAAACATAAGCAGCTTATTGACAACTCATTTTATGGATATTACTTGCTTGGACCGTAAATCAAATACAATTGGTGAGTTAAAGATCATGGGGTGAAAGAAATATTGGTTTAATGATGGGAGATTAAGCTGGGATACGAATATCACCAATAGGCCATGTCAGGATAGGATGGAAGATAGAAGAGAAATTCATTACCACAACTGGTGATCAATCTGGATAGGAAGATCACCAATAGGCCAAGCCGAGAAAGAAAGGTCGATATAAGAGGAAGTAATTGCAATAACCAGTGATCAAGCTGAGATAGGAAGGTCGCCGATAGGCCAAGTTAGGAAAGGAAGGTCAATATGAAAGGAATTCATTGCAATGACTAGTGACTAAGCTGGGAAAGGAAGACCACTATGAAAAACCATGCTTGGGTGAGGGAAGGTTATGAACATCCACTGTAGGGGCTAAAAACCTTGGAGAGGGTCCCCCCTAAAGAGGCTCCCCTAAAGAGAGGGCTCGCCATGAGATCAAAAGGATAAGGGTTGAGAAGTTGTAACTAAAAATGTACATTTGATATATGAATCCCTCAATTCAACTTTTAGGGTTGGTGTTCTGAACTAGGGTGGTTCAATCCAAGAGTGAGAAAAGGACCTATGGGGGAGGAAAACCCTTAAACCTTCGAGTTAGATTGTGGCTAGAGAGCCTAACCTCCTCCTATGAGCCAAGAAGGAACCCTAGGTTAGGACCTTCCCTATAACGGTCAGATGATAAATCAATTTAAAGATTGAGGTAATCTTAAATGTCAAATTAAGTGTGAAGAATTAAGTATACAAAATATGAGAGCACATACATTGAGTATAACTCTTTGAAACCAAGTATACCATCTCTAAGGAACATGAGGAAAAGTCACTATTGAAGTGGCTGATAGTATGGGAACAAGCCCGGAAGGGGCAGTTGCCATGTGCCCAATGAGGGGACATAAAGTGAATAATGTGCACCATAAGAGATGGAAGAAATCAGATTTAAAGAACTACATATGAAAATAATGTGCCCTTGATAAACCCTTGGGAAGAGTAGAGACTTAAGTCAATTCGAAGGTCAAGTAGGGAGTATTAAAGGTACACAAGACCAATGAGATTAGGAGATGATTGTGCCCTAAATGCATAAGGCTTAGGGTCGAGAGGTAACAACTATGTTTTCTCGAGGTCCATGACTAAGAAGATTGGCCACCTTCATGAGTTAATGAGACCCAAGGGGCGAATGTGAGAGGCACTTCATAGATACATAAGGATAAGATCACTCCAAAAGTACTTGTATCCCTAGAGACCTTGAGGAAGCGGCTAAGGCTCATAATACATGAGGTGTAATCATAAACAATACAAGGATTCATGAAATAGTGAAAGGAGTTTTGTACAAACTTAAGAGTGAAAAGGATATTTGACTTCATGAATATAAGAATATTGGGAATCACAAAGTATGTATGGTTTAGAGTCATGTTGAGAATGATTCAACCTAAATAATGAAATTTTATAATGTGTGTACACCATCTCTTCTCTTAGAATGAGATGAACTTTGCTTTTGGGCTGCAGTCAAATGCTTCTTTCATCTAATTATGAGGGAGATATATTTAGTACATATATGTTATGCTTAAAATTGACATATGAGGATGAATACCTTAAGTTGAACCTAATGACATGACCTAGGGTTGGAGGTGTTACCTCACCCTTATGTGAAAATAAATGAAAAAATTGGTTGGGAACCTAGGTGAAAAGGTAATCACCAAGTAAATTGAAATCACAGATGGAAGTGTAATCACCAATAGGTAACATCCTGTAAATACTATGGATGTAGATATACCTTGAATTGAATTCAAGTACCAATCTTAATAATGATGTGTGGAGTTTTCATATCAATAAAAGTTGTTAAAGATAACAAAGTAGGATGATAACCTTATTTTATGGAACTAAGATGGGATAGCTTTCACCTTAACCTTACTAGGAGTGAATTTTTGGGGACAAAATTCCTTTTAAGGAGGGGTGAATGTAATATCCTCAATTTTGTGATATTGAATTTATTAAATATAAAGCATGAATTGATAAATGGTTTCCTTAATGATATTATTAATGGAATAATTATATTAAACCGCTTTATGGCATGGGTGCAACTATTTGATTTGCAAATAGGTCCTTGGGGCACAAGTCAAAGAAATAAGAGATTTTATGCATAAATAAAATAGCAATGACTTCATCAAATGTTTCATAATAGAGATATGAGATATTGGACAAGTCTCCAAAAGAAAATAAAAATGTAATGTTTTAGATAATTAAAAGAGTAATCATCTAGCCAGTTTGGCAACACAATGTTGAGGCATCAGACAAGAATATTGTGATCTAAACTTTTGGTATACTTGAAAATATTAATGAAGAGAAGAGAATTCTTGATTGGCAGATAAGGATATTCCATAATGGTATTGTTTTAGATAATGTTTAAAAGGAGCAAGCTTTGTATATACCACACATTAAATATACATTGGAAAAGGCATTAGAGAGTTTCCAAGAAATAGAAATAATTGATTTAAGAGGAGAGAAAAAAATGGTCTGGATTCCTAGTCAAATTGATTAAAGATCAAATTATGCAATGTGTACCAAATAGTTTTGTGCATTCCTTAGTGGTTTTTGTTGCCAAAATCCAAGTCTTAATAAGAAAGTGGTGTCTCCTTTTTGTGACCTTTGAATTAAAGTCCAAGAGTTTATAAAGGAAAGTAAGAGGAATATATTCTTTCTAGTTGGTGATGATTTTGATTAAAAAGAGGAATCTTTTAGTGGTTATGTAAAAGGTGATAATGTGTGTTTCTTGTACACAAGGGAGGAAGGATGAAGGAAACAAGAAGGGAGGAGTTTAATGTGAATGGGAACACCTTTATTACCCACAAATTTATGAGGAAGGAAATGTGGACTTTCTCTTCTAGGATGCAGGGTCTCTCTCTCTCCCTCTCCCTCTCTGTTCCTTTTTTTCTTCTTAGTAGTCATCAGGGTCTCTCCCAGACATGTATATATATATATATATATATATCCCTAGATCCCTCAACATCCGTCATGGACATGGAATACTACCTCCATTATATGTGGGAAGTCTTAAGGAGGCAAGAGGAACAGACCATACTCTCATGAAGATCATCTCCTTCTCAATCTACATGAGTTGTGGACCCATGAATGCTATGTTGGGGTTGATACAAGGTGTCGAAGGCCTTCGGTCAGGGAATGACCAAGACCTGAGTGTCCATCACCGCCCAAATCATCTGCCCATCAAGGAGGAGCCATGGAAGGGGATCCAATGTAGTCTAGAACCTATGTAGGAGTGGACAGATGTTCTACTTCCATCCCTCAAATACAGAAGAATAGGTATGGTCCCCGACCCCTTTCCTTCTATTTTGTAACATGCTGTAATATCTAGCATCTTGCTCCTTATCTCCAACCACCATGGGATTAATTTGAGATGGGATGAGGTCTGGGGATGGTCGACGGAGATGATCGACCCTCCATGGTCAGGAACACCAGAGAACGGAAGGCATAGCCCTGCCACTCTCGTGCCTAGGGTTGTAGTTTGACCTGTCACATGGTAAGGGGTGGATATAAATAAAAAGACCATGATACTCTGACTTGTGCACGTGAAACCTAAGGGTACCACAGTCTTTTCCCTATTTAACCCGATCTAACCCGTGTGATACTAGAAAAACAAGGTTGCTGAAGTGTCGACACACCATTGGTCTAAAAGGTTAACATTGTTTTAATCACAATAATTGAGTAGTAGATCTGATGGTAATGGTATTACATACTATTTTGGTTGGAAATATGAGAGGAACCTGACTAAACTATATTGGATACTTATTTCTGACCCCAATTTCAGAAATAGGGATAATACCAAAGTGAGTGGTGATCAATACATGAAAACCTAAGAACGGGTAATTAATGTTCTCAAATACATCAAATATGTTTTCCTTGAGTTATAATTTGATATGGTTGACTATAGTAAGAGTTAAGATGATGATAATGAGCATGATGAATAAATAGGGTTTGTAGACACATAATCATCAATATGTGTAACTAGATTTCGAATACCAATTATGTAACTTGGTATGATTTTTATACTCATAATCTAATCTAGATGTCCATGATAAACTAATTTGCTCAATCTAATGAGAATCAAAGTCTTGAATATCTTTTGTATAATAATGTACATGATTAAAGTTTTTGATTCACAAATATTGTAATTAGAATCTTAAGATGCATACTCTA
Source organism: Alisma plantago-aquatica (assembly GCA_963693085.1). Classification (NCBI taxonomy): domain Eukaryota; kingdom Viridiplantae; phylum Streptophyta; class Magnoliopsida; order Alismatales; family Alismataceae; genus Alisma; species Alisma plantago-aquatica. The sequence continues at coordinate 295,812,138 of OY856413.1, read as the reverse complement.
ACATAGTTACTCAAAATAGTCTAAAAGGTTTAACTTGATACTTAGGGTTTTTAAGCATGACTCTAATGATAACTAGATATAAGCAAACCTAAATCCTAGATTAGGACCCAAGTAGGGTGATATGTGTCGTTCGACACACCAATTCACTAGGGGTTTTATCCTAGAGTTTAACCTCTTATTAATGGCAAAACAACCAATTGTGGTTAGTTTTTTAGTATAGAGAGGGTCTATACCACATGAAAACATTTTTAAGATTGAGATTAAGAACCAAATCACTTTGAATAAAAATTGAACAGGTAAGTAAAGATATGTTGGTTGATGGTTTGATTATGCAAAAACAAGGAAGTAAACTTGCAATGAAGTAAAAGTTACACTGAGAGCAAGTAAGGAAAGAGTTATGCTATGAAAAAGTAAAGAAAGGGTTACGCTAAAAAAAAAATAAAGAGAGATTAACCATGAGAAGAATTAAATTGCAAATAAAAAAGGAGCAATTGAGAAACAAGCAGTTGAAAATAAGAATGAATCAATGATGAAAGATATTGGGGTTATGGGTTTTACCACCATAGCATGCGTGAAACCCAGATCGATGAAATCTATAAGATAAAACAAGTTAGAAGAGGGTATGTGAAACATTCAAAAATGCATCGAAAAAGACAAACTCCCTCAAAACACATTGGTTGTGATGTTTACAAATCCTAGCCCGAGCATCCCAATAAACATCCTTCTGAGGTCTCATCCAAATCTTTATGCATTTGTCTGGTTGTTTCAAGTCTTGGGTTCTGTGGTCACATTTTCCAAGACTAACACTTGATGAAACAAGAGATCAATTTGCTTCACACGTGCGATTATCCAAACAAAATACCATCTAAAGAATAATATCTTAAAGAAGTTGGCCTGATTGACACTATGGCTATGGGGCTATTTCCCACACCCTGATATAGGAACTAATCATGATCCATAAAGATTAAATGGAGAATAGAGGGAGGCCGGAAGTAAGCCATAGACTAGATGAAGAAGAATCCCAAGGGGGTCTTAGCTAGTAATAATAAAATGGCTATCTTCCTTAGATCCTTAGTCCCAAAAGAAGACCAAGAACACATGCACAAGAATGAGAAATCTTGAGAACAAAATGCTAATTTTATTGAAGAACAAGGAGTAAACATGTAAGAATTGAAATAACAAGTACCGAAAATAAAGTTTCTAATACAAAATATTCGATCCCCTTTCTTTTGGAGTCCCCCTTCCTTTTATATGGAAGGGGAGGGACCCTAAAAGTTGGGGGAGGAAAAGAAGGATGACGACTGCTAGAAAAGTCATATTGCACACTATCAAATAACTGGTTCACACCCTAAACTGATCGCTTCGGGTGTAAAGAGGCATGGGCCCAGGTAGTACAATTAGGGTGGCAGCACAATTTGAATGAAACTTTGTCTCAAAGCAACTTGAACTTGCTATCTTGGGCATGGAATGCTCGGTTGGAATCTAAGTGTGTGCAAGATAAGGGAGAAACCCTAAGGTGAGGTGGTGGGCTGCTCAGTAGACTTGGTTGTGAAGCAACCTGAGACAACTATTTGGGGACTTGAAATGCTCGAGTGGTGTGCCAAGCCGAGTAGTTGGAAGGATGGGAATGGTCGTCTTGGCTAATGAGTAGCCAGGGTGAAAATGGCCATTTGAGCTCTGAGGTGTAACATCCTTCATAGATGAAATGACCATTTCAGAACATGAGCCAGTCGACTCATGTACTGAGATGGTCCAATGTTCTGCTTGAAGCTTTTGATCCCTGATTTTTACACAAGTATCATTCAGGTTCTTATTTCTTGGATATGAGTGAAGATTTTGCATTAATGATCAAGAAAAGAGCAATTTACAATGTATTTCTATAAGGTTGAAAAACTAAGACAAAAATCTAGAAAAATATTGCAAAACTTAGACAAAAAATTTGCAAATGGGATGAATATATATATTCATACCCTGGACTTAAATCTTTTCTAGTCCTCGAACAATAAGAATACAAATAATTCCAATTTGTACTAGAAACATTTCTATCCACACCCTTATAGCATTACTTTGTTCCTTAACTCCTTTCATGGCCAAGCGACCCAATCTCCTAGAACCACAAAACATAAAATTCCACATTTCCTATTAAAAACATGTTTCATGACTTGTTTCTATATCAAAACTTTATAAGAAATAGAATTCATCTTACTTTACTTTGATGCTCCCACCATTTTATAAGAATTTCATAGCAACATGATGAATGAGGTATGGAAGAAGATGATCCCTCCTCTATTCGACTTCGGGTCTTTTTATTCATGGACTATGGTTACATTAACCACATTTTTTCATTATTCTCTTTTAGCATCTTTTAATGGTACACCCCTATTAAATTTACAAGGGGTTTGGAAGAATAGTGACGGGGGAACTCATGCCACCCCGAACTTGGGATTTGGCATGGGGTGATTTTGATTTTTAATTGTGAGAAGAAGATGGTTGGGGAGATTGATCCTATGCTTTCAAACTTTCATTTCTTTTTTGGGGAGTGTCATCGTGCTAGTTTGACTCTTCCTCTCACTACATAACAAGAGATATGATAGGTTAATATATATATTTAAAATAGAAAAACATTGTGTTTGGTTCTGATCAATACAATAAGGTGTGCCAACATTTCCAAGGAGTGATGTAAATTTTGGGGTCCTAGGTGATATGATGTTTTTTAATCATGGCAATTTATAAAATTTTGCAAGGAGAATTCACTAAATTCAAGGGGGTAAAATGATACAAAATTTATTCATATTGTCCGGCTAGATAAAGGCCAAAATTTCTAATTTTAGAGACAACTACTTTTTAGAAAGTAAACTATATGCATAATATAATGAAATGATAATGATAAAAGGGAAGATAAGGGAGTGGAATTGTTACATACCACCCACCTCCACCCTAGACTTAGAATTCTACTCATCCTGAGAAAATCCCAAACATGAGATTGAGGGAAGAAGATCATTGTGGTGGTGGATAATGAGGCGGTGGATGAGCGAAGGAGCAGGCAAGGTTGTAGTAGTAATTCCCCCAATATTGGGATTTGGGGTCAGGGTAGACCTGATGAGCCCCAAACTCTTCATAATACGGTCGGTTGGGGGGCATAGTGGCCACAATCCATGTTCCAGGACTCTTGGGAGCATTGCATCAGGTAGAGATGGTTCAACTGGTGTCCTTGGCACTACTGCTCAAGCTGAATCTTGTCCAACTGACCCTGGATCTCATAGAAGCCATAAGGCTTGCAAAGGGTGAGCCTCATCTTCAGTGTGCATCCTAGTGTGATAGTGAGATGGTGGAGGAGAAGGTTTGACCGCATCATCATGTGCCTCTAATGAGACACTCCTACTATGGGATGTAGGCTCGGGGACGTCATTCGGGTCTGGGTGATCCATATAGAACCGTTGGACGTGTGCCAGTAGGTCGGTCAGATCAAAGACTAGGTTTGCTACTACAAAACTGGCATGCCAGGGGATCTCGAGGATGATGTAAGTATCTTTGAACAACAAATAATAGATGTTGTCTACACCTATGTGGAGGAACTTTCTTCCTTTTAGATAGAGGAGGTCAATTAGAGGATTCACTCTAATGCTTGGAAAGGGATGTGAGTGTAGACCAAGAAGGTGATTAGGGTGGTGACTATGTGACTGATGTAGAAAGAAGTAGTGTGGGTGGCCTGATTGGAAAGATGCCCAAGCATAACATTCCCCCAATTGAAAGGTAAACTGTTCATAAGGCACCAAATAGAGTAAAGCTCAAGATGATTAATAACGCCTTGAGTACCTTCCCTATTGAAGATAGTGTAGGCCAAGATACGATGAAGGTATCTAACAACTAGGTTTTTGATGTTGGAGGCTTTGGGCCCATTGGGCAGCGTGGGTGGGAGGCCAATGATCTCTGCCTAGAATTTCTCTTTGTTGTATCTGTCGGGGAAGGTGGCATGGGGGTGCTCCATGCAGTGCGAAACCCATTTTCATCCCCTCCATCGAGAATGATGGAGGTGAGCTACCTAGTGGAGATCTCCAAGTTCTGCTAGAAAATCAAGACCTTACAGCTAGAATTTCCCCGTGAGCAGTGAAAGCGGCATAAAGTGGTCATGAACTCTAGAGTGAGACCAGTGAATATCGAGATGATGTGGTAGGGAAAGAGAAGAAAGTTGTTTTGCAATAAGATGTTGACGATGACGTACTTGATGATGAGAGTGTTGAGGGTGGTGTCATTGGCCAATCAGGAGAGCATGATGTCAATTGTGCTCATGTTATCAAATCTTTTATTATGGTTGTCAGAGACAAACTGGGCATATATTCCTGGGGATGATGTTATGTGAGGTGGGCGAGGAGTGGTGGAGTCTGGGTCATATCGAGATGACTGGCATGTCTAAGTCTGCTGGAGGAACTCCTCCACTTTTTTGAGGTCATGGGGCATCTTCTCATCTATCTCAGGTGAAGACTAGCTAGACGGTTCCTAGTTATGTATTCTAGGGCTTGAGGTGGAGCGTTGAGGTGGCTCGCCAAAGTCAGTCTTCTTTGTCAGGCCCTTTACCTTGTAGAAGTCGGTGAGGAACCCTCCTCTGTGAGATCCATCTTGGGACATTGTGGTGCTTCTAGATGTGTGATATGCTCATCTGTGTATGCCAAACGATCATTTCACTGAGTGAAACGATCATTTCGGGTCCTGAGACGCTCAGTGGAGGTGATGGAGGTCGTTGTTGAGATCACTCAAACCGCTCGTCTTGGTAAGTGAGATGGTTAGTGTGAGGATAGGATGGATTGGGAGGCATGATTTGTGTGGTGGAGTTGAGCAGCGAGATGGTCGACTCAGCTGTCCAAACACCCGACTGGCGGCAATGAAGCGGACTGCCCAGATGGCGGAGCAGTAGGTTCGCAGAGAAAAGAAGAAGATGTGAATACATATGAGGGTGAGAGAGATGGAAAAGGATGATGCAAGGGCATGTCTATTCTTGGATGGCCAGCTGTGTTGGGGAGATGGTCGATTTGCTGCCTAAGTGGATGAATGGAGGTAGATATGGTCAGGTCGTTAGAGTGGAGAGACTAGCTGAGGAGCTTTGTTGCTGATGTAATGGTGGCTAAGGCAAGGGAAACATTGGGGATGGGGGATGTGCTCATTGATGTGTGATTTACCCTCTCGGCTTGTCCATCTTTATAGAATTTTGGAGGAGTGTGAGCCAAGCATTTAAGCTAAGCAAAACAACTACTTTGTATGGCGTGGGCAAGGACAAAGGTGCTACACCACCTGATGCGGTCGGTCGTTTGGATCACACATCATGGGGAGGAGCTGACCATTTTGTCTCTTGAAACAATCATTTTAGTGGACGTGAATGGCAAACAAATGTTTGGAATTCAAAACTAGCACCAAGAAGAATGGTTGTCTTGAAGACTGAGTCGACCGTTTGACGTTATGAAATGATTGGTTCATATATTTTGAAATTCCTATTGTTGCTAAATAGTAGGGTCAAGTCGTCATCCGAGTTGGCAACCCCCCCCCTTATCTTTTTTTAGAGAAAAGGAAGCTGAATTAGAAAACAAGGCAACAATTAGCTAAAAAGGAAGAAATTAAAGTGAAAATAAAGTTTTTTTTAGAAAAAATGTTGGGTTTCCTCCCAATAAGCGCCTAGTTTTACATCGAAGGCTCAACATGCGTATTTCATGGAGCTAATTCTGGGTCAAGATTGGGAGGGGATGAGGGATCATTTAACTCTAAGTCTTAAAGTAGAGAGAGATGATGTTCTTCAGATGTTATGAAATTCTTAACAGTAATATACTATTTTAGCATATGCCCATTAAACTTGAACTCACCCTACACTTTATCTCATAGGAGAAAAGTGTCGCGTGGGTAGCAACGCTTAACTAGGTAGGGTCCATACCATCTAAATTTGAGTTCTCAACCGAAAGTTGTATACTAAGACCTAGTACTCTCCTGGATAGCTTTATTCCTAACATGGCCATCATGGCATAATTTGGTTTTGTCCTTGTATATTCGGGCATTCTCATAGGTTGTCTAACTCTTGCATTTGAAGAAAATGGTTTTCTCCTACTGTAGATAGGTCAAAGTTTAAAGTTTTGGTGGCCCAGCTAGCCTTATGCTCCAACTCTATGGGTAGATGACAAGATTTTCCATAGATCAGTCTGAAAGGAGTGGTTCATGTAGGTGTTTTGTAGACAGTTCTATATGACCAGAAGGCATCATTGATTTTCAAAGCCCAATCTTTCCTAGTTTGGTTGACTATTTTCTCTAGGATGGACTTAATCTGTCATTTTGAAACCTCAACTTGACCATTGTTCTGAGGGTGGTAAGGAGATGCAACCTTGTGGTGGACTCCATATCTTTTCAATAAGGACTCAAAACTTCTCTCTAGAAAATGTGACCCTTTGTCAGAAATCATGGTGCGAGGCACCCCGAACCTAGGAAGATTATATCTTTGAAAATCTTTTAAAGGATTTGGAGTCACAAGTCTTGGTGGGGATGGAGTCTACCCATTTTGAAATGTGATCCACAACCACTAGGATATATTAGTACCCACAGGAAGAAGTAAAGGGTCCCATATAGTCTACAACCCAGACATCAAAGATCTTTATCTATTGCCAAGAAGTCATGGGCATTTGATCTCTCTTAGAAATTTTCCCAAAACTTTGGCATTGATCACAGGTTAAGACAAATTCGTATGACTCTCAAAATAAGGTGGGCTAAACGAATCCAAATTGAAGAACCTTTCTGGCAGTTTTTTGAGAACTCATGCATCCTATAGTGGGGCCAAATGACATTACTCAAGTATGACATGAGCCTCTTTCTCAGTAACACACCTATGATAAAGACCATATGCACATATTCTAAAGAGATAAGGATCACTCAAATAATACTGGTTGACATCATGTAATTTTTTTTCTTTGATATGTCCCTTGTATCAGGGTGTAGGACACTTGCAGCAAGATAATTGACATAAGTTGTGAATCATTACTATTGGGTTCAACCTTAAGTAATTTATCATCTGGCAGATAATCATTAATGGGGACTCCATCATCCTCACACAAGCTTAGGTGGCTAAGATGGTCAACAACAACATTTTCACATCATTTCTTGTCAAGGATTTCTAAATCAAATTCCTAAAGTAAAAGGATCCAACGAATGAGATGTAGTTTGGCATCCTTTTTGGTCATTACGTACCTAATGGCAGCATGGTCTGTGTACACAATAACTTTGGACCCAACAAGGTAAGAACAAAACTTGTCAAATGTATAGACAATGGAAAAAAATTTCTTCTTGGTAGTGGTGTAGTTATGTTATCTAAAGTCTTAGATGCATAGTAAATGACATGGAGTTTCTTATAAACAAGTTGTCCCAGAATAGCACCAACAACAAAATCACTAGCATCACACATTATTTCAAAAGGCAAAGACCAATTAGATGCATGAATGATGGGGATAGATGTAAGAGCATCCTTAAGGCAAAGGAAACTAGACATGCCAGCCTTGTTGAAGGGAAGGGGACATCCTTCTGGAGGAGGTTGGTGAGAGGCTTGGAGATTTTTGAAAAATCATGAATGAATTGCAAATAACATCCAGCGTGCCCAAGGAAGATAGGTATGTCCTTGTTAGAAGTGGGAGGAGGAAGTTAGATAATCACTTCAATTTTGTCTCTATCCACCTCTATACCTTGGTTGCTAACTCTATGCCCCAAAGCGATTCCTTCTGTCAGCATAAAGTGACATTTTCCCCCATTTAAAACCAAGTGTGCTTCTTTGCACTTCTCCAAAACAAGGGATATGTGTCTAAGGAAAAAGTCAAAATTGTCTCCATAAATGGAAAAAATCATCCATAAACACCTCCATAACGATTTCAACCAACCCAGCACAATTAGTGAACAAACACCACTGAAGGTGGTTGGGGCATTACAAAACCCAAAGGGCATTCTCCTAAATGCATAAGTGTCAAATGGGAAGATGAAGATCATCTTCTCCGATCGCTAGGATGAATAGGAATGTGATAGAAACCTAAATAACTATCTAGATAGTAGAAGTATTATTGATGGACAAGGCACTCTAGTACTTGATCTAGGAAGGGAAGACGGAACTGATATTTCCTAGTGACGTTGTTAACTTTCCTATAGTCAACACACATCCTCCATCCCATAAGAGTATGGGTGGGGATGAGATCATCCTTATCATTCTTTAAAATAGTGGTTCCCCCTTTCTTGGGGACCACTTGGACAGGGCTGACCCAAGGGGAGTCAGAGATGGGGTAGATGATTCCTGTAGTTAACAGTTTGATAACATTCAATTGGACAACCTCCTTCATGTTTGGATTTAATTTCCATTGAGGGTCCCAGGATGGTTTGTACTCTTATACCATAGTTATTTTATGCATGCAAATGAATTGATTTATTCCAGTCAAATCAGTCATTTTATACCCTAGAGCAACTCTCTTTCTTTGCTGAGTCATGAGCTGGTCTTCCTACTCAAAAGTAAGGTCAGAATTAATGATAACATGGCATATTTGTTTCTCATCAAGAAAAACATATTTAAGTCCTTCCAAGAGAGGTATCATTTTTTAGGCCTTAGGGGTTCATGTTTCTCTTCTATAAGAGATACCATCTGAAGGTCTTCAAATTCTCCACCAGCAATCTCTTTGAAGCTATCTAGATGAGCTCTGAATTGGTCCAACTATTCAACTTCAAAGCCACAATCAACCATAGTCATAAGGGCATTATGTAGGGGATCCTCTAGTAACTCCCATTCTTGTCTCAACTAGGAAATCTTATCAACACAATCAAGGAGATGTACCTCTTCTTGGAAGCTTGGCCCCTCATGCTTTAAAACACCCTAAACTCTAGGGTTTGTCATCCAAGATGTAAAAGAATAGTACCAGTCTCAACATCAATCAAGGCTCAAGTAGTGGCTAAGAAGGGGCAGACAAAAATGAGAGGGTAACATAAATGTTCATTGATGTCCATGATCACAAAATCACATGGAACTTAGGTGTCCTTCCCAACCCTTATAGGTATATCTTTAATGATACCCTTAGGTTTCATCATAGATGCATCTAACAATTGGATCGTCATGGCAGTGGGAAGTATATGCACAAATTCCAATCTCCTACAAAGACTAAGACATAATCAAAATATTGGTGCATAAGTCACCAAGACCTTTTATACAATCATTGTCACCTAAATAGCATCCAAACCCAAAGGAACGACGATCTTTATGTTTTAGGTATTTTACTTTGAATGATATCTGAGGTGGTCCTAGCAAGTTTTACCATCTCATACTCTTTTGTGGAATACTTCCTAGTCAAAAGGGTTTTCATGTACTTGGACCAGGTAGTCATGTCAGCAAGAGCATCCAAGATAGGAATGTCCACATGTAACTTTTTCATGGCCTCTCTGAATTTCATGAAACATATATCAAGCTTAGTTTGCTTTAAAAAGGCCTGGTATGGTGGACAGAGCTTGTAGACTGAGATTTTAGGCTCATTAACCTCCACTTGTGGGACTTTAGGGGTAGGAATGATGGGTTTTGGTGAAGGTTGAGTTTCAATGACCACAGTGTCATCATCTAAAATCTAAGGGTACAACAGGGGGCTTCTCCAAAGGAGGGGGAGGAGCATGTGACTTTCCCGAATAGGTGGAGACAACTTTGAGTTGCTCAGGTTGTTTGGGTTATTTTCAGGTTTCCCGACAAAAGTTTCAGCGGGAGGTATTTGTTAAAAAGTTGGGCCAACTAAGCATTACTCTGCCTTTGGTGAGCTTGTGAATGGAGAAGTTGATTTTTTGAAAGGAGTCATTGTTCTAAAGATGCTATCGTCTCACTATCGGAAGAAGAAGTGGGGGCATTCTGTTGCATTTGTGGTGGTGGATTATTTAAATGTTGATATTGTTTCTCTTTCTAGGGCCCACAATTTTGGAAATTACCTATATAATTTCTTGGTTCTTGAAGTTCCTCTAATTGTTGTTGTGAGGAAATCCTAGTAGTGGATGATTTGTATAGTTGGGTTGAGGAAAAGGGGGTCTTTCCTTGGGGGGGGACAAGTTGAGGAGCATTTTCAGCACCCAATGGGTTTCCATATTAGAATCCAAGGTGGTTTCTGGCCTGATTAGGGTTATAATAGGCTTGACCCTGTATGCTATGAATGGAGTTGATGTCCTCCATTTGTTGTCGAACTTTTGGTTGCATGGGACATTGTAGAGATATTGACATTGTAGGGTGGTGTGATTATACCCTTAGTAAATTCCACAAATAGAGTGTACATCATTGACTTGTTGAGGTTGCTCTCTCCTCTCATATGCATTAAAAATAGACTCCATGTGATTCTGTTTCAAGGCAATAAAGCTTTAGGCTTTCAAAAAAAAATTAATGTCAGGGTTCTCCCTCAGCCTTAGCTACCTTGAGGACCCCACCAATACCTCATATTGCTTGGGTTTCAGAACTGTGTTTAACAACCTCCCAGGTTTTTGGAACATATAGTTTCCTCTAGATGAGGAATCAAGAAACACTTTGGTGTCATTATCAACACCATGGTAGAAAATTTCAATGAGTTGGTCTTGGGGTATATCATCATGGGGGAAATGCCAGAGAAGGTCTTTAAACCTCTCCCGAGCTTCTACAAGGGTCTCACCTGGGGCCATAGAAAATAGAGTGATCTATCCCCTGATTTCATAGTGCCTCCCAAGTGGTGACATGTTCTCAGGCATTGTGCCAGCTTCTATCTTGGCTAGAAGGAGAATATTTGAATAATCTAAGTCGAATGGAATCCTTAGAAATGCCTAGGATCTTATGTAAAGAACATAGATCAGAAAATCATTGAAGATGGTCTTGGAAACTTTCACCTTTGTTGCCAAAAAATGGATAGTCCTGAAGCATAGTGATCCATTGGATACGGATCTCGAGCTGAGGGGTTGTGATGTCGGGTGGCAAAACAAGGTGTTCTGCATAAGTGGTTTTGGGTACTGAGAATTCCTTCAATTGTTTTTGCCGCTCGACTTCCTATTGTGTGGCTTCTTGGGCTTCTTGCTCGTCCATATAGGTTGCATGTAAAGCGGCCTCTTGAGTCGCATGCTCGTCCATCATGGCCTCCCTTTGAGTAGTGAGTGCTTGCTCAATACTACATGTTATTTCCTCCCCATCAATCCTAAAATTGTTTTCTTGATTTAAACAATGGATTGTTCTTTCTATCTCTGGATCAAAAATTGGTAGCACAAAATCAACGTTTGGCAGACATCACATGAACAACTAGATGAACAGATATAGCAGTTGTAGAAAAAATAGACTGCCAGAATGGAAACTCGACAGAAGGGGGAGTAGTACTTCCAACATGGGACTCGAAAGGTAGAGAAAAAAAAGAAAATTGTTTTGTTCAAAAGTTTTTGGGATTTGAAAAATCAATCCATTTTCCTCATCAAGATGCCAAAATTGATGTGTCGTTCAAAACACCAATTCAATAGGGGTTTTATCCTAGAGTTTAACCTCTTGTTAATGGAAAAACAACCAATTAAGCTTTGTGTTTTTAGTATAGGGAGGTTCGATCCCACAAGACAACATTTTTAATATTGAGATTTAGAACCAGATCACTTTGAACAAAATTGAACAGGAAAGTAAAGATTCGTTGGTTGATGGTTTGATTATGCTAAAATAAGGAAGTAAAATTGCAATGAAGTAAAAGTTACACTAAGAGAAAGTAAGGAAATAGTTATGCTAAGAACAAGTAAAGAAAGGGTTATGCTAAGAAAAATTAAAGAGATATTACCTATGAGAAGAATTAAATTGCAAGTAAAGAAATGATTGATTTAGAAACAAGCGGTGGAAAATGAGAATGAAATGATGATAAAAGATATCGGGGTTATGGGCTTTATCACCATAGGCTACATGAAACCAGATCAATGAAATCTATAAGATAAAACAAGTTAGAAGAGGGTATATGAAACATTAGCAACTGCATCTAAAAAAGACAAACTCCCTACAAACCCATTGGTCATGGTGTTTACAGATCCTAGCCTGAACATTCCAATAAATATCCTTCTGAGGTCTCATTTGGATCTTTACACATATGTTTGGTTGTCCTGAGCCTTGGGTTCTGCAGTCTATTCCCCATGACTAACACTCGATGAAATAAGATATCAAGTCATTTAAACGTGCAATTATTCAAACAAAATACCATCTAACAGATAATATCTTAAAGAAGTTGATCTTATTTACACTATGTCTATGGGGCTATTCCCCACACCCCAATATAGGAACTACTCATGATCCATGGAGATTAAAGGGAGAAAAAAGGAAGGAAGTAAGACATAAACTAGATGAAGAAGAATCCCAAGGGGATCTTAGCTAGTGACAATAAAATGGCTATCTTCCTTAGATCCTTGTTCTCAAAAGAAGACCAAGAAAAAAAAAAGAATAAGAACTAGAAATATTGAGAATGAACCACAAATTTTATTGAAGAATAATGAGTACACATGCAAGGATTGAAATAACACGTACTGAAAATAAAGTTCCTAATACAAAAGATTGAATTCCCTTTCTTGTGGAGTCCCCCTTTCTTTTATAGGGAAGGAGGGGGAGAAACCCCTAAAAGGGAGGAGGAAAAGAAGTTTGAAACTGTTGGAAAAGTCATATTGCATGACATCAAATGACCAGTTCACATCCTGAACCGATCTATGGGTGTGAAGGGGTGCATGCCTAGGAAGCGGCTCAAAACCCTAAAATTAGGGTGGTGGCACCGTTTGAATGGAACTTGGCCTTGAATAAACTTGAATTGTCTGTCTGGGGCATGGAACACTCGATTGGCATCTAAATGCACACAAGCTAAGGGATAAACTCTAAGCTGAGGTGGTGGCGTGCTGCTAAGAAGACTTGTTTATGAAGCAATTTAAGACGGACATTTGGGGACTTGAAACGCTCAGATGGTGTGGCGAGCCAAGCAGTTGGAAGGATAGTGATGCCTATCTTGGCTGCTGAATAGCCAGGGTGAAAGACGGAGCCATTGGCTGAAGTGGTCAGCTAGGCTCTAAGGTGTGACATCCTTCATAGATGAAACAATTGTTTCAGAACATGAGTCAGTCGACTCATGTACTGAGATGGTCCAATATTGTGCTTGAAGCTTTTGATCCCAGATTTTCTCCAAAGTACCAGTCAGGTTCTTATTTCTTGAATATGAGGGAAGATAGAACTTACAAGATAAGACTGAAAATGATGATATTTTGCATTAATGATCAAGGAAAGAGCAATTTTCAATTTATTTCCATAAGATTGCAAAATTAAGATGAAAATCTAGAAAAAGACTTAGAAATGTAGTTTGAAAATGGGGTGAATATACATTCATCGAGGGTTTATTCTAATTAGCATGATGTTGACACTTTAGGATTTACATACATACAAATCAAAGTTGATTGCTTGCTTGATTAGAAAATATGCTTAATCACTACAAGATTTGCATGGCTATATAAAAGATACACAGTTACACTTATGAATACCCACATTAGTTTTCTGGTGTTTTTTGAGAATTTCTTGAGGATTGAACAATAAAACTGTAAAAATGTTTATTAACATTTTGGGTCAATTATAATGCTACTATGAGTGTCTCATAAAGGAGGATTACATGAAGAAAATGAAATTTCTTATTTGCAAGTAATTAGTTGAATAGATGTTGTCATGTACTTGCACACTTTGCATGCACCCCATGTACACAATATATTTCGATATGATGCTCTGTGCTTTTGGTTTCACGACACTTTAGGTACATGCTAAATATGAAGACATCAATATATGATTGAAAGCTAAAATTACTTTAAGACATTAAATCTAACTTGTGAGGAGTATTAGATAGATACTTCTTCTAGTTTCATGACATTTTAGGTACATGCTAAATATCAAGACATCAATAAATGATGGACAGATGAAAATTACTTGAAGACGTTAAAGTTAACTTGTGCGAAGGATTAGATAAATACTTCTTCTCATATGTACAATTATGATGATAGGAAATCATGTAACTCCTTTGAGGAGCATCTTGTAAACTATTTTGGAATTAATGGAAACTATTTTCTATTATATGTTATTTGATTAAATCTAGATCCTTGGGAAAATTAGGTAATGACTCTCAACTTTTAGGTCCTTCCTTAATTGGGGGAAGCTAAAAAGTGAGGTTGTTACACTACCACTGTTATAGGCACCTACTATTTATCTCTTCCTAGTGGGCTTGTAATGGAGTTAGATAAGTGCTATTATGTACTAGCCACAAATAAATATTGTTTGTACAAGAAAAGTTTGGATTTTATAATAAAGAATGGACACATTTCCATTTTTTTAGATGATATATTTTATGGTAGTGCCCATATGTCTTATGGTCTTTATTTATTAGATCTCAAGACACATGTATATAACATAAATACCAAGAAGCTAAAACCCAATGACTCAGGAAAAACTTATATTTGACACTATCATCTAGAGCGAATAAATGAGAAGTGCATCTCTATACTCCATAAAGATGGTTGTCTGGACTATTTTGATTTTGAATCAATTAAGATGTGTGGATATTATTAATTGTCAAGATGACAAAAGAACCTTTCACCAGAAATAGTGAGAGAGTGAGTGACTTATTAGGACTCATACACACTCATGTGTGTAGACCTTTTAGCAAAAGTGCTATAAATGGGTATCAACACATCATCACTTTTACTATTGACTTCATTAAATTTGGATATGTGTACCTTATGATACACAAATCAAAATACTTTGATAAATTCAAGGAATTCATGAATGAAGTACAAAGTCAACTTGGAAAAAGAATTAAATCACTTTGATCAGATCGAGGTGGTGAGTACTTAAACTAAGAATTTAAGGCCCTTCTGAGGGATTGTGGTATTGCATCCCAATTAGGGATGAGCAAATAATGGTCCAGACCGCAAAATCGTACCAGACTGCTCAATTCGGTATGGTCCGGTCCGATCCATTTTGAGTTAGGTCCAATCCATGGTCTGGGAATTTCGATGAGTTCGGTCTTCGGTCCGGTCCGGTCCAAAACCGGTCTGGACCGCAAACTGATTTTTATATAAAATTCATGTATATTTGAAGGTGTATTCTATAATAACTACAAATGAAGTACATATATAAGCACTACTAGTATAAATGTTTGATACTAAAGTTATATAATTATTAGAAGTGACTATGATTATAAACTTTGTACAATTAAATAACTTTTAAAACATGTAAAAAAGGTTGATTAAGTCTAAAAGGTCCAGTCCGGTCCTAGCATAAAACAGTCTGGTCCCGATCCGGTCCTACCTCGAAATGGCCCGGTTCGCGGTCCATATATTTGTTGAAATTCGGTCCGCGGTGCGATCCGGTCCGGTCCGGTTCTGGACCGATGCTCAACCCTAATCCCAATGAACTCCACCTCAAACACCAAAACATAATGGTGTAATAGAAAGAAGAAACCGCACCTTGTTGGACAGGGTATGATCAATAATGAGTTTGGTAATCTTCTGATTTCCTTTTGGGGACGTGCTCCTGAAATGTCTACATTTATACTTAAATAAGTACCTTCCAAACCCAATTAAAAGACACCATATGAGATATGAAATGGGAAGCATCCTGATATATCTTTCATGAAAGTGTGGGGATGTAAAGCTTATGTCAAGAAGCATTTTTGTGATAAGCTTATGTCTAAGGAAACTATATGTTACTACTTCTATATTCAATCTACCAACAAAGTGTTTGTTGCTAGTTCTGCTGTATTCCTAAAAAATAACTTTGTTTTTATAGAAACTAGTGGGATGAAAATATAACGTCAAGTTCAAGGCCAACAAGACAACATTGAACCTATGGAGGTACACAAGGTAGAAGAGGAACCAAAAACTATTGTGGAACCACAAGTCCCTATCGTAGCATAGGAACCTTGAAGGTCTAGTAGGGCACATCTTGAGCCAGAGAGATATGGATTTCTCGATAATCAAGAAGATGATGTGTTTTCATTGAAGATGATGAACCAACTTCCTACAATGAAGATATTGAGGGATCATATTCTAATAAATGACCTGATGCAATGAGATATGAGAGGGACTCCATGTTTACCAACAAGGTATGGACCTTGGTGGATCCACCTAAAGGGGTAAAACCCAGAGGGTGCAAATAGGTCCTCAAGAAGTAGATCGAAATGAATGGTAATGTACAAACCTATAATGGTAGTTTTGTTGAAAAAGGTCTCAAACAAGTCAAAAGTGTTGAATATAATGAAACCCTTTCACCGGTCACCATTGATACATCCATTAGGATCATGTTTTCCATTTTATCTTCTCATGAATATGATATTGTCAACAAATAGATGTTAAAATGGCTTTCCCTAATAGGAATCTTCTAGAGGATGTTTACATGACACAACTAAAAGTTTTTATCGCTCCAAATGAAGTCAATACAGTCTATAAGATACAAAGGTCAATCTTTGGATTGAAGCAAGCATTTCCAAGTTTGAATCTTCATTTTGATGAGATAGTCAAATAGTTTGGCTTTATCCAAAATGAAGATAACCTTGTGTTTATAAGAAGTTTAGTGAGGACATAATTATATCTCTAATGTTGTGTGTAGATGACATACTACTGATGGGAAATGATGTACCTACTCTGTAATTGGTTAAAACATGGTTGGAAATATTCTCTCCATGAAGGATTAGGTGAATCATCCTATTTATCGGGAATCAAGATCTATAGAGGTATATCTGGAAGGCTTCTTGGCGTAATCCAAAATATATACATTGACAAAGAGCTAAAGAGGTTTAGCATGCATGATTGTAAGAGAGGAAACTTACCCATATTACATAGAATAAGTCTTTGTAAATTCTAGTGTCCCAACTATTTGGAAGAGTAGGCACATATGTATATGATTCCATATGCCTCTATAATTGGGTCTATTGTGTATGCAATGATATGTACTCGCCCAAATGTTTCATATGATTTGATAATGATGAGTAGGTACCAACCAGATCCAAGAGATGGTCACTAGACAACACTAAAGATCACCCTTAAGTACTTGAGAACATCTAAGGATCAATTCTTAATTTGTGATGGTGAGGAAGAGTTGATTGTAAAAGTTTTTACTAACATGATCTTCCAAACCAACAAGGATGATTATTGATTGCAATTAGGATTCACATTTTTCCTAAGTGACCGAGCTATTAGCTGGAGAAGTTCAAGCCAAAGATAGTGGTTGATTCTACAATAGAGACTGGGTACATTGTTGTCTCCAATGCATCAAAGAAAGTAGTATGGATTAAGAAGTTCATTACTGAACTTGGGGTGGTTCCAACCATTGAAAAAACAATAGAGATTTATTGTGATAATAATGAATCTATTGTACAAGCTAAGGAACCTAGATCACATCAATGTTTGAGCACATACTCATGCGTTACCATATCATGCGTGTAATCATACATCAAAAAGATATGAAGATTTGTAGAGTACCTACTGAAAGTAGTGTTTCTGATCCTCTTCCTAAAGCACTTTCACATCAGAAACATGATGGTCATGTTAAATCAATTAGATATAAGTTCATGAATGATTATATCTAGTGCAAATGGGAGGTTGTTGGTTATATGCCATGAAAGCCATCATATAATGATTGTAATAGCTATATTTTGCAATTGATTTTGTTATTAATAAAAGGAAATTCCACTTGTTATGTTTGTTTTAGTATTGAGATGATGAATAAACCTATTAATGTCCTAAGAATGTTCGGATCGGCGAAATATGATTTGGATTAAGGACCTAAACATGAGATCATATGTATAACAAGAGTATTTATTGTTGTTATGTTTCTAGTCAGTTATTATTCTAGATATTATAGGACAACAATAGCACATAAGACAACATGTATGTTGAGTGGTGGCTATGTTTCTTTAGTCATGTTATTGGATATCAACTCAGATACATAGGTACTTGTTAAAGAACAAGTTGTATTGGATAAACCCACCTTGAAATTGACACATGGAAGTCATGTAATAATATGTTAGAGTCATATCTCAATGTGACAACGGTGACCATGATCCTTAAACCTAAAGTGACTACAGTAATCACATGTTGTCATGTGTGCTTTAACCATGATCTCAACATTCTCTGGATATGAATTGCCAAGATGGTAGTGATTGAGTGCACTATGACATATGGGGAATAATGTGAGTGATGTAGGTGGAATTTGTTCATCCTATGAAATGATATCTTGGCCGCATGATAAGAAATACTACAAAAGGCACGACCATTCTCATCTGAGTAAATATATGATATTGAGCTCACAATATCTCAAATAGCACATTCTAGTTTGAGGAACATAGATTGAATGTTAAGAGGATGATACTACATTCCTCATTTCAATCTAAGTATATGGGAAAAATGGATTATATGATCATGGAAACATTGGTAACTTTGTAGGTTGTAGTTGCTCTTCAACCCATTGCTATTACTTGGGTGGCAATGATGTGTAGCTTAACACTTATCTTTTCTTATGTTGTTTTGAACATCACTACCAACGCAATTAGGAACCTACTAGGATACACACATAAGAATGCATAATGGAGTTGAAGTTCATAGTCAAGCATAATGATTAGAATGGTTCTGAATCATAAACATGTTGATTTTCTATATGATCAAGCAACTGGAATGTTTAGTAATCCAATTGGATTGGTTGGTTCAATGGATCAATTGATTGTCATTGGTTGAATGAGTTTTTTGTTGATCTACGATAGTCGGTCGATCGTCATGCAATATGGAAGGTCTCAAATTAGAAAGAAAAGTTCTATATTTGAACTAACTTGATATGTCAATCAAAATGCTTTTATGGACTTTGATCGGCCAATCAGGTAATGTGATTAGTCAATCAGAATTCCTATCCTAATTTTTAGCAATGGATTGTTTTTTAGATTACAGTTAGGTAAAGGGATTAGAATTAGGGTTTTCTAAACCAATGACTTTCCTGTATAAAGGGGGCATGTCCAAAGGGTTGGACACTATTTAACATCTTTTGATACAACTTGTGAGACAAGTTGCCCATCAAACTTCTCTCTTGGAGAGAGGAAGAAACCCAAAGGATGACTGTCCAAGATAGGAGAAGAAAAGGAGTTCTAGGTGATTAGAATGTTAAAAACTCCTATTCCGCTTTGACTTGATGGACAAGTTTGTGCACCACATTCTCCCCCATCTGTATGGAAAACATTGAGGCCAAGGAACACTTGTGGAGGCTTGGAGAATCCATTCCACAAGACGACAATAAGGAGCTGTGAAGAAGACAATTGTGCAACAACTTAGTGGCCAATCGAGATCTCTTATTGATCAATTATATTTCTTAGTGTCTGATCTGGATATGGATCTATAAGATCGGGATATTCAATGACAAAAGACACATCTAGTTGTTGCACAACTATTGTGAGAAAAGGTCTTTATCCCTTCTTATGTCTTTTGTTCAAGGACATTTTATAGCTACAATGAACCCAACAACTAAGTATAAAGGGAAGATTATTTTAATTTTGTTTAACCCCCTTCCTGAAAACCCTACATGCACCCCCCTCTCCTAGGACTCATGATTGATTGCGACCACCATAGTCACGAGGTGTAATGGAAGAAGTACCCATATCTGATGAAACTTGGTTATCGCTATGATGAGTGTCATCATGCCAAAAAGAAGATAGGAACAAACCCCTCCCACACATGTACATTTGAGTCAGGGCATAAATTGAGCATAACTCATGGAATAAAATTGTGGGTTTTGATATTTTGACAATGCACCTCACATGTTTTTTGTTTGGAGGGACGTAAAGTTGTGTCTTTTTGTTTCTTTTTCTAAGATAGTTTCTTATTCAACACTTAAAGATTGCAATCATCTTTTATGAATTAATTATTCCCTATGGACAATCTTTATAAAGTTCAACAATCTTTCTAAGATCATCAATCTCTTGAAAATTATCAATCTTTTAATGAATAATTATCTATCAACATTGAACAATCTTCTAAATACTATCAACCTTTTCTAAAATAAACCAACTAATCCTTTGAAATTACCAACCTTCATTTAAAAACATTCACAATCTTTTCAAAATGAAATAATCTTTCAAAAGTTAAACAAGCTTCTAAAAAATTAACAACTTTTACAAATATAAAACAATCTTTCATAAGGATAACCAATTTTCTAAAATGAATCAATCTCTTTAACTCCGGTAATTCTTCCAAAAATTTCTTCTCCTAAGTACACAAATCCTTCTATGTTGAGAAACTTTTTCATGGTGGAATGTAACCCTTCTGTGCCCTTTTCCTACATTTAAGTAGGTAGGTTGTCTCAAATCTTTGGGGCCTTCTTAACCAAAATCTCTAAGACCTATTCCCTCCATTAGGATATCAATATCACCCTTTTTCCTTGTCTAACATGTAACTTGACTACTATTTCAATGTCCTACTTTGCATCCTATGACTTTTCAAATTAACACTTTGGATATTTGGCAACTATACCAAGATCTCCTGATTCAAGCATTCTTGGAAGGATGTCCAATTGTGGTCTCCTATTTTGAGATACCACTCATATTTGAACTTTGTATCAAAGGGCCACTAAGATTGGACCCAAATATAAAATTATGCTTCACCTTTGGTCGCAAATTGGTCAAAAGGCAACCCAAACTTTGATATCCTTTTGAGGATCCCTTCTTATGATTCTAGTTCTACGCCAATTTTTCCTAATTTTCTTAACTAGTTATATGCTTTATAAATGGATCATTTATAACTTCTTCTTTGACTAGGATCTAGTTAGTACTTTAAAATATCATGTACCTATTTAAAGGATATCCTGACTTTTTCTAATTCCCTCCAAGTGAGACTTCCTTATTTTATCATATGGATGCTTGATAATCTATCTTGAACTTAATTCACCAAATCATTCATGCACCAAATATGTGACCCAAGTGTTTCACCTTACTAGGTGGATTTCCCAATGTGATTGAGATGTCACATGTCAACACATGGACCTCCCATGTATGACAAAATGGGTCTTGGACCATGACCTATAATAGAACATTCCATCCATTTCATTCGCATACCTATATGGTACGAGACCATGACCTAAAACTAGACTAGCCTACTTTCATTTTCATATCTATACGATCATAGAACATGACCTAAAAATGGATCAACACACCCTTTTTCTTGTCGGAATTTCTCTCATAAAATCTCACTTGTGGAGAGAGGAATCTCACATCCCAATACTAATAGATATCTAGCCATAGCCCATGTCCCAAATTATGTCACTTTGTCCCTGGTTACCCCTTTTTTCTTGTGAGAATTTCTCTTGTAACATATCACATGTGGAAAGAAGAATCTCACATGCCGATGTACAAATATATATCCAATAACAACTATGTCCCTCAGTGGATTAACTTATCCTTGGATACACCTTTTTCTTGTGAGTATTTTTCTCATTAGATCCCTCCCTTAATAGGCATCACACCTTACTAGACACACAATGCAAATTGTTATCCTACACTACCATCTATCACCAAAATTTGATCTACTCGGTCATGGTGTTGGTAAGTACATCTCATGTCAAAATTGAGAAATTCATCTATCCCGGACAAGTCAAGGGAATGTGCAATTATCTAAATCCAATCACAAAGATCCATTGTAGGTATCCATCATTTAGAAAGAATCATGAATGACCACAAAGTATCTTGTAAATAGAAACTCTTATTAGGAGAATAAGTGTTATAGAGAGTGTCATGTATATAGCCTTGTCTGAAGGTATGATGTACCAGATACATAACATTATATAAGCTAGATTCATGCTAATGGGATAGAGGCAAATGAGCCCAGTTAGGTAATACAAGTGAAAATAAATAATAGAAATACCACCAACACTCTCCCTCAAGATGGAGAGTACAAATTGTGTATTCCCATCTTACACACATATAGGAGAAGGATGAAGGTGGAAGAGGCTTGGTTTAGATATTAGTAGTTTATAGTCTTTACATGTTGTGTAATGAACTTCTTATCATGAATCAGGTCTCCCATGAAGTTGCAGTCAACCTCTATATGCTTGGTATGCTCATGAAAAATTGGATTGTTAGCGATATGAATAAGTGCTTTATTATCAAACTTAAGAGTTGATAGAGAAGAGAGAGGAAGACCTAATTCTCATAGTATAAATGTTACCCATTGAATTTCACAAAAGGCATGTTCCATGGCATGATATTCCTCCTCAGTATTGGAACGAGCCACAACAACCTATTTTTTGTTCCACCAACTAATAGGGTGACCTCCTAAAAGAACACATAAAGAAGACATATATATCATGTCATTAACATCTCTAGCCCAATCAAAATTTGCATACTAATTTAGAGAAATATCCAGAGATTTTAGTTTCTTGTATAAGAACCTCTACCACGTGCACTTTTCAAATAGTGTAGAATGTGTTCTACATGACTCCAGTGGCACACAAGAGGCTTATCCATGTGTTGACTAAAAAAACTAATGACAAAGGCAATATATGGTTGGGTAATTGTAAGATAGATGAGTTTCCCAACCGTGTATCAATATTGTTCAATATTGGAAAAAGAACCCCCTTAAACAAAAAATTGTTGTGATAGTTCATGGGTGAAAAGACAAGGTCATACTTCCAATGAGATAAATGAGGTCCTTGAAGATAACATAACAACTCTATGCCCAAGAAGTAGTGAAGTTGTCTAATATCCTTGGTATGAAAATGTTATTGAGTGCTTCCTTTAGTGACAAAATCACATGATCATCATGACCAAAGATAATGATATCATCCAGAATGATGGTTCCAACTTGAGAAGAGTTAAAGGATAGACTTTGATCACTAGATGATCTAGAGAAACTCAGGCTTGAAAGAACACCACTAAGTTTTGTAAGCTAGGCTCATGGTGATTGCTTGAGACCATACAAAGAGCATTTGAGATGACAAACTCTTTGGGAACCCCACCCCCATGAGTACAATATCCCATGGGTTGATTCATGTACCCTTCATTCTCTAAATCACCATGAAGGAAGGCATTTATAATGTCAAACTGGAACAAAGGCCATCCCATGTGAGTGGCAAGGGAGATTACAATCGTGATAGAAGCAATGTGGGTGAGCAATGAGAAGGTTTCTATGGAAATCCATATCATATGTTTGAGTGAATCCTTAGTCAACAATCCAAGATTTAAGTTGTTCCACTAATCCATTTGAACTACCCACTGACAATGAACAATGTTTTTTTTCTAGTGGAGGCAGGATAAGATTCCATGTCCCACTCTCATGCAATGCTATCATTGTAGGGAAATATGGCTACAGAATAGGTAGTGGAAACAAAAAATTTACCTTTTCCCCATAAACCAGCAGATCATGTCAATAACTATATGATGGGAAGGATGGTTTTGAGGATATACCTAGTCCTAGAGAAAGTCAAGTGACATAATCCTCATCATCATTGATGTGCCACTATTGACTAGTTTCTCTTGGATGGTGTCTGTGCAGCTCCTGGTCTTCATCATGGACAACAGATCGGAACAATGTCTACAACAGCTCCTGCGGTCTCACCACAGACTGCAGGTTGACACTGTCCTCCTAGAAATAGCCAAAGGACTCCTACCTCTAGAGAAGTTTACACATACCACCTAGAACTCATGTATTCCTGCTAGAACAGATAGGAAGGAGTTGTCCCTCCCGTTGGCGTACTAGTCACCAACTTACTCTCCCAAAATAATGATCCTCAGTTGTTCTCTCCTACAGATATCTCCCCCTGTTTGGGTGGGACTTGCTTGGGATCTCTTGGTTACCACAACCAGAGAGGACAACGATTGTCAGAGCAACTGATTCTCAATTGTTTGTGTTATGTTGTGGGAAGCCCCGAACACCCCTCTATTTATAGGTGGGGTTTGAGCCAAGGTCCCTAGTCGATGAAGGAGCAGAAGGGACCATAAGATCTCAATTTTTTGCAATCTACGATAACCCAAATGGCCATATGGAGACCCACACAGTCGTCTGGCATGCGAGATGGTCATCTCACACTACGAGACATCCATTTCACAATTTCCCAATTGCATATGAAATTGGCAATCTATTTCCAATTAATGCTAAACATTAATTCCTTGCACTCTAAGTAATGTGCAATTAAAATGATCAAATTTGAGAAAGTATCTAGAACCTTATCGATCAAACTGAGTGGTCTTTCCCATGTGAAATGGCCATTTGTCTCATCCAGACAGTTGTCTGGTGAGCCGAGCCAATCCAGTCAGTTCAATCGATAGCCAATTTCAACTCAAATCAGCCCAATACTCTACCGCTTGTCTCAACCCCTTAAGATGATCATCAGGCACTCCAGATAGTCGTCTCACTGGGTGAGATAATTGTTTGACAGTGTAGCTAGTTGATCTATTGTTTGAATTGAACACTTGAACACTTTAGTAATCAATTCAATCATCATTCAAGATAAAAATCCTCTTCTAGGTCGAGACCTATGTGTGTGACCATATATGTCCCATATCACATTAGCAATGAATGTCCATAACTGACTTATGACATAACAAGCAAAGAGTGGTTCCTAGTCACACATTAGTGCTACCCAAGTGAATGTAAAGTTAGGGAACAACTTCAACCTACAATATGTGCTTGGTTTTATAATGTTTGTATAATTCCTTTGTCACTGATATCTAGATTGAACTCAAGGCATGGAGTAGTCACCCTCTTCAACATAAAATCAATCTGTTTTCTTGAACCAATACAGAATATCTAAGATATATGTGAGCTCAATATCATATACTGACTCACATGTGCATTGCCATGCATTTCTCAGTCTCTCTAATCAAGAGGCCTTGGATATCATACTCCTTTAGGAGGGTCAAATCCCATCTCTATCACTCACAGTCCATCCATGTGTGTCAAAGTCACCCAATCATCACCTTTATAACAACCCATATTTCATAATTGTGTTTGATGATGTCAAAGTGTACCCAACGACATGTGATGAGTGTATAGATTTTAGGTCTAAGAACCACAAACACCACCATCACTATGAGATCCGACTATGACCTACCATAGTAATGGTTTCCATGTGTCACTCTCACGGTGGGTTTGTCTGATACACTATTCTCTAACATGTATCAATGTGATTGGTTTGATATAGAGATATCATGACTAATGAGACTCTGTCATCAACCAACTCACACTCTGATCTTATGTGTCATCATTGCCTATCAACCTTTCATAATAGCAATCTATCAGGGACATAATGAGAGTATATATCTACTCTTAACATCTGTATGATCTCATTTCCCCAAGTCATGTACTAGAAGACATACGTCATTGAGTAATATAATTCTCTAGAAATTTATAATGTTACATCATTATCTCAAAATTTAATTAAACAAAATAAATTGGAAGCTTGCCTTTATTTATTAATCAAATCAATTACAATTGATGTCATTCCAATCATCACATGATTGGTTGTCTGGGCATGCATACCAATAGATTCTCACTTGCACTTAGAGTTGTATTCCTACTGACCTAACATGTCCATCATGCTTCTACTATAGAAGTTCCTTTGTCAAGGGGTCAACAACATTATTCTCAGTTGGTACTTTACAAGTCTTTACATCTCCTCGTTGTATGATTTCCTATATGAGATGGAACTGCCTTTGTATATGATTTGAGCACTGATGTGGTTCAGGTTCCTTAGCTTGTGAAATAGCTCCATTGTTGTCACAATATAGCTTAATTGCATCGTTGATGCTTGGAACAACCCCAATTTTTGTAATGAACTTCTTGATCCATACAACCTCCTTTGCTATGTTTGATGCAACAATATACTCGACCATTGTTGTAGAATCAGAAACTGTCTCTTGCTTGGAACTCTTTCAGCTTACAGCTCTGTAGTTTAGGAAAAACACAAATCCTGATTGTGATTTGTAATCATCTAGATCAGTCTAGAAGCTTGCATCATTGTAACCCTTTACCACGAACTCTTCCTCTCCTCCGTATACCAAGAACTGATCCTTAGTCCTTCTCAAGTACTTGAGGATGTTCTTCATAGCTATCCAGTGAGCATCACCTGGGTCTAACTGATATCTTCTCGTCATGCTCAAGGCATACGAGATGTCTAGATGGGTGCATAACATTACATACATGATTGATCCAATTACTAAGGCATATGGAATCAAAGTCATCACAATAACTGGGACTTGAGCTCTAGAGATGGGGACACCATGACGCATAGGCATGTTTCCTCTCTTTGAGTTATTAATGTTAAACTACTTCAACACTTTTTCAATGTCTGTACTCTTAGTCCAAGAAGCCTTCTTTATCTATCTCTATAGATCTTTATCCCCAAGATGTAGGATGCTTATCCAAACTCTTTCATAGAAAAGTATTTCTAGGACATGTCTTTACCTTTTGTAAAGTAGGTATGTCATTCCCCATCAATAATATGTTATATACATATAATATGATGAATGTCACTATACTCCCACTAACCTTCTTGTACACACAAGGTTCATCTTCATTTTGAATAAAGCCAAACTCTTTGACCATTTCATAAAAATGAAGACTCCAGCTCTGAGATGCTTACTTCAATCCATATATTGACCTTTGTAGCTTACAGACTTTATTTGCGAACTTTGGATCTATAAAACCCTCAGGTTGTGTCATGTACACATCCTTAACTAGATTTCTGTTAAGCAATCTGGTTTTAACATCCATTTGCCAAATCTCATAGTCATAATAAGGTGCAATAGCAAGCATGATCTTGATGGACTTAAACATGGCCAATGGAGAAAAGGTTTCGTCATAGTCAACATCTTGAACTTGTCTGAAACCCTTTGCAACCAATATGTCCTTATAGGTTTGAACTTTTCCATCTATTTCGGTCTTCTTCTTAAAGACCCACTCACACCCTATGTGTTTTACCCCTTCAGGCAGATCCACCAAAGTCCATACTTTGTTGGCAAACATGGATTCCATCTCAGATCTCATGGCCTCAAGCCATTTCTCAGACTCTGGTCCCTCTATAACATCTTGATAGGATATTGGCTCATCATTTATGACAAATTAATTGCCTTCAGGAGTTACAAGATATCCAAATCTCTCACGCTCAAGGTGTGTCCTATTAGATCTATAAGGTTCCTATGTTACATGAGGAGTTTGAGATTCCATAACACTTTGTGATTCTCTAGGTTCCTCTAGTTCATCTATCGATTCAATGTTCTCTTGTTGGTCTCGAACGTCTTCGAGTTTCATTTTCATCCCACTGATTTCTTTGGAAATGAAATCTATCTCAAGGAATGCAGCATCCGTGGAGACAAACACTTGGTTGTCAAATTGGGAATAAAATTAATGTCCTCTTCACTCTTTAGGATATCTGTAAGGATTGGGACCCAGACGGGATCCACTCCCTACTTAAAATCTGAAGAAATAAACCTCTAGTCCAAACACACCCAAAAGATATGTTGGAGTGGGTGTAAAATTTTCAAATCTAATTAATGGTATTCAAAACAACCAAATTATAGCAGCGGAATGAAAATATTGACTATATTAAACTTATCACAAGGTTACAAAAGATCATCATTACTCCCACAAAGGGTTTACATGTAAAAAGGTACATCTTAAGGATCTAAGTAGAGGGAAATCTAAACCATAATAAGATTGTCTCCAAGCTTTAACTCATTAAGCTAAGACCATATCTTTATGCCATGTCCTTCAAGACCTTCACCTAGGGTTGGAAGCATATCCTAGCAAGAAGAGAAATAGTAGACGACATCAACAAAGGTTGGTATGTGCATACTAAAATATGATTGAGAAATTTTATGAAATAAAGGATATCAAGATAAAAGGCTTCCCATAGAAAAGATAAAGGACTACCCAATCGGTCATGAAAGAAAGAACTACAATAATAGAGAATTATAAATGATGAATAAAAAGGAGAATACTTGCCATAAAACAATAATAGAAGTGGTGTCGCAAAAGCACACATAATACTTTGTGCACAAAACCTATCACCATAATAACAACATGCATGTGTGTGAGATAAACATAGAACTAGAACAATATAAATAACAAAGGTGGTCAAGCCTCATAAACTTGAAACCTAATAGAGAATGGCACATAACCAAACTTCCCAATATATGAAATTTGTGGGCCAAGCCTCATAAACTTGAAACCCGAGTATGGGGCACATAACCTCCATCCCAAAAATATAATAAGGGCACATAACCCAAAACCAATGCAATTATACTACTCTAGGGCTATTGAGTCACATAACATGCTTAATAAAGAGCCAAGTAAAAGTATAGTCAAATTAAATAAGATTTGTCACTACATAAATGACAATATAAGAAACCACCACAAATGACAAAAAGAGCATGTATTACCAAGTAAAGTTCCATCATGAAACAATATATAGGATAGAGCCCAAAAGAATGTCCATCACGATAAATTTATCACAAGATCAAAAACAAATAAGGTATTCCACAAGAAATATGTTCTCAAGAGAGAAAAGAATATTGTGTAGGTTGAATGTCCATGGGACCAAGAGAAAGATGAAAATAGGTGAATTGTTCAAAAGAAATAATAGGGGATGAAAACATACCTCACTTAAGAATCTAAACAATCCAAAGTCAGTCCTAGATCCAAGTCCAGATTTCCAAAGCACCTATGATACATATATGTTGAATTAGGGTTATGTTTACATTAATTATTCAAAATCCTAAAAATCATTTTTTAATATTGGTGAATTAGGTTATCAAAACAACGCCATATTTTAAGTTATAATTTTCTAATTTCAAACATATTTTACTTTATTTTTCTGATTTATAAACTATCAGTTATGAATTTTGCAAGTTATTACCTATATAGAAAAATCCATTAAAATCACCTTTTAAAATCATTAGATTTAAGTGACAAACTTTGCACCATTAGATAGGTTATATTTTTTTGATTCCAGATCATATTTTATTATATTTTTTTGATCTATAAATAATGATATATGAATTTAATGAAAATAGACCAATAAGATAAATCCACATTAGGAGAAAGCAAGAGAGGGAGAGGGCCATGTGTCCAAGTTGGCCTAATGAGGGCTGGCCAACTCGACCGGCCACTCAAACATGTCAGCTATAAGGAAAAAGAACACAGGATAGCAAATCGCAAGCGAAAAAAATAAGAAACAAAACTGGGGTGAAAAGATGAAATTGCCCGTAGGAGAGAAAACAAAGAAAAACTCAAACGAGAGCAAACCAGCCAAATTAGCACATGCCATCTTCTTCGTTTGCTCATTAACACAAGGCGAAGAGAACTTCAAAATAAAAAAAATCCAATTTTTGAATCTAATGCAAAGTAAGCATCGTGGCCAACAGAATCCACTTTGTAATGGTCTTCCGGTCTCAATGACCCATTACTCAACTTCAATGATAGTTGAACGCGCCTAGGCCACTTTTTGCCACGGTTGGCAAGGCAACAAAATTATAATCGAAGAGGTGACCAATTTGAGCAGGACATAGAGCATCTGGGACTCCTCTGAGTTTAGGCGGAGGTTATACAAGAGAAATTCAAAACATGAAGTCTCAAAATCGAGCGACAAACTGGATCCCAAAAAATGAACAAAACAAAGGCCAAAATGGGGGAAAAGGAAGGGCATTCCTTGGGGACTAAATCATTGTGGAAGAAGCTTCTTAAGGACACCCATAGGCACTCTGCATGGTCTCCAGTTGTCATAGAGGTCCCAGACCTTAAGTCGACGAAATGGCGACTGAAGAAGAAAGCCAGAGTAAGAGAGCCTAGCCTGGATCCCATTCAGGCCGATCCAAAGCAAAAAGACAAGGCTATAAGTTGCCACAGAGGTAAGATAGCAGATCCTCAGTTGTCTGATCGCCTATGGAAGTAAGGAAGAGGGAAGAAGGTGGGGAATAGTGGAAAGATAGGGGACACGGACAACACTAGATGAACCGAGCAATGATGCCATGCGCCCTAGGTTTTATAGGGTCATCGGGTTCGGGAGAAATCAAGGAAGGTAGAGAAGAAGAAAGCAGAGGAAAAGGAAGAAGGGAGAGGGAGAGAGACCAGAGAGAATATTGTAGTTGGATCCTCACACTATACGTGACGAGCCGACCTCCTACCAAAGGTGGGAGATGAGCCGAGCATCGTCCGATCAAAAAGCAGAGGGTCTAGATCAAACCCAAAAACTTCAAAAAATATAGATACTAAATCATAGCGTGACAAAGAAATATAATTAAGAAAATAATTTGCATTTAAATAATGTTTGATTAAGTTTCTACACTAAGCAAATTGAGGATCCAAACATAGTCTCATTAATATTAAACTTTGCACCTAGGTTAATTAAGGTATATAGAATCTGATTTTGGCATTAGTTTTCAATTTTGGAGACTCGAAGTGTTTTATTTAATTCTTTTAAAGTAATTCATACTTTTTTTTGAAGTTAATAAATTAATTCATACTTTATCCTTCTTAATGCACTAGAGACTTCTAGAATTACCCAATTAATGTAAAACTTCACCCTCAAGCAAACTAAACCACATGGAACATGATTTGGCCATTAATTTTATCTTTTGGAGTTTACTTATCACGTTATTTAACATTTTAGATTATTCCACACTTTCTCTCTCCCACTCTACACATGTACATTAAAGATTATCCAAATTACATGAAAATTCACCCAAAGGCTATTTTTAATGTGTATATTACGAATCCCAGATTAGTTTTGACTTTTAGAGTCATTTATTATTTTATTTGATATCTTGGGGAAAACTCATATCTTCTTTTCCAAATTGAATTAAATTGATTATTATTAGGTAAATAATGTGAAACGTGACTCCCAAGGCAATTGGGACCCAAGGAAATCAAATTTCAAATTAGATTTCACTTTTGAGATCTCTTTCTATAAATTAGCATTCTTGGCTTGACATCTTTATATTTATTTATTTAATTGTGTCACATTACCTTCAGTCTTATTCCAAAAGGGTTGTATTTCATTATTATGCACAAGACTTTACAAGTATTCATATTTTATCTCATTAAGTTATAAGTTCCATATTTATTTGAGTGTAGTAACATTATTCTCTATTATGGACATTTTAGTTAGTATAAGCATATTATTTTAACATCATACTTTGATGAACATTATCCCATGTGACATATTCTATGTATCCTTTATTGGTCTAAAGATTAATTATTAGGCCATATTTGTTTATATGTCTACATGTTAGGGTGATTTATTCATGCATTAACATGTTAGGATTTCAATTAAGCTACTAATTTGCATATCTTTATCCTTGTTTGGCAAAGCCCAAAGAACCAAGTTGACTATCCTCTAAGACATATGATCAAGGTCAAGAGGCTAGGTTTCGGTTCGTTAAAGCACTCCACCCCTTAAAAAAACATTTCTTCCTCAAAATCTATTGATCCAAACATCAACAACTAACTACTCTCCACCCCTTAAAAGGTTTAACCTAACAAGTCACTATGCAACATCAAGGTACTATGGTTACTTTAGCATTTTTAGTTTGTGAATATTTTAGGGTTTATGTTATTCATGTATCTAACTAAAATTCAGAACCAACTAGGGTTGAGCTTTAGGTCTTTGTGTCTCTAAACTAACAACTCTTTATAAACATCCAAAAAGTCATAGGGTACAAAGGGTAGGTCAACTACACCTTTATATCATTCCACATATTCCTAGTCACCTCTTCATAGCCAAAACTAGGGTTAAGATGTCTATTACAACTAATTCTAGGGTTTCACTATCCATACTTTAAAAAATCTTCATTGTGACTTAGTTTAAGAAAACTTGGATAAATTCTAGAAAAAAATTCTTCATAAAGGTAGTGGTATAATGGGAAGTACTTTTTGGCAATGAAATCTATTCAACATAAAATAAAAGATGGATCTTAAATCAATTACGGAAACCAAGTCACAATTTTCCACAATAAGATCTCTTATGCTACCAGTACCTCATCCTTATAACATGACTCTATCCACAAGCCAGAACCTTATTGCATCCAAAGATAAATGTCACTATCACATTAGGGTAAGATCACCTAATTCCTCATCACAAGAATAACGTAGATAAGATCTAGGGAATTAGTCTCACCTAGAGGGTGACTATACATGGTAAAGGTTCTAACTAGGGAGACAAAATTGAAATAGTCAAATTCCGACTACCATAAACTCTAATATCATGTTGTAAGGAGTGGGACCCAGAGGGGATCAACTCCCTACTAAAAATCTGAAGAAATAAACCTCCAGTCCAAACATACTCAAAAGATATGTTGGAGTGGGTGTAAATTTTTTTGGATCTTATTAATGGTATTCAAAACAAATAAAGTATAGCAGCGGAATGAAAATATTAACTATGTTCAACTTATCACAAGGTTACAAAAGAACGTCATAAACTCCCACAAAGGGTTTACATGTAAAAAGGTACATCTTAAGGATCTAAGTAGAGGGAAATCTAAACCATAACAAGATTGTATCCAATCTTTAACTCCTTAAGCTAAGACCATATGTTTATGCCACGTCCTTCATGTCCTTCACCTAGAGTCAGAAGCATATCCCAACAAGTAGAGAAATAGTAGATGACGTCATCAAATGCTGGTATGTGCATACTAAAATATGATTAAGAAATTTTATGAAATAAAAGATATCAAGATAAAAGGCTTCCCATAGAAAAGATAAAGGACTACTCAATCAGGCATAAAAGAAAGAATAGTAATAAAAAAGAATTATAAATCATGAATAAAAAGGAGAATACTTGCCATAAAACAATAATAAAAGTGGTGCGACAAAAGCACACATAATCCTTTGGGCACAAAACTCATCACCATAATAACAACCTGCATGTATGTGAGATAAACATAACACTAGAACAATATAAATAACAAAGGCGGTCAAGCCTCATAAACTTGAAACCTGTTAGAGAATGACACATAATCAAACTCCTCAATATATGAAATGTGTGGGGAAAGCCTGATAAACGTGAAACCTAGGTATGGGGGCACATAACTTCCATCCCAAAAATATAAATAAGGGCACATAATCCAAAATCAATACAATTACACTACTTTAGGGCTACTGAGTCACATAACATGCTTAATAGAGAGGCAAGTAAAAGTTTAGTCAGATTAAACAAGATTTGTCACCACATAAATGACAATATAAACAACCACCACAAAAGTGGGTAAAAAGAGCATGTATTACCAAGTAAAGTTCCACCATGAAACAATATATAGGATAGAGTCCAAAAGATTGTCCATCACAATAAATTGATCACAATATCAGAAACAAATAAGGTATTTCACAAGAAATATGTTCTCGAAAGAGAAAAGAATATTGTATAGGTCGATTGTCCATAGGACCAAGAGAAAGATGAAAATAAGTGAATTGTTTAAAAGGAATAATAGGGGATGCAAACATACCTCATTTAAGAATCTAAATAGTCTAAAGTCAGTCCTAGATCCAAGTCTAAATCTTCAAAGCACCCATGACGCATATATGCAGGGTTATGTTTACATTAATTATACAAAATCCTAAAAATGGCCTTTTAAATATTAGTAAAGTAGGTTATCAAAATCAAGCCATATTTTAAGTAATAATCTTTTGATTTAAAAACATATTTTACTTTATTTTTCTAATTTATAAACTATTAGTTATGAATTTTACAAGTTATTACTTATTTAGAAAAATTCATTAAAATCACCTTTTTAAATCACCAGAATTAAGCACAAACTTTGCACCATTAGATAGGTCATATTTTTTTTATTCTAGATCATATTTTGTGATATTTTTCTAAGCTATAAATAATTAGACATGAATTTTTTGAAAACAGAACAATCAGATAAATCCACATCAACATCTGACTCGCAAGAAAGTAAGAGAGGGGGGTCGTGTGTCTAACTTGGCCCAATTAGGGTTGCCCAACTCGTTTGGCTACTCAAACAGTTCTGCAAGTCGCAAGCGCAAAAACAAGAAACGAAACCGGGGTGAAAAGACGAAATTGCCTTGGAAGAGAAAATAAAAAAAACACAAATGAGGGCAAACTAGCCAAATTAGCACAGTCCATCTTCTTCGTTTGCTCATTCATGCGAGGCAAAGAGAGCTTCAAAATCAGAAATCCAATTCGTGAATCTGATGCAAAGCAAGTGTTGTGTCCAACAGAATCCACTTCGTCAGGGTCTTCCGGTCTCAAAGACCCATTACTCAGCTTCAATGATAGCCGAACGTGCCTGGAAGACTTCTTGCCATGGCCGGCAAGCAGCAAAATCAGAACTGGAGAGGACACCAATTTGAGCAGATCATAGAGCATCTGGGACTCCTATGAGTTCAGGCGGAGGTTATACAAGCGAAATCCAAAACATGAAGTCTCAAAATCGAGCGACAACCTGGATCCCAGAAATTGCACAGACGAAGGCCAACAAGGGGGAAATGGAAGGGCTTTCCTTAGGGACCAAATCATCACGGCAGAAGCTTCTTAAGGACACCTAGAGGCACTCTGTGTGGTCTCCAGTTGTCGTAGAGGTCCCAAACCTCGGGCCGAGGAACTGGTGGCTGAAGAAGAAAGCCGGAGTAGGGGAGCCAAGCCTGGATCCCGTTTAGGCCGATCTAAAGCAAAAAGACAAGGCTATAAGTCGCCACGGAGGTAAGAGAACAGATCCCCAGTTGTCCGATTGCCTATGGAAGTAAGGAAGAGGGCGGAAGGTGGGGAACAGGGGAAAGATAGGGGACGCCAACAACACTTGCTGAACCGGGCAACGATGCCCTGCGCCCTAGGGTTTATAGGGTCATCAGGATCGGGAGCAAGCAAGGAAGGTGGAGGAGAAGAAAGCGGAGGAAAATGAAGAAGGGAGAGGGAGAGAGACCAGAGAGAAAATTGCAGTTGGATCCTCGTACTATACGCGACGAGCCGGCCCCCTACCAAAGGTGGGAAATGAGCCGAGCGCCGTCCGATCAAAAAGTGGAGGGTCCAGATCAAACCCGAAAACTTAAGAAAATCTAGATACTAAATCATGGTGTGACAAGGAATAAACTCGAAAAAATAATTTGCATTTAAATAATGTTTGATTAAGTTTCTATACTAAGCAAATTGAGGGTTCAAACATAGTCTCATTAATATGAAACTTTGCACCTAGGCTAATTAAGGTATATAGAATCTGATTTTAGTATTAGTTTTTAGTTTGGAGATTCAAAGTATTTTATTTAATTCTCTTAAAGTAATTCATTTTTCTCCTTCTTAATGCACTAGAGACTTCTAGAATTACCCAATTAATGTGAACCTTCACCCTCAAGAAAACTAAACCATATGGAACATGAATTAGCCATTAATTTTATCCTTTGAAGTTATTTATCACATTATTTAACATTTTCGGTTATTCCACACTTTCTCTCTCCCACTCTACACATGTACATTAAAGATTACCCAAATTACATACAAACTCACCCAAAGGCTATTTATAATGTTTATATTACGAATCCAAGATTAATTGCCACTTTTGAAGTCATTTATTAGTTTATTTGATATCTTGAGTAAAAACTCATGTCTTCTTTTCCAAATTGAATTAAATTACTTATCATTATGTAAATAATATGAAACTTGACTCCCAAGGCAATTGGGACCCGGCGAATTTGAATTTCACATCAGATTTCACTTTTGAGATCTCTTTCTATGAATCAACATCTTGGCTTGACATCTTTGTATTTATCTATTTAATTGTGTCACATTAATTGTACTCTTATTCCAAAAGGGTTGAATTTCATTATTATGCATGAGACTTTACATGTATTCATGTTTTATCTAATTAAGTTATTAGTTCCATATTTATTTGAATGTAGTAACATTATTCTCTATTATGGACATTTCAGCTCTTATATGTGTATTATTTTTAACATCATACTTTGATCAACATTATCTCATGTGACATATTCTATGTATCCTTTATTGGTATAAAGATTAACTATTCGACAATATTTATTTATATGTCTAGATGTTAGGGCGATTTATTCATGCATGAACAATGTTAGGATTTCAATTAAGTTACTAATGTGCATATCTTTATCCTTGTTTGGCTAAGCCCAAAGAACCAAGCTGACTATCCTCCAAGACATATGATCAGGGTCAAGAGGCTAGGATTTGGTTCATTACAATATCCAACAAAATAACATTTATCATTTTAGGACCAAGCTTTTTAGAAAACATTTTTTTAACATAAGCTTCAATCCCCAAATCCTCATAAAAGACATATTGGGACACTTCCTAGTCCATATCTCATATGGTGTCTTTTGAACCGATTTAGATGGTACTCGATTTAGTGTAAACGCAACGGTTTGTAGAGCATACCCCCAGAAGGTAGTTGGAAGCTCAGCTAAGCTCATCATTGATCGCACCATATCTATCAATATGTGATTCTTTCTTTCTGACACACCATTATGTTGTGGTGTTCCAGGTGGAGTCCACTGGGATACAATCCCATGGTCTCTAAGAAGGTTCTCAAACTCTTGGTTTAAGTATTCTCCACCTCAGTTGGAACAAAGTTCCTTAATGTTGTTACCAAGTTGGTTTTGTACTTTATTCATAAACTCCTTGAACTTTTAAAGAGTTTCTGACTTTAATTTCATTAAATAAACATAGCCAAACCTACTAAAGTTATCAGTAAAGATAATGAAGTATTGATACCCACCTATTGCATTTTTTCTAAAAAGTCCACACAGATCAGTATATATGAGTCCTAGTAGATCATGAGCCCTCTCATTGTTGCCAGTGAAAGGGATCTTAGCCATCTTTCCCAACAAACAAGATTCACATGTCTCTATTGATTTTAGATTAAAAGAGTCCAGATAACCATCCTTATGGATTCTAGATATGTGATTTTCATTTATGTTTTGTAGACGACAATGCCAAAGGTATGTTTTATTTGAGTTGTTGAGTTTTAATCTTTTGGTATTAACATTATAAACATCAGTCTTTAGATCTTATAGTAAAGACCATAAGACATTAGGGCACTACCATAAAAGATCCCATCTTTTGAAAAAGAACATCGACCATTTTTAATATGAAATTAAAATGCATCCTTGTCCCTATAAGATATAGAAATGATGTTTCTATTTGTACTAGGTACATAATAGTAGTTCTTAAACTCTATTACAAGCCCTGATGACTGAGATATACTATAGGTTCCAACTGTGTTGTTGCGCCATTAGAAACTCACAATTCCACTCACCTTTTCCCAAAGGCTTACTTCCTTTCAGATCCTTCATATGAGATCATATGTGATATCCACATCCGATATCTAGTGCCCATGATTAAGAAGTAGATAGATTTATCTCAATAATATATATACCTGAAGTGGAGATCACCATCCCCATCTTCTGTTTCCTGAAAGCCTTCAAGTACAAAGGATGAGTTCCTCTTGTACTTTTCTTTCTCCTTATCTTCAGTGTTGAAGATTTGGATTTAGGCTTGACCTCAGAACTCTTCTCGATCTTACATTGATCCTTGGACTCATCTCCGCTGATCACCATCACGGGCTTGTCCTTCTTCAATTTTACTTCAGCATTAATCAACATGGAAAGCAAGTTTGACATCTGTCCAGCCATATTATTGACATGATAACATGCAATAAAGTGGCTATATTATTTTGGCATTGACTTTAGAATCATATCAGTGGCCGACTCTTGGATCAAGGTGAATCCCAATTCTTGAAGATGATACACATTTCCAATCATATCGAGCACATGTTCTTCTACTGAGGTTCCCTCGGTCAGCGTATACTCAAGTAGCACCTTTAGGATACCGTCCCTTTCTTACTTTGTGAGGCCAAGTGTCACTTTCCTAAGATGTGTTACCATATAAAGAATACTAATGTCCTCGCAATGATCATGCAACTCATAGTTCATGCAGTTAAGCATAAGGTAATTTATCTCTAAGGCATCATTGACATGCTTCCAGTAAGCATCCACTTCTTCCCTAAGTGCATCAGGAGCAGGTATTTCTGGCACAGGTTTATCAAGGACATAGAGCATGCACTCTTCATTAAGAACACCTCTTAAAGTCTAAAACCATTTGTGGAAATTTGTCCCATCAAGTTTATCCTTCTTAAGGGCCAACCGCAATTCAGATTTGTTCGTCAATTGATTCTATAAGAGAAAATTTGTATTTGTCAAAAACATTTGATTTGATTTGAAAATTTTGACGATATTAATTAGGTCTTTAATTATTATTGCTGCCACTATTTTAATTCAAACCAATAGCCCGATCAACACCGCAAAACATAGTCAACTATCAAGGTAGGCAACTTTTGCCAATTGCATCATATACAATTATGGATAGATGTTATGTGCAACTCCTTGCCATACACATCTGCATGCTTCTAGGCTTAGACTCTCTAAGAATCACCAGTTTAAGACTGACTCATCAGACAACATGATAGATGTCAATTTCACTCTTTTGATCAGCACAAATACCAACCATTAGAGGTAATCCCAAAACCTAAACCCAGATTATATGAAATAAAACAATGAATTTTTGACAAAGGCGATTAAACAATATAAGAAAAACATAGATAAATTTTTCCTTTTTCTTTCTTCACAAACTCATAAATCAATGTCACATCAAGGACATCACATTCAGATATCACAAATTATATTCAACTCCATTAAATCTAGAATCAAATCTTGTTCTCATATACGGTTCAGTTTACATCAGTGACATGTACATTGATGAACAAACTTAATCTACAACCCATCCCGAGAAAGAGAGAGTACATGGACATTCTAATCTATCTAGATTGTACTATTTATATCTTCTTTGTCACGACCTCTCCGCTGGATAGCATTATACCTAAAAATATTTGAAACAACCTCATGAGACTCATATAGAGCCCCAGTGAGTGGATACCTCCCACTCAAGCTAGGTACATGCATCAGCATCAAATTAAGTATAAAACTTAAAAGAAACATGCAGATATTGAAAAGTATAGAAAAAAGTTCTATAATGAGTCAAATATATTTTACAATGGTAATCTAATCCAACAGATAAGGCAATCACTTGAACCAATTATAACCTTGAAACATCTTTTAGAGCATGTCTATGAACAAAACAGCAGATACTTCTTAGTTCAGATTAAGAGCCCTACTGCATGTGAAATAAGATAAGTTCGAAGCATTTTTTAATCAATACATAACAATGACATTACCCTTGTGACACTCCACCAATTGGACATGAACAAATCAGCAGATACTTCTATTTCAGATTAAGAATCTTACTACATGAGTAATAAGTCAAGTTCTAAGCATTTTGAACCAATACATAACAATAACATTATCTTTGTGACACTCCACCAGCCGGACCAGGAACACATCATGTAGTCCTGAAGCTGAAGTACACATAAAACATTTTGACCAAACAATACTATCAAATAGCAAGCAATCCAACTCACATTCAGAATGGATATAAATCCCATCATTTATAACTTGTCAGCATGACATATCATAATATGAAATAGAAAATATCCATATCAACATGATTACTTTCCTCAACAAGAAGCATAATCAACAATAACAAATCATCAAGTAGCAATACAAAGAATGTAACAACCATTCAAATCATGTTCTACACGGCTTATCATCTTTTATTCATTTGCCCTGAAACTACTTGGCTTGTACCTCACCAAGTAGAAGTCGTCATGCCTGATTCTCATGTCAACAACTCACTGTCACTATCTTAGGGTTTAGCCGGCCACCCTAAGATATCAACAATAGACCCTGGCCACCTCAGGGTTGCCTAAAGAGGCTCACGTCCTCATCTCGGGTACACGAGATAGGAACCAGCAAAACAGTATATCACATATCACAGTATTTCACATATTTTTCATTTCACATTTCACATGTTTCATTTCAACAGAGTCTATTCCATCTGGACATAGACTTTCACAGCAACGATTTAGGGCCAGAGCCACTCCAGATGACTCACTCCTAAATCCTGGTGGTCTAACCTTTAAGGTCTCGATCCACACTCTGGAAATCCTTCTCATAATTCATCGATTACTACAAGGAGATCCGTTTTGTTACCCCAGTGTGGTC
Organism: Alisma plantago-aquatica; assembly: GCA_963693085.1. Classification (NCBI taxonomy): domain Eukaryota; kingdom Viridiplantae; phylum Streptophyta; class Magnoliopsida; order Alismatales; family Alismataceae; genus Alisma; species Alisma plantago-aquatica. The sequence continues at coordinate 295,772,001 of OY856413.1, read as the reverse complement.
CTCGGGGGAAACTCACGGTGTTCAGGGCACCTAACTAGATGTTCCATCATTTCACTTGTTATTAATCTCTTTTACCCATCTTACAAGAATTCAAAACATCATAAATCATATCTGTGTATTCTCGTGTAACTATAATAACATGAAACAGATTAAGTTTATCAATAAGGGCAATGATCAAAGCAAGAAGCACAATAAGTCTATAGATTGCAACAAATATGACTACTTCTATCTTCTACATCAACTCATAGCAATCATCAATAGTGGGCCTTCAACCCAAGTCATAATCTTATTGTCCATCATTTACCCCGTCAGAGTTTTATCATCATCAGTGGGCTTTTAGCCCTAGACATAATCTCATTATGCAACATTTACCCTTATCAGGGTTTCTCAATGTAAGGAGTGCATATTAAATTCCATTTCAACATAAATCTTATCAGTTCATTATATATCATAGGTTTGAACAAATATTAGCAAATGCATTAGAACTAGCAACAGTAAAAGCATATAGATATCATGTATCATTCCTCATACTCAGAATAGATTTATCATATGACATATGCTTGTTCCATCCAATCTGAATAGATTCCAATAATTTCATGCATATACATGCATAACAGACTTAGTTCTCTTCTTCTTTTATTTCACATTCTTCATATGGGGTTACTAATCAACACATGTTGACTATCAATTGAAGTTTGTACTATTAGTCCATTCTCAGAGTATAATTCAAATACTTGACTTTCATCTTTTAGTTGAATTCAATTACAGTTATGTGCATATCTTAATCCCCCATTTGATATTATCATTCACTAGCATCATCAAACTCATCATTTTAGGGTAAGAGTAACATTCTTAGAATCATGTACTAATTCCTATATTTTTCCATCATTTTATACTCAGTAGTCTCAACTTCTTTCATTTCATGTTCATTACATTATCTGGACCAATCTTTCTTGATTTACTTTACATACAATGCTTCTCTTCTACATAATATTTATCAAAGTACAATTCTTAGTATATTACATTTAATTTGGGTTAAGCCACATGTAATTAAAATAAAAGATAAAATACTTCATCATACTATCTTCATTAGTTTCATATTTATCTTGCAATCACCATAAAATACATCTTGTTCATAGTGTCTCTTATATTCAGATAAATGTACCTTGACATTGACTACTAATGTCATTCCCATAACCAACAATGATCATTCTTTATTATATTAAAACAATTACATTGGACTTATGTGATATTCATAAGACTCATCATATTCAATGGAAGTATTAATACCTTCAACTTCAGCATTTGATCACATTTACAACATCATATACAAGTTCTAGGTTTATCACTCATAATTGTCTTAGTAATAAACTTTTAGGGTTTTCAAGAAGTCATTCCATAGTTCAACATATCATAAGAATCATATCATTTAGTAATCCAATCATGACTCAAGGGTTCATTAGGGTTATTCGCAAACATGGAAACCCTAGTTTCCATTTTCACACATTTCATTCATCAATCATAAGTATACATTGATTAATTGACTCATTTGATTCACTTCCTCAACACAAAATCCTAATCAGGATATGTGGTCATTCAACTCCATTAACATTCAATAATGCACTTGTATAATTCAATCTAGTACAATTCAAATACGACTTTATACATGTCAATTTCAATTCCAAGCATATCCGCCATTGGGCTGATTTTTAAGCAAAATTTACATGAAATACCATAATCATCTACCCATAAGAATACCCATGCATCCTCAATCAATATAACAGGAATTAATCAACTTTCAATCAATGAGAAATAATCAAAAATAGTAAAATTGGATTCCCCAATACCTTTCCCAAATCAAATCCAATCACATACATATACAAACAAGGTTTCTGATTGTTTTAGCCAGATTGAATTAGGCTTTCAACATGAATACAAAGCTTAGGAGGGAGAAAAACACTCACCTCAGGTGTGAAACACCTGAAATTCTTAGCCCAACTACTACTACTAATTCTTGAATCAAATCCTTGCTTCAAGAAAACAGAATCTTCCTGCTCCTCTTCACTCAAGAACCTAGAAGAAGAAGAATTGAAGAAGAAAGAATGAAAGAAGAGATCAATTTGGATTCTTTTGATCCAAATCAGGGAAGTGACGAGTTCTATACATAGGAGAGAATAGAAGCAAATAAACCTAGTAAAAATTTATGATCTATACAGAATCTACCAACCTTGGAAAGAGAAAATCTAGAAATCTGAAATTTCCACTTCAAATTCTCCAAACCCTAAAATCCCCTCCTCTCTCAAGAATTACGAAGCTCTAAAGTGTGGGACGGAAACGAGAGGTGTTTGGGTCATAATAGAGTCCTATATACTCATTAAGGTGCTTGGAATAATTAATTATAAACATTTTTCAGTCTTTTTTATTTTTCCAGAAAAATCTGGTCAGTCGAGTTTGTCTCTCTCAGAACTCGACCGATCAAGGTTCTGTAGTGATACAAACAGTATTCCAAAAATTCTGAAAATTTAATATGTTGTTGAAAACTGAGTATCAATCCTTTAATTAAAATTTGAGCTTAATTGGATAATCCAATAAATTATAAAAAATAAAATACTACACTGCTATATTGCAGTCAGCAGCATGGTCGGTCGAGTTTCTCCTGCACAGAACTCGACCGATACCCTCTCTGTAGAGATCAAAAGTCATCCAAAAATTACTCCAATTTAACAGGATATCTAAAATTGGGTTTATAAAGTACAGTTAAAATTTAAGTTCAATTGGATATACCAATAAAAATATAAAATTCAATTACCACACTTCTATCTTAATTTGAAAATATGATCGGTCGAGTTTGAAACTCGACCGATAAACATGTCAGAACATTCTTCAAAAATTTGGATATTTTTCAATATTGTTCAAATTATATATCCAAATCATATCCAAATTTAATATAAATCAGAGTTACAAATAAAATACTAAAAATCATTTAGTGAGACACTATATTTATCAAATTATGTATTCATGTCATCAAAACCCTAATTTGGGCCGATTTGGGTTTCTGAAATGTTAACCCTAATTAGGTGGATCAAAGTATGATTAAAACTTCTCATTATATTTAAAACATGAAAATTTAACTACCATCACTAATCAAGCTTTAAACAATGATCAACTTAATTAAGCATACAATTATCCAAGTAAACCCTAATCACATGACTACTTTGAAAACGGGTCATTACAATAGATATCCACCCTATGGAGGAAAAACCTACATATATATTAACACACTTGTACGAGATAGGGCGCACCACACAAAGGTGTAACCTACACTTGGTCGATCAAGATATTCATGTGGATTGTTTTTTGAAAGCATCTAAGACTTAAATAATTTCTATTTGAGGGATATTGTATTTATAAATACATATACTTTATCCAACCACCACATATATAGTATGTATCATATACATGTTATATCCCACAACAAAAACATGAGATAAACAAAAGTGATGTCTATGGCCAGTCTAATGCAATTCCTTAGAGCCACAAGGAATTACCACATCTAGGTCTATATCACATGCAAAAATCTATTGTTGATGAAGATCTGTGCTTGCCAATCTGAGTTGATCTGTTCAACCCTTGGGGCTCGCCTCTTGGCCAGTTGTTAGATCATCTCATCGGACGTCTGGTTCTACTATCCACCATCTGTTGGCTCCTTCAGCTGATCAGTCGGGTCTACTAGGCGGTTGATTCAGCTTGTCCTTCTGGTCCTCCAGCCAATTGGCTCGCCATTATCAGATTGTCCATCTTTTTGACATAAAAAGAAAGTAACTATCCTAATTTTACATAATTATTGACAAACCTTGAGTTACATTTGAGGGGATCAGGGGGGGGGGGAGAATAATACCTTTACATGGAGAAGTTAAGGTAGAGGCTTAGTAAACAAACCAAGATAAAAGGATCAACCAACCACACAACCATGCACAGATAATATGGGTTATTGGCCATCACCATGCTACACATCCACCATAAAACTCTTATAGGGGGATGTGTGTAAATTGCATATATATATATATACTTATATATATATATATACTTATATATATATATATTAGTTTGGGATTATCATGGTATTTGATTGGACATATATTATTCACATCACATGCAATAATAGATCTACAAAACCAAAATATGATGATATCGATTATCCCATAATATACTAAATTGATGTTATCTCTGATACCATTGTAGGAAAACATGGCTACAAAATAGGAAACGGAAATAAAAAAATTTATCTACCACATTCCCCATAAATCAACAGATCACGTCAATAACTATAATATGGGAAGTATGGTTTCAAGGATATATCTGGTCCTGGAGTAAGTCCAACAACATAATCCTCATCATCGTTGATGTGCAACTGTTGACTAGTTTCTCTTGGATGATGTCTGTGTAGCTCTTGGTCTTCACCACAGACAACCGAATGGAACAATGTCTGCAACGGCTCCTACGGTCTCACCACGGACTATAGGTTGACGTTGTCCTCCTAGCAGCATCCAAATGACTCCTGCCTCTAGAGAAGTCCACACGAACTGCCTGGAACTCATGTTGACCTGTTAGAATATACAGGAAGAAGTAGTCCCTCCCATTGGCGTACTAGTCACCAACTTGCTCTCCCACAACAATGATCCTCAGTTGTTCTCTCTCGTAGCTATCCCTCCCTAGTTGGGTAGGACTTGCTTGGGCTCTCTTGGTTACCACAACTAGACAGGGCAATAATTGTTAGAGCAACTGATTCTCAATTGTCTGTGTTGTGCTCAGGGAAGCCCCCAATACCTCTTTATTTATAGGTGGTGTTTGGACCAAGGTTCTTAGTCAATGCGGGAGTGGAAGGAACCGGATCTCAAATTTTCACAACCTACAACCACCCAAATGGGTGTCTGGAGACCCATATGGTCGTATGGCATGCGAGATGGTCGTATTACACTACGAGATGACCATTTCACAATTTCACAATTACATATGAAATTGACAATTTATTTCCCATTAATGCTAAATATTAATTCCTTGTACTCCAAGTAATGTATAATTAAAATCATCAAATTTGGGAAAGTATCTAGAACCTTCCCGGTCAAACTGATCAGTCTCACCCATGCAAGACAGACATATCCCTCACCCAAAAAGTCATCTGGTGAGCCAAGCCAAGCCAGCCGGTTCAACCCATAACCAATTTCAACTCGAATCAGCCCAACACACCAAATGCCCATCTCAACCCTTGAAACATTTATCTGACACTCTAGACAGTCGTGCCATAGGGTGAGATGATCGTTTGGAAATGTAGCCATATGATCTATTGTGTGAATTGAATACCTAAATAATTTAGTAATTAATTCAATCATTATTTAAGATTAAACTCCTCTTCTAGTTTTAGACCTATGTGTGTGAGACCCTATAGGTCCCATATCATGTTGGCAGTGAATGTCCATAAATGAATTATGACATCACAAGAAAAGAGTGGTGCCTAGTCACACATCAATACTACCCAAGTGAATGGAAAGTTAGGAAATAACTTCAACCTACAATCTCTACTTGGTCTTATAGTGTTTGTATAATTCCTTTGTCAGTGATATCTAGATTGAACTTGAGGCATGGAGTAGTCACCCTCTTCAACATTAAATCTATTTCTTGAACCAGAGAAGACAGTCTGAGATATATGTGAGCTCAATATAATATATTGACTCACATGTGCATGGCTATGCATTTCTCAATCTAGCTAATCAAGAGGCCTTGGATATCATACTCCTTTAGGAGGGACAAATCCCATTTCTATCACTCACAATCTATCCCCACGTGTCAAAGTCACCCAATCATTACCGTCATAACAACCCATGTTTTAGGACTGTGTTTGATGATGTCAAATGTACCCAACGACATGTGATGAACGTCTTGATTTTAGGTCTAAGAACCATAAACACCACCATCACTGTGAGAGCCAAATATGACCTACCGTAGTAATGGTTTCCATGTGTCACTCTCATGGTGGGTCTGTCTGATACACTATTCTCAAACATGTATATGTGTGATTGGTTTGATATGGCCATATCATGACTAATCAGACTCTGTCATCAATCAACTCACATTGTGATCTTATATGTCATTGTTGTCTATCAACGTTTCACAATAGCAATCAATCAGGGACATAATGAGAACATATATGTACTCTTAACATCTGTATGATCTCATTTCCCCAAGTCACATACTTGAAGACATACATCATTGAGTAATATAATTCTATAGACATGTATAATGTTATACCATTATCTTATAACTGAATTAAACAAAATAAATTGGAAACTTGCCTTTATTTATTATTCCAATAAATTACAATTCATGCCATTACAATCATCACATGATTGGCTCTCTGGGCATGCATACCAACACTCATTCCTTAAGCATTGCAACTTTCTAACCAGGATGTTGAAGGGCCTCACAATAGTTTTTAGGAATTTGGATAGAGTCAACATAAGATCCTTAAATTTTGCAAATTTATCAAGAATATTGTATTCAATTTTTTATTAAGCCAATAAAATAATAATGAGCTCAAACTATGACATTGGGATGATCAATCTAAGCCCTAGACTTAGATTGAGTCTTCAAATCATGTGATTAATGTAATGTTAAGCATATGTGTTAATATGATGCTTAATTGAGATACTATGATAATCAAAGCCTTAATTTAGCAATTAATAGAATAATAGAGTAGTTGAATCAATTGGAAGGCCTAGGGACTTAGAATCCAATAGAATCCCAAATGGGCTATTGTATACCAAATAGACCCATTGGAATATAGGATCATGCAAAGGAATTTGATTTTGTGCATAACAGGATGTAATCAATCTTGAGGAATGGTTAATAAACTCATTTTGAGATAATTGGTAGGATTCTAGAATATTCTAAGAGGATAATGACCTAGCTAATTAAAGGAGTGATTATCTAGAATTTACCTAGATTCCAAGTATTCAAATCTCAAGTAATCATATTATGACCTAATACTTGGCATCACACGAGATAATACTTATTTGAATATTTAGGTGACTAATTTTAGAAAATACTAGAATGGTAAGAAAATGATATTTATCTTCACCATTTTGATTTCAATATTTTCCTAATCCGAAATTAGTCTAGAATGAAGATAATATCCAAATTTTGAGTTGATTGGATTATCCTAGTGACGTACAATTTTTAGATGGTTTGAGATAGTTGTAAAAAAGTTGCTTCATAATATCAAATATTGAATAAACTATTGATGTTATGCTCGAAGCTGGGATTATCTAGGACCTTGGAGACATGACACAGATATGGCTCCTAATTGTAGTTGTGATTTTATGATTGAACAACTCTTAGGCCACCTTCAACCCCGCACCCTAAGGCCAACATGGGTTGGACATAGACCTTGATTTGATCTCTACCCCTATCTCTACCGACCACCATTGGCCTTGAAATCTATCCCATTAGGTTTGGGTGTTTGAGACAAACTCAACAACCACCTGATATCCCAATATTATGGCTATACAAGATAACACCCAGAACATGGACAAGAGAGGTCTCTACAATTCAGAGCAACATGTGTTTCTCACCCACCCATACTTAACTATAAGGATGACCCTAGTTCTACCGCAAATGATAGAGATAGAACTTGAATTTAATTGTACTTCATCACCATTACAAACATACCTTCATCCTCTCTCTCTCCTGTTCCCCCAATCTAGGGTGTGATTAATGCCGCCCCACCCATGACTCTCTATCACAGATGGGTCGAACAACTTCAGGAAGCCTTGGCAAAGGCCCATGCAATGACAATTTCATTGCCACAACTCAAGAGTGAAGAGTCAACTTTGGAGTTGACTGCTTCCATGGCACATTAGAGGCTGGGTTGCGTGAATGGAGGTCAAAGAAGGAAACCTGCAAAATTACTATGTTGCCTCGTGTATAACACCATAAGGTGAGGGTTATTTATGTAATTTGATTCTTTCATTCACCTTAGACACACGGGTGCATGAACCCAACATAGTGTCAGCATATAGGCTTAGACCGGACCCCAACAGAGTTGGATAATACATGTAGCTACTGACATGGCGCTCTGCCATTGCACTAGGAATGCTAATCTTGCATTAAATGTAACTAATTATTGGTAGCCCAGAAAATAATGATATTATATATGAAATTGATCAAAAAAATGAGATAAATATGAACAAAACACTTTCACAACCTAAATATGCTCCTAGTTCCAAAAGTATTGCTAATACATGTATATAGGATGATTAGTGCATATTAAACCTAGATTCAATGAAAATAATGGTTATAGTAGTAAATGCATTTACTTTGTGATAATACCTGACCTTGTTGAATATAATGAAGTTACATAAGAGTGATGATGATGTATAATTAGGGTCAATAACAATATAAATTTGATAATTAAGGTTTTGAACCTAATATACCATGTCATTATGATATTGAGTTGCATAATTAAATTTAGCTACTATTAATGACATAAAAAATTTAATTGGAAAATTAGGGTTTTGTATGATGTCAAGTTGGGGTCTATAACCCCTATGACACATGATAAGATAATATTAGGATTTTGAGCTTAACCCTAACATACAAGACTAAGATAACCCTAGACCCTGGCTAAGCCACTTTAGGTCTAATTAGAATTAATATGTTTAATTGGTGACACTTAAGGGTTGTATACAGTTACATATCATTTTGATTAGTTGAATGTACCTTTCTTTCTTTGATGATTGGATTGCATAAAGTATTTGAAGATTATACTGCATCGTTCTTCAACCTGGTATATGGTTACAAATATTAATACTCACATGCATCAACATTCAAATATTTTTGAGGGTTCTTGATGTTTGATGTAAATAACATGTTGGGTTTTTATTTATTTTGTGCAAACTATAAAGCCCATATGAGTATGCATAAGGTAATTTGTGATAATCAGAACCCAGGGTTAGACCTACCAAGGGGTAGCTCGCCTAAGTCCAATGATGGATAGAGAAAAATGATTACTCCCAAGGTGGCCTGACAAACATGGGTTACATTATCTTAATGAAAATACTAGTTTACATGTACATCTATTTGATGGTTGAGAATATATGTTATTATCTTATATTCACACTTTTGTATGCACCCCATGTACACAATATAACAATATATTGATCCATTTTGTTTGTCGACGTTTTAGCTTAATCTACATCTATTAGTTGAAGACATGAAGAATCAAGAAATCTTGAATATATTGAAGATAAGTCTGTTGGGTTTTAGGGGAGGCACAGAAGGCAGCGGAAAAAAATTCTCCTCCCCAAACCCAGAACAAGGAAACACGTCAATTTCTATACATTAGGAAAGGGATGGTTTGTGGAATCATACATTGTCCCGAGGCTTGCTCGGTGACAATACCTCGCGGCTTGCGTGGTCTTCACCTCCGGTCTTGGACGGTATCTGTGCAACTCCTGGTCGCACTGGGACTGACGCCTCCTGATCTCATCGGGACTGTAAAGGATTGACAGCTGTCCTCTGAGCGACAGAAATCTCCCGCCTCTAAAGTAGTCCACACGGACCACCTGGAACTCCAATCTCCTTGTCCCACAAGGAATTGGAAGGAGTCGCACCCTCCTGTCGGTGTACTAGTCACCGACACACTCTCCTACCACCAGTCACTTTCTACAGTTGTCTTTCCCTTGTTGTGCCTCCCTTATCGGGTAGCACTTGCTTGGGATCTCTCGGTTACCAAAACCAGAGAGAATGACAACTTTACAGAGGAACTGGTTGCATTGAGTTGCACTTTGAAAAGCTGCCAATACCCCTATATATATGAGGGTCATGGGACAGGGTTCTCTATCCCAGGAAATGTGGGACTAAAGCAGGAGTAGAAGAGTTCGAGATTTTCCACAAAACAACCAACTGCGCAACCTGAACCGATCGTTTCATTTCTGAAACGTTCGGTTGGGGACCTGAGCCGGTCGGTTGACACCTCAACCGATCAGTTGGGACCCATGAAATGGTTGGTTCACTTCTGAACCGGTCGGTTCGTGGTCCTAGTTAGTTCTCGATTGACTTTTCATCTTTTGTTTCTAATTGGTACCAAATACCAATCCTTGTCCCAATCAAATTGGGCAAGTGAAACGAAAAGAAATTTCTCACCAATCCTACTTTCCCAACTTGCTCGGTTGCATCAGTTGAACTGATCGTTTCAACACTTGAAGCGATTGTTTCACCCTGTCCATCACCCGATCGACTAACCATCTGAGCTGATCGATTCACCAAGCTCAGCCGATCGGTTCATCACATGTGCCGATTGGTTGGGAGTGCAGATTCTGCATAATCAGTCAATTGTAGTTTCAATCAATCTGATACTCCAATCAATGCATCCAACACCTTGAACATTATGACATTGAGCTATCAATTAATTGAGTGTTTAATTGAACTACTAAACTCCTTTAGTAATCAAGCTAAACATTGTTTGTGGAGAAAACTCCTTTTCCAGGTTAAATCCTATGTGTGTGACCCTGCAGGTCCATTTCACATTGGCAGTGAAAGTCCATAACACTTATAACTTCACAAGAAAAGAGCGGTGCCTAGTCACACATCAGTGCTACCCAAGTGAAATAGAAAGTTGGAGAACAACTTTCAATCCTACAATTCATGAATGGTGTTACAGTGAATGTATAATTCCTTTGTCACTGATATCCTGAATGAACTCGAGGCATGGAACAGTCATCCTGTCAACGTTCATTCACTTTCTTGATCTCAAAGTAGATTGGAAGAGATATGTATGACATCAATATCACATACTGATTCACACATGCGTGCACGCCTTTTTCAATCCTACTCATCAAGTGGCCATGGATATCAAACTCCCTCAGGAGAGACAAATCCCATATCTATCACTCACCCCTCAAAAGCCCCATGTGTCAAAGCCACCCAATCATCACCTTTATAACAACCCATGTTTTAGGACTTCGTTTGATGATGTCAAAGTGTGCCCAACGACATGTGTTGAGTGTAGTGATTTTAGGTCAAAGAATCACACTCACCACCATCACTGTGAGTACTGACGTGACTACCATGTCATGGTTCCATGTGTCAAACTCACGGTGGGTCTGTCCGGTACACTTGTTCTCTAACAAGTACCTATGTGTTTGGTTTGATATCTCTATATCATGACTAATGAGATTATGTCATCAACCAACACCACAATCTAGTCTTGTGTGTCATTACTGTCTATCTACCTTCCACAATGACATCTGACTAGGGACATAATAAGAATGTACAAACTCTTAGCATCCGTATGATCTCATCGTTCAGGTCCTCAACCTAAAAGCATATGTCATTGAGTACTGTCATTTTCTAGACATTCAATCTGTTCTGTCACTATCTCATATGACTGAACCAGAAAGAATTGGAAGCTTGCCTTTAATGTTTATCAAATCAATCTTAATGTATCCCACCAATCATCCCATGATTATCTCTCAGGGAATACATACCAATAGACTCCCACTTGCACTGCGAGCCAATCACCCTTGAATCATATTCATAGTGATCTTCAAACATGTCCCACATGTTACTCTGCTCTAGTGCGATCATAGTGAGTAATGGCAACACCTTGCCAAAGTCAGTATAAATTGCATGTCTCTCATCTCTTCGTTGTACGTCATATGTATGAGATGGAGTTTCCGTAATGTGTGATTTAGTATTCCTTTACTAATATTTAGCCACATTGCATGATCAAGGATTCTATACTTGTCATCAATGAGCGGAATATCTATAAGTTCATCTCATGAACTTCCAGATCCATATAGTATCCATTGTTGTTCTCCAACACATAGATACTCGACATTTCCTTTTTAAATGGTTTTATTGGAACACTTCTAATTATCAACAAACTTTCACTTTTATATATCTTATATATAATTTGTGATTACTTTTCTGTCCTTTTAGAAGTTCGCATCAATGTAACTCTTTACATTGAACTCTTCCTTATCTCCATAGAACTAGTACTTATCAAGTACTTATCAAGTTCTCATGGTGTTCCAGTAACCCTTATTGGAAGTAGACAGACATCCATTCGTCATGTCTCACATACGAGTTATCAGGATGAGCACATCATATTGCCATGTCATACATACAAGATGATGAATGCATTTTGTTCTTGCCATGCAAGATAATGGGATGATTACATACATGATAGATCCACATCTATTCTTAGTGTTCCCATTCTTCATAAGAATTGGACACTTGGCCTTGGGATACTAACTCCATGTAACATGGACAAGTTTTCTCCCACTGAATATGTGCATATTGAACCCTTCAGTACAGATTTCCAATGTATGTTTTCTCCTTTCAGATCAAGAGGTTTTTTGAGAACTATCTCTATAGATCTCTATTCCTATCACATAGGAAACATCTCTATCTTCCTTAAAGATAATTTCCACTTTTGGATTTCCATTTTAGAACATTTCCATTTCACATCAACATGTGGAATGTGAACATGCTCCCACTAAATCACATATCCCTTCTTTATCTTTGACATATCAATCAAACCCTTTGACTATATCATAAAAGTAAAGATCCAATTCTGAGTTGCTTGTACTCAATCAATCACATTGATTAGTCCATTGTAACTTATAGACTTCATTTGCATTAGTGGATTCATAAACCTTATAGGTTGTGTCACGTACACATCCTTGTTTTATTCCTTATAGGAATGCGGTTTTAGTATCCATATGCCAAATATCTTAGTCATTAAGTTGCAATCAATAAGCATAATCCTTCTCAAAATGTTATCCATGTATCTTAACACTTAAGATTCATTTGCACTTATGGATTTCATCCAATGGGTGCTACCATAAAGGTCATACCTTATGGTTCACATGGATGTCATTTAGGATGAAATCGTCATAAACCATAACTCAAATTTTGGTTCCTCATATTCATCTAGATAGTTGACTCATCACATGAACAACTCATCCCATAGATAATTGAGGTGTAAGGATATAAGAATTCACAACCCTTGTGATTCTTAATTTTTTTATTAGTGAGGGGTATTCTTTTATTAAGAAGAATTCAGTTATTTGATAATCATTCTCTAACTCCTTTGAGTATGATTCCTTCTTGATTTAGACATCAACATGCCTTAATCATGAGTTCACTATGATACACCATCATAATTACTCATAAGGATCTCAAACATTCGGTCCAAGTATTTCATTCATTGATCTCATCAAGAATTAACACTTTACCAAATTTGCACTTCATCTATGATAATCTTGAACACTTCAAGATATTCATATTGGTATTTCTCTAAACACCATTTGAAGTATTAGCATTTGTTCCAATAGGTGTGTAAATACATCACATATATTATACCTAATAGGACAATCATTCTCCCATTACCATTAGTGAAGATTGATTAATCATGTCCAAGATATTCATGTCTCTTACTGGTTCTCTAACCAAAAGAGTCTAGATTTATCCATCACATGGAAACTAGAAATGAATTTCTCATGATTGATGCTAATTTGATTGTTTGAGTTATCTATAACTTTTAGGTATCATTTTATCTTATGCATATCAAATACCACAAGATAAACAAGGCATTGCCACAAAGATCATATCTTTAGAAATTGAAGCATCTCTTTATTGATTGCCATCATTGTCATACAATTATGCAAAAATAAAGTGTTTCTATCTATTGGCAAATATGAAATAGCAGTTCATAACTGTATTACATGCCTTTTTGGGCTGAAAATAAACTAAAGTACTCCTATCTATGGCGGCAACACTTGCCCCATTTATTGAGTGATTTACACTTTACATCTTGGTATCATATACCTCAAAAGTGTTACAAGTTTACTTTCATGACACCTTTAAGTAGAGAAGGTTGTCGCATCCTTCTTCTTTTGTTCTTCCAGATAGAGAGGACAATTCCTTTTCCAATGTCCTGGATTTTGACAATGGTGGCAATTGCCTTTCTTGGTCACGCCTCCCTTGGCCTTGAGAGATGAAGACAACTTGGGCTCCTAGCTAGCATCAGAACCTTTCTTAGCTTTGCCCTTGCCCTTGTGCTTGGACTTTCCTTTCTTGCTCGTGATCACCACCACAAACTTACACTTGTCCTTCTTCATCTGTGTCTCGGCTGTCCTCAACATGCCCAACAACTCTGATAGTGGCCTATCAAAGTTATTCATGTTGTAGTTCATCACAAACTGACTGTAGGATTCTGGAAACGATTGCAGTATCATGTCAGTAGACAACTCTTGGCTCAGTGGAAATCCCAGTCTTTTCAGGTTCTCCACATACCCAATCATCTTGAGTGTGTGAGGACCAACTAGATCTCCTTCTGTCATGACGCACTTGAACAATGCCCTTGAGACATCGTATCTCTCTTGCCGTGCTTGATCTTCATACATGTTCTTGAGATGCTGAATCATCTCAATGACACCCATGTTCTCATGTTGTCTCTGCAACTCGTGGTTCATAGAGCACAACATCAAGCACTTTGCATCAATGGCATCATCAGAATGCTTCTTATAAGCATCCCTTTCTACCTTTGGTGCATTAGGAGCAGGTTCCTCTAGAATTGGAGTATCCAGGACATAGAGCTTTCGCTCTTGAGTGAGAACAATTCTCAATGTCCTATACCAGTCGTGGAAGTTTGTCCCATTTAGCATGTCCTTTTCAAGGACCGATCGCAAAGAAAAGTGATTGTTGTTTGTTGTCATTTGTACTACAAAAGGAAATATGCAATTTAGTCCAAAAACTCATTTTTGACTTATTTGATTGATTTGAAAAGTTGACAATATAATTAGGCCTTTAATTAATTATCACTCCCACTATTTTAGTTCAAATTGATAGCCCTCACCATCAATTCAGAAGATTGTAGCGTACAACCTTCTAGTGGGAAAGATCCTGAAATCCTCTAAGTCATGAACCAGCTAGGGATGTCACCCACAACTTAGATCTCTCAGGTCGGCAACTCTTGCCAATTGCATCATATGCAACTCTTGATAAGATGTCATATGAAACTCCTTTCCATGATCACCTCCATGCCTCAAGGTACTAGATCCCATC
This sequence comes from Alisma plantago-aquatica, assembly GCA_963693085.1. Lineage (NCBI taxonomy): Eukaryota > Viridiplantae > Streptophyta > Magnoliopsida > Alismatales > Alismataceae > Alisma > Alisma plantago-aquatica. The sequence continues at coordinate 295,756,872 of OY856413.1, read as the reverse complement.
TAGATCACCTTGTTAAGTCCGACCCAAAGCAAACACGATGAATATGCACCCTGCTAGGGCAGACCCACATATCCATCCTTCACGCTTCCACAGGATAGACGGTGCACCACTCTAGGGCGTGCCCACACTTGGTCGATCAAGATTTTCATGTGTGTCACATTTGGAAGGCATCTAAAACTTAATATTTAACGAGGGATTTGGTTTTATATACATATACATATCCAATCACCACAATATATAGTACGTATCATATACATGATATATCCCACAGAAAACATGTGAAATGATAAAAGTGATGATTATGGCCATCCTAATGTGATTCCTCGAGCCAAGAGGAATCACAGTCATCTAGGTCAACCGATCGGTTCGCCTGGTCGTCGTGCATCTCATCATGGCCGCCACCCACTCATCTCACTCCTTGAACCGGTCATCAACCGATCAGCTCACTCCTTGAACCGATCATCTGGAACGTCAACCGATCGGTTCACTCCTTGAACCGATCGTCTCAGCTGTCGTCAGGATGTCCTCTGCTCTTTGACATAATAGGAAATAAAATTCTATCCTATTTTACATTGTAAAAGAGAAACCTCGAGTTACATTCGAGGGGAGCAAAGGTAGGAAAGAAATCTCGAATTATTTCGAGTTACATCAGGAATAGGAGAAAGGGAATTGGTGCGCAGACCGAGCTGCGAGCAACCACATACAACCATACACAGGTAGGGTTTATTGGCCATAACCATGCTATACATCCACCATAAAACTCATTTAAGGGCGACGCGTATCGAGTGCATTCATAATATATATAATATATGTAAATTGGGATTTGTGGATTTAGGATTGGACATGCATAAAGCCAATTTTATTCGCATCGTATGCAATAAATAAAGGCGACAAACTAAAATTGATCATATTGATAATCCTAAAGTATAGAGCAGTTGACGTGGCTCTGATACCACTATTGGGTTTTAGGGGAGGCACAGAAGGCAGCGGAAACAAAAACATTCTCCTCCCCAAACCCAGAACAAGGAAACGCGTCAACGTCTATACATTAGGAAAGGGATGGTTTGTGGAATCATACCTTATCCCGAGGCTTGCTCGGCGATAATACCTCACAGCTTGTGCGGTCTTCACCTCCGGTCTTGGACGGTGTTTGTGCAGCTCCTGATCGTACCGGGATTGACGACTCCTGGTCTCACCGGGACTGTCGGGATTGATAGCTATCCTCCGAGTAGTAGAAATCTCCCGCCTCTGAAGTAGTCCACACAGACCACCTAGAAATCCAATCTCCTTGTCCCACAAGGAATTGGAAGGAGTCACACCCTTCTGTCGGCGTACTAGTCACTGACACACTCTCCTGCCACCAGTCTCTTTCTACAGTTGTCTTTCCCTTGCTCTGCCTCCCTTATTGGGTAGCACTTGCTCGGGCTCTCTCGGTTACCAAAACCAGAGAGAACGACAAGTTTACAGAGCAACTGGTTGCACTGGGTTGTACTTTGAGAAGCCCCCAATACCCCTATATATAGGAGGGTCATGGGACAGGGTTCTCTATCTCGGGCAATGCGGGACTAAAGCAGGAGTAGAAGGGTTCGAGATTTTCCACAAAAACAACCAATTGCGCAACCTGAACCGATCATTTCATTTTTGAAACGGTCGGTTGGGGACCTGAGCCGGTCATTTGACACCTCAACCGATTGGTTGGGACCCATGAAACGGTCAGTTCACTTCTGAACCAGTCGGTTCGTGGTCCTGGTCAGTTCCAGATTGACTTTTCATCTTTTGTTTCTAATTGGTACCAAATACCAATCCTTGTCCCAATCAAATTGGGCAAGTGAAACGAAAAGAAATTTCTCACCAATCCTACTTTCCCAACTTGCTCAGTTGCATCAGTTGAACTGATCGTTTCAACACTTGAAGCAATTGTTTCACCCTGTCCATCAGCCGATTGACTCACCATCTGAGCCGATCGGTTCACCAAGCTCAGCCGATCGGTTCATCACATGAGCCGATCGGTTGGGAGTGCAGATTGTGCAGAATAAGTTAATTGTAGTTTCAATCAATCCGATACTCCAATCAATGTGTCCAACACCTTGAACATTATGACATTGAGCTATCAATTAATTGAGTGTTTAATTGAACTACTAAACTCCTTTAGTAATCAATCTAAACATTGTTTGTGGACAAAACTCCTTTTCCAGGTTAAATCCTATGTGTGTGACCCTGTAGGTCCATTTCACATTGGCAGTGAAAGTCCATAACACTTATGACTTCACAAGAAAAGAGAGGTGCCTAGTCACACGTCAGTGCTACCCAAGTGAAATAGAAAGTTGGAGAACAACTTTCAATCCTACAATCTGTGAATGGTGTTACAATGAATGTATAATTCCTTTGTAACTGATTTCCTGAATGAACTCGAGGCATGGAACAGTCATCCTATCAACGTTCATTCACTTTCTTGATCTCAGAGTAGATTGGAAGAAATATGTATGACATCAATATCACATATTGATTCACACATGCGTGCACGCCTTTCTCAATCCTACTCATCAAGTATCCATGGATATCAAACTCCCTCAGGAGAGACAAATCCCATATCTATCACTCACCCCTCAAAAGCCCCATTTGTCAAAGCCACCCAATCATCACCTTTATAACAACCCATGTTTCAGGACTGCGTTTGATGATGTCAAAGTGTGCCCAACGACATGTGTTGAGTGTAGTGATTTTAGGTCAAAGAATCACACTCACCACCATCACTGTGAGTACTGACTGTGACTACCATGTCATGGTTCCATGTGTCAAACTCACAGTGGGTCTGTCCGGTACACTTGTTCTCTAACAAGTACCTATGTGTTTGGTTTGATATCTCTATATCATGACTAATGAGATTCTGTCATCAACCAACACCACAATCTAGTCTTGTGTGTCATTGTTGTCTATCTACCTTCCACAATGACATCTGACTAGGGACATAATAAGAATGTACAAACTCTTAGCATTCGTATGATCTCATCGTTTAGGTCCTCAACCTGAAAGCATACGTCATTCAGTATTGTCATTCTCTAGACATTCAATATGTTTTATCACTATCTCATATGACTAAACCAGAAAGAATTGGAAGCTTGCCTTTGATGTTTATCAAATCAATCTTAATGTATCCCACCAATCATCCCATGATTAGCTCTCAGGGCATACATACCAACAAAGTCAAGGAATATTAGCTACACAATATTTTTTCTCATTTTATATGTTAGTTCTTGAAATACTCATGTAACACCTTTGAGGTGTATATTTCAAATGTATGTATTCATTCAAGTTCAACTGAAAGGGAATTATTCACTATTATTATTATTTGTTAAATCTAATCCTCAAAATTTAGGTAATGATCCTTGACTTTAATGCCTTCTCTTAACAAAGGGACACTTAAAAGTGGGGGTCATTACATTTGGTAACAGAGCCCAGATTTTGCAAATAGCATTTAATAGTTAATAATTTTAAATAATCTTTAGAAATATAAGGGAACTTATCAGGTATAACCTAAAGGTAATGGTGTCTAGAAAGGGTCACGACTTTGAGGGCTGGAAATATTTTCCTCTGCGCCCCTAAGTTGGTATACGGGGACTCCCTTAGCCGATGTGATACTTGCCTAGCCAATACCTAGGGTTTCCTAAAATAATATTTCCTATTGGTTAGTCATCTCTAAATTTTCTAAATTTCGTCAACTTCTAACCTCTTTTCTTAATAAACCCTAAAATATACTTCCCTCATCATCTCATGTTAGGGTTTTGAGAAGAAGTAGGATTAAGGCATCCTATGCCAATTAATTCACACATAATGTGAAAATAGTGACATGATTTTGAAAAATGGTTATGTGTTATTTGGGTTTTCTCTGGTGAGGGTAAACCCTAGAGATACCCAAGTATGGGTAGGTAAACTCAGTTATCCATAAAGGACTTGAGTAGGGCATTCCAATAGGGTAAAAACCTAATAGATCAAGAGAATCATAAAACCCCAAGAGACAAGGTGTAGTCCCTAACCCTAACCCTAACCCTAACCCTAAACCCTAATCCTTGGTAATGAGAGTCATTTAGGTGAAATTATAACCCTACCCAACCAAACCCTAAGTAGGGGTGAAGGAAAGAGGAAAGTCCCAAAATGAACTTAGTTTTGATGCCCACAGTTCCCTATGCATGCATGTATGTAGAGTACAAGCAGTATGTATGCATGGTACACATGATAGGTTTAGTATATGCAAATGAAATGTGTGAAATTAGTAATTACAATAGGGAAATACTATACCCTCAAGTCACCTTTAGGTATGGTGTCCCAACCTAGGGTGGGTCAATTGAAGAATAGCCAAAAAACCTATGGAGGAGGCATAACTCTAAACTTGTGGGGTCAGGTTGTGTCTAGAAAGACTAACCTCCCTCTAGAGGTCAAGAGAACACCCTAGGTTATGATCTTCCCTAGGAGGTGAGTTGATCAATCTCAAGTTAAGAATTAAGGAAATTTTGGACATCCTCTAAGGACCTAACACTAAAGGGATGGTATGTGATGGGATGGTATGGGCATAAGGCAACATCAGGAACATAATTAGTACTAAACTATATATATATAATAATTTATACCCAACCATGAAAAGATGAATAATCTTGTTTAAAAGTGAGCTAATCCGTCCAACATGATAAAACATAAAAAGACTGGACATATTAGCACACAAACATGTTGCTAGACTGGAACAAATGACATGTAGGGTGTCATACAAAAATTACCAAATAAACTTAAATTTGATTTTTTAGTAAGGATAATGATTAATACTACACTTATGTATAATAATTTATAAAAACCTACTAACAGAGAATAATACATTTAACAACAAGTTAGCCTAGAAAAAGTCTTCTCTAACTAACATAGACAAACTAGATTCATTAGCACGCACACAGGCTGTTGAAAAACATATACTGTCTGGATCAAAAAACACACAACCAATCTGTTGAACACACGTTATACTAATTACTACAAATATAAACCCAAAACGTGATACATCTATAGCACTTACATCATTCTTCTTAGACGTGACAGCAAAAAAAATAAAGAAGTGAGTATATCTACCTGTTGTGTGGTTTCCACATAAACTTTTCACTTATTTTCACACACAAATTCAGTTCATTTTATTCTCATTTAGCCTCTATTCATATTACTTTTTCCATCTTTTTGTTATTTTGCTTATCCATGATGTGTATTGCAGATTTGCATCAAAGGAATCAAATTGGAGGTTTTCCAACTCAATTCAATCATATTTGGGACTTCTCTAAGCCTTGTAAACATCTAGAATCTTATTTCTACTGAAACAGCAATGCACACGGCGTGTCTCATTTTAGACACGGCATGTGCATTTCCAGAAGACCACTGAAGAAAAGTACATGACGTGTCCACAAAAGACATGTCGTGTACTTAGGGAGTCAGAATTTAGTCAAGCCTTTCTGGAAAAGTACACGACGTGTATTAAATTATACACGGCGTGTACTTGGGCATACAAAACTGAGTTCAACCTTTCTTGAGAAGTACACGATGTGTATTAAATAAGACACGACGTGTACTTAAAATAGAAACAATTTCCCGAGATAAGACACGCCGTGTCTGGAGAAAGACACGGCATGTGCCTGTCAGTTTCAGAAAAATTTCAAATACGATTCCTTTCGATTTAAAAAATGAAACCACTCAAAGTAGAAGTTATCACTGGTCATTATTCAAAATTCTTTCATCCCAGAGCAAGGCTAGAGCAAGCAGGGTGATTTTGAAGGTAGAAGAGGGTGGTTTCTTGCAAAAGAACTCCATTCTTCTTCTTTTCTTCTCTAAGGTGCAACAGATCTTCTTCACTCCACCAAGCTTCTTGGGAGAGAGGTTTGTCCAGTTTGGAGTAGCTGTAGAAGTGGGATTTCATCCTCAAGTTGGAATTCTACCTTTCTTTGGTTACATCTTGGGATTACTTAGCTTTTTCTTCTCTAAATGATGTCAAATTATGAAAATTCTACACATTTTCTACTGTACATTATCATGGACAAGTAGTTTCCTTTTCTTGGACATGGGAGAGTAGCTCCCATGTCATACCATGTATGGAACATGATAATTTCGTACTAAATACTATGTTTCTTGTTTTTCCACCTTATGAGTACCAATTTCTTCTTTTCTACATGTATGGCTGGCCACCTTATGTGTATATTTTATGCTCTTTTACTTGATCTTAGAAGATAAGTAGGAGAGTAAGGAGGTACTCTCTTGGAAACTCTTTCTTTACCACGAGAGTGGAAATTATGGAGTTGAGGAGTAGGTTTGTGATACAAAATGAAATTCATACATGGGAATGTTGAATTGAGTTAAGATCGTTGTACTTACACCGATAGGTGAAGTGCAACATACAACTCTCCTTTAAAATAAGTGCTTAATATGTTTACATTTCATGCTCATTTCGTATGCTATGATGTGTGGATGAAATCCTAAGTCTGAGATACTTCAATATCTGAATCTTGACCTCTTTTAGTAATCCATTTCTTACTTTCTTAATTCTAAAATTTTCTAGTTTAATCAACCAAATCACTTTTAAAACGGTCGAGATTGTTGAACCTTAGCACTGCTGCATTTAATTGATTGCTTAAGCTCCTCGTGTTTGATCTCGACTATAAATACTTCTGTATACTTGTGGGATTTGGTTAAGTTGAGTAAAAGATCTTCTATAAGATTGAAACTCATTAGTGTAATAAACCAACAAGTTTTTGGCATCGTTGTTGGGGATCTACGGTCAATCTAATTAGAGTAACAAGTTCTAATTAGTATTCGATAATAGATCGCCATTTCCATTTTTCAAATTTCCACATACCTTTTAGTTGTGTTCTTAATTCCTCTTGTCATTTTTCAGGTTGTATGCATCGCTCGCAAAGGGGTCTTCAAACATCAGCGTTGCTAGACTTGGAGATCGAATGTACCCTTTCAAGCTTAAGAAGAGTAAGGAGAGTAGAACAAACACTTCTAAGAGGTGTTCCACCATTTCTTCACCCTTTGAAGAAGATACACCAAGTGATCCAACCATGGAGGACGACCGTCCTTTAAAGGATTTTACAATGTCGGTCGCCACAAACATTTGTGGGGCCATTGATCTGCCTGCAGTAGAAGTGAATAATTTCTCTATTTCTCCTTCCATGATGTAGATGATACAACAAAACCACTTTAGAGGTACAATTAATGAAGATCCAAATCTTCATGTGGCCGAGTTTTTGGAGTATATGAATACCTTCCAAATCAACGGTGTATCCGCCGAAGGAGTATGACTAATGCTATTTCCTTTCACCCTAAAAGATAGAGATAAGGTGTGGCTTTTGTCTCTTCCAAAGAGGTCAATCAAGAGTTGTGATTAACTTCTAAACACTTTCCTTTCAAAGTATTTCCCGCCAAGAAAGATAGCCCAGCTTAGAAATTAGCTCACCAACTTCTCTCAAAATTATGGAGAAACTGTGTATGATACATGGGAACAATTTAAAGACCTTCAACATCTTTTCCCCCACCATGGGTTGACCAACTGGATGATCTATAATGGTCTGTTTGACAACACTCAGTTGACACTGGATGTTGCAGCTAATGGAGCATTGATGACTAAGTCTTATAGAGAGGCTTATGACATCATCAAAGACATAGCCCTCAACCATTGCCAATGGGGATCAGATAGGAGAGCACAGTCATCCTCTACAGGTAGTTCTTCAACTGGAAGGTAAGGAGGGAAGCATATTGTTGATGATGTTGATCATATTGCTGCTAAACTTGATGTTCTTACACAGAAGTTCGAGAAGATGACTACACTGCAAATCAAATCAGCTGAAGTGATATGTGAAGCTTGTGGTAACTCAGGACATACTTCTTGCTCATGTTTTCCTCATAACATGAATGAAGGGATCCTAGAACAAGCCAATATTGTTGGGATGCAAGGGAACAAGCAGTATAATCCCTATTCTAACACCTACAATACAGGATGGAGAGATCATCCTAATTTCTCCTACTAGAACACAAGCAACACTCAAAATTTCCAACATGGAAAACAACAACCGCAACAACAACAACAACATCAAAGTTCTTCCTTGGAGGCTACGATGGAGAAGTTCATCTCCACACAGATGCAGCAAAATGAAGAGTTAAGGAGTAACGACAAGCTCTTGAAGGACGCAATTGCTCAACTCTCTCAAAAAGTGGAAGGCATTTCCACTCACACAAGGATGTTGGAAAATCAAATTGCCCAACAAGCTTTGACACAACAAAAGAGCACCCAATATGATTCTCTTCCAAGCCAACCGGAGGTGAATCCAAGGCACCAAAGTAATGCCATCACCTTGAGAAGTGGAGCTAAAATCCACAGATCTTCCTCACCCAAGGAGAAGAATGTAGAAATCGTCAATGATGAAAAGCTTGACACTCTTACAGAAGATAAAGGTAAAGGTATAGCTGAGGTACCACCTTCTTTTAAGGAAAATGCACCATTCCCGTAAAGGCTTGCAAACACGAAGGAGAACTTAAAGTTTAGGAAGTTTATGGACATTTTAAATAAACTTCATGTCAACCTTCCATTAGCTAAAGTTATTGCAGATATGCCTTCATATGTCAAGTTCCTAAAGGACATTCTTACAAAAATGAGCAAGATAGACCAAGTAGAGACCATGATGCTTTATGAAAGAATCAGTTCTATCATTCATAATCGACTTCCTGAGAAGCTAGATGACTTGGGAACCTTCACTCTACCATACAAGATCGGTGAGACCACTTTTGACAAAGGTCTTGTAGACATTGGTGCTAGTATCAGTCACATCCCGTCTACTATGTGGTAAGAGCTAGATCTTGGAGATCTAAAGCCTACAAAGATGGCCATTGAGCTAGCCAATCATTCCATCAAATACCCAAAAGGTATCGTGGAGGATGTGCTAGTGCAGATTGGTAAACTCTATATCCCTTGTGATTTTGTAGTGCTAGATATAATAGAAGTTCCTTCAAACCCCATTCTTTTTGGGAGGCCTTTCCTTAGAACTGTTGGATGCCTAGTTGACATTCGCAAAGGCAAACTCACAATCTGAGTTGATGAGGAAGCTATGGAGTTTTCTGTACATGATGCTATGAAAGCACCCTCTTGTATAGAAGAAATCTGTTTTATGGATTCCATTGATTTTGTTGTACAAGAAGATCGTGATGTTACCAACTTGATTCTAAACTACTGTGATGATGATGAAGGTATGAATAAAGGATCTGAAAATTCTGGGGTATTTTATATAGCTAAAATAGATGCTACTAAAGAAGACACTCTAATTATTGATGACAAAGTCAAAGACAATGCAGCCGGAAGAAAGGTAGAACTTAAAACCCTTCCACCGGTGCTAAGGTATACATTTCTTGATTTCAACTCTACTTTTCCTATGATAATTAATAATGAGTTAACCAATGAATAAGAAAGTAAATTTCTTGCCGAATTGCATTTGTATAAAGACGTTATTGGTTACTCAATCGATGATTTGAAAGGCATTCATCCATCTATTTGTATGCATCGAATAAATATGGAAGATGGTACTAAACCCACCATTGAACCGCCTAGATGCTTAAATCAAAATATGCTTGTGGTGGTTAAAAAGGAAATTTTTAAGTTGGTTGATTCCAGTATCATCTACCCTATAAGTGACAGTCCTTGGGTTAGTGCCATCCACGTGGTACCTAAGAAAGGGGGTGCAACTGTCATCAAAGGGGACAATGATGAGTTGATTCAAACACGTATTGTCACAGGATGATGTATGTGTATTGACTATCGACGCTTGAACAAAGTAACCTAAAAAGATCATTTTCCGTTGCCGTTTATCAATTTGATGCTTGAACGCCTTGCTACACACTCCTATTTCTGTTACTTGGATGGATATTTTGGGTTCTTTCAAATTCCTATCTACCCTTCTGACCAAGAGAAAACCACTTTCACATGCACGTATGGAACTTATGCTTATCGTCGCATGCCTTTTGGTCTTTGTAATGCACCGGCGACATTTCAACGATGCATGATGGCTATTTTTTCTGATTTCATTGAAAACATAATGGAAATTTTTATGGATGATTTTAGTGTTTATGGAGATTCTTTTGATCAATGTTTATGCAACCTATCATTAGCCTTAGCCCAATGTAAAGAGGTTAACCTAGTACTAAACTGGGAGAAGTGCCATTTTATGGTACAGTCCAGTATAGTATTAGATCATGTTGTATCTAACAAGGGAATTGAGGTTGACAGGGCCAAGGTGGAAGCTATTGAAAAGATGTCTACTCCTTCTTCAGTCAAGGATATCCGCAGTTTCCTTGGTCATTCAGGTTTCTATAGAAGATTTATTAAAGATTTCTCCAAAATTGCAAAGCCATTATGTTCCTTACTTGCCAAAGACGCTGAATTCTTATTCAATGATGACTGTCATACTGCCTTCACCAAGCTAAAGGACACTCTTATTTCTACACCAATCATTCAACCACCGAACTAGAATGCTCCATTTGAACTGATGTGCGACACAAACGATTATGCAGTGGGGGCAGTCCTAGGACAGCGAAAGGACAAGAAGCTGCATGCCATATACTATGTGAGAAAGACCCTAGATGAAGCACAAATCAATTACACAACCACAGAGAAGGAGATGCTTGCTATAGTGTATGCTTTTGACAAATTTTGACAGTATTTAGTAGGATCTAAGGTGATTGTTTATACATATCACGCTACAATAAAGTATTTTCTCAATAATAAGGATACAAAACCTCATCTCATTCACTGGATACTACTTTTGCAAGAGTTTGATCTTGAGATCCAGGATAAGAAGGGGATAGAGAACAATGTTGCATATCACCTTTCTAGATTGACTACAGATGTTGGAGATTGTTTTCCTATTGAAGATCATTTGCCTATTGAAAAGCTTTATGCATTATCATCCAATGAAGTGTCGTGGTTTGTAGACATTGCAAATTTCCTTGCTACAGGTTAGCTACCGCCGGGCTTGACATATCAACAAAAGAAGAAGTTCTTCCATGACGTGAAGTTTTACTATTGGGACGACCCCTTGTTGTTCAAACATGGGAGTGACAGACTTATTCACAGGCGTGTCGCTGAAGACAAGATTACTACCATTATTTATGAATGTCATGCCTCTCCTTACGGAGGCCACTTTGGAGGAGAAAAGACTACAACTAAGATCCTACAAGCAAGTTTTTATTGGCCAACGTTGTTTAAAGATGTCAATCTATTTGTAAAATCTTGTGATAAATGCCAAAGAACCAGAGGAATTTCTAGGCGTGATGGCATGCCTCTTAACTCTATCTTAGAGATTGAGGTATTCGACGTATGGGGAGTTAATTATGTGGTACCATTCCCATCTTCATGTGGTTACGAATATATTCTCGTCATTGTTGAATACGTCTCTAAATGGGTTGAGGTCATCCCAACCCAAGCACCAGATGCAAAGTCTGTGGTAAAGATTTTTCAGAAAATCATTTTCCCTCATTTTAGAGTTCCAAGAGTTGTAATCTCAAATGGTGGTACGCATTTTATTGAGAAACAATTCAATAATCTTCTTTCTAAATATAAAGTCACGCATAAGGTCTCTACGCCTTATCTTCCTCAAACTTCTGGGCAAGTAGAGGTCTCAAACTGACAACTTAAAGGCATTCTAGAGAAGACAGTGTCTAGCTCAAGGAAAGATTGGGCATTGAAGATAGATGACACATTGTGGGCATATCAGACAGCTTACAAGACCATAATTGGCACAACCCCATTCAAGCTTATATATGGTAAATCTTGCCATCTTCCACTGGAACTAGAGCATCGTGCATTATGGGCTATAAAGTTCTTAAACTTTGACATGAAGAAAGTGGGTGAGAAGTGTATTTTGCAGCTGCAAGAACTGGAAGAGCTACGACTTGATGTATATGAAAATGCAAATCTCTACAAAGAAAGAACCAAGATGTGGCATGATAAGAGAATCCGGAGGAAGAATTTCAAAGAGGGAGACAAAGTATTGTTGTTCAACTCAAGACTTAAGCTATTCCCTGGAAAACTAAAGTCAAAGTAGTCCAACCCTTTTCTCGTGTTGAAGATTTATCCTTATGGAACTGTTGAATTGCAACGTAAGGATGGAACATTCACAGTAAATGGGCAACATTGTAAGTTGTACACTTTGGGAGATGAAGTTCACAAGGGAGTTTCTTGCTCCCTTCAAGATGCATGAATGACAATGAAGAGTCTCACTCTGGACTCTAAATGGAGGACCTCGTGGAGGTTTAACCCACATTAGGATAGATTTCTTTTCAAGTATTTTGAGTCAAAAACACTCTTTAGTTTTATAAATAAGTTTTTCATAGATGAATGTAATAATCTAGATGATTATATTGCATATTTGGTATAAATTTTGTGCTGAAAAAGGCTATTTTCTATAGAAACTACAGAAAACACAATGTGTCTTTATTTGCACATGTCATGTCCCCAATCTCAGAACTCAGTAGAATGAGTACTATATCCAGGAACACGACGTGTCTATACGTAGACACACCGTGTCATAATCCAGCGGCTACAAATGTTCTCAACTAGAATAAAGAACACAGTGTGTCCTATTTTACACATGCCGTGTACTCAAGCAGAGGATGAAGGATGCAAGAAATATGGAAATCAAACAGGCCGCGTCTTTATTTGAACATGATGTGCTCCTCGTCAGAGAAGGAAACGTCAATTACTCTAAGGATATACACACCATGTCGAATATTATACATGACGTGATACCTAATAGAAGGATAAAGAAACAAATTTCTGGAAAAAGTACGCGGTGTGTCTTTATTTGCACATGTCGTGTATCTTATCAGTGCTTTTGGTCGTTTGAAATTTTGGAATATCACACACCGTGTACAAAATGGAACATGTTGTGTGCTTTATTACAGAAAACGAGTTCTGATATGACACACGTCGTGTCTTTATTTGCACACGCCGTGTCTTTTGTCAAATAAGTAGTTTTAAAACCTAGCACACGACCGTCATTTTCACTCAAACTATCATTTGAGTCGTGTGAGATCCAGAACCCTAACACCTTCTCAACAGCCGCCGTGTGCACTAGCAATAGCAAGCCACCGCCGTGCCATGTTTACGGTCATATCCATCTCGACCTCGAAGCAAGACGCCACCGTCGTGTGTCTAACCTGCTCACGATGTGTTTCCCACAAGCAGATCCACCGCCACCATCTCTTTCTCCCACATCCGCATGCCCTAGCTAAGTGGTTCTAGTCCCACCATCAAGAACGAGCCACCAATGTCCTTTTCTTCTTCAAGCAAGCCGCTGTCATCTTCAACCTCAATCCACCGCATACTTCTTAAGCAAAGTCATGAGAAAGGATCCATCATCCTTCCCTCCTGATGCCTCCACGACACCAAGGAGATCACCATCCACGCCGTTGTTGTCCCCGCGACCACGTCATGAAGCTAGCCTCAAGCAGACGCTGCCCCCTCCTCCTTCTTTCCCAAAAAATTCGATGATCTGCAACCTACATATTTTTCACAGTGCCCAGGCACACGACGTGTACCATTTTGCACACAACGTGTGCACTATAGTCAGAGCCGATTTCTATTTCAGACACACAACGTGTCTATTTTAGCACACAGTGTGTGCTTTCCTGTCAGTGGCAGATATGACCCCGGTCAAGCAAACAAGCAACCGTAAGTACGACACCAGCTCCTCCCAAGCATCAAGATACGTGTCTAGCACACAGTTTTGGGTCACCCCAGAAGAGGACCCAACTTACCAGTTCTTGATTGCACAGAGAGTTCTACCTACTCAGTTTTCTTACCAGCAAACCATGACGACTCTAGGCTTCAAGGATGAGGTCCTCATGCGCCTATAGGACTTGGGGTTGAGCTACGTCTGCTTGATGGTATCAAAAACTTACCCATGTCTTGTTTATGAGTTTTTTATGACACTCATCACCAAGCAGGACCCACAGAAGAAGCTCAAGCTATTTGGTATTGTACATTTTAGTCTTCTGGGTCGTCCTTTCAGGCTCACTTTTTGCCATTTTTGTGAGTTACTGGAGTGTCACTATGAAGGCACCATCAATTACCCGAACACTTTTCATACCACTGAGTTTTGATTCGATATTTCTAATGAGGAACAGTATGAAGCAAAATCAGCCAGGGCATTCAAGGTCCACAACCCTATCTTTCGGCATATTCATCGCCTTCTTAGTATCGGAGTTTTTGCCAGGAAAGAAACACAAGGAGTTGTTGGGAAGAAAGATCCCTTTTTTTCTATGGGGCATGATGTATGAGCATGAGATTAATGCTTCTTTCTACATTCTTCAACATTTCTTTGACATCAAGAAGGTGACGAAGAGGGATGTCGGCGACATCATGTGTGGCGGTTTGATTACCTTGATTGCAAAAAAGCTTGACATTGATATGATAGGTCTTGAGGCTGCACCAGACATGAACTTGGTAGATATTCAATATCTTCTCTCTACAGGCTTGATCACAAAGATTCTAGGTTGCGACAAAAAATTCCGTCAGTTCTTTGATGAGGATCAGTATATTGATCTTCCAGATCCAGAGCATGCCACCTTGGAGAACAAGGACAACTGGAAGGTCATGTTTTCCACTGATGAGGAGATAGCAGCAGCCCAAGATGCTGATGATACCGGGGAAGGTCCTTCAGCCCCTCCTACTTCTTCTGCTCCACCACCTCCCTCCACTAGCACCCAGTTAGAGTATTCATGGGTGATGCCTGATGTCAGGCATCTGTATGGCTATGTGCAGCAACAATTCGATCACATCGACGGCCGCCTGGACCAGATGGGCATGCAGTATACTACAATGCATGACATGGTCCACCGCATGGACTTGTGGCACATCTCTCAGGGCCACTACTCCTACCTGTAGCCGTATCAGCCATCACCGCAACAGTCAGAGTCTGCTCCACAACCCACTCCAATGGATGTCCTGGAGGACGATCTTGTTAGCCAGTACTTTTAGACAGACCACGGGGGTGTTGGCCCCTCGTATTGATTTTTCATCCATGACAGGTATCTGGTTGATACCTCCATGAGTTCAATTGATGCAGTCAGGACACTGCATATTTCAAGCTTAGGGAGGGGGCACAACCAGCCAGTAATGTAGTCTCTTTTTCATTTGCTTTTACTTTTGTCATTTGTTTTCATCATTTGCTTTTGTTGGTCATGTCAGTTTTCTATTTTGGTCTTTTATTTCATCATGTTTCATGTTCTGTATTTTTCCTTTATGGAAAACTTGATATGAAATGAGGCTTTTGATATGGAATGAACTCTTGTATGCTTGAATCATCTTGTACCTTGTACTTTTTTATGTCATATGAAAGAATTAGTAAAGGACATGCGTGAATCAAATGGAAAATGAAATCCCCCATGTACATGATCTTGGTTTGTAATTGTAGCCTAAACTCTCAATTTTCACATTTTTTATTTCTAAATACATGTAATGGTAAAAAATAGCGAATTAATCAACTCTACAACACTATTTAGAATACGAGATACTCTTGCCAAACAATTCGTGCATATATAATTGATCTTTCAGTGAAAAATTTGTAAATTAATGAATGAAATCTTATTAACTTAACCTTCTAGTTGACTCTCTTGTGTTGTACAAAATCTCTTTTATCATCTTCTCACTTTACCCAATAAAAGATGGCAAACAATCCACATATCATGCTAGCCTAGTGTGAGTCCAATCTGGCAATGATGGTTAGGTGGTATGAAAATCAAAAGAGGGTAAATATGACACCCCAACCGGCACTCCATGTGTGTGTAAGCCTACATTAACAATCGAGTGCCAAAATCCCAAAAATCAATCATCATATCTTTTCGATAAAAGAGATCAACTGAGATTGTTAAAGTTAACTAAGGTTTCATCATTTACATCAATAATAGCTGAAAATTTTGTGTTGTACATACACTAGTTGTTTGGCTTGACTATCCAAATCCTATTTAGTGTTGTTTAGTTGATTATTTTGTTTAATTTGTGACCGCCTTTGCTGAACTAAAACTTCTCTATCTTTGATGTTTGAATTGAGACGATGGCTATAAAAATAAACTTTTTGTACATGGTTAGCTGAGCTTATTGCATATCTTCATTTCGTTCAATCCACGCATGAACTTGAACATTCTTTCATTTATGTGGCCATGCTCTTTTTGCTTGAGGACAAGCAATGATTCAAGATTAGGGGGATTTGTTGTGTGGTTTCCACATCAAATTTTCACTTATTTTCACACACAAATTCAGTTCACTTTGTTCTCACTTAGCCTCTATTCATATTACTTTTGCCACCTTTTTGTTATTTTGCTTATCCATGATGTGTATTGCAGATTTGCATCAAAGGAATCAAATTGGATGTTTTCCAACTCAATTCAATCATATTTGGAACTTCTCAAAGCCTTGTAAACATCTAGAATCTTATTTTTGCTGAAACAACAATGCACACGACTTGTCTCATTTTAGACACAACGTGTGCATTTCCAGAAGACCATTGAATAAAAGTACACGACATGTCCATAAAAGATACGGCGTGTACTTGGGGAGTCGGAAATTAGTCAAGCCTTTCTGAAAAAGTACACGACGTGTATTAAATTATACATAGCGTGTACCTGGGCATACAAAACCGAGTTCAGCCTTTCTGGAGAAGTACACGACGTGTATTAAATAAGACATGACATGTACTTAAAACAGAAACAACTGCCCGAGACAGGACACGTCATGTTCGGAGAAAGACACGACGTCTGCCTGTCAGTTTTAAAAAAAAATTCAAATACGATTCCTTTCGATTTAAAAGACGAAACCACTCAAAGGAGCAGTTATCACTGGTCATTATTCAAAATTCTTTCATCCCAGAGCAAGGCTAGAGTAAGGAGGGTGATTTTGGAGGTAGAAGAGGGTGGTTTCTTGTAAAAGAACTCCATTCTTCTTCTTTTCTTCTCCAAGCTTCTTCTCCAAGGTGCAGTAGAGCTTCTTCACTCTATCAAGCTTCTTGGGAGAGAGGTTTGTCTGGTTTGGAGTAGCTGTAGAAGTGGGATTTCATCCTCAAGTCAGAAATTTCTTTGGTTACACCTTGGGATTACTGAGCTTTTCCTTCTCTAAATGATGCCAAATTCTGAAAATTCTGCACAGTTTCTGCTGTACATTATCATGGATGAGTAGTTTCCTTATCTTGGACATGGGAGAGTAGCTCCCATGTCATATCATGTATGGGACATGATAATTTCATACTAAATACTATGTTGCTTGTTTTTCCACCTTATGAGTACCGATTTCTTCTTTTCTACATGTATGGCTGGCCACCTTATGTGTATGTTTTATGCTCTTTTACTTGATATGAGAAGATAAGTACGAGAGTAAGGAGGTACTCTCTTGGCAACTCTTTCTTTACCATGAGAGTGGAAATTATGGAGTTGGGGAGTAGGTTTGTGATCCAAAACGAAATTCATACATGGGAATGTTGAATTGAGTTAAGATCGTTGTACTTACACCGATAGGTGAAGTGCAACATACAACTCTCTTTTAAAATAAGTGCTTAGTATGTTTAAATTTCATGCTCATGTTGTATGCTATGATGTGTGGATGAAATCCTAAGTATGAGATACTTCAATATTTGAATCTTGACCTCTTTTAGTAATCCATTCATTACTTGCTTAATTCTGAAATTTTCTAGTTTAATCAATCAAATCACTTTTAAAACTGTCTGGATTGTTGAACCTTAGCACTGTTGTATTTAATTGATTGCTTAAGATCCTCATGTTTGATCTCGACCACGACTACTTCTGTATACTTGTGGGATTTGGTTAAGTTGAGTAAAAGATCTTCTATAAGATAGAAACTTGTTAGTGTAATAAACCAACACTACCCTATAATAATAATTGAATAAGCACATTGCTGGCTCATTTACTAGAGAATCAGACAAACTGATCGCATGAAAGCAACTAGATTGGCTGCTAGAAAGATGCATCACATTCTACTTTTTCTATTGGATAGTAGAAGTAGATATCACACACCAACGTCTACTGTATCTATATGTATGGTTATACGATTCCCATGAGCTATAAAGTGAAATCTTAATGTAATAAGAGCTCATTGTCCAATGATGTCTGGCGTGGCATACTAATTTTTTCCCTTAAACTTATCTAGATGAAAGCTAAATAACATACATTCCATTAGATGTAGGGTGAAAGCTAATAGATAAGCACCAAAATAATTTTATTGGCTATCCGGTGAAAGAGCTAGCATGTGGCAGTCCCTATTTCTTGAACTTATCCACACTAAAATAGGAACGAAAATATATCTACCCTATACATGAAAGATAGAAGCCACGGTGGAGGGAAAAAACATAGGACACTTGCTCTTTTTATAGGGTAGATAGACCCTAGTATAAAATATACTTAACAATAAATCCATGAGTAATGTCTTGGTTAACCTAACATATAAAACTAAGTTTGAGATCATCATTCAATCTTTCAAAGATGTTATAGAGAAAATTAAATGGGTCCTATAGTTTAGACCTCATTTAATACATTATTTAATTAAAGCAAGGTTAATTAATTCCTCTCTTTTTTAGATTAAATTGAGAGAGAAAATAACTTCTGAATAGAATGAAAATTGATAAGTAGTCTATACAAAGTATGAGGGTTCCAACCTCCTATGAACTTGATTTATACTATCGTGCACCTACCACCAAGGCCGCCATGCACCCAAAAAATGTAACTGAATATTTTGTTAGTACCACTTAATGGTATGGCATAATACTCGAATTAGGATGAATTATTAAGATTAGATACTAAAATCTCAATATTGGTCGAGATTCCACTGTTATTTAAGAAAAACATAGTATCATGAAGTGTTCTTCATAATCATTTCCTAATATGACAAATAAAATATTTGCATGAATATATGAGATAGGATGGAAGTATCTAAAGTAGGGCTAAGACACCACTTGTCATTTGCCAAATATAGGTGGAGAAAGCATACCATGGGTGGAATAGCATGCCCTAATGTATAAATGGGTGGAACAACATGATGACACCACGCTTTACGTATTTTCTATATATATTCAATATCACTTTTAGTATAACTTTAGTCAATTTTGCAAGCATTTTGTCTATCTTCTTAACTAAAACCTGGTTTTGCAATTTCAGGAATCAGCCCAACCACGACCGCGATCTCAAAGGCCACGATCGCAGTTATTCACAAAGAATTGTGACCGCGATCTCAAAGGCCACGATCGCAGTTATTCACAAAGAATCGTGACCGTGATATCAAAGGCCGCGATCGCAGTTATTCACAAAGAATCACGACCGCGATCTCAAAGGCCGCGATCGTAGTTATTCACAAAGATCGCGACCGTGATTATTTTCCAAAGAACCGCGATCGAGGCCGCTCTCACCAAAGATCACGACCGTGGTTGTTTAGTAAAGATCGCGACCACGACTTCACTAAGGATCGTGGTCAAGAAAGATCGTGACCAAGGAAGAGTAAAGGAAAGACCGCGACTGTGGTCTTAAGTCGGTGGAAGGTGCCTATAAATAGTGCCCCACCTATCTTGTCAAAACATCAGATCAGAGAGATCCGATCCTGGTGCCACGAAGTGCTACCACATCCCATCCTCGTAGTCGAGGATCCATCAGTCTTGGATCTCTGGAGAAAAAGATGAGGAGAGAGAAGATGACCGCCCACGCCTGCTACTCCTTTGAGAGAAGGAGACGTCCCCGTGGTAGATCCAGATCTGAAGAAGTAGTGTGTAGTATCACATTTCTTCTCCTCTAGATCTATCATTTCCTCTTGCTGTACTCACCTCCATTCTTCGTGGTACCTCATGGATATATATTTCTGTAACACTGCCATGTTATCTGCAAGCATGAGTGGCTAAACACCTTAACTTGGGTTGGGAGTAGCCACTAAGGCTCTCCCAACATGTATATTGTCTCTTTCTTTTGAATATATTTACCCTTATCAAGATTATCTCCATGCACCTATTTTAATGCTTCACATGTATGCATAGCTACCATATTGTGATGTTTGATTGTTGATATCTCGAGAGAGTAATATCACTTTTATCCCGTATCATGGAGTAGTATGAATGCACGAGCGTGTTGGAATGCTAACGCTTTAAAGTATTGGTTTGTTGCGAAGCTTTTGAGTTGTCATCTCGAGAGAGAGGCTTCTTTCATGTTTAGATCTATCCTCTTCTATAGAGAGTGGAATAGACATTTTTGTGGTTGTGTGTAATCTTGATATGAGTAAGCAGGAGAGAGAGAGAGTTTGCATGTTGGAGAGATGCCTTGGTTGGTGAACCCCAATCCAAGTTATCCCCTATACCTTGTTACAATCTGTTTCTACTTCTTATTTGTTTTATTGTTCTTGTTTTCGAGATTTTGTTCCTTTGGGAACGCCCCTTTTAAATCCTCTTTTATGTCGGAGTATAGAGTGTGGACCCGCGTTCTTAGCATGACCAACCTTGTCCCTGTGTTCGACCCCGATTGCTACATCGGACCCCATTATCGTTGTGGGGGCCTGAGTGTCGGGTTATCTCTTTAAAAGTACGACGACTTTAATCCGCTTCTTTTAGAAGCGCGATTTAGGCTGGTCAACTTTTTGGCATCGTTGTCGGGGACAAGGCAAAAAAGTACTGTTAAAGAACACGAGTCTACCAACTATACCCCCGTGCCTCGAGCTTAGTAATAAGCTCAACATCACTATCACACTAAAGTCTTCTAACCTGGACCTGCATAGAATAGTTTGTCTTCTTCATCAAGCCTGATTTTTCTTACTTGATCGTACGTTCTATCCAGGTACCATCCAGGGAGGAAGTGCTTAGCCCATACTAACTCCGCTCACCATGCCGCCCCGCGTGGAACCTCCTTCGTCCGCAAACAAGCACGCGAGGATAGGACAACACCCACCCCCACCAGAAGCCGACAAAGATGGGCGTTATAATGGAGATCGTCTCTATGAAGAATAAGAAGAACCTGAAGACAATCCTCATCGTGATGAGCATCGTCATCGCCGTAGGCACAGGAGAAACCATCAAGAGCGACCTCAGAGTGACATCGCCAACGAAGAGGATGATGAAGAAGAGAAGACTCTTCGGGAATTGGCGGCTACAAAAGCTAACAACTCAAGATGTCCTATGGTAATCCCGAGGTTCAATGCAACAAACTTTGAAATGAAGCCATCTGTCATATCTATGATTCAGAACAAGAGTTTTTGAGGAAATTCAAAGAACGATAACCCTTATCATCATCTTGACGCTTTTAAGAATATCTGCGATACCATCAAAATGCGGGGAGTTCCACAAGAAGTCATTTATTGCAAGGGTTTCATCTTCTCTTTAGAGGACAAGGCACTATCCTGGTATCTCGGGTTACCACATCAAACTCTGAATGGATGGAACACACTGGCAGATGCTTTCATGAACAAGTTTTACCCTACTGAGAAAACTGTCAGGAATAGGTAGAGGACCACGTCATGCATGCAGAAGCCAAATGAGAATCTTCATGAAGCTTGGGAAAGGTATCAGGAGTACCAGAGAGACTGTCCTCACCACAACTACAAGGAGCGGTTTTTAATAACAACTTTCTACAATGGTATAACCCCAGAAGAGAGAGTCTCGCTGAATGCTACAGCTGGAAGTGACTTTCTCAGGAAAAAGCCTAGTAAGTCTAGAAAGATCATTGAAAACATGGCTGAGTTAAAAGCTGGGACTGATTATGAACAGGCTGACAGAGGATATGCAAGGAAAGCCACCAATGAAGGACCATCGATTGAATCAAAGGCTCTTGAAGCAATCACGTCTCAAATATAAAAGATAGCCACATATGTTAAACAACTGAAGGAATTAGGAGGGAATGGAAAGAAGCCCATTGAGAAAGTGATGAAATGTGTTACCTGTGGTGAAGGCAGACATGGGGTAGATAATTGTGTATATACCCGACCCAAAGAATCTAGTGAAAGCGAGTCCGAAGAGGAGGAAGCTGAAAATGTCTCTTATGCTAACTTTAAGAGACCAGATCACCTAGGATTCAGCTACAGAAACAAGGATGCAGCAGAAAATTCACATCAATTGAATAATCCACCCAAGCAACCACCTGGTTTTGAGAAGAAGAGCGGACAGGGACAATACACCAAGATGAGCACTTTCCAGACAAACAAAATCAACTATCAAGGTCAAGGAAAGTATCAAAACTTCCAAGCTGCTAACGCAAGCCAAGGACAGGGACAACCCCAAGGACAAAGTCAAGCAAGAAGTACTAGCCAGCCCAACTTAGTAGGCCAACTATCTGACTTTATGAAGAGATAGGACACGATTAACAATCAACTTGTGCAAAGTGCGTTGTCCAACTCTGGCATCTTGAACAGTATGCAAGTACAAATGGAGGATATGCAAACACATCAACACCAGCTAGACCAACAACTCGCTCAGTTGGCCGAGCTCATAAAGAACCCCTTGGGGAAGATCCCTTCTAACACAGAATCTGCCAAGATGGCGATCCTTAGATCGGGGAGGACAATAGAGCACCCTGAGGAGATAAGACCTAAAGAACTGGCACCAGAGAATGTTACAGACAACCCAACTAAGGAGGAAAACCAGTGCCCCCCAGTGAAGGAACCAGAGCCTGAAGAAGAATTGTTCGCCAAGAGGAGTCGCCATTCACCAAGATTACCTTTCCCTTACAAGCTTGTAAAGGCTCACCTCAAGAAGAGGTATGAGAAGTTCATGGAATCGGTAAAAAAGCTACACCTGGAAGTACCATTCCTGGATGCATTGGAAGAAATGTCGGCATACATCAAATTCTTCAAGGATCTGGTCACAAAGAAGAGAAGAGGAGGGAAGATTGAAACCGTACACTTGGCCAGCATGTCGACAACTTTCGTAAAGGAGGAACTACCTACCAAGAAGAAGGACCATAAAGCCTTCACTATACCTTTTGTAGTAGGAGATAATATCGAAAGAAAAGGTCTCGCCGACCTAGGGGCGAGCATCAGTTTAATGCCTTTAAGCCTCGCACAACGTTTAGGACTGACTGAGATGGTCAGGACTAATATGAAGATTGAGTTGGCAGACCACACCTTCAAAAGAACCTGTAGGAGTAGATGAAGATGTTCCGATTCACATGGGGAAGTTCTTCATCCTGTGTGATATTGTTATCATTGACACTATCGAAGACCCTAAATGCCCTATTATCTTCAAACGTCCTTTCTTAGCAACCGGCAGGGCATTGATTGATGTTGCTGAAGGCATCATAACTCTGAGGGTCAGAAATGATCACATCGATTTCAAGGTGAAGGATGCTATGAAGGGACCGTCCTTGCTAGAATCTGCTTACTTCATGGATAGCTACAACCAATATTGTGAAGAAGTGAAAGAACATACAACAGTGGTAGACCCTCTTTTGAGGGTGTTAAACAAAGAAGATTTAGAAATCGACGACCCCGAAGTCACTGAGATCCTTGAATACCTGAATAAAAATGCAGAGGAGTTAAGCAACAAAGAGGAGGCTGTAGAGGCTGTCAAGTATGATTCTCTAGAACTAACAAGTGAAGAAGAGGAAGTCGAAAAACCCAAACCTGAACTTAAGCAATTATCGAAAGGTTTGAAATATGAGTTTCTCGATCCTGAAGAGAGGTATCATGTGATTGTCAATGCTAGCTTGACCAAGAAGCAAATGGGAAGACTTCTTAATGAGCTAAGGCTACATAGGCAAGCTATAGGCTATTCATTGGATGATATCAAGGGGCTTAACCCTGCTCTATCTATGTTACGACCCCACCTCCCGATAACCCCCAATTAAGGGAAATCGAGAGGTTGAGCTGCACCCATTAATCCCAGATTAAAGGTTCGACATATAACCATAAACAATTATTAAATTCTAACAGACTATATTGAAAATGGTAATAAATTTTTTTCTTTACATACCTTTTGAAAACTTGGATCTCTAAACTTCTATCCACACCGATACTAATCTATCTAATCCTCCTTTGCACTTTAATTCTCATTTAGTATCACATGTGCCACTTTACTGTTTGTTCTTTTCATTGTACCTAAAACGCCGACAAACAAAACGTCAGTCAGCCGTAGCTGGTATGTGGGGGAAACAGATAATCATGCAACTAAGATAACCATGTAATCATTCAATTAATCATTTAACAACCAAGATTACATTTTAGATATAACTCCGCGATCCAAGAGTACCCTATCCTCTGTGTTGTCCCCATTAAACCCCTCATGATCCACCTATAAGTGAAACAGTTTCTAGGGTTGAGTCACATGGTACTACTCATAAGTAGACCACTCCTTAACTCAGGATTTGCTAAAGAGTCTCTAACTCACGGTAACCTAGACCTTACTCTAGGATTACCCCTTTTTAGCTTTTTCAAAGTAACAGAGGTGGACCCGGATCTAGCCAGTTATACATGCACATTTATGGTGATAATCATAGTCACATTATAGTGGCATGAAATAAATAAACATCCAACAGTTTAGTTGCATTCAATGCGATTAAACATCCAAGAATACATCGGGAAACTATATCGGTTATTCATAATCGTAACCACATACCTGATCCATAGCAACTTGATGTCCATGCATTTAACATTCAACACAATTAACAAGCAATCAACAATATCCTGAAAATAATGCATAACATCCAAGTGTCATTGTTTTATTCAAAACATCCACAAGATCAACTTGGATTCCACCTTATAATTTCTAGACCAGCCTTAGGGTTTTATTAGGTTTTTAGCCTTCATTATGCATTTATCACTTTTAATGCTCTTTTAGTTCACAAACCCTAATTTCTGCATCATAGGCACAATTGAATGTCAAATAAGTCTAATATGTTTCTTTTACACTAAAACTATTATCTTTATCCTTTTAGGTCATATCCAAAACATTAAGGCTAATTATCACCTTCAGTTTCTTTCAAATTGACAAATCATACTTCATTATAGTTCAACTCACATATATGAACCTTATTTATTACTATTTCCACCTTTATACACTAGGAAACACTAATTATCCAAATAATTCACATTAAAGATCTTTGGTACACAATTTATCTTCGAATCATCATACCTCCATTTTATTCTTTGATTTGTACAATTAAAACCATTAGAATTCATATCAACATAAATTAGGGTTTCTAA
This sequence comes from Alisma plantago-aquatica, assembly GCA_963693085.1. Classification (NCBI taxonomy): domain Eukaryota; kingdom Viridiplantae; phylum Streptophyta; class Magnoliopsida; order Alismatales; family Alismataceae; genus Alisma; species Alisma plantago-aquatica. Next base: position 295,731,638 of record OY856413.1, on the reverse strand, counting down.
TCCCATTAAGGCATATTCATGTACATAGAACCCAAAGTTAAACCAACTATACCAAAAGATCATATTTTTCAAATCCTATTTTCACTTTTATTGACAACAGGTTAATATCAGCTTGAATTATCCATCTATTATCAAATCTAAGGGTTTTTCCTTAGTTAAATCATTAAAGAGGATAACTTTATGTATTTTTCCGATTTCAAGCATATAAATTCTAAATTAAACTAATCATGTGCAAAGTTCTTCCTTTTTTAACTCAATGTACCGTTTTACATTTAACAGGTTAATATCAACTCTTATGATCTATTAAACCCTATTAAACACTTTAATCATATCAAAATAGGGTTTCTTTAAACATCATTACACTAAAGATGATATTTTACACTACTTTTTGAATAGCATGAAAAATTATGATTCAAACATAATTTCTTTGCATTCCTCTCGTTCTCAGGATAAATGTTCATATATAACTTGTATTTATCCGAGTTACTATGAAGGAGTTATGAATTTTATAAAAGATACCTTTATAGACCAATCCAGGAGCGCCACGTCAGCCTCTTCATGCAAGCGCTAGATTTAGGAAATATAATGATTTGACCATAGTGCCCCTGCGTAAGTGGGTTAAGTCTTCATCCATTGGGAGGGTATAACGGTCCAATGTCCAGAGGTTATCTTCAACCTCTGGATCGCGAGATGCATCCACCCTAGCTACGTCCGTCTTGGTTCCTCCTTCTCCTCTGGGCCCGATGGCGGCCACTGAACCCCTCCCTTAGCTCCGCAGCCCTCCGCCGCCCATGGATCTCATCCCACTGCTGCCAACGCTGCCTCTACCATGAGGGAGCAGCCCGCGATCGCTGCTGGAACTGTAGCAGACCGTCAGTGGTTGCAGGGAGCCTAGGTCGAGGGAGAAGCAACCGATTGATCTGGTTGATCATGGAGGCTATCAGGCTCAAGCGAGATCACCAAAATGAACCTTTGTAGTTCCAGGAAAAGATCTCTACTCTCGGTTAGGGTTTTGGATGTGTAAGAAGTAAGGAGAAGAGCTGCGTGGAGTTTCTTCCTAAACTCGATCCCAGATCCTACCCCTCTTATAGGGGAGGGTATCCACGCCCCAAGATGAGCATACCAAGGGAAACAAGCCCCTCTCTATTAGGAACGGAATTCCTTCTTGAAAAACTTGTTTCTTTCTCTCTCTCATAAATCCTTAATCTTTTTTATTCATTAGATATTAGGAATTCGAGAATCTCCTTTCCCTTTCTCTTTATTCTTAAATTTTAACTTATTTGCCACGAAATATATATATATATATATATTTCCTTAAGAAATTACTTCCTTTTATCAAATTTACACAATTAATGGATTATGTATATCCATTATCTCTTTATTTTATAATTATGGTATTTTCTCTTCCTTTTCCTTTATTGGGACTCCTTAGTTCCCAAGAAACTTTATGATTTCGAAATTCTTTTCCAAGGATATTTATTATCCTTCTAGATGCATCTAAATGCATCATTTCACATTATCATGTTTATTTCTCATGAAAATATCTCTTTTTGAGGATTTCTTTTTATTTCCCTTTTATTTTCCCCATGGGTATTCCTTTTATCATTAGAAACTTCATGGATACGAATTATCACCAAGAAAACTCATTTATGCCTCTTTCCATTCATCTTCCACATTATAAACATTATTTCCAATTTCTTTCTTAATCAAGAAATACTTAATTAATCGATTCTTTTCTTATTGCTTCCTTTATGCAACTTTGTATTCCTTGGATCCCAAGGAACCCAAGAGGCACGAAATCCTCTTTGGATTTGCCTTCTAGAGGTTTCCACATATTTCTTTTATCAATTATCCAATTATTCATTTACTAATTGAATTTTCTCTGTTATTTCCTTGTTATTGGGCCTAATAGCCAATAAAGCCCACAAATCAAATAACAAGGCTATTTTAAACGAAATCCAATTATTCTCAACCAAATATATGATTATTTGTTCAAACATCTTTAATATGAGAAATTATATTTCTCACCACTTGAACCCAAAAAATTGGGGTTATAACATCCTTCCCCTCTTATAGGAATTTTGTCCTCAAAATTCAAACAAACAAACAAACAATTTAGGATAAGACTTTTCCATGTCCATCATTGGCCCCTATGTGGCTTTGCCATACCCATGGCATTTTCATAGAACCTTTATTATCACATATTCTTTTCTCTGAGTTCTTTCATCCTGGCGTCTATAAACTACACAGGTGACTCAGGCCATTTCAGCCTCCCTTGGGGCTCACTAGGTTCATTGCTCAGCACATGGTCGGTATCTCACATAGTGCTCTAAATTGAACACATGGAAAACATCTCCCATTACTCTATCCTTAGGGGTAGGGTCAAACCTAACCTTCTCCACCCATCCATCTCTAATGGACCCATGTATTGGGGACTCAGCTCTCTTAGATATAACATAGAGGGGTCGGATTTTCATGTCACATTTTCTCCCACAGTAACTTGTATGTCAGTCTACTTTGCATCTGCTCACGACTCTGATCCTCTCTAGGCTCCTTTCAGCCCTTGCGCAATCAAAGTGACTTCATCTACATGTACTGGGGCCCTTTTTTTTCTTCTAACCATCATGTGGTCCTTTTCACCAGCATCACCTTACTGAAGTGGTGACCGACACAACCTCCCTTACAGAGCTTCTTATAAAACCTGATACTGGATATGGTGGTCATTGTCCCATCTTTCATAGGATAATAACTGTCTCTAGATATCACCCTGAATGAGCACACATGCCCTCATCAGACCCTTTAGTCTAGATCATACTAACCATAGTTAGGGGTGATAAACTATACTAACATAAAGTTCTCAATGTACCTACTTCCACCTTTTGGAAGGGAACCTTTAGTTCAAACTCAAGAACCTTTGAATTTACTTCGTGGTGTAGTTGAACCATCTTTCTCATGGGTAGTTCAACTAGATCTGTCCCTTAACATAACTCTTCCTTTCTAGGTAAGGCGACCTACCATAACCCCTATTGTATCTCGACCTTCTTTGGCCCAGGGAAGACCTATCACAACATCCATAGTGTTGAGCTCCCATTCCCTCTCAAGGATTCTTTTGTCCCCTATATTGATACACAGGGTTACTGGGGTTCGTCCTTTACCTCCTGGATTGCATGGCCATAAACCACATGCAACCTCATCTTAAGCTTCCAAAGTGCTTTTGTCATTTTCCACGGTGTATGATGATCTTCCACCATGATTTCCTGTATGTCATGATTCTTTCAAGATCAAATCCTCTGAAACCCTAAACCACTCTAGTCAGGGTTTCGTCACCTTCTCTTCCAAAGAGGTGCATCTGAGGTTCTACCACCATTTCTTCATTGCATCGAGGACTAGACTGGCTAACCAAACAACCTCTTATTCTTTCCACGTATCTTGTTACATCTGAGTGTTATCCAAACACCTCTCCTTTTCAAACTTGGGGTTAGCCAAACAACCTCTTCTAGCTTCTAGTCAAACAAGTCTTAACCAGAGCATACATTACCATCTCTCATCTTTAGGTATTAGGTAACATTACACTTCCATGTATTTCACTTATCATGTCACCTCAAACTATATGTTTATCTTCATAAGAACACTCTCTGATTCCATCATCATGGTGTTCAAACTCATTCTGGTATAACTTGTAAGTTTCACATAGCTCATTATAAAAACATCCTCATAAGGGGACTACCTCATTTCTCTTAGTGTTTACAAACCATCTATGTATCATTCACTTTACCAGGGTAGGTTATCCTCTCTATCCCCATTTCACGTGGCAATTTTCCAACCTACCTCATCTCTTATCCTTGGTGTATGACATGCATAATGTCCTATCTCTCACCCCCATAACAAGAGGAAATAAGCATTTGGCTGCAGTCCAAATACAGAGTTCTTCCTGTTCTAAGAGTAGACATGGTACATCCCACCTTGCCAGTACACTTTTAAATCTAAGTTGCAACGTGCCACATATGTCTCTTCATCACAACCATCATGATATCAAACTAGTCTTGAACCTACCGAGGTTTATATCCTTGGTCATCTCCTCTAGGTCTATAGGGTACCGATTCTTTTGGGGTCATCCCTCTTCCCTCATGCATCAAGAGAGTGCCCTACTCATCTGTCCGTTGGGTCCCATGAGTTCATGAAGGTGATCAATCTCCTAACCCATGGCCCTCATACAATGATAGCTGTTACCTCCCGACCCTATGGTCATGTGCAACTGGGGAATTAGGCAACTCCTACCTTTATCAGTCTTATCCCTACTCGACCCTAGGATCGACTTAGGATTCACCATTATAGTGCATGTTCACTTAGAACCTTACCCATGTCTTCATCATCTCTCTTTCTGCATTCCTGGGCTGGCCCTCATCCTTTCATAGGAATCATGGCAACCCACCTACCTTGGTCAAGCCCCTTACCGGTCACTTTCATGTAACGCATTCATATGCAAATAGAGATAGATATCTATGGGTCTACAGGTTCATCCTCATACCATGTACTTTTCGCTTAGCTTTTCAAGATCCTAAGAGACCTCTTTAGGTTACTTTGAACCAACAAAACTGATATACACCCTTCCAAAGGGGTCCCTCTCCCAGGATGGGAGGAAATATATCTCTAAGGTCACAAAAGCTCTTAGGTCTAGGGCTTACATACACACGAGTCTACTTAACCCTAGCAAGCCATTAAGGCATAAGCAGCCCACTCACTGTACCATGCTAGGTTATACTTATCCTTCTTTCCTCGATGTTGGATCAAGATAAAACTTTCCCTTTAAACTTAAGGGACTTCCCTTTTCCTTTATTCATGAGGCGTACCATGCTCGAAACTATAGAAACTTAATTCTCATTATGAGCATTAGGTATACCACTTCCCCTCTTAGGCCTAGGAACCCTAGGTTCACTTTTAGGTGTCCAACTGCACGCTCTATCTCTGAACCATGAATCAAGCTTGCAAAAGGCATCTCGTGCACTTCCTGTCATCCTTCTTCTCGATCAACACTTAGGATTGGGTCCTCCTTAAGGACAACTAATAAGGTACAAGGCCTCATAGCCTGCTACTAAACCTTTCTAGGTCTAAGGAACTCTTCTTCCTACCTCAGATGGTAAACACATATACCGTAGGCACATAGGCACCAGATGCTTCCTCTTCTATCTCTAGGGTTTGGTCCCTCTAAAGGCAACCAAGACATCATCAACTTTCAAGGATCGATCATGAAGTCAACCACTATCATCCATTGTTCCTCATATCTCAGGGTTTTAGGCTTCCTACCTCCTTGCTGGGTTTACTGCTCTAGAGCTAACCCCACATCCAACCTCACCATTAGAGGTCCTCTTTTCATGAAGGATCAACCTCAAAGGTATGCTCTACATGGGTGAAGCCTATGTTCAAACTTATGGTTGCTCAAGATAACCCTTTATGCGCACTCATGATTCCTTATCCAGGGTTTCATCCTACTGTCAGCACTAAGACGTGCCCTAGGTGCCATCTATGCCCTACTTGCACAAGCCCATAGGGTTTCTATGGTCCTTCACTAACATCATCATCTAAGGAGCTATCCTTTACTCTGACATGCACGACCCTTCCCAGGGTTGGGTTGCCAAAGGTGCTAGGTCACCCATGGATCGTATGGTATCCCAAAGGCATGTCCTTTCAAACACCTGGTCTAACTCATCTCTCTCTAACCTTCACTTAGGGTTAGGGTTAGCATCATCCTCAGAGGATGTGCCAGGTCTCCACTTGCAATGGAGATCTCTATCTCCGAGACTAACTTATCCTCCTGACAAGAAGGCCTAGCCTCAGGTCTCTCCTGAGGACATGACATCTTATGTCATACGACCTAAGCATGTATCTATTATTTATTTTGCGCTTAATCTATTAAGCTTATGTCCATGACATCTTATTTACATGCCTTTTATTAATTTAGTGGAGGATTCCTTAAACCTTATTAACATTACCCATACCTCAAGAGGGTGAGGAGAAGAAAGAAAACCCTAATCCTTTGGGTCCTTATCAGAATTTTGTGATGAGACGGGATGAATAAGATGAGAAGTCCTAAAGGTATCTTATTTTGATTCATACCCTAAGACTTTGGCCAGGCGGTCACACGGTTCCGGGAGTCCTCGTATTCCGACTAGCGGTGCGGAGGAAAATCTTGCCAGCCCCCAGTCGTGATCCCTTTCTAGACACCTCCGTCTTTCGGATACTCCTCTAATAACTCCCTTGGGTTCTATGGAGTTTGTAAAATTTAATAATTATTAATGGTTAACTGAGGAACCTACGCTCTGATACCAAATGTTACGACCCCACCTCCCGATAACCCCCAATTAAGGGAAACCGAGAGGTTGAGCCGCACCCATTAATCCCAGATCAAAGGTTCGACATATAACCATATACAATTATTAAATTCTAACAGACTATACTGAAAATGGTAATAAATTTTTTTATTTACATACCTTTTGAAAACTTGGATCTCTAAACTTCTATCCACACTGATACTAATCTATCTAATCCTCCTTTGCACTTTAATTCTCATTTAGTATCACATGTGCCACTTTACTGTTTGTTCTTTTCATTGTACCTAAAGCGTCGACAAACAAAACGTCGGTCAGCCGTAGCTGGTATGTGGGGGAAACAGATAATCATGCAACTAAGATAACCATGTAATCATTCAATTAATCATTTAACAACCAAGATTACATTTTAGATATAACTCCGCGATCCAAGAGTACCCTATCCTCTGTGTTGTCCCCATTAAACCCCTCATGATCCACCTATAAGTGAAACAGTTTCTAGGGTTGAGTCACATGGTACTACTCGTAAGTAGACCACTCCTTAACTCAGGATTTGCTAAAGAGTCTCTAACTCACGGTAACCTAGACCTTACTCTAGGATTACCCCTTTTTAGCCTTTTTAAAGTAACAGAGGTGGACCCGGATCTAGCCAGTTATACATGCACATTTATGGTGATAATCATAGTCACGTTACAGTGGCATGAAATAAATAAACATCCAACAGTTTAGTTGCATTCAATGCAATTAAACATCCAAGAATACATCGGGAAACTATATCGGTTATTCATAATCGTAACCACATACCTGATCCATAGCAACTTGATGTCCATGCATTTAACATTCAACACAATTAACAAGCAATCAACAATATCCTGAAAATAATGCATAACATCCAAGTGTCATTGTTTTATTCAAAACATCCACAAGATCAACTTGAATTCCACCTTATAATTTCTAGACCAACCTTAGGGTTTTATTAGGTTTTTAGCTTTCATTATGCATTTATCACTTTTAATGCTCTTTTAGTTCACAAACCCTAATTTCTTCATCATAGGCACAATTGAATGTCAAATAAGTCTAATATGTTTCTTTTACACTAAAACTATTATCATTATCCTTTTAGGTCATATCCAAAACGTTAAGGCTAATTATCACCTTCAGTTTCTTTCAAATTGACAAATCATATTTCATTATAGTTCAACTCACATATATGAACCTTATTTATTACTATTTCCACCTTTATACACTAGGAAACACTAATTATCCAAATAATTCACATTAAAGATCTTTGGTACACAATTTATCTTCGAATCATCATACCTCCATTTTATTCTTTGATTTGTACAATTAAAACCATTAGAATTCATATCAACATAAATTAGGGTTTCTAATCCCATCAAGGCATATTCATGTACATAGAACCCGAAGTTAAACCAACTATACCAAAAGATCATCTTTTTCAAATCCTATTTTCACTTTTATTGACAACAGGTTAATATCAGCTTGAATTATCCATCTATTATCAAATCTAAGGGTTTTTCCTTAGTTAAATCATTAAAGAGGATAACTTTATGTATTTTTCCAATTTCAAGCATATAAATTCTAAATTAAACTAATCATGTGCAAAGTTCTTCCTTTTTTAACTCAATGTACCGTTTTACATTTAACAGGTTAATATCAACTCTTATGATCTATTAAACCCTATTAAACACTTTAATCATATCAAAATAGGGTTTCTTTAAACATCATTACACTAAAGATGATATTTTACACTACTTTTGGAATAGCATGCAAAATTATGATTCAAACATAATTTCTTTGCGTTCCTCTCGTTTTGAGGATAAATTTTCATATATAACTTGTATTTATCCGAGTTACTATGAAGGAGTTATGAATTTTATAAAAGATACCTTTATAGACCAATCCAGGAGCGTCACGTCAGCCTCTTCATGCAAGCGCTAGATTTAGGAAATATAATGATTTGACCATAGTGCCCCTGCGTAAGTGGGTTAAGTCTTCATCCATTGGGAGGGTATAACGGTCCAATGTCTAGAGGTTATCTTCAACCTCTGGATCGCGAGATGCAGCCGCCCTAGCTACGTCCGGCTTGGTTCCTCCTTCTCCTCTTGGCCCGATGGCGGCCACTGAACCCCTCCCTTAGCTCCGCAGCCCTCCGCCGCCCATGGATCTCATCCCACTGCTGCCAACACGGCCTCTACCATGAGGGAGCAGCCCGCGATCGCTGCTGCAACTGCAGTAGACCGTCAGTGGTTGTAGGGAGCCTAGGTCGAGGGAGAAGCAACCGATTGATCTGGTTGATCATGGAGGCTATCAGGCTCAAGCGAGATCACCAAAATGAACCTTTGTAGTTCCAGGAAAAGATCTCTACTCTCGGTTAGGGTTTTGGACGTGTAAGAAGCAAGGAGAAGAGTTGCGTGGAGTTTCTTCCTAAACTCGATCCCAGATGCTACCCCTCTTATAGGGGAGGGTATCCACGCCCCAAGATGAGCATACCAAGGGAAACAAGCCCCTCTCTATTAGGAACGGAATTCCTTCTTGAAAAACTTGTTTCTTTCTCTCTCTCATAAATCCTTAATCTTCTTTTTTCATTAGATATTAGGAATTCGAGAATCTCCTTTCCCTTTCTCTTTATTCTTAAATTTTGACTTATTTGCCACGAAATATATATATATATATATATATATATTTCCTTAAGAAAATACTTCCTTTTATCAAATTTACACAATTAATGGATTATGTATATCCATTATCTCTTTATTTTATAATTATGGTATTTTCTCTTCCTTTTCCTTTATTGGGACTCCTTAGTTCCCAAGAAACTTTATGATTTCGAAATTCTTTTCCAAGGATATTTATTATCCTTCTAGATGCATCTAAATGCATCATTTCACATTATCATGTTTATTTCTCATGAAAATATCTCTTTTTGAGGATTTCTTTTTATTTCCCTTTTATTTTCCCCATGGGTATTCCTTTTATCATTAGAAACTTCATGGATACGAATTATCACCAAGAAAACTCATTTATGCCTCTTTCCATTCATCTTCCACATTATAAACATTATTTCCAATTTCTTTCTTAATCAAGAAATACTTAATTAATCGATTCTTTTCTTATTGCTTCCTTTATGCAACTTTGTATTCCTTGGAACCCAAGGAACCCAAGAGGCATGAAATCCTCTTTGGATTTGCCTTCTAGAGGTTTCCACATATTTCTTTTATCAATTATCCAATTATTCATTTACTAATTGAATTTTTTTTGTTATTTCCTTGTTATTGGGCCTAATAGCCAATAAAGCCCACAAACCAAATAACAAGGCTATTTTAAACGAAATCCAATTATTCTAAACCAAATATATGATTATTTGTTCAAACATCTTAAATATGAGAAATTATATTTCTCACCACTTGAACCCAAAAATTGGGGTTATAACAATCTATGCACCACATAAATCTAGAAGAATATGCAAAACTTCTGGTTCAACCCCAGAGGAAACTGAATCAAATGATGAAGGAATTTGTAAAGAAGGAAGTCATCAAGCTGAGAGACGCAAGTATTATCTACTCTATCAGTGACAGCAATTGGGTGAGCCCAATTCATTTCGTGCCAAAGAAAGGAGGGATGACAGTGGTAAAAGGTGATAAAGGAGATGAAGTTGTCATCCGGACTGTTACCAGATGGAGAATGTGCATCGATTATCGAAAGCTAAATAAAACAACAAAGAAGAATAACTATCCTCTACCCTTTATCAACCAAGTACTAGAAAGACTGGCACACCACGAATACTTTTGCTTTTTAGATGGTTTTTCTAGATTTTACCAAGTTCCCATCCTGCTCGACGATCAGGAGAAAACCACCTTCACCTGTCTATATGGTACCTATGCTTTCCGACGAATGTCGTTCAGACTATGCAATGCCCCTGCAACATTCCAACGTTGCATGATCTCGATGTTTTTGGACTTTTTAGAAGACATTGTGGAAGTCTTTATGGACGACTTTTCTATTTACGGAAGAGCTTTTGACGGTTGTTTGAGGAACCTATCGTTAGTCCTGCAACGCTTTGAAGAGAAGAGCTTAGTCCTTAACTGGGAGAAATGCCATTTTATGGTGCAAGAGGGCATAGTCCTGGGGCACAAGGTCTCAAAAAGGGGTATTGAAGTAGATACAAGCAAGATCGAAGCGATCTCTAATTTGCCTCCACCTAAGTCCGTAATAGGAGTGTGAAGTTTTCTTGGATACACCGGTTATTATAGAAGATTCATCAAGGACTTTTCAAGGATATCAAAACCCCTTTCAAACCTGCTGGTTAAAGATGCTGAATTTGATTTTACAGATGATTGTTTGAAGGCTTTTCAAACCCTGAAGGAAGCCCTAGTAACCCCACCTATCCTCCGAACCCCAAATTGGGAGTTACCCTTCGAGCTAATGTGCGGTGCTAGTGACTATGCCATAGGGGCAGTCCTAGGGTAGAAGAAGGATAGAAAACATCATGTTATCTGCTACGCCAGCCGCACCCTGGACGAGGCGCAAGTAAATTACACAACCACAGAGAAAGAATTACTAGATATTGTTTTTGCTTTTGACAAATTCAGGTCCTATCTGATTGGAGTAAGGGTAAAGGTTTATACTGACCACAGAGCTATCGGATACCTAATGCAAAAGAAGGACACTAAACCTAGGTTATTGAGGTGGGCCCTATTACTCAAAGAATTCGATCATGAGATCATTGACAAGAAAGGAACAGAAAATGTAGTGGCCGACCATTTGTCGCGGATCATTGTCGAAGACAAAAATGAGCCACCCATTAATGATAACTATGCAGATGAGGCTTTTCTCATGATAGGATCCGAAGAACAAAACTTGCCATGGTACGCAAGCATTTGCAACTACCTTGCTTGTGGGGAGTTCCTGCCAGATATCACATATAACCAGAAGAACATGGGATGAGTGTAGTGATTTTAGGTCTAAGAATCACAATCACCACCATCACTGAGAGAGTTGACTATGACTACCATGTCATGGTTCCATGTAGCACTCTCACGGTGGGTCTGTCTGATACACTATTCTCTAACATGTATCTATGTGCTTGGTTTGATATCACATATCATGACTAATGAGACTCTGTCATCAACCAACACACACTCTAGTCTTGTTGTGTCATTGTTGTCTATCAACTTTCCACAATGACATCTGACTAGGGACAAAACAAGAATGTACAAACTCTTAGCATCGGTATGATCTCATTCTTTAGGTCCTTAACCCAAAGACATACGTTATTGAGTACTATCATTCTCTAGACATTCATTATGTTCTATCATTATCTCATAACTGATTGAACCTGAATAAATTGGAAGCTTGCCTTTGATATTTATTAAATCAATCATAATGTTTCCCAATCCAATCATCATATGATTGGATCTTAGGGCATACATACCAACAATATATATATGATATTAGGTGTCCAAGATACAAGTTTGCATATATTCTTTCAACAATCATTTGTGATGTATGATGTCGATATATGGTTTTTAGAAAGGGGTGTAATGGAATTATAAAAAAAGTTCCATTTCTACCCTAGTTGTTGGATCTATAATAGCTATAAAACATCAGTGAACAAAAGCATAAGAAGGTATAAATGTCATATCTTTTCTCATACTAGTTATCCAACAACTAGATGTGTCTTTTATTGATGAAGAACTCAATCTTATGGATATAGATCTAGATGGACCACCAAGAAGTCTTGATGGATCAATAAGAGATCTGGATTGGTCACCAAGTTATTGCACAATTGTCTTCTTTGCAGCACATTGTCATCATCATGTGGAACAACTTCTCCAAGCCTCTGCATGCGTGACTCGATATCTACTTCATCCACACAGATGTGGGATAAAACGGTGCACCATATTTTCCACCAAGTAAAAGAGGAACATGATTTGTTGATGTGCTAGTCATCCTAGAACTCCCTTTCTTCTCCTATCTCGAGAAGACATCCTTTGAGTTTCTTTCTCTCTCTAATAGAGAAGTTTGGTGGCCAACCTGCCTCACAAGTTGCCTCAAAAGATTTTATATGATGTGTCCAACCCTTTGGTATGTTCCCCCCCTTTATATAAGAGAGTCATGGTCTTAGAAAGCCCTAATTTCAATCTTTTTCCTATCCAGTACTGGAAAACAAGGAAAATAATTTTGGTCGACTGATCACGTTACATGATCAAATGATAGGGTGCAAAAAGCATTTTGATTGTCTGACCAGGTTAGATGATTGACCGATCAGGTCAATTCAGATCCAAATCTGAATTGCTTTCCAGCTTGAGACTTTCCAAGTTGCATTCCAATAGGCCAACTAGGTTGCCTGATCAAACAAACAAGCCAGTCCAGTGGAAAACTAAGTCTTCTAATTAACAATCAATAGGTCCATTTACCCGACCAATCCAATCACCTGGACAGATATTATAGTTTCCTAAACAGACATGAAATCATCTTATTTATGATTCAGAACCATTCTAACCATTTGTTTGATTATGAAATTCAATTCACTTTACATCCTTATGTGTGTGGCCCAGTAGTTCCTAATTACATTGGCATGGTGTCCAAAACAACATAAGAAAAGATTTATGTCTAGCCACACATCATTGCCATCCAATTACTAGTAATGAGTTGGAAAGCAACTGCAACCAATAGAATGACCAATGTTTCCATGATCATATAATCTCTTTGTCATAGATATCCATATCAACAGTGGTCCATGAAATGTCATCCTCCTAATATTCAATCTATGTTCCTTGAACTAGAACTGACTATTCGAGATATTCTGATCTCAATATCATATATTGACTCACATGAGTATGGCCATGCATTTTGCAGTCTCACTTATCATGTGGATATGATATCACTCCAAACGATGGACAAATTCCCTTTGAGTCACAGTGAACCCAATCACTATCTTTTTCAAAACTTCAATTTATAGCACATTAGGCTAGTGGTCAACGCACACATGACAACATGTGACTACCATAGTGACATGAGCCCTAAGGATCCCAATCACCACTATCACATTTAGATATGACTCTGACATGTCATTACATGAATTCCATGTATCATTCTTAAGGTGGGTTTAATAACTGACTAGAAAAATGACAAGAATGAATACTCTTATTATAGATATGATCTCATGTTTAGGTTCTTAATCCAAACCATATGTCATCAGGTCAAAACATTCTCAGGACATTATTAGGTATGCCCATTATCACAATACTAAAACAAACATAATACGTGGAATTTCCACCTATTAATAATCATATCAGTTACAAAATATCCCTCATACAATCATCATATCACATATCTTAGGGAAAATTAACCAATAGTGCCCTCAAGGTCTTTGGACCTCTAGCATTATGCTATGTTGGTATCTTTTCTAACACCCTTGTGATTCACCCATAAACCAACATAGGTGTTGGCACTTGTTCCATAAACATGTGGGTTTCTAGGTGAGCATGTGTGAGTGAAAGGTTTTACAATTTTAGGTGAAATTCCATGATAAAAAGCACACAAAATGAAAGTAAGAAGGTATCCCCCGTGCATACAAGCAATCCATATCCCTAAAACATATGAATCATGTAAGCAAAACATGGTACTAATAGAAATGAATCTTTCTCATAATGGAAGATCATCTTAGTCACTTCCTCTTTTTTATTTTTTAGTATTATTTATGCTTTTGGTTTTTTGAATATAACAAAGAGAAAAGAAAATTTGAAATAAAACAAGGGAAGAAAGAAAGAGACCCTAAAGGGGAATCAGAAGAGAACTCTAAAAAAATAAAAAGAAATAAAAAATGGAAAACCTAGACAAAGACCAGGTTGGGAAGAGGAAATCAGAGACTGAGGACCCATATGTGGTTCCAAATGTTGGTGGAATGATGGTTTTATGGCCTATATAGGACTCATGGACCACGATGTTTTGTGATCCTCTCTCTAATTTCAAGTCCTGCATTGAACAAAAAGACAAAGAAGAAGGGAAAAAATAGAAAGAAGAGAAAACAAATCTGAACCAAACTGAAAGATCAAGAAAAAAGAAAAAGGTAAAAAAAACCTAGATTGTCCAGCAATGTCACCAACAAAGTCGCAAATTTGTTCTACTTACCCAAAATATCTTATAAATAAGCTAGTTAGACGGTCTCTAAAACATAAGATAAAAAGGCAGAAAAGGATAATCTCATTGTCGCCACCATGCTTAATTCATAAATGATGAGAAAATGAGATAAACATTTAAATCGTCTCGTTCTTATTTGCAAGTAATTGATTGTTTATATGTAGTTATCTTACTTGGACACTTTTACATGCACCACACATACACAATATATTTTGATATGTTGATCCATGCATTTATTTTACACCATTTTAGGTACATGCTAAATAAGAAAATATCAAGACATGATAATCAACTAAAATTGCCTAAAGGCATTAAAGTTAATCAAATGAGGATTTGTTAGTTACTTCTTCTCATATGTTTAGTTTTGATGATAGTCATATAACTCCTTAGAAGAGCATCTTGTAAGCAATATTTTAATTAATGGAAATTATTTGCTATTATTTGTTATTTGGTTAAAATTGGATCCTTGGGGATTTTAGATAATGACTCTCAGCTTTTTGGGTCTTTCCATAATTGGGGGATGCTGAAAAGTGAGGTCATTATAATCTCGTTATGCACTTGTCTAAATCTATGTTTTATAAAGAAACAATAAATATTGGATTGTAAATTAGAGAATGAAAAGACATACAGTTGAAAATGTGTGTATGTTCATTTATGGATGCTTGGAATGATTTCTTGAAGTCATACATATATTCTTTAGTCAATAAAATCATGTGACTTGTTAGATCAATCCTTCGACCGGACATCCTACACATATGCCTATAGTAGGTTTGTGATAGATTCTCATTGAGTTCAATCATTACGGAAAGCTATATGTGGACTTTCAAGGAAGAATATAATGGTTAATTGATTTTGGTACATAACATGGAATAGTGGGTTAATCCAACGCCATAGATTAAGGTACCAAAAATGTACATAGAGAATGTATCTATCATGTGTTTGAGCATCAATGCATGGATATGTCCCACAAAATTTCATTCAGTTTGCCCATTCATGGTTGTATACAAATAGATACTTTATCAAGAATCATCCTCTAAGATAGGGGTGGTCTAGGGATATTTTATAAAATTGCATATTAGTCATCGTGCAGTCAAATTTCTATAAATGTTCGAATATGGCTGAAATTCAATACGATAAGACAACACACATGCAAAAACAAAATCATTTATCTAGTGAAAAAATTGTAATCTAAACATCCAAATTATTCTAACATGGGAAAACATGATTCAACATCATAAACAAATTTATAATTAGAAAAACACATCGATAGAATGAGTAAATTCCCCCAAAATAAATTCAGTAATAGAGGGGAACATATTATATGTTTGATTTTTGTATATAAAGAAACCACAATGACTCATCTACCACCAAGAACCATAATCTAAATAGAAACTCAAAATGCTAATAAGGGTAACAAAAAGATGAGTTTTCACATTTAACACTAGTAGTGTGCTTACTTGATAAAATTTCAACATTAGAAGAAAGAAGATATATGTGTAAGAGTTGTCATGATAGCAGCAATAGAGGTAGAAGTGACAAATGTGGAAAGAACTATAGGGGCAAAAGTGACACTAATAGATACAACAGTAGAAGCAGAAGCAACGACAATGACAATGACAACAACAAAGACAAAATTGATGATGGAGACAATAGAGGTAGAGTTAAAAGTGATAATAGAAACAACAATAGAGGAAACACCAATACTATAAGAGGTGATGAATGAAAAATAAGTAGCAGTAATGATGGCCTAGGTTAAAATCACTAGATCATCAACCACACCAACTCACATGTGATGAAATGAGAAAAAATGGAAAGTTGTATTTTTTGGAGGTGTTGAACCCCCTAACGCATTAGTCGCATATGTCAAATTGCTGACCAAAGTGTACGGTATACAACAATTTTGATAATAAAACCACCACTTAAAAGTGATCATGTAATGCCCCTAAACCTGCTTAATGAGTTGAATAAGCTTAATTATCATAACTGAATTATTATAACCCTAATCTAACCTTGTTATATGCTTTTAAATCATAATACAAGCTTAAGTTTCAAATTTGGTCCAATTTGGACACGGTTTGAGCAAGTTATGCAATTTTATGCACATTTTGGACTTTTCTATAATTTACCCAATTGAGAGGTTTTCTTTGCAATTTATCACTTGAATTATGTTCCTTGGATATTCTATAATCATTCTTGAGATTTTTTAGCCATGGGGAGCCTAATTAAACCTTGGTTTGAAGGTGTTTTCTCCAAGGATATTTTAGGGTTTACCCCTTCATGGATGAGCTACCTTTAGCAGCTATCAACTAATGAATTGTTTGTTTTGCTTGGAAATTCAAGAAATGAGGGATAATCATTTATATATAGATTGTGGGGGAACTTCTTATGTGTGTTCTTGTATATTCTTAATATTTTAAGGCCATGGACACTTGGAAAGATACTACAACTTAAACTTTTTCTTTTTCTTTATCTTAAAGTTTCATATACTTATCCCTAAGCACCCAAACGAGCCATTTTCTCTCCACCGCTTCCCTCCTTCTATGAACCTCATTCTCCCTCTTTGCTTATACAAATTTCCTATCCAAGGAAGAAGAAAGAGGGAATCTTCTTGGAAAAAGAATCTAGGGTTGCAATTGACTTCCTTTTAGGGTTTGAAAAGCTTCCTTCTAGTGATCTTGACTTAAAAGAGTAAGCATACCCTTATTTCGTCCGTTTATTTATTTTTTATCCTTACTCCTACCTTTCTCTAGGTCAGAACCTTGTTGTTTCATGGTAGAAATTTCTCTAAAGCTCTAAAACCCTACCTTTCTTGCTCCTTATGCTTAGGGTTTGCTCATTTGATGAAGAAAGGTGCTAGATGGACGAGTTCATAGCTTATACTTGAATTTTATACCCTACAAGCTCCAGTTTTATTCTGTTTGGGATTTCATCTTCTCATTATAGACAAGTTTTATAACTTTCTCCAAATTTATTTCTTACCATAAGCTTGCTAGCTCATGTTCTTGCTTTTAAATGATGATCCATGCACTAAAAAGCTATGCTTGACTTGGATTTCGATTTTTATTATATTCGTTGTTCTGATTTCATTTCTATATGAACCCATGATCATGTTTACATTATTCCTAAGGTATAATATGACTTGGATCAGGTTGGTTTGACAATGTATGGTGCTAAGCACCTATCAACCAATGTTCAATTTTAGGGTTTTAAGCTGCTTTCTTCTATAAACCCATGACCCGATGATGGTACCAATGCAACAACCCTATGGTGTTATCTTCATGACAACTGATGGTTGGGATCGAAGGTGTCAGATGATGGTAACAACCTATGGTCACCCCCTTAGGTCAGGTTTTGGATCAATTAGAAGTTTAATGATCAACCATTAAGTACCCTACTCATGTTATCAATTAATGATGACATTAGCTTAATATTTGATGTTGATTAATGAATATAGTGTTGATATAACAACCTGTGGTGACTTAATGGTCACTAATGATGGTGGATCAGGTCTCCAAAACCTATGGTGAGTTAATCATATAGTTGTAGCATCAATTAAGACTTAGACCAATGGTTTCTTGGGTCACTGGATGCAATGGTCAGACCTATATTGTAATTGATGGTTTTAACATATGAACTAGACCCAATGGTCAAGATATAATGTTTATTCCTCCAATAAAGTGGAATTATGGCTAATGTAATATGTTGTTCCTAATAATGTGATTTAGATGGTTTCCTTTATATGATCAACTTAAGGAGCTTACTTGTTGACAATGGATGGATTGTTTTAAATGAACAGTCGATTGTGGGTTTTACCCTACTCTCCATGGAACTTTTTGTGTTGTTAATCAAGGGATGTCTAGGGTTAGATGGAGACTCTTTCTAGAGAACAAATCAAGGACTTCATAGGTGTTTTATCCAATGTGTTTACTTATGTAAACAACCAATGGTCTTACCTTTTAAACATCCAATGGTTCTGGGTGACATTGTGGTATGATGATATGGGTTGAATGATGATGGAAAAAATGGAGGATTACCCTTAAGAAGGTAGTCTTACCTATTCACTCATATGAATAGAAGGGATGATAACCATATTTTGTTGATATGTAACCCGAATGAGGTATAGCTTGTTATACTTAACTTTAATATAACTAAATGACGATAATTGGGTATGAATATTCCTTGAATGATTAATACAATCATGGAGTACTCTCTTATTGTTGTTGAAACCCTTGTATGCTATAACTCGATGGTTACACCTTGATTTATGTGTGGTTTCATACTTGAGAATAGTATGGAATGTGATGGTGATGCTTCACCTTATGCATCCATGATCCAATGGGGATGTCGTGAGTTAGGGTTTGGGTATAAGTGCTAATTAGTAACATTAATATAATTTATCTTGTTGAACCTAACTCTAATGCAAATAGATAAAGATGAGTATTCATGTTTAACATTCTTATATGATGGAATGATGGTGAAATAACCTCCTTAATAGGATCATAACCTTAACATTCATGATCCAATGGGGATGACATGAGTCCGGCCAGAGTAGCCCGACTACTTACGCCTCGGTAAGTCTGGATGAAGGACTTGGGTTTGAATCACACCGAAGGTGCTCTGCAAAAAGTAACAGGAATTTGATTGGGCGCGGGAGGGGGGTGACCGGACCACATCCTCTCATTCCCTGGGAATTTATGCTGTCTGGGGGGTCACGAATGTGGCGCTTCTACGATGGTGGTTCTCTCGTAAATAAAAAATAAAAAAAATGTTAATTGGTGGTTATCATAGCCACATGGTTGATACTTTCTTAGTCTAAATGTGTGCATTATGAATATGATTAGGGTTAATCATATCTATATTCCTTGCATGTTGATGTAATAAAGGAATGTTCTTAATATTAATATAACCCTATTGTGATTGTTTATGAATATCTCCTAGCTCATTAATGCAATATTGTGTTGATCTGGTGTATTATATGTAAGTGATGTTGTTGAGCCTTGCTATAAGGCATGGAATGATAATGATGATCTTGCAGGGAATAGTATGATGGTCTTGATGACTTTGGGCATGGTTGAGCCCTGAATGAGGTGTACTCCTCGTGTTGAAAGGGTTGATACCCTGTGATATTGTGAAAAGGATTTATATCTTGTGATAGTATGATGACTAGTGTAGCCTCATGAATGGCAAGTGAATAGTACCATGTGATGATGCGATGAGAAATTATATTTCACTCATTTTATATCTTTTGAAGTTGTGATATTTATATGCTTATTAGAAGTGAATTAGGGTTTGTATGTCCACTCGTTTGATGTTGCCTTAATTCACCCAATTGGCATAACTAATCAAGTGAAACTCTAATCAAGTAGTGCCTTGTGCCATAGATCCATCTGAGTGGCAGAACTTGCCAGATGGTGAAATGAGTATTTGAGACGATCGAATCACGAAAACAAGATCAATGAATGCGGAAGCGATTAGCAGCGGAATTATCAAAATCACTAAAAATTAAAACCTTTTTGTAAAGAGATCGTCAAACGATAAACCTCTTTCATAAAGAAACATGATAAGATGTTTACAACATGTTTCATCATTACATCTCTGTAACAAACACATCTCGAGAATTACAACGTCAACCACCTTGTTAACTGTACAAGGTAAGATACAAAATCTCGAGGTATCATGCCAAAATCTCAGATATACTGACTCCTAGGACCTGAGAGTACAGAGATGACACAAGACATACTATCTATACAACTTGACAGAATAGCGTCTCCACCTGAGGATCACTGTTGTCCCTAAGATTGTTGTTGCTGCTGCTCACCCACTGATGGGTTCCTTCGTCCTCGGCGTCTACCTAAAAAGTTGAATCCCGTGGGGGTGAGACAATTGAATAATTGTCCCAGCGAGAGTTATAACTCTCTTCCAGAAGATTTGTTATTGCAATAATGGAATAACAGAAAGTAGTAAAATCATAAACATTCAACAGCAGGTAACATTGTATAAACTATGTGAAGCAACATCCTTATAAGTAATCAATTCAATTATAACATAATTGAATGACAAGACATATAACAATATGGAATATGAAGAACATGTATACTAGTTACTTAACTAGAGCACCAATAACAATGTATCATCAATCATTGTTTCTTGTAGTTCAACCTAAGCAAATATGTTATGCAGCCGATTACATTTTTCAAAATATTTATGCCCTGAGGAGATGAGTTACACCTCTCATACTCCAACCGACCATCATTAGATCGCAATTGGTACCATACCTAGGTCATCAGGAGAGCCAGATTCCTATGACCTCATCACTCCTCAGTCAGTATGAGGATCAACATGCAGGACATCTTGTGCCTCTGCTATAATAGCTTTCCAGGGTATTCTTGCAACTTCACTATTTAGAGCTACAGTGGTGTTCTGTACTCTCTTCGCCATCGAGGGATTTCTTGTTTATCTCTCATCGATGCGGAATTAATAACATCATCGGGAGATTAGTGATACATCTTCCTGGCATAACCATATAATGAAGGATTGAGAGATTAGTGGTACATCTCCTATCAAATCCAACATTAGGATGTAAGGATGTTCGCGTCCATAACCCCAACATACTCAAAATTATGCGCTCCAGGAGTTCCCTTAGGAAAACATGTTTCACCATCATTGACAATAATGGGTCTATGGTCAGGGCTCTACTTGATATCATTATACTTGATTAGTTAAGTACATTATAACATTATTTAGCATCAGGCATGTTTTCAAACATAAACCAATAAAACAAATGCTATAAAGAAGAGAGTATTGTTTATATCAAGTTCACATCACATACTGTTAACATTGGGATATCAATCCCTAACCATCTCATCATTGTGGTTTAGGAGTGTGAGTATTCAAACCCTTGAATCATCATAACACTTGTTACCAAGTAACATCTTATCATCCCATCATTTCATTAGTATGACCTTTGATTACAACAATGCATATGTTTCTCATGGCTTATTCATCCTATCAAGCTCATATGTTACCATTCACCAGGTAACATAGCATATCATTATACTTGAAGCATGTAAAGCATTTCAATGCATATAACATCATAACCCTTACCTGGGTATGATCACCTCTTTGTGAAAACCTACATGATTAACATTTACTAATAACATACAGATTGTAACTGTATCAGTACAATACAAGTTCTTTTCAAATTATATATAGGATACCATGGTCGTGCTATCTTGCACGGTCGTGCAATAAAGGATTCACCACGATCGTGTCATATTACCACGGCTGGTTTCTAGGGTTAGGATTCTTGTTCAATCCATTTAGAGTTATTCAACCTCTTGTCTTGATTAGGAATAGTGATTCCTTACCTCATACTTCAACCATGGAGTTTCATGCTTAAAAGCATAACTCAGAATTAGGGTTTACTATTCATGTTACATCTCATTACCCTAGACTAGGGTTTACTATTCAAATTATAGTGAATTGAAGTCATTCCATCATCATGTATGAAGATTACTTCTATTAATGACCTCAATAAGGTTAAGATTCATTAATCATCATGATTAGGGTTTCCATGATCTCACAATGAAGGATCATTCCCTAATTATGTGCATTCATAAATGTTGGAAGCATATTACTTGATTCTCATTCATATTAGGGAGTCTTCTCTCTCCTATTACTATTAGATGATTTTTACATCACTCTTTATTAGGTTAAGTCAAACCAACCTTGATAACATAAGTCATGTCATCACTACAATGGTTATTAGGGTTTGCTTGATCAAGAGGTGTTGACTACTTGAACTCATCAAGTGTACTTTGGTAATGTCCACCATTAACCATAATATACAATAACCAACTAATTACTAGTTCCCTTAATGTCTTTAGGTATCATTAGGGTTTAGATTAACCAACCATTAAACCATCTAAGCCTTTAAAGCATTAACCATTCTTGACCTTAAAAGACCCCAAACGGTTTTGCACTTTCAACCTCCAAACAGTTTTGAAACCGCATGAAATGGTTGACCGTTTGGTACCTTTGACTTTCAAGACCGCATGAACAAATACACCATCAAGACCGTTTTCCCAAAAGTAAGGTGAAGACCGTTTGGTCACATTGACCGTTTGGCCAAGTTTGACTTTGAAACCGTTTGGGCAAATTGTTCTTGAAATTGCATGGTCACCAGTCAGTTTTGAAACCGCATGAATCCAAACGGTTTTGAAACTGTTTGGTTCCAAACAGTCTTGAGACTGTTTGCCCCCAAACGGTCTTGAGACCGTTTGCCCCCAAACGGTCTTGAGACCGTTTGCCCCCAAATGGTCTTGAGACCATTTGGACTCAAACGGTCTTGAGACCGTTTGGTCCAAACACCTCAAAACCGCATGGACCAAAAAGTGTGTTAACCCATCAAATTGAGTTAGGGTTTCCATTGTTGAACCCCTCAATTGTTCATGCCATTGTTAACCACTTATCAATTGAGCCAATTAGGTTAACCCTATACTGATTTGACCCTCAAATAATCCTCAATTGGTCACCAATTAGGGTTTGGATTGGTTGGGTTAGGGTTGGAAATCGATCATCCTTCAACATGCATCAATGTGAGCCTAATTGATGTTGAACCCATTGAACCATCACTCAATTGGGTCATGACCTGACCCCAAACGGTCTTGGGATCATTTAGTCATCCTCCAAACGTTCTGGAGACCATTTTCTCAAGTCCACATCAAAAACTAACTCAACCTATTAGGGTTTGAACCATAGATTTGATCATTTGGTCACTAATCGATTATATTCCAACCTATTGACTCTCAATCTTCAATCACTTAACCATAGTCAACCCTAGACCTCCAAACGGTCTTGGGTGACCTCCAAACGGTTTTGAAACCGTTTGGACATCCTCCAAACGGTCTTGAAGACCGTTTTCCCATGATGTCATCTAAAACTAAACCATACACTCAAGGGTTGAACCCTAATTAGGTCACAAAATCAGCACTTGATTACTCAACAACTTGATATGATTGGACCCTCAATTGGTCGACCCTACTTAACCCTAGACCTCCAAACGGTCTTGTATTGTCACGAAACGGTCTTGAGACCATTTGAGTGATTCCCAAACGGTTTTGAAACCATTTGGGCCACTCAACCCAAACTTCAACATGATTGCATCATTGAAATCAGCAATAGACCCGATTAGGGTTTAGGTGACTAAAGTGCCTTCAATTGGTGATTCTCTTGGAATTAGTTAATGATTATTGAACGGTGATTAGTCAATAATGTGTACAATAGCCCTACAAATGGTAAATTCCTGGTCAACACAACCAAACGGTCTTGGAGACCGTTTGCTCTAATCAATCTCATGAAACCGTTTGCCATCAAACGGTTTTGAAACCATTTGCTTCCAAACGGTTTTGCAAACTGTTTGGGCACAAGGTGGAGACCGTTTGATAAAGTGGATTAAGATGAAACTTTGGAATTAACGCCACTTTCTTCTACCTCAAGAACCTGGTATGTTCTTCACAGATTTAGTTGCAAGAACACTTAGAAGTATGGAAGAAAGGAAAGCAAGCAACGTTTTCATAGGAAGAAGATGTATAAGAAAAGCTTTAAGGTTTAGAGTTATAAAACCCACCTTAGAATCTGATATAGAGCTCCAAGATCTATAGATTTAATGTGGCTTGAGCTCCAAAGGTCGTCCAAGGTCCTTTCTTCAAGAATTCTACCTCTATAGGATGTAGAACTGATTCTATATCAGGGTGACATTTCCTCAGCATGGAAATGTGAAACACGGGGTGTAACCTCTGTAACTTTGATGGTAACTCTAGTTTATAGGCTACTTTTCCAATCTGTTCAATGATTGGATAAGGCCCCATAAACCTCAGACCTAACTTCCCTTTCCTTCCAAAACGAAGAACTCCTTTCCAAGGTGATACTTTGAGATACACTCTGTCTCCAACCTGGAATTCTAAAGGTCTACGACGTTTATCAGCGTAAGATTTCTACCTATCTTGTGTAGTCTTTATCTGTGTTGTATTACTTTAACCTTCTCTGTGGTTTGCTGCACAAGATCAGGACCTAACCGTTGATATTCACCAGTTTCATACCAACATAGGGGTGATCTACAACGTCTACCATACAAAGCTTCATAAGGTGCCATGTCAATGCTATGTTGATAGCTATTGTTGTAGGCAAACTCTATCAAGCTTAGGTGCAGATCCCAACTCCCTGTAAACTAAATAACACATGCTCTAAGCAAGTCTTCCAAGGTCTGTATAGTCCTTTCTGACTATCCATCAGTCTGAGGATGAAAGGTTGTACTAAACCTTAACTGTGTGCCTAAGGCTTTGTGAAGTCTCTCCCAAAAATGACTTGTAAACTGGGGACCTCTGTCAGAAACGATGGTAACTGGGACTCCATGCAGCCGTACTATCTCTTCAACATACAACTGTGCTAACTTCTCAGCAGAATAGGTTGTTTTGACAGGTAAGAAATGTGTTGTCTTTGTCAACCTATCGACTATTACCCAAATGGAATCATGTCCTTTGCTTGTCCTGGGTAGGCCAACAACAAAGTCCATGGTTACATGATCCCACTTCCACTGTGGTATGGGTAAAGGTTGCATTATTCCTGTAGGCTTCTGGTGTTCAGCTTTAACTTGCTAACACACAAGACACCGCATAACAAACTCGGCAACGTCCTTCTTCATTCTAGGCCACCAATACATATCTTTCAAGTTCCGATACATCTTGGTGCTTCCTGGATGCATAGCATACATCGAAGAATGAGCTTCTTCCAGGATTAACTTCCTCAAGTTCTCCACATCTGTCACTATCATCCTCCCATGATAATAGGATATATGGTCATCAGAGTCATGGAAACCATCTCAATTCTCATTACCATACTCCGATCTGATCTATTGAACTGCAGCATCAACTTGTTGTGCCTCCTTGATCTTCTCCCTTAAAGTAGGTTTTATATGCATCTCAGCTAACAACCCATCTAACAATGATACTTTCAACTGTACATTGTCTTGTCTTAAGGAGATAAGCATATCTCTCCTTGAGCACACTAAAGAATTCAGTTGTGCTCTATCTTGGGTTGGTGTTGTTGATTTCCTACTCAAAGCATCTGCAACCACATTGGCTTTCCCTGGATGGTAATCGATTGTACAATCGTAGTCCTTGATTAATTCCATCCAGCGGCATTGCCTCATGTTAAGTTCATGCTGAGAAAAGATGTACTTAAGGTTCTTATGATCGGTGAAAATCTGGAATGTCTCTCCATAGAGATAGTGTCTCCATATCTTCAAGGCATGAACCACGGTAGCTAGCTCCAGATCGTGTGTCAGATAATTCTCCTCATGTTTCTTAAGCTGTCGGGAAGCAAAAGAAATCACTTGTTTATCCTACATCAATAGACATCCAAGTCCATTCTTGGAGGCATCACAGAAAACTATGTACCCTTTCCCTTATTCAGGTAACACAAGCACTGGTGCACTTGTTAACCTCTCCTTCAATAGCTGGAAAGATTGTTGACACTTGTCATTCCAGACAAAAGGAACATCCTTCCGGGTCAGCTTGGTCAAGGGTAAAGCTATAGAACTGAAGTTCTTAATGAACCTCCGGTAATAGCCAGCCAACCCTAAGAAACTACGGATCTCCGTCGGTGTCTTCGGCTGCTCCCACTGTAGAACAGATTCTACCTTTTTAGGGTCAACACGAATACCCGAGGCAGATACCACGTGTCCAAGGAAAGATACTTCCGGTAACCAGAACTCACACTTGCTAAGCTTAGCATATAGCTTGTGTTCTCTTAGCAAAGTTAGAGCATGTCGAAGATGTTGTTCATGCTGCCGAGCATCTCTACTATAGATCAGGATGTCATCTATAAAGACAACAACACACTGATCGAGAAAAGGTCAGAAGATTATATTCATGAGTTCAATGAATGCAGCTGGTGCATTAGTTAGTCCAAATGACATTATTGTGAACTCATAGTGACCATACCTTGTCCTAAAGGCAGACTTTGGTATATCACTATCCTTAATACGAAGTTGGTGATATCCCGACCTCAAATCTATCTTTGAGAAGACGGTTGCACCACACAACTGGTCAAAGAGATCATCAATCCTCGGCATAGGATACTTGTTCTTTATTGTTACTTTATTTAACTGTCTGTAATCAATGCACAACCACATTGATCCATCTTTCTTTTTAACAAAGAGCACTGGAGCACCCCATGGTGAAGTACTCGGTCGGATGAAACCCTTCTCAAGCAACTCCTGCAGTTATTTCTTGAGTTCTTCCATCTCAGCAGGAGCCATCCTATATGGTGTTTGTGCTATAGGTTGTGTGTCTGGGATCAAATTAATCTCAAAATCAATTTCCCGAGGCGGTGGCACACTTGGAAGTTCTTCAGGAAATACATCTTCAAATTCCCTGACTACAGGAACTTCAACAGGGTTAGGACTATCCATGGTAGTATCTACCACATGGGCCAAGAAGGCATAACATCCTTGCCTCATCAGCTTCTCAGCAACCATAGCTGACACAAGATAGGTGGGTAGAATCTTTCTCTCTCCTTGAAAGATCCATGTATCTCTATCATCAGCGAACACAGCTTGCTTGGACTCACAATCCAAGACAACCTTATACCTTTCTAAGGTATCCATCCCAAGGATTATATCAAATCCATGCATCTCAAGTGGTATAAGATCCACTTGAATGCGATGTTCAGAAAAGAAGCGGATGTAGAGAGAACATACCTCCTGCAACACAGCAGACCCCCTCAACGGAGTTTCTAGCAACAAACTATCTGCTCTATGACTTATAGTCAAGTTGCAGTCAAAAATCACTTTTCGAGTGATAAAGGAGTGTGTAGCACCCAGATCAATCAGAACAGATACAACGCAAGATGTAGACATATCATAATATAACAACTCCATCTGACCTGCCACAACCCGAGGGTTGATAACTGCATCAGGTGGATTCATCGTGTAGAATATCACTGTCACATGTGGTTGATTTGGTGCTTGATGACTAGATGTCGATGACCTAGCTTGGGACGCTTGTCCACGTCCTCTAGCATTACTAGGAAATTGTCGCCTTTGTGATCCTTGCTAATTCTGCCTCTGAGGTTGAGTCACACTCATCTCTCTGGCTCTGCAGTCCTTCATCATATGCCCCATCTTTCCACATATATAACAACTTTTGTTCAGTTGTTGTGGTCTGGGTGGTCCTGTAACCGACATAGATGTTGAACTGTGAGCTCCTCTTGGTGGTAGGCTTCGTCCTCTACCCCTATTCGACGTCCACTGTGTCTGGGTATAGGATCTAGGTGGTGGCACAGGTGCAGAAAACCTAGGTTTCTTGAAACCTTTAGATGAAGATCCTTGGAACTGGGGATACATTCTCTTATTCTGGGTTTGTCTCTTCTCTGCTACAGACCTCTCTACCCTTCTGACAGACTCCATGAAGGTAGCAAACCTTTCTCTATTCTCTAGGGCAGACACGGGAGTAGACAACTCAGTGTTTAACCCTTTCTCAAAACGCCTTATCCTTTCTTCATTTGTGGTTGTCATGTGCAGACAGAACCGCAAAAGCTCCATGAACTTAGCCTCGTACTCTCTAATGTTCATTGGTCCTTGCCTTAACCTCTCGAACTGAGAGATTTTCTCATCCAGAAACGTCTTAGGGAAATATCTATTGGTAAATTCCTGTCGGAAATCTTCCCAAGCAACCTCCACACCAGGCCTCTTCTGTTCTTCCATGGTCCACCAATGCCTAGCACTTCCCTTAAGAAGATAGACAGCATGTCTAACCTTCTCAGCTTCTAGGATGTTCAGGATTCTAAAGGCCTTCTCTAGTTCAGTTAACCACAATTCGGCGTCTGTGGGATCAGCTGTTCCAAAGTACTCTGTGGCTCCAACTTGGCGAAGTCATTCAAACATCTTGTCGATTCCTTGTCCTTCAGGTTGGGTAGGTGCCTTAGGTGCAGTCATAGGTATCCTGTCAGTTATGTGTGTCATGGAAGTCATAAACTTCCCAAACATGGTCTGGACGGTTGGGTTCCCCATGTCAGCTGGATTGAACTGGGGTGGTTCAGGCACATGTTGCTCTATCTCTGGGTTTCTTGCACCTTCTCTAGGTGCAGCAAGACTACTTTCCACGACATACTCCTCATGTGGTCCAGACATCCTTAGTCTTATCTTCTTCTCCTGAGGAGTAGAAGACACTATTAGACATACTGGAAAGCACTAGAACAGACTCA
The DNA here is from genome assembly GCA_963693085.1 of Alisma plantago-aquatica. NCBI lineage: Eukaryota > Viridiplantae > Streptophyta > Magnoliopsida > Alismatales > Alismataceae > Alisma > Alisma plantago-aquatica. The sequence goes on along the minus strand of OY856413.1, from coordinate 295,702,881 downwards.
ACATCCTAAGTCCTATGTCTCTGTAAACTCAACGAACCTAGAGCTCTGATACCACTTAATTGAGACGATCGAATCACGAAAACAAGATCAATGAATGCAGAAGCAATTAGCAGTAGAATTATCAAAATCACTAAAAATTAAAACCTTTTTGTAAAGAGATCATCAAACGATAAAACTCTTTCATAAAGAAACATGATAAGATGTTTACACCATGTTTCATCATTACATCTCTGTAACAAACACATCTCGAGAATTACAACATCAACCACCTTGTTAACTGTACAAGGTAAGATACAAAATCTCGAGGTATCATGCCAAAATCTCAGATATACTGACTCCTAGGACCTGAGAGTACAGAGACGACACAGGACATACTATCTACACAACTTGACAGAATAGTGTCTCCACCTGAGGATCATTGTTGTCCCTGAGATTGTTGTTGTTGCTGCTCACCCACTGATGGGTTCCTTCGTCCTCGGCGTCTACCTAAAAAGTAGAATCCCACAGGGGTGAGACAATTGAATAATTGTCCCAGTGAGAGTTATAACTCTCCGCCAGAAGCTTTGTTATTGCAATAATGGAATAACAGAAAGTAGTAGAATCATAAACATTCAACAACAGGTAACATTGTATAAACTATGTGAAGCAACATCCTTATAAGTAATCAATTCAATATAACATAATTGAATGACAAGACATATAACAATATGGAATATGAAGAACAGGTATACTAGTTACTTAACTAGAGCACCAATAACAATGTATCATCAATCATTGTTTCTCGTAGTTCAACCTAAGCAAATATGCTATGTGGCTGATTACATTTTTCAAACATATTTATGCCCTGAGGAGATGCGTTACACCTCTCATACTCCAACCGACGATCATTAGATTGCAATCGGTACCATACCTAGGTCATCAGGAGAGCCGGATTCCTATGACCTCATCACTCCTCAGCCAGTATGAGGATCAACATGCAGGACATCTTGTGCCTCTGCTATAATAGCTTTCCAGGGTATTCTGGCAACTTCGCTATTTAGAGCTACAGTGGCGTTCTGTGCTCTCTTCGCCATCGAGGGATTTCTTGTTTATCTCTCATCGATGCGGCATTAACAACATCATCGGGAGATTAGTGATACATCTTCCCGGAATAACCATATAATGAAGGATTGAGAGATTAGTGGTACATCTCCTATCAAATCCAACATTAGGACGTAAGGATGTTCGCGTCCATAACCCCCACATACTCAAAAGTATGCGCTCCAGGAGTTCCCTTAGGAAAACATGTTTCACCATCATTGACAATGATGGGTCTATGGTCAGGGCTCTACTTGATATCATTATACTTGATTAGTTAAGTACATTATAACATTCTTTAGCATCAAGCATGTTTTCAAACATAAACCAATAAAACAAATGCTATAAAGAAGAGAGTACTATTTGTATCAAGTTCACATCACATACTGTTAACATTGGGATATCAATCCCTAACCATCTCATCATTGTGGTTCAAGAGTGTGAGTATTCAAACCCTTGAATCATCATAACACTTGTTACAAAGTAACATCTTATCATCCAGTCATTTCATTAGTATGACCTTTGATTACAACAATGCATATGTTTCTCATGGCTTATTCAGCCTATCAAGCTCATATGTTACCATTCACCAGGTAACATAGCATATCATTATACTTGAAGCATGTAAAGTATTTCAATGCATATAACATCATAACACTTACCTGGGTATGATCACCTCTTTGTGAAAACATGCATGATTAACATTTACTAATAACATACAGATTGTAATTGTATCAGCACAATACAAGTTCTTTTCAAATTATATATAGTATACCACGGCCGTGCTATCTTGCACGGTCATGCAATAAAGGATTCACCATGATCGTGTCATATTACCACGGCTGGTTTATAGGGTTAGGATTCTTATTCAATCCATTTAGAGTTATTCAACCTCTTGTCTTGATTAGGAATAGTGATTCCTTACCTCATACTTCAACCATGGAGTTTCATGCTTAAAAGCATAACTCAGAATTAGGGTTTACTATTCATGTTACATCTCATTACCCTAGATTAGGGTTTACTATTCATGTTACATCTCATTACCCTAGATTAGGGTTTACTATTCACATTATAGTGAATTGAAGTCATTCCATCATCATGTACGAAGATTACTTCTATTAATGACCTCAATAAGGTTAAGATTCATTAATCATCATGATTAGGGTTTCCATGATCTCACAATGAAGGATCATTCCCTAATTATGTGCATTCATAAATGTTGGAAGCATATTACTTGATTCTCATTCATATTAGGGAGTCTTCTCTCTCCTCTTAGTATTAGATGATGTTTACATCACTCTTGATTAGGTTAAGTCAAACCAACCTTGATAACATAAGTCATATCATCACTACAATGGTTATTAGGGTTTGCTTGATCAAGAGGTGTTGACTACTTGAACTCATCAAGGGTACTTTGGTAATGTCCACCATTAACCATAACATACATCAACCAACTAATTACTAGTTCCCTTAATGTCTTTAGGTATCATTAGGGTTTAGATTAACCAACCATTAAACCATCTAAGCCTTTAAAGCATTAAGCATTCTTGACCTTAAAAGACCCCAAACGGTTTTGCACTTTCAACCTCCAAACGGTTTTGAAACCGCATGGAATGGTTGACCGTTTGGTACCTTTGACTTTCAAGACCGCATGAACAAATACACCATCAAGACTGTTTGCCCAAAAGTAAGGTGAAGACCATTTGGTCACATTGACCGTTTGGCCAAGTTTGACTTTGAAACCGTTTGGGCAAATTGTTCTTGAAACCGCATGGTCACCAATCGGTTTTGAAACCGCATGAATCCAAACGGTTTTGAAACCGTTTGGTTCCAAACGGTCTTGAGACCGTTTGGCCCCAAACGCTCTTGAGACCGTTTGGCCCCAAACGCTCTTGAGACCGTTTGGCCCCAAACGCTCTTGAGACCGTTTGGACTCAAACGGTCTTGAGACCTTTTGGTCCAAACACCTCAAAAATGCATGGACCAAAAAGTGTGTTAACCCATCAAAATGAGTTAGGGTTTCCATTGTTGAACCCCTCAATTGTTCATGCCATGGTTAACCACTTATCAATTGAGCCATTTAGGTTAACCCTCTACTGATTTGACCCTCAAATAATCCTCAATTGGTTACCAATTAGGGTTTGGATTGGTTGGGTTAGGGTTGGAAATCGATCATCCTTCAACATGCATCAATGTGAACCTAATTGATGTTGAACCCATTGAACCATCACTCAATTGGGTCATGACATGACCCCAAACGGTCTTGGTATCATTTGGTCATCATCCAAACGGTCTTGAGACCATTTTCTCAAGTCCACATCAAAAACTAACTCAACCTATTAGGGTTTGAACCATAGATTTGATCATTTGGTCACTAATCGATTATATTCCAACCTATTGGCTCTCAATCTTCAATCACCTCCAAACGGTCTTGGGTGACCTCCAAACGGTTTTGAAACCGTTTGGACATCCTCCAAACGGTCTTGAAGACCATTTTCCCATGATGTCATCTAAAACTAAACCATCCACTCAAGGGTTGAACCCTAATTAGGTCACAAAATCAGTACTTGATTACTCAACAACTTGATATGATTGGACCCTCAATTGGTCGACCCTACTTAACCCTAGACCTCAAAACGGTCTTGGGTTGTCACCAAACGATCTTGAGACTGTTTGAGTGATTCCTAAATGGTTTTGAAACCGTTTGGGCCACTCAACCCAAACTTCAACATGATTGCATCATTGAAATCAGCAATAGACCCGATTAGGGTTTAGGTGACTAAAGTGCCTTCAATTGGTGATTCTCTGGGAATTAGTTAATGATTCTTGAAGGGTGATTAGTCCATAATGTGTACAACATCCCTCAAAATGGTAAATGCCTGGTCAACACAACCAAATGGTCTTGGAGACCGTTAGCTCCAATCGATCTCATGAAACCGTTTGCCATCAAACGGTTTTGAAACCTTTTGCTTCCAAACGGTTTTGCAAACCGTTTGGGCACAAGGTGGAGACCGTTTGATAAAGTGGATTAAGATGAAACTTTGGAATTAATGCCACCTTCTTCTACCTCAAGAACCTGGTATGTTCTTCATGGATTTAGTTGCAAGAACACTTAGAAGTATGGAAGAAAGGAAAGCAAACTATGTTTTTGTAGGAAGAAGATGTATAAGCAAAGCTTTAAGGTTTAGAGTTATAAAACCCACCTTAGAATCTGATTTAGAGCTCCAAGCTCCATATATTTAATGGTGGCTTGAGCTCAAAAGGTCTTCCAGTGTCCTTTCTTCAAGAATTGGATGGAGAAGATGGCTAGAAACAAGAGTTGTGTAAGGAAAACTAGCAAACCAACCTTGTAATGGGATTTCCTCCATGAATTCGAGTTAGATGGCCATTAGAACTTACCCAAACCTGATTGGCCGTTCTCCTCTTCTCCTGAGTTCCTTCTAAGTCGGTCAAGCAAGAAGATAAGAAGAGGAAGTGAAGGGAAAACAATCCCTTGCTTGTAAAGAGAAGTGCTTATATGCTTTGGGCATATTTTCAAGGTAATGATAACTATTTCTTCTATTTACATCTATATCATCCACGCCCTTCTCCATTTCTTTTGCCATGTTTCCTCCCTTCTTATCACATGCAAAACTTATCTCTTAACCATGGTTTAGAGGAAAGGAAGCCAAATACTATACTAAGTTGCACATATAAAAGGGTCATTTGCATGCATCTTGATTATTTAATTATAAGGATTTTCTTTCTTATTTGATTACTCAAATGAGGCGCCCCCCTCATTTTCTTTACTCTACTTGATGCCAAGATGCATGAGCGATACTCTAGAGGGTAAATTTTACATGTTTCACCCTATGTTTTGGGTAAATTGCACTTTACACCAAAACTAGGGTTTTAAAGCACAAGGATTGCTCTACAAGCTATAACTTGGTGCCCAAGATTAGAGAATCCATATCACTACATCATATTCATTCTTATGATGTCTCATCATCATAGGAACATCTTAACATGTGCAATTTTCAAGTTAACCCCTCTAATTGGGTAATTTGCACATAGGTCCACTTTTAACAAAACAATATTACAACATTGTTCAAAAAGGACAGAAATGGAAATATATGTTCCTCAGGAGCTTTAATTACATATCAAAACATAATTACAAGCATCAAATCTCATGTCTTAAGCAAAACACCTAGGGTTAGTTTATAACCCAGGTCAGGGATGTTACTGTATTCCTAAGGGAAACTCAGAGCACATACTGATGAGTATGCAGGGTGCTTGTCATCCTGAATTCAAGTGTTTAGGGAGGAATCATACCTAGTCCTCAGTTTGAGAACAACTATAGTCATGTATCAATGATTATATATGTGATGAGATTGGAGGACAACTGCGGTTGTACCTCAGATGGTAGGGTATGCGTATTCACCTCCTTTTACTAGTGTTGTGACCTATACCAAGGACGGACTAGGATGTTAATAGCTTGACCATATGTGTCGTTGTGGCAGACCCATACTGACCAGGGGTGGAGAAGATCTCAGGAGTCTGGGTCTTCCTAGATCTTGTATGGCACTGATTTCAACTTAGAAGTGGTTAGTTGGATTTTGAGTGGTATCCTCAAATTCCTCAGGGCATAATAAAAGATGTAAGACAGTTGTGTAGCATATCTGTTTAGGGTTATACACAACACTTCATATTGTATGATAACCCTTGTTTGATTTCTTTTCACTGAGATCATGTATAGTACAATAAGAGATAATAGATATACTTATGATGTAGTTATGCTCATGTTGTAAACATGCTTATGTTGTCAAATATACTGACAATGATCGTTAAGATGTTGTTGCTAGCTTTGTTTAATATTGCTAGACATGCCTATGTAATTAGAAATGCTTAAACTACTAATCATGCCTATGAAGTTCATTGTGTTATGATGTTAGTTCTACTTATGATATAGATCTGTTCCCTTTATTTGAGATGGAAATATTGATAGCCATGTTATGTTACTAGACATATTCATGATGTCAGGGATGCTTATGCTACTAGGTTGCTTGTGTTGTTAGCAAGGAATATGATGATAGTCAGATTAATGATAATGATTGTTATTAGATGCAATTTATTGATATTTGAGTAGATATCTATCCAAAGAAATGGATTTATTTGTTATCTATATATGCATTGATGATCGTACTTGTTGCTAAGATTAATTGCTTAATATGTTTAGCATACTTGAAATGTTCAATCTATTCAACTGATTATTAAATACTCCAACTACTTAGTGATCTACTATTTAAAATGTTGTAATCAATAAATGTTGTTGGAGGTTGTATCTCTTGCTGGGACACGGGTCTCACCCTTGTGGTTTGCCACATGTGTTTAGGTAATCTAAAGTGACAAAAACAAACATGTGGCAGCAAAGAGGAGCAACTGTAGTGAATCTTTGAGAAAGTTGATTAGATGTCTAGTGTGTCCTCGAGTCGTCCATGTGCTCTCAGGTCCTGGCAGGAAAAGTTTGTATATGGTTTTTCAAATGAATCATAATTTTGTTAGAATGGTAATGCTTGTTTGTGTGGCATATACAAATATTGTTCTCCTATGTATATATGTTATGGCTAAGGTGATAGAACAATTTGTATCAAATTTTTATCATAGTATGGATATAAGAAAGATATTGGGCTCTTATGCAAATGTTTTTGAGTGGGTGTTGATGTTGAAATCAGTTTTAATATACCCATATTTTTGGGTATGTGATTAATTAGCAATCAATTGTGTTTTACGTTTTGAGTATTTGGGTTCTTACAAGTTGGTATCAGAGCTTTGGGCTCACTGATTCTACAGGGACACTAGGATGATGTCAAAATTAGGAATATGACATAAATATATGGCGCATATTGCCTAATCTTAGTATTTGGGTGCCCTGGCCAGGTATTCAATTATTGAAGAAAGGTAAGTATGGAACTCTTAGATTGTTATCTTTCTGATTACTCTGATCAATTAGTCATTTTGAGAAAATCTAAAGAGAATAATGAATAAGAAATCATGGTATGAATATCTCAATCTTACCTTAAAGAAGATGAGGATTGCATCATAATCTATCAAAACTTGAATGTTTGGTAACTATAAGAGAAAGATACAATACCATGAAATCTAAATCCAAATACAAATTAGAAAAAGATGAGTTCTTGAAGATGTGATTCAAGAAGATAATAAAGTAAAAGACAGATAAGTCTATGCTTATAAAGTAAATCAAGGTATGAAATCCACATAAGATGGAAAGAACTCCTATAACAAGTACAAAATGAGAAGATAAATGGGAAAAATGACAAAGGAATAAGGTGGAACCTGAGTTAATATTATACCAACATATGTGTGTAAGAAAGTGTTAATGTAAAATTAGCATGGCGTGTGAAAGAAATTAAGGGAGATTGAGAATGTCTTCTTAGGTGGGGTTTTTTGTGTGGACCCAAGATCAGATATGTATGAATGATGTGACATCACCATGATAGGAAAGTAACCATGTGAATGTAATAGGATGAGGTGAAAAATAAGTACCCATCTTTGTTTACCTTGGATTTTGGGGGCAAAATCCATGATAGGGGTTTATAGTTGTAAGGCCTCTAAACTTGCTTAATGAGTTGAATAAGCTTAATTATCATAATCAAATTCTTATAACCCTAATATAACCTTGTGATAGTCTTTGAAATCATAATACAAGTTTAAATTTCAAATTTGGTCCAATTTGGACACTGTTTGAGCAAGTTATGCAATTTTATGCACATTTTGGACTTTTCTGCAGTTTACCCAATTGAGAGGTTTTATTTGAAATTTATCACTTGCATTATGTTCCTTGGATATTCTCTCATCATTCTTGAGATTTTTGAGCCATGGGGCACCTATTTAAACCTTGGTTTGAAGGTGTTTTCTCCAAGGGTATTTTAGGGTTTACCCCTTCATGGATGAGCTACCTTTAGTAGCTATCAACTAATGAATTATTTGTTTTGCTTGGAAATTCAATAAACGAGGGATTAGCATGTATTTATGGATGGTTATGGATATGCTTGTGTGTGTGCTTGTATATTCTTAATAGTTTAAGGTCATGGACACTTGGAAAGATACTAGAACTTCAACTTTTTCTTTTTCTTTATCTTAAAGTTTCATATACTTATCCCTAAGCACCCAAACGAGCCATTTGATATCCACCACTTCCCTCCTTCTATGAACCTTGTTCTCCCTATGTTCTAATTCGAATTTCCTGTCCAAGGAAGAAGAAAGAGGGGATATTCTTAGAAAAAGAATCTAGGGTTGCAATTGACTTCCTTTTAGGATTTGAAAAAATTCCTTCTAGTGATCTTGACTTAAAAGAGTAAAAATTCCCTTATATCCTCCATTTATTTTTTTGTTATCCTTCCTCCTACCTTTATCCAGGTCGGAACCTTGCTGTTCCATGGTAGAAATTGCTCTAAAGCTCTAAAACCTTACCTTTCTTGCTCCTTATGCTTAGGGTTTGCTCATTTGATGAAGAAAGGTTCTAGATGGACGATTTTACAGCTTATGCTTGAATTTTCTACCCTACATGCTCGAGTTTTGCTTCTATTTGGTATTTCATCTTCTCATTAGAGACAAGTTGTATAACTTGCTCCATGTTTATTACTTACCATAAGCTTGCTAGCTCATGTTCTTACTTTTAAATGATGGTCCATGCACTAAAAAGCTATGCTTGACTTGGATTTCAAATTTTAATATATTCCTTGTTCTAATTTCAGTTCTATATGAACCTGTGATCATGTGTAAGTTATTACTAAGGTATAATATGACTTGGATCAGGTTGGTTTGACAACCTATAGTGCTAAGCACCTATCAACCAATGGTCAATTTTAGGGTTTTAAGCTGCTTTATTCTATAAACCCATGAACTGATGATGGTACCATCACAATAACCCTATGGTGTTGTCTTCAGGACAACTGATGGTCAGGATCAAATGTGTCATATGATGGTGACAACCTATAGTCACCCCCTTAGGCCAGGTTTCGGATCAATTAGAAGTTTAATGATCAACCATTAAGTACCCTACTAATGTTATCAATTAATGATGATATTAGCTTAATATTTGATGTTGATTAATGAATATAGTGCTGATATAACAACCTATGGTGACTAAATGGTCACTAATTATTGTGTATCAGGTCTCTAAAACCTATGGTGAGTTAATCATATAGTTGTAGCATCAATTAATCCTTAGACCAATGGTTTCTTGGGTCACTGGATGCAATGGTCGGACCTATACTATAATTGATGGTTTTAACATATGAACTTGACCCAATGGTCAAGATCTAATGTTTATTCCTCCAATAAAATGGAATGATGGCTAATGTAATATGTTGTTCCTAATAATGTGGTTTATATGGTTTCCTTTATATGATCAACTTAAGGATCTTACTTGTTGACAATGGATGGCTTGTTTTAAATGAACATTTGATTGTGGGTTTTACCCTACTCTCAATGGAACTTTTTGTGTTGTTAATCAAGGGATGTCTATGGTTAGATGGTGACTCTTTCTAGAGCAAAAATCAAGGACTTCATAGGTGGTTTATCCAAGGTGTTTAATTACGTAAACAACCAATGATCTTACCTTTTAAACATCCAATGGTTCTGGGTAACATTGTGGTATAGTGATATGGGTTAAATGATGATGGAAAAAATGGAGGATTACCCTTAATAAGGTATTCTTAATTATTCACTCATATGAATAGAAGGGATGATAACCATATTGTGTTGATATGTAACCCTAATGAGGTATAGCTTGTTATACCTAACTTTAATATAACTAAATGATGGTAATTGGGTATGAATAGTCCTTGAATGATTAATACAATCATGGAGTACTCTCTTATTTTTTTTGAAACCCTAGTATGCTATAACCCGATGGCTACACCTTAATTTATGTGTGGGTTCATACTTGATAATAGCATGGAATGTGATGGTGATGCTTCACCTTATGCATCCATGATCCAATGGGGATGTCATGAGTTAGGGTTTGGGTATAAGTGCTAATTAGTAACATTAATATAATTTATCTTGTTGAACCTAACTCTAATGCAAATAGATAAAGATGAGTATTCAAGTTTAACATTATTATATGATGGAATGATGGTGAAATAACTTCCTTAATTGGATCATAACCTTAATATGTTTATTGGTAGTTATCATAGCCACATGGTTGATACTTTCTTATGTTAAATGTGTGCATTATGAATATAATGAGGGTTAATCATATCTAGATTCCTTACATGTTGATGTAACAAAAGAATGTTCTTAATGTTAATATAACCATGCTATGATTGTTTATGAATATCTCCTAGCTCATTAATCCAATATTGTGTTGATCTGGTGTATTATGTGTAAGTGATGTTGTTGAGCCTTGCTATAAGGCATGGAATGATAATGATGATCTTGCATGGAATAGTATGATGGTCTTGATGACCTTTGGGCATGGTTGATCCATGAATGAGGTGTAATCCTCTTATGTTGATAAGGGTTGATTGACCGGACTAAATTGCGCGTCCAAAAATGGAAGCGGATTTGAAGTTAGTCAGACTTATACATTTATAACTTGAATCCTTCTAGCCCCCCGCAACTTTGTTTACGGGGTCGAAGTAGATAAATAGGGTCAAACATAGGGACAAGGTGGTAGTGTTGAGAACCTAGAATCAACACGCTACTCTCCGACAGGTGCAAAGAGATAATAAATTCCCAAAAGGGAAACAACAAGATGTCACAAACATAACAAAGAAAAGTATCTCCAACTGGAGCTACAAGAAAGATTTAAGGTTTTAGTCATTTAGCAGTTTTTAGGGGTTTTCATGCAACAGAAACAGAAAGATAAAACTAGAGCTAGAGCAAGGTACGAAGGATAAGACTTCAGTAAAACAAGTGGTAGCAGTAACATCATGCACCCCTCCTCTCAGAGCGGGTACCTCTAACCAAGCATCAACACCCCTCTCGAGGTTGCTGGACTTAAGTTAGAGTGGAATGTTACTGAAACAACTCTGTTCCAGGCACTCTCGTACTCCAGAATCGGACCAAACACTAGAGCCACAACACAACTCTCAAAGTTGTTGCGACGGGAAAACACGATTCGGTAGCTAAGAAAAACGCGATCCAAACATGCAAGCTAGAGTTCAGATATCAAACATAGCAGTCATCCAGCATTTTGCACCAAGCATAGAGCAACAAGTAATTAAGCTTTTCCATTCCCATAAACATTAAGGGTCTTAATACATTGCATAAGTAAGGAATTAAATAATAGAATTAAAGATAGATGTTGCCTTCTTGATGTAGAAGGACGACATGCTACTACGGCTCTCCAGCCCGATACCGGTCAGGCGATACACCCTCTCGGGCGGCACACTATGACGGCCGACTGTATCACTCAAGGACCCTGGACGATACGCTCATGTCAGGCGGCACACCCTCTCAGGAGGCACGCATGACGGGCGAAGCGTACCAGGTTCGATATCGTGTCGGGCATGGAGTGACGCGTTCTACTGTCGGGCACTTGTGTCGCTCGTCTACGTTGGACGATGTCGGCCCGCAGTGTCACCCGGGACGGTCCTAAGTGAACCATCCCCTCCCTCTCGGGATGAGGAAGAGCTCACCTAGAGTTGTCCCGCACGAGCACTGGGGCACAATTTTCCTCCGAAGATCGCTCAAAGTTCCCAACTGTCCGAACTGTCTTTTCGGCTTCCTGTAGCTGCTATTTATAGGCAGCGGTTGGGGGAAGTAATGGTGCTCGAAGCTCCACATGTCCTCCTTATTCACGGGTTGGTGGGCGGTCGATACTGGTATCGCTCGACACAGGGGTGTCGGTTGTCGGTCACGTGATGGGCGGCGCCTGCCGGTGGGTGGCTGTGTCGCGCGACAAGCTTGGGTTGTCGTGGGGAATTTGGCTCCCTGTCGGGTAGAAGACGTGTCATCTGTCAGTTTCTTCTTGCATGGCATCCACTTGTCGTGTGTCGTTGTGTCGCTCCACCCTGTCGGGCAGAGGTCGTATCGGGCGTCAGGAAGACCGATGCAGACTTGAACTTATTTGTGGGCCGGGACGGCCTTATCGTACCAAAATGAGGAAAAACTCTGCAAAAGATGGAAATATTGGATTAAGAGCGTTACTTGGCCAATTATTGCAAAAGTACTTATAAAAGAGAGGAAAATAGTAGAAAAGGGCAGCTTTGATAACAGAATAAAAGGCAAAAACATCACAAAAATTGGTGTTATCAACTCCCCCAAACTTAGCATTTTGATTGTCCTCAATCAATATTTAAACTTTATTTAGTGATGCTTCTTCTGCTCGGAGTAGCTTTCTGTTCAAAATGTGAAACAAGAATTGCAATGCCTTAGAGATAATGATGTCTCACTACGAACAAAAGACTTTGTTTTTCCAGCCTTATTGTTTAAGTAAGATTCTTCTCTACAACTTCGGCGAGACTTTGTTGTATGATTCCGAAGTTAGCTTACACACCAAACAACTTTATTTTTGGGGCAAAAAGTTGTGTATAGGGTAGGCTAAGGCTTTTTGGAGTTTTTCTTGTTTCCCATCAGTCCATCCAGGTAAGGGTCCGTTAGCGGGCAAGTGGTCCATGCAGTCCAAGCCAGTTGACTTTAGAGCAGTGATTTCACATCCTACGTACCACTGCCCCGGATCTACCATGCCTAAAGATGGGTACTTTTAGAAAACAAGTGTGTATATATATTTTTTTTCTTTTCTTTTATTGGCACAACTCTCATGCTTTTATTCACACTCATAAGGCTTCTTTCTCTTTTTGGGATTTTCGTTGGGTGAGGGAACACAAAGAGATTTCTGCTATTTGGGCAGCTTTTTCCTTCTCCATACTCGTCTCTTAGCTGTTTGCGTGATTATTATATTTTTCAAAATTTTTGGCATGGAAAAACATAATCTTTTATTCGTTTGAGGCAGCATTATCAAAAAGATATAACAGAACTTGTATCTCATTAAGCACATAGAAAAAAAACTTTGCAAGAAGTCGCAATAGGTTTTTATCATACAACAACTTTGTATGTAAGTATGGAGATGATATAAACAAAAAGAACTTTCAAAGCTTTGATATGAACACATCTATGTACATAAAGAACAAAAGAATAAAGAATTTGAGATAAAAGAATGAAGAAAATTTAGTTAGAAAATTCAAAAAAAAATTTCAAAATTTTGTACCTCCCTCACTAGTACCTGGTACCCCCCCAAACTTACTCCACACTATGTCCCAGAGTTGTGAAGTAAATAAGGTGAGGTAATGTTTATTCCAGTGAGGTTGCGCTTGCGTCAGACAGAAGCTCCCACACATATTCTCCCCTTCTACTGTGATAGACGATGTGGTGGAGTTGGTCAGGCATTTCTTTATTCGCTATCCATTCTAGGACGTAGATGCCACAGTCGTTGGATAAGGGAAGTTGATGCGGACTGCGGTGGCAGAACTGAGTTCATGCCACTTGCTTGCTTGCATATCCAGGAATGGTTGGATCATCTTTGCCACCTCGTCGTAGTATTTTCGGACCAAGCGTTCGACGGATGTCAAAGGTTCTGATGTACACGACACTGGATGGTTCTTGTTGCTGTCCGAGCTATTATAGAAAATTCATGCTCGTTGTCGGGTGTACACTGTTAGGAGCGTCCAATGGTTGTAATGTAGGACAGGGAGGAAGATTTTGTGGGGAACTTCTCTCGCCAATTCCTGCAGAAATGCTTGCTTCGCTCCTGTTTCATCGGCGAGGCAAATGCCGTTGAACATCATAGGATGGGCTATGTGCGCATGTTCTAGCTTTGGCTGTATATACTGGATGTAAGTGGCTGCAACTGTTACAGCCAAGCACCCTCCTTCCTTCACCATGTCCCTTAGATCATCGACTGGGACTACGACATTGCCTGCCTGAAAGTCGACAACCGATGGGGTAGAATCAGCTAACTTCAGCTGGATTACATTGACCTGCTCCTGTGTGAGAGTTGCACACGAAAAGCGGTTGAAATTTGTGATCAGCCCTTCTGAAGCTTCAGGCAAAGCAGTGTCCTCCATCCCGTGCACTTTCTTCAAGACCGCCAACCACTTGCCTACCCCATAGGTATCAGTTGCTATCTTCTCTTCTTTTTCTGAGGAGCAGCTGGATTGAGAAGAGTCTTCTTCCAGGTCACTGTCCAGTAGCTGCTCCAGTACCCCTGTGTCTCGGAAATAGCGCTTGTCCTTGATCACCAACATGGCGTAAATGCCCCTTTGTTGATAGAAGCACCAGCCTTTGAGGGCTCCCAAGTTTCCAAATGTATTGAGCACCTCAATGGCACTCAGGATGGCAGAAGCGCTATTTCCACTCCCCTCTTCTGCCTGGACGGGGAGGTCTCAGAGAGTAAAGAAGTTACAAGGACATTGGTGACGTTGGCTTCCTTGCTTTATAGCTTGTAGCAGATGCAGTGGCAGGAGTCTCAACTTCTTGTCCTCTGGGCGGCAGAAAACACCCCCAGAGCGTGGCACTTCGTCATTGCTGCAACACAGCAGCTGGACGTCGCGGTTTCTGAGGTCTACTATGCAGAGAAACCACACGTTCTGGTGCTTGTACGGGGCCAACACCAGGTTCGGCCTATGATCTTCAATGTGCTGCAGCATGTTGGCCACCACACGGGAGTCTGGATCTCCCTTCATCAACCTTCTTGCCAAGGTCGGGGTGGCTGTGTATAGTGCCCTCCGACCTGTCCTACTATCGATATTTTCTATTATCACATTCTCCAGGACTCTGAACAGTCTTTTGCCGACCACGGTCGGCGTGCGGAACATGCTTCAAAGAACTCCCCGTCGCACGGAGAGGTAGTCGTCGGTCCAGACGATGTCATCTTCATCTGCCTGCGATCTCAAGACCTTATTCAGCAGCTTCTGGTCTCTGATCATCATGTACCCGATGGCTCTTCTGTCGAAGTCGGCCATCTCGAAGGAGGGTATCTCAGATGGCTCACGAAATCTGTCTGCCATCGAGCGTCTTCCTCGGGGTAGATGTCTCTTATTGATTGTGTAGACATCCCCCTTCTCTCCCTCAGACTCATTAGAAGAGTCTCCCCCGATGCTGATATCTACGCTATCATCTTCGGCTTCATCTAGGGGGACAGAGATGTTTGCTTCTCCCAAGCCTAGGGATCTCTCCTGTCCTGTTGGAGCTCCTTCGGCTGACCCATGTTGCGCCCCTTCCTCGGGCGTTGGGGATCGCCCACTGGGGGAGGAGGAAGATGCTGATCCCGAAGGGGAAGCTGATGAAGAAGGAGGAGAGCCACGGCTGGGGGGTGATGGTGACCTTCTCGGCTGCCTTCGGCGCAGATGGTCGTCACTTTTATCTAGCCTCTCCTCGATCTTATCAAGTCGTTGGAGAACTTGTTGCATCATCGCATTCAAGGCCTCTAGTCCGCCGGGAAGGCTTACTAGAGTCAACAACTCTCTTTCTTGGCTATCCATCCTGTCATGGAAAGATGCAAGTTTGTGGGTTAGGGAAGTATAAGTAACTGAGTTGGTATCTGTTACCTCCCACAAATGATCGAGTTCATGCCCGAGCATCTTTTCGAGCGACGGGGGAGATCCGGTGGTTCTCCCTTCCATCCTCGTGACATGTTGCTCGTGCGATGGTCTATCCGGCGAGGTAGAATCTATCAGAATCGTTCGCGATCCAGCTGTCGCCAGGTCGGGTGTCGGCGCTTTTTCAGGTGCCACTGCCTTGCCTTCTCATCTGGGTGGAGATGGCCGTGGTGAGGGCGGACTCTGCTCCACCTCTACACTGTCGGCGATCTCCTCAACTATTGCAGGTGGGGACTTCAGCGGCGGTGTCGGTGTTCTTCTGAGCTCCCTCAGGATCTCGTCGAACACCCCATTGTTGTCGCCCTTCTGAAGTTTCTCTTCTGCCTTTGTAGGCTTTGAAGCAAAGACAGGGGCTGCAGCCGTTTCTCCCACGACAGCTCCCGTAGTCTCTGTCTCGGTGACCTCAACGATCACCAATTCTTTCTCAGCTATCACCGTCCTTGTTGTGGCAGTGGCTGATATAGTCGGAGCGACGACAACTCTATCAGCAGTTGTCGTCGGTAGCTCTGGAACTGCCCTCTCCGGGGCCCTGGTGGCGGTGGCGTAAGCTGTGTTGTTCGCTACAGCTTCAATTTCGGCGGCGGTGAAGACCAGTTTCTCTACGTCGTAGGCGGCACAACGAGGGAGTGGGAGGAGTATGTCCGTCCTTGAAAACTTGTAGAAGAAGTTCCTCCCCTCCTTCCTAATGATGCTGGTCCTCATCAGGTACTTGGTGTCGATCACCTCATCGCCTTGCGTCCTCGAAAGGTTGCGCGGCTCTTTTGGGGTACCCGAGCCCCACTATAATTAAGTTGACTATTCTGCCCATGCAGTACTCTTTTGTGGCTTCTTTCATCGGGTGCAGTCTGTTCAGCAAGAACCGCCCGAGGTTTATCACTCGAACCTCCATTATGTGCCACATGATGTGGAGTTCTTCTGTATAGATGTTACTGGACTCATTCTTGCTAAACAGCAAGCATGCCACCAATTTGTGCACTATCCTCCAAAAGTACGAGTGCACTGCCACCACCTTTCTTCCCGGCTTGAACGAAGATTCTCCGGTTAGCTTGCTCCAGAGCTCCACGGGATTGAACCCGTCTCCCTCGGTGATTCTCTCACCGTTATCCATGAGATTTCTCTCCTCCTCATTGGAAGAGAAGATCTTATTCAACAGCTTCTCGGAGATGGGGTGCTATGAGTTGTAAAGTCGAGCCTGGAGTCTGTCTGGCCCGCCAAATTCTTCTCTCTCCGCCGCAGAATTCTTCACCCAGTGGAGAGAAGACATAAACTCCATTATCAGTTTGGTGTAAGAAGAAGACCGGCTGAAGCAGATCTTCTTCAGCCCTGCCGCAGCGAGGACGCCCTTCAGCCTCCCCACGATCCTTAGTTTAGCAAATGAGGCCTGATGGCAGAACCTGCTCGGTCGGTAGACCTTGGTCATTAGTTCAACATATCGGCGAGCGTGCTCGTCGTCCCTTGGATCGAAACTTCCTGACAAGAATTCCGAGAGTTCGGCTGCTGCTATAGGTGTTTGTGTTGGAGTTGGAGCCGCCACTTCTGCAACCCTAGCCCTCTTCTCTGTTGTCGACGCCCCAGCTGGTCCTGGGTTCAGGCGCTTAGGCCTGGCAGTCTACCCTTCAGCAGCAGTCTCTGGGTAGATTCTCCTGCCTTGTGCGTCAACAGGGACAACAGTTGTCTTGATGCGGGCCATTTCTGTAAGACAATAAGAAAATACCTCGATTAAATTTGGTGATGCTTTGAAAAAGTAAAGAATAAATGTGTGACCGGGTAATTCTCTGTACAAAGACTGTCCTGCACCTCGTATCGGGCGACACACGGGTTTCAGAGGTGAAGCCTTGTGTCCGATACTAGAGATGGGTATCACCCGTTACGTCAGAAGATCAAACACGCGATATGAACAGGGCGATAAGGTGATAAACGCATGTTAGGTCTGTCGCTTGATACGAGCGTGTTGGTTAAGATGCCCGATAAGGTCTTCTTGAAAGGAAAGCAGTGTGTCGCCCGACAACAAAATAGGCGAGGTGGTGCAAAGATGGGCGACACGGCTATCGCCCGACATGGTGTATCGGGCAATTGTGAATAAAAGGTATGTTGCACGACATCCATATCGAGCGATACAAGGCTTCTCTATGCAGGAACCGTAAGGTCGATAAGCTACTTGCTTAAAGAAAGGAACGTGTCGGGCGGCACGGTCTGCCGGGCGATAGGGTCTATCGGGCTATACCTTGTTGTGATCTAAACTTCCGCTCGATACAAGAGCAGGGCAGTCTTGCACGACACGAGAGCAAAAGAACAAGGTCTTAGCACGATACAGGAGTGTGAAAACAGTAAGGCAAGGAGCCCGACACGGTAAAAACTTGCCCCTTTATATAGCAAACTCAACCGGGGTGAAACAAGTAAATCTGGGGCACGTTTCGGCCATCAGGGAAACTCATAAGTCGGGAAAGTCCATCCGTCGGCACGACCCTTGCGATCCCCAAAATTCCACTGCCCGATATGGGCGCATTCATAGCACCGGTTGGGTTGCTTTCCGATACGTCATGAAAACAAAGCGGTTTAAACTACGGCTGATGAGTAAAACATCATTGGCCTAAGACTAAGCACCCGGCCTCAGATGGTATTACCCATCACGGTTAATAAAGCTAAAGTGGTGACCCCTAAAACATAAGAGTCAGCGCATGTGGCACATGCACTGACTCGAGCCTTATTACAGTCTGAATTGTCCATAATACTTGTAATGTTCAACTTGCATGAAAGTAAATGCACCCTATACTAGGAATTTAAAATACAGCTCGGGATGCCTCCCGAGAAGCGCTGAGTTTCCCGTCCTCAGCTGGACATCTTTGGCTTCTTCTTCATCCTTTTCCTCCGTAGTTACTGTCCCGATCTCTTGGCTGGTTCAGTGTTGGACGAGATCTTCCCCGACGGGTTCTTTACAATCTCGGCGAGCTGAGCTAGCTGCTGGTCGATTTGACGTTGATGTGTCTGCATGTCTGCCAACTGTACCTGCAACGAGTTCAAAACACCAAAATTGGACATCGCACTTTGCGCTAGTTGGTTATTGATGGTATCTTGTTTCTTAACAAAATCAAACAACTGGCCAATCATATCAAATTGGCTTGCTCCTTTGTCCTGTTCTCGGTTTGGGCCTTGGTACTTTCCCGGTGCTTGGAAATTGCCCTTTGCTAGTTGGAATTGGTTGTTCTTGGTATATTGACTGGATCCTCCTCTCTTCTCAAAAGTTTGCGCTGGCTTGACCGAGGTGTGCAGCCGATGCGAATTTTTGGCTGCATCCTTGTTACCGTAATTAAAGCCAGGGTGATCTGGCCTCTTCAAGTTCATGTAGGAGACATTCTCTGTCCTTTCGTCTTCTGATTCAGAGTCACTGTCTGCTTCTGGTTGGGTGTAGACACAATTGTCCACCCCGTGACCTCCTTCTCCGCACGTAACGCATTTCATCACTTTTTCAACTGGCTTCTTACCTTTACTGCCAGCTTCTCGCAATTGTTTAACATCAGTAGCAATTCTCTGAATCTACGAAGTGATTGAATCCAGTGCCTTAGACTCAAGGGCGGATCCTTCACCTACCTTCTTTTCTTGTCCTCTATCAGATCGATCAAACTCAGCACCGGCCATTAGCTCGACCATGTTCTGGATAATCATCTCGGACTTCTTTGGCTTCTTCCGTAGGAAGTCACTGCCCGCTGCCGCGTTCAGTGACACCCTTTCATTGGGAGTCAGGCCATTGTAGAAGGTGGTGACGAGGAAGCCCTTCTTATAATTATGATGGGGGCAATCCCTTTGGTATTCCTGGAATCGCTCCTAGGCATCATGGAGGCTTTCATTCGGCTTTTGCATAAAAGAGGTTATTTTCTGTCTATTTCTGACAGTTCTTTCAGTGGGGTAGAACTTGTTAACGAATGTGTCAGCCAAAGCTCCCCATCCGTTTAGAGATTGGTGGGGTAACCCAAGATACCATGATAGGGCTTTGTCCTCCAGGGAGAAAATGAAGCCCTTACAGTAAATCACCTCTTAGGAACCCCCCACATCTTTATTGGATCACATATATTTTTGAATGCATCCAGATGGTGGTAG
Organism: Alisma plantago-aquatica; assembly: GCA_963693085.1. Classification (NCBI taxonomy): domain Eukaryota; kingdom Viridiplantae; phylum Streptophyta; class Magnoliopsida; order Alismatales; family Alismataceae; genus Alisma; species Alisma plantago-aquatica. The sequence goes on along the minus strand of OY856413.1, from coordinate 295,683,103 downwards.
GGGTTGTCATTCCTTGAACTCCCCCTGAAGCTCTTGTTCTGGATCATTGAGATAACGGACGGCTTGAGCTCAAAATTTGTCGTGTTGAAATGTGGGACAACGACGGGGCATCGGGAGTTGTTGGCCTTCGTGGACGCCAACTCCCTTAGCATTTTCTCTTCTTCCTCTGAGTCATTGCTATCGCTGGTGTCATGTCGTCATTCCTGACTATCGTGATTTCTTCTGTGCCTCCGGTGGCGATGACGTCTATCGCGGCGATGTCCCTCCTCGTGCTATCCTGATTATGGATCTTCAGCGTTACCGTCGTACCGGTCGTCGCCTTCGGGTGGCGGCGAGTCAGGCCTACTCCCTTGGCGTTCACCTCTAGAATGTTGGGGTTTGACACGAGGAGGCATATTGGTGTTGATGTTTGGCGGAATAGATCACCGCACTTCAAAGTTCCTGAAATGGCACAAAAAATCAAGTCAGAAAATAGAATTATTAATTTGTATGCAAAGAGTAATAATAATAATAATGATAAAATAAAATAAGGAGTGTTGTCAAGCTTATTTCTAAGCTTGAGGCACATGAGTGTAGTTAGTGGATTCAGATTCATCAACAGTGCCGTCTACCTTGTCCCCGACAACGATGCCAAAAAGTTGACCAGCCTAAATCGCGCGTCCAAAAATGGAGGCGGATTTAAAGTTAGTCGAACTTTTACATTTATAACCCAAATCCTTCTAGGCCCCCGCAACTTTGTTTACGGGGTCAAATTAGATAAACGGGGTCGAACACAGGGACAAGGGTGGTAGTGTTGAGAACCCAGAATCGACACGCTACTCTCCGGCAGGTGCAAAGAGATAATAAATTCCCAAAAGGGAAACAGCAAGATGTCACAAACATAACAAAGAAAACTATCTCCAACTGAAGCTACAAGAAAGATTTAAGGTTTTAGTCATTTAGAAGTTTTTAGGGGTTTTCATGCAACAGAAATAGAAAAATAAAACTAGAGCTAGAGCAAGGTACGAAGGATAAGACTTCAGTAAAACAAGCAGTAGAAGTAACATCTTGCACCCCTCCTCTCAGAGCGGGTACCTCTAACCAAGCATCAACACCCCTCTCAAGGTTGTTGGACTTAAGTTAGAGTGGAATGTTACTGAAACAACTCTGTTCCAGGCACTCTCGTACTCCAGAATCAGACCAAACACTAGAGCCACAACACAACTCTCGAAGTTGTTGCGACGGGAAAACACGATTCGGTAGCTAAGCGAAACGCGATCTAAACATGCAAGCTAGAGTTCACATATCAAACATAGCAGTCATCCAACATTTGCACCAAGCATAGAGCATAAAGTAATTAAGCTTTTCCATTCCCATAAACATTAAGGGTCTTAATACATTGCATAAGTAAGGAATTAAATATTAGAATTAAAGATAGATGTCGCCTTCTTGATGTAGAAGGACGACAGACTACTACGGCTCTCCAGCCCGATACCGGTCAGGGGCCTAGCCCGATACAATAGTGTCGGGCGATACACCCTCTCGGGCGGCACACTATGACGGCAGACTGTATCACTCAAGGACCCTAGCCGATACGCTCATGTTGGGCGGCACACCCTCTCGGGCGGCACGCATGACGGGCGAAGCGTATCAGGTTCGATATTGTGTCAGGCATGGAGTGACGCGTTCTACTGTCGGGCACTTGTGTCGCTCGTCTACGTTGGCCGATGTCGGCCCGCAGTGTCGCCCAGGACGGTCCTAAGTGAACCATCCCCTCCCTCTCGGGATGAGGAAGATCTCACCTAGAGTTGCCCAGTACGAGCACTGGGGCGCAGTTTTCCTTCGAAGATCGCTCAAAGTTCCCAACTGTCTGAACTGTCTTTTCGGCTTCCTGTAGCTGCTATTTATAGGCAGCGGTTGGGGGAAGTTATGGTGCTCGAAGCGCCACGTGTCTTCCTTATTTGCGGGTTGGTGGGCAGCCGATACTGGTATCGCTCGGCATAGGGGTGTCGGCTGTCGGTCACGTGACGGGCGCGCCTGCCGGTGGGTGGCTGTGTCGTGCGACAAGCTTGGGTTGTCATGTCAAATTTGGCTCCCTTTCGGGTAGAAGATGTGTCGTCCGTCAGTTTCTTCTTGCGCGACATCCCCTTGTCATGCGTCGTTGTGTCGCTCCACCCTGTCAGGAAGAGGTCGTATCGGGCGTCAGGAAGGCCGATGTAGACTTGAACTTATTTGTGGGCCGGGACGGCGTTATCGTACCAAAATAAGGAAAAACTCTGTAAAAGATGGAAATATTGGATTAAGAGCGTTGCTTGGCCAATTATTGCAAAAGTACTTATAAAAGAGAGGAAAATAGTAGAAAAGGGTAGTTTTGATAACAGAATAAAAGGCAAAAGCATCACAAAAATTGGTGTTATCATTGATACCCTATGATATTGTGAAAAGGATTTATATCTTGTGATAGTATGATGACTAGTGCAGCCTCATGAATGGCAAGTGAATAGTACCATGTGATGATGAGATGAGAAATTATGTTTCACACATTTTATACTTTTCAATTTGTGATATTTATATGCTTGTTAGAAGTAAATTAGGGTTTGTATGTCCACTTATTTGATGCAGCCTTAATTCATCCAATTGCATAACTAATCAAGTGAAACTCTAATCATGTAGTGCCCTATGCCATAGATCCATTTGAGTATCAGAACTTGCCAGATGGTGAAATGAGTATTACTAAGGGAAACTCAGAGCGCATACTGATGAGTATGCGGGGTGCTTGTCATCTTGAATTCAAGTGTTTAGGGAGGATGACTGCGGTCATACCTAGCTCTCAATTTGAGAACGGCTACGATTGTGTCTCAGTGATTATATATGTGACGAGATTGGAGGACAATTGCAGTTGTACCTTAGATGGTAGGGTATGCGAACAACCTCCTTTCACTAGTGTCGTGACCTATACCAAGGACGGACTAGGCTGTTAACATCTTGACCTTATGTGTCACTGTGGCAGACCCGTATTGACTGGGGGCGGAGAAGATCTTAGGAGTCTGGCTCTTCCTAGACCTTGTATGGCACTGATTATGACTTAGTAGTGGTCAGTTGGATTTTGAGTGGTATCCTCAAATTCCTCAGGGCATAATAAAAGATGTAAGACAACCGTGTAGCATATATGTTTGGGGTTATACACAATACTTCATATTGGATGATAACCCTTGTTTGCTTTCTTTTCACTGAGATCATGTATAGTACAATAAGAGATAATAGATATACTTATGTTGTAGTTGTTCTCATGTTGTAAATATGCTTATGTTGTCAAATATACTGACACTGATCGTTAAGATATTACTGCTAGCTATGTTTAATATTGCTAGCCATGCTTATGTAATTAGAAATGCTTAAACTGCTAATCATGCCTATGTAGTTCATTGTGTTATGATGTTAGTTCTACTTATGATATAGATTTATTCCCTTTATTTGAGATTCCAATATTGATAGCCATGTTATGTTACTAGACATATTCATGATGTCAGGGATGCTTATGGTACTAGATTGCTTGTGTTGTTAGCAAGGAATATGATGATAGTCATATTAATGATAATGATTCTTATTAGATATAATTTGATGATATTTGAGTAGATATCTATCTAAAGAAATGGATTTATTTGTTATCTATATATGCATTGATGATCGTACTTGTTGCTAAGATTAATTACTTAATCTGTTTAGCATACTTGAACTGTTCAATCTGTTCAATTGATTATTAAATACTCCAACTACTTGATCTACTATTTAAAATGTTGTAATCAATAAGCATTGTTGGAGGTTATATCTCTTGCTGGGACATGGGTCTCACCCTTGTGGTTCATCACATCTTTTTAGGTAATCTGAAGTGACAAAAACAAACCTATGGCAGCAAAGAGGAGCTATAGTAATGAATCTTTGAAAAAGTTGATTAGATGTCTAGTGTGTCCTAGAGTCGTCCATGTACTCTTAGGTCCGGGCAGGAAAAGTTTGTATATGGTTTTTCAAATGAATCAGAATTTTGTTAGCATGTTAATGCTTATTTGTGTGGCATATACAAATATTGTTCTCCTATGTATATATATTGTGGATAAGATGATAGAACAATTTGTATCAAATTTTTGTCATAGTATGGATACCATAAAGATATTAGGCTCTTATGCAAATGTTTCTGAGTGGGTGTTGATGTTGAAATTGGTTTTAATTTACCCATATTTTTGGGTATGTGATTAATTAGTGATCGATTGTGTTTTATGTTTTGAGTAATCTTGTTTAGTGTAACGGGTTCTTACATTTCACTTAAGTCGATTATGTGTCAACAATAAGCATCAAGATATTGAAAGCAACCATCAACTTAACAAGTATTGATGATTATCTGAGTGTTCTAGAATCCTAAATATATATGCAATTGAAGTTAGTTGTAACGATGGAATGTGAATACTTGAAAGTATCTAGCCCCCCAACAACATCTCTTAGACATCATATATATCCAAAGGAAGAATATCTTTTTGTACTGGAAGAAGTATAACTAGTATGAATCTCTCATCTACATGAGGTGTTGATAGTGTCTTAAAGAGATGCATACCGGAAGATGAAGCCCCTATCCTCTTAAAAATGTCATTCAATTCCATATGGAGGACACTTAGGTGTTGATAGGACATCTACAAAATTTTCCCAATCTAGTTTATATTATTATTCTTTGTTCAAAGACTAACACATTTAGTGAAGGATCTAATGAATGCCAAATATTCAACAACATTTTGTGAAAGATTGAAATGCCTCAAGCTGACTAGATAGATGTTGTCATTTTGGTATCAAGGATGAACTACATAGATCATTTCTCATTCTTGTATGACAATCAAATCACTTTAGCTATAGTGGATTATGTATCCACGTGGGTGGAATCCACCGCGACCCTACTAGTGACTCCAAGATGTGATTAAAATGTTGAAAAAACTCTCAATGTTTAGTGTTACTAAAAACCATCATGTGTAACGGGGGATTGCACTTTGTGGACCAATAGATCAAATAAATTCTCAAGAAGTGTGAGGTAAAATACAAGGTAGCTATACCATACCACTAGTACTAGAAAAATCAAACTAACTCGGTGCACCTATCCAAGACTTCAATAGTTTAAGCGGGATAGGATCTACAATTTTTCAACCTGACCCTAATTGGACCCCAAAGAACCCAAAATTATTTTAATGTTGAGTTTGGGTTTGGGTTTGGATTTTAGACCCGACTTGACCTAATTGACCTCAAATTTATAACTGCATATACAAATACAATAAAAAAATACTAAATTTTAACCCACCCAATGGACTACTAATTTATTAGAAATATCTCTTTCTGCTTATTTTTTGGCAATTATACATAGTTTATTTGGTGTAAAAATCGTGAATCTTTATTTACCGAAATTTGGGTACAAAAACATTGTTACGCCCCTCAAACCTCAAACTAAATAGGGAGAACCATCTAAGGTATACCATGTTCTTCTAACAACTACTTGATTTGGAACCTATATCAAGAACCAAATCACTCCACAAAACCAAACAAAAAAAACAAGGCTCCACACAGGGAGCAAGAACAAGCAAAAAATCTTGAAATCAAATAGGTCTCAACTACCTAGGACCCACACCATTCCACTAATAACCTATCAGATTTGGAACCTAAAATCGAATAGGGATCAAATAGCCCCACAAGGCTCAAGCCACCAAGGTTTCCATGGATATAGAGACTATAAAATCTAAAAAGACCACATCGTGTCGTGCAGGTCAACTTCTCCACCTCCCACCTGTGCTGCCATCTATAAATGTCAGTGCCCTTGTCAACACCTCCGGACACCAAGAGTGTATGACATCCTCCAGCAGCCTAGATCTGAGCCAATCTGGGTCACAGAAGGGGGAAAATTCTAACAAACATGGACAAGTCAAGGAAGATGACTACCACAAGCATGGGATTGTTGTATTTGCATTGCAAGCCAACAAGGGTACCAATTGGAGAGTTAGAATCCTACCAATCCTGCCAAGATGTGCTCAAACCACCAGATCTAGGGAGATATGATCTTTCAAGCTCACTCGTTGTGGCTCCAATCAACAGCCACACTGGGAGAGTCTAAGAGGACATCCAATAGCTCAGTGAGGATGATCCAACAAATGACAAGCCACCATGGAGACAAGGTCAGGGACATGTACATCATGCATCATCGGGATAGTGACCAGCTGAAGCAGTCACCAAGGAGCTAGCCAACTCCAGTGCGAGATCCACCCGACCCTAGCAGATCAGGTCCATCTAGTTTTGCCTGGGAGAGCCATCATCACAGTGACAACATCACTAACTTCAGACCTCAAGGAAATGTCAGGAAGATGCACCGCTAGTCACACCTACAGGAACCACCCAGGAGTGTGGGAATGCCACAAAAGTATAGAAGAAGAAGGGATGTAGAAGGGTGAGGGTTGGATAAGGCTAGCGGGAGAGAAAGTGCTAGAAGAGTGCCCCTCCCCCTAGCGGAGAAAACCCTGGAGAGAAGCCAGAGCAAACTAGAGAGAGAGAGAGGACATAGTTTTTGACCATAAAAATTTATAGTCAGATTATGATAAGTCATTTTCATCATATCTATATGATTTATAACGTTTACATTCAAAAGTTTTATATTTATATATTAGTTTTTTGTGTATGTTTTAAACACACTTTAGTATTTTACATTGTAAATGTTGAATATAATTTGTTGTTTTCAAGGATAAGATTAATCATAACTTTCATTTTAAAACTGCGGTCTTAATTTTTTTGGATTTTAGGGTCAGCTTTGGGTCAATGTTTTTGATATGAAAATCCATCTCTTACACATTTAGGGTTAAGTCAAAAGGTATTGATATCAAGTGATCCAAAATAAAATATTATGAACCCCAACTTGATTGTCAACCCCAAATACCACCCACACACATTTGGAAAGGTCAATGTCTCCAATAAATAAATCAGATAGATCTTGGTGAAAATTATAAAAAAATTGAGGAAGCATCAATTCTTCAGAGCTAGATCATGCGGTGTGAGATTATAGGGAAGTCTATAAGACTCTTATAGGAAGTACTCCCTACCTTCTAATATAAGAGAAGACATGCCATCTGACATTGAAATTTGAAAACCATGGACCATCAAATACCTAAAATGGATTATGGCCTCAAAGGAAAATATGAGCTTGAAGAATAGATACCACATGCCTATGGAAATTCTAAACTATAAACATCCTCTATTTACAGACTAGGTCCTAGGCTTGAGGTATGAAGCCCTCGTACTGAACTATTTGGAAGCCACGTCAGGAAAGTGGAAGCCACAAGATGTGTCTCGTGTGCTAGCAACTTATGTCATTTAGCTACTACCATGGGTGAGGCCCTTTAAATTTTGATAAGAAAACTCTATGGATGGGCCATGCAAGCAATGTTTTAGTGTTAAGCATGATCATTTTTGACCTCATTGGTACAATGGATGAAGAAACTAGCAATCACATTGTATCACTAACGTGAGTTTCTACCGCGATGAAGACTCTTGGTCTTAGAGTCACTAGCACATACTTGTCATGGTCACCAAGTTAACCCGCTTGAGTTAGTGGGGAGAGACTGCTACTTGTGGAAGCAGACTTTCGTATGAATTGTACCCAAACTAGTTGATCATTGTTGGAGGCTGATGTTATAGCACTACAATGGGGGATGGATCATCGCTATTGATTAGATATTGTTATTTGATGATCTCAAAGGTTGGTGATGGTTGTGATCCTTGATAGCGAAGGGGTGGACCCCTCTATCATGAGTTGTTGTCCTGTGATTTTTGCAAGAGTTGGCAACGAAGAGACTCATGGTCGCTTTGAGGCTAGCAACTCAAATGTCACTACAAGCTAGTTCAGAGTCTAGTGGTAGAAATGGAAACACCTCTACCCATCACAGATCTCCAAGTTATTGATGCTACGATTGGTGGCCTTGTGACTTTATGATAGAATTGGTTCAAAATTGGGGAATTTAACCCTGAAATAATTCTCGTCTCTATCAAAAGAATACAAAAAAAATTGAAATCAAAGATAATAACTAAATTGATGCTATATGCTTAGGTGATGAATCGTACGAGGATCAAAACACACAAACTTGGATGTTATCACAAAGCAATTTAAATTATTTGTCTAAGCATGTCATATGCTAGTCCTGCTAATTAAGCAAGAACATGGCTAATTTTTATTCCTCTACACTAGGTTGGGTGTTGCCATTTATAGTAAAAAAAAAGCTCAACATACTTTTGTATGCATTGTATATGGAGAGTATATTATCCTCGACCTCATTATCACTTTACGAATGTAAACGTTTTGTTGTCATGTCTTCCATTCTTGGAGAGGTTATAACCCCCTTTTGGCTGGTTGTCGGCCAAGAGGATATGTTCGTTGAGGACCACATTGGTGGTGAAAAGTTCTTCTCGACGTACCAAATCCTTAGAAAAGCATCCTGATAGTGACAATCAACTTGATGCCTTTAGCTTTGTACGAATGAAATGACTTTGTCGTCCACATGGTTATGGTTCAAACTAGTAGAAATTTCAACCTAAAGGAGAGCTTCTTGCTAAGAAGGCTTGTAGCTCTACGAAAAAGATGCCTGATTTGTGATATTTAAACAAATTGGAGGACTTCTCCGTCGGTAGCGTGTTCCATTACTATTTTTTTCCCGATAATCCTGCATTTCAAGAATCGTGTATAAGTGGAATCTTAGCTCTTTTAAAATGCAATACAACTGTATATAATGTTTAGTCAGTTGGATATTATAATATATAATTAGTTTTTGTTAGTACATCACCGATATAGAGTTAAACTCTGGTCATCATCGTCATCAACATCTAAGTTTTAATCTCAAATTCTCAATCATGTTGGGTTCGGTTACATGAATCCTTCTTTTCCAAGCAGTTATGAGTCATAGCCTGATCAAGATATAAAATTGGACTATGATAGCCAACACAATTTGATGGGAAGCCGAAATCCTGGATTCGTATATGTGTTGAAATTCCAGAATATGTGCTACTTTTCAAAATCTTATTTAAACATAAAACTTTCGGTATTGAAATACCATTTGATACGAATGAGTCCAACAAACTAAGCAACACAATGAATTCGTGAGATTATCCCTAAATTACTGCTTAGACCCTATTATTTGAAACTTCTTTGAGGAAAGTTTTGTTAATATCACAATAAACACCGACCTTCTTGTGTAATTATATCATGTATTTATTGTGTATCCCGCACGCAATCTCTTTCATATCACTCCCGATTCCGAAAGGTAAACAGTCCTTGATCGTTCATCCGCCTCTTTTCCCCCTTATCTCTCTCCATAGACAGGCCCACTGCGGAGACGGCTTGCCAAGCTCTCTCTTTCGGCAACAACCCACTAGTCTCCGCTCCGAAGTCCGAAGTCTTTCTTTTGTCAATCACCACCGGCCAACCTGTATCCGTTTCTTATCCCCTTCCCCACCCCCGCAGACCTCAGGATCGATTCCCTGACTCCCTCTTGACGGCATCTGAAATTCTGAATATCGCTTCTCATCATTGACCCCTTCTTTCACACATCCGAGATCCTACACCCTAACCCCCGGACCTTTCTTCCCCTAATCATCTCACCGGCTTTTCTTGTGCTGAAATTAGGGTTAGGGTTTGGTCCTTGATCAGTAGTATCTCGTCTCTCAATCTAACCACAAACGGGGGCGATGAACTTCCGCAGCATGGAAGAGTTCTGGCCCTTCTACATGTCCCAGCACTCCAAGGCGGCGACCCGCCGGTGGCACTTCTTGGGCACGCTCGCCGCAATTGCCTGCGCCTCCCTTGCTCTCCTCCTCGGCCGGCCCTGGCTCCTCCTCCTCGCCCCTCTCCTGGGCTACGGCCCTGCTTGGTGCAGCCACTTCTTTGTTGAGGGCAACCCGCCGGCGACGTTCGGGCACCCCATCTGGTCCCTGCTCTGCGACTTCAAGATGTTCGGACTCATGCTCACCGGCAAGATGGACCGCGAGATCAAGCGTCTCGGGAAGAGGCCCATCCTGCAGGGTTACTGACGATCGGGCCGGCCGGCCGGACGGACGATCGGGCTGGCTGTCCGATGTGATCTGATTATGGGTTTGGAATCGGTGGAAGTTGTAGAAAGTTCGGGACGTGATGGTGCTTTTAGCGATGTGCGTATCGATGCTTGTGGTGATGGTAATGATGTTGCCGATTTTTCTGATTGGGTATAATTACGTGTCCCTCTTTGTACAGACATGATTTCCGTGAGTGTACATATAGTATACAGAACCTTTTTTTCACTTGATGGATTTCATTATGAGGAACGACTTGGGTGTAAATTACATATGGTATAATTTTGATTTTGCTTGAAGATATAGTCCTGTCTTGTTGCTGTTCCTGATATTCCCAACTCCTCGTAAAAGCAGTATCAATTTTGGCTTACTCTTCACTTCTACATTCTATGCGGTCAAGGTTGTTGTTCTTTTGATAGAATTCTTAAGATTGCTCGCAACCATATATATATACCTAAAGAAAAGCTTTCTGTTGATTTACCTCTGCTACTTTGTATCCATATTCGTAATTGTGGCCTCTGCTATTGGGAAACCTCGCAATATTAAACAGTTTAGGACCTGTTTGGTAGGGTGGAAACTGTTTTGGTAGGGTGTAATGAAAATCCGACCCGAACTCCTGGAATTCAAAAGTAATGATCTAGTCTTACACCCTAGGGCCCTAAGGTACATCATGATCCAGGAACTACTGTAAGGCCTGTTTTTGTTTCCATTTTGCCTTTTCCAGCTGCAAACAACACTCTACCAAATAAATGAATACGAAAGCTGCATGTTCATCCCGCATCCTACCAAACCAGTTGCCTGCATCACAAAGTCCTTTCATCTGAACACTTCATTTTCAAAACCACACAACTCACTCCGAGTACACCCTTCCAAACCAGCCCTTATTGTCTGCTACATTATGTATTGTATGGTCCACCGGTATATCATCAATGAAATATCACCGTATACAGTACTGATTTCGATGCCCAGATGTGTTGTTTTCTGCGAGTCGATATTATGTGACTTGGTTAGTCGGCAGGTGCCTATCAATAGAATGTGGCAATCGATTGCTTCCTCCCCTCCCGTCAATCTTCAATTCAGTGGTCCATGGAATTTTAATTTAGGACCATGGGTTGGTCAGCACGGCGCCAGAAAAGCCTGGCAACGGTGGGTGCGCTGAGCACATCAGGGCGGCCTGCCTGGCCATAGTAATGAAATCATCTATCGTTCATCAGGTTTTCAAATTCTGACGGGATCGTAAGGTGGGTGGCGAAGCCTTATGATGAATAAAGGATGCAATCTTGCAATGGGTTGGTTGCTGGGAGCCTTTTTTAAGAGTTTGTGTACCTATAATCTTGTAATCCCTTTTGTTTATGGCCCACCCGTGAACCTAATAAATAGAATAGCGAATTGCGAAAGAATTCCTTAGCCTTAAAAAAATAAATTCTTGACTATGGACTACGTTACAATATAGGTAACCATAAGTGAACTAAATATGTCATCCCTATTGCAACCTGATCAACTCAACTTCGGGAGAGCTAATAAGGAGAGATATGGAATAATCATATCCTTCTAGGAATATGAACAAAAACACAGTTGAATGACGACAATAATTTGTACAACTAAACCCAAGATGGTTATAGTTGGGGGCTAAGATGATGACATTGATGATGATAGTCATGATGATGATGCTATTATGATGATGGTTAACCTGTTGTAAGGTATATATATTTTCATACTTAGCTCTTATTAATTGAAATATGAAATTGCATCTCTACTCGTTTTGTGTGTCCTCTCTTCCTTCATTATGGTTCATAGAGTAGGTATCGGTGTGGTGCATCCACTAGCCAAAACCACCTCAATCATTACCATATTTATGAGAAAAGATTAGGGGATATTGGTTCATTCCTACCTCACAAAAAAAAGGATGGCATCTACTTATAGGAGTTATATAACATGTCCCCTACCACATGGTCTCAAGCTACTCATATTCCATGGCTTGAAGACAATGTGTAATTGAATGTAAATCGAGGTAAATTCAATGAAAATTTCATGTAAGGTTGGGTTGAATTGATATAATTACATGGATTTTTCCTTTCAAAATTCAAGAATTTTGGGTGAATTGTAGAGAGAAAAAATGACTTTAGGCTCATAATGTGTGTGTGTGTGTATAAATATTTATTCTAAAATTTGTTTTGAATTAGTATGATAGCAGAATTTATGGTGTATGGTGCATGAGTAAATTTTTATAAAATTTGAATGGACCATGTATCACCTCATGCTAGACCCAAACCTTCTGCCCAAGATGTAGCACAAATGAGCAATATGCCTGACAAGGGTGCCGAAAAGTAGGGTCTTAAACTAGTGAGATTCACCCTTGAATTAATTAGGCATCCTCTCCTGATCCTCGTAAAGGGGGCACTTCAGTCTCGCAAATGGGAGGAAGATTGGGAAGAAATGCTCTCTCTTAGTGGATTGATCCAATAAGTTTCCTTAATTTCCTGGGACTACTAGACTACAATATAAGAGGGGTTCCACATCTGTAAGCTCCCAATCCATACATCTAAAAAAAATCTGGTAGTGGACATTTAAATCTTATAGTTGGAGGCCACTGAGTAACATGCTTTGAACAAAATTCCTTACGAACAATTGGGTACCCTTTCCTCTACTTAAGGGGGTGGTCAGAGCCATGAAGAGAAAGTCCTAATTGAACCACTAGGTGCAAGGTGGGTGGGTAGTGTGGCTTAGAGCAGTCCATCCCCCTACATTTCCATTACTTTGTAGGAGGAAAAGCAAGTTACATGTTGCCCATGGCCTTCAAGGGACATGGGGGAACACAAGGGTAGTGTAATATGTCCTCCAACATCATGAACATGGGGGCATCGTCATTTTCTTTTGGTAAGTAGGAGATGATACAATTAATGTCCTTGAATGTAATATTAGTGCAATGAGGACACTGTATTACACCTCAAATCATCTCCAGAAGAAGGGAGAGGGGAGAGAAGTTCAAGAAACATTCATGAATTTGAAAGGGGCATTGAGATGGCTTGAACATGGTCTATAGGAAAAATGGGGCAATAGGAGGTTAGAGAAACAAAAAATAAAATGAAAAAGAAGACAAAAAACCTCCTTAACCAAGATAACAACTTATGTGGCATCCCATTGAATGACTAACGCAAGATATGTCATTGATGGGCCAAAGGTGAGTTAATAATGTGAAGTACATAGGCTAATTCATGCAAGTACAAAAAAATGGTGCACATGTCCAAGTGCATCTCCCAACATACACACAATATATGCATCGTGAACCATGTTATTTACAACACAAGTGGGCACAAAAAGTCAAGAATTCATAAGTTTCAGGATTTGGTTATTACCTTTTTAGCTCATAATGAGAAATATGGCGTAGTAAGTGGTCCAGACTATGGATCACCATGGCATACTCTAAAAAAATTTAGGGAATATAATTTCATTATAGCATGTGACTCGATGTGTGGGTATGTGCACGCAAGTGGGCTAACAAAAGATTTGTAGACCCTAATCAACTCACTCTTAATACACAAGACACTTTCCTGCAAGTGCACAAGTTCTGATTATAGTATAGAGCATGCAAGTTAGGGGTAGATCCATGAGGAGTGGGGTAATACACTAGCTAGGGATTGCTTTTTCATGTTTCTTGACTGGGGAGTGGAGTTCTTAAGGTTTTGTTAGAAGTAATAGTAATATCATATATGGGTCAAAGTATGTAGGCCAATATAGAGTCCAGTTAGGTCTGGAAGTTCTAGAGTCATGTCCACCTCCTCCTATATAAAGGAGAGGGGTCTCTCCTGTATCCATCATACACTATCAACACAATCAATATATCATCTCCATATCATTCCCCCTCTACATGTTTGATTTAGGAGAGTTTGAATTACACTAGGGTGAACAAGAAAGTAAGAGGAAAAGCAAGAAAAGCCAAGTTAACCCTACTCGATCAATGTTGACTAAACAAACTAGGAAAACAATTATATTAAATTAAACTGATCACTACACACACACACACACACACACACACACATATATATATATATATATATATATATATATATAGAGAGAGAGAGAGAGAGAGAGAGAGAAATTAACTAAGCTAGATTAGCAATTACACTAAGAAATCAAGCAAGAACTATGCTAAACAAAACCTAACACAAGAAACTAAGCAAGAATTACTTATTCTAACAATAACTAATTAGCATGAAGAAGCCAAGCAAGTAGACTAAACAAGTAGAGACAACTAACTAGGAAGATAATAATATAAGGATTAAGAAAGTAGATGGGTAGTGGGTTGTTTGGAGGGATATGCAACAATCTGTTGGGAAATACGAGCACAGAGTAAGGCAGCAGAAACAAAATAAATATCTATATATATTCCTCATAACAGCAAGATGGCGTCAACTATTATGAAATGGAAGGATGGTTTAATGAGTTTATACCTGATCCTGGAGCAAGTCCGGTGGAAACAACTCGTTAGAATGCAACTATCTTCTAGTTGCTCTTGGATGGTGTTTGTGCAGCTACACTACTACAGAAATGGCTTATAACGTCACTTTTAACGGTGTCGGTTGTAATAATACACTGACACCTAAACCATACAGCGTCGGTTTATGAAATAAACTGACATCAATTTGTGAAGGGTGACCAGACACGGGTATCACTTTTATTCAGTGTCGGTTCCTTAATAACAAACCGACGCCTAAAAATAACCACCAAATCCAAAATTTCCAACAAAAAAATTACCTCCAAAAATTAACATACATCGTCGGTTTTTAAAAAAGAAACTGACGACTAAAGGTTTTCCGCGAGATAAAAATTTGACCAATTTTTATCGTCAGTTGTGTTACAATAACTGACGCCATTGTGTTTTCGCGCGCATAATCGCGAAAATTTTCACCTCCATGTAGTGTCGGTTTTTATAAGGACACCGGTGACTATGGTCTTAATTCGAGAACATTTATTTTTGTCAGCATATAAATATAGACGTCGGCTTTTATGTTTGGAACCGACACCTATAATTGAACAATAGTGTCAGTTTTTTGTTGGTAACCGACACCTATAGTTTTTATTGTCAGTTGTTGTTAATAACCGACACCTATTGTTAACTTAATAGCGCACCCACGCGAGGCAGACTCTTCCCCTTATGTTTCATTCATTTCCACTCCACCGCCGCTCGTTGCTGCTCTGCCTCCGCTTCTGCGATCGTTTGATGGTGCTTTGGTCGCCGACACCGCCGCCACTCACCATCGCTAGTCACCGCTCCTCTGCCGCCGCACCTCTACTAGCTTCTGCCTCCGCCGCCTCTGCTTCTGCCAGCCGTAGCCAGTTCTCCAGTCGCTTCTCTCTAGGCTGGCCGTGGCTCCTAGGGCTCTGCTCCCTGCTCTCTAGGTCACTGCTCCGCTCCGACCACAGCTCCTACGTGCCCAACGCCACCACAAAGGTACCCTGCTCCTGCTCTTCTTCCTCCTCTTTTTCCTCCACCCTCAAGCAGGTACCCTGCTTCTACTCGAATAATGTAGGAAATGCATAGATTGTGAATAAAAAATGCTCTGATTCACATTAATATTACCAATTTATATATGGTTTTGATCAAAAAATGCGTAGATTGTGAATAAAATATACTTAAAGCTCTATTATTCTTCTTGTTACAAAGGTATAGTTAGTACACGAATATTAGATGATATTCAAGAAAATCCTAGTTTGATGAGCATGTTGTTAATCATGTTAATTATGATTCTTTTATTTATTCTGATGTCAGTATATAATTATGCGATCCCAACATCTTAAATTGAATTAGAATGATTTCAATGAATTATAGGGTTTTAAAGTTGATAATCATGTACATGTAGAAATAGGGTTATTAAACCAATAGTTATAACATAGTATGATCTTAATCTGATATGGATGTTAATAATAGCGTAGTATGTTAAATATGATGATTAGGGCTATATATATAATGTCTGGTAAAGATTCCTAGACTTTTTCTCATTAGGGTAATTTTTATATATGTTTGAGTAAATTAGGGTTCTAATCTACCCTTTTGTCCTATATTTGATGCTAATTGTGCATATATGTTGAGTTTCATCTACTCTTACCTAAGAATTTTTTTTCTTAATCTCTTATACATCACTATATTTAAGGTTAGTCTGTCTACTAGAGTGTGGGGATTAACCATGTTTCCTGTAGTTTATAACATTGCATTGTGAATTATTGCATGTTTGAAACTATTGATTTCTTGATTTATTATTT
Source organism: Alisma plantago-aquatica (assembly GCA_963693085.1). NCBI lineage: Eukaryota > Viridiplantae > Streptophyta > Magnoliopsida > Alismatales > Alismataceae > Alisma > Alisma plantago-aquatica. The sequence continues at coordinate 295,666,753 of OY856413.1, read as the reverse complement.
AATAATGCTCTATAGATTAGGATTAACCATGTTGCATGTAGTTTATACACATTTATTATATATAAGAATGACAACACATGAATTTTTTGGCCTAGAAACCCGTCTAAGATTTACTCATTAGGAGTAAATCTTGGATAGTCCCCAGTTTGGGACTGTTCTTGAACACTTAATCTCACTTAGGATGTAAGTGTATAATGTGTATTGGGTTTTCAAGAAAATTTTAGTAGAATTTCCCCATTTGTCGAGAAAATGCTACCGAAATTTTCTTGAAAACCCAATACACATTATACACTTACTCGTGAGATTAGGTGTTCAAGAATGGGATAGGTGGTACACATTTATTATATATAAGAATGACATCACATGTATTTGTTGGCCTAAAGTTTTAACCATGCATAAAATCTAACATGTTAACCCTAGACCCTAATCTTATTGTAATATATAGCTTGTTTTCTCTTTGATCATAGAATGTGAACTTTACAATGTGAATTACTTTACTATGTGAATGTGTACTTTACAATGTGAACTTTACAGTTAGTGTTACTTTACAATGTGAAATTTATAATTTGAATGTGAACTTTTAGATGGTTGATCAGGACCGTGTTGATGATCACCGTGAGGGTGAGGATGTGCTTGCACCGCCTAACAATGTAAGTTTTAAGAATATATCCCTGAGGTTTCTATCTATATGTTCATTTATAATTATATTATGTAAGTGTGTTTTTTTTATCAAATTTTAGGTTGGTGATGTACCCCCTGAAGAAATTACAGCACTTGATGAGCAGCAAAAGAAAATTGAGAAAGTGAGGGGCATCACAATGATGAACAAGTTAATACAGCAAAGGGGCAATGGATCCAAATTGGTTGTGGATTTCGATCAGGCAGGAAATCCATATGGAGTGAACCACAACTCATTTGTTTCATATCTTGGGGTTCTTACTCGCAACCATTGCAGTCCTATCTTAGAATCATGGCATAGAGTTCCTAAGGGGAATAAAGACCACATATGGAAGGAACTATGCGTGAGTTATTATTATTTGTAATTCTATTTGTGTAGATTACTAATTTTTAGGATACTAGTTAATAGCAATTCTATTTAATTTGCAGAGCATATTTGATTTGGATGAAAAGTTGCATCGTAAATGTGTGATGCAACGTTGTGGGAGGGTCCTAAGGAACTATAGGACCAATCTCACCCGAGATTACATACGCGATGCTGAGAATAGGTTCTTGATTGATTCCAATTCTAGACATTGATCAGTATTTCACTAACTCTACACTAATAATTTTTGTTTGTATTCTCTTTGAAAAATAAATATAGGAAGAAGGAAGCCACACAGCAATGGAACTACTTGGACCCCAAAGAATGGGAGGAGTTTGTTACCCAAAGAAAAACAGATGAATTCAAGGTATTAAGCGCCACTCCCAATTTAATTAATATACGTTTTTATGTATTCACCTATCCAAGATTAACCTTTAGTGTTACTAACCAAATCAATGTGCTAACTAACTAGGCTATTAGCGATGCTCAACGAGCAAGGCTTGCATTGAATGTGCACGACCACTCAATGGGTCCAAGAGGATATGCAGGCGTTCGCCAAAGACTACAGGCCGAGTCTACTCAGCCTACTGCTACTCAGGAGACTGCAGAGTCCTCTACTGCTGCTCCCGCACCTCTGCCTCGTCATGTTATGTGGATAGCTGGGAGGCAAAATAAGAAGGGAGATATATCGAAGCCCGCAACAGCTGAGGCGGCTGCAAAAATGGTAAAAATCAACTCTTAGAGCAATCTATCGATATTGATTATTGTTATGTTTACTTACAAATTTTTGTTGATGGTGATTAGCGGGAGCTACACGAGTAGAGGAAGGAAGGCAAGTTCATCCCTCAGGGCACAAGGGATGAACTGATAGTTGCGCTGGGTAACCCATAGCATCCTGGACATGTAGGGGGTGCAGGCACTGGTGTGGGCATCAAAGCGTTCTTTGGGCCATCCCAGCGCAAATCTGTCCCAAATGCAGGACTTTCACAAGCTGAGGTAACTTATTCTTATTTTAGAACGTTATTGTGAAAGGGAATTCAATAATCAGAAACTAGCATTTCTTTTATCCATGTATAGGTAGATTCCTTAATTGATAGGAGAGTTGAGGAAGTAGTTGATAAAAGACTCCATGAAGCATTTCACAAGTGGCAGGCGTCTCAGACTGCCACTCAGACGGTACCTGTGGTGAACCTCTCTTCTCCTACTGCTCGTACTGCAGAGGTTGGGAGTAATCCTATAGACCCACAACCTACCACGTCCTCTGTAAGTATTTTTATGGCATATATAATAGCTAGTCTGTTTAAGATGATCATATATTTGTGTATATATGCATATAACATTCTTTACATAAATTTGTAGGGGTTGAAGCCATGCCGACTACAAAGTGAAGGATATATCGTTGTAGATGCATCAGCTTACCCACCCCTTAAAGGGTGCATGTTTCATGGGAGTCCAGTACCAGATGGCATGGTACATTTGAGCCCGATACATATACTCACTGGCTGGACGAATCTTGCACTGCCTCATGCACACCCAGATGCTGAAACACTTGGTGAGGCAGTAGGCGGAGTGATACTGTGGCCCGAAGTGGATGTCCTCTATACTGATATTGTATGATAAATTTTTATTACTTTACTTTGTTAGTGTATATATATATATATGAGTCAATTGATATGAAATTATATATACAGGTCAAAAAGACGAGACCCGCTACATCTCAGACTCCACCTCCTCGACTACCAAGTTGGCTTCCAGGGGACCTACACGCCTCGATAGGTCCTAATTGTAGGAGTGTGGCAGTATGGATCGGCGAACATAATCCAAATTGCCCTATAAAAGTTACTATTTTGGAGAATGTTGCAGGTAAATCATACGATAACAATCTATTTATACAAGTTTAGCATACTCATACGTAATAGAAGTTCTGGATACGTATTAATGTAGGTCAAACATTCGGAAACAACATATTTATACAAGATATTTTGGAGTTGTTTAGTTATGAATGGCTGAACACATCTATGATAGAGCTGTGGATATAGTGAGATTAATGCATACGGCAATCTAGTTTATACATCCATATACCTTGTTTTATATACGACAATCTGGTTTCTTATATATTAATGCATATGTAATACATGCTTTTGCAGCCACTTATACAAGACATGTATAGATTTTGGGTTTTCCCATGTGGGATTTTTGGTTCCATCTTTGATTAGTCTTGTAGATACATACCCTTCTTCAGTTACTTCATACTGCTGTGATGCTTTTGAATATTTTGGTAAAAATAATAAGACGGTGATAATAGCTCCGTTCAATGTCGAGTAAGTTTACTTTACTTGTAATTTGGACTTAAGCAAATTATATTTTTATTGCGAATATTGAGTTATTAATTTTCTACTCTCTTACCTGTAGTGCTAAGCATTGGGAGTTATTAGTTATTGTCCCCAAGACATTCACCGTCTATTATCTAGATCATGCGGGGAGTGAGTTGGATGTATTATATGGATATGCAATTAAAAGACCATTATTCTTATGAGAAATATTTTATGTTTTTATATCTGTTAACATCTGTTACTGCATTACTATTTAATTATGCAATTTAATGTGTTACATTAACATATATAGGGCTTTATAAGAGTACAAAAAAGTTGGAGGAAAGGTCCCCAGGAAAAAAATCTGTCACTCATTTGGGAGAATGTGAAAGTAATTTCCTGACTCCAATGTATATATTATTTATGTAAACTGTGCTTATTTGTATTTTTGAATATTTTGTATGTTTCAATTTATAGTGTGCTACACAAGACAACGGCTGGGCATGTACCTACTATGTGATGAGATTTATGGACCTAATCATCAAACATGCCGTATTGGAAATTGATAACATACAACATGTATTATACATAGTCTCGTTAGATAATATGAAATATATAAATCTTATTATATATTATTATAATCATATATGTACGTCATTCTCTTTGTAGGTCTTTAAAACTGAGGACTTCAACACAGGTGCAAAGCGTTTCGATGTACATGCTCCCTATACGAGAGATGAATTAGATGCTGTAAGAGAAGATTGGGCAAAAGCCCTACAAAGAGTGGGAATTTTTCAATATGATTTTACTGACAATGATGACAATGATAAATAAAGAATAACTTTGTTCTCATAATGAATTTTGTGTGAATGTGAATGAATTTTTATGAATTGTCATATGTGTGTGAAAATCATCAATACATGAATGTTTCTACATGTGTCTGAATGTGAAAAGAGATGAAATAAATAGAACTACAGGTTGCTACTGATTTCTACATGTGTGTGATGAAAAAATAATATGAATTAAATGTTCTTATACATGAGTGTGAATCACATATATATAATATTGTCCATCATGTTAATTTTGCATGTTTGTGGCCTATTGTTGGCTGATATCAATGGATGTCATAAAACATACAGTTCATAACTGAACTACAGCTTTCTCATCCTGTGACCAGCACAGCAGGTCTGCAGACTGACAGAAAAAAAAACATAAAATAGGCGTCGGTTATTTGTATAAAACCGACGACATATGGTTACAATGTCGGTTTCCATACTAGTAACCGACGTCGATTTCCCTAATGAGGCCAGACACCACGGCCGTACTGGCCAGCACGGCCGTGATAGCGGACTAGACATAAAATAGGCATCAGATATTTGTATAAAACTGACGACATATGGTAATAGTGTCAGTTGCCCTACTAGTAACCAACATCGATTTCCCTAGAGGCCAGACACCACGGCCGTGTTGGTCAGCACGGCCATGGCAGCGGGTGAGATGGCGTCGGTTATCACTAATAAAATGACGCCTATACACCCTGCTGACACATTTTCGGCGGCACGCGAAGGGTTGTGGCGTCGGTTTGAGAACCGATGCGTAACGGTTGGGCTTTTAGCGGCGCCCACATAGGTGTCGCTTAAAAACCGACACTAAAGGCCTTAAATAACTGACACTAAAGGTCGGTTATGTATAGTGCTTCTGGTCTTCTCAACAGATGGCAGACTGAATAGCTTTTACAATGACTCTTGCGGTCTTGCCGTGGACTGTAACCTGACATTGTCCTCCTAGCAACAACCAAAAGACTCCTTCCTGTAGAGTAGTCCACACAGAACAAATATAACTCCTATCGTTCAAGTAGAATATACATGAAGGATTTGTCTCTCTCATTTCTGTACTAGTCACTAAGTTGATCTCCCACAACAATGATCCTCAGTTGTTCTCTCTCGTTGCTATCCCTCCCTAGTCGGGTAGGAATTTCTTGGACTCTCTTGGTTACCACAACCAGAGATGATAATAATTGTTAGAAAAATTGATTTTCAATTATCTGTGTTGTGTTCTGGGAAGCCCCCAGTACCCCTCTATTTATAGGCGGGGTTAGAGATAGGGTTCCCAGTCTGTTTGGGATCTGTGTGGGAGTGGAAGAGACCGGAAGATCTTGAATTTTTGCAATGTGACATCCAAAATGGTTTTCTGACAACCCAGATGATCATCTGGCTAGCGAGATGGTTTCTTCACTCTGTGAGACAGTCATCTGGTAGTTTCCCAATCACATATGAATATGGCAATTTGAACCCAATTAATGTATGTCATGACGTCAACACTAATTCCTTGTTGCAATCGAATTTTCCTACAAACTGAGCGATCTCGCACATGCGAGATGGTCCTCTCGCTCACCCAGACGGTCATCTGGTGAGCTGAGCCAAAATAGTCAGTTCAATAGATTGAATTGGTCGGTTCAACAAATTGAACTAGTCGGTTCATGCCTTAGTTTGGGCAGATTTAAGCCAATTCAATTTTTAATCAACCTTACAACCCAAACGACTGTCTCAACATTTGATCCAATCATTTAGTGCATAAAATGGTTGTCTCACCCCGTGAGATGATTTTCTAGATGTGCACTCAGTTGATTTTGTTGCGTGATTGAATACCTAAACACTTTAGTAATCAATCCAATCATCATTCAATATTAAAATCCTCTTCTAGATGACTTCCTTTCTGTGTGACCCTATAGGTCCTATATCACGTTGGTATTGAATGTTCATAACTAACTTATGACATCACAAGTAGAGAGCAGCACCTAGTCACACATCAGCACTATCTAAGTGAATGGAAAGTTGGAGAACAACTTCAACCTACAATCTAGGTAAGGTGTTGTAGTGATTGTATAATTCCTTTGTCTCTGATATCTGGGATGAACTTGAGGCATGGATATCTTCATGCTCTCAATGTTCAACCCATGTTCTTTGAACCAAGAGCAGACTTTCTGAGATAATGTAACCTCAATATCATATATTTATTCACATGTGCTTGTGCATGTGTTTCTCATTCTCACTTATCAAGTGGACATGTTATCAAACTCCAGTAGGAGGGAAAAATCCCATCTATATCACTTAGTATATCCCATGTGTCAAAGATACCCAATCATCACCTTTATGGAAACATGTATTTTACGATTACGTTTGATGATGTCAAAGTATACCCAACGACATGTGATGAGTGCAGTGATTTCAGGTCTAAGAATCACAATCATCACCTTCACTATGAGAGATGACTATGACTACCAATTATGGTTTCCATGTATCATTCTCAAGGTGGGTCTGTCCGATACACTATTCCCCATCATGTATATGTGTGTTTGGTTTGATATGCCGTACTGTGACTAGTGATATTTAGTCATCAACCAACCCACACTCCAGTCTTATGTGTTACTAGTGTCTATCTGCCTTCCATAGTAACAATCAACTAGGGACATAACAAGAATGTACATACTCTTAGAATTTGTATGACATCATTCTCCAAGTCATGGACTTGAAGACATACATCATTGAGTATTGTCATTCTTTAGACATTCATAATATTTCCTTATTATCTTGTAACTGGATGAAATAGAATGAATTAGAAGCTTGCCTTTATGCCTTTATGAGTATTAATCAATTTTTTTATGGTATATACATGTCAATCATCAGATGATTGGCTCTATGGGAAATACCTTACCAACACAATCAACCATGCAATGGGGTTATATTTATGCATAAACATTCAACAAGGAGCTATTAAACCAAATAATAAGGATCAATGTAGAGCAGAACCTACCCTATTAGTTGGTCATGGATGACATGGTGGTGTATGGGGGAACAAGTCCATATCACTTCCCATCTATCCTTATAAGGCTCTATTAACTAAGGATGACATGGATGACATGGATGAAAGAAGATCACATTGAGTCACTTAGATCTCTCACCTAGGGCTAGTAGAATGGAGAGATAAGGTATGGGGGGAAACTAGCCAAGGTTCCTCTAGGGAGCCTAGGATTTTTTCACCATAAAGCCCAAAATCACTCGTTTCCCTATACCTTAGGTGATTCCATAGATCAAACAGCCATATATAGAGGTATGAAAGATAACATGCAATAATATAGCATTAGAAAATAAAATAAGAGTTTGGCCCACAATTTTTCCAACATGGTATCATAGTTACATATTATTTCCCTAAAATAACCCACAAAGGGGACTTAGCTACTCATGACCAGGGTTATAACCAAAAGAAAGGGAAGGATGGGGTAGAAACTCCATAGGTTTGAATGAAGGATCTCACTCTTCACCTAAAGAAACTTCAAGGTCATTCTTCTCCTCCAAGTGGGTGGAATGGCATAAAAGTGGAAGAGATAAGACCAAAACCCTAGAAAACTAGGATTTTTGGGGGTGGAAATGGAAGGGAATGGAGTGAATATAGTGGAGAGGAGTGAGTGGTGGTTATGGAGGCTAGGAGAAGCTAATCTTAGACTCTCGACTGCCACTAATGTATACTTCATGGCCTAGGACGTCTATGATTAAGTGAGGGTAAAGTGGTAAATTGATAGGTAAGAAGCATTAGGGTTAGGCGGGTAGTTGTGGCCATGGTGGGAACCATGACTGTGGTAGCAAGGTAAGGGAACAATTGTGTAGTGGAAGTAAAAATGTCATATAAATTTTGGATGAAATGAAGTGAGGCATCACGTCCTTGATGGCTTGAGGGTAGAACACTTGTGGAGGGTGCCACAACCGTGGTGGAGGAGGTAGGGGAGATCATGGTCGATGAAACATCCATCTTGGACTACTGTTGGAATGATTGTGTAAGCTAGCACAACCATCCTGGGCTTTGAGCACCACAGTCATGCCGGACAAAATGGTTGTGGTGGCTGGATTTCCTGGGTCTTAGTTGGATCTTGATCAAGTATGTTGCTTTTTCCTAGTGCATAGTCGTGGCTAAGTACCAAGGCCATTTTCAGGTTTTGGCGTGTACTTTGATCTTTTAAGTGTTCTTCCATGCTGCTCCATGCTTCAGTTTATTCCTTTATCACTTGGGGCTAGGTTGAGGTATCTTTAGGGCCACTTAAGCTTCTTCATGGTAGGGAAGTCATAGATTCATCCCTCTTCTCCCCTTTCATCAACAAGTGCCAAAGTACCTATAAAAACATGTAAGAGCAACCATAAGTGCATTTTTTTGTAAAATGATATTTATTGGGAACTAGCATGCATGAACATTTCTTATTGTGGTGACGAGGAAAATAACACAAGATGAAGACCCAAACAAGGGCTCCATTAAAATGCTAATAATTGATTGCATTGATAATATAGGATGATGCGATACTCTTTTTGTCATTGTCAACAATTTTTTGGATTGTGAAAGATGCATCTATAATATTACACACACTACTAAAGGTCCTTGTGAAGCCAATTGCCATTATTGTTTGACCATTATGATATTTTATACTAAAATGTAAATAAGGTAATGAGATGATTGGTAGAGATGGGACCTCCAATCTTATTAGCATATATGCCAACCATCAGCCAACAAGGAGTGGCTCAAGTGGTCAAGTATGGTGTCTCCTCATGAAGGGACCCAGGTTTGAATCCCAGTTTCTGCCTTGATTTACCACCCTCCTGGGCATTCGACCTCCGCCACAGGCATGCGAGAGGGGGGAAGAAATCTTTCTCTCTTAATCCCATATATGCCAATCATCAGAGAGAATCCTTAAAACCTCATTCTTGACAATAACAATTAACACAGTATACAAGAACACATATAACTACTTCCCTTTCTTCATAAAACTATAGAAAACAAATTCCACATCAAAACATCCACATACTCAATTATCACAAATCTTAGTCAATCCCATTAAAACAAAACCATGTCTTCTTACTCGATTGTACTTTTATATACAACATATTGCATATATATGAGATAAATACATTTGAACTACAACCCATCCCGAGAAAGAAAGACTAGAGGTATATTGCATCTTATTTACAACAACCTCTCCATCCCAACAATATTATACTTAAAAACATTCTCATGAGACTCGTAAAGAACCCTCGTGAGTGGATACCTCCTACTCGAGCAAAGAAGCATGAATCAACAAAAAATTAAGTACAATAAACTTAAAAGAAACTTGCAAATATTTCTAAGTCTAATAGATAACTCTAGAATTTAGTAATTCTAGTTATGACAATAATCTAACTAATCATTTAGGAATTCATTTAGTCAAATCCCAATCTTTTTAACCATCGATGTGAGCATATATATGAATATATGAGCATATTTTGATCATTTCATAGTTTCAATCCTATATAAGAGGTAACAAGTCAAGATCTAAACATTTATAATCAAGACATAACAATAACATCATCTTTTTGACACCCCACTAGTTAGACCACGAATACACCCTGGAGTCCTGAAGATGAAGTACACATAATGCATGTCTACAAAACATGACTATTCAAATGATAACCATATCCAAATCATTACAAGAACGGTTATTAAATCTTAGAATAAGTCAGTTGTTAACTTTGACGATAAGATTATGTACTAGACATATAATAATAAGGCAACATATTACCTTTATTAAATAATGATTCATTTTCACATCAAGAAACATATTCAACAATAGTATATTTACCAGGTAGTAGTAAAAGGAAAGTAACAAACATTCAACTCATATTCTACATGACTTGTCATCTTTTATTCATTTGCACTGAAACTACTTGGCTTGTACCCCACAAGTAGAAGTCTCTACTTATGATTCTCATGTCAAAAACTCACCGTCGTTGTCTTTTGGTTTAGACAGACACCCTAAGATATCTATAATAGATCCTAGTTCATTGTAGGGTTGCCTAAAGGGCTCAGGTCCTCATATCGGGTATAGAAGATAGGAACGAGCAAAATAGAAAATCGCATATCATAAGATTTCTCATAATTTACAATTTATATTTCATTGAAGTCTATTCCTCATGGACATAGACTTTGACAACTAAGGATTCAGGGTTGAAATCACATCATGAGACTCACTCCTAAATCATGGTGGTCTAACCTTTAAGGCCCCGTTCCACACTCTAGAAATCCTTCTCATAATTATTTGATTACTACATGGAGATCCATTTCATTTCCCCATAATGGACCTCAAGGGAAACTCACAATGTTTAGGGAATCTAACTAGATGTATTCATCATTTCACTTATTACTTAATCCTCTCACACATCTAAAAAAAAGTTCAATTCATAAGTATCATGTTAGTGTATACTCACTCAACTAGAGTGGAATGCATCAAGTTAAGGTTAATAAGAAAGATAATCATTATACCAAGAGTCACAACAACATATGATTTCCAACATATATGTTTGATTACCATATTCATATCATTTCATAAGATTCATCATCAGTGGGCTATTAGCCTAAGATCTAATCTCATTCTCAAGTATTTACACTAATCAACTTCTTAATTGCAAATAAGTATTCATTAATATATTAGGACCAACAACACTATCGACATATAAACATCATGTATCATCCATCATGCTCAAAATAGGTTTGTTATAGAACATATATTTATTCTCTCTGACTTATATAGATATGAAAAAATCTCAATGCATAATAACCATATTACATTTGATAGTCGTATTTTACTATCTATTGTACTTCAGTCAGGGTTACTATTCAATACATATCTTATCTCATTTGCAATTCATCAAAATATCCAATTCTTAGAATACAAGCACACGATTACAATCCAAGAATTAATTCATATAAATCAATTCACATCCTTGAACTTTATCTTTAAATTAAACTTAACTATATGTATATACATATCCTTAATCCCTCATTTAAAAGCATCATTCATTATTATCACATTGTTAATCACATCAGGGTTAGAGTTAGGTTCTTAGATCCAACAAGATAACTACTTAGTTTTCTCCCCATTTTAATTTTGTTACTCTTGACTTCTTTCATTTCATGTTCTTTACATCATTTGAATCAATCATTCTTAATTTATTAAATGTAAATTGCTTTTCTCTCATTGACATCCAACAAAGTCCAGTTTTGGTTTATTTCCTTCAATTTAGGTCAACCTAAATGTAATCAAAATAAGTAGATAACAAACTCCATCATACTCATTTCATTAATTTCATCCATAAATCATCACAATGCAGTTAACCAATTTTCATTTCCTTTTTTGCATTTCTATGAGCGTACCATGTTGTTTGACTTCTAATGGCATTTTGATAACTAAATAGTACTTTCATTTCTTATAAGCCTACTCGTTTTCAGAAAAAGAATGGATTAGGGTTATTCTCCTTATGTGTTAGTCTCTAGCCATGTTCTCAATTTATTATTATGTAACTTGTATAATAGACTTGTATTCATGTGGGGTTTACTCATCATCCCATAAAATATTGTAGAATAGATACATTAGGCTTAGATCATCTTCATAAGATGTATAACCTTCAATTGAATTAATTTAACCTACAATTGAGCATTATCATCAGGTTTACAAGACCATACACAAGTTTGGGCATTATCTCTCATACTCATCTTAATACTAAAGTCTTAGGTTTTCAAGAAGTCAGATTAGTTCAATATAACACGAACCTTATTATTCACTAACCTCACTCGGGTGTGCATGAGTCATTAAGGATATTCATGACACATGGAAACCCTAGTTTCCATTCCTTCACAATTCATCCATCATTTATAAATTTTCATTGCTTCACTGACTCATTTGAGTCAATCCCTCAACATCAACCCTAGATAGAGAGTACCTCCATTTAAGCTGTCATATTGATTTTCATCTATATGTCATATTAAATTTTAGTAAGATTCAATAATACATTTGATTAACTCATGCTTAATCAACTGAAAAACTATTCTATACATGTCCAGATAAATTTTGAACATATCATTCATTGAGCTGATTTTTAAGCAATATTAGTATAAAAAGAATATAGTTTTCTATCAATAATTTTCATAGAAATTGAATCTAGGAACTAGAAAAATGCAAATTAGTTAGAAGTAATATCAATATGTATCATCCAATTCCCCAAATATTTTTATTGATTGCTTGACGGCATACAATACAATCAAGTATAGTGTTTATTTTGTCAGATATAATTTTTCTTTCAACATGATCATAGAGTTCAAGAAAGATATTAACACTCATCTCAATAACCAATCACTTCAAAAACGTTCTCATGTTCTAAATTTCCAAAAAATTCATCTAGTTCTCAAGGTTTAAATCCAATTCTTTCTTTTTTCAACCTAGGAACCCTAGAAAAGGAGAATAGGACAGAAACAAAGAGAAAAGAAGGTGATTTGATATCTTTATGAGTCAAATCATAGTGTGGACGGAATTTAGACATAATATAGAATATTCATCATGAAGACCTACCTAGGGTTGATGAACTTACATGAAGTTTCAAGATTTAGGAAGGTTAAAAAAACCCATCAGAATTTCTAATGATTTTTTCCTTCAAAATCCCAATTCACCTCTCTCTCTCTCTCTAAAATTCCATTCTTGGACAAATGATGTTTTGGGAGATACTATGGTGTTAAATTAATGATATAGATTAATTGAGGTGCCTAGAAAAATTTCAAAAAAGTTTGAAATATTTTCTGGTCTTTTTTAACTTATTCACAATGGTTGGTCGGCGAGTTATTGCTGATAATAAACTCAAACAACACAACACTCCATGATAACTCAAACATCATCCAAAATTTCTGAAGATTTAATATATTGTCTAAAAATGAGAGACCAAGCTACAGTGAAATTTCAATTTATTTGGATATACCAATGAATAACTAAAAACCAAATATCATAATTCTTTACTCATCTTGTATAGCATGGTTGGTTGAATTTGTCCTATGGAAAGTCGACCAACCAACATACCAAAACAACATTCAAACTTCTAAAATTTTGCAAAAACACTTGTATTTTAGTTGTCTAGACTATATCCAAATTAAAAGAAACATGAGTTATAGATAAATCATTTACTTCACCACTATATTTATCAAATAATGTATTCATATACTACCAAAATACTAATTTGGCCAATAGGATTTTCACTTATCAAACACTAATTATTCAAAAACAAACAAATCTTTAGAGCTTTCCATTAGGTTCAAAACATCCTAATTAGACTCTCGTCATTAATAAGGTTAAACAATGATCATTCCAGTTAAGCATGTACTGATCCTAGTAAATCCTAATTAGCTAGTTAACATGAAATCATGTCATTACAAATTATCCCTTCCTTTTAGGATTTCATCCTGAAATCCAAGAGAAGATGTGGGAAAACCATACCATCTAATTGTGAACCTCTGTTAGCGTCTTGTTACAATGATTTCTAATTTATCATTTGTTACAATGATTTCCAATTTATCATTCTTTCACATTACATCATTTTCTTGGTTTCTGAAATTTTTAATTGAAATCCAAAATTTACTGGCATTAGATAGACAATTCATCCTATATAAACATAATACCTCTCTTTAAGTATGAAATGCACTTATTTAACAAATCTTATTAATACATCACTATCATGACGTGATTCACATCCCCTTTCATATTATTTAATATATGATGAATCAAGATTGTAATTCATTCTATATTATTATCCACATCCATAAATTCTCTTCAAAGAAGATTATTTTAGTGGGTATCGGTAGCAGTTCTTATTTTTTTCTTACAATTACATATTGATACTCATATTCAAATTCATTAGGAATTATCTTTATAATATATTAGATTTAATAATCTTTCTCATATGAAAATTCTGCCTTATCTTAGGCTCCATATATAATAATTTGTTTCTCTTCATGTTTATACCTTGTACTTACATATTCATCTTATTATACTCCCAAACTATCTTCATTTGCATGCTTGATCAGGACAACCATAAGAAGTACAGTTAGTAGCTTCATACTATCTTACCATAGTACTTGGATACCTGACTAGAGTATTTGAATATCAATTTTAGTCAATATGCTCATCATTCAGGTTATGTTTAGCATCCATTTTATAATTTTGCATTAGATCTTGTTGTCCTTGCAGACTCAGCTAACATGGATATGATACCATGTTTTCAACACCTCCCTTTTGAGTAGCATAGATGCCAAATATTAGAGAGAAACCTTAAAAATAACCTATATTAAGAAACAAAACACCTCATTCTTGACAAAAAATAATTAACACAATATATGAAAAACACATTTTCCTTTTCTTTCTAAACCTAAGAAAAAAACTCCACATCAAAAATTGACATCCTCAATTAATAAAAATGTCATTCAACAACATTAAATCCAAATCTGGTCTTCTTACTCACATGGAATTTGTTGTACAACATATTACATATATATGAAAGAAACAAATTTAAACTACAACCCATATCAGGAAAGAAGAGTATGCAGATATTCTAATCTAGATTATTCTATATAATCTTGTTTAACACAACCTCTCTATTGGTAGGAATTATACTTCAACACATTTGAAACAACCTTATGAAACTTGTAAAGAACCCTAGTGAGTGGATACCTCCCACTCGAGCTAAGCAACATGCATCAACATCAGATTAAGTTGTATTGCACTTTAAAAAAACATGCATATATTTCTATGTCTAATAGATAATTCTAGCATTTAGTAATTCTAGTCTATGAAAATAATATAACTAATCATAAATGCTTTTATTTAATCAAACCCCAATCTTTTTAACCATCAATGTGAGCATATCTATGAATAGATTAGCAAATATAAATCATTTTAGAAATTTAATCCTATATCATAGGTAACAAGTCAGGACATTTTTGTGACACCCCACCTTCCAGACCAGGAACACAACCTACATCCCTAAAGCTGAAGTACACATAATACATGTCTACCAAACTTGACTATTTAAATAATATCTAAATCCAAATCATAATAAGAGTGGAAATCAAATTTTAGCATAAACAAGTTGTTAACATTTAAGATCAGATTATATGCTAGATAGATAAGAATAAGGCAACACATTATCTTTGTAGAATGTCAATTTTACAATATAGAAACATATTTAATAATAGTAAATTTATTAGGTAGCAGTAAAAGGAATGTAAAAAAAATCAAGTTATATTCTACACAGCTTGTCATCTTTTATTCATTTTCCCTAAAACTACTTGGCTCATACCTCAATAAGTAGAATTCACCACACTTGATTCTCGTGTCAATGACTCATCATCATTATCTTAGGGTTTAGCCGACAACCCTAAGATATCTACAATAGACTCCAATCTACCATAAGGTTTCCTAAAGAGGCTCAGGTCCTAAACTAGGGTAGACATGATAGGAACAAACATAAAAAATCACATATTATAAAAATATCTCATGTTTAACAATTTACATTTCATCAGAGTCTATTCATCACGAACATAGACTTTCACACCTAAGGATTCAAGACTAAAATCACACCATGTGACTCACTCTAACTCCTGGTGGTCTAACCTTTAAAGCCTCAATCCACACTCCAAAAATCCTTCTCAAAATTCTCTGACTGCCAAAAGGAGATCTATATAATTTCTCAAGTATAAACCTCAAGACAAACTCATGGTGTTTAGGGCACCTAACAAGATGTATTCATCATTTCACTTGTCACTTAATCCTCTTACACATCTTAAAAATAGTTCATTCATCATTTATCATGTGTGTGTATTCTCACACCACTAGAATGAAATACATCAGATAGGGCTATCAAGAAATACAATCATTATATCAAGAATCTAACTAATATATGGTTTACAACATACATCGTATATTAACATATTCACATCATTTCATATGGTTCATCTCAGTGGTCCATCAACCTCAGATATGATCTCGTTCTCAAGTATTTACCCTAATCAGGGTTTCTCAGTTGCAAATAAATACATCTTGTTTCAATCCAAACACTTTCTTATCATTAAAATTCATCTTATACATTTTAGTAAATATTCACAGGGCTATTAGGACCAACAACACTGCCAACATAAACATCATTTATCATCCATCATTCTCTGAACATATTTATGATAAAGCATATATTTATTACATCTGATTTAAATAGATATGAATAGATCTAAATGCATAAGCATGAATCAAATATTTATTAGTCCTCCATTACTATATATCACTCTTCACTAAGGGTTGCGGTTCAATACATATCTTATTTAATTCATTAGAATAGACCATTCTCAGAATACAAGTATTCTAGGAGACAATTATAATCCAAGAATGAATTCTTATGAATCGCTTCACGTCCTTGAACTTTATCTTCTAATTTAGTTAAACTATACCTATATACATGTTCGTAATCCATCATTCAAGAGAATTATTCATTATTATTATACATCTCATCATATTAGGGTTAGAGTTAGGTTCTTATATCCATCAAGATGACCACTTCATTTTCTCCCCATTTTAGGTTTGTCACTCTTAGCTTATTTCATTTCATGTTCATTACAATATCAGAATCAATCATTCTTAGTTCACTTAATGTACATTGCTTCTCTCTCATTAATATCCATCAAAGTCTAACTTTAGTGTATTTATTTCAATTTTGGTCAACCTAAATGTAATACAAATAAAATATATTATAGACTTCATCATACTCATTTCATTAATTTCATCCATAACTTATCATCACAATTTCGTTCTAGCATACCATGTCATTTGACTTCCAATGGAATTTCAGTATTAAAGAATCATTTCACTCCTATAATACTACTCACTTTATAAAAATAATGGATTATGTTACTTATTTTTACTCCTTAGTCTCTAGTCATCTTCTTAAATTATTATTATGTGACTTGTATTAAAGACTTGTATTTATGTGGGGTTTACTCATTGTTCCATAATTTAGTAGAATAGATGCATTAGGCTTAGATCATATTAACAAAACATACCACCTCCAATTGAAGTAATAATGCCTATAATCGAGCATTCTCATCATATTTACAAGGTTATATACAAGTTTGGGCGTTATCTCTCTCACTCATCTTAATATTGAATTTCTAGGACTCCCAATAAGTTAGATTAGTTCAATACATCATAATAACCTTATTATTACTCATCAAGGTGTACAAGGGTCATTAAGGATATTCATGACACATGGTAACCCGATTTTCCATTCCTACCCAATCCATCCATCATTTTCAAGTATTCATTAATTTTGTGGCTAATTTGAGTCTATCCCTCAACCAAACCCTAGATAGGGAGTACCTCTGTTTAAGCTGCATATTGATCCTCATATATCTACCATATTAAATTTCAGTAAGAATCAACAATACACTTGAGTAACTCATGTTTTTTCAATTCAAACACATTGTTATACATGTACACTAAATTTGTGAGTATATCATTCATTACACCGATTTTTGGCAATATTAGTGTAAAAAACACAATTCTCTATTCATAGCATTTTTTGTAGAACTAATCAATTCAAGAGAATATAAATCAATATCATTCAAATCCCCTAAGTCTATCTGATTGATGACCCAATCACATATAAATACAAGCAAGGATATTATTTCATTTAGTCAGATAGAATTAGCATTTGAACATGATTACATAGATCAAGAAGGATATAAACACTCACTCAAAAAACAAGCACCTTAAAAATATTCCCATAATATGAATTTCTAGAAATCCAACCAAATCACAAGGATTATATATGTTTCTTGCTTTTTTCAACCAGGAACCCCAGAAAAGGAGAACAAGAGTGAAAGAAATAGAAATGAGGGTGATTTGATGTGCGCTTGAGTGAAATAAAAGGGAAGATGAAATTTAGACATACGAGAGAAGATTAACCATGAAAACCTATCTAAGGTTGATGAAATTACATGAAGTTTCAAGATTTAGGAAGCTAAAACCTCATATCAACATTTCCAATAAATCTCTCTTTCAAAACCCTAATCTCCTCTCCCTCTCTCTAAAATTTCATATATTGTACAGGAATGATGGATTATGGGAGCTAATTGGTTGTTAGTTTGAAGATATAGATATAATTAGGTTCTAGATCAATTACAAACTAGTCCAAAATCCATTTTTATTCTTTTTATTTATTTTTCATTCAGAATGGTTGGTTGGTCGGACGAGTTGTTCCTGACAAAAAATGCATCCAGCACAACAATCTTTGATCACTTAAATATAATCAAAAATTTCTAAAAATTTAATATGATGCTAAAATTGAATCACAAGGATACAACTCAAACTTTATCTCATGTAGATATACCATTAAATCACTAAAAATTAAACACCATACTGCTATACTTTATCCTTTATAGAATAGTCGATTGAGTTTGTATTGTGGAAACTAGGACGACCAGCAGACCCAAGAAACATTCAAAATTCTGAAATTTTACAAGAAGACCTATATTTGAGTTACCCAAACTATACCCATATTTCAAAGAAATCATAATTTTTTTATGCGATTCAAAGAAATCATAATTACTAATATAATACTAAAAATCATTTACTAAACCATTATATCTATAAAATTATGTATTCATATACTATCAATCCTAATTTTAGCCGACTAGGATTTCACTACTCAAACCCCAATCATCCATACTAAAAGTATGTTTAGAGTTTTGCATTAGGTTTAAATTATTACAAGTAGAATATAATATTTAATAAAGATTAAACATCGATCACTCTAGTTAAGCATGTAATCATATAAGTAAACCCAAATTAGCCAGATACAATGAAATTGGGCTATTATATATACATTAATATTGAGCCTTCACTAATGATGTTAAATTACTAAGATATGTTATGCTAGTTGTAATTGTGAGATGCACCATTGAACAAGATTGGTGATGTTGATGATGCTTATGCGATAATTATTTGACTATAATATGTCAAGATGCCTAGATTTTGCTTGGGAGTCCAAAAGGTATCTTCTAGGGTCACCATGTGGAATTGGGCTTGTAGGAGGTTATTTGATGTATGTATGTTATGCTTACACATGTCGTAACTAGTATGGATTTTGGTGATTTGGTAATGATGTGATATATATACAACTCTGTATGGTTTTATGAATTTCAATATTCCTAGGAAGACATGATTATTTTTAATACCATATAGGAATACTTAAGGTTGGGATTTATATTTGTAGGCTACTTGACATTATGGGTCTAAGTTTGGAGAATTTGTGATCTGCTAGAAATATACATTATGGTCAATAAAATAAATGTTTTTGATAGTTAAGGTCAAATTGGGGGTGATCGCTATGGAGATTGGAGAGGCAATCCCTAGGGTGACCGGTGGCGCAAGTCAGGCCAGAGGTGGGGGGAAGGCGAACCAAGCCACCTATGCAAATGTGTTGAGGTCCAGAAGCGGGAGCAGACCTCAAGGAGTTTCGGTCATAAAGGAGGTCTGACAATGGTCTGAAACCTTCATAGAGAAACCCTCGAAGAACCCTGCCCCCTGTCGAAGACAGAGATTGCCATGAAAGACGGCAAGCTGGTCTACCCCAAAGCCATCGCGGAGAGGAACGCAACCAGATGGAGTCGAGCGGTGGTGAGATACATCATCGGTATGCAACCTCATTGGCAGACCTTGGTCATTCATCTGGCAAGCATCTGGAATGTCAAGGGCTCCATCGATATAAGATCCATAGGCAATGGATACTTCCTGATCCTTTTCTCAAATGATGAAGATCTTAATAATGTCATGGAGGGAGGCCCATGGTTCATTGCTGGACAACCCCTGATCCTAAAAAATGGCAGAGGGTCGAACCTTTTGAGAAGCTCAAGTTGGGTGAAATTCCAATTTGGGTCAAGGTACTCAACCTTCCACTAGAGCTATGGGATAGGGAGATGTTCAATTACCTGGGATCCTACCTGGGCAAACCTATATGCCCCGATCGACCCACGGTGGAGTTCACAAGACTGGAATACGCCAGGCTGCAGGTCCTTATTTCAGCAGACTTCTAATTCCCAAAACAAATCCAAATAGAAAATGAGGATGGAGAAGTTGATATCATACGGTTTGAATATGACTAGAAACCAGGTAAATGCAACCACTACAGGAACTACGGGCATGAATCCAATCTCTATTCTGATCGAGCTCCAAATAAAATCATAGCCTCAAAAATGAAGGTTTGGATGCCCAACAGAGTACCAAGAAAGAGGGTGAGATTGAGATCATTGATATTGTTATTATGGGGGACAGTCAGGCCACAAATTTGCAAGAGAACAAGGAGGTGGTAATCATAGGGGAGTCTAGTGCAAGCGAATCTCTCAGCTCCAACCCATCCAAACCAATCCAAGTGACTCAAACCAATCAGGATGTGGAAATTACTAGTGAATCCAATGTGAATGATAAAGAAGCTCCAAACTCAAAACCATCCACTCCAGTTCAATCAGCGGAGAACTAATGGAAGGTGCATGGGAGGAAATCCATATCACCACCCAGAAAAAAGATAGTAAACAAAAGCACTAGCTCTATAAGAAATGTGGAAATCTCCAACAAATTTTCTCTACTAGACAAAGAAGTGGAAAGCAATAATGGGGGGATAGAATGGTGAGTCAGTCCCACAACATCCATTCTGATGGATAGGCACCTCTCCATCATCTCATGGAATGTGAGAGGCATCCTTAAGAAACTCTCACGTGTTAGTGAGGCATTGGAAAGAAATAATGTTGAAGTGTATATCATACTAGAATCTAGAGTGCAGGATAAGGCTTTAGGCGAGACTGTCAAGCAACTTTGGGAAGATGCCAACTTCATCTCTAATAGCGGGTTCTACTCCTACACACACATTCTTGTGGTATGGAGAGACCCTAATATCACCATCAATAAAATATGGGCTAATGAACATGTCTTACACTACTCTATGAATAATGGCAGTCAGAATATTCACCTTACTACAGTATATGGGTCTAATGGTGATGTGGAAAGAAATATCTTGTGGGATGGTCTGAATACAATCAACAAAAACTTGAATATAGCATGGTGTCTTGTAGGAGATTTCAATGTCGTCAGATTCAACTCTGATAAAATAAGGAAGTGCCCTCCCTCAACAAGAAGCATGCTCAACTTCAATAACTCTTTATACGAGATGGGTCTGATTGAAATTACAGCAAAGGGCCAGTTCTTCACTTGGGACAATAGGAGAAAAAAAGGCATAAGATCCTTCTCTAAGATTGATCGAGCTCTATAGAATGTCAATCTTCTTGATGACTTTCCTAGCGCTTGGGTGGAGGTGATTGACACCACTATATGCGGCCATCGCATGATTGGTGTACATCTTGTCAAAGGAGGCAGGAGAAACACCCCCTTCAGATTTATCAACAACTGGGTGAAAGAAGACAACTTTATCAATTTGGTCAGAAGCAGCTGGTGTGAAAAAGATTACAACATAGCCCCCATGTTCAGACTTTATTATAAGCTAAACAAGCTACGATCAACCCTCGACGAATGGAACAAAACCAAGGTACAAAACTATCTCTCCAAAGCTACTAAATTAGAAGAGAAAGCCATCTCTATTCAAAGAAGGGTTGACGAAGATCCCACTAATGAGTCCTTACAGCTAGAACTTTGTACTGCAAGAGACAACGTTATTAAGGCAAAAGACAAAGAAGAAAGCTTCATTAAGCAAAAATCTAGAATCCATTGGCTCAAAGCAGGAGATAGAAACTCTGCATTCTTTTATGCCTCCCTGAAGACAAGAAGAATTTATAACAACATCAATTCCCTTGAAGTTAATGGTCAGATGGCCTACAACAAAACAGAGATCCACAATGAAATTGTGGGCTATTACAGGGGCCTCTTCAACTCAACCAACTCCTGCGTCATGAATTGGGAGGATGATTGGTGACTCCCTCGCATCAAAAGAGAAGTTCAACTCAACCTCAACATATGGGTCACTAAAGACGAAATTGAAAATGTAATCAAAGGACTCAAAGATGATAAAGCCCCAAGACCAGACAGCTTCAACCCACACTTCTTCAAAAAATGTTGGGGAATCATTGGTTTGGATGTTACCAAGGTTGTTCTCAACTTCTTCAAAAATGGAAAGATGCTTAGAGAATGCAACAAAACATTCATTACTCTCATTCCAAAAATCCAAAATGCAGCAAACATCAAATACTTTTGGCCTATTTCCCTATGCAACACGGTTTACAAAATCATCACCAAAATTATGGCTAACAGGCTCCAGCCGATTATGGGGGATGTCGTTGACATGAATCAAGTGGCGTTCATCAAAGGTAGATCCATTGGTGATGCAATCCTTCTAGAGAACGAAGTCCTCAGTAGTTTCTCTAACACTTAAGGCCCCAAGCTCATGTGTATAAAAGTTGACTTGTTGTTTCTCTAACACTTAAGGCCCCAAGCTCATGTGTATAAAAGCTGACTTGTCAAAAGCCTACGACACCGTAAGAAGAGATTACGTTATTTTCATCAAGAAGAAAATGGGATTCCCCCACTGCTGGCTTACATGGATAAATGAAATATTCTGCTCTACCGCCTTCCAAGTTCTCATAAATGGATCACCTTCCACTCCCTTTGAAGCTAATAATGGTGTTAGACAGGGTGACCCCCTCGCACCATACTTGTTCGTCTTCGCTATGCAGGGTTTCTCTACTATCATCTAAGACTTGGTTTCCAAAAAGCAAATCGACCCAATCAAGAATGGCGAGGCTAATCAAGTATCCCACATTATCTTCGCTGACGATCTTTCGATGTTCTCCAAAGATGATGAGAAAAATGTAGGAGGAGTAAAAAAGGCACTGGAGAAGTTCCAATATATTTCAGGCCTAAAGCTCAACAATGACAAAAGCCAACTATTCCTAGAAAAGTTTGCCAAGATGACAGCATCGGCTCCATTCTATAGATAGGCGTCACCCAGCTGCCCGTACGCTATTTGGGACTCCCCCTCTTCACTGGAAGACTAACCAAGAGCATGTGTTTACCAATTGTCGACAAAGTCAAAAAGAAATTAGACTCATGGAAAGGGAAACTTTTATCTTGCACGGGAGGAATCAAACTTGTCATATCCACACTGTCATCCTACCACATTTTCTGGTCAGTTGTGTTTCCTCTCCCCAAGTCTGTCATAGACGAACTTGAGAAGCTAATGCGCAACTTCATCTGGAACAACGACAAAGAAAAGAAACATATCCACACAGTCTCATAGACCATGATATGTAGGCCTAAAAATGAAGGTGGATTGGGCATAAGATGCATAGAAAATTGGACGGATGTAGGCATACTTAAAAACCTATGGGACCTGGCGAGTGACAAGAACACCCTGTGGGTCAAGTGGATGTACGGGAAATATCTGAAAAATGACTCCATCTGGACTGTTGGTGAACGTTCTAACGCTTCTTGGCTGTGGAAGAAACTTCTAAAGAAAAGAGGCATGCTCTTGAACAAGATTAAGCTCAATGTGGGTGACGACAACAAACTTAGACTTTGGTGTGATCTTTGGTTACCAGGAGGAGAAAGGCTTATTGATCTAGTTGACAATCAACTCATACACCGTATTAGAGGAGGTGTTAACTGTCTGCTCAAAGCTGTGATTGTCAATGGTGACTGGAGCTGTCTCGATGTGCACGGTTGCCATGATTTAATCCACATTCTGTCACAACTACCTCAGCCAATGGGTGGCAGTGACTACCTATCCTATGAAGGCGCCCAAAAGTTCAAATTAAAAAATGGATGGAATGCAGTAAGACAAATATATCCTGAGGTTCCTTGGGGTAAATGGGTATGGAACAACCACATTCCTAGAAGATTTTCTCTTGTTCTCTGGAAAGCTTTCCTAAACAGGCTGCCAACCATTGATACACTAAGAAAGTTTGGGTTCTGCTGGGTGTCAAGATGCTCGCTATGCGAAGATGAGGAAGACAATATGCATCACATCTTCTTTTTGTGTAGCTTCTCCAATGATTTATGGAGGAAGTTTAGCTACAAATTCAGGCCTACAAAAGTCCCATCCCGCATAGAATACTTAAACCAATTAAAGAAAAAAGAGAAAGTTGTTGTTGCGACAATAATCTATCATATATGGATAGAAAGAAACAGAAGAATATTCATGGGCATAAAGAAAACTCCTATAGATATTTGGAATAGCAGTTGTATAGATTTTATTGTTGTATAGTCTTGTACAGTTCTCTTCTTTTCTTTTCTACTTTGTATCTTATTCTTTCACCTTGTTACACCCTGTAACAGGATGATACTCATTTTTTTTAGAAGATAGCAATAAAGAAAGAGGCACGCTGGGTTCAAAAAAAATTGTTAGTTATAGGGTCATGAATAGACATATGAGTAATTGTTAATTTAGTAATGTATAAGAAGAAATTTGATTATAAAATTGATTTAATTCGTATGCATCATATTTTGCATGCATATAGTTTTATACACTCAATTAATCCCATCCTTAACTGGGAATCACCCACTACTCCAGGACACATACTAATTATTGTTTTAGAGGAAACCTACACCATGATATGTTCTAGGTTTGTGTTTATATCTAGTATACCTAATGTTTTAGAGTATCTATATAAATAATATATATTATAAGTCAAAATAGACTTTTGAAAACTCAAAACACACACTTATAATGAACCACAAGAGTATAGATCCACAACAATAGTTATGAGTTGGGGACAAATTCATAGGAAATGAAGTGACTTAAGTTGTTTTACAACCATGTTAATACTTAAATATAAAAAATGGACTTGGTTTCTGGTGAGGTCATGAGTTAAAATTGTATTGTGGGTTAGTTATAATATGTAAAGACATTAATATATAATAAAAAAATAACTATGGTAAGACTTACTAGTTCAAGAAAAAATTCATAAGATAAGCAAGAGTCTGACAGATCATCATAGTATATCTAGGGAACTTGATCCCTTCCAATGTCCATCCTCACTCTTCTTGACAACATTTTTATTCACGGGGATTAAAATTCCTACCATGTAGGTTAACTCATTAGTTGAATCTAATGCATTCACAAAGAAAAATCTAGATCACATGGAGTATATAGGAAATGGATAGATAAAATTCTAGATGACATGTAGTGTTAAGGCACTAGATAGTAAATAGATACAAGGATGTCGATCATGAAGCAAGAATTCATATAAAGTATGTAAGAGTAATGCACAAGAGAATGAGATGATAAATGGATAAAACTATGAAGATGGCACCTCCTTTATTGAAGTACCACTTTGTATGATTCTCCTTAGTTGGTTTGTTTTCTATGGCTCCAAAACCTCCTTGCAAATTATTGGAAGGGATATAATGAATGAAAATTGGATGGACGAGTAAACATGTGACCAATGAGTACACTCTCACTAAAAGTGAGCATAGACACTAAAAAGAGGGTGAAGGTGACTTTGAATGGAGTAGTAACATGGTGTTGGATGTTGGTCTATGAAAATTGAAGGTTGAGGGTTATAGAAATCATGGTGTGATTGAATGAGAGAAGAAATTTAACAAAACAACAACAATTAATAACACTCACACCAAGTGACGTGCTGCAATACCCATCTAAAAACTTTCTCAAAATAGATGGAAATGGTGGGTAAATGAATTGCAATGGTAGAGAGATTGAAAGTGGATTAATGTGAAAAATTAGTGATGAGAACCAGGTGAAAATGGTTGAAAAGAGTGAAAATAAATTATGGTTTTTATTTTAAAACTAGAAAGTGTGTGGTTTGGGGGGGCACAATGAAAATAATCCCCCCAACAAAACTCTTAGCCATTGGATATACAAAAGCCATAAACATTGGTATAATAAAGGTACAAGGGATATTGATTATACCTTGGTGTACACTAGTTGTCCACCAACTAGACACGTCTTAATGTGGTGTAGAACTTGCGCCTTTGGATCCATATCCAAATTGGTTGTTGTTGTTGCCCCATTGTCATCATAAGAATACCTTGTCTTCTCCTTAAAGAAGTTTCTTGTCCTCAAGCATATTCCCAAGGGACTCAACCTACATCATCCAAGTGGATGTGGGAACTTGTGGTGCACCACCTTGGTTGCTAAGGGGAAGCAAAACTTAGAGTTATCAATGTGCTAGTGTTGCTTGCTCTCTTTCTCCTCTTATTGTGGGATGTTATCCTAGGGATGGATTTTTCTCTCTCAAAGAAAATGAAATCTTAAACAACTTGTCTCACAATGTATTTTCAAGTGTATCTCATCCACATGGAATCCAACCCTATATATAGGAGAGTAATGATCTTGGATTTTCTAAAAGTCAAATAACATTCCTAATTGCAACTCAAAACAAAATCAAACTCAGAATATTTTCAGAAATCATAGTCATTCATTTCATTAACAAGTGGATTGTTGGAACTTGTTTGGTCATCTAATCAACCAATTGGCTTGCCTAGTCCCCCAATTTGCTTGTCCCATTCTATTTTTGATTGAACAATTCAATTCCAGATCAAACAAACCATATATTCCTTGTTGTTTCCTAACTTCAATCCAGTTGATCAACTGATCAGTTTCACAAATTGGTGATCAGGTGCTCTATCGACAAATAATTGATTCATTGATCCAAACCACCCAGTAGACCGATCAACTTTGCCAATCGATTGATTGGATATGAAATCAACTTTTACATGATTTAGAATCATTCCAATCATATGTTTGGTTGTGAACTTCAGTTCCTTATGCATGCTTATGTGCATGACCTTGTAGGTTCCTTATTACATTGGTATTTATGTTCACAACCTCAAAAGTAAAGACTGGTATCTAGCACCACATAATTTCCATCCAACTAATAGGAATAAGTTGATATCAACTTGAACCTATAAATCACCAATATTACCACAATTGTACGATCCCTTGGTCACATATACCTAGAATAATAAAGAGGAATGGAGTTCTCATCAACATAACATTCAATTAATGTTTCTTGAAATAGAGAAAACTATTGAGATTATGTGAGTTACATATGACTCACACAAGAATGCACATGCATTACACTATCCCACATGTCAAGTGGCCAAGATATCATCTGAATAGAGGGACAAATTCATCAATATCACTCACAATAATCCACACGTGTCAAAGTTTCCCAATCACTGTCTGTATGGAAACCCTTATTTGAAGTCACATTGGGTAGTGTTAGAGTATATAGAGAAGTATGTGATAATTGTAGTGACTTCAGGTCTAATGATCATAGTACCCACTGTCGTACTAATATATGACTCTGACTTCCCTGAGATGGCTTCCATTTTTCATTCATAAGGATGGTATTTCAAAATAAAACTTGTTATCTAACACATACCCATGTTTCTCAGTATCCAATATCATGACCAAAGAGACCTAGTCACCATTCATCATACATACTGATCATATGTATTGTTTTTGTCCTATGATATCCACCATAATAACTGAATAAGGACATAACAAGAATGGATACTCTTGAGTATACATATGTTCTCATGTTCAAGTCCTCAAACCAAACCATATGTCATTGATTCTAAAACATTTTTAGGACATTATTACATTCATTTATCCCAATACTAAAATAACATAATAAGTGGAAATTCTTTATTAATATTCAAATAAATCGATAATGTATCTCTATTACAATCATCACATGATGAATCGCAAGGCATACAACTAAAACTCTACCACTTGCACTAGAGAGAACCACTCATGAATCAAATTCCTTATGATCTAACATGACCATCATGTTTTTTTTGTAAAGTGTTTTTGTCAAGGGATCAATAACATTTCTTTTAGATGTTATTCTATAAAAAAATACATCTCTCTATAAAAATTCTTGTATTAGATGAAATTTTTGTAGTATGCTCTTGGGGTGCTTATGCAATATGGGTACCTA
This sequence comes from Alisma plantago-aquatica, assembly GCA_963693085.1. Lineage (NCBI taxonomy): Eukaryota > Viridiplantae > Streptophyta > Magnoliopsida > Alismatales > Alismataceae > Alisma > Alisma plantago-aquatica. The sequence continues at coordinate 295,638,550 of OY856413.1, read as the reverse complement.
ATCCTATGTGATGGCTCCATTGTTGTCATGGTAAATCTATATTGAATACTCAATGGTTGGAAACACTCCAAGTTCACAAATGAACTTATTGATCCATATTGCTTCATTTGTTGTGTTGGATGTGGAAATATACTCGACTTTTGTTGTAGAATCAGGAAGTATCTTTGGCTTGGAACCTTTCTAGCTTATAGCTTTGTTGTTTAGGTAAAACACAAATCTTCATTGTGACTGATAATTGTCCATGTAGGTTTAGAAGCTCGCATCTGTGTACCCACTTACAACTAGCTCTTCTTCATCTTTGAATATCAAGAATTGATCCTTTTTTCTTATCAAACACTTCAAGTTATTCTTCATGGCATTTCAGTGAAACCTTCATTGGAATCTAACTAGTACCTTTCCATCATGCTCAAAGCATACAAGATATATGGGTGTGTACATAACATGACATGTATGATAGATCTCGTTGAATATTTTTATATGGATTATCACTCATGCTTGCCCTCTCTTCGAAAAAACATGGGACATTTAAACTTAGAGAGAGTTATTCCATCAGACATGGGTAAGTTACCTCTATTAAAATCCTACATATCAAACCTTTTCAGCACCTTATCAGTGTATGTACTCTGGATTATTCCAAGAATCCTTCTAGATCTTGGTTCCTAGAATGTAGGATCCTTCACGTAAGTGCTTCATGGAGTAGGTATTGCCCTATCAAGTCTTAACCAATTGTATAGTAGGCACGTCATTTCTCATCAATATGTTGTTATCTACATATAATGTAAGAAATACAATTACACTTCTACTAACGTCCTTATAAACACAAGGTTCAATATCATTTTTGATAAATCCAAACTCTTTGAATATATTACTAAAATGAATATTCTAGCCTCAAGATGCTTGCTTCAATCCATGGACATACCTTTGTAAATTACATAGTTTATTGGCTTCATTTTGAGCAATAAATCATGTACAAGTCCTCTTGAAGATTTTTGTCTAGGAAAGATATTTTTAATGTCCATTTTCCAAATCGTATAGTTATGATAATTTATAATGGAAAGCATGATCCTGATGGATTTAAAAATAGCAACCTATGATAAAGTTTTGTCCTAGTCAATGCCATGGACTTGTCTGAAACCTTTTGCAACCAATAACACTTTCTATGTGTGTACATTACCATCCAAGTTAGTCTACTTATCAAAGATCCATTAGCACATATGGGTTTTACCCCTTCAAGTACATCCACTACATGGAATTCATCTCATATTTCATGGTCTCAAGCTATTTAGTATAATTTGATCCCTCAATAGCCCCATTTTGGGTTTTTGGCTCATCATCATTTATGATAAATAGAAAAAACAACAAACAATTATGTACATCAAGTCAAAATCAACCAACAATATGAGTGTCCTTTCAAAGATTTCAAGTAGATTTTCCATCCATTCGGGATATTGGTTACATAACGATCATGGGATTGCAATCTTCTATATTCTATTTAGTGTTACATTTCTCATAATTTTCTTTGGTGTTATACTTCTCATTAAACACTTTATCTTACATTTCCTATTATTAAATGGATACACACCTAGAGGTGGTATGTCATATAGATTAGACTTTAGAGAAGACACAATCATACTTAAAGTTGGATAGGTTGTAGTAGTAGGGTTTGATTATATTATTGTTCATTAGTGGTGTTTAGGAGTAATGTAATCAAGTAATAATGTACCACTTTACTCTTATCATACAACCTTGACAAAGTATATAGTTTATGATGTTTGAAGAAATCCACAACTATTTGTCTCTAGATGTATCCTAATAGACCTTTTCAGGTTCTTGTGTGTAAGGAGTGGGATACAATAATACCAAGGATATAACATTCTCAAAAGGATTCAATATTACACAAAGATTATTCAAGAGATGCCTCATCTGAGAAACAATCTAGTAGTCATGTTAGTGATGCCTAGATAAATTAGAAATATGCACATACCTTGACTTGGGTGTTTGGATCGAAGACCAAATACTAGCTTCTCAAGCCTATAGTTTCCTAAAACCTACACATATTATATTTACTTAAATTAGGGTTTACTGATATCTCACATCATGAAACCCTAGAAATATAACCTTGGGAAATGCCCTACATTAGATCATGACATTAGTCTAAAAAGAAGGTCCTAAGCTACTGATTTCAAGTTTGATTCATCGTTAGTTCCTAAGTTCATAGTTCTTGTTCATTTTGATTTTCCTAAACTTTAAACAAAAAATAAGAGAGATAGAAACCCTAAAAATCTTTCCTTTAAAACATTGGAATCAGGTGATGAAGACCAAACCAATAAATAGGCAAAATCTCATAATTCTAGATCACATTTTCTTTGTTTTTTTGGAGCTTCCAATAAAAAGTTATGCATTTTAGAAATGTATATCATTTATTGATTTAATAGTTAAAATGGTATTCAAATGACCAAAATAACCTTGCATTAATATCTTCATTCTTAGGTCTTGATAGGGAGATAATGTTATAAGCTTATTTGAATATTTTTTATAGTAGAAATACATAGGAACAATAAAAGACCATTATTTCCATGGGAGGCACACACATTAAACAAAGATTCAAGGGAAAACTAGAGAAAACACAAGAAGTCTCCTGCAACCTAAGTCCATGCCATGGCAGACTACATGGAGAAAGTCAAGGTGGGCAAGATTTAGGGGAAAGTAAACCATGCACAATCAGCCTAATGTGGTACTTGATTGGCTAAGAATATGGGTCAAAGTACCTTACCACCTGACCAATTCAATTCCAATGAGGTAGGGCATCGACAGTAGGGTCCAATTCGGTAGAAGAGAAGCTCAGTGGTGAAAAAAAATGACACAAGCTCTAGAGGGTGGTTGCAAGCTATGAGGTGAAAACCCAGAGATGGTTAGGTATTTATAGGGTGTGGGGTTAAAGCATCTAGGGTCAGAGCTTCGAGAAGCATTGGGAGTAAAATCACAAAAAATGTGGATATTTGAAGATAGGATTAAATCTAGGAGAGAAAGATCCATGATTTGATTTAGAATTTAGTGCAACTTATTTCATGAGATTTCATGGCATGTGGAGAGAGCTTTGGTCAAATTATTATTCCATGGTGGATGGTGCATTTTTCATGCACATACCAGTCTCCTACCCAACACAAGAGACCATGTGCATTCCATCTAATCTTTTAGATGACCAACGTCAATCATGACAAAAAGAAAACATATAGATAATAATATATATTTAAACTTAGGTCCTTTCAATGCATTAAATGTTCAAATCTTTTCTTGTTCAATTGAGGGTTCATTTAAACCCCAACTAAGACCAAATTTTGTAGGTTGTCTAATGAGGGGTGTGAAAACTAATTTTACAATTATTTTTATCTTTTGGAAACTCTAGACTCATCAAAACTTAACTTGATGCCTAAGTGCCATTTTACTAATTTATTTATTCTGTTATCATTTAATGCTCAAATTTCGTGTGTGACTCTTCCTTACCCATACATATCCATAGAAAAAATCAAGAAGAATTATTCTGGTCTTAAATACCTTAACATGACATATCTGTATAATTGGACCAAATTATAATATTATTAATTTCTTATATTATAGCCTCAAATATTTTATTTATTAGTTAAAACAGTACAATTAGGGATTGTTAATATTCTAATACAATCTAAGTTAAGGAAAATGTTCTAAAATAAAAGATCACATTGCAAAGGTGAAAATTTAATATGTACTTAGATTGGGTATGTTACAACTCTTCATGCCTTAAATTGGATTTTGTCCCTAAAATCTCAAAAAAAAAAAAGAACGAGGGGTGAGTTTGCAACATTTGCACCCCAAGCTCCCAAATTGAATATGTACCTTAGTCTGGGTATGTTACATACGGCACCGACATGCATGCACTCCACCTTCAAAAATATTCTCACCTATATCCTTCGACATTATTGAGCTATTAATGGTCTAAATGAACTCTAAGTTTATAGGGATCATGTTTATGTAGGTAATGTTATGATAAAATGGCATGTCAGGCGTAAAACAACTCACTTCAGGCTCCTTATTTGACCAAAATGGCCCAAAAAATCTTCAACCGCACACTTTAGCCTCCCAAAACACACAATAGCATCCACAGAGCAAGAAGTGGCAGCATCGGTCTCCCATTTGCATGCATCAGGTACTAGTAGCACACATTGGGTGGTTGGCATCCCAAAAGTGGTTGTTTTGGTTTGGAATCATGGCCCAAAGTGCCCACGTCGGCCATGCCTTGGCACGCATAGGGTGGACAACCTAACATAATGCAACCATAAAGCCTCAGGAACTAACTCAAGGTAGTCCTACTAAAGCTGAATAAAGCCCATAGATTGATTTAGTTGTATCAGTTAATCAAATTTACCGATACAAGTTGAGTAAAGCACATTTTTTAAGTTTGATTTTTTTTAATTTTACTTAATAAAAGTTTGAAGATATCATTTTACATCATTTAAACCTATGTGCACAAGATTAGATTAATTGATTTTCAATATATTTATTTTTACAAATATATCCATAAGGAATACAATAAATAATGGAATCCTACAAATAGAGAAATATTAAATAAAGCATGGCTTGGATCCTTACACATGGGGTCGATTGAAATTCAAGCTTTAATGGGATATTAACCTACACAAGGAAGATTTTCAAAAAAATAGTTTTAGGAAAATATTTCAATTTGATTTCAAGCATCATTTGTGTATCATGTTTGAGAACATCCAAACATACTCATTACCAAAAATATCAATATATTTATGTTTAATGGTATAGTTAATGTTGATTCAAACTTTTATATGGGGATACATATGCATGATGGAATCATTTTAATGAATATCTTCAAACTTGATAGTATGTTAACAAATTACTGAGAAAGCAAAATATTGTTCTCTAAGTATTTATGTGAGAAACTATTCTTGTACATATACGATGCTATACATATTTTCGATTTCCAAGAAATGTTGAAATGATTTAATTTAATGGATTGACATACATTATTGAATTGCATATATTTACCCAATACATCTACATACTTGATCACACAAGCATAGTTTATTTCAATATCCTTTGGATTCACTGGTAGATAGTTAATGATCCGTATATTTATTTATTATATCTAGATTATGGCCCAAGGGACTTTAGAATGGATTATGTTTCTTATTTCTAGTATATTTTTGTGTACATTATGATTTACATGGTTAAGTGTTTAGCTTCACATACTTCATTAATTAATTTGGAACGTGCATAGTTGCTAATGCTTAAAAAATAATTTTTATTGGGAAAATTTTCTTTATTTAGATTTTTTTATATTCAATATTCTTACAAAAATAGATATGTCCTTAGTTTTCCATTATCTATAAATGAGAAAATAAATTAACTACATACATATATACATCATTAGAAATTCTTTAAACTATCCAAGACTTGATATATTTTGAGTATAAGTCTTTTATATCAAGTCTACTAGGAAACGATACAATATATTGTTTATAAATACATGATGCAACACAATTATTCTATTTTCTCTTTGCATTTTATTTTATTTTATGGGAAACTTTTCACTATTTCATTTACTTTCATTCATATGTCACTAACCATTGAAATACTTAATTTTACATTATTTCGTCATTTTTGAAGTAGTTTTGCAATAATTTAATTCTATATAATTAGCTTACTAATGGGTTCATCTTTTATATAGAAATTGGAGCATTTATTGCTAAATGGTTGATGTTATTGGCCAAATATCATCTGACACAAACCCAAAATTAGCCCTAGACGGTTGATCGATGCCATTATAGATACATTAACCCTACTTATGAAATGTACAAATATTCCATACACTTTGGTTAATGCAGCAACCACTAAATCAATACATAAATCATGCTCTAGAAATTTGGTTGAAATGAATCATTTTGCTCTAGCAATTGAGATCATAAGTTGCAAAACACCCCATTTAAGACTTAATCACAGGATCTAAGGGGGGTATATCATTTTTCTTTGATGGCCAAGGAGTGGGGAGTATAGGATAAAAGAGCTACTTTATTGTCTAGTGGCATCTAGAGGCAAAATTGACCAGTGGAATCTACCCAAATTATCTGTATTCCTGTTGCTTTGAGTACACCATAGATTTTCCCAATTTTCTCATATTCTTATGCTTATTTTATTATTTTTCTTTGTTGTATGGAATGTGGGTTGAGAATATTCACTAATAATATTTTTTTGGTCAATAATAATATTGTTGTTGAACTTCTAAACATTATTAAGAGAATGAACTTATACTTGGATTTTACATATGGATGTGTTTAGAATACACACATCATTGAATTTGGGGGTTATCTTTGGCCAATAAGGTATGTGGTCTCTTCACTCATTTCCAATTAGTTTTAAGTTGAATACCATATATTCTAACATATCAGAGCAGACCCCACAAAATAATGTGAGGAGATGTCACATCCTATAAAAAATATGTGCAAGCACATGGAAAATGTGACAACACGTGAGGGGGATGTTGAGAGTAAGCCCACACCGCTAAATTTGGGGGTTATCCTTGAGCTAATAAAGTGTGTTGTCTTTGCACTCACTACCAATTGATTCTAAATTTATTCCACACATTCTAACAGGGTGAGAGTTACATCAGTTGTGGTTGATCATCGCTTTGAGTTGTTAGATAGGGTTTGGATTGGAAAACTAAATCTGCTATTTGATTATACACCTAAATGTAGGTCATGAGTGCACAAAAAAATTCACATGACTTCTGTCACACCCCAATTTTCAATCTAGTTTAAAACTTAAATGGGGATTTTCCTAAATAATAAAATTTTAGGGGTTAATTGTGAAAAGGACCAATAATAGTTATCCTTGTATGAAAATGGGATAAAAGAACTTAAAACGAGACTCAATCGCATTTTCTCTTTCAAATGTGTATTATATGAATCAAATTAACTCATGTTGATCCTCTTTTATTTTCTCTATCTTCCAAGATGGCCATAAAGCATAGGAAATGGTTAAAGAGATGACCATGTGACTCCTGAATGAGAAAATCTAGAATTTGTGACTCAAGGATTCTATAATTGGAGCCTTTTTAAATTATCTTACCTTTAATGCATTTTAATTAGGGTTAAAAGCCAATATAGAATTCATGGACCAAAACATGTACAAAAATGAAATCTATTTGTCTAAGAATATTCTAGACCCTCAAGTTAATATATGGTTCAAATTTTAGATCATTTGAACCATGACCCTTCAATAAATTTAGGAGAGGTTTGAATATAGTTTTACTATAGAATCAATTGAATTTACATTTAATGCCTTAAATTTCCTGAAGTCTCGGTTCTATATCAATGCCATGTGTTACTTCATTTTGTTTTTTATCTCTTGTTCTCATCTGGTGGTTGTTACTTAATACACTCTCGATCCAACAATCATCCTGTCATCTTCTACCTCTATTGATTTTGCTAAATGGAACCCGATCTTTACAAGTTTCTTTAAATGGACCATTCACCTTCGGTTTCATCTTCTTCTCCTAATTCAAAAGAGTCATGACTCACCTTCCATCTCACCCTAATGACAAAATGCCCAAACTAGGGCTCTCTACCCAAGATTGCAGAGGGTGTTTTAACCCATAGGTTGTCTATTTAAGGTGTTGTATAGCATCAATGGACCTCAGGCACTCCTCCTCCTTGCTCAATTCACCCTCCAACACCCTCAGGGTCCCCAACCTACTCAAAGTTGATGACATCCCAAACATCACATCTCATGTCACCCCAGCCAAATTACAACCACGATGAGCATCCTTAACACCTCTGCTTCACTTTCTCGTCGTATGCTTACCCTGTGTGTCCCCTAGATGACAAGCCCTATATCAACCTTTGACCTTCACCTCTATTTATTGTTTCTCTGACCAGATGGTGGTCAACTGAACCTTCTTTTCCCGTGTAATGGTCCCTTCGATCCCGACTTGGGTTCACGAATCATTTTGTCTTGTTTCGTTGTCTCATTCATAGTGGTTTTCGGATTTGGTTGTGGACCTACCCTCGACCGTGGAGGGAGGAGCTCTTGATGCTCCAGATCACAAGACAGCTTGAATCAGGGCTCTCTACCTTCATGGAAAGAAGGAGAACTTGTTCTCAGTGATGATCATTAAGGAAGACTTCGAGGATCGCATGTTTGTGCCTCAAGCTCTTATTGTGTTCTCGCCATTGTTCATAGGTGGTGAGGGAGAAGAAGCTCGGTCATACAAAGATTGTGGTGTCCCTATCTATTTAATTGGATGATGAATTTGATAAGGGTATTTCGAGAATTTTACGCCCGCCTTTGTTTATCAATCGCGAGGCATGGTTGATCATTAAATGACAATTGTATCCCTACCTATTCAATTATATGTAACACGTGTCTAAGTTACTTTAGTAATTTTCTATTTTTATTTACATCAGAATAATGTTGATTTAAATTGATTCCACGGTATAGTTTTCTACTCTCGGATTGGTCAGTTTTTGAAAATTCACAATAAATTGTAGGATGATCAGAAAATTATGAATAAATAGTCATTGGAAAGTTTTTTACTAGAATCCAATTTTAGGGTTTTCAAGCCACGACTTGCCTTTCCATTCTGATGTTTTATTAGAAACCCTAATTTGACCCATGAAACCCAAATTATGTATTACATTTAAATAATGTGATCCAAGTCAACCAAGTTTTACGAATTTAGTGATGTTGATCAGTAAGACTAACCCTAATGCACTAAAACTCTAATTCACCCTAAGTCAACTTAGAATCAATACAATGTATTGATTTATGATGTTTGATAAACATGTACAAGTACTTAGAGCCTAATCAAGTCAAGGGAAGGTTTGACCTAGATTTGACTCAAAGATTAGAGAGGCATCTTAGGATCATATTTTCTCCAAGGTAAATGGATCATGCTACTGAGCAAGTATTTATGATTGATTGTATGCTAAGTATAAGTAGACATTATGCTTTCAAGTTTAATGTTTCAATCATGTTCACTATGTCAAGTTGCTTGATGATTGATATATGTTATGTCTTATGGTTATAATGTTCACTAAGACTATAGATTATGATTAATGACTCGTGAAAGTTTATGTTCAAGTTCAATAGGGAGAAATCCCATCATGTTAAGTTCAAACATCACGTTAATGTTAATGTCAATGTCATGTTAATGATCAAGTTAATTGAAATTGTAATAGTCTTTATATGCTCTCGAATCATGGACCTCAAGAGGTCATCAATGGCTTTCCTAGAATCAAGGGCTTTCCTAGCAATCATGTTCTCCTAAGGGGGCATCATAGAGGGATGCATATATTTACTATTCAATTCTTCATGTTAATAATGATTCAAGAATGCTTACAGTTAATCATGTCAAGTTTTCTCACATGTCAAGTATATTTACTTTGTTTATGTTCTAAAGTGTTGTTATCATTTACTTATGTGTTATTTTTCCCCTTTGCATGGTTGGTGACGCGATGACCATAGGAGTTGGAGAAAGTAAGGAATCAAGAGGAGCAAGCAATGACTAGAAGAACTCTAAGAGCTAACTGGTGGGGTGCCATCAATACTAGGTGATCCAATCATTTAGACATGTTTACCTTCATGAATATTTTTCCATGTTATAGAACTCGATTATAGTTTCCTATTCAAAGAACAATGTTTGAATCTCAATGGTGATTTATGTATTTATTTTCTATGATCATACTAACATTACATCCCCCTCCAATATAGATACTTCTGCTCATATTAAAAAGGTGGGGTGTTACATAAATGGTATCGGAGCCAATTCCCCTCTCATAGGTGCGGCCCACATGGGCATGTGGCATACCAATCTTAAGTCATGCGGTCCAGGCAAGTTTGAAAGGGTTATATGCTAAGACAAGATGGAGCCGCCCTTGCACTGGTAGTCGTAGATGGGAGTGAGATGTCCATGGACCATTCTAGGTCTGCACTGAAATGGGGTAGAGATTATGAGGCCGTATAGTTGAGCCTTGAAGAGGATGTCAAGATTCTAATGGGGTAGATTGTAACATCCCAAGATTTAAGGCCTCAGATAAAATGACCTTAAAAGGAATCATTGGACTACCCATAACACCAAGGTGCACCTCCTGTTTAGGGAGCTCATCTCTAAAGAACTCTATAATTAAGAGTGTTGAGCCTGGAGTAGTACTAGGATGGGTGACCAATCAAGAAATTTATCCTGACTTGTGTGTGAGTGAGGACAAAGCATGCAATTAAGGCTAGTAGTGGTCTGTGGGGCCAGTCATCATTCCTGAAACTCTACTAGAGCCTTGGGCAGTGGGCCCGGATTACAGCTTTCAAGCCCATATGTGAAGGAGATGGAAAACTTTAGAAGGATAACCATGTGGACCATGACCTATTTTATATAGATGTTTTGTGGGAGATAAACTTGAAGTAGCCAAGACTACCCTATACTTAGTCGTTAAAGTTTTATCTTCATGTATCCCCCTAGTGTGTGATCAAACTTGAATCTTGTAAAATTGTAAATATTCATTATATATTATTCTTTTTGGTCTTTATCACCAAGGTGCACCTCCTTTTCAGGGATCCCATCTCTAAAGAACTTTGTAGTTAGGCATGCTCAGCCCAGAGTAATACTAGGATGGGTGACCAGTCAGAAAGTTTATCTTGGCTTGTGTGTGAGTGAGGACAAAGTGTGCATTTAAGGCTAGTGGTAGTCTGTGGAGTCATTTGTCATTCCTGAAACTCTGTTGTAGCCTTGGGCAGTGGGCCCAGGTGTTACAGCTTCCAACCCCATAGGTGAAGGAGATGAAAAACTTTGGAAGGATGACCATGTGGACCCTGACCTATTTTATATAGATGTTTTGTGGGAGATAAACTCAAAGTATCCTAGACTACCCTATACGTAGTTGTTAACGTTTTATCTTCATGTATCCCCCTAGTGTGTGATCAAACTGGAATCTTGTAAAATTGTAAATATTCATTATATATTATTCTTTTTTGCCTTTATGGCCTCAATTTATGAAACATGAAATAATAGTGTGTGTTTTGTGATATAGATGAGGCCCTTATTTGATTTAGTAAGGAGTGTATCTCCTTTGAGGTCCTACTCCTTGCAAGTTGGCATTAGACCCTTGGTAGTCAGATTCTGACTATTTCAATTTTATCTCCCTAAGTAGTACCCCTTACCTACATGAAAGTCCTTTGAGTGAAATGTTTACCCTACAATATACCTCTTTTTTCCATGTGAGGATGAATGAAAGATATTGAATTGGACGATGTACATATCAGGGTCTAAATTTGTTAACCCTAATGTGAAGAGACCTTATATTCTCACACCCTATAACGTAGGTTAGATGTGATAATAGCTAATTTGGTGTTATGACTAATGACGTTACAGTAGAATTAAGTGATGTAGATGATGGAGTAGTGGAGTATGGTGATGTTGTAGTGAAAATTTTTTGACTTGGTTCTCACATTGTTTTTTGTCCCTATCTTCAGTTTTATGTCACAAAATTTTTGATCAAAATGTTTTTATTTATAATACAATATGAAAAAAATCTAAATTTTATATATGGTTTATTGAGCTAAATTAAAATTAAGTAATGTATGAATTTTGATAGAGAAACCTTAGAACAAGTTAGAATAGAAACATTGAACCCTACATTTAGTAATGAAGTGGTGAGTAGGAAGATGTGGCTTGTTTTAAGGTGTAGTGGATCTACCCTCATTTACTCAATTATATTGTGGAGAGTTCTACATGGTGACTTATTAGATGCTTATGCAAACTCTATGGTTGTTATGTGTCATGATAACTTGGTTAATTTAATCAACTAGTTGGATGCATGATGTATGAACCTCATAAACACACTAAGTATTCATGACTAAAAGTTGAATATATAAGCATATTACCTTATAATTTGTTTAGTTTGACTTAATAGGTTATCCCTTTGAAGATATGGAGAGAATTTGGTTGGTAGTGTATGATTAGATTTTGAGGATGAAACCATCGATAATGGGTGGAGAGTTTTAACATACAAAATCCGACCACTTAACCCTAGAAGCCCTAATTCTATGAATTGGATATCAATCAGGATAGCCCTTAAGATAACCCCCAAATAAGGTATAAAATATAACTTAACAAGGAAACATAATGAATTTAGATGACCTAGAGTCTTGTTGGACTTATTGGAAATATTAGAATTCATATAATGTGAGTGATAGGTTCTTTTCACCCTTGACCAGACCATGATAGATATAACCCCTAGTTAATAATTACAGGGATAATATTGATGAATAAATAATAGTTGGACTTTTTATAATAAATAATATTAATTATATTGATGAAGACTCATACACTAGAAATGAACTAATAAACAAATTTAAAATTCCATGTAATAATATATTACAAGATTCACATAATGAATAATATATGCATGCAAATGTGTTAATGTGTCCCCAACCCTCAATAAGGTAACTAACTCAATTCGTATGTTTAATAGTGAAGGAAACTACAATGGACATATCCATACTAGTAAGAATGAAAGGGAATGAAATAGTCATAAAAAGAAAATAAGGAATAATGGGGAGTTGGTTCATTTTAAATTTGAAAGATAATATCATCTCTAAAAGGAAATATAAATCAAACAGTCAATATAGTTTCATAGAAAAGTTAAGGAAAATAAGTGATGTAGATATTATTCTAAAATAGATATAACTTCAAGATATTATCCAGAGATATTTAGTTGGTGAATAAGTAAGGAAATATCACCATTTAACCCTATCTATTAGGTGGTCTGCATAATTTATGGAAGGTGGAAACTTATGTGATATCATATGCCTCGTTCTTTATGTATATATGCCTTATCACTAAGGAAACAAAATATAAGTTAAAGTATAAAATATTAAATAACACAATGCATTAACTCAAAATAGGAAACTAGTGGAAAATTTGGCCTCTACATGCTAATACTAGCCTAGGTGTCAAATTTCATATTAGTTGGGTTGGTTTGATCAACCCAATAAAATAGGAAAGAAAATATGCATAAAATACATAATTATGATGATAATTTAATCAATTCAAGTTATTTTTGTAAGTTTCTATGGTTATTCATTGTCATGCAATATTTTGGCTTTCCCCAGAATTTTTGTGACCCAGCTCCTCTAAGAGTTCTTTGATGTCGATCATGCCTCTCTATACTTGTCTTCAACCTCACTCCCAAATAGGAAACCATCCAAATATTGTCCTACCTTATTCACGTGGATTTTTTCTCTCTTTGTTTCATATCTCTCTCCAAATTCTTCTATGTTGCTTTCTCAATGTTTTCCTAAATTGAGGCATCCCTATATTGTCTAGGTCTTGTGCCCTATAATTTTATAGTGGATACCATCTCCATAAATTTTTGCTCTCCCCTCATCATGACACCTCCTTGTCCCTTCAGGCCTTCTTCCTTATCTATAGCTCTTCAAAAACCAGCCTTGCACCATCAGAACTTCTCCCAGTGGTTCCTATAGCTTCATTTGAACAAACTCAATCTATTCCCCACCTACTACCAACTCATCATCCTAGAGTCTACCTCCATGACCATCAAAATCAATGCAGTATGCCTCCTAGTATCCTTGTGAAGCTCTTTCTTGGATTAATATAAAATTCCTATGTGGTATGTACAAAGCCCTTTCTTACTTAGTTCTAGCTTACTCTAATTAGCTAGCTACTCATAACCTTATCACTCAAATTCTTTGCCAACCTCTCTAGTTTTGACCAAGGAATCGAGTCAGGTGTTTTTTTATGTATCTTGGTTATTCTTCAGTCTCCTAACTCCATCCTTGTTCCCACCCATGGTGGTTGGCCTATGGGGAGTTGTAGTTCAAGAGTGTGTTCCATGGCTCACTGAGATCTGTAGATCCTTTCAAAGCCACTTATGGTAGTTTCCCACAATGCTAAATGGGTTTTCCCATTTTTGAATTGGAGATCAGTGGTGTCGCTGGTGATGATTCATCGATTAGTAAAATGAACATGCTCGAGTGTGATTTTCTAGATTTTCCCTTACTTTTGGATTATTTTGTCAAACGGTACATGGGCTTACTATTTGTTCAGCCACTAATTCATTTATTATCACACGATATTGTTATATGGGCATTTACCAAAGTACATTGTCATGCATCAATCTTTGATGTGTGGTATAGGGGGGTATTTTATCATTGTCAACATTTTTTATTTAATATGTCAGTAATCAATTTAACTTGGATAGTTCCTAACTAATTTTATGGATATCAGATAATTACATATAAATACCCATTATAGTTAGAAAAATAATACCTATTAGGTGGTCAAAGTTTTACAACCAAATTATATAATACATGTGTGCTCTTAAGGGTTTTAATTATCTAGAAATTGTAAAATTCATATCTACAATGTTTAATAATTGTGAGAGTTTTCTTCCCATAATGGTACAAATTATGTGGTTTGAATCAGTAATAATAAATCAAAAAGTTTTAGGATTTATGTATATGATGAGAATTAACCACATGGAAAATAAAATGTGAGGCTAATGACATGTCTCTTATTGATAGGTGAAAAACTCCCCTTCTATATATAGGACAAGAGGCTAGTACAAGGAAGTGAACTTAACCCTAATGGGATATAATAATTAGTCCCATATACATAAGTAACTAATAACACTCACACACTGACTAGATAGAGTGTTAGTGAACATGACCAACTTGCTAGTACATGAAAAGGATAAAATAACCCCTACAAAAATTGTTCTTTCCCAAAATCTTACAATACAACAAATTGAAGGACTCTAACAATCCCCATGAATAAGATAGCATGTACCATGTAGTAAGTGATCTTCTCCCCTTATGAAGATGACACCAAGATAAAGTAGTTAGTCATGGATGGGAATCCCATTCAAATGGACTATTGTTATAGTCATAGGAGCAATTGTCACACCGTTTGATCAAAATGTCATTAACTAAGCGGAAGCAATCATTAACAGTGAATTACTAAAAATCACTAAAAATTAAAACCATTTACAAAGAGATCCATTCTCAGGAAAACTCTTTAAACAAGAACCATAGTATTATATTCACGTACTGGTTCACAAAGTACATCCATTGTACTATCTCTTCTCGAGGAATATATATACATTATTTCTTTGCTAAAAAGTACAAGTAACAAAATCCTCAAGGCATTCAAACCAAAATCTCAGATCGATTATAAAAACACTATCCACTGACTCCTAGGACCTGAGAGTACAGAAACGACACATAGGACTTTCTATACAAAGCTTGACAGCCAGTATCCCCACCTGGGATATCACGGTTGTCCCTGTTGTTGTTGCTGCTACTCTTCCCCTGCTATAGAGTTTCTGCCTCTTTGTCTATGTCTACCTAAAAATGTTGGATCCCACGGGGTGAGACAACTTATAAGATTGCCCCAGCGAGAGATATAACTCTCCGCCGAAAACATTATTATTGCAGTTTAATAGGAATAAACTGAATAGTGGAATCATATATTTCAACAGCAGATAAATCAATATTTATGCATATTAGAGCAACATTCCTATTCAAGTATTTCAGCTATAACTTGATAAGGCAGCATGTCTCTTATTCAATATAGAATTAAAGAACATAAGTAACATTTATGTATCAAGGGCATGCTAAGCAAGATAACATCAACCAGTGGTTCTCGTATTTCAATCTTATACAAATGCTCTATACTGCTGATTACATTTTACAAACATGCTTAAGATCTGAGGAGATGAGATATACCGCTCATACTCCAACCGGCCATTGCGAAGTCAAAATTGGTACCATACAAAGTCAATGGAAGATCCGGCTTCCATGACCTCCCACATCTCGGTCAGTACGAGATTACATGCAGGACATCTTGTGTCTCTGCTACATAGCTTGCCAGGGTATAGTGGCATCTTCACTATAGAGTTACAGTGGCGGTTGTACTCTCTTCGCAATCGAGAGATTTCATGTTTACCTCCATCGATCCGACATTAACATCATCGGGAGATTCGTGATACATCCATCCCGGCACATATAATAAAGGATTGAGAGGTTTAATGTTTACCTTCCATCAATTCCCCCATTAGGACGTACGGATATTTTCACCCATCAACCCCCGCATATTCAAAAATATGCAAACTCCAGGAGATCCCGTAGGAAAACCTATTTTACCATCACCAGCTACTGATGATGATGGATCTATGGTCAGAGCACTACATGAATAGATTGCACTTGATTAATTAAGTACATTATCATATTCTTTTAGCATCAGTCAAGTTTTCAAACATAACTTATTAGAACAAATGCTACAAAGAAACATGTACTATTTTCATCAGTTACTTCTCAGTCTTTATAAGACATTGGGATCTCAGTCTCTTATTTCAATACTAGGAATTATCGTCCCTTCACAATTCTCAATACCATAATCATATGGTTCTGGGTATTCAAACCCTTAGCTCATCATTGAGCACTGTTACCACTTTTTTAGGTAACTATCACCTTCAGGTTATCTGACCAAGGTAATCATGACACTTTCTACACAAGCATCTCTTATGGAACTTGAGGCCCATTAACTCTCTTGTTACCTTTCATTAAGTAACAAGGCATATTAAGGCACACAGGACCCAATAAATAATTTCAATAAATAAACATCATAGCTCATACCTGGCTATGTTCATCATCTCAGGATACATGCATGGTTAGCACACGTGATAACAAATATATCAATCATAATTCAGTTTCATGCTATTCAAGAGTAACACCACTATTCCCTTACCAGGGTTAGGGTTTCCTATTTCATTTCAATCAGGGTTACTCATCCCTTTTTCACAATTAGTACCAATGATTTATCATTTTATTGTCTAAGATTAGGGTTTCACGCTATATAGTATAACCCAGAATTAGGGTTTCACACACCTTCACCCTATTTTAGAATTAGGGTTTACTATTCACATCACATCAGGGATTATCATATCCCAACATCCAAATTAGGGTTAGATTTTGCTATACACATCAAATCATGGTTTTTCATAAAAATACCCTAAATTAGGGTTTCATATTCCATTACCCATAATTAGGGATTAATATTCATCCCAATTAGGGTTTATCATCAAGATACCATGAATTAGGATTTCTCACGTCATCACCCTTAATTAGGGTTACATTGTTAACCTAGATTAGGGTTTCACTCAGAATTGCCCTAAATTAGGGTTTGAGTTCATCAATCAACTCAATTAGGGTTTTATGGTCTCTTTATCAAGGATCATAGCCTAATTGTATACCACACTTATTTTGAATGTGTTAGGCTTGATTGCTACATGATTATCTTACATGTATGAATCTCCCTCTCTCATCCTATTCAGGATGTCCACTACTCAATTCTTGATTAGATTGAGCCTACTCTTTATTCAAATACATACATTTAGAGTTAGCATGATGTATTGAATTATTGCATCATTATGCATCAATGATTAATCCCACTAAGGGTATCAATCATTTAAGTACATTAGGTGTCCAAAAGATTTGATCAATTAAACCTTAAATTACATGAGGTACCTAAATGAATTGACCAATTGAATCTTTAATTACATTAGGTGTCCAAGTGGATCAACCAATTGAGTCTTCAATTACATTAGATATCCAAATGGATTAACCATGTTGAACCTCAAATGGTTTTGATTACTTAAACCCTAAATGGTCTTGGTCTCTCTGAATTCAAACGGTTTGAAACCGTTTGGGAAAATTTCCCTTGAAACCGTTTGGGCAAGAAATGTGTTGAAACCAATTGTACTTGGGTCTCCAAACGGTTTGAGACCGTTTGGTTCAAACCCTCTCAAAACCGAATGGACCAAAAAGGTCTTTCAACCCTTAATCAATTCAAGGATTCAATCAATGAACCAACTATCAATTGAATCATTGATTCATTCATCAATTGAACTATTGAATCATCCTTCAATTGGACCATCAATTAGGGTTTTAAACCCAATTAAATTAGGATTTATAATCAAGAAACCTTCAATTAGGGTTTTGAAATCGAGGAACCATCAATGGTTAACATTGTGGAACTAATTCCATTGAAATCAATGAATCATCATCAAATTATGATATGACCTGAACTCAAACGGTCTTGAGGTTGTTTGGATGACCTCCAAATGGCCTTGAGACCGTTTGCCCCACCCATCATTAAAATTTGTGAAATTCAATTAGGGTTTAGATCATTGGATTGATCATCAAATTAGCTATTGATTGCTTTTCAATTTGATATCTCTGGATCTTCAATTACTCAACCATAATCAACCCTAGACCTCCAAACGGTCTTGTTTGACCTCCAAACAGTCTTGAGATCATTTGGGTGATCTCCAAATGGTCTTGAGACTGTTTGGGTTAATCAACCCAAAATTTTAAATCAACCAATTGAAATTTTAGCACTTAACCCGATTAGTGTTTGATAATTAATTAACCTTCAACTGATGAACCCTTTGGAATCAATCAATTAGATTTAATGGGTCATCAACCATCAATACTAGCATATAATCTCCAAATGATCAACTGTGGTCAACCCTTCCAAACGGTTTGAAACCGTTTGGTTTCTAACGGTTTGATGAAACCGTTTGATTTCAAACGGTTTTGTTGAAACCAATTGAACAATTTGTTGAAATCGATTGGAATAGAATTTATTTGGGAAAAGTTCCCAAGATGATGTCATCATCATATACCTTAGTTCATGTAGTTCATATTTCTACTGATTTCATAACATTATCAATTACAACAAGCAATTGATCAAGAAGAAGAATGAATCAATATAATTGTAAGATTGATAATTGAATAACAATGTAATGGGTTCAAGTTATATAACCCGCCTCTAATTGAGCTTCAAAGCTTCAAGATCACATCAACAATTGTGGATGAAACTCCTTTCACTATCCCAAGGCTCGTCCTCAAGCTTTGAGTGAAAAGAAATGGTTAGAAATGAAGATGGGATCGAGATAAGAAGAAATCATGCATTGATTTTCGATTTCCACCATGGAATTAAGGTGAAAGGAAGTCAAGAAGCTTACCAATAGGTTGGGGGTCGTTCTCCTGATCCTCCAAATCTCCCTTGGTCGTTTTGCAAGCAAAGAGAAGAAGTGGATTCGAAAAAGCCTTTAATTTGAGTTATAAAAGGTGTTTTTATAAGAAAAATCAATGAGAGAGAAAATGCCTTATAAAAATCTTTTAATTCCAAAATTGGTGCCACATCTCCCCCCTCAATTCCTTGCATGCAAATATATATTCCTCACCTCCGAATTCCTCTCTATTATCCATGAATTAAAGGAAAAGAAATTAAGCACCTTAACCCTTATAATAATAATATCCATAAGTTAGTGGATATTTCTTTTTATTTTCTTAATGTGAGTGGGTTCTCCACTCACGTAGATAGTTCCTTTGCCTTTTCAAGTCACAAGGACGTTAAAACTTGAGCAAATTCAACCATCTCGTTTTTGGTTGAAGGCCCTTAAATTATTTTATTTATTTTTATATTAAATTGAATTAGGATTTCAATTATGCTTAAATCTTCATTATTTTAATATCAAGATTCTCTCTCCTTCAAAGTAGCTCAAATGAGATGCCCCTCTCATTTTATTGCCTCTAAAAGATGCCAAGAATTATTAGGGACATTATTGAAGTGTAAATTTGCATATTGAACCCTAGGTTTTGGGTAAATTGCACATTACCCCAAAATTCGGTTTTTGATGTACAAACATTGTTTAATCAGCTCTTTCTTGGTACCCAGGATTTCACTAGCCATACATCTACATCATATTCATTTTCATGATGCTTCAACACATGAGGAACATGTTATCATGTAACATTTGCAAATTAACCCCTCAACTTGGGTAAATTGCACTTGAGTCCATAAAAATCAAAACATTGTTTTTAACATGGTTCAAAAAGGACTAAAATTGAAATATAAGTTCCTCTTGAGACTTAAATACTTTTCAAGAGATAAGAGCAAGCATCTAATCAACTTTATTAAGCAAAACACCTAGGGTTAAAGCATAACCCAGGTCAGGGATGTTACAGCAATCATGAATGAAAATTAGATGCTTTAGCAAGCATGTAAAACTATAGATTATGAATAATATGTGTAGAAGTAATATGTTAAATTAGTTCTGCACAAGAAGAACCAACACTAAATAATGTGTGGTAGGTGGGATAAGAACAATGCTACATGAATATTATGCTATAGCAGGTGCACACATGTTTGAGATGCACTACTATAAGAAATATGCACAAGAGTAGGTTTCAACAACATATATGAATATGTACAAACTAGATAGGATGGTCAGATGACATGGCTTCTTCTCTTCATCTCATCTCTTCTAGATCATTTCTTTCATCTACTCATCTTCCTCTATTCTCCCCCTTACACCAACCATAAAAAGAATCATGAGAGTTATTGGGATGAAAATCATAAACATTGGTAGAGAAATGTATATGTAAAGGATGATATAGAAATAAAACACTACCGTTATTGGGGAATGGTAGGACAAACAAAGCACTACCGGTGTATAGGCTGGGTAGGAAAAATAAAATCATAGGAATAAAGGCATTGTGATATGCATCATGGAAGATCTTTAGGTCAAACAAAGACACTCAGTCATGTGGAATAAGGGGTACCACATGGAGAGGAAAATATTATGATAGAAAATAAATGGATCTTTGTGTGACCAAAAAAACATATTTGTCAGGTCATTAGGTCAACAAATATAGGGGGTTCGGGGTAGAGCCCACGCACTATAGATTAGGTCAAAATTCAGATCTATTAAGGATATAATTAGTAATGGGTAAATTATGTACAAATAAAATAAAATAAAATAAAATAAAAATTGAGGGATATTGATGGGTAGATGTTTCAACAGATAAGGGATAAATTGTGCTCACACATGGCCACACAAAGATTAGTGGCTTAATCAGTGAAGGACTTCGTGCCCCTTTTGATTTGTATTACGAGTTGTTATGAAAACCTCAGGCATTGACTATTTTCAGTGGCATCATTATAGAATGACCTTGTTTGATCTCGTGAATATTGTCATAGGCATGTTGCCCATATTCTCATTTATGTAGGGTATGTGCATATAGGATGCTTCGAATGCAGGTAAACTTCTCCATCTTTATGTTGAAGAAATAAGATCACAAGGGCTTGAGAGTTGAAAGGATATATTGTCTAGATAAAGAACGAGCCGGTAGTAGATGATGGCATGCATAAGGGAATGTCGAGTTGGTAGTAAACGATAGTCAAAAGGGGATGCAAGTGATTTTTCACAAAACTAGGGCCTCCCATAATTGGGCACCAGGCCATAAGGCACAACACCTCAAAGATGTCATCTTCATTGTTGGAGAGTACGCAGTTTCCCTATGGATTGCTTTTCTTGGAGAAAAGGGTTTTGTAAGATGGCTTGTCGGTTTGTTGGTAATTAAAAAAGCATTGATCTATTTGGCACTACAAGTGGGGTTTCATGGCATTGGGATGTATGGTGGTAGTATAAATGGGTATAAGAACCAAGAAACAACATGTTTGTGGTTTATTTGGACGTATATGGGAAGTACAAGCATCTCTAGAGAAATATTTCTAGGCTCTCTAACAGACGTACAACGATATGATGTATATTATGGGCCCTATAAACTTTGATTGCTTGGTGTTGCATAAAACTCCATGAAAAATATGTTAATATGATGGTGTTGAGATGGGGTAGAGTGCAAATATGAATTTTTAATAAAAGAAGTGTAGGGAAATAGGGCATCACATAAGGCAGCGGAAACAAAAAAATGTATGCCCAAATCCTAAACCAGTAGATCACGTCAACAATAGTGTATCTAAGAGAGAGGGATTGTTATGTATATAGTTGATCCTGGAGCAAGTTCAGCGGCAATCCTCACAACTATGTGCTTCTTTCTCAAGCAGCATTCAAATTGCGGTCGGTGGCGGCCTCCTAGTGTAGCACCACAGATGGCGATTGACGGCATCCTCCTAGTGAGACAACACAGCCTCCCCACTTCTACATAGTTCATGAGGACCATCGGGAACTCCTATCGTTATTCTGGAACTGACAGGAAGGAGTTGTCCCTTTGATGTCAACGTGCTAGCACTGACTTATTCTCCTTAGTTGTCTCTCCCTTTCACGGGTAAGACTTTCTTTGGGCTCTCACATTATCACAATTGTGAGAGTACAATGTTTGTCAATGTTAGTTCTGTCTTCTGAAGGCCTTGACTATCCCTCTATTAATAAGAGGGACAGGGTTAGGGTTTCCAGATCAAGTGGGAGTCGAAGAGATAAAATTTCATGAATTTCTGGCTATTGCGGGTCCTGAGTCGATCGACTCCTTTTGAGTCAGTCAAATCACACGCCAAGTCAGTGAAATTAAATGATTTCCTATTCACTATCATATTGTCAATTAATGAACAATATGACATCATAATCTATCCTAGTTCTGACCTTATTGATCATTGAACCAGGAAATTCACATGTTGAATCGGTCAGTTCAGACTCTGAACCAGTCAGTTTACATTTTGAACTAGTCGGTCCATTTTCCAGTTCATCCAACATTATTTAGACTGACTCGATGCTTGAAATGTTCGACTCAACACTTGAGTCAGTCAAAACAAATTCTCGTTCAACCAATTTTCAACCAGTGTTGTTTAAATTTAATACCTAAACATTTTTGTAATCAAGTTAAACCTTATGCATGAGTAAACTCCTATTCTAGGTGCATCCTATGTCAGTGACCCTATAGGTTCCAAATTATGTTGGCAGTGAATGTCCATAATCAATTTATGACATCAGTATCTAGAAACACATCATTACTACCCCAAGTAATTGGAAAATTGGAAAAGAACTTCAATATAAAATTTGTTATTGATGTTACAATGATCATATAGTTCCTTTGTCTCTGATATATTGATTAAACTTGAGGCATGAAATCGTCATCCTCTCAAAATTCAATACATGTTTCTTGAACTAGATCAGATTGTTGAGATAAATGTGAGCTCAATATCACATATTGACTCACATGAGCATGGTCATGCTCTTAGTCTCGCTTATTCAAGTGAATAGGATATCAACTCCAATAGGAGGGACAAATCCCATCTACATCACTCAAAGTCAATCCCCATGTGTCATAACATACCCGAGCATCACATGTATGGTACCCTTATTCAGGTCATGTTGGATGGTGTCAAAGTATATTGAACAACATGTGATGAGTGTAGTGACTTCAGGTCTAAGAACCACAAATACCACTATCACTTTGAGAGTTGATTCTGACTACACTCAATGGTGTATCACTCTCAAGGTGGTTATGTTTGATACATTGTTCTCTAACAAGTACGTATGTGTTTGACTTGATATCTTTTATCCTGACTAATGAGATTATGTCATCAGTCAACACACATTCTAGTCTTATGTATTATTATTGTCTATTTTGCTTCCACAATAACATTTGACTAGGGTCATAACAAGAATGTATATACTCTTATCATACATATGATCTCAATGTTCATATCATTTCATCAAGTAATATCATTTTTTAGACATTTATTATGTTATATCATTATCTCATAAATGAACAGAATAGAATAAATGGATTCACCTTTTATTATTATCAAATCAATTACATCATGTCACATTACAATCATCACATGATTGTCTCTCTGGGAATACATGCCAACAAGAAGAAGAGAGTAGATGACCGTGGAGGCTCACATGGTGCCTGGAAGGTGGCCAAGAGAAGAAGAGATGATAGACGCCCATAAGGAGAGGCTCTCTCCTTTTCTCTCTAGAATTAGGATCAATGCTCTGATAAAATGTGGATAATAATATGTGAGGCTAATGAGATGCTTCTAATTGATAGAAGGGAAATTTCCCTCCTATATATAGGAGAGGTAGTCAGTACAAGGAAGCAAACTTAATCCTAATGATCCATGACAATCCGACCCATATACATAATTAACTAATACTCGAACAAATCCTAATTCATATAAATGCATAATAGGAGGCTTTGGACCCTGATGTGGATCTAGATTATGTTCTTGATCCATGTAGACTAGATCTCAGGTATGTTGCATCCCCTTCTTAATCATATTGGGCAATTGGTCAAATTTCTCTCCCTATTGATGTATGTTCATTTTAATATTTCATAGTGGGTAATTACCTATATTTTTGTTTCTCTTAGACCTTTTGAGATATATTACCCCATAATACTTCTCTCTTTTATGATGTTGAATTTTGCAAGTGGTTATAGTTTGAATTTGATCTTCTAATCTTCTTGAACTATTGGATATGCGTGTTGGATTCTAAAGTTGTTTCTTGTTTCCTATTCCAAGTTGTACTTCATTTATGGATTTGGATCTAGATTGAATCTAATTGTGAAATGGAACCCTACTTTTAAGTAAAACCCTTTTATGGACTTATGATTGTGGAGATGCTTGAATATTTTTATGAGTCCTCTGACCCCACTTGATAGATTTTGGGTGTTCTTATCCCCTTAATAGAGCTTGAGTGAACTTAAACTTGCCTTTCCTATTTGTATATGGCTTAGACTGACTTGTTTATTAGTGGCAGTACATGAGTACAACCATACATAGAGGTGCATTATTTTCCACCCAAAGTGTGCTTTTCCACTCATTATATACACAGGATGCACTTATTTTGCATAGGGTGCATTTTTTCACCTACTTTTTTGCTGAGATCCTATCGTATCTCAATCATGCTTAGAACAATCTTGGTCTAGTGTTGTTAACATGCACCTCTTATATTTGTGATGTTGTTGATGAAAATTTATTAAGACAAGAAACCCTCTTACTGATCATCGTATTTAAATGAATCGTCTATTAGTAATCGTGATTCTTTTGATTATCCACTTGGATGCTTTGATATCACTCATTTGACTTTGAAAGCCTTGATGAGATTTTTATTATCCTTTTCTATAATATTGTCCAATTTCAATTTATGCACATGCCCACTTTTTTCCTGACAACGTTCACTTTTCTTCTTTTGTGGGGTATGTTTCCAACCCCATTAGTGAAGTAGATGGAAGATTTTATAAGTATGGTCATGTGGAACCTGGTCTTCCTTATATTGATCTTTTGTGGGAGATAGGCCTGAAGTAGTCAAGACTACCCTCTACTTAGTAGTTAAAGTCTTACCTCCATGTATCATCTTTGTTGGTGACCAACATGTATATTGTAAAATTGTATATTCACAATATATTTTATTCTATTGCAATACGTTAGTGTTTATAATATCCATTTATTAAATATTAAATTATATTTATTCATTCATTGTGAAAACTTGGTATGTGTTTGTTATATGGGTGATTACTCTTGTTTTATTTAGTAAGGAGTAGATCAACTCTCGGGTCTTGACTCCTAATAGTGAATATGTTGACATTTTGTGCACTACCAGTGGTTGGTGGCATCCCATCTGAGCATTATCCGAGTTCATGGTCATCGCACACAAAAGTAAGGGATGGAAGTGGAAGCGTCATTGATTAGTTTGGAGGTGGAGACCTAGCATCTAGCGTATCTCATAAGATTAAGTACACAATAAGCTATCCACTACCCGTTTGGTACATCAAAACTAAAGGCTTCAAAGAACAACGATCATCTTTTTTCATGAATACTAGATACGACTGGATGTATATACCTTTATCACAATGTTTTAATGCTTGATAAGATCAAGATCAAACGGACTTGTCAATCTCTTTACCTAGGCTAAATTTGGATGTCTCGAATTTGCAATATTTTGCAACATTTATGATCGACTTTTAGTCACTCTCAAAATAGGACCTAAATGCAGTGTGCAGTAAGAGTTAACAATGTGATAGCAAGATCAGACAATTTGGGCAGTTGGAAGAGCAAGACATTCAGCGGGTAACTAGAAAGAGTATTAGGCATTGACCTTATTAGCAGGTTCATTCAATCATTCCTTACTGTATATTGTGACGTGTCAATGTCTATCAAATCCTATTGTTTAAGACCATTTGTCCTACTTGGTTTTCGTTATATGCTGGAACATCCAAAAGTACATGTTTGTTTAGATGTGCATTCTTGACACTTAGCATACAAGAATACACAAATTTACGTTTGGAAAAATAAATTGATGCTTTCTATCCATTTTAATTGAAATATTTAGCTTCATTTGTTTAAGTTTATTGTACAACATCCTCAAAGTTTGCACTTATATCTCTTTTGTATCATGTAATTTGGTTATCCAAAAAAACATCCTCAAAGTCTACAAGTGCACTTCCAAATTTATTGCAGTATATGGGGTTAAATAAAATATGCCAATCCAATGTTTTGGAAGTGAATACAATCCATCCTCTTAATCTTGTGGTCATGGCATGGCCTCAATAAACGTTCAGAACTTGACTAGGTGAGATTTTCTTTTCTATAGCTACAACACACAATAGATTTTCCACGACTTTTCCTTAGTGCTACAGCACAAACCAGGAATTTGGACGAAAACGCGACACTGGGTGGTACACTACATGTTTGTAAGTAACACATTCTTTATTCACTGATTGGTAAACGGAATAATGTATGTTCATGGCAGATCTTTCAGAATTCCCAATTTGCATCAATTCACCAACAGAACCGTTTGGAGTCAAGCGTCGCTCCTTGATGGCTTGTTGGAAGCGGGGATCACCTGTAAAAAGTGTTCATCAGACGATGTTTACAGCTCCTAGCTAAGAATAAAAAATCGGAACTGCAGGCTTTTGTGCCTTACCATATCCGCTGACGGAATCCAGTCGTTTGTGGCAGGGTTCCCCTTGAAATGCCCGTGGCAGGCGCAGCTGCTGTCCGAAGCTAGACCGAAACGGCTGCCGTTGGATTTGTCGACACTAATGAAGCCTGTGCCCGTCTGGAAAGAATAGGGATGGAGGAAGAGCAAAGGTGAGAGTGGGCAATAAAACAAGAAAACTTACACAAATTAGAATATTAAGAAGGATACTCCCTACCTAGGTATAAAGAATTATACTGCATACAACTCAAAAACAAGAACGATTCAGAAAGAAAAAAAACAAAGATAGGATGCATTTGTTTGCAAGACTATATCTGGTTTACACCAAAGGAAAGGAATGCAATAAAAGCGACGATGTAAAATTCAAAGTATTTTTCAACTTTGAGCTCAGCTGATGCCAGTATCCAATATAGAACAATATAGAACAGCAAATCGCACAGACATCCCATATGAGTTCCCAAAATAATAAGCTATGCTGGACTTCAGGTTGTTCCATAATTAGCAGAAACAAATAGGCCGTGAAAGTTGGGTGTAGTATCCATACAGTCATCAATAAGATGCATCTTGTCTCTAGACATCCCATATGAGTTCCCAAAATAATAAGCTATGCTGGACTTCAGGTTGTTCCATAATTAGCAGAAACAAATAGGCCGTGAAAGTTGGGTGTAGTATCCATACAGTCATCAATAAGATGCATCTTGTCTCTAGATCTAATCTACAAAATGAGAGATGGTTGAGCGTTCATATAAATTAGTGAAGCTTGAAAAGGATGGGGACTTCTCTTTGCTAACACAGATTAGAAAATTACCCATTATCGGTAAATTTTTGCAAACTCCGAAACAAAAATGAACTTTGATAACTATATATCGGATTTCATTAGAGGCCTAGCTCATATGTATATTCATCTCTATGGATTGCAATTAAACCAAAGTTGGTATAAACAAACATCCAGGAATGTCAAAGTCGTGACTGTTGCTGCTGCTTTTTTATGCGACCCCCAAGTAATCAGGAGTAATAGCTGCACAGAGAAAAGAAGAACAACAACATACAGTATGGTGCTGCTTGTCGACGGAATTGAGATCCTTGTAGTACTCCGTCTCCACGAACTCCACATCCGGGTTGCTTCCTTGGCACACCAGTTTCTGTGGAAAAAGAAACATGATATAACATTCCTCTTCTTAATCTATGTCTCTATGCTTACACAAAAGGAAGGAAGCGTTACACAAAACAATCCAGACCTCGGTGTGGGACTCGAGGTCCCTGAACTTGTCGAGCTCAGGGATGGGCCCGTCGCCGCCGTCGGACTGGCCGAGCTGGTCCGCGTAATCCGAGGAGTGCTCGCTCCTCTGCGGCTTGGTGTGGCGCTTGGGGACGGTGCCGTCGAAGAACTCCCTCGTCTCCGCCTCCCTCCTCGCCTCCTCCTCAGGTGAAAGGTGGGCGTCGCTCCGGTCGGGCCTCGACATCTCTGGAACTGGAAAATAAAATATCTTCTTCCTCGGCTTCGATTTTGCGTTGTGAGGAGGACAGGAGTGGCTTCTTATTGACAAGGGAAGGGTCGAACTGGGAAGTGGGTAGGAAGCAAGAAGCTTTGAGCCGGCATAGGGTGGGGTGGATGATCGAAGGCGACTTGTTTGAGAAAATATCTGACACACCTTATCTTCACAGCTGCACGGCGCGAGTGGAGTAACCCCACCCCAGTCGACAAAAGCGAGCGAGCAGCTACTTGACATGACCGGCACTGTAAATTGCCAGTGATTGCATAGTTTTTGGTAGCCCGGTCCGACCCAACCCAGCCCACGGAAGCCGTAGATGAGTAGGGTTGCAAATGGTTTAGACATGGTGGGTATAGTCTTATCAATAACTATAATCGTTTAGTTAAACAGGTATGAGTATGAATATGGGTATGGATATGGGTATTCCGTTTTGTCAAAATTTAAAGAGTTTAACAACCGAATCGGTCGGAGTTTAGATAGAATTACCAAAATGTGTGGCTGGGTTAGTTTCGAGTCTAATTGTCTGAAAGTCGCCCATGTTTTCTAACTTCGGATGCTTGCCTCCAGTCATAAAGTTTACCGTTCTGGGTGAGTCCAAATAAAATTGCTCACGTAGAAAATATTTTCATTTAAATATCATTATTACATAAAATACTTAAATAAAAATAATTACTAATTGAAGTAGATAAGCATATTGTATTATGTAAGCTAACACAATAAACAACTAACCTGAAAAGAGAAAATGAAAACAAACGATTAGACCCATTCGTAATGGAGTTAGTTGGAGAGGACATATAGGAATTTTAATTGAAAGAGAGGGGGTTACAGGGATTTCTGGTTAAGAGGGGGTTTCCGATATTTAAGCATATATATGAAGGGGTTGGGAAAAAAAACTCTTATTTTTTTGTTCTTCGGTCCATAGATTATTCAAGAGGTGCGTATGGAACTCAGCGGAACAGTTAAATCATATCAAACCAAACCAAACCAACTCAGCTATGGTTTGTTTCATAGCTCAAGGCTTTCGCCAGGTGTCCAAAAAATTTCAAAACCGTCCATAATGGCTAGCTCCAATCTGGCAGTTGGTGTAAACATTCAAACCCAATAAAGCCATGATTTAAGTATATTACAATTTTTTTCAATGGTTGAATTTTGCTAATGGGTGGGGGGGGGGGGGGGGGGGGAGTGGGGCGTATACTTTACCAGGACAGTGTAGCCAGATTTTCTGTTCTTTTAATTCCTTTTTCGTAATAACTGAGGCCATCTTAACAGTATTAGGATACCGAAGGGTGTTGCTGGGTAAACTGTAAGAAATTTTGTCTTTTTAATATAAAACGGGTACCAATAACTCACACCAGCATGATCTTCGGACCATGACTTCCGCATGGCTAACAAATACAGGAATGGACTTCCAGCCAAGTCATGAACCATTCAATGGAATGAATTTTGATCAGCAAGCTCCTTCCGCAATTTCAGGTGGCCTGCCCTTATCGACTGACGCCATGAGATGAGAGAGTCTAAGTGGCACTACCGAAGTTGTGGCTTCCCAAGAACTCAACAGCAAGCCACTCCATTATATCAAAGGGTGATCAATTGGGATCTCGTAATTAAATTCAAACGGCAGGTAAACCAATAAACTGGTCTACCATAAAACATTACGCTGCCAGACTCGACTATGCATCCATAAATCATTTGATTTGTAAACAGGTTAGTCATGTACGAGGCGGAGCTCACTATTAAACTACATGCTTGTACAAAAGAAAAAGGTTATTTTCTGAAGCCTTTGTGACGTGATTGAGTCCAGCATCACTTGTCATGTATGTTTTTTTAAAGATTTGCTAGACGCATACACCGTAAAGGGGAAAAGAGAGCACTAATATTTTGAAAAATTTTACTGCATAGCAACAATAACATCATCATCAATGCACTTACCAACTAGCTCAGTTGGTTAAGCCTGCTGCTTGTGAAACACAGGTTACGGGTTTAAATCTCAGCGAACTCGTTGGGACACTACCAGAATGAATTATAGCCCTCGATGTAACTGATGATGTTCTCTCTCCTGCTACCTTCGACAGGGGTGAAATTCCCCACTTCCAAAAAAAAAAAAACATCATCAATCAGTACTACCAATCAAACGGCATGTATTGTTTCTCTCGTTTTGCTATATCGTTTTCATCATGAGTGCAACTGATGAAACGCATGTTACATTGTGAACTTCCCCCAAGCTTGTGTGACTGGTTTAAATTTGCTATTGCTTCACAAAGATGCATGTAGGAAGGGAGCAATCCATGCTATTGTTCATTAATCCAATTACGCGACATCCATATGAACTGCACTTATCATGCAACTAATATTTGTCAAAAATGACATACAGTTAGGATGGTTTTTGTTCTACTGCCATGTAGGTCCTCTTAATTGATAAGGAAGTTCATGCGACCCCCTTCGTAGTCAAGACTTGCTCTTTTAAGGTCCTAGAATACAGTTCCAAGCTAACAGGGATAGAAGAAGATACATTCACAAAATACACCGATGTTAGAAGTATATACTTTCACACTGTCCACCTTAATTATAACGGCGCCATACAAATATTACAACGGTGTCAAAGAGACGAAAGTTGCCAATCGTGCAACTATCAATCTATAACATTCGCTGATGCATGAAAGTTGACGCAGATGGGCAAGATCTCGCACGCACACATGCTTAGTCAAGATAAACTTTAACCTCAATCCCATTATCTATGAGGGATTGGACAAGTGCACGTATCTTGCCTTCGAACCTATCACGTTCCCTTGGAGTATAGGTACAAGTGTAAACATCAGCCTCTCGAGCTCGGTCGGCTAAAAATCTACCAACCGCCAAGCATGCAGGAATATCTGATCTTGACGTAAGGACGGCCTTGATATCCTTAGAGTTGGTTCCCGCAACAGCCACCTGTTTACTTGTCACCCTGTGGGTTATTGATGCTGAAACAAACCTTTTGGAGATGAATACGTCCAGGGAGAAAGGTTCCATATAGGCTATAGTTCTCTGTTTGAAAGACACATGCTTTATAGGGTTTTTTGGCTTTTTCCCCTTTTGGTATGTATACGGACGGCTGTCGTCATCCACATAATCTTCTACTCCAAAGAAGCTTCGGGGAGCATTAAGTGGCTAAAAAGATAAACATTAGTTAGTATGCCATACATAGAATACCATTCTCAAATCAATACAAAATGAAAAAGAAAACAATAGAAAATAAATGTACTTAAATAGACAACACTGGTATACACGTCA
This sequence comes from Alisma plantago-aquatica, assembly GCA_963693085.1. NCBI lineage: Eukaryota > Viridiplantae > Streptophyta > Magnoliopsida > Alismatales > Alismataceae > Alisma > Alisma plantago-aquatica. The sequence continues at coordinate 295,606,959 of OY856413.1, read as the reverse complement.
TGGTGTGGTGGTCGTTCCTAGGCACATTAGACCAATCAATTCCGAAAGTCATGGTTCACTCCCTACGTGTTAAGAGAGTGTTTGAAATGTTGTGGATGTGAAAACTTTGCATCAATAGTAGCAGCAGCAGTAGCAATAAATGTAACTGTTTGAAAGTATCACGAGGAAAGGGACCAACTAAACAATTTTAATGGTCTGACATTTAGAAGCTATACTAAACTACAGAAATGTATCATGGATCCCATCTTGTACTGGACCGAAAAACTGATCATTGAAAATTTGATTTGAACCCCTCAGTCATGGAAGCGAAATATAGACCCTTTTGATAACTGCTACCCGAGACGGCAACTAGAAGTGGATTTCACATGCATAGCTGATTTACTAAGACTCTGAATACAGACATATTGATGGTAAAGTGTACACATCTTGGTAAGCTGGTGCTTGGCAAGGCAAGTATAACTACATACTACTCATCGTCAAATAATCTTTTGCCTTGCCGGAGATGACTAATACGACGTGATGCTATCCATAAAGGCTGATTTGAATAAAAAGCAAGTCAGGATCCAAGACAAACCCGATTTGAGCTTATTGGGCTCAAGTTGGGCTTTTATTTTTATATTTCTTTACTTAGAAATTACATGTTTTATTTAATTCTGAATTTCCAAAAATTAAGATTTTCTTTTCCTATTTTATTTGCTTGCAAGTCAAGTCATCGAGTCTTATCAAAACCAACCTTGAGGCTTTTGTACAGGCAGTTGAATATGCATTACAATTTAGTATATTTGTTGCACATTTATCTCCCTTATTCCTTGCTTGAAGGCTATCATCACTGGCTTACCTTCCATACGAGAAAGGCAAACTGCAGTATACTTGGGAAAAGGCAAACTGCAGCACTTTTGAAACGCCCAAACGGATTGTCGCGTCCAGCAGTTTTGAATACGAAGGCAAACTGCAGCACTTGTTTAACTACTTTAAAGCAGTTTCTGTCACTATTCCAGCTCCAACTAACCAAACTTAAATTTTTTGTTGTGGGATGTACAGATGCAATCCAATACGCCTGTTTTCAGCAAAGCAAACAGTGTCCAATAGGGAACCAAGTCCACTGCATTGATTATAAACCAACTCTCTCCATCCCAAAACAAGTTGGATCCCTCTTTTCTAGCATCTCGCCGGCACAAAAACCTCCCACCTCTCTCCAGAAGACAACACATTCTATTCCCTTTAGTGAAAAAAAATCTCCTTCACCAAAGATCTCTCTCTCTAGAAACCAACCACCTCCCTCGTCCATCCTAGTGAGAGAACCCCAATATTCCGCCTGTGAAAGTGTTGGGCCAAAGCGATGCACTGCCGTAGCGGGCTAGCCTTTATTATATAGGAAGAGAATATTTACATAATAGACCCAACAGGAAACAGAAATAGTAAAGAGATACATAAATACCGAAACTATTTCTAACACTCCCCCTCAAGCTTGGAGCATACACATCATGCATGCCCAACTTGGAATTCATATACTTGAAGGCTGAAGATGGAAGTGGCTTGGTGAAGATATTTGCCACTTGTTGTCCAGTCCGAACATGAGGAGTTTGAATCTTCTTGAAGAGCACTAAATCACGGACGAAGTGGCAGTCCACTTCAATATGCTTGGTCCGCTCATGAAACACCGGATTGCTAGCAAAATGAATGGCCGACTCACACATGAGAGAAATTGGTGTCTCAACAGACACTCCCACTTCTGACAAAACAGACATAACCCACTGTAGCTCACAACAAGTATGTGTCATAGCTCGATATTCAGCCTCTGTGCTGGATCGTGCTACCACATTTTGTTTCTTGCTCCTTCAAGTCACCAAATGTGACCCAAGAAACACACAATAGCCAGAAGTAGAGTGTCTATCTCCAACATCACCTGCCCCATCAGCATCAATGAACCCAGTGAGTTTCAAGGATGTATGTGTGAGATTTTATCCTGTAAAGTAAGACCCTTCCATGGCCATCCTTAACATAACAAAGAATCCGGGTGACTGCCATCCAATTTGACATCTTAGGCGCACTCATAAACTGGCTGATAACTCCCACAGCATAAGAAATATTAGGGCGAGTAACTATCAGGTAAATCAGTTTTTCTACAATCCTTCTATACTTCGCTGGATCAGAAAAGTCATCGTCATCAGAGAGAGGTTTGTGCCCTTCTTGGAGCGTAGAACTTCTATTCCAAGGAAATTGCGGAGATTACCCAGATCTTTTGTCTAAAATTGTGTTTGCAGCCATACCTTGTCCTTGAGTTGTAGAATGCTAGTAGAATCATCACCTGTGATGACAATATCATCTACATAAACAGCTAGAATAGTAGTGCCACTGGAAGACTTGTACACAAATAATGAGTGATCGGTAGAATACCAGATGAACCCAAACTGTATAAGTGCAGCACTAAATTTATCAAACCATGCCCTTGGTGACTACTTCATACCATACAAGGATTTGAACTTGCAAACCTTTCGACACTCCCCCTGAGCAACATACCCAGGAGGTAGTTCCATGTATACCTCCTGAAGTAGATCACCATGAAGAAAGGTATTTTTGACGTCCAGCTGAACTAGAGGCCAATCAAAATGAGTAGCAACAGAGATAAGGATGCGCAGAGAATTGAGTCGAGCGACTGGAGAAAAAGTCTCAAAGTAGTCTACTCTATGTGTTTGAGTGTATCCCTTTGCCACCAAACGAGCCTTCAAACGATCAATAGACCCATGTCGTTTATGTTTCACAGTATACACCCAATGGCAACTGACAACCGACTTGCCAGGAGGAAGGTCCACTAAGTCCCAGGTAGAGTTCTCATGAAGGGTTGCCATCTCACTATGCATAGCCTGGATCCAACCATCATGTCGTGTTGCTTCCTTATAAGAACGAAGAACAGGTGTAGACTCAAGTTGAAGAGCAAACGTGTGGGTTGTCAGTGACAAATGAGATAAGCAACAAACATTCGCCAGTGGGTAGCATATAGTGCAAGAGCGAACACCTTTTCGGGCTGCAATTGAGAGGTGTAAGTCTGAAACGAAAGCATCAAGAGAACTCTCAATAGGAACAGTTACCTCAGAAGTGTCTGACGATGAGGCATTCTGCTGGACTGATGACGCTACATCCTCTTGGTGATGTCGTGCTCGCCTGGTGTAAACCAGTGGAAAATGTGGAATCGGTGGAGTAGGTGGTGGTGTTGTGGTGGTAGTATCTAGAACAATCTCATCACAAGGCACAAGAAGAGGTTGCTCTCTCTCACGCTCAAAGATGTAGTCACTCTTAGGATTGTGCTCCCCCTCACGCTGGACAGAGTTACTAAAGAACGGAGTAGACTCATGAAAAGTAACGTCAGTGACACAAACATACGACGAAGACGAGGACAATAACATTTGTACCCCTTCAGTGTGGGAGAATATCCCAAAAAGACAGTGCGAACAGCGCGAGGAGATAGCTTATCTGCACGTGGATCAAACACATGAACAAACGCAGTGCAACCGAAGACACGGAGGGGTACAAGTAATGCTTGCTCGTCTGGTCCTAAAACAGAATAGGGGGTGGCCCCATGTAAGACAGAAGATGGTTGACGATTAATCAAGAAACAAGCAGTGAGAATAACATTGGACTAGAACTTCTTTGGCATAGACATCTGAAAAAGTAGCGTACGGGCTACAACATCAAGTGACGATTTGTGCGCTCAACTACCCCATTTTGTTGAGGTGTATGAGGACAAGTCGTTTGGTGAATCATGCCAACAGAATCACAAAAACTAGAAACAGCCTTTTGAACATATTGTAAGGCATTATCGGTACGAAGAATTTTTATGAGTATCAAACTAAACTTCTACCAAATTATGAAATGTTTGGATGACCGACAAAACTTCATCTCGAGACTTAGGTAAGTATACCCAAGTCATTCGGGAGAAATCATCAATGAAAGAAGAAAGTAACGAAAACCACTATAGCTTAGTTCTTTAACGGGGCCCCAGGCATCACTATGAACAAGATCAAAAGGACGCCTAGAGCGTTTGATAGTGCGCCATGTAAAGAAACATGATGATGCTTGCCCAGTGGACAAGACTGACATTCAATAGACTTTACCGAAGATAAGTTGGGAACAAGTTTCTGAAGGCTCTGTAAGGAGGGATGTCCATAGCGACAATGCCATTGTAAGGGAGAGCAGCTGAAAACGGTAGATACGGGAGGTGGAATCAGACGAGTTGGGCAATCACCTTCGAAGAAGTAGAGATCACCTTTCCTAGATCCCCTACCAATCGTCTTCCAACTCCTGGGATCCTGTCTGTAACACAAAGAAAGAGTCTCCAAATATTACCAAGTATTTTAAAGAATCAACCAGCTTAGCAACAGAATTATGCTAAAAGGAAAATCTGGTACATAATGTACAGATTGTAAAGTCAAATCAGATGAAGCTTGTACTGTCCCACAAGCATGGACTCGCCTGATAGATCCATCAGCAAGTGTCACATAGGAATGCGGGATATACGAGTCAGAAAAGAGCAGCAACGATCGTATACCCGTCATACCCTGAGACGCCCCTGAATCCACCACCCATGTTGTTGATGGATGGGTGGCAATAAGCGAAGTTCCTTGGTTGCCTATATCTGAAACAAGATTGACGGAGGATCCAAGAGAAGCTTGTTGAGTAGCCTGGAGAAAATGGTCATATCCCTCCTTGGAAATGGTAATATCTATGCTCCTGCCACATTCAAGAACAGTATAGATTGCATTCATCTAAAAAGAATAATTTGGTGAGGTGAGCTTCACAGAGATTGATTATCATTGTAGATTATTGTAGCAAAAGTCGTTGGCTTTGTGTCTCCCATATTGAGATTGAATCAAGAGAACTGCAGCAGACAGGTCAAAGAACATGTCGTATTGAGGACGTAACACGCCGTGTCTTACACGGCGTGTGAAATATTAGACATCCCGTGTGCGTTGCCAGAGACAGAAAGCAGGTTCTCCTGAGAATAGTGACACATCGTGTCAGATTCAGCACATGTCGTGTCGATGGAAGATGCAGGACTCCTGACTGATTTGCACACGCCGTGTAGATCGGAGACACGTTGTGTTTGATTTCGAAGGTGCAACCTTCAACAAATGTGACACGCCGTGTCACGAATGAGACACGTCATGTAGTTTGCGAACAGTGTCGTCAGAGCAGAGACACTTGGATGGCAACACGCCATGTCTCCTTGCGAAAACAAATGACAAAAGTGTTGACAACCTTGCACACGATGTGTCTTATTATAGACATGCCGTGTCTGGAGACACAAGTGTTGACAGAACCTTTCACACATCGTGTCTTTAATGGGACACGCCGTGTGCCTATTAGGAGGCGTAAACAGCAGTAGCTAGAACACGTCGTGTCTCTAATGAGACACGGCGTGTGCAGTGGAGACAGATGTAGACCTTGAAGGCAATTAGCTCCATCAACAAGGTAAAGAACTTTGGGAAGACACACTGGAGAGAAGGATGACTCCAGGAAGACGTATCGGGGGTGTGACGGGAAATAGCACCGTCACTTGTCAATTGAGGATGTGAATCTATCGCATCAACAGCCCCTAAAGACTTAGGCACTCATCCACGTACGGGGACTACGTGGAGAGGAAAGAAGAGAGAAGGGAGTTGTTCTTCCTCCTCTCTCCGGGATAGAACGAGCGGTTCTCCTCATCTCCTTCAAGCAGCCACCGTGATGGAGATGGAGGGAGACTGGCCGATGAGAACCGAGACCGACAACAGCAACGGCGGCGGCCGACAGAGGTAACGGCGGTGGTGACGAGCGGAGCGGAGTTTAGAGGATATGTGGATAGAGAGAGGAGGGAGGTCGGCGGCTAGGGTTACAGCCCCAGAACTTGCTCTGATACCATGTGAAAGTGTTGGGCCAAAGTGATGCCCTGCCGTAGCGGGCTAGCCTTTATTATATAGGAAGAGAATATTTACATAATAGACCCAACAGGAAACAAAAATAGTAAAGAGATACATAAATACGGAAACTATTTCTAACATTGTCTTATATACAAAAATACCATCTCTTTCTCTAGAAACCAAAATTTGCTACCATCTAGTCTAGTGAGAGAAACCCTAGAAGTTGTCACAATGGAGGCAAAAGGATCAAGGTGATGGTGTATGCAATAAAATGCTTCCCCAAATTCACCAAAGCCCCTACTTCTATTCTTCAGCCATGGTGTTGGCACGTGACAGTAAAGATCCTACTCATGTCCGTAAAAGGTAAACTTATTACCCTCTTTGGTAACTAGAATATTGACTCTCTCCTGAACTGTAGATGCTCATGAGTGCTGACTTGGAATCAGGACTAGTACACAAAGAATTCAAGACAAATTACAACCTCTAGTGTTTTAGGTGAACTTTTTCCCTCTATTGTTATCCTAACATGATGACATTCTTTCTCCTTAATATTAAAATTGACTCTCAACAAATATTTTGGATTCATTTGAAATTAGGTCATTATACATAAGTAATCAGGTAATGGAATCATGGGATCAGTATCATCTTCAAACAAAAATACGGTTCATTGACATGTTAAAATTATTTCAATGAGTCTGTAAAACCAACCATGCAAATAGTGTTCCACCCATAAAATATAAGATATTACCCCTCAATGCTTCTGTTGTTATTGCACTTGAGGAGCATTGACCAGATCTTTGGTCAACATGTATCTTATTCTTAGATTAGGCAAATATGGGTGAACCAATTCCCGAACACTCAAATTCGGTATTTAAACTCTTTCGAGACGAAAACTCCTAGGCTAGTATTTATACTAAAATAAGCAAGGCCCGAATGACTTGATGACCAAAATCATATAACAAACATAAAATAAAATATAAAACTGCAACTTACAAATAAATCCCGGAAATAATAAATGAGTTGTTGTTGAGAGAGTGTCTTAAACTCTCTAGAAAAGGTTCCTTGATGAACTGGACGTCTACACCAAGCCTCGGCATCTTTAGGACGCGTTTCGGGCACGAACACTTGTATTTACGGTCAGTACTTCAGACCATACATGGTCTACATGGACTATCTTTGTATTTACAGTCCAACTGGACGGTATACAGTCCAGCATTGGACTGTAAATGTTACCGAAATGAAAATACACTCTATGTTATGTACCGTATACAATCCAATCGGACCATAAACGCGACCGAAAAACAACCTAATCATTTTGGGACTTTGGCTGTGGGACCTATTCTTATAAATTGACCCCCTTCAACTCGTCCCAAACATGAAGAGCAACAAAGAGACATCAAGAAATGATGTTTTTCGAAGACCAAAAGCCACGGACGGACCTAGGGCTTTCCTTAGGGTTTCCACGCCTCCAAGAGCTCCTCTCCAAGCAACCGTCTTCTTCCACGGTTGGCTTTCGAGTGTAAAAGGGGATTGGGTACTTCTCCTCTCTTCTGTAATTATCATCTCTGTAATCTCTCTATCTATAATATCATCGCCGCCAGTGGATGTAGGCTCCCACATTGGGAATTTGTCGAACCACTATAAATCTTGTCTTTGTGGTTGCTTGTTTGTTCGTTGTTGATCTTCGTCTTACGTATTCGATTTGGATTGCTCAACCTCATGCTTCCGCATCTCCGCAACAAGCTCGTTGAGCCTTGTTTTTCGGGTCTCTCATTACCACCATTATACCAACAAGTGGTATCAAAGCAATTTCTACCTTTGGATATCTACCATGACGTCGAAGTACAGTGTACAACATCAAAAAGTTTGATTGCTTGAAGAGCTTCTCTCTGGCAAGTCAAGTGTGAATCTTGCCTCACGCAAAAAGGTGTTCACAAAGCTCTTCTCGGAAAGGAGAAGAAATAGGAATCCATGTTGGACGACCGGTGGGAGGAGATTGATCAAAAGGCACATATAGGCATCTTACTTTGTTTGTAGGATGAAGTCCTCTGCGAGGTCGTCCATCTGAAGACCGCCAAAGACGTTTGCGATGAACTTGAAGCACTCTACATGAAGAAGTTCACCAACGAGGAAACGAGCTTGCGCTAAAGAAGCGCCTTTTCATGCTTCACATGGAAGGTGGTTCCTTGACGACTCTTCTCGATGAGTACAATGAAATCATCCACGACCTCGAGTAGATCGATGTGAAGATAGAGTACAAGGATCAAGCAATTTTGTTACTCTGTGCCCTTCCACCATCCTACAAGAATCTCCAGGATATGATGAGATTCCATAACTAAAGAAGCGCCTTTACATGCTTCGCATGGAAGAAGGTGGTTCCTTGACGACTCTTCTCGATGAGTTCAATGAAATCATCCACGACCTCGGGCAGATAGATCGATGTGAAGATAGAGGACAAGGATCAAGCAATTTTGTTGCTTTGTGCCCTTCCACCATCCTACAAGAATCTCCGGGTTATGATGAGATTCCGTGAGTCAAAGACTATCTCACTCCATGAAGTCAAAATGTTCTTACTTCATCAAAAGTAGCAGATGAAGCTTTTTGGGCGCTAGAGGAAGGGAGCATCCACGTGACAAAGACCCTAAAAGTTCAAAGAAAAAGAAGAACAAGTCAAAGTCACGTCAATAAAAGAGGTGCACCTATTGCAAGAAGACATGTCGTACCCGAGATGAATGCTACAAGTTGCAAAACAAGCAAAAGCATGAGAAATCAAATGATGCAGCTCATGCAAAGGTGGATCATGGAGGTTGGGAAGACGACGGCTACGTTCTTGCTTCATCGTCATCCTACGACTACAAGAAGGATTAGGTTCTTGATTCAGCATGCATGTACCACATGACCGAACGTAATGATTATTTCCATACCTATGAGTCACATCAAGGTGGAGATATCCTTACGCGTGACGATCATCCTTTAAAGACTATTGGTGTTGGCAAGGTCAAGATCAAGATGTTTGATGGTGAAGTCTAAACATTGAGGGATGTCCAACATGTTGTCGGGTTGAACAAGAATAGGCACACTTGAAGACAAGGGTTGCAAGCAATGTTCAAAATTTTGACGAAATTGTCGAAATTTCGAGCGAAATTTCTGTTTGTGGCAATCGGACATCGAAATTGACGGACGAAACTCTCGAAACAGGTTGATCATCGATTTTTTTTCTACGTTTTCATATACTATGTACTACCTAGAGCTTTTTTTTTGCACAATTTTGTGTTTTTAAGTCTATATATTGTGCTTGCAAACTATAATGACTTAATTCGTTGATTTCACCATTGAAAATTAACATTAAAAAATCCCCATCGAAATGCCCATCGAAATAGTTCAGGGTCATTCACTAAAAAATGATGAGACCCCACCCCCCACATATCCAATATGAAAAATTATTACATATTTAAGTAGATCTACACTAGTAGATCATTCTGGTAAAATTTTACAAATGAATTTGTTTATTTTGCAGTCAAAACGCCAGGAACGCATTAATTTGTCAAAATTTTTGTTTCTGTGGCCACCGAAACGGCATCGAAATCGGACATTTTCTTCCTTGGTTGCAAGTTCTCCGATGAAAACAGAGTTATTGATGTTCTTAAAGTTGATCGGATCCTCATCAAGGCAGTGAGAAATTCACACAAACTATACATCTTGCAAGGCACCACTATCTCAAGCTCCGCAGCGGCTACAACTTCATCTAAAGACACCACAAGGCTCTGGCATGTGTGTGGGACACAAGTCTGAGAAAGGGATGTTGCTTCTGAGCAAGAGAGGGTCGTTGTGTGGCGAAAGTATTGGAAAGTTAGATTTTTGTAAGCATTGTGTTATGGGGAAGGCCAAACACAATAGCTTCGACACGGCGATTCATTCTTCCAAGGATGCTCTAGATAATGTTCACTCTAGTGTATGGGACCCTTCTCGTGTTCCTTCCAAAGGTGGTGCTAAATATACGATGACCTTCATTGATGATTGCACAAGGAAAGTTTGAGTTTATTTTCTCAAGAGCAAGGATGAGGCGTCCTCAATTTTCAACCAATGGAAGGCTCTTGTTGAGAATCAAACTGACAAGAGCATAAAGACTTTTCGGACTGATAACGGCTTAGTGTTCTGTTCTAAGGGTTCAATAATTTCTATAGTGATCATGGAATCAAATGACAATGTACAGTGCATCACACTCCCCAGCAGAACGGTGTAGCAGAAAGAATGAACAGAACATTGTTAGAAAAGGCCATGTTAATATATATGTTTTGTTATTTCTGTTTTGTTATTTTACATTAAATTTGGACATCTTTGTAATTGTCACATTACTATAAATATAAGGGTGCACACATTGTGCAACCCTAGCTCTCCAAATCTCATTGTATTTTACAGGCCCGATGCATGCTTCTCAATGCGGGCTTGGATAGATCTTTCTGGGCCGCAGCTATATCAACCTCTTGTTATTTGGTGAACCCTTCTCCATCATCTTCTATTAATTTCAAGACTCCTGAAGAAGCTTGGTCTCCTAAACCTGTTGATGAATCTGCGGATATTCAGTTTCCTGCTTATGCACATTCTGATACTGGCAAATTAGAACCTAGAGTTATCAAATGCATATTCCTTGGTTACGATTCTGGGGCAAAAGAATACCATTTTTGGTGCAAGGATCCTTCATCACCACATTTCTTGATAGAGCGCAATGTTACTTTTAATGAATCTGCCATGGTGTCTACTATGCAAGACACAAATAACTCTTCTACAGGTTCTCTACAGAGCGTCTCACACAACAAAGATGTCGGCTCACAGGTTGATGAACAAGATCCCTCTTCTACGCCAGATGATTCAGTGCCTACTGAAGAAAAAGAACAGATTCCATAGAGTTCTTACAGTGTAGCCAAAGGCAAAGGCCAACGGAACGTCAAACCACTCCAACGCTATGGCTTTGGTGACTCCACGGTAGCATATACCCCTTTCCAACGCCGTTGATGTGGATATTGGTGATAAGCCTACCAATTTCTGTGATGCAGTCGCAGGTCATGGTGCTCCGTAGTGGATTTCTGCAATGAAGGAAGAGATGGAATCTCTTCACAAAAATCAAACTTGGGAGTTGGTGGTACCTCCTAAAGGCAAGAAAGTAGTCGGCTGCAAGTGGGTCTATAAGAAGAAAGAAGGTGACAGATACAAGGCACGCCTTGTTGCAATAGGCTATAGACAAATTGAAGGCATTGATTATAATGAAGTCTTCTCACCCGTTGTCAAGTATAGTTTCATACGAGTGCTTCTTTCTTTAGTAGCCATTGAAGACCTAGAGTTGCAGCAGCTAGATGTAAAGACAGTTTTTCTAAACGGTGAACTAGAAGAAAACATCTACATGCAACAGCCAGAGGGTTTTGAAGACAAAGAGAACCATCTGTGCTTGCTCAAGAGGTCACTCTATGGGCTGAAGCAATCTCCAAGACAATGGTGCAAGAGATTCGACTCTTCCATGACGCACAATGGATTTTCCAGAGGCGGCTATGACGGTTGTCTACTACAAAGGGTTGGATGACAATTTATTTGTTTACCTACTGTTACATGTTGATGACATGATGATCGCTTCTAGACATTAAGATGATTCTTGGCATGGAGATTCAAAGGGACTCAGATTATGCAGGCGACCTCGACAAGAGGAGATCTCTCACAGGTTACATGTTCACAATGGGATCTACAGCTGTTAGTTGGAAAGCCACTCTACAAAGTACTATTCCTTTGTCTACTACTCAAGCAGAGTACATGGCGGCAACAGAAGTTCTGAAGGAGGCTTTATGGCTCAAGGGCTTGAATCAGTTAGGCATGGTTCAAGAACAAGTTATTGTTCATTGTGACAGTCAAAGTGCAATAAATCTTAACAAAGATCAAATGCTCCATGAGAGAACCAAGCACATTGATGTCAAGTACCACTTCATTAGAGAAGTCACAACTGAAGGCAAGATTCAGATAAAGAAGATTGGTACGTCTGAGAATCTAGCCGACATGATGACAAAGACTCTTCCGCTAGATAAGTTTGAGCTTTGCTCAAAATTAGCTGGTCTTCTTTCTACCTGAGCTTTGCCTATGCAAGGCATGTGGAGGAGACGATATTCTTAATCAGTTCCTAATATTGGAGAAGATTGCAAGTGTTTTTCTACTTACATCATTTTTTAGTTGAAGACAAGGTGGAGTTTGTTGAGAGTGTTTTAAACTCTCTAGAAAAGTGTTGAAAATAATAATATTGAATGCAATGGAATGTAATGGGATGAATACAAAACTGGACGCCCTCTCCTTTCTATAGGAGAGGGGAGATGCCCTAAGACTTAGGACGCAAGTAATCTAAACGGGCTGAAATACAAAAGCCCAATAACTAATTAACCTATTAACCAAATAGGCTAATATATACTCTTTAACACTCCCCCTCAAGCTGGATCATGGGTGAAACACATGTCCAAGCTTGGAGTTACAGGACTCGATAAAAGAAATGATAAATGAAAGATAGAAAAGATAAATATCACTCCCCATACAAAAGATTGATACTCCCCCTTAAACAATACTCACCCTGAATCATACGATGGCGCCTCTTTGCTTTGAAATTGTATTTTGCGGGCTGGAGATCCTCGAGCTTTGATGAAGGTCTTTTGGAGTGCATCTGGAATGAAGAACATCTGAAATGGAACCTGAATATTGCAGCAAGAATTCGCCACTTGGAGCAGATGATCATCAATACCACGACTACGGCAACTTCACTGGAATACGTACTTAACGCGGCACGAACGCGGATACACAGTGTCAATGTAGCAGTAGCGGAATTTTCAAATTGTCTGGGAAGACGTGCATAACGTGGCACGAACACGAACGGACGATATGTTGGTGATACGCTGCAGGTACCATAACTCTGACGCATGAACCTTGGGGGCTTGACAGGAAAGGAGATATCATCCATCAAGGAAAGTCCCAAGTAGATCAGCGGAAGGCGATGCTAATACAGCAGATGTGGCTCGGAGAAGACGTGATGAAGCAGCTCGGTTAAGATATCTCTGGATGAACTATCAACCTTACAGATGTAGACTTGGCAGGCTTGTTGAGCTTCTGAAATATGAAGAAGCACCCATCTGTCTCATGTAAATGCAACTGAAGAAGTACACCATCAACACCAGACGTACATAACGCGGATAGCTTGGTGTTGACGCTGAATGAAGATCCTTCATTGTTGTCTGGAGTAGAGAACGGATGTGCTGAATAATGTGAAGCTCCATGAAGATAATAGCTTGGAACATATATAGCCTGAATACATATATCATCTTCTTCTCATATTCTCTCTCTCATATATATTCTCTCACACTCTCTCTCTCTCTCTTCTCATCTCTTCCTCTCCTCTCTATCCCCCCACACACCAAATACGATGAGAGTGAGTGTTTGGTGTAGAGAGATGGATATAAGACACCCCCGCACTGTGGAAAGGGATACACACGATATGGGTGGGTGGGAAAGGAATCGGCGGATTTGAGAGGATTTTATGATATGGAGATGTGTAATATGTGGAGAATGAAACCGATAACCGGAGAGAATATGCTAAATGGGTCAATGTAAGATCCGGGTAGAAAAATCTGATTAGGCTAAAACTTGGATCTTGTTAGTAAAGATATGACCGATTAAGGATCTGAATAGGCATAATGAATATGGGGGGAATTAATAACTTGGAGTAGACATAGATGGGAGGTGATGGATGAGTGATGAAGATAGTCGAGAAGATGATGAAGAGCAACAGCTTGTGGGATGTAGCAAAAAAATGGCCGGATTATGTCACTTAGTTGATGTAGCACTTGGTCGTAACGGAGGAGATGACAAAGGGTCTCCTGCACGGCTCCGGAGATATTGCATGCCAAGAGGCTGCATGCGGAGTCAAGTGTGGAGCCTCTCCTTATGAGACGACGAAGGCTGGAAGCTGAGGACGGCAGGAGATGGCCTATGCAGAACTCGGTACTACCGAGTTGATGTCGTCGTCGATAATTGCGCCTGTAACGATTTCGGTACTACCGAGTTGATGTCAGTAGTAGCAAGATCTTTCTAGGCGGAAGGTAGCAAGTTGGCGGTGGTTGATTGTTGCGCTTGGCGGCACTTATGATGCTGCTGCTATATGGTGATAGTGGCGACGATAGGCGGCGAAGGTGCGGAGATGGCTGCTTGGAGGCCGGCGGCAGGATTGCTGCTGGACGGATGTCGATCAGAGGCGCTGAGAATATAGCGTCACTGCTGTTGTTCGTGGAATACGGGCAACAGAGGTGGAAGGCAGTGGGTAATGATGCAGCGATGGCAGTGGATATGTGATGGCCGGAAAGGAGATCACCGGTGGTAAAGTTTGGATTTGGAAAACATAGCTCGCAGGCCGGGAATTAGCGCTGACGTACTAATCTATGTGAAAGTGGAAGGAGAGCCATGGAAGCCGGAATTGTCTGGCGGGCAGCCGGCCTAAGCCATGGCAATGGCGGCGGCCGCCCGCAGGCGGGGGTTCTCCCCCTCGATTGCTCTCTGGAAGAGACAAGCGGCGGCGGCTAGGGTTGTGTGTGGGCCGAAGAGGAGAGGAAAGAGGGGTGGCGGCTAGGTTTCCCTCAGGAGCGAACGCGATCCATTCACGTAGGAATATTGTTCACGCCGCGTATTGTTCACGCCGCAGTAACTGTTCATGTAACGTATTGTTCACCGCCGGAGTTACTGTTCATGTCGTCGTTACTGTTCATGCCGTCGTTACTGTTCACCGCTCTAATACCATGTTGAAAATAATAATATTGAATAAAATGGAATGTAATGGGATGAATACAAGACTAGACGCCCTCTCCTTTACATAGGAGAGGGGAGACGCCCTAAGACATAGGACGCAAGTAATCTAAACAGGCTGAAATACAAAAGCCCAATAACTAATTAACCTATTAACTAAATAGGCTAATATATACTCTTGCTCAAAATTAGTTGGTCTTCTTTCTACCTGAGCTTTACCCATGCAGGGCATGTGGAGGAGATGATTCTTAATCAGTTCCTAATATTGGAGAAGATTGCAAGTGCTTTTCTACTTCCATCATTTTTGAGTTGAAGACAAGGTGGAGTTTGTTGAGAGAGTGTTTTAAAACTCCCTAGAAAAGCTTCCTTGATGGACCGGACGTCTAATCTACACCAAACCTCGGCATCTTCGGGATGTGTTTTGGGCACCTACAGGAGTATTTACGGTCATTACTTCAGACCATATATGGTCTGGCTGGACTGTATATGTATATACGGTCCAGCTGGACGGTATACAGTCCAGCGTTGGATTGTAAATGTTGCTGAAATGAAAATACAATCTATTTTACGGACCGTATACAGTCCAATTGGACCATAAACGCGGCCGGAAAACAACCTAATCACTTTGGGACTTTGGATATGGGTCTTGTTCTTTCTTATAAATAGACCCTCCTAACTCGTCCAAACATGAAGAACAACAAAGAGACATCAAGAAACGTTGGTTTTCAAAGACCTAAAGCCACAGACGGACCTAGGGCCTTCCTTAGGAGCCGTTTGGGTAGTGTATTTCGCCGGGGGATTGTAGTTACAATCGGCATTCTAAATATGGGTGTTTACAAAGTTCTGATTTAGATAATTAATATGGTACACTACGATTGTCGGGATTTGTAGAGCGGTATTCTTATGTGATAAACTGCAGCCTTCTAAATCCCGCCCATATTGGCGTGATTCAGAAAACCCGCTGTCCACGGCGCCCAATCACACTTTCCGGAACACCCGCCCCCTTTCATCCCCTCTCTTCTCGAACCAGAACACTCCTTTCCCACCGTCCACCGTCTCTTCCGACTGTACCGCCTCCGATTCCTCCTCTACCTCTGTCCCTCCCTCTTCGATTCCCCCTCAACCCGTCCTCCGTCGACGGCTACGAGCCTACGGATCTACGGCCAACAGCACATTATTTTTGTCGTTGCTTCTCCCATACTTGTCAAGGCACTCGCCTAGGCGCACCTAGGCGGCCGCCTAAGCGGCAAGGAGTCTCAGGGCTGCGCCTAGGCGAGGACGTTTTATTTATAATGCTACACTGACCTAGTTTTGTGGGTTTGGTAGTATAATCACTTATTTTAATGTTTGATATGGCTACATCAATGTTCAAAATTAATAGTGTTGCCTATTTTATGTGCCAAATATCACTTTTAATTGGATCTAATACTCTTTTTTGGGTTTGAATGGATCTAATACTCTTTTTTTGTTTGACTGGATCTAATACTCTCAGTACACATTTGATTTTTCTTAGTTTGCACCGTCAATTCAGATTGAACTAAATAGCTATGCTATGAAGGATAGTGATTACATTGCTTAATACTTGTAGCTATGTATGACAATAAATATATATTTATTTGTTGATCACTCTCTTACATTCTTTACAATAATTCTTTTTGTGTCCTTGACATTATTGTCAATGATAATATATTAGAAATGTAATTGGTTATTTTTTCATACAATAATATATATATGGGGAAATCGACTATAAATATGTAGATAACTACATATATAACTATACAATGTGTGTATATGAGTGGGGGAAAACCATGACACATGTATATATACATAAAATATATACATAAATTATTATTTTTAAAGGTCGCGCCTTGGAGCAAGGCGTCCAGCCCCAACGCCGTGTTGCCTTGCCGCCTTAACAAGTATGGCTTCTCCTTTCCCTGCATATCATCTCTGTCTCCTTCCGCCAACATCCGTTTCTCCATATCACCTCCTTTATAATCCAGAAGGTTGTCAGCTCCTCTCTTCATGCACGCCCTTTTCCATCCTCTCATCCTGCCTACGCAAACAGAAGATTCTTAAACAACGGTACTTAGACTTTGCTGCAATTAGACTCCTAATACTTAGGAATACAGATGTACTCCTGAATGTCCCATCCAAACGGGACCTTAGAGTTTCACGCCTTCAAGAGCTCCTCTCCAAGCAACCATCTTCTTCCACGGTTTGCTTTCGGGTGTGAAAAGGGGATTGGGTTCTTCTCCTCTCTTCTGTAATCAATATCTCTCTATCAATAATGTCAACTCCGCCAGTGGATGTAAGCTCCCACAATGGAAATTTTCCCAACCATTCGTTGTTGATCTTCGTCGTATGTATTCGGTTTGGATTGCTCCATCTCACGCTTCCTCATCTCCGCAACAAGCTCGTTGGGCCTTGTTGTTTGGGCTTCTTATCACCACCATTATCCCAACAATTGTTAATATAACCAAATTGAATGAAATAGATCGATCATCCTACTTTCCTACTAAGCCATTGACATTGGCTCTTACGGTGGCTACCAATTCTTATGATAGGGTGGACTAGTAGGTCGTCATATATCAGTTTCCAACTAGCAGAATTGGACGAACCTATTGCAACTCAAGTGTAGGGTCACGAGAACTTAACCAAATAGGTGTCCTCAGAAGTCAAAACTAGGACATGGCACACCTTTATCCTCACAGTCATTCTCGTTGTAGTTGGGCTCACAACATAGATGCACACTCTCAAACTCCTTGTTTGCTTTCTGGTGTATGCACGTAGCCTTAGCAAGAGTAGAAGTGTACCTTTCTAGGTACACATGTTATCTTCAACAATGATGTGGGTATGGTCGTCATCGTGCCTATTTTCGAAAGTACGAGCTAGCGGTTGTCTCCAGGTGGATTATTCCTTGCTAGAAGCCTATTTGCTTATTTTCAATTTGTGTCATCACATGGATGGCATCATCCATGTTGTGAATGCATGAGGAATCAAGCACTGTAGCGATCGATGTAGAGAGTTTGTGATGTAACATCGTAATATCATATTTCATCCAAGCCAACATCTGCCTTGTAGACCAAGTTGTAGAATTAGTGTGTACTCCTCGACTGAGTTTGCACCTTGCTCTAAATCATATAGCTTGAGGCAATGTTGCTACTTATAGTTGACTGGGATGAATAATAAATCCATGTCCGCCTTCATTTAGATCAGGTAAGAGTATGACGAAAAGTGTGAAGTCGGTGCCACCAAGCAATCGCGGTACTTCATAGCTTGACGTCGGTGTATCGAATGCAACAATTTTCAAGAAGCTAGTATGAGATGAAGAACGACTCAAGACTATGCAGATAGTTGGGATAAGTCATGATTGCTTGTCCAATGGAAGTTGGAGACAGCAACTTTCGGCTTGTGATAATGCTAAAATTGGGATTAAAGTCCTACTACTAACGGTGTTGATCGTGCTGAGGATGAGGGGGTGGTGTAGCCCAAGTGTGCAGCTCGACACTCCCTAATGAAGGACCTGAGTTTGACTCTTGCTCACCACAAGATTAAAGCAGATAATCCCATTTGATTGAGTGTGTTGTGGTGTCCTCTGAACACGGCTGGTTTCAGGGTCACCTTGCCAGGGGCATCACTAGGTGGCTCATTTTGAGGGAGAGTTTCGCGTCATCAAAAAAAAGATTGTGATGAGGTTGCCCTCAATTCTTCTACCAATCCGCCTAACCATTATCCCATTGATGCCACGTCGATTGTCTTGTTGTTTATAATAGGATGGACATCGGTCATTTGGTTGTTGTTGTTGCAAGCCACAGTCCGGCCCGCCACCAAATTCAACAAGCTAGTTGTTGAGCTCCACAAGTATGGTCAGAATATGCTTGAGACGTGTGTTGTGCACGGCCAATAGGTCCACCTTGGCATCATATTGTCACTTTCCGCTATGGTGTCTTGTCTAGCATGAACAAAAACTGAAACACTAAAATCCATGAATGTTGGATCAGGAAGTAGTGAGACCCAATTGCTAGGTTGGCCTAGAGTCTGCGGTAGTTGATGTTGTGTATGTGCTAGGAACATCAAGGTGAGGAGAGAAAAGCAGCTCAAATATTATTTGGAGACAAAATATGCTAGTAACTTTTAGAAAATAGCTTTCCTACTTATGTGTCTCGTTACTATTTCCTTTTATTGTTGGGTCTATTATATAAATAGTCTTCCTCTATATAATAAAGGAGAGCCCGCTCTAACCGGGTATCACTTTGACCCAAATCCTTTCACATGGTATCAGAGTGTGTCCGGTTGTTGTAACCCTAGCCGCCACCCTCTCCCTCTCCCTCTCCCTCTCCCTCTCTTCCTTCTCCTTCTCTTCTCTTTTCCGTTAGCACCAGCCACCGTCGCCACAAGGAACAACCGTCGTCGTCTTCACCGCCGGTGTCGGTCCTAACCAGGCTGGTCTTCCCTCCTCTCCGTCAGAAGCATGGTGGCTGCTTGAAGGAGAAAAAGAGAAGAACCTAGTTCTATCCAGCAGAGAGGAGGAGCAAGTTCCTTCCCATCTTCATTCCTCTCCATGTAGTCCCCGTACGTGGATGAGTGCCTAAGTCTCTAGGGGTTGTTGATGCGTCAGATTCGCATCCTCAATTGACAAGTGACAGCGCTAAATCCTATCATGCCCCCGGTGCATCTTCCCGGGGTCATTCTTCTCTCCAGTGCGTCTTCCCAGCGTTCTTTACCTTGTTCACGGAGTGATAACCTCCTATTTTAGACGATTATCTTAGTCTTTTTCTTTAGTTTTCCATACTCTTTCTAAATTAAAACTACACATAATCCCAAATTTACCCTTCTTTGTAAACATACCATCAGACTAACTTTTCCCTTTTATATATGCAGAAAAACACAAAAAAAATCATAAAAGAACAACTCAACCTCAAGATCGCATGGATTCAAACGGTCCCAAGACCGCATGAAGCCAACCGGTCTCGAGACCGCATGAAGCCAACCGGTCTCGAGACCGCATGGAGTCAAACGGTCCCAAGACCGCATGAAGCCAACCGGTCCCGAGACCGCATGGAGTCAAACGGTCTCACGACCGCATGAAGCCAACCGGTCCCAAGACCGCATGGAGTCAAACGGTCTCAAGACCGCATGAAGCCAACCGGTCCCGAGACCGCATGGAGTTCAAACGGTCTCAAGACCGCATGAAGCCAACCGGTCCCGAGACCGCATGGAGTTCAAACGGTCTCAAGACCGCATGAAGCCAACCGGTCCCGAGACCGCATGGAGTTCAAACGGTCTCAAGACCGCATGAAGCTAACCGGTCCCGAGACCGTATGGAGTTCAAACGGTCTCAAGACCGCATGAGCCCAAACGGTCTTGAGGGCCCAAACGGTCTTGAGGTTCCAAACGGTCTTGAGATCCAAACGGTCTCAGGCCCAAACGGTCTTGAGGTCCAAACGGTCTCCAAACCGTTTGGACTTCACTTAAGGCCTATAAATAAGACCCCAAGGGTCCTCCACCAGATATCAAGTTTCAGACGTCCAAAGGCTGCCTCAATCGTTCCAGAGCTCTTGCTACTTCCATCCTCCGCCCTGGGGCTGCCGGTCTGAGACCCATACTCCATCTTGAAGCTGCTTTCTCCTTCTTCGCCAAAGAAGGTGGGAAGGGGAGATCTCATCATCGTGCAACCTTAGAAGACCGATGGATCGTTGCTCTCTCTCCAAGGGGTTGACTTTCCTCTCTCCTTCATGGGGATGATGCTCTCTCTCTCTCTTCTTGCCTCCTTCTTTGTCCTAGTCATGAGCGAGTAGTCTTCTTCACTAGGGTGCGGGGAGTAGCCCCGCTACCCATGCTTTCATATCATGTAAATGTAATCCTTAGGTTGTAATATAGAGTTCCTATCTTTGTCAGTTCGACATCAAACGATTAATGAATGCATGTTGCTTGATCTCCAACTTGTGTTATCCTTTATCTCTTAGTATGAATTGTCTACGTTTGTACTATTAGATTCGAAACTCGTTTGTATGTTGGTTCTTGGTGCATGTATCCACCATGCATCTGTTTCGGTATCTAGAAGTGTATCTCAAGAATAGGAGTAAACTCACTATCATCCGTTGCACTTTCATACTATGAAATGGAATCAGTTGAC
The DNA here is from genome assembly GCA_963693085.1 of Alisma plantago-aquatica. Classification (NCBI taxonomy): domain Eukaryota; kingdom Viridiplantae; phylum Streptophyta; class Magnoliopsida; order Alismatales; family Alismataceae; genus Alisma; species Alisma plantago-aquatica. Next base: position 295,586,109 of record OY856413.1, on the reverse strand, counting down.
GTATGGAAGTGCAACCCTGGTATGTCGAGGAACACACTTTGCGAGGGGAATGATGCAAAGTAATGTGACCATTTGTTCGGGAATGGATGGCGTTGCAACATTCCCGCACTTCTCGTAGTTAGTTCTCCGAAAGGAAGCTAAGTCTACAAGGATACTAACTGACTGACTCTTTTTGCAGGTTAAGTTTTGTTTTACATGTGTTGATCGATGTGTAGTGGTGGTGAAAAACCGATCACACCCTAGTGATCTTTTATCATAGTTTAACTTCTTAGATTTCCTTGTTTTCTTTACTTTACTTGCACTTAGCTTAAAAACAACCAAATCAACCTTTTGATCTAAACACCAACTATTGAGTGATTAAGTGAAATTCCAACGTTTTCCATCTTGTTGGCAACAACAAGACCGTTGTCTCGAGGATTCGACCCTTAACTATACTACGATAAGACTTCCACGTATCTTAGCATACGTGGGTGGAGTTCTCTATCTAGTATAAGCAAGGCTAAACTTAAAGACTTACCATCTTTAGGATTTTTAGTGGTGCACGCAATTCCACGCGAGTGGAAGCTCCATCAAAAATTGGCGCCGTGGCCGGGGACAACGGAACGTTTTAATTTCATTTAGTACCTTGTTAGTTGGTTAGGATTTTACACTTTCTTTAATCATAACTCTATATCTTCTTGAAACTATTATATCTTTGTCATTATCTAAAGGTGTTTCTCTCTACTCAGGTAGAAATCGTGTATGCAACCTGCGCATAACCTCAGATTCTCCCCTGATCCAGAGTTTGACTCTGAGGTAGAGAGAAGCTTCCACCGCCGCATCCGACTCAATCGCCAAAGGGCCAGGCAAATGGCCGAAGATCAGCGCCAGGCTGCTTTGGTAATGGAGAGGGTCAACGCCGCCATCGCCGCTCAAAGGCACAACTCATCGCTGAAACTCGTGCCCAAATCCAAGCGGAGATTCGTGCGGAAGAGCAAGCTCGCATCAGAGCTGAAACTGAGGCAGCAACCCAAGCTGCTCAATAGGAATTAAGAAACAAACAACTGAGGGACTACGCTGTCCCAAAGAACTATGAGGATAACCACCCGGTCCGACCTCCGATCATTAATATCCCCAACTTCGAGATTCGGACCCAGTGGATCCAAATCATGCAAGGCATATCTTTCTCCGGAGGTTCTGGAGATGATTGCATGGATCATCTAAAAAGGTTTAAGGCGTTGTGCCGCCTAGTTCCACAAGCCGGTGTCACTTATGATGAGATAATGCTTCATCTATTCCACTTCACCCTATCTGGGAGAGCCTTGAGTTGGTATAACTCACTTGACAGAGAACCTATAATAACCACCTGGGCTCCCCTAGAGGAAAAGTTCTTAGAGAAGTTCTTTCCCCCCTCACTGACTTATGAGATCAGAGGGCAGATCAATCACTTCTCTCAACTACCAGGAGAAACCCTTGCTGAAGCATGGGAAAGGTTTAAAGAACTTTTGCGGAAGTGTCCCCATCATGGAATCTCCCAGAACCAGCTGATAGAAACCTTCTATCGGGGAGTGAGTGATGATATTAAACAGTTTTTGGATTCCTCATCTGGAGGAAACTTTATGAGAAAGAACTATGAGGACGCCTGGAAAATTGTTACGCTCGGAGCTGAAAACCAGTCTAGTTGGGGACGGTCATCCGGTAAAGGTGTCCTCAAGGTCTACAAAGCTGAAGAATCAATTGAGATGAAGGAAATAGTTGAAGTCCTGAAAACCATAGTCCATAAACAACAAGCTCTCGAGACTTCTCTCGGAGAATTTGATAAGAAGAAAAATCCTCTAGTCCAACAAGTCAAGGCCGCCACAGGATCTTGTGAGGCTTGCCACGCTTCTGACCATCCGACCCTTTCGTGTGGATTGCTCTACAATGTGATGATGGATCTGCATCCACCACCACAACAATATGAACCTATCACTGATCAGTCTGAAGATCAGCTTCCAGAGCAAGTCAACTCCATCCATTCTATTCCTGGACAAGTCTACTATAATCCCAATCAACCAAGGAATCACCCTGGATTCCAATATGGGAACCCTGCTGGAACTGCAAACCCACAACATCAGACGCAGGGGGATCTGCTAGCAGGCTACCGCCTGGATTCCCAAACAATTTTAACCAAAATCAAGGGAACTCCAAAAATAACTTTCCTAGGGCTAACTACCCCAGGAATCAAAATGCTTATTATCAGTATACACATCCTCCGCTCCACCCACAACTGCACACCCAGCAACCTCAGCTAACGCTGCCTTCGCAGCAACCGCAGCAAGGACAACAACTGATTCCTTCGAAAAATGCTCCTGCCCAACCAGATGATGAATTATCCCTGATAAGGCAGATGTTACAATCGCAGCAAACTATGCTGGCTAACCAACAGGCTCAGCAGAAAGCAGTTGAGGCTCAACTTGCTCAGATTGTTGCACAATTAAAACCCCCAGCAGGTACGTTTGCTGGGCAGCCTGAATCGAATCCCAAGTATGGACAAAACAGACATGAACAATTGAATGTTGTCACCACCAGATCTGGACGCATTCTTCATGAAACTACCAGGATAAATCTAGATAATGATGACACATCGGTTTTTATGACGAGTGAATGCCCGCAACAAGGAATGGAAAAAACCACAGAAGGTGAAAAGGGCAAAAATAAAGAACAAGTGTCCACAAAACCGGAAGTCTCGCAATTTAAACCAAGGATTCCGTATCCGGGAAGATTGCGAGAAACAAAAATGGACACCAGGTTTCAAAAGTTCAAAGAGGCAATGAAGAACCTGTACATCGATATTCCGCTCCTTGACGCTCTTTCAGAAGTGCCAGCTTGGGCAAAATATCTCAAAACCTTGCTTTTCAGAAAGTATATCACCGAGGAGCAAGAAACCGTCAAGCTTGCTCAGACCACTTCTGACATCATTTTAAATAAAATGCCAAAAAAGGACCCAGGTTCCTTCGGAATCCAATGTTGCATTGGAAATGCATCTACAAAGAAAGGATTAGCTGACCTTGGGGCCAGCATATCTATTATGCCTTACTCAATGTGCAAACGTCTGGGTTTCACCGAATTGCTGCCTACAGCGATGACCATTCAGCTAGCCGATTCCACCATAACAGCACCTCTGGGGATCATTGAAGATATCCCAGTAAGAATAGGCAAGGATGCTTACGTTCCATGCGACTTCGTAATCATGGACATTAAAGAAGACCTGAGATACCCTATTATTTTTGGCAGGCCTTTCCTCGCTACTGCCAGGGCGCTCATCGATGTTGAAGCCGGCACTATCATTCTTAGGCTCGGGAAAGAAGCAATTCAATTCCGAGTCCTAAATAGTATGAAAGGCCCTAGTATCCAAGAAGAGGTTTTCCTTTTAGATGCGATACAACAGATGTCACAATTAGAAATATCCGAGCCAGCCGATGAGCTTGAAAATGTTCTGATAAATCCGGATATTGAATTCTCTGCAAATGAGCTTGTCCAACAATGTCTTCAACATCTAGAAAAGGCCGAAGAAGCACCAACGGCCACTTTTGAAGAGCTCAAAGTTGTTACCATTCTAGAAGCTACTGAGCAACCCAAGGCCCCCGAAATGAAGACCTTACCTTCAGGACTTAAACATGCCTTTTTAGATGAGGAGAAATTATGCCATGTCATCATCAGCTCTACTCTTACAGAAGATCAAGAAGAAAGGCTTCTGGAAGAGCTGAAGAGGCATAAAAAGGTCATCGGATATAAGATAACCGACCTAACAGGCATAAATCCAGCCCTGTGTATGCATAGACTTCCTATGATTGACGAATTCAAGCCCTCTAGAGAACATCAAAGAAAACTGAATCCTAATCTAAAGGAGGTAGTGCGTCTGGAGGTCCTTAAATTACTCAAAGCCGGTATGATCTATCCTATTTCTGACTCCCAGTGGGTCAGTCCCGTTCAGGTTGTTCCAAAAAAGGGTGGCACTACTGTAGTGCTAAATGACAAAAACGAACTAGTGCCTACCAGGACTGTAACTGGATGGCGAATGTGTATAGATTACAGAAAGTTGAACAAAGCCACAAGGAAAGACCACTACCCTTTACCTTTCCTTGATGAAGTCCTGGAACGCCTAGCTCATCAAAAATATTTTTGTTACCTCGACGGTTACTCCGGGTTTTACCAAATACCCATACACCCGGAGGACCAGGAAAAAACCACCTTCACATGTCCCTTTGGGACATATGCCTTTAGAAGAATGCCATTCGGGCTATGTAACGCACCCGCCACTTTCCAACGATGTATGTCTGCTATCTTCTCCGGTTTAACAGAATCCGTCATGGAGGTGTTTATGGACGATTTCTCAGTATACGGAGATTCTTTCGATAAATGTTTACTCAATCTAGGAAAAGTCTTACAAAGATGTGAGGACACCAACCTGATCTTGAATTGGGAAAAATGTCACTTTATGGTGACTGAAGGTGTGGTCCTAGGACATCGAGTAAGTGATAAAGGGATTGAAGTGGATAAAGCAAAGGTTGATGTCATCTCAAAGCTAACTCCACCTAAAGACATCAGAGGAGTCAGGGCATTCCTTGGTCATGCAGGATTCTACAGAAGATTTATAAAAGATTTTTCAAAGATAGCAAAGCCAATGACTCACCTACTGGCCAAAGAAGCAGATTTTATATTTGACCAAGAATGCATTAATAGCTTCACAACTCTAAAGAATGCCCTTATCTCTGCCCCTATTCTAAGAGCTCCTGACTGGTCACAGCCGTTTGAAATTATGTGTGACGCTAGCGATTATGCTATAGGGGCAGTCCTTGGACAAAGGATTGACAAAAAGCCTTATGTCATATATTACGCCTCCAAGATGCTTGATGAGGCACAAAAGAACTATACTACCACCGAAAAAGAGTTCTTGGCAGTTATCTATGCTTTTGAAAAATTTCGGTCTTACCTAATAGGGTCAAAAGTCATAGTATATACTGACCATTCCGCTATACGATACTTGATCCAAAAACAAGATGCTAAACCCCGACTTATCAGATGGGTGTTAATGCTTTAGGAGTTTGATTTAGAGATTAAAAACAAAAGTGGGGTTGAAAATGTCGTCGCGGATCACCTCAGTCGTATTGAAGCTAAAGACTCCGATAAAATACCCATTCGAGACTCTTTACCGGATGATCAACTAATGAAGATTACTAATGGATTTCCTTGGTATGCTGATATTGTAAATTATTTGGCAACAGGAATCATCCATCCGTTTGCATCATACCATGACAAAAAGAAATTTCTTCATGACGCTAAGCAGTATTTCTGGGACGAGCCCTACCTATTCCGCTTATGCGCTGATGGACTTTTTCGTCGATGCATTCCGGAAACGGAAATCACCCCAGTTTTAGAGCACTGTCACTCAGGCCCTACTGGGGGGCACATGAGCTCTAAGAAAACCGCTCTTAAAATTCTTCAATCTGGTTTCTACTGGCCAACCATCGCAAAGGATGCACATGAATATGTGCGATCATGTGACAAATGCCAACTCTCCGGAGGAATAACCAAACGAAATGAGATGCCATTAAGTATGTGGCAAGAAGTCGAACTCTTTGATGTTTGGGGAGTAGATTACATGGGTCCTTTCCCCCCATCTTACGGATTCACGTACATTCTAGTTGATGTGGATTACATTTCGAAATGGGTAGAAGCTCTACCAACCACTTCTTGTGATTCCAAATCAGTCATCAAAATGCTTAAAAAAATAATATTCCCCAGATTTGGCGTTCCAAGAACAATAATATCCGATGGCGGATCTCACTTTCTGGAGCGGAGTTTAGAAGCACTATTAAGAAAATATGGCGTCAACCATAAAGTTTCCACACCTTATCACCCACAGACTTGTGGACATGTTGAAGTCTCTAACAGGCAACTCAAAGCCATTTTGGAAAAAACTGTTAATAGGCACCGCACAGACTGGTCTACCAAACTTCCTGACGCTCTATGGGCCTATCGCACAACTTTCAAAACACCAATTGAAACAACACCGTTTCGATTGGTGTATGGGAAGTCGTGTCATCTACCAGTCGAATTAGAGCATAAAGCTTGGTGGGCTATCAAGCAATTGAACTTTGATCTCAAAAGTGCCGGTGAATCTAGACAACTTCAACTACAAGAATTGGAAGAGCTGCGAATGACAGCATACCAAAATGCCAGAATTTACAAAGAACAAACCAAGATGTGGCATGATGGCCACATAAAAAGAAAGGATATAATCGTCGAAGATAAGGTTCTCCTATTCAATTCCAGACTAAAATTGTTTTCTGGAAAACTGCGCACAAAATGGTCGGGGCCTTTCACCATCAAACATATTTACCCGACAGGAGCAGTCATTATCCTTGATGAAAAGGGGAGAGAAAGAACCGTCAACGGTCATAGATTAAAGAAATACTACACTCCAGCAGACAAATTGCCAAGACAAACTATAGAGATCCAAGATCCTATAATATCAGCATAGCCAGAGCAGAATCTCGTCGAGCCAGCGACATTAAAACCCAGGCGCTACTTGGGAGGCAACCCAAGATTTCTTTTTCTCTCTCTTTGTCCTTAGGTTTATCTTATGAAAATACAAAAAAATATTTTACAACCAAAACAAACATAAAAATAGAAAAATGAAAAAATACAAAAAATTCACATAACTAAAACAAACATAAAAATATAAAATTTCGTTCGACCTTAACCTTGCCAAACGGTCCTGAAACCGTTTGGGACCAAACGGTCTTCAAACCGTTTGGAACCAAACGGCCCTGAAACCGTTTGGGACCAAACGGTCTTCAAACCGTTTGGAACCAAACGGTCTCCAAACCGTTTGGAACCAAACGGTCTCCAAACCGTTTGGAACCAAACGGTCTCCAAACCGTTTGGAGTCCAAACGGTCGCTAAACCGTTTGACCTAGGGTTTTTGTCAGGTCAACCCACCGTTTCCTATAAATATAAACCCTACCCCTTCATCTTTCTCTCTTCGAACTCTCGAACTTTCTTCTGTTCTATTGCTTTTGTTTCCTCTGCTCCCGCGCGATCGCACCTCCGTCAACCTCGCCTCCGTCGCTCTCCCTGCAGCAAGGTGAGCGCGTCACCGCCGCCATTCTGGTCACCCTCATCTTTTCACAGCGTCGCCGACCTCTTTCTCTATCGCCGGCACCACAATCTTCTTCGCCGTTTTCACCAACGTCTCTGTCCACCATCGGCTCTGTTCACCATCGCAAGCACCACCGTCGCCGTCTTCCCCGCCGTCTCCGTCACCAGAGCCACCGCCATTCTTATCGTTGTCCCCATCGCCGTTCTTACCACCGTATTCACCGTCGTTTTTACCGTCATTTTCACCAGCGCTTCTATCGCCAATAATAACCGCCGCTCACGCCGTCGTCACCTCTGTGCCGTTTCGCCTTCATCTTCGTCTTCGCCGGCGGCTGCACGACGCTTCGTTCTCCGAACGGTCTCAAAACCGTTTGAACCATGAGACCGTTTGGGACCAAACGGTCTCCAAACCGTTTGGGACCAGACGGTCTCCAAACCGTTTGGGACCAGACGGTCTCCAAACCGTTTGGGACCAAACGGTCTCCAAACCGTTTGTATTCAAACGGTCTTCAAACCGTTTGAGCCCAAACGGCCTCAAAACCGTTTGGAACCAAACGGTCTTCAAACCGTTTGGAACCAAACGGTCCTGAAACCGTTTGGAACCAAACGGTCTTCAAACCGTTTGGAACCAAACGGTCTTCAAACCGTTCGGCCTTGCACATACATCTAATTTCCATAAAAATACAAAAATACATAAATATTAATAACATCAAATCTTTCTAAACATGATTTTCTAACTCTTGATTTCTCATTCTGCAGACATGGCATCACCAGCACAGAAGGCTATCGGATCTGAAGAGCTGGCTAGGCTACAGAAGATCAGGGATATCTTCAACGGAACTGGAAAGGCCCCTCCAAATATCAAAATGATGGAGGTTCTGGTTGACATTGACCGCCTCAGCAGTTATCTAACTGAGGCAACCGACGAGGAAGTGGAGGAGATTTCTTCTGATGATGAGGAAGGCTCGGATTACACTCCAAATCCCGAGGAAGAATCTCCAGCAGAAGAACCAAAGGGGAAGCGCAAGGTCCCGGAGACTGCATCTGGGCAGCCCTCCAAGAAACGGGCAAGAAAACAAGTCTGACCCGCCTCTGCCATGGATCAACCTTTTGCAAAACCTACCACCACCATTCCTGCTACTACCACCACCATCCCTGTCGTCACCCCCACTTTCATTCCCATCACCACCACTACACCACCACCAGAAAACCTCTTCATCCAAACCAAAATCTCCACCGACAAAATACTAAGACCCACCAAGTATGTGTGCTCCAGCATACTGCATAAGATGGGGATATACGATCGCACCTTCGACGTGCTAGACAAAGCCAACCTCGCCAGGCTGTGTCTAGTACTCGAAGTATCCTACTCCGAACCCACTTCAGAATTCTTCACTTTTCTGACCAAAGAACCCGTCGACATAATGGATAGGTCACGGGACGGGGGTGACAGAAGGCTCGTCACCCAAATCTTCGGCAGCAAGGTTGTCATAACGGAAAATATGCTGAACACAATCTTCATTGACAACCAGGACCAGCTGCGGAAAGCCAAGGAGGTGGGGACCGAACATTCAGAGTTCAACATACACAAATTCTGGAAATCTCTAACCGGGATCCCCACCTATGACGTGAAGACGTGCAAAGCGTACAATATACACTCTGGCTTTGTGCGCACCCTACACAAAATTCTCGCCGGCGCACTCTTCCCTAGGACAGAAGGGGGAAACGTTATAATTTCAGACCTTTCCGTTCTCTGGTCTATTCTTAACGAAAGGCCGGTCAATATCGGGCGCCAACTGATCCAGAAACTATCAACCTCCAGCCTGGGGAAAGAAATCTGCATGGGGGGCATGTCACATCTATTATCAAATACCTCAAGATGGACAGACCCCTACCCCGCTGCACACAACTGAAGGGCGACATCCTTACCAATGAGCAGACTCTGAAGAACTCCTTCATCATTAAGGAAAAGGATGGGAAACTACACTATGTATTTTGCCCTATGGTCAAGTCCTCCAGGACTCTCATCCCGCTTCCGGAGTTAGCAAACTATGACACAACACAGCTCCTCTTCTCTGACGAGGAGCTTACTCAACTGCTAGCTTCGGTGAAAATACTCGAAAAGAAAGCAACAGCAGGACAAACGAAGATGAGTATCACAGCTCCGGCAGCTCGACCAACAAAGATGCCTGTCAAACGACCTTCCAGAAGGCAGTTGCAGGCCCAACAGCTGTCGGTACACCAACATCTCGGCCAAATCCTGAAGCCGAGCCCATCCATGAAGATATCTTAACCACCTCCTCCATCGACTCTTTCATTCAGAGTCTACATGAGCAGCTAACCGCTGCCACCACTCCACCTTCCACCATTCCAACATCTACCACTCCCTTCTTCCCCATCACATCCACGCAACCATTCACATCCACTTCATCACCCCTACCCCTTCGGGCTTTCCCTTCTCCATCCCTATGCCCGACTTTACCACCTTCCCTTTCACCCCCGCAGCTTCCACTCCATCGCTATCACTACCAACGCTTTCACCTCAAATTCCACCACTTTTCACATCTGCCACCACCCCGACACCGCTGGTGACTACATCCACAGTTACTACGCAGCTTGGGGCATCATCAGTGTCTCGTTCGCAAGACACTAGCACCATCCCACGCAGACCCCAGTCATCTCACCCTTCTGCTCCTGGGGTCCCTTTTGCTAGTATCGGTGAGGAATTCGGCCGTCAATTCGACGTTGTCCGAAATCTCCTCACCGATCCTTCTAATATATTAAATTCTATTTTTTCTTCTGTGCAGGGTTTATCACGACAAGTGGCCACGATCGACGAACAACACCGAGCCTTGCCTACCATCCTCCAAGGCTTCCAGCAACGACAAGATGAGGTGGCTAAGCAAGTTGAGCACATCAACAGCCACTACAACACCTTGCCAGACCTGGTCCTTGGAGCGAAGCGTCAGCAAGAAGCAACGGCGAAGCAAGTCGATAAGATCTCCACGCAGACTCAGCCTCTGCCAGAGACTCTCCGCGAGCTCCAGCAACAGCAGGCAGTGCTGAGCACGCGCTTGGACACCATCAACAGCACGCTCACACAGCTACAACATCGCCAAGAGGAGTCCAATAATGATGAAATCCAGCAGTTACGTGCTCAAGCTACAGATCTTACAGCACGTCTCCTCTCCGCCGAGGGCAGATACACCGACCTCAAAGAATCCCATGATGCATTGCTCGAAGCACACGAGCATCTGCAAGTGGCTTTCGATGAGCTACAAGCCACCCATCGGCGGTGCAAAACGTCCGCAAGTAAAAAGCAAGCAGACAAGGTTGCGGACGACAAGGATGGCGATGAAGATGAAGAAGACGACTCCGACTCATCTGCCGATTCAAACAAAGATAACACCTCCTCGGGTGATAAGCATGATGACGGAGAGGACCCAGGCAACGTGGCAGGACCTTCTCACAAAGAGTCCGACAAGGGTCACCATGACAGTGACCATCACCCCAAGTCCTCGCACAACGATAATGTCAACATGTCTTACGGGGACCAGTTCTTCGATTATTCTGCTATGGGGTCCATCGGGGAAGCTGCCCAAGACGCGGCTTACGCTGAGTTCCACCATTGTATACTAGGAACCAGCGCCAGCCCACCAAAAACAACTGCCCCACCTCTCTCCACACCTTCTCCCTATGACGAGGGCGAGGCAGAACGAGTAAGTTTAGACACCGATGAAGACCTCGATTCTGCCTCCGACTCAGACGACGATCTACCAGGCCATGAACAGTCTTAGAACAACCTCCTTCCCCCCCTCCACAAGAACTTCCTCTGCCACCATTGCCGCACAAAATGCATGACCTGGATATGACGGCCATCTCCACTTTAGATGCTCAGGACATTTTTATACTGAACACTATAGTGGACGATGCAAAGGCAGGGGAAGACATAATTTATGACAATACCAAAACTAGGCGTAAGATGACACGTGAAGACTTCCGCAGCATCCTCCGACCTCGGTCTACGATACCCATGGCAATCTTCCGTGTCCTCCTCGCCAATTGTATAGAAATGTACAGAAGTTCTAAGCGGCAACAGCCGGTCTTTAACGCCTCGCCCGCTCTGTCTATTGGCCTCCTATACAAAAACATAAGAGCAAAGTCAATCGAGCGGCTGCGTGCTGGTTTAGCACGTCGGGCACGCTTTCTTACCGTGCCCTTCCAAGTCTCGGACCACTGGCTTTTTATGATTGTGGATACCGAGGCCCGGGATGCCAAGGTGTATAATTTCTGTGGCGCCGAGCTGCCAGCCGGCACAATAAACTTCGTTGGTGACGCAGCAGGAGAAGCAAGGTGTATACCCTTCCGGCTGCTTAAATTAATTTGGGCTGCTCGCCCATCTCTTCGCCAAGATTGGAGCCAACCTTGGTTCAATATCATAAACCCTCAAGTCCAAGCCACCGAGGGATCTGGGGATTGCGCTTTCTGCACCATACGTCACATACAAGCGCTGAACCAGGAAATCCCATTTAATGATCTGGTTGCTGAAGATTTTCACTCCTTACGCGGACGTTATGTCATGAAGCTCATCAGTGATAGGCGGTTCTTCAAGGACCCAACTATGGCACCAGATGACATTCCTCGCTACCTCTTCTCAGCTATCCAGCGACCGCAGCGGCGACCCTTCCGACAAACTCTGAAAGAGTCGGAGAAAACCACAATGCCAGTCGCAGCTACCGCGCAAAGTGCAGGAGACATCGATCCTTTGTCTGCCATAGAATCGACGTTTCCTGACAGCGATCACAGTGCTTGCAAAGGTCTTTCCGACATCGAACTACGTCTCATTATGTCTCGGCTCTCAGCCGAGAAGGATGAACTCGTATTCGTGTCTCGAGACATCTTAGTTATGGCAGATACGCTCCGAGAAACCTTACAGGTTAAAGGATCCCTCTCCGTAAGCCTTATGGCCGCTTACCAGTTCCTACTCGGCCAAGATAACCCCGCCACATATATGGCATCCCCATACATGAAGGATGACCTCCTAAAGCTCAAGAAATTCGGCACAACCGACGCGCTGATCTCCTATCTACAACACACAACGTCGACGTTCATCATGTTACCTTTTCTCTATCATGAGCACTGGATGCTCCTGGCAACAAATCTCCCAGAAGGAACAACCACAATATATAACAGTTCCGACAGCCAGTACAACGCACGACAGAGAAACTACGTCGTGACACCGAAGACGCCAACAGAAGTAGTGGCAAAGGAATGCGCCGACAAGTTAATAGATTTTCTGAGTCAGCACACAAGGGCGTACGACAAAGAGCATTTTCACCGCCCTTCCTTCTGCCACAAATGCCCCCAGCAAATTCGAAAATCAAATGACTGCGGCTTCCACGTCCTCTACTGGATGTACACCATCATCGTTCTCCAAAGACCAGTAGAAGATATGACTGACGTGGACTACCACGCTCTACGAGGACAATTCGCAGCCAACCTTCTTAATTCCCCGGGGGCAAATGCAGATCTACCTTAGCCTGCAGCCCTTGTCCTAATTACTTCTCAACCTATCACTTTGACACTCTAAGGACAGAGTGAGTGATAAGTTAGGGGGGGTACATTAGACAAGGGCGAGGTACCATTTTTTACATCTTTCCTCTTTCTTCTCTATTCTCTATTTATACATTTTCCCTTTTTAACTTTCTTTTTAATTAACCCTTTCTTTTGAGTAGAATCACCCTCATTTAACTCTAGAATCATGCTAGTCCCCAAAAGTAAATAGCACTTAGACATTTAATGGCGATTTAATATGTCACTCCACTATTGATTTTCATGCTTTTGCTTCAATTCTTTATCTGACTCTCCACAGGATTAAATCAAGGCAGAAATAAGCCAAGCTCTCAAGGGTGAGAGGGGAATCGGGCAACTTCCAAATCAAGAAGTTCTGCAAGTGGACCACACACCAAATAAGTGCATGCTGAAAAAACTCTAAGAACAGCTTTCCTCCCTTCAAAATAAAAGAGGCTTGGCCGCCCAAAATAATTTCCCAAACAAAACCCTAAAACCCAAGCCTGCGAGCTATCGAATAAAAGCCAGAGAGACGAATAAAATCATGAGAGTTGTGCCATGAATAAGGATCTATATAAAGAACCGATGAAGGTTTCACCCGGCCGGCACATTCCGCTGCCCTCACAAAGGCAGATGTGTCGTGCCCGGTAGTGAAACCCTAAGGTATCCAAGTATATGAAAGGCTCATAAAGGACTCACCCGGCCGGTACATTCAGCTGCCCTCATAAAGGCAGATGTGTCGTGCCCGGTAGTGAGATCCCAAAAGCATAGACAGCCCCTCCCCCACAAGAAGGGGGAGTTACACTTCAAGCCTTTAGCCAACCCTTACACCCTCTCTAGCTTTCAGTAGGTCTTTCAGAGAGGTATAAAGCTGATTAGAGTTATCAACATGCACATAATAAAGGTGGTCCCAATGCGAGCTACGAGATACGGAAAGAACCTGAGACCCAAGCAACTCTCGAGACCCGAAAGAGTCAAGGCAAGCAGTAAGACTTGATTTGACCTTAGAAGAACTCAGGTCAAGAATTGAAGCAAGAGTATGGAAATCCTAACTAAATAAAATCGCCTCGCCATTACATGTTTCAGCTCTATCTAACTTGAGGACAAGCTAGACTCTAAGTTAGGGGGGTGATAACCTCCTATTTTAGACGATTATCTTAGTCTTTTTCTTTAGTTTTCCATACTCTTTCTAAATTAAAACTACACATAATCCCAAATTTACCCTTCTTTGTAAACATACCATCAGACTAACTTTTCCCTTTTATATATGCAGAAAAACACAAAAAAATCATAAAAACACAACTCAACCTCAAGATCGCATGGATTCAAACGGTCCCAAGACCGCATGAAGCCAACCGGTCTCGAGACCGCATGAAGCCAACCGGTCTCGAGACCGCATGGAGTCAAACGGTCCCAAACCGCATGAAGCCAACCGGTCCCGAGACCGCATGGAGTCAAACGGTCTCAAGACCGCATGAAGCCAACCGGTCCCGAGACCGCATGGAGTCAAACGGTCTCAAGACTGCATGAAGCCAACCGGTCCCGAGACCGCAATGGAGTTCAAACGGTCTCAAAACCGCATGAAACCAACCGGTCCCGAGACAGCATGGAGTTCAAACGGTCTCAAGACCGCATGAAGCCAACCGTTCCGAGACCGCATGGAGTTCAAACGGTCTCAAGACCGCATGAAGCTAACCGGTCCCGAGACCGCATGGAGTTCAAACGGTCTCAAGACCGCATGAGCCCAAACGGTCTTGAGGGCCCAAACGGTCTTGAGGTTCCAAACGGTCTTGAGGTCCAAACGGTCTCCAAACCGTTTGGACTTCACTTAAGGCCTATAAATAAGACCCCAAGGGTCCTCCACCAGATATCAAGTTTCAGACGTCCAAAGGCTGCCTCAATCGTTCCAGAGCTCTTGCTACTTCCATCCTCCGCCCTGGGGCTGCCGAACTGAGACCCATACTCCATCTTGAAGCTGCTTTCTCCTTCTTCGCCAAAGAAGGTGGGAAGGGGAGATCTCATCATCGTGCAACCTTAGAAGACCGGTGGATCGTTGCTCTCTCTCCAAGGGGTTGACTTTCCTCTCTCCTTCATGGGGATGATGCTCTCTCTCTCTCTTCTTGCCTCCTTCTTTGTCCTAGTCATGAGCGAGTAGTCTTCTTCACTAGGGTGCGGGGAGTAGCCCCGCTACCCATGCTTTCATATCATGTAAATGTAATCCTTAGGTTGTAATATAGAGTTCCTATCTTTGTCAGTTCGACATCAAACGATTAATGAATGCATGTTGCTTGATCTCCAACTTGTGTTATCCTTTATCTCTTAGTATGAATTGTCTACGTTTGTACTATTAGATTCGAAACTCGTTTGTATGTTGGTTCTTGGTGCATGTATCCACCATGCATCTGTTTCGGTATCTAGAAGTGTATCTCAAGAAGAGGAGTAAACTCACTATCATTCGTTGCACTTTCATACTATGAAATGGAATCAGTTGACGTATGGAAGTGCAACACTGGTATGTCGAGGAACACACTTTGCGAGGGGAATGATGCAAAGTAATGTGACCATTTGTTCGGGAATGGCTGGCGTTGCAACATTCCCGCACTTCTCGTAGTTAGTTCTCCGAAAGGAAGCTAAGTCTACAAGGATACTAACTGACTGGACTCTTTTTGCAGGTTAAGTTTTGCTTTACATGTGTTGATCGATGTGTAGTGGTGGTGAAAAACCGATCACACCCTAGTGATCTTTTATCATAGTTTAACTTCTTAGATTTCCTTGCTTTCTTTACTTTACTTGCACTTAGCTTAAAAACAACCAAATCAACCTTTTGATCTAAACACCAACTATTGAGTGATTAAGTGAAATCCAACGTTTTCCATCTTGTTGGCAACAACAAGAACGTTGTCTCGAGGATTCGACCCTTAACTATACTACGATAAGACTTCCACGTATCTTAGCATACGTGGGTGGAGTTCTCTATCTAGTATAAGCAAGGCTAAACTTAAAGAATTACCATCTTTAGGATTTTTAGTGATGCACGCAATTCCACGCGAGTGGAAGCTCCATCACGGAGCTAATTCCCGTCAAGGTCTACGTCTACCGCCACTGCACAGGACGTGTCTTATTAAAGACACGACTTGTCCTAACCTAACTACTGTTGTTTACGCCTCTGTCTCGGCACACGGCGTGTCCCATTAAAGACACTGCATGTAAAAGGTTCTTTCAACAATTATGTCTCCATACACGACGTGTAATATAAGACATGGTGTGGGAAAAGTTATGTCAGCACTTCTGTCTCAAGACACGGCGTGTCTAATATAAGAGACGGTGTATGCAAGGTTCTGACAGCACTTCTGCCTTCTATTTTCGCAAGGAGACACGGCATGTCCAAAGTGTCACACGGCGTGTCACATACTCTGATTCAACTTCAATATGTGTGATGCAAAGTCGGCTGCTTTCGCTACAGTGGTCTGTAATGACCAATCTCAGATAACTTCTGTCAAGCTGGACTCACATAATTATCTCCTCTGGATTAATGTTATCTACACTATCCTTGAATCTCGTGACGTGGATATTGAGTCAGATGCTCCCGATGAAGGCAGCAATGACTACCCTAGTTGGAGGAAAAACAATGGGCTAATAAAGTCATGGCTATGGAATAGCATGGAGCCTAAGATTGCTTCTAGATTCATGTTCTATTATACAGCCAAACAAATCTGGGAAGCTGCAAAGAAACATTTTTCTTATGAGAAGAATGCTCGTCATCTTTATATTATTTATGACCGCCTCTTTGTAGAGAAACAAAATAGTCACTCCCTCGAGGATTATTTTGTGGTACTATCCAGTCTATTTCTCAAGAACTTAGTTTTTACCAGCCACTAAAGACTGATGACCAAATGAAGGACCGAGATGATCTAGTGACAGCAAGATTTCTATCCGGCTTAAATCATGTGTATGCTTCAACTAGGAGTGTTATTCTGGCTACAGACAAACTACCCAGCCTTGAAGAAGCCTTTGTACGAATTCAACAATCATCTTTTGAATCTTTTTCTGCTACTCCAGGAGAACACCACACTGAGAATCAAACTTTCCTTGTTGTTGCTGCCAAAGGAGTAGGACGAGGTGTTGGTCAAGGACTAGGTGCTGGAAATCGTCCTAAATGTACTTTTTGTGGGAAACTTGGACATGTAGAAGAAAAATGTTGAATTCTAAGCATGGTCGGCCTCCAATTGGTGTTGCGCATTATACTGCCAATTCCTCCTGAGCATCTGCATCTGGAGGTTCTAAACAGGTGCAATCAGATGTTACGATCTCCACGGAGGAGTATGACCGTCTTTTGCAGGCTACCCAGCTGGCTTTCCTTGGCGCCTCCGTCAATTTAGTTTCAGATGCAAAACTTTCTGTGTTACAAGATCCCAGGAGCTGGAAGACGATTGGTAGGGGATCTAGGAAAGGTGATCTCTACGTCTTTGAAAGTGGTCGCCCAACTCGCCAGATACCATCCACCACATCCACTGTTTTCAGTTGCTCTCCCTTGCAATGGCATTGTCGCTATGGACATCCATCCCTACAGAGTCTTCAGAAGCTTGTCCCAGGCTTAGCCTCAATAAAGTCGTTACAATGTCAGTCATGTCAATTAGGCAAGCATCATCGCATTTCTTTTCCGAGTCGCACTGTGAAACGCTCTAAGCGTCCTTTTGATCTTATTCATAGTGATGTCTAGGGTCCTGTTAAAGAGTCAAGTTATAATGGCTTTCGATATTTTCTGTCTTTCATTGATAATTTCTCCCGCATGACTTGGGTTTATTTACTTAAGTCTCACGATGAAGTCTTGTCTGTTATTCAAACTTTTCATCAGTTAATAAAAACTCAGTTTGATGCTCATATTAAGATTATTCATACTAATAATGCCCTCGAATATGTTCAAAAGGTTGTTTCTACCTTATGTAATTATGTTGGCATGATTCGCCAGACGACTTGTCCTTATACACCCCAACAAAATGGGGTTGTTGAACGCAAAAACCGTCACTTGATGTAGCACGTACATCGTTGTTTCAAATGTTTGTGCCCAAGAAATGTTGGTCTAATGCTCTTCTCATTGTTTGTTTTTTTATTAACAGTCAGCCATTTTCCATCTTACAAGCGGCTACCCCTTTCTCTATTTTACGATATGACGAGCAACTTTTTCTTGTTCCTCTTCATGTGCTTAGATGCACTGCGTTTGTTCACGTGTTTGATCCACACGCTGACAAGTTGTCTACTCGCGCAGTTCACACCGTCTTTGTGGGATATTCTCCCACACAGAAGGGATACAGGTGTTATTCTCCTCGTCTTCGTCGTCTTTGTGTGTCTGCTGATGTTACATTTCATGAGTCTACCCCGTTCTTTAGCGACTTTGTTCAAAGTGAGGGGGAGCACAATCCTGAGAGTGACTACATCTTTGAGTGTGAGAGAGAGCCACCACTCCCTATATTGTCTGATGAGAGTGTTATAGATACCACCCCACCATCACCACCACCACCACCACCTCCACCACCGCCTCCATCTTTTCTACTAGTTTACACCAGGCGAGCAGGGCGTCGCCAAGAGGATGTAGCGTCGCCAGTCTAGCAGCATGCCTCCTCATCGTCTGACACTCCTGAGGTACCTGTTTCTACTGAGAGTTCTCTTGATGCTTCGGTTTCAAATTTACACCTTTTAGTTGCAGCTCAGAAAGGTGTCCGGTCATGCACTATCCGTCATCCTTTGGCGAATGTTTGTTGCTTGTCTTATTTATCAACCGCAGCCCTGCTCTACAACTGGACTCTACGGGTGATCCCCTTCTTATACAGAAGCAGCCCGACATGATGGTTGGATCCAAGCTATGGACAGTGAGATGGTAGCACTTCATGAGAACTATACATGGGACTTGGTAGATCCTCCTCCTGGCAAGTCTGTTATAGGCTACCGCTGGGTTTATACTGTGAAACAGAAACCTGATGGCTCTATGGATCGCTTGAAGGTGTGTCTGGTGGCAAAGGGGTACACTCAAACACATGGTGTTGACTTCTTTGAGACCTTTTCTCCAGTGGCTCTGTTTATTCTGTGTGGATTCTTATTTTTGTTGCTACTCATTTTGACTAGCCTCTTCTTCAGTTGGATGTCAAGAATGTTTTTCTTCATGGTGATCTACTTGAGGAGGTTTACATGGAGCAACCTCCTAGGTATGTTGCTCAGGGGGAGTGTCAGAAGGTGTGCAAGTTAAAGAAATCCTTGTATGGTTTGAAGCATTCACCTCGGGCATGGTTTGATAAATTCAGTGTTGCACTTATACAATTTGGGTTCACCCGATCTTCTATTGATCATTCACTCTCTATGCATAAGTCTTCAAGTAGCACTATTATTCTAGTTGTTTATGTAGATGATATTGTCATCACCGGTGATAACTCTACTGGCATTTTACAACTCAAGAAATGGCTGCAAACACAATTTTGGGCAATCTTCGCTATTTCCTTGGCATAGAAATTCTACATTTCAAGAAGGGGCACAAACCTCTCAGCGGAAGTATGTCCTTGATCTCCTTGTAGAGACAGGCATGGCACAATGCAAACATGTCTCCACGCCTATGGATTATCATACCAAAACTTCTATATCTGATGAGTGAGTTTTCTGATCTAGCAAAGTATAGAAGGATTGTAGAGAAACTGATTTACTTGACAGTTACTCGTCCTGATATTTCTTATGTTGTTGGAGTTGTTAGCCAGTTCATGAGTACGCCTAAGATGTCACATTGGATGGAAGTCACCCGGATTCTTTGTTATATTAAAGGATCTCTGGGGAAGGGCCTTACTTTACAGGGCAAAATCTCGCACATACATCCTTGAAACTCACTGGGTTCAGTTATGTTGATTGAGCAGGTGATGTTGGAGATAGACGCTCTACTTCTGGCTATTGTGTGTTTCTTGGGTCACATTTGGTGACTTGGAGGAACAAGAAACAGAATGTGGTACCACGATCCAACACAGAAGCTGAATATCGAGCCATGGCACATGCTTGTTGTGAGTGCAGTGGGTTGTGTATGTTTTGTCATAAATGGGAGTGTCTGTTGAGACACCTATATCCCTCATGTGTGATTACCAGGCAGCCATTCATATTGCTAGCAAACTGGTGTTTCATGAGAGGACCAAGCATATAGAAGTGGACTACCACTTCAATCGTGATTAAGTGCTCTCCAAGAAGATTCAGACTCCTGATGTGGACTGATCAGCAAGTGGCAGATCTTCACCAAGCCACTTCCATCTTCAGCTTTCAAGCATATGACTTTCAAGCTGGGCATGCATGATGTGTATGTTCCAGCTTGAGGGGGAGTGTTAGAAAATAGTTTTCCTACTGATGTATCTCTTTACTATTTCCTTTTATTGTTGGGTCTATTATATAAATAGTCTTCCTCTAAATAATAAAGGAGAGCCCTCTCTAACCGGGTATCGCTTTGACCCAAATCTTTTCACAGTAACAATATTACTACATCAGCTAGTAGAGAATGCTTTGTCCCCCCTAGCTTCTCCTTCGGTTTGTGCAACTATAGTTATAGAGATATGTTGTTTTCTGTGATGTCTTGTTGAGTGTCATGTGCATAGCATGTGCCTCACTTATGTTGTTTACTTCTGTAGTTTAGTCCCATATTGCTCATCTCTACTTTAGTCTCTACTCTCTTATGTTATATAAGAGACTGCATTGTACACTGTTTTACTCACTCAATAAACAAGCTTTCATTTATCTATATGGTTTCAAGAGCAGGCCTGGTCCCAGTTTTTCTGTCCCACCCTACCCCGATGCCCTGAAGTAACCCCCCCTTCCCCCCCCCCCCCGACCGCCGCCAACCACCGCCCCTCCCCCACAGCGCCGCTGCCACCACCCCCCCTCCCAACGTCGCCGGCCTACCCTCCCGCCGCCGCCCGCCCCACCACCACCCGCCGCTCCTCCGCCTCCACTACCCGCCGCCCACCGCCACCCCTCCCTGCTGCCGCCGTCGCAGCTCCACCCCCCTCACCCATCGGCTGCCGCTATCCCTCCCTCTCCACCCCCGCATCCATCTTCTTCCTTATTCACCAATCCCATCCTTTCTCTTCTCCTACCGGGTAATCGACTTATTCGGACAGCCATAGACCTCTCACGTTGAGAGTCCCCTACGTCTCCGGTTCCTTTTCTGACTGCGCCTCATGAAGAATTATTGATTTCCTCATGACGACGTAGGTTTTCTTCATCTATCTCTGCCCGAATACGGGTTCTTCTGATCTGATGCGTCAGATCCCTGCTGCTGCTACTGCCCCATAGCGGGTTTATTATTTATGTCTGTTGCTGGCCGTCGTGGGTTATTTACTTGCTGCCTGCTGCTGCTACGTCATCTTTCTACTAGTGTCTGCCACTGCCCAGTATGGCATCTGTGGAGCCTCCTAGATCTCTCTGTGTTACCACGGTCAAGCTCGATGAATCCAACTACCATCTGAGGTCGGCATTCCTTGTTCTATATGTGAAGGCTCAAGGAAGATACTCTCATCTTACTACCGATCCACCTCCTGATCCTGATGCTACCGCTGATGACAAGACCAAACAGGCTTATGCCCAATGGTCTAAAGATGACTCGGGCGTTATGTCTTGGCTTCTCAACAACACCGAGCCATGCATTAGTCAGTCTCTCCTGTGCCTTCATGATGTCAAAGCAATGTGGGACCAGCTGTCTCATGTCTACTCACACCAGCAAAATCCGAAGAGGGTTTTTGAAATTTTCAAAAACCTAGCCAAAAAAGAGTACTCCTCATATGCGTCCATTGAAGAATTTTAGAACCAGTGCTTCGCTCTCTGGAACGAGTACGAGATCTATCACCTGTTGACTGCTGACATCAAAGAAGCTCAGAAGCAGCGCAATGAACTCCAACTGGTTCAGTTCTTGGCTGCACTTCCCATTTCTTTTTCCGGTGTGGTTGACCAAATATTGTCCAGTGATCCGCTACCGACTCTTCGCGATGTTCTAAAGAGTCCAGCGACTACCTTCTGTTTCCTCTACACCAGAAATTGAGCATCCTGCCTTGGTTGCTCGTACTACTGATTCTGAATGTGGCCGCGGTCGTGGACGTGGCCGTGGAGGACGTCCATCGCCTTCTGGAGGAAAAGGCACTTCCACAGCTCCTAGGCGAGGTCAAGCCACTGGACCTCGCTACTGCAACTGGTGTGGTCGTGATAATCACACTGAAGATAGGTGTTGGATCAAGCACCGCAAGCCAGCCTGGGCAAACCAGGCCTCCACTGAAGCTACTACAGAAGCTGCATCAGATCCACCAGCTGCTCCTCCATCCACTGACTGGCTTCGCTCTGAGTTCGAGAAATTTTTCTAAGAGCGAATGACTCAACTGCCCTCGACATCCAGGGGAGGCTCTTCTGCTATGCTGGTGTCTCCCTCTGCTAGTAACTAAAAGTGGTGTATTGATTCTGGGGCGTCTGTTCCCATGGCAAGCGACCTCCACCTATTTTCTGCCCTATCTAAAACTTCACATATTCCATCTGTCACCGTTGTTAATGGCTCGAAAGCACTTGTACATGGCATTGGCACGGTTCCATTATCTCGCAAGATGAATCTCCACTCTGTTTTATATATACCTCAATTTCCTGTTAATTTACTATCTGTCAGTAAAACTGTCAAACAACTTCAGTGCTCTATTAAATTTGATCCCTCTGGTTGTGTTTTGAAGGATCTCCGCACGAAGACGAGGATTGGTTCGGGCCATGAAGGACCAGATGGACTTTACTACTCAGATAGACCACCTACGGTGTCAGCTCTTTTATCTACATCTGTCTCGGGACTGCAGTGGCACGTTCGGCTGGGTCATCCGTCTACTGCAAAGATGAAGTTTTTATTTCATGCTTTAGCTGAACATAAATTTTCTTGTGAAACCCTGTGTTTTGAGTAAACAAACGAGGTCTGTTTTTCCTGCAAAGAATGATATTGGGTCTAAAGATATGTTTGACATTGTTTACTCTGACATCTGGGGTCCATGTAGTGTCCCGAGTCAATCTGGTGTTAAGTATTTCTTGACATTTATTGATGATTATTCTCGTGCTACCTGGCTTTTTCTGCTTAAAGATCGTAGCACTGTTTTGGACAATATCCGTGTTTTCTTCTCAGAAATAAAGCTCAATTCAATAAAACCATCAAAATTCTTCATACTGACAATGCCCTAGAGTTTATGCAAAAGTTTGTCACCTCATTTTGTTCTAATCATGGCACCATACACCAAACTTGTCTCTATACTCAGCAAAACGGTGTTGCTAGACGCAAAAACCGCCATCTCTTAGAGGTTGCTCGCACTCTTCTTATCCATTACAAAGTCCCTCACCATTTCTGGCCTGAGGCTGTCACTACGGCATGTTTTCTTATAAACCGCATGCCCTCCTCTGTTTTACAAAATCGCATCCATACTCTATCTTGTTTCCTGATGCACCTTTGTTTCTTGTACCACCTCGCATTTTTGGGTGTACCTGTTTTGTTAAAAACATGCGCCCAGGAATGTCGAAACTTAACCCTCGGTCTACTAAGTGCATTTTCTTGGGTTATTCACAAACTCAGAAAGGCTATCGCTGCTTTGATCCGATACTTAGATAGTGGTTTGTCAGTGCGGATGTTGTCTTCTTTGAGCATATGCCCTTCTTTTCTGAGGATGGAGCTAGCCTAACTCCTGATGTGTTGGCACAAACATTGTTGAAAATTTGCTTGTATCTGACCAGCCTGAAGAACGTCCACTACAAGTGTACAAACGCCGACCGAAGACCAGCACTCCTTCCATGGCCCCTCCTCAACCAATTCCTGCGTCTACGGATGATCAAATAAACGCTGAGGTAAACTCTGATCAGCACCTTCCTATCAGCTTAAGGAAAGGTGTACGCTCCTGTACTAAGCATCCCATCAGTCATTTATGCACTTCTAATAATTTACATAACAACTTTGCATGCTTTACTACTTATCTACTGTCAGTATTCCGAAAAATGCTACAGAGGCTCTTACTATTCCAGCATGGAAGAAGGCAATGGACCAGTAAATGCAGGCACTATGTGATCGCAAGACATGGGAGCTTGTAGATCATCCGGCTTCTTGCCCTACAGTGGGCTGTCGTTGGATCTTTACTATTAAATATCAGCCGGATGGTACTATTGAACGTCTCAAAGCCCGTCTTGTTGCTAAGGGCTACACACAGACCTACGATGTTGATTATTTTGAGACTTTCTCTCTTGTTGCACGGTTAAACTCTGTTCGCATTCTGATTTCTGTAGTTGTGAATAAAGATTGGCCACTCTATCAGCTTGATGTGAAAAATGCATTTCTTTATGGAGATTTACAGGAAGAAGTATGCATGGAGCAACCACCTAGATTTGTTGCTCAGGGGGAGTCTGCCTCTAAAGTATGTAAGCTGCATAAGGCTATCTATGGTCTCAAGCAAAGTCCACGAGCCTGGTTTGACAAGCTTAGTCAAATTTTAGTCACCTTTGGCTTTCGTCGTTCTCATTCTGACCATTCTATCTTCATTCGACAGACAGTAGTCGGATTTGTGATTTTGATTGTTTATGTGGATGACATAATATTATCTGGCAGTGACACAGTGGACGTATAGGAAACTAAAACTTAGAGAAGCATTTTATCACTAAAGATCTGGGAAAACTTCGATATTTTCTAGGCATTGAAGTCTCCAGATCATCTGCAGGACTGTCTTTCTCAGAGGAAATATGTACTTGATCTGTTGCAGGAAACTGGCATGCTTGGTTGCAAACCGGTTAACACTCCACTTGATCCAAACATGGACTGGGATGATGCAAACTCTCCTCCCTATGCTAATCATCACCAGTTCAGGAGGCTGGTAGGCCAGCTTATTTACTTGACTGTCACACGAGTTGATCTTACTGTTGCTATCGGATTCATCAGCCGGTACCTTGACAAACCCCGGCAATGTCATTGGGATGATGTATGCCATATTCTGAGATATCTTAAAAGCTCTCCAGGAAAAGGCTTGATGTATAAAAAGCATGGCCACTGCAACCTATCTTGGTTCTCTGATTCAGACTATGCGGGAAGTCGTTCTGATCGGAAGTCAACTTCAGGCTACTGTACTTTTGTAGGTGGAAACCTTGTCACCTGGAGAAGCAAAAAGCAGACTGTTGTCGCCAGATCCAGTGCAGAGGCGGAATACCGAGCAATGGCTCATACTGCTTGCGAACTGTTATGGGTTCAGAGTCTCCTTCAGAAGTTTGACATATCTTATTCTAGCCCTATTCCTATGTTTTGTGACAATAAGGCCTCCATTTTTATTGCGAGC
The DNA here is from genome assembly GCA_963693085.1 of Alisma plantago-aquatica. Classification (NCBI taxonomy): domain Eukaryota; kingdom Viridiplantae; phylum Streptophyta; class Magnoliopsida; order Alismatales; family Alismataceae; genus Alisma; species Alisma plantago-aquatica. The sequence goes on along the minus strand of OY856413.1, from coordinate 295,561,078 downwards.
AACCACACATTTCACGAAAGGACGAAACATATCGAGGTCGACTGCCACTTTATTCGAGAAGCAGTTCTCACTGGCAAAATTTGCACGCAATATCTCAGTACCGATAAGCAAGTTGCAGACATCTTCACAAAGATACTACCCAAAGCTGGCTTTCTAACTCTGATTGACAAGTTGGGCATGTTCGACATCCACGCTCCAGCTTGAGGGGGAGTATAGAGATATGTTGTTTTCTGTTATGTCTAGTTGAGTGTCATGTGCATAGCATGTGCCTCACTTATGTTGTTTACTTCTGTAGTTTAGTCCCATATTGCTCATCTCTGCTTTAGTCTCTACTCTCTTCTGTTATATAAGAGATTGCATTGTACATTGTTTTACTCACTCAATAAACAAGCCTTCATCTATCTATATGTATGCTCCAGCTTGAGGGGGAGTGTTAGAAAATAGTTTTCCTACTTATGTATCTCTTTACTATTTCCTTTTATTGTTGGGTCTATTATATAAATAGTCTTCCTCTATATAATAAAGGAGAGCCCGCTCTAACCGGGTATCGCTTTAACCCAAATCTTTTCACAGTAACAATATTACTACATCAGCTAGTAGAGAATGCTTTGTCCCCCCTAGCTTCTGCCTCGGTTTGTGCAACTATAGTGAAGTAGACTTTAGGTATGGTTGTGAAGATACAACCCTCCTTGCTCCTCTTAGGATAGGATAACATGTTAGTGGTCAGTTGTCGACGCTTCAGGAAGATGATCCATGCAGACATCATACTTGAGGGTCGCGGGCCCCTATGCTTCACTCCCTCGAATCACTATGGCCCCGGAAAAGAAAGGAAGGGGATGAGTTGGCTCAACTTGGCATGTGGTGGCGATGGTGATCGTTCCATTGGCCATAGTGCTATAAGAACCCATTATAGCACAGCTGAGAAAAACAAAACAGAAGAGAAGAAGAGGAACGAAGGAAGGGATTCAAGGTGAATGTTATGGTAGTGAAATCGGAGGTGGAGAGGGTAATGGGGGTGTTGATGGCAACATACTGAGGAAGAAGAGTAGGGGGTAATTTGGTTGGTGGACATGATTCCTAGACCTATGGTTTTAAGAATCTGAAGATGGTGAGTGTTTAAATCTAGGCCCAAAGTAAGGTTTAGGCCTTCTCTCGAGTGGGGGTCCCAGGATCTAGAAGTTTAGATCTTACGCTGAGATACCAACAGTTAGAGGAACCAGCACCACAAAATATCAAATTTAATGATTGCACTATGTCTGGACAAATACCCAAGGCTGGTATTTATAACAAAACAACTTAAAACATAATTTCCAATTAATTGCTTAACTATTGACCATAAAGACTTACAACTTACAAAGAAGTCCCTAAAATAGCTAAATTCCATAAAATGGAAGAAAATCATATTTTCCTGAGGCCCTTAAGAGAGTTGCCAGGCCTAATAATGAGATGAATTTGCAAGTTGTCCTATATAAAGGACTATGCCTTCCTATTTATATGATATATCGAGGGGTGAACATTTGATTACTTTTTCCTATTACGGTCAAGGTTGTCATAACCAAACCGAACTGGCCAATTGAACTAGGAAACATTGGTTGGGACGGTTTGGTTCACTCATAAACCCGAAAAAGACCTCAAATCGCCAAAATCAATCAACTTACCAGTTGAAGTAGTGAATTGGTCCCGGTTTTCTCCAATTGGTTGATTCCTGGTCATGTGTATGCTTCGACCCCCTAACCCAATTTTTTGGTTATTCCTACTTGTTCCTTCCATGTTCCCATCCCCCTTTCTCTTCCACCATAATTTGGCATGGGAAATGTACTATCCAATTCCATTATTGTTGATTCTATGTTGCTTTTTGATATTCTCCTTGATATGTTTGCTTTTCCTTGATTTTTGTATATATTATAACATTTTTAAAAGTAATTTATAACGTCACAATGACATGATCGGTAGAACCAGTTGAACCATTAGTTGAACCACTGAACCAAAAACTAGAAGCCTCACTAGTTCGCTCACCAATTTGGTTCTGACAACCTTAATCACAGATAAATTTGGCTCAATTAATCGGTTAATTTATGGCACTTAACAGATGGCTTGACTAGAACGATGATGACATGGTGTATCCTCCAGGTTGTGATACTACTTACACTCGCCATATGTATAGACTGGCATATAGAGAATCAAAAAGAAGTGAGTGGGAAAGGGAGGAAGTTGCACGGTTACTACGGAGGTTTGGACCATCAGGTGCAGAAGGAGGCAGTGGGACCGAAGGTCGCAGTCAGCGAGTTCCTGTTGTTGATCTAGATACCGAAGAGGATGTGTTTGCTCAACCAAAAAGGAAGAAAGGCACAATTGATGTTTTTTTACGTTCTGCTAGTTCTAGATTAATTAATCTTGACGAACCAGGGGTTAGGATGCCTGGGTCTAGGAAAAAAACCCTAAAAGAGATGTCCAACGGGGCAAAGGAGAAGGTGGGAAAGGATGTGGGTAAATTCTTCTTTGCTAATGGAATCCCGACACATGTTGCAACTGACCCTATCTACAACATATGGTTGATATGATACGGGAATGTAGTAGGGGAACTAAGGACCCCACAACTTATGAACTTACGCACAAATATCTTCCCGAGATGAAAAAAGAGCTACAATAGTGGATCAACGAGAAAAATATATTGTGGGCTGAGTATGGGGTCACACTCATGTGTGATGTTTGGAACGATGGCAACAGGAAACAAATTATCAACTTTCTTGCTCATTGTCGTGGATCTACTATCTTTATTAATTCCATTGATGCTTCTGGTGAGGTGAAAGAGTATAGATGAAAGTTGTTGGACCTCAGAATGTTGTGCAAATTGTCACTGATAATGGATCAAATTTCAAGAAGGTTGGGGAAAAGATAATGAACAAATTTCATGTGTACAGGACATCGTGTGTTGCCCATTGTATAGATCTCATTCTGAAAGATAGGGGAAAACTTGATTACATTAAATCTGTGACCATTGATGCTGAATTGATTACAGGTTTCATATATAATCATTATTTTCTGTTGAATGCAATGAGACGTCCAGAATATTGTGGAGGCAATCTAGTTAGAGTGGGGGTAACAAGATTTGCTACCAACTACTTTGCTCTAGATTCACTGAAGTCCAAAATATTGTGGACTTAGGAAGTTGTATAATGGAGTAGAGTGGACCTTCATGAAGGAGCACAACACCCAACCTGGTCAACGAATTGGAGAACTTATTGTTAGTAGGCCTTTGTGGGACAAGGTCACCAAGGTACTTAGGGTAATGGCCCCCATAGTAAAAGTCATAAGGTTAGTAGATGGTGACAAGTCTGCAACCATGCCTTGGTTATACAACGCAATGGATACAATGGTGGAGAGTGTGAAAAAAGTCGCTCCTACATCCAATGCACAATACATGAACATCATACAAGCACGGTGGACTAATATGCTTATGCATCCACTACACAAAGTCGGTGAGCATCTAAGTTGTAATTGTATCATGTATATAACTTGTATAATTGTAATGTGTTAAGAAATTAACATGTATTATTTATTTACAGCATACTACTTGAACCCAAGATTCCATTACTCGCGATAATTAGGTATGAAACCAGACTTGATGAATGTTAAAAGGGAATTACTTGACCAGTTGCTTACATCCATAGAAGAACGGATGCAGGTTTTGGATCGGGTATAGTAATGAGAAAAAGTTGTATTTATTGACAACTATAGCTTCACAAGTCACAACTCTTAATGTGATGTTTGTTGTCTTTTTTGTAGCTACAACAATTCTGTGAAGGCATTGGATGCTTTGGCCACCCCAATGCAGTAGTTGACCGTGCAGAGGGTGATCATTGTGAATGGTGGGTGTGGAAATGGGACCGGTGCCCCCCAGCTTAGAAAAATAACCATACGCATTCTTTCGCAGACGACTTCTACAGGGGGGTGAGGAATTGGAGCACTTTTTATTTGATACATTTAAAAAGAAGAATAGGTTGGGGTCTCTCGAGTTAAGGGATCTCGTGTATGTCCACTACAACATGCGTTTGAGAGCTAGAACCATAAGAAAGGCCAACTATAAAGAAGTGCAATTTGCTGAGGTGCATGATCCCATTGATACTGCATACACATTCCATCAAAACAAATACAAAGGCCTTGATGATGATGAGGGTATTGGTACAGTAGAAGATCCCTTGGAAGAATGGATGAATGAAATAGGTCGTCCCGTTCTAGACAATCTTGTTGGTCATCCAGATCCGTATGTGGAGGAACTATTTGAAGATGCTTCTGGTGTTATACTTGTAGAAGAACAAAGAAACAAAAGCCCACTTGAAAGACTTGAGCCAAAGTTTGAGCATGTAGATCTTGAAATGGAAACTGACACACCAATGCAGGATGAGTCGGTTGGAACATCTGGTACTTCAAAATCTATGACTACATCATTCGAGTCCAAGTCTAAGAGTGATGATGATGATGATGGTAATGTGATATCCTCCAGCAATTGATCCTCAGAATGATGATCGTCCATATGTCACTAGGGATAAGCATATGAATCCACAAGAGGCAGGTATCCCAATGGCTGCAAAAACTTTTCTAAGGAAGAAAATGTGGGGGGGGGGGGGGGGGGGGGAACTACAATGGTGCACCACCACCAGAGGCTACATGTTATAGGCCTCCTACAGTTACACGATCCTATCCTCCACAATACTATAGTGATTCCACTTTTGATATTGCTGAATCAATGGGGAGCATGAGCATTTTTTATTCTCTATCTCAACAATCATTTGGTGATATGTTGTTTGGGCAAACACAACCATAACCACACCATCACCATCATGGGTATGGGCCGTATGGGTATTCTGGTTATCAAACTCAGCCAGCACCACAACCATAAGCAGAAGTAGAACATCATATTGGATATACATATATTGCAAATGTCTCAGGCCCACATGGATCATATAAGTACAACAGTGTTGCATTTTCTGATGATGGGGGCCAAACATGGAGCAGTGGTCGTTCAGTTATTCCTATTGTTCCTGATGTTCATGTTGTTCAAGTCCCAATGCATGCTCCTCTTCCTCGAGCTCCTCCAGCTCCATCTGAAAGCAGGGTGCAGTATCTCAAAGATCTGGAACAACATTATTGAAAGTTTGGGATGATGTAGTTTGCTGATGGTAATGTGCATGAGGAACATGTGACTACGTACAACACCCTTTACATAATGCACATGTCATGGAAGCAATATGCCACCCATATCAACACAATATGGTATGACGGACAACCAGCTCAACCAACACGACACTCAACTTACAACTTATTTGAGCTGGTAAGTTACTATGTTATTCATATGTTGTAAATTGGATATATTTGTAGAAGTGTGTGCTTAAGTTTATGGATTGTGCTAGTAAAATTTCATAACTTTATTCCTACATTTGTCATTGAATCCTCAAGAAACAAGGCAATTCCCTTGCCTCCCACATGAAGGACCCCCCAACCTACCCCCACAAAATTTTATTGCATAAAACGATGCATTTAGGGGTAGAGATCGCGCCTGTAAAATTTCATAAATTAATCGTTCATTTTGACGTCAAAACGGGCACGGTTGCATTTATCGAAATTCTCATCAAAATTACGAAAAAAATCAGTCTCCATGTTGTCGAAACGGCATCGAAATCGGATACCTCGTTCCTTGGTGGCAACATAAAATCTCCTTGTTGAGGGAGCTCTTCATGTGGATCCGCTAAAAGTTTGATTGGACTTTTCTATACTTGTTGGGGCGCCCCACTAGTCGGCGACTAGTAGAAGGGTCGGTTTTGAGTAGGGATGGCAATGGGCGGGTTTTTTCTCAACCCGAACCGAACCCGAACCAAACCGAAAATATAAAAACCGAACTAAACCCGAAACCGAACTATAGCTCAAAACCGAACCCAAAGTTAAACCGAACCCGAACACAAAACCGAGCACACCCGAATTCACCCGAAGTGGACTAAAATTTACAGAATTGGACTAAAAGTTGAGACTTTTGTTTGATCAACTCTTATTTGTCAATTCAAATATATTAGGACTTATTATAACCACTTCTTTTTGTGTTCACACTGCTGATTTTATATTTAGAAAGAATTTTTCTTTTATAATTTACAACTGAAAAGTATCATGATCCACGTTGATGAGTCAAAAAGAATTATATTTGAAAACAATACCAGACCAAAAGTGACATTCGATTTCACTAATTGAGTAACGGACAAAACATTAAACTTTTCGGAAATCAAGTCAAAGCAGTAAAAACTGTTACTGCACTAAGCACTCACATCTATGTACTAAGAGATTCTGCACTGATATCTTGCAAACTGAATCTAGACAAGCAGACAATCAGTAATTGAGCAAACACCTCTTATAACCATTTAGAGCAGCCAAACTCAATTCTTAATTGTCCAAAACGAACCATTCAAATCATCAATTTTTGTATGACATTACAATATTCCATTCATAGCAACTTCATCACACAAACTTCACTCAATTTGTCATTACAGAATGACCCAGAACTCATCTACTTACACAACAAAATTGCATTACAATTCTGCGCAAAATTGTAACAGGATTCACTCTTAAGCCTGATCGAGCAAAGAACAATTAAGACATACAACTTGGGTAAGTGATGGTAGCTCCACCAGGAATCGAGCTCCAATAATCGTCAAATTCCTACAACAACAATACAAACAGTAGATGCGGGTGAGGAACTGCGCCAATGCAAAGCTGCCGAGCCTGGCGTTCATGTCGCGGTCGAGGAAGACGGCGGATGAGGTGATGTTCCGGTGAATCACCTGCTCGTCCCACTCTTCGTGCAGATATTGCACCGCCGACGCGAGCGATCGCACGATCTCGTAGCGGTGGCTCCATGGGAGTGGCGCCGCTGCGGCGTGGAAGAGGTGACGGCCCAGGGGAACAAAGGAGGGCGGGTGGTCGTACACCACCAGCCACGAAGCTGGACCAGGTTGCGGTGCCGCAGCCTCCCTAGGTTCCGGAGCTCCACCGTGAAATGCACTCGGAGGGCAGGACACGTCCGGAGTCCCAGCCGCTTCTCCAGCACGCGAGCGCCACCGTTACCATTTCCGTCGCGAAGGTAGCCCCTGTAGGCTGTGCCGAAGTCCAGCTCTACGGCCATTTGGTCGTCGGCGAAGTTGTTGGTTATGGCTGCGATCTCCTTCAAGGGTATCTCCCTTGGCGCGTCAACTACCACTTGAGGTTGCGGGGGTGCGAACGTCTGGCGTCGACGAATCGTCAATGGCCTCGAGACCTCGAAGTTCGGGATGATAGCGAGCACCCAAATCAGAAGAAGCTAAGAGAGAGGAGAGGGCGGCGAGATTCCAGATGAAGAAGCCCAGAGCGAGGAGAGGGAAAGCACTGGCGGGCGGCGGCTAGGGTTTTGAGAAACCCTCTCGCCCAAACTCACGGATGACGGGATGAGGAATGACCGAATGATGCTGGGCGTGCTGAACCTTGCGGATATCCGTAGGTTTGTTCGGGTTTGATCAACCGAACCGAAAAAAACTAAGGGCTTTTGGTTTGTCACCCGAACCGAACCGAAACCCGAAAATAGCTCCGGAAACCACATTTTTCGGTTGGGTTCGGTTCGGTTCGGTTTGGGTTCGGTTCGGATGGAGAATTTTGCCATGCCTAGTTTTGAGGGGATCGACTAGCCAGACGCCCACATTAGGGTACCGGCTTGTCATCTGCCCAGTCCGTTGGTCGGCTAGTCGACCGACTGGTTAGCGGGTTGGCCTCCTAGTTGGTCGCTTAATAAGGCGGGCCCAGCCCAGTTAGTTAAAAAAAAATATTTATTGTTTAATCAGTCCCACCCGACTCCCTAGTATTGTGGTATACTACATCAGTCATAGTTTTAAAAAGCGGTACGTGTTGTACGTTTGGAGAGGCCACTAAATATAGCATACACAGTATGGTAGTATATGCGGTTTTAGATTTTTTTTCAATTATTACATCTATATAAATATATAATATAGATAATCATACAATTACATATTTAATTTGTAGAATTACATATTTTAGATGCAACTAAGCAAATATGCAATCAAACACAACTTAAATATATACAAATATGCAATAATGAGCTAAATGTATAGCAACCATAGATGAATGTAATGTGAAAAAAGAGGAAATGGAAGCATAAGGTAGGCTAAATGGAGGTGACGGTTTTAGTTACATGAAGAATAGAGACCGACTTAAAAAAATTGCATGCTTAGCAGTATGACATTTCAAAATTTGGGGATTTATCGGCCTTATATGCAGCTATGCGGCCTTATATGCGGTCATGGCCCATTTTAGGCACTGATTCCCCATATGCGGTTAGGTCAAGGGTTCGAACTGCATAAGCGGCCGCATGAACCGTTTTTAGAAACACTGACATCAGTTTATCATATAAGTTTTATTTTAGTTGCAGCAATTCAGCAAGTACTAAAAGTCTGAATTTAACAATGGTACGTCATTCTTCTCTTTCAATTTATATTTGTTGAATACATTAATTAATATTCATTGATAATTGGTGGCTGTGTTTTATGAGATTAATTACCAAATATGGATTATAAAATGCTTACAATATCTTTTATATAATGTATTGTATATAGATATATATATATAATTTATTATATGTAAAAAAAACTACAACTGGGCGTTCGACTGGACGTCCTGGTCAGCCTGGTCGCCCAAGGAGGGAGGGGGACCGACTGGCCGACTTGACAAGTATGGACTTACCTTAGTAGAAAAAGAATGGTCAGATTTGTTTATAATCGAGAATTCAATTTTTCAAGAAGTTGTTGAAATTTACATAGGATATCCCATTTCAATAAGGGGCACCATGTGAAATGGCTAGTCAATTGACAAACTATATGTCAGTCAGCAAAATGGCTAAAACAATACAACCTTCATCAATATCGTCAAGCAGAATTTCTACCATCTACACATAGTTATCTTGGTTATACTTTCCTTGATTTCATAGTCTTGTGTAATATTGTATTAAATATTAAACAATCAATACATACCTAAAACTACTAAAGGTTTTAGGCTTCATTCAGTGGTTTAAATTGTTAAGAATCCCCTCTTAAGTGCTTATTATGAAACATGGATTCGAATACTTGTTTTTAATCTAAAAACACAGCCTTGATATTTCATACTAAATTCCCATGACTTGCATTGAGGATCTATGGTTTCCATACTGTCATGTTTTCCATCAAAATCTCTCTCGACAGACCAGTATTTCCCAATGTTTCCATCGAAAATTGAAGAAATTTCCATTTCCACGGGTAAAGATAGGGAGTCAAATAAGTGTTCTAAGTCTCTGTTTGCAATTACTTTGGAACATATTGAAGAAAGTTGCTTACCAATACGCCCAAAGGCTCTGATACGGATACAGATGTACGTGAGAATATCATAAACAGATGCAGATTGGGTGGTGGTGATATGTTGTTGGTTCCTAACAACTTGCCTTGTATGTTTCCTCTTTGCAGATAATTTCCTTAGGTCTAGTTGGGTAGGGCGTTGTTTCAGTGCAGACTTTGATTTGGAAAGTAAGCAATTTCAAAGGAATGATTGTAAACAAATAAATGGAAGTTTGGTAGGATGCTATCAGAACTCGTTGAATCGGTGTGCTTTTGTTTGGTATACGGACATGTTTCCACACAAAGAGAGCAGAACGCCGCTGCAAAAATGAGGAATAGGAAAATGGACGTGTTTCCGCACCCGACTCCCCAAATTTCGTCGTAGTTCCTTTTCCACAAAATCCTGCAAATCTTAACGCTGACTGAGCGTTTCAATTCTGCGAGTTTGTTCTCACTTCTCACAGTAACGAATCAAACAAAAATGCTATCTAAATTCTAGGAATTTGATTTCATTACATCCAACCAAAACAGCCCTTAATGGGCTGAACACTTGGGTTCCTTCAAAAGAACAGTCTAGGAATATCATTGTGTAAAGAATAATAAACAGAAGCAAGTAACTGGTTGGCAGGGAGTGGGTGATGAATGATCTTCATCAAAGATATTTTATGCAATAAAGTAGTTTTCTTTATTTTTCCATTATGATCTTGGACCTAGTTTTTACAATAGATTAAAAGAACATGGAAGATGCCGACTTCCATAGGTGTGGAAGTATAAACTTTGAGGAAACTTCAACTTCCATAGTGAGATAGTGATGAAATTTAGTAAAATATTCAAATATAGTTGAAAAGGCAATATATATGTATCATCTTCATCATCATCTAAGCCTCAGTCCCAACTATGTTGGGGTCGGCTACATGGATCCTTTGTTTCCATTCCGCTCTATCATGGGTCATATTCTGGTCGAGAGATGTAGAGATTCAAATTCTCTCTTTATTTGCTCTTCCCATGTTAATTTAGGCCTTCCTCTTCTTCTATTAATTGTGCTTGACTCAATAGCATTACTTCGTATAGGCGCATTAGTCGGTATGCGTTGCACTTGTCCATACCATCTGAGTCGACCCTCGCACAACTTGTTCTCAATGCTCGCCACCCCCACTTTATTCCTGATATAGTCATTTCTCAAGCGATCTTTTCTTGTCTTCCCACACATCCATCTCAGCATACGCATTTTAGCCATGTTCATCTTGTGGAGACCTTGTTTCTTCACAACCCGACATTCCCTCCCATAGAGCATGGTTGGCCGTATAGCAATTCTATGACACTTGTTTTTTAATCTAAAAGGGATCTTTCGATCACATAATACTCCAGTTGCACACCTCCATTTCAACCATCCTGCAGTGATCCTGTGACAAACGTCATTTTGGATATCCCCATCTATTTGAATAATAGAACCCAAGTAACGAAATTTATCATATTTTGGTATGTCTACTCCATCCGACTTGGCTCCACCATTCACACTGCAAGATTGGATGAAATTGTAATGCATATACTCATATTTGCTCCTATTAATCATCAATCCATTTTATTTCAATGCCTTTCTCCAAAATTCAACTTTATCATTCAATCCATCTTTAGTTTCATCAATCAATACAATATCATCAACAAATAACATACACCAAGGAATGTCATCCTAAACATTCTTTGTCAACTCATCCATAACAAGAACGAACAGATATGGGCCGAGTGTGAATCCTTGGTGTACCCCAACTATGGTAGGAAAAGTTGGTGTCTCTCCTCCAGGAGTCTTAAGACTTGCAGTAGAGCTATCATACATGTCTTTAATCAAGTCAATGTATTGGATTGGCACACCCTTTTTCTTCAAAACCATCCACAAAACTTCCATGGGTACTCAATCATAAGTCTTTTCCAAATCAATAAGAACCATATGAAGATCTCTTTTCTGTTTCAAAAAAAATATGAAGATCTCTTTTGCTTTGTCTATACTTCTCCATAAGCCTCCTTATAAGAAAGATAGCAATCGTTGTTGGTCTTCCAAGCATGAAACCAAATTAGTTGTTTGATATATGCGTTATAGATCTTAGCCTCTGCTCAATAATCCTCTCCCAAAGCTTCATAGTATGACTCATTAACTTGATACCTATGTAGTTTGTGCAGCTCTAAACATCATCTTTGTTTTTGTAGATGGGGACTATAGTACTATTTCTCCACCAATCCGGCATCTTCTTGGTCTTCATGATCTTGTTAAAGAAATTTGTTAACCACATAGCTCCTTCATCCCCCATACTCTTCCATACATCAATGGGAAAACCGTTTGGTCCGCTTGCCTTTTTCATTTTTATCTTTTTCAAAGCATTCTTGACCTCAAATAGTGAAATCCGTCGTGTGTAAATGATATCTCTTGTATTCCTGTCACATGAATCGTTAACATTATTTACAGTATCTCCATTGAAAAGCTTATGGAAGTAATTTCTCCATTGGTTCTTGATATCATCGCCCTTCACCAACATTCTACCATCTTCATTCTTAATGCATTTTACTTGACTCAAAGTCTCTTCCTTTCCTTTCTCTTATACGAGCCATTTTATATATAGCTTTTTCCCCTTCTCTTGTGTCCAGCTTCTTATAAATATCATCAAAGCATCTAGATCTTGCCTCCTTAACAACCTTTTAAGCTTCTTTCTTTGCTTGCTTGTATCTCTGGAACGCAGCATCATCTCGAGATTTGAGCAAGCTCCTATAGATCTCCATGTTCAGTTTAATAGCCTTCTGTAGTTCATCATTCCATCACCAAGTCTCTTTATGTGGAGGCCCACAACCTTTAGACTCCCCCAAAACCTCTCTTGGCAATTTTTGTTATGCAGGAGCTCATGTTATGCCACATAGTATTAACATCAGACTCCAAGCTCCAAGTTCCCTCCTTGATGAGTTTATCGTGAAAAGTCAATTTCTTTTCTCCTTTAAGATTCCACCACTTGATCCAGCTATCTTGGTTTCCTTTATGCTTACCTTTATTGATCTTCATGTCAATATCCAAAACCACCAACCTATGTTGGGTCGTGAGTTCTACACTACGAATCACTTTACAATCCTTGCATAGTTTACGATCCACTTGCCTCGTAAGAAGATAATCAATTTGGCTACAATTGTGCCCACTCTTGAAAGTAATCTTATGAGATTCTCTTTTCTTGAAAATGGTGTTTGTTTGCCAAAATCATATCATATGCAACTGCAAAGTCTAATATCCTCTCTCCTTCGTTGTTTCTGCCGCCATATCCAAAACCACCATGGACTCTTTCATATCCAACATTGCTACTCCCCACATGGCCATTTAAATCACTCCCAATAATGATCTTCTCATCTGTCAGTATTCCCAGCATCAATTCATCCATATCATCCCAAAAATCCTTCTTAGCCTCCTGGCTAAGGCCAGCTTGGGGGCATAAGTGCTAACAATGTTAAAAATCTTTCCCCCAAGAACACATCTTGATAGCTATGATTCTATCACCCATCCTTGTGATCTTAACAACATCATCCTTTAACATCTTATCAACACACCATTTCTATGTTTATCAATACATGTATATCAAATTTTGTATCATGTGTCTTCAATCTCTCTACAACGTTCCCCTGTCCACTTGGTTTCATGTAAGCAAGCTATATTTACTTTTCTACTCATCATGGTATCCACTACCTCCAAAGATTTCCCTGTCAAACAACCAATATTCCAAGATCCAACTCTAATCCTTTTTGTTGAACTTGCTTCTTTACCTGCCTTCGTCTAAAATGTCACCCTTGCACATTTTTCACTACATCCGGGCAATGATGTGGCGGGACTAGCTTCCTTACCCACACCCATCCACAATGTGGTAACCCGTGCACATTTTTCACTACATCCAGGCAATGATGCAGCAGGACTAGCTTCTTTACCCACACCCGTCCAAGATGTGGAAACCCTTGTTTGTCCTTCAACACAACCGGGCGTTGTTGTGTGGAAACCCCTCACATATTCATCACTGCACTCGGGTGCCAATGCAACGCATTGCTAGGTAGGGACTTTTTAACATAAAATTTATAAGGATCCATGTCATAGAAAGAGTGAAAGATTTTTATGGCTGGCTGTCAACCTACCACCAACCCCCCTCCTTTACCCGGGCTTAGGACCGGCTACGTTTGCACAAAATGTACGGAACGTAGGACAAGACAATATGAAATATATATGTATATTTTTCAATAATAAAAGTCTAAATACGCGTCTAAAGATATAGGTTCTCAATTCATATCATTGAAGTTTGCATAATCTAGACAGAGTTAAAGACTGCTAACAGGTTACAGGTTACATGTTACAGGTTGCAAGTTTACAATATAAAACAAAATAATTCAAAGGACAAGATAATTGCCTACTTTATATCACATTTCAGACTTTCTTTATTGAATTGGTAATTAATAGAATCACAACGAATAATAACATTTTACCAAATTTGTGTAGATATACACAAATTCAGTGGTTGGTATACTACGTCTGGATAAATCATAGTAGTATTAGGTGTCAAAATCCACAACACATGATATGTTTAAGAAAAATCGCTTTTGGGTAAACGGAATGACATAGGAGAAATAGAATGGTGTTAAATGACTTATATCTACACCTAACCTTGCAAACACAAGGTAGATCCCGTAGAGGATGGGTAAATGTAGTAGTTTTTAGCTTAACAAAATAAAAACCCAACAAAGATACTTATATTAAGCTCTAATATGCTTTCCCCACTACAAAAGTAGTGGCAGAGCTATTCCACCATAATGGCAGCAATGTTATTGAAGTTGGACGACATCTAGGCAAGTCTTAACTGTTCTTACATTTATATTTAGCCGGGCCAACTTCGTCGACATTTAGTCGACGCTGTCGATGTTGATCGAAGTTGCATCGAAGAATTCCAAATTTCAAAGTTAACCCATTCGACTACGCTAACAGTTAACATTGGAAATATCAGCAAAATTTCACCTGATGTCGATGACATTTAGTATAATGCTTGGAAAGTATGTAAAGAAGATAGCTATAGCACGCAGACAACAATAGTTAGAGGAGCTGTGAAAAAATCATAAAGTTTATGACTAAGAGCAAGTTAGAGAATATCATAGAAAGATTGCATAGCTGTAGTGTGAACAATGATTGGCAAATCATAAGTAAAGCATTCCATGAGAGCCAAGTCATAAACCTCAAGTTCAGATATCCCCTAGTCAACATCATTATTTTCTAGGATACTACAAGAATCACTGATGCAAGTATTTTTACTTGGAAGAATAGTATCAAATAAAAATTACTACGTTAAAAATCTCCTATATAAGGTAAATAATAAAAGAGGTGTCTGCTGGTGCTATAATCAGCATAAAGAGCTCCACATGAACAACTAGAGCTTGAGAGTCAATCATGTAGTACTTGGAAGTAAAAGTTGAAATAGGATCACGATATGAACGTTATAAATGATCTACCTGCCCAATGTGGATGTGTTTTCTCCAAACATGGGAAATCTGTTCATCAAAACCCTTGCAAACAAGACATCCCTTGCTCCACGTGTTGCGAAAAATTTGCTTTAACATTATCCAAATGATGAACCCTGTAAACAGACATGAACATAAGAAAATCTAACCCTAAAAAGACTAGATTCCAAACACCATTTTAAAACCATATTTAGAAATAGACTATAACATAAAATGTTGAAAGTCAAAGTGGAACACAAAAGTTATAAAAAGAATCATTAAACTGGTGCTTTAAAGGAATTTGTCTAGAAAGTAATTTTGTGTGTGTGTGTGTGTGAGAGAGAGAGAGAGAGTATCGAGGATTCTGTGTGTGTGTGTGTGTGAGAGAGAGAGAGAGTATTGAGGATTGACAATGAGTCTGTGTGACTGAGAGAGAGAGAGACAAAGAGACGGACAGAGAGAGGGAGAGTATAGGATTGTCACTCCATAATTACAAATGACCTTCAAGATTGCTTTCATCTTTTTTTTTTAAGGTAGATTGCTTTCATCTAATAACAAGTAAAGCAACATATGCAGCATAATAAACTTATTCAAAATAACAACACATTCTATATTTAAGCATTATCTCTGTGACAACTTTACTAAAGTACAATTTTGAGAAAAGAGAGCCCTGTGCAAATCTATGGTACTAGTTTGCCACTTGTACCTTATTTATATCGCACTTTCGTTTTATACTAGTAGATACCAATTATGCAGTAACAGTGTAAGCTGTTCGTAGCCCTGAAAATTGTTGATATTTCTTCATCCAGTTCGGTTTTAGAATGTTCTCACACTATCCCAGTTAATTTTCTCCTCTACATGAATACAAAGAATTTCAATATTAGTTGACAGAAACAGCAGTGAAGTATCTTATATTAGATTGATTCTCCTATGCTCTTATAAAGAAGTTGGCAAATGAGATGGTGGAACGTCTATAACTTGCTTTTACTAACCACCCTAACATTATTACTGGCTAAAGATCGTAGATGGATGGATAAAAACAGAAGACATGCATACCTATTTCTAATCATTTCCGTTTAAGCCCAACAGATATCCACCAGATATGGAAAACATGAGGCAATATGATGGATTCAATTAGGCTAAACCCTGCTCGTATACAAAGGAGAGGGAACTAATACAGTTTAGACTCAACATTTTAAAAAGCAAGAAGCAGGAGGCGTACGGGCAGCAACTTGTAGCTGCTTGAGCGCTAGGCGGGTGCTCAAGCGGCCACTTTTTGAAAAAACAGATGCTTATTTTCCTATACAATTTTGCATAAAATTACACATATTCATATATAAATTATCATTATTTACAACCTTTTTTACATATCTGAACCACATGATAAGTGTAAATGTTACCCTACACTACTATGTAACTAGTCTATAACATAAAACAATGTAAAACAATTACATAAATTTGAATACTGTTGTAACTGTCATGAGTAGTAAATTACTTGAATTGTAATATACTAATATAGTAATATACTAATATAGTAATATACTAAACTAATATACACAGCAGTAGACAGTAGATTTTAGTTCATCAACTAGTGGTACACAGTACAGTGGTCAGTTACATCTAATTATGTAAGTATATAAGTAAACCAGGCAGAGGTGGCCCAGTGGATCAGATCAAGGGCCGCCAATGAAGCGACCCGGGTTCGATCCCCAGGAACCACCGACGATTTATCTCCCGCCACTCATCCCAGGGTTTTAGGTGGTTCAAATGGGCAGCAGGGGGGTCAACCCTTTCTGTAACTCTTTTTTTTAATTATTGAAGTATACGTAGTTAAGCACATACTAGAAGATTTAAATACACCGGTCAGTTACATCTAATTATTTAAGTATAAGTAGTTTTTTATAGTAAGTATAGGTAGTTAATTACATACTAGTAGATAATAAATACACAGAAGTACAGAACAGTATAAAAGATAGGATATAAGACAGTATAATACATTGTTACATTAAAGTTTAGAATATTAGTATAGACATATATATAGTATGTAATAATATACGTATTAGTAATGAAATGTATGTTAATATATCATGCTATATAATAGAAATACGGGAGTACATATTATATTTCCCTATTCCAGTAGTACATTTTTATTGATCCTCCAAAGCGTATTCCAGTAGTATATTTCAGGTTACAGTAGTATATTTTGAATATTACAGTAGTATATAGCTATAACGGAATACTATAGTATTATATTTGTGGAATGGCAGTTATTGAGCCGACAATTGGGCCTATTGGCCACCTAAAACTTAAGCAGGTAGAAGCGGGCGCCCAAAGCAGCCTTTGAAGCGGCCGCACAAGCGGGCTGAGCGAACAATAAGCGGCGGCTTAATCAAAGCCGCCTGAAGTTCCAACTGAGCGGCCAGCATCTTGTGGCACTCAAACGGCCGCTCGGGCCGCTTTCTTAAAACATTGCTTGGACTCGAGCACTAAGCATGTGTTTGGCATGCGACTGAAACGGTTTGGATTATGTTTTTTTGTGCCAACCATGCCAACTTCGGTCCAATTTGTGTTTGGGTAAAATCTACACAACCCGTATTACCCTCCCCCCCCCCCGGTCAGTCCCAACAGAAATCCGTTTTTGGGACCAACTCAGTCTCGATTCTATCGAAAATCTAGGCTCAGTCTAAGATCAAGCCAATATGATGGCAATACTTGTAATTATATTGAGATAGCTCTCTTACTCTAGGTTGTCTAGGCGGCCAGGTGGCGCCTAGGGGTACCCAGACAACCTAGGGGCAGGCCTAGGTGTTTCTAGGCCTTTTTATTTATTTTTTCCATTTTTATTTTATATATATAGTTGCAGTTATATATATAGATATTATAGACATACATTAGATATAGCTATATATTAACCTATGAGCAATATATGAATCAGTAGGAATTAGGAAGAGGAAAGAAAAGGAAAAAAGAACATTGGTTGACTTAAGGAGGAAGAAAAAAATTTAAAAAAAATCAACAAGGAGGATGGGGGAAGATGAAGAACAAAGAAGAAGATGGGGGGAGATGAAGAACAAAGAAGAACGAAGTAAAAGTAAGAGAAAAGGTGGAGCATTATGCAGCAGGGACCTTCGCATGGTGAAACAAGGAGAGCAAAAATAAAGCAAAAGAAGATTGGTACAGAAAGAAGAACAAATAACAAAATGGAAGTAGAAAGGAGGTAGAAAAGATGAGAAACAATATAGTGCATATATGCATACATATGAATAATTGAATATAATATAGGAATGCAAGAGTAAGAAAACTGAAAATGTAAGCAAGAAATTAGCATTGTATTAATGTCAGTACATTCATACACGAGATTTATAACAAGTTATAAAAATAGGAGAATGAAGAAGAAAAAAATCATAGAATATGTAGTAAATCAGTAAGTGGAACACAAGTAAATGGATAATAGGACAACAGCAGTAACTCTGTAATATAGCAGCAATTTGTTGCTTGGTAGAGCAAAAATAAGAAATGAAAATAAAGAGGAATGCAATGACATTGCATCACCTTCGCTACTTGATGGAGCTGTAAAGGAAAAGAAAAAACAAAAGGAAAGATTAAGGAGGAAAAATAAATATCAAAAGAAACGGAAAAGGGGATAAGGAAAAAGAAATTTGCCCAAATTTGAGGCCCAGTAGACGCCTAGGCGGCCGCCTAGCCTGCTCAGGCCGCCCAATAGCTTATTTAGGTTGTGCGCCAAGTTTTGAAGGCCAGGTGGCCGCCTAGGAGGGCGCTCATATAACTATGCTCCTACTGCCTTGATAGTCGGACCAAATCCAATATTTCCTCACACTATGACTCCCTCTTGCGATGAAGGCGGCGAGGGCAATGGATGCATAGCTTTTCCACGACGGATTTGTGGCTCGCCATGCATAGCCTTTCCACGACGGATTTGTGGGTCGCCTTCGTCGCGCTTGTCTTCGCAGTGATCATTGTGCTACCTTACACGATCGTCAGAGGCGGTTATTGTCTCAACTGCTTCTTTGCCTCTGTTGCTAGGATTTTCCTTCATCATTGACTATTGTGTAGGCCAAAGTTGTGTGTGGCGTGATATAGTTGTGGAGTGCAGGCACTCAACTTATCCCTTTCTTCGTGTAGTCAAATCCTACACCCTTTTTCTTATCCTCTCGCATTGTCTAAACCCCAATTCCTCTTTACACCATCTCCTACCCTACTCGTCTAATAACTTCTATGTGTTGTGTCATTTTTTAGAAAATATTGCCATTTTTTTGGGAAAACGATGCCACGATGTGACTGTCGATTTCCTGCTAGCGGTGCTGGCATCTGGGCATATAGTCGAGGAGATGCTTCTCCGCCCCCTACTCCTCATTGTTGTTCTCTTTCTTCTTCAACAAGAAAGCTCCCTTGTTGTATCCGAAGATCGTCAAGAAATTGTGTCCACAAATATGAAGGATTCCTTGTCAATGTAGGTAGGTGTTTCTATTGAGTATGTAGCATTTTGTTGGCATGTACTGACTTTGGTTTGTTTAACAATATGTTCCTCCCATAGTTGTCTAGGCGGCTAGGCGGTCCTTCCCAGCCAAGGGAAGCCTAGGGGGCCTAGGCATTCTTCATATTTGACTATATTTTACATATATATAATGATTTGCATAGACATTTAGTTGTATTCAAATATGCGCATCACTATGCACATTTGTTTTGGTTATCCCTAAGCTTAATCAATCATAAGTTCACCTAAACCGCACCTATTCGGCCTTAAGTTGACCTAACACGATTGAAATTGGACCTAATTTAACTTAGTCTGCCCAATTTGGCCTAAGTCGGACTAATTTTGGCATAACATGACCTAATCAGACTTAATTTCGCCTAATTTGTGCTACTTGACTTAAATGAGCCCTAATTTGGCAAAATCAGGCCTAATTCCCCCAAATATGGCATGTTTTCCCCAAACCAGACATACTTCTCCCCAAATCAGACCTAATATGCCCAAATTAGATCTGATTTGGCCTAAATCAGATCTATTTCTTCCCTTAAACAGCGAAACTTGATGTAATTTGACCAAATTAAGACCTAATCTATGCTGATTTGGTCTTTAAGTGTTTTAATTTGAGCTTAAAAGTCTTTAGGCATCCACTTCAGTTATCTGAAAGGCTGAAAGCCTAGGCGCCCAGTTTAAGGCGGCTCACCTAAAGCCTAGGGGGCCTAGGCGGGAGCCTGGATAACTATCTTTCCTCCTCGTCTCACCTTAATTGTTGTCAAACGTTCATGCTATGGCCCATTTGCCATATCATACAGGTACAACGACATGTATGCCAATCTTTTCTTAATGTAGTTCTTGTTGTGTATGATTAGCACGTTTTGCTTATTATAGATGTCATCCTTGCACATTGTAATATAGTAGATTTGAGCACTACTTGTGATAATCGTTGCACATTGTATGATTAGAGTGTATGTTAGGTTAGCATCGAGCGCATTGATTGTAGTTTGCCTCTGTTGGTTTAATTAACATGACATTCAAGTTGTAATATATTACATTTTTTTCTTACTGAGTGGTTAGTTTTGTATCAATCAAGTCTTATGGTTCATTGTTGCCTTATGTACCCCTGATTAATTCAAACTTTGGAAGGTTAGCATATACACCCCTAGTTAGTTTGAGTAATGTCCAGGGTTGTCAGAACCGACCAATTGAACCGGGATATGGTGATTGGGACGCTTTGATTATCTCCCAACTCACAAATGACCTCAAACCGGGCAAAGTCGGTCAACACATTGTGAACTAGTCTCGATTTTCTCCAACCAGCCAGTTCTTAGCCATGTGTATACCTTGACCATTGGCCTAATTTTATGTTTATTCCCGCTTGCCCCTTCCATGTTCTCATATCCCTTTGCTCTTCCACTATAATATGGCATAGAAAATGTAGTTTTCGGTCGAATCATTGTCGTTTATATGCTATTTTAAGATATTCTCCTTGATATGTTTACCTTCCCTTGATTTTTCGTATATTATGAATTTTTTAAAATATGTTATTACGTATGTTGGCATCACCAGTTGAATGGTCCAACTAGTGAACCGAGAACCGGAAGCCTCACCGATCACCGGTTCAGTTCTGACAACCTGGTAACCTCTCAAATTAACTCAAGGTACATGGATTGAAGTATTTTGTTCACCATACACACATCAATATGGTTTACAAGTTTATAAACTTTTGACCATGTACGCAAAATTTTAATTTCATACTTACCTCTGTCAATTTCTCTTTGCACCCTAGATCACGGTTTTGGTGTGACAAGCCCCAATTTATATCCTTTGTGCATCACGGCCGCCGAAAGTTTTTCTGTTTTGGACGGGTGGGGTGACACAAGTGGAGGTTTGCACATTCTTTTGTATTTTGTTCTATATTGCATGGTTCATCAACATGCTTTTATAAAGCTATTTTAATAGTCCCATCATCGATCATGTTGAATAGATTTTGTGGACTATGCCACTTGCCCTTCTCAATTATCATTTCACGTTCCTTCTTTCTATTGATGAATGCACAGCAGGGGCAATATTTGACCCATTTGCATTGTTCATTTCGAATGTACTCATCAACACGGTGAGGCCTAGTGCATTTCCATCATGTATTACTTGATTGATTTTGTGAATCATACTAGGAGCAAAATCAGGTTAAACATTCATCCAACCAATCAATTTTGCATACTATTACTCCTTAATTTAATCAGGTATATGTTGCTTAGCATAGGTATATGCAGTCAGGTATCAACTAGCCTAATCTAACATGAAATCAGTTGGGACCATTTATTATCCTGCCATTTTTCGTTGAAAAATAGGCATTAACTGCCACCATTTGTTTCAGGTGTTGTATTTTCATATTCAGACATTACATATTTATTAGGTTTCAAATACAGGTTTGTCATATTTTCACATTAATCTGATGATGTACATGTAAGTGTACCATTCTCATATGCATGGATTCATAATCTCATTTCACACTTTCCTTGCTTGGTTTGATAAATGCACGACAAGGGCAGTGTTTGACCCATTAGCATGGTTTACCTGAAATGTACTCATCGACATGGAAACTACTGCATTTCCATCTTGTTTAATTTGATTGGTTTTGTGAAACATAGTAGGATAAAAATCATGTTAAACATTCATCAAACCAGTCAATTTCCCGTATTATTACACCTTGTCCAGTTACGTATAGGTTGCTTAACTTCACTATATGCGTTCAGGTGTCAACTCGTCTAGTCTAATATGAATCCAGCTGGGACCATTTTTTATCCTGCCAATGTTCATTGAGAAATAGGCATTATTGCCACTGTTTGCTTCTTGTGTCATATTTTAATATCCAAAGATTACATTTTTATTCGGCTTTAATTACAAGCCTGGCATATTTTCACATTAATCTGATGGTATACATATCAGTGTACCATTCTCATATGCATGGATCACGTCATTTAATTTCAGACTCCTTGTTTGGTTTGATGAATGCACAACAAGCAGTGTTCCACCCGTTAGCATGGTTTATTTGGAATGTACTCATCAACATAGTGAGGCCATTTTTCATTGAGAAATAGGCACTAATTGCCATCATTTGCTTCTTGTGTCATATTTTAATGTCCAGACATTATATTTTTATTCGGCTTTAAATTACAACCTGGCATATTTTCACATTAATCTGATGGTGTACATATCAGTGTACCATATGCATGGATAGTGTTATTTAATTTCACATTCCTTGTTTTGCTTGATGAATGCACGACAAGGGCAGTGTTCCACCCGTTAGCATGGTTTGTTTGGAATGTATTTATCAACATAGTCAGGCTGACTGCATTTCCATCATGTGTAACTTGATTGGTTCTATGAATCATACTAGAAGCAACATAAGGCCAAATATTCGTTTTAAAACAATCAATTTTGCATATTATTACCCCTTCTTACAGTTAGATCTCAATTGGCCTACTCTGATATGAATTCAACTAGGACCACACATTATCTGCTAATTATCATTGAGAATTAGGCATGAACTGCCGCCTTTTATATCTTATGCCATATTTTCAAAACCAGACATTACATATCGATTAAGTTTTCAAATACAAGCCTGTCATTTTTTTATTAGTCTGATAATGTACACGTCAATGTATTATTCTCATATGAAATAATCACATATTTTAAATCCACGATCCTTGTTTGGTTTGTTGAATGTGCGACAAGGGCCGTGTTTGACCCATTAGCATGATTCATTTGGAATGTACTCGTCAATACATTGAGGCCTACTGAATTTACATCCCGCCTTATGAACCAAAAAAAAAAGAATTTACATCCTGCCTTACATGATTCGTTATGTGAATCATATCTGCAGCAACTTTGTTAAAAATTGGTCCTGAGTTAAGGAGCTGGAGTAAGGACGACGAAATGACCTCTGCAGAGGAGGAAGCGACGGAGGCAAGATAGTAGTAGTTAAAGCAGGCATCGCGTCTAAGGAGGTGGCGGAAGTTAGTAATCAAGCGAAGTGGGACACATGAAGTAAAGAGCCAGCAAGGCGGCCAAAGATACAGTGACGCTTGAAGAAGATAAGGAAGCGGCAAAGCAACAGTGGCGAAGGAAAACTAGTGAATACCTTACCAGCAGGTTCGATTTCTATCCAGTGTATGGTCTCGGTAGCTCGATGGAGCTTCTGGAACGGCTTGCCTCGTTAATGAAAGAAGTCTCCTTGCAACCCGCCCATACCCATTGTTCGCGGCGGTGGAAGAGACTGTGGAGGGGCACGCCTGCGGCGTGGAGTGGACGGCTTCGGCCGGGGCTGGGATACCGGCCTACGGTTGGATTTCTGACTATGGAGTTGGGCCGGTGATGGCGTTGAAGACGCTCGCTGAAATTTTCGGAGTAGGCAGTCGGGGATTGCTAGCCGCTTCGCGCTCGAGCAGACCTGTCAAAGGAGTAGGCGGGTTTGGGTTTGGGTAGATGGCTGCGGGTATATGGGTCAAAAAGACTCAGTTTTAAATAAGTTTTTAATAAGTGTGGAAGCAAAATGTTCAAATCTGATTCAATGGGTTACGGGTGCACTCACGAGTACGCATATAAAATATATTTAATAAAAATAGTTGTTAATTACTTTTTCTAACACACAATTAAAACAATTCATTATTATATTTTCGATATTAAATATAGTGTAAAAGAACCAACCAACTATTATAAGTGATGTAAAGCCAATAGATTAGTTCACTAGTACAGAAACAGCATTCAATGTCACTTTTCTGGGCGTCGGTTATTTAGGAAAACCGACGCCTATAACGTTCAGCGTCGGTGATGTAGGTCATCTGACGTCTATAGCCAAGACACGGGTACCGCTTTGCATTCAGCGTCGGCTGGATAACAAAAAACTGACGCCTAAAATCGCCCGCGAAATCCAATTTTCGAGCGAAAAAAATTTGGCACATACAGCGTCGGTTTTTTACCAACAAAACCGACGCCTTTCTAAAATGAAAATTTGCGCGAAAAGTTCCATCTTAGGTGTCGGTTATCCTTTGATAACCAACGCCGATAATGGTTCCCGTCAAATTATTTAGGGCAAAATTTGCCTAATTGGACGTTGGTTGTTAAGGAACAACCGACGCCAAAGACTTTAGGTGTCGTTTGTATTTGATAACCGACGTCTTGTACGAACTTAATAGACACACGATCGATCGCATGTGTTCCCCTTTCCTGTTTCATTGTCTTCATCGCCCGCTAGTTGCTGCTCGATCGCCCACTAGCTGCCTGCTGGTTCTCGCCGTCGCCGCCGACGCTGCTGCTGTTGCTGCTTTGTCCTGCGTCGCCGTCGCCGCCCTAGCTCCGTCCTGTGTCGCCGCCGCTGCCCGCTCCTTCCTCCCTGCTCACGCCCTCCGCGCTGCGCCACCTAGCTTCGGTCTGCTCTCCAGGTATTAGCCGCGCATAGCCTCTGTTCTTCTTTCTCCCTAGCTTTTTACCTACATGCAGCAAACACGGCCGTGGTTGTGTTGGCCTACCACGGTCGTGCTGCCCAGCACGGCCGTGGTAGGCTAACACAGCCACGGCCGTGTTTGCTGTTGGTAAGGATATGAACAAATCTATATGTAATACTTTATGTAAATTCTAGGATACGAACAAATCTTTTGCTTGCATATATTTGTGCTTCTAATCCTAATGCTTGACCTAATTCAGTAAATTTTGATGCATGTTGAAATAAGATTTAAACTTGTCCATTCTAGCATCCTAATTTGATTTTGATTCAACCCTAACATTGATGAAACCCTAACATCAATTGTGATGAAACCCTAACATGTACATATCTATTATTGTGTTTGTTGGCCTAGAAACCCGTCCAAGATTTACTCATTAGGAGTAAATCTTGGATAGTCCCCGGTTTGGGACTGTTCTTGAACACCTAATCTCACTTAGGATGTAAGTGTATAATGTGTATTGGGTTTTCGAGAAAATTTCGGTAGCATTTCCTTGTTTGTTCTCTAAGTACATATGTACTTAGAGAACAGTGGGGAAATACTGCCGAAATTTTCTTGAAAACCCAATACACATTATACACTTACTAGTGAGATTAGGTGTTCAAGGATGGGATAGGTGGTACACATTTATTATATATAAGAATGACATCACATGTGTTTTTTGGCCTAGAAACCCGTCCAAGATTTACTCATTAGGAGTAAATCTTGGATAGTCCCCGGTTTGGGACTGTTCTTGAACACCTAATCTCACTTAGGATGTAAGTGTATAATGTGTATTGGGTTTTCGAGAAAATTTCGGTAGCATTTCCTCGTTTGTTCTCTAAGTACATATGTACTTAGAGAATAGCGGGGAAATACTGCCGAAATTTTCTTGAAAACCCAATACACATTATACACTTACTAGTGAGATTAGGTGTTCAAGGATGGGATAGGTGGTACACATTTATTATATATAAGAATGACATCACATGTGTTTGTTGGCCTAGAAACCCGTCCAAGATTTACTCAGTAGGAGTAAATCTTGGATAGTCCCCGGTTTGGGACTGTTCTTGAACACCTAATCTCACTAAATTATATATTGTTTGTATGGAGTCCGGCTTCATTGTAGATAATAGGAGTAAATCTTGGATAGGATGTAAGTGTATACCCTAATCTTGTCCTAATATATACTTGTTTTCTCTTTGATCATAGAATGGATAGATCATGGATGTCCATTCGCAATCGCTGCACCCCAGAGTTTATATCTGGTCTTGATCAGTTTATTAGATTTGCCAAGGAACATAGGAAAAAACCTACAGATAGGTTCTACTGTCCATGTAGGCATTGCGGTAACAACTTGAAAGTCAGCACTGGTGAGGAAATCAAAAGTCATGTCATGTGCAACGGGACTGTACAAGGCTATACAGAATGGCACTGGCATGGAGAGATTTCAAACTCGAAACCAATAGATGTCGATAGCAGTGCTTGGGTGGAAGAAGAAATTGCCTCCGATGACGTAGATGTGAACGAACCAGTTCCAGTAGACATCGTTGATGCGATGTTGGATAGTTGTAGGGTAGAGCACATCGATCCACCTCCAATCTTTAGAAACACAATGAAGCTAATGATGACTTATATGTAGGGTAGAGCACACCGATCCACCGACTCCAGTCCATTCTCAGTTGGGTTGCCAACTCCACAAAATATTGAAGCTAATGATGACTTGTATGTGCGCGGAGATCACAATGAAGGATTGTTAATTGATAAAAGATCACAATTTTAGAGGCATGTATGTTTATAAAAGATCACAATTTCTAGTTAATACAAATGCTAAATGTTTTCCTTTTCTAGTTAATACAAATGTTAAATGTTTGCCTTTTTCTAGTTAATACAAATGCTAAATGTTTGCCTTTTTCTAGTTAATACAAATGCTAAATGTTTGCCTTTTTAATGACATTTTCAGATGGTTGACCATGATGAGCATGATGTCCATGATGAGCATGAAGTCCATGATGAGCATGTTGTCCGTGACGAGCATGGCGAGGATACCAATGTAAGTTCTAAAAACATATCATGTATTTCTATAAAATTCATTATCTTCTAGTTATGTCATATATCCCATATTTCTATATTGTGCTAATTCAGTGGGTTTATTTTTGTCAAATTTTAGGCTGATGATGCACATGTACCCACTGAAGTACTGGAGCAACTTGATGCGCAGCACCAAACACTTAACAAGAAAAGGGGCATCACTCTGTTGAAAAAGTTAATAGCGCTAAGTGGTAGTGGATCCAAATTGGTTGTGGAGTTTGATAATGGAGGAAATGCAATTGGAGTGAACCGCAATAATTTTGTAAACTATCTTGGGTGTGTCACTCGAAGCCATTGTGGTGTTAAGTATGATAATTGGCATAAAGTTCCTCAGGGGAAGAAAGACTTGATATGGAAGGATTTATGCGTGAGTTATTATTATTTGCAGTTCTATTTTGTAGATTACAAATTATATTATTTACAATTCTATTTTTGGATACTAGTTAATAAGAATTCTATTTTACAGAATCTGTTTGCATTGGATGAGAAGTTGCATCGTAAAAGCGTGATGCAACGCGCCGGAAAGATGCTTAGGAACTATAGGACAAATCTCAACAGAGAATACATAAAAGATGGTGATAAGAAGAAGAAGTCAGCCCTTGAATAGTGGAACTTCTTGGATAAAGAAGATTGGGACAATTTTGTTGCTTCAAGAAAATTTGAAGAATTCAAGGTATTAGGCGTCACTCCCAATTTAATTAATATATGTTGTATTCACCTATTCAAGATTAACATTTAGTGCTACTAACCAAATCATTAATGTGCATACTAACTAGGCCCTCAGTGACGCGCAAAAAGCAAGGCGTGCACTGAATGTGCATGACCACACTATGGGTCCAAAGGGCTATGCAGGCGTTCGCCAAAGACTACATGCGGAGTCTACGGCTACTTAGGAGTCTGCTCCTACTTAGGAGTCTGCCACACCCATGCCTCGCCATGATATCTGGATAGCTGGGAGGTAAAACAAGAAGGGTGAAATAAAGAAGCCCGTAACTGCTGAGGTGGCTGCGAAAATGATAAAATACAACTCTTAGAGCAATCATTTTAATATTGATTATTTGTGGTGTTAACTTACCAATTTCTGTTGATGGTGATTAGCGGGAGCTGCACGAGCAGAGGAAACAAGGCATGTTCATCCCTCAGGGCACAAGGGATGAATTGACAGTTGCTCTGGGTAACCCAGAGCATTCTGGACGTGTTAGGGGTGCAGGCGCTGGTGTGGGCATCAAAGCATTCTTTGGGCCATCCCAGCGCAAACCCAGAGCGGGACTTTCACAAGAAGAGGTAACCTATTCTTTTTTTAGAATGTTACTGCAAAAGGGAATTCAATAATAAGAAGCTAATGTTTCTTTTATCCATGTATAGGAGAATAAGAGAGTCGAGGATATAGTTGCTAAGAAGGTCAATGATATAGTTGCTGAGAAGGTCAAGGAAGAAATAGTGCGGTGGCAGGCATCTCAGGCTTCCAATCAGCCTATGGCAACCCACTCTTCTCCTGATGCACAGACTGCGAGTAATCCTAGAGACCCATCGCCTAACACGTCTGCTGTAAGTATTGTTTATGACATTGTAGCTAGTCTTTTCAAGATGATATGTTTTCAAGATGATATGTATATATGTATAACATTCTTTACGTAAATTTGTAGGCATTGAAGCCATGCCGCTTAAGAATGCAAGACTATGTTGTTGCAGAGGCGCAGGCTTACCAGTCCCTTCCTGGGGCAACATTTTATGGGACTCCAATGTCGCAGGGCTACGTTTGTGTGAGCCCGATATGTGTATTACCCGATTGGAGGGAAGCTGCATTGCAATATGCCCACCCAGATATTGATATACTTGGTGAAGCAGAAGGCAGGGTGATATTGTGGCACAGAGCAGATGTCGTCTACACTACTGAAATTGTAAGATAAATTTACATTACTTTAGATTGTTAATGTGTATATATGAGGTCAACTGATCTGAAATTATATATATATGTTAAAAAGAAGACACCCGGAGCACCTAGGCATCCACCTCCACTTCCTGCATTACCAAGTTGGGTTCCAACTAACCTAACATACCCGTTAGGTCCTGCTTGTAGGGGAATGGCATGTTGGCTACGGGCACATAATATACATTGCCCTATAATTGTTTTTTTAAAAGCAGATTATGCAGGTCAATCATACGATAGCTCTTTATTTATACAATATATTATTGAGTTGTTTATGTATGATTGGATGAATACATCAATGATAGAGACATGGATAAGGTGAGATCTTGTTTATACATCCATATACCTTGTGTAAGATCTGGTGATCTGGTTTCTTATATATTAATGCATACGTAATACATGTTTTGCAGCTACTTAGTTGAAGATCAATGCAAACAATTTGCATTTGATCATGTGGATTTTTTTATTCCATCATTGATTAGTATGGTAGCTAAAGACCCTGATAGTGTTCAACAATACTGTATAGATACTTTTACAATTTTCAGTCAGCAAAAGAAGAGGATAATAATAGCTCCATTCAATGTCAAGTAAGTTTAATTTATTTATAATTTAGACTTAAGAAAATTCCATTTTTATTGTGCATTTTGAGTTATTAATTTTTAACTTTTTTACCTCTAGCGGTAGACATTGGGAGTTACTAGTTATTGTCCCGGGACGTTCACTGTTTATTATCTAGATCCTGCGGGAAGTACATTGAACACTAAAATTGGACACATATTGAGAATGTCATTATTCTCGTGAGAAATATTTCATTTTTATATCTGTTAACATCTGTTATTACATTACTATTCAATTATGCAATTTACTGTGTTACATTAACATGTAGGGGTTTAGATGCATTCAAAAATGTTGGAGGAAATGTCCCAAGGAGAAAGAACCAGCCAATAATTTGGGAGAACGTAAAAGTAAGTTCCCGACTCCAATGTATATATTATTTATGTGAACTGTGCTTAGTTGTATTTTTTAATATTTTGTATGTTTCAATTTATAGTGCGCTACACAAGACAACGGTTGGGCATGCACATACTATGTGATGTGATTTATGCAGATGATTATACGACATGCCGCATTGGATATTAATACCATACATGAGGTATTATATATAGTCTCATTGGTTAGTATGAAATATATCAATCTTATTTTTATATTATTACTTATATATATACATCATTCTCTTTGTAGGTGTTTAAAACTGACCATACTATAGGTAAACACTTAAAAAATGTACATGCTCCATATACGATGGAAGCATTAAATGAAGTAAGAGAAGAATGGGCAAAAGCCATACAAGCAGTGGCGATTGTAAGATATAATTAGGATGCTGATAGCGATGCTGAATGATATTTTGTAAATGAATATTTCTGAATGTTTATACATGTCTGAATGTTTCTAAGTGTATTTGAATGTTTCTACATGTGTGAATGTGAGAATTGAATTGATGTCTGAATGTATCTACTTGTGTGAAAAAATATTTGTTGATTTTGCAGGTTTGTGGCCTGTTTGTAGGCTGATATCAATGGATGTCGTATACCTGCAGTTCAGAAAACTGAACTGCAGGTTCTCATCCTGCTGATCAGCCACAGCAGGCCTGCAAACTGATAAGGAAAAAAAATTAAAGTATAGGCGTCGGTTATTTATAAAACACTGTCATCAAAGGCCTACAACGTCGGTTATTAGATAAACATCGATGCCTAATATGACAAACAACCCGACCGTGCAGGATAGCATGGCCGTGGTGGAAAAGGCGTCACTTATTCGTATAAAACGGACGCCTATAGTACTAAACACGGTCGTGCAGCAAAGCACGGCCGTGTCGTCTGGGAGTAGGGCATCGGTTATTCAATTGTTAACCGACGCAGAAAGTGTCCTAGGTGGTGCCCTTCTTTGTGGCGCGAACCCTATAGACGTCGGCCAACTATATATAACTGACGCATATAGATCATATAGGCGTCGGTTAGAAAACCGACGCCGAAGAGTTCGACCCTTAGCGGCGCCCACATAGGCGTCGCTTGAAAACTGTCGCCAAAGGGGGTTAAACAACTGACGCCAAAGGCGTATTCTGTAGTAGTGGTTGTGAAGTATTTTCAAACAAAATTAAAAGGAAAAAAAGATTGCTACTAGTTATTGTATTTTGATGTAAATGATGGCGTAAGATATCACAAGCAACACATAATTTTATTATTTATCATTAGACGCTCGTAATATTACAAATACTTGTGGTTTTCTGTTACCAACACATTATATTACCAACACAAAATAAAGATAATAGAATTGCTACGATTAAAGGTAAGATTGAATTTGTACAGAATTTGAAACAACCCCTAATAGGTGTATGTGTATAATATGCACGCTAATATATTGACCTCAGTTTACTGGATCACCTGCAGGTGCCCGCGTTCAAAACCCGTTGTCTAAGCAGGCGGGTATGAATTTTAGGTGATTATCATCATATGAAAAATTTTATCACTTAAAATCCACTTAAATGGGTCAACACGTGAGTGACCATGGACTTTGACCTAGTATGACAGGTCTAACCAAGGATTTTGACCCAACTGGACATGTCTAGTCGGGCTAAGCTTTGATGCAGTCCTATTTTAGGGCTTCATCTTGTGTCTTCTTGCATTTTAATCACATCTGGACATATTAGATTGCAACATATTTTCCCTAATAAATGGTTTTCTATTAAATGCATTTATGAATACTCTTTACATGTTTTTAAGGTACTTGAACCACACCTTGGATGGAAGGAAGAGAAGGAGGATGATCCTAGGGTTCCTCCACCTATGGAGGAGTCCAATAAAGGTCTTGGAGCTCCCCTAACCTACCCCTAGGGGTCAAGAGTCGATATAAAACAAAGGTGCCCATGAAGATAAAAGTTTGAATCTCAAAGTGTAAGCAAATCCCCCAGCACAATCATGGTGCATGACACGGAATGACTGTGCTGTAAATGAAGAATTCATAATAGAAACCTCAGTTTTGAACCAGCTACAACAAACCCTTCACCACAGTCATGCTGCCACCCATCTGCCATGGTCGTGTGGCCACTAACCCACCACGGCCATGGTGACCAAAATAGTCGTGGTGGTCATCAACCCTAACAGTAGTTTTCCACTGCATCTCCCATCCTAACCCCACTTAACCTAGTGTTTCTCCACCATATATATATATATATATATATATATATATATATATATATATATATATATATATATATGTGTGTGTGTGTGTGTGTGTGTGTGTGTTGGGGTGGCGGATGGAGAACGAGGTTAGCCACCCTTAGCTACCTCTTGGCCATTCCTAGCTCCTTCTCACTCACTCCTTGAGCTCCCATCTACCTAGTGCATTCAAGGAGCTCCTACCTACTCCCTCCTACTTCCACCTCATGTCCACCTTCCCCAACCTCAAAACCCTAGTTTTCTAGGGTTTTGGCTACTTCAACCACCCATTCCATGCCATCTTGCCACCAAGGAGGGAGAAGATGTTGCTCTTGTTGGTAGAGGTAAAGGAGAAGGGATCTTCCACGAGATTCTATTCTACTTTCGCTTCTTCTATCTCTTATTTTGTTATTTTTTAAACTATGAGTAGCTAAGCCCCCTAGGTGGGTTGTGTGTGAGGTAAAATGTGACTTCGATACCATGTTGGTGAAAATAATTTGTAAACTCTATAGATTCATTTTATGATGATTGTCTTCTACTTTATCTTGCTTCCCATATTTTTTCTTGTGTTTTGTGCTTGTAAACATGGATTGCTTGTTGATTTGTGCTTGAAACCACTTAGGTCTAGGAGAAAATGGCATATGTAAGGCTATTTTGGGATTTGCACCTAGGTCCAACTAGTGGATGCCTAGCTAGCACCCCATCTTCCCACACATATATCCCTTATTCCTACTCTTGGGTGTGAGATCAAAGTAGCTAGTGAGTGCTTAGAGCAGTTGCCTAAGAGTTTCCTAAAAGCTAGATGGCGAGTGATGTAAGGTGAAACACCCTCACCTTCACTCTCCATTCATACCTTTGACTCCCAATTGCCTTGAGGATACCCAGTCTAGAAACCTAGGCTTGCCAGATCCTATTGGAATTTCACATAAGTCTTAGTTCAATTGAGCCTCGTAAGGTTGGATAGGGTGTGTAAGGGTGTAGTTCCCCTTCCAACACCTGATACCACCCATGGACACCTAGTATCTTAGGGTAACTTCATAGCATTGTCTCATTGTTTGGTTTGACAATCTAGAGTGAATTGATGGAGTTTCATGTTTTTAATCCCCCAACTTGTATCCTAACTACATTCTCCGAAACGGCTCACATCTCCATAACGTGCTTTTTCTTTCTTTTTTAGCTCGTGCTTGCTTAGTTACTTGCTTTAATTGCTTCTTAGCTAATTATCTTGTTCTTGGTAGTTGAGTTTTGCTAGGGTAGTTATTGCCCATTTGTGCTTGCTTTGCTTAGCTAGTGGTAATTGGCTCCTTGCTTGTCCTAGTTTGCTAATTGTTAGTTTATTGTAGTTTTTTTTGTAGTTTGTGTAGTTTCTTGCTTAGCTTAACTAGTTGTCACTTCTAAGTTGTTAGTTAGGTCTTGCTTTGCTTCTCTAGTCTAAATTGCTTTCTTTCTCACTTAGTTGCATATTTGTGCTACTTAGAACTTAACTAGTATAGGGTTAATCTAGGTTTTGATCATCTTGTTCTCTGTTTGCTTGCTCAACCCTTTGTGTAATCAACAAACCCCCGATATAACCCTTGAACCCCTAGACTATGTATTAGGAACTTTAGCTAGTCTATCTAAGCTCTAGTACCACCTCTCTCCCTGCAGATCGACCCTATCCTTGTTACTTGTCTATACTATAACATGACCACATCCTCTTGTAGGTTAGTGTGTTAGATTAAGTCCCTATAAACATCAAAAGATCCCAAGTGTGTTCGAGCCTCGAGGGAGCATCTAATCAAACTCAAATGGTTTAGGTGTACACAAACCTTAAGGTGTGAAAAAACACATCAATCTTTTTGGCATAATTGTCATGGAGAGTGGTGCTTAGCCTAGCTAGTTAGTGTAGCTTTGCTTTTCCTATTGTCTTCATCATTGCTATTCTTTATTTTTATTTTTACTTTTACAAACTTGTTTGTGAACTTAGCTCTTGTTACTTATTTGTTCCTTGTGCATGTGATAGTTGTGCATGCTTAGACGTTGCTCAATCTCTACTAACTTGGTTCTAGTTGCATGTAATATGAAAATTTACCACTTTTGTGGCATATTGATAAAATAAATTCATTCTAGAACATTCCTTAGCCTTTTGGAGCAAGGAAGAGAAAATGGAATGAATAATAATGCTTTAAACATGTTAATGCGATATTGAATTATTTAATATGAGAAATAGTGTTAATATTGGATAATGGGCAAAAATTCATGAACGAAAGACTAATTGGTTAAAGATAACTTGAGATTCGAATTCTTTGGGTCTCATTTGACTTTGGGGACAAGTTTCGTAATTTTTTTTATAGAATTCAGGAAGTTATTTTATTCATCTTGCCTTCCTCTTGCAAGCCGAATTAAACAACTATTACAATTCCTACTATTGAAAACATGATTAAATCTGGTAGTACTACTACCATTATAGGACTCTTTTTGAATGACTTCCTCCACACTAGGTGGGGGCACTGCATACCAGGCTTGTTGGGTATTGTTTTGAAGATGGTGCTTAGCGAGCGCATCGGGGGCTCCGTTAACCTCCCTCTACCCATGTTGGATTGCCCAACTGGTCTTCCGGAGGGCTTTGATCTTCGAGGTCCACACAACAAACCTTGGGTATTTTTCAATATCATTAGTAATACTTTTGACAACCGTGGTACTATCCATTTCAAAACAAGCTTGGTCTATGTTGTGCTCATGCGTGAATTTCATAGCCTCGTAAACACCTGCAATTTCTGCCTCCATGACAAGTTTCGTAATTTTGGGACAATAATAATTATATCTATGTTATTTAGAAAAGAAAATATGAGTTTGCTTCAAAATATGAAATAAAATATTTAATGACTCAAAAGTGGCAAATAATCTTGGATTCGTAATCTACACATTAAAAGTAGCCTTTGGATAATTTTTTATATAATTTGAATAATATTTAATATACATGTGCAGATTAGGAAAGAGAAAATATGTAAAAACCCAAAACATTAGAAAATATGATAAATGACTTCAAAGGATAAAATTAATGGCCAATTTGTGTTCCATATGTTTTAGTTTGCTTAAAGATGAAGTTTCACATTAATTGGTGGATTATAGAAGTTTCTAATGCATTACAAAAGAGACAATGTGTTTTACTTTGAAAGAATTAAATTAAATATCTAAAGTCTCCAAAAGCAAAAACTAATTCCAAATTCGAATTCCTCATGTCCAAAGTAGGCTAGGTGTCAAATTTCATTAATTTTAGAGTTTGTTTGCACCCTCAAAATGAAGAGAGAGAAAAGGGAAATGATTTAATGTGCATTTTAGTCGAATTGGATAAGGAATCAAGTTAAATGTCACACCACTATAGATGATGCGTGCCCACTATCAAATCACGATCTGACGACTCACAACATATCTTCAACCTTGTGATGGACAAGGAAAACAAGTGTTGCATGTATGATTTTTTATTTGTGATTTCTCTTTCATTTTGGGTCTTTTCTCAAAATTTCTTCTTCTTCGCTGAATTCGTGCTTCCAATCCTCACATTTTGATCCCTTACTCGCATTCTATTATGGACTATTCGTACAATTCCCAATTCTTGCAAGCCAAGCTTCTCCATGCTGGTAGCACATAGGGCTTACTAGCAAACCCTATATAAATCGAGCCACCCTAAAGTTTTGTTTTGCCTTGAGCAATCTTCCTATCCTCTCAATTGCTTCACATGCCCTTAGGTTGGCCGTCAGAGATCAATTTTTGGTTGTAGGTTGAGGCTCCCCTTCCCATATCTCAGCAGCACCAGCCTCGCAATTGAAGTTTGAGGTGAGTTTGGATAGGCTTGCACTTTCTTTCCCTACTTTTGCTTTCTCAAATCATCGTGCATAGAGAATTTTCCCAATCTCGACCATGCTAGCAGCTTGCTGCTTGCCTGCCATGGTGTGGCTATGCGAGAGACATGATACCCCCCGAGTGAAATCTCATTTCTGCCCTCTCGTTCTCCCTTTCCTTTGTTTTATTACATGAGGGTAAAATGGTCTTTCCACATTATTTCTTTTTGCTTGGAATGAGTCAAGCATTCCAAGAAGACAAATTGACCTTTAGAAGAGAAAGCTTCCTATACAGCCTGAAGATAGCACAACCCTAGATCTCAGTATCCCAAACTTGTTTAAGGATATTCTGGAAGTCGTAGTGTTGTGTCCGAGCATTTATAAATCGGAAAGGTGCTTTAACTTTCCTAGGTTGACCAATAATCAACACAATCTTTCTATGGTCAGAAATAATACTTGAGATGCATTCTCCAGAGAAGTCCACATTATAATAAAATACACTTTGTTCCATTTGACAACATGGGTTTAGCTACTAACATTTATATAATTTGACTAGATGTTCATCTCTAAGTATACACAGAGTGTATCAAGCAATATTTTTGAAACCAGACTGGTGGTCAAAACGGCGTTGACTCAGAATGGTTGAGCCAGGTTAAACTATAATGATCAAACTAGTTAAACTATAAATAACATTAGCATGACGTCAACAAAATATCGAATAAAAAAACTGATCACCATAGTATAAGGCAATTAGCGCTTGGACCAGTCAAATCGATTGAATTGGAGACATACATATAAATATATATATATATGCCTGGTTCATATATGTATCACATAATAAATTATATTGTCATGCATACCTATATAATAGTGAAACATATACATTCATTCTGTTGGTTACTTAAACACTATAATTAATCATATTTACCAACATGATTCCAAATTATTGACAATAATTAACAACTTGTCCAAATTTTTAAGTTAAGTTAAATTTTATCCATGTGAAAAGGTAAATTTAGTTAAGATAAAAATTCACAACATGTCCCTATAAAATATTACAATGGAATCATCTTCATAATCATAGAGTGCGGTCTGTGCTGGCATACCTATAAAATTAGATAAGAGACAAAATAAACTCTAAATGAATGTATAATATCAATAAACAAATACCATGGTATGTCAAATTTTCCATCAAAATATTACATTTTCTCAACACCCCAATGTTTAAACCATCTTCACTAATAATGGGATCCTAAACTATATCCTCCAACCACTCGAACTCTTCAAATCTATAGGAACAAAGGGCAAGGGTTTACCTTTGCAATCAATTTTCTCTTGTGCTATGAGAAGTAATGTTGGTTTTTGGGTGTATGCGTATTTCCTTCCACATATTTGGAATTCATGTAATTAGTTAGTTGGGTTAAGAGTTATATTTTGCATTTTATTTATATTTTTTCTTCTTCTAATTGAACTATTGGTCTGGTTCAATTTAGTCTGGTCAACCGGTTAGACTGAGTTTCTGACATATTGGATGGGAAAAGGAGACATGACCAATTATTAAGACTTCCAGATATGTCAACCACTTGCCATTCTAGTTCCAAAAACACAGGTATCAGGAGTGAAATCCCCAAGTTTTCTCAAATACACCATCAGGAAAGGGTAACATACCAATATTCAGCAGCACTGACTATAGGAACCCTAATTCCAAGAATATGAGATTAGTTAAGATGATCATTGAAATTGATCAAACAAGGTTAGAGTTATTACCCTAACAATGTTGTTTGTATCCTAATGAACATTTAATGAACATAATATGAATAACTCACATCTTAACCCTAACTATAGATATATATAACCCTGACCATGCTTGGATAAATGAACTCTAACCAAAGGATATTTTGGATATATGGAACCTAACCCTAGACTTTATATATGTTGATAAGGTGTATGTGATTTATAATGGTCCTTTTGACCATAAACCCTAAGTTGAAGTTGATGAACTCTAATATATGGTATTAATTATAATACATTGGTGACATTATATCTCGTAATCATATATCAAATGGTAATACACCTATTTGGACTTAATCACCTAATCAAAACTTGATATATAAATCAATTCATCAATATGTAATATATTTCACCTTATTTACTAATTTACATATAATGACTAAAAAATGGTTAGTATTTGGGTTTACATAAATATGCCTGAACAGATAATGTGGGGTTAAGTGTGCATAATTGGTAACATGATGCAAATAAATATGAGTAAATGATTCATTTGGGAAACAATGCGACAAATTCATATAATTTAATAATTGGATGCTTAGTGTAATTAGGAGTTATTAATGTGTCATTATTTAAATTAATAATGACATTAATGGACTTGTTAACTAATTTCTTAACATAGCCTATTTTGTGCAAGAAAATCTGATATAACTCCATATGGTGATATTATGAGGATAATGAAGTCTAAATCTGGAATATTGAGGATAGTATTAATATATAATAACAAATATTGAGATAATTGACTTAACCCTAATTGTACTAAAACTCATACAAGATAATTTCAAAACCCAAATCTAAGTGCATAATTGAATTCTTTGGATCCTAACTAGTCTCGATATTGAGTAACTTAATTGGATAATGGTAGCTATACTAATTTGAATGGAGAATATAATGTCCAAATATTAATCCCTATTTGAATCGGACTTTGGATTATCTGTTATTTCTCCTCAATTTTTAATGTCATCTTGGTTTTCTCCCGACTCACCCAAAGTTCAGGCATCACACGTCACATTATTGAGGGCTCCTAATGAACCATTGGATGTAAGATCGTGTGGCACCCCTCTTCTCTTCTACCTCATGCCCGACTCATTTTGGACTCTACAATTTGATGAATATCTATTTCCTTCTCCCTCTTTCTACTCTCCTCATATCCCTTATCTCTCCTTAGCTTTACACTCCTCACAAAAGACTAAGCCATGTGATCCCCATGTTAATAGAGATTCGTCACCCCAAGAGCCCATACAACAAAGAGGGGTTCTTCACCCCTATTTCTAGGTTTGATAAGGACCCCGGCCGTCCTAGGAAATGACCGCTATAAATTATCACCCTCTCACCTTCTAAAATTCCATAGGAATCGATTCTAATAGTTTCTTTGGTCCTGGTGGTAGTGGAGAGTATCAAACCAACTATGCCTTGGATCTCTGATGAGTTCTAGTTCTTAGGCATATTCCAGACCATCATGAAGACTGGGAACAATCCACAGTAGTTTCCTTGGTTGTCGCAAAGCTTAGCGTGCCTCTGTTGTGCTCGATTTGGGTAGGTTTGAATTTTCCCATTTTTTTCCAGTAGAAGTACTAGATAGTTGTTCCCGAGCTTTTCCATGGGCTTCTTGTCCAAATTTTGTGTCTTTGCCCTCCTAGTGAGGTCATGATCCTTCAAAGACTATTGGGTTGTGTAGTCATGGCTCAGCTTCAGTCCCATGTGTTCAGTTGCGGATCTTGACCTAATTGTTTGGGGGGGGGCAAAAGCACCACATGTATAGTTAAAGTCTTTAAGTTTAGAGAGGTGATGCAATTTTCTCAAATATGACTATTACTTTTGTCATAAAAAGGAATGATTACACCATTTAGTATATGTCTACCTTCCATCTCAATCTATTTTTTTATTTCATTATTACCTCACACATATATAAGATAACACTAATTATAAATAATAAAATTATAATATAAAACTATCCAATTTTAAGCTACCATAATAATTTTTAATTAGCATATAATTTTATACTACTAAAATGTGTCATTTATTGTTTGTATTTTTAACTAATTGATAGTTATTTCCAAATACTTAGACAAAGTCTCTTTTGAAGTGAAAAATCATAGTATATAAATGAAACTCACTACACATTTTGTTATAAAGTTTGTCTTGATAATTTTTTGTGTGACATTCAGACATAGGAATGTCAATGGAAATTGAAAGATATAAAAAAGGCAAATAAGTCATTATTATAAATAAAAACAAGATGATGTGTTTGAAAAAATGATGAAATAAATAAAAGATTGACCGATTAACATGTCATCCCAATATGGAAATAAAAAATGGATTACACCCTTGACGAAAATACTATGGCTTCCATCTAGCTTCTTCGATAATGAAGATATAAATGATATGACATAAAACCTTGGAAGATCACATTTCTCATGGTAAACAAAACCTTCCAGATTATTCTTGTAGAGAACTCAAATAGATCACTATCCACTATCAGCATATGGCATTAGATGATCTCATAGTTGCATCTCCAGAAAAATTGGATCATTAATTTGATACCTTCACGCCATAAGATGATCATGGTGTGGGTCATATATTATTTTAGAAAACCCCACTGAAATATTACCACTCTTTCGCATGCCAGGAGATTCAACATTTTCTAGAAATATTTAAGGGACCAACTACTTGTTAAAGATGTACATCAAGCCCTGCTAGGTTTAAAAATTAACCCACGCTAAGTCGATTCATCCACGATAGCTGATTCAAATTCATCAGTTGAAGACATAGAAAAACCATCCTATCATTCATACAAGGACAACATGAATTGCATCTATAATTTCATTATATACGTGCTCATTGTGATTCACCTCTACATTATGTTGCTACTTCAATTGTCTATCTATCTGTTTGCTTTGATGCTCCTCCTCTGTCAATTTTTTCACTCACCTTCCAACATCACGTACTCCTCCACCTTTCCCTCACTATCTTCCTCTTTCTCCTCTCTCCAACTCACAAGCCACTCTATCCACTGTATCCAATATTACACACCTCTTTTTGCATGGACCGCTATCTCTCACAGGTGCAGGGGTCCTCGCAAAACCTCCATGGTGATCCCTCTATTTGTGGTGGGGGCACCTCAAACATTGTTCCTTTAAAGCCTTCTGCTTCGCATGTCATGGAACATGCCATCTCTCCTAGTCTTGCTTACACCCCAACACTTATCCTTTCTCACGCAACTGCCCCCATGCTATGCAGCGCCCTTTGTGTCATGTAATATCCCAGATTCCCCGTAAAACCAATCATCATTCAAACTCTCTTTTTAACCCAAATGTTTCCTACCCCCCCCAAAACCTCGTCTTCTCATTTGGATTTTCTCTCATCAAACCCCTTTTCCATTCTTAGCAATTTCGGACAGCCTTCTCGACTCACCGACTCTGATTCCCTTTATCTCTCCCCTCACCCCTACCTTTGCACCTCATCAACTTGTCATATCAATTCATCATCCCCCTTCTTCCCCCATTCCTTCACGACCTACCTTTGACCCCTCTCATCCTCCAACCTTTATATCTCCCACATCTTCTTGCTACCATGCATCTTCAACATCTGATACATTCTCTTTGCCTCCTCCTACCAGAATGGCTCCCTCTTTACTCTTTGATGTTGAGTTTCCCACTGACCTTCCTTCCATCTCTATATGTCTTCTCAAGGTTTTTTTTCTAATCGTTTTGTCATGGCCACCGTAGATAATAACCTAGACAACAATATAGTCAACATCCTGGACATCACTAGGGAGATAGAACACCTCATACCCAGACACACCATCCTCAAACCTAAGATTATATCACCATCACAACTTATTTACTGCGTTCCTGAAGGCACCAAATTTTGACCATCTCTCTGGCCAAGTCATGACTATCCCTTGTGGGATAGTTTTGTTCAGGCCGTGCTCACCAAATAATTGGCTAACCAAGGAGTGTAACTTGATGAATCTGGTTGCTCAGGATGGGTCTCCATCTATGACCTACCCCAACATCTTTGGGAAGTAGACATATTCTGATCCATTGCTCACGCCATTGGAGACACCCTCAAGTGGTTAATCTTGACACCCTACAACCCACCCACTACATCAAAGCCTTTTATGTATTCTCTGTTAAAAAGTCATTGAGTTACCAACCTAGATCAAGGTTAGATTTGGCAAAATTATCTATACTATTTAACTCATCGCTAGAAACCCAACACCATCTACCACTACCTTCACTGATCTCTCCAGCCACCCTCCATCCTACAACAAACATAAATCCAATAACAAACCACTGGAAAAAAACTATGGATTGAAAAAATGGTTTGGGAAAGGAAAGACCAGATGAACCACCCTTGTGTACCTACCAAACCGCACAACCCTCTAAATCACAAAAGGGCATGGATTACATCGCCCATGCACAAAAACTCCTATCCACCCTATATGGATAAGGTTAAACCCTTCCCATTTCACAACAATCCACCAAATAACACATCATAGAGTTTGGATAAAGCCACTATTGATCGACTCAAGACATCCATTATTGAAGAGCTTTGCTCCTCTCAGAGCCCCAAGTAGAGGAAACTATCCAAGCCAACTATTGTCACATCCTTCTACTCCCTCATATCCACATCAGAGGAGCACACTAAAAAAAAATTCACAATGGATGATGTAGGTACCAAAGATGCCTACTCGTAAACTTCTTGTCAACCTCTACAATACAGTCAAATAGTTTTAAATCAATCAGATATCACACATGATTTATATATTTACAACATAATGGATTTCCCATCATGGTCTGATATAAATGATTTCACATCATTTGCATCAAAAGTAGGCATTCAATTTGACAATGATACACATGCAAATTTGTCTCTGCTTGATATGGAAAAATATTTGGGATGATATAATACCAGACCTATCCACCAAGCTACCAAATAGATTGAAATATCAACATTTCATAGAACACATCCCATAATCTCTAGTTCAAGATAGAGTTTATATCTTATTTTCGATTATTATTATCACTTCATGGAATGTTTGTGGCAAGTCATGTGTCAATAGATGAAAAGCTATCAGAAGATTCATCTATACAAACAAGATTAATATCATAACTATTCAAGAGACCAAAACACAAATTTCACCATTTTCTCTCTAAACCATTAGAGGTAAACACATAAATGAATGGTTTCAAATCATACATGTTGGATGCAAGGGAGGTATAATTATAGGAATTAACAACATCAACCAACACATACACTATATCCAAAGAAATATCCAAATACCAACACATGCTATAAAACATGTCCATTTATGGATTTCCAGATCTATGGTACCACATGATTTATGTAAAAAAACTTCAATCACAACATCCAAATCTCCCATACTATATCACACATCAGTACTACCAAAACCATGACCCTTCTGAGCATTCAGAGAAACAACAGACTAAAAAATACACTCTCCACCTTCTTACCTTACAACATGACATTTTATATCACCTAGAAACAAACATGAACCACATATCATGGACTTGGGGACCCAAATACACACCCAAAGTGACGTATCTTTTCTTCACATATCGTTGATACTCTTGTTCAACTAAACGTATTTGGAATGTCATTGAACCTCTAAAATCAAATTCATCTTATTGTTCCACGATAAATTATTGACATCAGATGACTTAAAAAAAGAGGGTTTGTAGTACTCTCTATATGCCACATGTTCCATACATAAGAAAAAAACCACCTCACACCTCTTCATGAATTGTTCCACAACCATACATATTTGAGACTTATATTTTATCCATGATTACGCCCAAAACCTGGATTGCACATGTCTCTTCACTATCAAGGAGCCAAAAAAAAGCACAATTCACTCTTCATAAAATACATATGGCTGCTATGATCTAAACGATATGGACAGAAAGAAATTATAGGAAATACAACAATCATAAAAACAACATTCACACCCTCATTGATAAGGTCAAAGACACATATGACTTGTTTTCCAGTGTAGGGTCATGAGTCAATATGGAGATGAATAAGGAGAATGAAGTTCCAACACCCATATTCACATGATAAGGCAGTGGAAAAAGGACTTCACGTGGAGGTCAAAATTCATGGTTGTTGAATATTGTAAATATTATGATGGCACTAAAATTGATCTTGGAGTTTTGACTCCCTGGACTTTGGTCCCTTTGGGCTTTGGCCCTTTAAAGATTTGGGTCCTAGAGGTTTAGTACCTCCCTCTGCCCTGTG
The DNA here is from genome assembly GCA_963693085.1 of Alisma plantago-aquatica. Taxonomy (NCBI): domain Eukaryota; kingdom Viridiplantae; phylum Streptophyta; class Magnoliopsida; order Alismatales; family Alismataceae; genus Alisma; species Alisma plantago-aquatica. The sequence continues at coordinate 295,517,109 of OY856413.1, read as the reverse complement.
AAGGTTTTCATATATTAGTGATCCCCCATCATACTAGTTGAAATAGCAGGCTAGCATGTCATTCTTATATAAATGATTGAACACATGACATTGTAGCTATAGATAAAAAATGATATGACAATGCTCAATCCTAATATTTAAAAGTTATTCATTACAAATATTTTGATAATTTGATATCTTGAAATAGCTAAACTTTGTATAGCCTTGTGGAATTTCCATCATGGATGATGAACATTAAAACATTGCTACTTGCTATCCTTATTTTGCTGAATTAAGTTCACCCAATAGTTTCCTCGTACAATTGATCTTATACATGAATTATATTTTGAACCTATGTTTAAATATATCAATAAGTGAATCAAGTACCAGTTTGCTGACCCATATTTCCTTTCTTGGGGTCCATGAGTAGTTTTATTCCCTCAAGAAATCATGGACATGTGATAGATGGAAAATCTTAAAGAGACGTGCATGGGTAGTCCTCCATTGAAGAGTACATAAGAGACGTGCATGGTTAGTCCTCTATTGAATAATACATAGGTTCATGCCTAATCCTTATAGACACTAGTAATTTTTAGTTATGTTATCTATATATGTTGCTTCTTTTTATCTTATGAGGCATATAATTAAGGGATGCCTCCTCGACTATCAACAAACACTGCAACACCTTTATTTTTTTAGTGCATAGTACAGACGTAACCCCTGGTGCTGTTTATAGTATGCACTAAACTTCTGGTACTACCCTATTAGCATGTGATTATATGCTAAAGTATATCTATATATAAATCTCTCATAAAAAATATATAAAAATATTGACAACCTACTTATAAGACATTTGGTGCATCAGTTAAATTGCAACCTGGGCTTGCCCATGTCTGCAAGTGTTGCGCTATCCTTACTTTCCGAAGTCCGAAACATTACAGGAGAAAACAAATTTAGCTAAATAATGTTTGAACAGAAGAACTGAAGCTTGGTGCATTTTTCCCCGCCTCAGGGTTTGTCTACACCTAAATCAATTGAGTTTGATTAGATGATCCTTCGAGTCTCTAACACATTTGGGATCTTTTGATATTTATAGGGACCTAACTAACATACCTACTTAGACTAACACACTAACTCGTAAGCGCACGAGGTCATGTTATAGTACATGCAAGCAACAAGGATAGGGTCGATCTACAAGGAGAGAGGTGGTACTAGAGCTTAGTTAGACTAGGTAGGTTCCTAGTGTAGAGTCTATAATTGTAGACTAGTTAGACTAGGTAGGTCCCTATCTAGGGTTCAAGGGTTTGATTGGGGGTTTGTTGATTACACTAAGGGTTGAGCAAGCAAACAGTTAAAGAGAACAAGATGATCAAAACCTAGATTAACCCTAGACTAGTTAAGTTCTAATTAGCACAAATATGCAACTAAGCAAGAAAGAAAGCAATTTAGACTAGAGAAGCAAATCAAGACCTAACTGACAATCTAGAAGTGACAACTGGTTAAGCGAAGCAAGAAACTACACTAAACTAACAATTAGCAAATTAGGACAAGCAAGGAGCCAAATTACCACTAGCTAAGCAAAGCAAGCACAAATGGACAATAACTAGCCTAGCAAGATTCAACTACCAAGAACAAGGCAATTAGCTAAGACGAAATTATAACAAGTAACTAAGCAAGCATGAGCTAACAAAGAAGAAAATTAGGGTTTTAAGCAAGTTATGGAGATGTGACCCATTTGGGAGAATGTAGCTAGGATACAAGTTGGGGGGTGGTTAAAAACATGCAAACTCCATTAAATCACTCTAGATTGTCAAACCAAACAATAATGCAAAATTTATGAAGTTACCATAAGCTACTAGATGGCCATAGGTGGTATAAGGTGTGGGAAGGGGAACTACACCCTTACACACCCTATCCAACCTTACGAGGCTCAATTGAACTAAGGCTTAGGGTGAAATTTTAATAGGACTTGGCAAGCCTAGGTTTCTAGAGCGGGTGTCCTTAAGGAAATTCAAAGTCAAAGGTAGGAATGGAGAGTGGAGGTGAGGGTGTTTCACCTCACATCAGTCACAATCTAGCTTCTAGGAAACACTACTGCAAAACTTGCTAAAGCCAACGATTAAATTCCTGACCAATAAGGAGAAGGGGCGGATGGAATAAGAGTCTGAAGGGAGAGTGTCAGGGAGGGAATAGAGGCTAGGGCATTGGGGAGGTAATTAAATACGAAAAAGATAAAGGCCATGGTTTTGAATTTTAATTATTAGAGATATACGTTAAGGAAAAATAAAACATGGTAAAGGCTTCTAATCCTGACCATTTAGCCTTGACCTACACTAAAGTTTGTTGTAGTGAAACTCCTAGGCAATTTCACTAAGCACTCCTACATTAGCTACTTAGATCTCATGCCTAGAATTAGGAGAAGGGATACATGTGTGGAAAGATGGGGTGCTGTCTAGGGATCCACTAATTGGACCTAGGAGCAAATCCCAAAATAGCCTCACATATGCCATTTTCTCCTAGACCTAGGTGGTTTCAAGCACAAATCAATAAGCAATCCATCTTTTCAAGTACAAACCACAATAAGAAATATGGGAAGCAAGATAAAAGTAGAAGGTGGTCAACATAAAATGAATCTATAGAGTTTGTAAGTTATTTCCCCCCAACATAGTATTAAAGTCACATTTTATCCCCTAAACAGCCCACCTAGTGGGGGCTTAACTACTCATATTACAAAAAAGAACAAAAGAAGAGGTAGAAGAAGATAAAGTAGCCATAGAATCTTGTGGAAGCTCCCTTAACTTTCAACTCCAACAACAAGAGCAGAAAATTCTCCCTCCTTGACGGTAAGATGGCATGAAATGGGCGGTGAAAGTAGTCAAAACCTAGAAAACTAGGGTTTTGAGGTCGAGGAAGGTGGAAATGAGGTAGAGGTAGGTGGGAGTTTAAGGACTGAATGAGAAGAATATAGGAATGGATAAGAGGTAGCTAAGGGTGGCTAACCTCGTGCTCCTACCACCACCCAAGTATATATAGGTGGTGGGGAAGCACTAGGTTAAGTGAGGGTAGGATGCGAAATGCAATGCAAAACTGCTACTAGGGTTGATGGCCACCACAACCATGGTGAAGTGAGGTGAACATGGGCATGTCGGAATGGAAAGGGTGAGGTGGAAATGGCAAAAGTTATAATTAGATTTTGGCTTCTTGGAAGGTTGGTAGCATGGATGTGGTGGGAGCTAGGTAGCACGACCGTGGTGGGTTAGTGGTAGCACAACGATGTTAGGCAACACAAACATGGTATATGGATGGCAACATAGTTGTGGTGGAGGGTTTGTCATAGCTTCTTCAAAACTGATATTTATACTGTGAATTCTTCATTTAAAGCACGATCGTTCTGTGTCACTACGGCTATGCTGGGGGCTTTGCTTGCATTTTAAGCTTCAAACTTTGATCTTCATGGACACCTTTGCTTTATCTCGACCTTTGGCCACTAGGAGTAGGTTGGGGGACCTTTAAGACCTTCATTGGACTCCTCCATGGGTGGAGGAATCCTAGGATCATCCTACTTCTCTCCCTTCCATCCAAAGTGTGGTTCAAGTACCTGAAAAACATGCAAAGAGTGTCCATAAGTGCATTTGCTAGAAAATCATGTATTATGGAAAATAGCTTGTAATATAATATTTCTAGATGTGATCAAAATGCAAGAAGACACAAGACGAAGCCCTAAAATAGGGTTTTATCACCACCCCAAACTTAAAATACTTGTCCTTGAGTATGCTCCAACTTAATCTCTCTTTCAATTCATTCACGAGAAACATGGTTTATTGGCTACAATGAGTTCACATGAGGAATAAGGCACACAACCCACTACTATATTTTCATTTTATGTTTTTCAAGTGTGAATCAAGCACAATGTACAAAAACTTAGAGTATGGAATATCATTCAAACATGAAGTGATGCAATTTTTATAAAGCTTTGGGTAAACTATGTCATGCATACATTCAAATGGTTAGAATTGATGTTTCACTTGCGTGAGCTACATCATACACTTCATTCCACCATTCATGACCCACTTGGCATGTGTAGGGGTGTGAGGGCTAGAGTTGATTTACCCTAGCCTTACTAGGCATAAAAAGAGAAGAAAGGGTTATGAAAGGGGGTCGAGTGCTATTACATAGGAGCACTCATTTTCATTCTTTTTCCTTTTCTTGAGGGGCTTTTACATAGAGCCATCTCTTACTTATTTTTATTTTCTTTTTCTTCACCCTATATGTAAGGAGGGCATATGGTGACAAGAGTGAAGTGGGGTGATATGGATATGGCCGCCCCAAACTTTTGGAGGGTATCCAAGGCTAATATGTGCACTTTGGCATCCTTTCATGAGGGGGAGAGGTAAGAAGATGATAGAAGAAATGTCGAGTCAAAGGGGGTCACAAGTAGTAGTAATTCATGTATGATCTCACTCAAGCAAGCTAATTCATGCAACATTCACCAAACAAACAAACCATGCATAAAATGAACAATATGCTAGATCATATTCTTTTCACATGAACTCTCAAACGTTTAAGGCTTGCAATATTCATACATATATGAAAACAATCAATTACTAGTGTGAGGCTTAGAGCACATGCAAAATTCCTACATAGGATTCATTTAGCCAAAAAAACCATTTAAGGGTTGCATTATCCATGTTCTAATCATTCACACCACAATAAATAAAGATCCTGTTGAGACACACCATTGGGTAAGTAAAATTCAAATTTGGGCAAAATTGGTCAATATTGTGCCAACTTGCATTCAACCACATACAAACCTACATTTAGAAAATAAAAATCATAATGTAAATTACAAAAATATGCATGAAATGCAATGCATGGAGTGAAGTGGCATGAAACTCAAAATTTTTTAAAAACTACACAAAAATGCATGAAATAGACTACATGTTATAAAAGCATGTTAAACAATCAGACAAAGTATGGATGGACAAGTATAAGAGTTAGTTAGACTGTGTAATCATCTCAGTAAAAAATTAGAATAAGGAACATAGAGGAAAATGAGGTAAAGGAAGGGAATGCCGCCCTACCACCCCAAACTTTTAAATCATATTGTACTAAGCATGAAATATAAGTTTAGAATAGTAGGGTAGAGGATATGGAGTCGTGTAGACAAATTCCAAGTGAGGAGATATATCAACATAGCATCAGGTGAGCAGGGTAGGGCCACCACGGTCGTTCTGTGTGAAACAGTCGTTCTAGCTTGCCAACAACATGACCATGTTGTGGGGAATGACCGTGTTGGTCGCTTTCCTATAGTTTTTTCATTGTTTTCAAAAAATTTCTTTTCAAACATGGTATTCTCCTTGGTTGGATCCTCCATGCACCATCTTTCCTCCATTGTACATGTTCTGACATGATTCACAAATAGAAAAACCATCAAGTATAGTGTGTGTGTGTATTTCTTGGAAAAATTAAAGTATATCAAAACAAAAGGGGGTTTGAGAAAAAAATCTCAATTCAACGTGGGTTGCCTTCCACTAGCGCTAAGTTTAGAGGCTTCAGCCAAGTTTTTGTGTTCTTTCCTCATCAAGTAATAACAAGTGAAGAGCTCCCATCTTCGTCATCAATAGTTCCCTCAACATATTTTCCCACATGGTCCTCATTCCCTTCAGAATCATCATTATAGATCTCACAATAATGGTAATCATCAACACAACCTGTAGCTCATTCAACATGATCCCCTTTTGTAGCATCCCGCTTATCTTCTTCTTTAAGATAAACACACCCTTATGGAACTTTGTATAAGTTGGACTTTTCTTGATCATGTCAAGTAATGAGGTGTTTACCTTAAGCTTTAAGACCTTCAAAATTTTCATGTCATATTTTTGCTCTCCCTCAAAGAATGGGTCTTCATAGGCATCAAAGAGAGGGTGCTCAGTCATGTTGGGCACTTGAGAACCTTGAAATATTACATTGGGATGTCTTGGATTAGTTGTTGGGGCACTTTGTGTTGTCATCTCAAAGGAAGGTGGGACACATGATATTATTTTCTCAAAATCTAGTGGGGTTGTTGTTGGTGACATTTGGTATCATTGCTTCAAAAGGGGGTGAAACAATAGATTTGTTAGTTCCTTGGCACTCTCAGTAGTTAGTGGTACGACATGATTTCTAGTGCAGTTGGAACCTCCAAAAAATAGTGGGACAGTAGAAGGTTTAGTGCTCTAAGTACTATCACAATTACCCTACAGTAATGATACTCCGTCACGATCTTTGTCAAATTGCTTCCCTCCCATTTTGTACTTCTCAACAACCTTCTCATACCTCCAACTAAAACCATGTTTAGTTTCCCATGGGGAGGAGGGGGAGCATGTGATGGTTGTGGTGGTGGTGGTGGTCTTTTGTGTTGTGGATTAGGATTTTGAAGGATGTAGGGTTGTTGTTGTGGAGGTGGTTGACATGGGGATCATTACTGGAAGTTGTATGAAGGTTGAGGAGGTCCATGGAGCATAAGGGTTGGGGGGCCTTGATATTGTTGCAAGGTGGATACTTGCTATAAAAGAGTGAAATCACCCCTTTACTAAAATTTGAAGAATAAAACATCTATCCCAAACATACTCAAAAGGTATGTCAGAATAGGTGTAAAATTTTCAAACCTTTACATAAGGGTATGCAAAACAACCAAAGTGTAGCAGTGGAATAAAACTAATGACTATATTTAATTTTTCAAAAGATTACAAAATTCCATCATAACTCCCATTAAGGGTTTACATGTAAGAGACATCAAAGGATCTAAGATAAAGGGAAGCCCAAACTACTTCAAGTCTTGTCTCCAAAGAAACATCTCCAAAACCTAGGTCCATGCTAAAAGCTATGTTCTCCTTGATCTTGTTCAACACCTTGTGCTTTACCTGAGTGGTTGGGAAGTCACCCAGCAAGAGAGAGAACAAGGTATGTGTGAACAACATGAACAAGAAACAAAGATAAGAACAACAATGAAACATAAGGATATAGATTCATCATAAGATGAGAAGGCTAAGAGAATGAGGCATATAACAAAAGATTCTTGCCAAAACCAATAAATAATAATGAATTGAATGAATGATTAATATTGGACTAAATTCACTAAGTAGGGTTGAGGCACCTACCAAACCCAAACCTATAGATGAGGGAACAATAATCACATTCCCAGTCACCTATCAAATATTTTATATTGGGGAGAAATAAGACATTCCCCTAGGGGAGAGTAAGCATATTCCCCAGGACAAAATAACGCATGCCCAAACTATGGGTGGTTGTAGATAAGTACCACTACTATAGCTAAAAATTCAAATCAATCATCATGATCAAGTAATAGTGAAGTGGAAAGACAAATCATCATATAATTGCAACATGGCAGTGGGTTTCCAAGACCCAAGAAATAATATATCAAATCTGATTTTGAGGCAATTAGAACAAGAGAAACAATAATAAAGGAAATATGATTCATTTCATGCCTCATTATGGAAAATAGGGTTGGTTCACAAATATCCCAACTTAAGGGTAAGATTTGCACATACCTCTCTTACTGATTTCAATTATTCGCTTTCACCACTTTAACTGAGTCTAAGGTCCACTTTTCCTATTTTCGATGTATAATCATGTATTAGGATATATCATATGCATTAATGTAAAGAAAACCTGACTTTTGGACTTTTTGAACAAAACCTCGATTTAGACTCTAAAATCATCACCAAATGATTCCTTATGTTTTTCTAATCAAGAAAACATATTAATTTGTCCAATTTAGAGTTTATATGATAAAGTTGTGATTTTTAGGGCTTCTTATATGATTTATTAAATCCTCAAAAATTCTTCATCAAAAACATGGAAATCATGTGTTGAAACGTTTTTTTATTAGAAATAACATATTATTCCAAAACATAGTTTACTTTAATTTTTGGACAAGCGAATTAAAAGATATGATTGCTGCAAAGCGAGCCAATCAAAAAAATTGAAAATTCCAAATAATTCGAGAAATCGTGTGAGAGGAAGAGAAAGGAGATCATGGCCCACTGACATGGCCCAATCACAGGCGGCCATGTCACCCGGTTAATGGTCTGCTTGACTCATTTAAAGAAAAAAAGAAACAAGGTGTAAAGACCATTATACCCTCTTGTGATAAAATAAAGGAAAGGGAGAACGAGAGGGGTAGAAATGAGATTTCACATGGGAGATATCATCTCTCTCGTACAACCACACCATGTCTGGCAAGCAGCGAGCTGTTAGCATGGTCGAGATTGGGCAAATTCTCTATGCACGATGATTTGAGAAAGCAAAAGCAGGGAAAGAAAGTGCAAGCCTAGCCAGACGCACCTCAAACTTCAATTGTGAGGCTGGTGCTGCTAAGATCTAGGAAGGGGAGCCACAAGATACAACTAAAAATTGATCTCTGAAGGCCAACCCAAGGGCGTGTGAAGCAATTGAGAGGAGAGGAAGATTGATTGACGCAAAACAAAACTCTAGGGTGGCTCGATTTATATAGGGTTTGCTAGTAAGCCCTCTATGCTACTAGTGTGAGGAAGCTTGTCCAGCAAGAATTAGGCATTTCTTGAATACTCCAGAATAAAATGCAAGTAAGGGATCAAAACGTGAGGATTGGAACATGAATTCAACATAAAAGAAATTTTGAGAAAAGAATGAGAAATGAAAGAGAAATCACATATTAAAAATTGTACATGCGACAACCTATTTTCCTTATACATCATGAGGTTGAATACAAGTTGCAAGCCGTCAGATGGTAATCTGGCGATGGGCATGCATCAGCTACAGTGGCATGATATTTAATTTGATTCCTAATCTAATTCTACTAAAGTGTGCATTAAATCATTTCTCTTTTTCTCTCTCTTCATTTGAGGGTGCAAACAAACTCCAAAATTAATTAAATTTGTCACCAAGCCTATTTTGGACATGAGGAATCAAAATTTGGCATTAGTTTTTACTTTTAGAGACTCTGGATATTTTATTTAATTATTTCAAAGTAAAACACATTTTCTTTTTCTTAATGCATTAGAAACTTTTAGAATCCACCAATTAATGTGAAACTTCACCTTTAAGCAAACTAAAACATATGGAACATGAATTGGCCATTAATTTTATCCTTTGAAGTCATTTATCACATTTTCTAACATTTTGGGATTTTACATATTTTCTCTCCCCTGATCTACACATGTAAATTAAATATTATCCAAATTACATGAAAATTCACTCAAAGGCTATTTTTAATGTGTAGGTTAGGAATCCAAGATTAGTTGCCACTTTTTGAGTCATTAAATATTTTATTTCATATTTTGAGGAAAACTCACCTTCTCTTTTCTAAATAAAATAGATATAATTATTATTGTCCCAAAATTATGAAACTTGGCCCTTAAGTCAAATGAGACCCAAGGAATTCAAAACTCAAGTTATCTTTAACCAATTAGTCTTCCTTTTATGATTTTTTCCCATTATCCAATATTAACACTATTTCTCATATTAAATAATTCAATTTCACATTAACATGTTTAAAGCATTATTATTCATTCCTTTTTCTCTTCCTTGCTCCAACACGCTAAGGAATGTTTTAGAACAAATTTATTTTATCAATATGCCACATGTGGTAAGTTTGCATATTAGGCCCTTATTAAAAACATTTATTGAGGTATTTATGCATAAACCCAAATATTGGCTTAAATGGTGATCAAATGTTCACTAAACCACTATTATTTCTACAAATTCAACATCAAAGATAAAAATGATATAAAAGATAGGAAAATTATGGGAAAAGGGTCAAAAAGAGAATATTTCCAAGATTTTAGTTCGTTACAGCACTCCATCCCTTAAAAAGGATTTTGTCCCCGAAATCTCAAGCAAAGGGGGAAGGGTGAGTACATAACATCTCATCTCTAAACAAACCATAAAACTTCCACTAAAACTTTCACTAACTCATCTCCTTGTTCCTCCATTGCTTAACTTGTCAGAAACTTCACTGGCAACATCACAAAGGTCAGGTTCTCATGGATCACATAGTGTTTCACTATTGAGATTTATTTTTAACATTTTTGGCATATTATCGTTATATTCATTATGGTAGTATCATTATTATTCTATTAGTTGTGTCCAATTATATTCTTTTTGTTGTCAAAATAATTATATTTCATTATTATGAATGAAACCAGATATATTCCATATTTATCTCATTAGGATTTTTAGCATAATTAGAGGTTACTAAATTATTTCAAAATCTATATATAACCATTATCATTAATAATTTGGGTTTAGACTCCATTATCCTCATCTTGATATGATATTGAATTATATTAGATTATTTGCATGAAATAAGACATTTTATCTAATTTGTTATGAAGTCTACAATTAATCTAAATTATGTCACATTAATTACTTATATCTATATTAAACATTGTCGCCTAGTCACATGATCTTTCTTACTCACATTAATGTCCTCATAAATCATTTAATCATGTTTTTTCACTTCCTATTGTTGATTATGAACATTTTTTCGAATCCAATTACTTCTTATCCATATTGAAGTCATTATATGTATTTTAGTGAACAAAGTTGGACACATTACATATTAATGATTTAATTCACATACCAAGTTATGATTAGGTGATTAATTAGGTGTGTATTAGATAACAAGGTGATATGCATTTCATATTCATGACTTGATTAATCTGTGATTAGGTGATTCTATACCATTTATGTATATCAAAGTATGCTATCTGATTATGACACCTAATGCCACTAATGTATCATGAAAGAAATCAAGGGTGTGTATATTTGAGTAAGATGATTACAACTTGGGATTCAGGTTAATATGATCATTATACTTTACTTATACCTTCTTAGCATGCATCAAGTCTAGACTCATGTTCTAATTATCTTAGTCATTATTACAATTAGGGTTTATTGGTTGATGACATGGTCAACATCATGTGTATCTGCAATTAGGATTAATATATGTGAGTTACTCATATTATGTGCATTAGGTATTCGTCAGGTTCAAACATATGAACTATTCATTAAATGACTATTATATGTTCATTAGTATATAAAAAGCATGTGGGGTTACAACTATAACTTGTTTGGTCAATTCTAAGGATTCAAGCGCACTAACCTTCTAATCATGGAGTTAGGGTTTCTAGAGTCAAAGTAGCTAGATTTTTCGATATGTTTCAGGACTCCATCCCCTCAAAAAGGATTTCGTCCTCGAAATTAGCATATCCATGATATATCAAGGTACTACTACTATCCCTCCACCCCTAAAAGGGTTGACCTACCAAGTCGGGTTAAACTATAGGTAAAAGGGTTAATCTATCCAAACCATGTATAACATATATCACTTGATTGCTTACTAATTAATATCATCAAAACTCAAAGTCTAAGTTCTACGGATAGACTACCCAAACATGTGGTCCTATGGGACATAAGGGAATTGTATTGGGTATCCATCCTCAAACAAGTCACAAGGTCATCATATTAGATTAATAGGAGTATCCAACATAAATGTCTAAAGATACTATTACCTATAGGCATGATATTTCAGACAGTCAGTATCAACTCATGTCAGGAAGGTATCATACGGATCTGAGAGTCCTCATTAACCAAGCTAGTGGCACAGACGAAGATCTTGCCATCCCGCAAACCTTGATCATTTCTAGACACCTTTGCTTTCAACTTATGCCCTAGTAACCACCTAACACGCTCATCGTATGAAGGTTCACTAAACATATTTCTAATGTGAAACTCATATGATCCTAATCAACCTTTCATCCTCTTAAGAGTAGCATAGATCAATTATAGGGTAAACATGTCACTTAGAGGGGAACCATGCAAGGTAAGGGTTCTAACTAGGGAGACAAAATTAAAATAGTCAAATTCCGACTATCATGGGATATGATATGATGTTGTATAAGAGTGAAATCACCCCTTCACTAAAATTTGAAGAAAAAAACATCTATCTCAAACATACTCAAAAGGTATGTCGGAATAGGTATAACATTTTCAAAACTTTAAATAATGGTATGCAAAACAACCAAAGTGTAGCAACAGAATAAAAGTAATTGTAACACCCCTGACTTGGGTTATGGATTAACCCTAGGAGTTTTTCTTAAGTAAATTACTTAAAAACTGATTCTAATCTTTTGAAAAGTAATTAAGGCTTCTTGTGAAGTTTATTTTCAAGTCTGATCTTAATTGCAAACTAATTGTGCATTAATTGATAGTCTGAGTGAAATGTGCAATTTACCCAAGATGAGGGGTTACATTGCAAAATGTCACATGTTGAATGTGTTCTAAGTGTTTTAATATCATAAAAGAGAGAGAATGATGCTAAGTGGTGGCTTGTGGAAAGCCTAGATCCCAAGTTATAACTTGTTTGAATAATGTTAGTACTATGTGCACCAACTTTGGTACAATTTGTAATTTGCCCAATATACAGGGAAGGAATGCAAATTACCACCTCTAGAGTGTCCCTACTCCCTTTATGTATATTTTAAAGGAAATATAAATAAGGATACACTATGCTTGAGTCATCTTTGAATGATGATACTCTTGGTGATAAATACACCAAGGAAGGATTAAAGGAAAAGCATTATATGTGTTGTAGACTTGGTATAGGAGCCATAATAGAATTCTCCTATCGATTTGTTGAGCCTTGGAAAAGGCCATGACAGGAAAGGAACCTCAAGGGGGTGGCCCATGATGAGTTGCAAGTTCCTTGCAAAAAGTGTATCAGATTGCCTTAATGATGAGATAAAGATGAGGAAACTTATCCAACAAGATAAAGGATGGTCGAGATATTGTCTCTAGCTTATCCTTAAGACTCTTGCATAGCAAGATATATATGTGTGCATGCATGGCCACGTGTCAACCATGCATGGACACGTGGCACCTAGTAGCTTAAAATGGTGACACCTCATATACGCACTTTTTCATGAACCTCAAGTATATATATACCCTTCCCTTCACTTATTAGTGGAAATTTTTGAAATCTATCACCCCCTTGCTCTTAGATATCATGCATAGATTCTTGGTATAATGCAAAGGTGAAGGAGTATCATGCATAGGGCCTTGGTATCGGCGATAGCAAAGTGATATCACCCATTGCAAAGTGATATCAACCAAGTGAGGGATATAAGCCATAAATGAGGGATATTGGCCACAAGTGGTGAGGTATCGTGCATAGGGCTGAGGAGATCAAGTCTTGGACCTTTGAGAAGCTCATCTTCAACCTTGGGAACGTGAAGCTTTGGATCTTGGAGCTTTGAAGTTGCTCTTGAAACGGGTTATATAACTTGAACTCAATTATTTTATTATTTATCATCAATCTTGCCTTAGTTAAATGATTTACTTTTAAATAGAATTTTATTGTATAATTGATGAATCCATGAGATCTAGTAGTAACCTGGGGCTGTTTTCCATGAACTAAAACAAGTAGACTAAGGTCTAGAGTTTGAAGATGATGATATCACCTTATAAAGTGATATCGGGTTCAAGCACATAAGCAAGTACCTCTAACCTAATATGGTTGAAATACCTCAACCTGATATGAAACCCGAGATGGGGGTTAACCCGAGATGGGGATAGATTTTAGATCATACAAGATATGAGCCATGATTTATGAACAATATGGAGATACCCACTTACCCCTTATACACGATACAAGTCTAGAATTACACCTCTTACACCGTATAGAGATAGTAAGCACTCTAATCAACATAGAGTTGGAAACCCAAGGTGATGGGTAAACCGATAAAGGTGGGGAATGATACCACATGTATGATATGATTGATATCCCTTGGATGATAGGAATAGCACCTACTTCTATCTTGTGAATGATATGAGGTCCAACTCATGCCTCATGCATGATATGGCCCATCCTACCTAATATGATGAACAACCCTAGATAATGGATTGAAATCTGATATCCCTATCCTTTTGAGTAATAGATTGTGATAAGGGAATTCAATTAGACACCTAGCATGTCATGTAATGGTATGATAGGGATGATCCTTGAAGGTATACAGAGGTTATGAGCCTAAGGGTCTACCTAATATGGTAACCCGATATGTTATCCAACATGGAGACCGAATATGATAATCCTGAATGAAAAACTGATATGGTATCTTATATATATGCCATTTAAATGATACATGATGAGGCCTGCACTCTATGCCGATATGGTGCAAACCTTGTGCACGATATGGCACCAAGCACATAGCTTATACCTGATATGGGGTCAAGCACCTAGCTCATACCTGATATGAAGTTATCTTGAGATGATAAGAACTAAGTGATAGTCAATTTGATATGGGCACATGACATGATGATTAGGGGATACACCCTAAAACATGAAATGGTGATGTGATTATCTCACATGCTCGATGTGGATACACAACATGAAGTAAAGAATTTAGCTTAAAGCATGATGTGATAATATGCACACATCTTGATATCCAATAGGGTAGAGGCACTTCAATCGTATGTGATTGATTGAGTGACATATGTTGCATGTGTGTTAATTGTAAAGTATAAGATGACGAAATTTGTTAATGATGAACTAATATTCCTCAAGAGGAGGATTGAACCAAAGGTATGATGTAATCAATATCTTAGTGAGGATGAGAGAGAAACTCATACCTTGTGTTGATAATCATTTAATGATAAATGATGAAAATAGATAAGTATGATTGCATACTTATGATATCAATATATGATCCTAGATGTGTGGAATAATGAATTAGGGTTTGGATTGATAATATGAACTCGAAACCCTATTCGGCTATAAAGAGAAACCCTAACCCTAATAATGGGAAGGTTGTACTTCTCTTATTGAATAAGCTTTGTGAAGCATACTAAATACTTGTATGATAAGTATAATTTTTATGTGGTCTGATGACCTAAAAGATATTGTTGCCTAGTGAGAGGTGACAAGATGTTTAAATGGGCCTTGTGATCTATGTGAATAATTGTTGCCTAGTGAGAGGTGACAAGATGTTTAAATGGGCCTTGTGAGCCATGTGAATAATTGTTCCCTAGTGAGAGGTGACAAGATGCTTAATCAAACCATGCAAGCTATGTGAAATACTTGTACAACAAGTGAAATGAATACCTTGGTCTGAGGACCTAAAGGTAACGGTTACCTGATATAGAGGTAACAATGCCATGTGGTGATCTAAGGGTTTGAATACCCAGATCCAGTAGTCGTGATAACGATAATGTGAAGGGATGAGGATTCCCAATAATGTGATAAGGGACTGAGATTCCAAGTGTTTTATATCTAAATGTGTTTTAAAGACTAGAAAAGTACGTGATAGATGTATTACACCTTTCTTTGTAGCATTTGTTTATGATTGATGCTTATAACTTGTTTGATGCTAAAAGAATATTGTAATGCACTTAATACATCATTAGAAACTATAAAATGTTGCCTAAACCATAGATACATCAGCGTCAGGATTTGCTGAATAGTGAAATGAGTTTTTCCCACGGTATAACCTGGAGTGCATATTTTTGAATATGTGGGGGCATAAGCTTGGACGGCCAGATGTGAGCCGATCCCCTTATGAACTCAAAATAAATGGGGATTTGGCTATATGCCATATCATGGCTCGAGTGCGACTTCGGTCGTAGACTCTATGTTGAGCACGGTGAACTGGCCTGTGGCTCAGGGTATGGCTATATGCCATGACTTAGTAATTTCATAATTGGGGACAGTTGTTAGTAGATGTTCCCCTAAGAGAGTACATGCTGACGCAGTAGCTCTGAGCAAAGATGCCTAGTACCCTGGCACGCTCTTTTTGTAGATTGATACGAGATGTCACTACCAGTAGTCTCATACTGATCGTGACATGTGAGGTCTTGACAATCGGATCTTCCATTGACCTTGTATGGTACTGACTTGTGAGAAGTTTGTGGTCGGTTGGAGATGAACGGGGTATACTTCATCTCCTCAGGGCATAAGTGTGATTGTAAAATGTAATCACCCGTGTAGAGTATTTGCTTAAGGATCAAATACGGAAAACATTGGTCGATACATGCTTTAGTTATACATCTTAGTTTATAGATGTTATTTATGTTTCCTTACATTCCTTGTAAAGTAGATAGATGTCTTATTACTCTACCTTGGTTATATGCATCCTTTTTCTTAAGTAAAGAGAACACTCTGTTCTGTTTGTTACAGGTAATAACCCAATACCTATAATAATGTCATAGGATTGGCAATAACCCAATACTTGGAATAATGTCACAGGATTGGTAATAACCCAATACCTAGAATAATTGCACAAGATTGGTAATAACCCAATACCTGGAATAATTGCACAGGATTGGCAATAACCCAATACCTAGAATAATTTCATAGGATTGATAATAACCCAATACCTGGAATAATGTCACAGGATTGGTAATAACCCAATACCTGGAATAATTGCACATGATTGGTATAGTCCAATACCTGGATATGATTTTATAGGATTGGCATGGTCCAATACCTAGCTAGCAGATTGGTTGAGGCCAAAAGATAGAAATGAGAATGGTTCATGGATATCATACCATGATAATGAGTATCACATATTAAGCTTGAGATGTTGATATAGTATGATGGGTAAATGTTACACATGTTCTTCATATTCCTTATAAAGTGAATAGATGATTTACTACTCTATCATAGATAGTTGCAATGCATTAAAAGATGAGAAAGTTCTAAACTACTTATCCTCTGCTCAGTTTAATACTATTTACGTGTGATGATAACATTGTTGGCGAAGAGTTATATCTCTCGCTGGGACAATTGTCTCACCCCGTGGGATCCACATTTTTTTATACGGACGTGCACGAAGGGGGTAGAGACTGTACTGCAGAGGAAGGACAACAACAATAGGGACAACAATAACAACTCAGTTTGAGTGTACTATCTGTCGTGTCTTGTAGATAGAAGTCCTATGTGTCGTCTTTGTACTCTCAGGTCCTTGGATTTAGTACGTGATGGTTTTATGAACAATATGAGATTTTGGCTTGTATGCCTTGAGGTTTTATGTTGCTTTAGTATATGTTTTGACAAAGCAAATGTTATATGTTAACCATCGAGATGAGATGGTACAATGTATGTACAAGGTGAACCCCGATGTATATAAAGTTTTGAAGTGGATCTCTTTGCAAAATGGTTTTAATTTTTAGTGTTTTTTTGTTAATCCGCTGTTTATGATTATTCCGCATCATCAGTAATGATTTGACTGTCGGTTTGGTGGCGGTCATTACAGTAATGACTATATTCAATTTTTCAAAAGATTACAAAATTCCATCATATCTCCCATTACGGGTTTACATGTAAGATACATCAAAGGAGGTAAGATAGAGTGAAGAATAAACTACTTCAAATCTTGTCTCCAAAGAAACATCTCCAAGAGCTAGGTCCATGCCAAAATCTATGTTCTCCTTGATCTTGTTCAACACCTTGTGCTTTATCTGGGTGGTTGAGAAGTCACCCAATAAGAGAGAGAAACAAGGTATGTGTCAACAATATGAATAAGAAGCAAAGATAAGAACACCAATGAAACATAAGGATACAAATTGATCATAAGATGAGAAGGCCAAGAGAATGAGGCATATAACAAAATATTCTTGCTAAAACCAATAAATAATAATGAATTGCATGAATGATTAAAATTGGACTAAATTAACTAAGTAGGGTTAAGGCACCTACCTGAACCCAACCCTATAGATTAGGGGAGAGTAATCATATTCACAGTCACCTATCAAATATTTTATATTGGAGATAAATAATACATTGATCAGGGGGAGAGTAAGCACATTCCCCAGTGCAAAATAACACATGCCCAAACTATGGGTGGCTGTAAATAAGTGCCAATACTATAGCTATATAATCAAATAAACCATCATGCTCAAGGAATAGTAAAGTGGCAAGACAGATCATCATATAATTGCAACATGGTAGTGGGGTTCCAAGACCCAAGAAATAATATATCAAATCTGATTTTGAGGCAATTAGAACAAGAGAAACAATAATAAAGGAAATATGATTCATTTCATGCCTCATTATGGAAAATAGGGTTGGTTCAAAAATATCCCAACTTAAGGGAAATATTTTCACATACCTCTCTTAATGATTTCAATTATTCATTTTCACCACTTTAATTGAGTCAAAGGTCCACTTTTCCTATTTTCAATGTATAATTATGTATTAGGGTATATCATATGCATTAATGTAAAGAAATCCTAACTTTTGGACTTTTTGAACATAACCTTGATTTAGACTCTGAAATCATCACCAAAAGATTCCTTATGTTTTTTGATCAAGAAAATATATTTATTTGTCCAATTTGTAGTTTATTTGACAAAGTTGTGACTTTTAGGGCTTCTTATATAATTTATTAAATCCCCAAAAATCCATAATTGAAAACATGGAAATCATGCGTCGAAACAATTTTTATTAGAAATAACACATATTTCTGCTTCCAAAACATATTTTATTTAATTTTTGGACAAACGAATTAAAAGATAAGATTTTTGCAAAACGAGTCAATCAGAAAATTAAAAAAAAGGAGAAATCGTGTGAGGGAGAGAAAGGAGATCTGGACCCGTTGACATGGCCCAATCATAGGAGGCCATGTCACCTGGGTCTTGGTACAACTTGTAATTTACCCAGAGTAGGGGTTGATGTGCAAGTTTGCCACCTCTAGAGTGTTTATTCTCTCTTTTGGCATCATCTAGAGGAGAGAGGAAGTGTTAGGCACCTTGTTTTGGCGTTGGTTGAATGGTGACATCCTTGGTGATGTTTTGGGCACTTGTTTGAGGTGTGCTTTGCTCTTAAGAGAGTTGTCTCGGGCTTGAGAGCCTTGATGAGACCCTGTATCAATTTGTGGTTGCCTTGGGGATGCTTGGTATCAGTGTCTTGCATCTTGAGAATCACCATATCGGGCTGTGGTGACTCTAGAGGAGTGCCATATCAGTTTGTGACCTAAGGGTTCCATCCCTATCAGTTTGTGAAGGGGGTGGAGGTGTGTATCGGCCATGACCTAGGAAGGTGACCAAGTGGGCAAGACATAGATCCTATCACCTTGATGCATGGTATTACATGTGTCCCTTCTTCTTGGACAAGTGCCTTCTAGGGTTCTAAGATGGTAACACCTTCCCCTTGCTCTCTCTCTCCCTCTCTTCGGCCATGTATATATACCCCTCTCTTCCCATGCAAGAGAACCCTTTTAGTGATCCTTGCTTTCCCTCCTTGGTGGCCGACATTGATCTTGAAGAGCACTCTCCCTTGGAGCTTGGTGGGCAAACCAAGAGCTTGTAGTGCTCTCTTTCATCTTCTTCCTTGGTAAGCCATGGTTTTGTATCTTTCTTTCTCTTCTTCTTTCTTCTTCTCAGCCATGGAGCTTGGTAACTTCTTTTCTTCTCTTTTGCTCTATCGTAACCTCAGCTCTATCTTCCTTCTTGGAGGTGTTGTGATTATATAATCTTCTTCTCCCTTGAGCTCATGAAGCTTGGAGCGTGACCTTGGAGCTCAAAGCTTGGTGGTTGTTCTTGAGGTGGGTTATATAACTCTAAAACTACTTTGTTATTATCACCTTTCCATTTGTTACCTTACTAGTTGTTCTTAGTTTGTTATTTCTTTCTTTCTAATGGTTTTTATTGGTAGCCTTACGTTATGTTTTTGAGAATAGAACTTTGTTAAGTTGCTACCATAAGTTTCTCTTCTCTTTTTCCTTGTTAGTATCGTCATCTTGAGGTAGAAGATGACTAAACTGATATGATGTGCTAACTGATATACATGCAAACCAATATGCATACAATATGATATGCTTCTTGCCAAACTGATATACCTACCATGTTGGGGTTTGTCATGATCTAGTGATGCCTTGGGAGGAAGAGTGTCGAGTCTCCGTGCTTTTAGTTGAGTGTAGAAGTCGGCATGGGTAACCCTAATCCAATATGAATGTAATCTAACACACCTTGCAATCTGATACACCCTAGCCCGACACATCTTGTTTAGAGGTGAGGAACTCTGCCCTTGAGGTTCAACTGATGCTCCTCTAAACCCTAGTGGCCAATACACAAAGGGTTACATAGGCCGATACCCTAGTTGATGGGTAGGCCAATACCTTAAAGGATGGTGAGGCTGATACCCTAATGGATGGTGAGGCCGATACCTTATGAGATGGTTTGACCGATATACTTTCTCATGCACCTATAAACGGATATCCTTTGTTGTGCCTTGGCCGACACCCTCTCATCAAGATGTTGAGCCCGATACAAAGTCATGATAAATTGATACTCATACTTGAGTTGGTAGGCTGATGCCCTATCTAGAGTGGTTTCCCGATACCTAAGCTAAATCGATAGCCTACCTTAGTGTAGTGGTCGATGCCCTACCTTAGTGTGGTGGCCGATACCCTACCTTTGTGTGGTGGATGATACCCTAACCCTAATCGACATCTTATGATGTGTAGTGATGCATCTTAAGGATGCTAGGGTTATATGGTGTGATGTGATACCTTATAGTGTAATCATGTGTGTGATGTTGACAGTTATACCTCTTTACATGTTTCATAATAATCATAGGAATATGTTTCCACATCTCTAAATATACTTCATAATAATGAAGGAAGTGATGATCTAAAGATGGTTGATGATCCAACCCTATAAACCCTAATCGGGTAGAGTGAAACCCTAATTGTTGTGATGTGAAGTGTATGATGTAAATGTATAGTATGAGTTATATGAGATGATGATGCTTTGCCTTCTTGTTATCAGTTCCTAACCATGCAGGTGATACATATTGATGTACATAGTTAGGTATGAGCTATGGCAATTATGATGTGATGGACATTGGTCCTTGTGATGGACATGTGGTCCTTGTGATGGACATGTGGTCCTTGTGATGGACATTGGTCCTTGAGATGGACATATAAGAGATAACAAGCATAAAGCAATGATGTGATTCAATATGTTCTGGTGATGAGTCATACCCAAATTATGTATATCTTGTTTAGAGGTCATAGATTGTAACTTGATTGATGCTTTAAGATGTTAAATTGATCTAATTAAACAAGTGAAATATAATAGTGTAGTTTGCCATGTGCCATATATCCATTCCAATGCCAGCTTTATTGCTGGATGGTGAAACGAGTTTAAATCTTAGCACGCATTTTTGAATATGTGGGGTGCAAATCGAGTAATTCCTTGTATCATTAAATACATGATGTGTGAGACGGCCATGCGTGAGCCGATCTCAGTTTCATAAGGATGGTCATGCGTGAGCCACTCCTTTTGTTAGAACAGCCATGTGTGAGCCTGCTCTTATAGTGATGTACCTGTCCCAAGGTGGGCTAGTTATGATTATATATGTGGATGTCCATGCGTGAGCCAATCCATGATCTTGGCTATATGCCAATGTTGTAGTTGATTGATATGTCTCTGCGGTGTTTTCTCTTATGTTGACCAAGAGGTGTGGTGAGGTCGTAGATTCTGGCTCTTCCATTAGACCTTGTGTGGCACTGACTTTGACTATATACATATAGTGATCGGTTGGACTTGGATGGTACGGTTCAAATCCTCAGGGCATAAGAAATAAGTAATCAGCCGTGTGGTATAATTGTATAGGATCAAATATAAAAACATTGTTTGAGGCATTTCTTGATCTTTATACAATATTATTAATAGAAAATATACATGTTCTTCATATTATTTGTATTGTTGCTCAGTTTATCTTATCTGTGATAACAATAGTTGGCATAGAGTTATATCTCTCTTCGAGACTATGTCCCACCCCATTGGTTAAACCCTTTTTAGGTGGAAGAGAACGAAGAGGTAGAGATCAAGCAGAGGAGGTTGAACATCATCTAGAGGAGCAGTAGCTGATAAGGTTGGAAGTGTGGTTGGATGCCTTTTATTGATAGAGTCCTAGAGTCGTCCATGTACACTCAGGTCTTTGGGAATGTTTTGTAGATGTTTTGCAAACATGTTCTCTTTATGTGTCCTTTGTATATCAGATATGAGGGAACCATGTATATATGTTTTGGAACAATACCTTTGTTACAAGTTGACAACATGCCTTGTGAATGCTTTGAGGCATGAAAGGACACGTGTGTAAAGGTTCTTGCTATATGACAGTTTTATGCAAAAAGGTTTTAATTTTTAGTGTTTTCTGCTATTAAGTTTGTTAATATCTCTTCCGCGGTTTTATTTTGAGTAATCTCGTTTCTGTGTGGCGCGGGGCATCACAGATGTAGTGCTGGAGTTACCTCTTTGGAGGTTGATTTTGGGTGTCATCTATTGGTGAATCCGATCAATACAAAGTGGAGTCAAAGTTCTAAAGAAAGACTAGAAACATTGATGTGAAGGAGACGATGTCTCTTCATTAAAGCAAGGGCTAGTATTTATAGGCTAAATTTAGAGTTTGTAACTCCCCGTCCACCTATAGTAAAGTCACAAGACACCATTAATGCATGAGCGGTAGCAAGAGGAAGACGAGTGGACACAGTAACATTCAAAATCGATATCAGTTTATGTTCCTTGGTTGTAGATTCCTCTTCAGGTATCATCTTCCTTGGGTAAAAGATTTGTTGGTCATCAAGACGCGTCAAGCAGTGGCTTCATCAAGGTGTGGACTTATTAACCTTCAAGTCCCATCAAATAGAGGGGTCATCTGATTGGAATTCTGTCAGGAAGGGGGTGAAGACCTCATCAAGTAGAAATCACATCACATGTGGGCATCATGGGCCTCATCAATCTGTGGAGTCATCGATGCATGTGGATTGTTGATTTGTGGGTGAGTTATCAAGTAGAGGAGAATCAGGTGAGCATTGGGGAGCGGTTGATGGGGTAAGCTGATAGATGGGCTAAAAATCAATGGGAATGCAAGGGTTTATGTGAGGGCTTGGGCCTACATTTTGGGTCAATGGCAATTCTAAGGGGATCGATGGGGGCACCTGATCGACGAAGACTTTAGTCATGATCAAAATTTGCTTCTGGTCCACTGTCCTAAGTCGGTGTATGGAGATCAAACTCACACCATTCAATAATGTCAAATTCTTAACAAATTAGCTTCAAACTATGGAAAACTAAATGAAAGCAAAACGGGATGCTGAAATACATAACTAAGCTAAAAGGGAGACTAACACTATGATGAATATGCATTCATCAGATAAATATGAACTTAAATATTGCTTGTACTTGAGTAACACAAAATAGAAAATAATCACCAAATGATTACTCTTGACTTGTGATTGTCTCACTTTCACGTCATGTTGGCTTCATCACAACTTGATATGGCCAAGATATCCAACTTCCTGAGTCATTGAACACATATATCCATATCTTTGTTTCTATTTTCACTGTTTGAAAGCATTTCCTCACCACTATCCCAAAATCAAGCATGTGTAAGAGTTGTGTGAGAATGTAGAGTATCTCATAGACAACAATATGTATATACATTGTGGTGTGTCAAAAGGATGTCAGATGGAACATTTATTGTGTCCCTAGCTGGAAAATGAAGAGAAAGGGATGCAAAATGAAGATGGAAATCTTTCCTATATTCAGTTTGTGATTGCATTTTTTAATATTTTCCATGAATGATGTACAAGCTTTGCTTGTTCTAAACGTTGACATATTTTCTTTGTTTATGATGGTAATCCCCATCACTAAGAAAGAGGTATTAAAGAAGTGGATTGAGTAGGAAGGAGGGTCTGACACCCCCAAACTTAGAGTTTTGCACGTTTGTGTTTTTCTTTTTCTTTTTGGTCAATAGGAGGTAGGCATGCGTTGGTTGGTTTGTTGTAAGTAAAGTTTTTATGAGAGTCATTTTTGAGGAACTTAAGTTCAATTCCCAAAAATGGAGTTTAGGTGATTGGTATTAAAATATAGTTTTTTTTCTTCTAGAAAAGTGATTTTCATGTAATTGGTTTATTGTATTCTGAAATGCAATTGATGAAAATTTTAATCAAACTACAATGTACATCTCATATTTTAGTCTATTGTAATATTAAATCATCGTGTATCATATCTAAATTGTATGTATATAGAAGTAGGATAAGGGAGTTGTCGCACCCTGTCCAAAAAAAGAGAAAAGAAATAGAGATGTTCGAGGAATAAAACTCTACCCTTTTTGGCAGTGACACATCACATAAAAAGGGTGTTCAGGGTCGCTACCATGTTTTGTACAAAAAATGAAGAAAAAAGATAGATTTTTGAAGCAATAATGTCAATCTAGGCGATTATCCAAGATGGATAAAAACAAGAAATTAAAAAGAAAAATCATATATCAGATCCGACAATCTACTTACGAGTGGGGAAGGATTAGCACTCCCTATCGACTGGAAAACCAATATCAAAACACTATTTTATTGCAAAAAATTGAGATATTTAGAATGGTTGAATTAAAGAAAAGAACATAGAAAACATTTTTCATTGTGGAGCGAGTTTTTTGGACTGGAGATGGTTGTGTCCTTCCCATCATAACCATGAAAATCCTATTTTTTAGGTGTGTTATCCTAATCACCTTAGGACCTGTGACGATAGAGATCCTTCTTTGGTAATTAGGATCGTTGTGCATGAGTTTAGAGGATGACTAGCAGATGTATAATTAGAGAAACTAGATATGAGTTTTTAGATGTGATATAAAGCTATAGTTAGAATAGCAACATGACAATTATAGTACACAAAATTAGATGCAACAATAGATCAGGTAGGTGCAACAATTATAGATCAGATTTAATGAGATAAATGTAGTAATTAGGTGTAGTAATTAGAGCAGTTTATCGTTCTACAGATCTAACAGAGAAGAAGGTCTCAGAGGAAGAATCCCCTTATCACAAGCAATCACTAGTATAGATACCACCTTTAACTTCAGTTAGAATTGCCATGTAACGTTTGTTCTGTTCAGAGAGCTAAGTGGATGATACTACAACTAAGGATGTTCTAGTGTCAGTTGTATGGGAACCGTAAAAATGATGCCATAGAGCAAGCGTCAGTTGTTATGAAAATAGAAACTAATAACTTAACCAACGACTAAGAGCGACATAGTGTTATGGACTCATTATGTGTCTTTGAAGGCAAGAAACTGACACCACAACCTGCTTGTGGCATCGGTTCCTATACCATAAACTGGCACTAAATGTTAACAATGCCGATTTTCACAAAAAATAACTGACGCCAAAGAGCGGCATGGCCGTACTGCAAGCATGTTGTGCCAGGCAGCACACCCATATTAGAAGTAAGTTCATGCCAAACAACACTACCATTTTGCGGGTTGGGTAGCATTTTCGTTGGTTATTGTCACAAAACCGAGGTTATACTTCCTTATAAGGTAACATTTTAACTGATAAGGGTAGTTGTTTTGTCAGTTTTTGTTAATAAACTAACGCCATTGATCTACCACGTTGGTTTTTGTATAACACTTGACACCACGAATATTTTTCTTTAAGTAGCATGTCTGTAAACCTACTGTCTGGTTGTTTAGTAGGATGGAATGAGTTGTAGATTCCTTCATGTGCTCAGCTTAGCAATAGGGCAACACACCTGCAAAACATGCAGTAACAAACACATTGCATTTCTCCTACTATCTACTTCCTCAACTGAAGGATTTAGATAATACACAGTTAGCATGTTGGGGACAATTACCAACAACACCTAACGATTATTACCGAGTGAAAAGAAAGCAAATAAAAGAAAACTCAAAATTCACAATGAGATGTAATTTATAAGTCAAAATTATAAGCAAAGTGCTTGAAACATGCCAAACATTGAAAGGATCTATAATCATGCTCTTTCTTGCATTACAAAACAATTAAATGTGCTAGAGCAGTAGTCACTAATATATTTTGCATATTTATCTACACGGATGGTCAACGATGGAATTAAAAATGCCATATTAGTTAGTGTGAGATCTTCACACACCCTATATAAGAGGCTACAAAACATATATGTATGCATTTGTATATAAGAAAACATATCAACATATAGTTCACATATACAGAACTAGGTGCTTAGCCATAAGATCTCATCATATCTAAAGTTCTATCACACTTGTATTCAATCAAGAATAAGTAAACAACTCCACAACATCTTGCACAAATACACTGGTATCGTGAGTTTGACATGTACCGTCCTGCTTAAGATGGACCACCGTAGGTGACCCTTCTTCTAAGTCGCTTAGCCATATTTTCAACCCCTTGATCTTAGGACCTAGTGACTCAAATAACTCCTTTGTGATCCAAATAGGTAAATGAATACCTGTAGGAGGAAGTGGAGGACAAACTATAGGGGTTTCTTATGTGTTGTCACCTGCATATATACATTCTCATATCAATTTCCAATCATATACACAAGTAGAAAAGAATCAAAAATACCAAGGCAATGGAAATTTATCATACATCATTGTAGACAACTCTTGCTTTGGGCCACACAACCATTCTGCCTTGTAGATCACCTATGATTTCATGGTGGGGGTGGGCATGAGGTAGTGGTGTCTATTTCCAAGCAGTGTAGACAAGCCTGATAGACACACGAACCACATTGGTAGGCATTCGATGACCATTAATCATATCACCATGAAGGGGTGGGTAAGCCTCGCCTAGTGTGACGACATATTGATTCTCTAGTAAAAGGTGACACAACCTTAACCCCTACAAATTTGTATATAGTGTTAAATACTCCTAAACATAGACATATAATAAATTCACCCGAAAGACTTTTATATCACAACAAGACTTACACTTGGCATGTGAGCTGGCGGGTCTACGAGATTACTTCCAACCACCTCTTTTGTAGGAGATTCCACCTTGTATGAAGAGAGGGGCATGACAAGTACTGTCTAAGGAGGTAGAGAATGAGAAGCATGATGTTGTCTCATTGCATCCTCTATTTCCTTTACAATCATGTTTTGCACTTGATCTTGTGACCAAACTCCTTTCTTGATAGATTTGTGTTTCTATAATGACTAAAAAAAGATCTTATACATAAACCAGCCCAATGACCCTAACACAGTGGGGATGCTTTAGAGTACCTAGAGAAATCATTAATTAATCCCTTTGGCCCTCACATATGAACTTGCCTTCTTTTCTTTGCTCATGGAGCTCATTCTAATCATCATAAATAGTAATTGGCAAGTAAAATATAATATTCAAGGTAAGAAATGAACAAATAGCGTGCAAAGTTGAATTTTACCATTTTTGCAGCCACCTCAGCAGTTGCAGGATTGGGTAGTTCTCTAGATCAATTTGTCCTCGCAGCTATCTACTCCTCATGGTGAGGTAAAGGTTTAGGAGTGGTGTAAGACTCATCGGTCTCAAGATTAGGTTGCTCAGAAGAAGACATTTCCAGTCTCTTTTTCATCTACATAGTTGTAGCCACCTAGACCCAAGTTGTGGTTGTGCACGTTCTTTGCATGCCTTTCTTTTTTAGCATCGTGTAAAGCCCAGTTAACCCAAACCATATGTTAATTATGTTATACATTGAATTCATTTGATTAGTCATTAGGAATAATATGTACAAATAAATGATGTTTAATACCTTTAATTCATCTATTTGTGTTGTTGAAGCAACCAACGCTTCCTAGTCTGTCAGGTCAAGATAGGCACATTGCTCAATGGTAGCTTTCTTGTTGTTGTTTCTCATTATGTATTTTCTTGTCAAAAGTATCGTATATTTCCTTAAAGCCTCCCATAATGTTTCATCACCGATTTATGATATTTTTCATCAAGCTCAAAGATTCCCTACAAGATTTCATATACTTAATGGTATATTTATAAAAATAGAATTGTGAATATCTCTAAAAAGCAAAATATTTCACCCAAGAAGTCCTTCCATATGTAGTCTTTCTTGGAAGGATCAACTTTATGCCAAGATCCTATTGTTATTTTCACTTTTATATGAGTACGAACCCCTAGATATTGCAAGTTTGTGATTCTTTCCAATAGAATTTCCTACATCATCAAAGTCAATAGTTAGCTTTGGTCCTTTATCACTCTATACTACTAACTTATTCATCAAAGTGATGCCTCTCCTATGTGCACAATCATGATGTTTCTGTGCAAAGCTAGCAAAACCCACATGGTTCATGTCCTCAAGATGCTCATCCTAAAATTGTCAAGAAACACATTTAAGTGACAAAGACTGTAAAATGAACATATATATGATAATTATGGTAGAGAATATAAACTGCACATCTATGTAATCAAACAATACAATTTACACCATCATGGTGCTCATCATCACAATGCATATCATCCTGATGCTCATCCTCACGATCATACGCCATCTAAAAAATAGTCAAAGAATGAAATATAAGTGAAAAAGAATGTAAAATGTACATAAAACAAAGAATGTAACATGCACATCTAGCATTTAAAAATACATGCCTCTAGTATTGGTTGGATGCTTGATCAATTAATATTTCTATTATGTGATCTCCATGCAGATATAAGTCAGTGTTAGCTTCAACATTTGGTGTTGTCAATCCAACTAAGAATGGACTGGAGTCATCATACTTGTCATAGTACTCTTCTTCATCTATAAGATTTGTAATGAACTTCCTTTTCCCATTCAGAACGACATGCCATATTTCATTTGAAGGATCATCAATATAGAATACTTGTTTTACTTGTGATGCCATTATGAATAGTTCACCCTTCTCGCTAATCTTTCAAAATTCACTAATGTGAAACCCAATTTATCCACTATAACTGATTTGGTGTTATCAACCCAATTACACCTAAAGATGGTCACTCTAAAACATGTGTAGTCAAAATCCCACATGTCTTCAATGGAAATGTAACACGACATTTTAGCTTTACGTGGACTCTTATCCTTTGTACTAGAAGAAAAAAAACAATGTAGACTCTTAAAGGGTGGCCCCAATATTATTGAAGACACTTTTATGATCTTGACATTTTGTAATATGAAAATCCATTTAAGCAAAACCCTTTAAAAGACATAACATTCATTTTTGGTTTAAAGGCAATAAATTTGATATTTTCATCAACATTATTTAGTGTTTGAGACAGACTTTATCTTCAAACCCCCTAATAAATGTCCTATCATGCTCTTTGGCAAGATACATTGTGCTAGCTTGGGAATATTTTGTCTTGATAAAATTGGTATGTTCTGTGATATAAATATCCACTTCATCGATGTTATATAAAACATACAAGTGTGCTTGTTCCCACAGCTCACTACTAATTATTTTCACTCATGCTCCTAAAGTCCCTTTTCTAAAATAGGGATCAATATTCTTTTTGTTGGTAGGAGATTCATTACAACACAGAAGGTCTTTACAAAGTTCCATAACCTTTCTAGCCACATAACCCTCAATAATGCTCCCTTCATATCAATAACAATTTCAAACATCACCATTAAAACACTCATGTGCCATTCAAAAGGATACATCCAATGCAAGAAAATTGGACCCAACATTTTCACTTCCCTATCAAATGGACAACAATATTTACCATGATATTGTGAGAAAACCCGTTAGATTAAACGAGATTACTCAAAACACAAAACACAATTACTCATTAGTTAAACACAAACCCAGAAATAGGGTAAATTAAAACTAATTTCAACATTTCCCAATTGCTCATAAACATTTACATAAAAGCCTAGCAATTTGCTTTATTTCTTATAATGCCAAAATCTCTTACAAATGCTCTGTAGCCTCCACTACAATATAAACTATAAAAAGGAACACTATCCACATATTCCACATAACAAGCATCAACATGCCATCAAAAGCTTGATTCAATCAAAATATCGTATACAAACTTTTGACCTGGACCTGAGAGTATATGGACGACTCTAGGACACACTAGACAACTAAACTACCATCTCTAGGGTTCATCACCTTAGATTTTTCCTTGTTGTCATGGTCCGTTGCCATTACTTCTGATCACCTAAAAAGATGTGGTGAACCACGAGGTGAGACCCTGTCCCAGGGGAGACATAACTCTCTCCTACAAATATTAATTACATTAGATTAAATAATAAATAGTTGAGCAGTTGGAGTATTTAATAAACAATTGAGTAGATTGATCAGTTCAATCATGCTAAAAATATTAAGCAATTAATCTTAGCTACAAGTACGATTATCAATGTATATACAGATAACAAATAAATTTATTTCTTCTATCAGATATCTACTCATGTTTCATAAGATTGCATCTAATAACAATCGTCATCACTAGTCTGACTATCATCATATTCCTTCCTAACATCATAAGCAATCTAGTAGCATAATCATGTAGAGCATCATAAATATGTCTAGTAGCATAACATGGCTATCAATACTGGCATGTTTAATAAAGTGAACAAGTCTACATCATGAGTAGAGGTAATATCATAAGCACAACTAGATGCATAAGCATGATTTGCAATTTAAGCATATCTAATTAGATAGGCATGGCTAGCGGTATTAAACATAGCTAGCAACATAATCTTAACTATCAATGTCACTATATTTGATGACATAAGCATATTTACAACATCAGCATATCTATCACCTCTTATTGTACTATACATCATCTCTATGTAAGGAAAGCAAACAAGGGTTATCATCCAATGTGAAGCATTGTGTATAACCCTAAGCAAATATGCTACATGGATGTATTGCATCTTTTAGTAAGCCTTGAGGAATTTGAGGATTCCACTCAAAATCCAACTAACCATCGCTAAGTTGAAATCAATGCCATATAAGATCTAGGGAAGAGACGGACTCCATGATTTTCTCTGCCCCTAGTCAGTACGGGTCCGCCACAGTGACACATAAGGTCAAGCTACTAACAACCTAGTCTGTCCTTGGTACATGTCACGACACTAGTGAAGGAGTTGGTTACCCATACCCTACCATATGAGGTACAACCACAGTTGTCCTCCAATCTCGTGACATATATAATCATTGAGACACGACCACAACCGTTCTCAAACGGAGGGCTAGGTATGACCGAAGTCATCCTCCCTAAACACTTGGATTCAGGATGACAAGCACCCTACATACTTAACAGTATGTGCTCTGAGTTTCCCTTAGGAATACTCATTTCACCATCTGGCAAGTTCCGACACTCAGATGGATCTACGGCACAGGGCACTATATGATTAGAGTTTCACTTGACTGGCTATTGCCAATTGGGTGAATTAGGCTACATCAAACAAGTGGACATACAAACCATAATTCATCTCTAGCAGGCATTAACATATAACAACTTTATAAGATATAAAATGTATGAAACTTATTGTTCCTCATCTCATCATCATATGGTACTATTCATTGCTATTCATGCCACTACACTTGTCATCATACTATCACATGATATACATCCTTATCACAATATCACATGGTATCAATCCTTGTCAACATAAGAGGATTACACCTCATTCAGGGCTCAACCATGCCCAAAGGTCATTAAGACCATCATATCATTCCATGTAAGATCATCATTATCTTTATATGCCTTATTTCAAGGCTCAACATACATTACCATTCATGTGATACACATGTTTAACGTGCTATTGCATTGAAGAACTAATAAATGTTCACATGATAACATTGCAGGGTTATCTTAGCATTTAAGAGTATTATATCACATATAAGGAAGCTATATGATTGGCCATTATTATACTTATAGTATATAGTTTAGCATTAAAAAGCATAGATCATGAGGCTAATGATAACCACCAGTTAACACCATATTGTTTCAATCAATCATTAGGACAAATATTCTATCAATCATTCAAAAAGGATAACATGATTAACCACCATTCTCTACTTGCATTAGTGTTAGGTTTATCAAGGTGGGTTACATTAAAGTTGTAGTTCAACCATAGCATCCTCACATAATCTTAGATGCATAAGACTCAACATCACCATCACATTCCATACCATTCTCAAGTATGGATCCATGCATAATTCATGATGTTACCCTTAGATTGTAGTATACTAGTGTTCCACAACAATAAGAGAGTACTCTATTGTTCTATTATTCCACTAAGGAAGGATGATCATAGTTAATCATCATCACTTGAGTTCATTAGAATTAAGTGTAACAAGCTATATCACACTAGGGTTACATATCAACACAATATGGTTATTATCCATTCTATTCATATGAGGGCAAAGGTAAGACTACCTCATTAAGGGAAAACCTCTGTTGGTTCCATCATCATTCAACCCATATCATCATACCACAACATCACCCAAAACCATTAGATGTTGAAAAGGTAATACCATTGGTTATTTACATAAGTAAACACCTTGAATAAGACACATACTAAGTCATTGAATTGTGATCTAGAAAGAGTCAACATTTAACCCTACACATCACTTACTTAATAACATAAAGGGTCACCATAGGTTATGGGGTTAAAACCCATCATCGATTGTACATTTTAAGCAAGCCATAATATCAATCATCAAGCTCCTTAAATTAATCACATGAGGGAAACCATAAAATTCAGATTATTAGAACTCACATGTAATAATATAGGTTTCAATCCAAACCATTGGATCAAGTCCATTATTCAAAAATATGATATGAAGAAGTGTCAGATCCTAACTATTGAATTGGGTTCATATTTCATTGGATCAAGAATTGGTGTATAGGTCTAACCCTTGAATCATTTGACCCAAGAAACTATTAGGTTAGGGCTTAATCGAAGCTACATCTTAAGACTTTACTTACCATCAGTTGTGGTGACTTGATCCACCATATGTTGTGATTATTAAGTCACCATCAGTTGTTAGATCAGCCAATATTCATTAATCACCATTGGACATTAATGTAATGTCACCATTGATTGATAACATCATTAGGGTACTTAGTTGTTGATCATTAAGCTTTTAATTGAGACAAAATTTAACCTAAGGGGTGACCATCGGTTGACACCCTTGGTCACCACCATCAGTTGTTGCAAGGGTACTACCCTTGATTGATGTATAAAATGGAAATCAGCCTTAAAACCTAGGTATAAGCCATCGGTTGTTAGGTGCTTAGCACCATTGGTTGTCATACCAACCTGATCCAGACCATCTTCTACCTTAAGAAGGTCGTATACAGAGTTTCAGATCCATCTAAAGTTGGAAACTAAGCAAGAAACACCATAAAAATTTAAACCCTAGGCAAGGTTATACAGAGTTTCAGATCCATCTAAAACTAGAAACTAAGCAAAAACACCATAAAAATTGAAACCCTGGACAAGGTTATCTGTTACTAGCTTAGATCTTTGTTTTAGAGCAAGAACTTATGCAAGCAAGCTTGTAGTAAGCAATAAAAGTGAAGAGGGTTATAAAACTCGCCTCTAAGAAGATGAACAAGCTCTGAACAGTAAGAAAACTTGAGCAAGAAAGGTCGAAAACTCTAGCACAAGCTCTGAACTCGACCATCTAACACCTTTCTCCACACAAGAAGTAAACCCTAGATAGGAGGAACAAGAAAGGTAGGTATTTTAAGCAACTTTTACCATGGAAAAACAGATTTCCAACCTGGAGGAAGGTAGGAGGAAGAAGAAGAACTAGGAAAATAGAGAAGGAAGGAAGAAAACAACTTGCCTTGGTCGGAAACCCTAGGAGGTGACCTTAGGAACCATAAGTAGGGCTAGATGGATCTCTAGGAGACCTTCTTCTCCAAAAAGGGGGTCGTCTTCTACCTTGGGCAACCTTATTCCACAGACAAATAGAGGGGAGTCATTACTACAGGTTAGAGGAGAGAGAGCAAGAAAAGGTTTTGTATTTGGGCAAGGAAGAGGTAGATATAGCCCATGGATAAGGATGGAAGCAAGAATGAGGTGTACAAGCAGCTATCCATGTGTCCATGGCTTAAAGCTTCCATGGACGAGCAAGGAGTAGGTCCACTAGTTTTTGGGGACTGAAACTCTATCGGTTGTTGGTCTCCCAGGCCATCTATCATTTGTTGGGAAAATGTACCATCGTTTGTTCATGGTTTAAGTCAATAGATGGTTGAACCATCGGTTGATCATGTTTATAAGTGAACCAAACTAGCATGAAACATCGACCTAGAGCCTATAGGATGACCTGCGGTTGTTCCCCAGTGGTTCTTGCAGCTTATGGCCATTAGTTTCCCAAAACAATGATACCATATGATGTTATCCTTGAAGGTGGCTCATCTGGGGGGGGGGGGGGTAAAACCCTAAATCACCCTTGAAGCAAATCACCACCAAACCAAGGTACAATTGAGAACCCCATCACTCACCAAGATCAATAAAGATAATATAACATCTAAGGAACATATTTGTTGTGACAATTTGCAAAAAAAAAACTCTCAATTGGGTAAATTGCATAAAAGCCCAAAATGTACATCAAATTGCATAACTTGCTCAAACAATGTCCAAATTGGACCAAATTTGAAACTTAAGCTTGTCTTATGATTACAAAGAATATCATAAGGTTATAATAGGGTTATAAGAATTCAATTATGGTAATTAATCTTGTTCAATCATTTAAGCAAGGTTAGGTCTCACAACCATAAACCCCTTAACAGGGATTTTGCCCCTGAAATCAAGGTAAACAAAGATGGATACTTATTATGCACCTCATTCTCAATATTCCACATGGTTACTTTCATCTTATGGTTTTCACATCATTCTCATAGAAGTCATATTACTCTCCTTCAACTCTTGCATGTGTCATATTGGTTCAACATAGGAACTGATGTGCCACCTGTACATGTATGGTAGTACCTTTCAAGTTGGGACTCTAACTGTCATCCTGAACTATTCTATCTATTATACCACACATCACTTAGAGGTTGTACCTACTATCTCTTACCAAATATACAACATCATGTATCTATTATCATATGTAATTCCATAAGGTTTCATCTTTATGCTCATTTGATGATTGTTGTGATTATCAACTCAATCAATCAGGTGAACATCCCCTATTTGTCAAAAACTACATAAAATATATTCTTACAAGATTCTTTAATGATCTCTATGGTGGACTGGACATATCTCTAGTTGAAGAATCATACACTTGTCTGCAACCTGTTAACAAATATAACTTCTTGGTTTACCTTGTTAGGGGTAAGGCAACGATATTGTCTTCATCTTACCAGGATTCATATAAACACACTTAACATATGTATTGTAACTCCAAGATGATACTCTAGTTAATCCCAAACTCACTCTTGCTGATCTTCTCACACACATGAGTATAGTTGCTTCAATATTCTTAAGGTTTAGCAAAGATTTTAACCATGCTACTGACCATCTCTAAAATACCTTGTGATGTCAACACTCAAAGCTTGTCACAATTTATGAGACATGACATAAGCACTATGTTCCTCTTATTTATAAACATTGTTGTTGCACTGGTTAGTCTAAACAACATAACCCTAAACTCATCATGGTCATGTATCCTATGTCATCCACTATAACTCATATCCATTGATATTACGATCTTAGGTTTATCTTAAAAGAACACAGTAGCACATGTCTTGGTGGTCAACAAACCATCTATGCTTGATAGTGGTCTTACCCAACCATCAATAGACCATACACAACATTATACAATCACTCTTCTTTTCCCAAACAACACTTGGAGGATCAAGATCAACTCTCTTTCTCTTTCTAATGGAGAGAAACACTAGACAACTCATCTAATAGATATCTTAAACTCATATATAACTGGTATACTCTGGATACTAGGATCCATTCCTTGGTATTCACTACATGTGTTATAAAGAAATCATACCCTGGTTTCATCCACTTCCTCAACATCATAACTGGCTAAGAGCATATAGGAGGAATCCCACTAACTCTTGGAAGGCTCAAAAAGCATGCTCATTACAAAACATAAATATTTTAGAGTTATAGTCCAAAGCAACCACACATAATATCAAGTTATCCATCCCAAGATTATAGTGAATCCACGCGTACCAAGTGGCATGAGATCCACTTGAAGGCTACACCTCAAAAAGAAGGAACATATACTTCCCACATCAAAACAACATTGTCCACGGGTCACTATCAAAAGGTATCCAATTCTATCTTTATTATATAGGTTGCAGCTTCTTTTGTGTCATTTTACCTTTTTCATCTCTGGTTCCTTGTCATTAGCATATGAATTTATTAAGATTATTGTATCTCATTATTTTTTTCTCATTAACTGTTCATCATTCTGGTATATGTCTTCTCATGTTACCATGTTTTTCAACTACTGATCAAGGAATAGGTCATCATTTTCCGTATTTTCTTCATTAAACAAGGAGCTTCTCCCTTGATTTCTTTCACATACCCTGCATATTTTACACTAACACTTTCTTACACACATAGGTTGTTGGTCTGAGATTAACTCAGGTTCCACTTGATTCCTTTATCATCTTATCATTCATCTATTCATATTATACTTATAGCAGGAGCTCTCTCCTTCTTATGTGGATTTCATATCTTGAATCACTTTATTAACACAAACTTGTTTGTCCTTTACTTTATTATCTTCTCGAATTACAACTTCAAGAATTCCTCTTTAGCTTATCTATATTCAAATTTAGGTTTCAAGGTGTCATATCTTTCTCTTGTAGTTATCCAATATTCAAGTTTGGATGGGTTATGATGTAATTATCATCCTCTTTAGAGTAAGATTGAGGTTTTAACACCATGATTTCTGATTTGTTATGCTCTTTAGATTGTTTCAAAATGACTACTTGATCAGAGTAATCAGAAAGGAATCAATCTAAGAGTTCCATGCTTACCTTTTCTTCTATACCTGAATACCTGGCTAGGGCATCCAAGTACTGAGATTAGGAAGTAAGCATCATGTTTTTATGTCATTGGCATCATCTTAGTCCTAAGTCCTAATGTCCATGTAGACTCAACAAACCTAAATCCTTGATACCAACTTGTAAGAAAACCCCTTACACTAAACGAGATTATTCAAAACACAAAACACAATTACTCATTAATTAAACACAAACCCAAACATAGGGTAAATTAAAACTGATTTCAACAAATCCCAACTGCTCAGAAACATTTACATAAAAGCCTAGAAACTTGGTTTATTTCATATATTGCCAAAATCTCTTACAAATGCCCTGTAGCCTCAGCTACAATACAAACTTTACAAAGGAACACTATGCACATATTCCACATATCCAAGAATCAACATGTTATCAAAAGTTTGATTCAATCAAAATATCATATACACACTTTTCACCCGGACCTAAGAGTACAGGGATGACTCTAGGACACACTAGACAACTAAACTACCATCTCTAGGGTTCATCACCTCATATTTTTCCTTGCTGTCACGGTCCGTTACCACTGCTGTCGATCACCCAAAAAGATATGTGAGACTCAGTCCCAGTGAGAGATATAACTCTCTCCAACAAATATTGATTACATTAGATTAAATAATAAATAACTGAGCAGTTGGAATATTTAATAAACAATTGAGTAGATTGATCAGTTCAAGCATTCTAAATAGATTAAGCAATTAATATTAGATACAAGTATGATTATCAATGTATATATAGGTAACAAATAAATTTATTTCTTATATCAATATCTTCTCAGGTTTCATAAGATTGCATCTAATAACAATTGCCATCATTCGTCTGACTATCATCATATGCCTTGCTAACATCATAAGCAATCTGATAGCATAAGCATGCAGAGCATTATAAATATTTCTAGTAGCATAACATGGCTATCAATAGGGGCATGTTTAATAAAATGAACAAATCTACATCATGAGTAGAGGTAATATCATAAGCACAACTAACTACATAAGTATGATTAGCAGTTTAAGCATTTCTAATTAGAGAGGCATGGCTAGCAGTACTAAATGTATCTAGCAACATAATCCTTACTATCAATGTCAATATATCTGACAACATAAACATATCTACAACATAAGCATATCTATCATCTATTATTGTACTATACATCATCTCTATGTAAGGAGAGTAGAAAAGGGTTATCATCCAATGTGAAGCATTGTGTATAACGCTAAGTAGATATGCTACATTGATGTATTACATATTTTATTAAGCCCCGAGGAATTTGAGGATACCACTCAAAATCCAATTGGTCACTACTAAGTCGAAATCAGTGCCATATAAGATCTAGGGAAGAGTCGAACTCCAAGATCTTCTCCTCTCCTGGTCAGTACGGGTCCGCCACAGTGACACATAAGGTCAAGCTACTAACAGCCTAGTACTTCCTTAGTACATGTCACATCACTAGTGAAGGAGGTGGGTACACATGCCCTACCATCTGAGGTACAACCGCAGTTTCCATCCAATCTCGTCACATATATAATCACCGAGACACAACCACATCCATTCTCTAACTGAGGGTTAGGTATGATCGTAGTCATCCTCCCTAAACACTTGGATTCAGGATGACAAGCACCCCACATACTCAACAGTATGCGCTCTGAGTTTCCCTTAGGAATACTCGTTTCACCATCTGACAAGTTCTGACACTGAGATGGATCTATGGCACATGACACTACATGATTAGAGTTTCACTTGATTAGTTATTGCCAATTGGGTGAATTAGACTGCATCAAACAAGTGGACATACAAACCCTAATTCATCTCTAGAAGGCATTAACATATAATAACTAAAAAGATATTTAATGTACGAAGGCATTAACATATAACAACTATTCATTGCCATTCATGCCACTACACTTATCATCGTACTATCACAAGATATAAATCCTTATCACAATATCACAGGGAATCAAACCTTGTCAACATAAGAGGATTACACCTCATTCATGGCTCAACCATGCCCAAAGGTCATTAAGATCATCATATCGTTCCCTACAAGATCATCATTATCTTTCCATGCCTTATTGCAACGCTCAACATACATCTCCATGAATGTGATACACATGCTTATCATGCAATTGCACAGAAGAACTAACAAATGTTTACAAGATAACATTGTAGGGTTAGAATAGCATTTAAGATCATTCCTTTATTATATCACATATAAGGAAGCTATATGACTGGACATGATTATACTTATAGTATACAAGTTTGTTATAAGAAAGCATAGATCATGAGATTATGATAACTACCAATTAACACCATAGAGTTTCAATCAATCATTAGGAAGGGTATTCTATCATTATATTAATCATTTGATAAAGGTAACATGATTAGCCACCATTTTGTACTTGCATTAGGGTTAGGTTTAGCAAGGTAGGTTACATTAAAGTTATTTTTCAACATTCATTCACAAACCTTAACCCATAGCATCCTCACATAATCTTGGATGCATAAGACTCAACATCATCATCACATTCCATACCATTCTCAAGTATGGATCCATGCATAACTCAGGATGTTACCCTCAGATTATAGTATACTAGTGTTCCACAATAATAAGAGAGTACTCTATTGTTCTATTATTCCACTAACGAAGGTTGATCATAGTTAATAATCATCACTTAGTTCATTAGAATTAATTGTAACAAGCTATATCACATTAGGGTTACATGTAAACACAATATGGTTATTATCCATTCTATTCATATGATGGAAAATGTAATACTACCTTACTAAGGAAAAACCCCATTGGTTCCATCATCATTCAATCCATATCACCATACCACAACATCACCCAAAACCATTGGATGTTGAAAAGGTAAGACTGTTGGTTATTTACATAAGTAAACTCCTTGAATAAGCCACCTATGAAGTCATTGAATTGTGACCTATAAAGATTCACCATTTAACCCTAGACATCACTTACTTAATAACATAAAGGGGCACCAGAGGTTATGGGGTTAAAACCCATCATTAGTTGTACATTTTAAGCAAGCCATCATATCAATTATCAAGTTCATTAAATTAATCACATGAGGGAAACCATAAAATTTAGATTATTAAAACTCACATGTAATACTATAGGTTTCAATCCGTACCATTGAATAAAGTTCATTATTTGAAAATATTAGATGAAGAAGTGTTAGATCCTAACCATTGGATCGGGTTCATATTTCAAAACCATCAATTGGTGTATAGGTCTAACCCTTGAATCATTTGACCCAAGAAACTATTAGGACAGGGCTTAACTGAAGCTACATCTTAAGATTTTACTCACCATAAGTTGTTGTTACTTGATCCACCATCTTCTATGATCATTAAGTCACCATCGGTTGTTAGATCAACACTATATTCATTAATCACCATTGGATATTAAGCTAATGTCACCATTGATTGATAACATCATTAGGGTACTTAGTTGTTGATTATTAAGCTTTTAATTGAGCCAAAACTTGACCAAAGGGGTGACCATCGGTTGACAACCTTGGTCACCACCATGAGTTGTCATGAAGACAAAACCATCAGTTGTTGTAAGGGTACTACCCTCGGTTGATGTATAAAATGGAAATCAACCTTAAAACCTAGGTATAAGCCATAGGTTGTTAGGTGCTTTACACCATTGGTTGTCATACCAACCTGATCCAGACCATCTTATACCTTAAGAAGGTCATACACAGAGTTTTAGATCCATCTAAATCTATAAACTAAGCAAGAAACACAAGAAAAATCGAAACCCTAGGCAAGGTTATCTTTTACAAGCATAGATCTTCATTTTAGAGCAAGAACTTATGCAAGCAAGCTTGTAGTAAGATAGAAAAGTGAAGAGGGTTATAAAACACACCTCTAAGAAGATGAACAGGATCTGAAAAGCAAGAAAACTTGAGCAAGAACGGTGAAAAACTCTAGCATAAGCTCTGAACTCGGCCATCTAGCACCTTTCTCCACACAAGAAGCAAACCCTAGATAGGAGGAGCAAGAAAGGTAGGTCTTTTACGCTTTTAAGAAACTTTTACCATGGAACAACAGAGTTCCGGCCTGGAGGAAGGTAGAAGGAAGAACATGAACAAGGAATATAGAGAAGGAAGGAATAAAACAACCTGCCTTGGTCAGAAACCCTAGGAGGTGACCTTGGAAACCCTAAGTAGGGTTAGATGGAGCTCTAGGAAACTTTCTTCTCCAAAAAGGGGGTCATCTTCTACCTTGGACCACCTGGTTCTGTATCCAAATAGAGTGGAGTTGATGCTCCACGTTAGATGAAAGAGAGAGCAAGCAAATGTTTTTTACTTGGGCAAGGAAGAGGTAGATATAGTCCATGGATAAGGATGGAAGTAAGAATGAGGTGTACAAGCATCTCTCCATGTGTCCATGGCTTAAAGCTTCCATGGACAAGAAAGAAGCAGGTAAACCAGGTTTTGGGGACTTCCAAGCCATAGTTTTTTGGTCTCCCAGGCCAGACATCATTTTTTGGTCGAAGGTACCATTGTTTGTTCATGGTTTAAGTCAATAGATGGTTGAACCATCGGTTGATCATATTTATAAGTGAACCAAACCAGAATAAACCATCAACCTAGAGCCTCTAGGATGACCTGCCGTTGGTCTACAGTGGTTCTTGTGGCTTATGGCCATCGGTTGTTGCCCAAACCAACGGTACCATCAGATGTTAGCCTTGAAGGTGGCTCATCCATGGGGGGGGGGGTAAAACCCTAGATCATTCTTGAAGCAAATCACCACCAAAATAAGGTACAATTGAACACCCCATGGATCAACAATCTCAAGAAAGATAATATAACATCTAAGGAACATATTTGGTGTGATAATTTGCAAATAAACCTCTTAATTGGGTAAACTGCAGACTAGTCCAAAATGTACATAAAATTGCATAACTTTCTCAAACAATGTCCAAATTGGACCAAATTTGAAACTTAAGCTTGTCTTATGATTTCAAAGTATATCACATGGTTATATTAGGGTTATAAGCATTCAATTATGGTAATTAATCTTTTTCAATCATTTAAGCAAGGTTAGGGTTTCACATATATCAAGAATGAAGGAGGAAAATACATCTCAAGTCGGAACGGGGTAATGACCACTTCTCTTTGAAACTTATCAAGATTCTCAGGATCAATAACTTTGTTGCATAGAGTTTTGAAGAAGAAACAGAGCCTTGTGATTACAAACTTTACATGCTTTAACAATATAGATCAAATAGCCACATACAATATTTGCTACATTAATGTGTGACAATCATGAGATTTAAGCACTATCAGCTTCAAATCATTCATCGATACCAATCTATAGATATTAGAAGAGTACCCATATGGTACCTTAACACTAAGAAAGCACTCACAAAAAGTTTTGTTCTCCTATCTAGACAACGTGTAAAAGTAGGAGATAAATAAGATTTTTAGTCACTGCTAACTTCTGTTGTTACTTATTTCCTTATTCCCATTTCACATAGGTCCATTATGGATTTGATTCCATCTTTAGTCTTACCCAGTTTATTCAAAAGAGTACTAATGACACTATCACATACATTTTTCTCAACATGCATGACATTGATACAATGCTTAACTGCCAAAAAACTCCAATAACGAAGATATCAAAATATTGACCTCTTCTTGAATAAAGATTTGTCATACTAGATGTGTAAATAATATGTTGTAATCTCTTACCAAATGCATTAGTAAAGTCTTTTATTCTTTCATAAACATCCTCCCTTGGTTATAGGTTTAGGGGCACTCTGTTCCTCGTTTGATCCATTGAATGCTTTGTGGAACCTTCAGTAAGGATGCAATTTTGGAAGAAACCTTCTATGAACAAGATATAGTCTTGCCTCTGTGTTTTAATTGCATTGAATTGGTGTTTTCCTGACATATAGGGCATGCTTTGGATGCTTTTTTGTGTATCCAGACAAATTCCCATATGTTGGAAAGTCA
This sequence comes from Alisma plantago-aquatica, assembly GCA_963693085.1. NCBI lineage: Eukaryota > Viridiplantae > Streptophyta > Magnoliopsida > Alismatales > Alismataceae > Alisma > Alisma plantago-aquatica. Next base: position 295,474,355 of record OY856413.1, on the reverse strand, counting down.
TTAATAGTGCAAAAAAACATAACATGCAAACAAATGTCTCTCTAAATGAAGCATCATAGGTCATCACACTTTCTCCCCAAAGTTTCTTTAAGTCATCAATCGAAGGTTCAAGAAAAACATCAATATCATTGCCAGTTTTTTGGGGCCCGATATCAACAAGGACAATATGACATAATTATTTTTCATACACAACCAGGGTGGAAGATTGTATATAATAATCATAATAGGTCAAATGTTATGTTGGTTGCTTAATGTGTCATATGGATTCATCCCACCATTACAAAGCCCAAGTTTAAGATTCCTAACTTCTTCACCAAATTTAGGGTACAATAAATCAATTTTCTTCCAGGTGTGGAATCAGACACATGTCTAGGATCCCATAATTATTTTTCTTTGCCTCTACATGTGAAGATAAATTTTGTGCATCCATGGTATTAGCAAACAAGCATTGGACCGTGGTATTATAGGTAGATACCACATGATGGAGCCTCCACTCACATGGAGTTGCGTGCACCACTAAAGATCCTAGAGATAGTAAGTCTCTAAGTGTAGCCTTTCGTGTGCTATAATAAGATCTCCACCCACATATGCTAAGATATGTGGAAGTCTTATCATAGTACAGTTAAGGGTCAAATCCACGAGACAACGGTCTTGTTAAGAGTTTAACAAGATGGAAAACGTAATAATTCTACTTATTTACTTGAAGGTTGATATTTAGATCGAAGAGTTGATTTGATGATTAAACTAAAGTCCAAAGTAGAATAAATGGATCAAAACATACATCATAATAACATGGCTTGTAAAGAAAGGGGTCTAAACAGTTAGTATAGCTTCCTTTCAGATAACTAACTACGAGAAACACGGGAGTATTGCAATGCCAGCCATCCCCAAATGAATGATCACTTACTTTGCATTGCTCCCCTCGCAAAGTGTGTTCCTCGACCTATCAAGGTTGTACTTTCATACACCAGCTGATTCCATTTCATAGTATGCAAGTACAACATTGGAGGTGAGTTTACTCCACTCCTTGAGAAACATTCCTAGATATCGAACATATGTATGGTGACTACATACATCAAGAACCAACATGCAGTCGATATTCGAATCTAAAAGTACAAACGTAGATAATTCACACTAGTAGATAATAGATAACACAAGTTGGTGATCAAGCAACTGGCATTCATTGAACGATTAATGTTGAACTGAAAAGATAGTATTTTTCTATTGCAAACTCATGAATTACAATGTATGAAATGAAAACATGGGTAGCGGGGCTACTCCCCACACCCTAGTGTATGGGACCACTCGCTCATGGCAAGAACAAAGAAGGAGGCAGGAAGAGAGAAAGAAAGCATCATCTCCACATAGGAGGGAGGAAGGTCGACCCCTTGGAGTAGAGAGCAACTATCTTCACACCACGTGGTTGCCTTGATGAAGAACCCTTCACTTCCCACCTTCTATGTCGATGAGAGAAGAAGTAGCTTGAGGATGGAATGTGGATCTTGGACCGGTAGCCTTGGGGCAGAGGATGGAGGATGAAACAACTCTGGAATGGTTGGGGTAGCCTTTGGGCATCCGAGAGTTCCCCCTGGTGAGGACCCCTTGGGTCCTATTTATAGTCTTTGAGTGAATCTTGAACGGTTTTGGGTTATGTGGGTCCAAACGGTTGTGGTGACCGTTTGGACTCTCTCACGATTTGGAGACCGTTTAGACTCTCTCAGTTTGGAGACCTTTTGGATCTTTTGTTCTTGAAATCATTTACATTCATACGGTCTTGGGACCGTTTAGCCTTCATACAGTCTCGGGACCGTTTAGCCTTCACACAGTCTTGGGACCATTTGGCTTCATACGGTCTCGGGACCGGTTGGCCTTCATACGGTCTCGGGACCATTTGGCCTTCACACGGTCTTGGGACCGTTTGGCTTCATATGGTCTCAGGACCGATTGGCTTCCATTCGTTCTTGGGACCGGTTGGCTTCCATTCGGTCTCGGGACCGATCGGCTTCCATTCAGTCTCGGGACCGTTTGGAGTTTTTTTGCAATTTTTTGTGTTTTCCTGTAAGAGAAAAAAAAGGAAATGTCATTCTATCGGTATATTCACAATAAAGTGGAAAGTTAAGAATTCTATATGATTTATCTAAGAAAGAGTATGGAAAACTAAGAAAAACTAGTAAGATAACATCACAAAATGGGAGGTTATCACCCCCCTAACTTAGAGTCTAGCTTGTCCTCAATCTAGATAGAGCTAAGGCACGTAGTGGTGAAGTGATTTTATTTTAGTGAAGATTTCCATACTCTTACTTCAATTCTGAATCAGAGATGTCCTAGAGTCTTATCGGGGCTTCTACTTGCACTAACTCTTTCAGGTATCGAGAGTTGTGTGGTTCTCAAGTTTCTTCTGTATCGCGTAACTCGCATTGGGACCACCTTTTCCTTGATCGCATTCTATGCATGTCTTCGAATCTAAGCAGTTTTATACTTCTTTGAAATTCCTACCGGAAGCTAAGATAGGTATGAGGGTTGGCTAAAGGCTGTTGTGTAACTCCCCCTTAAGTGGGGGTGGGTTTATCTAAACTTTTAGGGTCTCACTACCGGGCGCGACACATCTACCTTTGTGAGGGCAGCTGAATGGACCGGCCGGGCGAGTCCTTTATCAACTTTTTCATATATTTGGAGACCTTAGGATCTCACTACCGGGCACGACACATCTGCCTTTGTGAGGGAAGATGAATGTACTGGCTGGGTGAGACCTTTATTGGCTCTTCATATAAGTCCTTATGCATGGCACAACTCTCATGTTTTTATTCATCACTCATGCTTTTATTCATTTGCTCATAGGCTTAGGAATTGGGTTTTACAGGATTTTATTTGGGCTGCCAAGCCTCTTTTTGAAAAGAAGAGAACTATTTCTTAGATTTTCCCGACGTGCACTTATTTTGGTTTCGTACTTGGTGGTCCACTTGCGAGGTTCCTTGATTTGGATTTCACCTGGTTCCCTCCTGTCCTTGAGAGTGTTTGGCTTGTTTCGACCACGACGTCAACCTGTGAAGAGTTTGATGCAGAATTGAAGCAAAATCAAGAAAATCAAGTACGGAAGTGATTTATTAATTCTCCATTACATGCCTAAATTCCACTTATGTAATTGCTTTTGAGGACTTACTTTGTCTCTAACTTAGTTAGGGGTGACCCTATTTCTAGAACAAATGTTGTCTTATATGCCAAATTTATTCTATCAAAGAAATTACTGAAAAATCTAAATATCAAAAGAGAAAATTGTATAGGAGAACATAGGTGAAGGAAAGGGTTTGAATATGATACCTCGCCCTTGCCAGTGTACCCCCCTAACTTATCACTCACTCTGTCCTCAGAGTGTCAAAGTGATAGGATGATAAGTACATGGAAAAGGGTATTAAGGTTCTGTTAATCCCTTATTTGCTCCATAAGCTCCGGAGCGGAAAGTTGATGAATGGTTGTTGTGGATGGGCTAATATAGGTTTCTAATATGCATTGTTGAAACTCAGTAAAAATGACTTCTTTTACAGTGTCCCCTAGGGATCCCATAGCTGAGAAGTTAAAGAATTGATCCCCATATGACATTGTTACATTGTCATTATTATCGGGGGACTTGGTATCTTTGTTTCCACCTTCTTGGTGGTCTCTATTATTTTCCTTCTTTGCAGGTTTTGCCCCTCAGCTGGTGCCCTCCCCAACATTGCCTGGGTCTTCAGGTTGATTGTATGAGGAGGAGTTGTCATCATTGGAGTCGGACGAGGAATCAAAATACTCATCATCATCCTCGCTTTCATCTTCATCATCATCTGTTGTCTTATCTTTTATCTTCTTGATCGGCGTTTTCTTGCACTGCCTATGGATATCTTGTATTTCATCAAGTGCCACTTGTACATGCTCATGGGTTTCTAGCAGTGCATCATGGCTTTCTTTAAGATCAGTATATCTCGCTTCGGCAGAGAGGAGTCATGCTGATATATTTGTTACTTGTGTACGTAGATGTTTGATTTCATTGGTTGATTGCTCCTCTTGGCGGCGGATGAGCTGCATGAGGTTGTTGTTGATGTCGTCCAAGCACGTGCTTAGGGCAGTTTGTTGCTGTTGAAGCTCGCAAAGGGTCTCAGGCAAAGGTAGAGTTTGCTTAGAGACCCTGTCAACTTGCTGATCCAATGCTTCTTGCTAGCCTTTCATCCCAAGTACTAACTGTAAAGACCATGTCTCTACTATTAAACATGATAAACAAAAACACCAATGGTGTGGCAGCGGAAGAAATAAAACTTGACTTTATTCAAAATGTATAAAGAGTACGTTACAAATTTCCATAAAGGAAGTACAACTTCATACAAGCACAAGGATCTAGGTAGAGGAAGACTTAACTAATGCAACATTGTCTCCAAACTAAACAACTATATAACATAAAAGCAACCATGATCACTCAAGCTATATATTCTTCATCTTTCTTATCCTATCCTTGGCTTTAGGTCCACCAAGCTTCCACTGCGCACTCTGATCCTAACCTGGATGGTTGGGGTCATCCAGCAAGAGAGGGATAAAACAAGGTATGTGTCAATCAAAAGGAATAGGACCAATAATAATAAAAAGCTTTGCAATATAAAAGATTTTCTACCATAAGAGATTTCAAAAGAAATGAGGCAAATATATGAATATGAGAGAGAGAAACTGCCACATTTAAATATCAACAATTATCACATTTGCATGAATATAAATTATGACTCAACATCCTCTCAATGTAGGGTGAGGCACCTACCGGACCTCACCAATGGCAGGGGGACTAAAACCCCAGTGCCTAAAAAGTGGCAGGGGGAATAAAACCCCAGTGCCTAATATATAAAATGGCAGGGGGACTAAAACCCCAGTGCCCGACAGGATGACTAAAACCTCAGTGCCCTGTGGGTGGTTTGTACTCATGTACACTACATTATTAATTGGCCTATAACTATATCATGCATAAACATTCACTTGGCAGCATAGTGAAAAGTAGAACAAAATAACATCATAACATTGGGAATAAAACCCAAGAATAAACAAATAGTAAGACCATCATAGGTCACAACCATATCCAAGAGTTCCAAGAATTAAGAGAGTCAACAAGCACCAACATTATACAATGTTCCAAATATTTCAAAAGGATAAGCCAACATAGGCAATAACAAGATTAAATCATTTCCAAGTAAAGGAGGCAACATATGTAGAAGAACGTTTCACATGATTCAAATGATTAAGCCACACTGGCATAAACTAAGTAAAGAGCCAATAAATGTAATTAGAAGATTTACAAGGCTAGCACAATAATGAGTGGGGTTGGATAAAAGCCCAACTGAGAGTAGGTGTATTGCACATTATCATCACATTTAAATTCCACAATTAAAATAGGATCCACATACATAGGGGTCACATACAAAATAGGTTGCACATACATAGGGGCCACATACATAGGAATCACATACTGAAATAGGTCTCACATACCTTAGATTAAATACATTACCATCATATCCATCAAATTGATAGCAAACCATCCATATATCCTAGTTATAAACATAACACATGTATTAATATATTTATAAAGGAATATAGCATAGGAAAAACCCTAATTTTACAAAACTACGATTTAGAGTTCAAAACCAAGTCCAAACGATTACTCATAATCTCCTGATTAAGAAAACATATTTTATTATATAAAACAGAGTTAAAATGAATTAATTATGTATTTTAAAACATTTACATATTAAAAATGCCAATCAAAGCAAATTTCGGAAAACCCTTGAGAATCAGGTTTAAAAAATCATACAATCAGATTCTACGTTAAAAATCCTTTCCATTGACTATTTATTCATATTTTTCTGACCAATGGTTGATTTACTATGAATTAAGTAAACCTGACCAATCAGAAATCAGGAAAACCATAGCGTGACATGTAATTAAATAAAAATGTAACTCGATGTAAATAATAGAGGAAATGACTAAACTACCCTTGCTTGCTAAATCAAACCGATTGAAACGATGAGGGTAGAAGAGTCATTTGCACAAATCCATTGCTTTGCGATAGAAAGAAGAAACTGGGGGTGTGAAAAGACGAAAATAACCCTAGCTCAAAAGCAAAGGCCCATGGCAAGGGCAGGGGCGCATTGGTCCTTGCCTGTGCCCGATTGCTCCTTCCTCGGCCATGGCGAGGGAGCAACCTGGAGCTTGGCTCCATTGCTCCTGCCTGCTTCCTGGCGGGTTTGTCCCCATCTGAGACCGGGAAATTGTTCCCCGATGTCTCGCGGACACAACGAGCTCAAAAATGCCCAGAGGCGTGCACCGGCGCCAAGACAGGAGGTCCAAGATGGCCGGAAACAGGGGAAACATCGCAAGATCGAAACCCATCAAAACCGCGATGAAAATCACAACTCAGGCGATGGAAATGCTCACTGACGACCCGTGGTGCGACCACGTATGCGCATGAGGTCAGAGGAGCAAGGAAACGCAAAAAGACCAGGTGACGGCGGAGCTCGTCGGCAGCTTCTAGGACCCAGAGGCTGGGGCAACCTCAGGGCAGGAAGAGGTTTGGAAAACGAAGAAGAGGGGTTGAGGTTGCTCACCTCTAAGGCAATTGAGCGGAGAAGGTCAGGAGAACGGGCCCCTTGGTCATCGCCTCCGGAGAAGAAGAGCGAGTAGGTCAGGCTGGCTCGGGCATGGAGAGGTGAAATTAGATGAGGAGGAGAAAAAGTGGAGGCCCGAGGGTGCTATTCGGCATCTTATATAAGCACTAGAGAAGTCGACGCTCCCTCTGCGTGTTCAGGCGAAGAGGAGGAGAAGAGCCTGTTTGGTCGTTTCGCCTACAGTGAGTGAGAGGCAGTCCAATGGGGCTCAAAATGATCAGAATTGAAAGCCGAAGCCGTTGGAGGAAAAATCATAAGAAACGGTTCCGAGAGGAGGGAGAACGGATTGCGGGAGTGAGAAGCTGAAGCTGCCCAAACGGCTGAAGGTAGAAGAAGGAGCGGACACCGCTGGATCAGGTCCAAATTAAGTCTTGACCGTCGGATGGCGAGTCTACCATGGACCGGGCCGCGTGACAAGGGAAAAAGAACCGAACTATAGCGTTACAGATGAATAAATGACATGCGATTAAAGCATTATAGTTATACTATATTGAAAGCTAATAAAAAGGATTTGAAGGGTCAAATCAACTCCAAATAACGCCACAATTGAACCATAGGCTTATAATATAGTCTAGAACAATGCTATGCAATTAGATCCACGTTTAATACATAATAAGACCATTAATAAATATATAGCTCATAAAAGAGTATAATAATATATTAATATGAAGGAATTATATGAAAATCTTATTAATGAGAAACATGTGAGTAATCTCAAGATATAAAACACATTAGGATACAAATAATCATTTCTCAACAAAATAACATATTAATATGAATTAAAATCATATTTGGAGGAGAGAGAAACAATAAAGGTTAATATACACATATATGAACTCAAATACACATTATTAATAATATATTTATCCAAAAAGCTCCAAATAAATATTATCTACTATATTATCCCATTAAAGACCAAATTACATAATTAACCCTAACTTATCTCCTAATGTGGGTTATTTGTGAAAACACCCCTCAATTTACATCAATGAGGGTAAATAGTGATTTCAACATCAAGTTGTGCTCAAATTGCACAATGAGTCCAAAAATGATCCAAAAGGATGGGAAATTTATGGAAAAGGTCCAAATGGACTAAAAGGCAAAGGAAAGCTCAAAAGTGGGTAAATTGCAGGGAAGACCCTGAGTTTCAGTATGTTACACTAACTCTGGCAGGTGTTTTAAGCGGTCGTCAATGTAGTCAACTTGCTTGGCCGCTGCTTCCTACCTTTGTTGAATGCTTGAGAGGATGACTGGTAAGGTGTGGTTCCGCTCATCGATCTTGGAGACCTATGTAGCAAGCCCCTGCACACAGGAAAAAAATGGATTGTAATATGTTAGAAGGGTCAGTGAGGAGGTTTCAAATGGCATCAAATTGACATCTGAATTCCTCACCGACTTGTGAAAAGGGGACCCCAGAGATGGATGGGTGGGATGGCTGGGGTCGAGGTGAGAAGGTGGTAGTGCCTTACGAAAGAGACACTATTGATGGACCCACAAATTGTGTGGTTATTGTAGATGGAGTCACCAACAGTATCAGGGTGGTGGAGGATGAGAAGGGTGGCGACATCCCAGGTGAAAAAGGTGGGACCGAGAATGCTGAGTTGAAAGTGGTTGAAATGAAGGTGAGATCGGGCGTCGAGGTGGAGAATGGGATGCCCAAAGAGAAAATGAGTGAGGCGGAAGATGCGGGTGAAGTTGTGGTTGTGGTTGTGGAGAAAGAAATTGTGGTGGGCATTATTGTGGAAAATGGTGGAAAAGTGGTGGATGGCGGAATGGTGGAAGGTGGTAGTATGGTGGCGGTGTTTGTAGAGGTAAGCCCAACATCTAGATCGAAGATAAAGGGTTCTAGTATTGGGTGTACTATGTTCTTGGCACTGTGTGGTGGGTCTGCCTCTGGATTGATCTTTGATGTGGGCATCCCTGACTATTGTTGTTGTTGTATGCATAACTTTGAAATTCGTGTCATTGGTATTTTCATTGGCCTTGTTGCTGGGGCAGTGACGCTATGCTCTGTCTGCCCTGTCTTTGCTTTTTTCTCATTTTTTTTACCAAATCTAGGAGGTTGGAAAGCTCCTCTTTAGTGAAGAGAAGCTTTTCTTTGTCATAGTCAGCCAGTTCTGGAAGTGGTAGCAGTGTCCGGGAAGCTTTGACAGTTGGGCAGAAGATATAATGAAGTTTGGAATCCTTCTCCTTTATGATATATGAGTTCTTTAAACTCTGATCATTTGTAAGGATGTCACTCTTTATTACAGTGCATTTTGGGAGTGGTCTGTCCATCTTGAGGTATTTCAAGATTGATGTTATGTGACCCCCCCATGCATATTTATTTTCTAAGGGTGTAAGTTGAGTGCTTATGTATCTGATGACGTCCGATGTTGACCGACAACCCTTTGAGAATGGACCATAGGATAAAGAGATCAGAAATAATTTCGTTCCCACTCTCTGTCTTGGGGAATATGGTGCATGTAATGATTTTGTGCAGAGTGCGCACCATGCCAGAATGTATGTTAGAGGTCTTGTAGGTCTTTGCCTCGTAGGTTGGAATCCCCGTCAAAGACTTCCAGAAGGTGTGCCTGTTGAACTGGGAGTGGACCAGGCCTACCGCTTTAGCCTTATTCCGTTGATCCTGGTTGTCGATGAAGATCTCATTCAACGTGTTCTCAGTCAAGACAACTTTGTTTCCAAAAAGTGAGGTTACCAGCCTACAGTCACCTCCGTCCTTCCATTTATCCTTTACGTCCACAGTTTCTTTATTGAGGTATGTGAAGAACTCTATCGTGGGCTCAACATAAGAATTTTCTATGACAAAGCAGAGTTTTGAGAGATTCGCGTTGTCGAGCAAGGCGAGAACTCTGTCCTAGATTCCCATCTTCTTCAGTACGTTGGAGCAGATGTACTTTGTTGGTCACAGTACTTTGTCACCAGCCGGGAGGTTTTGGATGTACAGATCAACTGATGTTGGTTCTACGGTGGTGGTAGAAGGAAAGGTAGCACCAAGGGTGGCATGTCCTGCCAGGATTTGTTCCGTCGCAGTGGAGGGCCGAACTTGCTTCCGTGTCCGTTTCTTGGTTGGTTGTTCTGCGGTAGCCTCCTGGGCCTTCCTTTTGCCCTTGGATTTGGTGGCCGAGGATTCCTCCTTGGAATTTGGTTTGTATTCTGAGCCTTTGTCGGTGGAGGAAATATCTTCGACCTCTTTAATTGGATCGTCTGCTAGGCATTTGTTGACTCGCTCAAGGGCATGGATGACCTTGGGCAAGTTAACTTTTGATGGAGTCTTTCTAGTTTTTTTGCATATGTCAAGGATGCGCTGAAACTTGGAGCGACGCGCTAGAAGCTCTTCTCTAGTCCATACGTGGGAGTCAATAGTTTCTTTTGCTGGTGATGCCATTCTGGAAAATTTGAACAAGAGATCATGTATGTTAGATTGAAATTGTAAAGATAATAGATTTATGAAAAGAAAATGCAACATTGTGGAAATTTCATTATTTTTTAGGTTTTGAAAGAACCAAACGGTTTTGTTGACCATTTGGATCCAAACGGTTTCGGGACCGTTTAGTTCCAAATGGTTTAAAGACTTTTGGGTCCAAACAGTTTCACGATCGTTTGGATCCAAATAGTTTCACGACCGTTTGGGTCCAAATGGTTTTTGAACCAAACGGTTTGCAAGACCGTTTGGGTTCAAGACCGTATGAGATGAAACCATTGGGAAGGTAAAGCGATAGAGGCGACGAACGACTAAAATGATGGTGAAAAATGGTGCAAACGGTGCCGGCGATGCAGGCATCGACGGCGGCGATAGCGGCGACAAGAATGATAACGGTGGCAATGAAAAGGAGGTGAAACATGGTGTAGCGTCGGTGACGAAGGTGACAGTGATAGTTTATGTAGTCTACCTTGCTGCTAGCGGTGAAGAGAGTGAAATGGCAAAGAAGGACAGTGCAACGTCCATGAAAGGTCACGCAGATGGTGGTGAACGTGGAACGGAACAATGCGAACAGAGAGCGCGAGAGGTGATGGAGGTGGTAATCATGCAGGGGCAGGAGAACTGGGAGGAATGTAACATGAATCGCGCGAGAGAGAAATTTTGAGAAACTGAGGAATGAAAAAGGGAGGGGGTCGGGTGATATTTATAGGAAAAGGAGGGGTGGCAGTACAAATTCTCATGACCAAATGGTTTCAAGACCGTTTGGATAAGATTATTTTTGTTTTTGGTTTTTATATTTTTATATTTGTTTTAATTTCTTATGTAAATTTTATATTTTCTGAATAGAGATGATAGGTTTAAAATAAGCAGTTAAGAAAAATAGAAAATTGTCAAAACTAAGCAAAATAAAATGAAAAAGTGATACTGAGTTTTGGGTTGCCTCCCAAGTAGCGTTTTGGTTTTACGTCACTGGCTCAATGAAGTTTTGGTTTGGTTAGGTTGATGCGGTTGGATCATGAATTTCAATGGTTTGTCTTAGAGTTTTATTGGTTGGAGTATAGTATTTCTTCAGTCTATGACCATTAATAGTTCTTTCTCCTCCATTGTCATCGAAAATGATTACAACTCTAGTTGGGTAGATGTGCTTGATGGTGAATGGCCCAGACCATTTTGTGCGGAGTTTCGCGGGAAACATTTTGAGTCTGGAATTAAAAAGAAGGACTTTATCTCCGACAATGATATATTTTCTCTTAAGGTGGCCATCATGCTACATCTTGGTTTGTTCTTTGTAGATCCTGGCACTTTGATAAGCAGTCATTCATAGTTCCTTTAGTTCTTGTAATTGAAGTTGTCTGTATTCACCGACACTTTTGAAATCAAAATTCAATTGTTTAATGGCCCACCAACCTTTGTGTTCCAATTCGACTAGGAGATGGCATGACTTCCCATACACCAAACGAAACATCGTTGTTACTATTGGTGTTTTGTAAGCAGTACGATATGCCCAGAGAGCATCGGGAAGTTTGGTGGACCAATCCATGCAGTTTTTGTTGATAGTTTTCTCTAAGATAGCCTTCAATTGTCTATTTGAAACTTCAACTTGGCCACTAGTCTACAGATGATAAGGCGTAGCAACCTTATGTTTTACTCTGTATCTTTACAGAAGAGATTTGAAGCTTCTTTCTAAGAAATGTGACCCTCCATCGGATATAACTGTTCTAGGGACTCTAAATCTAGGAAAGATGCTATCCTTGAACAGCTTAATCAGTGCCTTAGAGTCACAAGATACAGTAAGTATAGCTTCTACCCATTTGGAAACATAGTCCACAACAACCAAGATATAAGAGAATCCATAAGATGGGGGAAATGGACCCATATAGTCCACTCCCCATACATCAAAAAGTTCGATCTCCTACCACAGAGTTAGTGGCATTTCGTTTCGTTTCGATATCCCTCCAGACAGTTGACATTTATTGCAAGATTGCACAAATTCATGGGCATCCTTCGCTATTGCTGGCCAGAAGAATCCTGACTGTAGGACTTTAAGGGCGGTCTTTTGCAAACTCATGTGCCCTCTAGTGGGGCCAGAATGACAGTGTTCTAAGACTAGAATAATTTCTTCTTCAGGGAGACAGCGGCGGAATAATCCGTCAGCGCATAAGTGGAAAAAATATGGTTCATCCCAAAAGTATTGCTTGACGTCATGAAGAAATTTCTTTCTATCATGGTAGGAAGTAGCAGGGTGGACAATTCTTGTAGCCAGATTGTTTACTATATCAGTGTACCAAGGAAATTCGATGGCGACTTTCATGAGTTGATCGTCGGGTAGAGAGTCTCAGATAAGTATATTGTCTTCATCTTGAGGCTCAATACGACTTAAGTGGTCGACGACGACATTTTCTACCCCACTTTTATCTTTTATTTCCAAATCAAATTTTTGAAGCATCAACACCCAATGAATAAGTTTGGGTTTTGCATCTTGTTTTTGGGTCAGATATCTTATTGCGGAATGATCTGTGTATACTATGACTTTTGATCTGATTAGATAAGAAAAAAAAAATTCAAAAGCATAGATGACGACCATGAACACTTTTTCTGTAGTTGTGTAGTTCTTTTGGGCTTCATCAAGAATTTTTTATGCATAGTATATCACTTAGGGTTTCTTATCTATTCTCTATCCTAATACTTCCCCGATAGCGTAGTCACTGGCATCACACATTATCTCGAAAGGTTGTGACCAGTCAGGGGCTCTTAGTATAGGTGCCAAAACTAGGGAATTCTTTAAAGTCCTAAAACTGTGTAAGCATTCTTGATCAAAATTAAAATCCACATCTTTGGTCAACAAGTGAGTCATGGGCTTTGCTATTTTTGAAAAATCTTTGATGAATCTTCGATAAAAGCCGACATGGCCTAGGAATGCCCGTACCCCTCTGATGTCTTTTGGTGGTGACAGTTTTGAAATGACATCTATTTTTTCCTGGTCTACTTCAATCCCTCGTTCACTTACCCGATGCCCGAGGACAACACCTTCTGTCACCATAAAGTGACATTTTTCCCAATTAAGGATCATATTTGTTTCCTTGCATCTTTGTAGTACCTTGCTGAGATTAAGTAGATAGGTTTTAAAAGAATCTCCATAAATTGAAAAGCCATCCATGAAAACTTCCATGATGGATTCAGTTGGCCCTGTAAAAATGGAGGACATACACCACTGGAATGTAGCAGGTGCATTGCATATCCCAAAGGGCATCCTCCTGAAGGCATAGGTTCTGAAGGGGCAGGTAAAAGTTGTTTTTTCCTGATCTTCTGGGTGCATCGGAATTTGGTAAAATCCTGAATAGCTGTCTAGATAGAAAAAGAACTTTTGGTGGGCCAGACGTTCAAGGACTTCATCAAGGAAAGGTAGAGGGAAGTAATCTTTTTTTGTTGCCTTGTTCAGTTTCCTATAATCAATGCACATTCTCCATCCAGTAACAGTCCTTGTGGATACCAATTCATTTTTATCATTCAAAATGACAGTGGTTCCCCCCTTTTTAGGAACCACTTGGACTGGGCTAACCCATTGAGAATCAGAAATTGGATAAATGATACCTACTTTTAGGAGTTTAAGGACCTCGAGGCAAACCACCTCTTTAAGATTCAGGTTTAGTTTTCTCTGATGTTCCCGCGATGGTTTAAACTCTTCTACCATGGGTAATCTGTGCATGCACATGGTTGGATTTATTCATGTTAGGTCGGTCATTTTATACCCAATAACCTTCTTGTGCTTTCTTAACTCAACGAGGATTCTTTCTTCCTGATCGTCTATCAAGGTAGAATTGATAATGACTGGACATAATTTTTCTTCATCAAGGAAGACATGCTTGAGTCCAGCTGGTAGAGTTTTCATTTCCGGTGCTTTGGGCACTTCAGTGGTATCCAAAGTGGTGATAGATTTCAACTCCTGGAAGGTAGCTTCTGGAACTTCTTTGGTCTGTCCTAGGTATTGTAGATATTGATGTACTAGTTCGTTGGTTGATAATTCGACTTCATGATTTGTTAAGACGTTCTCCAAATCATCAAATGGTTCGAGGGATTCTTGCTTTAACTGAGACATTTTATCAATTGCCTAGATCAGAAAAACTTCTTCGTGGATGCTAGGACCTTTCAAGCTGTCAAAAACTCTGAATTGAACAACTTCCTTTCCTAGTCTTAAGGTGATTGTACCGGCTTCAACATTGATTAGTGCTCTGGACATAGCAAGGAAGGGTCTGCCAAATATTATCGGATACCTCAGGTCTTCCTTTATGTTCATAATGACAAAATCGCAGGGTACGTAAGAATCTCTCCCTACCCTTACCGGAATGTCTTCAATAATCCCCAAGGGTCTAGTGATAGTAGAATCAACAAGTTGGATTGTCATTGTTGTGGGCAGCAAATCGGTAAACCCCAATCTTTTTCTCATAGAGAAGGGCATAATGGATATGCTGGCCCCCAAACCAGCTAATCCTTTCTTGCAAGAAGTATTTCCAATAGAACATTGGATTCCAAAGGAGCCAGGGTCCTTCTGCTTCTTTGGCATTTTGTTGAGAATGATGTCAGAAGTGGTCTGAGCTAGTTTGATGGTCTTAAGTTCTCCGGTCATATTTTTTTTATAACAAGGTCTTCAGGTATTTAGACCAAGCTGGGATTTCAGAAAGAGCATCGAGGAATGGAATATCGACATATAGCTTCTTCATAGCTTCCTTGAATTTCTGGAATCTAGTATCCAGTTTAGTTTCTCTCAATCTACCTGGGTAGGGTATCCTAGGCTTATACGGTGGGACTTCCGGTTCTTTGGTAACTTGCTCTTTTCCCTTTTCCTTCCCAACCTCTACAGATTTTTTTGTTTCTTGATCTGTGCTTTTAATTGGGTTGACTTCAGTTATACCTTTGTCTTCCTGAATAACATTAGTGGCTTCAGTAAGGACATAGCCAGACCTTGTGGTGACTGCGTCTAGTTGTCCTGGCATGTGTTGATCATGTCTTGGATTTTTTTCTGGCTGACCAGCAAAAGTTCCCATTGGAGGTTTCAACTGGGCTGCAATTTGTGCCAACTATGTTTCTACAGCTTTTTGTTGAGCTTGTTGGTTTGCAAGCATGGTTTGTTGGGATTGCAACATCTGCATTATCATAGATAACTCATATGCAGGCGAGGGTGGAGCATTCTTTTATTGATGTTGTGTAGTTTGTTGTTGTCCCTGAGATTGTAGCTGCTGAAGTGCTGGTAACTAAGGTTGTTGATTATGCAACTGTTGAAGCTAAGATTGTTGCAGTTGTGGCTGCAACGGAGGATGAGTGTATTGGTAGTATGCAAAAGGATTTCTTGGGTAAGCAAATATTTGAAACCCATTTCTATGATTCCCTTGGTTTTGGTTATAATTGCTCTGGTATCCGGGCGGTGGTCTATTAAAAGACCCACCTTGTGTTTGGTGATGCGGGTTGGCAGTTCCTGTGGGATTCCCATACTGAAACCCAGGGTGGTTTCTCAGTTTATTCAAATTATAATATGCCTGACCAGGTATGGAGTGAATAGAATTAACCTGCTCTGGTGGCTGATCCTCAGGATGTTCAATAATTGGTTCAAATTGGGGTTGAGGAGTCTATAAATCCATCATCACATTGAATAGGATGCCAATGATAATGTGGGGTGGTCAAATGCATGACATGCTTCGCAAGTCTCGATGACTGCTTTGACTTGTTGGATTTGTGAGTTCTTCTTCCTATCATACTCCTCGAACGACGTTTCAAGGACTTTCTCTTTATGAGCTATGGTTTTTAGGGCTTCGGCGATGGCTTTCATTTCCATAGATTCTTCAGCTTTATAAACTTTTAAAACTCCTCTGGAAGATGGCCTTCCCCAATTAGATTGGTTCTCGACTCTGAGTGTGACAATCTTCTAGGCATCTTCATAATTCTTTCGCATGAAATTTCCCCCAGATGAGGAATCTAAAAACTTCTTAATATCATCACTGACTCCTCCATAGAACATTTCTATGAGCTGATGTTGTGAGATGACGTGGTGTGGGCACTTCCTCAAAAGTTCTTTAAATCTTTCCCATGATTTCGCAAGAGATTCCCCAGGGAGTTGGGGAAAATGGTTAATCTGTCCTCTAATCTCATAAGTCAGTGAAGGAGGAAAGAACTTCTCTAGGAACTTTTATTTCAAGGGAGCCCAGATGGTGATTGGCTCCCCATCTAGCGAGTTATACCGGCTCAACGCCCTTCTAGACAAGGTGAAGTGGAAAATTTGAAGCATGATTGCATTGAATGAAGCTCTGGCTTGTGGTACTAGTCGGCAAAGTGCCTTGAATCACTTCAGGTGATCCATGCAGCCATCTCCAGCACTTTCGGAGAACGAAATACCTTGCATAATTTGGATCCATTATGTTCAGATCTCAAAGTTAGGAGCGTTAATGAGTGGTGGTTGGACTGGGTGATTGTCTTCAGAGTTCTTAGGAACAGTGTAATCCCGAAGCTGCTTGTTCTTTATCAAAAGTTGAGAAGCTACTGTGGCTGCCTCATTTTCGGCATGGATACGAGCTTTCTCTTCAGCATGAACTTCAGCTTGAATTTGAGCACGTGTATCAACAATGAGTTGTGCTCTCTGAGCTACTATGGCTGTGTTGACTCTTTCCAGCACCAAGGCGGCCTGGCGTTGTTCTTCAGCCATCTGTCTGGCTCATTGGCGGTTGAGTCTAATGCGTCAGTGGAAGCTTCATTCTACCTCAGAGCTGTACTCTGGTTCAGGGGAGAATCCAATGTTATGCAAAAGTTGCATACATGTTTTCTACTCGAGTAGAAGAAAAATCACACTTTAGACGATGTGGAGAAATGATGAGGTCAAAAAGATATGAAATAGCTATCAAGAAAAAGATGTAAAATCCTAATCAACGAGTAAGTTGATACGTGAGAATTAAAACGTTCTGTTGTCCTCGGCAACAACGCCAATTGTTGATGGATCCTCCACTCACGTGGAGTTGCGTGCACCACTAAAATCCTAGAGATTGTAAGTCTCTAAGTTTAGCCTTTCGTGTGCTATAATAAGATCTCCACCCACGTATGCTAAGATATGTGGAAGTCTTATCATAGTACAGTTCAGGGTTGAGTCCACGAGACAATAGTCTTGTTAAGAGTTTAACAAGATGGAAAATGTAATAATTCTACTTATCTACTTGAAGGTTGATATTTAGATCGAAGAGTTGATTTGATGATTAAACTAAAGTGCAAAGTAGAATAAATGGCAGAAAAGTAAATTTGAGGTTGTAAACGATATTTGGAGAAACCACTAGGATGTGACCGAGTTTCACCACCACTACTCATGGATCAAAACATACATCATAATAACATGGCTTTCAAAGAAAAGGGGTCTAAACAGTTAGCATATTTATAGACTTATCTTCCTTTCAGATAATTAACTACGAGAAACGAGGGAGTATTGCAATGCCAAGCATCCCCAAATGAATGGTCACTTACTTTGCAATGATCCCCTCGCAAAGTGTGTTCCTCGACCTGTCAAGGTTGTACTTTCATACATCAACTGATTCCATTTCATAGTATGAAAGTACAACATTGGGGGTGAGTTTACTCCACTCCTTGAGAAACGTTCCTAGATACCGAACAGATGTATGGTGATTACATACATCAAGAACCAACATGCAGTCAATATTTGAATCTAAAAGTACAAACGTAGACGATTCGCACTAGTAGATAATAGATAACACAAGTTGGTGATCAAGCAACTGACATTCATTAAACGATTGATGTTGAACTGAAAATATAATATTTTTCTATTGCAAACTCATGAATTACAATGTATGAAATGAAAACATGGGTAGCGGGGCTACTCCCCGCACCCTAGTGTATGGGACTACTTGCTCATGGCAAGAACAAAGAAGGAGTCGGGAAGAGAGAAAGAAAGCATCATCTCCACATAGGAGGGAGGAAGGTCGACCCCTTGGAGTAGAGAGCAACTATCTTCACACCACGTGGTTGCCTTGATGAAGAACCCTTCACTTCCCACCTTCTATGTCGATGAGAGAGGAAGTGGCTTGAGGATGGAATGTGGATCTTGGACCGACAGTCTTGGGGTGGAGGATGGAGGATGAAACAACTCTGGAACGGTTGGGGCAGCCTTTGGGCATCCGGGAGTTCCCCCTGGTGAGGACCTCTTGGGTTCTATTTATAGGCTTTGAGTGAATCTTGAACGGTTTTGGGTTATGTGGGTCCAAACGGTCATGGTGACCGTTTGGACTCTCTCACGATTTGGAGACTGTTTGGACTCTCTCGGTTTGGAGACTGTTTGGATCTTTTGTTCTTGAAATCATTTACATTCATACGGTCTTGGGACCTTTTAGCCTTCACACAGTCTTGGGACCGTTTGGCTTCATACGGTCTTGGGACCGGTTGGCCTTCATACGGTCTCAGGACTGTTTGGCCTTCACACGGTCTTGGGATCGTTTGGCTTCATATGGTCTCAGGATCAGTTGGCTTCATACGGTCTCGGGACCGGTTGGCTTCCATTCGATCTCGGTACCAGTTGGCTTCCATTCGCTCTCGAGACCAGTTGGATTCCATTCGAACTCGGGACCGGTTGGCTTCGATTCGGTCTCAGGATTGTTTGGTGTTCATTCGATCTTGGGACCGTTTGGAGTTTTTTTTTGCAATTTTTTTGTGTTTTCCTGTAAGAGAAAAAAAAGGAAATGTTAGTCTATTGGTATATTCACACTAAAATGTAAAGTTAAGGATTCTATATGATTTATCTAGAAAGAGTATGGAAAACTAAGAAAAACTAGTAAGATAACATCACAAAATGGGAGGTTATCACCACATCACCTTAGTAGGAGATCCAGTTTTGGGCTTACCCAAAGATGCTATTTTATACCTTGACGTCTCACATTTTGGACAATCTTTCAAATCAATATAGTCCCTTTAAAATAACACACAATCATTTGGGCATGCATGTACCTTCTTAGCCACCATTCACATTGGGCACAACATTTTATTTAATTCTTATGTTGAGATTTGGAACTTGTTGGCTCCAGAAAAGAATTCCTTTCAATAAAGACAACAGAAACGTGAAGCTTTTATGGTTCCATCTATTGTTACCCTTCAGAGTATACAATCTCAACACAACACTCAACTTTGTAAACTTAGTACAACCTGAGTATAACAGTCTCTCAGCATCATGCACAATGTTTCTAAATATGTAAGGTGGATTAGTATGATTTACCCCACAACTAACTAACATCATATCAACCATTTCTACCGGAATCAGTTCATTCACATCTACATCATCTTCGGTAATCTCTTCTTCAATACAAGTACTGCATAGTAGGAATCTCTCCATACCAGTACCATTATTATAGCCCTATACAATCCCGTTGCACGTGACATGACTTTTGATTTTTTTAACAATGTCAAATTTCAAGTTGTTACTACAATTCCTAGATGGATAATAGAACTTATCTCCATGTTGTTTCCTATGTTCCTCTACAAATATTACAAATTGATCAAGAGCAATGATAAACTCTAGAGTGCAGCGATTTAGAATGGACATCCATGATTGATCCATTCTATGATCACATAGAAAATGAGTATTGAATTGGTATTTGGATATTAGGATCCAATGATTAGGGTTTACATATTAGGGTTTATCATTTAGGTTTTAGGGCATATAGATTTAAGGATTAGGGTTTAGGGTTTAGTAATGAATGTGTACCATCTATCCCATTCTTGAACACCTAATCTTATTAGTAATGTATAATGTGTATTCAGTTTTCAAGAATATTTTGGCAACATTTCCCCAATGTTATCCAAGTACAATGATGTAGATGGGCAAATACCCACCTACATATGTACTTAAAGAAGAAATAACAAAGCGTTGACAAAACATTTTGAAAACTGAATACACATTATACACTTACATACTAAGTCATTTTAAGTGTTCAAGAACACTCCCAAACTTGGGACTATCCAAGGTTTACTCATAATGAGTAAATCTCATACAAGTTTCTAGGCTAATAGATAGTAGGGCAAACAAGGTTAAGGTTCATCAAGACAAGATAATTAGACTAGTTATGAGTGGATAAGAACCACATACCTCCTTATGTCATAAAAGGGATAGATCTTAGACACATCAAATATTTATTGATTTAAGGATCCAACAGAGTTAGATACATTATTTATATCAAAATATTATTTGATTCAAATGTGATCATGTATCATAATTGTACCACATTCATGCATTAAGTGCTATCTAGCACAAACCTAAAAAACGAGATATGGGGATGATTCTTATGCTAAAGAGGGGCATACAATTACTAAATTTATGATTAGAGTGAAGTTTGATGTCAAATAGGAGTAAGATTACAACACATAAATGTGCATTAGAGTCTAAACAACACATAAATATCCAAACATTAGAGTCAAAAACAATAGCATAATAGAGAAACAAAGAAAAAGAAAACTACCTAACCACAATGGTGGATGCATTGGTGATGGGAGGTAGTTACGCTGGTGATGGGTGGTGGAACATTCGGCGTAGAAATGTCCATTGGCAGAGACAGAGAGCCGACAATGAAGGCAGAACGATGGTGGTGATGGGAGGTGGCAGCGGGGAGGTGAACCAACATAGGAGCTCTGGGGGAGAGGCTAAGCAGCACAGGAGCTTTGGGGGAGCAGACGAGCAACACAGGAGCTACAGGGGAACGACCAAGCAATACAGGTGATCTAAGGGAACGACCAAGCAACACAAGAGCTATACAAGAGGCAGAGTGACACAACAACAATAGAGGCCAGAGCAGGCAGCATTGGAGGCTAGAAACAACACAGGATGGAGGAGGCTAGCCATGAAAAGTCATTGCCGCCAGAGCAACAAAGAACTAGATATCGCAATGAAATAGAGAATGGGGTAAGTAATATTTTATAGGTGCTATTAAGAGAACTTGGTCATCAGTTTCTAGAGAAAACTGATGCCTAAGTAGATAGTCGTATGTTGGATAATAGAAACTGATCATAAAGTGAGAGATATGTCATCATTTAGCAACCAAAAAATAGATGTCACATGTATTTATCCCTACTAAAAAAACATTAACCTCAGTAAAACATTAGGCATCGATTGCCTTAAAGAAATGACATCATAGGTCAACCTATCTCATCGATTGGACACAAAAATTTGATGCCACATGTACCTATTCCGACTGAAAATGCCAACCTCGGTAAGACATCAGGCGTTGGTTTCCTTGAAGAAATGATGTCATAGGTCAACTTATATTGTCTGTTTCACACAATAGAACTAACACCACATATACTTACCCTGCTAGTAATTCCAACCTCAATAAGACTTTAGGCGTCAGTTGCAAGAGAAAAACTAATGTTATTAGCCAATCTAGGGGAAATATTTTTGTGGGACACAT
This sequence comes from Alisma plantago-aquatica, assembly GCA_963693085.1. Taxonomy (NCBI): domain Eukaryota; kingdom Viridiplantae; phylum Streptophyta; class Magnoliopsida; order Alismatales; family Alismataceae; genus Alisma; species Alisma plantago-aquatica. The sequence continues at coordinate 295,452,825 of OY856413.1, read as the reverse complement.
GACGGAACCCTTTGTTGTTAGTTCCCGTCATGGTGTAGTTTGGAGGAAAAGTTTTCATGGTGGGAAGGTTGACCTACACATGGGACACATGACGGGAACACAAGATTTTTGGAGGAAAAGTTTTCATGGTGTAGTTGACCTACAACGTCGATTTCTAATGTCAAAACTAACGATAGAGTTTTTTTGGAGGCAAAATTGATTTTGTGGGAAGGGCTTTGGCATTGATTTTCTTCAACCAGTGCAATAGGCCTATTCAAAATTCTCCACTAAATAATTAAATTTTGCTGGATATCTTAGACATTAGTTCTTCAAAAGGAAACCAACGTTATAGTAAAAGGGTATCCATGTTTATTCTTAATCAGAAAAACCTGACAATAGTGACATTTATGTTATTCCAGCCGACGCTATAGGTCTATAGTGTTGGTATTCTATAGTAACCAACATTAACAAAAGTGACATTAGAGGTCTAAAATACACTAGTGAATATGAAAAATAAAGAGGGAGTTAGTCATTTCTTTGGATTTAGGAAAGATGAATGGGGCATGGAATATGTTGGGTATAGGGGTCTGTTTATATGTAAATTTAGGGTTTAACACTCTAGTTAGAATATTCTAGAAGAGGTAGTAGATCACCGCAATGCATTACACATTAGTGTGTGTGGATCTAGGCAATGTGCCATGTGGCACATGGTGGATGGATTTGATCCACCGGGTATTCCATGTGAAAAAAGGCAATTTCTCATTTTCCCAGTAATCTTAAGAATGTTCTTGAGGAAATTGGAGAAAACTTGCAAAAATAGATAAATCGGGATTATCTCTCAGGTTTTTTAGAAAGGAAATTGAAAAGGAAATATTTATTTTAGACAATTAAATTGAGAAATTTATGAAAGTAGTTTATTTAAAGCAGAATTGAAGGATACTTGCACTTTCAGTATGAAAGAAGGTTTTTTTATAGAAGACTCTGAACTGGGTGAAAGTGGGCAAAAAAGGAAGGACACAATGTGAGGAAAATATGAAAAAAGTTGGAAAATAATATATGTGAAAAATGGATGGAATGTGGGACTGATTCCATCATTAGCTAGAGAATTTGCAATGAATATGTAAATTTATATCATGTGAGCAAAAATGAGGTGTCAACCATCTTTTCCTCTCAAGGCAAGGTTCTAGAAAAGAGTGAGTACCGCTGGCTTGAGCCAAGTGTGACCTATTTTTGGTCACCGAAGGCCAAAAAGGTTGGACTCATCAAGGATGTTCTGAAAAACCTTGTGGAGGGTGAAAAATGAGTGTATTGTCCTTTCCTTATAATGCTAAATTAGTGAGGAAAAAATTTGAGTAAGTGATTTCTCCAAAGTAAGGGCAACCTATAACTTAGACAATTTCCCAAGTTTGACCAATCATTTATTCCCTTAGAGTTTTGATGAGCCTTATAAGGTTTATTGCTTCTGTTCTTAAACCAGTGCATGTATAATTCTCCCACTAACTCGTGCCTTAGTGATAAAAGGGCAAATGTGAAAAAGCAAATGCAAGTTGTGATTTGACAGTGAGACATCAAGATCTAGAGTCTATGATCATTGAAAAACAGTGGCAACTACTATGCCTAAAAACATATCTTGGAGAAAAAGAGTAGTCACCCCCTTCCTACACATCTTTACTTTTTTTAGAGTAGGCCAATTTGGATTCAGGACCAAAACTCTTTGAAAGGCACAACATGAGGATTTTGCCTATTGGGATAGGGTTTTGATCATCAAGATTGGTGACTAAGTTTTAGACAAGCTTTTAAGACTTTAGGTGACCTTTCTAGCCAACTACTGTGTCAGTTAGCCATCTGTCTAATTGAGGCACCTGAGATTGAGGTGAGATTGGACGTCCTAACCATTATCCAACAAAACATTAGTCTCTATGACGTGTTCTCCTTTCGTCCTCTAGAGTATCGATTAGAGATGACCTTGAGTTTTGAATTTTGGAAACTAGTGATTTGAGCCATAATTCAGGGTCATGAGGCGGGGTCGCCAATTCAATTCATTTTTTAGTCATGATCTAGGATTGTTGAAAGATATGTGGGAAGGCATAGTTGATAACCCAGATCATGTTTGTTCTGAAGGGTAATTTGGATTTTGATTGTAGATCGTGAGTAGGGACCCTAGGAAGAGTCATTAATAAAGAACGTGATGTAAAACTTAGGACCATGGTCTAGGACCCTATTATATAAAAATGAATGAAGCTTTGAGCTGGTTCAGTTCTATGTCATGATTCGAGACCCTAGTAGATTAAAAAATTGATTTTGGATTTTAGTCTAGTTTTAAGTCATATTCTAGGACCTTGGATTGGAAAAGGTTAAAAAGAGGGAAGGAGCCTATTTAGGACAAGGCTCATGGTCTAGTTTAAGGTCTTAGCACAGGACCCAAACAAATCGGAAAAAAAATGAGGCTAGATTAGTTTAGGGTCAAAGTCTTAGACCCTAGCGATTGTATCTAGATATGGTGACTAAATTATTTGATAAATATAGAGTTTTGGATTTCAAATTCAAGATTTGACATTTTATTTTTACCAAAATTTGATACTTTTCTATTTTTTGTGATTTATATAGGGTTCTAGAAATTCTGGTGAAAATTTGGGGACATGTTTGTAACTTTTGCAAAAGATTTTGTCTTTAAAAGAGGGGAAATAGGAGGAGGGTCAAGCATACTTCCCATTTATTCTCTACTCATGCAAATAATAGCAGAGATGATGAGCTCAAAGTGATTAGGGAAACAAGGACAACAAGAAGAGAGAGAAGAGAGCATCCATATTGCCATGATCTTCCAACTTATCCCATGGGTCAAAAAAATTTACCATCCTTCCACGGTGCTATTGTGGATAGCGGCATCACAATGACATAGGAGCTTCAGATCGCCCTCTCTAGTGAAGTTTTAGTGTGAATTTCAGCTACATTGATCTTAGGGAATGTATAACTTTCATTTCTGCACTTAGTTTGTCCACTTTGACCCTCGATGGTGTCATCTGATCTTTGGCTTCCTAGCGTTCTTCATGGACTAGTGGTTGAAAATAACCTAGATGTGCATTCTATTTGGTGATCTGGTCAATTTTATCATTTTTTTCATTTTCTCGACCGCCTGTCATCTGATTGAGCCTATTTCAGATGTTGTGGAAAGCTTTATGAAATGTTGTTGTTGTGGATATCGTTTCTCATGACTAGCATGAGGCAGATACCCTTGTAGATGAGAAAGATGCTGGCGATGACACAAAGATCGAGGCGTATGCAAGGTATGTATACTCATTTTTTTGTTTGGATTTGTATATGCTCTATGAATATTCTGACTAGAGTCTTCCTGGACTAGGCATCAGGGTGGTGCGAATACCTAGTCTATAGTATTATTGGGGATAAGGTGATTGTCCATGAAATAAAGGGGATAGGATCAAGTCTACAAGACCTTCAGTGTTTCCTGATTCTCTAGAGTCCCTAGGTGAAAACCATATCCAAAATTGTCTCACACAACCATCTCAGACTAATGTTGCCCATGTACATCCACTATGGATGGTTCCCCAAGTAATTCTCAAAGATGGGCCCTTAATTGGAATTGTCCCTAATTTGGGCTTATGGGATATGTAGCTATGAATGGAGCCCCATCTACCCTAATACCTAGAAGAACTACCACACTCTAAAGTGTTAGAGTCATCTCAAAACACAAGAATATAAATGTATTTATAGTGATGTCACAATGGTTCACTATAGCAGTGATGATTTTGGATCTAGGTGGATAGACTGCAGCTTATGAACAACACCCAAACCCATTGAGGAAAAGTTTTCTAATACCGCCTGATCATTGACTGGTCTCTCTAACAAACTGATATGGTGTTTGGGGGGGGGGGTCAGAATGGTTTTTCTCTAGGAGCAATGTTTGGTTAAATAAATTAAGAAGATTACATTACTTCAAGAAATGAAGAACATTATATTAGAAAATTGCATGCATTATTATAATAAGTAATTCAAATAATTACATGACCTAACCAATTTGAGAACATTACGATAAAAACTAAAGAACAATATATTGCATGACAACCAAAATGACATTACATGACATGACCAAATTCAAAATGAGAACATTACCTAATATGACATGACCAAATTCAAATTGAGAATGTGACATAACTAAATTCAAATTGAAAACATTACATTACATGACATGACCAAATCAAAACAAAAAACATTGCATTACATTCCATTACAATTTCAAATTGAAAACATTGTATTACATGACATGACCATATTCAAATTGAAATTGGGAACATTACATTACATAATCTATTGTAATAAATAGTTCTCAATGGCAATAGATTAGGATATGAATCTTCCCAATCACCATTTTTTTCTATATGTCCTTCGTATATTATAGAAATGCCTTCCCATATGAGATGTTCAAATTTAGTTTAACATTCACCTTGTCATGAATTTCCTATGTGGACATATCCAAGTGTGCCATGAATTTCTAGGTATTCGACATTGTTTTGTATGGACCATGTCTGAATCTTATCCACCATGAGATTTTTGGAGGCAAACAAAAAACTCTTACAAATTCCATTACTAAAAGTGGTGTAATTGAGATCAATTGGATGATGAAATTCATCAACCCATTCATCATATTGGAAAGTTGCATACTTATTAGCAAATTTTTGGTCTACCTAATCAATTGTAAATAAAGCAGGTATGGAACTTGAGGTAGCTATATTGTTACATATTACATAACCATTTAAATCAGGATCGTTCATGATAGATCCATCATTAATTTCAGTCGTGGATTCACCTTAATGTTCAACGTTTACTTCCTCCTCCTTATGATCACTATTTTCATTCTATTTATTGGGTTTCAAAAGGTTCATGTTGTTCATGTGATACTAAGGTTACATTATTGTTTTTTAAGATTGATTCAATAGACTCATGTAACTAGAATCATGGTAGATAGGTACTATATGAAGGAAGGTGTCAACATAGGCATTAAATGAAATTGAGAATAAAGTTCCATACACATCACTATCATCAAATTGTATGAGCTTATGGTGTTCTCCTGAGAAAATATATGATATATTGGTAGAGAAGTGATTAGATTTGATGTCGAGTATTGTACATATATATGCCTTAGACTAGGATAGTGTATCCATTTGTGTGATATTTATGGGTCTAACATATCAACTAGAGTAAGACCCATCATAGTAAAAACTATCCATCATAGTGCAGCTTCACAATTTGTGCATGTGAGCTAGATGACATGTTCCTATCATTATATTTACACACAAATATTTAGTAAATCTATTTTAAAATGATGTTGTTTCTTCTTGATTTATATAATAGTATTTAAAAAAAATTAATTAAAAAGGTATTTAAATGTAAGAATATTAAAATTTCATTTTTAACATCAGAGTTCAAATCTTATAGAAATATTGCAACACATTTTTCTATGTGTTTTTTATTTTTAATTACAATTTTGTAAATTTAAAAGACAGTTCAATGTAAGCAAAATGTGATTATTAATTTTTAACAACAAATGGTAATCTCAATTTCAAAATTTAGTATAATAGTAGAGTGTATCTTTATATGTGATATATATTCTTAATTTTAGGGAATTGATAATTCCAGAACAAGAGTAGATGTTCTAATGTAATTATGTTGAAGTACTAGTTAATGATGTGTGATAACATTAAAAGGTTGAAAAGAACATAACCGAAGTGGAGAGAAATTCCTCATACATAAGAAACTAAGAGAAGATAAGAGAAGAGATGATCCACCAGAGAAAGAGAACAAAAACATAGTAGCTTGTCAAAGAAAATCAACAGTAGAGGACATATCTACAAATATATTCACCGGAGTAGGATAGAAAATCCTCCAGCGATAAGCCAGTGTCCATAATAGCTCTAAAGCATCTAGTATAGAATAAGAGTTGAAGAAATAAGGAAACGGTGTCTGAGGAAGGGGTTGATTTTAGCCAATACTTATAGCAAAGCAATGCATCCTCCATGGGTATGGATTGCCCCCACATTGCAGCCACTAACGTTTATGGTCCCAAAATCTATAGAGACTTTGCGCAACTATGATCAGGTTTTCTGTGGTGAAAGTGCATCCCCCGAGGAGACACATTACTCCCCTGTGGAGGCAATGTGTCATGTTAATGAGACCAACTCATCCTGCTATGAGACACACTGCTCGCATGTAGAAGCAATGCATCCCACTATGGGACGTTCTGGTCCCATAAAGGGGAAATGCATCCCAGTCCGGATATTGGCTCATTACTAAGAGTAATGTGTATCCCACATGGATGCATGCCTCACATGAGACCAATATGTCTCAAACCATGACATATTTCCCTTAGAGAGAGCAACGCATCTCACATTCTAATGCATTGGTCTCAAAGGGGGCAATGATTCCTCTATGGGATGCATTGCTCCCCAAATATGACATTAAAGTAACTTAAATGTGAATTGCAACAAGTGGGTAATAAAAATAGAAAAAAGTGCTATCTCAAAATTTTAGCCTAGAATTACCAAAAGGGAAGAGGGGACAAGGCTGGAGAAGCTTCATGGGTTACAATAGAGTCTCTCAATGTCCTCCTCAGAATCTATAGGCATTGAGTGAGCACATGGAGAGATGGTGCTAGAGATGAAGAAGGTGGTGGTGATGTTCTACCCCAAGACCTATAACTTTATCAACGGACATCGGTAAGCCTAGACAACCATGGCTTATATCCAAGATGCACAATGGAATAGAGAGCGAAGAAGGAAGTGGTGAAGAGATATCATGGTGATTTAGTGGGTGTAGACCCTATCCTCAATTGTTAGATCTACAAGCATATGCACTCTACCCACTAAGGGGATGATGACAATATATGTACCTACAATGGTAGTTAGGTGCGAGGAGGAGGAAGAAGAAGAAGTAAAGCAACTAGGCTTGCTCTGGAGCATGGAAAAAAGAGGAGAAGGGAGGAGGCGATGGAGAGAAAAGACATACAAGTGCCAATTATGATGGTTGATGAATAGTAACAATGATGAAGGAGCTTGTGTGTTACATGGAAAATACAATGAAAGCATACTTTTAACTGAAATGTTGAATGAATTTATATGTATTTATATGTATTCAAGTATGTATATCTAATCAAATAATTGAGAGGCTAAAAATGCTTGGTTGAATTAAAATTTGACCTATAGGCTAAATAAGACACGAGGAACTCAATTTTAACATTAGTTTCACCTTCAAAAAATCTTTGATATTTAATTTCATTGCTTCTAAATTAAGTACTAAATTAAAGGATTTAATGTCTTTCTTAATCAATTTGATACGTTATTTCATATTTACTAAATTCCTTTCATAAAATAGATATTTGAGGATTACATATTGAAAAAATTAGGGTCAAAACTAATTCATTAGTGATTTGTATAATTAACCTCAAAATAAATACTTCAATAACTAATTTATCATAAACCTATATAAAAGGTTGTTTGTTGGAACATTATTCTTTCTTTACTTCAATTACCATGGGTTAATTTAATTCAAGGAAAAAGGATTCAATACTAACATAATAAAAAATGGGCCTAAGAAGAGGGAAGGTTGAGCTGCATTCCAAGATTGAAGTTTCTTACAAGTTGTACTTCAGGAATAGCAGAGAACTTTGTAGCTTAATTGTTCACAATAGATGTTGATACATAACAAGTTGTAAAAACATATGAGAAGTTTGATCAAGTAGTTATATACATCATTCCTTGTAGTTCTTGGTAAGGAATTTTTAAAACAAGTGAACATGTTGCCTAACTCATGATCTTAGCATCCTTTCAGGGTACGAGAGTCAGTTGTGCTAGAAGAAGGGTCTTCTATTCATTGGGCAATAGATAATAAAAATGAGAGGTAGCTTCTCTAGATATATTAGTGTTGAAATGGCCATAGTTAATTGTTGTATGGGGGTATACATAGTTGTGGATCGGGGTCTAGGGATTCAATATGTTATAGAAAACTTCTTGAATAACTCCCATTATATTAGGTGAAAATAGGAAACAAATTGGGATTTTGTGTCTCATGGAGCAAGCATGGAAAAATGATGTGCTTCACAAGACACTTTACTAGAGGAACTCGTGATTTCACCACATGGCATCTTGGTGGAATACTAGATTCCATTGGGTATCTCTAGGCAGGAAACAAAAGTGTTTTTGTATCCAGGTTTCTAGATTTTATGAAATATTTTGGAGATATCTTGGAGGGAAAATTGAATCATGGACTTGATTTGTATGATGACTAGAACTCAATTTAAAAGGCATAGAAGAGGAGTGATAAAACTTGGGGTCAAGTCTTCCCTTTTATCAAAAGATATGGATTTGAAGGATTATATTTACCATACTTAAATAACATAAAAAGAGAGGTAGTTGAATTTCTCATGGGACTATAAAATTGGATATATATTCATGATAATTCAACTGGGAAAATTATTGAAAAATGCATGTAAAAAGCTTAATTAAAGGAAAAAATTGCACTTAAGTCTAGAGAAAGATACTTTCAATACATGAACCCTTAACATGTGGCAAATGGGTGAAATGAGTGGATTAAATAGGTGAGAAACTTTAAAAAATGTGGAATAAATGGGATGGAATTGTTGGTAGCATGCCCCGAGAGACAATCATACGATGATTGCAATGGCACATATTGTAATTGATTTAATTATTAATAAAGGCATTTGAAATATTATATTTGCTTTAATATGAGATAGTGCATAAATATAATGATTTAAGAATGTATGTATCAATGGAATGTGATTCCAGATTGAGGATTTGAACATGAACATGTGTATGCTAAGAGTATTTATTCTGGTCTAGGACCCTAGTTGGATATTATTTGAAAATTAGGACAAAGGTAATACATTATGATTAGTATGTGTGTTGACTAATGACTATGTCTCATTAGTCATGATATTAGATATCAAGTCAAACACATAGGTAGTTGTTATGAACAAGTGTATGGGACATACCCAACATGAGTTTGATAATTGAAAGCTAGAAATGGAAGTCAAAAATAATATCTCAATGTGAGAGTGGTGATTGTGGTCCTTAAACTTGAATTCACTACAATGATCACACTTTATTCAATGTACTTTGAGACTACTCACCGTGACCTTGAATAAGGGTTTTCATATGGGTGGTGTTTGGCTGCACTGTGATAAATGGGGATTATTCTGATTGATGCATATTGAATTCGTCCCTCTTATTTGAGCGATATCCCAACCACTCTATGAGTGAGACCATGAAATGCATGGCCATTCTAATGTGAGTCAATATATGATATTCAACTCACATGTATCTCAAATAGTTTACTCTAGATCAAGGAACAAGATTTAAAATTAAGAGGATGATGTTTTCATGCCTTTGATTCAATCTACATATTAGAGATAAAGGGATTATAATATCATTACAACATTGGTCACACCACTAAGTTGAAGTTGATCTCCAACTTCTTCAATTACTTGGGTGGCGATGAAGTCCTACTAGATACCAATCATTGTACGTGAAGTCATAATGTGATTATAGACATCACTACTGATGTGATTTGGATCCTATAGAGTCACTTGCTTAGTATGCACAACAAAGAGGACTATAATCATGAATATGAGATTAATAAGTTTTTAAAAGTTTTATGTAATCAATTAGATCATTGACAGACTAACTGGAAGCTCAATTGACCGATTGGACAAACTGGTTGATCAAATGGAAATTCTAATTGATCGACTGAGATGAGCAACCCAATCACTCGATTGGACAGTCTCACATGACTACTGGACAAGATTAACCTAATTGGTTGACTAGACAGTCTAGTTAACTGATTAAACAAGATTAGTTAGTTGATAAATTATTTCAAAATTTTGTGATGTAGTCTAGTCACCCAACTAGGCTGACAAATCAACCAACTGGGTGTTTGCGAGTGGACTGCTTAAATGTAGTCATTTCCCAAGGTTTTTAGAAATCTTACTTGTCTCTCCTATTTAAAGGGGCATGATGGCCAAATTTTTGGTTACATATTTTGACATGTGAACTCTAGACTTCATTACTCACAAGGAGAGAGACTCTAAGTTGCTAATGGAAAGGTTGCTCCTACCTAGACCTGTCAAACTGGGTCCAAATCTGCGGGCGCCCATGGGTTGACCCGTTTAACATGGTTTGGGTCATGAAATTTACCACCCGTGTGAAATCCCCCAAACCCGTACCCACCCATTTATTTGGCGCGTTTCATGGGTAATCCACGGGCACCCGCGGGTGCCCAGTTATTTAAGTCAAATTAATAACTATAACATGCTAATAGCAGTCAAGAGCGTTGTGATTTGCGAACTGCGGCCTAGTCATCCAGTGGCCCAATAACAGAATGGCAATTTGGTAATTGGCAATTCAATTTTTCTTTCTCACAAAAGGATAGAAGTGTCAAGTGGGCAAGCGGCTTCCAAATCTGTCCTGATTGCCGACTCCCACAGCCCTACTCCTGCGCTACGGCATGCCCTAACAAACGGAAATGCGGCGAAGCTTTCCAGCGATCCAACCAAACACCAACCGGGATGCTTTCTTGCTCGGTGACTCAGAGTAGACACTAGACACAGACATCCGGCTCAAAGATGAAAACCCACCAAGCGGCCGAACTGCTCTTAGCCTCCCCGCCCACGACGGAAACCCTCATATTTAGAGTCCTCATTCTGCCGTCGCCAATCAGGATGTCCTTTGCAAGCTCGCCTTCATCTTCTGCTTCATCTACCTCTTCTTCACGTGTTCTGCGTTGGCTGTTGTACAAGTTGCGGAGGGAGCTGAAATCGCCTGAAAAGTCAGGTATATATATTGAATGTGACCAAAGATTAGTATATGTGTATCCTTAGTTCCTCACATCACTGGATAATATAATTCAGTGTAATCATGTTCATTTATTTGGTATTACAGCCAAAATTTCTTGGTAGAATGCCACATTTATACTTTTATTTCTTCTCCTTATTGTTTATAAATTGATGAAATGAAATCACTTTGTTCAACTATTGTTATTGATTTACAGCCGAATGATTTACACTATCTGAATTAATGAAATGACTTTGTTCAAATATTGTTATTGGTTTGTTGTTAGCTATGGTTGGGCTGGCTGTGATTTTTTTTGCTGTTGCGTGATGTTAGTATTACACTTCAATAGTTGCTCGTGACATTTGAGAGCACCATCAAGTTAATTTGCTACAGGAGCCTCTAGTCTTGTTCTTGTGACGTGGACTTGTTTTCGTAAAGTATACAACAATAGCTTGTTCTTGTGAAATATACAGGACTCTTTGTTGTGAAAATATATAGGACCATCTAAGGTTTGTTGTAATCTGCTTATTTAAATATACAACATAGAATTGTGTACACAAACACACACCGGCTGGTCATTGAGGCGCATTAGTGATACACCATAGAGAAGATATCCAACAATGATAGGAACATATATGCTTCGTAGCAGGTAGTTTGTACACTAACATATGCTTCTTTGTTAATTATTTTTATGGGCACCCACGGACAACCCGCAACCCGCTGGGTCGGGTTTAGATTTATGTTTGTCCCACCCGTTTAGAACAATATCTTTTTGACCCGCACCCACGAGACCCAAACCCGCAATGACTCAACCCAAACCCAACCCACCCACATGTTTGATAGGTCTACTCCTACCCCGCTAGCTCTTGTAGAATGATATGGAGTTCTTGTAATCCATGTGGACTATAGAGAGACACATATGCTTTTTTTTTACTTTAGAGGGAAGATGTAATCGACATATGTATGTGCATCACACATTCCATGTGAGCAACGTCATCAGTTCTACTCTATGACCTAATATATTGTATTTGATGAGATATGCTCGTGTGAGATGTGGATAATTTTTATTACTTCCATTGAGCACGTCATACACAATTTCCAAAAATGTAACATAGTCACATCAATCTAGATAAATTGAGATTTAAAATCAATATGACCGGATTTGGTTATATGCCATGTGCAGTTGCATGTATTGTGAGTGAACAAATTGTTAATATTAATATCCTATTCATCCTACATGTGTTGCAATATGGATTTTGACATGGTGGATGGGTTGACTATGAGAAAATATGAATTTTCCTAGTGCATAGAAGTAAATATCCATATACCTTTTGGGGGTGCTTCCCTTGAGGCTCAAAAAGGGGTGTCATCCCCTCAACTCCTACTAAATGATTGGGTAGAAGGATCCCCCTGCATGGGTCTTGGACCTATGTATACACCTTGTTGGTGTGGATGTAAAAAATATTTCATGGGGTTTGTCCCGTATGTAAATATGCAATCTTTAATACACACACACACACACACACACACATATATATATATATATATATATATATATATGTGTGTGTGTGTGTGTGTGTGTGTGTGTGTGTGTGTGTATTTGTGTGTGTAAGATATGATATGTCTATAAATCATACGTCACATTTCAAAATATTTTTTGTTTAGTGGATGAATGAATAGTTATAACCAAGGAGCTCTTTGAGTCTGTATTTGGTTTCATATGGATGCTATTTGGATTTTGGTTGACAACAATTCATCTTGCATGTTGAGCCTCATATCTTTTATTCATATGTAATAGTTTCTATTCCTTCTTAATTCCCCTCAAATGTAAATCAACATTTCTACATATTACTTAACATTTGATAGGAATAGAATTAAATTTTGAATAACTTGGCATGACAAGGAAAACATGAAGATCCAAGGGGCGTCCATGGATCCATTCACCATGGTGTTGCATAAATGAAGTTTCACATGTTTAAGATTCATAAAATGCAAATGACCTCAGGTGGAAAATAATCCTTTATTGATTTAAAGGATATGGCCATAACCAATGTTGTATGTTTGTGATTGTGGATGTAATGTGCATATGATATATATTGTAAGTATGTAGTGTTTGGATATGCATATATATATATATATATATATAAAGAGAGAGAGGCTAGAATGCACTTGAGTGTACAGATCGCACAGATACACTCAAGTGTGTTTGCATATCAAGACTATTTTTTGCAAGATGTAAACCATTGATCTTCATTGTCATACTATAATTAGGCTACATACAAATTTTGAGCTCATTTGGATGAGTGTAAGTCACTCATCCAAGGGTAACAAAATTGACGCACAAAACTAATTTGAAAATTTTGCGGTCTTTATAACATGACCTATGAATATCCAAATGTGCTCAAATTTTTTATATGAGTTATTCACAAGATGATTAAGAAGATCAACAGATTAGATTTTTGAAAAAAAAAATATTGCATCATGAAAAACTACTTGAGTGTATTCTGCTCTGAATATGCTCAAGTGTATTCTAGCCTCTCTCTCTCTCTCTCTCTCTCTATATATATATATATATATATATATATATATATATATAAGCCCTCATATAAAATACTATGTCTTCGATGCTACTCAATGTACACTACACATGTAAGCCTTGATCGCCTATGGTTGGGCATGCTAAAGTGTTGTGCTTTGTCTATTTTGGGGAAGTGTGAGGATATATATATGGACCTGCCACAGTAGGGTGCAAGCCTTTGGGTCAGACTTAACTAGACGATCTTAATAGAATGAAGCACCAAGAGGCATATAGATGCTTATGACAAAGGGTTGTGCATCCATATATCAAGATTTGTACTATATGTAGTTGACAAATGTTTCCTACCTAAATAATCAAGTTTTGGATCAACTAAAGCTGACTTATGACTTGATGAAATACATATCTTGACTCACTAGAAGACCATTTGATGCAATTTTCTTGATTGATAGTGAGAGATATTGATTTGAAAGAAAAATTATGGGAAATATTTTAGTTAAATTCTAAATTAATATTCATATAACATTTCCAAATCAAAATATCAACTCTTGAGAATATTTTTTGTAATAAAATATAAAAAAACAACAACAACTTTTTTATGTGATCGGTCCTTGAGAATGAAAAACTTAATGAAACAACTACATGACTAGTTCATGACTCTGAGAATTGTTCTCACACATGAGAGTCAACTCTATGTCCCAGATACACTAGTACTAGATAAACCAGTTCAGAATGTGGATAGGGAAGAATAGGAATCTTATCTAAACATTTTGATAGCATTGTGGATATCAAATGCCTTATGTTGTGCTCCATGAATCACGAGCTTTAGAAGCAACATGAGAATATGGGAATTGTTGAGATGATAACACATCTCCTAAACATGTACCAAGAACAAGAAATGCAAGAGAGGTATGATGTCTTGAAGGCATTATTTAAATGCAATGTGGCAAAAGGTGATCTAGGTGTGCCCCGTGTACTCAAGTTAATTCAGCCTGAGAGAGCCTATAGAGATTGGAATTTTCTTTAAGCCAAGAGTTGGCCATATATGTGATCCTACAATTATTGTAGGATTTATATAAACAATTTGTCATGAATTACAACATAAATAATTTTGTCAAACTGTTGTCATTATTCCTTGACATATTAAGAATAACTGATAGACAAATGAAAAAGGACAATCCCAAATTTGAGTTGATGGTCAACAAAAGAAAAGGAAAGTTCAAGGCAAAAGGCAAAGCCAATAAAAGTTCTAAGATTGGATAGAAGTATAAACCTTCTATAGTCTTGTAAAGTTTGCCTTACGTACAGTATTGAGGAAGAGTTGGTTGTATAAGTTACACTAATGTAGGCTTCCAAAATGACAAGGATGATTACTAATTGTAATCCAATTTTGTGTTATGCCTCAACGATGGAGATGTGAGCTGGAAAAGTTCCAAGAAAGAGACATTGGTTAGTTTTACAATAGAGGTTGAGTACATCAATGCCTCCAGTGCAACAAACGAAGTTGTATGGATCAAGAACTTCATTGGTGAACTAGGGGTGTTTCCATTCATTATCGATGCAATAGAGCTATATTGTGACAACAATTGAGCCATTGTACAAGATAAGGAAACCAAATCACATAAGTGTTCCATGCATATACTATGGCGTCACCATCTCATATGAAAGATCATTCATCAAGGACATGAAGATTTGTAGAGTACCAAACATAATCAATGTTGTTGATCCTCCGATAAAAGCACTTTTACAATAAAAATGTGATGTTCGTGTTAGATCACTTGGACTTAGATTCATAACTGATCGGCTCTAGTGTAAGTGGGTTACTATTAGTATATGCCCTGAGAGTTAGTCATGTGATGATTGTAATGGCACATTTTGTAATTGAATTGACTATCATTAAAGGCAGTTCCAGTTGTAATATTTGCTTCAATATGAGATAATGAATAAGTATAAAAATGTATTAAGAATGTATGACTCAATGATAGTGATTTTAGGTTGAGGATGTAAACATGATATCATGTGTATGCTAAGAGTATTCGTTCTTATCTATGTCCCTAGTCATATATTATTGTGGAAATTAGGATGAAAATAATACATTAAGATTCATATGTGTATCATTGATAGCTACACATCATTAGTCATGATAATGGATATCAAGTGAAACACATAGGTACTTGTTATGAACAGTGTACCTGAAAAACCCAACTTGAGATTAATACATGAAAGCCAAAAATGGTAGTTAGAATCATATTTGAATGTGAGAGTGGTGATTGTGGTCCTTGGACCTGAAATGAGTACAATGATTACATGTTGTCCATTATACTTTTACAATACTCAACATGGCCTTTAATAAGGGTTGCCATTTAAGTAGTTCGTAGGGGCACTATAACACATGTGGATTATTGTGAGTGATGTAGATGGAATTTTCCCTCTTGATGGAGTGACACCCATCTACCTGACGAGTGAAACTATGAAATGCATGGACATTCTCATGTCAGTCACGATATGATATTGAGCTCACATGTATCTCAAGTAGTCTGATCTGGATCAAGGAACAAAGTTTGAACATTAAGAGGACAATGTTTACATGCCATGGATTCAATCTGGATACCAAAGACAAAGGGGTTGTAAAGTCGTTGTAACACTGGTAATGGCACAAGGTTAAAGTTGTCTTCAATTTCATCAATTACGAGTGGAAATGAAGCCTCACAAGATTCCAATAATTTTCTTCGATATGAACATAGATATCAATACCAACATAATGTGGATCATGTAGGGTTACACATGTCGGATGCACAAGTAAGTTGAGTATAACTATGGATACAAGGTTACTTGGTTACTAAAAGGTTTATGTAATCACTTTGAATATTTATAGGTTGACTGAAAGCCTATTCATATGACTGAAAGTCCTTTCACCCAACTAGACATACCATAGATTATCTAGATAGTTTAGTTGGTCACTAAGGCGAGACCAGTCCAATTTATGAATTGGACAGTCTAGTTGGGTGACTAGAAAAGATCAACCAACAAGATTAGTGAGTTAGTTGACTTATCCCAGAAAGTTATGATGTAGTTCGGTCCCTCAGCTAGAAGCCAGTCAGTCAATTGGTTGTCCATGAGTGGACTACTTAAACATAGTTGTTGCCTTTTCATTTGCCACAATGTTTAGAAACTCTACTTCCTTACCTCTCCTATTTAAAGGGGCATAACAACTAAGATTTTGGCTACATCTTTTGACACATGAACCCTAGTCGTCACTACCAACGAGGAGAGAGAGATAGAAGGAAAAAGAGTGCAATGCTAGCACATTGCTCATGGAAATATGACTTCTTCCCTACTGTATCTTGTATTGTGGCTTGGAGATCTGTCATCCGCATGGACTATATAGAGAATCATATGCTTTTGCAGCTGCATTTTGAGGATACCATCGACATATATCCTTGTGTTTCATATTCCCTATGGGCAATGTCAAATCTATTGTGCAACAAGGAACACCTCACATTCCTCCTTTGTGATATATTGTTGTTGATGAGATATGACGGGAAATATGTACAACTTTTATTACTTCCTCTACACTTGTCACCTTCATGATTCCCATAAAAAATCCATCATTATCTAGAGAGTAGACTTGATACTGATCATTGAAAGAATGACCTAAAATGGCATGTCAATAGTTTTCCCCTCTCAAGACAAGTTTCAAGATATGATTGAGAACGACAGGCTTGAGCCAAGTATGACCCCCATTTTTTGTCATGAAGGGCCATAAAGGTTGCATTCACCAAGAGTATTTTTGAATTATGAGTCTCTAACTGTGAAAATCAATGGAAGTACTTCATTTTGAAATATTTTTGACCCTCTTAAAATCTGGTGATTAGATGTCTGAGTGAGTTAGATCGACTGTGGAACCTAGTGGCCAAATTAGGACTAGACTCATAACCCTAAAATAGTAAATGTGGAGAGTCTCCTATGAAAGATATGGCTTCTAAAATTCAAAGTGTCTATCCATGATAGAGCTTAGAATTTAGTGATTGTGAATTGTAAGGTGCCTATTCAGGATAGGACTTCTATTGAAAAGATTCATTACCTACCAAAGGTAGTATATAAATGCAAAATGGTATGTGTAGGAGACAAGGCTTTGATGTAGAACATTTTACCTACTCACAACATGGCTTGATGCAAAACATGAAACTTTAGGCTACCCTAATCATAATAGGGCTTGAATGATGTGTGCAAATGCAAGGTTTGCCTACTCTATACATGGATTTGAATGATAAAGTAAAAATGTTACCTATTCAAGATAGGTACATATGCGTGGAGGTTGTATAGTTTAAGTTCATAATCTAGGACTCGAATAAAGGTGCCTACCTATTGTAGGTTGTTGAAACTTATGGTGCATGAAGTGCGTGTGGTAAATTTTAATCTTGTGGCTCATGACCATATGAAAGTTTACCTATCACATGTAGGGATTTAAAAGTTTAGTGTATTTCTTGTTTGGAAACGGTTGACAGTCTAGTTTAAGGTCTTAGTCTAGGACCCAAAGATATTTCTTAGATAGTCTCCCAAGTTGGTCTAGTGTAATGTCTTATTGTATATGCCTAAAAGATCAATCTCAACTTTTAGTAGGGATTTGCATTTCAGATGACTCTAGGTTGAATCTGATTATGAGATACAAAATTTAGTAGCATGGGCCTTGATCTAGAGTTAAGGATCTAAAAGATGATTATGCCTCAGGGGAAGTCAGAGATTTTTTCTTTCCTATATTAGAGAAACTTTTTAGCTTTTAAGAAAATATTTGAGTTTTAAAGATTTTTACAAATTTCCTATTGTTTATTTACATTTTTTCGAGTTTTCTTTGATATTTCTATGATTTCTAGAAGGTTTTTAGAAATAAAGCTAAAAAACTAGGGACCCATTTGTATGTTCCCCAAAAATAATGCTTTAAGGGATAATGAGGAGATGTTAGTAATCATCCTCATTTCCCAATCTTCAAGTGTCATTGATGATCGAGAGCTCAAGTTCGCCCAATTAGAAGCAGCAACACAATGAGGGGAGTGGAGCTCATGCGACATGGTGTATTATGGTTGAGGAGCACTATAGAAGGTGTCATTCCATGTATTAGCTCCATCAAGGTGTGAATGGTAGCTTTCTTGCAGTAGTAATTGCACATCTAGTAATTTTAGGGCATTTTTAATGGTTTTCAGACTTTGACCTGCTATGAGGAGATATATTCTCAAGCTTTTAGCCATTGATTCATCATTTTTGTCTATTTGATACAAAATTAATTTTTATTTTTATTTTTTATTAATGTTCTTCACGTTCTGGAGATTGAAGATGAATGTGCTTCCATTCTAATTTGCAATCCACTCTTTTTTGTCAACTTTTAATTTTAAGAGTGTTTGATGCCCATTTGCACAGATTAAACTTGTCTGGAAAATTGATGCCATTGCGACTTTGAATGCCTGATCATAGATGGAATCTCATGGTTGGCACCCCTAGGGGAGGTGAATTTTCTCATTAGAATCATATCATGAAAGAGTAGGAATCTAAAGATATTGATGTAGGAGTTTAGGCATGCCTAAGGTGAGCTCAGTTTTGTTTAACGTTTTGGTAGTATTTTTGATAGGCAGGGAATTTCCTGATATTTATTTGTTATAGGTAGTCTTCATGTAGGTGCATATAAGATACATGTAGAAGTTCTTCTTCATGAGGGTTTTGGGATGATATTTAGTCCATTGTGGATGGAATTCCATCATTGAGGATGTTAAGCATGCCATGAAGTATAACTTGAAGCTTTCAACCCATGTCATTCCTTTTAGATTATCAATTTTGGATTGAGATTTAGTTACTTTTTTCAATGATTTTTACATTAAGCTTGTGCTTTGGATTTGAATTTCATAGGGACTCTGAATCTCATACATAACTTTGAGAGCTCATTAGGATTATCTAAAGCATTTATAAGAGCTATACTATTTGAGAAGAGCGGCATAAGCGATTTGAGTAGATGTGGTATTGTAAGGACGAGTTAAGTACTCCCTCTGGTTGAGCATTTATTTAAGTTAGACCAATA
Source organism: Alisma plantago-aquatica (assembly GCA_963693085.1). Taxonomy (NCBI): domain Eukaryota; kingdom Viridiplantae; phylum Streptophyta; class Magnoliopsida; order Alismatales; family Alismataceae; genus Alisma; species Alisma plantago-aquatica. The sequence continues at coordinate 295,433,387 of OY856413.1, read as the reverse complement.
CTTTCTATTTCAAATTTGGTGACTTATCCATCACCCTTAGCGAGTTTACCAGGGGTTACTGGGCTGGATTTTGGTATTGACCTGATTAGCAGTTTGTGAGATAGGAAATTTAGAGGACGTGTGCATATTATTTAGTTGTTGGGAGTAAATGCATAGAGAGTGTGTCCTTGAGATAAGATATCAAGTTTACCTGGTTACACCATGCCATATTTAGGGTCAGAGAAGTGAGGGGTGTGTACAACCCATAGTTTGATGCTCAACATGTTATGTTGTTCCTCTTTCTCCCAATTACTAATTCTCATGGAACTATTTGTTATCCAAATTTCCACTCCCAATGGCTAGAAAGCTAAAGGTGAGAGGACGTTGAGTGTCTATACATATAATGGATCACATAACATATGCATGAATAAAACCACAATCAACAACTAAGGTATGAGACAACAAATCATAAAGAAAGCAAAACTAGTACGTGACATAATATTTTAGATCCCAAATAGCAAAAAATGTGAATTCCATTTGCATATCAAAAATATCATCAAAGTAAGAGAAGGGATTATTGTATGACAGTGGAAGCAATGATCATTGTAAGAGATTCATAGTGTACATGTTACCTAATTCATGAAATGGATACACATCAACGCAACTATGATGAGTGTGCTATACAAACATATCAAATTGCGGGTTTAAGAGAACATATATTTCTTGGGAAAAGCATAATGTAAGAAAAAGAAAGGAAGCAACAACATTTTAAGACCTTTTTATTAACAAGAAAGCATATTTTAAGTTTAGTTCCATTATACCAACAATATCCCAAGGCCTTTGACCAACTTCTCAAAGAAAGGGGTCCGTGAGGGACATTTAAACCAAAGCTAAGTATGTACCTTGTTTTAACATGAGGGACTACAAGATTAAATGTCAAGAGTTACTATATTTGTAAGAGACCTCAAGGCCATCTCCAAGAGTGGCCCCTTTTATCAACATGATCTACCCATATTGATAAATGAAGTAGGACACCCAACGTTGTGTCCTCCCCCCAAGAATACAGGCACGTGCACAAGGTTGTATAATAGACATCTATTTATGTTTTTCAATTTTGTTCAACATAGAATATTCAAGACCAAAACATTGTAGTCGTAGGAAACATGTATCTCAAACAAGTATATAAATCCAAGCATTTATACCACATACATACATGCAATTTTCAATACCACTAGTCTGTCTAATAGGAGGATAAAGTGTACCTTGATTGCGAGCATTGATTTCATAACTTGATTAGAGATATATGACTTAAATCTTTGAAAAGAGTCCTAAGAGATCCTGATGTTACATGCAAGCATGATTTGAATAACGTCAGGGTATTTAGGTCATTTTAAACATACTCATCAAGGGTGAATATTTCACCTAATCTAAGTTTCATTTATCTCGATCGTTGATTTTGACATATCCAATTTTTGTGCAATTTTCATCACCAAGCTACATAATGCAACATAAGTCATTTTGACTTAGAATAAAACATTGTAGTAAGTTCAAGGATTTAAACTTAGGTCTCATGGATCTTAATAGAGAAATAATAATATTTGAATAATATTAATGTTTTAATCTTCACAACATCCATTTAAGTCATATTGAGTCATTTTCATGCAAGATAGTCATCACTTGAGTATAAGAGAAATAAATATTGATTTAGTGTCATAGATATAAACAAGTTACTGATTTGAATACATCAAATAGCATGGGTGACCATCTGGGTGATATTTTTACAAGGTTAGATCTCAAATAGAAACATGCAAATTAGGTCACATTTCATACCACCAAGTTGAAATAAAGTTCAAGTATGGGAAAAATAGATTCATAGCTCAAACATTATTGATCTAGAGTGATTATGATATCTTGTATTCCATATAATTGAGTTGAGAAACAAGTTAACGATACATAGCAATAAAGTCCATATTACACATATTTCTTGGTTCATATAATAAATTAGGATCATCAAAAGGGTTAAGCGTGATCAAGTTCAATTCTTGTATCACAAGATAGCACAAATACTGATTAGTCTCACAAAAATCAAGTGGGGCATGATATGATCATGGTTGAACATAATAACCATTGAATGCATTATAAGAGATCAATTTTATTCCATTTTCAACATAACAAGTGCTACAGGTAGAATTAATATCTGAAACTAGATTCACTAGATAGATCTCGTTCTCAATATTAATTTCCATATATCATATGTCCAATTTTGCCTTAGAAATTGATGTGCATTATTTATATAGTCTTTGCCTACTCTTGCATGCATTTTTGATACATTTTCTCCCTCAATTGCCCTAAATCATGCTAGATTTCCAAATTTCTTGTTATCTTTACTTGTTCCATGGCTCTGATAACATGTACAATATTTTGACTGGGGATAAATTGGTCACAATTTTACCCTTATCATATTCCTCAAGATATTCACCAAATCTGAAGCAATTCTTGAAGATTCTAATAGAAACATGTTGTGTGGTTGATCTTAACCTCTGCATAGTTGAATTTGTTCAATACTGGAACACTTTCAAGATCAATAATGTTATTCCTGATGGTATTCACCTACTTCTATTCCCTTTTCCTTGAGGGATAGAGCCAAGGTGTGGCTCTCATTACTGCCAAGGAACTCCATAAATAGTTGGGAGGAGTTGCTGAAAGCTTTTATAGACAAGTATTTCCCCACAAGCAAGACAGTTCAACTAAGAATCCAACTTACTAATTTGTCTCAAAGGGATAAAGGGACCCTCACAACACATGATAGATATTCAAAGACCTCCAACATCTTTGTCCTCACCATAGTCTCAACAATTGGCTACTTCTCCAAACCTTCTACAATGATTTGTACTACAACACCAGGATGTCTATAGATGTTGCAATCAATGGGGCTTTGATAAACAAGTCCTATAGGGAAGCCTATGCAAAGACATGGAAATTAACCATTGCCAATGGAGTTCTAAGAGGAGCAACCAATCGTCCTCATCTTCTGTCATTTATGGAAAGCAAGTCAGCATACATGTTGATGTTTTGACTTGATTGCAACCAAGATGGGCACTCTTACACAAAAGTTTGAGAGGTTGAATACTCAACAAGCTCAACCATTCAATCTGATTTATGATGCAATAGAATTCCCAGAGCAAGTAGCTTATTTAAGCTACCCTTCTTTCATTCCAGTGGGGGAAACTATAGAAGAATGCAACATGATAGGAAACTATGGGAACAAACAACTTTAGAACCCATAGTCCAACTCCTACAATTCAAGTTGGATAGACCATCTGATTTTTCCTACCATGACAACAATTCCCATAATCCCCAACAACTACAAAGCCAACAACCACCACCCCATTGGGAATAGACCCTCCACAAGCAACAATCCTCCATGATTCAACAACAATAAGAACCAAAATTTCAACCAGCTTCAGTCATATTCAAAGACCAACCTTGAGTCACTTTTAGAAAATTCCATTTCATGTCAAATTAAGTAAAATGAGGAATTTCACCATCAGGGATAGAAAATGAAGGACACCATCCAACAAATTTCTAAAAAAGTGGATAGGCTCGCAATACACACAAAGATGTTGAAAAATCAAGTTGCTCAACAAGATCTTGCCAACCAAAAAATTCCTCTAGGATCTCTTCCAAGTTAGCCAGAAATAAACCCAAAGGATAAAGGAATTTTTTTAGCATCCAACTCCTTCTCTAGAGCACGCTAAAATGACAATGAAAAGTCACACTCCAAACTCTAAATAGAGGACCTTTATGCCCACCAATAGAATAGATTTTCTTATGTTATTTTCTCATGATAACATTTGTTTTTCAAATAAACTTGTCATACATGAATGTAATAATTTAGATTTTTATAGTTTATTGCCAATATCATTGCATGTACAACAAAATACAAAGAAAAATCAACTTCCTATAGAAATTTGCATCAACACAACATGTTGATAAAGTAATATGGCATGCCAGTCTTCAAAAAATACATTTAGTGATTTAAGTTTCCTGGAGGTTGTCTCATGTTGTCAAAGAATTGAAGAGCTACATGGAGGAAGAAGGCATTGTGGGATCGCTCATTCACAGGGCTATTAACTCCATTCCCAAGGAGATTGGAAAGTGGGGTGCTCACAGTCAGGAGCCGATTGTGATCTCCGATCCTAGTAGATTGCCGGTTAGAATCTGAGGTATGGCTATTCTTGAGAAGAACCACACTCCTTACGTGGTGTTGCAATTCAAGCATCCTTGATGGCTTCTTTTGGGCTTGTGAGCTTCTTGAAGTCTGCCTTGGTGTTGTGTTTGTGGGCTCTCTGGGCATGTGAGCTTTGAGGTTTGAGTTTTCTTGTTGTGTTGATGTGTTGGTGTGGTTCATGTGGGGGTTAAACCCGCATTTTTCAGCAGGAGCTGTAATTGAATTCTTTCATTATGCTCACACGAGGAGGGTGAGATGAATAGATGACCTCCTGGCTTAATTTAAAAAAAAAGTTTCGATCACACAGTGTGTTCATATGACAACACGGTGCGTGTAAAAAGTGTCATAGATTCCAGAAGTCCTATGAAGCTGAAAGACGTCATTCAATAAATCAACACAACTTTCCTAGTTTGAAGGAAATTTTCAAGTGCTCACCTAGAGCAGAACATGATGTGCTTGACTATACACACGGTGTGTGAGCCAAGAAACAATTTTCTAGAAGTTTCTATGACCAACAATACAATGTGTGCCTAGCTAAGCATAACATGTCTTGCAAGAGCTTCATTCCTACAATTTCACCTAGAGCGAAGCATGACATGTGTAAATTCAAGCATGGTGTGTCCTAGAATGGTCTGAGTTTATAGAGGTTTTCAGTGAAGATTAACCTGACATGTCTTTGTCTAGACACAACACATTACTTTTGAATAGGGGAAAAATAAAAAAAGAGGGAGCATTGATATACAATGAAAACACATAGTGTATCTCGTTAAAACACCATGCATGGGGGATTGAAATAGGGTTTCTCAACCCAATTTTGAATTTCATTCTCATTTCTCCTAGCTCTATGTCGTGTCTCCTAGATTTACGCTATTTTGCAGCCCTCAGTGCCGCCTCCAATAGCTCTGCCATGATGCAATCTGAATGAGCTACAACCTCAACTCCCTCGTTTGCACCACACACTCCTTAGGCCATCTCCATTTTTGCCATTTAGCTACCAGTCTAGCCACCATTGTGGTTAAAACCCCACCATCAACAACATCCTGATACCTCTAATGTCATTGTCATCGAGCAAGTCTCTACACCACCAACCTCCTCCAACCTATCATCGGTATGCTACTCTCTGCTCCTCTCAAATCTCAAAATCAAACTCATAGACGGCACACATCTCAAGCAAATCCAACATTTAAGCAAGCAAGTCCACCATCGTCCAAGCATCACAATGTCCTTCAAGCTCTTCTGAATCAAATCAACACGTTGTGACCCCATCTGACTATGTCGTGTTTCTGCTCTTTTTCCTCTCCTGGCTTTTCTAAAAGCATGTCGTGTTTTTTGTCCCAGCAACACTTCCTTCAATCTCAAATTCATGGCTCCTATGAAGCAAGCATCAAAGCACCATAGAGACGAGAGTTCATCTTCAGTAATTGCATCTATCTCTTCACCTTAGTTCAATGTCATAGATGAAGTAGACACCATTTATAAAAAATAGATCACACGTAGGGTTCTTCTTATGCGCTTTGTTTGTGCTAAGACAATGGACGCGTTGGGTTTTTGTGAAGAAGTTTAAGGATTCCTTAAGGAAATTGGCCTTCTACATATCTATTACAAAGTAAGTTTTAGATACCTGATATTGACTTATGAATTTCTAACTACTTTGAAAGTAGTGGAAGACCCAAAGAAGCTGACTTAAGATTTTGATATAGTACTTTTCTGATTTATTGGTCACGGATACAAATTCACTTCCAAACAATTTTGTGAAGAAAATCAGTGTACTTATGGAGGCAATATAGTAATTCCTGATACTTTGGATAATGATGAATTCTAGATACAAATAAATGAAGATACAATTCATTAAGCCACTTCTGACAGGGCATCACATATCTCTAGTCCCATCTTCTGTTACATTCATAGGCTCCTAAGCACTTGTTTTTTTTTCAGGAAGGAGACATAAGGTGTACGTGGGAAGCAAGATCAATTTTTCTTATGATCCATGATACATAACTACAATATCAATGTGGATTATCATATCCTCCAACATTTCTATACAATTAAAAAAGAAAGATCATGTGATATCATGATTGGAGGATTAATAACTCACATTGCTCAAAAGCTAAATGTAGAGCTGACAAGGTTGTAAACCATCTCTTAAAAGTATAAAGTTGACCTCTAGTTTCTTATTTCCTCAAGCTTAATTGTTAGGGACCCCTTTGATGACAATACGTTCAGACAATACTTCCATGGGCCTGAAGAATACATTGAATTGCCTAATCTAGAGAGAATCACTTTGGCAAATCCTAACAATTGGAATTTCACCTTTGATGATGGGGATGATTCTGGAGATAGAGTTGAGACTTCCCCTATAGTCGAGGCATCTGCATGTACTCCTCCTCTGTCTATTGGCACACAGATTGAGTACAACTGGGTGATGCCAAATGTGCAACATCTCTGTGGATATGTCCAACAATGTTTTGGCCAATAGGAGTCCCATTGGACCAACTCATCAAGCAATGCATTGATATGTTGCACTCAATGATTCAAAGGATGGATATGTGGAACATCACTTAGGGCCACTATACCATGTCAGCACTACCCCCACCACCACTGCAAGAGCCTACATTCACTAAAATCCCTAATGATGACACTTTGGGGTAGAATTTCCTAGCAGCCAATGAGGGAACTGGTTACATCACTATGATATTCTCCATGATAGGTATTCAATTGCAAACCTGTTGAGTTTGATTTCTACAGTATCAACACTGTAAATTTCAATCTTGGGGGGAGCAACTGGATGGTAGTTTGGTTTTAGTTTCCTTTGAATTTCTTTTTGTTAGTTTTTTATTTTACAGTGTAAATCTAGTGTTTTTAGAGGCTTATTTCTTTTGTTTGGATTGAATTTCCTTTTTGTTGAAATATTGTGTTACTATCCCGTATTGGTTTTGAGAAATATTAGTTGAAGAAAAATTGTACAAGCCTTGCATCAATTAAATGAAATATGTTTCCAGCCATATTTACTTCATTTTGGTTCTTTCTATTAGCTTACATGTTCATCTTTCCCACTCTTGATTATTTAATACATGTAAAAGATGAATCTTTTTGGACTAATCGATACTACAACATTGTTTAGCGCTCTAGATGTTCTTGTCAAATTCTTAGTCTATTTTGAACCACCCTCTTAATAAAATAAATAAAAAATAAGTGTGAAATATAGTTGATTATTTAATCCAATTAACTCCTTTATGCTTGAAAAATAACAAATTTAGTTTAAGGCCACATGGTTCTTAAGCGGAATCTGACTCACTTTTGATTATTTTGGCTTGTTATTTAAAAAAGTTACATATATTTCCCATATATGATGGCTAAACCACTGACGCATCGTGCTAGCCTGGTGTAAGATCTGGCCACGATGGTTAGTTTTTACATCTTCAAGAGGGTAAATTTATCCCAATCGACATTCCACATGTGCATAAGTCTATTTTAGCTACCTAGTGTTGGAACACATGCTTCATTCTCTTATTGTTATTCTAAAAGCAAAGAGAGCATTGTTGGATTATTTATGTTAGCAAAGATTACATCTTCTATGTCCTTTATAATTGAGAAAGTTAGGTTGCATATTTACTGATTATTTGGCTTCCCATCTAAATTTTACTAAATGGTATTTTGTTTGACTCTTCCAATTAGATTTTTGCCACTTTTACTAAAATAATTTCCATCTTAGGTGTTTGAGCTGAACTCATGGCTAATAGCAAAAATCCATTGATTATGGTTGGATTGTCTTAATACACTCTTTCATTTTATTTGATTAATACATGTGCTTGGCATTTTCTTCAATTATTTTTCCATGTTGTTTTTGCTTGAGGACATGAAATGGTTTAAGCATAGGGGAATTTAATGTGCATGATTTATACAGTCTTTTCCTACGCTTGATTGCATTTTCAAATTATTTTATTCCTCAAGTTGCCTCCAATCATGATAGAGTTCCCAATTTCTTGTTATCTTTACTTGTTCCATGGTTTTGATCACAGGTACAATATTTTGATGATAAAATGGGTCACAATTCAACCCTCATTAGACTCCCCAAGATATTCACCGACTCTAAAGCAATTCCTAAAGATTCGGATAGATACCCATCGTGTGGTTAATCCAACATGGCCTATCAATAGCAGGAGAATGTGTGATCTACATGCAAGAAGATAACACAACATGTTAGACATCGACACGAACCATTTCTACAAATTTTTCAATATTAGACATATTTATGTTTTTAAGAGAGAAAGAGATAATGTTCAACACCTCTAAGGGAGAGGTGACGTGACACTACCCTATAGGATGGGGCCAGGTGCCCACACAACATGCAGGTCCACGGTCCACTTTTGACTAGTCAAGGCATGACTAAACAAGAGAGAGGGGGCGAGTGGGTTGGGTGGCTTGCTATTTGGTCTGTCCCTTTAAGATCTAAGGGTTGACTGGTTGTTTTCCTTGCTCCTAGCACCCCATGAGGGTGGGGTGCCTGGCATGGCAGCTCCACAACCGCACAACTCACTAGAAAGAGAAATTTTGGAGCATGAGAGGGTAGTAGCTCATGGAAAAGACCGATTGGACACATATAGGCCTCATGGGCCTACTTTTTTCCCTACCTATTGACAAGGTGGAAGAGGGCAAGAAACCACAATTTTTGCCACAGAGGCACTGCACTTCTGCAAGAGCAAGCTGGCTCAAAGAAAAGGGGCAAAGACAGTGTGATGGGGTGTGACTGGGTGAGAAAAGATGGGGAAAAGCAAAGGGAAATAAAGGCAAACTCAAAGGCCTTAAAGATAGTCTGTAATGGTGTGCACAAAGCCCCATATACCATGATTGTGGCCATGGTGGCCGACCATGGTTGGAGGGGTGCTCCATGCCTCTGCCATATCCCATTTTGTTAGAAAAGACTAGGGTTGTGGTCGGGGGAGTAACACAAAGACTTTTGCAATGTTGAATTGAGTAGGGTGGCATCCTAGCACCATGCCCCTACATTGGTCGAGCCCTTGGACTATTGCGGTACCCTATTCTGAGGAAGAAGACGACCCATAGCCATCTAATCAACACGGTTGATTCATGTCCATCAAATGAGGGTCTGGGTGCGTGAGTTGCAAAGATCCTGGTGGGTGCGCGCATGGGGCCGACCTAGGAGATAGCAAAGGTGGAGGCCCGTGAAGGTAAAAGAAGAGGAAAAAGTTGAAAAAAGCTAGAAAAGAGGCAAAATGAAATTACCATAACTTTCTCTTTGATTATCCAATTTGGGTAAAATATTCATATTTGCATCACAAGTTCCAATTTATTTATTATAGATAAGGATTGAGATCAATATTGGTATGTTGAGTCCTCCCAAAATTTCAAATACTCTCATTGTATATTAAGCCACTCAACATTATACGATTGAGTTCAGAATTGCAATTTATTAATCATGTCGCATCAGTTTAGAAATATGTGATTCCTAAACATCTAATTGATGATGAGGGAGGTCATTTACTTAAATTGAGTAGATTATGCATCAAGGTAAGGATAGTTGGAGAAGAGAGAAAATCCATGATGTTGCACTAGTTTTCTTTTTTGGCAACAATGCTGAAAACACAGTAGAGATTGGCTAGTTCTCCTTTTTGATTAATTTGATATCATTCCTTATTTTGATTGGGTTGGAGGCATGTATGCTCACCTACTGACTTGCAAGAGTACACCTCATTTTTGACTTCACTATGAAGGTTTGTATCTGAGCTTTGAAGAGCTATGGCTTTTGTTGGTCTGCTAGAGGTATGTTTTGCAATTTTTTATTTGTAGTCAAATTTGATGTCTTTATAGGGTTTTGAGGAAAGGGGGCGCAACCAAAATACAAAAAAAAATCTAGTAATTTTTTTGATAGATATGACATAGTTATAAAATGCCAGTTTAGACATAAAAGGATATAGAATATACCTTGGCATACACTAGTTGTCTAACAACTAGAAATGTCTTATCTTCATGTAGAACTCACTTTGCCAGATATGAATCTGATATGGTTGTTGTTGTTGTTCCCTTGTCCTTGTAGAAAGTATGACTTCTCCTTAGAGAAGTTTCCCATCCTTATGTCTGCATACAAGGGTCTCAACCTTTACGTCATCAACACAGATGTAAAAGAGCTTGTGCACAATCTTTGTTTCCAAGAGAAAGCAAACCTTGAATTCGTCAACATGATAACATTGCTCACTCGCCTTCTTCTCCTATGTAAGTTGCTATCCTGCATATGAGTTTTTCTCTCTCCAAGAGGGAGAACTCTTCAACAACTTGTGTCTCAATGTGTTTCAAGTGTATCTCATCCTTTTGACGTACACCATTTATATATGATAGTCATTGGCTTGATTTATGAAAATCCAATCATGTTCCTAATTATGACTCAAAATAGAATCCAACTAGGAAAACTCAGATAGACTTCCCAATCAACTGACTAGCTATCCAGTCAACCAATTAGATCATCTAGTCATCTGAGTTAGTACATACAATTGACCAGTAGACCAAACCCGATCCGATCTGATTGACTAGTTCAATTTTAAAACGAACAAGTCTCATTCTTTATTATTGTTTCATGACTTTTATCCAATCAAGCTATTGGGTTATTGAGTCATCCGATTGTCTACTTCCCGAATGGTAAGCAATTGATGAATTGACAATCGTTCGACCAAATATTTTGTACCATCCAGACAACCTACTAGCTTATCCAATTGTCTGATTGGGTAGCCATTATAATCATGGTTGTGAAGGGGGAATATAACTCTCTTAAGCATAATTAAGTGTGTGATCCCATAGGTTCTACATTATGTTGTTAGTTATGTCAAGGACCTCAAAAAAAAGATCAATGTCTAGGAACACTAAATTGCTACTCAAGTAATTCAAATAAGTTGAGAACAACTTTAAGATGTAATGACCAATGCTACCATGACTGCATAATCACTTTGTCATAGATATCTAGATTAAACTTGAGGCATGGATTAGTTAATAAATTCCATCTACATCCGTCACTATAATATGTAGGTATCATAGTGCACCCAAGCACTACATGCATATAAAACCTTATTCCAATTCATGTTGGGTAGTCTTAAAACACATTGAACAAAATTTGATCACTCTACTTCATGCATAAGGACTACAACCACCAATTTTAGATTGAGATATGACTCTGATTGCCATGACGTGGATACCATGTTTCATTTTCAAAGTGGATATTTACAATACAACTTATCCACATACAAGTAACCATGTATCTGAATTGATATTCAATATCATGACTAAAGAGATGTAGTCATCATTCAAAATATGTACTAATCTTATGTATTATTGTTGTCCTGCAATATTCAAGATAATACCTGACTAGGGACATAACAAGAATGAATACTCTTGAGTATACATATGATCTTACGCTTAGGTCCTCAACACAAACCATGTTATCAAGTCAAAACATTCTTAGGACATTATTACATTTTTTATCACAATACTAAAACAAACAAATAAGTACAATTGCCTTTTATTAATAATCAAAGCATATACAATGTATCCCTATTACAATTATCACATGATGGATCTTAGAGCATACAACCAATAGTCTCCCGCTTGCACCACAACCATTAATCTTGAATCTAATTCCAAATGATCTAACATGACCATTGTGCTTCTACAATGAAAGTTCTTTCTTTCAAGGGATTCATAGCATGGCTTTAAGTTTTTACTCTACAGATCTTTACATCTCCTAGTTGTGTGATCTTTGGTATGAGATGATATCATTGTAGTTCCTTAGCATGTGCAATGGATCCATTATTTTCACAATAAATATCTATTGCCTCCTTAATTGATTGGGACCACCCCAGGTTCACTAATGATATTTTTAGCCATGTTGCTTCCTTTAATGTATTGTGTTTGATAATATAATCGGTTTTTGATATAAAATTGGCCACTGTCTCTTACTTTCAACTCTTCCATCTTATAGCTTTTCCTTTTTAGCAACAAAAAATCTTAATGGTGACTGATAATCACCGTTGTTAGTTTAGAATCTTGCATTAGTGTAATTATTTATGAGTAAATCTTATTCACTTATGTATATCAATAATTGATCATTTATTCCTTCTCATGTATTTTAGGATATTCTTTACTAAAATCTAGTGACCTTCACTGGAATCAGACTAGTACCTGCTCATCATTCACAAAGATTTGGGATATTTGGGTATTTACATAACATTGCATACACGATAAATCCAATTGTATATGCTTATGGAATTTTAATCATGCACGTCCACTCTTCTAAATATCTAGGGCATGGGGATACGAAAAGACTTATTACATGAGACATCGGTATGTTTCCTCTCTTAGAATCATGCATGTTGAACCTTTTCAACATTTTATCAATGCATGTGCTCTGGCTTAGGCCAAGAAGCCTTTGAGATATATCGCTATAGATCTTGATTTCTAGAATATAGGATCCTTCTCCCGAGTCCTTAGAGGAGAAAGTATTTCCCAACCAAGTATAAACTAATTGTAGAGTAGGTGCTACGTTTAACATCGATCATATGTCATCCATATATAATATGAGAAATACAATTATGCTACCACCAACCTTCTTGTAAACATGAGGTTTGTCTTCATTGTTGATAAATCCAAACTCTTTGACTGGATAAAAAAACAAAGACTCTGACTTTGATATGCTTGCTTCAATCCAAAGATTGAACTTTGTAGCTTACATACTTTATTGGCCTCATTTGAAGCTACAAAACTGTAAGGACCCTGACCTCCGTTTAGGGTTTACCCTGTTTGCTTTGCTTAACCCTGATGCTTTATTGCTTGCTAATCACTTTCTGTGGTGATTAGGGTTTGTTGGTGCTTTGTTGAGAGTTGTAGGTGCTACTTGCAAATAACCCAAGTTTAGGGTTTGTGGGCAAGTTTGTCACCATGTGTGGTGTTCCTCCCTCTCTTTAAATCCTCTTGTGTTGAGAGGAGGGGTTGGGCTTGTTGCTTGAGTTCCTTTGGGCTTGGTTGAGCTTGTTGGGGCTTGTGGTGCCTTGCCTTTGCTTCTTTGGACCTTGTATCGGGCAAGAGAGCCCTGTGTCGGCCAGTGGTGTGTCGCCCAGGGTTGTGTCGGTCATGGAGCAGGTGTGTCGGCCATGACAGGGAGGTGTGTCGCCCATGGACTCTTTGACCTCCCTTGTCCTCGTTTGTGTCACCACTAGTGGACACTTGGTGCTTGGTGCTTGCATGTGGCAATGGCCTTGGACATGTGTTTAGGGCATGTTAGAGTGGTGGCCTTGCTCATGGACAAGTGTCCCTAGGTGGGCGACACCTTGCCTTATCTTCCCTTGGTTTCTCCTCCACCCCCTTCTATATATGTGTTTCCTTTCCCTTGCTAAGGATCCCTTTAGTTCCTTAGTCTTCCTCTCCTTGGTGCACGACACCCTCTCTTCTCTTGCAAGCTTGGTGGCCGATCCTTGCCTTGGAGTATCCTTCTTCCTCTAGTGGTGACCGAACCCTAGAGTGCCTTGCTCTCCTTCTTATGGTGGTGCTTGGAGCTTGGAGCTTGCTTAAGGTGGGTTACATAACTCCTAACCCTAACTACATTACCATCTTCTACATTCTTGTTTATATGTTGCTTATGATCGGCTAAGTATGTTGTTAGTTTAGTTTCTTGCTTAGTTGTTCTTGTGGGCTGAACCATGTGTTCTAGGGTTTCTTGGTGAGTAATACTCCTTTCTCTCCTAGGTCTTGAGGAGTGAGCTCGAGTTCTAGTATCATGAGCAATACTCCTCTCTCGTTTAAGTTGAGAGGTGAGCTTGTGTTCTAGTAGCTTGAGAAACACCCTCCTCTCACCATGGACTTGAAGGGTAAGCCTTGTAGTAGTTGTGGATCCTTGTTAGGGTTGCTCCTTGTGTTGCCCGATTGGTGATATGAAGCTTGGAAATACCCCTCTCTCTTAATAGTTGAGTGGTGAGTCATCTTCTTAATCCATTAGGGTTTGGTGCCCTTGTGCTTGAGGATGGTGACTACCTTAGAAGTTCCATCTTGACCGATATGATCTTGGGGGAGGTGCTGACTGATATCCCTCTTGACCTTGAGCTTTGTATGACACATGTTGTGGTTGAGTCGAGCGTCACCCTTGGTCCCTGCTTGGTGTGTGTCGGGCATCACACTTGGATGAGCAACCTGCCTGATACACTTAACTTAGGTGATGGTTTGGTATCGTTATGCCTTGTTAGGGTGGAGCGTTGCTAGTTAGTCTGTGGTAAGCATCACCCCGTTAGCCTTAGCCCTGTGTGTATCGACCGATAGCACAACACCTGACGGGTGTTGCATGACACCTTAGTGCCCGATACATGGGGTTGCCCGATATGCTTGGGCGCACGATACACAACACACCGTTGCACGACGCGTCGTCGCCATACTTGCTCCCTTTGGCTGGGTTGCACGCCCTGGTTGTCGTTACCAGTAGTGCACGACACAGCGTTTCACGTTACACTTTTGTGCTTGGCCGATAGGTGCTGGTGTATCTGGCCGATACATGTGCTGACCGTTATGTGGTGGGCGATAGGGTGAGTACCCTGTCCGATACTACCTTTGGTGAGGGTAGTGGGTGTTTCTAGTGAGGGTCTCATTCCTTATGGATAACGATATGTTAGATGTTGTTCCTGCTATCGCGTTTAGTCATGACAGTGGCCCTTGATATGCCCGATGGTAATCGTTATGGTAAGAGCTCATCTATGTAACTTAACATGACTTTACCTATGTATGTGATCATCTTGATGATATGGATAATGCTAAGAAATGATAAGCATGTAAGATACTTGCTTAACAATGTGACCTATGCTAATAATTACAGGTTGAAGCATGAATGATACCATATATAATCAATTAATATTGCCCTATGTTGATAAGATGATCTTGTTGTTAATCCATGATGATTGTACTAACCATGCAGGTTATGTATAGCCAAGTAAAGGGCTATGAGGTATGTATGATGAATAACATCGCTTTGATAGTTTACATGCATGATGTGTCTTGGTCTGAAGACCTGAGTTTGGCAAAAGTGCCTAAGTTGATGAGAATGCCTTGAGAGGCAGTGGCAATATGTGATGAGGGATTGAGATCTCATGGCAATGTTGAATCCTTGTGATGGATCAGGACGATGTTGATTATAATAAAAAGCATAATATTAATTTTCATATTGTTTATTCTTGATATGTTTACATGTTATATAACTTTGTTGAATCTTGCAATCCACTAAAAATATACTAACTAATCACAGTGGAACATATCATGTAGTTTTCCCTGGCCATAGATCCATCATCGTTAGTAGCTGGTGATGATGAAATAGGTTCTCTTGCGGGTTAACCTGGAAGCGTATATTGTTGAATATGTGTGGTTTCTCCTAGCCTTAAATAGAGAGGGAATCGAGTGCAGCTGCAGTTGCAGACTCGGGAAATGTATATGAGCATGGTGAACAGGCCCATGGCTCAGGATATGTGATACGGGAGCATGAATGCATTCATGGCTCAGAGCACGGTGAACAGGCCTGTGGCTCATATTTTTCTAGCACCGAGACCCGTACTGAGGCGGGCTAGGCAGAGGGTAGCCTATGGAGCTGACCTTGTGGCTGAGGCCACTTAAGCACAAGACTGCGGTCCTGCTTTGGTTCTCGTGCACTGACCACGAGGTGGGAGGTCGTGGAGTCCGACTCTTCCATTGACCTTGTATGGCACCGGCTTGGGTTTCACAACTGAAGGTTGGATTTGAGCGGTACATCTCACTTCCTCAGGGCATAATAATAATAATATGTAATCCAGCCGAATATTATTTACTGCTTAAGGCAAAACACGAAATATTGGTTGATGCCTTGCTTGCATAATTAATCTTGTTATACCTGCAGTTACTTATACGTTCCTCATGTTATGTGGAAAAACCTTATAAATCTTATCTTGTTAATCATGTTCCATAAAGAAATAATTGGACATATGCCTTCTGTACGTCTGGTAAGCTTGACGGTATGAATAGCTTTACTTTATAGCTGCTCTTGTTATACCTCTGATCATTTATTTGTTGTTGTTGCTTTATCATTCTGAGGTTTTGTAGTTTCGGCGAGGAGTTATGTTTCTCGCTGGGACTGTGTGTCTCACCCCATTGGTTTACACCCTTTTTAGGTGTTCGAGCTAGGCGTGGTGGTGGTCGTGGAGTTGCGGCCGAGTAGCTAGACGAGCAGTAGAAGGCAAGCGATGGATATGCTGTTGTTTTGGTTGTTTTGTAGTAGAGTCTTAGAGTCATCCCTGTACTCTCAGGTCCTTGGGAGCGTTTTGACGTTGTTTCACGATGTATAGCTGATGGTGTTTTGTATATCCTGCTGCTGGCCAGATGTGGGCCTTTATGTACATATAAACAGGTGATGGACTCATGTGATGGTTAAACAGTTGTTCCTCCAAGCTGTGGACACATATCCAGGCTTGTAAATGTTTATATAACTCATTCCCTTGCAGGATGTGGACTTAAATGTAATAGTTTTCTCAGTTACCTGCTTTCCACAATCAGTTTTAATTAACCCGTATTTTTGGTAATCTGTGGTTATGGTGATTTCCGCACGTTTTCGCGTAACACCTCACTGTCCGTGTGATAGTGGGATGTGTTGCCACAAAAACCTTGGGGTTGTGTCATGTACACATCCATGAGAAGATTTGTGTTAAGAATATCGATTTTAATGTTTGTTTAATGGATATCATAGTCACTATAGGTTCTAATAGCAAGCCTTATCTTGATGAATTCAACCATGGCAACTAGTGATTTTTTTCCCATAGTCAACACCTTGTTTGTTTGAAACCTTTTGCAATCAAATGCCTTTTATAGGTTTTCATTAATGTCACTCTTATCTTTTGAACACCCATTTGAACCCCATGGGTTTTTTTTATTTCAGGTGCATCCAACAAAGTCCATACTTTGTTGGCATACATAAATTCCATCTCAATTCTCATGGCCTCAAGTCATTTATTAGAATCTAGTCCCTCAACAACGTCACTATAGTTTGTTGGTTGATCATCATTCATGACCAACACATTGTCTAATTGAGTCATGAGAAATCCAAAATTTCTTTGGATTTGTATATTTCCTACTAAATCATTGAGGTTCTTATGCTAAATGAGGAATTTGAGATTCCACAACATCTTGTGATTATCTTTGTTCCTCATTTACTCAATAGGTTCAATGTTATCTTGTTGGCCTTGAACTTCTTCACGGTTCACTTTCCTTGTACTGGTTCCTTTGGAAATGAATTCCTTTCTAAGGAACAATATTTTTGGCAACAAACACTTTATTTTCAGATGGAATATATAACTAATACCCTTGGTTTCCTTAGGATATCCAACAAATATACATTTATCTGATTTGGGTCCAAACTTTTCAAAGAAATATTTTTTGACATAATCTTCACATCCCACTATCTTCATAAAAGACATATTGTGGCATTCCCCGTTGCATATCTCAAATGATGTCTTTTGAATTGATTTATAAGGTGTGTGGTTAAGTGTAAGCACAACGGTTTCAAGAGCATATCCCTATAAGGAAGTTAGAAGATTAGTTTATCTCATCATTGATCATATCATATCTAACAAGGTATTATTCCTACTTTCTAACACACCATCATTTTGTGGTGAGAAAGACCTCAAACTCTTAGCTTAAACATTCTCCACAGTGATATATTCTTGTTGATCATGAATTCCTTGAACTTTTCAATGACTTTTAATTTGCATTTCATGAGATACTAATATCCATATCTACTAAAGTCATTAGTAAATGTGATGAGGTATCCATAACCAACTATAGAACTTGTGATAAAAGGTCCACACACAACAGTATGTATGAGTCCTAATAAGCACTTTCCCTCTCACTATTTCCATTGAAGGTGCTATTGTCATCTTTTCTGATAAACAAGATTAACATGTCCCTATTGATGCAATGTCAAATGAGTCCAGATAACTATATTTATGGAGTCTATATATGTGTTTCTCATATATGTTCCGTAGAAGACAGTGGCAACGATAATTTTGTTTGAGTCATAAAGATTTAACTTCTTAGTATTTATGTGATATACACATGTCTTGAGATCTAATAAATAAAGTCCATTACACATTGGGTCACTGAATGGAAGATCTCATCTCTTGAAATAGAGCTTGAACCATTATTTATTAGAAAATAAAAACCATAATTATCAAATAAGATACATAAATAATGTTTCTATTTATGGCATGTACAAGATGGTGGTTCTCTAACTCTACTTCAAGCCCGCTAGTTAGAATAAACTATAGGTGCCTAAAGATATGGCAACAACTCTTGATCCTTAGCAACTCAAAGATGCACCTATCCCTTCATCAAGGGTTTAATTATTTTAAGATCGTGCATTTGAGAACATATCTGAGATCCACATCTTGTATCCAATACCCAAGAAAAAGAAGTAAATAAGTTTATCGATATAACATATACACTAGAAGTGGAGATTTGAATTACCTCCTTCTCCTTTAATTTTTCAAGATAAATAGGATAATTCCTTTTCCAATGTTGACTCCGGGGAAATGGTGAACATTGCCTTCCTTGCCTAATACTCCTTAAGCTTTAAGTAGAGAAGATCTAGGCTTTCAGCTAGTTTTATATATATTTTAGATTTACCTTTACCATTTGACTTGTTTTTTCTTCCATCAACTATAAACATGCACTTTGGCTTGTGTTTCTTCATTTGAGTCTTAGTATTTGCATTCCAAGCAACTCTGAAAATGGTCGAACAAAATTGGTCATGTTGTAGTTCATGATGAACTCGCTATAAGATTTTGATAGTGATTGCAAAAATATATTAGTGGACAAATTTTGGCTTAAGGGGAATCTTAGTCTCTCTAGGATTTCCACATAACCAATCAACTTGAGTAAATGGGCCCTAAATAGATCACACTTCAATCACGTTGCATTTAAATATGTCTTTGGAGACATCATACCTCTCTTCCCTCACTTGTTCTTTGAACTTATTATTGAGATGTGTGTCCATTTCTAAAACTCCCATACCCTCATTTTTCTTATGAAGTACATTATTCATGTATCACGAGATGGGGCATGTGATGTCAATGGCATCATTGGTATGCTTACGATAAGCTTTGCTTCCCTCTCTAGGTGTGTTTGGAGTTGGGATCTTGGTATGGTGTTTATAATTTACACTCATGGGTAAGAATGATTCTCAATGTCTTACACCATTCATAGAAGTTATTACCATTCGACTTTTCTTTCTAAAGAACCAATCCTCATGAGAAGTTTTTATGTGTGTTTGCCATTAGATATATAAAGGAAATCTTTACAAGAGTCAACACTTCTATTTGACAATATTATTTTGGCATTTAATTAACAATGCTCCTACTATTTTGATCAAATTAATACCCCTCTCTATGAATTTTAAAATTACATAGAGAAATATTATACTGATCTAAGATCCATAATACATTAAGTCATGTGTTATCTTTGGCTGACCCCTCACAACTAAATTATTTAGGTACATAATAATTACCAGTTGCAACCACTGCAGCTATTGGATAGATGGCTACATAAAATCTTGTCATAAATCATCTTATAAAGTGTATGGCATCTTTATGAATCTAGTTGTTTACTCCTATTAAGATCACCATAATCAAGTCAATCCCAAAGGCCTATATAATAAGCTATGAACCATGCTTTGGCAAACCCACATACTTATTATGACACTTCCCCAAGACAAGCATTGCACCATGTTTTGGCGTACCCACACATAGTCTATCAAAGTTTTCATGTGTATTTCACAATTGAAGGCATAATAAATCAAATATTAAATTGAGTGATTTGATATTATCTTCATATGTATCCAATCACTGTTATATATTCATAGTTATATATACCATAAACTATAACAATCACCACAAGTGATGAAAACAAGATATGAAACCTAGTACAACGTCTTGAGACAACAACACTTTTAAATAAAAAACCAAATTATTCACATACCATGGAACCCAAAATTTGTATTTATAAGGATTTCTAGTTTGTTGACTGGAAGCCAATCCACCATGTGGGTTCCCTATTCAGGTAGTTCTTTAGTATTTGATGAAGTTTGTATCCTTCTATCCACCATCTTCATCATGAACCCTTCGAGCAGAACTTCCTTGTTGGTGTGAGCTTTTGTTTGTATCCTTCTATCCACCATGTTCCACTGACTATGTCAATGCATCATCCTAATCTAATTGCAAGAATTGAATTTTACATGGATAGACAAAAGAGGAATGACATGCAAGACATATACATGTTACATATTTTGATCAAAAATTATAAATCCATGAGTTTACATGTTTCATATCACAAGCAATCACCACAACGACCTAGTTGCCATCTCTACACCCACCAAGCAAAATGACTTTAAAGTTGTTTGGTTATGTGATATCAATATAACATATCATACATTATAGTTGGTGATTAACGTAGATACACATTACAAAATTATTTTTTCATCAATGACATGTGGTTCAAAACCCAAATCAACATTAAAAATGCATGATGTTGTCTCTGATACCATTGTATAGTTTTGAGGGAAGGGGGCACATTATAAATACATTTTTACCAACAAAACTCTTAGCTAACATATTTGTTGTAGCCATAAAACTCAAGGATATTAAAGGCATAGGAGGGATGTCAAATACCTTGGCACACACTAGTTATCTAATAACTAAACACGTCTTGTGTCGGTGTAGGACTCATAGTTTTTGACCCGAATCTAATGTTGTTGTTGTTGTCATTGCATTGTCCTCACAACAACTCCTTAGTCTTCTCCTTGGATAAGTTGCTCATCCTTAAGCCTCCGCACAAGGGCCTTGGCCTCTATCATATACGCATATGCGGGAGCTTTTAGTGCACCACCTTGATAGCCAAGAGGAAGCATATATCACAGTTGTCAGTATGCTAATGCCGCTCACTCTTCTTATCCTCCTTCTAGGGGACATTGTCTATATGATGATTTTTTCTCCCTCCTAAAGGAAGAACTCTCATACAACTTGTGTCTCACTGTGTGTGAAGTGTATCTCATCCCTCTGGACATGAACCCTTTGTATAGGAGAGTCATAGGATTGGATTTCCATAATTACAATTACATTCCTTTGCAACTCAATATAGAATCAAACTAGGAAAACTTGGAAAAACATCCCAATTGATCGATTGGTTATCCAATCGACTGGTTGGGTCATCTAGTCAACCAATTGGTACATCCAATCAATTCCTTGGCCAATCCTTGTCTGAGATTGACCAATTTTATTCCAAATAAAAAAAGTTCCCTTTTTCCTTATTGTTTACCGACTTGTATCCAATTGTCTGATTGGCCAATTTCACAAACAGTAACTAATCGATCAACTAGAAATCAATTGATCAACTTTTTTGAACCATATATTCGATCGACTAGCTTATCTAGTCAATCAATTGGATAGGAAATTAACCTTTACAAAACTAGAACCATTTTAATCATGTGTATGATTGTGATCTCAATTACCTAAATCATCACATTATGTGTTACTCCATGGTTTCACATTAGACCTTACAAGCAAAGGGAGATATCTAAAAATGCATCAATGCTACACAAGTAATTGGAATAAGTTGAGAACAACTTTAACTTATAAGTAACCCTTGTTACCATATCTGTATAATTCCTTTATCATAGATATCCAAATTGAACCCAAGGCATGGAGAAATCATCCTATGATAAATATATGTTTCTTAAACCAAAGCATACTATTGAGATTGAGTGATCTCAATGTCATATATCGACTCACATGAGAATGGCCATGCATTATTGATGTCACTTATCAAGTGGATAAGATTTCACTCCAATAGTATGGACATGTTCCATCTACATCACTCAAAATAATCCATAATTGTCACAATGTACCCAATCACTACTTGTGTTGCAATTTTGAGTCACTATTAGTAGTGTTTAAGTACATAGAACAACATGTAGCCGTTGTAGTGACTTCAAGTCTAAGGGTCACAATCACCACTATCACATTGAGATATGCTCGAACTTCCATGTGTCATTCTCAAAATGGGTCTATCTAGTATAGCTTGTTCTATAACAAGTACCCATATATTTGAATCGATATCCAATATCATGACTAAAAAGACATAGTCATCATTCAACATACAATCTTTTTATTATGTAGTAATGTGGTCCTATAATATTCACAAACAAATGACTAGGGATATAACAATTATGAATAAACTCGAGTGCACATATTGTCTCATGTTCAAGTCCTCAACCCATACCACATGTCCTCGAGTCAAAACATTCCTAGGACATTATTACATTTATTCATTATCTCAATATTTAAATAAACATAACAAGTGTAATTGCCTTTAATAATCGAATCATATAGAATGTATCCCTATACAATCATCACATGATGTGTCTTAGGGAATACAACCAATAGTCTTGTGTATGATTTCACTAATCTTAACTTTGTAGCTTTGGGGATATGAGCATTTTAGCACAACAAACCTCAGAGTTAGAGTGGTCCACAAGGCCATCAGTATTCTCCTCTCATAATGAGTCACTATTATTGGAATAGTAGTAGGTCTTTGTAAGAGAAATGGATAGAGGAATTGCAAAGAATGTCAATGGGAGAGGTAAGTGTCTAATACTAATTTTGTTGTATATGTGTGTTTTAGCTTAATCCTTTGTAGTTTGCATTTTCTGAGTCACATCAATGATCTTCTCTAGATTCCAAGTAGGATTGGCAAGTACATATTATGCCGATATTTTCCACTCTCTTGGACTTGTATGTGTGGAGGATCCAGTTTCAGACACTGACAAGGTGAGTATTGTATATGGGAAAGTGTGTTTATCGTCAACGGCGGCAGGTTGGCACATCATGTTTGATCCTCCCATGGGTTATTTAGTCTGGTATAGGGATTAATAAATTGAGCGAGACCTAATGGGTGTAAAAATGCATTGTGATGTGTATCTATAGTATTTTTACCATTTTAGTGAACCGTTATTATTCTCTCAAGAGGCATATCAATATCTGGAACATGCTCCACTAGTAATATATATCTCCTATCATGTGAATTAGCTACTTCTTTACTTTGTTGAAGTAACATGATTTACATATTTTGTGTTGTGAAGATTATTGAATATGATTCTCTAGAGGAACCAGATGGCACATTATGTGAGATGTGGTGTCTTCCTCCTCCTTAGGATGAGAATCTTTAGGTGACCCCTTCACCTCTGTATGAGCTTGCTCATGGATTTGATGACTTTATAAGGTTGTGACCTCATTGCAACTTCAGTGATGGATATTTGAGTCACTTCCTTATTATTGGAGGTTGGTATTGTGACTTTGACAAGACTTCATATTGTGAGGAGGAGGATTTAGGGGAAAATGTAGTGAGAGGACTCTTTGTCTTGAGCATCCCAATAGGATATAATCAAGTTCAGCAAATTGTTCTAGCTCGGGGCCATCATGCATATAGTGTGAGTATGGGTTACTTCCCCATGGAGAATCCAAACTTTTCTTGTGGACCTACATGATTGTGTGGTCACTGTGCAGCTACCTTATATGACTTTGGAGGCAGGACCATTCCATCAGAGGGACACTTCTTTTGAAGAGTACGTTAGTAGACCATCTTTCGATAATTGATAGTTCACTAGTGTATTACATCCATATATTAGCAGAGAAAATAGTTTTTCAATGTCCTCTTCTTACGATCATCCTTTGTCCAAGTGTTTGACATGTTGGATAAAGAAGAAGTTGAAGATATAAATGTATCAACACTTTCATGCTCTTATATTTTATTTTTCATTATATCTATGTTGTTTATTTTCCCAAACAAAAATCATGTATTAGTGTGACAAGATTTTGCAATGAATAAGCTTTGCTTAGGAATTTGATTTTAAGTTTGAGTCTCAGAGTCAAATCCTATTTTGGGATGTATAGATTCCTTTTGCAAACTGATTTTCATTTTGGACTCTGCTAGGGAATCATATTGCGGGCCCCACAATAGGGCTCATGAGACATGTTGTTCTCTGGTTCTTAATTGCTAGATAATGTCACATTTAATAGGAGATTATGATTAGGACTGCTATTCATCTTGGGAAAATTATTAGTCTAGATCTACTGCTTTGGGATGGTTGTAAATATGGCATGATTGCCTTTTTATCATATGTCCCTTAGCTTTTTCTAGAATTCAAACACATGGAATTGTCTATAATCAATGAAGTTCCTCTTTTGATAAAACTTCTGATGAACTTATCCTTACTAGATGCTAGATCATAGACATGCTAGAGACTAGGAGGTGGAGGTGGCTAGCTTAGCTTAACTTAGCTCCTTCACTATATGACATATATCCTCATTGTAAGGGAGCTCATGTTAGTTGCATCACGTTTACCTATCAGTCATAATTTCTACTTTGGGGATGTTGTGTCAAATCTTAGTTCATAGTATGTGGTCAAGATTACTCATCTATCTCTTCATGATTATTGCTCATTTGTCCCAAAGAAGTCGAGAGGGACTGTTGAGCTATGTGATCTGTTTGGTGCGAAGAAGTTCAATGCTTCTTAGTAGTTGTTTGTATATGTTCACTTCACCAAGTTGGCCCCTCTCTAGAAGTCATTCTGGAGTGATGCACATAAGGGTACACAATTTACTGATATGCTTCGTATGTGGACTTATACATTGACCATTCTTATACATAAGGGTACACAATTTACTGATATGCTTCATATGTGGACTCTTTCCTTAAGTCTGGTAATAAATATAAGGTTTTGCACCTTTTTCATAGCTTAAAACATTATTTCCTTGATCTATTTTGTGAATGACAAATCCAAGATATGGGACCGTTGGAAAGAGCTATAGTTTGATCAAAATTCCAAGCTGCATTTTTTTACGTTCTTGCCTCTATTTTAAGAACCCTTATTACTATCTTTTCACACATGTATCAAGCGAATATTGATGAGTTTTGAGCTATAATCAAGTTGAAGTATTTTTCCTTGATGGTCTGCGCGCCCTCTCACCTTAGATTGAGTCAAAAAGATGAAAAAATAAACATTTGGAAAAAAAGCTTGGCCGCCCACAAAAATCCCAAAAATATCAAAATAGTTCTCACCCAAGCCTATAAAAATAGAATGCAGAGAATAAAAGCCTGAGAGTGAATAAATGAGTGTTGTTTTCTCTTTTAGGAGAGTTAAGGATGGTGCCCAGCTGGTGTATGACTACGCTCATGAACGCAGGTATGTCGTGCCTGGTAGTGCCACCCTAAGGCTCATTAGGGAGTCACTAGGAACCCCTAGGAGACCTATGAGATCGTCCCAGTAGTAGGGTTGGTTCGAGCGCAGTACGAGGAGTTCGTATCACTACTTTGGGCCAACTGACTCGGACTACAGGGATTGTTGCTCGTTACATGGAGTAACCTGACGCAGATCGGGATCCTCAGAAGTCATTAGAGTCTTTTTGCTTTTGTTGCTTCTTAGGACCTGAATAAGTGGGAGGTGCATTGTTCTCGATTGGTCTACATGGCTACATGATGATGGCTCACTGCTCATCACATGCGTGATCACCTATGTGATAGTGCTTTTATGTTGTATAATTATGATTCAAACCCTCATGAGTATCGATAGGTTAATCTTTCTTGGACGCTCTTTGATCTTACTTTAGCAGGATTGTGCTCGATTGGTGGGGGTTTGTTCTGAAACGACATGGGTCAAGAGAATTGATGTTTTAAATTATTTTTCTTAACCTTGCATTTATCGCCAAGCTTAATTTGGATGTTATCTTTTTGTTCTTTGAGCACAGTCTTGCTTGAGGACAAGCAAAGGTTTAAGCTTGGGGTGGTTGATAACACCCAAATTTAGGCATCTATGCTAAGCATTTATTTATGGTTTTGAGTCATTATAGCCTTAATATGCCCAAAATAACCATATCTCCTTATCTTTTAGTAATTTACATCTTTTCATAGGTAAAGTTGCTCAACTAGCCTATTTTGGGACTTGCAGGCACCAAACCTGAAAAGACATCTATTTTCTAAGATTTCTCCCCAACACATGATTTTTGCAGCAGCTAGGCTTCCTTTCGTTGCGGCCGTGGTGAACTAAGCATCACACTATGTGCACCAGCTTAGGAGATGGTGGTCCCACTAACTGACTAGCAGGCCCAAGAAACTTATGATATCTTGGAGCCTATTTTTGATGGTCGGTCCTTTATCAGAATGCATCCTCACTAACTAGGAGGTTCATCAACGCGGGCCACTCGACCACCAGTAATAGCCCCCCTGGGGTGGGTTTGGGCTATGACACTGCAACTGCGATCAAGGAGGACACTTTGACCATGACCAAGGAGGACATTGCGACTGTGACTAAGGAGGATGACATGATATCGGCCAAGAAGACAACATCATGAACGCGAGATCCACCTCGATCGCGGCCCGACCGCGACCGAGGCATCCACCTCGACCACGGCCTGACTGCAACTGCGACCGAGGCATCCACCTTGACCATGACACGACTGCGACCAAGGCTCAATCCTGACCGAGGCCCAATTGTGACCGCAACCGCGACACCAACCTCGACCACGACACGACCACGACCGAGGCATCCATATCAACTGTGGCACGACCGCAACTGAGGTAGGTGTTGTGACCCTCTTCTGCCTTCTCCTATAAATATCCACTCCTCGTGACCTAGAGAGGGGTTCTGAATTTTTTGAGGTTCCACATTTTGGTTCCAACCTGTTTTGGTTCCC
Organism: Alisma plantago-aquatica; assembly: GCA_963693085.1. NCBI lineage: Eukaryota > Viridiplantae > Streptophyta > Magnoliopsida > Alismatales > Alismataceae > Alisma > Alisma plantago-aquatica. The sequence continues at coordinate 295,406,378 of OY856413.1, read as the reverse complement.
AAAGCCATGTTAGAGAGTTTCGAGGTCTGAAAAGGCTTAGGTGCTCGTCCTACGTCTGTTCCTCTAGTTTGCTTCCATCTCCCACCATTTTCCACCACCATTCACCCATATCCCACCACTCTCAGCCATCTTCCACCTACATACACCCACTGAGCTGTTGTTTGGGGTAGAATTAAAGAGAAATGAGGCCAAGGAGTCCAGAAGACCAAGGAGGATGACCAAAAGATGAGATCCGGCCTATACAGAGGCTAAGGAGCGAGATCCACCTCTCCTCTATGGGCTAAATCTCTTCTTCTTATCCTTTCTTCTACTATTCTCCTTTGTTTCTATACAAATGATGTTCTTCCATCTTTGTTCGGTACCAACTACGCTTGTCCATGGCTAGTTGAGCTCCTTCTTGGCTATGTAGCCGTTTTGGGCATGTTTATGTACTTTTATCTTAAGCACGCAGTTTTTTTCCAGATATAGTACATTTTTTTGTTCAATCTTCTCTTTGTATTTATGATTGCTAGTTTGGTTGATCTCTTTCTTGATTGAACTTCTATTTCTGCCTATATCAAGAGTTTTGTTGTAGAAATAGATAAGAGAATGTAGTTTGGATCATAATATGAAAGGAGGATGGTTCAAGGTAATCTGTCCAGAACTATAGACCTGGGCACGGCCGGGCCCATCCTGGCATGGTCGGGCCCACCACCTAGTTCTGCCCAAATCACACTTGTTCCTAACACCTCAGAACATTCTAGTTCTAGACCTGAGAGGGTATCTAGAATATTCTAGGGTGTTGATTTGTCACCCTAGAGAGAGGATTCATGTCATTGATGGATTTTAGTCATGTTGTGCGAAAGCGAGTGGGATGACCCCATAGGAACAGACACCATAGTACATACTACGTTTGGATGTAGGTTGCTTGCTGAGGTATTCGAGGGTTGTCTACGCCCGAGAACGGGTGCATAGACTGCCCAACTTGTGGTTACATATCTAAGAACTTCTTCTCTCTGATTAGTGGAATCCTACAGACTCTATTTTGTTTTACTTTCTTTTCTTTGTTTTGTTTTACTTCGTGACAATATACTAGACTAGTTCTAGTTCCATACTTTTATCGACTATCAGATTGGCTTATATGACTTAAGAGTGAGATCTTAAGCGTCTTAAATGTTCTCACGTCCATGTGTTCGACCTCGTATATCTACTTCGACCATGTAATAAAGTTGTGGGGGCCATTGAAGGTTTCGAGTTATAAATTTAAAGTTCGATCACCGCCCTCCCATTTGGGACACGATCATGGTGTGGTGATGGTTAAAACTGATGCTTTTGGATCCAAACTAGTCAAATATTTTGTCTTAGATGTCCCCTAGCACGTCGAGTCATCTTTGTATATCTCCATGGAGCACATGCTTTTGTTTTGGAAAAAAGTGATAATGGTGCTATGACACCATTTATCAAGAGTTATTTTAACAAAGGAAGGATTGAACATGTAGCGGATCCTCAACCATATTGATGGCGGCTAAGAATATGATGGGGTGTCATCATGTACGACCATAATAACCTATCCTGGTGCAATTAGGACTTCTAGAGCATGTTTGATAAAAAGACATGAATCCATTTTGTCCCCCTTGGTGTGATGATAGGCACAATTAGCATTGGCATTATAACACTTGGGTAAGGGTAGGAGGATCCCTTATGGCTGGGAATTTCAAGAGATGTTTGGTAGATAGCACAATGGTGTTGAGGGACGTTCCTAAGGCAGTTGAATTCCTTTTAGGATTTGTTGTCTCTTATACCATTGTGAATATAACCACCACATCTCCCCGTGGTCGTGGATTTTTAGTGATGGGTTGTTGCATTGGAGTGTGTAATGGCAGAGGTGCACTTCCATGGAATTGAATGGGTTAATATTGACTAGTGATATCTATTTGGTTGAAAATATTGTGTATTGGGTGGCGTCATTTATCTTGTTGCAATTATGGTGGTGGAATCATCACAACATTGTTCAAATTTGCTTTATTTGGAGATACCTGAGTGGAGGGTTGTCAATGTATGTTGTTTTCATTGGATGGAATTATACCATCCCTACTGTAGAATTATTATTCTTTGCTTGTGAAATCTTATCCATTTTGAATTTTGAATTGTCGCTAAAGAAGAAGTTGGAGGCCCAAAAGTGAGTCTTATATTTTGGTAGATACCTCTTTTGATTAAAATTTTCATTTTAGATTCCTTAATCAATTTTGAGAATGTTTTATATTGTTGCAATGATATAAGAATGATAAGTGCAAGAGAGGTTGTCCTTATCACTATGTGGAGTTCCTCTTCATTTGTGGGTTTGAACCTAGCTATGATGCCAATTCCATCCATCTCCTTACAACTTGGAGAAGCATTCGTTAGTCTTCTATGTAGCGCATGTAGATATTCCTTGGTAGGAACTTGGTTGAGGTTCCATACATATTGATCAACGAATTTCTTGACCAGTTTTCCCAAGTAACAAGTGATGTCAAATACTACTTGTTATACAATGCAATGGGGGCCCTGACAAGGTTCAAGTGATGCATCTAATTAGGATCTTGTCTCATTTTGTACCTTTTCCATGTCAGAACTTGGTGTGAGCAAGTGGATCTCCCTTTCCAGTTTACTTGAGAAATGTCAACATATCAAAACTATTTCGAAACTTTACACTTGGAAGTTGCAAAAAGTGTTGAAGTTTTTTATTCCATCCTTCTTATTCTCTAACTCTTTGAGATTATGCAGAAGCTTGAGCATGATGGGGTCCACTATGTAAGTGTCTTTAGTAGGCTCGACTTTGCTTTCTATAACTACTAGCATAACCTATAGTTTGATTATTGTTGGCAACACCATTATACTAGTGGCAGAAACCCATATGGCCCTTCCATGTAAGCATTATACCAGGAAGGTGGTGGTGGGTAAACCTCATGGATATGGGAAAATACTCCTTTTACATCCCCATAATGTACACAATGAATATTTCTAGAAGTGTTACCCTTTATGTGACTTTAGACTCCTCTTCACTCTTGACCCCTTCCCCCTCCTTCTTTTCCACTTTGGTGTCACCGTTAGAGATAGAAATGGGCATTGTTTGCTCAGGAAGCATTGGTACTGAATTAGTTCTCATATGTGGCACATAGTATTGCTTGTACTGGAACAACCTTGGTTGTTACAAATAATGTATGAGAAAGGATGTCTCACATGCTTTCATATTGGGTTCCTTGAATATAAGACCCTGAGTGATACATCCCTTCTTAAAAGTTAAAGTTGAATGGATGAATATAAGTAACATTGATTGATAGCTTAGGAGGATCTTATTGCAGGATATCTATGGATGTTGAGATCCCCAACACTTGAGGAGTCTCTTTAAGCTTCTCCCATCCAACAAGTACTATCTTGTTTGTTATCCTGAACACCTCCTTTGGCACCTACTTCAAAATGTCAACATCACATGTTCTATCCATCTCAATCTATTGATAGTATAAGGCGTAAGTATGCACTCATGTTGTCTCTTATAATTAACATGGTTAAAACATGAGGTTTAGTCGAGAAGATGTAAATAAAATGTGCATCATGGTAAGCCCTTCTACACACAATCAACATGCAAAAAGTAGAACAACTTTCCCATTCTTGGGAGAATAAAAAAGGACACTCCTCTATCTTATTAAATCTCTTAAATAGATAGCCCTTGCAAAATAGTTCTAGGGATATATGATGGCGAGTAGTGCATGCCCCTAGCTTGAGAGAGATAAAATCATTTTTACAAATTGGACACAAGATATGTACATAACAACACCATAATGAAGTGTATGGCTCATGATCGTTCATGGTAAGGGTTGAGGTTAGGATGGTATCAAGGGACAAGGTGGCCTATTTAAGGCCAGTTTCTATGGTTGGGTATCCATCTACTCTTCACAATGTATGAGATATCTTTCTCCTCATGGTATTGTTCATGAGAGGATTACTCAAGATTGGGTATCAGACCATCATCCAGGGTTAAGGTGGCTGATTTAAGACTAGTTAGACTAGGTAGTTAATTATGTGCCCCTAGAGTGTCCTCAAGCTATCCAAAGGGGTCTAGGGTTTTCCGAATTTAAATTGTCTCTTTATATCTCTAGATCTTACTGGATTGGATTATCACTCTCTTGAAACATATTTTCATTAGGGGAAAATGAAAAAAACATATATGAACATGTTGAGCCTTTTTGGAGGTCTTAGGCTAAGGTCAGTGGATCTAGTTTAAGGATCTTAGTTCATGAACATATAGATATGGATGTGAAATTGGATAATAGTCCAGCTTTAGGTCATGGAGTGACTGTTGGATATGAAAGTGAAACTGAGATGATTGTCCAACTCTTTAGGTCATGGCCCATGACCATGGTGGGGGTAGGCAAAGATGGGCAGACCACAGTGTTATTGGGTGACATATCAATCAAATTGGAAAATTCTTTCAGATCGCATAGGATTGATACGTAAAGGTATAGTTAAATAGTCATCTTTTATTTAGAAGTTATGTCCAATAGTAATGATTTAGTAACGTTATGAAGTAATCGAGAAGGTTTATTTTAAAAGGATTAAGTTGAGTGTGGAAGGCCCTTAAAGCGAGTAGTGTTGGTCAAACATGTAGGTATGCATGTATGTGTGGCTCAGGGATGAAGAATCTATTTGTATGTTAGAAGTTGAATATGATATGTTCAAAAAGCACACAACGTGTAGGTACAATTTGGGAAAACTTGCGATGCAAGGCTGTAGGTTTTAAATTTTGTGTTTTTAGTAGGTCAAGGCTTTTAAATAGGTTTTCTTAAAATTGGTAGCATTTTAGGATGTTTGGGTCAAGGTTTATGTACCCACTTATATCATTATTTCATAGGCTATATTATATTCTTTTACATGATATTATTCTCAGATATATGTGTTTTCTCTCACAACAAGCCAAACTAGCATGTGTAACTCATGTGCTTCAATTTCTGTAATTTTCATGCTTTTGGTACACAATTACCATTTTATATCCCAACCTAATGGAATCTCGACACATTTAAGGTTTGTTAGGTATATTTGGTACAAGTTGGTGCCACCAAGATTGATCTCGGTACCACTGATGCTACACTATAAATTATAAGTGAAGTGGCAAAGAAAAGTGGATAGTACCGACCATCTCAGTGCCACTGAGAATTTGGGTCAGTACCATCGACCACCCGATCAGTGCTCTTGAGTAAGTGTCTAGAAAATCACAATAACAACTCGGTTACATCGACTCACCTTTTGTTGGTACCGACTCACTTCAGATAAGATGAAGAAACAAGGAAGTCACTAGCTCTGACTATCTCGATACCACCGATGTAACTATATTGACGACCATGATGTTTGATTGAAAATGACATTCTTGATTATTACTTAGTGACTTATGATTCTATATGATCTGAGCCATGAAGGCATCATGGTTTTCATAAAGGATCACATGCTCAGACTTAGAACAGAATGAGAGAGATTAAAAGGTGAAAACATGAAGAAAGGATCATCCTGACACATTTTGGGAGCAATTTAATGGTGGAAATACCATCCACTCACATTCATCTTCAAAGAGGATCATCATTATTCATAGTTCCCAGTTTCATCCAGCTATTTTCATATTTTTCTTCTTATTCAAAACCTACTATAATAACATGCTCAATATGAAAGTATAATCTCCCTTGGTTCTAGAACATGGGAGTATCCCAATTTCATTTGTACTTTACAATTTTGATCCAAAAATAAATTTTGTTTCTTAGAATTTTAACAATAATGTGCTTTACCCCATGTTCTTGATTGATCACCTTGTGTATGTTTTAAATATTTAATCACTTCAAAAGAAAGGTTAAATGTTAGAAAAAAATAACATTAACATAATTAAAAACACACTTCAAAAGAGGGTTAACAATTGTGAGGTTAAGTATCCAAAAAGATAGATTATTTATCATTTAGACTATTATTTGAACACTGTAAAAGAGGGTTTTTTGTTAAATTGTACATTACTTTGTGAAAGCAGACAATACAATATACAAATTCCTAATTTGATATAAGCAATGTTGAATTTTTTTTGGGTATAATGAAACCAATTATGAATTACATTGTAGTGAAACCAATTATTCTAGATAATCTGAATCTCTGATATCTAAACAACTTTCGCCATCACTTAGTTGTTTTATTTCTTAGTTTTCAAACAACTGAGTCAAAGTTTTCGATTAATATAGTTGATTTTGTTAGTAGTAGTCTCCAACATCCAATTCCCTGAGTTTGACACTCACAACTATTTTTTTCAATTTTATTATGACATGGGCACTTCCATTTTGCACGAATGATAAATTTGTGTCAAGTCATTAGTGTGGTTGTTGGGCAATTGACAACACTAGCACTACAAATGCTAAAACAAGTCACTCTAGCCCACATTGTTTCTTTTACTCGTTCATTATTGCAGATGTTTTGTTTGACATCAATACCAGTACCTCATGATTCTCACATTTCTACATTGTTTCATGTACTAGTTTAGGGTCCACACTCAAACCACTGAGTAAGAACATCCATCCTCTTCATCTATTGCTTGCAAGAAGATTCTCCAATAAGCAAAATATTTAGCTTCTTCTACAATGCTAATTTAATCTCCAATGACACCATCAGAACAAGCAGTACAACTGGAGATCCAAAAGAACCTATGATTGACCCAGGAGAACCAGAGGTAAAACCATAAGAACCAGAAATATATAATTACAAGGATGATGATGACCATGTAGTGGAGGATGAGGATTAGACTATGCGAAGAAGAATCAAAGCATCCTCTGCCACCACAAAATTGGGTTTGACTAAGCAAAAAGCTATGGATATGGGTAGCTATAAGATAGATCCAAGCCCGACATCTTTGGTGAAATATCAAGTGTTCCATGGGGCACCAGAACAATGACCCTATGCATCATATCAACAACTTTGTAGAGGGATGTGATACTTTGAAGGTTAATAGCTTACTAACCACGTTGTCTATTTGAAGCTATTTCCATTCTCACTGGTGGACATGGCTATGACTTGGTTTAAAAGTTTGGAGCCAAAATCTATCAATACTTGGTTTTAGATGATTTCTATGTTCTTCTAACATCCACCACAGAAGACCTTAGAGCTGGTGGGGGGAAATATACAACTTTAAGTAATAGCCAGATGAATCACACTCGTAAATGTGGGATCACTACTTGGACATAAACATGTCATCACCATGGTGTTGACTTGTTTGACCAAGGAAAGATGTTCTATTATGGTGTGCACACAAGTGAGGGGACTACACTAGAGAATAGAGGTGTTGGGTTCTTCTGAGAAACTAATCAAAGAAGTGCCAAGAAATTTTGAAGAACATGGCTATGGATCGGTCACAGGAAATGACCGTAAGAGTAAAATATTAGCCAAGAGTGCTACATCACATGATTTGAAGGAGCTCAAGTAAGCATGGTATATGAAGGAGCTCAAGTCATAGATGAGCCAGCTTACATAATAGTTGGTAGCAATTAAATCTATTCCATTTGGGGATGATGAGGAGTAGTAGTGCATGTATATGCAGTAGCCCAACAAAAGGCAAAATGACCATATCTACAAAAATTTCAACGGGAGGATTCAAACAATTTCCAAAAGGATCCATCGCATGTGTAACCTCCTCCAGAACAACAATCACATAATTATCAATAGAACCAACAGGAAAGAGGGTCAAGCTGGTTTAACATGTTAAAAGATTGTTTGGAAAATTCATGATCAAATAATGAGACCTACATTGATTAATCATGTAGGAAGAAATAAAATCAAGGGTCTCAAATAAGAAGCATGGAGACACAAATTTCTCAACTCGCTACTGACATTGCAAATTTGAAGAAATCAAGCAATATGGGTTTCCTGATTAATACTAATGCACTACACAACAACTAGAAAGTTAAGGTAGCCACTCTTCTTGGTTAAAAATGATAGAGAAATCGTTAACATGACAAGATGCAGGTATACTAGGAGCCCTTTGCATATGGCCTTGATAGAGTTGCAGAAGAGGAAGTTGTACAACCATAGTATCCACCTAAACTATTACACTAAGTGGTTGAGCCTAATGCAGATTTAGAGGGAAAAGAAAAACCAAAATCCACATATAAACTACCTCAGTGTCATATAGTGGTGCCAAATATTTTTCCTGATAGCCGAAAGAAGAGCAAAGTAGGTCAACAATTCAAGAAGTTCCTTGATATCTTTTGTAGGACGCATGTAAACACCCCCTTAGTTGAGGCTATCAAACATATTTCTCCTTACATAAAATTCCTTATAGATAAAATCAATAAGAAAAAATGGATAGCAGATTCAGTTGTGGTAGTAGTCGATGAATAAGTGAGCATGGTGATCTAGAGAAAATTACCAAAGAAACACCAAAGTCCATGGTGTTTTAACATGTCGTTCTCTATAGACATATTTCATTTTAAGATGCTATTTGTGACTCATAAATGAGTATGAATATCATGCCACTCAAGACCTTCAAGAAAACAAGGTTAAAATATCCTAGGATAAGCAATGTGACGATACCACTAAATGACAAGTCCTTTGTCAAAACACATGTCACATGTGAGAATGTCCTAGTCAAGGTGGACATGTTTATTTTTCCAGCCAACTTTGTGGTGATGGAAATGCAAGAGGACTATGGTTCTAAAATTATATTGGGGAGACCATTCCATACCACAATACATGTCACTTTGAAGATGGGAAGAGGAAGGCTCACCTTAGGCATTGAAGATGATATAAGGGATTTCCAACTCGTGGAGCAACCCGTGAAACTTGGGGTGTAGAAGAGTACCTTTCAGTGCAACATACCAACCCAGATGTGTATTTGATTTTTTTGAAGCCCTTCTTGGTTGTATCTAATCTTGTGCTCCAAGTGGACAAGGTTTCCCTACAATTTATGTGATGGAAGAAGAATGCACAATGTCTTTAGTCAGAACCATGAAATACAAAATGAACTAACAAACTTTGACATTCCATCATAATTGTGGCAATGATTAAACACTCTTATTCTTGGATGACTCTCAATGTTTATTTGATGAATCTAATAGAGACTGCTCTTCAAACTTATTATTTATAGGAGTGTGTTTCACTTCTACAATCATAACCATTATTCTACACCAAACACTTTGAAGACTTGGGACCACCACCTCCACCTTTAGTGCCATCTACTGAATGCCCTCTGGATCTTGTATTGAAGCCCTCCACATTCACACATGAAATATTTGTTACTTACTACAAAGGAAAAGCTTCATGTGATAATTTCTTCACTCTTGAGCTCTAAAGAAGAGCAACAATTGATCACATTTATAAAGAACCACCGAGCATCACTTGGGTGGTCTATTACTGAAATTAAAGGCATATATCCAATCTTATGTCAAAATAATACATACGTGAAGGAAGGAGCAAAGCCAGTGTCACAAACCCAGAGGTGAATTAATCCTATCATAGCCAAGGTAGTTAAAAAGGAGGTAATAAAAATTTTATCTACATGTGTTATTTATACTATCATAGACTCTAAGTGGGTAAGACCTACACAAGTCGTTCCGAAGAAGTGAGGATTAACCATGTCCACTAGTGTTGTAAATGAACATGTTTCCAATGGATTGGTGACAAGGTGGCATGTTTTCATAGACTACTATTGCCTTAATAGTACCACTTTAACAGATCATTTTCCATTATAGTTTATTGATCAAATATTAGAGCAGCATGCCAACCATACTCACTTTTGTTTTCTTGATGGATACTCCAGCTAAAGTTAGATTTCCATTGATCCTAAGGATCAAGAGAAGTCAACCTTTATTGCACTTACAACAATTTTGCATAATGTTGCATGCCTTTCTACCTTTGCAATGCACCTGCTACATTTTCATTGGTGCATGGTTGTCATCTACTTAGATATTATTGAGACGTGCCTATAAATTTTCATGGCTGAATTTTTAGTGGATGGTGAGTCTTTTACAGATTGCCTAGACAACCAAGATAACGTGCTACAAAGGTGTGAATATATACACTTGATTTTAAATTAGAAAAAATGCCACATGTTGATGAATGAGGGCGTGTCCAACACAGGCATGGAAGTGGACACAGTAAATATAGACGATATCGCTAAACTTCATCCACCGTCATCAGTGAAGGTAGTAAGGAACTTTTTTTTAACACACTATATTCTATAGATGTTTTACCCAAGATTCCTCTATAATCATTAAACCACTTTCAGAATTCCTCAAAAAGGATGCATAATCTAATTTTGTCAATTGTTGTTTAAATGCCTTTTGTATTATGAAAGATAAGTTGATTTCATCACCTATTTTTGTGGCTTCAAATTGGAGCCATCCTTTTGAGCTTATGTGTGATGCCTCTGACTATGCAGTTAAAATGGTGTTAGGTCAACACAAAAATTGAGCTATGTCAGTTATACTATTCCTCTCACTTTGAATGACACCCAATTTAATTACACTACAACTGAAAAGGAAGTTTTGGCTGTAGTTTTTTCCTTTGGTAGAGGAAAAGTCATAGTGTGGACCGATCACTCGACAATGAAGAATTTGCTATAGAAAAAGGAAGTAAAACCTCAACTCATATGGTGGATATGAGTTTGGAACGAGTTTGACATAGAGGTTAGGGATAAGATGGGAAATAAAAATATGGTGGTTGAACACATGTCTCTCTTGGAGAGAGTTAAGGAGAAGGGGGTTAGATATCCCTATCCAAGAGACATTCCTTGATGAGATATTATGAGTTGTTAGGATAATGATCCTTAGCATGCCAATATTGAAATTTATTTAGCATGTGGAGTGATTTCTGTGGATTGGAATAATTAGGAGAAAGGAAATTTTCCATTCTTTGAGATATTTCATTTGGGATGACCCAATACTTTTGAGAAATGTAGATAACAAGTTTTAAGAAGGTTCTTACCTGGGTCACTCCCTACCCACTAAGGCCACCACGCTAACTCTAGACAATAGTGAAAGTTGTAGAATTCGATATATATTGGGTATCCTTGTTCAAGGATGCATATGACTTTGTGTAGAGATGCAATGCATGTCAAAACACAAGGTTGAAGTTGCACCTAGGCAAGGTTAGATCATGTGGAGTGGACCCTATGATGATCCCAAAGAGATCAAGTCTATGATGTTAAACAAGGGTGCTAGTTGGGAGGCAACCCAATTTATGTTTCTTTCTTTAGGATTTTCCATTTAGTAGGTTTTAGTTTTCATTTTCACACTTGCTCTTCAAATGCTATTTTTAAATGCAAGGCTAGATGTGTTTATTGGTTGTGCTTCACATTCAAGAACATGGGAAAGTTTGCACTAGTAACACTAGTGTCAGTGGCACTAAGATTTTGAGACCTCAACCAAGTATGTTGTAGGTAAAATTGGATGGAACCACCAACCACTCAACCACTAAGACCATTTAAAAGCTGGTTTGATAGCTTTCCAAGACTTACATAGTAAGGTCTCGGTGGCACCAACACAAAAGTGGGTACCACTAAGCCTACATTTTGTCTAACATGTGATTGATGCAAGGATCTCCAGTAAGATCTTGGTGGCACTAGAAACTCTATCGGTGACACCGATAACTTGGCCATCCATCTACAAGTGAATTTAGGTGGCATCGACCCTATAGTCGGTCTCATTGAGATAAATTATGTGTTGACAACATTGTTTTTATAGAATGTTACATGATGATTTTGGTGGCACTTGTTGGTCAAAACCATCAAAATGGATGCAAGAGGAATTTATGGCCTAGCATCGTACAACTAGAAGAACATTCATCAAACAGTTTCAAGTGATGGTCTGTGGTTTTCACCAAATGTTGGTACCACTGACAACCTTCGAGACCATTGACTTTGGGTACTTGTGGTTCGGTCCCATCAATGCTCCAAGAGTCTTAACACCAACAATGGATATGAAGAGTGCACAAATAGGCATTTTTGCAGTACCATTCACTCCCAAGTTCGTGGCACCAACTTTTCATTTACAGGTTGCTACTCTTCTATATAAATAGGGGTGATTCTTTCATCATATCCACACCCAATGATCTCCTCTATAGCACTAATTTGTGAGAAACATTTAGCGAGCAAGTTTTACGATCACATGGTGTGACAACATTGTGATCTCTTTCCCAATATTTTCCCATGGAAAGCAAGCACCCCCACCAAGAAGGATCCTCTTCTATTATTGTCCTTCACCCACTACAAAAAAAGATGATTTAACTATAAATATTATAACTACATTTATTGTATTTGTAGTTAAAAACTGTTTTTCTTTAAAAATTATAAAAATGTAAATAAAATAAATATAGTTAAATAGAGTAACTACAATACTAACTACATATTCCAAATGACTACAAATTGATACTCTTCCCTACTTGTCCCCAAAAAATTGAAAACATATAAACATGCCCAAAAATTTTGATTTTTTGCGCTCTACTCTCTCATCCGGTGTGATTTCCCACACGCCGCCGCCATGCACTCCATCTCCCCTGTCCATTCCCACCAATCTCTCTCTTTCACACTCTCTTCTCTTCCCCACCCCCATAGGGGTCGATCAGATAACACACTATTCTCTCACTGTCTTATCCTCCTCTACGCCCCCAATCTCCTCCCATCATGAACCACCACAAAAGGAGGCCTTGGAAGAAAGAAGTCCTATGAGAAAACTGAAAAACTGCTAGGTTTAGGTACAACTGAGGGACTGGGAATCTGATTTCTCTCCTCTTCTTCTCCCAATTACAGTAAAGTGTTCCCTGATATTGTTTTGCGCCTCTTTTGGCCTGATAACATCTTTAATGAAATGCGGAAACATATTTAATTTGTTTGATGCATTCTTAGGTTGGCCACCATAAGATCCTTGAAACATCTATTTTTCTTTCATGCATCCTCCCATATCATGTTTTTAGTTTACCGAAATTATTTCCACTATTGTTTACATTATTTCTCTTATTTACCACTTTTCAATGATGCTACAAGCACACCAATACGATGATATGTGTTCTTTCTTTCCATTCTCTCCTCTACCTTCTTGTTTAGCGGAAAATGATCTTGATATAGTTCAAACTCATCCCTATTCAAAGAATATTTAGGAGATCAAACTAGAGGTATGACTGTCTTCTCCTTCCTACCATGCCATTTAACCTTATAATTTGTTTATTGTATTCCCAATTCATCACTTGGATAGTACACCCTTTTAAAGAGCATTCAAGTGGATGAACAAATAGAAGAGATTGTATGGATATAATGATAACATGTTTTTTTAATATATTTTATAAGATGTAACACTTATGATGCTTACTTTGATGAGTGTAGATCATGTGCTATTGTTTTTTGTGCTTTGAAGCATATGATACAATATATAGCACTTGAATGTCTACATTACTGTCTCTTCATCTCTTACTCCCTCTGTCCCCCATCCATTTACACATTATACTTACACTTCATTGAGTTGTTTTCTTTGTTTGTAGGTTCAACAAAGAGTGGGATTCAGCCTCAGTTTAGACTTGTGTCTACTTCTTGCCATCATTCTATTAGATGAAAGAGATGATGCTCATGCTCGTCATGAAGATGAACTATCTCATCGCATAAGTATATCATATGAATAACTACTAGTGTTGCATTTGGCCAGTTTCTTGATTGAGGTTCCTGTTGTAATGTTTGACGACCAGGCAATTCTTGAATGCTAAGTATACTCCAAATGATATCTTTATGTTGCCAAAATCATCATTTCAATAAGGTTTGTACCTTTATACCATCTATCTATAGTTTTAAAAAGATAAAGAAAAATGCAAAATTTCGTCTCACATTTCAATCTTTATGCCACCTTTAAGTGCTATTTTTCAATCAACTATCTAAATTTTGGGTGCATGTTTTGACCCTATAAGAAACGTTATATAATTTTATTCTTCTAATTGTAATCTGTTTGAAACCATTTCTATCGTGCATATATGGTTTTATCCATTCAATTGTTGACCTAGGAGGATAATGCATTAAAATTATTCCTACTGTGCACATTTTCTCACACGTTGCAACAGATGTAAGTCGAATACATGTTATTAAAAAACCTTGACCACAACTTCTCATGATGAGAAAACCTATAAACTAATATGACAAGCTTCAATCAAAACCAAAAGCTTATATATCATATCAACTACTACACTAATGACCGTGATCACGGTGGTAACAACCAAACCCCATAAAAAGATGTTCTCATTTTGATATTTGGACATGATCCCTTAAGTAAACTTCTTCCCTTCTCATCGGCTTCATGGTGAGATCTTCTTATTGCTGAATCAATTGACATGTTTTTTCCAAAGGAGAATCAACATAGAAGAAGTACACACAATCCTTTTAATGTTATTAAATCCTACTTCAAATATGTATAAGGGAAAATAGTAAGAATAAGTACCCATGTTGACTTACCTTTGCACTGTTACTGCAATAACATAAACCTGCAACCATGATTCATTATGTTATTAGACTTGAACATGATTGCCTCATCTTTAAAAAGTATCCAAACTGGTTTGTAGACCCTTCATCGCCGTCTAGGTTCATGGGGATTAAAATTTGCAGTGCGGTGGATGGGTTTAGGGAAGACGATTATGTAGTGAGATCAATTCAACTAAGAAATTAACAACTAAGATCTCGTGGGAAGTCATATGAATGGAGACACTACGCTAATGTCTTATGTTTGTTGCTTCTATAGGTTATAAAATTTACCCTGCTAACAAAAGATGAGGTTTTATCTGATATCCTAGAGAAGATTTTTTAAAATAGAGATTGCAATCTTAGTTGCATCAAGATTTATTGACCATCCATAGAATATTTTTCAAGACAAATATTGAAATCTAAGTTCCATTCAACCTTGGATACTAAGGGCATAACATGATCTGAGATCATCAAGGTCCTAGTGCACATATTCCTTCAACCTCCACTACGAGTTCACTTGTTCATATTTTCACCTAGTGCTGCTTATGGCAATATTTTCCCATCTCCATCTCATGCACTCATTACTCCTAGGTAATTTGTCATTGATAATTATTTATTTTCTAATAAATATTTATTCATCTTTCACTTGTCTGATTCTACATGGAATTTCAAAGATATACAGTTCCTTGGCCAGATTCTTTATCAGATTAAGACCAACAAAGAATGCAATATAGGTAGATGCAAGTAAAGGTTCGCTGGAGCAGATTTTAACTCTCAAGTGTAAGCAAGCCATCAAGATAATACCCATTCTATTATTCACAAGATGCCAAATGTGGGCTTCATTCTTTTCGTGTTTCTATTAGGAAGTGGTTCTTAATAAGTTTAAGGAAAGTGCCAGAGGGCCTTGGTAGTTTGTTGGCTTTCTACCTTGCTTTAATCCTCCAAGGGATGATAGTGTTGAAACTATTCGCAGGGCGCTCAATCAAATGATACAAAATAGTTAATTCTAAGACAGACACATTGTGAATATTAAAAATAATGCTAATAATTATCTCTACATCTAATCTCACTTTGCTTCATTTTCATAAATTGTCTTTAGAGATGTGTTTAAAACTATCACATGCATAGAAACAATGAACAATATATATTTAACTTGTCCACTTAATGAAACATTATCCAACAACACATCAATAACCTTCACAACCTTGCAATTGTAAAATTCAATGATAACCTACTTCTAGGTAGCACCCCAAGAACTTTTCATGGCTAACATTATTGCAAGAAGTTTGGCATCAGTAATCGAGTTCACTTTCATCTCCTTTCATTTTCCCAGGATCCATGTTCCATTGGTTCTTGGTTATCTTCTAAAACAACTATATGTGTATATAGTTGGTTTCCTTCATCCTTGGAGGACTTCATTTCGGCAATGGCCATTGGCTTTGCCAATGAGGGGTTTATATATTCTATTTCCATGATTATTTTATCATTTACAATATGTATACAGTGAATAGAGTATGGTGTTATATGTGTCATGTTTTCTTCTAAAAACCCACATTTATGAACTCCTAATGTGCCACCGTGTGATCATAAGATAGATGTGGTGCTCACTATTCCATGTAGATTGTTGGTGAACCAAGACATTAACTCTGATGTGAAGAAGTCTTTTAGCAAGCTAAATGAAATCATGACTATTGCTTTCATGCAGTCATATTAGGCATGTAGTGTATTTTTAGGTGTTGTCCCACACCATGGGAAGTTGTCATATGTAGTCATCTACCTTATGCACATGTTTTTATTTGTGGGGATGGCCTTTTAGTTGTTAAGACACATAAATGTTTCTATTTTTCTTGGTGCCTATGGTTTTGATATCTTCTCCAGTGTCTAGATTTCACTCAACTTTTTCCTTTCCCCAACACTCTACACACATATTACTTATTGAAGTTTCCTTCTGTGAAGTTGCAAACCCATATGTGCCTTGGTCGTTACTATCAATTGACGTGGTTTGGTTGCATACACAACCTGTCACATTTTTCTATTGCATCATAAATTTGATCTTATAGGAAATTGACTTTGATATATACAACCACCTCTAGGATAAAATGCTTATAGATACATGTAAAAAAGAGAGTAAGGTTTTAGCTATCTCAAGCAATTCTTTTTTCTGTTCATGAGTTGGCTGAACGTAGTGGTGGTTAGCATCTTTTTGTTTCGTTGATGGATTTTGTTTTAAGAATACAATGTAATATTCTAATTTATATCTCTAAAGGTTTTGAATTAAACATGTTCTAGACTTTTTTCATTCCCAGTTTCTAGAATACTTGAAGTTCCAGAATGCCTGTCAGAGCTTCACCAAGTTCATCTAGTCACATGAAGCTTGCAAAACTAGATCATGACCTTCAAAATGTTAGATGATAGGAAAGACAAGTTTTGCTTCTTTACTTATGGCATAACATGTGTCATCTAATACGAATGGTAATTTTAACAAGCTAGTATTGCAAATGGAGCCTTGTACAAGATTTTTTCTTATGACCAACTTATTATCCTTAGATAGTTTGATAGTCTTACATAAAATATTAATAAAGTATGTAAATTTAATAGTGATAGTTCTTTTATTGTTTGGATGTATCAACTAGACTTTTCTTATTGCATATAGATAGCCTATTTTGTTTAAGTAGTAGATGCATATATTTAATCATAATTTTTAAATTCAATGAATAGTATATTTTCCTATTACTGATTATGATTCCTTGAACTGCATGTATTACTTCAATCAGTAGAGCCATTATATAGGGTACATTAACCTATAGTGTCATCCTACTGATGATTCAAGGTATATGTGAACCACGAATTGTCTTTTTTAAGGATGTCGTCAATGACTTATTCATGAGACATTGTCCTTCCCGGATGAACAAAGGTTTGTTACTAGCTAATTTTGTACATCAGTTATATCTCCTTTGAAGTACTTGACAAATTTATATCAATTTGGATTTCTTACATTGTGTTTTCCCTATTTATTATTAATTGCTTAACATTGTAGAATCTTGTTAAATAATGTTATCCAACATGCATGATTTTCTTTATAAATATAAGCTTTTCAGCATGATATGTGTTCAATAAATGGTTCTGCACAACGTAAGGCACATGCACTATTTTTAAAGATGGAGAATGCCTATACCTATAACTAGAATTAACTACTAGATTTTGAGTCTCACCATCAGATACACTTACACAAAATGTAGCTAGTACATCTTATTTTGTGGTCCACTTTTGCTTCCACTAATTGGGTCGTTCCCCTATTGGTAGGTCATTTCCCAATCACAATCTTCATAACAAGAGCCCAACTTTATTCATCCCATCATATTGTTGTGTTTTTGTGCCATATCATATCATACGATGAGTGTCCTATTTTAGGAAAAGTACTATGTATACTAAAATAGAGTGGAACATGTCTACAATACTCATGTTAACACACACACACACACTAATTTAGCCATAGCAACTAGAAGACAATCTACTGAGACAGGGTACATTCATGCATACAACTAGACATAAGTCAATGAAACTTCAAACAATATTAAAACTCTTTACAATATCAAGCATAGGACTTGACTCCACATTAATGTTGCTAACATAACCAACAGAATGTTCCAAAAATTAGATATGCTCATTCTTCTTGGAAAAGGAAAATTAATGCACTTTTGAAGATTTTTAGGAGTAATGACTTATTTCAATCGATAGGATGTTCTCCTCTCCTCGTTGTGAATCCTATAGAATTCCTTCTTGACTTGTAAAATGGAAACATGAATGATATCTCCATACCATCAGATTTTAATGTCAGCGTGCAGTTAGACACATTTTCTGAAAGAAATGAAAAAAATTACTCTTGATCTTCAATTCTCTCACTCTTGGGGCATGGAAATCAAATCTGGTTGTCAGGTAAATAACCATTTTCACTGGTTACCTGTCAGTTGAGGTGAAGTCGCATATCTTACACCACCACCCCCTTTGCTTCATATGTCTTACACCACCATTCCTCTACATCTACATCGGTATTCAATGCTTCTTGTTTCATTTTTAAATTTAATTTGTAGTTATGCCAAATATATTACTACATAACTTCCTAAACTAAAATTTAGTCGACATGTGAAGCGATAGTCAACTACATTAGTAAATGAATACTAATTTCATGAGTATGAACGTGGATGCATGTGGTTGATAACTTAGAATATCTAATCTCCTTATAACATAAATACAAGTAGCATTTTCTGTAGAGGGCAATGTGCATGCGACTGTTATGGCCAATGCCACTAGAATTTTCTATATAGTTGGTAGTGATGAAAATAAGTATAGAGTACATTGCCTCAAAGTATCATTTAATCATTCCAATGGTAAATTTTTTACTCTGTTGTCTGTTTACAGGAAGTGGGATTTTGAATAAAGTCAAAGTCAATGGTGTTGGGATAACATTATAAATGACAAGTCCATGAGAAGATATCATGACACTATACCAGAATAGAAACATTACTTACAAAGTGAACTCAATATGATTATTCCATATTATTGGAGATAGGATTTGAATGATCAATCTAGCAAAAAGTTGCTGAAATAGGTCACACTTCATTCACTACCTAAAAATGAGGTGTAGTTGTACAGAGCAAGGGACTTTGAAAGTAAAGCAAGAAGATCTCTTAAGATATCATCACTAACTAAAATGAATCTATTATGAGAAGTGGGTAGCATCAATACTTAGTTCAATGAAATTCTGGTTAGGGTTCGCCCATCTTGTTGAAGATATGACAATATAAGACTTAAAAGTTGGACAAACTGATTCTAGACAACTGTTTATAGCCCAAGTCAAGAGGTTGGAGTATGGATACTATCAACACAATAAGTTGGTAAGAGTGTGAGGGATTAGCATTGGAAAAGATAAAAACAAAGAAACAAGCTCCCTTTATTACACATTGTTCAAGATAAAAGGACTCGTTTTATGAATAACTATCTAAAAATCATACTAATAGATGTTATCGTTTTATTTTTGGTAATGCTATGGTTATCAATCTGGTTTCATAATAATCAATTAGTAACCATTGTTCTTTAAAGCTTATATTATGTCTTTGATGCAACTTTAGTCTAGTTTATTTCCCTGATGCTGCATCTGATATATGGTTTCTATCACTCAATATGTAAATTTTGTATATTTTCTCTGGTCTCTATAGATAGGGGATCTTCTTGCTTTCCTGTATCTTGAGCGGCATGACTCATGAGCAGCTATTTGTCCTAATATCATAATTACATAAAAAGAGAGCTTGGCCTTCCTTTTATAGCTTATATTTTGGATCCTCAAGCTTATTGATATTTTGAATATTCAATTTCTACTGATATCTTCATCTAAAATACTCATTTCTACAAGACTTTACTCCATTCCTGAGAGGAGTATGTGCTTTTGATGATTATGTTGAGTTTCTGGCATGAGTTTGTCTTTTGGTTTTGAGCATGCAGACGCTTGGTTCTTTAACTCTTGCATAATTGACTTCTTTGAAGCTTGGTTCTTTTGAGCATCCATGCATCGATTTCAGGTTGGAAGCTTGGTTCTTTTGAGCATCCATGCATTGATTTCAGGTTAGAAGCTTGGTTCTTTCCACTATGAATGCATCAATTTCAGATTATCATATTTGACTTGTAAAACAATTTGCTAAATTTATAAGTTAAGAGGAAGCTAAGAATTTTATGAAATACACTTTTTGATAAATGTCTTTCTATATGTACATTCATGCTTGCACATCATTTTGGGAGGTGTCATCAACCATCTAACGAATAAGGTTGTTTATGCCTAGTGCCTTGTTATAATCAACATGTACGTTTACATCAGACTATAGGATCCCATTTATGTATTCCAACTATCTTTGCCACCTAAAGTTGGTCATTTTTTCACGTACTGATTGTAAATTTTTCCAGGTGCTAGGATTGCCACTACAATAAATTTGATAGGCCTTTTTGAGATATGTAGCATCACTACCTTTGCCCATTCAAGGGATAGCTACATTCATCCAGCTTGAATGTTTTGAATTTTCTAACATCTTTTTATAGGGACAACTACATTCATCAATGTAATCTCCTAAAGGCTAGAGAAGTAGGATCTTATCAGACACATTGTGTGTTGCATAGATACATGTATTGAAATTCAAGGGGTAGTCTAAGTCAAGCATGCAACTGGGTTGTCTGACAAAATTCTCTGGTCTATGAGGAAAATGGATAGAAGTACATAGTAGTATAGTATGGTTCTATCTACCGACCAACTACCAATTGGGACCTTTCATCTACATGTCAAGTAACCACACATATCATTCTTTTGTAGAATCATGTTACGGTCATAAAGATCATTTCATCTACACATCTTAGACATCATAAATTTGCCTCCTAGCAACCTCACAAGGCACTAGAGTAGGTCATAGCGCGAGGCCTCCTAGGCACTCATGGAAGCCACTCTCATGATGATGATCCAACTATACAAAGTTGTGTATCAACTGGAGGGTTGACATATGAAAAGGACTTAGAGTATTAGCCCACATACTTAGACAAAATTACCAAATTTCTAGGATTTGAGCCTCTAACACTGATCTACTGCACGGTCATTCTCTCCTTACCTACAACATAATGTATTCTACTATGATGCAAACTTCATCAAGAGAACCCCACAAGAGGAACACAAATTTAATTATGATTGTGGGCCATGAACGAAACACACCCCAAGAGGAACACATTTAATTATGATTTCTCAATGAGACCCCATTCTAATACTTTGACATACACAACTAAAATCATTGCCATTTTGTTTAATATCACCTAATTGTTCATTTGTCATCACATTCTACATATATCTTTAGATTGAATGGAGGTGCACAAATCTGAATGGAAACCTAACAACTCATTTGATCTGTCTCTCATTTTACTTAGTTGTTTTCAAACCACATAATTTAAATAATAGGTCAGTGTAATGCACACAACTACCAATATGATTGCATAATAGTTGTAAAAATTAAAGAAAGATCATATCTTGCAAATGTTTAATGCTAAAAAATGTTATTCATTATAACTTGCTCAAGAGGGGACAATATCAACTACAATAGGGACTAGATTTCACACTTACTAAAAGAATTATTGATATTCTACTTCCTTAAAAAGGTACTATAATCAAACACACCTATAGTATGAACATATTGCTTCTCAAGTAATGAGAGTATTGTTATGTTCTAAGAATATGAAATTAGACAAATGTTGATTGAGTGCATGCATGTAGAGGATGCCAACCTACTAATGAAGTTACTAAATTTACTAGTATTCTCAATTGGTGATAAATGTTTGTGAAGCAATCATGATATAATGATCTTAAGATGTAGTTCATTATGATTTTATGTTATGCATTTTCTACACATCAAGCTCCCTGATATGTTGTATTTCATGTTTGTTCATTTGCCTACAAAATTAGCAATAAGGGGTGTGACTTGAGTTGGTATTTAGCACATATTAGACCAGCGTTGATTCATATGATGCAAGTGATTTATGAATTTGAGATAACATGACCAATTATGAGCTAGGCAAAGAAGCATCTGACAATATGAAATTTTAATCCCTCGCCCATCCTGGTGGCATCCTTCTTCTTGGAAATTGAGTAGGGTTGATAGATATTGTTGCACAGGGAAGGAAGAGTACATGTCCTTTGTTGCATTGGATGGTATGGACGTAAAGGACCACATGAGCATGTTCATTAGTGTTAATATATCTTCTCACATTCCTAGACTATTGTTGCTACTACTGAGAATTTAAGGCCACGTCATGTTGTGTTATTGTTGGTTTCTTTTAATTTTCCTTTTTATTTCAACCTTTGCTCTGCTCTATTACTCATTTAGGAATAAAATGGCTAAAATGCAAGTAAAATTGAACTCCTGACTTGAGCAACAATCTCTTATTACAAAACATTTCCATTTCACATCTTTGCAGGAGCTATTGATCCAACATTGGTCTTGGAGCAGATTGAACTCCTGACTTGGTCTGGCCAAGTTGTAAGTTTTTAAAGCGGTAGAAACAACTATTGTTATGAAATTTCTTTTGTACGACCAACTCATGTTAACCTTTCCAAAGGTGATTCTGCCATTTGTAGCCTTTTGAAGCTCAAACACTTACTAGATCATTATTTATTCAACCTACAATTGAAACTTGTTTTCAATTTCAGAAACTATTAGGCTATAGCCTGTAGGGTTTCACTAGGGCAACCTGCAATCCATCGACTGAAATCGTTTATTTCTGAGAAATGTTGCTAAGAACGAGTTTATTAGATAAGACAACTTTAGCCTTTGTTACATGATCTGTGGATTGTCTCTTCAAAACTAATGTGGTCTTCCAATTATCTTATACAAAATATTTAAACTTCTCATGTGTAGTTAGGTTGAAACCTAACATATTGGGAGGGTTCAGAGAGGTCATCATTGCCATTAACATGATAGGAATATGGTCAAAACTGTTCTTTTTGATTCGTTGAGAGCCCCCTCTGGATGGATTTCATACCACTTAGTGTACCTATCAAAGATGAACTAGATTTTCTTATAAGACTACATACAACATACCTGTGAGATGGGGTGTTTTGAATTAATAGTAGTATGTGTTGATGGCATATGAATGGAGTTGAACCTTATCTCTTCAATATTCTCACTATGCTTGAACTATTGCATTACGTGTCTGTAGTTTGTATACTCCATACTTAGGTAAAATGAAAAAAGAAATTTTTAGGTCTAGAGATTGAAACAACATATATCCCCCCACACTTTTTCTATTTTCCATCCAATTCACACTTCTTGTTTGATTTTTTTATAATTTGATATTTCCCCAATGGTAAATGATGCAAAACTGAACAAGTCTTAACCCTATTGCCTATTTTATCATTCATATAAAATATCATTATATAGGTTAAATGTTGTTGAAAAATAGTTTACAGTTTTATATAGTATACCTCCCCATGTTGGAGTTGTAACTCCCAATAGTTACTCTGTTCATTACATGTATTTTGGACAAATGTCTTAAAGAGTTCTTGTAAAAATATACCTTATTAATTATATTGCATATGCATTGAATGTACTAGATACAAACGTACTAATCCTACCATTCAGATCTCTACCTCAATTATGTTGACTGTCATTATAATTGGGACTTACTCTAAAGTTTAATAAGATCCATTCTCAACTCATCAATGGTAGAATATACGATGCATTTACAACTATAACTGAGCTCAATTTTGTTGACAATTCTTCATTTAACCTTTCCACTCTTTAGTGGTAGTGGATCATGATTGTGAATAATATGAAAAGAAACTAGAGAGATGGTTCACATGCTCTCCATTACAAACTAGAGAAGTGGTTACCCTTTCATCTTTTTATATGCAGATATGTTGTAGGAGCCTAGCTCTACTCTTTATTATACTTGGTCTAGTCTATTTTGATGGACCGATGATAGATAGTGCATATTCCTTATAGGTAACTCTCTTGGCATTCCTTGAAGTGTTTTTTGTTTCATTTTATACAAGATGAATTTTTTTTCCTAGTATAGCACAGTCACTATCGTGGACCTTGATCTTATTATGATTGTTTGATCAACAATTTTTTTTTTCACTTTGTTTATGCTACTGTGATTCACTTTTAGGTCAGATGTCTTCAAATTTCAGGTCTGCTTGCAAAAGTGGTATGAAGACATTGATTCACTTTTTGCCCACTGATGTGCTCTTGAGACCTTGTTTCCAGGGCCTGATCCCATGCCATATAGTGGATGACCCTCCCATTCAAATTGGTGATGTCAAGATTTTTTAAAAAGATTCTCAACCACCCAACATTAGTGCATAAGCTAGCCAAAAGAACTTGAGGGTAAACCTTCTACTTTTAGAAATATTCTTAGCCACCCGCAACTAATAATTGTTGCGTAATACAACACCATCAATGGTCTTTCTCAGTTGAAGAGAAGGTGTGTCATGACTGAATTGTCGCGAAGGGAAATGGGGTGGATGCTATATATACTAGGGTTGCATCCAAGGTGATTACTGCAATGCATTCCAATATTCATCAAACTCAATATAAAGTTGACCTTTATTTGTTAAATTCAAAAGCAAAGCTCACCGGAGAGGAGATGATGGCAACATAATTTAGACCACAATCCACTTGGAAGGATGAATCTAGTAGTTTTCCTTGTATAGTTGTTGATTTTGATTCTATTGAAGGGTCGATATGTATAGCTTTTTCCATAATATTGTGTAATAGGGGCAAGGCATACATCCTCCCCATCTACATTTATTCTTAAAATATAAATGAAAGTATGGTTGTCAACACAATGAGTGTAACTTGGTCTAACTTCTCTCGTGTATTGATAAATTACATAGTATATGCATAATAATCTAACTACATATATGTATGCGTAATAAATGGTACTACATATGTAGCTAGATGTATAATCTAACTACATATATATATATATATATATATATATATATATATATATATATATATATATATATATATATAGTAAATGTTGCTTTTCCCTACACATTAACTACACATAAAATGTAATAACATCATCTTTTTGTTGCATACTGCCTACATATGCGATTGTAGTTATACATTTAGATACAAATACACTTACATTTAAATGTGTAAAGACAATATCTAGATACATTCCTGACTACATATATACTTATAGCGAATGAGTTATTTGACTACATATTTGAAAATGTAGCTAAAGGCATTCCCTACACGAGCATATACTACCATTTTTTATATGTACAAAAATGTAGTTAAAGCATTTAACTACAAAATATGGGTTTTTGCTACAAGTTTTTTGTAGTTAAAGACCATTTTTTTGTAGTGACCAACTCCTCCCCAAGCCAACTCACATCATTCATGGCTCAAACAAGTAGAATAAATTTTCAAGCTTCAAAAGCATGTTTTTGAGGCTACAAGACAATGTATTCAGGCTTTCATAGAGAGGATCACCTTTATCGACAACATAGAAAAGGTGTGTGTTGGACAAGGCATGATGTATGACCACCCTTTCTTTGACGGTTGGCCAAAATATTCATAGATCACACTTGAGTTTCTCTCCTCCTTGGAGGTGTGCTTCCTTGAGCACCACACCAACATGGCGAGTGGGAAAATTCATGGGTCAAATTCTGTCTCTTCAACGCCCCTCATCACGTCATGTTATCTGAATTCATTGCCATCTATGGATGGGCCTGTCGAGGCCAATGATCTGATCCCAAAAACTTCAACCATGCTTCCTCTTGGAACAAGATGATGTCACATCTTTCCAATGCCAACATGAATTGGAATCTCTCTTTTATTGTCCTCAATGAGCACCCCTTCCCTCACCCCTTGAGAAACATGATATTTTCCAGGTCTACACGAGGATGTGGTAGGTTTCAATCAACCGATCATTACATGCTCTGAGCCTTCGTCACACAAGGGAGCAAAAAGGTCAACATGGGTGCATTCTTCTAGGCCCATGCATATCATGTATCTAAGAATGAAAAGAGGAAGTTGCCTATTAATTTCGAGGGTCTACTCACCCCTATTTCTCTCCATCTTTGCTTATACCTTTCTCGACTCCAACCCCTTAAGCCAAAAGGAAACTTTGACCTCAAGCATTTCAAAATTAAAACCTTTTTACCAAGCATGACATGAGGATTTATTCCGTATCCAAGCTAGGTGAGAGGGCACTCCCAGACCCAATATTTAACCTTTGTGACATCAACCACCTTTGTTGACACTCTGATGATGGGGGGTGATGAAAAGATTATTGAAGAGGAGGTTGTTGAGGAGGAGGAAATCATGAAGAAAGGGTCTACACCAATGAGGCTGAGAAGGTGACATCCCCCTCGACATCAAAATTGCCAACACAAGAGGGCCCATATTCTTTTGAAAGTGCAAGTACACCATTCGCAACTCAATCCAAGAGGTAAAGCACCAATTAGTGATATAAATCCATGGCTCCGTTCACAAACTATCAAGAGCAAATATTCCACAACTAAGAGCAAAGCTTCACTCATCAACAAGCACCACTCTTTGATCGCTTTTGGAGCAAGGGAACTCTAGACGTTACCCCTAACCATTGTCACAACCTGCCTATCCACCAAAACTCACCAAAATATTTTACCCTATAGACCCAAACTTGCCACAATCCACTTTCTTCCTGCCTTACACAATACACTTGTTCCACCTTTAAGTTTGGTTCTCAACATTGAGTTATCTTCCTATTTTTGCATATTTTCTTTCTTAAGTTTAGTTCTGTTATAACCCCAATTTTTGGGATCAAGTGGTAAGAAATATAATTTCTCATATTAAAGATGTTTGAACAAATAATCATATATTTGGTTGAGGATAATTGGATTTCATTTAAAATAGCCTTGTTGTTTGATTTGTGGGCTTTGTTGGCTATTGGGCCCAAATAACGAGGAAATTCAATTAGTAAATGAATAATCGAAATTCTAAGAAAAGAAATATGTGGAAACCTCTAGAAGGCAAATCCAAAGAGGATTTCGTGCCTCTTGGATTCCTTGGATACCAAGGAGTCCAAGGTTGCAAAAAGAAAGCAATAAGAAAAGAAAAGATTAATTAAGTTTTTCTTTATGAAGAAAGAAATTTGAAAATAATGAGAAAATGGGGAAAATGAGTGAAAAGAGGTATAATTGAGTTATCCTTTGTGGAATTTCGTATCCCAAGGATTCCTAATGATAAAAGGGATACCAATGAGGAAAATAAAAGAGAAATAAAAGGGAAATCCTAAAAAAGGAGGTATTTTAATAAATACAATATGAGAAATTGGCTTTTAAAAGAATATAAAGGCAAACCAATATTCCCCAATGTCAGAATCCGTGCCTTGGGTTTTCTTGAGGTCCAAGGAACCCAAAATAACAAGATAATTGCAAAGTGGAAAGAGAAAATAACAAATTTGCAAAATAAAAAGATAATGAGATACATTATTAGTGAATTTGTGATATTGATAAAAAGAAAGTAGCTTCCTATTAAATGAAATAGATTTCGTGCCTTTGGAATAAAGGGCAAGTAAATAAAAGAATAAGAGAAGTTATTTTCGAATTTCTAATGTCTAAAGAATAAAGAAGATTAAAGAGATATGGGAGAGAGAGAAAGAGAGAGAGCTTGCTTTTCTTAAAAGAATCCAATTCCTAATAGGAAAGGATATCATCTCTTCATGAGCAAGCATTATAGGATGTTGCTACCCTTATATATATAAGGAGAGGGAGCCTGGGCCGAGTCTGGGGGAGGGATTTCACTTATCCTCCTTGCTTCTTGCTTCTTCTTCTTCCTAACCCTAACCGAGGGAGATACTCCAGCCCCTGGATCTATAACCAACCTCTGGGTGGGATGGATGGTTGGTGGTTACCCTCACGTACACGGGGAGAGAGTTGCGTCCATCATCCTCGTGCGATGGCGCTCACACGACAGCCGCAAGTCAACTACAGGCCGTCCGCGTGTTGCAGGGATGAGGAGCTTGTATCGGCATCTTGGCCACGAGCCAGCATCATCCTCGCATGCGCCATGAAGCTTCGAAGGTCAGGGGACCATCTCCGGATGTCAGGGGTCAAGGAGGAGCCGCCGGAGCAGCGCCTAGGGCTGCAGGCCGAGCGGCTAGGGCGGCCGCTGTCGCGGATTCAAGGAAGAAGAAGGCACGGGAGGCTTTTGACCGTGCTACCCCTCCGCGTAATAAAGAACAGTACTTTAAGTCAAGGGTAAAAACGACATTTAATTATGTTTCCCAAATCACGTGAGGCGCTGCATGGACTGAGATGACGTGGCGCGATCTCATTGGCCAGAAGGTAATTTTCTTGCTAAAATGGTATCTCATGATTTGTAACTCGGATTAAAATAAATTATATATGTATTTTGATCAGAAAAATGCAAGGAATCCATTAAAAATGGTTTTATAGCCTGAATCTGATCCTAGTTCGAAAAGTAGTGTAAATCATTATCTTTAATGAATTAAAGATTAAGAAACCCTATTTTGGTATGATTAATGTGTTTAATAGTGTTTAATGAATCTTTAGAGTTGATAATAATCTATTAAATGTAAAAAGGAACATTGAGTTCAAAAAGGAAGAACTTTGCACGTGATTAGTCTAATTTAGGGTTTATGTGCTTAAATATGCATGAAATTCGAAAAGGGCATAAAGTTATCATCTTTAATGATTCAATTAAGAAAAAACCCTTAGATTTGATGATAGATGGATAATTCAAGATGATATTAATCTGTTGTTAATGAAAGAGAAAGTAGGATTTAAAAATATGATCTTTTTATATATTTGGTTTAATTTAGGGTTTCGTGCATGATTATGCACTGATGAGCTTGAAAACCCTAATCTTGATGAATATGTCTTTTAATTGGTTTAATTATGTAAATCCACGAATAACATTGAGATGTGATGATCCTAAGCCAATTTGAGCATAAAAGATCCTTAAGGTGGATAATTTGAGTAATTAGGGTTTTTATGAGTGGAAAAGTTGTTTTAGGGTTTGTTGACCTAAAAAGGGTAAAGTTTGAGAGATTGATCTAAGAAACCCTAATGCATCCTAATGAGACTTAGAAACTTTAGAAAGGTGCCCCAAGTCAATAAGGAGTTGTTTGGGATATGCTTGTGACAATTAGACTTTATACATGTTTTCAGGATCAATGTTTGCTTGATTGATTGATTGGCTTGCTTGATTGGACATATAGTTGGATTTGGATAAATTGTGATGAATGTTAATGCATGGACATCAAGTTGTTATGGATCAGGTATGTGGTTACGATTATGAATAACCGCTATAGTTTCCCGATGTATTCTCGGATGTTTAATCGCATTGAATGCAACTAAACTGTTGGATGTTTATTTATTTCATGCCACTATAAAGTGACTATGATTATCACCATAAATGTGCAAATATAACTGGCTAGATCCGGGTCCACCTCCGTTACTTGAAAAGGCTAAAAAAAGGGGTAATCCTAGAGTAAGGTCTAGGTTACCGTGAGTTAGAGACTCTCTAGCAAATCCCGAGTTAAGGAGTGGTCTACTTACGAGTAGAGCCATGTGACTCAACCCTAGAAACTAGTTCACTTATAGGTGGATCATGAGGGGTTTAATGGGGACAATACAGAGGATAGGGTACTCTTGGATCGCGGAGTTATATCTAAAACGTAATATTGGTTGTTAAATAAATAATTGAATGATTACATTGTTATCATAGTTGCATGTTTATTGTTTCTCCCACATACCAGCTACGGCTGACCGACATTTTGTTTGTCGGCGTTTTAGGTACAATGAAAAGAACAAACAGTAAAGTGGCACATGTGATACTAAATGAGAATTCAAGTGCAAAGGAGGATTAGATAGATTAGTATCGGTGTGGATAGAAGAATAGAGATCCAAGTTTTCAAAAGGTATGTAAAGAAAAATTTTATTACCATTTTCAGTATAGTCTGTTAGAATTTAATAATTGTTTATGGTTATATGTCGAACCTTTGATCCGGGATTAATGGGTGCGGCTCAACCTCTTGGTCTCCCTTAATTGGGGTTTATCGGGAGGTGGGGTCGTAACAAGTTCCTTGCTTTCATTTTACTCCACATCTGTTTGTTGTATTCGTGGATGTAAAAATTTGGAAATTTTAGTTAGGACTATTCTTTCTCACCCTTTAAGCTAAACTTTTCCAAGTCCAATAGTGCACTGTCTTAAGGAAATTTAGACCATAAAACTTGAAGGCATACTTAATGAATGATACACCTAACTTAACCCTAAAGATTCTATTTTGGTGAGGATGTTTGAGTCAAGACCAACCAAGCAATAGTGTGAACTTTTATGTAAATTCCATACATATACTTTAAGGTTACCATGTTTCACAAGCTAATGGGAAAGGGACATATAATGGTTGTAAAAACATTATCCCTTAGTCATGTGATCTCATCCACCTTCATTTCACCTTCATTCACCACCATAGTATGAACAAGTTTAATCCAACAAATCCTCTTGTTGCATCGCATTACATGATAAGAAGCATATAGCCAATTTGTTCATTCTTAATTGGAAAATAAAAATGCTACATGTCATTTGATTTGTGCATTTTAGTTTCACGTAACAAATATTCATACATATTGCATATTTTATAAGACATTATCTTTATTCTACATTTCTCCCCCATCAATAAAGAAGAAAATATATAAATCCTTACTTCTTATCCAAAGTGCAAGATCCCAATCATGAACTACTTATCTTGCTAAAGAAGGAGCAAAAGAAAAGGATACAAGGAGAAAAAGGATCTCTAAAATCAATGATATCTCTTTCTAAGCAACACAGAAGGAAATTGAGTAAGTTTCATATATGAATACCTTTCCACCTATACTCATCATTAGGATGAGATGTCCATTGCATGCATCATACCACCAGAAAGAAGGTCAATACTAGAAGACATACAATTTAATTTCATCCATATTTAGGAACCTCATGTTTAGTTCATTGCATAAATGGTTTGGATTAGCCTTTTAAACCTATTTTCAAGCGACCCATTCCATCCACCTGTTTCTCTACAAGGTAGGCTACCGCCATGCTGCTTCCTCTCATTCATTTGTTTGGGGAATTGTTTCTATGTAGATTATATTTCTAATAAGAGAAATCCAAATCCTTAGGATTGATTTGCATAGAATTTTTTTTCATTCAAAACAAGATAAAGAGGGGATCAACAATTAGATCCTTGGTGTTCTAGCAATTGTTTTTCACCAAAATAATTGGGACTACCCTTTAGATGGGAAAATGACCTGAGAAAAGTTGAGGACCATGAGTATTATGAAAGCGTCTATAGGGAGGACACATTGGTAGGCGTCATGAAGACAAGGATGAAGTGATAGGCACATTTGAGAAGAAGAACCACACCTCTTGCAAGCAGATACACATGCAAAATTGTTAGGCAGATCCGTAGAAAAGAACAACTAGCACATGATAGGAAAAGTAGGTGGAAACACTCTCATGTGGAGAAGATGGTAGTGAAGTCACAGACAAAGTTGAGAAGAAGAACCACATTGGGTAGGCAGAGTCACATAGAAGAACAACTGATATCCTTAACACATTTACCAAGAGATGGGGATATATGGAGAGGGTGGAGAAATTACAATTTGGACAACATAGAGGGTGAAGTTCAATCAACGAGAAGTAGGTAGGGGTGAGTTGAGATCAAATGGAATGGGGGAAGCAGGATTACAAAACAAAACAAACACATGAATTAACTTGTGTTTCAAATGTATTAGATAGTAGAGTGTGTAGGTATAAAATGATTTAACTACATTTATTTTATTTATAGTCGAGAGAGATTAAGTGTATCTATATGTAATTAATTATATTAACTGCACTTTATTTGCATATTTATATTTTGTAACTAAAATAGTTATAGCTACATATAAAGTATATGTAATTAAAACAATTGTAGAAAAATCACCTTTTTGTAGTGGGTAAAGTGGAATGCAGTGGATAGTAGGGTTAGGGATAGAACAACAATTTTACCCCATAATGAATGTTCTATGTCATGAGGTAATTGTTATGGATGCTTCATGGACTCTGTCAATTTTGTGTAATTGTGGGCTTCTAGGAACCACTGTTTGTTGTTACCACAACCATCCTCAGGGCACTTAGGTGCACTTTGATATCTTCACTTGAATTCATGGATATATTTGCTTAGATTGATCCTTGAGCATCTTGGGATAGGTTCTAGATGACTTGAGTGGTCTTCAACCTCCTTTGTGGCTGGGGAAGTCCATGGATCATTCTTTATGACCTCCTTCCATCATTAGAGCACAAGAACCTATAAACATGCAAATAAGCTCCATAAGTACTTCGACTATAATAGAGTATTATAGGGAATAGCCATACATTCTATCTATCTTAACATGATAAACAAGTGTAATGAAGATATATAGAGATCCAAACTAAGGCTCTATTTCTCAAAGCCAACTATGCATGAGACCACAATAAGACAATGATGGCCGATTATCGTATACGACATAGTGAATGTTGGATAATTATATAGGGTCGTTGGATGTGATTTCTAAATTGGCAGTTGAGATCAGAGTCCATGGTAGACTTGGAAAATGCAAAGGTCCACCTTGGAGACACATACTATGAAAGTTAGTTTCCATGTGGTTAGTTGGGGTAAGCCATATAGAGGAGAATTGAAGCTAAATGTAGAAGAGGTGGCATTGCTAAACCAACACAAGAAGAGAGACCATGCGATGGGTGACATTTTGATATATGAAGAGTCTCTATCATGAGGTCCTTTCGAGATTTATATAAATGTTTAATTGCAAAAATTAATTTCCAAGTTCAATCATGTATTGTGGTGTGTGGATTTATGACGTCATGCATGAGGACATATAGATTAGAGTTACCTAGTCATTGGCATAATATTTGTGCAACATATAGTCATGTTAGATGGGGATTCAGGTGGATGATATTAGATCAGTGGAGTTATGTATGGAAAGGGGAATGTACCCGGAATAGTCAACATGTAAGTCTAGAAGTTGCTTTGACTATGCAAGCTAAGAATTGATTTTGCTGTTGTGTAAATAGAGAGGCGGACAAGGTGATGATTACTCTAGCATAGTGTCAATGTTAAGGTTTTTGAAGCTCATGCTTTTGACCACCTTGTAGGTATTTCACCACAACTAACATGAGCTTATACACTGTGGATATGACTGGGCTTTCTTAATTTAAAGTAATGACTAACATTGTTACCAATGCATATTTTTTGTGTTGATACAACGAGTGACTTAGGAGGAAAATGAGGGAGATACTTGTTTGATTTGAACCAATTTTGTGAGTCAAGGTCGTCTTTATGTAATGGCGTCTTATTGTCCTTTTATCCATAATGTATCTACTAATCTATGAATAGGGGCAAGTGACAAGCTTGCTTAAAAACTTTCCCACCTATTGTCTTCCTTGCTTGCCACAAATGAGTAGGTGTGGTAAGCAAAGTAGCACATGCTTGGATTTTTTCATCTTTGTTTGGATTTTTTTATCGTAAGACATTGCTTCCACTGAATTCTAAGGGCATCAAAAAATAGTTACAGTTCGATTCTAGGTCTATAGAATTTGATTTAAAATGACCCAATTGAAAAGTGACTTACACTTTCTCAAAGTGGTAAAATCCTAAAGTCAGATCCATTATTTTAATGTCTATCCTAAAAGTGAAATTGATTTGTATTACAACATCAACTTCTATTTCTCAAAATCAATCCAAATTGAGGTTGTTCTAGGTTGGAAAATGTTGGGTTCATTGATTTAGATGCAACCTTGATAATTTTTATAAAATTCATTCACTTTACTAATGTTTGTTCAATATATTTATTTCAACTTCTTACTCTCAAGTATACATTAGGCATCTTGATGTTTTTACCATAATAAGCAGATTCTATTAAGTTCCGAGGGCGTAAAAAATTGTTATGATATAATTTGGGGACTATATAGCTAAATGCAAGATGATCCAATACATAACTATCCAACATTTGATTTTTTTTCTAAATTTATAAACCCTTGGAGTCATACCTAGTTTTGTAATGCTTATCTTAAACGAAAACCAATCCCAATTACAAAATCAGCTTCTACGCCAAGAAGCCGAGCCAAAGTGCATTTTTCCTAGGTTGGAGTGTGTCAATTTCATTGATTCAGATGCACCCTTTAAAAACCTTTCAAAATTTCTACATTTACTATTTTTTTTCAACATATTGTACCACAACTTCATACTCTCAAGTGTATGGGTTTAAGTTTGGTGAAAGTTTGCATAACTACTTTTCCCTATAGCCAACTTGGTTGCTTTCCATAGAGAAGTAGCTACTCAGTTTTTTTTATTCAGCATTATCTAGATATATTGACATGTAAAATTCACATATATACATAGATAATTGTTTTATTACAACATAGCATTGGTTTTACTAATTTCTAGGGGGCATAAAAAGACTCTATTTTTGTTGTTTGATTTTGACTCTATACATGTCATTGCCAAATCCCCCAATTCAGAGATGACTTGAAATTACATTTTTCAAAATTGTGAACCCCCATACCTTAATAGTAGGACCTAGTTTTATTGTCTAATCTTTGAATTGAAATCAATTTCAATTTTGATGTCATCTTCTATTTGTAGAAGAAAATCCAAACTATACTTTTTCTGGGTGGAAAAATATTAAGTTCATGAATTTGTATACAACTATGGAAATATCCCAACTTTTTTTTGCCTTCCATTATACTTCACTCTGAGATTTCACAGTTAGTTTCATACTACTCAAGCATACATATATAAGCTAGCTGACAAACATGATGTGGAACTTTTCCTTACAACCACCTTGGTTTCTTGCCATGAATTACATTATTGGATTTTGTTCCATCCTTATATAGATATATAGATAAATAAAATCCATACTTATCCATAGACATATATTTTTCTAAAGCACAACATTGTATATACTAAATTCTAGAGGTGTCAGGACATCGATTGTGGTTCGATAATGAGATATTAGGGATTGATGCAAAATGAGTTAATTGGGGTCAAATTGGACTCATAGTATTTTATTCAAAGTTCTATATCCCTAGATCCAAACACAATTTTGAATTGTTTAGCTTAAAATTGGAAACAACTTCAATTGTGAAATCAAATTCGATATCTAGAACCATATATAACATAATGCCAATTTTAACTCTACGTTTGACTCTTATCCAATTCACTTTTACTTTGATACACTTCTGTAGCTCTTCAACCGTTGCCCTATTTTGTTGTAATTCACATGCTTAGCACATGTAATATGTTAGTGCTAAACAAGATGAAATTAATACTTTCCCCCTTTCTCCCAAGAAAATGAAATGGAAATCCCTCAAGGGAGATACTTGCGTGCTATGCACGTGACCCACTCTCATCTTCGCACTGGGACACTGCGGCTGGCATGGGAATGGAGCTGTGAAATTAGCTTCCCCGCCCGTGGTCTTCCTGTTCCGAGAACATCTATCCGCTCACACGACGATGGCTGGTCAAGAGTGCACTTCCAATGGTATCATTCTTAACACTACAGCTCGATACCCTTGCAAGGCTTTTTTTTTTCTCCGGGTTTCCTGCTTCCCCTGTATTTCTTTTCTTAAGCCCCGGCGATTCCCTCGCAGAACTCATCCTACAGCAGTTGCGGGACGGAACTGCCCGGTTCGAGCTGGTGGATAGTTCTTCGACGCCACGTCCTGTGAACCCCTTTCCCGGATTCTTTGCCAGGATTTCATCCTCCCTGTAAGAACAACCAACGCTACTCCTCTCATTGTTTGGGCTCCATTTCAATGTTGTTTCTCGAAACTGCATTCCATCACTGTTTGTTAACTTCCTCGTGCTTTTTTCCTAGGTCTGACTCTGGTGCCGGTGTTTCCCCGGCCCTAAAGAAGGTGGAACGCTACTCCGTTCATAAAATAGCAGGGGATGGGCGATGTATGTTCCGCGCGTTGGTAATGACTTCATCCTAAACTGAATTCTCTTTCTTTTTTTGCGCTGTACGTCATTGGAATGCCATTTCTTGACTTCTTTGGTTTGCTAACTTCGGGTGGTATGCTCATAGGCTAGGGGAATGGCCGTGAACAAAGGGATGAAGCTTACTCTGAGTCAAGAGCGAGATGACGCTGGTGAGCCAGTCCACATGCAATGTCTTTTACCTCTTGGATGCACTTATCTTGAAACGAGAAATACTGACCATAAAAAGACTACAGTTTGTCACTGCCTCATATACTTGTAATTTCCTTTCCCTGGTCTCTTCTCAAGTGTAGATGAGCTCCGTCTGGCTGTCAGAGAGGTCATATGCGAAAGTGAAGAAGAGCGGATGAAATTCGAAGAGGCCTTGATTGCCATTACAGTTGATGAATCCTTAAAGAGGTAGCAGTTTTGCCTTGTACAGTTGAACCCGTCTTGTATTTGGCCGTGCAAGATAGTAACTTACCAAGTGGTTCTATACAGGTACTGTCAGCGAATTGCAACGCCTGATTTTTGGGGTGGCGAATCAGAACTACTGGTAAGATCATCCGCATAAACACCTTATCATATCTGTGTTTCTAAAAAAAAAAAAGATTGTGTTCCTAGTTTGTAAGCTTTTTGGATATTCACTATGTTATGAATTATGATTTGGCAGGCTCTTAGAAGTTTGCACTATGCCAGTAGTGCAGCAGGTCAGGTGATACCGTCACAGCACTGATTAGTTTTCCTTTTACCATCTTTCTATTGTTATTGTGAAACAACCTGCATCCCCGTCGATACCATCGACAGGAGGTCGATGGTATCGAGATCGTCACAGCGACAGAACATCTATCGACAAGTCCTGTCGATGGTATCGAGATTGTCACAGCGGCGGAAATCGACGATCTGCCCTCTGGTTCTATCTTCATTATATTATTTGTTTCATTGTTTTTCTATTATTTTCTCCTTTGTACCACAATGTATCTTACCCTAATATATAAAAAGAAGTGAGACGGCTATTGCTCTCTCAAGAAAGCTGCTCCTTGCAGCCGACAAATCTTTCGGTGTTTCGTCTCCTCTCCTCCTCATCTCTTCTCACATGGTATCAGAGCGGATCTCGATCTAGGGCATCTCTCTCCTTCCGCCACCGCTTCTCCCTTCCCCCTTCTTTCTCTTTGCCGGCTGCAACCCATCCGCCGATCTGGAGTGAGGCACCGGGCTTGCAGTGTTATCTCCTTCTACGTTGGGTCTTCGGTAGATCTCCAACGCTGCCGTAGACTCCACCACAAGTTGTTGGGGATCTTCGGGTGATTCGACGGCCGTCTAAAATCTAAATCGGAGGACTCGTCACCCGACGGTTGGACTCCTAGTCACATCTCCTCCATGTGTGACTAGGAAAATCGATTGGAGGATGTGAATGCGTCAGTAACACATTTATCCATTCCTTTTTGGTTGTGACGTGTATCTCTCCGTCACTCCATCTATCTCTGTGACGTGTATCTCTCCGTCACCTCAGCTTTCTCTGTGACGCGTATCAATCCGTCATTGAGTTCTCGTCTACAATGGAGGACACCAAGATTCCCTACGGCGAGGTGTCTCCTATCCCCTCCATCAAACTCAATGGGAAAAACTATCTACTATGGATGAACGCTGTTCACACTGTCTTAGAATCTCGTGATAAGGCGAGACATGTTGACTCGGGTCCCCTGGACACTACTGATAAAGGATTCGCTGAATGGAAGCGTCATGAAAGTCTTGTGAAGACTTGGTTATGGAATAGTATGGAGTCCGCAATTGCAGCTAGGTTTATGTTCTATACTACAACTAAAGAGATATGGGACGCAGTTAAGCAACACTATTCCCAGGAGAAGAATGCTCTTCGGCTATTCATGATATATGATCGTCTATTTGCTGAGAGGCAGGGTGATAGGTCTCTTGAGGAATACTTTGGAGCTATTCAGGCACTTGCTCAGGAGCTGAGCTATTATCATCCTGTGACAGCTGCTGCACAGATCAAAGATAGAGACGACTTGATTACTGTTAAATTTCTATCCGGGCTTAATTCCATTTGCAGTTCTGCCCGGAGCGTCATTCTGGCTTCTGATAAATTGCCAAGTTTTGTAGAAGCCTATTCGAGAATTCAACAGTCTATTTTTGAGTCTGTTAATCCTGTCTCTACTATATCTTCTGGGGAGTCTCATGCATCCGTCGCTGCTGCGGTGAGAGGAGGACGACCTGGTACGGGCAGAAGACGTGGGACACGTCCAAAGTGTACCTTCTGTGATAAACCGAGACATACAGTGGAGAAGTGTTGGAAGAAACATGGGAGACCTGCTGCACCTCCTGTGGGAGCAGCACATTGTGCCACTTCTACAGATTCCTCTCCGTCTTCAACTGTGGGCACCACTTCTGGGACCGACATCACTCTTACTCAGGAGGAGTATGATCGGTTCATTCAGGCTACACAACACGAGTGTGGGATCTTCGTCTTCATCATCAGCAAACCTGGCATCTACTGCGGGTAATCAGGCTACATCTCTCATAACTTCTGGCTCTACTACATCTTGGGTAGTTGACTCTGGCGCGTCACAACACATGACTGGTATGAAGTGATTGCTCCAATCTATTGACTCATATATTCCTCACCAATCTATCACACTGGCAGATGGTTTAGTGAGGAGAGTGCTAGCTAGTGGATCTGTCTCTCTAACACCCAAGATTGATATGAAATCTGTACACTTTGTGCCTGAGTTTCCTTTTAATCTTCTTTCTGTTGTAAAATTGGTTGACACTGTAAAATGTACAGTAACATTTGGGCCTTCTTGTTTTGTTTTACAGGATCTCAAGAGTATGAGGACGATTGGTGGGGGGGGGCCTAGGAAAGGTGATCTCTACCTTTTCCACGGTGACAGTCTGCCTCGCCCAGTATCTGCTCCAGCTCCATCCATCCTGTTAAGTGGTTCCCCCTTACTATTGCATTGCAGATATGGACATCCGTCGTTAGAAAGCCTGCGGAAGTTGGAACCTGAGTTGTCCCAAGTGTCATCTTTAGAGTGTCAGTCATGTCAGCTGGGAAAACATCATAGGTTGTCTTATCCCAGTCGTGTCAATAAGCGGACATCTTGTCCTTTTTAGTTAGTCCACAGTGATATATGGGGTCCTGTTAAAGACTAGAGTTATAATGGTTTTTGTTATTTTATTTCTTTTATGGATGATTTTTCCTGCATGACATGGATCTACCTTCTCAAAAGCCGAGAGTCTGTGCTATCTATTGTGAAACATTTTCATAAAGAAATAAAGGTTCAGTTTGATTGCAATATAAAAACTCTCTAATCTGATAATGCTTTAGAGTATGTTCAAAAGGCTATGTCTGATTTTTGTAGTTCTGTGGGCATGATCCATCGCACGTCTTGTTCTCACACCCCTCAACAAAATGGGTTGGTTGAGAGGAAAAATCGTCATCTTCTTGATATTGCTCGATCGATCATGTTTCAATCCAATGTGCCTAAGAAATTCTGGTCTGAAGCTCTGTTAACTGCTTGCTTCTTAATCAATAGACAACCATCCTCCGTTCTTAAAGGACAAAATCTTTTCTCTGTGTTACGGCCCACGGATCAGCCCTTCTCTGTTCCCCTCAGAGTGTTTGGTTGCACTTTTGTCCATAATTTTGACCCTAAGGCTGACAAACTTTCTCCTAGGTTTATTAAAACCTTGTTCCTTGGTTATTCTAGTATTAGCAAAGGATACAAGTGGTACTGTCCTAGTCTTCGTCGCATGTTTGTGTCTAGGGATGTTACTGTTACGACCCCACCTTTCGGTAACCCCCAATTAAGGGAGACCGATAGGTCGAAGCCGCACCCATACCTTCCGGATCAAATGTTCGACATTTAACCAAGAACAATTATTAAATTTCAACAGACTAAATTGGAAAGCTGTAAGAAAATAATCTTTTGCATACCTTTTTGAAAACTTGGATCTCTAAACTTCTATCCACTTATGGATTCTACTCTAACTAATCCTCCTTGTATTTTACTTCATGTATTTCATAATATGACGATTTACTGTTTGTCCTTTTGGTTTTGTACCTAAAACGCTGACAAACAAAACTTCGGTCAGCCAAAGCTGGTATGTGGGGGAAACACTAATCATGCAATTATTCGTAACAATATATTGCAATCAATTACAGTTTAACAAACAATTTTACGTTTTAAATATAACTGCGCGATCCATCTGTACCTTATCCCCTGCGCTGTCCCTGCAGTGGACTTGGACACTACCACCCTTAAGGTAGATCCCCATTATACCCCTCATGATTTCACCTAACAGGTGAATAGGTTTCTAGGGCTGAGTCACATGGCACTACCCGTAGATAGCCCACTCCTTAACTCATGGCAAGCTAAGAGTCTCATGGCACTACACATGTGTAGCCCAGTTTCTAACTCATGACAACCTAGACCTTACTCT
The DNA here is from genome assembly GCA_963693085.1 of Alisma plantago-aquatica. NCBI lineage: Eukaryota > Viridiplantae > Streptophyta > Magnoliopsida > Alismatales > Alismataceae > Alisma > Alisma plantago-aquatica. Next base: position 295,365,913 of record OY856413.1, on the reverse strand, counting down.
AGGTTATCCTTTTTAGCCCTTGCATAGCCACAGGGGTGGACCCGGATCTAGCCAGTTATATATGTATAATCATAGTGATAATCATAGTCACTCTATATTTGCATGAAATAAAAGCATCCAACAGTTTATTTCAGCCATGAGGGAAACATCGATAAAATCCTCAGAAAACTAGTCGGGATAATCATAAGCGTAACTACATACCTGATCCAGAGTAACTTGATGTCCATGCATTGACATTCAATACAGTCAAACAAGCAATCCACAATATCCTGAAAATAATGCATAACATCCAAGTGTCATTGTTTTATTCAAAACATTCTCAAGATCAACTTGGATTCCACTTTAGGGTTTCTAAGCCAACTTTTAGGGTTTTAGCTTCATTACGCATTTATCACTTTTAATGCTCTTTTAATCCACAAACCCTAATTTCAACATCATATGCACAATTAAAAGTCAATTAAGTCCAATATGTCTCTTTTACACTAAAACTACTATCTTTATCCTTTTAGGTTATGTCAATATCATTAAGCCCAATTATCATGTTTGAGTTCTTTTGAATTGACAACTCAACAAAGAATTATAGTTCGATTCTCAAAGGAACCCTAATTACTGTATTTCACATCTTTTAGGTTAGCAAACCCTAATTTATCATTAATTTCACTTTTATACACTAGAAAACCCTAATTACCATTTATCCATAATTAGAATCTTTTATACTCAAATTAGCTTAGAACCATGAAAATTCAGTTCTATAATTATGTTTTCAGATTTAACCCATATTATCCCAAATTAGGGTTTCTAGACATAATCATGTGCATAAAACCCTAAAACAAGCATGAAACTATCTTTTCCAAAGTTAACTCCCCCTTTTATTCTTAACGGTTTAATATTTCTTATAATTAGGGTTTCTACCAAATTAACCCCAAAGAGTCATTAAATTCGAGTTCCATATCAAAATTAGGGTTTCACCGTAATTTAATATATCAAAGGTGATAACTTTGTGTAATTTTTAAGTTGCAAGCAATATCAGGCTCCAATTATATTTTTATTGGATTCTTCATGTTTTTCTGATGAACTTTCATGTATAGATCACCTTCATCCGATATATCCATAATTAGATACGTATTTTACAAGATAGTTCTTTTTCTACCAATCAGAAGTGGCCACGTGGATTTATTGGATTAAAAACAATCTAGCGGCAACGTGCTTGTTAACAGGGAGAGATTGCGAATTTACCTTAAAAAACATTCCCTATTAACAGGGACGCGGGGGCAAGGAGGTCTTTTCTCCTCCCTCTTCTTCTACCTCGCGCAGGGTCCTTGCGCGCAGAGCAACTATGTGGACGGTCAACTCTTCAGTTGACTCTGCCGTTCTCTCATCCTTCTCACCAAGCGAGAGTTGGATACCTTCCGCCATGCTCCTCCGAATGCGCCCAGGGTTCCAAAAGCACCAATCGCAAACAGGGATGAAGAAACGAATTCCTTCCGACCCTCCGGCGAGGTTTCTGCGTCGTCAGGAGCAGAAGCCATGGACCGATCTAAAAATCGATAGTGCCATCTTACTCGCAAAACTCGGCCGAAGCCAAGGGACATATTCTCTACTCTGTTGGGGGTTCAAGGCTCGATATATATATATATATATATATATATATATATATATATATATATATATATATATATATAGGCCTCCATTAGGCTGCCGTGCAGAGTTTGAGATTGGGCAAAAGTCCTATGTACAAGGAAACTCTGAGCAACTAGGGGTGGATCAACTCGGATTGATCCCCCAAATCTACTGGGAACGTTCTCGAACTCTGATATGTCTTAGTTTGCAAGGAAAATCGGTGGGGGGAAACTTATTTCCCACAGTCCGTGTTTCCTATTTGGGCGCGAGGTAGATGACAACACAATCATCGTTGGATTAGAATCCAACGACTGTGGTGTCACGCGCACATCTCAAACATTGGGATTTTTAAAAGAAATCAAAGATTATCCCTATCATTTTATGCAAACTCATAAAATCAATAACTCTCTCCTCGTTTATCCTTTTTTCATAAAATTTTAGGGGAAAATCTATTGACTTAATCTGCTTATGTTCCAAATTTGGAGCCAAAATACAAAAGGAATAACTCCTGTTATACATTTGCAAGTCAAAGACTTTTAAGGCATTTATTTATGCCTTAAACTTATATTTTCTCTCTCCAAAACATTTATTTTCTTTATTTTGATTCCTTTTATTATTAAAAACCATGTAGACACGAAATATTATCCAATATGGTTTCATTATCCATATTTCCACATGTTTCTTGTATTTCAGTATTTTCTTCTTAATAAATCAATATTTAATTGATCCTTTCTTTTTCTTATTGCATTATCTTTGAAATTTGGACTCCTTGGAACCCAAGGAACCCAAAAGGCACGAAATCCATCCTTGGATTACATTCTTTTGCCTTCCAGAGGTTTCCACATCTCTCTTTTCTCAAAAACTCAATTATTCATTTATTAATTGAATTTTCTTGTTATTTGGGCCCAATAGCCAATAAAGCCCGCAACACAATCATCAAGGCTATTGTAAACGAAATCCATTTATTACATCATTATTTGTTCAAAAATCGTTAATATGAGAAATTACATTTCTCACTAAATGAACCCGAAAATTGGGGTTGTAACAGTTACCTTCCATGAGACCACTCCATATTTCTCCGATGCTATGAGTAAGGGGGAGCAGTTGAGAGAGGGAGTGCCACCAGATTTTCAGAGTGAGAGAGTGGCACCATCTGTGCAGAGTGAGGGAGCGCCACCCATTATTCCTGATTATACTTTTATTCAGGACGAGCAGGCAACTGACAAGCCTGTTATTCAGCAGTACCCATATGTTTATAGTAGGCGAGGCAGAGAAGATCCAAAAGAGGTAGCGACACCAGTCCCTGAGCCTTCCTCATCGTCTTCTACTCACGAGATTCCTGCAGAAGCCTAAGATCTTGATCTTCCTATTGCTGTTTGGAAAGGTGTTCGTTCTTGTACTATTAGACATCCTATTACAAATGTGTGTTGTCTGTCTCACTTATCTAAGCAGGCCCGCGCATTTGCTATTGGGATTGATTCTGTTGATATACCAAGGGATCACTATGATGCTATGAAGGACAGTGGCTGGAAACAGGCAATGCAGCTTGAGATGTCAACTCTTTTGCATAATGGCACATGGGATCTTGTTGACTTACCTGCAGGGAAGAAAGTAGTGGGTTGCAGATGGGTTTTCACCATCAAACATAATCCGGATGGATCTGTTGAAGGCCAAATTGGTAGCAAAAGGCTACACACAGACCTATGGAGTTGATTTCTTTGAGACCTTTTCTCCAGTAGCTCGTCTAAATTCTGTCCGGATTATTATTTCTCTGGCTACTACCTTTGATTGGCCCCTATTTCAGCTTGATGTTAAGAATGCCTTTCTACATGGTGATCTACAAGAAGAGGTATATATGGAGCAACCTCCTAGGTTTGTTGCTCAGGGGGAGTGTCAGAAAGTGTGTAAATTGAAGAAAGCCATACATGGGCTGAAACAGTCTCCTCGAGCTTGGTTCGACAAGTTCAGTGAGGTTGTACTCCAGATGGGTTTCTCTCGCTCCATGACTGATCACTCTTTATTCTACTCTAGCTCTTCTTGTGGCTCTATCATTATTGATGTATATGTTGATGGCATAGTGATTACTGGCAGTGATTCTCCAGGCATATCTCGTGTGAAGGAAGGGTTACAGATCACTTCCAAACGAAGGATCTGGGTAAACTGAGATATTTTCTGGGCATTGAGGTGCTTAGATCTCATGCAGGTGTCAACCTATCTCAGAGGAAATATGTACTTGACTTACTACAGGAGACATGCATGACTGAATCTAAACCGGTATCTACTCCTATGGATTATTACATCAAGGAGACGGTTGATGATGTCGAGTACTCAGATCCAGGATATTACAGGAGAATAGTTGGCAAGCTAATATATCTGACTGTTACACGACCTGACATTTCTTTTGTTGTAGGCGTCGTGAGTCAGCATATGCACTCACCACGACAGTCACACTGGACATCAGTTTGCCGGATTCTAAGATATCTGAAGAGTGCTCCTGGTAAGGGGATCACATATTCTAAACCCAAGGTGACTCCATCTATTTTGACTCTCACAGAGTATTCAGATGCAGATTGGGTTGGTGATCATACTGATAGAAAGTCTACATCAGGCTATTGTACTTTCCTAGGTGATCATTTGATTACTTGGAAAAGCAAAAAACATGTGGTAGCTAGATCCAGCACTGAGGCTGAATACCGTGCTATGGCCCATGTATGTTGTGAACTACAATGGGTCAAATCTGTTCTTTCTGAGTTAAAAATCACTATCATGTCTTCTATGGAGCTCAAGTGTGACAATCAGTCTGCTATACACATTGCCAGGAACCCTATCTTTCATGAGCGTACAAAGCACATAGAAGTTGATTGCCATTTTATTCGTGATCAAATCAAAGATGGCACTATTGTGACGCCATACGTCAAGTCTGAAGATCAACTGGCGGATATCTTGACAAAGCCTTTGGGTCCAACAACTTTTCAGAGATTATGTGGCAAGCTGGGCATACACGATGTGTACTCTCCAGCTTGAGGGGGAGTGTGAAACAACATGCATCCCCGTCGATACCATCGACAAGAGGTCGATGGTATCGAGATCGTCACAGCGACAAAACATCATTTTGTCGATGGTATCGAGATTGTCACAGCGGCGGAAATCGACGATCTGCCCCCTGGTTCTATCTTCATTATATTATTTGTTTCATTGTTTTTCTATTATTTTCTCCTTTGTACCACAATGTATCTTACCCTAATATATAAAAAGAAGTGAGACGGCTATTGCTCTCTCAAGAAAGCTGCTCCTTGCAGCCGACAAATCTCTCGGTGTTTCGTCTCCTCTCCTCCTCACCTCTTCTCACAGTTATCATCTTCTTTCTAATAAATGTTTTGGCTCACGTATCTATATGCATGTTGAGCTCAAGATGTTCAGTTATGTTGAGGCTGTCATCTCAAACTAAATGGAGCTTGTGAACTTCTCAGTAAATGCAATCTTGGAATGGAATACTATAACAAACGAGTAATATAAATATTTTTCAGAACTTACTGTTAATATAAATATCAACACAGGTGACATTTTTTCTTAATTATCATTTCTGTTAGAACCGTGATAGAGTATACACACAATTGAATTTCAGTTGTTCCATGCATCTGTATCTTTTCTTTTTTTTGTCTTTGCCATTTTCACTTTATTGTGTAAATTTCATATATGTACCTATTATATGCATGGACATCTTCTATCTATACTTGGCGATATTTAGGACATTTGGTCTTCTGTTTCTAACTGTTTAATCTTTTCTCTCTTTAGGATAAAATATAGCTCGGGAATCATATTAGAGAAACTAGACCTAGTGCTTTATTTTAATAAATATTCAATAAATATTTGTGTTACTGTGTATTATCGTCAATATTAGACTATCTGTCATTTTCTATATACTCCACAGTAAGCTTGTTGTTTGGATTTGATCATAATCATTAGGTGCCCACCTAGGTGCTGATTGAAGTCTCCTAACTTGGGTGCATAGGACCTCGATGGAAGCCTAGGGTTGTTAAATCCATTTTGGGTCTAGTTACGGCCATATTAAATTACATAAGGTCAATTCAGGTCATTTAACTGCTGAATTAGGTTTATTGCGGTCTGTTTAGGTTTGATTTGGTCAAGCTATATCTGATTTGGGTTAAATAAGGCCAAAATTAGGACAGTTTGGGTGACATCAACTTGAATTAGGGAAAAAGTCAGTCTGATATTTGTCGAATTAGGTCAAATTCTGAAAAGCTAGGCTTGATTAGGTCATATTAGGTAAGGCTGGGTTCAAATCTGCTTGATGTTTGGTGTGTTCAGGTGAATTTATAGTTGATTGGAGTTTTGAGAAGACAAATACATAGTTTAACTCGGTGAAACAATCTGCATTTAAATGTAAGTAAAATGATCATATATATTTGAGAAATAAATAAGAATAAAATGCTGAAGGTGCCTAGGTGCCCCGGACAGGCCTAGAAAACCGCGGACTGGGCTTTCTTCAATGAAAACTAATTATATTTGGCAATATTTACTGATTAACAAATGTATATGATTAGGGCCATCATCAAGTACAAAAAATTATCCTTTACTAATGAGATGTGTATGTAGGCTAATAAAACTATAAAAGGGCAATTTATTTATCCTTGGTGTGGTAACTGCCCTAGGCGTTTTTTTTGGGGGGGGGGGTGTATAAAACTATACAGCCAGCAGAGGGCCAGTGCTCCTGCTTTAGTGAATGTAGTTATCTACTTATCATTTAGGTCAGTATATAATAAGATGTCCACTCTTTTGCATACATGTCAAATTGAATTTTCCAAGATGTCTCGGCATTGCAATTTCCAGTACATAGATTATATATATTCATATACAAAACGCTATATATCCATAGTGACAAATTTTGGATTCGGCAATTTTTTTGCTTCCTTAAAGAAGTGGTAATTTGGGAAAAATTGGAAACAATTGGGAAAAGTCGTTAAAGATTGATCAAAGTTTGGTCAACTATTTGGTTAAAGATCGAGAATAAGTCGGTTGTGGACACATGTGTTTGTATGCATATAATATGTTTATACATATGTGATATGTATGCATGTGTAAGTGCGCACATCTGTGTGTATTGTGTATGCATGTATATATCATGTAATCATTTAGAGTCAAATATCTCATCAAATATGGTAGAGGCTGAAGTGTTGCAAAATGGAGTAAAACTTTTATAGTTATGTAGTAGGGGAGGGAGAGAGTGGAGGTGTGATGTTGGGCTATGTTACAACCTCATAAGAGGGTCACTAAACTCGTTACTTTGAAAAGATTGTATTGTGTTCTTGGATAATCTTGAAAGTTTGTGAATAATTCTGAAAAGTCGATGACCTAGTTTTTATTTGGGGAGAACATTTGACTAACCAAAAAATTGAGAATTGTGATTTTTTTTCTTCAAAAAATTGGATATTTTGGTTTTAAAGTATATAACATGTGTGTTTGAACACACACTCTCTCTATCACATAGAATATTGTTTACATAGATGGATTTTGGCGTAGTTGATCAAATCTTGTCCAGTGATCCTCTACATAAAGTTTGTGATGTTCTAAAGAGAGTCCAATGACTCCCATCTATTTCTTCTTCACACGTTGCTTCATCTTAGGCATTGACTCTGGCAATCCGTTTTGGTGACTCTGGCCGTGGCAAGGTCTGTGGACGTGGTCGCTTTGGGACATCTAAATCTGGACATGGTCAATTTCCGTCTAGACCAGGACGTGGTCAACATTCTATTGGACTTAGCAACAATCCATCTCTTGGATCCAGACATTGTACTTGTTACATTATATATTTCCTGTTTTACATAGCTTGCTATTTGTTTTGTTATTTCTCTTTTATATATAGACCTCTCTGTAATTCTTTCAGTATTATATATATGAGGGTGCACACATTGTGCAACCCTAAGCTCTCCAAATCTCATTGTTTTTCACATGGTATCAGAGCGGGACGATCCACCTTAAACCTAATCCCTATCTCCACCAACCCTAGCCACCACCACACTCCGAAATCTCCCTTTTTTCGCTGCGTCCCTGCTACAGTACCGCCGTCGCTGCTACAGTACCGCCATCGCTACCGATCGCCGTCCACCCCTCCGCAGCCTTCCATCCACCTCTAATCCCCTAATAAACTCCATCCTTGTGGCCTAATCCACCACATGACCCTCCGTCTAGCTCCGTTTCTCTTTCCGAAATCTCCGGACAACCTCGGTAACTTTCCAGTTCTGGCACGTTGACGGCGTAACGGGCTTCATCCTCTCTGTCTGCCTGCGTCTCATGGTGGAGTGATTGATCCTCCATGTTGGCGTAGGTTTTTTCTCTTAATCTGCTGCCCCTACGTGGTTTTTTTTTAAGATCCATGCGTGGATCTTCTACCTTCTACTACTAGTCCATGTGTTGGACTTCTGCCTCTGACTGCTGACTACTCCTGCCTATGCCTGTTCTCATGGCGTCTTCTGGAGATGACTTCTGGAGAGACTCGCGCCATCAAGTTACCACTGTTAAACTTGACGGGCGCAATTACCAACTTTGGGTGTGCTCCTTTGTGATATATGCCAAATCACAAGGGAAGTACTCTCATCTGATTCGCACTGGTCCGCCACAGCCTGCAGCGAACGCAGATGAAAAAGACGTCAAAACTTTTGATGATTGGGTTCGTGAAGACTCGACTGTGATGACATGGATTCTCAACAGTGCCGTTGAGAAGATCAGTGTTACTTTACTTAGGCTACCTACGGCGAAGCAGATGTGGGATCAGCTCGCCAGTACCTACTTAGGCTACCTACAGTTTGAACTGTAGCCTGACTTTTGTTCCTGGTTCATGTGTTTTTCAGGACCTTCGCACGAGGACGAAGATTGGTGGGGGGTATGAAGGTGCTGATGGACTCTACTACTTGGACCAGTTATCGCGATCAGAGAAAGCTGCTATGGTATCTGCTTTATCGACTTCTGTTTCTGCACTATAGTGGCACTACAGGCTGGGACATCCATCGTCAGAGAAGCTGCGTCATTTAGTTTCTGATATTGGCAGTTGTAATTTTCAGTGTGAATCTTGTCAGCTGGGAAAACAGACTCGTACTGTGTATCCTAGACGTAGTACTGTGAGCAGTAAAAAACATTTTTGATTTAGTTCACTATGATGTATGGGGTCTATGCCATGTATCGAGTTTGTCTGGTTACAAATATTTCATTCTATTTATTGATGACTTTTCTAGGACTACTTGATTGTTTCTATTAAAAAGTAGGTCCGAAGTGCTGTCTACTATCAAATACTTTTTTGCTGAAATAAAAACGCAGTTTGGTTTGCCTGTTAAAGTTTTCCGCACCGATAATGCTTTAGAGTTTGTTAAGCAAGAAGTGGCGGTTTTCTGTAAATCTGTTGGTACGCTCCACCAGACTTCATGTGCCTATACCCCACAACAAAATGGTGTCGCTGAGCGGAAAAATAGACACTTATTAGAAGTTACCAGGACTATCATGATGCATTCTCATGTGCCCCGCTCCTATTGGCCTGAGGCTATTTTGACTGCGTGTTTTCTGATTAATAGGATGCCATCGTCTGTTATTGGAAATAAGATTCCTATACAGGTTCTGCTACATGAGACTTCTTTCTTTGCTGTGCCTCCTAGAATTTTTGGGTGTACCTGCTTTGTCAGAATACTTGGACCTGCTTCTGATAAATTGTCTCCTCGAGCTGCTAAATGCATTTTTCTGGGCTATTCTAGAACTCAGAAGGGTTACAAGTGTTATAATCCCAGTACAAGGAAATGGTTTACTAGTAGTGATGTTGTCTTTTTTGAAGATACACCGTATTATTCTTCAGCAGGAGATAGTTTGGAGACAGACATTCTTGCCTCTCCTTTGCTTGTTATTTCTGACTGTGTGCCTGACAATACTGACACTGTGACTACTGAAACTCAAGATCCTCCTCTTATTGTTTATCAACGCAGGAATAGAGCACCTTCTACGCAAGTACCCCCCAAGGCAACCAATCTTCTCCTCCAGAAGGTTCTGCTACACTTGAGGTACACTCTGACCTTGACATACCTATTGCACTCAGAAAGGGTACTCGTTCCTGCACTTCTCATAGCATTGCTCAGTTTGTATCTACTGCTCATCTGAATACTCATTTTAGCAATTTTGTATATGCTTTATCAGCTGTGGCTGTACCTAAGAATGTTCAGGATGCATTGAAAATTATTGCTTGGACATCTGCTATGAAAGAAGAAATGATTGCTCTTACTGACAGAGACACTTGGGAGCTGGTGGATCCACCTCCTCAATGTAAGCCTGTGGGATGTAGGTGGGTATATGCTGTAAAATATCAACCTGATGGTACGGTTGAGAGGTTGAAAGCACGGTTAGTTGCAAAGGGCTATACTCAGACATATGGCATTGATTACTTTGAGACTTTTTCTCCTATTGCCCGCCTTAACTCTGTCAGGATTCTCCTATCTGTTGCTGTGAATCTGAACTGGCCTCTTCTGCAGCTTGATGTGAAAAATGCTTTTCTGTATGGTGACTTGCAGGAAGAAGTGTATATGGAGCAACCTCCTGGGTTTGTTGCTCAGGGGGAGTCTCACAAAGTATGCAGGCTTAAGAAGTCTATTTATGGGCTCAAGCAGAGTTCTCGTGCCTGGTTCGATAAGCTGAGCAGGATCATGATGGATTTTGGTTTTCTGAGGTCACAGGTTGACCACTCTGTGTTTACAAAAAAGACTTCAACATGTATTACTGTTTTGATTGTATATGTTGATGACATTATTATTTCTGGCATCGACTCTCTTGGTATTCAAGCTACCAAAGATCATTTGGGCAAACACTTTGCTACAAAAGATTTGGGCAGACTTCGATATTTTCTTGGCATAGAGGTCTCTAGAAACTCTAATGCCCTGGTGCTTTCTCAGAGAAAGTATGTTCTTGATATTCTGCAGGAGACTGATATGCTTGGAGCAAGACCTGTGGATACTCCTCTAGATCCCATTGTGAATTGGGATGATGATTCCTCTTCTGTGTTTGCTGATCATAAAAAATTCAGGAGGTTGATTGGTAAATTGATTTATTTGACGGTTACTCGTCCTGATATTGCTACTGCAGTGGGTCTTCTTAGCAGGTACCTTGACAAACCCAGACAGTGTCACTGGGATGCTGTATGTCACATTCTGAGATACTTAAAAAAGTCGCATGGCAAGGGACTTCATTATAAAAAGAATGGACACGGTGTTCTTGAAGGGTATTCTGATTCTGATTATGCAGGCAACAAAGTTGATAGAAAATCTACCTCCGGTTACTGTACGTTTGTAGGAGGCAATCTTGTTACCTGGAGGAGCAAGAAACAAAATGTCGTTGCCAGATCCAGTGCTGAAGCTGAGTACAGGGCCATGGCCCATACTGCATGTGAGTTACTGTGGGTGCGTTCTCTTCTGAAAGAGTTTGGGATTGAGTCTTCTTCGGCCATTCCTATGCACTGTGATAACAGAGCTGCCATCTTCATTGCAAATAATCCTGTCTATCATGAGCGCACCAAACACGTTGAAGTTGACTGCCACTTCATCAGAGAATCTATTCTTGCTGGCAAGATATGCACTCCATTCACGAGATCAGAAGATCAAGTTGCTGATATCTTCACCAAGCTGTTGGCAAAGAAACAGTTCTGCACACTGATGGACAAGTTGGGCATGATTGACATCTATGCTCCAACTTGAGGGGGAGTGTTACATTATATATTTCCTATTTTACATAGCCTGCTATTTGTTTTGTTATTTCTCTTTTATATATGGACCTCTCTGTAATTCTTTCAGTATTATATATATGAGGGTGCACACATTGTGCAACCCTAAGCTCTCCAAATCTCATTGTTTTTCACAATACTTTTTGTGGTCGAAATACCCACATTGAAGATCGTTGTTGGGGCAAACATGCAGAACCCACATGGGTTAATCAGGCCTCTACTGGCTACACCGAGGCAGATCCTGCACAACCACCAACCTCTACTGCTTCTACCGACTCTGAATTATACAAAACTTCTCCAAGAAAGACTCCCTACTCAGACTGCGGTTCTTGACCTAATGGTGATTTTGCATTCCTCACTTCCTCAGCCTCCTATGGTAAAAACAAATGGGTCATTGACTTTGGTGCTTCTACTCAATTTTTTGGAAATTTTGCACTCTTTTATGTTGATTGCTACCTCAACTATTTCTCTCGTTACCATAGAAGATGTCACTCAATCCCCAGTACATGGTGTTGGAAATATTCACACATCTAACATTTTTTATTTGCTTTGATCAACCTTATTAGTTCCCACATTTCCTCTTAATCTGCTTTCAGTTAGCAAACTGTTAAACAACTTTAGTGCTCTATTACTTTTGATCTTGATGGGTGTATCTTTTAGGATCTCCGCACGAGGATGAGGATTGGTTCGGGCCACGAGGGACCAACCAACTTATACTATCTTGGCTTTCAACAAACTACTGCGATGTTATCTTCATCTGTATCTAGTCTTCAGTGGCACTATTGGCTGGGTCATTCTTCAACCTAAAGCTCAAGCATTTAATTCCAAATGTATCTGAAACTATGTTTAAATGTGAGGCATGCCAAGTTGGCCAACAAACAAGATGTCTCTTCTTTTAGAAAATCAAATATTTCCTCCAAATCTGTGTTTAATATTGTGCATGCCAATATATGGGGACCATGTTCCGTTACGTCTATGATAGGATTATGTTGTTTTATGACTTTTATTGATGATTACTCTCGGGCTACTTGGTTATTTTTGCTTAAGGACATGCCACACATCCTTGATGCAATTACTGCTTTTTTGTTGAAATTAAAACCCAATTTTATAAGCCCAGAAAAATCTTTCGGATAGACAATGCCTTTGAATTATGCAACACTGTCAATATTTTTGTAAAAATATGAGCACCATTCATCAAACCTCATGTCGTACACACCTCAATAGAATGGTATTGCCGAAAGGAAGAACTGTCATCTATAGAGGTCGCTCGGATGATTTTGTTTCACTATCATGTTCCTAAGTATTCTTGGGTTGATGTTATTTCCACTACCCTCTTTCTAACAAACCGAATGCCCTCCATTGAAATGAATAACCAAGTCCCATATAGTATTTTGTACCCCGAGGCTCCTCTATTTTCTGTTCCTCCTAGAATTTTGGAAGTACATGCTGTCCAAAATCTACCGTCTAGATTAACTAAACTTGACCCACAATCTGCAAAATGTATCTTCTTGGGGTACTCCTCAGAAAGGGTACAAATGCTATAACTCGCCGATTAAGAAATGGTTTGTAAGTGCGGATGTGGGTGTTCTTTGAAGACACAACATGTCTCTGAAATGGGTTTGTGAAGAATAAGATTGTATTGAACGCAATGGGATGAATACAAGACTGGACACCCTCTCCTTTATATAGGAGGGGAGACGTCCTAAGACTTAAGACGTAAGTAATCTAAACGGGCTGAGATACAAAAGCCCACTAACTAATTAACCTATTAACTAAATAGGCTAATATAGACTCTCTAACACTCCCCCTCAAGCTGGAGCATGGGTGAAACACATGTCTAAAGCTTGGAGGTTACAAGACTCGATAAAACGATGAAAGAAATGATAAATGAAAGATAAAAGATAAATATGACTCCCCATACAAAATTTGATACTCCCCCTGAACCATGTGGTGACAATGCCTCTCTTCTTTGAAATTGTAATCTGCAGGCTGGAGATCCTCGAGCTTTGATGGAGGTCTTTTGGAGTGCATCTGGAATGAAGAACATCTGAAATGGGACCTGAATACTGCAACAGTAATTCGCCACTTGGAGCAGACGATCCTTAACACCATCACTACGTCATCTTCATTGGATTACGTACTTAACGCGGCACAAACGCGGATGCCCAATGTCGATGAAGCAGTAGCGGAATCTTCAAATTGTCTGGGAAGATGTGCATAACGTGGCACGAACACGAACGGACGATATGCTGGTGATACGATGCAGGTACCATAACTCTGACGCATGAACCTTGAGGGCTTGACGGGAAAGGAGATCATCCATCAAGGAAAGTCCCAAGTAGATCAGCGGAAGGCGATGCTAATATAGCAGATGTGGCTCGGAGAAGACGTGATGAAGCAGCTCGGTGAAGATAAACTGGATGAATCAACCTTGCAGAAGTAGATTGGCAGGCTTGTTGAGTTTTTGAAAATCTGAAGAAGCACCCTCTGTCTCATATGAATGCAGTTGAAGTACACCATCAACACCTGACGTACATAACGTGGTACGAACGCGGATAGCTCGATGTTGATGCTGAATGAAGATCCTTCATTGCTGTCTAGAAGTAGAGAACAGATGTGCTGAGCAATGCGAAGCTCCATGAAGATAATAGCCTGAAAGATATATAGCCTGAATACATATATCATCTCTTCTCATACTCTCTCTCATACATATTTTCTCTCTCTCTCTCTCCTCATCTTCTCCTCTCCTCTCTATCCCCCTCGCACACCAAATACAACGAAAGTGAGTGTTTGGTGTGGAGAAATGGACATATGAACCCCCCGCATTGTGGAAAGGGATACACACATGATATGGGTGGGTGGGAAAGAAATTGGTGGATTTGAGAGGATTTTGTGATATATGGAGATGTGTAATGTGGAAAATGAAACTGATAATCGGAGAGAAAATGCTAAATGGATCCGATTAGCCAAAGATAGATCCGATTAAGGATCCAAATATCAATAGGCATAGAGAAGTATGTTGGGGGTAGTAAAAAAAATAGATATTGGGGTTAAACACTTTGGGGTGATATAGTGGAGTGAATAGCAGTAGGACAACAGGCTGAATGGACAGAGATAATGGGTGGCGATGGCGTGATGAATAGCAGTAGGACAACAACGTGGAGCAGTGACCTATGGGCATGGATGATGATGACGATGACTGAAGAGTGTGATCGTCGGCTGGGGATACGGTTTGTTGGATAATGAGGCAGCAACTCAGCAACAGATGGACACGAAAGATGGTGATTATTGTGTCGCTCGGCTTTGATGTAGCACTTGGCCGCAACGAAGGAGATGATACCGGTCTCCTGCATGGCTCCGAAGATATTGCATGCCATGAGGCTGCATACAGAGTCAAGTGCGGAGCCTCTTCATGTGAGACGACGAAGGCTGGAGCTGAGGACATCATGGCGATGCAGCGGTAGATGCAATGGCACAGATTGCTGCTCCTAGGATTGGCGGCGTGATGCGGCGGTGTGACTGATGGTGATGTTATATGCTGCTGTCGACGACGACTGTTGATTGCACCGGGACGGAGATAGTCGGCGTACGGAAAGAAAAACTAAATCTTTAAGAAAAAAAGGGAGAAGCCATGGAGGTCGGGATGTGCCTGGCGAGCGGACGGCCTAAGCCATGGCTACGGCGGCCGCCCGCAAGCGGGGCTTCTTCCCCTCGGTTGCTCTCTGAAAAAGACGAGCGGTGGCGGCTAGGGCTGCGTGTGTGCCGGAAAGGAGAGGGAGGGGCGGCGGCTAGGTTTACCTCAGGAGCAAACATGCTCTGTTCACGCAAGAACTACTGTTCACTCCGCCATACTGTTCACGCCAGAGTTACTGTTCATCGTCAGAGTTACTGTTCACGCCGCCGTTACTATTCAGCGCTCTGATACCATGTGAAGAATAAGATTGTATTGAACGCAATGGGATGAATACAAGACTGGACGCCCTCTCCTTCATATAGGAGAGGGGAGACGTCCTAAGACTTAAGACGCAAGTAATCTAAACGGGATGAGATACAAAGGCCCACTAACTAATTAACCTATTAACTAAATAGGCTAATATAGACTCTCTAACAGGGTTCGACTCTATCCACATATTTTCTGACACACCGTATGTCTCTGAAATGGGTTCGACTCTATCCACATATTTTCTAGTTGATACCATAGTTACAATAATCGGCGACTTTTTGAAAAAGTCACGTATTAAACATGTTTTTTTGTTCTGCCGTATGTGATGATCGTTTAGTTCGCACAAAGCGTTTTAATCGCGTAGTACGCGTTTTATTCGCGTTTTAAACGCGTTTCCCGTTTTAATCGTGTTTTGTTCGTTTTAATCCCATTTTAAACGTTTGTGTTCGGTCACTGTGTAGTGGGTTAAGTAAAACCCTCTCCCGACAAATTTTTTTGCCGCTCGCTCCTTGTTTCTTTCCACACTCCGGCTCTAGGTCTAGCTGTGTAGCGGAGAAGAACCCTAGCAGCAAGCTCTAGCTGCAGCAAGCTCCGAGGAAGCAAGCTGCTGCTGAGGGACGACTGTGGTTGTGGATCAACTGCCGAGGAGACGACGTGACTGACGACAGCTACTGAACCTGACGTTGGAAATCCAAGGACGACGCCAAGGCCAGCTCCGGCGACCTCTACCAGCTCCGGCAACCTTCACCAGCGCCGGCGACGCCCACTAGAGATATAGGTA
This sequence comes from Alisma plantago-aquatica, assembly GCA_963693085.1. NCBI lineage: Eukaryota > Viridiplantae > Streptophyta > Magnoliopsida > Alismatales > Alismataceae > Alisma > Alisma plantago-aquatica. The sequence goes on along the minus strand of OY856413.1, from coordinate 295,349,803 downwards.
TGTAATCTTCCTCATCTTGTTTCCCTTTTGTATCCTCTTGTTCCCCTCTCTCCTTCCATTCCCCTTTTTTTTGCCCAGAACGTTTCTTCATTTTCCTTCACTCTTTTCCTTCTTACTCTTACAATTTTTCTCCTTCCTGCTCTTCATCTTCCCTCTTTTCTTCTTGTCTTCTTCTCTCACTTTCTCTAATTTCTTCCGGAACACGGCAACAGTTCTTCCTCTACCTCATAGCCGTCCAATTTTCTTCTTCATTTTTGTTTGTTCAATGTTCTTCTTCCCCTTCATTAATTCATAATCTTCCTACAGTCCTTTTCCTTCAGTTCTCCATTACTCTTTCTTCCAGTTATCTTCTCTATATAATGTGCTTCCCTTATGAGGTTCCTACCTCCCTCTCTTCCCATTCAGCTATTCCTTCTTCACCTTTCTCCTCATACACAGTAGGATATTTCCTCCTCTTCGTTACAGCAGTTGTATCTTCAATAATGGACTGCACTTCTATTTCTTGCAGCCATAATTCTGTCGCACAGAAGCAGCCTAGCAGATAGTGTTGTTCGACAAACTTGCAATAGCTTCAAGCTACTGCACTTGTAAGTCAGCCAAGATGTAATATGTTTATATATGATTAGAAATTAAATTTGTTTAGTGTTTGATTGTATGTTTGGACCAAATATGTTACATCTGCCACTTTTATGTCTTTATATTTTTTAATGCTTAAAGTATATGTATACATACATTTATACACTAAAATGTAAGCATATATATTAGTATATATCTGTTTTTTCCCCGATTTTTTTCCGACTTTTTCCCGAATAGTTGACCGTACTTTGACCGTATTTTTACCATTTTTTATCCGAATTTCCCGCATAATTCCCGAATTCCGAATTTTTCAGCTCCGCCGTACGTATCCCGAATATCGAATTTGTGACTATGGTTGATACCCCTCTTCCTGTGACCATTGAGTCGGATTCTCAGGAGCCTTCTTTGATGTTCCTCTCAAAGATTACCGAAGGCATCGCAAGACTACAATTCCCTCTATGACCCCTTCCTCAACCAATCCTCCATCTTCGTTAGTAGATCGCGACACCAATCAGGTAACTTTTGACTTGGATATTCCAATTGCCTTACGGAAAGGGGTACACTCTTGTACTTTACATCCTATACACAATTTTTGTTCTGATGCTCATCTTGGCTCTAGTTTTGCCAATTCTACCGCTGCTCTTTCCACTATCTTTGTTCCTAAGAGTGTTGCTGAAGCCCAGACACATCCTACCTGGCATTGTGCCATGGAGGTGGAAATGAGCGCTCTTCATACTCAATATACATGTAACTTGGTGGAATTTCCTGCCCATCTCTCTCCTGTAGGGTTTAGATAGATTTTTACTATTAAATATCATCCATATGGCACTATTGAACGCCTTAAAACTTGCCTGGTTGCTAAAGGCTATACACAGACTTATGGAGTAGATCATTTGGAGACTTTTTTTCCTGTTACCCATCTTAAATCTGTGTGTATTTTTGTTGCTAGCAATAAATGTTGTCCCCTATTTCAATTTGACGTCGAACATGCTTTCTTGTACGGTGACCTGCATGAGGAGGTGTATATGGAGCAACCTCCCAAATTTGTTGCTCAGGGGGTATTCCAAGGTTTGGCGGCTAAGAAAAGCATTATATGGAATGAAACAAAGCCCAAGATCATGGTTTGATAAATTAAGTCAAATTTTTGCTAAGTTTGATATTAAGCGTTCTCATTATGATCATTCAATGTTTATGAAAACAACTAATGCCGGGCTAGTAATTTTGATTGTATATGTGGATGATATCATCCGTTTTGGTAGTGATCAACAGGTGTTCAAGCTACCATGGAATTTCTGGATAAACATTTTACCACTAAAGACCTAGGTAAATTGTGCTATTTTCTGCGTATTGATGTACCATACTCCTTCTCTGGAGTCTATCTATTGTAGGAAATTGGCATGTTGGGCGCCATGTCAGCTTAGTTATCAAGGCGCCCGCCTAGGCGCCCAACCTAAGAAGTATATTAAGTGGGCGTCTAAGGCCTTTTAGGTCGAAATTAAGTCATTTAAAGGCTAAATTAGCATGAACTGAATCTGGATTTTGTCAAATTAGATCACCATGAGTCATTTTATAGTTGAAATAGGTTTGATTAAATCAGGTCAATTTATTGGCAAATTAGGTCTGAATTAGGGAAAATAGGTCTGATTTGGGGAAATACTGCTGATTTGGGGAAACTAGGTCTGATTTAGCCAAATTGGGTTTCACTTAAGTTTTTATAGGATAAATTAGGGGAAGTAAGGTCTGATTAGGAGGTGTTATACAAAATTAGGTCTAATTTGAGCCAAATCAGGTCAAAGTTTGTGAAGATTAGGTCTGATTTGTGGGAAATACAATTGATTTGGGGAAATTACTGAAGATGTGGCCAAACTTGGGTTTCATTTAGGTCAATAGGATAAATTAGGATAAACTTGGGTCTCATTTAGAAGTTTTATTTGCATATATTCTTCATTCTCTTGACTTTTTCTTTCTCTTACATCTGCAACAGCTACTGCTGTTTGCATGTATGCATTAAAATTTCCTGATCTCCTTCCACACCTCCTGCACTGCTGTTTGTAATTTTATATTTCTAATTTCTTCTTCCTCCTTCATATCTCCTCTCATGCTGTTGTGTTTCTTCCTTTTGACTCCTTGCATGTCATTTGCAATTTTCTTTTTCTTTTTTCCTGTTTTCTTTCACCTACAATTCCTAATTACTACCTCCTACTACTTTTTTTCTTCTTCTTCTCTTAATTCTCCTTCTCTTGATCCTCTAAACAGTTATTAATGCAAATCAGGCATAGAACACAATTTAATGAACATATAATAAAAAATAACATGTAGTATCATATGTATAAACGCCCAGAAAAGCCTAGGCGCCCATTGGGTGGGACTCACCGCCTAGCCGCCTTGACAAGTATGCATGCCAATGAGCACTCCTCTTGATCCCAACACTGATTGGGACGACGATTCTTCTCCTTTAGATCCTGATAGCAAACAATATCGGAGACTAGTTTGTAAGCTCATTTACTTAACTGTTACAAGAACCAATATTACATCTACAGTTGGACTTGTCAGTAGTTATCTAGACATACCTCGGACAATGTCACTAGGATGTTGCCTGTCACATTGTCAAATACGTAAAAAGTTCTCATGGAAAAGGTCTTTTATACAAGAAAAATGGGCACCGCAACATTATTGAGTATTCTATTTCTGACTGTGCTGGTAGTAGAGTTGATTGTAAATCTACCTTAGGTTACTGCACCTTTATAGGTAGTAATCTTGTCACTTGTAGTAAAAAGCTAATTGTTGTGCTAGATCTAGTGTTGAAGCCGAATAACGAGCCATGTCTCATACTACCTGTGAGTTGATGTGCGTTCAAGGTCTGTTGAAAGAATTTGGAATCTGTGATTCTAAACCCACACCAATGTACTGTAATAACAAAGCTTTTATCTTCATTGCAAGCAATCCCACATTCTATGAGTGAACCAAGCATATTGAAGTAGACTATCACTTTGTCAGGGAGTCCATTATGCCCAGATGTATATCCACTCAATACATCAAGACTGAGGATCAACTTGCTGACACTTCTACAGAACTTCTGCCAAAGACAAGATTCATCTCTATGGTGGACAAGTTGGGCATGCAACATATCTATGCTCCAGCTTGAGATAAAGTGTTAATACATTTAGTATAAAGTTATTACTTTTGTGTTTATGTTATCTTGTCTTTTATCCCATTTTGGTGAACCCTGTAATAACTGACCTCTCCTATCCCATATATAAGGAGAGGGTCTATGTTTGTTTTAATCATCCAATAATAAACTACTATTAGTTTTCACAGACACACCCACTACTAACCTTTAGAAGACAAAAACCAATCAACCTAAGACTAGCTCACTCCACGCCACCCACCCAAAAAAAGAAAAAACAAGTGTAGTACACATTTATGAAAAATTGGTAAAAATGAAAAACAAGAAAATCACAGAAAGTTATGACATTTTGTGACCGCTCTTCGTCAAAAATATTCAAATGACCAAAAAATGGCCAAAAGTTGCGACTTCTGATTTTTGGCTGATCTTTATACTATGCTCACTTGTACTCTTTTTGGCTGATCTTTATACTATGCTCACTAGCACTCTTTTTGGTGCTATCAATTACTATTCATTTAAAATATGTATGGTATACATGTTCAATTAATTACTTTTTTTGTGTTTATCTCTCTATTTGTATTCATCATTAAAACTTCATGCCATGTTTATCAGGTATTATCTAAGTTATGTCACCAACCAGTAATAGTCTACATTCCAGAGCATGAGGTAGGCGTCTCAAATGACATTCTTTTCAATTCAAGTTTAACTGCATCCATCAGAGAACTAAATGTTTTCATTGTTGTAACTTTAATGTTGGTTGCGTTTATGAACAACATATGATGTTTCTCCTAGTTTCTATTTTTTGGATAAAATTGGACCTTGATGTGTAAAAGCATCTTGAGATTTGTATTCTTACGTAGGTCAAGAATTTGAAAATGGAACTTGTGGATCAAGAAAAGATGCTTGTAGATCGAAATATAAGCGGAAAATAGTTTGACAATGTTGTAGTTTGTTTGACTCCTTCATGGCCTAATATAAGCTTGTAAGATCAAGAACAAAGAATTAGAAGAAACTCATAATCATCTTAGACTTAACCCCAGGTCCCCAACCATGGTGGGTCACACATGTAAATCCTTGTTTCCAGTCAACATTATTTTAGGCAATAGTATGATTGAGATGCGAAAAGCAAAGGTCTCTCTAGAATATGAGGCTAATTGTCTTACTATTGAGATAATTAAAACAGAGTACAATGGTTCTCTTTTATAAGACAAGAGAAAGACACATGGTTTAGATATAACCAATATGGGATAAAACAAGACAAGGAAAAGAGAGAAATAGACTAAGTAAAAACACAGGAAAGTCTATATACTAATACTCCCCCTCAAGCTGGAGCGTAGATGTCTAGCATGCCCAGCTTGGATGTCATAGCAGTGAACCTTGTCTTTGGTAGAATCTTTGTGAAGATATCAGCCACCTGATCAGATGTATGAATATAGGGAGTAGATATTTGTCCTGAGAGAACAGCCTCGCGAAAAAAATGACAGTCCACCTCGATATGCTTGGTCCGCTCATGGAAGGTAGGATTACTAGCAATGAAGGTAGCTGCTTTGTTGTCACAATACATAGGAATAGCAGATGAATCAGAAAAGCCAAAGTCCTTCAGCAGGCTCCGAATCCTGAATAGCTCACAAGTAGTATGTGCCATGGCACGATACTCAGCTTCAGCACTAGAGCGAACAACAACAGACTGCTTCTTGCTTCGCCAAGTGACAAGGTTACCTCCTACAAAGGTACAGTAGCCAGAAGTAGACCGACGGTCAACCTTGCTGCCAGCATAATCAGAATCAGAATAGCCAAGGAGTTTGCAATGCCCATTTTTTTTGTAAAGTAGACCTTTTCCAGGAGAACTTTTCAAATATTTCAGAATATGACAGACAACATCCCAATGGCATTGTCGAGGCTTGTCCAGGTAGCGACTAACCAATCCAACTGCAGCAGTGATATCAGCCCGAGTAACAGTAAGATATATGAGTTTCCCAACCATACATCGATACTGCTGATTGTCAGGATAAGCAGGAGACTCCTCATCATCCCAGTTGATGTTGGGATCCATAGGTGTGCTAGCAGGTTTTGCACCCAAAAGACCAGATTCAGATAAGAGATCCAGGACATACTTCCGTTGAGACAAGCAGAGACCAGAAGAAGACCGGGACACTTCTATCCCAAGAAAATACCGAAGTGAGCCAAGATCCTTGGTAACAAAGTGTTTCTCCAGATAGCGCTTTGTAGACTGAATACCAACAGAATCGCTGCCAGAGAGAATAATATCATCAACATAAACAATAAGAATAACAATACCCACAGAAGTATTTTTCACAAAAACAGAGTGATCAGATTGGGAACGTCTGAAGGAAAATTGCTGAAGAATATTGCTGAGCTTGTCAAACCACGCTCTAGGACTCTGTTTCAAGCCATAGATAGCCTTTTTTAGCCTGCAGACTTTGGAAGCCTCCCCCTGACACACAAAACCGGGAGGTTGTGACATGTATACCTCTTCATGAAGATCACCATACAGGAAAGCATTCTTGACATCAAGTTGATATAGTGTCCAGTCAGAATTGATAGCAACAGAAATCAGAATCCGGACAGAGTTCAGGCGCGCTACTGGAGAGAAAGTTTCAAAGTAGTCAACTCCATAGGTCTGGGTATACCCCTTTGCCACAAGTCGCGCCTTAGTCGTTCGACAGTACCGTCGGGATGGTATTTGACAGTGAACACCCATCGGCATCCAACTGGAGAGCAATCAGCAGGTGGCTCAACTAGGGTCCAGGTATGACGGTCAGTAAGAGCCTTCATCTCTTCTTCCATAGCCTGACGCCACACAGGATGGCTAAGAGCCTGAGCAGCATTCTTAGGTACAGATATCGCAGACAGAGCCGCAGTGAAGTTAGCAAAATTAGCACTCAAATTATCAGTAGAGCAGAAATTTCCAATCGGATGCATAGTGCAGGTACGGGTCCCTTTCCTCAGACTAATAGGAATATCAAGATCAGAAAATACCTGCGAGGATGGTTGATCTGGCACCGAGGAAGAGGACGATGGAGGGGCCATGGAGGGAGCTGTCGGCTTTGGTCTTCTTTGATAAACTTTCAGAGGTGGCTTTTCAATCAGATCCTCAGAAATAGCAGGTACATCGTCCATCACAGGCAAAGGTGTATCAACAAGTAAATCGGAAGTGAGCGCAGAACCACCCGTGGAGTAGAAAGGCATATGCTCAAAAAACACCACATCCGCAGAGACAAACCACTTTTTAGAAACAGGATCATAGCACCTATATCCTTTCTGAGTGCGAGAATATCCCAGAAAAATACACTTAGTTGCTCTAGGATCCAATTTAGTAAGGCCAGGCCGAAGATTTTTAACAAAACATGTGCTCCCAAAAATGCGAGGCGGTACAGAGAAAAGAGATGCATCGGGAAACAGAATCTGAAAAGGAATCTGATTGCCGAGCACAGATGAAGGCATGCGGTTAATTAGATAGCAGGCAGTGGCTATCGCCTCGGGCCAAAAAGCTTGGGGAACATGATAGTGAAAGAGAAGGGTACGAGCAACCTCGAGAAGATGACGATTTTTGCGCTCAGCAACACCGTTTTGTTGTGGGGTGTAAGCACAAGAGGTTTGATGGATTGTGCCCTGGCGACGACAGAAAGAGCTAACAGATGTTTGCATGAATTCCAAAGCATTATCAGTACGAAGAATTTTGATAGGCTTAGCAAATTGAGTGCGTATCTCAGTAAAAAAGTCAGTAATTTTTTCAAGGATAGTGGATCTATCTTTAAGTAAGAACAGCCAAGTAGTTCTAGAAAAATCATCAATGAAGCTCAGAAAATATCTAAAACCGGAAGTACTTGTGACAGAGCAAGGACCCCAAACATCAGCATGTATAATATCAAAAGGTGCTTTAGAGCTGATACAAATTTTTTTTGAAAAAGTAGCACGAGTTTGCTTGCCAAGCTGACAAGTTTCGCAATGAAAATCAGAACTAACTATATCTGGTAACACGACTTTTAACTTTCCAATAGAAGGGTGTCCCAATCTATAGTGCCACTGGATGTCGGTCACCGATGATGTCAGATATGCAGCAGTCTTTGGCTCGTCCAGGTAGTAGAGTCCATCCGGTCCCTCATGGCCCGAACCAATCGTCATCCTCGTGCGCAGATCCTGAAATAAAACACCATCCAGATCAAATGTAATTGAGCAACGAAGGCTCTTCACAGTTTTACTCACAGAAAGAAGATTAATAGGAAACTTCGGGACAAAGTGTAGAGCGCAGAGGCAGACGACCAGTAGGACAAATATCACCAATGCCAGTAACAGGTGATTTAGAACCATCAGCTAAGGTAACAGGAGGTATAAAAGAAGTCTGCTGCAGTTTAGAAAATAAAGCAGGATTGCCAGATATATGAGACGTCGCACTAGAGTCAATAACCCAGGAATTTTTACCAGCCGTAGTCAGAAGAGCAGCACTGCCAGAATTTGAAGCCTCAGTAGAAGACGCCAGACGAGCCTGTAGGAGTTTTTCAAACTCGGAGCGGATCCAATCAGCCGTCGGCGGAGCAGGTTCATCAGTTGTCACTTTGTTGGCCCACTCAGGTTTGCCATATTTGATCCAACACTTATCTTCATTATGGTTGGTACGTTTGCAGTGAGTGCAATAGCGGGACTCAGCTTGATCGGATCCAGTTCCACGACCAGGAGCAGAGAACCGTCCTCCGCGACCACGACTTCTACCACGGCCACGACCACGGAAGGAATCACCAGAGCGGACAGCAAGAGCAGCACCGTCAGAGGTGTCAGGCACAGGTTGAGACACAGAGGGTAGACGCTGAACCCGTTTGAGAACATCACGGAGAGTAGGCAAAGGGTCGCTGGAGAGAATCTGGTCCACAACACCAGCGAAGGACGCAGGTAGGCCGGCGAGGAATTGAACTAACATAAGTTCATTCCGTTGTCGGTGCACTTCTTCAATATCAGCAGTCAGAGGGTGATATACCCGGAACTCATCCCAGAGAGCACAGCAGGAGTTGTAGTAGTCCTCAACGGAGTCGGTGGCCGAATACTCCTGTTTGGCAAGCTGTTTGAATATCTCAAAGACCTTCGGATTCTGCTGGTGAGAGTAAACATGGGAAAGCTGGTCCCACATTTCTTTGGCAGTCTGAAGTCGAAGCAAGGACTGGCTGATTTTTGCTTCAACACTATTCACCATCCAGGTCATGACCCCATAGTCCTCTTTGGACCATAGATCATAGGCTTGCTTGGTTTTGTCATCAGCGTCTGCAGCAGGAAGATCAGGGCCCTTGGTAGTCAGGTGAGAGTAGCGTCCTTGGGATTTGACATATAACGTGAAGGAGGCAACCCATAGATGATAGTTGGAGTGATCCAACTTCACCGTAGTAACACAGAGAGTGCGCGGCGGGAGATCGGAAGTCGCCATCGCAGCAGTAGCAGAAGAAGAGAAGCAACACGGGCACAGATCCAGACAGTAGTCAGCAGCAGTAGTAGACAGCAGTAGAAGTCCAACACATGGACTAGTAGCAGTAGATAGGAGATCCGAGCATGGACCTCAGAAAACCCTTATAGGGCAGGAAGAAGGAAACATAACCTACGCCAACATGGAGAAGAGATCACTCCACCATGAGGCGTAGGCAGTCAGAGCCGGAAACTTGTTTTTAAGCCTTCAACGTGCCAGACTGGAAAGTGACCAGGCTGTACGTAAGCTTTTCGGAAAGGAAACGGAGACCGAAGAGAGAACCTGTGGTTGTCTAAGCCACAAGGAAAGATGTGCTTAGGGTACGGAGATTATAGGAGAGGGGAAAAAGATGATGGAGAAAGGGTGGCGGTGGCTGTTAGTGGTGGTGGGGATGAGGAGGGGGCGGCGGCAGCAAGGCCTGCCGGCGGCAGGTCAGGGAGAGAAAGGGAGGGGTGGCGGCGGGTAGGGGCAGGGAGAGAAAGGGAGAGAGGGTGGGTGGAGGAGGGAGAAGAAAATGGGAGAGAAGAGAGGAGGGAATGGGCGGCGGCAGCAGCCTGCTGGGAGGGAGTGGGCGGCGGCGGGAAGATGGGGGGCTGGGCGGCGGCGTGAAGGAGGGTGGCGGCTGGGGTAGGGTTAGGGAGAAGGTGGGTGGCAGCTGGGGTAGGGTTAGGAAAAAAAAGGGCTAGGGTGGATCGGGTGGCTCTGATACCATCTAGAATATGAGGCTAATTGTCTTACTATTGAGATAATTAAAACAGAGTACAGTGGTTCTCTTTTATAAGACAAGAGAAAGACACATGGTTTAGATATAACCAATATGGGATAAAACAAGACAAGGAAAAGAGAGAAATAGACTAAGTAAAAACACAGGAAAGTCTATATACTAATAGTCTCCCTATCGGATATCCTCAGGTTAGTTAGGTCTACATCTTTGCCTTTTAACTCTACTCGACTAATAGCATGACCCTAAACTAAAGCACCTGTTAGCCTACGCTGCACATGTATACACCATCTAAGCGGGCCCTCTTGGTTCTTGGTTTCAGTTCTCAAATAATTATTTCCAGTGTGATCGTTCCTTTTGTCTCTTTACATCCATCCTAAGTATTCTCATCTTGCTACACTCATCCTATAAATTTTTATTTTTGAACGTACTCTATTTCGTCTATGCTCTTGTATTCATATGAGAGACACTTCACCTTTCACATAAAAATGATGGATCCGAGTAAGGAACCATCACATATTTTAGCATCCACTCTATTCATCTTGTCTATACCACCTTGTTCTATTATAGACTAATTAAATTTCCAAATTACACACTCTTTTTGTATATGCCTATCTTAAAACCTTTACATTACAAAGTGTTTTAAGTAGCTCTAGTTTATGCCGCTCCATTTTGGGTTTGATCAGTAATCACAATACCATTAGCTAATGATATAGACCAAAGAAACATTACTGCGAACAAGTTCTGTTAGCTAATCCATATCTCAAACAAATAGGGGCACAAATGCAACCTATGTTGCACCCGAAGGCTATCAAGAAAGCTAGTTGTCTCCCCTTCTGTAGTCATGACACTAGCCATTGAATGATATACATGCCTTTAATCAATATGTTGGAATCAAACACCTTTCTCTCAAATATTGACCAAATAACTTACCTCGGAACTCAATCATAAGCATTTTCTACATCAGTGAAAATCATACAAAAGACCTTTTTTATATTCCTACAACTTTCCTTAAGCCTCATTATTTACTAAATAGCCCTCGCATTCTAAGCCTCCTTATTGGATATATAGCCCTCATATTCTGTCTTCCTGAGCATGAAAGCAAATTAGATGTCTGATATGTTTGCTATAGGTCTCATATGAACTCCTATAGTCCTCGGTATCCTCTCCCAATTCTTTGTAGCCTGACTCATAAGCTGAAAACCTCTCCATCCTCACTCAAAACTTCATAATATGACTCTTAAACTGAATATCTAGGTAGTCTATGCAACCTTGAATGTCCCCCTTATATTTGTATTCGGAACTATGCTAGTGTTTCTCCACTCATATGGCGTTCCATGTTCTCATAATCTTTTTGGAAAAATCATTAATGTATTCTCCAACGTTCCTCCATACTTCATTTAAACTAAAAAAACTAAGAGTTTCAAAACAAAAGCAAGCCTCTTACAAAGCAGTATGTGGTAAGGAATGAGATATCGTCGATATTTGGACCGAAGTGCCGATATCGACGCCATCAAATATGGAAACATGCGTACATACCGATAGACTCGCAAATATCGGTATACCGACAGGTATATCACCAATATCGCCATATTTTGATGGTTTCAGTGTAAAATGCACTACTGACTCCACTGTACTGACCAAAACCGGCTGTATATCGACGGATATACCGTTTTCTGTGAGAATGACTGCTGTTACTTCTTGGGAGGAGAAAAGAAGGTGCATTTGGGTAATTTTTGGTGATTGGAGCTAAAATCAACCCGAATCAAGGTAAGTCTAACTAATATGTTCCATTTTCTACCATTTGCAACCTCTCCATTTCTTTTTCCTACTATTTTCTTCCACTTTCACTTAAAAATAGTTTCTACCTCCAAAACCTAGTATTACTCCAATTTTGATATGTTTGATGTTAACTATATACATCTATAAGTATATTATGTAGATCTACAATATTATCACTAGATCTACCTAATTATAAAACTATTAATTACTATTATCATGCAATATATCTAATTACTAGTACTATTACGATAAGTACTACTATAATTCGTTACATACTTATGTTTAGTAGAAGACGTTCTACTAAAGAGTAACATGAATATATAATATAGAGGAACTATATATTTTATTTTTAGAAGTGCTAAAAATTGACGAGTTATTTAATTTCCTATATATTTGTGTGTATTGTTGTTGTATAAGTAAAATTTATTATTTGATAAGCTTTCAAAAGTGTTTGTAATAATTAAATAACGCCTATTTTTATTTTCTAGACTTTATTTAGAAACTCATTTTTAAATAAAATTCTACAATATTTTGTGCTTTAACATAATAAAATGAGTGTTATACACTTGTACAACATTGTGCATGACGTGCATGAGCAACATGTAACTTCATACAACCAACCTTACATAAGGTACATGTCATGGGAGCAATATATCAACCATATCAACTCAAAACTGTATGGAGAATCAGTGCGTGACATACAAGTGATACGAGTTAGTAAGTTACTATGCTATTTTATGTTTATGGATTGTACTAGTAAAATTCCAAATCTGAATTCCTACATGTGTTCATCAAAATCCCAAGAAAATAATGTGCTCCTTACCTCCCACATAGTGGACACCCCCCATACCCATTATAAAATTTTATTGTATAAAACGATGCATTTAGCTTTAGAGATTACACTTGTAAAATTCCATGATTTAATTTGTTCATTTTGGCATCGAAACGACCAAGATTGCATATGTCAATATTTCGGTTGTCATATTGTTCGAAATGGCCAGGATTGCATCTGTCGATATTTCGGTCGTCATATCGGTAAATACCTATTTCCAGGCTGTCGAAAAGGCATCGGTATCAGATACCTCGTTCCTTGGTGTGTGGAAGGTAGATATATGATGATTTGCTTTTGCTTTCTAGTAAGCCCAACACAACCACTAATGAATTGTCATCACATTCCTAAACAAAACCAGTGCGGCCTATGGCTATCTTATTTGATAGGTTTTCTTGTTTCATAGTTTTTTGGTTTGAAGTATTTCTTAAACAAGCAGCACAATTACAGTATATGCTGAAGCTCTTGGACATTTCATACTGGTTTCCTAGTGTTTCTCATACTAGTTGGAGCCAATAATAATCGTAACCAGATATTTGCATTGATCTTGTATTAAGAAGCATCCAAAAATCTAAGATAGATCCATCAAATATTTTATTATTTATAATATGGGTGAATATCTAAAGATTAAGTCAGTCTATAAAAATGACATGATAAATGTATCAGAATCTTAAATTTATATGAAATCTATGGGGACCATTTTAGAAAATGATGAACTATGATATTTTTCTCAAAATCCGAATATGTTTTTTTCTTCTAAATACTAAACAAGATATCCAGACTAGTTTCATGATGAGAAACAATAGCATGGTAGTTTTTGAGTGTTTGGAATGATTGCTAAGGTGCCTGGGCATCTCAGGATGGGTGCCTTACTTACCACCTTGAGCAATTTGTATTATTGTATGCTCTAATATCTACTAATTACGGATCCGTTATGGTCTCTTCGCCTACATAAGGGTTTCATGCACCTATATTGACATCATATTTGTATAAATAACAAGTTTATTATCCCATCTTTTTCCAAATTATTCTCCAATTTGTAAGGAAACTTGTTTAAGGAGCTATATTACTACCTTTAGCTTATGTGAATTAATTTCAAAACAAATCCACCTTCCCTACCTTTTGCCTTTAACCAAAAGTGAATTTGCAACTCATCCACTATAAGCATACCATGATAAGTGCAATGTACAACTGTATTTGTTATTCAACCAAAAAAGTTGTAATCTTGTTGGAAAGAATTGATGAGTGGTACATGCAAAACCAATTGACTGTGCTAATATTCGTTTAGCCTCTTAATTTGTAATATATGAGAAATACTAATTTTAATTATAACCTTGTGTAATTGAAGAAACACATATATGGGCTAAAAGGAATATGTACTAGAGAACAACATTTTTTGTTGTACCACAAATTTGATTGGTCCTAAAATATTGTCTGTTCGATTAGTATCCTCACTCTCGTACATGCCTGCTCACTGGACATCCTTTTATGCATGTCATACTCTACATTCACAAGAAAGTCCTAAGTAGGTGTGCTGCCATATATCCCAACTTATACATGCAACAACCAAGATGTGTGCCCAAGTAGGTATATGTGCTTGTTTTATCCATCAAGCTGGTACCCTATGTTTGGTGTGCAAGAAGGTTGTCTATCTTGTCTGAACCTTAGTGTTCATTGCACTTAATGTCCACTTCAGCTTATGTGTCGGCACACCAACTATTACAAAGAGGCATACACGACATTGTACTTTATTGTTGAACTTGCTAGTGTCAATCAAGGTGGTTGTGGCTCTCTCTCTCCCTCCCTCCCTCCCTCTTGTATTGAAGCCCAGAGTAAGGGAGACAATGGTGATATTGTGGTTGTGGAAAATAAGATGGAGGAAGTTGAGTTAATCTATTAGGCAAAACCCTGCTCCTATATATAGGAGAGGGGACTTATACAAATCATGAGAAGAAACCCCAATGGGCCAAACATGCATAGGCCCATTTACATTATCGACTAAATAACTAATAACACTAACACTCTCCCTCAAGTTGGAGCATGGGTGAAACACATCTCCAACTTGCCAATGCATAAAAAAAAACAGTCCATACAAGAAATTTGATCTCCCCCTAAATCTTACAATACGATAATTGAAGCACTCATGCATTCTCCTTGAGTGAGATAGCATGTAATAGGTAGTAAGCGGTCTTCTCTCCTTGCTGCAGGATAACACACAAGTAGGAGAAGTGATAGAAAATGAGACTCCTGAAATTGATCATCGCCGCACCCATCTAAACATCTAAAACTTTAGCAATCATCCAAAGTAGTAAAAGACCGAGAATATGTTTTAAAGTCATTTCGTCGGCATTGTTGTTGAGTAATTATGCATAAGAAGCACCAACATTGGAGTGATGCACGTTAATTGCAATAAGAGCACTGCTATATGACTAATGCACTCTAGCGAGTGGGTAACATGTTTTAGATACGTTGCTATAGGAAAGATGCGCTATAGTAGGTATCAACAAAACACTGAAGAACATGCGGAAAATATACGAGATGGTCATATGAATGATACTTTTTTTCTCTATATCCCCACCCTCACGTCAATCACGAATAACAAGAGAGTGGTTGTGTGTGGACTCCAGAAAAAAAGAACTCACAATGAAGAAGCACAATGTCATGGCTTTGTTTATAATTGGTTGCATAATTCTGGGGGCTCTGGGGGTGCATCCCTCAGTGAGGGGTTCTGCTTCCCTTAGTGAGCGGGAGTCGAGGAGAGGCCGCCCCTCATGGAGGATTGGGGGTATAGAAAAAAGAGACGATTGTATTGAGTTAAAGTGTTTGCAATGCATTCTCTTTTATAGGACGAGAATAAAACAATAAGCAAAGCTGAGCAATATGGGATAAAATACAAAACAACGAAGAGCAGTGTACAGAAATAATATATCTCTTTACTCCCCCTCAAGCTGGAGCATAGATGTCAAACATGCCCCGCTTGTCCACTAGAGTCTTGAAACGAGCTTTAGGTAGAAGCTTGGTGAAGATGCTAGCCACTTGATTTTCAGTACTGAGATGTGGGGTACAGATGCAACCAGAAAGAACAGACTCCCGAACAAAGTGGCAATAAACTTCTATATGCTTTGTTTGCTCATGAAAAGTAGGGTTGCTTGCAATAAAAATAACAGCATTGTTATCAAAGAACATCGGAATAGGACTAGAATCAAATATATCGAATTCTCTGAGCAGACTTTGCACCCACAGAAGTTCACATGCAGTGTGAGCCATGGCTTGATATTCTGCCTCTGCACTTGATCTAGCAACCACGGTTTGCTTTTTACTACCCCATGTAACTAGGTTGCCACCAACAAAGGTGCAGTATCCGGATTTAGATTTCCGATCACATCTACTCCCTGCATAATCAGAATCAGAGAATTTAGAAAGACTGCAATGACCATGTTTCTTGTATAATAGACCTTTTCTTGGAGAGCTTTTGAGATTTCTCAGAATGTGACAGACAACGTCCCAGTGACATTGTCTAGGTTTATCTAGGTATCTGCTTACAAACCCTACAACAACAGTCATATCAGCTCTCGTGACAGTAAGATATATGAGCTTACCAACCAATCGTCTGAATTGGTGGTGATCAACATAAGGTGGGGAAGTTTCATCATTCCAGTCAGTGTTTGGGTCTAGAGGAGTGCTGGTAGGCTTGCAGCCAAGCATACTTGTTTCCTGCAAGAGATCCAAAACATATTTTCGTTGAGAGAGACATAATCCTACAGATGATTTGGATACTTCAATACCCAAAAATATCTTAGTTTGTCGAGATCCTTGGTGACAAAGTGTTGTTCTAGATATGCTTTAGTAGCCTGAATGCCCAAGGTGTCACTACCAGATAGTATACTGTCGTTGACATAGACAATAAGAATGACCAGGTCAACTGTAGTTTTTCTAATAAATACAGAGTGATCTGAATGAGAACGACAAAAGCCAAATTTTATAAGAATCTGACTCAACATGTCAAAACAGGCGCGAGGGCTTTGTTTGAGGCCATAGATGACTTTCCTCGACTTGCAAACCTGCGAGGAATACTCCCCCTGAGCAACAAAGCCAGGTGGTTGCTCCATGTAAACTTCTTCCTACAAGTCTCCATAGAGAAAAACGTTCTTGACATCCAGCTGAAACAGTGGCCAATCTTTGTTTACAGCAACAGAGATGAGAACACAAACAACATTGAGCCTCGCGACTGGAGAGAAGGTCTCAAAGTAGTCCACGTCATAAGTCTGTGTATATCCTTTGGCGACCAAGCGTACTTTCAATCGTTCAATAGTGACATCAGGTTGATATCTAATGGTGAAGATCCAACGACACCCGACCGTAAGACAGTTAGAAGGGCGATCAACAAGATTCCAAGTCTTGCGATCAGAGAGTGCCTGCATTTCAACTTTGTTAATATTAGTCCTTTATATATCTCTTGTTATTTCTTTATTCTATATGGACCTACATGTAATTGTTCTCTTAACCTTTTTAAATAAATATATGAGGGGACACACACTGTGTCCTCAATGATTCCTGAAACCCTTGTAAGATGGTATCAGAGTGTTGGTATATATGCCCATAGATCCATCCCAAGTGATTGCATGGAGTCGGATATTAATTAATCAATTAATGCGATTATTTGGTTAATTAATGAATTTCAGAATATTCTAATTAATCCACGAGCGTTTTAATTAACGCATCGTTTCTGTGTACCGATGGGTTTAGGAAACCCTACTTCCCTTCGTATCCTATTTAAAGGAGGATTGACGGCCGATATCTATATAAGATAGACAGAGGATTTTCAGTTTACGCTCACGTACGTAAATCCTAGCCGTCACCGTCCTTAGGAGTGGAAGGAGAGCAACGCGCCGCTAGCACGCCGCCGCACAGACACGACTCCTTCCCGCCTGCTTAGGAAGCGCGACGTGGAGTTCCAGTCCATCCACGTGGACGAAGTAGAGACGCAGACGCTGAGATGCCTGCGTTCGGAGGACATCGACCACCATCCGTGCGCGTTACGAGCGGCGTACATCATCGCACAGGAGCGCCGCCGGATCTTCCTGCGACAGCGAACGGGAGAGAAGTTCCGTCCGTGTAGGTCAGCAGCGTTGCACCGTCGTGCAGCGGGACATCGCCGGACTTGCTCCGCGATAAGGTATATCCCGCAAATACTCCTTTCAAATACGTTGTTGTCAACGAGATCCTGTTTCGGGTTACGTGGATTTTATTGCTTCCGCCGCGCATGTTTTCTCCACAAAACCCAACAGTGGTATCAGAGCAGCGTCGATCTACGGCGTATTTGGATCCGTTTCGATATGATCGAATCGCTGTATACTGTTTTTATGTTGCATATGATGTGAATTAAAACTGTTAATGTGCAAATCTAAACCTAATTCCACATACGCCGCAGGCTTCTGTTTTTGACGTTTTGGACGGGGTCGACTATGGAAAATATTGATTTTCCTAAGTGCACGGAAGTAAAATTCTGTAGACCTTTCAGGGGCTCTGCCCCCTCGACCCCACGTGGGGCGGCCTCCCCTCGACCCCCGCCCGTGGGATCCTCGCACAGGGGCGCTGCCCCTGTGTACCCCACATAGTCTGTGTGGGAGTCAGAAATGTATTTAATGGGGAATGTCCCGCATTACAAGTACAGTAATTTTAATATGTATATACGTATATGTAGATATACCTATGATAACATACACGTCGCCTTTAAAATATGTTTTATGTGGTGAATGCATGCACGGTTATGGCCTAGTATCCCCTTTTGTGAATGTTCTGAATGAATGTGGATGTCAATCTTGTGGATATGTTTGTTTGTGAATGTTATGGATGTATAATGGTTGCATATGAATCTTTTGTATAAAGTATTCAGCTTGCATGCCGAGCCTCATCTCTTATTTCAAAGTGTAATTAATTCCTTCCCTTTATATTTGTACACATGATGTAATAGAGATAGGATTAGTTTTAGTCTTTGTAAACTTGTTGTAAGGAGGCCACTTAGGGGACGTTTGGTTTTCTGCATCTGGCTGCATTGGATTGCAATCCAGAATCCAATAGAAGAAAATTTATGTTTGCTTTGATGGAGCTGGATAATCATAAAAATCTAGGACTTTTAGATTATACAGTAGCTGCGGGATTTTATCTTCCATCTCAAAACGGCTGGACGCCGGAATACAACGATCAGGAGTATCACATGTACTATCTCTTTCGTTCCCTCCTCCGTGCCAGGCTCCCAACTGCTCCTAGTGGTCCCTCCCCAACTACTCCGTGGTCCCCTCCCCAACTATTCTGTGGTCCCCTCATCTCCCTATACTAACACGATGAGCTGTATGTAGGAGCTATGAGCTTACTGCCACCGTCTAATTAAGCATGAAGAAGAGGAGAACCAGACCGAGTACAGGAGGTCTATCCAATGTAGCCAAACGTAATGTTTGTTATTGCTGCATTTATCTAATCCAAGTAATCAGCTCAACCTGGATAAAACAAATTCTGTATTTCCTAAAATCCAGCTGAATCCAATGAACCAAACGTGCCCTTAAAGATCCAACTCCAAGGAGCGTCCATGGAGAAGCAACCAGAAGATCCAATTCCAAGAAGCAACTTGAAGTTCCAGCCTCACGAAGCATCCATGAAGTTGTTCATTGTAATGTTGATCATTACAAGCTTACAGGTTGATTCACAGGTGTTGCATGAGATGCATAAGACCATAGGTGGACCGTAATCCTTTGTTGCTCCAAAGGATTACAATAGTATGGCCATAACTGATGTATTTGTGTTTGTGATTGCATGTCTATCGTTTGTGGTGGTGGATATAGTAGTATATGATACGTACTATAAGTATGTGGTGTTTGGATATGTATATGTATTAATAAAACCCCTCATCATCATCATCATCATCATCATCATCATCATCATCATCATCATCATCTAAGCCTCAATCCCAACTATGTTGGGGTCGGCTACATGGATCCTTCGTTTCCATTCAGCTCTATCATGGGCCATATTCTGATTGAGATGTAGAGATTCAAAATCTCTCTTTATAAGCTCATCCCAAGTTAATTTAGGCCTTCCTCTTCTTCTATTTATAGTGTTTGGTAGGTTGACAGCCAGCCTATAAAAACTTTGTCACTCTTTCTATGACATGGATCCTTATAAGATTAATAAAACCCCTCAATTAATAATATTAAGTTTTAGTTGCCTTCCATAAAGCAGCACACATGAAAAGCTTGATCGACTATATGTGGGCACGCCTCCGCGTGGTACACTGTCTATCTCGTGGAAGTGTGATGGTGGGTGTGTGGGTCTGCCTCCGCAGGGTGCACACTCATCGTGTTAGCTTATGGGTTGGACTTAACTAGGGAACCTTGATAGGATCAAGTACCTAGAGGCACACAGATGCATAATGGCAAGGAGTTGTGCATGATCATCTATCCAAGAGTTGCATATGATGCAATTGGCAAAAGTTGCCTACCTTAGTATTTGGTCTTTGACGCCGGCGTTGGCTGGGTATTGATCCAATTATTTTGGGTGTTGGCTCACTAGAAGGTTGTGCGTTGCAATCTTCCGAGTTGATAGTGAGGGCTATCAATTTGAATAAAATAGTGGGAGCGTAATTAATTAAAGGCCTAATTAATCTCTTTTATCAAATCTTTACAAGTCAAAATGTTTTGGACTAAATGCAAATTTTTTCTTTTGTAACAATCAAATGGCAAACAACACCCACACTTTCTTGTTGCGATCGGTCCTTGAGAAGGACAAACTCATCGGAACCAACTTTCAAAACTGGTTTAGGACGCTGAGAAGTGTTCTCACACATGAGCGTAAGCTCTATGTCCTTGAAACACCAGAGCCAGCAGAACCCGCCGTAAATGCGCCCAAGGCTTAAAAGGATGCTTATAAGAAGCACATTGATGATGCCGTGGATGTCAAGTGCCTGATGTTGTGCTCAATGAACTATGAGTTGCAAGAGCAGCATGAGAACATGAATGTCATGGAGATGGTAACACATCTCAAGAACATGTATCAACATCAAGCAAGACAGGAGAGATATGATGTCTCAAAGGCTTTGTTCAGGAGCAAGATGAAAGAGGGAGACTTAGTTGGCACCCATATACCCACTTTAATTGGGTACGTGGAAAGCCTATCCAAGCTGGGATTTCCCCTAGGTCAAGAGTTGGCCACTGATGTGATTCTACAATCGTTGCCTAAATCATATAATCATTTTTTCATGAGCTACAAATGAACAATTTTGACAAGCCGTTGTCAGAATTGTTGGGCATGTTGAGGACAGCTGAAGCACAGATGAAGAAAGACAAGCCCAAGTCTGTGATGGTGATCAACAAGGCAAAGGGAAAGTCAAAAGGCAAAGGCAAGGCTAAGAAAGGTTCTAAAGCCGGGCAGAAGCCAAAGTCATCTGCGCTCAAAGCTAAAGGTGGGATCTCCAAAGAAGGCAGTTGTCACCATTGTCACCAGGCTAGACATTGGAAAAGAAACTGTCCTCTCTACCTGGAGGAACTGAGGAAGAAGAAGCAGGGGATAGAGATCTCCACTTCAGGTATATATGTTATTGAGATAAACTTAAAAACTTCTTCATCATGGGTACTGGATACCGGATGTGGATCTCACATATGTTCTAATATGCATGATCTGATAAGAAGTAAGCCTTTACGAAAGGGCCAAGTCGAGCTGCGGGTTGCTAATGGAGCAAGAGTTGCTGCCACCGTAGTTGGAGTTATTAGTTTATCTTTGCCTACGGGCCTTGTAATAGAATTAGAGAATTGCTATTATGTACCTGCCATTAATAGAAATATTATTTCTGTATCTTGTATGGACAAGAGTGAATTTGAATTTCACATTAAGAATGGAATTATTTCTATTTCTAAAGATGAGATCTTTTATGGCAATGCCCCTATGTCTTATGGTATCTACTTGTTAGAACTTGAGACTAGCATATATAACGTAAATACTAAAAGGTTAAAACTTGACAACTCAAACAAAACATTCTTATGGCATTGTCGTCTTGGGCACATAAACGAGAAGCGCATATCTAGACTCCATAAGGATGGTTATTTAGACTCTTTTGATTTTGAATCATTAGAGACATGTGAGGCATGTTTATTAGGAAAGATGACCAAAACTCCTTTCACTAGGGCTCATACATACTGATGTATGTGGACCTTTTAGATCAAATGCTAGAGGAGGTTATCAATACTTCATTACCTTCACTGATGACCTCAGTAGGTATGGCTATGTATATCTTATGAAACACAAGTCAGAAACTCTTGAAATGTTCAAGACTTTCATGAATGAAGTAGAGAAGCAACTTGGTAAGAGTATTAAAGCACTCCGTTCAGATCGAGGTGGCGAATACTTAAGCCAAGAGTTTGAGGACCTTCTGAGAGACCGTGATATTGTATCACAATGGACTCCACCTGGTACACCACAACATAATGGTGTGTCAGAAAGAAGGAATCGTACATTATTAGACATGGTATGATCAATGATGAGTTCAGCCGAACTTCCAATATCGTTCTCGGGATATGCTCTTGAAACTGCAGCGTTTACACTTAACCGTGTACCCTCCAAATCGGTTCAAAAGACACCATATGAGATATGGAATGGGAATCGTCCCAATTTGTCTATGTTAAAGATTTGGGGATGTGAAGCTTATGTTAGGAAACAATTTCCTGAAAAGCTTGGACCCAAATCGGAAAAATGCTATTTTGTTGGATACCCCAAGGAAACTCGAGGATACTACTTCTACACACCAACTGACAACAAAGTGTTTGTTGCTAGGACTGTTGTATTTCTTGAAAAAGAATTTATTTCCAAAGGAATTAGTGGGAGGAATGTAGAGCTCAAAGAGGTTCGAGACCAACAAGAAAGTAGAGAACCTGAGGAGGTATATAAGGAACATGAAGACTCACAAGTTGTTGTGGAATTTCAAGTTCCAAATGTAACACATGAACCTCGTAGGTCTAATAGGACACGACTTGAGCCTGAGAGATTTGGATTTCTCGTGACTCAAGACAATGACGAATTGGGCATAGCAGATGAACAAACTTCCTATCTAGAAGCTACTAAGGGACCAGAATCTGAGAAATGGCTCGAAGCCATGAGATCTGAGATGGAATCCATGTACACCAACAAGGTATGGACCTTGGTGGATCCACCCGAAGGGGTAAAACCCATAGGGTGCAAGTGGGTTTTCAAGAAGAAGACTGACATGGATGGAAATGTTCAAACCTATAAAGGTAGATTGGTTGCGAAAGGATTCCGTCAAATTCAAGGTGTTGATTATGACGAGACCTTCTCACCAGTTGCCATGGTTAAATCCATCAGGATCATGCTTGCCATTGCAGCTTATCATGACTATGAGATTTGGCAGATGGATGTTAAAACAACATTCCTTAATGGGAATTTACTCGAGGATGTGTACATGACACAACCTGAGGGTTTTATCAATCCAAAGGAAGCCAATAAAGTCTGTAAGCTACAAAGGTCAATCTATGGATTGAAACAAGCATCTCGGAGCTGGAATCTACGTTTTGATGAAGTAGTCAAAAAGTTTGGCTTTAGTCAAAATGAAGATGAACCTTGTGTTTACAAAAGGGTTAGTGGGAGCACAATCGTATTTCTCATATTGTATGTGGATGACATACTATTGATGGGAAATGACATCCCTACTCTTCAGACAGTAAAAGGTTGGCTAGGGAAGACTTTCTCTATGAAGGATTTAGGTGAAGCATCCTATATACTAGGGATCAAGATCTATAGAGATAGATCTAGAAGGCTTCTAGGCCTAAGCCAGATCACATACATTGACAAGGTGCTATAGAGGTTTAGCATGGAGGGTTCTAAGAGAGGTAACTTGCCCATGTCCCATGGGGTTACAATCTCTAAAGCCAGTGTCCTAGTTCATGTGATGAACGGGCACACACGAGTAAGATTCCATATGCATCAGCAATTGGATCTATCATGTACGCAATGTTATGTACTCGTCCTGATGTGTCGTATGCTTTGAGCATGACGAGTCAGTATCAGTCAGATCCAGGTGAATGTCACTGGACAGCCGTAAAGAACATCCTAAAGTACTTGAGAAGGACTAAAGATCAATTCTTGGTATACGGTGGTGAGGAAGAGCTCGTGGTAAAGGGTTACACCGATGCTAGCTTCCAAACTGACAAAGATGACTACAGATTGCAATCTGGATTTGTGTTTTGCCTGAACAACGGAGCTGTGAGCTGGAAGAGTTCCAAGCAAGAGACGGTTGCGGATTCTACAACAGAGGCCGAATATATTGCCGCATCTAATGCTGCAAAGGAAGCTGTGTGGATCAAGAAGTTCATTTCTGAACTTGGAGTGGTTCCAAGCGTTGGTGATGCAATTGAGTTGTTTTGCAACAACAATGGAGCAATTGCACATGCTAAAGAACCAAGATCGCACCAACATTCCAAACATATTCTACGGCAGTTCCATCTCATACGAGAGATCGTACAACGAGAAGATGTGAAGATTTGCAGAGTACCTACAGAAAGCAATGTGGCTGACCCGCTCACAAAAGCACTTTCACAGCAGAAACATGACAGACATGTTCGATCACTTGGATTGAGATTCATGAGTGATTGGGTATAAGTGCTAGTGGGAATCTGTTGGTATGTATGCCTATAGAGACTATCATTCGATGATTGTAATGGGATACTATGTAAACGATTTGTAATACTACATTGATCATATCAATAAAGGCAAGTTTCCAATCTATATGTTTGTGTTTTATATTGTGAGATGACCATAAAACTTATAAATGTCTATAGAATAATATACTCAATGACATATGTCTTCGGGTTGATGACCTGAATAGTGAGATCATATGTATGCTAAGAGTATGTATTCTTGTTTTGTCCCTAATCGGTTGTTATTGTGGAAATATCCATAGACATCAATAACACATAAGATTAGAATGTATGTTGGTTGATGGAAGAATCTCATTATCCATGATATGGAGATATCAAACCAAATACATAGATACTTGTTAGAGAACAATGTATCGGATAGACCCACCTTGAGATTGACACATGGATACCATGATTGGTAGTTAGAGTCACATCTCATAATGATTGTGGTTCTTAGACCTGAAGTCACTACACTTATCACATGTCGTTCGGTGTACTTTGACATCATCCACCGTGGTCCTGAATAAGGATTGCCATAAAGATGGTGCTTGGGTGTGCACTGTGACACATGAGGATGACTGTGAGTGATGTAGATGGAATTTGTCCTTCCTACGGGAGTTTGATATTCTGGCCACTTGATAAGCGAGACTGAGAAATGCATGGCCATGCTGATGTGAGTCAATATGTGATATTGAGCTTACATATATCTCAGACAGTCTGCTCTAGTTTAAGTAACATGGATTGAACGTTGAAAATGATAACAATTCCATGACTCGAGTTCAATCCGGATATCAGCGACAAAAGAACTATACAATCACTGTAACACCAGTCATGAATGATAGGTCAAGTTGTTCTCCAACTTCTCCAATTACTTGGGTGGCAATGAAGTCTTGCTAGATACCAATCATTGCTTGTGAAATCATAATATGATTATGGATATCACTGCCAACGTAATTTGGAGCCTACCGGGTCACACACATAGGATGTGTTGGAATAAGAGTATAATTGTGGATTTGATTGGAATTGCTCCGAATCACATTGATTACTAAAGTGTTTATGTAATGGATTAGAATAATATTGGAGTGACTGGCTCTAAGTGCAAGTGGGAGTCTGTTCGTATATATGCCCATAGATCCATCCCAAGTGATTGCATGGAGTCGGATATTAATTAATCAATTAATGCGATTATTTGGTTAATTAATGAATTCCAGAATATTCTAATTAATCCACGAGCGTTTTAATTAACGCATCGTTTCTGTTTACCGATGGGTTTAGGAAACCCTACTTCCCTTCGTATCCTATTTAAAGGAGGATTGACGGCCAATATCTATATTAGACAGAGGATTTTCAGTTTACGCTCATGTACGTAAACCCTACCCGTCACCATCCTTAGGAGAGGAAGGAGAGCAACGCGCCGCTAGCACGCCGCCACACAGACACGACTCCTTCCCGCCGGCTTAGGAAGCACGACGTGGAGTTCCAGTCCATCCGCGTGGACGAAGTAGAGACGCAGACGCTGAGATGCCTGCGTTCGGAGGACATCGACGACCATCCGTGCGCGTTACGAGCGGCATACATCATCGCACAGGAGCGCCGCCGGATCTTCTTGTGACAGCGAACGGGAGAGAAGTTCCGTCCGTGTAGGTCAACAACGTTGCACCGTCGTACAGCGGGACATCGCAGGACTTGCTCCGCCCGCGATAAGGTATATCCCGCAAATACTCCTTCCAAATACGTTGTTGTCGACGAGATCCTGTTTCGGGTTGCGTGGATTTTATTGCTTCCGCCGTGCATGTTTTCTCCACAAAACCCAACACAGAGCAGGAACCCTAGCTGCCTCTCCCTGCGGCCGCCGCCTCTCTCTCTCTCTCTTTCTCCCTCTCTTTCTCCTCTTCTCTCCCTGCCGCTGGCCCTCCCTGCTCTCGCCGCCGCTGCCCGCTTGCTCCCTGCCGCCGCCCACCATCGGCTGCCCCTCCTACGGCCTGGCTGCTAGCCGCAGCCGCCGCCGCTGCCGCTAATACCCCGTAGGCTGAGGGGCAAAAGGAGGAATCCGCCTGAGGAGGGGCTTGCGTCTGATTAGCCAGTAGGTGAGGCAATGACTTACCAAGGCGATGATCAATAGTTGGTTTGAGAGGATGATCAGCCACACTGGGACTGAGACATGACCCAGATTCCTACGGGAGGCAACAATGGGGAATTTTCCGCAATGGGCGAGGAGCAATGCCGCGTGGAGGTACACATGGTTCGTGAACTTCTTTTCTCAGAGAAGAAGCAATGCCGTGAGGAAGAAGCATTGGCTAACTCTGCTGGGCTGTTCGCTGCCACCAAGAGCTTGCCTTGAACCCCCCGCTATCGTCTCCTCTATCTGCCCGCTTCGGCCTTTGAGCCGCCGGGTTCTCTGTTGTGCCTTGGCGTAGCCTTCATGTAACTGGTCCATCCAGTCTCTTCTGTGTCTGCTGCTGCCTAGGAGGAGGATCTAGGCGGTTCTCTACTGTTGCTGTATTGGGCTTGGTTTCTGTCATGGCTTCCTCCCGTGACGATTTTCGTCGACATGTGACTACCGTGAAATTGGATGGGCGCAACTATCCACACTGGGTTTGCTCAATGGAGATTTACGCCAAATCCCAGGGCAATCATTCTCATCTGACTCGTGATCCCTCTCTTGCTCCGTCCAGTTATGCTGAGTCCAAGGATATAAAGGCCTACACTGATTGGGTCAAAGATGATTCTACTGCGATGACATGAATCCTCAACAGTAATGAAACTCGCATTAGTGTCACTCTTCTTCGCCTCCCGACTGCCAAGGAAATGTTGGATCAACTGCCCAATACTTATACTCACATCAAGAATCCAAAGAAGGTGATTGACTGGAAGACTCATCTACATTTTTTGGGTCCGACATTGCTGATTACTTTTCTTCCTTCAAAGGAATCTGGGTTGAACTTGAGAACCTTCATCCTTTGTCAACTGAATTAGCCACCATGCAATGACAACAACAAGAACTTCAGGTGGTTCAGTTCTTATGTGGACGTCCTGAGTCGTATGCTGTAGTGGTTGATCAGATTCTTGCCAGTGATTCACTGCCGACGTTGGAGAGTGTGTTTCAACACGTTCAACGCATGCTTGCTTCTTCATTTACCCCGACTTCAGACACTGGTGACACTACTACCGTTGCTGCCATGTCCAGGCGTGGACATAGACGGGGCCGAGGTCGGTCTCAGGAGAACCGCCCACCACCCGACTCTGGTAGAGGACGTGGTTCGTCATCTGGACCTCCAGGCAATTCTAGGAGTACTGCTGCCCTGCGGTACTGTGATTTTTGTGGTCGCTCCAACCACACTGAGGACATGTGCTGGAAGTAACATGGCACACCTGCGTGGGTCAATGTTGCGTCTGAGGGTGGTTCTCAGACTCCTACTACTGATAATTCGAGCACCTCTACTGCTGATTTTATTTGTTCGGAAGTGGAATACCTTCTGCTGGAGTGAACCGTCGCTTCCTCCTCGACTGCTGCTGATTCTGGGGCTCATGTCGCTACACTCACTGGTTGTAATTTTGCTTTTCTGACTGCCCCCTCTTCTGGTAATGGTAATTCCAAATGGGTGATTGATTCTGGGACCTCTTCACATATTTCTGGAAACCGGTCTCTTTTCTATAAATTATCTAAACCCTGTTCTAAATCTGCTGTTATGCTTGTTGTCACTGGTTGTAATTTTGCTTTTCTGACTGCCCCCTCTTCTGGTAATGGTAATACCAAATGGGTGATTGATTCTGGGACCTCTTCACATATTTCTGGAAACTGGTCTCTTTTCTATAAATTATCTAAACCCTGTTCTAAATATGCTGTTATGCTTGTTGATGGATCCAAATCTGCTGTGTCTGGCATTGGTGATATTTATACTCGCTTTCTTCTGAAATCTGCTCTATATGTGCCAAATTTTCCTTTAAACTTGTTATCTGTCAGCAAAATTGTGCGTAGCTTGAACAATAGTTTAACCTTTGTGTTAGACACTTGTGTTTTTCAGGACCTTCACACGAGGATGAAGATTGGTGGGGGCATGGACCTGATGGACTCTACTATCTGGATGATTTGAAAAGGATTGGCACTACAACTATAGCTTCAGCTTTATCTTCTTCTGTTTCTGCATTACAGTGGCACTATCAACTTGGGCACTCGTCTGCTGATAAAATAAAGCATGTTATTTCTGGTGTAGGAACACAGTTTTCAGTGCAAGTCATGTCGGTTAGGCAAACAGTCTTTCCTAGAAGGACTCAGATTGGTAGTAAAAGCATTTTTGATCAGGTTCATACTAATGTATGGGCTCCATGTAATGTTCCAAATCTATCTGGATATAAATATTTTATTTTGTTCATTGATGATTTTTCACGCGCTACTTGGCTGTTTCTGATGAAAGATAGATCACAAGTATTGCCTACTATTAAATTCTTTTTTGCTGAAATTAAAACTAAATTCTCTATGCCAATTAAAATTTTGTGCACTGATAATGCCTTGGAGTTTATTCAAAAAGATGTTGATTTTTTTTGTCAATCTGTTGGTACCATTCATCATACATCATGTGCCTACACACCTCAACAGAACGGAGTTGCTGAACGGAAAATAGACATTTACTTGAAGTTACTATAACTATTATGCTGCACTCCAATGTTCCCGAACAGTTTTGGCCTGAGGCTGTTCTCACTGCTTGTTTTCTGATTAATCGCATGCCCTCCTCTGTTATTGGGAACAAAATTCTTGTCCAAGTCCTAAAACCCCGGATGCCCTTTTTCTCTATTCATCCACAAATTTTTGGGTCAACCTGTTTTGTTCGTCTGCTTGGACCAAATCATGATAAGTTGTCTCCAAGAGATGAAAAATGCATTTTTCTTGGATATTCGCATACTAAAAAAGGATATCGCTGCTATAGTCCTACTATTAGAAAGTGGTTCACGAGCAGTGATGTAGTTTTCTTTGAAGATACTCCTTTCTATTCTGCTACAGGGAAAAATCTCAGTTCAGATGTTATTTCAGCACCCATACCTGTCCTCAGTGATTCTACTTCTGCTATACAGTCTGTAGAGACTACGTCTCCACCTCTTATTGTTTATCAATGCAGGAATCGACAATCACATTCTACTCTTGCTGAAGAACCCCCCCTCCCCCAGTCAACCAATCTTCTCCTCTAGAAGGTCCTGCACCAATTGAGGTAACTTTTGATCTGCATCTACCTATTGCTCTTCGCAAAGGCACTCACTCATGTTCATCTCATAGTATTGTTGACTATGTTTCTACTGCACATCTTAGTGTTCATGTTAGTAACTTTGTCGCTGCCCTTTCTGCTGTTGTTCCCAAAAATATTACTGACGCTTTAAAAGTACTGTTTGGACACATGCTATGCATGAGGATGACTGCTCTTACTAACAATGGGACTTGGGATTTGGTTGATGCTCCATATTGTTGCAAGCCAGTTGATTTCCGTTGGGTGTATACTGTGAAATATCATCCTGATGGGACTGTTGAAAGACTGAAGGCATGTCTAGTCGCAAAGGGGTACACTCAAACTTATGGCTTTGATTACTTTGAAACCTTTTCTCCTATTGCCAGACTTAATTCTGTGCGGGTTCTTCTCTCTGTTGCTATCAACCTGGATTGACCCCTTATCCAGTCGATGTGTAGAATGCCTTCCTTTATGGCGATCTCCCGGAGGAAGTCTATATGGAGCAACCACCTGGGTTTGTTGCTCAAGGGGAATCACATAAAGTCTATCGTCTCAAGAAGTCTATTTATGGACTCAAGCAGAGTCCACGTGCCTGGTTTGACAAGTTGAGCAGGATTCTAACTACTTATTGCTTCTTGAGATCTCATACTGATCACTCTGTCTTTATTAAGAAGACTTCCTCTGGTATTGTTGTTTTGATTGTGTATGTTGATGATATTATTTTATCTGGCAGTGATCTTTCTGCAATTCATGCTACCAAGGCCTATTTGTGCAAGCACTTTGTCACTAAAGATTTAGGAAAGCTAAGATACTTTCTGGGAATTGAAGTCTCTAAGACCTCAAATGCTCTTGTTTTGTCCCAGAGGAAGTATATTCTAGATCTTTTGCAGGAGACAGGGATGCTTGGAACTCAAACTGTTGATACTCTGCTAGATCCTAATGTAAATTGGGATGATGGTGAATCTCCCATATATCCTGACAGTAAATGATATAGGAGACTGGTTGGAAAGCTAATCTATTTGAATGTTACTAGAGCTGATATTTCTACTGCAGTTGGTCTTGTTAGCAGGTATCTTTACAAGCCTAGACAGTGTCACTGGGAAGCACCGTGTCATATTCTGAGGTATCTGAAGAAATCTCCTGGTAAAGGCCTTGTCTATAGGAAACATGGTCATTGCTCTCTTGAAGGCTATTCTAATTCTGACTATGCTGGAAGTAAGATTGATAAAAAATCTACTTCTGGTTACTGCGCTTTTGTTGGCGGCAGTCTTGTAACCTAGAGGAGCAAGAAGCAGAATGTTGTTGCTCTGCACTCCATTCACCCGCTCAGAAGATCAGATTGCTGATGTCTTTGCAAAGTTGTTGGCCAAGAAACACTTCTGCTCTGTCGTGGACAAGTTGGGCATGATTGATATCTATGCTCCAACTTGAGGGGGAGTGTTAAATATTAGTCCTTTATATTTCTCTTATTATTTCTTTATTCTATATAGACCTACATGTAATTGTTCTCTTAACCTTTTTATATAAATATATGAGGGGACACACATTGTGTCCTCAACGATTCCTGAAACCCTCATAAGAAACTTCCATTGCTTGTCGCCATGCAAGAATTAGAAGAGCTTCTTTAGCAGTTTTCGTAATAGTCACCACAGAGATAGCAACAGCTAAGCACGCAAAACTGGTACTCAGATTAGAGGATGAACAAAAATGACTTATCAGATGTTTAGTACAAGAGCGGACACTTTTTCGAAGACTTATAGGTAGGTGTAAGTCAAAATTTACCTGAGTTGTGTTGTGATCATCCGCTGAAGGAGGAATTTTTTGTGGCGGGGCCATGGAGAGATTAGTTGACTTGGTTCTTTTGTAGACTTGCAACGGTCGTTCCTCAGGTGTCAGCTCAGAAGGTGGATCGATATCCACAAAGTCAGGTAACGGAGTGGATGCCAAAATATCACTAGATAAGGAAGCCCCTTTATCAAAGTAGAAGGGCAAATGTTCAAAGAATATTACCATTGGCGCATAATGGGATCATATCAACGATACCCTTTAATACCCCCAAAAAATACATTTGGTGGAGCGAGGGTCAACTTTTGTTATCCCGAGGAGAAGGTTTTTGACAAAGCAGGTGCACCCAAAGATGCGTGGCGGGACAGAAAAAAGTTGCGCATCAAGAAAGAGGATGTTATATGGAATCTGATTTTGTAAGACAGAGATGTTTATTTGATATCTAAAACAATTATAGTGCTATGTGAGATCTGTCCTTTAACAAAAATAACCAGGTCGATCTAGAGAAATCATCAATAAAACTCATAAAGTACCGAAAGCCAAAAATACTGGTAATAGAATATGGGCCCCAAATGTCGGCATGGACTATATCAAACAGTTGTTTTGAGCCAATTCAAGTTCTTTGGAAAAAAGTAGATCTGGTCTGTTTGCCCAACTGGCATGTTTCACAAGAAAAACCGAATCAAAAATATCAGACAATAAATGCTTCAACTTAGCAGGTGAAGGGTGTCCCAATCTATAGTGCCATTGTAGGCCTATCACATAAGCAGTCGGTAGAGCAGTAGTCTTTAGTGTATCCAAATAGTATAAGCCGTCTGGTCCCTCATCGCCCGAACCAATCTTCATCATCGTGCGCAGAACCTGAAAGATAACACCATCCGAGTCAAAAGTTATGGGAGCACCGTAGGCTCTTAACAGTTCTACTGACAGATAACAGATTGATTGGGAATTTAGGAACATATAGAGCTGAGCGTAATACAAGTCGACCATGAGTGCAGATAGTCCCAATTCCAGAAACATGTGTTTGAGAACCATCGACAAGGGTAACATTCAGAACAGTTTAAGTCTTATGCACTTCAGAAAATAAAGTATGCCCCAATAATATGTGAGGTTGGTCCAGAGTCCACCCATGTATGTTTACCGGACTGTGCAGAAGAGGCAAGAAGAACAGAACCTCCATCAGTAGAGGCCTCAGTGGAGGAAGCGAGACGATCCTAAAGTAGCTTTTCAAATTCTGAGCGGATCCAATCTGCAGGAGGCTGGGCGGACGAAGATGGGGCAGTGTCAGGCTGATCAGACGTCACTTGGTTCGCCCAAGCAGGTTTGCCATGCTGGATCCAACAATGGTCTTCATTATGGTTTGTGCGCTTGTAGAAGTTACAGTAGTGCTACTCAGTCGAGGTAGTGTCGGGGCCAGATGATAAGAGTCTCGATCGAGCCCACCAGTGAAGCGACCACGACCACGTCCACGACTGCGACCACGTCCTCGGTAAGAATCACCAGAGCGAACGGCAAGGGCAACTGCATCAGAGGAATCAGGAGATACTGTAGAGATAGATGGCAAGTGTTGAACTCGTTTGAGAACATCTCGCAAGGTAGGCAGAGGATCACTAGATAGATGTTGATCAACAACGCCAACAAAGGAGTGTGGTAACCCAACAAGGAATTGAACCAACTGAAGTTCGTTGCGCTGACGTTGGATTTCTTTAATATCAGCAGTGAGCGGGTGGCAGATCTCGAACTCATCCCAGAGCACACAACACTGGTTGTAGTAGTCTTCCACAGACTCAGTATTAGAGTACTCCTTGGCCAAGTGTTTGAAAATTTCAAACACCTTTGGATTTTGTTGGTGAGAGTAAAAGTGGGACAACTGATCCCACATGTCTTTGGCAGTGCGAAGTCGTAGAAGAGATTGGCTGATCTTAGGCTCAACATTGTTGACCATCTAAGTCATAATGCCAGAGTCCTCCTTCGTCCAAAGGTCACATGCCTGCTTTGTTTTATCATTAACATCAACGGTAGGAACAACCGGGGCTGCAATAGTAAGATGAGAGTAGCGTCCTTGAGCCTTAACATGAAGCTCAAAAGAGGCAGACTAAGTGTGATAGTTGGATCCATCCAACTTAACGGTAGTGAGGCGTAGATTTCGTAGCGGATCGGTGGACGCCATTAGTCAAGAAGAATGCAGGACGCTTAAGCAGGCAGGAGCAACAGGCAGTAGGCTGACGTAGCAGTCAGTAGAAAATAGAAGCAGTAGAAACCCAACACATGAGCAGCAGAAAACTTCGAGCAAGAACTAATGAAGCCCGCACAGGGCAGAAAGCAATAGCAAGAGATCTGAAGCATCAAATCCAGAAAACCCGCAGAGGGGCAGTAGAAATAAGAAACCTATGCCACCATGGAGAGTAAATCACTCAACCATGAGGCGCAGGCAGATAGCAAATGAAGAACATTAAAAACGTCAACGTGCTATTTTAGAAAGTGCCCGTAGACGTAGCCGAAGAAGAAGGGGAGAGGGGAGATGGATGGGGAGGCTAGAGGATGGAGAAGATGGTGGTGGATGAGAGGATGAAGAGGGGGACAACAATAGGGAGCGTTGGAGGGAAGGAGGTGGTGGATGAAAGGAGTGGTGGGAGTGGGCGGTGGTGGCAAGATGAAGGAGAGGAGTAGTGGTGGCGCAAAAAGAAGGGGTGGGGTGGGAGGGCAACAACGAAGAGGGAGAGGAAGAGAGAGGGGGGTGAGTGGCGGCGGAGGAGGAGGAGAGGAGGTGGGCGGTGGCGGGTAGGCGGCAACAACAGGTGGATGGCGGCGGTAGGCTTGGAGGTGGGCGGCGGCTAGGGTAGGGAGCAGGTGAAAGGCGGCTAGGGTTAGGAGGGTGAATGGAGGCTAGGGTTAGAAGGGCTAGGGTAGATCATGCTGCTCTGATACCATGTAAAATAATAAGAAATTTTTATTTGATATCTAAAACAATTACAATGCTCTCTCTTTTATAGGATAAGAGAGTAAAACATAAAGCAGAGATAAGCAATATGGGATAAACGAAAAAGGCTAATAGACAAGACAAGTCTAAAGCCCATAACACAATAAATATTAAACTCAATAAAGTATATATACTAAGAATTTAGTTAGTCTTCGTTGTGATGCAGTTGTGTTAAACCATTTCACGCATGCTTTGTTGTAGTTTATGCTTAAATCATTTAGAATGCATTCTAAATGGTTCTTTAATTTTCATTTAAACTTTATATCTGAATCTATTTCAAATTTTAGGGTCCATATATGTAATTGTATAAATGGAATATGCAATTCTGTGATTAATTTATATATAATAATTAATTTTAAAAAAAGTCCAGAAGCGCATATACTCCCACATACCGCATATACTCTACAGCGTGACCTCTCCGCACGCATAACGCGTGCCACTTTTTAAAACATTGTAAATGACTAATGAGTCACATGCTTCCACCTGTAATACATGGCTCTCAATTTAATATATAAACTGCTCTCTCACACTAAGTTGGAGCATGGTATAATCCCATATTTAACTTGAAGATACACACACAAACTCAAATGTAAATAAATAGCAAACAAACACAGCCCATACAAAAGTAGTCAGTCCCGCTCAACATTAGGAAGAAGCGCTTTTTCTTACGTAAATAACTAAAAAGCAGGCCTAAATGAAAAGCTTCTCAAACTAGCTGAAAGTGTGCATATGGACTAGCAGTAGCAGGCGGCACTTGCACTAGACATCATATCAAATGGCAATGTTGCTTGAGTCTAGATGGTGCTGGTCTACGGCTAGAAGAATCCTGAGCGTGTCGGTATACATGGGTCTCAATTTAATATATAAGCTGCTCTCTCACACTAAGTTGGAGTATGGTATAATCCCATATTTAACTTGAAGATACACACACAAACTCAAATGTAAATAAATAGCAAACAAACACAGCCCATACAAAAGTAGTCAGTCCCGCTCAACATTAGGAAGAAGCGCTTTTCCTTACGTAAATAACTCAAAAGCAGGCCTAAATGAAAAGCTTCTCAAACTAGCTGAAAGTGTGCATATGGACTAGCAGTAGCAGGCAGCCACTTGCACTAGACATCATATCAAATGGCAATGTTGCTTGAGTCTAGATGGTGCTGGTCCACGGCTAGAAGAATCATGAGCGTGTCGGTATACAACAAAGTAGGGTATCAACATGCACAACATAGCATGAATACAAGTAGGTGAGCAATGTAGGCAGAATATGCGATTCCACATCAACTAGTGTGCTAAGTATGACACGTGCAATGGCACAATAAGTATGTAATGTATCATATGTGATACATTATATTGTTCTCTCATAGTATTCTACATTTTTATGAAGTTTAGTTTGCCATAAAGAAAGTTTCGAACCCAAATCTCGCAGTTATACCTATAAGTTTTGCGATGTGGACGAAGTAGAATGGTGGGTTCGTTAGTTGAAGAAGATGAGTGCAAGTACTAGAGGGCATCGTAAACCCTAGTTTCCACCCTATGACCACTGTTAGTGTAGGGTCTTTGGGTCTTTTTCTTCCTTTTCTTTAGTGCTAAAAATTTATGTGTAAGTTCCCCGCCTTTGAGAGTCAATCCAAATTGGGCCTGAATCACTGCATTTGTTTAAGTTGGCTTAGATGGAAGTTCAATCGAAACCTGATGAATTGTCTTCACAAAATTCAGGGAGTAGTTCTGGTCGCACTTGGGTTGGCCGTTGGAGCTCGACAAAACAAGTGTCTTTCGGTAGGTACTTTAGTTTCATTCGTAGTTGTTTGGAAGCAAACTTTGATTCCAAAATTTATTAATATTTGGAGCAGTCATGCACATGATATTTAGTTGAACTTCCAAAATTGACCTCTTACTGGAGATGGCACAGTATCAGACTAATAGCTTTGCTCTAAAAGTTTGTTTGAACTTATAGATGTCAATGATCAATGGATCCTATAAGTTGAGAAACCAATCGTCAACCCCACCTTCTCTTCAACGTGAGATTGCACTAGATGTTGTATACACTTCACTGCCATTAGTGAATCCTATCAACTCCTCCGCATGTCGCTAAAGTCGAGCTCTAAGAAGACCAACTAATATTAAGTAGAGCTCAAAGTTAGTCAACAAAAGAGTTTTCATCATCATGTTATGTAGATACTCATAGCTGTTGATATTGTTTATTTTTCCATGGCATTTGATGTGATATTCCTCTGACGGAACATCTAATCTTTGCGAAGATTAATTTGCACTTTGATTGTCAAAGTATATGATTGTATAACCTCGATCCATGTCTAGCCCTTGAACTAAACCCTTACACTAAACAAACTCCTTTGCAACTCTATAAACTGTCATATACACATGTTGGATGGAATAGAAACTACAATCTGTAACATGTCAATCCAACTAACAAAAATAGTCCCCACATAGTGCGGACCCCCCCCCCCCCCCCCCCCCCCCCAAAGATAGTTTCCTATTAGGATCACTTGTAGCATATGAATCTATTTACCCCATCATAGAGACACCATCTACTTAAAGACCAAAAAAGTAATAGATGTTGTGGGTAATGATATTAGTGGGAAAGATCCCCTTTTGTGTAGAGGTTTTTCTTATTTCTTGATAATAGGAGGCAACCACCGTGTCCTATAAATAGGATAACGGGGAAACATATAGACACTAGATAAACCCTAATGGGCCAATACACAATTGGGCCCATATTACAAATAGACTAAACCACTCAAGTAAATAGACACTCTAAATCCCCCTCAAGCTAGAGCTTGGGGGAACCTCAAGTCAACTCGCAAACATACAAACAAAGAGGCTAAACAGAATAAAAGATAACGGAGCCCATACAAGAATTTCTCCATAAAATATCCATCACAGTAGCAGACATCAAAATCCAGAGAGTACTGGTACACGGAGTTCGGAGAGTGTTGGTCTACAGTAGAAAGTCAACGTGCAAACAGAGCACAGACAGCAAAAAGTGCAAAAGCACAAAGCAGCAAGTACAATGTGCTAATCATAGCACAAGTAGCAAAAATGACGTCCCAATATGTAACTTCATAGCAACAACCGAGGTAGATGATGAATAAGCAATAATAGCAGCAGAAAGCTCCACATAGAAAAACTAGCATGAATAATTCACATAACAATAGAAGGATCCTCATAGACGAAAAGGACACCACATAGTAGCTAAAGGATCCATATAGCATATGTAGCACAAAGATCCATAGAACAACAATAAAAGTAGCATGAAGATCCATAGAACAACAATAGAAGTGGCATGGAGATCCACATAGTGGCATAACTAAATACTTCTTCTTTCTTCATCTCTCCTCCATCTCATCTCTTCCCTCTACTCTTCATCCTCTATTTTCCCCCTCTCACAAACCACGAAAAGAATGAAGAATGGTTGGATTGGAGAGACAAAAACAATGGTAGAGGTAGGGGTGTGTAGGCAATATGTGGAGGAGGTAACTGGTAACGTGAGTTGACCCGATTACATAGATCCGAATAGAAAAATAAATTGATCTTTTGGCGACCCGAAAAGAGATATGTCTAGCCCTTAGGCCGATAAAAAATATATGAGGGGGGGGGGGTAGGACAAGTATTGAGGAGGTAGGAAAAAGGGTATGTAGGGTTGGAAGACCGGGGGTGTAAAAATATATATATGATTGTTGCTAGTGAGAGAAGGATGGAAGCACACCATATACAGAACCTTCCGCCATGAGTAGATGATGTAGCACACCAAGATGTAGCAACAGGAAGAAGCGGACACGCCGTGTCGTTAAGCGACACGTCGTGTCAGTTGACACATCAAGTAGAGGAAGCAGCAGACACGCCGTGTCTGATATCACAATAGCAGCAGTCAGAGCCAGTAGAAGCAGGCGACATGCCGTGTCGTTGAGCGACACGCCATGTCAGTTGAT
Organism: Alisma plantago-aquatica; assembly: GCA_963693085.1. Classification (NCBI taxonomy): domain Eukaryota; kingdom Viridiplantae; phylum Streptophyta; class Magnoliopsida; order Alismatales; family Alismataceae; genus Alisma; species Alisma plantago-aquatica. The sequence continues at coordinate 295,311,674 of OY856413.1, read as the reverse complement.
AGAAGCTTAGGGCAGTAAGGTAGTAACACGTCTTGTTGGTTGCGTGGCAGAAAATGTCAGCGAAGCTGGAACACGTCATGTCAAAATTTTGACACGCTGTGTCTCGTATCGTAACGACATATTTGTCGAAGTAGATCCATGCCGACACGCCGTGTTTCAATGCAATACGTCGTGTCGCGGCGGCAAATCGTCAATAAGTCCGAGTAGCAGCTAAAACGATGGAGAAATCATTTTGGAACTTCTAGAAGTTGTGGCTAATAATCCTATTATTGAGATGATTAAAAAAGGAGTACATGGTTCTCTTTTATAAGACAAGAGAAGACCACATGATTTAGAGATAATCCATGTGGGATAAAACAAAACAAAAGAATAACACAGTAAAGAGAAAAACAGACTAAGTAAAAAAACACAGGAAAGTCTATATACTAATACTCCCCCTCAAGCTGGAGCGTAGATGTCTATCATGCCCAGCTTGGATGTCATAGCAGTGAACCTTGTCTTTGGTAGAATCTTTGTGAAGATGTCAGCCACCTGATCAGTCGTATGAATGTAGGGAGTAGAGACCTGGCCAGAGAGAACAGCTTCACGGACAAAATGACAATCCACCTCAATGTGCTTGGTCCGCTCATGGAAAGTAGGGTTACTGGCAATGAATGTAGCTGCTTTGTTGTCACAATACATTGGAATAGGAGACGAGTCAGAGATACCAAAGTCCTTCAGTAAGCTCCTAATCCAGAACAGTTCACAGGTAGTGTGCGCCATGGCACGATATTCAGCTTTAGCACTTGAGCGAGCAACTACAAACTGCTTCTTGCTTTGCCAAGTGACAAGGTTGCCTCCCACAAACGTGCAGTAGCCAGAAGTAGAGCGACGGTCAACCTTGCTGCCAGTGTAATCAGAATCAGAATAGCCAAGAAGTTTGCAGTGGCCATGTTTCTTGTAAAGCAGGCCTTTTTCAGGAGAACTTTTTAGATATTTCAGAATATGACAGACAACGTCCCAATGACATTGTTGAGGCTTATCTAGGTAACGACTAACCAATCCAACAACAACAGTAATATCGGCCCGTGTAACAGTAAGATAGATGAGTTTACCGACCATTCTTCGATATTGATGATTGTCAGGATAGGCAGGAGAATTCTCATCATCCCAGTCGGTGTTCGGATCCAGAGGTGTGCTAGCAGGCTTAGCACCTACAAGTCCAGTTTCAAATAGTAGATCCAGAACATACTTGCGCTGAGATAAGCAGAGGCCAGAAGAAGACCGGGACACCTCCATCCCAAGAAAATACCGAAGAGATCCAAGATCTTTAGTGACGAAATGTTTTTCCAGATAGTGCTTGGTGGATTGAATACCAGCAAGATCACTTCCTGAGAGGATAATATCATCAACATAAACAATGAGAATAATAATGCCAGCAGGAGTATTCTTGACAAAGACCGAGTGATCAGACTGGGAGCGCTTGAATGAAAAATTCTGAAGAATAGTGCTTAATTTATCGAACCAAGCTCTGGGACTCTGTTTCAAGCCATAGATCGCCTTTTTCAGTCTGCATACTTTAGAGGACTCCCCCTGAGCAACAAAACCAGGGGGTTGTGACATGTAGACTTCTTCATGAAGGTCACCATACAGGAAAGCATTCTTGACATCAAGCTGATACAGAGGCCAGTCAGAATTAATAGCAACAGAAATAAGAATTCTCACAGAGTTCAACCGTGCCACCGGAGAGAAAGTCTCAAAGTAGTCGACCCCATAGGTCTGTGTATAGCCTTTAGCCACTAGTCTCGCCTTAAGTCGTTCAACAGTTCCATCCGGTTGATACTTGACCGTGAAGACCCAGCGACAACCAACAGGAGAGCAATCAGCAGGTGGATCAACAAGTTGTCATGTATTGCGCTCAGTGAGCGCCAGCATTTCGATTTCCATAGCCTGACGCCATGCATGACTTTTAATGGCCTGAGCAGCAGTTTTAGGTACAGATATAGCAGAAAGGGCCGTAGTAAAATTAGCAAAATTAGCACCAAGATTATCAGTAGAACAAAAATTCCCAATGGGATGCTGAGTACAAGTCCGTGTCCCTTTTCTCAGGCTAATAGGGAGATCAAGGTCAGAAAATACCTGCGGAGGTGTTTGATCTGGCACAGAGGATGAAGACGATGGAGCGGCCATAGAGGGAGTTGTCGGCTTCTGTCTTCTGTGATACACTTTCAGAGGTGGCTTTTCAGGTGGGGAGGCAGTATCAGAATTATCAGGCAAATCATCCACAACCGGTAAAGGTGTATCAACCAGTACATCCGATGTGAGTGCAGAACCAACCGGAGAATAGAAAGGCATGTGCTCAAAGAATACTACATCCGCAGAGACAAACCACTTTTTAGAAACAGGATCGTAGCATCGATACCCATTTTGAGTGCGAGAGTATCCCAAGAAAACACACTTAGTTGCTCTAGGATCCAATTTGGTAAGGCCAGGTCGGAGATTTTTAACAAAGCACGTGCTCCCAAAGATACGAGGAGGCACATAGAAAAGAGATGCATCAGGAAACAAGACCTGATATGGAATCTTATTGCCGAGCACAGTGGATAGCATACGATTAATGAGGTAGCAAGCAGTAGATATTGCCTCGGGCCAAAAAGACTGAGGAACATGGTAGTGAAAAAGAAGGGTACGCGCAACTTCCAGGAGATGACGGTTTTTGCGTTCAGCGACACCGTTTTGTTGCGGGGTATAGGCACATGAAGTTTGGTGGATGGTGCCCTGGCGACGACATAAACTACTAACAGAGGCTTGCATAAACTCCAAAGCATTGTCAGTGCGCAAAATTTTAATGGGCTTAGCAAACTGGGTACAGATTTCAGCAAAGAAGTCAATAATTTTCTCAAGAATGGTAGATCTATCTTTCAGTAAAAACAGCCAGGTTGCTCTAGAGAAATCATCAATGAAGCTCATAAAATATTTAAAACCAGAGGTACTCGTCACAGCACATGGACCCCAAACATCAGCATGTATAATATCGAAGATAGCTTTAGAACTAATGCAAAATTTTGGTGAAAAAGTAGCACGAGTTTGCTTGCAAAGCTGGCATGTCTCACAATGAAAAACAGAACTAACTACATCAGGTAATAAAGCTTTTAATTTTACAGCAGAGGGATGTCCCAATCTATAATGCCACTGAATGTCAGCCACGGATGATGTCAAATATGCAGCTGGCTTCGGATCGTCCAAGTAGTAGAGTCCATCCGGTCCCTCATGGCCTGAACCAATCATCATCCTCGTGCGCAGATCCTGAAATAGAACACCATCCGGATCAAACTTAATGGAGCAACGAAGGCTCTTTACAACTTTACTGACATATAGTAAATTAAGGGGAAACTTAGGGACATAAAGAGCGGACTGCAGTGGCAGACTACCAGTAGAACTTATATCACCAATTCCAGTAACCGGAGATTTAGAGCCATCAGCTAAAGTAACAGGCGGTATAAAAGATGTCTTGTGCAATTTAGAGAATAAAGTAGGATTGTCAGAAATATGAGAGGTCGCACCAGAGTCAATCACCCATGAAGGTTTACCAGTCTGGGTCAGAAGGGCGGCGCTGCCATCATTTGAAGCATCAGTAGAGGAAGCCAGGCGAGCTTGAAGCAGTTTTTCAAATTCCGAGCGGATCCAGTCAGCTGTTGGTGGAGCAGGTTCAGTCTGGTCAGAAGTCACTTTATTGGCCCAGTCAGGTTTGCCGTATTTGATCCAGCAACGATCTTCAGTATGGTTGGTGCGCTTGCAGTGAGTGCAGTAGCGGGACTCAACAGGATCAGCTCCAGAGCCACGACCAGGAGCAAAAGAACGTCCTCCGCGGGCACGACCTCTGCCACGACTGCGACCACGAAAGGAATCACCAGAGCGGACAGCGAGGGCTGCCTCATCAGAAGAGTCAGGCACGGACTGGGACACAGAAGGTAAGCGCTGGACCCTTTTGAGCACATCGCGGAGAGTGGGTAAAGGGTCGCTGGAGAGAATTTGGTCCACAATACCAGTAAAGGAAGCAGGTTGGCCCGCGAGGAACTGAACTAACATAAGTTCGTTCCGCTGTCGATTAAGTTCATCAATGTCAGTAGAAAGAGGATGATACACCTGGAACTCATCCCAGAGGGCACAACAGGAGTTGTAGTAATCCTCGACGGAGTCAGTAGCAGAATACTCCTGTTTGGCAAGTTGTTTGAAGATCTCAAAGACCTTAGGATTTTGTTGGTGCGAGTAAACATGGGAGAGTTGCTCCCACATTTCTTTGGCAGTATGAAGACGGAGTAGGGACTGGCTGATCTTGGCTTCAACGCTGTTGACCATCCATGTCATGACCCCATAGTCCTCCTTGGACCAGAGATCATAGGCTTGTTTCGTCTTCTCGTCAGCATCAGGAGCAGGTAGAGACGGGCCTTTTGTAGTCAGATGAGAGTAGCGACCTTGGGATTTAACATACAACTCAAAGGAGGCAGCCCATAGGTGATAGTTGGAACTGTCCAACTTCACCGTAGTAACACAGAGAGTGTGCGGGAGATCTGAAGTCGCCATCAGACCAGAGCAGAACAGTAGCACGGGCACAACAAGGATCAGCAGTAGCAGTAGTCAGTAGTAGGAGTCCACCACATGGACTAGTAGACGTAGCAAGTAGGAGATCCACATGGACCTCAGAAGACCCTCACGGGGCAGATAAAGATGTAAGAAACCTACACCGCCATGGAGAAAGGATCACTCCACCATGAGGCGTAGGTAGGCAGAAGCGAAAGGCCGGTTTACGCCTTCAACGTGCCAGAACTAGAAAAGACACGGGCTGCACGTAAGCTTCTTCGGAAGAGCGTACGGAAACGAGCGGAAGCCTGTAGCCGAACTAGATGGTGAGTAAAGAAAAGAGAAATAAGAGAGAAGAGAGGATGAGGAGGGTGGTTGTGGCTGCGGGAGACGGTAGTGGTGGGTGTGGGGTGGCGGCGGGCAGCAGGGGCGTTGGGGGGGGGCAGGGTGGGCGGCGGCGGCTTGGGAGAAGGGAAAGGGGGTGGTGGCTGAGGTTGATGGGAAGGGATCAGGGTTAGGGAGGATCAAGAGGCTCTGATACCATCTAGAAGTTGTGGCTAATAATCCTATTATTGAGATGATTAAAAAAGGAGTACAAGGTTCTCTTTTATAAGACAAGAGAAGACCACAGGATTTAGAGATAATCCATGTGGGAAAGTCTATATACTAAGTAAAGAGAAAAATAGACTAAGTAAAAAAACACAGGAAAGTCTATATACTAATAGAACTCCACCAAAGCAATATAGAGGATGTATCCCCAATATTAGCAGAAATAGGAGGTCTTTTCCTTGATTTAGGAGTAGATTTCAATAGGGGTGGATACACGGATGATGTAGGATAGCGGCGGCGACAACATATAGTGAGGCAGCAACGGCTCCTCCAAGCGAGCGACAATGGTGGCGACAACATAAAAGGTAGACGGCGGCGACTAGGACATCAAGGACGAAGGCAAGAAGGTCTTAGCGGGGGCACCCAAAGCAAGCAACAACTTCTAGATGATTTTGTTGTTGAAGACGGAGAAAGCTCGAAGGAGACGACTCCAAGGAGAAGTAATGAGGGAAAATCCCTGCGGGCAGCCATCAGTAGCGCCTAGCGGCGGCGGCGGCCACCCACAAGGGGAGACGACTCTCCTTTGCGCTTCTCTCTCTCTCAGGGTTAGGGACAACACAAGATCGCTTGCTCTAATACCATGTGGAAAACGATCTTAGTGGGGAAGATCCCCTTTTGTTAATAGGTTAATTAGTTAGTGGGCTTTTGTATCTCATCTCGTTTAGATTACTTGCGTCCTAAGTCTTAGGGCGTCTCCCGTCTCCTATATAAAGGAGAGGGCGTCCAATCTTGTATTCATCGCGCTGCATTCAATTCAATATAATCTTATTCTCAACACCTATAAATAGGATAAGGGGGAAGCATGCAGACACTAGACAAACAGTAATGGGCCAATACACAATTGGGCCCATATTACAAATAGACTAAACCACTTAAGTATATAGACACTCTAACAGATGTATTGTTCTTTTATCACAATATCCTTTTACAAAATTTGTCAACATGCGTTCCTTGGGTGTTTCATATACATGCCTATCACACTAAATATATAGGCAACACCAATTCTAAGTGTGATACATGATGTTAGTATTGCCACTTGGTAAGGAATGGCTGCCATTCTTTCTCCTCTTCACTAAACTATATTGATTGTGGAGTTGGCAACCTAATGTGGTGGTGATTTAGGTGCTGGAAGGTGGCTATGGTGGAGGAGATGGAGCTGGTTTAAGATGCAAAAGTGGTGATAATGCGGGTGAGGAAGTGGTGCTGGCTCAATCACGATAGAGGATTAGGTTTTAGAGGCGGCATACGAGGAGGACATTTTAGTGGCGCAGGTGCGAACGAAGGAAAATGGTGTTGACCTTGGTCATAATGGAGGAATAGGTATTGGAGGCAGCACGTCAGGAGATGGCAGTGGCGGGGAGGGGCAATACATGTTAGTAGTCTAGGATGTGGTGTTGGAGTTGCAATCAGTGGTTGTACTAGGAAACACAAAGGTTTCATCCTTATGGGGTTGCAAGATAGGGTGTTGGGTGACTACATGGCGACTTTGGTGTGGTGAACGCAATGTAGACCAAGATAGTGGTGTGGGTCTTGGTGGTGCCGCGGTGGTGTTTGAGGTGGTATGGGTCTTGGCGGTGTTGCAGGTGGCATAAGTGCATGTAGCTTACTTGGCGGCGAATCAAGTGTTTGTGGCGGAGGAGGGTCTAGTATGGGATAATGCGAGGGTGTTGAGCTGAGCGACGATGTTGGGATGGATGCAAGTGCTGGTCTTGGCGGCGGGGTTGGAGGTTTGAGAGAAGGGGCCACGTTTGTGGTGGCCTCAGTGGAGAGTAGGTATCCTATCACAGAGGTGGTGACTTGCTTGATGTTGGAGGTGGCAGATCATGCCTACTAGTGGAGGGTTTTGTGGTAGTTCCGGCTAAGGTGCGCAAGGGAGACTTTTCATTACTAAGAGTTTCCATTTCAATTGAGGGCTAGTTTAGAAGGGTGTAGTAGGAATGGGTATGAATCAAAAGACATAATTTAAAATTGAATACTTTAGAACCATAACGACATGTATGATAGGGTGCAATAAAAAACCCGACATAACCAACACATGCTTTGAATCAATCACAGTGAAATTTGTGAAGGACTTTCTCTATGTTTTTCTATTGTGTGAGAGTGAGCATACAAACTCTTCGATCCTTCTAACTCTCCATGATGATAATTTTTAATTACTTTTACATAAACCTTTCATCTCAAAGTTTCCACCTAGAAGAGATTTCATCTTGTTGTTCTTGGTAGTAATCTAGTGGTGTTAAGTGTATAATCAACACAAGTAACATGTGAATGAAAAATCGTCCTCCAGCTTTGTAACAAACACTAGAATTAGAACTAGTATTGGGATATCAATTTTGCCTTATAAGCAAGGTGAATCTCTCGTTTCACTATTTTTGACATTGCTTCAACCATGTAGCAACTTCTTGAACAAACATACATGGTTTCTTTTCTCTTTGAAACTTTCAGGCTATGGCATCCTAATTTCTCTTCTAGATAACAAGGAATGCTGTCTTTAGATCATGTTATAATTATTTGAGGTTTTGAATATCTACTAGTGTAACGAGACTTATGTGGATTGTGATTCACCACGGATGAAAATGCATCGTTGCAATCAATGTCCATAATTCTAATATAGCCCCTGGCAAGCAGACGCGCATTCTATTTATTACCTTCTTTCTTCTAGTAAACCCATTTGCGGGGAATTATGTTTTAAATTCAAGACGAAGCACCATTTCCCAAGTGTTCTTTTGAAGAGAGTTGGTCTCTTCTTTCATGAAAAATTCTCATTTTTAGCATTATGGCTTGAGATTAAATCAGAATCATCACTTTTTTTTTTTGGTCTACAAAACCAGAAAGAGCGTAGGCAATCATGAACTTAGAGTAAAACATTGGTGGTTTTACAACTTGCCTTTGCCTTGGGCGATAAGTACAGGAAAACTCAAAGAGTATGTTGGTTTTGTAGGCATTGGATTATACATTCACAAAGAGGAGAGTGTCTTCATCAACTAGTAAACTATTATCATCTTAGGTCTTCATCTACTGTGGCATTCCAGAAAAAAAAGGTGATCTAGGCATATCTTGCATAAAAGATGACATCCAAGGTGCATTGAAAGCAACATTTTATTCTATCATAAACAAGAATGAGTTGGATCAATGCACTAGATGCAATAAGCTTTTACCTTGAAGGCTGGGATTATAACCAAGAAATATATACTTTGTAACTCTAGCTCCTAACTTACTAGTATTAGGTTGACATAAGTTGGGTACGTAGAAAGCATAAATTAGGATACAAAGTTTTTACTAGACCATAATTTTCAAGTCTTGAAATGGATTGAAGACCATGGTAAGTGGTTTACAACGAGCAAACAATTAATGTAGAGTATAAATATTCTTTCCAAAACCCACATTGAGAAGCACACACAACTATCCTTGATATTTTTCTATGAATACTTTTTACTTTATTGTATTCCAAATGAATGTGTTGTCGCTTATCATCCTTGCAAGTCAATAAACTCCTCTGAGGATAAGTCTAAGGCTACTAGAACTCCACATAGTCTTTGATGCTTTTCTTGATCTGAATTTCAACAAGCGTCAAAGTCTGTAACAACTTAATCCTTGCTGTAGAGCATCGTCACAAATTTTGGATTAGCAATTCTTTGGCAAGAATTAAAAGTTTCCCATTCAGATGAAATTCGGTAGAATTTTTTTGATTATTAACGGTTCTAAAAAATGTTTGCAGAAGACACACATGCATTTAAATTATATAAAGAAAGAACACACTTATATATATATAACATAGATCTTGATATTCCAACAAATGATATAATTAGTGCCATTATTCTAGTTATCATATACACCAATGTGATATAATTTCTTTAACTTGAATCATAAACTGAAGGAACTATATTTGTTATTTTATTACATAGAAATCAAGGGGATTTCGGAAAACTCAGGATTCTTGTGAAAAAAATCTAGGAATACACAAGAACTTCAAGGAGTTTGTGAAAAAATCTTGATGTGGGAGAAAGAATTGGGAATTTTAGGGAGTAAGGTTAGCATGGGGGAAAAAATCACATCGAGTTGTGATTTTCAAATTGTTCTCATAAAAAAATAGACGTAGACCTTTCATTGAGGAATCATCTGAGGGTCATCATGTTTTTCACACCACTTTCTGAAGGATCATGAAAGGGATTTATAGTCAAAACTGAATATTTCGTATTCACGATATAGTTTAGTATCAAAGAAAGTGTATTTTTCCTTCTCCAAAAGCGATGCTTGCACAAATGTAATGTTGCAGTGCAATCACCATGTTATGGTTGTTTCATGTCAATTATTATAAGCCTCTCCCAGACATGTGTCTGGGGTACATGTAATAAAGCCCAATGGTGAGTTTAGGCTATGTCAAAACAGTTGCAAAGCTGATTTAGTTAATTCCTTAAAGATAAACAATTTTGTACATTTTTTACAACCTTCATGTTTATCATAGTGCCTTTTGCAATATTCTATAGTGCTGTTAACTACAATAGATGCATCCTTCATCATCTTATGTACCCAGAATGAAGGTTTTTCTCCAGCCCAACTGTGAAACAACCTGCTTCCTAGTCGATACCATCGACAGGTGGTCGATCGTATCGAGACTATCACAACAACAGAACATCATTATGTCGATACCATCGACAGACCTGTCGATGGTATCGACAGAAGGTCAGAGGCGGAATCTGGCGATCTGCCTCTTGTCTCTATTTTTATTATATCACTTGTTTTTCTTGGATTTTCTCCTTTGTACCACCTTGTATCTTACCCTAATATATAAAAAGGAGTGAGACGGCTATTGCCCTCACACACAACAGCTGCACCTAGCAGCCGCCAACATTGTTCGTCTCCCTTCTCTCTCGTTAACATGGTATCAGAGCAAGGTCTGCTCTAGGCCGCCGTCTCTCTCCACCGGCAGTCCCTCCCTCCGGATCTTCTCACCGCGGCACCGGCAGCAGCAGCTGCGGCTGAGCCGCCGCACGGCGTGCAGCCGTAATCCGTCGCTTTGAAGATCTTCGGGTGATTCGACGACGATCTAAAATATGAACCAGAGGACTAGTCTCTCTACGGTTATTATCCTAGTCACACATCCTCCATGTGTGATTAGGAAAATCGTCTGGAGGCTGTGAATGCGTCAGTAACGCATTTCTCTTTATTTCTTGTGTGACGTGTATCTCTCCGTCACCTCAGTCTTCTTTGTGGCGTGTATCAATCCGTCACACAATCTCGTTCTATAATGGGGGACATCAAGACGCCTATGATCTACAACGAGGTGTCTCCTATCGCCTCCATCAAGTTCGACGGGAAGAATTTTCTTCTATGGATGAATGTTGTTCACACTGTCCTGGAGTCTCGTGACAAGGCGGGACATGTTGACTCAGGTCCTCTGGCCTCTACTGACAAAGGATATGCTGAATGGAAGCGTCATGATAGTCTGGTGAAGACTTGGTTGTGGAACAGCTTGGAACCTGCAATTGCGGCAAGGTTCATGTTCTATTCAACAACTAAGGAGATATGGGACGCAGTGAAGCAGTATTATTCTCAAGAAAAAAATGCGCTTCGGCAATTCATGATCTATGACTGTTTGTTTGCTGAGAGGCAGGGTGACAAATCTCTTGAGGAGTACTTTGGAGCTATTCAGGTACTTGCTCAAGAGCTGAGCTATTATCATCCGGCGACTGTTGCTGAACAGATCAAGGACAGGGACGATCTAGTTACGACTAAATTTTTATCCGGGCTTAACCCTTCGTGCGGTTCCGTCCGGAGTGTCATTCTGGCTTCTGATAAATTACCCAATTTTGTGGAAGCCTATTCAAGAATACAACAATCTATCTTTGAGTCTGCTACTCCTGATCCTGCTATATCTTCTGGGGAGTCTCATGCATCCGTAGCTGCTGCGGTGAGAGGAGGACGACCTGGTATGGGCAAAGGACGTGGGACACGTCCTAAGTGCACTTTCTGTGACAAATTGGGACATACAGTGGAGAAGTGCTAGAAGAAACATGGGAGACCTGCTGCACCACCTGTAGGGACAGCACATTATGCCACTACTACAGATTCCTCTTCTTCTTCTGATGTGGGAACTACTTCCGAAACCGGTATCACGCTTACTCAAGAGGAGTATGATCGGTTTATTCAGGCTACACAACACATGAGCATGGGATCATCGTCATCATCGTCAGCAAACCTGGCATCTACTGCGGGTAATCAGGCTACATCTCTCATAGCTTCTGGCTCTACTTCATCTTGGGTGGTTGATTCTGGCGCGTCACAACACATGACTGGTATGAGGAGATTGTTCCACTCTATTGACTCATATATCCCTCACCAATCTGTTACACTGGCAGATGATTCAGTGAGGAGAGTGTTAGCTAGTGGATCTGTCCCTCTAACACCCAAGATTGATCTCAAATCTGTACACTTTGTGCCTGAGTTTCCTTTTAATCTTCTTTCTGTTGCAAAATTGATTGACACGGTAAACTGTATGGTAACATTTGGGCCTTCTTGTTTTGTATTACAGGATCTCAAGAGTATGAGGACGATTGGTGGGGGACCTAGGAAAGGTGATCTCTACCTTTTTCATGGTGACAGTCTGCCTCGCCAAGTATCTGCTCCTGCTCCATCCGTCCTGTTGAGTGGTTCCCCCTTACTATGGCATTGCAGATATGGACATCCTTCCTTAGAGAGCATGCGCAAGTTGGAACCAGAGTTGTCCCAAGTGTCATCTTTAGAGTGTCAGTCATGTCAGCTGGGAAAGCATCATAGGTTATCTTATCCCAGTCGTGTCAATAAACGGGCTTCTTGTCCTTTTGAGTTAGTCCACAGTGATGTGTGGGGTCCTGTTAAAGACCAGAGTTATAATGGTTTTCGTTACTTTATTTCTTTTGTGGATGATTTTTCTCGAATGACATGGATCTACCTTCTCAAAAGTCGAGAGTCTATGCTATCTATTGTGAAACATTTCCATACTGAAATAAAAGTCCAGTTTGACTGCAATATAAAAATTCTTCAATCTGATAATGCTTTAGAATATGTTCAAAAGGCTATGTCTGATTTTTGCAGCTCTGTAGGTGTGATCCATCGCACATCGTGTCCTTACACCCCTCAGCAGAATGGGGTGACTGAGCGGAAAAATCGCCATCTGCTTGATATTGCTCGATCTATTATGTTTCAATCCAATGTTCCCAAGAAATTCTGGTCTGAAGCCCTTTTAACTGCTTGTTTCTTAATTAATAGACAACCATCTTCGGTTCTTAAAGGACAAACTCCCTTCTCTGTGTTGCGACCCACGGATCAACCCTTTTCTGTCCCCCTTAGAGTGTTTGGTTGCACTTCCTTTGTCCATAATGTTGACCCTAAGGCCGACAAGCTTTCTCCTAAGTCTGTTAAAACCTTGTTCCTTGGTTACTCTAGTACTAGCAAAGGATACAAGTGTTACTGTCCTAGTCTTCATCGGATGTTTGTGTCTCAGGATGTTACTTTCCATGAGACCACTCCATATTTCTCCGATGCTATAAGTAAGGGGGAGCAATTGAGAGAGGGAGTGCCACCAGTTTTTCAGAGTGATAGAGTGGCACCATCTGTGCAGAGTGAGGGAGCGCCACCCATCATTCCTGATTATACTTTTATTCCGGATGAGCAAGCAGCAGACAGGTCTGTTATTGAGCATTACCCACATGTTTATAGTAGGCGAGGCAGACATGATCCAGAAGTGGTAGCGACACCAGTCTCTGAGCCTTCATCTTCGTCTTCTACTCGTGGGATTCCTACAGAAGCATCAGATCTTGATCTTCCTATTGCTGTTAGGAAAGATACTCGCTCTTGTACTATTAGACATCCTATTACAAATGTGTGTTGTCTGTCCCGCTTATCTAAGCAGGCCCGCGCATTTGCTATTGGGATTGATTCTGTTGATATACCAAGGAATCACTATGATGCTATGAAGGACAATGGCTGGAAACAGGCAATGCAGCTTGAGATGTCAGCTCTTTTGCATAATGACACATGGGATCTTGTTGACTTACCTACAGAGAAGAAAGCAGTGGGTTGCAGATGGGTTTTCACCATCAAACATAATCCGGATGGATCTGTTGAGAGGTTGAAGGCCAGATTGGTAGCAAAAGGCTACACACAGACCTATGAAGTTGATTTCTTTGAGACTTTTTCTCCAGTAGCTCGTCTAAATTATGTGCGAATTATTATTTCTCTAGCTACTACCTTTGATTGGCCCCTATTTCAGCTTGATGTTAAAAATGCCTTTCTACATGGTGACCTCCAGGAAGAGGTATATATGGAGCAACCTCCTGGGTTTGTTGCTCAGGGGGAGTGTCAGAAGGTCTGTAAATTGAAGAAAGCCATATATGGTTTGAAACAATCTCCTCGAGCGTGGTTTGACAAGTTCAGTGAGGTTATACTCCAGATGGGCTTCTCTCGCTCCATGACTGATCACTCTTTATTCTACTCTAGCTCTTCCTGTGGCTCTATCATTATGGCAGTATATGTTGATGATATAGTAATTACTGGCAGTGATTCTACAGGCATATCTCGTGTGAAGGAAGGGTTGTAGAGACACTTCCAAACGAAGGATCTGGGTAAACTGAGATATTTTCTGGGCATTGAGGTGCTTGGATCTCATGCAGGTATCAATCTATCTCAGAGGAAATATGTGCTAGACTTACTACAGGAGACATGCATGACTGAATCTAAACCGGTATCTACTCCTATGGATTATCACATCAAGGAGACGGTTGATGATGTTGAGTACTCAGATCCATGATATTACAGGAGAATAGTTGGCAAGCTAATATATCTGACTGTTACACGACCTGACATCTCTTTTGCTGTAGGAGTTTTGAGTCACATATGCACTCACCACGACAGTTACACTGGACAGCAGTTTGCCGGATTCTAAGATATCTGAACAGTGCTCCTGGTAAAGGGATCAAATATTCTAAACCCAAGGTGCCTCCATCTACTTTGACTCTCACTGGGTAATCAGATGTAGATTGGGCTGGTGATCATACTGATAGAAGGTCTACATCAGGCTATTGTACTTTCCTAGGTGACCATTTGATTACCTGGAAAAGCAAAAAGCAGAATGTGGTAGCTAGATCCAGCCCTGAGGCTGAATACCGTGGTATGGCCCATGCATGTTGTGAGCTACAATGGGTTAAATCTGTTCTTTCTGAGTTAAAAATCCGTATTATGTCTTCTATGGAGCTCAAGTGTGACAACCAGTCTGCTATACACATTGCCAGGAATCCTATCTTTCATGAGCGTACAAAGCATATAGAAGTTGATTGCCATTTTATTCGTGATCAAATCAAAGATGTCACTATTGTGACGCCATACGTCAAGTCTGAAGATCAAATGGCGGATATCTTGACAAAGCCTTTGGGTCCGACAGCTTTTCAGAGGTTATGTGGCAAGCTACACGATGTGTACTCTCCAGCTTGAGGGGGAGTGTGAAACAACCTGCTTCCCGGTCGATACCATCGACAGGTGGTCGATGGTATCGAGACTATCACAGCAACAGAACATCATTCTGTCGATACCATCGACAGACCCGTCGATGGTATCGACAGAAGGTCAGAGGCGGATCTGGCGATCTGCCTCTTGTCTCTATTTTTATTATATCACTTGTTTTATTGTTTTTCTTGGATTTTCTCCTTTGTACCACCTTGTATCTTACCCTAATATATAAAAAGGAGTGAGACGGCTATTGCCCTCACACACAACAGCTGCACCTAGCAGCCGCCAACATTGTTCGTCTCCCTTCTCTCTCGTTAACACCAACATTTCAGACATCCGTCAATGTCCTCTCAATTGTTGTGTATCTTTATCTTCATAGTGCCTCTATCAATCAATTTACATGGATGGTAATCTCCCAAGAAAGCATCTTGACCTTGAAAAATGTGTCTTATGAGGTGTCATGTGATGTTTACACCCAAATCAACAATCCTGACATTGCTGTAATCAAATGTTGTAGAAACTAGAAACAACAACATAGTTGTGATTTTCAAACATCTGGTGATATTTTGGCATGTACGAAAGGATCCTTTTCATTGCTTTCCTGCCTTTATTTTCTGCACAACTTATAGCATTCATCTGGGGCATGATCCCTTTCCTCGAACTGTAGGAACACTTCTTCAGTGGCCTTAGAATTTGGGCTCCTTTAGGACTTTGATCTGTCATTCTTATTGTGATGTGTCTGTTCCCTTCCTCTAGTGGATAACATTTACTTATACCTTTGGATGAGAAGATCCTTTTCCAAAAATATCTTGTCATGTCAAGGCTTCTAAACTCTTGTAAGGCTATACTTCCTTGATCCTAAAAGATGTCATACCTTGCAAATTCATGTAAGAGGTTGTCAATTTTCAAAGTAGACTTTTTCTTCATCTTTGTCCATTGTCCTTTCTTTTTAGCTGCTTGTCCTCTATCTTTATTAGGTTGTTCAAGGTCATGGATGAAGTTGATGTCATTTATAAGAGTCATTCGCAATCATCCTTCCTCCATTGAAGGACGGACAATGTATCTTGAGGGAGGGGTTCTTGGTGAGTGAGGGAATTATTATTGTGGATGACTTCTATCTCATCCTCCACAACCTTTTTAATAACGTCAAGGAGAGCTTCATCCTCCAAAAGGAAAAAGTATCCTATTCTGAACTATTGATCCACCTATTCTTCTTTTGTCAGGGGCACTAGTTTTTCTTCTTACCAAGAAGAGTTTTGTGGGTCCCATCTTAAATAAGACATACTTCATATTTGACTAACCAGATAAGAAGTTGATCGACCATTTAGATTTCTCGACGTTAATACTTTTTTGTCACTGTGTTGTAGTTAAAAGTCATGAGTTTGTAGGAAGTGTCTCTAGACCTGGTTGTTGAAGAAAGTTGGGAATGGCACATAACTACTACATGAATTCTAACTGAGGTCCAAAACACAAAAAGTCAATGCAAGAACGAAAACAATGAACAAACAATGGTGTATCAAAAAAATGAGTCGGACAATAAAACACAACCAAGTAGCTAGCCGTAAGACGGAATGATTTTAGATGGTTTGGCTAAAACAAATAAGGAATATGAGTTCACCAAAAGATCATGAAGATTACAACAAAGAAATAAGAAAACTCCTAAATATTCAAAAATACTTGGAAAGTATTCAGGTCAAAAGAAGTATCATGACGACTTTGAGAGGTTGAAGGAGATGAACAAAGGCGCTAAAGAGGACGCAATAGACCTACGGCTAATTTGCTTAGCACATTAACTTGTTTGAAACTCTCTTTTTTTCCTTATGTGCATGTGCGATGAGAGTTTGAAGTCTCTACATATATCCTTCGAGGCTTGTGAGTTGTTTCAAGCTAGCTTGAAAAAAAATATAATAGTTCTTCCTCTTACAGTCTAGTGGTAAAGAAGATATGATACTAGTTTTGATATAACAAATAAAATATTGTAGTTTCCTCATTAATTTCAAATATACTTGGTAATAGATAAACCAGTTGCATATCATTATTTATACATGAATTTTCTAGAAGTAGGGTGTTAAAGTTTGTAAAATGAAACTTCTTGATTCATTTAAGTTAAGTGTTGGGTAAAAAGATTGCATAATAAAGTGTGTAGTGCATGAAAAAGCTAATCACTTAACTGCTAAGCAGGTTGTTTCAGTGTTCATATGCGGTCTGTGCGGCTGCATATGCTATCCGTGCGGCCACATTATGCAGTCCATACGACTACATATGCGGTTTGGCTAGCTCTCCGAATTACATGTGACTATCAAATCCATTTATGCGACTCTGACCATAGATGCAGCCACTTTTCATACAAAGACTATGTGTATTTTTGTCAAATATTATTTATAAAACTACTTGTACACACACACCCCCCCATGTACATATATATAACATACTTTACATGTATATTGTTGAGAGTTATTTAGTTAGTGTTTTATTATTAGTTTGTAATATGTGCCTAAGTGTCTTGGCCCATTAGGGTTGTCTTATGTCCTGTACGCTTCCCTGTTCTCCTATTTATAGGAGTATGGTTTCTCCTATCTAATACAACGATTAGCCATCTTTTATTCTCTAAGATGGTATCAGAGCAGAGATCCAAAACCCTAGCCGTCAAGTAAAAAGAAAAAAAGAGAGCAGTAGCCGGCGGGCGGCCCCTTCTTCATTCTTGGCTGCCCGCAGGCCTCGTCCACTCATCAATCCATGGCATCTGCTGCTCCTTCCTCTCCTTTTTCTACTGTTGACACTCCTATTGTTTCTACTTGACTGGAGATTGTTGCCCCATGTTTCTCTATATCATTTCTTTCATTTTCTACTGCTCCGGGTGCCCTTTCCTTCAGATCTGGCGTACTGCTACAGTACGTTACTGTAGCACGACGAGATTTTGGGAGCTTCCAATCCTCTCCTTCATGGTTTCTGCCAGCCTCTAGTGCCCCCCTTCTCTTCCTCAACACCTTAGCGGCTTCTAGGATAGGGAGAAGTCTTCCACATGCCTTGGAGAAGAAGTTATTGCATCTTTTTTTGGCCGTCTGTACAGGTTTGTCCCTGCTCTTGATCTCCGGCTCGATTACAACCTACCAAGGTGTTGCCTCTCCTTAGGACCTACTCTATTTAGGTCATCTATATCTTGAGCATCTCCTACCTTAGCTGCCATACCATCAAATCTCTATGGAATGAGCTGGAGTTTGATCTTCTAACCTCTATGCTACCGTTGGTACTGTAGCAGCATGTTTTTTTTTTTTTGAAGTTTTGACGTTTTCCTTGCTGAGGTGCTCTTCGTTTCTGCTATTGGTTTGGAATAGTTTGGCCTTTAAGCCCTCTACTGCTGCTGCAATTGCGTTGCTGTGTTTTTCTTTTTTTCTGTTGCTACAAATACCATTTATTTGTCGCTGCCACTGCTCGAATGCTATTGCTGCTAAGATGGCTGCCTCGGATAATCCGCACACCATGGTCCACATTTTGATTATGTGAGGTTTTACACTACTTGCAACTCTTTTGTTTGATTTCCTAAATCCAGTGGAACTTGTGTTTGTCCACCCCAACCGTTGATCTTCTCCGTGGTTGGTGTGAGGGGGAGAAACGGAGGAGAGATGAAGAAAGAAGAAGAAGAATTCAGTTATGCTGCTACATGGATCTTCATGCCACTTATACTACTGATATATGGATCCTTTTGTTACTATATGGTGTTCATTTTGCTTCTATGTGGATCCGTCTATTGTTATGTGGCTTGTTCATGATTGTGTTGTTATATGAAATTTTCTGCTGCTATTATTGATTATTCATCATCTACCTCGAACGCTGCTATGAAATTACATATTTGGACGTCATTGATACTACTTGTGCTATGATTAGCACATTTTACCTGTTGCTTTGTGCTTTTGCACTATCTGTTTTCCGTGCTCTATTTTGCACGTTGACTTTCTACTGTGGATCAACACTCTGGAATATGTGAACCAACACTCTCTAGACTTTGACGCCCACTACTGTGATGAATATTTTATGAAGAGGGAAGATGATGAAGACTTTTGTTGTGACTTTACATGGAGCTTCGTCTACATTGCATACTGAAGTTATTTATTTGCTTGCTACTTTGTACACTGGTCTTCTATCTGCCTACGTCGTCGACTTTTGCTACTGTGCGCCAGCACTCTCTGGCCTGTCCGTGCCCTGTTTCGCACGTTGACTACTACTGCTACTGTGATCCAACACTCTCTGGGCTCTGCTACTGTGATCCAACACTCTCTGGCTACTACAACGACGACTTTGATGAAGACCTTGGTGCCTATCAGCTATTTAATCTTTTGCTCCAGATGATCGTGTTGCTGCTTATATCTTCTCCAGATGATCGAGAAGCTTCTGCTAGCGTGTTTGCCTATTTGCTTGGAGTATCTACATGAGGGGGAGTGTCTGAGTGTTTGAGTGCTTTAATGTAATATTGAGGGGGAGAAAATTCTTATATGGGCTTAGTTTATCGTTTTATTCTGTTTCTTTGTTTTCTTTGTCCAACTCTCTATTTGCAAGCTAATTTGGGATTCTCCCAACTTCAGCTTGAGGGGGAGTGTTGAGAGTTATTTAGTTAGTGTTTTATTATTAGTTTGTAATATGGGCCTAAGTGTCTTGGCCCATTAGGGTTGTCTTATGTCCTGTACGCTTCCCTATTCTCCTATTTATAGGAGCATGGTTTCTCCTATCTAATACAACGATTAGCCATCTTTTACTTTCTAAGATATATTTATATATTTTCATATATATATATTATTGTAATATTGTATACTTTTAATTTATAATTTATGCTTATATATAATTTATTTATAAAAAGAAAATGCATATGCCCTGCATTTACTCTATGAAGTACCTGGCCAAATGCATACTGCCTACCGGGTGGTTGCATAAATGATGCGTCTTATAGAAGATGAATAGTTAAGATTTGGATGTATATATTCATGTATATTGAACTTAATACATATGTAAACCCGTTTAAACTCACATCACGACAAATGAAAATAGTGTATAATAAAGTCAATAGGAAAATGTTTTTTTTTTTTGATTTGCGAGAGAACCACCCCCGCACGAGTGCCACTTTTGTGATCCCCGCAGGCGGCGTAAACTCTCGGGGACCCTGACCCGCCCATAAGGGTGGCCCCAACTAGTAGCATCATTGGCCGGAATCATATGTGATTCGTAAAACAGAATAGTGGAAAGCACATGTAATGTTACTGTTACATACTGTGGTAAAATAGTAGATATTGAAGACATGAAACAATCTAGAGTAGTTTCCTCATCTGCAAATGGAGCATTGAACATTACTAAAAGCAACACATGGTGACGAGAAAGAGCAATGAGTGAACTACCTAGTGAAGAACCAAGCACGCTCGCAAAGTATTTACACTGACACAAATCAATTCAGACCACAACAAGACTATTTTTCTGTCTCCATAAGAACACGAGTACAATAATAACAACTATAGACTTAAAAGTTGTAAGAATATTCTAATACGTTGGGTCTTATTTGTCTTAGTTATATAAGTGTTAACAGACATTAGATTACTAATAGCTATAAATCAATAACAATGTTTCTTAAATTGGTCTGAGTGGCTACGTCTGTGCCCACTTATGAAGTTCTGCCTACTTGCTACACTGCATATACATGCACCCTCACTCTCATTCACATAGATGTGTGTATATTCTGTGTGCTTGCTTGTGTATATATTCACACACACACACACACACACACACACACACACACACACACACACTAGCATCTCAGGAGCAAGACGTGTGTGTGTGCACACGCTATCAGAGATGAAGCTTGTGGGGCGTAGTATCATTTGCATTTTTAACTTCTAGTTTACAATCTTTTTAACACTTGTTACTGAACGTGTTGGAAATTTCTGTAATTCTGTATTTTGCTGGCATGCTGATAGTAGGTATGCTATGATATTGTTCAGTTGTATGTTTAAGACGATGAGGTGGATGTACCTTCTTTTAGAAATGTGTTTGTATCATTGATTTTTGACTCAAGGCAGATAATGGCCATTGACGTGGCATTGTTGCCCATGGCATTACATGGTAGTGCGTCCATGTAGTATTTTTCTGGCATGGAAGACCATGCCGCCTCCTTAATGCTGCTTGTTAACACATTCTTGATTCAACTTTACATTTTTCTTTCTAATATGTTTTTGTCACCGACCATCAACTAGCAGCATGGCAGGGGATCGAGGGGCTGGGGGTTTATCCCGATTGCTGAATATGGAGCTGAATTCAAAGCGACAAGCAAAACCAGAAAACCTAGAAAACCAGTGCGGTTGCTATACAGCGGGAGGAATCATTATGATTTACTGATTTGAGGGTCACCTTGACAATACATTTTTGAAGGTCTTGCCTTGATTTATCCCTTTTACAAGTAATGATTACACTTGTAACTTGAATTTTTACGCCCTAACTAGCCATGACAGAGTTACAGTTGCCGTAGAATAAAGTTATATAAGCTTTCAATGTATAATGAGATTGTGGCTAATTTGTAGCCTCATCTAGTAGTCTGATGAGAATTTACAGTTTTGATCTATATTCAAAACTATACAGTTTTGATGTGGCTAGTCTGATGAGAATTTACAGTTTTGATTTATATTCAAAACTATACAGTTCTGATGTGGCTAGTTTGTAACCAAATACTGTGTCAGTTGTGAAATCCTTATCTAGATTACATTGGCTAAGGTGAATCGATGACAATGTATTTTGTTGACTGGTGGATACTTGGCTGAATCTTGATATAACCAAATACTGTAAATTTATCTTCATTTGATAACCACGTACGTTCTAGTTGATTCTTAAACCACAGATTTGAAAGTGCATGATGAAAAAACTTGTAATATGTATACAATACATAGTTGTACTTGGACAGATGCATTGATGCTTGCTTATCCAATTGTATCTTGTTAAGTATAGTTCTTTGTAAACTTACTGGTGTAAGCTCAGCATCATTCAGTTTGGAAATTCCAAGGAAAATTTTTGGTAAGCACAGCTTCTTTTCTGAGTATGCCTTAAGAAAGACTTACATTAATTGGCTGTCAAGATGCAAAGATTCCAACAAGCACAGCTCACAGTCAACTGGGTGTCAAGATGGGGACACCCTCCAACATGAAAGCACAGCTCTCTACAGTGGGCATGTGCTAGCACTATAGTGCAGTAGGTCAGACGCAATTTCTTACACTTTCTGTAAAGCACAGCTCACTACAGTGGGCATGTGCTAGCACTATAGTGCAGTAGGTCAGACGCAATTTCTTACACTTTCTGTAGATGGTGTAGATTGCTATTTGTTCAGCTTATCGCTCCCTGAAAAATGTGGTAGCAGGTTGCTGACGTCCGCAACAATGCAGGCCTTATTATGTATTATAAAAACTACCTGGTTTTCGCAGCGTTTGAGATGATGATCCTAGTCGTGCATTCCATCTGACCACAATCTTTTTTTTTTGTTTTGATAAAAATCTGACCACAATCTTTAAAAACCTAGACATGTGAGCTTTTTTAATATAGCGATGACATATTGATCTTTGGCACAACCATAAATAGACTGCCCACGCGTGTCGAGGAACGATTCTCTGCCTAGTTACTTCACCAAACAAAACATAGATCTGTTTGACTGTCGTGATTACTGACTTTATTTCCAACTTGAAAGTAAAGTAGCCGTAGAAATGTCCCTGCACATTATCAGCCGAGAAAGTTGTCGTACAATCAAGGACATTTCAGAAACCTCTAAAACTACGTACTCCACCCCACCGCACCCCGCATACTATATACACAATTAGAGTGGCACAAACTGAACCAGGCCATAAAATTAAATCAAACAGATCAAACTAAACTAATTGATTCGGTTTGGTTTTAAGAGGTGAGTGGTTTGATCTATTTCCAAAAAAAATCTGAACTACTAAACAACAAAAGTTTGGTTTGAGGGTGCATTTTAACAAAGCTAAACCAATATATGTATTTATATGCTGATAAAATGTACACTTATACAATATGAAGAACTCATCAAGGCTTAAAATATAATAATATATATAAGTAGGTGTATGTTAAGATGTCAAACTAATACAAATGATACAAACTAAGGTCCCACTTTAAAAATTTAGACGAACTATTACATTGCATATTTCATGGAAGTTTGTTAGACTACATTGATGCGTACCTTATACATTTGATATTTTCATTTTTGAGAAATATTTTTTTCTTGCTTGTTATATTGTTTAGATTAACAAAAATGATAGAAAATGGTTGCATTGTCTGAGTCTAACAAATAACTTTGTAGTTTCCAACAATGTTTTGAAACCAAACCAATCCGAACGAAACTGTACAATAGTAGTTCCTTTTGGTTTAGTCTGGACTAGTTAACAATTCAGTTCAGTTTGAAAATCAATGTGTATGGTTCAACTTATAATTTTGGTGGTACACCATGACAAATTGAACTATGCCCACATCTATACGTAGAAATAGGGATGGGTAGAAAAATAGACCAAATTGCTAGATAGATAAAACAAACCAAATTAATCTGACAAGTTTAATTTGCTTCAAAGAGGTATGCGGTTTGGTTTGGTTTCAAAATTTTCTATACCAAGTCTTAATAGCTTGGTCCTGGTTTGGGGACTGGTATGGCCATTCGATTGGAAAAGACAACATATATATATATATATATATATATATATATATATATATATATATATATATATATAGTCAGGCTAAAATACACTCGAGTGTACAGATTACGCCGTACACCTCAATAGTGTTTGCCTATCTTGACCTTGTATTTCCAGGATCCAACCCGTTGATCTTCATGGTTACAACAATAATAGGCCACATACAAAATTTGAGCTCATATGGATGAGTGTAAGTCACTCATCCAAGGACAACAAAATCGACACACAAAACTAATTTGAAATGCATGATTCTTGCCTCCTTGAAATGCACAACCTATAAGTATACAAATGAGCTAAAATTTATTATATAATATGTTCTTAAGATATATAAGAAGATCAACAGTTTAGAATTTTTAAAAAGTTACCGCATCTTTAAAAATGATTGAGGTGTACGGTGCCTCCAGTACACTTGAGTGTACACTAGCCTGACTATATGTATATATATATATGTATATATATATATATATATATATATATATATATATATATATATATATATATATATATATATAGAGAGAGAGAGAGAGAGAGAGAGAGAGGCTAGAATACACTTGAGTGTAAAGATCCAGTGTACATCCCAATAATTTCCAACAAATTGACAATTTTAGTAGAATCTAAACCGTTGACTGATGCGTTCTCCCTAAGGTGCATACCCAACCAATTATATTTTGATTGGATGTGCCTTATGGCACACAAAAAGGTCTTTCAAATTTATAGGACCCGATGGACACACTTCTAAAAAAAATTGCAAGCGTGGGGGCTTGAGAGTAGTATAGAAGCGGTAAGTTGGGGTCGAACCTAAGGGAGAGAGGGGCAGTAGATCTACGTTCGTTTAAGCTAGGTTCCTAATGTAAAGTTTATGATTGAAGGGTTTAATTTGGATTTGGTTGATTACACTGAGGGTGGTTGAACAAGCAAATAAAGGAAAATAAGAGCAAAATTTACTTTAACCCTAGACAGTTTAACTAAGCAAGAAAGGAGCAATTTAGATTAAGGCAACCAAACAAGAGCTAACACTAGACTAGCAAAGCAATTCTAATTAGCAACCTATAGAGAGCAACTAGTTAATAGGCAAGAAATTATACTAGACTAGCAATAGCAACTAGGGCAAGCAAAGGACTAAACTAGTAACTAATTAGCTAGAGCAAGCACAAAGTAACAATAACTAAACTAGCAAGAGTTGACTATCATGAATAAGACAATTAACTAAGGAGGCAAGTAAAGCTACTAACTAAGCAATCATTAATTAGCAAGGAAGCAATTGGGGATTATCCAATTAATGGGAAGTGTGGGCCGTTTGAGGTAATGTGACTAGAAACTAAGTTAGGGGTCATAACATGTAAGCAATGCTCATTCATTTAGATCATCAAACCAAACAACAAGTTAGATGCTAGAGAATTTCTCGAAACTATTAAACGACCATGGATGAAATAACGACCATGGATAAAATAGGGGGTGTATAAGGGAACTACTCCCTATCCACCCTTACGAGGCTCATTTGGATTAGGGTTCAGGTAGAATTCAACTAGGATCCAATCAAGTCTAGGTTTCTAGAATAGAAGCTCTTAGCGAAATTGCAGACCAAGGGTAGTGATGGAGGGTGAAAATGAGGGTTTTACACCTCGTATCACCTACCTACTAGACTTTAGGTAGATCCAAGCTAATTACACTAAATGTTTCTAAACTAGCTACTTAGATCTCTCACCTAGGTGTAGGAGAATGGATTAGCATCTAGGAAGATGAGTAGCTAACTAGGGATCCACTAGCTGTACCTAGGAGCAGATCCCCAAAGTAGCTGCAGACAAGCAAATTCCCTAGAATAATAGGTTATTTCAAGCATAAATCAACAAGCAATCCATAAGGAATGAGATACAAGAAGAACATAATAATTAACAAATGAAATTATAAAGTTTACACATTACTTTCCCTCACCATGGTATCGAAGTCACTTTTTAACCCCAAACAACCCAACTAAGGGGACTTAGCTACTCATAAAAATAGAAAATAAAAAAGAGAAGAAAGAGGTATAAGTAGTCCTGGAACTCGAAGTAGTGGCTAAATCATTCTTCTCTAGAAGCTACAATCTCAAGAACTTCCCTCCTCCAAGATGGAATAAAATGGAAATGGAATGGAAAGTAGCCAAAACCCTAAAAGGAAGGGTTTTAGGGTGGGAGGTGATGAAATGGAAGTGGAGTGGAGTAGGTAGGATCTAGAGGGGTGAAAAGAATGCTCAAAGATGCTAACTCTTGATATCTGACCACCTTCAATGCTTTTATGGAGACTAGGAGGTCTATGGTTAAGTGGGGCCACAAATGGGAACTTCGTGCAAAAATATGCTAGGGTTTTTGGCCACCACGGCAGTACTGGGCACCACGACTGTGGTGGATGGGGTGTAGAACATCTTTGCTCAGATGGAACGAGCGAGTGTGGTGGAGGGTGTGGAAGTTATAGTTAAAATTGGGAGTTTAGATACTTGGGTAGAATGGGCATGGGGAGCACCATGACTGTGTAAGGGTCATGGCAGCACGAGTGTATGGGTCACCATGGCCATTTTGGAGGAAGAGAATGTTGGTTGTTTTCTTCAACATGATCTTGCTGGATACTTAGCAGAACGGATGTGTTGGGCTACATGACCGTGCTGGGTCCTTCTTGGCACGGTCGTGTTGGTCATAACATTTGTGCTTTTGTACATGTCTTCAATTGCTTCGGCTTTGTGAATTTTTTGTGAATTTGACTTTGGTAGCACGGTCATTCCTTAGTACGACGATTGTGCTTGGAGTCTTCTTTGTCATCTTTTCTTTAGATTTCCATGGATTTATTTGCTCTAAATTGACTCTTGGTCACTATGGGTAGGCTAATGAAGCTCTTGTACCCTCCTTAGGCTCCTCCAAGGGTTGAGGAACCATTAGATCATCCTCCATCTCTCCCATCCATCCAAGGCATGGTTCAAGCACCTAAAAAACATGAAAAGAACGTCCATAAGTGCATTTGATAGTAATACACGTACCGAGGGAAGTAATGTGCATTATAAGTACAAAATGACACAAGATGAAGCCCTACATCAAGGGTGCATCACCATCCCAAACTTAAAACATACTTGTCCTCAAGTATGCTCCAACTCAATCTCTCTTTAATTCATTCAAGAAAAATACAGGAGAATGCAATGAAGTTCATTGGTTAAAGTAAATACACATATGGAATTCGGCATACAATCCACTACTCACCATTCATCTTTCTATTTTTCAACGTGATTCAAGCATAGAGCACGAGAAGTTCAAATGTGGGATACCAATCACACATGTAAGTGATGCAAAACTTTCATAATGCTCTAAGTATACCATATCATGCATGGTATACATCAAATTGGTATAGTTGTTGTTTCACTTGCCAGGACTCCATTATACATTTCATATCACTTCTCATGACCCACTTTGCTTGCGTAGGGATGTGTGATCTAGAGTTGATTTACCTTATCCCTACTAGGCATAAAAAGATAAAAAAAGGGTTATGGAAGGAAGTGGAGTGCTATTACATAGGATGACTCATTTTTTCTTCTTCTTGAGAGGTTATTACATAGAGACATCCCTTAATTTTTTATATCCCATGTGTGAGGAGGGAATATGGTGATTGAAGCGAAGTTGGGGTATAGATATGGTCACCCCAAACTTTTGAAGGGTGGCGGGGCTAATATGTGCACTTTTAGCATCCTTTCATATAGCAGAGAGGTAAGAAGATGATAGAAGAAATGTCATATTTGAGGGGTCACATGCAATGAAGATCTATGTATGATTTCATTCAAGCAAGCTAATCCATACAACATTCACCAAAAAGACAAAAGATGCATAAAATTAGAAATATGGCACATTACACTCTTTCCACATGGAATGAATAATCCCAAGTGTTCAAGTCTTGTATAGTCACACTTTTATTAAAACCGTCAATTACTTGTAAGAGGATTGGAGCACATGAAAAATTCCATCATATGACTCATTTATACAAAAACATCATCTATGGGTTGTATTATCTGTTCACATCATAATAGGTAGAGATTTAGTTGAAACACTCTATTAGGTAAATAGATTCAAGCTTGGGAAAAATTGGCCAAAAGGGTGCGAAATTGCCTTCAATCACAAATTTAACCTACATTCAGAAATAACAAACAACAAACAATCAAATCCTAGCTAAAACACACAATAATTTATAAAAACCTACATGAAATGCAATGCATGTCACTGAATGGCATGACAATCTTCTTTTTTTGAAAAATTATGCAAGAATGTAAGGAATTAAATGAAATGTATGTATGCACAAAAGAAAGTAAAAATCTAATCTAGATGGAAACTATATCAAAACAAAAAGTAAATGACAAGATAAAGTGATGATGAGTGAAATGAGGGTGTTTCTCCCTACCACCCCAAAATTTTGAAATAGTTGTCCTTAGCAGGAAACAAAAGCCTAAGAATGATAGGGTAGATGTTACTACTGATGTGATGGCTTTGGCAGTGGTACCCATTATGAAGGATTCTGGTAATAATTACCCTAGTAGTCTACATGTGGAGGCAGGCATGTCTCCTAGTAACCAGACAGTGCTCCTAAAAAATCCTCCCCCCATTGGGGGTTTCTATGTACATGTACATGCTGAAGTTGGTACATGTAGTTGATCTGATGATGCATCTGTTGCTGATCTAACCACATGACCTCTTGTGTTCTTTGAATATCCTCTAGTTGCACCTATATAGTAGATATGTCGTAGGTGTTCACTGTGGGGTGCTACTATGGTGTTGTCTATGTCTCTCTTCTCCCCACTCTACGCTGCTCTCTGTCCTCTACCACTTTCCATTGGTCTTCTAGAGTCGTATCCTCTACTCCCTTAGGCAACACTATAGGGTGCTCTCTCCATGTGTCTCTAGGTTGCTCCTGCTCCCATCTCCTCAAGGTATCCAATAATTCTAGAGATGGGCCATACTCCTCTAGGAGAGGTGTAGCATGGTAGGACAACTCAAGTGTAAAGCCCTCATAAGGGGGGTTGACCTGAAATATGATTATTCCATCTACAAATAAGATCATTGTGGGACAGACAAGGTGCTGCCGGTTTACAAGCTTTCCTTTTTCCGTCTTTATATATCTTGTCAAGTCATGATCTAGGAAAAGTGAAATAGAAGTTTTAAGCCCTCCCATACAAATGGATTTTTACTCATGCGATCAAAGATCAACGCCCCTAGAGCGACATGCCTGATGTTTATCATCTATCCCAACACAAAAATAAATCTTTCTTGGTGCATCTCTCTTGGATCTCATACTGGGAAAATATGGTATTTGCTAAAACCTTCTGAGCATACATTAGGTAGGGGTTATGGATCAAACTTGTTCTTATTTCCCCTCCACAAATTTACTATGTCTGGTTAACCTCTTCCCCATAGTTTCATATTTGACATTAGAATCCTTTTTGTCCTCCCATCATCTATGATAGCTGCTACCTCGAGGTAGAGAGCAAAAAGTTTGTTGAGCATGGAGGCAGTGAGGATGTGTGTGTCATTCCCTAACCTAAAGTAGAAAGTTTGTTCCCCTTTGTTTGTGACTTTCTCTAGGGTAGCTAATAATTTACATGTGATCTCAATATATTTTTCCTATATGATGGTTGTCACATCAAATAAACCCAAGGGCGTCATGATGTCCTCAAAACAAGAATAAATACCCAACATTTCCAATTGGGGTTTGGTGAGCATAGTATATAGTAATTATCCTTCGTGTCAAGCACTCTAGATGAAGGGTCTTCATAAATTGGGTGCCCACTCTCTTCTCTTGATCCTTCTCAGGTTGTTCATTTTCCATTTCCTCATCCTCCTCATTTAGAGATAGCTGCCTTCGGGTGTGCGACTATGGTTCCAATTGTGGTATGGCTGAGGAAGTGGAATGATTGACCGACACACATGGTGGTGGTTCACGTGAAGAAGATGGAGTTTCAATAGATCCTCCACATCATGGTTGAGTGGTGGCCTCCTTCACATTGGACTCTATCGATGCATTTAAATTGCTCACCGCCAAGCGGGATATTTTGTTGTGAGAGCTGGTGATTGGATTTTGCAATGGAGGAACATGAGATGTAGAAAGGGTTTTAGAAGATCCCTTCCTAGGTCAACAATAATAGAATATGACACTCTTGGATCTCTCCTTCAATTGCTTTATGTTCACCTTCATTTTGAAATGATTTTGTGTGGGAAATGTGGAGAAAGCTAGGTTTTTGGAGTTTTGGTTAGATGGGGTGGATTAGAGAAATAGAGGAGGGGGTTTGAGAGTGGAAATAGGTGATAAATGGAAGGTGGGGGTAGGGGAATGGTTGCTAGAGTGAATTCTGGGACGATCAAAGCTTGAGGAGGAAGAAATGGAGGTTAGAATAGGTCAGAGTGGTGTTGGGAGCCGACTACATCGCGTGGTTGGTTGCATGTGAACGTCACGGGCGTGTTGAAGTTGTGGAGAGACTAAATCAAAGTCACGTTGGGAATGTTGGATACATTGCTTAAATGGGTGGGGCCACCAATGCCATGCCCGTGCTGGGCACCATGATCATGGATACTTGTTGGTTCCATAGTCATTTTGTGTCACATGATCGCAGTGACTAGCTTGCCACACGACTGTTCTGCTAGCACGTCCATTTTTGTGGTTATGAATTTCTTTGGTTTTAACTATAAATCTAGAAATCCCACCATGGCCGTTCCAAAGTGCGACGACATGGTGCGTACTACAACATCTCAATTCAACTCAAACATTCATATTTCAACAAATTCTTGTACCACAATGTTTTTTATAGATTCTCTTACATTTCAATTGATTTGCCTCAATTCATCACTCTTCATTCCTTGCACATTTAAAAACTAAACCAAAATGGTTAAAACCAAATGTGTGTGTCTATTTTCTTGTAAATGTGTAAAAATAACCAAAAAAGTATCAAAAATTGAAGGTTGGGTGAAAAGTTCCCAAACCTAGGTAGGTTTCCTTCCGCTAGTGTGAAGTTTTATGCTTTCAGTCAAGCTTCTTATAGTTCTCTCAATCAATCAACCATCGGGAAGTCTTGTTTGTACACTCTTGAAGTATATAACTCTCTCATTTGCATTCAACAATGTTCCTTATCCCATTGATCATGAAAGTTATGAAGAAGTGTTCCATAAGGATATTCATTTCTCGAGTAATCATCTAAAATTTTCAAGTGATCATGCTCGATATTCTCTTATCATTCTTTCCAGGTGGGGTATTGAAAAAATTGATCTTTATCTTCATGTCCATGAAAGAGACTGTCATTGTTCCACTATACACATGTATTTTGGCATAAACTGTAGATAGAAATAGTTTTCCCAAGATGATGGGAATCTTCCTATCCTCTACATCCATGTTAAGAATAATGAAGTCTACCGGAAATATTACTCCTCTTTATTTATCTATAACTACCAAGACATCATCCACCCTTCCTCTAGGCACTTTTATTGAATGATATGCCAATTGGAGACCACAATTGGCCACTTTCAGCTTTCCTAAACTCAGTTCCACATAAACACTATATGTCATCAAATTCACACTAGATCCCAAATCAAGAAGGGATTGCTCTATGCAATGTCCCCTATGTATCTAGGTATGAGTGGGGCTCATGGGTCTTTCATCTTCATGAGAAGTGCATGTTGGAGAATAGATCTCACTTGCTCTATCAGCTTGACTTTCTTCGACATTCTTTCCGTTAACTTCCTCTTGAAGGTGCCAGATTTCCTTGAGAAACTTTGCATAAGATGGAATCTACTTGATGGCATCCAATAGAGGGACACACACCTTCACTTGCTGTAACATTTCTAGAATGTCAACATTGTGTTTTTGCTTCCTTTTTTATAACAGGGCTCATCCAATGCATTTGGGGATGGTGGCTCAATTGTACTAGTTTTACTTGGATCAATATGATTTCCTTGAGGAATGACATGAGGAATTCTTGGAATTATAGTTGGAACACTAGGGATTGTAGAATCTACAAAAGGAGTATAAGATCGAACACAAAGTATCATAAACTCAACATGAGGTATCACGAGATCATCTTCAACTATATCAATCACAATATCACCACTTGGTTTCTTCAGCCTTGTTTCATCAACATGACCTTGGATCACATGATCATTGCCCATTTGACTTGTGGGATACTCAATAACCCTCCCACTCCTTAGAGAGAGCTTCATCTTAAAATCTTGAGTTGTACATTTGGCCCTTTTGTTCCAAGTTTCTATGAGAATGAAGAGTCTTCACTTCTTCACCAATGGACTCAATAGAGTTCACCAAGTGACTAGGAACACTTATTACTTGATTCTTCATAAGATTCATCATTTCAACAAGAATCTTCATCATTTGTAGGCTTGAATCATAAAGAGTTGAAGGTGTACCCCAATCACAATGTCCTAATCATTAATAATGCTAGAAGCTCAGTGCCTTGAGTTTTCCCCCAAGTGCTTGAATAAAGGCATGTCTTCTTAGGTGGTTTAGCAGTGAAAGATCCTCCACAAGAGGAATTCACTAAATCTTGACTCATTTGAGAGAGACCAAAATAAAAGGATTGAACAAGCTTCCACAAGGGAATTTCGTGGTGAGGGCACTCTCTTAACATCTTCTGGAATCTTTGTCAAGCATCATGGAACTTCTCATTATCTCTTTGTTTGATATTCACTATAACACGCCACATTTTTATCAACCTTGCATTTCTTTAAGAATACATTCTTCATCTCTTTCCAACTCATGATTTGTGTTTTTGAATCATAACAACCTTTGTCCTTGACTTTTAGGGAGAATGGGAACATGGTAAGCCAGATGGACATCTATGGCTGTAGGCGTTCTAAAGGTTGAGTACATTTCAAGGAAAGAATCAATGTGCTTGTAGGGGTTCTCTCTCTCCAACATGTAGAAGGTGGGAAGAAACCCAAGAAGACCATGCGGAATGGAGAATTGTTTCCCTAGAATTTGATAAACTCTATTTGCAATTGTTGAACTGTAGTTTCCTGACATGAAGTAGTAGTGAAGTGGCTTATGCACGGGTGGAAGAGGTGGCTGATCATGTACAACTCACTCCCATCTTATCTACCAAGGGTTGAGTGTCACTTGCACACGGAACAACCAAACAAAAGAAGACAAGTTAGCAAACAATATGCCAAAATCAACACAAAGGATAATAAATAGCAATTGTGAGGGCACTAGGAAAAGTCAAAGATAAACTAAGTAGCTAGGTAGTGCGCCTTTATCCCCAACAATGATGCCAGAAAACTTGATGTGTTCTCCCTAAGATGCACACCCAACCAATTGAATTTTGATCCAATGCTCCTTATGGAACACAATGGGGTCTTTCAAATTTATAGGACCGATGGGCACACTTCTAGACAAATCCACAAGCGCACAAGTTTGGGAGTAGTATAGGATGGTAAGTCGGGGTTGAACCCAAGGGAGATAGGGAGACTAGAGATATATTTGTTTAATCTAGGTTCCTAATGCAGAGTCTAGGCTTGAAGGGTTTAACTTGGATTTGGTTGATTACACAAAGCATGGTTGACCATGCAATTAAAGAAAACAAGAGAATAACCTACTTTTACCCTAGACAATTTAACTAAGCAAAAAAGGAGCAATTTAGACTAAGGAAAGTAAGCAAGAGCTAATATTAACACTAGACTAGAAAAGAAATTCTAATTAACAACCTAGAGAGAGAAACTAGTGAAACTAGGCAAGATATTACACTAGAATAGAAATTAGCAACTAGAGAAAGCAAAAGACTAAACTAGAAAATAACTATCTAGAAAAAGCACAACCAAGCACAAAGTAACACTAAATACACTAGCAAGAGCTAACTA
Source organism: Alisma plantago-aquatica (assembly GCA_963693085.1). Lineage (NCBI taxonomy): Eukaryota > Viridiplantae > Streptophyta > Magnoliopsida > Alismatales > Alismataceae > Alisma > Alisma plantago-aquatica. Next base: position 295,278,442 of record OY856413.1, on the reverse strand, counting down.
TCATAAACAAGACAATTAACTAAGGAGGCAAGTAAAGCTACTAAGTAAGAAAGCATTAACTAGTAAGGGAGCAATTAGGGTTTTAAGAAATTAATGGGAAGTATGGGATGTTTGGGGTAATGTGACTAGAACCTAGGTTGGGGGTCATAACATGCAAGCAATGTTCATTCATTTAGATCATCAAACAAACAACAACTTACATGCTAGAGAATTTCCCTAAACTACTAATTGTCCATGGATGGAATAGGGGGTGTATAGGGAAACTACTCCCTATCACTCCGTATCCTCCCTACAAGGCTCATTTGGATTAGGGTTCAGGTAGAATTCAACTAGGATCCAATCAAGTCTAGGTTTCTAGAATATAAGCTCTTACCAAAATTACAGACCAAGGGTAGTGATGGAGGGTGAAAATGAGGGTTTTACACCTCGTATCACCTACCTACTAGACTTTAGGTAGATCCAAGCTAATTACACTAAATGTTTCTAAACTAGCTACTTAGTTCTCTCACCTAGGTGTAGGAGAATGGATTAGCATCTAGGAAGATGGGTAGCTAAGTAGGGATCCACTAGATGTACCTAGGAGTAGATCTCCAAAGTAGTTACAGACAAGCCATTTCCCTAGAATCATAGGTTATTTCCAGCATAAATCAACAAGAAATCCATAGGGAATGAGATACAAGTAGAACATAATAATTAACAAATGAAATTACAAAGTTTACACATTACTTTCCCTCACCATGGTATCGAAGTCACTTTTTAACCCCAAACAACCCAACTAAGGGGACTTAGCTACTCATAAAAATGGAAAATAAAAAAGAGAAGAAAGAGGTATAAGTAGTCATGGAACTCAAAGTAGTGGCTGAATCCTTCTTCTCTAGCAGCTGAAATCTCAAGCACTTCCCTCCTCCAAGGTGGAAAGGAATGCAAATAGAATGGAAAGTGGCCAAAACCCTAAATGGAAGGGTTATGGGGTGGAAGTTGATGAAATGGAAGTGAAGTGGAGTAGGTAGGAGCTAGAGGGGTGAAAAGAATGAACAAATATGCTAACCCTCAACCTCCAACCACCTTCAAGGCTTTTATAGAGATCTAGGGGGTCTAGGGTTAAGTGGGGGAATAAATGGGAATTTAGTTCAAAAATATGCTACGGTTTTTGGGTACCATGGACGTGTTGGGCACCATGGCCGTAGTGGTTGGGTGTAGAATGACTATGCTCAAATGGAACATGTGGGTGGAGGATGTGGAAACTACAGTTAAAACTTGGAGTTTGCATACTTGGGTAGAACGGTCGGGGTGGGCACCAAGATCATGTGAGGGTGATGGCAACACAGACATGTGGGTCACCATGGCCATTTTGGAGGGAGGGAATGATGGCCATCTTCTTCAGCACATTCTTATTGGAGACTTGGTAGAATGGTCGTGTTGGGCTACATGGCCGTATTGGATCCTTCTTGGCACGACTGTGTTGGTATGAATGGTTGTATTATTGTAAATGTCTTCAATTGATTTGGCTTTGTGAATATGCTGTGAATTTGACTTTGGTAGCACGACCGTTCCTTGGTACCATGACCATGATGTCGTTCTTCTATGGAACTTTCATCTTTTCTTTGGATTTCCATGGAGTTATTTGCTCTAACTTGACTCTTGGCCACTATGGGTAGGTTGGGAAGCTCTTGGACCCTCGTTAGTCTCTTCTAAGTGTGTATGAACTATCAAATCATCCTTCTTCTCTCTCGTCCATCTAAGGCATGGTCTAAGTACCTAAAATTTATGTAAAGAATGTCCATAAGTGCATGTGATAGTAATGCAGATATTAAGGGAACTATATTTATTTTCAAGCTTGAATATGTTATGGCTTACCATTGAATTATTCATGTTATATGCATTAACAATATACATTAAGGTATGACTTTATCCTTATTTGTTCAAATCTAAGGAACCAAGCTTACTAACCCCCCTATTCATGAAATAGAGTAAGATTCTATGTTTCAGCATGTTACAATACTCTACCCCTCGAAAGGATTTTGTCCTCAAAATTTCATCACCATATATTATCCACTTATACTCTCCACCCCTTAAAAGTTTAACCTAATTAGACAAGCTAAACAATATCAAGGTATTACGGTTACAGTGAAGATTTTGAAGGTCCCAAGAGAGGACGTCAACTCTACTGATGCTCTCACAAAACACCACCTAAAACATATTCAGATGTTCGTATCTATATGGACACTCCTCTCGATCCTATGGGTCATCCTCTTCCTCTTCTTCGTTGTAATGGTGGAACATCCACCAAGTTTTAGTTTTTAGTAGGAAAAATGTGTAACACATTTTCTTTACATGCCAGAGAAGGGCGGGATGAATAAAAGAGCCTTCTGACTCCCCCCCAAAAAAAAGGTTACATATACATGTTTTAGTTGTGAACACTTTTTATATGGTTCATGCATCGAGATAACATGTCATATACACTTAGGGTTGAATTCTGGATCCTTCTTTTTCTAACCTATCAACCCTAAGGTTCATACGAGAAACCAAAAAGTCATAAGCTACAAAAGGGTAGGACAACTAAACCTTTAGTACAAGACACACTTTTCTTAGTCATCACTTGATAAATGTAGGGTTTGTGATTTCTATTCAAATTAATTCTATGGCTTCCATTGCAAGCTACAAACATTCCTTCATTGTCACTTAGTTCAAGAAAACATCGATAAAATTTAGAGAAAATTTTCTTTGATACATATAGTATTATAATGAAAAATATTTTTTAGAATGAAATAAGCTAGACATGAAACAAAAGATGGATCAAATATCAATTTCCAGAACCAAGTCATAGTTTTCTAGAATGGATCTCCTTCTCATCCTCATGCAAAATCTACCTTATAGTTTGATCTTAATGTCCAAAGTGTTTTGTCACCACTAGCCTATATTTTAGGTGTAAATAGTGGGACTCAATGGGGGATCCACTCAAATGATAAAATACAAGACCATGTAATAATAAAGCAGTGGAAACAAAAACTATTACAAAGTTACATGATAATTCATTTATAATTGTTCCTCACCGTGAAAGGTAGTATAAAAATTATAAAAGATACAATCTAATAAATCTAATCACATGTAAGACCTTGTAGAGGGAAACCTGGCCATTCCAAGCTATCCTTTGGTCCAAAACCCAATATATGATCTTCATGCATCCTTGTCTTCTAAAGTACCTACACCTGGGTGGAGGAGAACATCACTCATGACATAGGAAACAAGGTATATTTCAACAAAAGTTGAGTATCTACATATAATAAACACTTTGGGTATTATATTAGATTATAGGAGCAAAAAGATATGTTCACACAAGAAGGGGGCTATTTACAATTAGGTAAGTTTAAAATAATTATAACAATAGAAATGAGGCATATTAAATTTCAAAGTACAACCATGATGAATAAAATGTCTTGCCATATCAAGTAACCACAATCCCAATATAAGAAAATAAACTTTTGCGTTGATAATAATGTAGACGAAATATACCTAAAATAGGGCCATAAGATGATATGATCATGGCCTAAAAGAAATAAGGGTGGAAACGCACAACCCGGGCAGAAAACGCACACCCTATATAAGTATGGATGTACATAAATACCAATATTCTAGATATTCTAGTCAAACATGTAGCATGGATGAAATATAGTGGCAAGACTATCACTTCACTCGATTTCTCATAAAAAGGCAAACATAGCAGGTGGGTTCCAAAAACCCATATAAGCAAAGTAGTTCAACAACCACAAGAATATAATGAGTCAAAATTAGGAAATATAAATGTCCAAGAAATTGAATTTCTAAAATAATTAATAGTTCAAGAGATGCCTCATTAAAAGAATGTAGGCTTCAGTCAAATAATACCCAAAATAAAATAGAGGATGTACATAATGATCAGATCTAAGTACTACAGAACACTCACTAAGCCCAGGGTCAGGTCTTTCACAGCCTAATCAAAATAATTATCCATTCAATTAATATAATTTCCATAGAATCCCTTTCTTAGAATGACCCCAATATAAGATGGAAACCTAGACTCAAAACATATCCCAATGAATTTGTCGTATATATTTTTTATTTTTAAAAATGTGTATTTTTATATTTTCCTGATTAATCAATAATTAGTTTGTATTTTTATAAAATTAAATCATGTTTCATTATTTAATAAATGAGGAGTGGAAGGAAAATGACTTATATGCCCTCACATACGATTATTGACTAACCTAATGTGACAAGCACATTAGTCCTTATCACCGATCAAAATCTTGCGTGACTAAGAAGATCAGATGCATAAGAAGACTTTACTTCCTTTGTGCGTCAAAATTGAATCAGAGGACCAATTGGGAAAAATTAGAGAATTCACAGAAGGGGTAGTCCCTTCTGCTTCTTGACATCACCTGAGTTCTGTTGGATCTCAGACCAGGAAAGGAACTCTTGATCCTCGCATCCACACTTTCACGTGAGGAGCCCACAATGTTATTGGGACCAACACAATCTTGTTGATATCCTACTTGAGAATCATGGGTCACTGGAGTAGTGAGAGCTGGACCGAAACCAGATCACATAAAGGGTAGAGACCGAGGATTCAAATAGGGTATGTTGAGTATCTAGAAAACTTCATAGAGGAATTCAGCGATGTAGTGTTCATAGAAACATGATGGCCAGAGATGTTATAGTAGGGTTCAAGGTACCAACAATGAAGGTCCGTAGTGGCACGAAATCTTGTCAAAATCTTCACGGTACCAACAATGAAGGTCGAGATTGTACAACCAACTCAAGGATCACTAAGAGGAAGTGATGGTGGGTAAGTAACCTACAGATTATGGGCATGGTTTAGAAACCCTAATAAAAGTCTAATCTTGGTCGTCAAAGCTTCAGTGACCTCGAGATATGGGTAGTATGTAGTGGTTTTTGGGTGTTTCCTATATAGGGATCCAGAGAGGGTAAATTAGGGCACCATGGACTTAGGAGGAGAAGTCGAAGATAAAGGAGAAGGAATAATGAGAAATGGTGGATCATGGTATGAGAATGACGAGAAAAACCATCGTTGCATCGAACCAGTCCTATGTGCACAGTGATATCAGAGGTGAACGATGAGGTCCACCTGCCCGACCCATTGACTCGTGTGATAGGGATAATGCGTGTGACATTGATTAAACCTGAGACTTAGCTAAAAAGGGTGTGACAATACATAGATCATATAAATGACAATTAACTCACATTCTATTTTCTAAATTGAGTTTATGAGTGTATCTGATATCCAATTATGCTTAAAATTGGTATGTTACCTAATTAGGATATGAGGGTCACAAATTTGGACTTAGTTTTGAGTTTTGAGTTTTTTTTGTTGCTTTTGTGCCATTATACATTAATCATTTAAAGAGGGCGGTTAGCTTATCCTATTAGCCAAACAGGGTCAATTCTTCCAAGTTATCTCTAATTCTCTCACTATAAGGATCAAGGATTACTTTGAAGTGTATTATTAGGATCAAGCCATTGAATTTGTATTACTAATTACTAATTCTCATAATTTAATAATTAGGGTTATTACATCGCGTGACATGAGATACACATGACCCAATAAGGGTTAAAAGATCCAGACAATGTGTAATATATCCCAAAATATGGAATTGTGTGTACTAGACAGTATATAAAAAGGGTCATGAAGAGAGAAAGAAAGGGATTGAATAAAAACATAGTCGAGTAGGGACCTAGAAGAATGGAGGATCAACCTATGTACATAGGATTGAGTATGTTATAGTAGGGTAAGAGCACCTAAATCCTCATCACATTAGCGTTTACTAATCATGATTCTTATTTTTACCTCATATTGTTCTAAACTGACCTTTCATCATCTCATGAATAACATAGGTCAATTCTAGGGTAAACATCTCACTTAGAGGGTGACTATGTAAGGTAAGGGTTCTAATTAGGGAGACAAAATTGAAATAGTCAGAACATGCTTACTTTGGCTCGGATACTATCTTGTAAGAAGTGGGACCCGAGAGATAAGGTTAGAAATTAGGAAGGCGAGGAGCTAAGGAAGGTAGGAGACGACATCACATCCCCATGATCCTCACGTAGCGGCCACAAATTAAGTGACGACTTTGCTAAGTCTAGGAAACTAGTGTGAGAATGGCTAAAATATGAGAAACAATAGGAATCCTGAAAGAATTCATGTAACAATTGACAATTGACTTTGAAAAAAAACATAGATGTATTATTTAGAATATTTACCCAATTAGGCATTACACTTCAAACTAGGGAGTATTTATAGTTCAAACGAGATGAAACTTTACATTGAATTATGTAGAACTTGAATCTTGCATTAGTTTTCCCTTTTGGAGTCATTTGTTATATCATTTCATGTATTAAAGTTAATCCTATATTTTCTTTTCTAAATGAAATTAGGATTGTTTAATGAATATGAAACTTGGTACCAAGCTAATTGGGACCCAAGGAACTTGATTTTTTTACCATTATGTATGGGTTTTTAGGTTACCTTTTATGAGTTGTAATACAATTATGGTATAGTAATTTCACCATCATATTATTTTATCATAAAACTATTACCATCAATATTTATTATTTAGAATCATATTATCTTCAGATTGTTATCAAAAGAGTTTACTTATATTATTATGCACTTATTTCACTTATTGATCTATTAAGTCCATAAATTTAATATTATTTAGATAATGGTGTTTTTTTTGTTTATGGACATCAAAACACCCATTATTATTCTAATTCTTGTATTAAGCACATTATACTTCCTATTAAACATGTTTGGACTTATGTGTATATTAATTAGCAAAAGAAACATATGTGACATATTTAATATTAGCACATAATTAAGTTGTTATGTTAATATGAGTGTATAATGATATGTGATGTAGATAATAGAATTTGATGCCACTTGATATGTCATATTTATTTTCAACTATAAGTATGTTACAAGTTACCATGGATTTATTCATGTTATATGCATCAACAATATACATTAATATATAACTTTATCCTTGTTTCATCAAATCTAAGGAACCAAGCTTACTAACCCCTTACTCATGGAATAGGGTAAGATTCTAGGTTTTCATATGTTACAAATACCAATAGTTTACAATTTGCAAAAAAATAGTGTAGATAGGTGAGCATCACTAAGGTGTATGGTGCAATGTGTATACTCAAGTGTATTATAGTCCAAATCTATCTATCTATCTCTTTATATACATATATATATATATATATATATATATATATATATATATATATATATATATATATATATATATATATATATAGGTGTGTGTGTGTGGGTGTGTGTGTGCGCACGTGTGTGTGCATGTGTGTGTGATGTGGTTGTGGAGTATAATGTTTTACCATCATGTGGTTATGGTGTACAAAATTTTACCGTGGAGTGGTTATAGTGTATAATATTTTACCACAATGCTATTATGGTCTTGTCAATAAACCATATCTGAACCCCTTCTATATATAGTCATAAATGTTTTATATTTGGCATTACTTTAAAAGTTGAATATAATTGCATAGTGAGTGTTGTTAGTTAGTGTGGAACTTGTTCTTTGCTATTTTTAAGGGGGGGGGTGCTCATGAACATTTTCTTATATGTGATCTCAGGTAGTTACCATGTAAGGAGTGGGATTCTAGAGGGTATCCACTTATCATAAAATCAAATAAACGGAAACGTCCCATATGCCAAACAACATACCAAAATTTTGCAAAGGGATGAATACCCAATTTATTCAAAAGTATGTTCAAGACACTAAATTGTAGCAGTGAAAGTCAAAAGATGTAACTATTATAATGTTTGATTCTAGAATAATTTATCACCATGTTGGGTGAACACAAAAGCAAATGAATCTTTATAAAGGACTGTAGAGTGTAATCTAGGCACCATGAACCTACCTCCCAAGAAGGATCAGTTACACTTGTATAAGTTTTGGTCAATGTTGGTAGTCTCCTCCTTGTTCCTTACTTAAGGGGTTGTAAGCACACCCCTCAAGAGATGACAAAGTGGAAATTGTTAGTATAAAATATCGGTATGAGGACTAAATTAATAGGGATTGAGAAGTATTAGGAAAAAGGACCACATATACAACAATGCTTTCCAAACAAGATAAAAGTACCATCCAAGTGGATATCAAAAAATAAGAATATCAAAAGTTGATAGTCAAAAATTACACTTACCATTAAACAAAGCAATATATGGCTCAAAAATACACATTGAGAATTTAGGGAACATATCCCATCAACAACAATAATAAATATACATGCAAGTGAGATAAACATAGCACACTAGAGAAATATAAATAAATAATGGCAGTTAGGGAACATAACCCAAAACCTGATACAGAATGACCAAACTCCCAAAATATAAAGGTGGGCGCCTGACCTTGTATAGGGAACATAACCCAAAAATCCAAAGCACTTATATTTCTCTAAGGCTATTGAATCAACACACATTCAACAATGTAGAGTCAAGTGCCCATTTAGTCATAATAAAGTTGCAATGAAATTTCCATTACAAAATGGATCATTTAAGACATCCACTACAAAAATGGAAAAATTAGTGCATCTCCACAAATTAGATTCATCTTAAGTCCACAAAGAATCAACACATGAAAACTAGGGTTTCATTTAGTTCAATTCCTCGAATTTGGTTGCCATATAGAAGAGGATGAACAAGATACAATACAGAGTTCAAAAACAATATCTATAAAATTTATTATATCAGAAGTTCTATATCAGTAAATTGGATCCAAACAGTCCAATAAAAAAATAAAGAGGAATTCAAATAATATAATACCTCATAGGTGTTTAAAGAGATAATCAAGAGGGTAACTTTTGAATATGACTCATAGAGAAATGCAACATATCTCAAGACGTGTGTTAACTATCAAGGTCCAAACCCTAGTTCCAATCAAAGTACTTCTTCACCTCTAATCACATTGAATATATATAATAAATTAATGTGTATACTATGAACCCTAAATTATAAAATCCTATTATAGTCTGATTTATGTTATCAAATATATTTGTTTAGGTTGAGAATATTTTTCTGATTTGAACGAGTACTTATGTGTATTTTTCTGAGTTGTATACTAATTACTGTGATTTTTAAAGATAAACCAAATTACTAATTTATTAAACAAAAATACATTGTCGATTACTAAGATGCCTTTCATCCTGCATCAAAAGCTTGATGCATGATAGGGTATATCACTACTTAGTCAATTAACCAACTTAGTGTGAAGCAATCAAACTAGAAGGGCAAAATGATGAGAAAGGGCATGCTTTCTGTGATAAATATTAAAGACATCGAAGGATAAACCCATAAATCTATAAAGAATGATCTTCTTCTTCCTGACGTGTGCGCCATGGTCACAGTCAAGTGTGAAGCAGGTAGGGGCATACATTGGCAAAAATGAAACAAGGCAAGAAGAGGACATTTTGACTAACAAAATGCAAAGAGAAGCACTCATACATGCTTACCCTTGAAGCAATTGGATGAAGGGAGAGAAAGAAGTTGAATGCAAAGACAATTGTAGATTGCAAAGGTATGACTAGTGGCAGAAATGAACAAACTCTCACACCAAAATTAGAACAAGGGATAGATTGCTCATGATCTAGTGGAAGCCTTGGGGTAGTTGGGTTTATATAGGTCATGGTTACGAGGCTTCCATGAGTAGGAGGTTCGAGAAGCTTGGAGATAGAATTGGGCAAAATGTGAATACAAGGAAATAGGTTGAGATTTTAGGCTAGATAGATCTGAAGTTGTGTTGGAAATTCAAATAAAATTATTTTGTGATGTTTCATGGACTATAGACCAAGAAATCTTCATCCCAAAAACCCAACTAGTCAGAATATTTTTCCCTCGCAACACTCTCCTACTTGAGGTAGGAGATGACACACTACTTGTCTGATCTTGATTAGACGGTCCTTAGATGACGTGACTTCATCAATGTAGAAAAGCATGTGTGATAAGGAAACATCGGGAAATCCATGAAATTGGTCACATGATAGTAAAATAAGAGAGAAAATTTAGGAAATTGGAATGTATTGATTAAATAATTGAAATATTAAACATTTTAATTGTATTTTCTTCCCTATTTAAACTAGGATAGCTAGGATTACACAATTAATCTCAAACTTGGTTCTCGAGCTAATTGGAACACAAGGAACCTGATTTGGGAGTTATATTTCAGTTTTTTAGTTTTCTTTTATCAGATCTAATACAATTAGGGTTTAGTCTTGTTATCTTACTATTTATTATAATATTACACCTTTATCATAAACATTCATTAAATTAAGTCCTATTAACTTCACATTGTTGTCAAAAGGGTTATATTATATTATTATTATCACATAACTATTTGTTATCCTCATCCTACCCTCATTGACTACAGAGTCAGTGGCATTAGGGTTTGGGCGTCTGTCCATAGAATGTCTCAAAATATTTCACACAAGCAATATATATATGTAAAAGTAGTAACAACAAGATATAACAAGATAGCAAAGGGGATAGAGAAGCATGTACCCATTTCTATATTCAAGTATACTCATTTTTTATTCATTTCATATCTTAGAGTCTTGAGTGCAACAAATCTTTATTTGGAAACTACAAATTTGATAAACAAAATATATCAATGTGAGTGCATTGAATAAGCTATAAAAAAGCATGTAAACAGTTTAACGGTATATGTATAAAACATGCTTGGCATGGAACATGATAATAAACAAAGAGGAAGAAACAATTCGAGAACAATTAACAATGTTGTTTTATACAAAGCATGTTTTAGGTTTCATTATCCATTATATAAATCGTAGGCCTTTTGACTAACTTCCCATTGGAAGAGTCTATAAGGGTGCTAGCAAAGCTAAACCCTATTAAGGTTTGTCATCGTAATATAATAAAATATGAAAGTACTACTCATAGGAAAACTAGCTCAAACAAGTAATTACCTAGTCGAGTATTCATATGAGCATACATACAGACAATCCAATAAAATAGTAGGGTCAAGAGACGTACCTTATGAGTTATGATTCTTGAGTAAGACATCTTGAGAATGGCCAAGGCAACATGGAACTAGGATGTAAACATAAACAACAAAGAGTCTTAGATCACTATAGTTTGATAAGATAAGCATGTATCTTGTCATGTGGATGTTCTCCTAAACATATATATCATATAGTTCAAGTATGGTGCCACCTTGTCAAACATGCAAGCATTGATTCAATAGAGTATAAGAATCAACATTAAACCTTATGTCTAGGTGAACCATCCACATTAAGAGTGATACTAGATAAACATGATATCTGAATTGGATATAAGGGACACATAAAATATTGGATTACCATCATGTTCTATTCATGCAAGATCATAATTTGTCACCTTAGTTCCATTTCATGCAATATGGTCATGTTTCTGAGTCATAGAAGAATTAAGAGGATTGGATATATCAAGTTTGTATTAGTGCTACAAAGGTGATGAAACTACTGATTTAAAGTCAAAAGATAGCATAGATAGTATTGGAGTATGATCTGGCAAGGTTAATGCCCAAATATTAACATTTTCATTTAGAACATGTTAGGTGTCATAAGTATGTCACATGAAGTCAAGGTGCATACGTGTGGGTTAAAAGGCGTTTTGTGTCACAAGTCATTAGGGGGTATGGTTTGAGGGTTAACATAGAGGTTTGGTCATAAGGACCAGTTTTCATAAGAAGTAGACGTTCAATCATGTAGGTGCTTAAACATCACATTTTGTAACATAATATTGTACAAAAGATAATCTTCGAGATACTAATGGCAAATAATCATAAGATAATTAGTCAAACATGGCATAAAATATCATAAGGTTTACTAGTGTTGAGAATAAAAGGTTAAATGATGACAATTAAGCTAAACTCCCAAACTTGATCAAGGCACAACATGCATGCACCTAAAAGAACCATTTTTATGTTAAGGGTTTCCATGGAAGGTTAAGATGATAATTGGGGTATATATATAGATGGTTTAAGTCATAAATCACGTCTAAAGTGTGGCAAAATTACTGATTAAAAAGATTTAGGGAGAAAGGGATCATTAATGATATATAGAAAACATGGTTTGGATAATGACCTCTTATAAAAGATCATAAAGTGGCTTCTTCAGAAAAATAAAGAACATTGAAGCAAAACTAGGTCCTAAAACTATTTTTATTGGACATAGCATATTTTCTAGATCAAAAAATGATATATTGTATGCCTCATTTGGCCCAAGGATGTATTTGCTATGATTTTTGCAAATATACCTCTAAGATGATGATTGTGGATCCTTTGATCCCAATCCAAAGCAGGCCCCTTGGGTGATCGCCACCCAAGCTGGGCCAGTCCGCAATGGGGCACCTGGTCCACCAACACTGTGCCCAGTAGCGGCAAGCTCTGGTCATTCACGACCTTCTATTGCTCTTGGCTGCAAAGGAGTGGTGGCTTGCGGTATGTGGCAATCTCCCACCAGCCCATGCTTCAACACACCGTAGTGAGGATCAGATGGGCTGGGACCCCTCTGCCAGCCCTTGGGTCTATCGAAGGGATGGATCTAACGACCGTGCACCTTCGTCCTTGAGGCCACTCCTCATGCACACCGACATTGATAGATCTTGCGGACGAGTTCACCGACATTCCGTGGATCACAAGCAACTGGTTGCTAGTAGCGTAGATATGATGCCGCCCAAACCCCCTGTGGCCTCGTGAATGTTCTGGCATCCTTGGATGGGTGCATGACATTCTGGGGAGGAAACCCCAAAGTCACACCAAGGTGGCGCTGTCATGGCTAGATTTAGGGTATTGGAGGTTGAAGATGAAGTGGAACAGGAGATAGGGGGCACAAGAAAGCAAAAGAAGAGGGGAAAAAAGATTGGGGTGCTTAAATAGGAAGGTTTTAGGGTTCCAAACGTTCAAATGAAGTGCAAAAGTATCCATTTAAATTCTCCTCCTTGCCCAAGCACATGGGTTGTACGGAGGTTGAAGTAGCACTCTCAGCCGTCGTCTTATGAGAGGAATATGTGGCAACCAAAATTGAGGGTTGAGATTATATGAGAAAGTACAAGTGGATTGCTACTTTATAGAAAAGGGACCTCCTATAAATGGGTTGTGAGCCCAAAATGGGCCCAAGAAGGCTGAAAGTCGTATTAAAAAAAGGCAAGAAATCAAGTTAGAGCAAGGAAACTTCAAATGAGCATATCTCTCTCATCCTAGCTCAGAATTGAGCGAGATTTGGTGCGTTGGAAACATAAGAACAAATTCGACAACATGAGAAAATGTTGAGGATAAGAAGATACCCACAAGTAGTATCAAAAAGGGAAGAGAGAGAGAATTATGTAGAAATAATATGCAACATTGGTTTTATACCAAGTTGAGTGTCACCACTCATCATGTAAACACAAGATGAACTTCAAATGCATCAAAACAATTCAAGATTATGATTTGAGGCAAGAGAGAGAGGATGAAGCATGAAGTATAATTACCTATCCAAGAATTCATATGAGCATACATACAAACAAGCCAATAACATAGTACGGTCAATATATTAAGCATACCTTATGAGAAATGATTCTTGAGTACGATACCTAGAGAAGGCCCAAGCCAACATGGACCTAGGATGTAAACATAAACAACATAGAGTTTTATATCAATATAGTTTGATAAGACAAGCATGTATCATGTCATGTGGATGTTTTCCTAAACCTAGATATCATATAGTTCAAGTATGGTCCCATCTTGTGAAACATGCAATCATTGATTTAGTAGAGTATACGCATCAACACCAAACCTTAGGTCTAGGTGAACCATCAACATTAAGAGTGATACTAGATAAACATGATCTCTAATTTTGATATAAGTGATACATGAAAGGTTGGATTATCATCATGTTCTGTTCATGCAAGATCATAATTTGTCACCTTATATCCATTTCATGCAATATAGTTATGTTTTTGAGTCGTAGAAACATTAAGAGCATTGGATATATCAAGTTGGTATTTGTGATACAAGTGTGATGAATCTACTTATTTAAAGTCAAAAGATAGCAACTAATATTGGAGTATGATCTAGCAAGGTTAGATCCCAACTATTAACATTTGCATTTAGAACATGTTAGGTTTCATAAATGTGTTACATGAAGTCAGGGTGCATATGAGTGGGTTAAAAGGCATTTCATGGAACAAGTAATTAGGGGGTCTAGTTTGAGGGTTAACATAGAGGTTTGGCCATAAGGTACCACTTTTGCATAAGAAGTAGAGGTTCAATCATGTAGGTGCTTAAACATCACATTTTGGGGCATAATATTGTACAAAAGATAATCATCGAGTTACCATGGAAAAGAATCATAAGATAATTAGTGAAACATGGAAAAAAATATCATTAGGTTTACTGATTTTGAGATTAAAAGGTTAGATGGTGACAATTAAGCTAAAGTCCCAAACTTGATCAAGGCACAACATGCATGCACATAAAAGAACCATTTTTAGGTCAAGGGTTTGCATGGAAGGTTAAGATGATCATTGAGGTATATATATATATATATATATATATATATATATATATATATATATATATATATATATATGGTACAAATCATCAATCACGTCTAAAGTGTGATAAAGTTTCTAATTAAAAGACTTAGGGAGCAAGGGATCATTAATGATATAAAGAAAACATGGTTTGGATAATAACATCTTATAAAATATCATAAAGTGGTTTCTTCAGTAAAATAGAGAGCATAGAAGCAAAAGTAGGTCTTGCGACTATTTTTGTTGGACAAGTCACATTTTCTACATCAAAAAAGATATATTCTTTGCTCATTTGGCCCAAGGAAGTATTCGTTATGATTTTTGCAAATATACCTATACGATAACTATTCTGGATCCTTTGATCCAAATGAAAGGGTGAGGGAGCAGGCCCCTTGGGCAATTGCCACCTGAGCTGGGCCAATCTACAATAGGGCACTCGTCCCATAAACACCGCACCCAATAACGGCTGGCCTTGGTCGTCCACGACCTTCCGTCGCTCCTGGCCGCAAGGGAGCTGTGGCTCGTGATTAAATGGTGATCTCCTACTAGTCTGTGCTGTAGAGAAGAACAGTGAGGATCAGATGGGTTGGGACCCCTCTGCTTTCCCTTGGAACTACCGAGGGGCTGGGTCTGACAGTTGCACACCTTCGTCCTTGAGGCCGCTCCTCACATGCACCAGCAATGACAAATCTTGTGACCGAGTTCGCCGACGCTTTGTGGGTCATGAGTAACTGGTTGTTGGTGGAGCATATATGATGCCGCCCAGACCCCCTGTGGCCTCACATATGTTGTGGCATGCTTGGATGGCACAAGGTAGTCTAGGGAGGAAACCCCCAAAGCCATGCCAAGGTGGCTTCCCAATGGCTAGATTTAGGATTTTGGAGGTTGAAGATGAAGTGGAACAGGAGCTGGGGGGCACAAAAAAGCAAAAGAAGAGGGGGGAAAAGATGGGGGTTCTTAAATAGGAAGGTTTTAGGGTTCAAAAAGTTCAAATAAAGTGCAAAAGTATGCATTCAAATTCTTCTCCTTGGCCAAGCACATGGGTTGTATGGAGGTTGAACAAGCACTCCCAATCATCAGATTATGAGGGGAATCCGTGGCAACCAAAATTGAGGGCTGAGATTATATGAGAAAGTACATGTGGATTCCTACTTTACAGAAAGGGGACCTCCTCTAAATGGGCTACGAGCCCATATTGGGCCCAACATGGCTGAAATTTGTATTCAAAAAGGTCAGAAATCAAATTAGAGAAAGGAAACTTCAAATGAGCATATCTCTCTCATCCTATCTCGAAATTGAGCAATATTTTCTACATTGAAAACATAAGAACAAGTTATAAAACTTGAAAACATTTTTAGAATAAGAAGATAGCCACAAGTAGTATCAAAAAGGTAAGAGAGAGAGAATAATGTAGAAACAATACGCAACATTGGTTTTATACCAAGTTAGGTGTCACCACTCATCATGTAAACACAAGTTGAACTTCAAATGCATCAAAACACCTCAAGATTAGGATTTGAGGCAAGATAGAGAGGATGAAGCACATAAACAAGGAGAGAGAAAAGTCTAGTATCACAATTATGCGCAAATTAGGTTATTTTGATCAAATTACCTATTAAGTCCATTAATATCCATATTAACTTATATAATAACACGTTTTTCCTATCCATTTACATGAAATCTCCAATTATTATTCCATTTCGTATATTAAGAACATTATACTTTTCATTAGACAGATTTTAGTCATTATGTATGCTTATAGTTCCCCGCTTACTTAAAACCATTCATGTAAAATTGTGTAAGGAACTTGAGTTCATAAGTTTTTTGGACTAGTTACAAGAAACCAATCAGAGGCGTATTCCCTTAATTAAAAATTTTAGAATCACATTGGCTAAATATCTAATTAAGCATCGTATTCATCGTTTAATATTATATAAAACATAGAACAAATCCTTACAAGGGTTCAAATAGATTTTACGTCCCTCCTTTTCACTTATAGCCTCTTCTTCTTATTCCTCCCCCACCACTAGTATTTTGACATGATCATATATTCGGGGCATATCCACTTCTACCACCTTGAGAGGGCTTCTAGCTCATTCATGTTTTCACTCATGTTCTTACTCTCATTTTTACCCCCAACCTTATTTCCTTCCCTAGTACTCATGTTACTAATTGTAAAAGCAACATTGAGCAGTAGAAGTGGTAGGAAAGGTAGGGTGAGAAAGGAAGATTACAAAGGACCGAGGTGGAGAGGGATATTTATAAAACATGAATAATATAGAACATGAAAAAGACACATGGAAAATGCCAGAAGCAACAAAGGTGCTTGTAAATCTAGGATGATGATGCATAATCATAGTGGCAACATTACACTAAAGGTCCATCTTAAGAATGAAAGAAAGAGTTGACGTGGTAAGTTGAAAGTGTAAAGTAAGTGCTAAAGGGAAACAATCATTTTTACGGATACAAACCATGTTGTTGTCAGCCACACAAATCCTTGTTTTAAAAATAGCTATGTCATAGGTCATACTCATATCCATATGTAAGAATTCAAAATATCTCTATATAATCTCTTCCTAAGTTAACTTAGGCCCGCCTCTTCTTCTTATAATTGTGCTTGACTCAATAGTAGCGCTTCAAATAGGCACAATGGTAGTTTTGGATATCAATCTTCACACCATCTTAGGCAACCTCATGTAACTTGTTCTCAATACCCACCATCCTCACTTTGTTCATTATATAGTCATTTATCAAGTGATCTTACCTTGTTTTCCCAGCCATCATTCTCAAAATATGCATTTCAGCTACATTATTCTTGATGAGACATTTTTCTTCATGCCCAATGTTCCTTCCATATAGCATGTCTAGTTGTATAGTCTCTCTATAAAACTTACTTTTTCATTTGAGAGATATCTTGTCGTATAGTCATTCTATAAACTTACTTTTCATTTGAGAGAAGATTGTCTCATGACATACCACTATTGCATTCCTCTTATATAACCATCATGTTTTGATCACATGATAAACTTCATCTTGAACATTGTGATGCATTTGAATGATAGAACCTAAGTAAAAAAACTTGTCCGATTCTAGTGCTAAATGTAATCCAACTTGGACCCATCATTGAAAACTCTAGACTGGTTGAAATTACAACGCATATAATTAGTATCTCTTCCCAATCTCAAATTCATTCAACTCCAACACATCTGTCTAAAGTTCATCTTTATCATTTATTCTTTCTAAATTTTTGTCAATCAACAAAAAATCATCATTGAATAACATGTACCAATGAATATTATCATGAACATGCTTTGTCAACTCATCCACTACAAGAATGTATGCATATAGTTCCCCGCTTACTTAAAACCAATCATGTAAAACTAAGGAACTTGAGTTCATAAGTTTTTCAGACTAGTTACAAGAAACCAATCAGAGGTGTATTCCCTCAACTAAAAAGTTTATAATCACATTGGCTAAATATATGATTAAGCACCGTGTTCATCATTCAATATTTTATTAAAAAATAGAAAAAATACTTATAAGGGTTCAATATCTTTTACGTCCCTTCTTTTCACTCTAGCTTCTTATTCTAATTCTGCCCCCACCACTAGAATTTTTCCACGATCATATATTCAGGGCATATCCACTTCTACCACCTTGAGAGGGCTTCTAGCTCATTCATGTTTTCACTCATTTTCTTACTCTCATTTTTAACCCCCCACCTGATCTCCTCCCCTAGTACTCATGTTACTAATTGTATAAGCAACAATGAGCAGTAGAAGTGGTAGGAAAGGTAGGGTGAGAAAGGAAGATTACACAGGACCGGGGTGGAGAGGGATATTTATAAAACATGAATAATATAGAACATGAAAAAGACACATGGAAAATGCCAGAAGCAACAAAGGTGCTTGTAAATCTAGGATGATGATGCATAATCATAGTGGCAACATTACACTAAAGGTCCATCTTAAGAATGAAAGAAAGAGTTGACGTGGTAATTTGAAAGTGTAAAGTAAGTGCTAAAGGGAAACAATCATTTTTACAGATACAAACCATGTTGTTTTCAGCCACACAAATCCTTGTTTTACAAATAGCTACATCTTAGGTCATACTCATACCAATATGTAAGAATTCAAAATATCTCATTATCATTATAAGCTCTTCCTAAGTTAAATTAGGTTTGCCTCTTCTTCTTATAATTGTGCTTGACTCAATAGTAGCGCTTCATATAGGCACAATGGTAGGTTTGGATATCAATATTCATACTAGCTTAGGAAAACCTCAAGCAACGTGTCCTCAATACTCACCATCCTCACTTTTTTTATTATATAGTCATTTATCAAGTGATCTTACCTTGTTTTCCCATCCATCATTCTCAAAATATGCATTCCAACTACATTATTCTTGACGAGACATTTTTCTTCATGCCCAATGTTCCTTCCACATAGCATGTCTGGTTGTATAGTCGCTCTGTAAAACTTACATTTTCATTTGAGAGATATCTTGTCATATAGTCATTCTATAAAACTTAACCTTTCATTTGAGAGAAGATTGTCTCATGATATACCACTTCAGTTGCATTCATCTAATATAACCATCATGTATTGATCACATGATAAACTTCATGTTTAAACATTGCCATTCATTTGAATGATAGAACCTAAATAACAAAACTTGTCAGATTCTAGTGCTACAAGTAATTCAACTTGGACCCATCATTGACAACTCTAGACTGGTCAAAATTGCAACACATATACTCAATATCTCTTTCCAATCTCAAATTCATTCAATTCCAACACATTTATCTTAAGTTCATCTTGATCAATGATTCTTTCTATACACTACTACGGAAAAGGCCTTTGACATCGGTTATTTAGAGCCTTTAGCGTCAGTTTTCAAGAGACACCCAAGTGGGCGCCGCTAAAAGTCGACACCTTCATCGTCAGTTTCTAACCGACGCCATAACCCTTCCTGCCACCGAAAACGTGCCAACAAGGGAACTATAGACATTGATTCTTAATGAAAACCGACACTATATCATGATCAAAGACGTTAGTTATTAAATAAACACCGACGCCATATTCCTTCCCGCCACCGAAAACGCGCCAGTAAGGGAACTATAAGCGTCGGTTAGTAAAGAAAAATGACACTATATCATGGTTAAACAAGTTGGTTATTAAACAATAACCGACACAATATCCCTTCCAGCATGGCCATGCTTCCCAACACGGTTGTGGTACCTAGCCACAATAGGCGTTGGTTCTTACAGATAACTGACACCGGAAATGGAAAAGACGTCAGTTTTTGGCTAACAACCAATGTTGTATGTCTTAGTTATCGATTTTATACAAATAACCGACGCCTATGTTCTGATTTTTTTTCTTATCAGTTTGTAGGCCTGCTGTATGGCTGGTCGTAGGATGTAGAACCTGCAATTCAGTTCTGAACTACAAGTTTACAACATCTATTGATATCAGCCAACAATGGGCCACAAACCTACAAAGTCATTCATATTCCGACACTTGTATTGATCAGATACATGTAGAAACAAACAAAATCATTTACATTCACATTCAGTTTCGTTCATTTCATCTCTTTTCACATTCATACATTCATGTATTGATAAAAAAAGTCATTTACATTCACACATATGACAATTCAGAAAAAGTCATTCACATTCACACAAAAATAATTATGAGAACAAAGTTTAGAAGTATAATTCTGTATTCATCATCATCATCATTGTCCCAATTATATTTAAAAATTTCCACTCTTTATAGGGCTTTTGCCCATTCTTCTCTTACAACATCTAATTCCTCCCTCGTATAAGGAGTATGTACATCTAATAACTTTCCGCCTATGCTGAAGTCAGTTTTAAACACCTGCAAAGAGAATGACGTATATATATATATATAATAAGATTAATATATCTCATATTATCTAATGAGACTATATATAATACTTGATGTATAGTATCGATTTCCATTACAGCATATTTGATGATTTAGGTCCATAAATCACATCACATAGTAGGCACATGCCCAGCCGTTGTCTTGTGTAGCACACTATAAATTGAAACATACAAAATATTCACAAATACAAATAAGCACAGTTCACATAAATAATATATACATTGGAGTCAGGAAATTACTTTCATATTCTCCCAAACTAGTGGCTGATTCTTTTTCCTGGGGACCTTTCCTCCAGCTTTTTTGAACTCTTGAAAAGCCCTACATGTTAATGTAACACATTAAATTGCATAATAAAATAGTAATGTAATAACAGATGTTAACAGATATAAAAATATGAAATATTTCTCAGGAGAATAATGACCTTTTTATTATGTGTACATATAATGTATTCAATTCATTCCCGCAAGATCTAGATAATAGACTGTGAACGTCTTGGGGACAATAACTAGTAACTCCCAATGCCTACCACTACATGTAAGAAAGTTTAAAATTAATAACTCAAAATCCACAATAAAAATATAATTTTCTTAAGTCCAAATTATAAGCAAAGTAAACTTACTCGACATTAAATGGAGCTATTATCACCGTCTTCTTATTTTTACCAAATATTCAAAAGCATCACAGCAATATGAAGTAACTGAAGAAGGGTTTGTATCTACAAGACTAATCAAAGATGGAACCAAAAATCCCACATGGGAAAATGCAAAACATGTACATATCGTGTGTAAGTGGCTGCAAAAAATGTATTACATATGCATTAATATATAAGAAACCAGATCACCGTATATAAAATAAGGTAGACAGATGTATAAACAAGATCTCACCATATCCACACCTCTATCATAGATGTGTTCAGCCAATCATAACGAAACAACTCCAAAATATCTTGTAAAAATAGCTTATTTTTGTATGATTGACCTGCATTAATACCTATGCATTAATACATATGCAAAACTTGTATAAATAGATTGTTATCATATGATTGACCTGTAGCATCCTCCAGAATTGTAACATTTATAGAACAATTTTGATCATGTTCGCCGATCCATACTGCCATACCTCTACAATTAGGACCTAACGAGGCATGTAGGTCCCTTGGAAGCTAACTTGGTAGTTGAGGAGGTGGACGTGGAGGCCGAGATGTAGCGGGTGTCATTTTTTGACCTGTATATATAATTTTAGATCAATTGACTCATATATACACACTAACAAATTAACGTAATGTAAATTTACCATACAATATTAGTATAGATGACATCTGCTTTGGGCCACATTATCACTCCGCCTTCTACCTCACCAAGCATTTTAGAATCTAGGTGGGCATATGGCAGTTGAAGATCCCTCCAATCGGGGAGTATATGTATCAGGCTCACACGAACCACACCAGCTGGTACTGGAGTCCCATGAAACATCTCCCCTGGAAGGTCTGGGTAAGCATGTGCCTCTGTAACGATATATTCTTTACTTTTTAGACAAAATAGCTTCAACCCCTACAAATTTACGTAAAGAATGTTATATACATATATACATAAACATATCATCTTGAAAAGACTAGCTACTATGTCATAAAAATACTTACAGAGGATGTGCTAGGTGGTAGGTCTACATGATTACTCCCAACCTCTGTAGTAGGAGTAATAGAAGCGTGACACGTTACAGGTACTGTCTGAGTGGCCGTCTGAGACGCCTGCCACTTCACCATTGCTTCTTGGACTTTCCTCTCAATTAATTCATCTACCTATACATGGATAATAGAAACATAGTCGATTATTGAATTCCCTTTCACAATAACATTCTAAAAAAATAATAGGTTACCTCAACTTGTGAAATTCCCGCTTTTGGGATAGATTTGCGCTGGGATGGCCCAAAGAATGCTTTGATGCCCACACCAGTTCCTACACCCCTAACACGTCCAGGATGCTCTGGGTTACCCAAAGCAACTGTCAATTCATCCCTTGTTCCCTCAAGGATGAACTTGCCTTCCTTCCTCTACTCGTACAGCTCCCGCTAATCGCCATCAATAGAAATTGGTAAGTAAACATAACAATAACCAATATCGATCGATTGCTCTTAGAGTTGAATTTTACCATTTTTGTAGCCACCTCAACAGTTGCGGGCTTTGTTATATCTCTCTTCTTGTTTTGCCTCCCAGCTATCCACATAGCATGGCGAGGCAGAGGTGTGGGACCTATAGTAGAGGACTCCTGAGTAGCAGCAGATTGAGCAGTAGACTCAGCCTGTAGTCTTTGGCGAATGCCTGCATAGCCTCTTGGACCCATTGTGTGGTCATGCACATTCAGTGCACTCCTTTCTCTTTGAGCATCATTGATAACCTTGTTAGTAAGCTCACTGATTTGGTTAGTAACACTAAAGGTTAATTTTGAATAGGTGAATACATAAGAACGTGTATTAATTAAATTGGGAGTGGCGCTTAATATCTTAAATTCATCAATTTTTCTTTGGGTAACAAAGTCCTCCCAGTCTTTGGTGTCCAGGTAGTTCCATTGCTCAGTGGATGTCTTTTTCCTAAATTTATTTTTTAAAGAGAATACAAACAAAAATTATTAGTGTAGAGTTAGTCAAAAAGTGATCAATGTCTAGAATTAGAAATCAATCAAGAACCTCTTCTCAGCATCCCGTATGTAATCTCAGGTGAGATTTATCCTATAGTTCCTTAGGATCCTCCCACAACGTTGCATCACACATTTATGATGCAACTTTTCATCCAGATCAAATATACTCTGAAAAATAGAATTGCTATTAACTAGTATCCTAAAAATTAGTAATCTACAAAAATAAAATTGCAAATAATAATAACTCACGCATAGTTCCTTCCATATGAAGTCTTTCTTCCCCTTAGAAACTTTATGCCAGGATTTAAAAATTGGACTACAATGGCTACGAGTAAGAACCCCAAGATATGAAATAAATGAGTTGTGGTCCACTCCAATTGGATTTCCTGCATGATCAAAATTCATAGCCAGTTTGGGTCCATTGCCCCTTTGTTGTAGTAACTTGTTCATCATTGTGATGCCTCTCACTTTCTCAATTTTTTTTGCTGCTCATCAAGTGCCCCAATTTCTTCAGGGGGTACATCACCAACCTAAAATTTGACAAAAAAACACACGTACATGATATAACTATAAATGAACATATATATAGAAACCTCAGGGATATATTTTAAAAACTTACATTGTGAGGCAGCGCATTGACATCCTCACCCTCACGGTAATCATCAGCACAGTCATCAGGAGAATGCACATCCATCTAAAAGTTCACATTCACATTGTAAAGTAATTCACATGGTAAAGTTCACATTGTAAAGTTCACATCCACATTGTAATGTAATTCACATTATAAAGTTCACATTAAAAAAAATAAAACATATAAAAAAATATAAACATGCATGACTCTAATATTGCGATCTTTTATCAATTAACAATCCTTCATTGTGATCTCCGCGCACATACAAGTCATCATTAGCTTCAATATTTGGTGGTGTTGGCAACCCAATTGAGAATGGATTGGAGTCATCATACTTATAATAGTACTCTTCTTCATCTATAGGATCTTCAATGAACTATCTTTTACCATGAAGAACAACTGACCATTTATCATATGCAGGATCATCGATATAAAATACTTGTTTCACCTATGATGCCAATATGAATGGTTCACCCTTCTCGCCAATCTTTTCAAAGTTCACTAATGTGAAACCCAATTCATCCACTATAACTCCTTTGGTGTTATCAAACCAATTACATTTAAAGAGAGGAATTCTGAAATCTACGTAGTCAAACTCCCATATGTCTTCCATGACACTGTAATATGACATTTTAGCTTCACATGTACTCTTATTCTTTGCACTTGCAAAAAACAATGAAGATGCTTGAAGGGTGACCCCACTATTTTGGACGATACTTTTATCATCTTGACGCTTTGTGTAATATGAGAATCCATTTATGTCAAACCCTTCATAAGACATAACATTCAATTTTGGTTTAAAGGCGAGGCATTTGATAGTTTCAGTAAGATTATCTGGTGTTTGAGATAGTTGATGTAAGCCTTTATCTTCAAACCACTTAATAAATGTCTTGTTATGCTCTCTAGCAAGCCACATTGAATTGGCTTGAGGATATTGTCTCTTGATGAAATTGGTATGTTCCTCAATATAAACACTCACTTCGTTGATATTGTGTAAAATATACAAGTGACCTTGTTCCAACTACTCACGACTGATTACTTTCATCTGTGATCCCAAAAGTCCTTTGCCAAAATGCTCCTCAATATTCTTGTCATTAATAGGAGCGTCATTAGCACTCAGAAAGTCATTGCAAAAATCCATAACCTCTCTCACCACATGACCCTCAATAATACTCCCTTCAAGCTGATAACAATTTCAAACATCACCTTTAAAAATGCTCATGTATTGTTCAAAGGGATACATCCAATGCAAGAAAATTGGTCCCAACATTTTCACTTCCCTAGTCAAGTGGACAACAAGATGTACCATGATATCAAAGAACGAAGGAGGAAAATACATCTCAAGCTGACATAGGGTAACAACCACTTCTCTTTGCAATTTATCGAGAGTATCAAGGTCAATAACTTTTCTGCACAGACTGATGAAAAAGAAACAAAGTCTGGTGATTGCAAACCTTACATGCTCCAACAATATAGATCGAATTGCCATGGGCAATATTTGTTGCATTAGAGTGTGACAATCATGAGATTTAAGACCTATCAACTTCAGATCTTTCATTGATACCAATGTACGGATGTTGGATGAGTAACCCTGTGGCACCTTAACATTTACCAAGCATTCACAAAAAGCTTTCTTCTCCTTTATCGACAACGTGTAACAAGCGAGAGGTAAGTATGTTCTCTGATCGCTACTAACTACTTCTGTTAATTCTGTTCTTATATCCATTTCACGTAGGTCCATTCTCGATTTTATCCCATCTTTAGTATTACATGGTATATTCAACAGAGTACCGATGACGCGATCACAGACATTTTTCTCAACGTGCATGATATTGATACAATGCCTGACTGCCAAAGAACTCCAATAAGGAAGATCCCAAAATATTGACTTCTTCTTAAATAAAGATTTGTCACTCCGTGTGGCCATCGTACATTGTGATCTCCTACCGAATTCATTGGCAAAGTCTTTTACTCTTTCATAAACATCCTCCCCTGGTATAGGTTTAGGTGCACTCCGTTCCTCATTCCGTCCATTGAATGCTTTACGCAACCTACGATACAGATGAAATTTTAGAAGAAACCTTCGATGACCAAGATATACAGTCTTGCCATTGGGTTTTCGTTGGATTGAATCAGTGTTCTCTTCACATATAGGACACACTTTAGATCCTTTGACACTATATCCAGACAAATTCCCATATGTTGGAAAGTCATTCACAGTGCAAAACAACATAGTGTGCAAACGAAATGTCTCTCTTTGTGAATCATCATAGATCATCACACCTTCACCCCAGAGTTTCTTCAAATCATCAATCATAGGTTCAAGATAAACGTCGATATCATTTCCAGGTTGTTTAGGGCCTGATATCAACAATGACAGCATAACGTACTTATTTTTCATACACAACCAGGGAGGAAGATTGTATATAACAAGTATAACTGGCCAAGTGCTATGTTGGTTGCTCAATGTCCCATACAAATTCATCACATTTGTACAAATCCTAAGTCTTAGATTCTTGACTTCTTCACCGAATTCAGGGTACAATAAATAAATCTTCTTCTACTGTGGGGAATCAGACACATGTCGTAGGATCCCATCATTATTTTTCTTAACATTTGCATGCCACCTCAAATTATTCACATCTATCAGATTGGCAAACAAGCATCGAAACTGCGGTATTGTAGGTAGATACCACATCACCTTGGCAGGAGAACCAGTTTTGGACTCCTCGAATACATCAATTTATACCTTGACGCACCACATTTGGGACAATCTTTCAAATCCACATAGTCCTTTTGAAATAATACACAATCATTTGGGCATGCATGTATCTTCTTGGCCTCCATTCCCATTGGGCACAACAATTTCTTTAACCAGTATGTTGAGATTGGCAGCTCATTTCCTTCAGGAAGAATTTCTTTCAACAAAGACAACAATGACGTGAAGCTTTTGTCGCTCCATCTATTGTTAGCTTTCAGCTTATACAATCTCAACACAGTGCTAAGCTTCATCAACTTACAACCTATTTATAACGGTATCTCAACATCATGCACAATGTTTCTAAACATGGGAGGTGGATCAGTGTGCTCTACCCCACAACTATCCAACATCGCATCAACGATGTCTACTGGAACTGGTTCGTTCACATCTACGTCATCGGAGGTAATTTATTCTTCCACACAAGCACTGCTATCGACATCCACTGATTTCAAGTTTGAAATCTCTCCATGCCAGTGCCATTCTGTATAGCCTTGTACAATCTCGTTGCACATGACATGACTTTTGATTTCGTCACCAGTGCTGACTTTCAAGTTGTTACCGCAATGCCTACATGGACAGTAGAACCTATCTCTAGGTTGTTTCCTATGTTCCTCGACAAATCTGATAAACCAATCAAGACCATAAATAAACTCTAGGGTGCAACGATTTGGAATGGACATCCATGATCTATCCATTCTATGATCAAAGAGAAAACAAGTATATATTAGAATAAGATTAGGGTCTAGGGTTAAAAGATTAGGGTTTATGGTTAAAACTTTAGGGTTTAAGGTCTTATATATAATAAATGTGTACTACCTATCCCATTCTTGAACACCTAATCTCAGTAGTAAGTGTATAATGTGTATTGGGTTTTCAGGAAAATTTCGGCAGCATTTCCCCACTGTTCTCCAGGTACATATGTACTTAGAGAACAAACAGGGAAATGTTGTCAAAATTTTCTTGAAAACCCAATACACATTATACACTTACATCCTAAGTGAGATTAAGTGTTCAAGAACAGTCCCAAACCGGGGACTATCCAAGATTTACTCCTAATGAGTAAATCTTGGATGGGTTTCTAGGCCAACATAATATAACACCAGTCCCTTGTTCACAACCCCATTCAACACACAATTTTCTTATAAAAATACTTGTGGACAGCCATAAAAACATATCAATGCTTCCTAAATTAATCAATGTATTATTTTATAACACAAATTGTGGTGGGTATAACATAACAAAAAACTCAACATGTCACAATAGAAACATGTCCTTAACCTAATATACAGATATTTGTAACAAAACTCATGGTAGCTATACCATAGAAAATTAAGTAGCATGCCCAATATATAACATAAGCAACATTTTTCAAGATTGTTATAACGATTACAACTCTTAACATTTTCCCATTATAATAGCCTTATCAGCATTTACCCTTATCCAAACCTACAACTAGCATGAGTAGAGGTTATTCATAACAACATATGTAGTGGAGGAAACTTTGGTAGGCTTCATTCTCTTCTTTAGAATTCACAAACTCCATGACAGACGGGGATGGATGGATGAGAGATGATTTAAAATATTGGTCTAATCTTTGTGTAGCTATGGATGTGATGTGACTAGGGGACAAACTGATATGTTTCCCGTCCTCTTTGGCTCTTTCTGCGGCCCTACGTTGCATCCCCCACCATATCCACAACCTATCACCCATCAGCTTCCGGGTAACCATGACCTGGGTTTCGAATCACCATTCAAATCAAAATCTCAATACATGTGTTGTCATTGGATCAAGTTTAGGATGAAACACTCAAATAAGTCAACAAATTATATAAGATAGGGTTTTTAGGGTAATATGTCTCAATTAGGTTAATGAAGAGGATTCAAATGTAATTTCCCATATAGTTAAGCAATAATATATAGTCATATAATAGTCACATGTGTGATATTGCACATGCAAATTTACTAGGGGTGAAATCACTACAGTTTACCTTAACCAACGTACAATAATCACTACCTAAAAGTGGATGGATCTTATAGTTCAAAATCAATCCCAAAGGACAATGTATCTAAGAATCGACTAATCAAGGTAAAAAACAATAACTATTATTTAAGACAAAAGCTAGATTGATTGATTATTCTAAGGTTGTGATTAATAAAAGGGTTGAATTAAATATTGATTATTCTAAAGTTGTGATTAATAAAAGGGTTGAACTAAATTATCATATGAAAGTAACACAGGGTGGAATGCATTTTACCATCGCTACCTATCATTTAATGTCTTACTGCAT
Source organism: Alisma plantago-aquatica (assembly GCA_963693085.1). Lineage (NCBI taxonomy): Eukaryota > Viridiplantae > Streptophyta > Magnoliopsida > Alismatales > Alismataceae > Alisma > Alisma plantago-aquatica. The sequence goes on along the minus strand of OY856413.1, from coordinate 295,249,627 downwards.
CATATTAAGCATGAACATATATGTTGAGGTCAGGTTAATCCACTCTTGGTGTTAATTAGGTTTAAAACATATAAAACACCTATCTGAAGTTGTCATCAAGGGTTTAACAAAAAATGATTGATATGTTAGATCTAGGGTATCTATGAGAAGAATGGAGAGGTAAAGAATAACGCCCCCTTTTCAAAGAAGCAAATAGACATGTAACCTTGTAGAGAACCAGCCAAGAAGCAAGCCCAGAAAAGACTCGACTATCACTCATCGAGTGAGAGGGGAGCATCAGCAATGGAAAAAAACAAACAACCAGTAGAGAGAAGCCAAGCCTAGCTAGCAGATGCTACTACTGCCATATGTAGGAATATTGTAATGACCCCGTCTCCTGGTAACCCCCACTTAAGGGAGACCAAGAGATCAGAGCCGTTAGCCCAATAAACTGGATCAAAGGTTCGACAAATAATCAATAACAATTATCAAATTCTATCAACTATACTAAAATCGGGTATAAATTAAAACTTTTTGCATACCTTTGAAAAACTTAGATTACTAAACTTCCATCCATATGAGAGATTATTCTAACTAATCCTCCTTGCTCATTACTCTTCATTTAATTCCACATATGCCACTTTACTATTTGTTCTTTTCACTTGTACCTAAAACGTCGACAAACAAAACGTCAGTCAGCCTAAAGCTGGTATGTGGCGGAAACAATAATGTGCAACTATGTTAACAACATAATCATTCAATTAATCAATTAACAACCAAGATTTCGTTTTAAGCCATACTACTCAATCCTTACCTATCCCCCCAACTATGTGCTATCCCTGCAGTGGACTTGTATGCTACCTCTCTTTTAGGTAGATTCTTACCCCCATGGTCCTACCTTGCAGGTAGCCAATACATAGGGTAATAGAGTCACATGGCACTACCCAAAGGTAGCCCAATATCTAACTCAAAGTGACTTGATGGTCCTACCCCATTGGTAGCCATGTACTAAGTCATCCAATGACCCGATGGACCTACCCCATAGGTAGCCATGTACTAGGTCAACTATTAAGCCACAGAGGGGACCAGGATCTGAGCTAGTAGGCACATATCTTATGTGATAGTCATATCCACATTATAGTTTGCATGAATTAAATTCATCCAACAATTTATTCATGACATCGATGAAAACTTTGGAAAACCTCGAAAAACTAACTCGAGATATTCATAAGCGTAACCACATACCTGTTAAGTAGACTTGAATGCAGAAATAACTCAACCAATCAAGAAATCAAGCAAGTACACACAGGTTGATCCTGAAAAGGCATCCAATTCTTCTATCATTAATCATGTCATCATGATCTATTAATCCTAGTTGTCTCCTAGGGTTATTTGTCCTTTTTAGGGTTTTGAGCATAATTAGGGTTCCACCTCATTTTTTTACTTTAAACCCTAATTTTACCAAATCACTTGCAAACCCTAATTATTTCATATTTATTTCACAAAAGGTTCTAATTTCATATTTTAGTAGCAGGAAACCCTAATTTCAGATTATAAGTACTTTTCTTTTCTTTTTCTCTAATTTAGGGTTTCTAAGCATATTAATCAACATATTAGGTTTAAAACCCTAAACCTTGCAATTCCATCATCAAAACAGGTTAAAATCCATCTTTTTCACTAATCAAGTTAATAATTCTCGAATTTACACAATTGCAAAATTAAATCTATTTTCAATCATCAATTAGGGTTAATACCCACAAATTAATACCTTTTCTATCCATATTAGATACTTTTGCAAAATTATACTGACTTAGGTTTCCAAACTATTTTTAATGCATTCCTAGTATTTCTCTGATCATTTTTCATGTATTAACTTTCTTCATCTGAGTTTTCTATCAACAGATATGATTTTTATAAGAAAACTCCTTTTTATTGATTTATTGGCTAATTCAGAAAATTTGTGGATCGTCTGATCCGTGGTCCGCTGGTCCATTGAGGATCCAGTGACCAGGATCACGTGCGTTACTTGCAACCAAATAGAACCAAAGGATGAAGTTGCCCTTACATGTAAAGTGGACGTAGAGGGGCAACTTGGTAATTTCATGGGTCGACGCCTTCTTCAACCTCGTGACTAGCAGCTCCGACGATGGTCAACTCGAGTGTTGACTCTCAGATCTAGACTTCCTGTGAATGAGCTAATTGGACAGGGAGCTTCATCTCCCTCTGCCGAACTTGCTCGTGGGTGCAATTGCTCGCCAAAGGTGCGCCGCGATCCTCCCTTACTCGTCGGACTCCGACGAGGTCAACCGCTGACACGGGGGTGCAGGTTAGGATGGATGGTCCAATTGAATGCACAAAATCATTCCTCGTGCTCTTCCGCAGAGTTTGGACTCACAAGAAAGGATGCTGGTGCCTTCGATCACCCTCCCCTATATATAGGGTTGGGGCAAGAACCTGCTAGGTTAGGCGTTTCCCAAAATGACGACTAAACCTAGTCGAACCAGGGATGAATCCCTGCGGTTTCCTCTCCTGAATGCAATGGGAATCATTGCAAGCTCGCATCTTCCATGGATCATGAGGAAATTGGAGAGGAAAGATCCTCTATAACTCGCATAATCCTAGTCCCAGTGGGACTTTGACGATGACTGTCTGCCGTAGGATTAAGATCCAACGGTCCGTGTTATCTCACCAAATGAACCCAAAAATTGGGGTTGTAACAAATACCCTAGAGGAAGAAGGGTACCTCAGCAGCAGTGGAGGAAGAAGAGGAGGAAGAACGGTACCTTCGCAGTGGCGGTGGTGACCAGGAGCAACAAGTAGGTGGTCGGCGGTGAGCAGGAGAAGGCGAGCAGAAGCAAGTGGCGGCGAGTAGAGGAGAAGGTGCCAGAGTAACGAACGGCGGGGGCCAGAGAAACAAACGGCGGCAGCCAGAGCAACGAACGACAGTGGCGGCAGCGAGCAGAGGAGCAGTGTGCGGCGGCCGGAGCAGGGAATCGATCACCGGAGTAGGGAATCGATTGCTAGACCTAAGCACGGAGTCGATGAAATAGAGAAAGGGGGAAGATCCTGGCTCGCGCGGGTGTATTAAGTTAACAATCAGCGTCAGTTATTCAAAATAGCCGACACTTAAAACAATCAGCGTCGGTTGCAGTAAAAAACTGACGTCCAAGGGGGGTGAAAATTTTCACGGGGACAGTGCGTGAAAACACATCGACGTCGGTTATTGCAAGAAAACCGACGATAACAATGGGCCCAATTTTTGTCTCACGAAAAACCATTAGTCGTTGGTTGATTAGCTAAAAACCGACGCCGTATGTTAAATTTTCGAGGTAATTTTTTTCGCTGGAAAATTTGGATTTGGTGGTCGATTTAAGGCGTCGATTTCTTATTGAGGAACCGACGCTAAATAAAAAGTGATACCCGTGTCTGTCCGCTCTTCACAGATAGATGTCGGTTTTTGTATTCAACCGACACTGTATGGTTTAGACGTCAGTTTCTTATATGCAACCGACACATGTAAATGTGACGTTATAAGCCATTTCTATAGTAGTGATATTTTTTTCAATCAACAAAAATTCATCATTGAATAACATGCACCAATGAATATTATCATGAACATGCTTTGTCAACTCATCCACTATAAGAATGGATAGATATGGTCTCAATGTGTACCATTTATATACCTCAATTGTGGTAGGAAAAATCGGTGTCTCTCTTCTAGAAGTCCTAAAACTTGTTGTTGAGATATCAATGATTTTTTAAATCCATTCAGTGCATTGGATTGGCACACCCTTTTTCAACACATGGATACAAACAAAAAATCACAAATGTAGAAGGAAAATGCAAATAATATGTGAAACACCGCACACTATAGTTTGTCTGTAAGTGAGCTATTAAGGCGGCATTACAAGTCTGTTTCTAGTACTAACATAGTTATAGAAATATTTTTTACTGGTAGAGAATATAAAGAGAGAAAGATAGGGGTGACAAAAAATAATGTAAGAAAAACCTACTTGAAACTTTAATAAACTCAAAGCTATGTAAGAAACTCAATCAAATCTATCTTGCTTTAGAATTACATGCATTTTCATAGATTGATTATCTTAAGATGTAGAAAAGAAAAAGTTGATTCCCTAATTGAGTTTATTGAGTAATAATTTCCTAAAAGAAATAATTGGACATCAGTATGATGTAATAAAACAATTTGAATTATTTGCCTTTATCCAAAAACCCTACATACATATATGGACCTACATGTCAATTTGCATAAATTAGACTAATTGGTTTAAGATACATTTCATAACTTCTCTCATGACTAGATAACATCTAAATAGTACAATTTAAAATTGCTTGAAGATGACTATATTGGAAATAAAAATATTTAGTACCATATAATTTGTATACATTGAGTCACCTTAAATTATTTCTCAAAACCTAAAAGTAAGGTTATAATTATTGTTCCTCATATCTTATCTGGCCAATAGAAAAAATTCAATTAATTAGACTACAATTAATTAGTAAATAAAAAAAGTGAATTACTACCTAATATATTTGAATGGTAACAAAAATAATATACTAAACCTATAGTCTATCCTATCACACACTTTAATACCAAAATATCCTATATCAAACTACGTCTAATTCACCATAGTTGTTGGATCAAGATACAAATCTCACATTGTCCTCTCCTACCTCAAGCCAAAGAAGCATGTTAACATGGTTCTTTCTTTCATTTTTCCCTCCTCTCTTCACCAATCTTCATGAATATTACTATAAAGTCTTCATATGTCTCCTCTTTCAATATATCAATTTCTGAAATATCAATTTCCTCCTTTTATGGGCACCAAATTTATCCGCTTTGGCATTTTAACTTGAACTTTCTTAACACTACCCAAAACCTCCCCATGTATACCTATTGTTTAAGAAATAATCCTCTTACCATGAGATACAAATCCCTGATGACAATTGAACTCTCATCATGATCTAATACCTCTCTAAATCCTATGTCCTTCTCCTCTCCCTCAAGCCCATTCTTGCCAATCATATGGTTTTGGACCAATGAATTTATTCACAATACTATGAAGACCAATTCTCCATGCTCCAAAGGTTAGTTTGTAGTGTCCATTAGGTGGGAGTTCTATCGATGAATCTCTCCCTCCTCTGGTGACCAAATACTGAAGCTCACTGTTTCTATTGTCACTTATGCATAAAATTAATATGAAATTTGTCTTGACAACATCGAAGTTGTTAATTTTCAATTCTTCACAACAAAGCTATGATCTTGAAAATCCTTTTGCCCTCCTTGAATTCAAATCAAAATCATAATATGTGTTTTTGATCATTTCCTAACATGCTTTTCTTTCTTTTCTTCACTTCATCTTGATACCTTCAAGGAATTGGCTAGTATTTTATTGGTTAGTTAACGATTCTTCTTAGAGAGCCTATTTGTTGCTCTTCATCAATTTGATGTCTTCGACCACCTCGAGCCTACTTCTAGGGATCGATGAGTTTGTTACGACACATCAGAGGTGGAGTTGTGACTGGATTATCATGACAATGCTAGAATCGCAACTTAGATTCCTAAGTTCTTCACATATCATTGTAGTGTCGTTCTTCTATTTTATCAAGAATTATAACCATGGCACCAACATACTGTATGATCCTAGCACAAATTATTCTCATGCAGTAGGAAATTTCATCTTTTACCTAGTCAATTATGGTCCCTAAAGTTTTAAGTAGATGATGAGATTTCTATACACATGCTAAAGTCTTAATATGTGATACATGATCATTTTTTTCATTTGAACTGAGATTTTAGTTCTAATTCAATTTATATATTATTTTTATGAAAACCTAAATAATTCTCTCTTATATGAAAATTTAGTAAATACTTAATTTAATCATAAAACTCTACTCTATTGATTAATGAGGGCATATTGCCCCAAATTTTATGTACTTAGAACTTGGATGATTAGGTTGATTAGTAAGTGTTATATATTTATTACTATATAATTCTTAATTATGTTTCGGGGTCAATGTGATATTTGTTTGGTGAATCCAAGAGTAGATTCTATTAATCCCACTCTCCTCATAGAAGGCCAATAAAAAAGAGACACTGAGATGTATAAAACTGTCATCCTCAACCCAAAGGGAAGAGCCAAAAAGGTAAGAAACCCATAATGAGGGCAAAAATTATATCTTTATACCCAACATGTACATGTCGAAGACTCAAGCAACAATATGGACCATACTAAAACCAGAACCATCAGTAAGAAAAAAGAAACTATCCGGACCCCATATCTATCCAAGAGGTTTCAATATAAGTGGTACCCTTCACATCCATATGAAGAAGACATCTGTTGTGGTGAGGAAGCATATGGGGGTATCTAAAAATCTCAACCTCCTCTACAACTCTACTCCAATGGCTAGCCCCCCTAGCAACACAATTCTCTTCCTTTGTAATATGTTGTCCATGAATATCCTAGTCCTCCACAGTCTCCTCAATAACCTGGATATAAGGTGTGAGCCTCCACAAATAAGGCTTCCTTTTCCAAAAAAAGTTAGTAAATGTGCTATAATTTGTATCGATGTTCACTATCGAGAAATTCTCATCCTCATAGACTTTCAAGACTATAATCAAAGCCTGAGCACTAGCAATATCTCCATCCATAGCATTCATGCTGGCCTATAAACAAAGACTAAGCCTCCACTATTCTTTCTCACATGACCTACAATCTATCTTCTTTTGTTGTGCATAGAATCCTGATAGGTTCCCATTGTCAAGTTGAGTTTGAAGTTATTGATGTCAGGAGTATATCACTTAAAAAGCTTTATATGTCTCATCATACAACATTTCTCATCAATACCCAGTCTCGTCATATTCTAAAGGTCATTCCCATTCCTAATTGTTCAAATCTCCTCTTCTTCATGATGATTTTAACAATCTTAATAATGGTAACATACCCAATCCTAGGTATATAGGTTGATCCTCCATTGTTCTAGGCCCTATTCGACAATGTGTTACCCATTCTCCCTTTTCTCCCTTCGGGACCCTTTTCATATAAATTCATATTAGTATGTGTCTTTCCCTACTTAAGAATAGATTCGACCTTGTTGAGATATTTTAACCCTAATTGACTCATGTGTATCTCATGGATATAACTCATAAACATGTAATAACTCAAATAATTGAATTATGGAAAATTGGTGAATAATGATAATATACTATAGTTTTGATCATTATTGAATGCCCTAGTATGACCCTAGTATCATTGAGTGTGAGAATTGGAGATATCATAAGTGGATTCACCATAATTAACTATTAGGTTAAGCTTAATTTCATAATTTAATGAATAAGTGTATAATGAGATGAATATAACACAAGTAATTTCAAATTGTAAAGATAAATCCCAAACTATGTTTGTTACACCCAAATGAGGTAAAATAATAGTTTTGAGCTTAATCAGATTTTGGATACACCAAAGATGGTGTTATACTAGAAAAGAGATAAGATTGGTAGAATTCACTAATTTTAATTGAGTTCACGTTGTCCATTAACTAAGTTCTCACCTCATTATGTTATCAAGCATTTTTTCACACTGATGTATTGATTGGGTCGGGTACGCGGGAGGAGGAACTCGTCATCCCCTTCCTCTGCCTTCTCTGCATCTATGTGAGACTAGATCAACACATTGAAAGTCCTCCTCACCATCCTCCCTCTTCACTTCACCACTTAGCATGATTCCTTCGCCCTCCTTCTTGCATTGGCATCCTGATTCCAGTGAGCTCTAACTCGCTGCCTCCTGAACCCTAACAACAAAAAGTCTAATACCACCAACCACCCTCTCATCACCATGATCTGACAGAGCTCTAACCAGTAGACCTCCCCCCCACATATTGACATTTTTGGCATCTATAGATCCATAAGGAGGCTCCTCTGTAATCAATTTTTCCTACCGCTTTCTGAGCTACCACAACCATCTTGACCAATGACCACCTTCTCTGACAATCTAAGTACATCGCGGTTACTCACACCACCATGGAGCAATTGTCAGTACAGTAACCTTCTCTGGCCCTTCCTCTTCCTTACCATGTTCTTATCTTGCCTCCATTTTCTCTAGTTTTCTCAATCGACTAGCGCCACCATACTCTTCTATTCTTGGCTCCCTGTCGCGAAGGGGTTTCACAGGTCCCTAACCCTAGAACCCCATCCAAACCCATCGTGATATTTTGGCAGAGTTTTAGGGGATGTTTTTGATCAAAAGTTGTAATGAGATCGTCATTTTAAGCCTTCGACTCAGTATTCTTAAAGCTAACTGTCACCAACATCTTCTGCCAATCAAGTGCGTCTAGTCATTCTCCAACCCAGAAAGATGACATACGAGTCTGACAGACCTAGTAGAAGGTCCCTCATGCCTTCATTCCTACGTCAAACCTTATCAAGCTGATTTTAGTCTCTAGCTTCCCTTAGGTTGCCACCTTATTGATTGGGTATACCCATTTTACCTCATCATAGACCTAAACACGAGTAGTGGCTCGTTGAGTTCATCCTAGCCCCATGATGGCAACTGCATTAGATCTGGTGTGCATAGACTATATGCTAGAGGCCAGTTCAGTACTAAGTACTTGGAGATGAGCTCTTGAGTTCCATCCATGGTGCGAGAGGTGGGTTCAATCCCTAGGGACACTGTACACTTTTACCCATGGTGCCTACCGTTAACAGCAATACACCATGAGGGCTGTAATCATCATTATGCATGTTTTGACCTGCATTTCACCAGATTTCCAGTGAACATACAACTATGATCGAACGTCATGCTAATGTTTTTATATTCACATTTATTCAGGGGTATTTTGGTCTTTCAAGGTTTATTTTCCACTTTATTCAGAAAAGATTTTAGCTTGTAAAATTCATAAGAAAACATTGATTTGTCCAAATCATACATATAAATATGTTGTAACATACCCAATCCTAGGCATATATGTTTATCCTCCATTCTTCTTGGCCCTACTCGACTATGTGTTACCATTCTCCCTTTTCTCCCTTCAAGACCCTTTTCATATAAAGTCCTATTTGTATGTTTCATTCCCTATTTAAGAATAGATTATACCTTGTTGAGATCTTTTAACCCTAATTGACTCATGTGTATCTCATGGACATAACTCGTAAAGATGTAACAACTCAAATAATTGAATTATGGAAAATTGGTGAATAATGATAATATACTATAGTCTCGATCATTATTGAACGCCCTAGTATGACCCTAGGATCTTAGAGTGTGAGAATTACATATATCATTAGCGGATTCACCATAATTAACTATTAGGTTAAGCTTATTATCATAACTAAATGAATAAGTGTATAATGAGATGAATATAACACGAGTAATTTCAAATTGTAAAACTAAGTCCCAAACTGTGTTTGTCACACCGAAATGAGCTAAAGTACTATTTTTGAGCTTAATCAGATCTCAGATACACCAAAGGTGGTGGTATACTAGAAAAGAGATAAGATTGGTAGAATTCACAAATTTTAATTGAGTGTCACACCGTCCTTTAACTAAGTTTTCACCTCATTATATTATCAAGTGTTTTGTCACACTAATGTATTGACCGGGTCGGGTACACGGGAGGAGGAACCCATCACCATCCTCCCTCTTCACTTCACCGCTTAGCACGATTCATTTGCCCTCCTTCTCACACTGGAATCTCGATTCTAATGAGATATAACTCGCTGCCTCTTGAGCCCTAACAAAAAAAATCTGAAGAACACCAACCATCCTCTCATCACCATGATCTGATAGAGCTCTAACCAGTAGACCTCCCCACCACATATTGGAATTTCTGGCATCTATAGATCCATAAGGAAGCTCCTCAACAATCAATTTTTCCTGCTACTTTCTGAGATGCCACAACCATATTGACCACCTTCTTCGACAATCCAAGGACGTCACAGTTACTCATACCACCGTGGAGCAATTTCTGATACAGTAACCTTCTTTGGCCCTTCCTCTTCCTTACCATATTCTTATCTCACCTCTGTTTTCTCTGGTTTTCTCAGTCGACTAGTGTCGCCAGATTCCTCTGTTCTTGGCTCCTTGTCGCAAAGGGGTTCCGCAGGTCCCTAACCCCCGAACCCTATCCAAACCCATCGTGAGATTTTGGAAGAGTTTTAGGGGATGTTTGTGATCAAAAGTTGTAATGAGATGGTTGTTTTAAGCCTTCGACTCAGTATTCTTGAAGCTGACTGTCTCCAGTGTCTTCTACATACGAGTCTGTCAGACCCCATAGAAGTGAAGAGATTTGCGGAAGCTTGAAGCCCAAGAAAAATACCACACTAGATACAACCCAAGCATGTACTAGAAAAGTCACGACTGCCTATGTCGACAAAGCTAATAACCACCAAATAAATAACCAAGCAGAGAACATGATGGCGAAGAAGACCGCATAATTCTATTAAGAAACTCCAAGAAGATTACAAGGATTGTCGTTCCCTCACAATCCCGTGCCCACAATAGAATTTCGTAACCCACTCTCATTCTCTCTCCACTTTGTCTATCATTTGTGGCTTCCCATTTTTACACACGATGTTGTCCTACATTGGCACACTCAAAGTTACCACACATTGGAACCCCACACATCAGTGCTCCCTGGCACACAATATCCATTGGTGTCTATCCCTATTTATAGATAGGGACTCCCAGTTAGACAATACGAGAGGATACGACAATTCTATAGGGATTAGGAAATGACAACACAAAAGGATAAGTAAATAATGTCTTCGACTCCAAGTCTAACATTAATTGCACTTTCCTAATATTGTTAGATATTATTTCTTATCCAATTAGGATAAGAGACAAAATCCTAACAATCTCCACCTTGAATCTTATCCATTGAAGTTGCTCCTCCAAGAACTCTGCTCCCATTCTTCTTCTGTGCTTCTGCCCTAAGAAGCTGCTCCTGTTTCCAGAAGCGTATCACCATGCACGCCTTCATGGAGTGTGTGTCCAGACATGACTGTCTAGACCCTTCATGTGAGAGCTTATCGTATTGTACAATTTGAGAAAATGTACCGCCTCCACCTGCAATTCGAAGAACTACATCCTTCACACCTTTGGCCCCCATGCCATAGGGTTGTGTATTCTTTTTGTCACACCCACTTGAAGACACTGTGTGGTCGGTCCAGCCACGACTTCCTCTTTCCAACAGTTGACAACTTCACCTCTGCATCTATTGAAATTTGTAGCTGAATTTGCAATCTCGCACCAGACTGCCCGTGAGAGTTGAATACATGTAGCAATCTTTGGGTTCATGACACCCGCCATCCATGCTACTGCTTCATCTACACCTTTCATATTCATAGAAATCTCATCAGTCTCTCCTCTTTTGGTTAGAAAAAAATCCAACCAGTCGATAGAACCATGTAGCCTCTGTTGTTGCTTGCCCCTTACAAGTGAATTTCATGACTCCACCTCGTGTTGATATTTCACAACCAGTAGATGCACGCCCTAATGATTCCATGATGTTTCCATCAAGATTTACTACCGGATGACCTCTAACAGTAGTTGTCGATGTCGTCATGTTTTTCTATGCTTCCAATGCTTTCTGATCGTCTTGCATGAATCCTGCTCTGATACCACTTGAAGAGATATGTGGAAGCTTCAAGCCCAAGAAATATACCACATGAGATACAACTCAAGAATGCACAACAAAAGTCACGACTGCCCACGTCAACAAAGCCAATAACTACCAAATAAATAACCAAGCAGAGAACATGATTGGCGAAGAAGACCACAAAATTCTATTAAGCAACTCCAAGAAGATTACAAGGATTGTCGTTCCCTCACAATCCCATGCCTACAATAGAATTTCATAACCCACTCTCGTTCTCTCTCCCCTTTGGCTATCCTTTGTGGCTTCCCATTTTGACACACAATGTTGTCCTACATCGACACACCCAAAGTTACCACACATTGGAACCCCACACATCGGTGCTCCTTAGCACACAATATCCATCGGTGTCTATCCCTATTTATAGATAGGGACTCCCGGTTAGACAATACGAGAGGATACGACAATTCTACAGGGATTATGAAATGACAATACAAAAGGATAAGGAAATAATATCTTCGACTCCAAGTCTAATGTTAATTGCACTTTCCTAATATTGTTAGATATTATTTCTTATCTAATTAGGATAAGAGACAAAATCCTAACAAGAAGGTCCCTCACACCTTCATTCCTCTGTTGAACCTTGTCAAGCCAATTTTAGTCTCTAGCTTTCCCTTGGTTTCCACCTTCTTGACAGGGTATACCCCTTTCACCTCATCATCGACCTGAACATGAGTAGTGGCTTGCTGAGTTCATCCTAACCTCACGATGGAAACTGCATTAAATCTCGTATGCATAGACTATAGGCCAGAGGCCAGTTCAGTGCTAAGCGCTTGGAGACGAGCTCCTGATTTCCATCCATGGCGGGGGAGGTGGGTTCAATCCCTAGGGCCACTATACACTTTTTCCCATGGTGCCTATCATTAACAGAAATACACCATGAGGCCTGCAATTGTCATTCTGCATGCTTTGACCCACATTTCACTAGATTTCCAGTAAACATACAACCATGATCGAGCATCACACAAATGTTTTTATATTCACATTCATTTAGGGGTATTTTGGTATTTTAAATTTTATTTTCCCATATTATTCAAAAATACTTTTAGCTTGTAAAATTCATGAGAAATTATTGGTTTGTCCAAATCATACATATAAATATATTTTTAGAATAAAAAAATGCAGCTGATTGAATGGGATAGGTTTCACAATCAGATTTTCAACTTATACTAGGATCACTTCCTAAGTAGGGATTCAATGCAATTTATATTAATTGAGTACAAGTATATGGTGACTAGGTTGAGACAACCCTGACCCTAAGCCTAGGAGGTGTCACTATTATATAGGGCTGATCATAAGGTATGTACATCTTCTATTTTATTTTGCATATTATTTGAATTAAGCCTATTTCATTTAATGAGGCATCTTTTCAATATGAATTCTACTTAAAACTCAATTGTTGGACATTTATATTTCCTAGTTTAGATTCACTTATATTTTTATGCTTGTTGAATTACTCTGTTATAATGGGTCTTTGGACCCCTCCTGTTGTGATTGCCATTTATGTGAATTGACTAAAATGCTAGTCTTCCACTCTATTTATGCGTGCTGCATGTTTGACTAGAATATCTAGAATAGTACAACCATACTTATAAAGGGTGTGTGTATTCCACCCGGGATGTGCATTTTCACCCTTATTTCTTTTAGGCCATGATCCTATGGTGTTATGGACCTATTTTAGGTATATTTAGTCTACATTGTTATGCATGCAAATGTTCATTATTTTAAACTAAATTTGTAGTTAACTGTTATGAAAGACAATTTTATTATCATACTTGTAATATGAATTTTAATACGCCTCATTCCTCTTGTTATAATCCTCTTGATATTACCTAATTGCATTTAGTCCCCTTCTTGTGGGAACATCTCTTTTACACTTGCAACCCTATATAATGCCCAAAGTGTTTATTATAAGTACATACTCAGCTATTTACTGACCTCTATTTTGTTTCCTATGTTCTGGGTGATGTTCCCTTCCACCCAGCTTTAGGTACAATAGAAGACAAACATGTAGAAAGATCGTATACATGGACTTGGACATTGAAGATAGCTTCGGATAGTTGGGTTTCCCTCTGCAACCGGCCTTACATATTCTTCGGGGTATGCCTTCTATTTTTATTTTGTTATTTTGTGCCACCTTATATGGTGATGAACAATTGTATAGGGAATATTTTATAACTGTGTAATAGTTTTGTTTTTGCTGCTTATTAATTATCATGCTCTGTATATATATATATATATATATATATATATATATATATATATATATATATATATATATATATATATATATATATATATATATATATATATATATATATATATATACCATTTGGAAAATGAATGTGATTCCTCCTTTCCTTCTTATTTAGAATTGGATGGACTTATTCTTCAATCCACTAGAGAGTGGATTCCCTATTAGGTCCCACTCTTTACAAAATGGTATCAGAGTCAGAAGTAGTCGGTGACTTGACTATTTCAAGTTATCGCTAGTTGTTCCTTAGTTAGGTATATAAGTAACCCTATATAGGCTTTGACATGAATATCCCTACATCATGGAATACCAACTAGGGTTTTAGGCCCTGACTAGGTTGATCACTTCCACTTCCCAAATTACCTATGTGGTTAATATTCAGTTCTTAATGATCATGACCAACCCTAACCTATTTGTGGAGGTAGAAAAGTCATAGGGTAGGATTCGACTCTTGAAATATTTTATTCCCAACTCCTATTTTTCTAGGATGTTAGATTGAATACTATGAAGTGTAGTTTGAGTTGAACACTCATATATGGAATTAACCCTAATCTCCCACTAGGACCCTTTCCTTGTTGTTTTTCTAGAATGCCTCGAATACATCCACTGGAAGGACTAAGTATGCATGGATGATAAACATATATCTCTGACATAAGTTGTAGAAAGGTGATGATTCCCTTAGTACTGGGTGATGATTTAAACTAGCTATGTTGTAGTAGGGCATGCCTTGCTTTCAACATGGAGTATATTTGCATAGCTCTGTCTGAATTCATCTATTTAAGCATTGGATACCATCTTCATTAAGCTTGTTCATATGAGAATTGGTTGATAAAAATTATAAGTTTTAGTAGATATCCTTAAGTGTCCACCTCTCTCATGTCCAATAGTGTACTTGGTTTGTCAAGTGATTGAGATGAATAGTTTGACGATATACATTACATTATCCTATGAAGGCACCATGATTGTAAACCAACTAGTATTAGTAAAACCCTAGATCTCTTTCAATTATGTTGTGTAATCTCATGACTCCCTTAGGTCTTAAGATGAGGCAGTGTGAATTATGATTAACAGTGACATGAGGAATGGTGAATGCCATGCCTTGTTAGGATTTGATAGAAGTTTAGTAATAAGAAACCCTTCTCCATCCTATGCTATGTATTAGAGGTGCAATCATATGCCTTTTGAATCTTGAATAATTATGCCCTTTTAGCGAAATGAAGTGATGATATAATTGTAGTTGCGTTGTGGGAAGTGGATGGCTTGGTTCTCTTAGTGCCAATTTTGAATTTTCATCGCAAAGTTTTCATTGTCAAATTTATTTTAATTATTAAATTATATGTACACAAAGAAAAGTTTCAGATTCCATTGACTATTTTGGAACCAACTCACCACCAAAAGGAAGTTTAATTTGTAGAGTGACCCTTTAATGCAGAAGCACTTGACTAACATTATCGACTTGAGACCCTAGGCCTATGTGTGGTGTAAAGAGTATTAAGAAGTTTTGGATATGTGAGAACTAGATTACCCTTTCTGCCCTTCTAGGTGATTAGATAAGTTATAGATTAGCCTTTTGAGGGGTGGAGTTTTGTACGCTTAGGAGTGTAACTTAACTTAAGGAATAAGAGAAGTAATAGTGGTTGCAATAATTCGTACTTGGATAACTCTTAGTGATAATGCCAAATATATGTATCTACCATCTAATCATGATTAGTGAGAGAGCCTTGTTAATTATGGTGATAAATGTTAGTTGATAAATTTAAAATTTCACCTTCATTCTCCTTTGGAAAATGAACTCGAGAAAAATATTATTGAGTTAGGCAAAGAAATGAACTACACTTAAAAGCTCGAATTAATGACAAATACCCCTTTTTGTTGTAATTAAATGGAAATGATGATCTTGCACTAGAGGATAGGTTGAAAGCACTAAAGATGATGGAATCTACGAGTGTATAGCGTTCCCATATGACCATAACAAATTAAAGAAAAAAAATGATGAACTAACTGTGCCTTAGTCACAACATTTGTAACTTATTGTGTTCCATAAAACATGGATGGTTAATTCATAATAGGCATGCAATACTATTACAATCCCAATTTTTGGATTCATATGGTTGGAAATACAATTTCCCCAATAAATGTATGATTATGGGAATTGTATGATTTATGTGTATTGAATGGATTTCCTTTCCAATATTTCCTTTGTGCCTATGATTTCGTGGATCATTATATGTTAATGGTCCAATATGATTAAAAGAAAAAGAAGAAATCAAATAATACATTATTAAGAAGGAAATTTGAGATAATGATGAAAATATGAGAAATATGTGGAAATATGTATAATGGAATCATCATGGATGAGATTTCAAGTCCACATGGTTTCAAATGGTAAAAGGAATCCAAATAAATAATATAAAAGAGTAGGAGAGAGAAAATATTCATAAAATATGCCTTAATAAGTAATAACTTGCATATGAATAAAAGTCTCTCATACTTTTGATTTTGAGTCCCAAACTTGGCACACAAGTAGCTTAAGTCATTATGGACTTTCCTCTAAAATTTGGGATCAAACGGATAAGTGGTTTAGGAGGTTGTAATGTTTCTTAAAGTGAAGAGGATTGAGTTAAATGTCATGATTTACATTTAAATTGGGATTCTTGGGCTTGACCCATGATGACGTCTGTCATTTTTTGGTCATTTGATTGGGGATCCGACGGTGGAGAACTTTTCTCCTACCTCCAGCTCGATTTAGGAAAGGAGGTACAGTAAACATGAGAATCCTTGGACTCTACACCTCTCCTCGATGCGTGTCGGTTCCTGGAAATGGTCCCTTTAGAACCGGGAGATCAGTTTGAACTCTTCGATCCCCTTGTTGCGCTATTTTCATGCGGGATTGGGATTTCCCCAAATCCCAGTTCCATGGAAAGCAACAACTTGGCAGCCCTGTCTATATATAGGAGATCATGATGCTCTTAAGGCCTTTGTTGTACTTCATCCATGAGTATGTGCACTTACAAGAGAAGCGATGGACTGAGGAGGGGTATTGCCCTGGCATGGTGTCTCCCCTGTTCAGAGGTGGTGTCAGCTTGTAGAACAGCCCACCCCGACCACCAACGGAGGGCAATATGATGGTCGGTGACTTTGGGGAGTATGGTAGAGCCGATGGAACCTATGTGTGAAGGTCCAACATTGCAAGGATGACGGTCAACGGGCATGTTGACCGGAGATGGTGTCGGTGTGTGGGAACTGGGTGGATCGGGGAAGAAGACGATAATTGGTAAAAAGTCCAATAAGTCCAGTTCACGTGGGGCCCGAAGCCGAAGGGTGTAAGGGTAAAAGGGGGAAATACCCCTAGACCCAACACTTTACTTGCGTGGAGCAGGCCGGTCACTTGGCCGAAGCTAATTGGTTGAACTTAATCCACATGAAAATAAGGTAAATGATCTTTATAATGATGTATCATCTTCTGATTGGTCTAAAAGTGATCAACTTACAAAAATCATAGCTAATGATTAGTAGCTTGGATCAAGACATGTAATATTTGAATTTTGATCAAGAGAACTCGAGTAATTCAATAAAAAATATAATTGAAGTTTGAATATGATTATAGTTCGAAAAGTACCTAAAGTTACTATCTTTAATGCTTTAATAAACCCTAATTTGATTATTAATGAAATTGAGAAGATTAATATGGATAATCTATGAGCAAATTAACATGTTGTTAATAAAAAGACACATTGATGTCTAATTAGATGATCCATATGCTTGATAGCCTAATTTAGGGTTTGATATGTTAATATGCATTAATGGGCTTAGAAACCCTAATCTAGGTATTAATGGTTTCTAATGAGATATATTTCGAGATTCCTTGTATAAAAGTGAAAATAGGTTAATCCTAAGCCTAATTTGGTGAAAAGAAGGTTTTAATGTAAATACGTGAGTAATTAGGGTTTTAAACCTAGAATTGTTGTTTTAGGGTTTTAAGGATATAAAAGAGGAAAGTTGTAAATAGATCTAAAAGAAACCCTAATCTAGATTAGAAACCCTAGAATGTAATTCCAAGTCAATAAAGTAGATTCTTGATGAGTATGTAGTGAACAGGTTGTACATGTCTTTCAAGATTATATCCTTTTGTGTGATTGGTTTGCTTGCTTGTTTGGATTACCTGATTGGAATGGACTGTGCTTATCTATTGTGGAATCTCCAAATCAGGTATGTGGTTAATTATCAATATACGCTTTATTTTTTCGGCATTTTCCCGATGTTTTATCGATTGCAATGGAAATAAACTACTTGGATGATTTTATTTCTGCAATCTTTAAAGTGAATCTGATTATCACAACTTAAGTATATATGTGACTGTCTCAAACCTACATACCATCTCTAGATGTATGATGCAAGACCAAGACCAAGAGGGAAGGTCTAAAGTGGTCAAGCCCCAGAGGGAAGACCATTGGGCACCCAGAGAGGTGACCCTAGGTACCAAGCTCAGGATGGAGAAGGTAGCCTTAAGTCCCTTGCAAGGACTTAACCATAAGAGAGTGTATCCCAGAGGATGAGTAAAAGTGGTTGGGAAGTCACATTGAAAACATAATTTTGCATTGCTAACAACTACTTTAAATGATTAGATTGTTAAAGCTTATGTGCAATGTTTTGTTTGTCCCCACATACCAGTATATTCATTTATATTGACCAACATTTTGTTTGTCGGTGTTTTAGGAAATACCTGAAATTGGACAAATAGTAAAGTGGAACATGTGAAAGATTAAAGTTAAATTATCAAAGAGGACTTAGTTAGATAGAATTCTTCTACGGGTAGAAGTCTCAATTGCCTATTTTTGAAGGTAGGTGAAAGTAAATTTTTATTCCAGTTTTCAATTTAGTCTTTAGTAGAATGTATTAATTATTTTTGATTAATTGCAAAACCATTGATCCTATTTTTGGGATAACGCCTCTAACTTCTTGGTCTTCCTTAATTGGTGGTTACTGAGAAGTGAGGTCATTAGAGTTGGTATCAGAGCGGTGGTTTTCCATTTAATCTCTAATAATTATTAAATTTTACAAACTCTTTAGAACCCAAGGGAGTTATTAGAGGATTTTCCAATGATGGAGGTGTCTAGAAAAGGAGCACAATCTGGGGGTTGGCAAGATTTTTCCTCCATCCCGCTAGTCGGTTTATGAGGAATCTCAGATATTGTGTGATTGCCTGGCCGAAATCAGAGGATCTGACTCAAAATAAGATGCCTCTAGGACTCTCTCATCTGTCTTCTTCCCTTCTCAACCCTAATTCATATAGGATTCTAAGTGATTTAGGGTTTCTCTCTCTCTACACCCCTCCTGTGTTTGGGATTAGAGTAATAAGGATTAAGGAATCCTCCACCAAATAATGAAAAGCATGTAAACAAGATGGCATGGACATAAGTTTTAATAGTTTAAGCACAAACTAAAGATTAGTTACATGCTTAAGGTTGCATGGTGTGTGTTGTCATGCCCTCAGGAGAGTCTGAGGTTAGACCTTCTTATAGGAGGATGATGAGAGAGTTACCCTTAGAGGAAGAAGCCTCCAGGTCGAGGAAGAGACCTGACACATCCTCTAAGGATGATGCTAACCCTAACCCTAAGTGGTAGTTAGAGACAGAGATGACAGGATGAGTTGGATATCTTAGTCTTCTATACCTTCAAGTACTTGGGTTAGACATACATGCTTAATGTAAAGGTTTTGAGTACCCATGAGAAGTTGAGCTATGTGAGGTTGTTTTACCTAGTGCCTTTTGGTGACCCGACCTTGTGTGGGTTGTACCTATTAGGGTGAGGGATAGATCCCTCATTGAGAAGGTTAGTGGTGACCATATAGGAACCCTAACAGATATATATGAGTAGAAAAGAAGCACATACCTACATAGAGGAGAGTGGTAGTAAGGTTGGCAGTAGGGGTTAGACCTAAGCCAGATGGGTTAAACTGATGAGCATGTAGAGCTTTGGATAATCTTAGACGAACATATGTTTTAGATCATATGTTTCACCCAGGTAGGTGTAGACATGTGTCCTTAAGAGCTTGACCCATCTTCTAAGAGAGAAACTCCAGTGGTAGGACCAGTTGTAGGGTTAGCTCTAGAGAGAGGGCAAGACCCGATGAAGAAGGTTCAAGACCTTGACTCTGAGACATGAGGAATCATGAGAAGTTGGGTATGATACGACCTAGAATAGATAACCATAAGTGGATGTATGTGGTTGCCTCATGCATGATCCTTAGAGGCTTGTGGTACCTTGGTTGACTTTAGAGGAACCAAACCCTAGAAAGTGAAAGAGGCTTCTTGAACTGATGTACAAATGTTATAGGTGCCTATGTTTTAGGTATAGGAAGGAGAGTTCTAGGGACCCTAAAGAGGTATGGTATAACAATGAGTTGTGAGATCTCGCACCCTGTTGGTTGTCCTTGTGTCAGAATCTCAAGGTTGTTCTCGTAGGAGAGTGTAGGATGTGTTGGATCAATGGGCTCTAGAAGGGGGGGTTGAATAGAGCTTCATAAACTTCACAAAAGTGATTAGACCACCAAATTATATTAAGTGCAGAACTTAATTCAAAACAGCAATTTGTTGTCCTAAACTAGCATACAAAGCAAGGATAAGAGACAAGGAAAGCATACACTTGGACAGGTGGTTTAGAGTGGTTCCATGTCCTAAACTTAGGAGCAATGTCAGTCCACTACCTAGAGTTGGTTAGGCTCTAGGATTTGTAACTTGGTTCTCTTATATATATATCACACAATAAGATTACAAGCTACAACAACCAACCATCCAAGGACTTATATATCAAGCCAAGATCTTCTACCTCACCAAGGACTTACCCACCAAGCAAGTAGTCTTCAGCCTTCTTCAAAGGACTTACCTACTCTTGCTCTAGTCTTCGGCCTTGCAGGAATTACCCATCTTGCTTGAGCTTTGCCTTGCACCTCTCCTTCACTTGGAGAGCTTTAGCACCTTCCTCCTTCACTCGGAGGCCTGGAGCAGCTAGCCTTCTTCTCCTTCACTTGGGGAAGAACAGCAACCTTCTTCTCTTTCACTCGGAGAAGAAACTTCAATCAATCTTCATAGAGAATGGAGATGGGAGAAGTGGAAAGGAGAGCTTTACAAGATTACAAATGATAGCTCTCATACATGGGATCCTAACTCACTCATACTCACGAATTTGCTTTGAAGGTAGAGAGAGAAAGGGGCTCAAAGGATTAGAAACCACTCAACTAAGGCTAGGACCAAGCATATGTGAATGAGCAACCTTGGAATGAAGTCCAAGAGGTCCTATTTATAGTTGAGGGTGTCCCTTTGAGGTTGGGTGAGTTAAATGGCACAAACTAGCCGTTTTACAACTTGCAACGGATCTATTTTGAGTCCCACCAACTCCTCCAACGGATGGAATTGCTTTTTCTGCATTCCAGTACAGTTCGATCGGCCGAGTTTCATTAAAGGCAACTCGGCCGACACACTAGGCGACAAGTCTGAGAGGCAGACTGTCGGCCGAGTTTCCATGGGGAAACTCGACCGATCGGTCGACCTTCAGTCTTGACCAACCAGTGGATCGGCCGAGTTTCCTACCATTGAAACTCGACCGAACAGGGGTCGGCTGAGTTGGAAACTCGGCCGACAGCCCAGAAAATTCCAGAATATATGGATCGGCCGAGTTTGTAATTCGGCCGACAAAATCCCTGTTAAGGGTATTTTGGAATTTTCATAAACTGTACAAACGATGGATTTTTGAGTCCCAATCATTTTATCCATCTTAGATACAATGCAAAACATGATTATGAGTGATTACATAAAATGTTCTAAGCCTCTAAGGGCTATATTACAAAGCGGTTAAAAGTCACATGTTTTGCATGTGCCGGAAGAGTAGCTTTGGAGATAAAGGAGATTCTTTTCTTGTATCTAATATCTGCAATGATCTCAAATAGATTTGTTAGATACATATGAATGGAATGGTTAAGTCATTATCAAAATATGGGCAATGTGCGACACCTAGGTCAACATTCTCCCCCTTTTTGACAATGACAAACCATTCCTCAACATATTGAAAAGAATGTGAAAATTATACCTTTTCTTTAGGGAATTGCAAGGGGATGCAAATATGATCAATTTGTAGTGCTCCCCCTCAATTCATGCTTACTCGTTCCTGCATAGTTAGTTAACACACAAGCAGACATAGCATATACAGATACTATATGATTCTAAACAAGTCTAGATGCATTTCAGTTTATAGACAAGAAAAGAATCATACAAGCAATAAAAACAATATGATTGAGAGCTTTATCCCCCTTTGTCATCTCAAAAAGGCAGGGGGGGTAGAAGAGCATAAAAGCAAGGTCTTCTCCAAACACTCAATCAACCAAAACACAGAGAAACAGATAAAATATCAAGATAAAGCACTAAAGCAAAAACCTGTCATTCATCAAAATATGGAACACACTATAAGATAAGCCATACCAAGTGTTTCCAAAACCAAACATAAGACAAAAACTACACGGACAAACGGAGTAGCAATAGTACAACTCAGATGATGTGCCTAATGTAAATAATACAATCATAGTCCAAAAAAAAAAATATCATGGTCATCCGAGACTAAACTAGACACATCAACTCTAAGCTACACTAATCGATGTCAACATCATCAACGGCAGCCTCCATGTCCTCGTCGGGCTGGTAGTCCTCATCTCCATCATCTGAAGGAGGAGCAGCAGCTGGTGTAGCCTCGTCTTCAACATCGGCATCGTCATCGTCGTCTTCGGCATCCGTCGCAGTAGCCTCATCAGCGTCAGTCTCAGCATCGTCCTGGTCAGCCATATCCTCGTCTGGAGGACCAAAAGCACGCCCGGGCCACCTCGCACTCTGCTCGGCCCAAGACATGCCTAGAGCATGTAACTCATAGGCAACCTCAATAGGGGGAGCAGAAGAAGTGTACTGGGCCAGAAGCTCAGACATACGGCCACCTGGGAGCGCCAGAACCGGAGAAGAGTGAGTGTACCCACCTGCAGAGTGATCAGCGGAAGCAGAGGGTGGTGGAGGTGGGTAGAACTGACTATACGCATAAGAAGCGTAGTCGCCACCGGGGTAGGGCTCGTAGGTGGGGTAGGGCTGCGGGCAAGATAAAGACATGGATGACATGATGTGGCACAGATCCTGATGGTGATGTTGCTGGACCTGCATGTTGTAGGCTTGCTGATGCATGAGGTACCCCATGAGGGCCTCATTGGAGACATGGAAGTCAGCAAAAGCCGGCTGCGGAGGAGGTCGGAAAGATGGCTCAGGAGGTGGTGCAGCTGTGGAGGGTGGAGGAGGTGGTGCAGTAGATGATGATGGAGGTGGAGGTGGAGCAGAAGAAGATGATGCACTAGAGGTAGGGACACTCTTCTGAAGAGTGGTCTCACTGATATAAACCCCTTTACGATCGGGGCGGTAGAGAAAATCGGAAAAGAGAGATTTTCCAGTGGCATGCTGGAAAAGTCCACAAATTAGGGCAGGATATGGAAGATGCGTGCCCTTGGTGTTCTTTCCCGAGTCAAAACAAGTCATATGGTGAAGGATGTAACGAGCCCATTTGACTCCTTGGTTGTTCAAAAGCAGATACATCATCATAGCTGTGTTCTCAGCGATGTCCGTTTGGTTTTTCTTTGGATGGACATTGCAACTGAGAACGAACGCCAAAACACGGCGAGGAGAGGACAGGGCAGAAGATGGCAGAGTGCCTTTCTTTCTATAAGGAAAATCGGGTTGCTTGAGAAACTTATGAATATCGGTCAAGTCAACCTCGATGGTCTTATAGACGTCATCGGGATACAAGAGATCAAGATAAGCAGGGTAATCGGTAATCCACGACGCCGTGCCAACATTGCCATTGAGATAGAGATTGAAAGATCGTTCAGTAATATGGAAAGGTTGGCCGGCAATCATAGACGTCAAAACGATTGAGGTGTCCGAAGGGGGAACCAAAGAGTCGTAATTCCACCGCAAGTTAGCGTAGAATTGACGTACAGCTTTGGTGCTGTATTTTAGGTTATAAAAACGGGCATCCTCAATACTAAGAGCTTCAAGATGATGTGTGCGAAAGAGTTGACAAGCTTCGTAAAGGTCGGCATGATAGCTATGGGGCTGATAAAGAGCTCGAAAAGGAAAGGGAGAGCGAGGAAGGAGCTCTTTGTAGCGAGCAATAGCAGCATTGTCAACAAAAGAAAGATTATCAAACACCATATACCTAGGTGCAAGAGGCACCGCAGGAGCAGGGGCGGGAACGGCACGTTTCCGGCGTTGGGACCTCATTGGAGAGGAGAACGGAGAGAAAGGAGCCGATCCACGCGGAGAGAGAGAGCAGGCAGCACGCCAAAAGCAGCAAGAACACACGAACAGGTCGATTTGGGAAGAAAATCGGCCGGAGAGAGAGAGAGAAGCACCAGGGGAAGAAGGGTCAGGCTGGGCGACTAGGGTTCGGTCGACTTTGCTCTAGTTGAGAGGGAGCAAGTCGGCCGATTCCTATATATATTAAACCAGTCTGCCGCCGATCGGCCGAGTTCCAGGGAGAGGAAACTCGGCCGACAGAACACACAGGTGCCCTGTCCCCGACCGATCGGCCGAGTTTCCAACTCGGCCGACAGAATCCCTGATGTGGGAAGAACCTAGATTCTAGTCCTAGCCTCAAATGACCTAAAGCAATTTTTCTGGTTGGACTAGATTGTATATTAAGCATATTTAGGCACATTCCCATCATCATAGGGTACTATTTGTCGATTAAAACCCGATTTGTGAGAAAAGCCCGAAGAAGAGATAGAAACAAGATAAATTTTATCAAAAACAAGCATTTTGAGCAATCAAAGCATTTATAAGCAAGAGCAACACACATAAGATGTAACCAACTAATTAGAGAGCAATTCAACATCATCAAGAGAGGTTATAAGCAATTTTGATCTAATAAAATTAAATTGTTCTCTAGCAAGCGGTTTAGTGAAAATGTCCGCCAACTGATTTTCCGTATCCACATGTGTGATATAAATATCCTTTTTGACAATGTGATCACGGAGAAAATGATGGCGAACTTCTATGTGTTTAGCTCTACTATGCAATATTGGATTATAAGAAAGATTTATTGCACTAGTATTATCACAGTAAATAGGAGAAGCATCAAAATAAATGTTAAAGTCTTGGAGCATTTGCTTCATCCATAGGACCTGGGCACAACAACTTCCGGCTGCAATGTATTCAGCTTCGGTAGTTGATAATGCCACTGTGCTCTGTTTCTTGGAGAACCAAGACACCAAGCATGGTCCCAAGAGGAAGCAAGTGCCACTTGTGCACTTTCTATCAATCAAGCAACCTGCGTAGTCAGCATCACTATACGCTACAAGAGTAAAGTCCCTTGACTTAGGGTACCATAGTCCAAAATTTGGAGTTTTGGCTAAGTACCTCAAAATCCTCTTGACAGCAATAAGATGTGATTTCCTAGGGCTTGATTGAAAGCGGGCACACAAGCCAACACTAAACATTATATCAGGTCTAGAGGCAGTTAAGTAAAGTAAACTTCCGATCATACCTCTATAGAGCTTCTCATCTACCTTCTCACCTTCTTCATCCTTGTCAAGTTTGGCAGTGTTTGACATGGGTGTATCCATTGGCTTCATGTTCTCCATCCCAAAGCGTTTAATAAGTTCAAGTGTGTATTTGCCTTGGTTGATGAAGTTACCCTCCTTGGTTTGTTTGATTTGGAAGCCGAGGAAGAAGGTCAGCTCACCCATCATACTCATCTCGAATTCACTCTGCATAAGAGAACCAAACTCTTTGCAAAGATCAAGGTCAGTTCTGCCAAATATAATATCATCAACATATATTTGAATTATGAGAAAATGGGTAGAAGTGTGTTTTAGAAACAAAGTACAATCAACTTTGCCCATGATATACCCGTTATCTAACAAAAAGTTCTTTAGTTTCTCATACCAAGCTCGAGGTGCTTGTTTGAGTCCGTAGAGAGCTTTTTGCAGGAAATAGACATGATTGGGTAACTTATCATTTTCAAAGCCTGGAGGTTGAGCAACATATACTTCCTCCTCGATTGTACCATTTAAAAACGCACTTTTAACATCCATTTGATAAAGCAAGAAATTTTTATAACTAGCAAAGGCAAGTAGCATACGAATAGATTCTAATCTAGCAACAGGAGCATAGGTTTCATCAAAATCAATACCTTCTTGTTGATTGTAACCTTGTGCTACTAACCTTGCTTTGTTCCTTACCACTTTTCCTTGCTCATCAAGCTTGTTGCGGTAGACCCATTTGGTACCAATGATCTTTCTATCATTTGGTCTTGGCACTAAGGTCCACACACGGTTCTTCTCGAACTGCTCAAGCTCTTCTTGCATGGCAAGGATCCACTCATCATCGCCAAGGGCCTCTTTGATGTTCTTTGGCTCCAGTTGAGAGATGAAGGCACTGTCTGCTTGTTCTTTGTTGTGTGCAGCTCGTGTCCTCACTCTTTCAAACGGGTTGCCAATGATCAACTCCTTGGGGTGATTCTTTGCAAAGCGGGGAGTGGGATCCTTCCTTTCTTCTTCCTTTTCTTCTTCTTCAACCTGCTTGCCTTTGTCTTTGATGTTGAGCTCTTTTAAGATAGGAATGATTTCATCTGCAACATCATCATCACCCAAATGCTTGCCAATACCAGGGTTAGTTTCAATAAATTTAACATTTATAGATTCTTCTATTTTAGATAGTTCAATGTTAAACACTCTAAAAGCCCTGCTAGTAGTGCTATAGCCTAGGAAGAAAGCCTTGTAGGATTTCGGATCAAACTTGTCGAGAGAGTCCTTGGTGTTCAAAACAAAACATGGACATCCAAACACATGAAAGAAATCAATTGACGGCTTCCTACCACGCCATAGTTCATAGGGGGTTTTCTTAAAAGTCGGATGAGTGAAAACTCGGTTTTGCACAAAACATGAGGTGCTAACGGCTTCAGCCCAAAACTTCTTAGGAGTGTCATACTCAAGAAGCATGGTCCTAGCCATCTCTTGTAGCGATCTATTCTTCCTCTCAACAACTCCATTTTGTTGGGGTGTGCGAGGAGAAGAGAAATTGTGCGAATAACCCGATTTTTCACAAAAACATTCAAAAAGATCATTTTCAAACTCTCCCCCATGATCACTACGGATGGAAACAACATGACAAGAAGCCTCGTTTTCAACTCATTTACAAAAGCTCGAGAAAACATCGAGTGTGTCGCTTTTGGAAACAAGAAAGAAGGTCCAAGTAAATCTAGAAAAATCATCGACAATAACAAGACAATACTTGGAGCCGCGAAGCGTTTGTGTTCTCATAGGTCCAAAAAGATCAATATGAAGAAGCTCTAGAACTCTCTTGGTACTCATGACTCCTTTGGATTTGAAGGAGGCTTTGGTTTGTTTCCCTTGAGTACAAGGTTGACATTCCTCATCCTTTTCAAAATCCAATTTGGGAAGTCCTCGAACCAAGTCCTTTTTGTTCAGTTTCTTCATTTGATGCAAGTTCACATGACCCAAACGTCGATGCCAAAGCGAAAGATCGTTTTTATCCACGACTAAGCATCTATTTAGTATGGGCTTTAAAGCATCAAGAACAATCACATATAGATTACCATTTCTAGTTCCCTTATATATGACATTATAGGACAGGGAATCTAGAAGCAAGCATTCTAAGGAAGTAAAGAGCACAAGATAACCATTATCACATAATTGGCTAACACTGATTAAGTTGTGATGTAGGCCATCAACAAGCAAAACATTTTTAATGCACAAATCATTACCTACATCACCCTCACCTATAACCTTACCCTTTTTGTTGTCCCCAAAGGTTACCGATCCTCCTTTCTTCTTCACAAATTTGTTGAAATGGCTGATTTCTCCAGTCATGTGCTTAGAGCAGCCACTATCAACAATCCATTTCTTTGTGACCTGCAAGAAAAGAGGATGTCGGAACCCAACTCAAACTTTGGGGTCCGGGGTTAGCTTGGGGACCCATTTCATATTTGGGTTGGTCCCCTTAGGCTTGTAAGGACAATAAGTAGAATAATGATCATCACATTTGCAATGCATACATACCATGGGATTTTTAGAGCCGGAAGACTCTCCATTGAAAATTGGAGTTTCCACACTCTTTTTCTTACCCTTTTTCTTCTTCTTACCTTTTGGAGTAGTCGCATTGTATCCTAGACCACTAGTACCAACTTGTTTGGTAGAGTGCTCTAGAACATCATTTAGAGACTTCTTACCCGAAAGAAACCTTTGCAAAGTAGATCTTAATTTAGCATTATCATCACTAAGATTTGTAATGGTAGTAGATAAACTAGCAAGATCTTCTCTAGCATGCAACAGGTCGGCCTCAAGACAGAGGGCTTTAGTAAGAAGAGAGTCTTTTTCAAGAGTTAAGTTTGCAACTTCATTTCTAGGCAAGATAGGTCTAGAAGATAAATCATTTGTTTGTGCAAGAAGTTTAGCATTTTCAGATTTAAGGACTACAATTTCCCTTTGATAAGCATACACTTCATCTCTCCTAGCATCATCAATAAGCTTAAGTTCAACATTTTCAGTTTTTAGAACATCTAGCTCATCTAGGCAATTTTGGTTCTCTATCTTAAGATTTTCAATAGTTTTAAGATAAGTACCATTCTCAACCTCTACTCCATTATATTGAAGTTCAAGGTCTAGAAATTGCCCTTGTAAAGAATCTATGCTATCAAGATGTAATTTCTCATTTTGATCTAGAATGTCAATCTTGGCATAGAGATCATCAACTATCTTTCCTAATCTTTTTCTTTTAGCCTTACATTTAGCAAAAGATGATTGACAATCATTAAGCATTTCAATGAGGGTTTCCTTAGATAAATCAAGTAAACTTTCGTCACTTACCTTACTTACCTCACTCACCTCAATTACTTCTTCACTAGTAGAAGCCATAAGTGCAAGGCGACATTCACCATCCTCGGAGCTTGAGGAACTTGAAGTAGAGGACTCCTCCCATGCCGCATGAGCTGCATCTTTGGGTCTTCTCTCCTTCTTGTTCTTCTTCTTGTACTTGGCTTCTCTTTTGTATTTGTCATCCTTCTTGTGGCTGCTCTTATGATAGCCCTTCTTGGCTTTTGGGCAGTCATTCTTGTAGTGGCCCTTTTGACCACACTCGTAGCATCTAGGAGTGGAGGATGATGGTTTGCCCTTGAAGTGTCTTCCTTTTGAGTAGTTGGCTTCATGATCATTTGCACCTTCATCTTCGCTTGAGGAAGGGCAGGGAGACTTCATGGCAAGTTGTTGTTGCCGCATCATTTCTTCAACTTGAGCTTTGAAGGCTGTGTCCTTCATCTTCTTGGACTCCTTCTCTTCTCTTTTCTCCTCTTCCTCTTGCTTGTCGAGCCTTGGTTCATGTGCTTGGAGATTACCAACTAGCTCCTCGGTTGACAACTCGCTCAGCTTGTAGACTTCTTCAATTGAAGTGACCTTTGGCTCCCATCTCTTTGGAAGAGATCTCAAGATCTTTGCATTGATGGTACCTCTATCCATGACACTTCCAAGGGCTGCAAGACTGTTCAAGATGACATTCAACCTTGTGTACATGTCCGCAACTCTTTCATTCTTCCCCATCTTGAAGTTCTCAAGTAGGCCACCGAGCATATAGACCTTGGCCTCCTTGACTTGCTCCGTCCCTTCATAGGTGACACACAACTTATGCCAAATCTCATGCGCCGTGTCCCAAGAAGAGATGCGGTTGAACTCCGATGGTGAAAGGGCGGCGTAGATGATGCTCACAGCTTTAGCATTGAGTTGAGCACGCTTCATCTCATCTTCCGTCCATGTGGTGATGTTCCCCTTCGGCTCTTCATACTTGAGATGGACTATCTTCCACATCTCGTAGCTCACGCCTTGGATGTAGAATTGCATCCTTCTCTTCCAATATAGGAAGTTTGTGCCGTCGAAGACCGGGGGTCTCATGGAGAAGCTTCCTTCAAGATTGAGTGACCCAAGAGCTGAATCGCCCATCTTCTCCTACTTGTTGAAGTAGCTTGGAGAAGACCTGCTCTGATACCACTTGTTGGATCAATGGGCTCTAGAAGGGGGGGTTGAATAGAGCTTCACAAACTTCACAAAAGTGATTAGACCACCAAATTATATTAAGTGCAGAACTTAATTCAAAACAACAATTTGTTGTCCTAAACTAGCATACAAAGCAAGGATAAGAGACAAGGAAAGCATACACTTGGACAGGTGGTTTAGAGTGGTTCCATGTCCTAAACTTAGGAGCAATGTCAATCCACTACCTAGAGTTGGTTAGGCTCTAGGATTTGTAACTTGGTTCTCTTATATATATATCACACAATAAGATTACAAGCTACAACAACCAACCATCCAAGGACTTATATATCAAGCCAAGATCTTCTACCTCACCAAGGACTTACCCACCAAGCAAGTAGTCTTCAGCCTTCTTCAAAGGACTTACCTACTCTTGCTCTAGTCTTCGGCCTTGCAGGAATTACCCATCTTGCTTGAGCTTTGCCTTGCACCTCTCCTTCACTTGGAGAGCTTTAGCACCTTCCTCCTTCACTCGGAGGCCTGGAGCAGCTAGCCTTCTTCTCCTTCACTTGGGGAAGAACAGCAACCTTCTTCTCTTTCACTCGGAGAAGAAACTTCAATCAATCTTCATAGAAAATGGAGATGGGAGAAGTGGAAAGGAGAGCTTTACAAGATTACAAATGATAGCTCTCATACATGGGATCCTAACTCACTCATACTCACGAATTTGCTTTGAAGGTAGAGAGAGAAAGGGGCTCAAAGGATTAGAAACCACTCAACTAAGGCTAGGACCAAGCATATGTGAATGAGCAACCTTGGAATGAAGTCCAAGAGGTCCTATTTATAGTTGAGGGTGTCCCTTTGAGGTTGGGTGAGTTAAGTGGCACAAACTAGCCGTTTTACAACTTGCAACGGATCTATTTTGAGTCCCACCAACTCCTCCAACGGTTGGAATTGCTTTTTCTGCATTCCAGTACAGTTCGATCGGCCGAGTTTCATTAAAGGCAACTCGGCCGACACACTAGGCGACAAGTCTGAGAGGCAGACTGTCGGCCGAGTTTCCATGGGGAAACTCGACCGATCGGTCGACCTTCAGTCTTGACCAACCAGTGGATCGGCCGAGTTTCCTACCATTGAAACTCGACCGAACAGGGGTCGGCTGAGTTGGAAACTCGGCCGACAGCCCAGAAAATTCCAGAATATATGGATCGGCCGAGTTTGTAATTCGGCCGACAAAATCCCTGTTAAGGGTATTTTGGAATTTTCATAAACTGTACAAACGATGGATTTTTGAGTCCCAATCATTTTATCCATCTTAGATACAATGCAAAACATGATTATGAGTGATTACATAAAATGTTCTAAGCCTCTAAGGGCTATATTACAAAGCGGTTAAAAGTCACATGTTTTGCATGTGCCGGAAGAGTAGCTTTGGAGATAAAGGAGATTCTTTTCTTGTATCTAATATCTGCAATGATCTCAAATAGATTTGTTAGATACATATGAATGGAATGGTTAAGTCATTATCAAAATATGGGCAATGTGCGACACCTAGGTCAACAGGATGTACATGCCCTATCTAGTATAGGACTGGTTCGTGGTTGAACAGCTGGAAATGCAGTTATGCAGATAATGCATAAGTGACGAACCTGGGGTTCCTAGACCTAAGAAGGGAAGTAGTAGTACTTGGTGCATATGATGCTCACAAGGCTGTATGAGTTCATGGAAATAGAGCACGTCACACCCATGTTCTTAGAGCAAAGGAAACCCCACTAGAAATGAGATATATGTTTGATGAACCCCTCACATATGTTGGTGACATATGTATGAGATTGGCCAACTTCAAGGATTAAGGAACAACTATGACATACCAAGGAACTCAGAGTATCTTAGTAGGTTGTCTTCTTGCTAGCTACATGTATAAGTAGAATGATAGGTCTAAGCATGCACATGATGATGTAAACCTCAGAAGTGAGGACGTTTGTGACCTTTGCAACTATCAAGATATAGTTTTCTCCTATCCTGGGAAGGGGACCCTTCATCTAGGGTGAGTACCAGCTTTTGTTTAGGTTCGAGGTAACCTAAAGAGGTCACTTATAAGAGCTTGATGAGCTAAGTGGAGAGTATATCGTATGAACATGAATCTATAGACCCATGTGTGACCATCTCTAAGGGGTGTGTAGATATGTTGCCTTGGAGGTAACCTGTATGGGTCCAGACTGAGATAGTTAGGTCGCCATGATTCCCATTAAGGGATGTAATTTTGACCATGAGTGACCAGAGACATGATGTAGATTCAGGTAAGGATTCAAGTTTGAGATGTACCATGATAGAATCCTAAGTCAATACTAGGGTCAGGTAGGGATACAACCGATGGAAGTAGGAGTTCTCTATTCCCTGAATGTACAAGACCATAGGGTCAGGAGGTAACAACTACCTTTGCCCGAGGCCCATGAGTTATGAGGTTGGCTACCTTCATGAGTCCATGGGGCCTAAGGGGTAAATGTGAGAGGCATTCCATAGATGCATAAGGGTCAGATCACCCCAAAAGTACTGGCACCCTAGAGACCTTGAGGAAAGGACTAAGGATTATGTATGAGTAATATGATGACCCGAGAGTGTTTGGGAATAGCCATTTCATGGATGCAAACATGGATTCGAGATTTTCATGGTGTGGAGACATGAGAAGTAAGTTTCAACGTAGATTGGAAAATGTTATGGCGATCTGTGATGCACCATCTCTACTCTTGGAACGAGATGAATTATGTATTTGGACCGCAACCAAATGCTTATTTCCTCTCGTTATGGGTGTGAGAGATGGGGCAAAGTGTATGCCATATACTAAGGATAAAAGTGATATGAGTTGAAACCTTTCTATGATGTTTGAGTATAGAGGAAGTACCACACTTTTTGGAGAGTACGTTGGATAGATGGTTTGGAATCTATGCGTCATAAGTTTGGGTTTGATAACTGAGATGATAAGCTCAAAGTTTTCTTGATGCTGTTAGACCTAAACTATAACGTCCCTGGATTCTGTCGTCTTGAGACTTAGAAGGCCCGAGAGGACAAATCTGAAAACGTTAGCTAATTGTTTCAGAGAGCGATGCGGAAGCATAATACACATACATGAACATACACATATAACATACACCATGCAACAATCTCAACATTCAACATGTATATTACAAAATGAATTAAATTTACAACTTACATTTATATAATTTGAAGAAAATTTTACAACTTTGTGAACATGTACGCTAAGTTGCTAACATGATCTTAACACAATAGGTACAACCTGGATAACTGTTCACTCCCATCTTTTCCTCCCATGCTATCTCTGAACCGAAAACATACATGAAACAATGAATCAACACACAAGGTGTTGTGTACGTGGGTAGAAAGATACATACTAATATGCTTGCATAATTGAAATAACTTGAGAAAGAAAGGTTAAAAGAAAACATTCTTTAAAGCGATAATCAGGTAAACACATCTTTTATACATTTCATTAGATGTAGTTGAACTACAATTTTATAAGCACTTCTCATACATCCAATATGGGCAAAAATATTTCATCATACATCTAACATGGCCAATTCATCATACATCCATGCTAGGCATCATACATCCATATTGGGCCATGTGCACTAGTAGCTACAACTCATCAAAATGTCCTTTTATGTTTCATTATATTTTGGCAGAGCGTATAGTATAGTAGTTCAACCAACAAGATATAAGTAAGAGTTTCAAACAAGGTACATCATATCATAAGCAACCTAGAAAACTAGTCTTATACTTAATAAAGCCCACGTACCTCAGTTCAGAGAATCCAAATCATCCTGGATCATCTATAACTTGTCCATGACCTTTAGGGAATTACTAGAGTCGTTGATCCGATCTTCACGATCCCCTAGATGTTTGCCACCTGGACATTTGAGTGGGGCACAGGTTCAGTAGCTTGTTCATCCTAGACCGGCTGGTACAAGGGATGACTCGGCCAACGTCGGGTTTACTGGACCGGGAGACACCCCTCTCCCTCACCCTCAGATTCTCCGACCCCTGCGTGTGTGAGCGTCGTCGCCCAGGTAGGACTCCAGTGTGGCCATGGGCTTGTTTCGCTCGTGTTTGCCCCTCCCAAAATCTCCTCCGCAGTGATGAGAGCAATGTAGAGGATGAGAGGAGTGCAGGGGGTGATCTTCTAGGATGAAATCTAACATTTAGCCAAGTTTGAAATCTTAGTCATTAGTTCCTTAGCATGAAATCTAACATTTAGCCAAGTTTGATACCAAAGATCCACTATTTGACAACCAATTAATTCCTCCAAACATCCTCATATTTAGGGGTATTATTGTCAATGTGATTACCAATTAATCACTAAAGATCTGAACAACTTGTGATAACTTTATTTGATCGTACAACACATCAAGATCTATTCCTATCACAGTGTAGTGCATGTATGTCCTAGTTTGGATATTTGACTCATAAAAACTCAAGTTGACTAATAGAGACTACTCATCATAGTTCAACTTAAATAAGTGTCATAATCATCAACAATATCTAGAATCATACCTTATAGGTGAAAATAATTCATAATTGAATAACCTACTCTTCAATTTGAGTTCAACAATATATAAGCATCTATAGTCTTAAAGTACTATATTGGATATCAAAAATCCTAAAATCGAGTTCATCACATTCACCCCACCTTATAAGGAATTTCGTCCTCGAAATTCAAAAAAATCCCATCTCAAACTAATATCCAAGAGTTTATACTACCTTCTGGTCACCACTTATAGATGCCAATATTGTCATAATTCTTCATATACCCTAAGTTGTCATCTAAGGAATTAGAAAATCTAGGGTGTACATGCCCCACTTGTATAGATTGAAAATCATTTAATGGCTTAGTCATAACATAAACCAATTCTCTTTTTTTCTTCTTCTTAGGATCTACATCCCCATAGTCCCTTAAGGATAAGGGTTTTACTCATACATATGAAGTTAAGAAGACACTACTCAAGGCTTCATGCTTCACCCTATTAATCATATGGTGATGTCAAGTTTCATGCCATCATTTATTAGAATTATCAGGCTTAGCATCGTTAGTGTGGTTTATGATCAACATCATACTAGTATTTCAACATTAGAGGGGATTATTTTTTCATATTCACATATTAGGGTTTCACCCTATTGAGTGAGAGTTATCCTCAAACTTGGAAGCATAGATTGAGAAAGATTGAGGTTAAGAACTATATTTTGTGATCATGTAACCTATGATCCAAAGATATCTTTTTTCTTTTTTTTTAGCTCATGATTTCAAACGTATATCTTTCATGCATGATATAAAGGGAAAGAGAATATGCAAAGCCAATCTTATCATGATTTCAAACTTGGATATTACATGACACTGGAAGGGAATATAGAATAGATCAAACTTATACGAGTGACTCCTCATATATAAACCATCTATATAGCTCAAGTGAGGTTTACATCATCATATATTAAGAAAGAGAAGTGGAAGGAATAACATTTATGAGTATCTTATGCACAAGGCATTTTACTCTTTGAGCCAAAGTTCATATATCACCTCACTCATAGCCAACGATGAGATTCACAAACATATCTCACTCAAGCAGGACCTAACTCAATCAAAAGGATTGACTTTCTTATTATGAGTTGCCTACCCATTTTTTTTTAAACTCTCACACACAGGATTGAATCATGCAAAAGGACTCAACTCTTCTACTCAGGAGTAACCCATCTTAGGACACATAATTTCACATATATCTCATATTTTCTTATATGTTGAAGGGTAGGTCCTATGACCCTCTCCTTGTAGGTATCACTCTCTCTAGAGTTCACCATGTATCTTGTCCTAATACTGGAGGTCCTCCTTTGTAAATGAGCCTTGTGAATGAGATTGAGGCTCATTCATATTCAACTTTATCTTAACTTAGCTCATCTTAAGTGGGAAAATCTACATACTTTCATTATCAAGACTTAGCTCATATTTCTTTGAAATGGATCAGAACTCATATGCAACTTGAACCACAACATATATCATCAGTATCAAACTTATATTAATAATTTTTGCTTATATCATCTACTCTAACTATCAAATATCTGATAAGGCTCTAGACATCTAATCTTGACTACTCTCTCTTCTAGACTGATGGCATTCCCTTTCACTTAGGTTGCATGAACACTAACTACTCTCCAGTGTGAGGAAAACATTTTCATATTTACATATATATAATAAAATATTATATAGTTTTTCTCTCAGAAGATAGATTTCAAAGAAAACTATCGAGGCTCGAGTCGAATGGAAAACAAAACCAAATCAGCAAAACTGAGTGTCCCACACACAATTGATAGTCCAGTGCCATGTCACCTAGTAAAATGGTGATAACATGGTGCAGACTAGTGTAGCTACCCAATACATATGAGCTCTATATGGATAGAGTTTCACACACTTGTCTAAACCTAGTTCTCAAACATCTAGGTTCTAACCTACAGGCTAGTTCAAACCTAGAACCTATAAACAACTTACCAGGTTTCTAAGATTTTAAGTGAAAGGTGAAATTTAGTTGTATGTTTCATGGTGAGCAACTGTCAGGTGTAGCTATTGTTCATGCTCTGATACCAGTTGTAACATCCCTGGATTCTTCCGTCTCGAGACTTAGAAGGCCCGAGAGGACAAATCTAAAAATGTTAGCTAATTGTTTCAAAGAGCGATGCGGAAGCATAATACGCATACATGAACATACAGATATAACATACACCATGCAACAATCTCAAAATTCAACATGTATATTACAAGATGAATTAATTTACAACTTACATTTATATAATTTGAAGAAAATTTTACAAGTCTGTGAACATGTATGCTAAAAAGATCTTAACACAATAGATACAACCTGAATAACTTTTCACTCCCATCTTTTCCTCCCATGCTATCTCTGAACCTAAAACATACGTGAAACAACAAATCAACACACAAGGTGTTGTGTACGTGGGTAGAAAGATTCATACTAATATGCTTGCATAACTGAAATAACTTGAGTAAGAAAGGGTAAAAGAAAACATTTTTTAAAGAGATAATTTGGTAAACACATCTTTTATACATTTCATTAGATGCAGTTGTACTACACTTTTATAAGCACTTCTCATACATCCAATATGGGAAAAATTATTTCATCATACATCTAACATGGGAAATTCATCATACATCCATGCTAGGCAACATACATCCATACTGGGCCATGTGCACTAGTAGCTACAACTCATCAAAATGTCCTTTTATGTTTCGTTATGTTTTGGCGGAGCGTATAGTATAGTATTTCAACCAACAAGATATAAGCAAGAGTTTCACACAAGGTACATCATATCATAAGCAACCAAGAAAACTAGTCTTATACTTAATAAAGCCCACGTACCTGAGTTCAGAGAATCCTAATCATACTAGATCATCTATAACTTGTCCATGACCTTTAGGGATTTATTTGAGTCATTGATATGATCTTCACGACCCCCTAGATGTTTGCCACCTGGACATTTGAGTGGGGCACAGGTTCAGTAGCTTGTTCATCCTAGACCGGCTGGTACAAGGGATGACTCAGCTAACGTCGGGTTTACTAGACTAGGAGACACCCCTCTCCCTCACCCTCACGTTCTCTGACCCCCGCGTGCATGAGCGTCGTCGTCTAGGTAGGACTCTGGTGTGGCCATGGGCCTGTTTCGCTCCTATTTGCCCCTCCCAAAATCTCCTCCACAGTGATTAGAGCAATGTTGAGGATGAGAGGAGTGCAGGGGGATGGTCTTCTAGGAACTCAAAACTTTGCAACTCTGTTCTATGAAGTTTCCATGTCATGCTCCTCTGGAGAGCACTAGGCACCATTCTGTCCTCACTCCACTGAGCGTCGCCATCCCTGAAGAATCCTAAGGAGTCACTGACTTCTAGGGATCCATCTACCTGCTCCCACTCGTAAGCTATCTCCAAGGCTGCAGCATTGCGCCCGCTGCGTGTGTCATAGACCTCATCGTTGGCACCACTTGGACCAGCTGAGGACTTGGTCGCCGCTTCCATCTCCTTCCAGTTGAGGACTTGGTGGTCGCTTCCATCAATTGGATGATCGGAAAGAAGCTTCTTCTTCCATGAACGACACCTCCTGCAAGTGATCCTTCTCCAGGACTGTCCTTGCAAGAAGCCAACAAAGGGGCTGGTGGGGGTATGTCTTCATCTCCGTCGAGTTAGGGTGATAGGCTTATGACTTCTCTCCACAGACAGGGTATTGGAAGCCTGTGTTGGATCCATCACACTAGATGGAACACTCTGAGGTCTCCTTGGAGTTCTATGGATTGAGTTCCTCCTCAAAACTAGTCTCGGTCCCT
The DNA here is from genome assembly GCA_963693085.1 of Alisma plantago-aquatica. Taxonomy (NCBI): domain Eukaryota; kingdom Viridiplantae; phylum Streptophyta; class Magnoliopsida; order Alismatales; family Alismataceae; genus Alisma; species Alisma plantago-aquatica. Next base: position 295,211,270 of record OY856413.1, on the reverse strand, counting down.
TCTGCAGCAATGACAGTGGAGGATATTGATGGCCATGAAGACAGTAATCACTGGCATGAGCAGATTGCATATCAGCTTGGATCATTGCCAAGGAGTACACACATAGATACTTCTTGCACCACCACATAGTCTCATCTGCCCACTACCTACGAGTTGTAATTGGAAGGCGGAGAGAGGACAAACTTCGATCTAGGGGAAGGATTAAACTAGATCTAAGGCCCCTTCAACCCCTTCCCTGCCTTTTGGTGTTTTCCTGTGAGTAGTGATGGTAAAGGGAGGAGAAGGTCTAGACTGGACTCACTCACCTGGTGTCCTTAACCTACAACAAGGGTCACTAGAGAGATCTGTGACTGGTGGGGCTTAAGGGATTCTCTCAAATCTCATTCCCTTTACTTTGGGTGTGTGGCACCAGGGGACTCAGACTTTCTGGTACCAACTCCTCTGTAAGAAATGGATGTAGAAGATGAAGCATGACACGATATTACTTATCCTAGAGTTTGAATGGTACTGCAAGCCCAAAACTCATCATTTCAGTACACTCATGGAGACATGACAATAGTGGATGTGTGACACATTTTAATTAAACTTAGGTCTACAATAATTTAATCAATAATCATACGATCAAATTTCAAGAATCCATATCTCTCACATGGCTAGTGCAAATGCTATGCCATCTTAGTCGTTAGTTCCTTAGCATGAAATCTAACATTTATCCAGGTTTAATACCAAAGATCCACTATTTTACAACCAATTAATTCCTCCAAACATCCTCATATTTAGGGATATTATGGTCAATGTGATTACCAATTAATCACTAAAGATCCGAACAACTTGTGATAACTTTCTTTGATCGTACAACACATCAAGATCCATTCCTATCACAGTGTAGTGCATGTATTCTTAGTTTGGATATTTGACTCATAAATACTCAAGTTGACTAATAGAGACTACTAATCATAGTTCAACTTAAATAGGTGTCATAATCATCAACAATATCTAGAATCATACCTTATAGGTGAAAATAATTCATAATTGAATAACCTACTCTTCAATTTGAGTTCAACCATATACAAGCATCTATAGTCTTAAAGTACTATATTAGATATCAAAAATCCTAAAATTTGGTTCATCACATAAACCTGGGATGAGGATGATGAGTGGAGTATATAGAGGTTTATGTCTTCACCTATAAGGAAGCCTATGTGGTAATGAGATGTTCTCAGCTGAATACAACTCAGGTGTACAACTATCTTGTTTAGCCAGTAGAGAGGCTGGAAGAGGTTGCTAGGAGAACCCTAAGTTCAGTAGAAGATAAAACATGTATGGCTAATACCCAAATATAACCATACATGTTGGTCAAGTTGGTGGTTACATAGTTAGCCAGCCCAGAGCTTGATGAGATAAAAGGACTGTTATAAGGACCTCAGATGTACCTCTCAGGAAAAGAAGGTGGTGAAGCCCACTATTAGAGTGTTTTATGGTTTTTGAGGAGTCACCTTTGAGGAATTATGACATGCAAGGAGCTCATGATTTTAAGTACACAATATATCGTGGTATTACTAAGATAGTTAAAGTTTGTAGTAGTACTTTGACAACCTGAGATGAAGAAGTACATAGGGTTGCATGTGGCCAGTTGTCATACATGCCAGAGGGCGAAGGCCAAACACTAGTAACCCAATAAGTTGTTATGGATAATGAAGATTCCCTGAGAGGGAATGGGAATAAATCACCATAGACGTTGTGGTGGGTCTCCCCTAGACCAAGAGAGGTCATGAAGCAATATAGGTTACGGTGTATTGCCTTACCAAGTTGGCCTAATCCCTTACCTAAGGGAGAGCACCACTAGTATGATAGATATGGTTGAACTATACATATATATGAGAGAGAGAGAGATAGTTCAACTACACCATGATCTGAGTTCAAAGGTTCTTGAGTATGACCTCAAGTTCACTTCCATGTTTTGGAAGTAGGTGTAAGAAGAACTCGATGCTAGATCGAAGTTTAGTTCAACATATCACCCCTGACTGATGGATAGTCAAGAGAGTATGATTCAGACTTTAGAGGGTCTGATGAGGGCATGTGTGCTCGTTCAGGGTGATACATGGGAGCAATTCATGTCCCTGGAAGAGTCTTCTCATGATTATAGCCACCATAGCTAGTATTAGGATGTAAGAAGCTCTGTAAGGGAGGTCGTGTCGATCACATGTTCATTAGGATGATGTCAGTGAGAGGACCTTGAGAAGGTCAACAAGACCACAGTGTATGTAGGTGAAGTCTCTTTGATCGAGCAAGGGTCGATAGGAGTCGTAAGCTGATGTGAAGCTGACTGACATGTGGTTCATTGTGGGTGAATATGTGTTACGAAAACTCAACCCCTCTGAGCTATAGTTGAGAAAGCTGAGTCCCCGATACATAGGCCCATTTGAGATGAATTGGTGGAGATGTTTATGTTTAGCCTTACCCTCAAGATAATATGATGTATGATGTGCTCCATGAGTCTGATCTAGAGCACTATGTGATGTACCCGAGCCATGTGTTGAGCCATGAACCCACTGAGCTTCAAGGGAGGCTGAAATATCATGAGTCATCTGTGAGGATTCTAGAAACCAAGGTGAAAGAACTCAGATGTAAGAATATAAGATGACAAAGGTTCTTTGGAAGCACCATGGAGAGAATGAAGCCACTTAGGAGCCAATGATGGACATCGAAAAGTCTTATCCTATTTGTTTGTATGTTTAGTGGAATTGTGAGGGCAAAAATTCCTATAAGATGGGAAGGATGTTACAACCCCAATTTTTTGGTTCATATGGTTGGAAATGCAATTTCCCCAATAAATGTATGTTCATGGGAATTGTATGATTTATGTTTATTGAATGGATTTCCTTTGTTCTTGTGATTTCGTGGATCATATTATGCTAATGGTCCAATATGATTAAAAAAATGAAGAAATCAAATAATGCATTATTAAGAAGGAAATTTGAGATAATGATGAAATATGAGAAATACGTGGAAATATGGATAATGGAATCATCATGGATGAGATTTTGAGTCCACATGGTTTCTAATGGTAAAAGGAATCCAAATAAATATTATAAAAGAATAGGAGAGAGAAAATATGCGTAAAATATGTCTTGATAAGTAATAACTTTCATATGAATAAAAGTCTCTCATAATTTATAGTTTGAGTCCTAAACTTGACACACAAGTATTTTAAGTCATTATGGACTTCCCTCTAAAATTTGGGATCAAACAGATAAGCGGTTTAGGAGATATGATTTTTGTAATATCTCCTAAAGTGAAGAGGATTGAGTTAAATGTCACGATTTACATTTAAATTGGGATTATTGGGCCCGGCGCATGATGACGTCATGTCATTTTTTGTTCGTTCGATTGGGGGATCTGACACTGGAGAACTTGTCTCCTACCTCTAGCTCTATTTAGGAAAGGAGGTATAGTAAACTCAAGAATCCCTGGACTCTACACCTCTCATCGATGTGTGTCGGTTCCTGGAAACAATCCCTTTAGAACTGGGAGATCAATTTGGACTCTCTGATCCCCTTGTTGCACTATTTTTGTGCGGGATTGGGATTTTCCCAAATTCCAGTCCATCTAGGAACTGAAGTTCCATGGAAAGCAACAACTTGGTAGCCCTGTCTATATATAGGAGATCCTGGCACTCTTAAGGCCTTTGTTGTACTCCATCCATGAGTATGTGAACTTGTAAGAGAAGTGATGGGATGAGGAGGGGTATTTCCCTGGCCTGGCATCTGCCCTGTTCAGAGGTGGCTGCGACTTGTGGAACAGCCCACCCCGACCACCAGCGGGGGGCAATCTGATGGTCGGCGACTTTGGGGGAGTAGGGCGGAGCCAATGGAACCTCTGCGTGAAGGTCCAACTTTGCAAGGATGAGGGTCAGCATGCATGTTTACCGCCCATGGCATCGGTGTGTGAGAACTAGGTGGATCGGGGAAGAAGACGACCATGGGTAAAAAGACAAATATGTCTAGTTCGCACGGGGCCCAAAGTCGGAGGGTGTAAGTGTAAAAGGGGGATATACCCCTAGACCCAGTGCTTTGCTCACGTGGAGCAAGTCGGCTTCTTGGTTGAAGTTGATTGGTTTAGCTTAATCCGTGTGCAAATAAGGTAAATGATCTTTATAATTACGTGTCATCTTCTGATTGGTCTAAAAGTGATTAACTTGCAAAACTCATATCTAATGATTGGTAACTTGGATCAAGACATGTAATATATGAATTTTGATTAGGAGAACGTGAGGAATTTAATAAAAATATAATTGAAGACTGAATCTAATAATAGTTTGAAAAGTACCTAAAATTACTATCTTTAATGCTTTAATGAGTAAGAAACCCTAATTTGATGATTAATGAAATTGAGAAGATTAAAATGGATAATCAATGAGAAAATTAACTTGTTGTTAATAAAAAGATGTTTTGATGTCTAATTAGATGATTCATATGATTGATAGCCTAATTTAGGGTTTGATATGTTAATATGCATTAATGGGCTTAGAAACCCTAATCTAGGTATCAATGGTTTCTAATGAGATATATTTTGAGATTCCTTGTATAAAAGTGAAAATAGGTTAATTCTAAGCCTAATTTGATGAAAAGAAGGTTTTAATGTAAATAAGTGAGTAATTAGGGTTTTAAGCCTAGAATTGCTATTTTAGGGTTTTGATGATATAAAAGAGGAAAGTTGTAAACAGATCTAAAAGAAAACCTAATCTAGATTAGAAATACTAGAAGGTAATTCCAAGTCAATAAAGTAGATTCTTGATGAGTATGTAGTGAATAGGTTGTACATGCTTTTCAATATATCGTCCTTTTGTGTGATTAGCTTGCTTGCTTATTTGGATTTCCTGATTGGAATGGACTGTGCTTATCTATTGTGTAATCTCCAAATCAGGTATGTGGTTAATTATGAGTATACACTTTAGTTTCCCAGCATTTTCTTGATGTTTTATCAATTGCAATGGAAATAAACTGCTTGGATGATTTTATTTCTACAATCTTTAAAGTGAATATTATTATCACAACTTAAGTATATATGTGATTGTCTCAAACCTACACACCATCTATGGATGTATGATGCAAGTCCAAGCCCCATAGGGAAGGTCTGAAGTGGTCAAGCCATGGAGGGAAGACCATTGGGCACCCAGAGAGGTGACCCCAGGTACCAAGCTCAGGATGGAGAAGGTAGCCTTAAGTCCCTTACAATGACTAAACCCTAAGAGAGCGTATCCCAGAGAATGAGTAAAAGCAGTTGGGAAGTCACATTGAAAACGTAATTTTGCATTGTTAACAACTACTTGATATGATTAGATTGTTAAAGATTATGTGCAATGTTTTGTTTGTCCCCACATGTCAGAATATTCATTTATACTTACCGGCTTTTTGTTTTTCGATGTTTTAGGAAATACCTAAAATTTGAAAAACAATACAGTGGAACCTATGAAAGATTAAAGTTAAATGATCAAGGAATATTTTGTTAGATAGAATTCTTCTATGGGTAGAAGTCTCAGTTGCCTATTTTTGAAGGTATGTGAAAGTAAATTTCGATTCCAATTTTTAGCTTAATATTTGGTAGAATTTATTAATTATTTTTTATTAATTGCAAAACCATTGATCCTATTTTTGGGATAATGCCCCTGACTTCTTGGTCTTCCTTAATTGGGGGTTACCGAGAAGAAGGGCCATTACAAATATCCTAAATTGCATGTTTATGAATTATAAGACATGGTTACTAACAAAATCCTAAATTTTACACCTTAACCCTAATCTCACTAATATTTCACATAATTTGGTTCAATAATCAGACACAATTAATTTACTTTCTAGGTTAAAATATGTAAATATATCCAATATAAGGCATGAACCTAATATTGAAAGGAAAAAGAAGGCTTGTATGCATGTTATACCATACTTTCTATGTGCACTCAATATTAATTGGTAGTCTTAAAAGGAAATTTAATTAATAGAAACAATGATAGGAACCATGGTGATAGAGTTTGAGGTTTGAGGTTTGATGTTTCTAAACAAATTTAGCGACCAACTTAAATCTGAATTGTTTAGTTGGGAGATCAAGATATGAAGGGTCACCATTCATGCTTCAGTGGTGGAAAATGAGGAACTAAAGAACAACCTAGTGGTCTCATGTAGTGCCATGGTTCATGTAATAGGATAATGAAGCCTCCATAACAAGGTAGGTAACCTTAATGAATGTAGCACCTCCAAAATAATGTAGGTCTTCGTGTAAAATTTTCCTAGTTCAACCTGGAATATGAGGATACTATAAGGACTTTATGCATAACATAATATAAGTTCACCATGGGATTTTGGATATTAGTATGATGTGGAGTATTGTACGACAATCCACTACACTAGGTGTATTGGAAAATCTTAGATTGGCTTAGTAGCATGATTTAGTAATTATGCTAGTGATGGATGGATTTTGGGGGAAAAAACCCTTTAAAGAGTGGAGTGTTGTAAGATATCCGATCCTAGGCATATAGGTTGATCCTCCATTCTTCTAGGCCCTACTTGACTATGTGTTACCCATTCTTCCTTTTCTCCCTCTGGGACCCTTTTCATATAAAGTCCTATTAGTATGTGTTATTCCCTATTTAAGAATAGATTTGAACTTATTGAGATCTTTTAACCCTAATTGAATCATGTGTCTCTCATGGACATAACTCATAAAGATGTAATAACTCAAATAATTGAATTTTGGAAAATTGGTGAATAATGATAATATACTATAGTCTTGATCATTATTGAATGCCCTAGTATGACCCTAGGATCTTAGAGTGTGAGAATTGGAGATATCATAAGTGGATTCACCATAATTAAATATTAGGTTAAGATTGATATCATAATTGAATGAATAAGTGTATAATGAGATAAATATAACACAAGTAATTTCAAATTGTAAAACTAAGTCCTGAACTGTGTTCTTCACACCCAAATGAGTTAAAGTAATAGTTTTTAGCTTAATAAGATATCGGATACACCAAAGATGGTGGTATACTAGAAAAGAGATAAGATTTGTATAATTCATTGATTGTAATTGAGTGTCACATCATCCTTTAGCTAAGTTCTCACCTCATTATATTATCAACCATTTTCTTACACTGATGTATTGACCGGTTGGGTATGCGGGAGGAGGAACCCATCATCCCCTTCCTCAATCTTCTCTGCATCTGTGTGAGACTAGCTCAACACAGCGAGAGTCCTCCTCACCATCCTCCCTCTTTACTTCACCACTTAGCATGATTTCTTTGCCCTCCTTCTCACATTGGCATCCTGATTCCAGTGAGCTATAACTCACTGTCTCCTGGGCCCTAACAACAAAAAGCCCAATACCACCAACCACCCTCTCATCACTTTGATCTGATAGAGCTCTAACTAGTAGACCTCCCCACCGCATATTGGGATTTTTGGCATCTATAGATCCATAAGGAGGATCCTCGGTAATCAATTTTTCCTGCTGATTTCTGAGCTGCCACAACCATCTCGACCACCTTCTCCGACAATCTAAGGACTTCACAGTTACTCACACCATCGTGGAGCAATTGCACGTATGGTAACCTTCTTTGGCCCATCCTCTTCCTTACCATATTCTTATCTCACCTCTATTTTCTCTGGTTTTCTCAGCAGATTGGTGCCACCAGACTCTTCTATTCGTGGCTCCTTTTCTTGAAAGGGTTCTTCAGGTCCCTAACCCCAGAACCCCATCCAGGCCCATCGTGAGATTTTGGTGGAGTTTTAGGGGATGTTTCCGATCAAAAGTTGTAATGAGATTGTTGTTTTAAGCCTTCGACTCAGTATTCTTGAAGCTGACTGTCACCAGCATCTTCAGCCAGTCAAGCCTATCTAGTCGTTCTCTGACCCAGAAAGATGACATGCGAGTCTGTCGGACCCAGTAGAAGGTCCCTCATGCCTTCATTCCTCTTTCGAACCTTGTCAAGCTGATTTTAGTCTCTATCCTCCCCTAGGTTGTTGCCTTCTTGATAGGGTATACATCATTCACCTCATCATTGACCTGAACACGAGTCGTGGCTCAGCTCGTGTGCGTAGATCATAGGCCAGATGCTAGTTCAGTGCTAAGTGCTTGGAGATGAGCTCCTGAGTTCCATCCATGGCGTGGGAGGTGGATTCAATCCCTAGGGCTGAAAGATCTAAAGGAGGTGAATAGAGATTTTTAGAGTTTTAAAGTTGATTAAAAACAAATAAAACACTTTGAGCAAGAAGTAGGAGGAAACTAGGAAGATATAAGGATGTAGAGTGGTTCCTACCTTAGAAATCTAAGGTAGTCAGTCCACTACCCGATTATTTCCAACTAGGATTTTGAAAGTGACTTATTTTATTACCTCACAAGGATGTTACATAAAATACAATTGCTTTCCTACACCCTTGAAGTAGCCTTCACCTGAAGTAGTCTCAATCCCCCTAGAAGCAGCCTTCTGAAGTAACTCCAAGCTCTCCCTTGAAGTAGCCTTCACCTGAAGTAGCTTCACCTTTAGGTAGCCTTCTGAAGTAACTTCAAGTCACCGGGAGCATCCTTCACCACCTGAATTAGCTCCATGAACCTCCTTTCAACAGCCTCCAACCTAGGAGTAGTCAAGGAGAACAATATACAATAAAAGGAACAAGATTGGAAGAAAGAAACAATCTTACCAATGAGTACAACACTTTGATCCTATATCAAGCGTATTGATCTCCTATCCACTGTGGATGAATGTGGTAGTGTAGTGGCTAGGAGATACTAAGCAATAGGACACTAATGTAAAACAGTTTGCAAGTGTAGCTCAGGTTGTTGCTCAGTAAGAATGAATCTCAAGTGTAATTGTGTGCATAAGTGATGCTTTGGGTGTCCTAAGCCATATCCTATTTATAAGAATGGCCTACTAGTACTTAGGGACATTCTAGACACTTTCTAAGGTGTTCTTAGTGCTCAACTAGCCATTATGTGTCCACTAATTACATTGCAATGGCTAGTTGTTTATTGTTGAAAAGTGCAGTTCCAGAACTTCTCTCGGTCGAGAAGTTTGTCGACTAAGTTTGTCTTGGTCGAACTATTCTTCGACCGAATAGGAGTGTGAGGTAAATGTTTGCAACGTTTGTTTTCAACTCCCAACTACTTTTTAGACTCAGTCTAATGGCTATAATGGTCTATTCTCGGTCAAGAACTTTGTCGATCGAGAGTGTCTCGGTCGAGGACTTTTTCGACCGAGAAAGTCCCTATTTCAATGTGTTGATCCATCTACTAAGTGTGTGTATCAATATGTAATTGTACTTCTATCTAAGGGGAGGATTTATATAAGTTTTTTCAGTGGATAGGGAAGATCTAATGCTTGATTTACATGATGTCTATGTACTTGTACTTATATACGTGTACAAGATTTTGCATTGAGTACAATCATGAATATAAGATTAATTTAAGCATGTTGATCTTCCAATTTTTATTGATCTTCAACTATCCACCACTTTATTTGTTTATCCCTGAAACAGTCAAATAACAAGTTAGATCCAAAAGAATGAAATGTTTTTCATCATCAAAACAAAGGGTTTGACAATGTCCAATTTAGCCAACAATCTCCCCCTTTTTGAAGATGACAAACTTTCCAAAATATAAATCAAGGAAATTTCAAGAGCATGAGTTTCATACCTGATATTTACCTTATGTAAGTATTCCCTTGTTTATTCAAAAGAGGTCCAACTCTTTAAGGAATATAGAAATAATTTATTTGAAACCAAGAGATTATGAAACTCATTTATTTTGATTTATATTATTTCTCCCCCTTTGTCATTTCAAAAAGATAGCCACATAACCAATTTGCTCCCCCTGAATGAGATACTCCCCCTTAATCGTATACTTGAACAAGAATGTCATATTTATCCACAATTCATAAATCATAATTTTCTCAATCATTTGCAAGGGATGTTAAGCCCTGAAATGACATGAGAATCCTTTAGGCTCATGAATATAATTGAATAGTTTCTCATCCATTTTACAAGGGATGTTAAACCCTGAAATGATATGAGATTCCTTTAGCCTCATAGTGGAATGTATCTCTTAACCAAATACAAGGGATGTTAAGCCCTAATTTGTTTAGAGAATTCATTTAAGAGCAAGATATTCAACATATTCAAGAATATTGTAAGCTTCCTTATTTTCATAACCAAATTACTTTAAGGATACTAAGGTCATAACTAGTTTTGAAGTTCAATTGAATAATAAATCAATTTTTCATGCTTAAGCTAATATACTAAGGTTGAGTGCAGATGAATGATTTAAAAATAAGCATTTTGTTAGGCTTATTTTAGGTCGACCTTGACTTCAACCATGGTGCCCCTCGGTTGAATTCTTTCTCAACCAAGAGGCATTTTATGTGCATTTTCATAGGTTGTCCAATGGGCCACTTGATCCTTTTTGTGTATGATCATTATTAATTCTTGATTTTGCTCATATATGATTGTTGAATAGTATAAGATAAGACCTTTTTACGACTTAAGTTTGCCTTAATTCATGTAAGCAATATTTTTGTGAATATATCTTGTCTTAAATTATTAGGAACTTTAAATTTTCTAACAAACTTTCTAATAGATTTTCCATTAATACTTTTCTTGAACCAATCTTTTCTTGCAAAATATAAAGTTTTGATGCCCATATACACTTCCTTTTTATTAGGATCATTCTAATATTTAAAGCAATGTAATACATAAGGTTCATTACATACTTAAATTAATTGCAATTTAAGTAACTTGTTTTTATTGAACAATTCTGTCAGAGTTTCCCTCGGTCGACAAAGTTCTCGACTGAGAGTATCTCGGTCAAAGTATTTTTCAACTGGGTATTTTTTAGGTTTTTGCAGGCTTAAGACAGTAACCCTCTCGGTCGAATATTTTCTCGACTGAAATGTTATCGGTCGAAAATTTTTCGACCGATAAAGTTACCGTTTCTCCAGAAAAATGCAGGTTTGAGACAAAAACATCTTTGGTCAACTATTTTCTCGACCGAAGAGTGTCTCAGTCAAAATTATTGTTGACTGAGAATGTTTTTGTATTGTTTTCAGTAGATATTTTACATATTACTTTCAATACGAATTTACAGAAATATGCAAATTAAAGCTCAGTATAGTTGAGATAAGACATTTTCAATATCAAAGTAATGTTTTAGGTCAAATCTCAACTAGTCATATTCAAATCTCTAAGTTTTAGGAACCCAAAATAGATCAACATCCTTTTTCTTGTATGGGAAAGAGAATGAATAATGTCCAAGACATAAACAGTAATGACAACATATAGAATCAATTTCATTTCTCTTGTTAGCCAGATTGTCTTTAGGCACATACATAACTTTAGTCTTGGGCACTTGTGTCCTTTCATTCTAGGTTTTTGATAGGATTTACCTTTGGTCTTATAACCTAGTCCTCTCCTTCCAATCTGACCAAAAGAATCTTTTAGGATCTTGTCAAGAATACCATTATTTTTCAAGATACTAATTTCCTTTTGTAAATTAGAAATTTCAACCATTCTCCGTTTAACATCTATCGTTGCTTGCTCTAGATTAGATAACAAACTATCTCTTTCTTTGATAACAACATCATAATCTAAATGAGTGCACAAGATAGGTTGAGTTTGAAGATCATTCAATTTTGCAAGTAGTTCAACCTTTTCTTGAGAAAGAAAATCATAGTTTGTTTCTAGTGTAAGCAACTTCATATTGCAGTCATTAAGAGATGATTTCAAGGTAATACTTTATTTTTCAGAAGCAAGATCATTTAATTTAGCATATAACTCCTCATTAGTTTTAGTAACTCTTTTTAGTTTCTTTTTACAATAAATATATTTATCATGCAATTCATTAATGCTATCAACTAACTCTACTTTAGATAAATCAAAAAAACTTACCTCATTTTCTTCTTCATTTGTTGTAGCAATAAGACACTCCACTTCTTCTTCTCCATCCTCACTATCATCACTTGATTCATCCCATGCAGCTTTGTAGGCTTTTTCCTTCTTCTTGTGAGATGATTTCTTTCCTTTATTGAGTTTAGGACAATCACTTTTTAAATATTCCCTTTTCCACATTCAAAGCACCTAGAGGAAGAAGAAACACTAGAAGTTTTGTTAGTTTTAAATCTTCTATATTGCTTATAATTTACAATGAGAGCTTCTTCTTCACTATCTTCTTCACTTGTGTCATGACTAATTTTGGTTGATGCCTTGAATGCAATGTCCTTTCTTTTCTCCTTTTTATGAATTCAATCATTGTCTCCAAGTTGCCAATGAGTTTTTCCATCCTCAATCTTGTGGGATCATTTGCTTCTTCAATAGCTGTCACCTTTAGTTTTTACTTTGGTGGAAAACACCTAAGAATCTTGGATACTTGATCTTCTTCACTTATGAATTTTCCTAATGCACTCAAACCATTTATGATAGTATAAAATCTTGCATACATTTCACTAATGGATTCATTTGGTTCCATACAAAATTGTTCAAACTTTTGTTTAAGCATACTAATATTAGAATTTTTAACTTGTACAGTTCCTTCATGTGTAATAGAAAGTCTATGCCATATGTCATATGTAGTTTCACATGAAGAAATTCTATTGAATTCACTTATCGATATAGAATAATATAAAATATTTACAGCCTTGGCATTAAGTTGAGCTTGCTTTACCGTATTGGAATTTCATGTAACATACTCGATTTCTAGAAGCATGTATGGAGTGGACACCATCCTCCAAAGTTCCCAACTGATGCCTTGAAAATAGAATTGCATCCTTCTCTTCTAATAGTTGTAGTTGCTTCCATCGAATGGTGGTGGACGAGCTACGTAGGTTCCCTCTAAGTTTAAGTTGTTGAGTACGCCATCCCCCATGCTTTAAGACTTATTAAGGCTCTTTGAAGACCTGCTATGATACCAATTGAAAGATCTAGAGGGGGGTGAATAGAGCTTTTGGAGTTTTAAAGTTAATTTAAAACAATTAAAACACTTTGAGCAAGAAGTAGGAGGAAACAAGGAAGACACAAGGATGTAGAGTGGTTCCTACCTTAGAAATCTAAGGTAGTCAGTCCACTACCCGATTGTTTCCAACTAGGATTTTGAAAGCAACTTATTTTATTACCTCGCAAGGATGTTACATAAAATACAATTGATTTCCCACACCCTTGAAGTAGCCTTCACCTGAAGTAGCCTCAATCCCCCTAGAAGCAGCCTTCTGAAGTAACTCCAAGCTCACCCTTGAAGTAGCCTTCACCTGATGTAGCTTCACCTTGAGGCAGCCTTTTGAAGTAACTTCAAGTCACTGGGAGCATCCTTCACCCCTGAAGTAGCTCCACAAACCTCCTTTCAATAGCCTCCAACCTAGGAGTAGTCAAGGAGAACAATATACAATAAAATGAACAAGATTGGAAGAAAGAAACAATGTTACCAATGAGTACATCGCTTTGATCCTATATCAAGTGTATTGATCTCCTATCCACTGTGGATGAATGTGGTAGTGTGGTGTCTATGAGATACTAAGACATAGGATACTAATGTAGAATAGATTGCAAGTGTAGCTCAGCTTGTTGCTCACTAAGAATGAATCTCAAGTGTAATTGTATGCACAAGTGATGCTTTGGGTGTCCTAAGGCATGTCCTATTTATAGGAATGGCCTACTAGTGCTTAGGGACGTTCTAGACACTTTCTAGGGTGTTCTTAGTTCTCAACTAGCCATTAGGTATCCACTAATTACATTGCAACGGCTAGTTGTTTATTGCTAAAAAGTGTAGTTCCAGAACTTCTCTCGGTTGAGAAGTTTTTCGATCGAGTTTGTCTCGATCAAACTGTTCTTCGACCGAATAGGATTGTGAGGTAAATGTTTGCAACGTTTGTTTTCAACTCCCAACTACTTTTCAAACTCAGTCTAATGGCTATAAGGGTCTATTCCCAGTCGAGAACTTTTTCGACTGAGAGTGTCTTGATCGAGGACTTTGTCGACTGAGAAAGTCCTTGTTTCAATGTGTTGAGCCATCTACTAAGTGTGTGTATCAATATGTAATTGTACTTCTATCTAAGGGGAGGATCTATATAAGTGTTGTGAGTGGATAGGGAAGATCTAATGCTTGATTTACATGATGTCTATGTACTTGTACTTATATACTTGTAAAAGTTTTTACATTGAGTATAATCATGAAAATAAGATTAATTTAAGCATGTTGATCTTCCAATTTGTATTGATCTTCAACTATCCACCACTTTATTTGTTTATCCCTGAAACACTCAAATAACAAGTTAGATCCACAAGAATTAAATGTTTGTCATCATCAAAACAAAGGGTTTGATAATGTCCAATTTAGCCAACAGGGGCAAGTATACACTTTTGCCCATGGTGCCTACCGTTAATAGCAATACACCATGAGGGTTGCAATCGTTATTCTGCATGCTTTGACTCGCATTTGACCGGATTTCCAATAAACACACAACTATGATCGAGCGTCACGCTAATGTTTTTATATTCACATTCGTTCAGGGGTATTTTGGTATTTCACAGTTTATTTTCCCATTTTATTCAGAAATGATTTTAGCTTGTGAAATTCATAAGAAATTATTGGTTTGTCCAAATCATACATATAAACATTTATTTGGAATCAGAAAAATGCGGCCGATTGAATGGGATAGGTTTCACGATCAAATTTCCAACTTATAGTAGGGTCATTTCCTAAGTAGGGATTCAATGCAATTTATATTAATTGAGTGCACGTATATGGTGACTAGGTTGAGACAACCCTGACCCTGAGCCTAGGAGGTATCACTTATTATATAGGGTTGATCGTAAGGTATGTACATCCTCTATTTTATTTTGGACATTATTTGACTTAAACCTATTTTATTTAATGAGGTGTCTCTTGAATATCAATTCTACTTGAAACTCAATTGTTGGACATTTATATTTCCTAGTTTAGATTCACTTAAATTCTTATGCTTGTTGAATTACTCTGTTATAATGGGTCTTTGGACCCCTCATTGTGATTTCTATTTATGTGAATTGACTAAAATGCTAGTCTTCCACTCTATTTATGCATGCTACATGTTTGACTAGAATTTATAGAATAGTGGTACTTATGTACAACCATACTTATAAAGGGTGTGTGTATTCTTCCTGGGGTGCATGTCTCCACCCTTATTTCTTTTATGCCATGATCCTATGGTGTTATGGACCTATTTTAGGTATATTTAGTCTACATTGTTATGCATGTAAATATTTATTATTTTAAAATAAATTATGGTTAACTATTATGGCAAGGCACTTGTATTCTCATACTTGTAATATGAATTTTAATTTACCTCATTCCTTTTGTTATAATCCTCTTGATCTTACCTAATTGCATATAGTCCCCTTCTTGTGGGAATATCTCTTTTGCACTTGCAACCCTATATAATGCCCAAAGTGTTTATTATAAGTACATAGTCGCTCTTTGTTGACCTCTATTTTGTTTCCTATGTTTTGGGTGATGTTCCCTTCCACCCAACTTTAGGTACAATAGAAGACAAACATGTAGAAAGATTGTATACATGGACTTGGACATTGAAGATAGCTTGGGATAGTTGGATTGCCCTCTGCAACTGGCCTTACATATTCTTAGGTGTATACCTTTTATTTTTATTTTGGTATTTTGTGCCACCTTATATGGTGAGGAACAATTGTATAGGGAATATTTTGTAACTGTGTAATAGTTTTGTTTCCGCTGCTTATTCATTATCATGCTCTGTAATATATATTTACCATTTGGTAAATGAATGTAATTCTTCCTTTCCTTCTTATTTGGAATTAGATGGACTTATTCTTCAATTCACTAGAGAATGGATTCCCTATGGGGTCCCACTATTTACAACAATGTCCTTCCAAACTTTGTCCCTATAAATCTCAACATTATTATATTTTGCACAACATCTATCTCTCCAAATTGAACAAATAACAAGGTTGGGGAGGACTTGTATTATCCATCCTAAAAAGTCACTTGTGGGATTTGTAGATGCACACTCAAGCAGCCAACAATAAGCATCATTGGTCAATGCAATCTAAAGGTTTGAAGTAGCAGATGTAACATGATTCTAGAGAAAAGAGGTGAGCTCTTCATGAATTAACAAATGATCCTTCATTTCACATGTCAATGAAACACATCATACACATCTTGACACCATAGGGATAGAGCATCTAGCAACACTTTCACATGTAGGGACAACACTATTAGTGACCTTCCACAATAAGAATCTATCTCTAGAGATTCTCATAGCATGCCAAATAAATCCAGAGAGGCAATGGAAGTAATCCTAAGCTACTAAATTACCTCTCATCAGATACTTCTTAGATCTTGAAGTGACAAAACTCTTATTCATGGTTATTTATTTTGGTCAATCAACCTCTTATCCATTACTCTTGCATTTATTATTCCCTTTTATCTAAATAGTCATCTTCACCTTCCTTTAGCCCTTTTCTTTGAAGACATTTCAAGTTATTCCTTCCATTGAAAGTTGGACTCATTTATGATTTTATTACCTATGTTCTCCACTTCTATATGTATTTGATAATCAACCATTTTTGTGATAGAATCCATTTATTTATATCTTTTCTCCATATTTAATGAATGTTTAGTTATCAGTTGCTAGATTAATGTAATAATGTAGCTATTATATATGTCTAAGATCAAGGTTTCATGCCCACGCTATGACTAAAACTAGTTTTGTGCCTCTATGTGAGTAGTTTTGGTTTATGGCGTACTCTTTTACACAATAGCTTTATCCATCTACCTTATACATGTTTCTATTGAAATATATACTAAGTTGTTGTCTTACATGCTATTATGAGGTTTCTTGCCCTACAACTTATGTATATGACGTAAATTGGTTATGGCACAATTTTGATACATCCCTTGATTTTTGTGCTCCATCTTTACATACTTGTATCATCGTGATTATCTTGTGATGTCATCTTTGCAATAGTCCTTTCTTATTTATGGGATGTTATTGTCTTCTTGAGATACCTTAGTTTCTTTCCTTATTTTCAAAATGTACTAATATTAAGATGCACACACATCTATCTATTTGACTTGTTTCTCTCTATTACTTTTATTATCTAGGATAGTGTACCCAATACCCCTATGAATATCTCTTTACTAGGGAAGACCCAATTTCAAAGGAGGACTTGGACCAAGATCATTACATTTTAAGGAGAAATATTTGATATGGATATCCGCTCTCTACGTCCCTATAGAATATCCTAACGTAGTTTTCTTTTCATGTATCCACCCATGTTGGGTGATGAAATATATTAAATTTCTAATTTATAATAAATACTATTTTATTTTTTCTAGTATACTTGTGGTCTATTGATACACTATACCTAAATAATAATTTTACCCCTTTGGAAATTGTGTATTTGTTTGTCCAAGCTTTGTGAGGAGGATTTTTTTCAACTTTTTGTGTGTAATGACTACAATATAGGACCCACTTGTTATAACTATGGTATCGTATACTAGTATTCAGTTTATCTTACTATTTAAAATATATCTCCTTAGTTTCTTTTACCAATATAACCATTAACTTATGCATATACTTTGATATATTTGGAGTGTACTCCACTACTATTGGACTAGGCGACTAGTGTTGGTACCAAACTCCTCACTAACCTATAGGATGACATCTTTGTATTCTCCCTTGGTCACCCTTATTTCCTTGGTTACTTTGATGAATGATGAACAACCCTCAGTGATCTAGTCTACCCTTTCACATTCCACATCCCATCCTTTGGGGATATATCCATACCATGACTTGTCTTTTGTCTAAAAACTCATCTACACCACTTTAGTAGGAAAATTCAACTCCATAATTGTTATTGATAAATTTTAGGGCTACTCTCATTGAGCTTATCTAGATGAACCCCCTTAATTTAGAGGAAATAACAAGATTGGTATTATTGATAGAGCTAAAGATTGGGTTCTTACAACAAAATACACCTTTGAGGGCATGGCTTTGCATGAAAACTACAAGGTTCACTTCACCATGTATGTCATGGATGGACCATCTCATGTGTAATAGAATGGCATAGCCAAGCCCGAAACTCCTTCATGTCTTAGGATAAATTTCCAATTTTTTCAAGAATACGTACATGTTTTCACATGCACTAACAAAAAGTATAGATGAATTTTATAGTCTTCATCAACACACCATAATGGTGGATGGGCTATGTGAAAATGTTCTTTCTCCATGAGAGAAAATTCAATGGATATGATAGAATAAAGATAAGACAGCATAAACCTAGATGAAATAAACTAAAACATTAAATGAATCTTGATGTCACAATTGTTCTTGACTTCCCAATATAATGGTAGACAAAACTCGTGATAGAGTCCTACTCCATATACCAACACTAGATTCAGATGATAATAGATGAAGTTCTCTAGTGAAAATGTTAGGAAGAACATGTGTTCGAGATGCCCATAGACATGACCCTCCCAAAATATGCTTTCCTAGTCTAAAACAACCAAGCGATGGGGTGCTATTGTGTCTATATTGAGCATGTTAAACCCATTTCCCCTCATATTTAGAGAACTAGTCTTAGTTCAGCCTGGGTAGCAACTACCCCAATTGAACCTAGCAACAACAACAAAAAATAATAGTGAAAAGACTTGCAAGATGTGTTTTTGTTGTCAGTGCTAAAGATGTAGTTGAGAAAAGTGAAGTAATAAAAGGTATCACGCACCTTGAGAATCATCCAATCAAAACACCTTTTAGTCTTGGATCATGACATACCTTCGTACTATTGTCCTAACTGATATTCTTAATTTGTAGTCTATATATATAGAATATATATTATATTGATACACCCTTAGTGGAAATTTCATATCTTCTTATCCTGGGATCCCCTCCGCTTTCTTATTTCTTAGTGGGAAGTCGTGTAAAATCATCTTCATGCTCTTGACTGAAAGACTTTAATGTATTTCTAGGAATGGTTTGGTGAAGAAGTGTATTGTGGCTCAATTTTATGATGGATAAGAATGTGAGACTCTCACACCTTAATGGGGAGAATTTTTTTTCTAAAAGGAACAAAGCACAAGGACAAGTTGTTTATCATTTGTGAAATAGTGCATAGCTTATATGCACTGATTATAAAGACTATCGCACATATGTAGCTCCCAAAGAAAAACATGTTAAGTTGGAAGAAATAGATGTGGTACATGATTAAGGTCACATTTCTTGATGAGTTTCAAGGGCTGCCGAATCTTATGGAAGTATAATTTTTCATTAAAATCGTATGGCACACGACACTCTAGTATCCACTGCCTATAATTGCATGGAACCTTTCAATCTTATCAAAATGGAGAAACAACGTCAAGAGCTACTCAATATTCATTTCATCTGCTCCAGTGTGTATCTCCTATATTTTTTTTTGAAAGACACCACATTCATTACATTAAAGCCATACGGCATCTACATGTAAAGGGAGATACACCAACTGAACAAAAAAAGTAAAGAGCAGATACAATAACCAGAAACTCATATCGAAACATGATAAGTACAATGATGTATTGATCTCTCTTCTATATCGCTGACCAAAATAGCTTTTTATGAGAGATTCCTTCAACTTGAGATTATATCTGATATAAAGTATATGCTCCAAACCAGTGACCGAAGAAGAGATCACCTTCACACTTGCTGCCATATAACAAAGAAACAAAAAAAGACCTAACATGAAAGGAGGACACAAACCACAAAACAACATAGAACCTATAACTCACTAAAGAAAACTACAAACAGAGAGAAAGATAACATATAACAGGCCGCACTACGACACCGGCAGAAAAAGCAACTACGGATCCCTTTCAAGGACAAGCAAAGGAGCAGAAAAGGTCGGAGGAAGAACAAGGATGGGGGATAGAAAACACAGCAGAACCCCACCACCACTCACCAAGAATCCTCACTCGATTGCAATTGAGAGAGGAACGGAAGCAACGCCTCCAAACCCAAGACCCCTGATTATCCCCTACCCGAGCAAGCCAACAGAGAAACCGAGGGCACACCCACCAAACCTCAGACGGCAGAACAGACACTGACAAGACACACAAAAAAGGAAGACTCCAACAACCTAGACCTACGAACGACACAAAAAAGAAACAACAAGATGAAAAGAAAGGAAGAAGGAAAACCAGAGTCGAAGGAACCCAAAAGAAAAATATAAGCTAGATCCGTCCAAAGATGAAGCACCGACAGGACCACACTGATGGAAGTAGCCACCGCCACCGCACAGCTGCCGACGCACCAGCCCCGCAAAACAAGAAACTGGTCGAGTAGACCAGCCGCAACGCCGAGAAGCAGAAAAGAACGGATTCAAAGCATACCACCCCGTGAGAACCACCAGCTCCGGCAAGAGGGCCAGGGGGAGAAGGCCGGTGCTGAGAGGTGGTAGGTGCCCCTCCCCCAAGCCAGCGAGGCACAAAAGAGGTTTCCCTAGGGCCGGTGCTCAGGACAGCCCGCTATGCTCGTTTTTTTCCTATATTGTTTGTAAAAAAAAAGGATAAATTGATGCACATGTGCATCAAGTACTACATATTGAACCAAGTTAAATTAAAGAGCCACTATACTCTATCATACATTGATGATCTATTTTATCAACTCAAGCCAGACTTAGTGTTCTAAAAAGTTGAACATGAGTTGATACCACCATATGATAGTAAAGGATGTCATAATCATAAGTATGGCCTTCCAAATGCAATACATGCGCTACAACTTCTTGGTATGACATTTATGTTAAATAAATGACACACAAACATTCATGGACTTGATGAACTATATCTTCTGAAAACGAGTGTCCCACACATAGTAGAGAGTCCAGTGTCATGAAAACTAGCGAAAAGGGTGAGAACATGGTGTAGACTAGTGTAGCTACTCTAGACAACGTGCGCAATATGTCTAGGGTTTCTCTTCCCTTGATGTACGTTATTTCCAAATAGTGCAACGTCCCATACCGCTGCACTATAAGGAAAGAACGACATCTAAGGACTTGCTACACAAAAAGCACCAGTCTAGACCTAGTTCTCGGACATCTAGGTGCTAACTTAGAGGCTAGATCAGATCTAGTCTCTAAAAGGAAACTAATCTAACCCTAAAGATTATTAAGCTCAAGATTTTCTTTAGTTTGAGTTGCGTAATGACCAAGTGTCAGGCTTTTCTATTGTTCATGCTCTGATACCACCTGTGACGTCCCCAGATTTTCTAAAACTTAATCTGATGTGTGACGTCCAAATTGAAACTCTCACCTCAGCGAGAATCCTAATTTGAGCATCCCACACAAGGCTAAGAAGAAGAAAATCAAGGGACTCATAAGGAAACAACCAGTAGCACATGCACATGAACAATAATAAAACCATACACACGTGTTCACCATTCAACATATAATTACAACATGAATTGTTACAACATTTGATATTACATATTGAACAGCAAACGAAAACATATACATGTACTACCACTAAACTACAGGATCTTAAGACAACAGGTCCACCTGTACATCAGCTCGCCACAAAACTCTCACTATCCTGGGTCTTTAAGAGAAAAACCACAACCTAAACAAAAGATTACATGTGGTACACGTCAGCACAATATTCAAGAATATTGTACTGAGTACGCCTACGTGTCTTTTATTTACCTCTCATCATATCTTGGCAATAAGATAAAACTAATACTTGGCAGTAACAGAAGAATATAAGAAAAGCGTATACTTGCACAAAGATATTCATTAACAAAAGAGAACACATATTTTAATCATATTTCCATCATATATCTCGTACATCTGCCCCTAGGGCTTTGATGCTTTTCAGGCCTTATGATCTACTACCAAAGAGTTTGAGATCATTTTACGTGTGATCTACTACCAATGAGTTTGAGATCTAACACATGTGATCTACTACCAAAGAGTTTGAGATCACTTCAATGCATTGTACTACCAAAGAGTTTAGTGCTATCATATGATGGATTAGATATCTTATGTTTCATGTGTTCATAGCAATAAGTATGGAAAATCATGCAACATATCATACAAGAACAATCATTTCAATCAATATCATATGCCAAGTCTTTACTACCATATAACACAAGCATATTGTATAATAAGCCAAGTAAGAGGTAATGGCGTACCTTCCAACGAGATATCCTAATCACATATTCCTCATGTCATCTATATCCTTGGTCAACCCTGATTAAGACAAGACCATGTATTATCATCAGATTCACATCATCTTGCATCTCATTTTAACCCTATCGTGTCCATTAGGGTTTCTCTTATCTCATGTTGGGATAAGTGCATCATTACTTGTATTCTTATCTTATGATTATCTCACTGATGTCATTTTCCAGATTACATCTCATTATCAAAGTTCATCATCTGAACATTAGGTTCCATGTCCTTTTTGTGCACATATTAACACTAGTTACATGTATTACTCGAATTAGGGTTTCATATCACATGAAGAGTCATTATCATGTTTCTATTAATTCCATATATATAACTGATCTCAGAGTTACATATTGTCTTTTAATTACTGATATCAGCTTACTCTGTAATTTCTATCATTTATTGAGCATGTGTACATTAATTGCATTTTAATTAGGGTATTAGCCTTAATTAGCCATATGGAGCAAATTACATAATTTCGTTCATTAACAAGGCCATATCTGACATCATAAGCATTCTAAACATGGTTATGTACTTAATGACTTGTTTTCATGATTTTAGGTCTTCGTTTATTATTTATTACTCAAGAACTAAGCATTTTACATCTTACATATTATCACTGATATTAATGCATCAAAAGCCTGATATTATTATTCTATCTTGTGCTACACATTTTTTTGAGAATTTTGGTATATTGTATGTATTTTTCTGATATACGGGCTAATTTCTATGATTTATCTACGATCTGAGCATTTTACCTTTTTGGGCCAACTACGTACTGACATGTGGCTTCTGGATTGGCACACCTCCTTGCTTGGGCCGGCTGGTTTGAGGCCTTAGACCCGGTCTCTCCTTCCTCACGATCCTCGCGTAACGGACGCCCGAGGCATCCGTCTCAGAGACGAAACCACCGTCGTCGCCGATCTGGAATGCTGGCGAGAGGTCAGCCAGTCTCTGGTTGGATCCATCTCTATCTCCCACGTATACGTCTACATGACCTAGGCTTCTCCCAGCTGATCTATCCCCGCTCGACGCAAGCCGGACTCCTCACATCCGTGAACTGCCGCATGACTTCCGCTTCACGTCCGCCGCTGCTAGCCCAGCGTTCTCAGACCTGGGCGCCGCCGTGACAAGGTGTTGCTTGTCATCGCAGTCCAACGAACTCGCTGGCACTACTACTTGGGAGTCCGACGAGGTTGGCCGCCCTAGGTTCACCCCACATGAACGTTGCTGTTGGTCTGATTCATGGCGTCTTTTCAGGTCTATCCTTCTCAAAGAAGAGCCCACCCATGCTGCCGCTGCGTGCCCTCCTCCTTCACGTTCTCGCAGTCATGCTCAAGACCTGATGCTTGGTGGTCGCCTTCTCGATCCAGGCCGCCGCCGGAGCCTGATGCCGGTGTGCATCGTCTGTTGTGGCATGCGTGGGTGCCACTTCCATGTCCATGGATCTCCGTCTAGGTTGGCTCACTGACATGGGTTGCTGGTGGAGGTTCCTCCTCCTGTTCTCCCATATGATTCCACCTCTCTTGTCCTACGCCACCTACAGTTTGCGGAGGAGAGATGAGGGAGACCGAGCACTCGAACTCGTTGAACCTAGATTCATATTATACAGTTGCGAGGGGTCACAGAGTCTCTGCACTATCAAAAGTAACTGCCCCCAGCCTCTCGCTCCAATCACACGATCGCAGATCGTGGATAAATGTGATCTTTTGCCTTGGCTGAACTACCCACTCCATCGTCATGGATCATAGTACCAAAAAGTTAATCCGTGGCACTCCTCAAATGATAGGGAAGGTGCAAAACTTGACCGTGACATATATGATCAAAAGCCTAAGCTACTAATATGAAACATTGTTCCCAAGTACCATTATTTGACCAAAACACCATTTGATCCAAAATAGCACAAACTTAAGGGTGTTATTCATGCTATTAACAAAAACTAGTTTTCAAATCCTCTCAAACTAAGAACATGGTTATCCCATTGGATATTCAAGAATACAAAAAGTCCATTCCATCACATCCTCAACACTTTAAAACAACTTCATCCTCGAAATTAAGTCAAAAGTCCAGTCTTTCACACATGCCCTTTGATTTTGTGTTCCATCTTTACCTCATTGTATCATCATGATTAACTTTTCACATCACCAATGTTATCATCCATCCTTCTTTCTTGATAGGAAATTTTTTGCCTCATTATATAGATTATATTCTTCCCTTAGTTGCCCAAAGTTTTTATGTAAAAATTCACATACAATTTTATTACGGTTTCTTTCCATTTCTAATATTGTAGGGGATTTTTCCCAATACCTAGGCGAATAGGTCATTGCTTGGGAAGATCCAATTCAGGTGTCTTGGTATGAAATGATATATATATATATATATATATATATATATATATATATATATATATATATATATATATATAGAGAGAGAGAGAGAGAGAGAGAGAGAGAGGATATTTAGAGATAGCCATATTTCCCTTTATGACCTTATATCTTAGCCTAGATATTATTTACTTTCATAAATCTACCCATCTTAGATAATGAACTATTTTCAAGTTCCAAATTGTAATATTTAGTATTTGTTTCCTTTGCTACACTATATGTCTTTTGATACACCATATTTGGACAATGATTTCATCCCATTTAGAAATTTATATAGTCGTTTGGATAAGCCTTCTTGTATACTTCTCATATATTTTTTGTAATACGTGTGATGAGGTTCCACTGATTACAAAACACGTATTGATAGGAAGCAGATATTATTGTAAGAATTATACATGAAAATGACAACTTAAAATATATGACTAATAAAAAATGTATGCCTTACATAAATACAAGAATTTACACAAATACAAAATAAATAAATAAATAAATAAACACACATATATATAAATATATATAGATCTCTATTTGTGTGTGGTGTACTGTGTGTGTATTTGTCGTACGTTTGTGTGTGGTGCATTGTGTGTGCATGTGTGCATGCACATGTATGTATAAATCAACCAATGGTATCAATCGGGAATGGTGAAAGTAAACATGTTATCAAGTTTTGGCATATCTATAACACAAAAATACACACTTGATGTTGCAAAGAGCATATTAAGCAACATAATTGGTTTCTAAGTTTATTTTTATCCATATAAACTTATCTATAGATAAGTCTTTCTCTCTATGCTCAATAGTCATGTCTACACTTCTTTCCATTTATTTTCTCTTAATTTTTACATCTAGTCCCATGTTTATGTACCTCATCTTCATACCCTTATCTATCCCTAAGTTATAGGCATATTGTGCATTCTCAATCCATTTGTTCCCAAGATCTATATGGGTCTAAAAAGGGATATGGACATTGGTCCAACAAAACTATATGTAATAAAATTTATATTAGACTCAATTGTTGAAGTAGAGCCCACTTGTGTATTTTCCTTTTTCCCAAAAGAATGTTACTAGTTAAATTATTCTTCCATTAATTATGCTTAATTATGTACCTTTGCATTTTTAAGAATAATCATTATTGAAATTTTTACCATCTACTTTTATATACACACTATGATGGTTTCACACTTGTTTTTGTGATTGTATATGAGTAAGAATATAGAGATAGATAAATTTTCTCATATGCATCTATAGTATTCTTGTAAGGCTCATGACCTAGATTAACTCAAATTTATCTCTAATATTGTTTATTATCACAATCAAATGTTTTATTAATTTTTGAAATCGATTGGTTAAGATATAACCCTAATTTGGCTTCATTTGCTCCTCATTTGCCCTAATTTCATGTTTCATGCATGTTTTTGGACTAAATTGTAATTTCACAATTATCTGAGCATATAATTGTAATTAATGTGCAAAAAATATAATTTCATATATTTCTTAATGTTCTTTCTTACTTTTATGTGGTTTGAGTTCTTTTGAGCCTTGGTTGAATCGTATATCAATTTTGGGTTCAATCCCTAATTTAACCTTTGGTTGAGTGGCTAGATGGTGGAGGTTTGATAGTAGGGCCTTGAACCTTTATATATTTGTGCCTTCCTAGCCTCTATAGAATAGATGTTGATGGATCATATATGTATAGCTATCTAGGGTTCCTTGATAGGTTATTTTAGTGCTACCATAGGGTTAGTCGAAGGTGTCCCGATATGTGTAGAATGGGACCCCTTGAAATCTTTAAAGTTTGAGCTTCAATAGATGGAGCAATTTGAAATTTGATGTCTTGGGACCCTTAAAATCCTCTATAGGTTGGATTTAGAGGGTTCCTCTACAATTATTTGTACTTATATAGGCTCATTTTGAAGGCACCTTGATGGGTTGAAGAGGTGTTTTAATAGCTAGTTATGTGGTTGAACCTCGATGAATGGGATTTTTTAGCCTTGACAGACTCGTGTATAAGCCAAAAATGATATGGGGGTGATTAGCCTTGGTAGTTTGGACCCTCTGTAGGTCACCTTGACATCTTGTATGCCCAAGAACCTTGATGTTACTTCCCTTGTTTTCCCTTTGATGGGTTTAGTTTGTGGGGTTCTTTTGGACTTTTCACCTCGATGCCTATATATACCCCATACATATTGACCCCCTTGATTCGTTTGGAATTTTGGACATCTTCAAAATGTGGAGGAAGTCAAAATTTTTGATATCTTGTTCTTGGAGGTTGATAGATTGCCTTAAAGATGCTAGGTATGTGTATGTGCATTAATGATGAATTTCTAGGTTCCTTTGGTGAATTTAAAGCTCGTTAGCCTCTTTTTAGATTAAAACATGTAATATCATCTTGTATATTTCTATTTTCTTTATTTTCTTCATATATTCATCTTCCAAGAATGATCTCTAATGTTATACATTGTGGTTTTAGCTTCTTATAGCTAAAGATCATACCTTTTCTCTCTCTTTGCCCTAGGGAAGCTACATCTAGCTAGTTGAAGATTTGGTGGAGCTTTTAGAGGGTTGATGATTATGTTTGAAGTCTTATACACATTTTTCTTAAGAGGATGTTACTTTCCACATATTTCCCAGCCGAGTTTCTTACTTCCTTCTTGATTATTCATTCATTCATAGCTTAAATAAAATAAAAATGTCAAGATCTTTCCCTAATTTGCCTATATTTTTGAACCATGTGCCTAAAAGGGTGATTCTTGTAGACTTTATGCATCTATATCAGCCAAATTCAGATGTTAATGTATTATAATGGTGATTATTGGTGATTGTCAACGAATCCCTTAGTGACTTAAGTGTTGTAATTTTGAGTTGAGCACCCTAAAACAACTTTTTATGGATAATTGGATACCTTGTTGGTTAGAAACAAACTCTTTAATATTTATTTACATTTGAATGAATTTTTTTGCATATTACACGTTTGCACAAATGTTATGATGCTTAAATTTTATCAAACATAGGTTATATACCAAAAATAGCTCATTTACATCTGAAAATGATAATTCTATGCTCATTCTTATTCTAGACATAACTTTATCATTATTTGGTAATTCTTAAATGAATTTTGCATGGTGTTCCATGAATGTAATATGAAAAGATTTATACCCATTGTGGTAAAGTTTGAGCCTTTATTAAGGTAGGGCTTTGTTATGATCGGATATGGCAATTTGTGAACTTCCTTCATTTTGGGGTTTCCTTATTTATTATTACAGTGCATACTTATATTTATTTAAAACATTGGACATGAATGTGAAACACCCATTTGAGATTGTCCTTGTTGTAGACTGGAATCTTTAATTGTACCATGTATGGGTACTTCAAGTATGATACCATACATTATATCTTCTGGAGATTAAGTGATGGAATCTAAAGGTAGACATAGATCTAAAAATAAATACACCCACATGTAAGGATCAAATTAAAAATGCATATACAAGATATTTGGGAAATTCCTTCATTAAAAGTGAGCTTTAGTAAAGGATGGAAAATTTAAGTGAAAGAAGACACAATCAAAAATTTCTTCTCCTCAATTGAAAATGTATGATCTTCTCTTATTCTCTATTTACAATATTATCAGTTTATTTTTAAGCATGGTAGTAACGTCATGACCCCCAAGTCTATGGATATAGTATTTCAGAGGATTGGTTTTTCTATTCAGAAAGGATTGGCGGTACAACTTTCTACCCATCTTCCTTCCATATCGATGTATTTCCTATATTTAAAACTAGTTATTTTGATACAATACATCCATAAACAAAAAAGTATGACATAAATTTTGGCACGAAATTTGATGTATCTTAAACATGGTGTATACCTATAGGGTTCTTTCCCTTGAGGATTGATATGGGTGCCATCGTCAAGAAATAGCAAGGGCCTATGACTAAGGAATTAATCCATGGTGGAAATGGATTTATTACTAATGATGATGATTCACATCATATAATTGAATGTTTCTTAAGGAAATAAAATGTGATAATCCTACATCATAACATTTACACTAAAACAATGATGGTTAATCTTGTTACGTGATTAAACCTTAACCTAGTCAATGATTATGAAAATTCCTACACAAGAGATAATGTGCCACGTTGTGTAGTTTATAAATGCATATCAATTGTGAATGGTTAAAAGAGAAATACATCATATTAATTCCTTGTTCAAGGTTGAGGTTGAATATATATGTGGCATAACAGGTAATATGGCCAAAATGTTAAACCCAATGGATATATCCTAGTGAGCATAGTGATAATCTAAGGTATGTGGCCTAAATGTGAGAAAAGGGAATATGAAAAGATGCATGACATTGTTCATTTTTCAATGCAACTTCCCCAATTAATGTTCATATTATATGTTTCTTACTCTTGCGATACTTCTAATATTCCGTTGAATAATAATAACAAGCCCAAAATATCTAATGAGTCAGACTAAGAAAGACATTTTTATTAAATTAAATGAATTTGAAAGATAAGCAATTAGACTAAGTAACAAAGTGGAACCTTAATCATGTAGTGTATTCCCTAGAACCAAAGATATATTCCAGTGTAAGAGAGGTTGGATCATGAAAGATGTATACTTGTCGAAACACTAAGGTTGTGGTAAGGTGCTTAGGGTCATATACTTTTGAGTATATGTGAGTGACTGGAGGTTATTTTCTTTAGTCTCCAATATGGTTATATAATTGAGTGTGATCAAGGCAGTAGCTCCAGTGGCTTGTGATACACGATTGTGATCCTAGTGATAGGTGTCATTGCTTGAGTACCCAGGATGAACCTAGCTTTGTGGATCAGTCTTCATGAGTATTTCATTCTATGTGCACTTTACTCTTTGTCTCATTTAGACAAAGGCATGGGCGATCCTATGAAGATCGGTAATCTTAGGATCTTGTACAGTGGGTTTAGGGACTTCATAGTCATAATCTTGTAATTTGGATCTGTATGTTTAAAATTTACCGATGCAAGAGCCTGAAATAATATACAAGTGAGTAGGGAATTCATGATGATTATAACCATAATATATGAAGGATGTTTGTGTTGTTTGCCTAAAGCATTGTAATTCATGTTTTTTTATCTTCTTAAGATGATTGAGATGTTTGAATACTATTTCACTAATCTAAAATGTTTAATACCTTGTGTTAAAGATATTTTATTCCAAAATATGGGAATAAGTGGATAAATGGAAACTAAATTGAATGATAAGTACCTCTCTTTCTCTATATAATACATCTTAATATTCTATCTATACAAGCTTATGTCTTAGAGGTAGTATCCTCTTTCTAGGGCTTTTTATGAGTTTTAGGTGATCCTTTTATGATATTGTGGGTATGTTGACGCATTGGGAAGGACATGATAATCAATAATTAACAATTTACAGCATGATTGTCTCTAGAGTTTCCATGTCTCTCACTTTCCTAAGTGTTTGGTGGGTACCTATAATAAATGTTATAACTATTTCCCTTAGTGTTCTATATAACTATGAGCATGAACTACTATGGAATTCATATTTCATTGTATCTTCATGGAAAAAGTTCTTCTTACAATCTTTAACGATGAGATTCATGTACATAAATATGGAGAAAGAGATGGAAACGGAAGCAAAAAAATCTCTTGTCATATTTCCCATGAACAGCGGATCGCATCAACAATTGTGGATTGGGAAGGAAGGTTTGTAAGAAATATACCTAGTCTTGGAGCAAGTGCAATGACTATTCTTATATAAACATGCTTCTTTTGTAAGCAACACCTGGACAGTTGTCTGTGGTGGCCTCTCGGTGTAGCACCACAGACAACGGTTGACGACATCCTCCTAGCATGTGGAAACAACATCCACACCTCTATTTAGTCCACGTGGACCACTAAGAAATCATGTCATTCTTTAGGAACTGCCAAGAAGGAGTTGTCCCTTCGATGTCAACGTGCTAGAATTAACTTGTTCTCCCTTTGCTATCTCTCCCTTTTAGGGTAACACTTGCTCTGGGCTCTCACCTTACCACAACTATGAGAGGTCAATGTTTTTCAGTGTTAGTTATGTCTTGTGAAAGCCTTGACTACCCCCCTACTCATAGGAGAGTCGGGATTAGGGTTTCTAAATCAATTGGGAGTCAACGAGATGGATTTTCATGAATTTCTAGTTATTGTGAATCATGAATTGGTCAGTTCACATTTGAACCGGTCGGTTCACATGTGAATCGATCAATTCAATACTTGAATTGGTCGGTTCACTACCTTTCCTATTTACAAACACAATGGCTTTTAATGTGATTATTAATGCATAACATGGTGAAAACATCAATCCTTGATCCAAACTAATTGATCTTGAATCGTGTGACTCACAAACTGAACTGGTCGATTCAAAATCTGAATCGGTCAATTCATATTCCAGTTCAGCCAATGTTCAACCAATGTTGTTTAAATTGACTCAATGATTGAATCAGTCGACTTAACACTTGATTCGGTCGACTCATGGCCATGGTTAGTTAGTTTATATTCAATGTTGTTTAAATTGAATTCTAAACACTTTCGTAATCAAGTTGAACCTTATTTAGGAGTAAATTATTATTCCAGGTGCATCCTATGTGTGTGACCCTATAGGTCCCAAATTATGTTGGCAGTGAATGTTTGTAACTATATTATGACATCAAAACAATGAGTGGTATCTAGCAACACGTCATTCTTACCCAAGTAGTTGGAAAGTTGAAGAACAACTTCAGCCTATAATTTGTGATCAGTGTTAGAGTGACAATATAGTTCATTTATCTCTGATATCCACATTAAACTCGAGGCATGGAATCATCATCCTCTCAGCGTTCAATCTATGTTCCTTGAACTAGAGCAGACTATTTAAGATGCATATGATCTCACATATGATATATCGAGTCACATGAGTATGGACATACATTAGACTTTCTTTCTTATCAAGTGGCCAAGATATGAACTCCAGTACGAGGGACAAATCCCATCTACGTCATTGGAACTCATTTGCATGCATGACAATGTATCTAAGCATCACCTTTATGGTAACTCTTATTCAAGATTATGTTGGATAATGTCAAAGAGATGTGATGAGTGTAGTGACTTTAGGTCTAAGAACCACAATCACCACTGTCACTATGAGAGCTAATTCTGACTACCATTCAATGGTCTTCATGTATCACTCTGAAGGTGGGTTTGTTTGGTACATTGTTCTCTAACAAGTGCCTATGTGTTTGGTTTGATATCACATATCATGACTAATGAGATTCAGTCATTAACCAACACACACTCTAGTCTTACGCGTATTGCTGTCTATTAGCTTCCACAATAACATCTGACTAGGGACATAGCAAAAATGCATGTACTCATATCATACATATGATCTCATTGTTCAGATTCTCACCCTAAAGACATATGTCATCGAGTAACATCTTTCTTTAGACATCTATTATGTTATACTATTATCTTATAATTTGACTAACATATAGACAATGATTGCCTTTATTATTAAAAAAATCAAGTATATGATGACCCATTACAATCATCATATGGTTGGCACTATCGACAAACATACCAACAATTCATAAGAGACTTTAGTTAATTTCTATACCAGGTCTCTCTTGTGGAATGATGTTGATGACAAATAGTTAGTTTTTAGTGAGGTCATTCGCATTTTGTGATAATTTTTTAGTAATAGGATTCTCATGGAGTTTGCTTTTACGGTAGAATGGCACATCAAAAAGACATGTAGATATAGCAGGTGCCCACATACTCTCACTTCCTTGAGTGTTGGGTGGGTAGTTGTAATGCATGTTGTATATTATTTCTTTTTGGTGTTTCTATATGACTATGAGTTGTAAACTACTGTGGTCATATGTTTTTGTACCTTTTGGGAAATATATCTTCTTGTAATCCTTTACGATGAGATTAATAAAGATGTTTTGGTTCATTTCTCTACCAGGTGCTCTCTTGTAGAATGAAGTTGATGACAAGTATTTAGTTTGCATATGATGTCATCCACATTTCTATGATGATTTTTGATGATTAGATCCTCACGGAGTTCTCTTTATTTTAATTTTTCAAATTGATTTTATGTTGTTACTAGTTTTAAATTGGGTTTTTAGGGGATTTTTCCTATTGATCAATTGGGCTTGATTAATGGGATGGGTCCTCAAAAGTGTGATATCACAACTTAGGTTAGTTGAGTCTATAAGGACAAAAGGAATCATGATTATATGATAAGTAAGTGATAAACTTAACACAAGCATGATGCATGCTACTTGAATTGTCCAATGTTTGGATTCCCTAGCTAAGTATTCAAGTATTGAGGGGGAGTTAGT
Source organism: Alisma plantago-aquatica (assembly GCA_963693085.1). NCBI lineage: Eukaryota > Viridiplantae > Streptophyta > Magnoliopsida > Alismatales > Alismataceae > Alisma > Alisma plantago-aquatica. Next base: position 295,178,286 of record OY856413.1, on the reverse strand, counting down.
GTGGGACTTTATTTTTGTTCTTGCTTTGAGTACTCTGGCCAAGTAGCCAGTTGGGAAATATCCCCAAAGCATAATAAGATATGAAACCATGATGAAAAGAATGAGGTAAAGATGATGAGATATGCAAAATAAATATTAATTTCACATATATTGTACAAGTACTAAGTACAAAACCAACTCAATAATTAATGTAATGTTCTAATATACTCACTAGGAAGAATAAACACCCATGGTTTTTCATCAAAACTTAAGAATTTGATGATTAAAATGAAAAGATACAATGATGTTTATGTGAGTGTAAATAATATAAAAAGGGGTTCTTGGAGCTTAACAATAGGTTTGCATGGGTGGGAATCCAACATTTGAAGTTGATATTATATAGAAATATGAGGTTAAAGACAAATGAATTAGTATGTGAACCTTTAATTATGTGCAATAAGTAGGAGAATCCCAAAGTAGTGCTTAGAATGTATTGATATATATACATGGAATTTAATAAAGAATGTAGGTTATGAGAAGGATTTAAGATATAAAATCCATACAAGGGGAGGAGAACTCAGATGATGAGTGCAATTTGATATGATAAGGTGTAGTGTGATAGCTGAGAAGTGTGGAACCTAGAGTAATCCCATACCAACCAACAAGCGTTATGAAAGAGCTGAAGTAATAACCATGATACGATGAGGATATTAGAGAAGTTACTTAGGAAATATCTCTTGTGGATGAATAATAATGAAGAATAAAGGTAGGTTTGATTTAAGATGAGAAAATTGAAACCCTAGTCTGCTACAGGATCAAATTCCAGTCAACGATATATGACGCTAGTAAAAAGGGATTTAGGTCACTATGACATTATGGTGAGTAGCTACGAGAAACTTTTGTAGTAAGTATGAATTCAATGATTTGATGGTATAAAGGAGCATGAATAAGTAATGTCATGGAAATTAGGCATGATGTGTACCATTTCTCTTTTAATGATGGAGGATGACAAATGTAAGAATAATATATCTAAGAATGTAGGCTCATTCAGCAAGGGCATGTTCCAATCATATAGAAGAGCCAAGATGGTAACGACGAAGAAAAGTGAAATAATGTGGAATGTACCCATGTGGTGATGAGTGGGATGTAAAGCTATTAAAAGCTAAAGTTTTTTACCAAAGGAAAGAGAAAGCATCTTTCACATGGACAAATTTAAAGAACACATGAACTAATTTCCTTAATGCAAAATATCCTAAACACAAATATTTAGTAAGAAGAGTAACTATAAGAGATTGCACATTAGTATCATGAATATACATTTCATGAGTAAACGTAAAGAATGGTAATAAGAAAAAATATGTAAGTGAGATAAAGAGATAAGAACAAGAACACTTGATAACATCAAATTATAGAATACTCCATGCCACTTTTGTTTTAGAAATTATCTTTATATGCACATAATGATCATGAAATCATTCATTTTGCACCTACTTGCCAAATCTCTTTTCTAATTTAACTACCTTTAAAAAATATAGTAACTTTAACGTTGCATCATGAAGCTTTATCAACAAACAATCAAACTCTAGGTTGGTTATTATGAATGAAGAGAATGTCAATTGATCAAGATAGTTCACTCACAATGCTCATTAGCCAACCCGTCAAGCTACATCAATCAACCTTCAGTTCAACAATCACCAATTCACAAGTCATCATAGAAAAGAATAGTAGACCTTCACATCTATTATTACTCAATGAACCTAATAAGTACATATTTTGATTGAGAAAAACCTTGAGAAAAATCAAGTTTGATCGAGAAAAGTTATCAATCTCACCAGCTCAATAGTTAAATGGTTGAGCAAAGAACCCATCAAGTTGTTGCACCAGAGTTACCTATCAATGTTTAGGCTGATCAGAATCAAAGAAATCCAACCAAGTTTGAATCAATGATTCATGCTCAATCACTCATCAAACAATCAACCTCTCAAATGCAAATCTAGTCAGAGGTCGATCACTCGTTAGTAGTCGATCAAAATGTATCACCTTCCCAATCGAGCTCCAAAGCGTGATCAACTGAAGCCTAGGATCAACACCATGTGAACCACTCACATGTCAACATGGGATCGATCATACCCTATTCATAGGATCCCAAGGCATCTGTTACAACCCCAATTTTGGGTTCTTTTGGTGAGAAATGCAATTTCTCTTAATAAAGATATATGAACAAATAATGGTGTGATTTGATTTGAATGAATGAATTTCATTTACAATAGCCTTTTTGGTTGCTTTGTGGGCTTTATTGGCTATTGGGCCCAATAACAAGGAAAAGAAAAAGGAAATTCAATTATTAAATGAATAATTAAGAAAAGGAGAAGAGAAAGAGGTAGAAGCATCTAGAAGGCTAGGTAATATCCTCAAAAGGTGGATTTCGTGCCTTTAGGGTTCCTTGGGTTCCAAGGAGTCCAAGTTGCAATTATAATGCAACAAGAAAGAGAAAAGATCAGTTAAATATTGCTTTATTAAGAAGGAAATATGAGATACCAATGAAATTATAAGAAATATGTGGATATATGGATAATGGATCCATCTTGGATACGATTTCATGTCCACATGGTTTCTAATGGTAAAAGGAATCAAAATCAAGAAAATAAAAGATTAAGAGAGAGAAAATATGCATAAATTTGCCTTATTAAGAGATAACTTGCATATAAAGAAACGTATATCATACTTTAGAGTTTGAGTCCCAAATTTGGTAAAAACGTGTATTACGTCATTATGAACTTTACTTCAAAATTTGGGATCAATTGGATAAATGGATTGGGATATATGAATTTTGTAAGTTTCCTAAAGTGTTAAGGATAACATTAAATGTCACCATTAATGTTCTAATACGAGGCCTGATGGCCGTTGGATCCTTGATGCAATGGTGGCTTCTCTTCACACTATCCTATTAGGAAAGGAACAGGAAAGTCATCTTTTAGGATTGGAATTCTCAATGGCATGTACACGAGGGCTTTTGGAAAGAGTCACATTGTATTTGGGGACGAATTTCACACCTGTTGGACCTGGGTTTTCGGTAGTTTGGGAAGCTCTACGAGTTTTTCCCAAATCCTAACAGCCGCAGGACCTGTTTGGGAACTCCACCTATAAAAGGGGGGGGGGTCTTCGACCCCAATGAGAGCACAATCATCTCCTAGATGCGCTACTAGCCTCCGGGATTGCAGACCAGTGAGCAAGTTTATATATTTTGTTGTTCTTTCACCCTGCCATCGGCCTTTAGCCTGCAGAGATGGTCTTCTTCCCGCCTCTCTGTTCTGACACCATGATGGAGAAGCTTGTTCCGGGGTTTCTCTTGGTATCTTTACAGGGTGTTCGGGGAGGGGTCGCGGAGTCCCTGTGAGGTCGTCAGAGACCCTTGGGTCTCGGAGACGCCAGCTGTGGAGGGCAAGGGGGGTTGCCACCGCCCCGGTTTCGATACTCTATTTTACAGAGTAAACAGGGGAGACGGGATCCCCATCCATGGAAGGGAGATGAAGCGGGGAGTGGGCAAGCGGGTTATCAAGTAGTTGGATCCAAGGCAGGATCCGCGAGAGAAGGAAAAGAATCAAAATAAAAGAAGAGAAAAGGGACACGTGGCGCTGGATTATTGGCCCTAAAGGTAATATCTTTGCAAATTCCTAATTGTTTATTAGTAGCTCTGATGATAGAAATTTATATATGAAAATTGATTAGGAGAACGCAAGTAATCCAATAAAAATGATATTAAAGCCCAATTCCATTCCTAATTGTAAAAGTATATTAAGTTAATGAAAAGTGCTTTGAAATTAGGTTAGAAACCCTAATTGATATTAATGGTTTAGTCTATGATGCTTAATTGGTTAAATTGAGTAATAGTAACCTATTGAATGATAAAGGTAGACTTGAACCTGATCTGGATGAATAATTTCATGTTTTAGGGTTTTAAACCAAGTATGAATCATAATGCATCTAGAAACCCTAATTTAGGGTAAAAGAGGAGAAGATCATATCTAATTCGAAAATATGGAAATATGTTGTTAAATGATGATTCTAAGCCTATTAGGAGATATAGGATGAGAAACGTAGGGTTCATAAGTAGTTTGGTCTAATTAGGGTTTGTGGTACTAAAAGTAAAGGCAAAACCCTAATTGCAAGTGAAACCCTAAAAAGGAATAGAAATCCTAAGAAGCAAGTTGGTTTGGATAGATCTTGATAAAAGGAAATTGTATGTTTGTTTCAGGATTCTTGTACTTGCTTTCTTTATTGGATTTCCCTACTTGGTTGATTCTATCTCAAAAAGAAGCGGTACAGGTATGTGGTTACGCTTATTATTAAATCGCTTTAATTTCATGGCGATTCCCAGATGTTTTATTGGTTGCCTGAATATAACTACTTGGATGACTTTTATTTCATGAAACTATAAAGTGACTACGATTATCACTATAAATAAGGGTACATGACTGGCTCAGATCATGGTCCTCCTCTGTGTCTTTGCTAATAATAAGGATGACCTAGTACATGGTCTACCTGTTAGGTAGGACCATCAGGTTATCATGAGTCAATGATTGGGCTATCTATGGGTAGTGCCATGTGACTCTTTAGCATATTATGAGTTAGGGATTGGGCTACCTATGGGTAGTTCCATGCGACTTTTCAACCCTAGGTATTGATCTACCTGTTAGGTAGGATCATGGGGGTTAATTGGGATCTACAATATGAGAGGTAGTATCCAGGTCCACTGCAGGGACAGCGCAGAGGCTAGGGAATGTATGGATTGAGTAGTTATGTTTAAAGCATAAAGTTTGTTTGTTGAATCATAATTGTTTTGTGATATGTTGTTAAAACTAAATTCATAATTTGTGTTTCCCCCACATACTAGTCTAATTCATAATGACCGACGTTTTTTTTGTCGGAGATTTAGGTAAAAATTTGAAAAAGACAAACAGTAAAGTGGTGCTTTGTGAATACATGAATTAAAGTACAAGGAGGATTAGTTAAAATAGATTTCAGTTATGGATAGAAGTTTAGAAATCCAATATTTTAAAAAGGTATGCAAAGTTGTATTTTATTATAGCTTTTCATTATAGTCTTGGTAGAATTTAGTAATTATTATTGATTATTTGTTGAACCATTGATCCAGAAAAATTGGGATAACGACTCTGACCTTTTGGTCTCCCTTAATTGGGGGTTACCGAGAGGCAGGGTCATTACATTTGGTATCAGATCATTGGTTCCTCATTTAATCATTAATAATTATTAAATTTTACAAACTCTATAGAACCGAGGGAGTTATTAGAGGATTTTCCAAAGACGGAGGTGTCTAGAAAAGGATCACGGTCTGGGGGATGGAAATATTTTCCTCCACTCCGCTAGTCGGTCACGAGGACTCCCGGATACGGTGTGACTGCCTGGCCAAAGTTTGAGGTTTTGACTCGAAATAATATACCTTTAGGACTATCTCATCTATTTCTTCCCTTCTCAACCCTAATTCAATTAAGATTATAAGGTTTAGGATTTTTCTCTCTCTTCCCCACCCTCTTGAGGTCAGGGTAAGTACGATAAGGATTAAGGAATCCTCCACCAAATCAATGAAAATCATGTAAATAAGATGTCATGGACATAAGTTTAATAGTTTATGCATAAACTAAAGATTAGTTGCATGCTTAGGTTGCATGGCATGTGTTGCCGTGCCCTTAAGAGAGACGTGAGGTTAGACCTTCTTGTCAGGAGGATGAGTAGAGAGGTAGCCTTGGAGAAAGAGGTGTCCAAGAAGAGGTAGAGACATGGTGCATCCTCTGAGGATGATGCTAACCCTAACCCTAAGTGGTTGACAGAGAGAGATGACATGATGAGATAGATAACATGGTTGACCATATATGTGGGTTGACATGAATGTTGGCTTTGAGTACCCGTGAGAAGCATGAGCTCTGTGAGGGTTGACCTAGTGCTTTTTGGGTGACCCAACCTTGAAAGGTTCGTGCCAGTTAGGGTGAAGGATAGCTCCTTCATCGAAGAGGTTAGTGATGATCATATAGAAACCCTTATGGGCTTATATGAGCATAGAAGAGCATGCAGCTATGTAGGAGAGCATGTCAACAGTGTTGGCAGTAGGTTGAGACCTAGGACAGAAGGGCATGCTAGATAGCTTATGAGATATCATGATGAGCTTTGGATAACCTTGATCGAATAAAGGTTTGGATCATACATTTCACCCATGTAGGGTATGCATGAAAGATTGATCCACATTCTTGGAGAAGAACCTCTAGTGGTAAGGTCGGTTGTAGGGTTAGCTCTAGAAAGAGAGAGTGAGACCCGAGAAAGGAGGTTGGAAGCTTAGACTCCGGGATATAAGGAACCATGAGAATTCGGGTATGTTTTGACCTAGAATGGACAACCTAAGTGGATGGTTGTGGGTACCTCGAGCATGATCCTTGGAGGTTTGTGGTATCTTGGTTGTCTTTAGAGGAACCAAACCCTAGAAGAAGGATGAGGTTGATGGTACCAATGTAAAAATGTTATAGGTACCTACCTTTTAGGTATAGGAAGAGAGTTCCTTAGACCGAGGAGGTATAGTAACAAGTTGTGAGGCATCATACCTAGTTGGTTGTCCTTGAGGAGGGCTCGATTCTGAGGTGTTGTTCATGTGGGAGGATAGTAGGAAGTGCATGCTATACCTCATACATGTTTGGTTATTGTTAAAAAGTTGAGCATGCAGTTGGACAACTGAGGCATAAAGGTGAACCTAGTGTTCCTAGACCTAAGAGGGGAGGTAGTAATACCTGGTGCACCAGATGCTCATGACGAGATTTGAGTTCTATAGTTTTGAGCATGGTACCCCTCATGTTTAGAGGAAAAGGAAACCCCTTGAACTAAGGTATATGTTTGATGAACCCCTCACATATAGGTTGGTGAGACATGTATGTATGATCTTGGTCCAATGTTTAGGAATGGGAACAAGTATGACATACCAAGGAGACCTAGCATGGTTTAGTAGGTAGTCTTATTGTTAGCTATGTGCCTTAGTAGCTTGCTAGGGCTAAGCATGCTCATGACAATGTAAACCCTAGACGTAGGGATGTTTGTGACCTTTGTTGCTATCCGGAGGTACTTTTCTCCCATCCTGGGGAGGGACCCTTATGTAGGGTGAGTATAACCTTTTGTTTAGGTTTGAGGTAACCTAAAGAGGTCTCATAGGAGCTTCAGGAGCTAAGTGGAGAGTACATAGTATGAGAACGAACCTATAGACCCATAGATGACCATCTCTAAAGGGCATCTGGATGTGTTGCCATGGAGGTGACTCGTATGGGGCCTAACTAGGGTAGGTAGGTCACCACGATCCCTATGAAAGGATATATCATGATAGAATCCTAAGTCAATACTGAGGTCAGGTGAGGATAAGACCAATGGGAGTAAGAGTTGCCTAATTTCCTAGTTGCACAAGACCGTAAGGTCGGGAGGTAACAGCTATCATGTCCAAGGACCATGAGTTAGGAGATTGATCACCTTCATGAGCTCATGGAGCGCAAAGAGCATTTGAGGTGGGCACTCCCTGGTTGCATAAGGAAAGAGGGATGACTCTAAAAGTACTGGCACCCTAAAGACCTAGAAGAGATGACTAAGGATTGTGTGATGACCAAGGTGAGTTTGGACCAGTTTTCCATGGAAGTAAACTTGATATCGAGATGTTCATTATGTGGAGACATGTGATGCACGTTTCAAGTTAGATTGGAAGGTGTACTGGCGATGTGGGATGCACCATCTCTACTCTTGGAATGGGAAGAACTTTGTGTTTGGACGGCCGCCAAATGCTTATTTCCTCTCGTTATGGGGGTGAGAGATAGGGTATTACGCATGCCATACACCAAGAATCAAGATGACCTGAGTTGAAATATTTCTTTGATGTATGAGGATAAAGATAGTAGTGTACCTTTGTGGAGAGTAAGGTGTATGGATAGGTTACAAACACCAAGAGAACTAAGGTAGTCATCTTATAAGGACGTTCTTATCATGAGTTGTATGGAATTTATGAGTTATATAAGTTTAAGTTTGATGAGCTCAGAGTTTTCTTGACTCAGTTAGACTTAAATCTGAAATGAGGATGATGAGTGGTGTACATGAAGGTTTATGTCTTCACTCTTACCTAGCACATAAGGATATAAGGTGATAATGGATGCTCCTAGTCGAAATGCAGCTATCTTGTCTAACCTATAGAGAGGCTAGGAGAGGTGGTCAGGTAAACCTTAAGTTCATGAGATGTATAGGGCTACCCCTCTGATACAACCAGACCCGTTGGTCGGGTTAGTGGTTGCTTGGTTAGCTAGCCTAGATCTTGATAAGATGGAAGTATAGTTGGAGAACCTCAGGTACACATCCTTGGAAAGGAAGGTGAGGGAACCCACATCTAGAGTGTTTTAGGGTTTCTGAGGAACCAACCTTGAGGAATCATGACATGCAGGAGATCATGATTTTAAGTTCACCATACACTGTGGTACTACGAAGATAGTAAGTTGCAGTAGTACTTTGGATGTCGAAGATGAAGAAGTATATAGAGTTGCATGTGGCTTGTCGCCATGCATGCCAGGAGGTGAAGGACGAACATCAGTAACTCAATGAGTTGCTATAGATAATAAAGAGTCCCTGAGAGGGAATGGGAGTGGATCACCATGGACGGTGTGGTGAGTCTCCCCTCGACCGAGGAAGGTCACGATGCAATATGGGTTATGGTAGATCGCCTTACCTAGATGACATAATCTAAGAGAAAGAGAGAGTACTATTAGGGTGGCAGATTCAGTTGAACTATATATGAGAGAGATATATAGTTCAATGATGAATGTGTATTCATCATGAAATTAATCACCATGTTGGACCAATTTGACTCAATCGATCCAATTTCATTCACTAAATATCACAATATACAAAATTGCTTAAATTGATTCAATTACCAGAATTATTAACTGAGTTTATGTTGAATTTATGCATGTCATGATGAGGTTGAACAATCAGCTGGCATCCACCTCCATTTAACCCTAATCCACCTTCAATCATCACTACCCCTTGGTTCACTCCATCTTTATCTCCATCAACCATCATTTAAATCAAACCCTTTTGAGTGTAACCCACCTTTCTCAGCCCTTGATCTACCCTCACTCATCCTTGGTCTTGAAAATATGATTTCATCCATACAGTCTTGACCATACAGTATCATCCATACGGTCTTCACCCATGTGGTTTCATCCATACGGTTTCAACCTATCGGTCTTAGCTGTTCATCCATTCAGTCTCACACTGTGAGATTTTCTTCACCATCAGATCGATGATCAACGGTCCCCATCCATTCAATCAAACGATCTGCCCTAACGATCTTGGGCTATCGTTTTCCTCTAAATGGTTTTGCAAGACCGTATGGGCAACTCCATTCAAGACTGGTTGGATCCCCACAGAGCAGCGACACCCTCCTAACAACGACAATGCCTTCTCCTCCCTCCTTCCACTCGACCTGCAAACCCTAGCACACAACAGCTACAACCCCGATCGCACTGCCACCTCCTCACACTAGCAGTGATCGGCCGCCTCTACTGCCCACTTCTCCATCCAACCTACTAACCCTAACACGCAGCAGGCAGATGCACCTGCATCATCACGACACCTCTACAGCACCTCTTCAAGACCACCTGATCTCCTTCTTCCTAACCCCTTCGGTGCTTTCCTCAACCTTCAACACCTCTCACAACCCCACTCAACCTACTCCTCACTGGTCTCAAGACTGTGTGGAAGGGATCGGTCTCCACATCGATCGGAGGTCACCGGTCTCAAGACCGTTGGTCATTGATCGGTCACAGAGATCGTTTGGGCGTGAGGAAGACAGGGAGTCGAAGACTGTTTGTGCTTTCTGAAGCTAAGACTGTAAGAGCAGATCGTGGAGACCGTTTGAGCATTACAAGCCACAAGACCGATCAGGGGTTCCAAAACCATTTGGACGATGCCAGGCTGAAGACCGTTTGGAACTGAGAATGCAAGACCATTTGAGGCAAAAGCAACCAAACCATATCTAAAGACTGTTTGAGGATAAAGCAACCAAACCATTTGATAAAGAAGTAAAGACCGTATGATCATATATTGAAGACCGTTTGAGTGAAAGATACCAAGACTGATCAAAGCAGACCATTAAAGCAGATACTTCCAAACCATTTGGATGATAGCACCAAACCATTTGGTCATATTTACCAAAATGTTTCGAGGAAATCTAATACAAGACCATTTGTTCATCTAAATGGTCTCCAAATCAAACAATGAAAATTGCAACAGGGCCCAAAACGTCAAGCCCCCATCCGAGCCTATAAATAGGACCAGTAGGGTCCTCATTTGGGGATCAGATCTGGGATGCCTCCAGGCTGCCCGAACATAGGATTCGATCTAGATTTGTCATCCACACCAATATCACTTCACCTGCCGCTCCTACTGTGATCAAGGAGACTGAGAAGAGAAGGAAGGAGGAGTGAGAAAGACTACCCGGTCTATCTTGGCATCCCTCGTTCCTCATCTAGATCTACTCTGACATGACATAGAAGACCGCAGCATCTTCACCGAGCTGTGACTACCTTCTGCATCATGCTCATGGGGGAACCTTCCCTCTCTCTTATTCTTCTTGTTTCTCGCATCATGAGCGAGTAGTTCCTTTTTGCTGGGGTGTGGGGGACTAGCCCTGCTACCCATGCAAGCATGTTCTTTTGTCAAACTTTCCATGGAAATGTATATAACGTTTCATTTTGTTGTTAATCGTTGATGTTTGTAGATTGGTTACCTACTTGCTTTCATCATGTTTTTCCCTATGTTGTGAAAACTTCTATACATAGGGTAGAATGTCGATTAATGAGGTTGACTACCAAACTAGAAATAGAATGGGATTCCTTGAGGTCATAAGTGTATGATCTGTGAGGGGACGAGCCATCTCGCCTACGGTGACGCTTCTGTGGCCTAAACATCCCTCAGGGAGGGTCACAACCTTAGTTGGATTTTGTATCTTCTTTGTTAATCGTTGATGTTTGCTTGTAGACTAATCACATGATTGATTTTTGATTAGCAAGGTTGACTCCTTGACGAGAACTCTGGTAGGATTCCTTGAGGTCGTAAGTGTATGATCCGTGAGGGGACAAGCCATCTAGCCTACAGTGATTCTTTTGTGTGCCTAACTCCTATATAGGGGCCCACAGCTTCATTTGGATTTTGTATCTTCGGAGCCATAAGTATATGAACCAGATGGTGACAAGACATCTGATGCCAAAGGTGATGCTTACGCAAACCTAACGCATGTATGTGGGGTTTAGCAGCAACTCTATTTGGATAGTTATATCTTGCATGTATGTTTGATGGTTTGATGTGTTTGCATGTGTAGTGGTGGTGAAACCTGACACCATCCTAGTGATTCCATACCATTAATCTAGATCCAACTTTAATTCTGCTTTTTACTTTCCCATACTTAGTTTAATTAACATCAAATGAACCCTTGGTTATAAATATTAGTCTTTCTTGATCTAGATTCGACTAACGACAGTTCTTAAAAACATTGTCTTTGGGGATTCAATCCTCAACTATACTGCGATAAGACTCGTCTGCTTGCGGGTGGTATTATTGCACAAGGTTTTGGTAAAAGCTCGGGGATTTCAACCCCGAGTGAATTTTTCAGTGCGATAATAAACCACGTCAAATTCTGGCGTCGTTGCCGGGGACAATGGAATCAGTTAGTCAAATCTAGTTCTTTTAAGACTAATCTAGGATTTTGTTTTTCTTTTGATATAATTGATCATCTACTTGAATTCCAATCCACTTCATCAATCTTACTTCAGATCTTTTCATTTCAGGTACCCCCAAGACTGGTGTAGGCACTGTTTGAATAGTCCCAGACTCACTGCTAGCTTTGATCCAGAGATAGACAGAACCTTTCAGCGTCAAAATAGAGAAAACTAAGCAAGAATGGCTCAAGAAGAGGAAATACCCTGAAGGGTGGCTCAAGCCATCAATGCACAGAGAGAAAGACTCATGCAAGAAGCTAGGGTTGCGGTTCAAGAAGAAATCCAAGCAGCACAAGCAGCAGCGCAAGCAGGAGAACTACAAAAGGATCTTAGAGAGTTCTCAATCCCTAAAGTTGTTGACGTTCATCACCCAGTTCATCCTCCTCCCATCAACACTAACGATTTTGAGATACAAGCACATTGGATTACCTTACTTCAAAACAACTCATTCTATGGTAAGCAAGGAAAGGATAGTCAAGAACATCTTCTGAGGTTTATTGATCTATGTGCCATGAAAAAGCAATGGAGTTTCTGATGATGTCATTAGACTCCATCTCTTCAAGTATTCGCTTGCTGATAGAGCAATAAGCTGGTAAAATTCATTGCAAAGTGAACCCATCACCACTTGGGAACAACTTCAAAATGTGTTTCTGGAAAAGTTCTATCCTCCCTCTCTCACATATGAAATTAGGGGCCGAATAAAAATTTTCACTCAAGTCCCTGGAGAAACCCTTGTTGAGGCATGGGAAAGATATAAAGAGCTTCTACGCAAGTGTCCACACCATGGAATTCCTAAGAACCAACTTATCAAAATCTTCTATAGGGGTGTGGATGATGATATCAAGAGGTTTTTAGACTCATCATATGGAGGAAACTTCATGCGTCAAAGTTATGACAGTGCATGGAGAGTCATCACCCTAGGAGCTAAAAATCAAGATAATTGGGGTAGGTCTGTAGGTAAAGGAGTGTTGAAAGTAGCAATGGCTGAAGATACTCCTAATTACAAGTCTATCGATGAAACCCTAAAACTCTTAGTTGCCAAACAAGACCATATTGAATCCTCCCTTACTACGATTGGAAGAGGACGTTCGCCCTCTCAACAACAAGAATAGATCAAGTCTGCTTCACTGTTCTGTGAAGCATGTAAAGGGACTGATCATTCCACTTTGGCATGCAATGTTCTCTATGATGTTGTTCTAAGCAATGTATGTGGCCAAGGAGATCATGGTCAAATGGAAAATTTGAATGTTGTTAATTAGCACCATTCCTGGTCAAGGATACTATAATCCGAATCAGAATAGGAACCATCCAGGCTTTCAATATGGAAATCTTTCAGGAGCGGAAAACTCACGACAACTTGGTTCAACTAATCAACAAAGAGGCCCACCAGGATTCCAGTATAACCAGCAATAAAATTTTTAGAATCAAAGAAACCTTAGGGGTAACTTTCATAACAGGAACTACAACTAGTATCAGAACAATCCTCAGTTCTAGAATCTCAACCAAGTTCCTTATCAACAACAAGGACAACAATTTGGTCCCATCTCTCTGGATGACAAACTAACAGCCATTGAGAAGATGTTGCAGTCACAACAGACTATGATAGCTAACCAGCAAGCCCATCAGAAGGCTATTGAATCTCAACTAGCTCAACTTGCAGCTAGCATGAAGCCACATGTTGGAGCCTTTGCTAGCCAACCTGAGAACAACCCTAAGCATCCCGAACAATTGAAGGTTGTCACCACTAGGTCTGGAAAAGACTATTCTAATCCTCCTATCAAGACATCTGTGGTTATTACAGACGAGGATGAACTGATGATTGTTCAAGACTCCAAAACACTTGAGTCTCAACCAAAAGAACCAGTGACTACTGATAAGATAGATGAGGAAAGTTCTAAAAAACCTACTACATAACAAGAAGAAGCAACACCACAACCTGATATCCATGTATACAAGCCTCGTATACCTTTTCCAGTTCGTCTAAGGCAAACGAAGCTTGATACCCATTTTAACAAGTTCAAAGAAGCTATGAAAAAGCTTCATGTTTATATTCCCTTTTTAGATGCTCTAGCTGAGATACCAGCCTGGATGAAGTACTTAAAGTCACTTTTAACAAGAAAATATATAACTGAGGAATATGAGACTGTAAAGTTAGTGACAACCACTTTAGACATCATCCAGAGTAAGATGCCAAATAAATAGAAAGATCTAGGATCTTTTGGAATCTCTTGCCATATCGGTGATTCTTCATGTAAGAAGGGATTGGCATATCTTGGTGCTAGCATTTCCATCATTCCACTTAGCCTCAGAAAAAGGCTAGGGTTTGTTGAACTACTCCCAACGGGCATGACCATACAACTTGTAGATAACACTATAACTCTACCCTTAGGAATTATTGAGGATGTACCTATCAAGGTAGGGAAAGATTCCTATGTTCCGTGTGACTATGTCATCATGGATATAAAAGAAGATACTAGATACCCACTCATCTTTGGACGTCCATTCCTCGCCATTGCAAGAGCCCTAATTGATGCTGAAGCAGGAACCCTACTGCTCAGATTAGTCAAAGAAACTCTCGAATTCAAAGTTTTTGAAAGTATGTGAAGACCAAGTATGCAAGAAGAAGTCTACTTGATTGAGTGCATAGAGCAGATGACACTAATTATGCAAGAGGATTATGAACAAGATGATAATTTAGAAGTGGCTCAAACAATCCTATATGTTGATGATTCCATTGATGAACAAATAGAAGATTGTGATCTCCAACTCAACACTGCCAAAGACAATCCCGAAGATAAATTTGAGGTACTCAAAGTTGTGGATATTACTGAAGACTCACATGAGAAAACACAAGCTCCAGAAATGAAGCCCTTACCTGAAGGATTGAAATACGTGTTTTTAGATGAACTAAAGGTCTGCCCAGTCATTATAATATCAGATCTAACAGCGGAACAAGAAGATAAACTCTTGACATATTTAAAAGAAAGAAGAAAAGCCATCGACTACAAGATGAGTGACCTCATCGGGTCAGTTGAGCACTATGTATTCATAAAATCCCTATGATGGAAGACCACAAGCCGAATATTGAACACCAAAGGAAGCTAAATCCTAACATGAAGGAAGTGGTCCACGGTGAAGTCAGAAAATTGCTCACTATTGGAATCATCTACCCGATCTCTGATTCTCCATGGGTCAGTCCAGTACATGTTGTCCCAAAAAAGGGTGGAACTACTGTGATACAGAACGAAAATAATGAACTCATCTCCACTCAAACAGTGACTGGATGGAGGATGTGCATTGATTATAGGAAGTTGAACAAAGCGACACGAAAGGATCATTTTCCGATGCCATTTCTTGATCAAGTCTTAGAAAGATTGGCTCACCAAGAATATTTTTGTTATCTCGATGGTTACTCTGGATTCTATCAAATTCCTATACATCCAGATGACCAAGAGAAAATGACTTTTACTTGTCCATTTGGAACATACGCATTTAGAAGGATGTCGTTCGGCCTTTGCAATGCGCCTGCAATCTTCCAACAGTGCATGGTAGCTAAATTTGCTGGTCTCACTAAAACTATCATGGAAGTCTTTATGGATTATTTTTCTGTATACAGAGATTCATACGACTCATGCTTGAAGCACCTCTCCCTTGTCCTCAAATGGTGTGAAGAAGCACATCTTGTGTTGAATTGGGAGAAGTGTCACTTTATGGTGAGAGAAGGGATTGTCCTTGGTCATAGATTCAGTAGTAGAGGAATTGAGGTAGAGAGAGTGAAAATCAAAGTGATTTATAAACTCTCTACTCCAATGAATGTAAGAGAGGTTCGCACGTTCCTAGGTCATGTAGGCTTCTACAGATGATTTATTAAGGATTTTTATAAGATAACCAAGTCGATGACAAACTTATTATTAAAGGACGCTGAGTTCCATTTTGATGAAGAATGTGTGAAGAGTTTCAATAACTTGAAGCAAGCCCTTACAACAACACCCATCATTAAAGCTCCTGATTGGGATCATCCATTTGAAATTATGTGTGATGCTAGTGATTACACTGTGGGTTCTGTTCTAGGGCAGTGTATAGAGAAGAAACATTACGTGATCTACTATGCATCGAAAACCCTTGATGAAGCTCAGAGGAATTATGCAACTACCGAGAAAGAACTTCTTGCGGTCGTGTATGCCTGTGACAAATTCAGATCCTACCTCATAGGTTCAAAAGTCATTATTTACACAGATCATGCAGCTATCCATTACCTCCTGGTGAACAAAGATGCAAAACCTAGGTTGATAAGATGGATCCTCCTACTACAAGAATTTTATCTGGAGATAAGAGATAAAAAGGGTACAGAAAATGTTGTGGCAGACAACCTCAGTCGTATCCACACCCTGGAAACTGAGAAGATCCCGATTAATGATTCTCTTCCAGATGACCAATTAATGAAAATTTCAGAAGCTACACCTTGGTACTCATACTATGTAAATTACCTCACCGCTAGTGTCATCCGCCCTGAATGCACCGGAAATGCACTGAAGAGATTTATGCATGATGTGAAGCAGTACCACTGGGATGCGAAATACCTCTTAAAGCTTTATGTTGATGGTCTTTACAGACATTATATCGCTGAAGAAGAAGCCAAACTCATTTTAGAACAATGCCACTCAGGCCCTGTTGGAGGCCATATGAGTTCTAAGATAACTACTATAAAATTTTTGCAATGTGGCTTCTTTTGACCAACCATATCCAAAGACTCCTATAACTTTGTTCTATCATGTGACAAATGTCAAAGAACGGGTAACCTAACAAAAAGAGATGAGATGCCACTAAAATTGTGGCAAGAAGTTGAGATATTTGATGTTTGGGGTGTGGACTACAGGGGTCCATTCCCATCTTCTCATGGATTTTTTATAACCTCCCATTTTGTGACGTTATCTTAGTAATTTTCCTCAGTTTTCCATAATCTTTCTCAGATAAATAAGATAGAATCCTTAACTTTCCTCCTTCATTACAAATATACCTTTAAATTAACTTTTCTCCTTTTTTCTTACAGAAAAATAAAAAAAAATCATAAAAGTTCCAAACGGTCCCGAGACCGTTTGGAGACCAAACGGTCCCAAGACCGTTTGGAGACTACCCGGTCCCGAGACCGCATGAAGTCACACGGTCCCAAGACCGCATGAAGTCACACGGTCCCGAGACCGCATGAAGTCACACGGTCCCGAGACCACATGAAGTCACGCGGTCCTGAGACCGCACAGAACCAAACGGTCTCGAGACCACATAAAAGCAAATGGTTTCAAGATCGCAAGGACTCAAACGGTTTCCAAGCCGAGAGAGTCTAAACAGTCTCAGAACCCAAACGGTTTCCAAGCCGAGAGAGTCTAAACAGTCTCAGAACCCAAACGGTTTCCAAGACCATTTGGGCCTAAAACTTCCCAAACCGTTTGAACTTCACTTAAAGCCTATAAATAAGACCCAGAGGGTCTTCACAAGGCATCAAGTTTCAGACGTCCAAAGGCTGCCTCTGCTGCTCCAGAGCTGTTTCATCCTTCATCCACCGCCCCAAGGCTGCCAGTCTGAGATCCACACTCCATCCAGAAGTTGCTTTCTCTCTCATCGCCAAAGAAGGTGGGAAGAGGAGGATTCATCATTGAGCAACCTCTGAAGTGTGAAGATCGTCTCTCTCCAAGGGGTTGACCTTCCTCCCTCCTTCATGGAGATGACGTTCTCTCTCTCTCTCTCTTCTCGCCTCCTTCTTTGTCCTTACTATGAGCGAGTAGTCTTATTCACTAGGGTGCGGGGAGTAGCCCCACTACCCATTTTTTCATTTCATGCAATGCAATCCATAGTTTGCAATAGAGATATACTTTCTTTTCAGTTCAACATCAATCGTTTAATGAATGCTTGTTGCTTGATCACCAACTTGTGTTACCTTTTATCTTTTAGTATGAATTGTCTATGTTTGTACTATTAGATTCAAATCTCGATTGAATGTTGGTTCTTGATGCATGTATCCACCATGCATCTGTTTCGGTATCTAGGAGTGTTTTTCAAGAAGTGGAGTAAACTCACTTCCATCGTTGTACCTTCATACTATGAAATGGAATCAGTTGACGTATGAAAGTATAACCTTGATAAGTCAAGGAACACACTTTGCGAAGGGAATGATGTAAAGTAAGTGACCATTCGTTCGGGGACGACTGGCATTGCAACATTCCCACACTTCTCGTAGTTAGTTCTCCGAAAGGAAACTAAATCTACAAAGATACTAATTGTTTAGACTCTTATTGCAGGTTATGTTTTTATGTTGCATGTTTTGATCCATGTGTAGTGGTGGTGAAAGCCGATCACATCCTAGTGGTTTCTTATCATTGTTTACAACCTTAAAATTACTTTCTTGCTTTGTTTCACTTGCACTTAGTTTAAAACAACCAAACCAACTTTTTGATCTAAATACCAACCGTTAAGAGGTTAAGTGAAATTCTAACGTTTTCCATCTTGTTGCTCCCAACAAGACCGTTGTCCTGAGGATTCTACCCTTAACTATACTATGATAAGACTTCCATGTATCCCAGCATATGTGGGTGGAGTTCTCAATCTAGTATAAGCAAGGCTAAACCTAAAGACTTACTATCTCTAGGATTTTTAGTGGTGCATGCAATTCCACGCGAGTGGAAGCTCCATCAAAAATTGGCGTCGTTTCTGGGGACAAGTGAACGTTTTACTTTCATTTACCATCTTGCTAGTTGGTTAGGGTTTTACAATTTTCTTTAAACATTACTCCATATCCTTTTGATTTCATCACACCTTCCGCATCATTGACACGATTTTACCGTGCGTCAAACGCAAGTGTACGCGTCAATGTAGTAAAGGCCTTTGTGAGGCCCGAGTCGAACTCAGGGACACTGAATTTATCGGAGACTATTATTTACTACTCACAAATAGCTAGACCGGTTAACAAGTTGAAAGCTGTTGTAAAATTAAAATAAAATGAAACAAAACAAAACAAAACAATCGATTAAAGGTTTAGTTTAATCAATTCAAGTGGAGATCTTTAGGATTGCGGTTTCACCGCGGGTTATCATTGCATGAATTTCTATATAGTTACTCATATTCATCTCTCTATCCAGGTAGTGGCCTGTAATCATAATTGCCCACTGTCGTGTTACAATTCACTACCTATATTTAGGTCGGTTCCACCGTCGTAGTAACCTATACCCTAAACTAAGTGCATTAGAAACGACATCTGGGTTTCCACCATTAACCTTACATCACCTTGTTCAAGGGATTTGTCAATTAATGTGAATTCCGTCTCTTTTCAATCGTTAATTCTTCTTTCAAAGTAATTAAGGGCATTAGATTATTATTATGGTGATCAAGCATAACAATATAATTGAGAAAACGAAATCATACCATGGATTTAAAAGATAAAAGATGAATTACTATGATAAAATTGTCATACAGTGCTTCCCCGGGCTACTCCCGGTCCTAAATATAAAGGGGATTAGCCTCGCATGTTCATCTCAAAGCAAAACATGGTAGAGAAAAAGGGACACATGGAGAAAAATGTGAATAAGTAAAGAAACCCCTGAACGGCGAAGATCCAAGCGCTCCTTGGCGTAGAATGCACGATCCCCGGCCTTTTGGTGGTGGAAAGTGTCTTCTTTGGCGTCCGGAACGCTGGGGCGTACTTCTGGGCTCCGTTCTTCTCTCCACACCTTCTTGGGACGTGTGCAGCGGCTAATGACGTGATAGATTGCTCTTGGCCACCGTCATTAGGTATAATCACCGAGTTAGGTTGTAAAAATATCGTAGCTGTCAGATTTAGATCGATCTGAAGCAAACTTGTATCTGACGGTGTCGATACCATCGATGTTAGTCGATGGTATCGAATCTGCACGGTATCGGCTGGTCTTCTTTTCTTTTCTTTGTCGCGACTGATGCTAACTCGATACCATCGATGAGGGTCGATGGTATCGACTCTCTTAGGCGTCGCTTATGTCTTTTTCCGCCGCTGAAGCTCCTCGCGTCGATAGTATCGACATTAGGGTCGATAGTATCGACTGTCTTCTCGCCAGCAACCTGATGGTATCTCGATACCATCGACTTCTATGTCGATAGTATCGACTCTGCGATGCTCCTTGCAGCTAGCAACCTGTGGTCTCATCGATGGTATCGACAGTAGCAGAAATTCGTTTTTCCTGAAATTGCAACACAAAACCACATAAGCCAAAATAAAACATATTATTGTAATCATTTATGCTCAAAATACCAAAATAAAGGAGATTTGACACTGAGAAAGATCATAGACCAAAGTAAATGAATCATGCAATATTAACCACCAAAATGGCCAATAAATGCATAAAACACAAGTAAAATATGTCAATAAATGCGACTCAAAATCATCGCATCAAACTCCCCTAAGCTTGAACATTGCTCGCCCTCGAGCAACAAAACCTTAGAATAAAATTGTGAGGGTCAACTAAAGAACAGATCATCACAACAAACATCACCATATGATCCCCACCGGACATTCACATTTCGTCCCTTACTAACCACAGAATGATAATTACCCTAAAGGCGACAATAATCATCCATAAAAGATATCTACCTCAAAATTAATGAACACTATCATATAAGGCAGTTAACATAATAAAATTCACCGGTTCAGACTCGGTGCATCTTGTGATCTCCTATTCTACGTTGCTCGCCCTAACTACCATCTACATGGAAGCAGCTCTCTTGATATTCACAAGTGAGGAGAAAATCATGGTGGCCTACCAATTCGAGCAACGGGTGGATGGAATAGGTGGCTCATGGAGGAAATGGAAGCACTATACAGTTTCAACATGCACAAAACAAAAATGACCTAAATGATACATATGCAAGTGAAAATTCCCTAATGCCTACATTTTAAGTGGAGTGATGCATGCACTATCATTCCGTCTCCAGGTGAGATGGAATATCTACAATAGCTACGCCATGTGCTTATCCTTCTTAATATGCAGTGAAAAGCATGTTCCTTTCTCCCTCTCATTCCTATTTACTTCTCGATTCTTTTTTTTTTAGAAAAAACCCTTTATATCCAATAATGACAATGAATTATTTGTCGGGCTCACTTTTTCTGCATAGCTCAAATGCTTGAAGCATTTAGAAGGTATGGAACAAGTTAATCACCCTTATTGTTTCATAAGAAATAAGATACATGATGTACCGTATGCATAAAAATTATGAATGCAGCTAAATGACACGCACCTAAGGATAATGTGCATGTATAGATACTCTATTTTTTATTTTCATGCAAAACATGTGAAAATACTTTGCAATGCAAGACCTATCTACATGAGATGCATTCAAAAAGATTAAAACTATAATGTACATCCAATTCTTATGGTGGATTATGAAAAACAATGAGGTAGATAGATCACAAGACTAATTGACTGAACCTTTGTAAATTATTATGTGTCCCTCCTTATTGACCTCTGTAGTAATTAAGAGGTTCCTCTCGCTTACTTCAAATTAAGGTCTCATTATCATTTGGTCAGTTTAGGCTCAAACAAACAATTCCGTCCACTTTTCATGAATCCTTAGGAATGTACAGTTGTGATTTTCTATTTTAAAGTTGACACCCCAGTCATTTTCTTAAGTTATGTGCTCAAAGTTTAACAACACAAGCTTGCAAACACTAAATTTTTTTTTAATTTTCCCTTGATTCCCATGTACAAGCAAATGAGATGACACATGACTTAAGACATCTACAATTACACTAGATAGAATGTGGATCCTACAAGCAACTAAGAACTAAGAAAAAAAATGACAAAAGACAAAATAATAAAACTAAAAACTGAGAAAACTAAAGGATATATATGTTCCAACTCCCCCCCTAAGATTGAATTCGACTATGGCCTCATAGTCAAAAACAACCTTAAAGGGTGGAACAGAGATACCGATCACTCTTCCGGTGGAGGCGGGTACTGCGGGGTCATGGGATCCCAAGACGGGTACTGCCCCTGAAAGCTTGGATCATACTGGGGCATTAGTGGAGGTTGTGGATACCCCCCAAAGTAGTTCTGGCTTCAGTAATGATCATAGAAGGGTTGTTGCTGCATCTCCATCCTATGCAACCTGTCATGAATGTGTTGTTGGTTGTCGAGGAGGAGGCGCTCATTTTCAAAAATAGCCCTTTGATTTTCAAGCAGCCGGTTCGTTGTATCATGAATACCAGCGTATGTCGATGTATGCTGCTACGTCTGATGGATATCCTGCAGCATTGCATACATTCCTTGTATTAAGTAGACATCCTCGCTTTGCTGCTGATAACACCAATTTTTGTGATGTTTTTTCCCTTTATTCTGTTATCAAAACCGCCCCTTTCTACTACTTTCCTCTCTTTTATTAGTACTTTAGTGATAATTGGTCAAGCAACACTTTTAATCCAATATTTCCTTCTTTTGCAGAGTTTCTCCTCATTTTGGTACAATAAGGTCGTCCCGGCCCACAAATAAGTCCAAATCTGCTTCGGCCTTCCTGACGCCCGATACAACCTCTGCCCGACAGGGTGGAGCGACACAATGACGCACGACAAAGGGATGCCGCGCAAGAAGAAACTGACGGACGACACGTCTTCTACCCGACAGGGAGCCAAACTCGCCACGACAGCCCAAGCTTGTCGGGTGACACGGCCACCCACCGGCAGGCGCGCCGCCCGTCATGTAACCGATGGATGACACCCCCGTGCCGAGCGATACCAGTATCGGCCGTCCACCGAACCGCGAATAAGGAGGACACGTAGCGCTTCGAGCACCATAACTGTACCCAACCGCTGCCTATAAATAGCAGCTACAGGAAGCCGAAAAGACAGTTCGGACGGTTGGAGACTTTAAGCGATCTTTAGAGGAAAACTGCGAGAGCAGGAGTATCGTGCACCAATGCTCGTGCCGGGCAACTCTAGGTGAGCTCTTCCTCATCCCGAGAGGGAGGGGATGGCTCACTTAGGACCGTCCCGGGCGACACTGTGGGCCGATATCGGCCGACGTTGATGAGCGACACAAGTGCCCGACAGCAGAACGCGTCGCTCCATGCCCGACAGGATATTGAACCCGATACGCTTCGCCCGTCATGCGTGCTGCCCGAGAGGGTGTGCCGCTCGACAGGAGCATATCGGCCAGGGTTCTTGAGTGATACAGACAGTCATCACAATGTGCCGCCCGAGAGGGTGTGCCGCCCGACACGGCTGTATCGGGCTAGGCCCCTGACCGGTATCGGGCTGGAGAGCCGCAGTAGCCTATCGCCCTTCTACATCAAGAAGGCGACACATATCTTTAATTCTATTATTTAATTCCTTACTTATGCAATGTATTAAGACCTTTATTGTTTATAGGAATGGAAAATCTTAATTACTTGCTGCTCTATGCTCGGTGCAAAATGTTGGATGACTGCTATGTTTGATATCTGAACTCTAGCTTGCATGTTTGGATCGCGTTTCGCTTAGCTATCGAATCGTGTTTTTCCCGTCGCAACAACTTTGAGAGTTGTGTTGTGGCTCTAGTGTTTGGTCTGATTCTGGAGTACGAGAGTGCCTAGAATGGAGTTGTTTCAGTCACATTCCACTCAAACTTAAGTCTAGCAGCCTCGAGAGGGGTGTTGATGCTTGATTAGAGGTACCCGCTCTGAGAGGAGGGGTGCAGGATGTTGCTGCTGCCACTTGTTTTACTGAAGTCTTATCCTTCGTACCTTGCTCTAGCTCTAGTTTTATCTTTTTGTTTCTATTGCATGAAAACCGCTAAAAACTGCTAAATGACTAAAACCTTAAATCTTTCTTGTAGCTCCATTTGGAGATAGGGTTTTTCTTTTGCTTTATCGATCTTGTTCTGTCGTCCCCTTTTGGGGATTTCATCATCTTTTATCCTTTCCGGAGTGTAGCGTGTCGATTCTGAGTTCTCAACACTACCACCCTTGTCCCTGTGTTCAACCCCGTATATCTACTTCGACCCCGTAAACAAAGTTGCAGGGGCCTAGAAGAGTTCAGGTTTATAAATGTAAAAGTTCGACTAACTTCAAATCCGCCTCCAATTTTGGACGCGTGATTTAGGCCGGTCAACTTTCTGGCGCCGTTTCCGGGGATGAGGCAAAATGGTATTGTAGACAAATCCGAATCCACTAACTACACTCTCGTGCCTCAAGCTTGAAAATGAGTTTGACAGCACTCTTTTTCTTTTTCTTATTGCTATTCTTTGCCTAAAAGTAAAATTTCAATTTTCTAAACTTGGTTTTTCGTCTCGTTTCAGGAACTCTGAAGAAAAGTGATATGTTCCACTGAGCTCTGACACCACCCGACTGATCAAGCAAGCACGATCATCAACACCATGCCTCCCCGTGTCAACCCACAACACTCTAAAGGGGAACGACAGGGAGGGCCTAGGCATGAATCGCCTCCGCCATTTGAGAACGACCGCTACAATGGCAATAATAGGCTTGAAGATCAGGAGTCAGAACACTCTGAGG
Organism: Alisma plantago-aquatica; assembly: GCA_963693085.1. NCBI lineage: Eukaryota > Viridiplantae > Streptophyta > Magnoliopsida > Alismatales > Alismataceae > Alisma > Alisma plantago-aquatica. The sequence goes on along the minus strand of OY856413.1, from coordinate 295,153,999 downwards.
AAGAACGTCCTCAAATTAGGCGTCGCCACCGCCAGCGACACTGGAGAAATCAAGATCAGGCACATCGCCAACAGGGCGACGACAGCAACGACTCCAAGGAGGAGGAGAAGACATTGAGAGAGTTGGCATCCACAAAAGCCAACAACTTCAGATGTCCCGTCATCACCCCGTGGTTCAACGCGGCCAATTTTGAGCTTAAGCCTTCTGTGATCTCTATGATCCAGAACAAAATCTTCAGAGGAGGCTCGAAAAATGACAACCCCTACCATCACCTCGATGCTTTCAAGAACATCTACGACACGATAAAGATGCAGGGGGTTCCCCAGGAAGTCATATGTTGCAAGGGCTTTATCTTTTCCTTGGAGGACAAAGCCCTTTCCTAGTACCTCGGGTTACCCCACCAGTCTTTGAACGGATGGGGAGCTTTAGCCGACGCATTCGTAAATAAGTTCTACCCCACCGAAAGAACGGTCAGAAACCGGCAAAAAATAACCTCCTTCATGCAAAAGACGAACGAAAGTCTCCACGACGGTTGGGAGCGATTCCAGGAATACCAGAGGGATTGCCCACATCATAATTATAAGAAAGGCTTCCTCGTCACCACCTTTTATAATGGCCTGACTCCCGAGGAAAGGGTGTCACTAAATGCGTCAGCATGTAGTGACTTCCTTGGGAAGAAACCGAGCAAGTCTGAAATAATCATCAAGAATATGGCTGAGCTGATGGCCGGCGCTGATTTTGACCAATCCGACAGAGGACAGGTCAAGAAGGTCGGTGAAGGATCCGCTCTTGAGTCCAGGGTGCTGGAGTCCATCACCTCGTAGATACAGAGAATCGCCACTGTTGTTAAGCAACTGCGAGAAGCTGGAGGGAAAGGCAAGAAGCCGGTTGAGAAGGTGATGAAATGTGTTACGTGCAGAGAAGGAGGTCATGGGGTAGACAACTGCGTCTACACCCGACCAGATGCAGACAACGAATCCGAATCAGAAGACGAAAGGACAGAGAATGTCTCCTATGTAAACTTCAAGAGGCCAGATCACCCTGGCTTTAATTACGGAAACAAGGATGCGGCTGAAAATTCACATCAGTTGCACCCCTCGACCAAGCCAGCACCAACTTTTGAGAGGAAAGGAGGAGCCGGTCAATATACCAAGAATAGCCAATTCCAACCAGCAAAAAGCAATTTCCAGACACCGGGAAAGTATCAAGGCCTAAACCGAGAACAGGACAAAGGAGCAAGCCAATCTGATGTGATTGGCCAGTTGTTTGATTTCGTTAAGAAACAGGATACCACCAATAACCAACTAGCGCAAAGTGCGCTGTCCAATTCTGGTGTTTTGAACTCGTTGCAGGTACAATTGGCAGACATGCAGACGCATCAATGCCAAATCGACCAGCACCTGACTCAGCTCGCCGAGATCGTAAAGAACCCGTCGGGGAAGATCCTGTCCAACACTGAACCAGCCAAGAGAGCGGGACAGTAGCTGCGGAGGAGAAAGATGAAGAAGAAGCCAAAGATGTCCAGCTGAGGACAAGAAGCTCAACGCTTCTCGGGAGGCATCCCGAGCTGAATTTTAATTTCCTAGTATAGGGTGCATTTACTTTCATGCAAGTTAGAACATTTCAAGTAATATGGACAATTCATATTGTAATAAGGCTCGAGTCAGCGCATGCGCCACGTGCGCTGACTCTTATGTTTTAGGGGTCACCGCTTTAGCTTTCTTAACTGTTAACGGGTAATACTATCTGAGGTCGGGAGCTTAGTCTTAGGCCAATGATGTTTTACTCATCAGCCGCAGTTTAAACCGTTTTGTTTTCATGACGTATCAGAAAGCAACCCAACCGGTGCTATGAATGCGCCCATATCGGGCAGTGGAATTTTGGGGATCGCAAGGGTCGTGCCGACGGATGGACTTGCCCGACTTACGATCTGCCTTAACGGCCGACATGTGCTCTGGATTTACTTGTTTCACCCTGGTTGAGTTTGCTATATAAAGGGCGAGTTTTTACCATGTCGGGCTCCTTGCCTTACTGTTTCCACACTCCCATATCGTGCTAAGAGTTCGTGCTTTTGCTCTCGTGTCGCGCGGAAGTTTGGATCACAGCAAGGTATAGCCCGACAGACCCTATCTCCCGGCAGACCATGCCGCCCGACACGTGCCTTTCCTTTTAGCATGTAGCTTATCGGCCTTGTGGTTCCTGCGATGAGAAGCCTTGTATCGCCCGATATGGATGTCGCGCAACGTACCTTTTATTCACGATTGCCCGATACACCATGTCGAGCGGCAATCATATCGCCTATCTTTGCACCACCTCGCATGTTTTTTTGTCGGGCGACACACTACTTTCCTTTCAAGATGACCTTATCTGGCATCTTAACCGACACGCTCGTATCAAGCGACAGACCTGACGCGTGTTCTTATCACCTTATCGCCTTGTTCTAATCGCATGTTTTGATTTTCTGACGTGACGGGCGATACCCATCTCTCATATCAGGCACAAAAATTTCACCTGTGAAACTCTTGTGTCACCCGATACGGGGTGCGGGACAGTCTTTGTACAGAGAACTACCTGGTTGCACATTTATTCTTTACTTTTTCAAGGCATCAACATATTTAATCGAGGTATTTTCTTATTGTCTTACAGAAATGGCCCCCACAAAGACAATTGTTGTCCCTGTCGACGCACAAGGCAGGAGAATCTACCCAGAGACTGCTGCTGAAGGGCAGACTGCCAGGTCTAAGCGCCTGAACCCAGGACCATCCAGGGCGTCGACAGTAGAGAAAAGGGCTAGGGTTGGAGAAGTGGTGGCTCCGACTCCAACACCAATACCTCTAGCAACAGCAGAACTCCCGGACTTCTTGTCGGGAAGTTTCGAGCCAAGGGACGATGAGCATGCTCGCCGATATGTTGAACTAGTGACCAAGGTCTACCGACCAAGCAGGTTCTGCCATCACAGTCCGCAGCAACTTCCCTTATCAAACGACTGCGGCATCTACGTCCTGGAATGGATGGCGAACAAAGAAATGCCTGACCAACTCCACCACACCTTCTATCACAGCAAAAGGGGGGAATATGTGTGGGAGCTTCTGTCTGACGCAGGTGCAACCTCACTGGAATAAACATTACCTCACCTTATCTACTTCACAACTCTGGGACAGAGTATGGAGTAAGTTTGGGGGGGGTACCATGTACCAGTGAGGGAGGTACAAAATTTTGAAAATTCTAACTCTATTTCTTTATTCTTTTGTCTCATACTTGTTATTTTTTTGTTCCTTGTGTACATATATATATGTGTTCATACCAAATATTTGAAAGATCCTTTTGCTTATTTTCATCTCCATACATATGTACAAAGTCGCTATACTAGTAAAAGTCTGATGCGACTTCTTGCCAAGTTTGCTTTTTATGTGCTCAACGAAATGCAAGTTTTGTTATACCTTTATGATAATGTTGCTTCAAACGAACAAAAGACAACGTTTTTCCTGTGCCAAAAATTTCGAAAAAATAATAATAAATCTCGCAAACAGCTAAGAGACGAGTATGGAGAAGGAAAAAGTTGCCCAAACAGCATAAATCTCTTTTGTTTCCCCTTACCCAACAAAAATCCCAAAAAGATAAAGCAGCCTTATGAGTGTGAATAAAAGCATGAGAGTTTTTCCCAATAAAAGAAAAGAAAATATATATATATATATATATATATATATATATACACTTGTTTTCCAAAAGTACCCATCTTTAGGCATGGTAGATCCGGGGCAGTGGTACGTAGGATGTGAAATCACTGCTCTAAAGCCAACTGGCTTGGACTGTAGGGACCACTTGCCCGCTAACGGACCCTTACCTGGATGGACTGATGAGAAACAAGAAAAACCCCAAAAAGCCTTAGCCTACCCTATACACAACATGTTGCCCCAAAAATAAAGCTGTTTTGTGTGTAAGCTAACTTCGGAATCATACAACAAAGTCTGACCGAAGCTGTAGAGAAGAATCCTACTTAAACAATAAGGCAGGAAAAACAAAGGCTTCTGTTTGAAGTGAGACAGCATCATCCCTAAAAGGCATTACGATACTTGTTTTACCTCTTGACCTAAAAGCTAAACCAAGCAAGAAGAAGCATCACTAAATAAAAGTTTAAATATTGATTGAGGACAATCAAAACGCTAAGTTTGGGGGAGTTGATAACACCAATTTTTGGGATGTTTTTGCCCTTTATTCTATTATCAACTGCCCTTTTCTGCTACTTTCCTCTCTTTTATTAGTACTTTAGCGATAATTGGCCAAGCAACGCTTTTAATCCAATATTTCCTTCTTTTGCAGAGTTTCTCCTCATTTTGGTACAATAAGGACGTCCCGGCCCACAAATAAGTCCAAGTCTGCTTCGGCCTTCCTGACGCCCGATACAACCTCTGCCCGACAGGGTGGAGCGACACAATGACGAACGACAAAGGGATGCCACGCAAGAAGAAACTGACGGACGACACGTCTTCTACCCGACAGGGAGCCAAACTCGCCACGATAACCCAAGCTTGTCGGGCGACACGGCCACCCACCGGTAGGCGCGCCGCCCGTCACGTAACCGATGGCCGACACCCCCATGCCGAGCGATACCAGTATCGGCCGTCCACCGAACCGCGAATAAGGAGGACACGTGGCGCTTCGAGCACCATCACTATACCCAATTGCTGCCTATAAATAGAAGCTACAGGAAGCCGAAAAGACAGTTCGGACGGTTGGAGACTTTCAGCGATCTTCGGAGGAAAACTGCGAGAGAAGGAGTATCGTGCACCAGTGCTCGTGACGGGCAACTCTAGGTGAGCTCTTCCTCGTCCCGAGAGGGAGGGGATGGTTCACTTAAGACCGTCCCGGGTGACACTGCGGGCCGATATCGGCCGACATTGATGAGTGACACAAGTGCCCGACAGTAGAACGCGTCGCTCCATGCCCGGCACGATATCGAACCCGATACGCTTCGCCCGTCATGCGTGCCGCCCGAAAGGGTGCGCCGCTCGACAGGAGCGTATCGGCTAGGGTTCTTGAGCGATACAGACGGCCGTCACAGTGTGCCGCCTGACACGGCTATATCGGGTTAGGCCCCTGACCGGTATCGGGCTGAAAAGCCGCAGTAGCCTATCGCCCTTCTACATCAAGAAGGCGACACATATCTTTAATTCTGTTATTTAATTCCTTACTTATGCAATGTATTAAGACCTTTATTGTTTATGGGAATGGAAAATCTTAATTACTTGTTGCTCTATGCTCGGTGCAAAATGTTGGATGACTTCTATGTTTGATATCCGAACTCTAGCTTGCATGTTTGGATCGCGTTTCGCTTAGCTACCGAATCGTGTTTTTCCCATCGCAACAACTTCGAGAGTTGTGTTGTGTCTCTAGTGTTTGGTCCGATTCTGGAGTAGGAGAGTGCCTGGAACGGAGTTGTTTTAGTAACATTCCACTCTAACTTAAGTCCAGCAGCCTCGAGAGGGGTGTTGATGCTTGATTAGAGGTACCCGCTTTGAGATGAGGGGTGCAGGATGTTGCTACTGCCACTTGTTTTACTAATGCCTTATCCTTCGTACCTTGCTCTATCTCTAGTTTTATCTTTTTGTTTCTGTTGCATGAAAACTGCTAAAAACTGCTAAATGACTAAAACCTTAAATCTTTCTTGTAGCTCCATTTGGAGATAGGGTTTTTCTTTTGCTTTATCGATCTTGTTCTGCCGTCCCCTTTTGGGGATTTTATCATCTTTTATCCTTTCCGGAGTGTAGCATGTCGATTCTAAGTTGTCAACACTACCACGCTTGTCCCTGTGTTCGACCCAGTATATCTACTTCGACCCCGTAAACAAAGTTGCGGGGGCCTAGAAGAGTTCGGGTTTATAAATGTAAAAGTCCGACTAACTTCAAATCCGCCTCCAATTTTGGACGCGTGATTTAGGTCGGTCAGTTGCGAGGGCGGTGGTGGTGGCGGGGGCTGCGAAGATGAAGATGCACCCGGATGCATGTGAGGACGCTTCCTAGGTGCCACTCGTGCACAAAGAGGAGTGTAGGCCTCCTCTTCCTCTTCAGCCTCATCATCGTCGTTGTCGTCGTTGCCGCCGTCTTCATCCAAACTCTCGATGGCAATGACAGGCCATCGAAAATGTTGAGCACCCTCAATGTGGAAGACGGGGTCAGGGAGCGAACACTTCTGATAGGCATGATTAGCGTGGCAGTGTGCATACGCCAGTCCATCACGTAGTAGAATGAGGTTGGAGCGTTGAAGATGCTACAAATTGACCTTGCTTCTATTGGAGAGAGGAGTCAACTGGGAGAAATTCAACCCAAGATAGTGGGCCAGCGGTGTAATGAGCCCTCCAAAGTGAATTGGAGCCTTCCGCATGCTCCTCTTTACAGCCAACATGCGCTGCAAGAAAAACGCTCCCCAGTTACACTCTTGTCGCTTCAGTAGCTTGTGCAGGAAAAATAGGTATGTCTCCTGGAACTTACTAAGAGACAGATCATCACGGGCGAACAAGGTGGTGCAGAGCATGCAGTGAAGAATCTGCACGAAAGGATGCTCGAAATCCGCCACCGCCGCATTGTGGTAGCTCATAGATTTGCCCGGAGGCACAGTCACTAGCTCGGCGAAGATAGCATCATAATCAGTCTGATTGTCTGGCCGCCGGTACTGCTCTCGCCCATGATTCTAGTTATAGATAGAGTTGAACTGATGGAGGGTGAGAGTGTAATCATTATTGTATAGCCGGAAAGAAACACGGCCTTTTATCCATTCGCAATCCGTGGTGATGATGTCGTTTGGCACGACACATATGTCCAGTAATGCCATGAATTTTGCGACTAGCTCCTTGTATGTCGGCCATTCATTGAAGAATGGTTGGCTATCGGCGTGGAGTTCCATCTCATCGGGCCTCCTGCTTGTATGCCTCGCCTGGCCCTTGAGCACATAGGCCAGATTAGCGTCGAACCCCAGATTGTTGATCATGACCCAGTCGACGTAGCGGGTCGGCTCAATCTTGCGCTTCATTAGTTCCTCATAGACTTTCTTGACTTCCGTAGAAGGATGGACAATCCGCGGATGTGGAATGGATGCAGTCGGTGGAGGAACAAACACCGATATCTCCATCGGTGTCGTGCGTGAAGAAGAAGCGTCGGCAGTATGGACCATTGTCGAAGAAGAAAGGATAGAGACGGAGCTCGGGGAAGATCGGAGAAGAAATCTCCGCTCGGTGAAGAACTTGCTCCTTGGATGCTTGTAGCCGGATCCGATTGCTCACAAAGATGCACAGCACAAGTGGAGAAGGATTGCTCTGAAAGTGTGATGTCATATGATGACAATCTATCCCTTTTATAAATGTGGCTGGCGCTGTTGTATGTCTGTCGATACCATCGACGTGAGTCGATGGTATCGACTCCTGTAGCACAATCCGTCCGCTGCTGGTATCGACGGTCGTCGATGGCTTTATGTGGGGGCCCGGATCGATGACGTGTCGATACTATCGATAGGTGTCGATGGTATCGACCCGTCCCACAGATCGACTCTGTCAATGCAGTGATCGTCGTTGATTTCCTCTCGCGGATCGGTGACATGTAGTGTCGATACTATCGACGCAAGTCGTTAGTATCGACTTCTGGTTAGGGCAACACCCTCACGAGGCCTGGCCGCCACTTTCTGCCTGTAACTTGGTCGATACCATCGACTTGCCTATTGATGGTATCGACTTCACTGAGACAATTTGCATCTGAATATCTCCAGAGATCTCGATAGTATCGACATGCTTGTCGATACTATCGACCTTGACTTTGCGATCAACATGTTGGTGTGTTGATACCATCGAAAAGGCCGTCAATAGTATCGACGCAGAGCGATTTCTACAGCCGCCAACATGTACCCAACTCGATACCATCGACTCAAGGGTCGATGGTATTGACTCTTCCTCAGTCCTGCACATAAAGAAAACGATCACGGTACCTTTTTTTACATTAAAAACAAAGTCAAATCAAATCAAAGTACAAAATGTGAAAGAAACTAACTACACTAGTGATGGCTGGGTTGCCTCCCAACAAGCGCCCTTATTTAATGTCTTAGGCTAGACAACTTGAAGCTCCTCATGCATTCGGAAGCGCAATGAGTTTGACGTCATTCACTTTCCTTGTGTAATCTTCACCGAAGTACAATTTCAATTGTTGCCCATTGACCAGGAATGTTGTCTCGCCATCACGCACAATGATTGCGCCATGTGTCCTGACCTCCTCTACGGTGAACGGTCCACTCCACTGGGATTTCAATTTCCTGGGATGCATCTTCAACCTGGAGTTGAACAAAAGTACACGATCTCCTCTCTTGAAAACGCGCATTTGAATATGGCGGTCATGAATCAACATTGTTCGCTCCTTGTAGATCCGTGAGCTTTCATATCCATTCATCCTCAGCTCGTCTAGTTCATTGAGCTCAAGCAATCTTTTCTTTCCCGCTTCATCATAGTTCAAATTTAGCTTCCTTAACGCCCAATGTGCTTTATGCTCTAATTCCACCGGCAAGTGGCAGGCCCGGCCATAAGCCAACCTAAAAGGCGTAGTGCCTATAGGTGTCTTAAACGTCGTCATGTACGCCCACAAAGCATTCGGTAGCAGGGTACTCCAATTCTTTCTCGTGGAAGCCACAGTACGCTACAAGATCTTCTTAATCTCTCGATTGGAGACCGCCACTTTCCCATGAGTTTGTGGGTGGTACGGGGTACCAATGTTGTGCTTTACCCCGTACTTTTTCAACAGTGTCGCGAAATTTTGATTCTGGAAGTGCGTACCTCCATCACTAATGATCATTCTTGGTACACCAAACCTGCAGAAAATATATTCTTTGACAAACCTGCACACTACAGCGGCATCATTAGTCCTTGTGGGTATTGCCTCTACCCACTTCGACACATAATCAACAGCTAAAAGAATGTACAAGTTAGGATTTGAGGACAGAAAGGGTCCCATAAAATCAATACCCCACAAGTCGAACACCTCAACCTCTTGAAATACATTGAGAGGCATCTCTTGTCTTTTTGAAATGTTACCTGCCCTTTGGCAGGAATCACATTGCCGCACAAAATCATAAGCATCCCTGAACAAAGTAGGCCAATATAGGCCACTTTCAAGTACTTTGGCTGCAGTGCGAGAACTAGTGTGGTGGCCACCTGTCGGTAGTGTATGGAAATGACGAAGAACACTTTCGTATTCCACCTCCGGTACACACATGCGTAAGACACCATCTCTGCACTTCTTCAACAGAATAGGGTCATCCCAGAAATAATAATGCAGAGAATGGAAAATTTTCTTCTTCTCTTGGTATGTCCAATCATCCGGGATAATCTTGCAGGCAAGATAGTTAACAATATTGGAAAACCAAGGGTCTTTCGATTTCACTTTTAAAAGTTGTTCATCAGGAAATGTCTCAGTAATGGGTATATGTAAATCCTTCTCATCCACCCTTTCCAACCTACACAAATGGTTCGCGACCACATTTTCAATGCATGCCTTATCTTTCATTTCAATATCAAATTCTTGTAAAAGCAGGATCCACCTAATTAGTCTAGGCTTGGCATCCTTTTTCTCCATCAAGTACTTAATGGCGGCGTGGTCCGTCCATACCATGACTTTTGATCCAACAAGATATTGCCGAAATTTTTCAAAAGCAAAAACAATGGAGAGAAGTTCTTTTTCAGTTGTCGTGTAATTCAGTTGTGCGTCATTTAAGGTTTTGGATGCATAGAAAATCACAGCGGGTTTATTGTCCACATGTTGTCCCAAAACAACCCCAACTGTGAAATCGGATGTGTCACACATTAATTCAAACGGCTTTGTCCAGTAATTGTTTGCACAATCGGGGCTTAAATCAGTTTTTCTTTAAGCACATTGAACGCATGTAAACACTTGTCATTAAAATCAAAAACAGCATCTTTTTCCAACAACTCAGATAATGGTTTGGCGATTTTAGAGAAATCTTTTATAAAGCGGCGATAAAACTGGCGTGACCTAGAAAACTTCGAACCCCTTTAACCGAATTCGGTGGGGACAATTTGGAAATAAATTCGATCTTTACCGGGTCTACCTCCAACCCTTTGCTAGACACTTTATGTCCAAGCACAATCCCTTCGCTTACCATCATGTGGCACTTTTCCCAATTGAGGACCAAATGTGTGTCCTCACAACGTTGCAAAACCTTATCCAAATTATATAAGCACTCATCAAAGGACGCACCATAGACGGAGAAATCATCCATAAAAACCTCCAAACAGTGTTCAACCATATCAGAAAAGATGGCAAGCATGCAACGCTGAAAGGTCGCCGATGCATTACACAAACCAAAAGGCATACGGCGGTATGCAAATGTTCTGTGCAGACAAGTGAAGGTGGACTTCTCTTGGTCCTTAGGATCAATGGAAATCTGATTGTACCCCGAATAACCATCAAGAAAACAAAAATGCGATCGGCCGGCTAAACGCTCTAAAATTTGATCAATGAATGGAAGAGGGAAATGATCCTTAAGTGTAGCAGCATTCAATCGATGGTAGTCTATACATACACGCCACCCGGTTACCAAGCGGGTCGTGACAGGTTCATTTAAGATATTATGTGTAACAGTCATTCCCCCCTTCTTAGGGACTACCTGTGTAGGACTCACCCACGTCGAGTCAGATATAGCATAGATGATACATGTATAAAGGAGCTTGATCACCTCCTTCTTTACTACCTCCATCATGCTAGGATTTAGTCGACGATGTGGCTGAATCACCGGCTTGGCTCCCTCCTCGAGCCGAATATTGTGCTGACACAATGTAGGGGAGATCCCCTTGATGTCTGTGACCGACCACCCGAATGCACCTCGGTGGTTCTTCAACACAATCAGCAGCTGGTCCTCCTCCTCGGCACTCAGATATGTCGATATAATCACAGGTAGCTTCTCTTCCTCAGCTAGAAATGCATACTTCAAGTGCGGTGGCAATGGCTTCAATTCCAAATCTGACGGGCTGATTAAGGATGACTGAAGCGGTGGTGGGAGTTCGCCAAGGTCTTCATAGTACCTAGCATAAAAGCATGGAAGCACCTGAAGCATCTTAGCACACTCCTGTAGTGACTTGCTTCTCATCCAATCATGTGTTATATTGACCAAGCAGGCTTCTAATGGTAATTCTAGACATGCATCAAAAATAGAACTTGCTATTGCCTCATCCTTAGTAAGGGGGGAATGTCCTCCTCTTCATCATTAGGAAAACCCACAGCTTTGCTAAGGGACACAACCTTGGTCTGCTCCATGATGTCAACAGCCAATGTCCCTTTCTCCACCTTAGTCATTACATGAGCCATATCTAAAAATGGCTTCCCTAGACAAAGTGAGATATTGTGATCAAAATGCTTCGCCATGCGGCACTGCTCCTTAGATTTAGATGACGTGGTGCTGGAGGGCATGACCATATCAAACCGATCATCGGCGATACCCAAGGTCAAACGACCTCTCCCCATCTCAAGTATCATGTCCTCTGTAGCTTGGAAGGGTCGTCCAAGTAGTAACTCATTGCCTTGTTCATCTTGCATCTCCATTACGACAAAGTCTGCTGGAAATACAAACTGATCTACTTTCACCAATACATCTTCACAAATACCATAAGGCTTCACCACATAATTGTCCACTAACTGAATTGTCATATTGCTCGGCCTTGATTCTTTTAATCCCAATTTCTTGAATGTAGAAAGAGGCATCAAGTTTATGCTTGCCCCGGAATCACACAGTGCTTCTCCGAATTTCACCTTACCAATGTAACATGAAATATTGAAGCAGCCCGGATCCGGCCTCTTAGGTGGAAATGTGCCCATGATGAAGGCACTCACCTACTCCTTGAGAACTACAACCTCCATGTCAGGGATCTTCCTCTTCTTAGTAATGATGTCTTTCAAAAACTTTCCGTAAGAGGGAATTTGCTCTATTGCCTCTAATAATGGGATGTTGACTGAGAGCTTTCTGAAACTGTCCAAAAACTTCTTGAACTGGGCATCCACCTTCTTTGCTTTCAACCTATTTGGATATGGGACTGGGACAGCCTGTGCCCTTTGATGCGGCAGCACATATGGTGTCCTTTTCTATGTCTCTTCCTCAACAACAATGGGGTCCGCAGTGACATCCTCTGCTATTTCCTCAACCGGCTCTGTGACTGAGATTGGCACCTCCTCAGTGGCCTCACCTTCGGTTTCTGACTGGGGTTTACTTGGTTCATCGGCCCTGGGGTTTAAAAGCTTCTTGCCACTCCTTAGCAAGATTGCCTTCGCCTGTTGGTTTCCTCCTGGAATGTTTGTGTTACCCGGAAAACCTTGTTGCGTTGGCTTCTTCAGATTGGCTATTTCAGTTGCCATTTGCACCATCGATGTCTCTATTATCCTCATCTGAGCCCCATGGCTCTGCAATGTTTGTCCAAACTGATTCATAAATTCCCCATGTTGCTTGATTTGCTGGCCAAAAGTGTTCATAAGTTCTTGGTTTTGCTTTATCACTTGGTTGAGCAACTCCGTGCTCTTATCCTCCGTTGCATCAGGGTCCTGCGAGAAGTTATTCGGATCCTTCCATGAGAATTTCTTGTCCTTCCTCCATGAGTAATCGTTATTTCTATAACCCTGTTGCTGCCGCATGAATTTGACTTGAGCTTCATCCTCGGATTCAGTATTTTCTTTTGCAAGCAGTTTCTTTGCTAGAAGGTCCATCTTCTCATTCAGCTCTTTGATTTCCTTTGATTCCCCCACAACTCGAACGTGCTCTACAGCGTCCCTGTTGCCCCGAGATTTCTTCTTGGCCATGTTTTTTAGAATTTCCCAACACCTCGTATCCGTGTTGTTCAAAAAGAATCCTGAGCCCACGAAATCTAGGTTACTTCTATCATGCTCGGAAAGAGCAAAATAGAAGATTTTAACCTGTGTCTCCTTATCAAGCCCGTGATGCGGGCACCTCCTAAGCATGATCTGAAACCTTTCCCAGGTCTCAGAGTAGGTCTCTCCTACCTTCTGGGTGAAATTGTGGATTTTCTTGATCATGTCATTGGTCTTCTCGGGCGGGAAGAACCTTTCAAAGAATACCTCCACCATGTAGTTCCATGATTCCACATACTCATCGTCCAGATTGTGCAACCATTCTCGTGTGTTTCCTGCCAGAGAACTCGGAAACAGCTTCAGGTAGAGCATCTCCTATGGAAATTTGTCAATTTTAATCATGTCACAGTTCTCCATGAATTGGCTTATATGAGTGACTGGGTCTTCGTTCTTTACCCCATGGAATGAATTTGACTTGACTAGATTAATTAATGCAAGATCAATCTTGTATATCAGAATGTTGATCGCCTGCTTCTTGATTGGCCCCTTTGAAGCAGATAAGGAAGACGCCTTGATCTTCTCCCATATCATCTGTTCCTCTGCCATTTCTTCTTGTTCGTATTCGGAATATGTTTCTTCCAAGTGGTCTTGATTGTAATACTCCTCGTCATCTGGTTTCGGTAGTGGAACCTCTGGTGCCTGTTGTGTGTAGTCAGTGCTACGCATCTGCACCATGCATAGTACCTGCAAAATGGATATTTTGAGTTCAGTACCGTGCTAGACGATTACAAAAATTGGAAAGATAGACTATGAATTTTAGAAATGATTTCCAAATAATAAAAATAAAAAGTGGCCTAGACTGGCCGCTTGCAGCACTCGTAGTGCTGACAATAGTCGTGTCCCCAGCAACGGCGCCAAAAACTTGACACGGTTTTACCGTGCGTCAAACGCAAGTGTACGCGTCAATGTAGTAAAGGCCTTTGTGAGGCCCGAGTCAAACTCAGGGACACTGAATTTATCGGAGACTACTACTAACTACTCGCAATCAGCTAGACCGGTTAACAAGTTGAAAGCTGTTGTAAAATTAAAAGAAAATGAAACAAAACAAAACAATCGATTAAAGGTTTAGTTTAATCAATTCAAGTGGAGATCTTTAGGATTGCGGTTTCACCGCGGGTTATCATTGCATGAATTTCTATATAGTTACTCATATCCATCTCTCTATCCGGGTAGTGGCCTGTAATCAGAATTTCCCACTTTCGTGGTACAATTCACTACCTATGTTTAGGTCGGTTCCACCGTCGTAGTAACCTATACCCTAAACTAAGTGCATTAGAAATGACCTCTGGGTTTCCACCATTAACCTTACATCACCTTGTTCAAGGGATTTGTCAATTAATGTGAATTCTGTCTCTTTTCAATAGTTAATTCTTCTTTCAAAGTAATTAAGGGCATTAGATTATTATTATGGTGATCAAGCATAACAATATAATTGAGAAAACGAAATCATACCACGGATTTAAAAGATAAAAGATGAATTACTATGATAAAATTGTCATACAGTGCTTCCCCGGGCTACTCGCGGTCCTAAAGATAAAGGGGATTAGCCCCGCATGTTCATCTCAAAGCAAAACATGGTAGAGAAAAAGGGACACATGGAAAAAAACATGAATAAGTAAAGAAACCCCTGAACGGAGAAGATCCAAGCGCTCCTTGGCATAGAATGCACGATCCCCGGCCTTTCGGCGATGGAAAGCGTCTTCTTCGGTGGCTGGAACGCTGGGGCGTACTTCTGGGCTCCGTTCTTCTCTCCACACCTTCTCGGGACGTGTGCAGTGGCTAATGACGTGATAGATTGCTCTTAGCCACCGTCATTAGGTATAATCACCGAGTTAGGTTGTAAAAATATCGTAGCCGTCGGATTTAGATCGATATGAAGCAAACTTGTATCTGACGGTGTCCATACCATCGACGCTAGTTGATGGTATCGACTTTGCACGGTATCGGCTGGTCTTCTTTTCTTTTCTTTGTTGTGACTGATGCTAACTCGATACCATCGACGAGGGTCAATGGTATCGACTCTCTTAGGCATCGCTTTTGTCTTTTTCCATCGCTGAAGCTCCTCGCGTCGATAGTATCGACTGTCTTCTCACCAGCAACCTGATGGTATCTCGATACCATCGAATTCTATGTCGATAGTATCGACTCTGCGATGCTCCTTGCGGCTGGCAACCTGTGGTCTCGTCGATGGTATCGACCACTTTCGATGGTATCGACAGTAGAAGATATTCATTTTTCCTGAAATTGCAACACAAAACCACATAAGCCGAAATAAAACATATTATTGTAATCATTTATGCTCAAAATACCAAAATAAAGGAGATTTGACACTGATAAAGATCATAGAACAAAGTAAATGAATCATGCAATATTAACCACCAAAATGACCAATAAATGCATAAAACACAAGTAAAATATGTCTATAAATGCGACTCAAAATCATCGCATCAATCATCTAAAAAGTGTGTTTCTTCCTCTACTTAGGTAGAAGACATGTATGCAACCATCGCATAATCTCATATTCTCCCTTGATCCAGAGTACGACTCTGAGGTAGAGAGAAGCTTCCACCGCCGCATCAGACTCAACCGCCAAAGAGCCAGACAAATGGCTGAGGATCAACGTCAAGCTGTGTTAGTAATGGAAAGGGTCAACGTTGCCATAGCCTCTCAGAGGGCACAACTCATTGCTGACACTCGTGCTCAGATCCAAGCGGAGATTATAGCTAAAGAACAGGCATGCATCCGAGCCAAAAATGAAGCAGCTAACCAAGCTGCCCAGTTAAAGCTAAGAAACAAGCAATTGAGGGACTATGCCATCCCCAAGAACTATGAAGATAATCATCCAGTCCGGCCACCAATCATCAACATACCCAATTTCAAAATTTGGACACAATGGATTCAAATCATGCAAGGCATCTCATTCTCTGGTGGTTCTGGAGATGACTGCATGGATCACTTGAAGAGATTCAAGGCACTTTGCCGACTTGTCCCACAAGCCAGAGTTGCCTTTGATGCAATAATGCTACATCTTTTCCACTTCACTCTATCCAGAAGGGATTTGAGTTGGTACAACTCACTTGATAGGGAGCCAATCATCACCACCTGGGCTCCCTTGGAAGAAAAGTTCCTGGAAAAGTTTTTCCCTCCTTCATTAACCTACGAAATTAGGGGGCAGATCAACCACTTCACCCAACATCCTGGAGAATCACTCGCAGAAGCATGGGAAAGATTCAATGAGCTTCTAAGGAAGTGACCTCATCACGGTATCTCCCAAAATCAATTAATAGAAATGTTCTATAGGGGGGTGAGTGATGATATCAAGCAATTTCTAGATTCCTCATCTGGAGGAAATTTTATGAGCAAGAACTACGAGGATGCTTGGAAAATCGTTACACTTGGAGTTGAGAACCAATCCAATTGGGGACGATCATCTGCCAAGGGAGTACTCAAAGTTTATAAGGCCGAGGAATCAATGGAAATGAAGGCTATTGATGAAGCTTTAAAGACTATAGCTCACAAACAGTAGGCACTCGAAACTTCATTTGGAGATTATGATAAGAAGAAAAACCCCCAAGTCCAACAAGTTAAAACTACTACAGGGACTTGTGAAGCTTGTCACGCATCTGATCACCCTACATTGTCATGTGGCCTACTTTACAATGTGATGATGGATATGCAACTACCACAACAGCAGTATGAACCAATCATCGAACACCTTGAAGATCATATGCACGAACAAGTCAATTCCATTCATTCCATACCAGGACAAGCTTACTATAATCCAAATCAACCAAGAAACCACCCCAGTTTTCAATATGGGAATCATGCGGGGACTACTAACCTGCAACATCAAACACAAGGTGGATCCTCCAATAGGTTGCCACCTGGATTTCAAAGTAACTTTAACCAAAATCAAGGGAACCTCAGAAATAATTTCCCAAGATCCAACTACCCTAGAAATCCCTCTGCCTACTATCAATATACCCATCCTCCTTTGCACCCACAATTGTACCCTCAGCTGCAGCAACCGCAACAACCTCAGTTAACATCACCTCCACAACAACCACATCAAGGACAACAACAACTCACTCAGAAAAATGCCTCTTCCCAGCCAACAGACGAGATGACTATGATCAGGCAGATGTTACAGTCACAACAAACCATGCTTGCCAATCAGCAAGCTCAGCAGAAGGTTATGGAGGCTCAACTAGCACAAATTGTTGCCCAACTGAAGCCACCAACATGTACTTTTGTTGGTCAACCAAAGTCAAACCCTAGACACGACCAAAATAGACCAGAACAATTAAATGTTGTCACTACAAGATCTGGTTGTGTCTTTCATGAAACTATGAGAATCGCTCATGATAATGATGATACACCTGTCTTTACTCCGAATGCAAGCCCGAATCTAGGAATTGAGAAATCTACAGAGACCGCAAAAGGCAAAGAAAAGGAACAAGCTCCCAAAGAGCCAGAAGTTCCGCAATATAAACCTAGGATACCATATCTAGGAAGATTGAGAGAGACTAAAATGGACACTAGGTTCCAAAAATTCAAGGAAGCGATGAAGAAACTTTATATCGATATCCCGCTCCTCGATTCTCTCTCTGAAGTACCAGCTTGGGCTAAATATCTGAAAACTTTGCTATCAAGGAAATACATTACTGAAGAACAAGAGACGGTCAAACTGGCTCATACCACTTCCGACATCATTCTTAATAAAATGCCAAAGAAAAAGAAGGACCCTGGTTCTTTCGGTATTTAATGTTGTATTGGAAATGCTTCAAGCAAAAAGGGATTAGCTGACCTAGGGGCTAGCATATCTATTATGCCCTACTCCATGTGTAAAATATTGGGCTTTACTGACTTGCTACCCACAACGATGACAATTCAGTTAGCTGATTCAACTATCACTGCACCTCTAGGAATTATTAAAGACATTCCAGTCAGGATAGGGAAGGATTCTTATGTCCCATGTGATTTTGTCATTACGAACATCAAGGAGGATCTAAGATACCCAATAATATTCGGCAGACCCTTCCTTGCCACAGCCAGGGCGCTTATTGATGTTGAAGCTGGCACGATCATTCTGAGATTGGGAAAAGAAGCAATTCAGTTCTGGGTCCTCAACAACATGAAAGGCCCCAACATTCAAGAGGAAGTCTTTCTCTTAGATGCAATACATCAAATGATCCAATTGAAAATATCTAAACCACCTGATGAGCTAGAAAATTTCCTAATAAATCCAGAAGTCGAATTCTCAGCCAACGAATCAGTTCAACAATGCTTGCAACACTTAGAGAAAGCTGAAGAAGCACCAACAACCACTTTTGAGGAGCTCAAATCTGTCACTATTGTAGAAACAAAAGAAGCACCTAAGGATCCCAAGATGAAAACCCTACCAACGGGACTTAAGCACGTCTTTCTGGACAAAGAAAAACTATGTCCAGTAATCATCAGTTCCACTCTAATGAAAGACCAGGAAGAACGGCTTCTCGTTGAGTTGAAGAAACATAAGAAAGTCATTGGGTACAAAATAACTGACCTAACAGGTGTAAACCCAGCCTTATGCACGCATAGACTGCCCATGGTGGAAGAATTTAAACCTTCAAGAGAGCGCCAGAGAAAGTTGAACCCCAATCTTAAAGAAGTGGTTCCCCTTGAGGTCCTCAAACTGCTGAAAGCTGGTATTATCTACCCAATTTCAGATTCCCAATGGGTCAGCCCTGTCCAAGTGGTCCCCAAAAAGGGAGGAACCATTCGTGCTAAATGATAAAAATGAGCTAGTACCCACGAGGATTGTCATAGGGTGGAGAATGTGTATCGACTACAGGAAACTAAACAAAGCAACATGAAAAGATCACTACCCTCTACCTTTTCTTGACGAAGTCCTCGAACGCCTAGCCCATCAAGAGTTCTTTTGTTATCTCGATGGTTATTTTGGGTTCTATCAAATTCCTATACACCCGGAAGACCAAGAAAAAACAACTTTTACTTGTCCCTTTGGGACCTATGCTTTCAGAAGAATGTCATTCAGGTTGTGCAACGCACCTGCTACCTTCCAAAGGTGCATGTCTGCTATTTTTTCAAGGTTAACCGTGTCTATAATGGAAGTATTCATGGATGACTTTTCAGTTTACAAAGATTCCTTTGACAATTGTCTACTCAACCTTGGACAAGTCTTACAAAGATGCGAGGAAACGAACCTTATCTTAAATTGGGAAAAATGCCATTTTATGGTAACTGAAGGTGTCATCCTCGGACATAGAGTGAGTGACAGAGGGATTGAGGTTGACAAAGAAAAAATTGTTGTCATCTAGAAACTGTCATCGTCAAAAGACGTAAAAGGAGTACGAGCATTCTTGGGTCATGCTGGGTTTTATCAAAGATTCATTAAAGATTTCTCAAAAATAGCAAAACCCATGACCCAATTATTGACAAAAGATGTCGAGTTCAATTTTGACCAAGAATGTCTACACAGCTTCACAACCTTAAAGAACGCTCTAGTCTCTGTGCCTATTTTGAGAGCACCTGACTGGTCACAACCATTCGAAATAATGTGTGATGCCAGCGACTATGCTATAGGAGCAGTGTTAGGACAGAGAATTGACAAAAAGCCTTATGTAATATACTATGCGTCCAAGACTCTTGATGAAGCACAAAAGAACTACACCACTACAGAAAAGGAGTTCTTAGTTGTCATCTATGCATTCGATAAATTCCGCTCCTACCTGATTGGATCAAAGGTCATAGTCTACACTGACCACTCCGCCATACGGTATCTAATTCAGAAGCAAGATGCAAAACCCAGACTTATCCGCTGGGTGTTAATGCTTCAGGAATTTGATTTAGAAATCAAAGACAAAAGAGGAGTGGAAAACATCGTTGCTGATCATCTCAGCCGCATTGAAGTCGAGGATGATGATAAAGTACCAATCCGAGACTCCCTCCCTGACGACCAGCTAATGAAAATAACCACCGGATTCCCCTAGTATGTCGACATAGTGAATTATCTGGCTACAAGAATCATCCACCCTTCTGCCTCTCATCACAACAAAAATAAATTCCTCCACGATGTTAAGCAATACTACTATGACGAACCTTATCTCTTTCGCCTATGCGTAGACGGACTTTTCTGTCGCTGCCTACATGAAGAATAAATTACTCTTGTCTTAGAACATTGTCATTCTGGCCCCACTGGGGGACACATGAGTTCGAAAAAGACCACTATGAAAGTTCTGCAATCAGGTTTCTTTTGGCCAATGATAGCAAGAGATTCCCATGATTTTGTAAAATCATGCAATAAATGTCAACTTTCTGGCGGTATAACTAAAAGAAATGAAATGCCCCTCACTATGTGGCAAGAGATCAAACTTTTCGATGTGTGGGGAATAGACTACATGGGTCCCTTCCCCTCTTCATATGTATTTTCTTACATACTGGTTGTTGTGGATTATGTCTTGAAATGGGTAGAAGCTATACCCACAGTTTCCAGCGATTCCAAACCAGTCATTAAGATGTTTAAGGATATCATCTTTCCCAGATTCGGAGTCCCCTGAACTGTCATATCCAATGGAGGAACCCATTTTCTGGAGCGAAGCTTTGAAGCCCTCTTAAAGAAATACGGAGTCAACCATAAAGTTGCCATGCCTTACCATCCACAAACTAGTGGTCGGGTCGAAGTTTCGAATAGACAACTGAAGGAATATTAGAGAAAATTGTCAATAGACACCGTACTGACTGGTCCACCAAGCTTCCTGATGCCCTTTGGGCTTACCGTACAGCTTATAAAACACCAATTGGAACAACCTCGTTCCGTTTGGTATACGGGAAATCATGTCATCTTCCAGTTGAACTGGAACATAAGGCTTGGTGGGCCATTAAATAGCTGAACTTTGATTTTAAAAGCGCTGGAGAAAACAGACAACTCCAGTTACAAGAACTAGAGGATCTCAGAATGATCGCATACCAAAGTTCCAGGATCTACAAAGAACAAACCAATATGTGGCACGATGGTCATCTAAAAAGAAAAGACATCACCATTGGAGACAAAGTCCTTCTTTTCAACTCCAGACTCAAAATGTTCCCCGAGAAACTTCGAACAAAGTGGTATGGGCCTTTCACTATCAAGCACATATACCCGACTGGAGCCATCATAATTGTTGATGACAATGGAGGAGAGAGGATAGTCAATGGCCATAGATTGAAAAAATAATATACTCCAGCACACAAAATTCCGAGACAAACTATTGAGATCAGAGACCCCACAGCATCACCATAACAAAATCAAAACTTCGTCGAGCCAGTGACGTAAAACCCAGGCACTACTTGGGAGGCAACCCAAGATCTATTTATTACCGTTTATCTTTTATTTTTGGCTTATCATCTTTAATCTAAAAATATAAAAATTCACATTAACAACCAAAACAAACATAAAAATATAAAAATAAAAAACCTAAACCATCTTAAACGGTTTTGAAATCGTTTGAGCCAAATGAACGGTCCTGAAACCGTTTGGAGCCAAACGATCTCGAAACTGTTTGAAGCCCAAATAGTCTCAAACCGTTTGACCTCGGGGATTTGTAAAGTCAACCCCCAAATCCTATAAATATAACCCTACCCCCTCTCCTTCTTCTTTCTTTCGATTCTCGAACCCTCTAAACCCTCGCAGCGCTGTTTCATCTCCTCTGTTCTTGCCCTCGCGCAGCTCGCGACGTTATTTCTCTCCACCACCATCACTCCTGCTTCCGAGTGTCCTCATGACATCCGCACCTCCATTACCATCGCTCTTCACATCGCCATCATCATCATCACCCGCAGCAGCAAGGTAGACCAGCACACCACCATCACAGGAACCTCCGTCATCGTACCACCTCCATTTTTACCATCGCCGACGTCTGCATCGCCGACGCGGCCCCCTTTTCTATCGTTGTCATCTTCTCTACCGCCGTCGTCATCTCTATCGCCACCATCATTTCTATCGCCACCGATATCGCTTCTCTACCGTCCGTTGCGCCCCCGTCATTCCACCTTCCAAACGGTCTTGAAATAGTTTGGAGCCAAACGGTCCTGAAACCGTTTGGAGCCAAACGGTCCTAAAACTGTTTGGTCTTACAAACCGCTTGACTTCCGCTAAAACCTAAACAAACATGAACACTTACATAACATAAACTTCTCTTTTAATATACTTGATATCTTTGCAAACCCAAACCATCTTAACACATGATTTTATGTAAAAAAAAATTAGATATGGCCGGAACCGCCGATGACCCACACTGGACAACGAAGCAACTGATGGAGGACCGCGCCAGGCTCTAGAAGATCGTAGATACCCATGAAAAGACTAGAAAGATCCCACCAAAGGTCAACTTGATAGCGGTCATGTGTGAAATTGACTGCATCAACAGATGTCTAGTCGAGGAGCCTGAAGAAGAAGTGGAAGAAATCTCTTCCAGTGATGAAGGCTCCGCATACGAGCCAAACTCTGAGAATGAATCCCCAACTGAAAGATCCAAGGGGAAACAAAAGGTCCAGGAAACTGCAACCGAACAACCCACAAAAAACGGGCAAGAAAACAAGTCCGCCCTGATCCAAGGGGAAACGAAAGGTCCAGGAAACTGCAACCGAACAACCCACAAAAAACGGGCAAGAAAATAGGTCCGCCCCACCACTGCTAGGGAACAAACCCTAATAGGATATATCCCATCAACCGCTACCACCACCCCCACTACCAATCCTACAACCACCACTACCCCTGTCTTCTCAGTCATCACCACCATCGCACCACCACTAGAAAACCTTTTCATCCACACCATCCCATCCATCGACAAAACTTTAAAACTAACAAAGTATGTTTTCTCAAGCGTACTAATAAAGATGGGGATATATGACTGAATCCTCACCCTGCTCGATAACACAAATCTCTCAAGATTGTGCCTTGTCCCCGAGATCTCATATGTCGAGCCCACAATAGAATTTTGTACACATCTCACCAAAGAATCGGTGGACATTATGGACAGAGCAAGGGACGGAGGCGACCGCAAGTTGGTCACCAAACTTTTTGGTCACAAAGTTGTCATAACAGAAAATCTATTGAATGAAATCTTCATAGACAACCAGGAGCAACTAAAAAAGGCCAAAGTTGTTAGTACGAAGAGCTCCTAGTTCAATAGACACAACTTTTGGAAATCCCTAATAGGGATCCCAAATTATGAGGCGAGGACCTGTAAGGCCTCCAATATTCATTCTGGGTTAGTGCGCACGCTTCACAAAATTCTCACCAGTGCGCTCTTCCCCAGAACAGAGCGCGGGAATGTTATCACCGCTGATCTTTTTATTTTGTGGTCCGTCCTACATGGGAAGCCAGTCAACATTGGATGACACATGATACAAAAGTTTTCAGCATACGCCCTAGGGAAAGAAATTTGAATTGGCAGACACATAACTTCAATTATTAAATACCTCAAGATGGAAAGATTACTCCCTCGGTGCATGCAGATCAAGGGCGACATTCTCACTAATGAGCAAACTTTGAATAACTCTTACATTATCAAAGAAAAGGATGTGAAATTACACTACATTTTCTGCCCTTCGGTAAGATCCTCCAGAACTCTGCTACCGCTTTCGGAGCTAGCAGATTACGACAAGGAAAAATTGCTCTTTACTGACGAAGAGCTCACCAAAATCCTAGCTTTGGTTAAAGTACAAGAGAAGAAGTCCAAAGCGAGCCAGACAGAGCTTAGTATCACCACCCCGGCAGCTAGGGTAACAAAAATACCAGTAAAATGACCATCTAAGGCACGTTTACAACCACAACAGCTGTCGGGGACGCCGACATCAAAGCTAAATCCTATGATAGAACACCCCCACCCCGAGGACCTTATCAATACCTCATCATTATACTCATTCATCATAAGCCTAACTGATGAGCTCGCCACCACCACTACTCCTACAACACTACCATCCACTACTATCCAACCATCTATCACCTTCCCACCTTTCTCCACAACAATCCCAACATCAATTCATTTCCCCACATCCAAACCTCCACCCACATCTTCCACCTCAACCTTTTTCCCTTCGGGTATCCCATTCTCCACTCCAACACCCGACTTCACCTCCTCCGCTCCCACCTCCACCCTATTCCCCCCAACATTTTCGGTCCCACCATTCTCACCGGGAATGTCACCATTTTTTTCACCACCACCTCGACACCACTGGTGACTCCATCTACAGTCACCACACAGGTTGTGGGACCATCAACAGTGTCTCTTTCGCAAGAAACTTCCACCCTTCCACCTCGACCCCAGCCACCCCACCCTTCCGCATCTGGGGTCCCTTTTACAAACGTCGGTGAGGAATTCGGACGTCAATTCGACGCTATCTAAAACCTCCTCACCGACCCTTCTAATACTTTACAATCTATTTTTTCTTGTGTGCATGGTCTAACTACACAGGTCGCCAAGATTGATGAGCAAAACTGTGCCCTTCCAGGCATCCTCTTAAGCATCAACCAACAGCAGAAAGCAGCGGCCATGAAAGTCAAATGCATCAACGACCGCCTACAACAACTGCCAAAGTTGGTGCTTGAAGTGAAAATCCAGCAAGGCGATCTGTCCAAGCAAGTCGATAGGATTTCTGCACAAAATCAACCATTTCCAGAAACTCTGCGCGAGCTTAAGCAGCAACAAATTGCTTTAAGCACGCGCTTGGATGACATCAGCACCACCCTCACACAACTCAATAACTGCCAAGAGGAGTCATCCAATAATGAAATCAACCAACTAAGAACTCAAGTGACGGACCTCTCTGCAAGACTCCTCTCTGCCGAGGCTCGTTATTCAGATCTCAAAGAAACCCACGACGCACTGCTTGAAACACACGAGCATGTGCAAGTGGCTTTCGAAGAACTACAAACACTCCACCGGCAGTGCATGAAGTCTCCACCAAAAAAGACAATAGATAAGGCGGCGGATGAAGAAGATGATGATGAAAAAATGAAGATGAGGATTCTAACTCCTCGGCTGACTCCAACAATAGCACCTCCTCAGACAATAAATCTGATGACCCAGATAATGTTGGGGAGGGACCCAGCCAAGGAGTTGCACCAAAATAATAGAAAGATCACCACGAAGGTGATAAAGATCCCAAATCCCCTACTCACAATGACAACGTTAATATGTCATATGGGGATCAATTTCTTGACTATTCTGCAATGGGATCTCTGGGGGAAACTGCCAAAGAAGCAGCTTTTGCTAAGTTCCAACAATGTTTATTCGGAACCAGCACGAGTCAACAATAAGAAACACCATCTCAACATTTCTCTACACTAGAACAATCGGTGCCTTTTCCCCCAGAACAGGAAGAATTAGAAAGAGTCAGTTTAAATACAGATGAAGACCTCGAATCAGCTTCTGACTCAGATAAAGACGGAGATCTACAGCACTACATCGATGATTTGGAGCAGACTTCTTCCCACCTACCGCAAGAGCTTCCCCCACTGCCACCTCTACCTCACAAGATGCACGATCTATACATGGCAGCCATCTCTACTCTAGATGTGCAAGATATCTTCATTTTAAACACTATTGTAGATGATGCCAAAGAAGGGGGCAATGTTATCTACCATAATAAAAAGACCCAACGCAAGTTGACACGCGAAGACTTCCGCACCATCCTTCGACCACAGTCATCGGTGAAGATGGCAATCTTCCGTGTCCTCCTTTCCAATTCTATCGAAATCTACAGAAGCTCTAAATGGCTGCAACTAGTACTCAACACTTCACCTGCTCTGGCAATGAGTCTTTTATATAAAGATTTACAAAACAAATCTATCGATCGGTTGCAGAGGGGGATTCCCAGAAAGGCACGCTATATTACTGTGCCCTTTCAAGTTTCTGGCCACTGGAAACTTATGATCGTGGACACCGCGGCTCGAGACGCCAAGGTGTACAATTTTTGTGCCAGTGAGCTAAAGGCCGGAATAATTAATTTTGTTGGTATTGAAGCCAGGGAGGCCATATGCATCCCTTTCTGGATTCTGAAATTGATTTGGGCTACATGCCCATCCCTTCAAAATGGTTGGAACCAACCCTAGTTTCAAATCATCAACCCACAAGTCCAAACACAAGAAGGATCTAGGGATTGCGCTTTTTACACTATACACCACATCCAAGCACTCAATCAACAAATCCCTTTCACTGAACTGGCCACAGAGGATTTTCATTCTCTACGAGGGCGTTACACCATGGAGCTAATATGTGACAGAAGGTTCTTCAAGGACCCAACTATGGTGCCTAACGACATTCCTCGCTACCTTTACTTGGCCATCCAACGTCCTAAAAAATAGCCATTTCGGCAAACAATAAAAGAGTTGGAGAAACAACAGCCCGCCAAGGTCCCCGAGAAGAAACAATGGGACCCTTATTCTTTTTATTTGGCAGATGATAAAGGGGACATCAAGTTGCTAACCGGGGCTACCATCAACAGACCATCTTCATAAAAGGTCCCCCTGTCTGCCATTACACCGACGTTCCCTAATTTTGACCTCAGTGCCTGCAAAAGTCTTTCTGACAATGAACTTTAGCTCATCATGTCTAGGCTTTACGCTGAGAAAGATGATCTTGTTTTTATGGTCGGAGATATTCTGGTTATGGCAGATGCGCTACGTGAAACTATTCAGTTCAAATGGTCTCTATCTGTGAGTTTGATGGTCGCCTATCAATATCTCCTCAGACGGAACCACCCTACGACATATATGGCATCAGCATATCTGAAGTACGATCTCCTCAAGCTCAAGAACTTAAAAACAACTGAAACACTCATTTCTTTCCTCCAACACATGACGTTGAAGTTTATCATGCTCCTTCCTTCATTCTGAGCATTGTATGTTACTGGCGACAAATCTTCATGAAGGAACAACAATCATATATTACAGTTCCGACAGCCAGTACAATCCAGATCAGTAGCAGTATACTACAACACCAAGAATGCCCACGGAAGAGGTGGCGAAGGAGTGTGTTGACCAACTACATGACCTCCTCAGCAAGCACACACGGGCGTACGATAAAGAACACTTTCATCGCCCAGCCTTCAGCCACAGATGTCCCCAACAGCTCAGAGAGTCAAACGACTGCGGCTTCCACGTCCTCTACTGGATGTACACTATCATGGTCCTTGGAAGACCAGTAGAGGACATGACAGATTTGGATTACCACGCGTTACGTGGAAAGTTCACTGCTAATCTTCTTCGCACACATGAAGCTAATAAAGGATTAACAGAAGCCTGATGTCCTTGTCCTTGTACTTCTCAACCTATCACTTTGACACTCTGAGGACAGAGTGAGTGATAAGTTAGGGGGGAGTACACTGGACAAGGGTGAGGTATCATTTTTAAATCCCTCCCTCTCTACCTTCTTTTTCAATTCTGTACAAATTTTTTGCTCTCTTTGCACATTTAGATTTTATTTTAAGTAATTCCCCTGATAAAATAAACCATGTGCATAAGAATAACATCCCTCTTGGAAAAAGTCATCCCCAGCTAACTTTAGAATCCAGTTAGTCCTCAAGAACAATAACAAGAATAGCATATAGACATGTAATGGCGAAATAATAAATTATCTTTGCACTAGATTTTCATGCTTTTGCTTCAATTCTACAGCTGACTCTCCACAGTTTAACATCATGGCTGAAACAAGCCAAACACTCTCAAGGATATGAGGGATATCAAGTGACATCCAAATCAAGAAGCCTCGCAAGTGGACCACTAAGTAGAAACCAAATAAGTGCATGTCGAGAAACTCTAAGAACATCTTTCTTCTCTTCAAATAAAAGAGGCTTGGCCGCCCAACCAAAACCCCTAAAAATTCCAAATCCTAAGCCTGTGAGTTTATGAATAAAAGCCAGAGTGTTTAATAAAAATATGAGAGTTGTGCCACGCATAAGGATCTATATGAAGATCCAATAAAGGTCTCTCCCAGTCGGTACATTCAGCTGCCCTCACAAAGGCAGATGTGTCATGCCCGGTAGTGAAACCCTAAGGTATCTAAATATATGAAAGGCTAATAAAGGACTCACTCGGCCGGTACATTCAGCTGCCCTCACAAAGGCAAATGTATCGTGTATGGTAGTGAGACCCTAAATGCATATACAAACCCTCCCCCACTTGAAGGGGGAGTTACACAACAAGCCTTTAGCCAACCCTCATACCCACTCTAGCTTCCGGCAGGATTTTTATAGAAGTATAAAACTGATTAGAGTCGACGACATGCATAGAATAAAAAGGTGGTCCCGATGCAGGCTACGAGATATGGAAGAAACCTGAGATCCAAGCAACTCTCAACACCTGAAAGAGTTAAGGCAAGCAAAAGCTCCGATACAACCTTAGGAGATCTTTGGTTTAGACTTGAAGCAAGAGTATGGAAATCTTAACTAAATAAAATCACCTCGCCATTACATGCCTCATCTCTATCTAACTTGAGGACAAGCTAGACTCTAAGTTAGGGGGGTGATAACCTCCCATTTTGTGACGTTATCTTAGTAATTTTCCTCAGTTTTCAATACTCTTTCTCAGATAAATTAGATAGAATCCTTAACTTTCCTCCTTTATTGCAAATATACCTTTAAATTAACTTTTCTCCTTTTTTCTTACAGAAAAATACAAAAAAAATCGTAAAAGTTCCAAACGGTCCCGAGACCGTTTGGAGACCAAATGGTCCCAAGACCGTTTGGAGACTACCTGGTCCCGAGACCGCATGAAGTCACACGGTCTCGAGACCGCATGAAGTCACACGGTCTCGAGACCGCATGAAGTCACACGGTCTCGAGACCGCATGAAGTCACACGGTCCCGAGACCGCATGAAGTCACACGGTCCCGAGACAGCATGAAGTCGCACGGTCCCGAGACCGCATGAAGTCACACGGTCCTGAGACCACATGAAGTCACGCGGTCCTGAGACTGCATGAAGTCACGCGGTCCTGAGACCGCATGAAGTCACACGGTCCCGAGACCGCACAGAACCAAACGGTCCCGAGACCGCATAAAAGCAAATGGTTTCAAGACCGCAAGGACTCAAACAGTTTCCAAGCCGAGAGAGTCCAAACGGTCTTAGAACCCAAATGGTTTCCAAGACCGTTTGGGCCTAAAACTTCCCAAACCGTTTGGACTTCACTTAAAGCCTATAAATAAGACCCAAAGGGTCTTCATAAGGCATCAAGTTTCAGACGTCCAAAGGCTGCCTCTACTGCTCCAGAGCTGTTTCATCCTTCATCCACCGCCCCGAGTCTGACAGTATGAGATCCACACTCCATCCAGAAGATACTTTCTTTCTCATCGCCAAAGAATATGGGAAGAGGAGGATTCATCATCGAGCAACCTACGAAGTGTGAAGATCGTCTCTCTCCAAGGGGTTGACCTTCCTTCCTCCTTTGTGGAGATGATGTTCTCTCTCTCTCTTCTTACCTCTTCTTTGTCCTTGCTATGAGCGAGTAGTCTTATTCACTAGGGTGCGGGGAGTAGCCCCGCTACCCATGTTTTCATTTCATGCAATGTAATCTATAGTTTGCAATAGAGATATACTTTCTTTTCAGTTCAACATCAATCATTTAATGAATGCTTGTTGCTTGATCACCAACTTGTGTTACCTTTTATCTTTTAGTATGAATTGTCTACGTTTGTACTATTAGATTTGAATCTCGATTGAATGTTGGTTCTTGATGAATGTATCCACCATGCATCTGTTTCGGTATCTAGGAGTGTTTTTCAAGAAGTGGAGTAAACTCACTTCCATCGTTGTACCTTCATACTATGAAATGGAATCAGTTGACGTATGAAAATATAACCTTGATAAGTCAAGGAACACACTTTGCGAAGGGAATGATGTAAAGTAAGTGACCATTCATTCGGATACGGTTGGCATTGCAACATTCCCACACTTCTCGTAGTTAGTTCTCCGAAAGGAAACTAAATCTACAAAGATACTGACTGTTTAAACTCTTATTGCAGGTTATGTTTTTATGTTGCATGTTTTGATCCATGTGTAGTGGTGGTGAAAGCTGATCACATCCTAGTGGTTTCTTATCATTGTTTACAACCTTAAAATTACTTTCTTGCTTTGTTTCACTTGCACTTAGTTTAAAACAACCAAACCAACTTTTCGATCTAAATACCAACTGTTAAGAGGTTAAGTGAAATTCTAACATTTTCCATCTTGTTGCTCCCAACAAGACTGTTGTCCTGAAAATTCGACCCTTAACTATACTACAATAAGACTTCCACATATCCCAGCATATGTGGGTGGAGTTCTCAATCTAGTATAAGCAAGGCTAAACCTAAAGACTTACTATCTCTAGGATTTTTAGTGGTGCATGCAATTCCACATGAGTGGAAGCTCCATCAATTTTTCTACATTCTAGTGGTGGTGGATTACATCTCAAAATGGGTAGAAGCCATACCAACTATCACTAGCGATTCCAAACCTATCATCAAAATGTTCAAAGATATTAATTTCCCCCATTTTGGAGTCCCACACGCTGTGATATCTGACGGAGGTTCTCATTTTCTTGAAATAAGCTTTGAAGCATTGCTGAGGAAATATGGTGTAACTCACAAGGTAGCCTCACCCTACCACCCACAAACAATTGGATAGGTAGAGGTTTCTAATCGTCAACTCAAGGCTATTTTGGAAAAGACAGTAGGCCGCAATCAAAAAGATTGGTCAGTGAAAATCAATGACGCATTGTGGGCCTACCGAACAGCTTTTAAAACTCCCCTCAGAACTACACCATTTCGATTGATCTATGGAAAGTCTTGCCACCTGCCTGTATAACTGGAACACAAAGCATGGTGGGTGATAAAACAATTGAATTTTGACATGAAGAAAGTAGTCCAAGCTAGGATTTTGCAACTCCAAGAGCTGGAAGAACTCCAGATTATAGCTTATGAGAATGCATGAATCTATGAAAAATGCACAAAGCTTTGGCACGATGGTCATCTGAAAAGAAAGGACATTCAAGTTGGAGACCAAGTTCTTTTGTTCAATTCAAGATTGGGGTTATTCCTAGGAAAACTCCGTTCTCATTGGTTTGGACCTTACATTGTCAAGAGCATCTACCCACATGGTGCTTTCTCTTTATAGAGTGAAAAGTCAGGAAAATTTGTGGCAAATGGTCAACGATTGAAGAGATATTTCACCTATGCTGACACATGCTCTGAAGAAATTTTGGATCTCACCAATCCAACATATCCACTGTAAAGTTGAAGGAATCAAGTTGAGCCATCGACGTAAAATAAAGGCGTTTGTCGGGAGGCCACCCGGTCAATAAATTTGTATCTAGTTTTAATTTTGAACTAGGAATTTTTCTTAATTTTATTTCTACTTTTTAGATAATTTTACACCAAATAAATATTCCATCGCAAGATGCTATCTTGAGTTCTGATTGATCTTTATTTTTGAGATTTTCATATGAAGGATGCACGCCGATTAGAACGCAACCACATCTGGTGGTCTAACTAGCGTGAATTTTCCCCTCCATCTTGAATTTAGAGTTTGCTCAGGATGAGAAAATTTATAAGTTCGGGGTGGAGGGTGGGTGGTATGTATTTCAATTTCCACCTACACCCATCCTTTCCTAACTAAAGATTTCACCGTTGCATCTTTGACCAAAATTTTCAAATACAATTTTCAAAAATGTTAAAGTTTCCAAAAGAAATTTGAACAGATACCAGATGAAATTTTGACACTTTTAGTTTCAATCTCTATGCATTTTGAATCATAATACCCTCCTTATTCGAAGCAGATCCTCAAAAGGACCTTCTTCTGAAAACTAGCCTTTTGATTGAAATCATCTTGTGAAGCTTATGAATCCTAACATCATGATCTTTATGCAAAAATGGCAAGTGTCTGTCGAACTGATAGGGATCAAACATGTCATGCTTCCTAACTGAATAGTGGAACAATAACATGGAATCCCCACCGGATCCTCATCAAGTCATTATTTGAGCAAAGTATGATAAAGAGAACAACCTGATGCACGAAATTGTAAATCAAGTTGCATTCTAATCTGAACTCTCTTATACACTTCTTCTATCATCTTTGTACCCCTCCATCCATCAAAAAGAAACAAAAATAGCCAAAATAGTGCCAAACCCTAAGTTCGGGGTGGCACGCCACTTCCCTCTATATCCTCTTCTTCCATACCCCTCGCAAATTAATAGGGGTGTACCACCAAGAAAAGATGCCAAAGCACACAAAAAAATGCAATCTTGAGTCGAATAGAGGAGAGATTCGCATTAAAAAAATATGCAATAAATGAAATAGCAAATAATATGATAAAAATCTCGAGTCAAATAGAGGAGAGTTTTATTTCTGCCTTCCATACCACCCTTCACTCCCTTTTCTACCTAAAGGCACAATGAATGCCTCCACTATCATGAAAAACACTAGTGTCAGATCAGGTGCGCACTTGTTATTCTGCGGGTATCTCTAGACTCTTACAAAACTCTTTGACATGCTTGTTGTTGGAAAAGGTGAGGAGGAAGTGATATTGGAAATCAAACTCAGGAACGAAGATATGGTAAGATGTGTTTAGTGGTCTCAAGAGGTTGAGATAGTCATACTGAGTAGAAAGCAAATAATCGTGATGTAAAGATGAGGCAATCACATGAGTTGAAAGTATTCATTTGGTGACTGTTTCAGATTTTGTGTTACTCGAGGATGATCAACATTTAAGTTTGAGGTGTTTTGATGAATGTATATTCATCATGAAATTCGATCGCCATCTTGGACCAATTTGACTCAATCAATCCAATTTCATTCACTAAATATCACAATATGAAAAATTGCTTAAATTGATTCAATTCCCAGAATTATTAACTGAGTTTATGTTGAATTTATGCAGGTCATGATGAGGTTGAACAATCAGCTGGCATCCACCTCCATTTAACCCTAATCCACCTTCAATCATCACTACCCCTTGGTTCACTCAATCTTTATCTCCATCAACCATCATTCAAATCAAACCCTTTTGAGTGGGACCCACCTTTATCAACCCTTGATCTACCCTCACTCATCCTTGGTCTTGATCATATGGTTTCATCCATATGGTCTTGACCATACAGTTTCATCCATAGGGTCTTCACCCATGCGGTTTCATCCATACGGTTTCGACCTATCGGTCTTAGTTGTTCATCCATTTGGTCTCAAACCATGAGATTTTCTTCACTATCAGATCGCTGATCAACGGTCCCCATCTATTCAATCAACTGATCTGCCTTAATGGTCTTGGGCTATCATTTTCCTCTAAATGGTTTTGCAAGACCGTATGGGCAACTCCATTCAAGACCGGTTGGATCCCCACATAGCAGTGACACCCTCCTAACAACGATAGCGCCTTCTTCTCCCTCCTTCCACCCGACCTGCAAACCCTAGCACACAATAGCTACAACCCTAATCGCGCTGCCACATCCTCACACCAACAGTGATCGGCCGCATCTGCTACCCACTTCTCCGTCCAACCTGCTAACCCTAACACGCACCAGGCATACGCACCTGCATCATCACGACACCTCTACAGCACCTCTTCAAGACCGACCGATTTC
This sequence comes from Alisma plantago-aquatica, assembly GCA_963693085.1. Lineage (NCBI taxonomy): Eukaryota > Viridiplantae > Streptophyta > Magnoliopsida > Alismatales > Alismataceae > Alisma > Alisma plantago-aquatica. The sequence continues at coordinate 295,120,500 of OY856413.1, read as the reverse complement.
CTTCTACCTAACCCCTCCGGCACTTTCCTCAACCTGCAACACCTATCGTGGCCCCGCTCAACCTACTCCTCACCGGTCTCAAGGTCGTGTGGCAGGGATCAGTCTCCACACCGATCGGAGGTCACCGGTCTCAAGACCGTTTGGTCATTGATCGGTCACAGAGATCATTTGGGCACGAGGAAGATAGGGATCCGAAGACCATTTGTGCTTTCTGAAGCTAAGACCGTAAGAGTAGATCGTGAAGACCATTTGAGCATCGCAAGCCACAAGACCAATCGGGGGTTCCAAAACCATTTGGACGATGCCAGGTTGAAGACCGCTTGGAACTGTGAATGCAAGACCGTTTGAGGAAAAAGCAACCAAACCATATCTGAAGACCGTTTGAGGATAAAGCAAACAAACTATTCGATAAAGAAGTAAAGACTGTATGATCATATACTAAAGACCGTTTGAGTGAAAGATACCAAGATCGATCAAAGCAGACCGTTAAAGTAGATACTTCCAAACTGTTTGGATGATAGCACCAAACCATTTGGTCATATTTACCAAACCGTTTGGAGGAAATCTAATACAAGACTGTTTGGTCATCTAAATGGTCTCCAAATCAAACTGTGAAAATTGCAACAGGGCCCAAAATGTCAAGCCCCCATTTGAGCCTATAAATAGGACCAATAGGGTCCTGATTCGGGCATCAGATCTGGGACGCCACGGGCTGCCTGAACACAAGATTCAACCCATATCCCTCATCCATGCCAGTATCACTTCACCTGCCACTCCTGCTGCGATCAAGGAGACTGAGAAGAGAAGGAAGGAGGAGTGAGAAAGACTGCCCGGTCTATCTTAGCATCCCTCTTTCCTCGTCCGAATCTGCTCTGACATGACATAGAAGACCGCATCATCTTCACCTAGTTGTGACTACCTTCTACATCATGCTCATGGTGGAACCTTCCCTCTCTCTTGTTCTTCTTGTTTATCGCATCATGAGCAAGTAGTTCCTTTTCGCTGGGGTGCGGGGACTAGCCCTGCTGCCCATGAAAGCATGTTCTTTTGTCAAACTTTCCATGGCAATGTATATAACTTTTCATTTTGTTGTTAATCTTTGATGTTTGTAGATTGGTTACCTGATTGTTTTCATCATGTTTTTCCCTATGTTGTGAAAACTTCTATACGTAGGGTAGAATGTTGATTAATGAGGTTGACTCCCAAACTAGAAATAGAATGGGATTCCTTGAGGTCGTAAGTGTATGATATGTGAGGGGACGAGCCATCTAGCCTACGGTGACGCTTCTGTGGCCTAAACATCCCTCAGGGAGGGCCACTGCCTTAGTTGGATTTTGTATCTTCTTTGTTAATCGTCGATGTTTGCTTGTAGACTAATCACCTGCTTGATTGTCGATTAGCATGGTTGACTCCTTGATGAGAACTCTGATAGGATTCCTTGAGGTCGTTAGTGTATGATCCATGAGGGGACGATCCATCTAGCATACAGTGATGCTTCTGTGTGCTTAACGCCTGTATAGGAGGCCCACAGCTTCATTTGGATTTTGTATCTTTGGATCCATAAGTATATGAACCGGATGGTGACGAGACATCTGATGCCAAAGGTGATGCTTACGTAAACCTAACGCCCGTATGGGGGGTTTAGCAGCAGCTCTATTTGGATAGTTATATCTTGCCTGGATGTTTGGTGTTTGGATGTATTTGCATGTGTAGTGGTGGTGAAACCCGGAACCATCCCAGTGATTCCATACCATTAATCTAGATCCAACTTTAATTTTACTCTTTACTTTCCCGCACTTAGTTTAATTAACCTCAAATCAACCCTTGATTCTAAATATTAATCTTTCTTGAGCTATATTTGAATAAGGATAGTTCTAAAAATGTTGTCTCTTGGGATTCGATCCTCAACTATATTGCGATAAGACCCGTCCGCTTGCGAGTGGTATTATTGCACAAGGTTTTGGTAAAAGCTCGGGGATTTCAACCTCGAGTGAATTTGTTAGTGCGATAATAAATAATGTCATTCAAATACACCATGATGTGAGTTCAAAGGTTCTTGAGTATGACCTAAAGATTCACTTTCATGGGGTGGAAGTAGGTACATGAAGAACTCGATGCTAGTTTGAGGTTTAGTACAGCTTATCACCCCTAACTGATGGTTAGTATGATCCAGACTAGAGGATTTGATGAGAGTGTGTGTTCTCGTTCAGGGTGATAAATGGGGGCAGTTCTTGTTCTATGAGAGTTGTGATGATAGACACCACAACCACTATCAGGATGTAAGAAGCTCTGTAAGGGAGGCAGTGTCAGTCACCGCTTCATGTAGGTGATGTTGGTGGAAAGACCTTGGGAAGGTCAGAGAGACCACAGTGTGTGCATATGAAGTCTCTTTGATCGTGCGATGGCTAAGAGAGTCCCGGGGCGACATGAGTCATGAGCTGATGCGAAGCAGACTGACATGCAGTTCATTGTGGGAGAATATGTGTTGTGAAAATCCGACCCCTCTGAGCTATAGCTGAGAAAGCTGATTCCCTGATACATAGGACCATTTGAAATGGATTGGTGGAGATGGTTATGTGTAGCCTTACCCCTCAGGATAACGTGATGTATGATGTATTCCACGAGTCCGATCTAGAGCACTATGTGAGGTACCCGAGCCATGTGTTGAGCCATGAACCTATTAAGCTTCAAGAGAGGCTGAAATGTCATGAGTCACCTACGAGGGTACGAGATACCAAGGTGAGAGAGAACTCAGATGTAAGAATATAAGATGATGAAGGTTCTTAGGAAGCACCATGGAGAGGGTGAAGCCACATGGGAGCCATGATGGACATGAGAAAGTCTTATCCTGTTTGTTTGTATGTTTGATGGAATTTTGAGGGCAAAATTATTATAAGAGGGGAAGGATGCTACAACCCCAATTTTGGGTTCTTTTGGTGAGAAATGCAATTTCTCTTAATAAAGATATATGAACAAATAATGGTGTGATTTTATTTGAATGAATGAATTTTGTTTACAATAGCCTTGTTGGTTGCTTTGTGGACTTTATTGGCTATTGGGCCCAATAATAAGGAAAAGAAAAAGGAAATTCAATTATTAAATGAATAATTAAGAAAAGGAGAAGAGAAAGAGGTAGAAGCCTCTAGAAGGCTAGGTAATATCCTCCAAAGGTGGATTTCATGCCTTTAGGATTCCTTGGGTTCCAAGGAGTCCAAGTTTCAAAGATAATGCAACAAGAAAGAGAAAAGATCAATTAAATATTGCTTTATTAAGAAGGAAATATGAGATAACAATGAAATTACAAGAAATATGTGGATATATGGATAATGGATCCATCTTGGATAAGATTTCGTGTCCACATGGTTTCTAATGGTAAAAAGAATCAAAATCAAGAAAATAAAAGATTAACAGAGAGAAAATATGTATAAAACATGCCTTATTAAGAGATAACTTGCATATAAAGAAAAGTATCTCATACTTTCGAGTTTGAGTCCCAAATTTGGTACAAACGTGGATTACATCATTATGGACTTTCCTTCAAAATTTGGAATCCATTGGATAAACGGTTTGGGAGATATTAATTTTGTAAGTTTCCTAAAGTGTAAAGGATAACATTAAATGTCACCATTAATGTTCTAATACGAGGCCTGATGGCCGTTGGATCCTTGATCCAATGGTGGCTGTTCTTCACAGTATCCTATTAGTAAAGGAACAGGAAAGTAAGATTTCAGAATTGCAATTATCGATGGCATGTACACGAGGGTTTTTGGAAAGAGTCCCATTGTATTCGGGGAGGAATTCCGCACCTGTTGGACTTGGGTTTTCGGTAGTTTGGGAACTCTAGGAGTTTTGCCCAAATCCTAACAGCCGCAGGACCTGTTTGGGGACTCCACCTACAGGGGGACGGGGGGGTCTTTGACCCCAATGAGAGTACAATCATCTCCTAGACGCGCTACTAGCCTCCGGGATTGCAGACCAGTGAGCAAGTTTATAGATTTTGTTGTTCTTTCACCCCGCCATCGGCCTTTTGCCTGTGGAGATGGTCTTCTTCCCGCCTCTCTATTTTTCCGCCACGATGGAGAAGCTTTATAACATACTAAATTCTAGACTTTTTACCTTTTTGGTCCTCTTTTCTATCTTTTCCTTTCATTTATACCCTCTTTGGCCTTTTTGTTTAATTTATGGAGAATATAATGGTCTAATTAACATTTGTTCACCTTTTTATTCCAATATTTGGGTTTATGGATAAGTACCTCAGTGGAAGCTTAGTAATGTGTCAAATATGCAAAATATCCACTTATGTGATAAAAAGAATAAATAAATTCATCCTAGAACTTTCTAGTGCTTTTTAGAATATGAAAAAGAAAGAAAATCCCAAAATATAAATAAAGGAGATGATAAATGCAATAATTCGGGATAATATGGAATATTTTGGGATAAAAGAAGATAATGAGGAATATAGTCGTCCTCCATCGGGTAGCGTCAAGATCAACATGGATGCCTCCATCTCTTTGACAGGTAATAGTGGTTGTGGTGCAGCCATACGGGACGACCGCGGACAGCTGTTGTGGACTTCCCAATGCCGATTAGAACAGCCATACTTGGTGCTTAGTGCGGAGGGTGTGGCTATTCTGAAAGGCATGCAGCTCGCACTTGGGAAGGGTTTTGCGGACATCATTGTGGAGACCGATTGTCTACTACTGGTCGAGGCGGTGAAGAAGGGATATTGTGGACGTGGTTATGAGCACTTTATCGTCAGGGATATCTCCGAGCTCTCTTCTCGCTTTTTGTCTTTCAATCTCTGTTTTGTTAGGAGGCAAGGCAATAGAGTAGCCCATGCTTTGGCCTCACCCGCTTGTCATTTTATAAACCCCATCTCTCGTGGAGAGGGGTTCGAGGATCAGATCCTTGCACTTGTTGTAAATGATTTGATCACTTAATAAAATGGCAGGCGCCCTTTAATTAAAAAAAAAGGAATATATTGTTCCAAAAATCCTAAATAGAAACCCAAGAAGATAATTTGGATAATAAATATATCAATTTCGTTTTCTTGACTTAAAAGTTGCTTGATGGCCAAGTATCATCTAATTTGGATAATAAATAAATATATTAAAGCCTTTATTATAATATAATGGGAAATAAGCCAATAAGGTGAAATAAAATATCTAATTTTCTCAAATTAGAAAAATAATTCCAAATTCGTATTCTAAACACAAAAATAATCCTTTGGGAAAATTTGCATTTAATTTGGTCAATTTTTAATATTTTATTTTAATCTGGAGAGAGAAAATGATTTAAAGACCAAAAATATTAAATATATGTTGATAAAAATTAATTAATTCCAAAAACGTGTTCCTAACGTTTATTATTACTTGTATACCAAGTTTCATATTTTTAGGAAGTTTCTAGATGCCTCTAATAAATTAAAAGGTTAAATAAGTGATAAAATTTAAATGAATTAAATAAAATAAAAAAGTCTTCAAAAAAATATATTAATGCCAAATTCGTGTTCTACATGTTACAATATACTTTTGGATGAATTTTGAATCAATTTGGAAAATATTGGATGAGAAGATAAATTAAGGAGAGAGAAAGTGTACAAAACTTTCAACTCATTATTTAAAATAATAAACAACTTCAACAAATGGAAATAATACCAAATTCATGTCTAACATACTTTATATGACTTGTGGGTCAAGTTTTATAATTTTTGGATAATCATAGAGTCATATATAAAGGAGGAAAGAGAAAATATATTTTTAATTATTTAACACATTAAAGATTCTCAAAATGTAAAACTAATTTCATATTTGGATTCTACGCATCAAAATAAGTGACAATATAAAGTTTGGTAATTTTTGGATAACGTTTGGGCCTCCAAATGAGGAGAGAGAAAAACATTTAAATGTAAATGTCCTTTAATCGATTTTGAATAGGAATGAGTTGTTATATCGCGATGATCTTTGACCGTTGGATCTCAATCGGAGGGTCTGTGGATTGTTTTCTTCATTGGCCCAATTTGGCAACAGGTTGCTTGACTTCTAAGATTTCAAATCCAAATATTCAGAGATATACTCGATGGATTTTGATAATTCTTGGTTCTATGAATTCCTTGCGCAATTCCGCACCATGTTAATCCAAGAGTTTTACGTTTTGATGAAGATTCGAGAAAACCCCAAAGCTTGCTCCCCAAGCTTCGACGGTATATTATGTAAACCCTAGTCTAGGTCTCCTTGCTTATAAATATCCATACTCCTAGATCCTTCGTCACCTTAACAACTCAACCCCACAATCAATTTCGCATTTCGTTGGCGTTTGACCCTGCTGCGAGCCACCGAGGATGCTGACCTTGTGGTGCTCTTCTCTCCTTGCTCTCTCCATCATCGGCACAATCAAAGGTACCATAGAGTTTGTCTTGCTCTGAGCTTTCCATCGCATACTTGCACTTCGAATTTGGTTGAGTATAGCGCAAACGCCCAATCTTTCCCCAAGGCAAGTTGCTGCTTGCTCGCAGCCATGGCGTGGGCTGGGTTGGGGAAGACAACCCGTGGTTTTTTACGTTTCTACCCCCGCACTCTCCTCTCTTCTCTTGCTGTGCTCGCGCGGGGGCACTCCGATCTTTTGGTTTGTTTGTTTTTTGATGTGCCTACGTGGCAAGTTATCATTGGTCCGTCTTAAAAAATCCGTATCTTCTGATTCGTTGGTCAAAAAATATAACTAAGATATGTTTTGAAATCGGGAGAACGAGATCTATCTAAAAAAAATACTTTCGTGGTTTGATTCTGATATTTTCGAATATGTGTTTTTAAGGATGAATTAAATTACTTAAAAATATGGGAAATAGCCTAAAAAGTCAGTATTTCAAAAATATACAAAACTATATGTTATTTTGATCAGAAAATCCTAACTAAGACAGTAGTGCAGTTTTCAGAGTCTAATTCGATCGTTTGTGGAAAATTTGATGGTTTTGAGGTTTTAATCCTTTAATGAATATACATATATCTAATACATAAATATGATGATCATATTAGGGAAAGTGGGTTCTGATTTTATGTGAATGGTTGGAAAGTGGTTTCTAGAACTCTTGAGGCTAAGGTATGTGCACCTACCCTCCTTCAGTTGGGAAAGTTTTTATACAAATACCCATATTCCCTAATGAGGCTTAATTTGACCTAATTCATGATTCTTGAAACTTAAATTGTTTATGCCTCAAAATCAGTTATAGAACTATCTTGTTTGGGTTTTTATACCCCACTGCCATGTTGTATAAATCCTTTGATTAATCTTGCCATAACTCTTTTTCTAGCATGTTGATTTTATTAGACTAATTAACTAGTGTAGTGGTACTTGTATGTACAACCACCCATAGTTGGGGAATGTGTTATTTCTCCCTTGGGGAACGTGTTATTCTCCCCCGCACATGAAATATGTGCAGGTGATTGGGAATGTGATACTCTCCCCTCACCCTTTTGGTTGAAGGTCCGGTAGGTGTCTGTAACATACTGAAACTCAGGGTCTTCCCTGCAATTTACACACTTCTGAGCTTTTCTTTGCTTTCTAGTCCATTTGGACCTTTTCCATAAATTTCCCATCCTTTATAATCATTTTTGGACTCCTTGTGCAATTTGAGCACAATTTGATGTTGAAATCACTATTTACCCTCATTTATGTAAATGGAGGGGTGTTTGCACAAATAACCCACATTAGGAGATAAGTTAGGGTTAATAATGTAATTTGGTCATTTATGGGATAATATTATTAGATAATATTTATTTGGAGCTTTTTGGATAAATATGTTATTAATAATATGTATTTGAGTTCATATATGTGTATATTAACCTTAAGTGTTTCTCTCTCCTCAAAATATGATTTTATTTCATATTAATATGTTATTTTGTTAAGGAATGATTATTTGGATATTAATGTGTTTTATATCTCGAGATTACTCACATGTTTCTCATTAATAAGCTTTTCATATAATTCCTTCATATTAATATATTATTATACTCTTTTATGAGCTATATATTTATTAAGGGTCTTATTATGTATTAAACGTGGATATAATTGCATAGCATTGTAATATACGTCATTATGAGCCTATGGTTCAATTTTGGTGGCTTTTGGAGTTGATTTGACCTCTCTAATGCATTTTATAAGCTTTTATTATAGTGTGTTATAATAATTGAATCGATTACATTAATATCATCTGTAACGCCTATAGTTGGGTCATTTATTGACCTGTCACGTGCCCCTTGGGTCTGCGCGCCATCCGACGGCCCGGACTTGTTGGACCCTCGATACAACGGTGGGGGAATCATCCCCTTCCTCCAACCGCTCGCGGGTAAGGGAACAGTCCCGACCCCTTGCTTCCTCAGTTTTCATTCTCCCGCTCCTCTCCACCGTTTCGTGTGATTTTTGTCCCATTGAATCCGCCTCTCGCCGACGTTTCGAATGAGCCCTAGCTCATTGTTCTCTGTGGTCTGTTGGCGAAACACCGAAAACACTCTTCTCCACCCCCTTTCACAGTAGCACCATCGGCCGTCATCCCAGCTATATAAGGTGCCTAATAGCACCCTAACATCGCCTTAAACCTTCCTCCTCCTTCAATTTCACCTCTCCATGCCCGGGGCAGCCTGACCTACTCCATCTTCTTCTCCGGTGACCTCGACCTGTTGCTCGTACCTCCAACCATCTCCGGCCAATTGAGCGCTAGGTGAGCAACTTCGGCACCCGCTCTCCCCATTTATGCCCTCGGTTTTCCTCGAGACACCCCCGATCGCTTGGTCCTATAGATACCCTGAAGCTTCCTGAAGAAGCTCCGCCGGCGCCTATCCTTTTTGAGCTTTGTTGCTTCTCTGCCCTGACCGACTACTTCCATCGATCCGCCTTTCATCCACGAATCCGACGGAAGCCTTAGCTGGAATTTCCGCTCTCTGTTTGCCGTAGTTTGACCTCGACTTTTCCCTCCCCTGCTCGCTGGCTGTGTCCGGCGGGATTGTGCACTCCTGAGGTTCCCGCCTTGTGGCGAGGATCCCTTCGGCTTTGCCAGGTCCCAATGGACTCATTTCCGGTTTCCCGTTCTCGGTTGCGCGCCTGAGGGTGATTTGGAGCTTTGGAGTCGAGCTCCAGTGATGGCTCCAACGCCATGGCGAGAGCAAGAGGATGCCTGGTCAGTAAATGACCAGGGCAACCCTCGCCCCTCTCGCATCCAACTCTACAAAGCAAGGGTATTATTGTCTTTTTAGCCCTCAGTTTCTTCTTGCTATCGCAAAGCAATCGACAAGTGCAAATGACCTTAATGCACTCGTCGTTTTATTTGATTGATTTTGCGAGCAAGGGTAGGTCGGTCTTTTCCCGTCTTTGCTCCCTTCCCTGTGACCTTGGTCAGCGAAGGTGGACCTGCTGATGCGGCCAATTCTGATTGGTCCGCGTCAGCATGGGCCCGGCCTCAGTGGCCCAATCGCTTTTTATTTTGCCTATGTGGCATTTTTCTTAATTTCTGATTGGTCAGGTTTACTTAATTCATAGTAAATCGATCCTTTGTCAGAAAAATATGAATAAATAGTCAATGGAAAGGATTTTTAATGAAGAATCTGATTTTATGATTTTTGAGACCTGATTCTCAAGGGTTTTCCGAAGTTTGCTTTGATTGGCATTTTTAGTATGTAAATGTTTTAAAATACATAATTAATTCATTTTAACTCTGTTTTGTAAAATAAAATATGTTTTCTTAATCAAGAGATTATGAGTAATCGTTTGGACTTGGTTTTGAACTCTAAATCGTAGTTTTGTAAAATTAGGGTTTTTCCTATGTTTTATGTTTTTATATATATTAATACATGTGTTATGTTTATAACTAGGATATAATGGGATGGTGATACTATCTGTTTGGTGGATGTGATGGTAATGTATTTAATCTAAGGTATGTGGGCCCTATTTTGTATGTGAAACATATTTTGTATGTGCATCCTATTCTAGTATGTGAAAACCTATTTGAGTATGTGCAACCTATTTTGTATGTGAACAACTATGATGAATGTGTGGAATATATAATGTGCAAATCACACCTACTCTCAGTTGGGCTTTTATCCAACCCCACTCATTATTTTGCTAGCCTTGTAATCCTTCTAATTACATTTATTGTCTCTTTACTTAGATTATGCCATTGTGGCTTAATCATTTGAATCATGTGAATCATTCTTCTACATATGTTGCCTCCTTTACTTGGAAATGATTTAATCTTGTTATTGCCTATGTTGACTTATCCTTTTGAAATATTTGGAACATTGTATAATGTTGGTGCTTGTTGACTCTCTTAATTCTTGGAACTCTTGGATATGGTTGTGACCTATGATGGTCTTACTATTTGTTTATTCTTGGGTTTTATTCCCAATGCTATGATGTTATTTTGTTCTACTTTTCACTATGCTGCCAAGTGAATGTTTATGCATGATATAGTTATTAGCCAATTGACAATGTAGTGTACATGAGTACAAACCACCCACAGGGCACTGAGGTTTTAGTCCTCCTGTCGGGCACTGGGGTTTTAGTCCCCCTGCCATTTTATATATTAGGCACTGGGGTTTTAGTCCCCCCTGCCACTTTTTAGGCACTGGGGTTTTAGTCCCCCTGCCATTGGTGAGGTCAGGTAGGTGCCTCACCCTACATTGAGAGGACATTGAGTCATAATTTATATTCATGCAAATGTGATAATTGTTTATATTTAAATGTGGCAGTTTCTCTCTCTCATATTCATATATTTGCCTCATTTCTTTTTAAATCTCTTATGGTAGAAAATCTTTTATATTGCAAAGCTTTTTATTATTATTTGTCCTATTCCTTTTTATTAACACATACCTTTTATCTCTCTCTTGCTGGATGACCCCAACCATCTAGGTTAGAATCAGAGTGCGCATGGAAGCTTGGTGAACCTAAGGCTAGGATAAGAAGAAAAGAATCATATAGTTGGCTTGATCATAGTTGCTTTTATATAGTTGTTTGGTTTGGAGACAATGTTGTATTAGTTAAGTCTTCCTCTACCTAGATCCTTGTGCTTGTATAAAGTTGTACTCCCATTTGGGAAAATTTTGTAATGTACTCTTTATACATTTTTTAATAACGTCAAGATTTAATTCTTCCGCTGCCATACTTTTGATGATTTTGTTTATCATGTTTAATAGTAGAGACTTGGTCTTTACAGCATGGTATCAGAGCATCAAGGTAGTCGGATTCTTGACTAGTTCAAAATTGTCTCCTAGATAGAACCCTTATCTTATATAGTTTTCCTTTAGTTAGTTTTTCACCTTAGAGTTGACCTAGCATGAAAGTTTGATTTAGGATTATAATAATTTCATATTAGAAATAAAATTTGTCAACTTTTTGGTAAATTGTTTATTGAATAGGTGTTAGAGCAAGAAGTTGAAGTGATGGTGTCTAGAAAGGGTCAGAGCTCGGGGGCTGGCAATATTTTCCTCTGCCCCACTAGCTTGGTAACGAGGACTCCTGAGCTCATATGACCTGGCCTGGCCTGATCTGAAACGGACAGCTCAAAATAGTCTACCTTTAGACATATTACCTTATTGTTGAGTAACCTTTATAACCTTATATGATGATTTGATTTCTTTTCTCAAACAAAAATCATCTCGTAATCCCTAAGTATCTTATGTGAGCCTTAGATTTCCATGTTTAAGGTTTAGTGAACCCTATGCTATACCTTGAGTTGGAAGATAGATTTTAGTAAGACTTTTAATGTTGGATCTTATACCCTTAAAATAGTTTGACTTAGTCAACCCTTTGAGTGGAAGAGTAGTGTTAGTACCTTGTTAGATTTTGGAGTTGTTGATTTCGAGGACGAAATCCTCTTTAGGGGGTGAAGTCCCTCAATGCCTTGAAATCAAGAAACTCTAACTCCTTAGACATGGGTTTAGTGAGAATTGAACAAACCTAATATGCTTGTAATTCATCTTGTTTGCTTATGAACAAATGGATAAGTCACATAATCCTTATGCTTGAACCTTAATATATTCTTGATGCACATAATCATTAATTATTCATAAGTGAATATACCTAGTTTTGATTAAGTCACCCTAATGGTAAAATGTGTATGGTAAAATACACCCTATGGATGCTTTAATATGTAATGGTCATGTGGACCTAAACCCTAAGATGTTATCATCTAGCCTTGACAACATATGCATATATATATATACCCTTCATGCCTTTCATGATACTCTAGTGACATTAGGTGTCATCACATATTATGCTTGGGTACATGTAGATGTGTTATAATCCCTTAATCATAATTATGACCCAATTATCAACATAGGTAAGGCATAGCACCTTGTTGACTAAAATACATCTTATTGATCATCTTATTGGTTTATGAATCAAATCAGTAATATGATAATGAGTAATTTGATTCATATAATGTAGTAATTAGTGTTATAAGATAAAATGATTAATGATTCATGATATGGGTATGTTAGATGTTGTGCCAATATGTAACTTAGATATAAGCCATTAATGTGACACATTTAGTCTTGTTATTAGATTAATAATTTGTTGGATAAAATTATATGTCATAATCCCACAAGATGTAGTTATTGGGTAATAATATTGAGTTATTTAGGTTTTGACCTAATACATTAATTGTTGTTGGGAATGGTTTAGTATAAGTTGAAATGGCCTTGTAAACCCTAATTGTGCTTAAAACCCTGATGAGGGAAATCCATAAGATATAATATTGAGATATAATTGTTTGAATAAAATGTGGCACACGTGATAGTATAATAGATATGCTGTCTTTTCATGATAGAGTTTATGCAACAAGATGTTATGTTGGGTTTGATAAAAGACTATAGGTTTTGTGGTAACCTTAGTAACACCTGACTTATGTAGATTTGGTGTTGTACCCTAGATTAAGGGTTATAACCTAGTGTTTAAGGTTGGGTTGTTGCACACTCACCCTCTCTTTCCTCTTGTTGAGATTTCGGGGATGAAATCCTCTTTAAGGGGTGGTGTGATGTAACATACTGAAACTCAGGGTCTTCCCTGCAATTTACCCACTTCTTAGCTTTTCTTTGCTTTCTAGTCCATTTGGACCTTTTCCATAAATTTCCCATCCTTTATAATCATTTTTGGACTCCTTGTGCAATTTGAGCACAATTTGATGTTGAAATCACTATTTACCCTCATTTATGTAAATGGAGGGGTGTTTGCACAAATAACCCACATTAGGAGATAAGTTAGGGTTAATAATGTAATTTGGTCATTTATGGGATAATATTATTAGATAATATTTATTTGGAGCTTTTTGGATAAATATGTTATTAATAATATGTATTTGAGTTCATATATGTGTATATTAACCTTAAGTGTTTCTCTCTCCTCAAAATATGATTTTATTTAATATTAATATGTTATTTTGTTAAGGAATGATTATTTGGATATTAATGTGTTTTATATCTCGAGATTACTCACATGTTTCTCATTAATAAGCTTTTCATATAATTCCTTCATATTAATATATTAGTATACTCTTTTATGAGCTATATATTTATTAAGGGTCTTATTATGTATTAAACGTGGATATAATTGCATAGCATTGTAATATACGTCATTATGAAACTATGGTTCAATTTTGGTGGCTTTTGGAGTTGATTTGACCTCTCTAATGCATTTTATAAGCTTTTATTATAGTGTGTTATAATAATTGAATCGATTACATTAATATCATCTGTAACGCCTATAGTTGGGTCATTTATTGACCTGTCACGTGCCCCTTGGGTCTGCGCGCCATCCGACGGCCCGGACTTGTTGGACCCTCAATCCAACGGTGGGGGAATAATCCCCTTCCTCCAACCGCTCGCGGGTCAGGGAACAGTCCCGACCCCTTGCTTCCTCAGTTTCCGTTCTCCCGCTCCTCTCCACCGTTTCGTGTGATTTTTGTCCCATTGAATCCGCCTCTCGCCGACGTTTCGAATGAGCCCTAGCTCATTGTCCTCTGTGGTCTGTTGGCGAAACGCCTAAAACACTCTTCTCCACCCCCTTTCACAGTAGCACCATCGGCCGTCATCCCGGCTATATAAGGTGCCTAATAGCACCCTAACATCGCCTTAAACCTTCCTCCTCCTTCAATTTCACCTCTACATGCCCGGGGCAGCCTGACCTACTCCATCTTCTTCTCCGGAGACCTCGACCTGTTGCTCGTACCTCCAACCATCTCCGGCCAATTGAGCGCTAGGTGAGCAACTTCGGCACCCGCTCTCCCCGTTTATGCCCTCGGTTTTCCTCGAGACACCCCTGATCGCTTGGTCCTATAGATACCCTGAAGCTTCCTGAAGAAGCTCCGCTGGTGCCTATCCTTTTTGAGCTTTGTTGCTTCTCTGCCCTGATCGACTACTTCCATCGATCCACCTTTCATCCACGAATCCGACGGAAGCCTTAGCTGGAATTTCCGCTCTCTGTTTGCCGTAGTTTGACCTCGACTTTTCCCTCCCCTGCTCGCTGGCTGTGTCCGGCGGGATTGTGCGCTCCTGAGGTTCCCGCCTTGTGGTGAGGATCCCTTCGGCTTCGCCAGGTCCCAATGGACTCATTTCCGGTTTCCCGTTCTCGGTTGCGCGCCTGAGGGTGATTTGGAGCTTTGGAGTCGAGCTCCAGTGATGGCTCCAGCGCCATGGCGAGAGCAAGAGGATGCCTGGTCAGTAAATGACCAGGGCAACCCTCGCCCCTCTCGCATCCAACTCTACAAAGCAAGGGTATTATCGTCTTTTTAGCCCTCGGTTTCTTCTTGCTATCGCAAAGCAATCGACAAGTGCAAATGACCTTAATGCACTCGTCGTTTTATTTGATTGATTTTGCGAACAAGGGTAGGTCAGTCTTTTCCCGTCTTTGCTCCCTTCCCTGTGACCTTGGTCAGCGAAGGTGGACCTGCTGATGCGGCCAATTCTGATTGGTCCGCGTCAGCATGGGCCCGGCCTCAGTGGCCCAATCGCTTTTTATTTTGCCTATGTGGCATTTTTCTTAATTTCTGATTGGTCAGGTTTACTTAATTCATAGTAAATCGATCCTTTGTCAGAAAAATATGAATAAATAGTCGATGGAAAGGATTTTTAATGAAGAATCTGATTTTATGATTTTTGAGACCTGATTCTCAAGGGTTTTCTGAAGTTTGCTTTGATTGGCATTTTTAGTATGTAAATGTTTTAAAATACATAATTAATTCATTTTAACTCTGTTTTGTAAAATAAAATATGTTTTCTTAATCAGGAGATTATGAGTAATCGTTTGGACTTGGTTTTGAACTCTAAATCGTAGTTTTGTAAAATTAGGGTTTTTCCTATGTTTTATGTTTTTATATATATTAATACTTGTGTTATGTTTATAACTAGGATATAATGGGATGGTGATACTATCTGTTTGGTGGATGTGATGGTAATGTATTTAATCTAAGGTATGTGGGCCCTATTTTGTATGTGAAACATATTTTGTATGTGCATCCTATTCTAGTATGTGAAAACCTATTTGAGTATGTGCAACCTATTTTGTATGGATTTTGTATCTTTGGATCCATAAGTATATGAACCGGATGGTGACGAGACATCTGATGCCAAAGGTGATGCTTACGTAAACCTAACGCCCGTATGGGGGGTTTAGCAGCAGCTCTATTTGGATAGTTATATCTTGCCTGGATGTTTGGTGTTTGGATGTATTTGCATGTGTAGTGGTGGTGAAACCCGGAACCATCCCAGTGATTCCATACCATTAATCTAGATCCAACTTTAATTTTACTCTTTACTTTCCCGCACTTAGTTTAATTAACCTCAAATCAACCCTTGATTCTAAATATTAATCTTTCTTGAGCTATATTTGAATAAGGATAGTTCTAAAAATGTTGTCTCTTGGGATTCGATCCTCAACTATATTGCGATAAGACCCGTCCGCTTGCGAGTGGTATTATTGCACAAGGTTTTGGTAAAAGCTCGGGGATTTCAACCTCGAGTGAATTTGTTAGTGCGATAATAAATAATGTCATTCAAATACACCATGATGTGAGTTCAAAGGTTCTTGAGTATGACCTAAAGATTCACTTTCATGGGGTGGAAGTAGGTACATGAAGAACTCGATGCTAGTTTGAGGTTTAGTACAGCTTATCACCCCTAACTGATGGTTAGTATGATCCAGACTAGAGGATTTGATGAGAGTGTGTGTTCTCGTTCAGGGTGATAAATGGGGGCAGTTCTTGTTCTATGAGAGTTGTGATGATAGACACCACAACCACTATCAGGATGTAAGAAGCTCTGTAAGGGAGGCAGTGTCAGTCACCGCTTCATGTAGGTGATGTTGGTGGAAAGACCTTGGGAAGGTCAGAGAGACCACAGTGTGTGCATATGAAGTCTCTTTGATCGTGCGATGGCTAAGAGAGTCCCGGGGCGACATGAGTCATGAGCTGATGCGAAGCAGACTGACATGCAGTTCATTGTGGGAGAATATGTGTTGTGAAAATCCGACCCCTCTGAGCTATAGCTGAGAAAGCTGATTCCCTGATACATAGGACCATTTGAAATGGATTGGTGGAGATGGTTATGTGTAGCCTTACCCCTCAGGATAACGTGATGTATGATGTATTCCACGAGTCCGATCTAGAGCACTATGTGAGGTACCCGAGCCATGTGTTGAGCCATGAACCTATTAAGCTTCAAGAGAGGCTGAAATGTCATGAGTCACCTACGAGGGTACGAGATACCAAGGTGAGAGAGAACTCAGATGTAAGAATATAAGATGATGAAGGTTCTTAGGAAGCACCATGGAGAGGGTGAAGCCACATGGGAGCCATGATGGACATGAGAAAGTCTTATCCTGTTTGTTTGTATGTTTGATGGAATTTTGAGGGCAAAATTATTATAAGAGGGGAAGGATGCTACAACCCCAATTTTGGGTTCTTTTGGTGAGAAATGCAATTTCTCTTAATAAAGATATATGAACAAATAATGGTGTGATTTTATTTGAATGAATGAATTTTGTTTACAATAGCCTTGTTGGTTGCTTTGTGGACTTTATTGGCTATTGGGCCCAATAATAAGGAAAAGAAAAAGGAAATTCAATTATTAAATGAATAATTAAGAAAAGGAGAAGAGAAAGAGGTAGAAGCCTCTAGAAGGCTAGGTAATATCCTCCAAAGGTGGATTTCATGCCTTTAGGATTCCTTGGGTTCCAAGGAGTCCAAGTTTCAAAGATAATGCAACAAGAAAGAGAAAAGATCAATTAAATATTGCTTTATTAAGAAGGAAATATGAGATAACAATGAAATTACAAGAAATATGTGGATATATGGATAATGGATCCATCTTGGATAAGATTTCGTGTCCACATGGTTTCTAATGGTAAAAAGAATCAAAATCAAGAAAATAAAAGATTAACAGAGAGAAAATATGTATAAAACATGCCTTATTAAGAGATAACTTGCATATAAAGAAAAGTATCTCATACTTTCGAGTTTGAGTCCCAAATTTGGTACAAACGTGGATTACATCATTATGGACTTTCCTTCAAAATTTGGAATCCATTGGATAAACGGTTTGGGAGATATTAATTTTGTAAGTTTCCTAAAGTGTAAAGGATAACATTAAATGTCACCATTAATGTTCTAATACGAGGCCTGATGGCCGTTGGATCCTTGATCCAATGGTGGCTGTTCTTCACAGTATCCTATTAGTAAAGGAACAGGAAAGTAAGATTTCAGAATTGCAATTATCGATGGCATGTACACGAGGGTTTTTGGAAAGAGTCCCATTGTATTCGGGGAGGAATTCCGCACCTGTTGGACTTGGGTTTTCGGTAGTTTGGGAACTCTAGGAGTTTTGCCCAAATCCTAACAGCCGCAGGACCTGTTTGGGGACTCCACCTACAGGGGGACGGGGGGGTCTTTGACCCCAATGAGAGTACAATCATCTCCTAGACGCGCTACTAGCCTCCGGGATTGCAGACCAGTGAGCAAGTTTATAGATTTTGTTGTTCTTTCACCCCGCCATCGGCCTTTTGCCTGTGGAGATGGTCTTCTTCCCGCCTCTCTATTTTTCCGCCACGATGGAGAAGCTTTATAACATACTAAATTCTAGACTTTTTACCTTTTTGGTCCTCTTTTCTATCTTTTCCTTTCATTTATACCCTCTTTGGCCTTTTTGTTTAATTTATGGAGAATATAATGGTCTAATTAACATTTGTTCACCTTTTTATTCCAATATTTGGGTTTATGGATAAGTACCTCAGTGGAAGCTTAGTAATGTGTCAAATATGCAAAATATCCACTTATGTGATAAAAAGAATAAATAAATTCATCCTAGAACTTTCTAGTGCTTTTTAGAATATGAAAAAGAAAGAAAATCCCAAAATATAAATAAAGGAGATGATAAATGCAATAATTCGGGATAATATGGAATATTTTGGGATAAAAGAAGATAATGAGGAATATAGTCGTCCTCCATCGGGTAGCGTCAAGATCAACATGGATGCCTCCATCTCTTTGACAGGTAATAGTGGTTGTGGTGCAGCCATACGGGACGACCGCGGACAGCTGTTGTGGACTTCCCAATGCCGATTAGAACAGCCATACTTGGTGCTTAGTGCGGAGGGTGTGGCTATTCTGAAAGGCATGCAGCTCGCACTTGGGAAGGGTTTTGCGGACATCATTGTGGAGACCGATTGTCTACTACTGGTCGAGGCGGTGAAGAAGGGATATTGTGGACGTGGTTATGAGCACTTTATCGTCAGGGATATCTCCGAGCTCTCTTCTCGCTTTTTGTCTTTCAATCTCTGTTTTGTTAGGAGGCAAGGCAATAGAGTAGCCCATGCTTTGGCCTCACCCGCTTGTCATTTTATAAACCCCATCTCTCGTGGAGAGGGGTTCGAGGATCAGATCCTTGCACTTGTTGTAAATGATTTGATCACTTAATAAAATGGCAGGCGCCCTTTAATTAAAAAAAAAGGAATATATTGTTCCAAAAATCCTAAATAGAAACCCAAGAAGATAATTTGGATAATAAATATATCAATTTCGTTTTCTTGACTTAAAAGTTGCTTGATGGCCAAGTATCATCTAATTTGGATAATAAATAAATATATTAAAGCCTTTATTATAATATAATGGGAAATAAGCCAATAAGGTGAAATAAAATATCTAATTTTCTCAAATTAGAAAAATAATTCCAAATTCGTATTCTAAACACAAAAATAATCCTTTGGGAAAATTTGCATTTAATTTGGTCAATTTTTAATATTTTATTTTAATCTGGAGAGAGAAAATGATTTAAAGACCAAAAATATTAAATATATGTTGATAAAAATTAATTAATTCCAAAAACGTGTTCCTAACGTTTATTATTACTTGTATACCAAGTTTCATATTTTTAGGAAGTTTCTAGATGCCTCTAATAAATTAAAAGGTTAAATAAGTGATAAAATTTAAATGAATTAAATAAAATAAAAAAGTCTTCAAAAAAATATATTAATGCCAAATTCGTGTTCTACATGTTACAATATACTTTTGGATGAATTTTGAATCAATTTGGAAAATATTGGATGAGAAGATAAATTAAGGAGAGAGAAAGTGTACAAAACTTTCAACTCATTATTTAAAATAATAAACAACTTCAACAAATGGAAATAATACCAAATTCATGTCTAACATACTTTATATGACTTGTGGGTCAAGTTTTATAATTTTTGGATAATCATAGAGTCATATATAAAGGAGGAAAGAGAAAATATATTTTTAATTATTTAACACATTAAAGATTCTCAAAATGTAAAACTAATTTCATATTTGGATTCTACGCATCAAAATAAGTGACAATATAAAGTTTGGTAATTTTTGGATAACGTTTGGGCCTCCAAATGAGGAGAGAGAAAAACATTTAAATGTAAATGTCCTTTAATCGATTTTGAATAGGAATGAGTTGTTATATCGCGATGATCTTTGACCGTTGGATCTCAATCGGAGGGTCTGTGGATTGTTTTCTTCATTGGCCCAATTTGGCAACAGGTTGCTTGACTTCTAAGATTTCAAATCCAAATATTCAGAGATATACTCGATGGATTTTGATAATTCTTGGTTCTATGAATTCCTTGCGCAATTCCGCACCATGTTAATCCAAGAGTTTTACGTTTTGATGAAGATTCAAGAAAACCCCAAAGCTTGCTCCCCAAGCTTCGACGGTATATTATGTAAACCCTAGTCTAGGTCTCCTTGCTTATAAATATCCATACTCCTAGATCCTTCGTCACCTTAACAACTCAACCCCACAATCAATTTCGCATTTCGTTGGCGTTTGACCCTGCTGCGAGCCACCGAGGATGCTGACCTTGTGGTGCTCTTCTCTCCTTGCTCTCTCCATCATCGGCACAATCAAAGGTACCATAGAGTTTGTCTTGCTCTGAGCTTTCCATCGCATACTTGCACTTCGAATTTGGTTGAGTATAGCGCAAACGCCCAATCTTTCCCCAAGGCAAGTTGCTGCTTGCTCGCAGCCATGGCGTGGGCTGGGTTGGGGAAGACAACCCGTGGTTTTTTACGTTTCTACCCCCGCACTCTCCTCTCTTCTCTTGCTGTGCTCGCGCGGGGGCACTCCGATCTTTTGGTTTGTTTGTTTTTTGATGTGCCTACGTGGCAAGTTATCATTGGTCCGTCTTAAAAAATCCGTATCTTCTGATTCGTTGGTCAAAAAATATAACTAAGATATGTTTTGAAATCGGGAGAACGAGATCTATCTAAAAAAAATACTTTCGTGGTTTGATTCTGATATTTTCGAATATGTGTTTTTAAGGATGAATTAAATTACTTAAAAATATGGGAAATAGCCTAAAAAGTCAGTATTTCAAAAATATACAAAACTATATGTTATTTTGATCAGAAAATCCTAACTAAGACAGTAGTGCAGTTTTCAGAGTCTAATTCGATCGTTTGTGGAAAATTTGATGGTTTTGAGGTTTTAATCCTTTAATGAATATACATATATCTAATACATAAATATGATGATCATATTAGGGAAAGTGGGTTCTGATTTTATGTGAATGGTTGGAAAGTGGTTTCTAGAACTCTTGAGGCTAAGGTATGTGCACCTACCCTCCTTCAGTTGGGAAAGTTTTTATACAAATACCCATATTCCCTAATGAGGCTTAATTTGACCTAATTCATGATTCTTGAAACTTAAATTGTTTATGCCTCAAAATCAGTTATAGAACTATCTTGTTTGGGTTTTTATACCCCACTGCCATGTTGTATAAATCCTTTGATTAATCTTGCCATAACTCTTTTTCTAGCATGTTGATTTTATTAGACTAATTAACTAGTGTAGTGGTACTTGTATGTACAACCACCCATAGTTGGGGAATGTGTTATTTCTCCCTTGGGGAACGTGTTATTCTCCCCCGCACATGAAATATGTGCAGGTGATTGGGAATGTGATACTCTCCCCTCACCCTTTTGGTTGAAGGTCCGGTAGGTGTCTGTAACATACTGAAACTCAGGGTCTTCCCTGCAATTTACACACTTCTGAGCTTTTCTTTGCTTTCTAGTCCATTTGGACCTTTTCCATAAATTTCCCATCCTTTATAATCATTTTTGGACTCCTTGTGCAATTTGAGCACAATTTGATGTTGAAATCACTATTTACCCTCATTTATGTAAATGGAGGGGTGTTTGCACAAATAACCCACATTAGGAGATAAGTTAGGGTTAATAATGTAATTTGGTCATTTATGGGATAATATTATTAGATAATATTTATTTGGAGCTTTTTGGATAAATATGTTATTAATAATATGTATTTGAGTTCATATATGTGTATATTAACCTTAAGTGTTTCTCTCTCCTCAAAATATGATTTTATTTCATATTAATATGTTATTTTGTTAAGGAATGATTATTTGGATATTAATGTGTTTTATATCTCGAGATTACTCACATGTTTCTCATTAATAAGCTTTTCATATAATTCCTTCATATTAATATATTATTATACTCTTTTATGAGCTATATATTTATTAAGGGTCTTATTATGTATTAAACGTGGATATAATTGCATAGCATTGTAATATACGTCATTATGAGCCTATGGTTCAATTTTGGTGGCTTTTGGAGTTGATTTGACCTCTCTAATGCATTTTATAAGCTTTTATTATAGTGTGTTATAATAATTGAATCGATTACATTAATATCATCTGTAACGCCTATAGTTGGGTCATTTATTGACCTGTCACGTGCCCCTTGGGTCTGCGCGCCATCCGACGGCCCGGACTTGTTGGACCCTCGATACAACGGTGGGGGAATCATCCCCTTCCTCCAACCGCTCGCGGGTAAGGGAACAGTCCCGACCCCTTGCTTCCTCAGTTTTCATTCTCCCGCTCCTCTCCACCGTTTCGTGTGATTTTTGTCCCATTGAATCCGCCTCTCGCCGACGTTTCGAATGAGCCCTAGCTCATTGTTCTCTGTGGTCTGTTGGCGAAACACCGAAAACACTCTTCTCCACCCCCTTTCACAGTAGCACCATCGGCCGTCATCCCAGCTATATAAGGTGCCTAATAGCACCCTAACATCGCCTTAAACCTTCCTCCTCCTTCAATTTCACCTCTCCATGCCCGGGGCAGCCTGACCTACTCCATCTTCTTCTCCGGTGACCTCGACCTGTTGCTCGTACCTCCAACCATCTCCGGCCAATTGAGCGCTAGGTGAGCAACTTCGGCACCCGCTCTCCCCATTTATGCCCTCGGTTTTCCTCGAGACACCCCCGATCGCTTGGTCCTATAGATACCCTGAAGCTTCCTGAAGAAGCTCCGCCGGCGCCTATCCTTTTTGAGCTTTGTTGCTTCTCTGCCCTGACCGACTACTTCCATCGATCCGCCTTTCATCCACGAATCCGACGGAAGCCTTAGCTGGAATTTCCGCTCTCTGTTTGCCGTAGTTTGACCTCGACTTTTCCCTCCCCTGCTCGCTGGCTGTGTCCGGCGGGATTGTGCACTCCTGAGGTTCCCGCCTTGTGGCGAGGATCCCTTCGGCTTTGCCAGGTCCCAATGGACTCATTTCCGGTTTCCCGTTCTCGGTTGCGCGCCTGAGGGTGATTTGGAGCTTTGGAGTCGAGCTCCAGTGATGGCTCCAACGCCATGGCGAGAGCAAGAGGATGCCTGGTCAGTAAATGACCAGGGCAACCCTCGCCCCTCTCGCATCCAACTCTACAAAGCAAGGGTATTATTGTCTTTTTAGCCCTCAGTTTCTTCTTGCTATCGCAAAGCAATCGACAAGTGCAAATGACCTTAATGCACTCGTCGTTTTATTTGATTGATTTTGCGAGCAAGGGTAGGTCGGTCTTTTCCCGTCTTTGCTCCCTTCCCTGTGACCTTGGTCAGCAAAGGTGGACCTGCTGATGCGGCCAATTCTGATTGGTCCGCGTCAGCATGGGCCCGGCCTCAGTGGCCCAATCGCTTTTTATTTTGCCTATGTGGCATTTTTCTTAATTTCTGATTGGTCAGGTTTACTTAATTCATAGTAAATCGATCCTTTGTCAGAAAAATATGAATAAATAGTCAATGGAAAGGATTTTTAATGAAGAATCTGATTTTATGATTTTTGAGACCTGATTCTCAAGGGTTTTCCGAAGTTTGCTTTGATTGGCATTTTTAGTATGTAAATGTTTTAAAATACATAATTAATTCATTTTAACTCTGTTTTGTAAAATAAAATATGTTTTCTTAATCAAGAGATTATGAGTAATCGTTTGGACTTGGTTTTGAACTCTAAATCGTAGTTTTGTAAAATTAGGGTTTTTCCTATGTTTTATGTTTTTATATATATTAATACATGTGTTATGTTTATAACTAGGATATAATGGGATGGTGATACTATCTGTTTGGTGGATGTGATGGTAATGTATTTAATCTAAGGTATGTGGGCCCTATTTTGTATGTGAAACATATTTTGTATGTGCATCCTATTCTAGTATGTGAAAACCTATTTGAGTATGTGCAACCTATTTTGTATGTGAACAACTATGATGAATGTGTGGAATATATAATGTGCAAATCACACCTACTCTCAGTTGGGCTTTTATCCAACCCCACTCATTATTTTGCTAGCCTTGTAATCCTTCTAATTACATTTATTGTCTCTTTACTTAGATTATGCCATTGTGGCTTAATCATTTGAATCATGTGAATCATTCTTCTACATATGTTGCCTCCTTTACTTGGAAATGATTTAATCTTGTTATTGCCTATGTTGACTTATCCTTTTGAAATATTTGGAACATTGTATAATGTTGGTGCTTGTTGACTCTCTTAATTCTTGGAACTCTTGGATATGGTTGTGACCTATGATGGTCTTACTATTTGTTTATTCTTGGGTTTTATTCCCAATGCTATGATGTTATTTTGTTCTACTTTTCACTATGCTGCCAAGTGAATGTTTATGCATGATATAGTTATTAGCCAATTGACAATGTAGTGTACATGAGTACAAACCACCCACAGGGCACTGAGGTTTTAGTCCTCCTGTCGGGCACTGGGGTTTTAGTCCCCCTGCCATTTTATATATTAGGCACTGGGGTTTTAGTCCCCCCTGCCACTTTTTAGGCACTGGGGTTTTAGTCCCCCTGCCATTGGTGAGGTCAGGTAGGTGCCTCACCCTACATTGAGAGGACATTGAGTCATAATTTATATTCATGCAAATGTGATAATTGTTTATATTTAAATGTGGCAGTTTCTCTCTCTCATATTCATATATTTGCCTCATTTCTTTTTAAATCTCTTATGGTAGAAAATCTTTTATATTGCAAAGCTTTTTATTATTATTTGTCCTATTCCTTTTTATTAACACATACCTTTTATCTCTCTCTTGCTGGATGACCCCAACCATCTAGGTTAGAATCAGAGTGCGCATGGAAGCTTGGTGAACCTAAGGCTAGGATAAGAAGAAAAGAATCATATAGTTGGCTTGATCATAGTTGCTTTTATATAGTTGTTTGGTTTGGAGACAATGTTGTATTAGTTAAGTCTTCCTCTACCTAGATCCTTGTGCTTGTATAAAGTTGTACTCCCATTTGGGAAAATTTTGTAATGTACTCTTTATACATTTTTTAATAACGTCAAGATTTAATTCTTCCGCTGCCATACTTTTGATGATTTTGTTTATCATGTTTAATAGTAGAGACTTGGTCTTTACAGCATGGTATCAGAGCATCAAGGTAGTCGGATTCTTGACTAGTTCAAAATTGTCTCCTAGATAGAACCCTTATCTTATATAGTTTTCCTTTAGTTAGTTTTTCACCTTAGAGTTGACCTAGCATGAAAGTTTGATTTAGGATTATAATAATTTCATATTAGAAATAAAATTTGTCAACTTTTTGGTAAATTGTTTATTGAATAGGTGTTAGAGCAAGAAGTTGAAGTGATGGTGTCTAGAAAGGGTCAGAGCTCGGGGGCTGGCAATATTTTCCTCTGCCCCACTAGCTTGGTAACGAGGACTCCTGAGCTCATATGACCTGGCCTGGCCTGATCTGAAACGGACAGCTCAAAATAGTCTACCTTTAGACATATTACCTTATTGTTGAGTAACCTTTATAACCTTATATGATGATTTGATTTCTTTTCTCAAACAAAAATCATCTCGTAATCCCTAAGTATCTTATGTGAGCCTTAGATTTCCATGTTTAAGGTTTAGTGAACCCTATGCTATACCTTGAGTTGGAAGATAGATTTTAGTAAGACTTTTAATGTTGGATCTTATACCCTTAAAATAGTTTGACTTAGTCAACCCTTTGAGTGGAAGAGTAGTGTTAGTACCTTGTTAGATTTTGGAGTTGTTGATTTCGAGGACGAAATCCTCTTTAGGGGGTGAAGTCCCTCAATGCCTTGAAATCAAGAAACTCTAACTCCTTAGACATGGGTTTAGTGAGAATTGAACAAACCTAATATGCTTGTAATTCATCTTGTTTGCTTATGAACAAATGGATAAGTCACATAATCCTTATGCTTGAACCTTAATATATTCTTGATGCACATAATCATTAATTATTCATAAGTGAATATACCTAGTTTTGATTAAGTCACCCTAATGGTAAAATGTGTATGGTAAAATACACCCTATGGATGCTTTAATATGTAATGGTCATGTGGACCTAAACCCTAAGATGTTATCATCTAGCCTTGACAACATATGCATATATATATATACCCTTCATGCCTTTCATGATACTCTAGTGACATTAGGTGTCATCACATATTATGCTTGGGTACATGTAGATGTGTTATAATCCCTTAATCATAATTATGACCCAATTATCAACATAGGTAAGGCATAGCACCTTGTTGACTAAAATACATCTTATTGATCATCTTATTGGTTTATGAATCAAATCAGTAATATGATAATGAGTAATTTGATTCATATAATGTAGTAATTAGTGTTATAAGATAAAATGATTAATGATTCATGATATGGGTATGTTAGATGTTGTGCCAATATGTAACTTAGATATAAGCCATTAATGTGACACATTTAGTCTTGTTATTAGATTAATAATTTGTTGGATAAAATTATATGTCATAATCCCACAAGATGTAGTTATTGGGTAATAATATTGAGTTATTTAGGTTTTGACCTAATACATTAATTGTTGTTGGGAATGGTTTAGTATAAGTTGAAATGGCCTTGTAAACCCTAATTGTGCTTAAAACCCTGATGAGGGAAATCCATAAGATATAATATTGAGATATAATTGTTTGAATAAAATGTGGCACACGTGATAGTATAATAGATATGCTGTCTTTTCATGATAGAGTTTATGCAACAAGATGTTATGTTGGGTTTGATAAAAGACTATAGGTTTTGTGGTAACCTTAGTAACACCTGACTTATGTAGATTTGGTGTTGTACCCTAGATTAAGGGTTATAACCTAGTGTTTAAGGTTGGGTTGTTGCACACTCACCCTCTCTTTCCTCTTGTTGAGATTTCGGGGATGAAATCCTCTTTAAGGGGTGGTGTGATGTAACATACTGAAACTCAGGGTCTTCCCTGCAATTTACCCACTTCTTAGCTTTTCTTTGCTTTCTAGTCCATTTGGACCTTTTCCATAAATTTCCCATCCTTTATAATCATTTTTGGACTCCTTGTGCAATTTGAGCACAATTTGATGTTGAAATCACTATTTACCCTCATTTATGTAAATGGAGGGGTGTTTGCACAAATAACCCACATTAGGAGATAAGTTAGGGTTAATAATGTAATTTGGTCATTTATGGGATAATATTATTAGATAATATTTATTTGGAGCTTTTTGGATAAATATGTTATTAATAATATGTATTTGAGTTCATATATGTGTATATTAACCTTAAGTGTTTCTCTCTCCTCAAAATATGATTTTATTTAATATTAATATGTTATTTTGTTAAGGAATGATTATTTGGATATTAATGTGTTTTATATCTCGAGATTACTCACATGTTTCTCATTAATAAGCTTTTCATATAATTCCTTCATATTAATATATTAGTATACTCTTTTATGAGCTATATATTTATTAAGGGTCTTATTATGTATTAAACGTGGATATAATTGCATAGCATTGTAATATACGTCATTATGAAACTATGGTTCAATTTTGGTGGCTTTTGGAGTTGATTTGACCTCTCTAATGCATTTTATAAGCTTTTATTATAGTGTGTTATAATAATTGAATCGATTACATTAATATCATCTGTAACGCCTATAGTTGGGTCATTTATTGACCTGTCACGTGCCCCTTGGGTCTGCGCGCCATCCGACGGCCCGGACTTGTTGGACCCTCAATCCAACGGTGGGGGAATAATCCCCTTCCTCCAACCGCTCGCGGGTCAGGGAACAGTCCCGACCCCTTGCTTCCTCAGTTTCCGTTCTCCCGCTCCTCTCCACCGTTTCGTGTGATTTTTGTCCCATTGAATCCGCCTCTCGCCGACGTTTCGAATGAGCCCTAGCTCATTGTCCTCTGTGGTCTGTTGGCGAAACGCCTAAAACACTCTTCTCCACCCCCTTTCACAGTAGCACCATCGGCCGTCATCCCGGCTATATAAGGTGCCTAATAGCACCCTAACATCGCCTTAAACCTTCCTCCTCCTTCAATTTCACCTCTACATGCCCGGGGCAGCCTGACCTACTCCATCTTCTTCTCCGGAGACCTCGACCTGTTGCTCGTACCTCCAACCATCTCCGGCCAATTGAGCGCTAGGTGAGCAACTTCGGCACCCGCTCTCCCCGTTTATGCCCTCGGTTTTCCTCGAGACACCCCTGATCGCTTGGTCCTATAGATACCCTGAAGCTTCCTGAAGAAGCTCCGCTGGTGCCTATCCTTTTTGAGCTTTGTTGCTTCTCTGCCCTGATCGACTACTTCCATCGATCCACCTTTCATCCACGAATCCGACGGAAGCCTTAGCTGGAATTTCCGCTCTCTGTTTGCCGTAGTTTGACCTCGACTTTTCCCTCCCCTGCTCGCTGGCTGTGTCCGGCGGGATTGTGCGCTCCTGAGGTTCCCGCCTTGTGGTGAGGATCCCTTCGGCTTCGCCAGGTCCCAATGGACTCATTTCCGGTTTCCCGTTCTCGGTTGCGCGCCTGAGGGTGATTTGGAGCTTTGGAGTCGAGCTCCAGTGATGGCTCCAGCGCCATGGCGAGAGCAAGAGGATGCCTGGTCAGTAAATGACCAGGGCAACCCTCGCCCCTCTCGCATCCAACTCTACAAAGCAAGGGTATTATCGTCTTTTTAGCCCTCGGTTTCTTCTTGCTATCGCAAAGCAATCGACAAGTGCAAATGACCTTAATGCACTCGTCGTTTTATTTGATTGATTTTGCGAACAAGGGTAGGTCAGTCTTTTCCCGTCTTTGCTCCCTTCCCTGTGACCTTGGTCAGCGAAGGTGGACCTGCTGATGCGGCCAATTCTGATTGGTCCGCGTCAGCATGGGCCCGGCCTCAGTGGCCCAATCGCTTTTTATTTTGCCTATGTGGCATTTTTCTTAATTTCTGATTGGTCAGGTTTACTTAATTCATAGTAAATCGATCCTTTGTCAGAAAAATATGAATAAATAGTCGATGGAAAGGATTTTTAATGAAGAATCTGATTTTATGATTTTTGAGACCTGATTCTCAAGGGTTTTCTGAAGTTTGCTTTGATTGGCATTTTTAGTATGTAAATGTTTTAAAATACATAATTAATTCATTTTAACTCTGTTTTGTAAAATAAAATATGTTTTCTTAATCAGGAGATTATGAGTAATCGTTTGGACTTGGTTTTGAACTCTAAATCGTAGTTTTGTAAAATTAGGGTTTTTCCTATGTTTTATGTTTTTATATATATTAATACTTGTGTTATGTTTATAACTAGGATATAATGGGATGGTGATACTATCTGTTTGGTGGATGTGATGGTAATGTATTTAATCTAAGGTATGTGGGCCCTATTTTGTATGTGAAACATATTTTGTATGTGCATCCTATTCTAGTATGTGAAAACCTATTTGAGTATGTGCAACCTATTTTGTATGTGAACAACTATGATGAATGTGTGGAATATATAATGTGCAAATCACACCTACTCTCAGTTGGGCTTTTATCCAACCCCACTCATTATTTTGCTAGCCTTGTAATCCTTCTAATTACATTTATTGTCTCTTTACTTAGCTTATGCCATTGTGGCTTAATCATTTGAATCATGTGAATCATTCTTCTACATATGTTGCCTCCTTTACTTGGAAATGATTTAATCTTGTTATTGCCTATGTTGGCTTATCCTTTTGAAATATTTGGAACATTGTATAATGTTGGTGCTTGTTGACTCTCTTAATTCTTGGAACTCTTGGATATGGTTGTGACCTATGATGGTCTTACTATTTGTTTATTCTTGGGTTTTATTCCCAATGCTATGATGTTATTTTGTTCTACTTTTCATATGCTGCCAAGTGAATGTTTATGCATGATATAGTTATTGGCCAATTGACAATGTAGTGTACATGAGTACAAACCACCCACAGGGCACTGAGGTTTTAGTCCTCCTGCCGGGCACTGGGGTTTTAGTCCCCCTGCCATTTTATATATTAGGCACTGGGGTTTTAGTCCCCCCTGCCACTTTTTAGGCACTGGGGTTTTAGTCCCCCTTCCATTGGTGAGGTCCGGTAGGTGCCTCACCCTACATTGAGAGGACGTTGAGTCATAATTTATATTCATGCAAATGTGATAATTGTTGATATTTAAATGTGGCAGTTTCTCTCTCTCATATTCATATATTTGCCTCATTTCTTTTGAAATCTCTTATGGTAGAAAATCTTTTATATTGCAAAGCTTTTTATTATTATTTGTCCTATTCCTTTTTATTAACACATACCTTTTATCTCTCTTGCTGGATGTCCCCAACCATCCATGTTAGAATCAGAGTGCGCATGGAAGCTTGGTGAACCTAAGGCTAGGATAAGAAGAAAAGAATCATATAGTTGGCTTGATCATAGTTGCTTTTATATAGTTGTTTGGTTTGGAGACAATGTTGTATTAGTTAAGTCTTCCTCTACCTAGATCCTTGTGCTTGTATAAAGTTGTACTCCCATTTGGGAAAATTTTATAATGTACTCTTTATACATTTTTTAATAACGTCAAGATTTAATTCTTCTGCTGCCATACTTTTGATGATTTTGTTTATCATGTTTAATAGTAGAGACTTGGTCTTTACAGTGCCTCAACCCTACATAGTTAAGATAGTCAATATTAATCATACATGCAATGTTGTTATTTTACTTTGTTTATGGCAAACATCTATTGAAATATTCTTTTATATATATGACCTCATTCTTTTGATGTCTCATCTTTTGATAAATCCCTAGCCTAATTTACTTGTTATATTTACCTTGTCACCTTTAGTCTAGTTTAGTGACACATACTTTTATTTTCCTTCCCTTTTTGCTGGGTGCCTTCCCAACCACCCAGATGTGGAGCAAGGTGTTGGATATGGAATGAAGATCATAGCTTGGGCATGGACTTGGCTGATGGATGTGTTGCTTGGAGACAAAAGTGGAGTAGTCTAGTTTCCCTCTACTTAGATCCTCATTTTGTATAAAGCATGTACACCCATATTGGGGAAATTTTTATGTACACTTTATTTGAAATTGAATATAGTCAAAATTTTATCTTCTGTTGCTATCCAAATTGAGTTTTGTTTACCATTGTTATTAGTAGAGAGGTGGATTGATTTCACACTCTTTCCAAGCTTGTTATGGGGTTTCTCTTGGTAGCTTTCCAAGGTGTTTGGGGAGGGGCCTTGGAGTCCTTGTGAGGTCATCAAAGCCCCTTGGGTCTCGGAGAGGCCAGCCGTGGAGGGCGAGGAGGGTCGCCACCACCACGGTTCTGGTACTCTATTTTACAGAGTAAACATGGGAGGTGGGATCCCCATCTGTGTAAGGGAGATGATGTGGGGAGTGGGCAACCGGGTTATTAAGTAGTCAGATCCAAGGCAGGATCTACGAGAGAAGGAAAAGAATCGAAATAAAAGAAGAGAAAAAGGACATGTGGCGCTGGATTATTGGCCCTAAAGGTAATATCTTTGCAAAATCCTAATTATTTATTAGTAGCTCCGATGATAGAAAGTTATATATGAAAATTGATCAAGAGAACACAAGGAATCCAATAAAAATGATATTAAATCCCAATTCCATTCCTAATTGCAAAAGTATATTAAGTTAATGAAAAGTGCTTTGAAATTAGGTTAGAAACCCTAATTGAGATTAATGGTTGAGTCTATGATGCTTAATTGGTTAAATTGAGTAATAGTAACCTATTGAATGATAAAGGTAGACTTGAACCTGATCTGGATGAATAATTTCATGTTTTAGGGTTTTAAACCAGGTATGAATCATAATGCATCTAGAAACCCTAATTTAGGGTAAAATAGGAGAAGATCATATCTAATTCGAAAATATGGAAATATGTTGTTAAATGATGATCCTAAGCCTGTTAGGAGAGATAGGATGAGAAACTTAGGGTTCATAAGTAGTTTGGTCTAATTAGGGTTTGTGGTACTAAAAGTAAAGGCAAAACCCTAATTGCAAGTGAAACCCTAAAACGGAATAGAAATCTTAAGAAGCAAGTTGGTTTGGATAGATCTTGATAAAAGGAAATTGTATGTTTATTTAAGGATTCTTGTACTTGCTTGCTTGATTGGATTTCCCTACTTGGTTGATTCTATCTCAAAAATCAGCAGTACATGTATGTTGTTACGCTTATGATTAAATCGCTTTAGTTTCACGGTGATTCCCAGATGTTTTATCGGTTGCCTGAATATAACTGCTTGGATGACTTTTATTTCATGCAACTATAAAGTAACTATGACTATCACTATAAATAAAGGTACATGACTGGCTCAAATCATGGTCCTCCTTTGTGGCTTTTTTAATAATAAGGATGACCTAGTACATGGTCTACCTGTTAGGTAGGACCATCAGGTTATCATGAGTTAGTGATTGGGTTATCTATGGGTAGTGACAAGCAACTCTTTAGCATATTATGAGTTAGGGATTGGGCTACCTATGGGTAGTGCCATGTGACTCTTCAACCCTAGGTATTGATCTACCTGTTAGGTAGGATCATGGGGGTTAATTGGTATCTACCATATGAGAGGTAGTATCTAGGTCTACTACAGGGACAACGCAGAGGCTAGGGTATGTATGGATTGAGTAGTTATGTTTAAAGCGTAAAGTTTGTTTGTTAAATCATAATTGCTTTGTGATATGTTGTTAAAACTAAATTCATAATTTGTGTTTCCCCCACAGACCAGTATAATTCATACTGACCGACGTTTTGTTTGTCAGTGATTTAGGTACAAAGTTGAAAAAGACAAACAGTAAAGTGGAACTTTGTGAATACATGAATTAAAGTACAAGGAGGATTAGTTAAAATAGATTCCAGTTATGGATAGAAGTTTAGAAATCTAAGATTTTAAAAAGGTATGCAAAGTTTTATTTTATTACAGCTTTTCAGTATAGTCTTGGTAGAATTTAGTAATTATTATTGATTATTTGTCGAACCATTGATCCAAAAAAATTGGGATAACGACTCTGACCTTTTGGTCTCCCTTAATTGGGGGTTACCGGGAGGCGGGGTCATTACAGCATCACTTTCAAGACATCTTGTCTTATGCAAAAAGACAAAAATGTTGTCATAGAGAACAAAGACCCAAGTCAAGGATATCAACCTCACTAGAGCAACCAACCTCCTTGATTTTACATTAGACTCTTCCATCACCAAGCACAATTGATCCCATCTTGACTTCAAAGACCATCAGCCAAAGAGGTTAAGATGGTCAACCTCTAAGATCAATTGGATAGCTTGATTGACCTCTCAAGGCGATATGCCTCACACATTGATTTAGCTAAAAGGTGTGCAGATCAACCTCCACCTCGATCTACCCTTGTATCTACCTCTTCCCTTATCTTATTATTTGATTGTTTTTTAGAATTAAGGTCTTTACAAGTTGTAATTTGATTCCTTCTTACACGATGAGTGACTAAACTCATGAACTTGTATTCAGAGTAGTCCCTCCCAACCAAGTAATCTTTTTGTCTTCTATTTAGTACATATATTCTTGCATTTTTGTTTCCACACTCTTGTTTAAATGCATTCTCGTTTGATTATCTACCTTCTTGGGATGTTTGATCTGGATTATTTTTAAAGAAGAAATCCACAAAGATCTAGAGTTTGGTTAGTGATGAGGCACGAGAGTGGGGGTTGTTGTAGAAGAAGTCATACATTTATCCTTAATTTGTGGGTTACCATCTTGAGATAGAGGTGCCTTTAGATAGAAATCTAATCAAATCTTGAGAGAAGGAATGTGTTACATATGTATTATGGTTTCTTGCAAAATATGTTGAGAATATATAAATTAGGAGGAAGGTTTTGCATGGTTGAGGTTGGTAATTGGTAAAACCCAATCCAAGTTCCGTTTATCATAATCAAAATTATCTTTGTTTCATTTTAGATATATATTTTGAGTAGTTTAATTCATTGCTTAATTGGAATACCAATTTCACCACTATTGGTTGATTAAGCTAGCTAAGGCTTTCAGCTCTTACATATTTAATACTTCTTATCCCTATGTATGACCTTATACTACCATAGACTTTGTATTGAGTTGTGGACGTCTCTTGAAGTTGAGTATAAATTTAAAGTCTGATACATTCTATCAGGCAATTGTGTTTACACTTTTGTCCCATATTTAAGCACAATCAGCTTTTGGCACCATTGTCGGGAATAAGGCAACAAGCAACAACTAAGGAACCAAATTCCACCTAGACTTCATTAGTTTAATGAGGTTTAGCAATAGACTTTATTACACACACTTTTATTTTGATTGCATTATATCTTGAAGGTTTGTTGCATGTCTAGAAAACTAACCCCGACTTGTACAATTCTTGTGGGTAGCTAGAGAAATCTTTATATTTTTTCACCAAACAAAAAAATGATGGCAGCTCAAGGTGGAGCAGGATAAAATCCACATGTTGACATTTCATCCCTTTGTTCTTTGGCCACTACGTGCGCCAACCAAATGAGAGAACCTATGGTGATTCCCAGAATAGAGATGGCCAATTTTGAGTTGAAATTAGCTTTCATTTCTATTGTTCAATAGTGGACATTTTAAGTAAACTCGATTAAGGAAAACCTTATCACCACTTTTATGCTTTCAGAAACATATGTAATACCCTCAAAATCAACAGGTTCACATGGAAGGTGATTTACTATAAGGTTTTTCGTTACTTTTTGAGAGATAAAGCCCCCACATTGTATTAGGATTTGAAGCATGAAGACCTTATTGGTTGGGCACCCTTAGCTGAAGCATTTGTCGATAGGTTTTTCCCATTTGAGAAGACCATTCATTCTAGAAACATGATAACCAACTTCATACAGAAATCTCAAGAAAATTTGAATTAGTCTTGGGAAAGGTGCTAAGAATATTGAAGGGAGTGCCCTCACCACAACTTTAATGATAGATATTTGGTTACCACCCTTTATAATGGTCAAGCCTAAGAATGTTGGTAAATGCAGTAATGGGAAGTGATTTTATGGGGCATAACACCAACCACTCCAAGGAGATCATAAATACATGGTTGCATTAAAAGTTGGGTTGGACTTTGAAAGGGACCAAATGGAAATGTATCTGATATTGGTGTTGCCTATAATCCAAAGGTTTTCTATGCTTTGA
Source organism: Alisma plantago-aquatica (assembly GCA_963693085.1). Classification (NCBI taxonomy): domain Eukaryota; kingdom Viridiplantae; phylum Streptophyta; class Magnoliopsida; order Alismatales; family Alismataceae; genus Alisma; species Alisma plantago-aquatica. Next base: position 295,085,249 of record OY856413.1, on the reverse strand, counting down.
ATGCCAAATCTGACAGGATGGCCACATATAATCTTAACAATAAGGAGACAAATGCCAAAGAAAAAGATTGTATGGAGACCATTATGAATTGTGTCACATGTCGAGAAAACAAACATGGAATCGATAAATGCATATACACCCATGAAGTTGAGGATAATCAAGGCAAATGCATCAAAAATGTTTCATATGTGAAGTACAAAAGGCATGACCACCCCAATTTTTCTTATGGTAACACATCTACACCTAAAAATTCTCATCAGATGAACTAGCATCCCAACACCATGAGTGGAGGTCAAACTGTAGGGAAAGGCCATAATCCTCCAAGTTTCCAGCTAAACAACAACCCTCAATAGAATAGCATGCCAAATCAGTAGAGAAATTTCAATGCCCCCAAGAGGGAGTTTTATTATGAAACAACAAAATTGTATAAATCAACCTCCTAACTGAACGTCTTGGGCAATTCATTCTAAGTAATAATGATATTATGAAAACAATGTATGCACATATGGGGATCGTGAAACAGATCAGTGATTTACAATAGCATAATAGAATGACTGACCAACAACTGCCTTCGATAGAAGCATCCATTAAAAACCCAGTTGGCCATTTCCCTTCTTGTAATGAACAAAATCCAAGTCATGAAACTATAAATATGGAAATGTTGAGATCTGGTACTACCTTAAGTATCCCCACCTCCTATGCAAGCACAATCTATAGTCAAATATGATCATTGACTTGAAAATCCTATATGGGAAGGTGCCCAAGAAAAGAAGAAAACATAAGGAACAAAGAAAGTATATTCATCGAAGAAGCATGTTGAACACTATGAGGAGATACCTTTCCCTCTCTGATTCATCAAGGTAGCTTGATAAGAGGTTATTAAGTTACTCGATACTGTTAAGAAGATACATCTAGACATTCCCCTCCTCGACCCTATTGATGAGATGCCAACTTATGCTAAGCTCCTAAATAATCTCACTACTAAGAAACCAAGGAAAGGAAAATAGGAACTGTTTGATTATCTAATATAGATACAACTTTTATTCAATCCATTATGCCCACAATGAAGAAATATCATGGTGCTTTCACCATCCCTTTTCTACTAGGGACACTGTGGAAAGACATGGTTTGGCCAATCTACGTGTGAGCCTTAGTTTTGTACCACACTCTTTGATGATCATGCTAGGATTAACAAACATGGATCTTTCTTATATGACGATACAACTAGCTGATATTTCTTATACCATGAATGTTAGAGTAGTTGAAAATGTTCATATTCAGATTGGAAATTTCTTTATTCCGCGTGACATTCTTATCATCAATGCTACTGAAGATCCCATTTGTGCCATGATTTTTGGGATGTTGCTTGTTTCAACTGTACATGCTTTGATTGATGTAGTAGATGGACTGATTACTATACTAGTAGGAAATGAGTGTATCAAGTTCAACATTTTGGATCATATGAAGGGACCATATTCTATAGAAACAAGAACTTTGCATATTGATACATCCAGCTAAGTGTCCATATCCAAGAGCATAATGTTGTAGTAGATCCTATACTGAGGGCTCTTACTAATCCAAACTCTAGAATCATTGACCCAGAATTAGAGAAATTCTGACTTATCTAGATGTGGTAGAAGAAGAAGAATCTAATCAATAATACTGATTGAAATAGCAACGTACATCTCCCTATAAAGAGAATTGAAAGATACATCTGCATCAAAGCCTATTCTTGAGTTGAAGTCCCTTGCTAAAGAACTTAAGTATGAAATTTTAGAGGATTAGAAGAGGAATCCTATCATTATCAATTCGGATCTATTGTTGGACCAACAAGAGTAGCTTCTCACTAAGCTACAACTAAGACAAAAAGCTCTTAGATATTGTATCAATGATATCAAAGGGCTTGGTCCCATTGTGTGCATGAACTCAACCTAGAAGAGAATGCTAGACATCGTGTCCAAGGATAGAGGAATTTGAATGATACAATGTGTGAAGTGGTGCATAAGGAGGTCATCGATCTCTATGATGTAGGGATTATCTATGTTATCAATGATAGCAATTGGGTCAGTCCAATCTATGTCATACTTAAAAAGATAATAATGATTATTGTCAAAGGAAGCGATTGTCAGAACTTAGCTACTCGTACTATTACTGGATGGAGAATGTGCATCGATTACATGATGCTTGACACTGCTACCAATAAAGATCACCTCCCATTATCATTCTTTTACCAATTTTTGGAGCGCCTACTGCACCATTCTCATATATGCTACCTGGACCTAATTCGAGATTCTACTAAGCTATGCACCCTGATGATCAAGAAAAAACTATGTTTATGTGTCTTTATGGGACATACACCATTTTGCATATTGCCCTTTGGTCTGTGTAATACTCCTACCAATTTGAAAGATGTATGTCTACAATCTTTGTTGATTTCATAGAAGAAATTATGGACGTGTTCATGAATGACTTTTCTATTTATGGGTTTTCTTTGAAAGATTGTTTGGAAAATATATCTCTGGTCTTCCAAAGATGTGAAGAGAAGCAATTGGTTCCCAACTAGGAAAAATGTAGCTTCATGGTACGTGAAGGTATTGTACTAGGACATAAGATTTCTAAATCCAAAGTAGAAGTGGATAAAAGTAAGATTGAATCAATTTTAAATTACCACCTCCATCCCTAGTCACATTTATGTGAAGTTCTCTTGGCATACTAACACTATAGAAGCTTATTAGGGATTTCTTTGAAATTTCTAAGCCGCTATCGATACTCTTGTTGAAAGACACTCCTTTTTTATTGATGAATATTGTCTAAAGACCTTTCACACCTTAAAGAATGTTCTTATGTCAACACCCATTATAAAAGCCCCTGATTGGGATATTCCGTTTGAGCTTATGTGTGGAGCCAACGATTTTGCTGCAGGATTAATCTCGGGACAAAAGAAAGGTGAAAATCATCATGTTATTTACTATGCAAGAAAAACACTTAATGAAGCGCAAGTGAACTTACAACAGCGGAAAAGAGATGCTTGCAATTATCTATGCTTTTGGCAAATTTAGATCATACTTGCTAGAATGAAAAGTCATTATCTACAATGATTATGGTGTTATTAAATATTTGATGTTGGAAAAGGGCACTAAGCCCTACCTCTTGCAGTGGGCTTGTTATTACAAGAATTTGATCATGAAATTGTGGTTAAGAAAGGGAAAAAATATTGTAGCATATCACATCTCAAGAATTTGTGTTGAGGGAGACAACTGCCTACTGATAAATAACTCATGTGGAGATGATTTATTGATGGACGTAAGAACAATGGATCTAACAATGCCCTGGTATGTGTATTTTTGTAACTATCCAGTATGCCAATATCTACCATCAGATATGACATATAATTAAAACAAGAAGTTCTATGTTGGCCTTAAGAATTATTACTAGGATGATGTGCTTCTTTTCAAGAAATTTACAAACAATGTATATACAACATCTATCACAAAAGTGAGTCCCACGCTACTCTTGAAAATTTTCATTCTTCTCCTTATGGAGGGCATCAGGGAGCCAAAAGACGACAATGAAGGTTCTACATTCAAGCTTCTACTGGATTTTTATTTTCAAAGACACTCACGCATATGTGAAGGCATGTGATGTATGGCGGAGGACATGAAATATAAGCAAAAGAAATGAAATGCCTCTAGTAGAATGGATTGAAATTGAGATTTTTTATTTCATAGGATTGACTTTATGTGTCATTTCCCCTCATTCTTTGGTAACATATACATTTTGGTTGTTGTTGACTATGTATCAAAATGGGTTGTAGCTCTAGCTTCACCCACTTGCAATGCAAATACTGTCATATGCTTCTTCAACAAAGTCATTTTTGCTAGATTTGGAGTTCCCTAAACTGTGATTAATGATGGAGGTTTCCACTTCATTGAAAAACAATTTGAAGCCTTGCTAAAAATATATGGGGTACGACACTAGATTTTCACCCCATACCATCCTCAATAGAGGGTCAGTGGAATTTTCTAATTGTCAAATCAAATAGATTTTAGATAACACTATCAAGAAGTTGCACAAGGATTGGTATACAAAAATTGATGTTGCTCTTTGATCATATCAACTTGCATATAAGACACCCATATATCAAAATGACACCTTATTGACTAGTTCACAGAAAAGGTTTCCATCTTCCCTTACAGTCATAACAATGACATTTTGGGCCATCAAAAATCTTAACATGGATCCTAACTTATCTAAGGAGAAAAGAAGTCTCCAGTAAAAATATCTAGAGGAACTTTGCTTACATGCTTATGAGAACACTTGAATCTGTAAAGAAAGAACTAGGATATGGCATGACTCTCACATTGAGTGCAAAGATATTTCTGAAGGAGTCAAGTTGTTGTTGTATAATTCTTCTATTCATTTGTTCCTAGGATAGTCAAGATCTCGTTGACCTAGTCCATTCATAGTCCATACTATATATCCCTCTAGAATGATGGACATCCATAATGAAAAGTTTGGGATATTTTATGTCAATGGTCATCACCTGAAAAGATACTACAAGGATGTGATATTTACATGGAGGACCAATATGGAGCTCATTGATCCACTGACTACTGAATGAATAAAATTGGATAGTGAAGCTAATGACTCTAAACATGCACTACCATGGAGGAACCCCATGACCTATATATTTTCCTTTCTCTAAGTTTTTCTTAAGTTCTATTCTACTGTTTTAGATCAAACTTTGTTTTTTCCCATGTAACCAATTGAACTTAAGAGGTTGATTGCTTATAAAATGATGACAAATTGATCATCCTCACTAAAGGAACAATAAACCTAAATTCTGACCCATTATGATTAATAAGTCATCTATCGGCCTCCATTGAATTTGTGTTTTAGTGAGTTATCAACCTTTGTAGATTGACCTTGAATGGGGCTTATCGAGCTATGTTGATTTGGGTCTGTCAACCTCAGCCTATTGACCTCATCCTATCAACCTCTGAGCTTGACAGTAATGTTTCACACACTTAGCCTTCCCTCTCATTAAACACCTCTCGGCTATAAAAGTGAGACGAGAGTGGTGATATATGTTTACTTGCTCAAGATTTGCCGTAGAGCTTTGCTAAAACTTACTCAACCCAATAGTCCTAGCTCCCTGTGTGAGTGGTTGACCTTTGTAGCGTGATAGTCATCAAGATTGATGGACCTTCTTCTCAATCCCTTTCACTGACCTCTAAGGGTATTAATTCTTGATCAAGGCATTGAGCTCAATTGAACCAACTTTCCAATATGTCAATTAAAAATTGGTGTACTTAAGTTCATGAACCAGCAAAGGTTGGTAAATTTCCTTAGTTTATCTTAACAATACACATCTCAAAAAGGTCAATCATATTAATTTTGAATGATTTACCTATCAACCACTTCATAGACCTTCGAGCTCGATCGCTCCACAAATATAATTTTCCACCAACTAACCCCTTTTTTCATCCTATGATCCAAAAAACTACCATGTTTAGGAGGTTTATAAACCTTGTTGTTGACCTCCAGCTGTAGCTTTAGACCTATCAACCTAGAGTTGAACAGGTCCCATATAGACCTTTTGTGAGATAGCTTGGTCATTTTGATTTTTAAGAGATCAATTAGTTGTGCAAAAAAATTATTAGATCAAATCAGTCAAATTCTAACCACAAAAAAATCTTAATGACTTTTCAAAACTCACGATGGCTCTCACAAGGATCACAATTTGCATGATTGAGGAAGAGGACACTAGTCGAGGAGTAGGAGCCACTACTACAAGTCAGGTGAACCACTCCTAATCTAATAGGAATGACCACTTTGAAGGGAGCAACAATGAAGAAGAATAGCGAAAGGGAAAGAAGTGGGCTCATTCTAAGACCTCAACTGTTGTGACTAGCAAGCGACCACAAATAAAAAAATGGTTGGTGATCTTCCCAAGCATCAAGGAAAGAAATCCCCATCTAAGAACAAAAACAAGGTACTTTTTGCCCAAGAGATGACAGGCACATGGAAGTCTATGATAGTTTGGCAAGTAAGAACTACAAAATGAGTCTCTTCATCGAAGAAGATAAATTGAGATGGCTAGGCATCTAGTGGAGAGTCTATAATCTGCTTGATGGCTCAAACCTAGCCAATCTTTGCTTCTCCTCCCTAAGATCCTATAATGAGCAAACACAAGAGTTTATGTTGTCCATCTACGAGTTTGTCATTGAACTAGATGACATGCATGAGTGTGGTAGAACACGCAAGATCATGGTGCACAAAATTCTCACGGAGAAGCTGCTCAACAAGATTTTATGCTCTGATAATGAAGAGGATGAGTCTATGAACTCTTGGATGCTCTCTAATGAAGACTCCTCCTTCAATGTAAATAAGATCTAGCAAAATCTTACGGGACAACCTAGATACAAGTCTAGTGCTTCCAAAGCCATTAAAGTCCATTGTGGTTTGTGGTGTATTATCTACAAAATCATCTTCAACGTACTATATCAAACTTTTGTACAAACACAAGAGTGGTGGCAAAAAGAATGTTCAACTGGGAGGTTTTTAAAATATGTACATTTCTAAATATCATCAACCTAATGGCTTCCCCTCCTTGTATTTCACTTTGTATAGTGTATTAAAAAACTCTTTAGTAGTCTATATATAGGATTCTTGTGCATATATGATTGCCTTCCTCAAGCCACTTGCCACTATAAGTCTCTTGATGTCATTTATCTGAATGGATTGCATTTTAGGTGAAGCATAAAAGCTGGAAAGAAATTTCCTCTTTACATATTTAGGGTGGAGAAGCCCCAATTCTATACTTGTTTGTCCCACCCTCCTCTTCTCATCCCTTAGAGGATGTGGAAACGACAAGGAGGTGATTAGACTTAGCTTTTAGAATTTCAAACATCTTATCTAATTATTTTCATTTTACCTACTTGATCTACTTGATTGGTTACTATTAACTACTCAATTCAATATTAATTATCTTGATTAAGTATAGTATCACTCTTCTATCAACTTTTTCAATTTCAATCATGTGATTCGAATCTACTTCCACGTAGACTACTCACTTTTCAACAGATTGTTTGAATTGATCTAAAAGGTTGAATCTCTCTCTCATTGAACCACTCTTATTGTCTCTTGATTAGCACTATTTTTTATCATAATCATCTGATATGAATATCTATCATAGAAGATCATAAGGCTAATGGGATCTCATAGTCTAAAAAATAGGATCTTTAAGGAAATGATGGGGAAGTCATGACCATCTTTAGCCCTTAAAGATCAGCCAACAATAAACACTTTTACATGTTATTTTTGCCATTTTGTTTTAATTAATCAAATGATATGTTGCTTTAACTTGAGATTTATGAAAAATAGCAATATTGACTATCAAGCAATGTGAGGGTGCTAATACCTTTTCCTCTCATAATAAGATCATTGAATTTGGTCTTTGACCACACTTTCAAACTTTTTCTTATCCATCCCTGGATGGACACAAGTTCGAACTTTCTCATGTTTTTCCATTGATTTAAATGTACGTTGCTATATTTCTTTATTTTATGAATAGGGTGGAAACTTCGAGCTTTATAACTTTTACCATTTTATTGTGTTTTATGTGATTTTCAAATTGTCTTCTTTGAAAGATTTTTTAGGCGGGTAGAACGCTATTTTTTGCCATTCACTCAATGATCAAGATTTGATCAACTATCTGGCTAGTGATGGAATTTATCAGAATTATTCCACCTTTCCCATATTTTGACCCATTTAATCCACATATTTCATCCATTTACCATTTCTTGGGGATTCATTGATGGAAATTCTTTTCTCTAGATTTAAGTGAAAATTTCCCTCTAAATGAGTTAATTTTTCCGTTTTCCACTAGTTGACCAGTTGAATTATCATGACTATAAAGTAAATTTCACTCTAATTGAAAATTCTTTAAAATCCATATCTTCTGATAAAAAGGGAAGACTTGGCCTAAAGTTTTATTTCCCTCTTTCCTTACTTTTTTATTGTGTTTTATTTATCATATAACTCAATTTGGCAATTAAAGCAATTTTCTATTTGAGAAAGCTCTAGATTATTCTAAAAATCCAAAATTCAGATACAAAAATACTTCTGTTTCCTGGTTGGGGACACCCAACGTATTCCAATATTTCATAAGGATGGCACGTGGTGGAAGCCATCATCATGCCCTATAGAGTGTAGTATTCTTCCAGGCTTGTTCCAAGAATTTCTCTTTGAAATCCTGAAACTAGGAATTCTAGTTCACTAGTATAAATACCCCCCACCATATAAGGCATCATTTGTTTACCCTTTTGGCTCTCCTAAATCCAGAGAGAGAACTATCTATCCATTTTATACTTTATTGTCAAATTGATTACAAGATCCTTTATATAGCACATCTGACTCTCCTACTCTAAGAGGTTGTCATGGCGGTAAGGAGGAAGCAAGATTGCTTGTTTTAGTTGTCATTTATAATTGCTATATCTATAACTATTATTTTTTTATCAGTAAGCATAGGACTCCTTTATTGCTCATCACAAAAAATATTTACATCTTGTCAAAGAAGATCTAAAAGTGATCTATCTATACATGATACTATCATGGTATCAGAAATTTATTTGCAAACCCAAGTATAGTCAGCCATTCTATCATAAAAAATGAATCTATTTTTGGTTTTCCAAATATACTAGCAAATAGTAATCACCAAGAGGTGATCATTCCTTCTATTATTTATGTCTTCAATCTTCGCAGGATAGAATCCAAGATTGATATGCGATTTCTGCCAGATCCTCTACAAGAAATTACAACTCCAAAAGATATGGTTCAGGTCTTCTTCTTCCTCTAGGCATAAACTACATCTTAAGGCTGATCTAGAACTAATTTTCTTCATGCGATCTTCAGTAGTCATTTTACCATAGCAAACCTTCCATATATGATGGATAAATCATCTTGTTGCTTTTGATTTCCATAACCATCTTGCCCAGTTGAGGATAGGATGTTTGCTTTTGCATTGCTTCCAAGTTCCTCTTAGCATGATGTGTTGAGTATCTATAAGTTGGCAGCAGCCATGTTCTTCTAGAGGGATTTGTTTGCATATATCAGTAAGAATTTGAATGTCTCTACATACAGGCAGGTCCCAGTTTCCATTAGAAATAATGGATTCAAGTCTTTGGCTCTCACCCAGACCATTCATTAGCTTCAATGCGGGTCTGGTAATATCTTCTAAGAATTGCCCTTCAATCCAGGGATCGTGCCAAGGTATATTTTTTCTCATGTACCAATGGTGTATCTAACTGTTGGTAAAAGTAAGTCTCTATATCTAAGGATATTCCTCCAGAACCAGCTGTTGTGTTGTTTAGTTGTACAAGACCAGATGGACGCCTTCAATATGTACTTATTGTGCACCCATCAAATGCTTAGGGTGTTTATCTCATTTTCTACATCCCAGATGATTTTGGTCATCCCAACACTAATCAAGTCCTCCACCTTGGCGATACCTAGACCACCTTCCAATTTGGGCATGCAAACAGTATCCCAAGGGATAGTGTGGGTTTTTTTCTCACCTTCCTTATCTCCCAAAAGGAACTCTCTACACAACCTTTCTATTTCTTCTATGGTTTCTCTTGGGAGAGGGAAGGTCCCAGTCCAGTAGAGGTGATAAGTTGATAGAGTGGATATAATTAAATCCACTCTATCTGCCATTGACAATAGTCTTATTTCCAAGAGTCTAGTTTCTTTTTAATTTTATCTACCAATGGTAGGCAATGGCTCTTTGTAAGTCTCCCTATAAATAGACGGAGCCCCAAATACCTTACTGGAAATTAGTATGGCAAATGCCCAAGGTCTGCACCAGATTTGGTTCTGCTCTAACACTGAAAATAATTGACTTTTATTAGGATTCAATTTCAATACTAAGTAAGAATTGAATATGTCAAGGGTTTTTTTGATACCTGCAGCATTAACCTCGTCATCTTTAGTGAAAATAAGTAAGTCGTCGGCAAAAATCAAGTGTGAAACTTTTAGTTTTTCAGCCACTAGGGGTTTAATATCACCTTCTTTGACTGATGTGTCTATAATAGATGTGAGGCATGCATTCCTATCACAAAAAATTAAGGATTTATAGGGTAGCCTTAGCAGATGCCACTAGTGGCATTAATGATAGGAGTGGGATTTCAACCAATCAAAATGTGGAAGGAAGTTGTATTTGAGCATTCTTCAATCCATTATAGCCAACATGGAGGAAACCCCATCTCAACCATGACATTCAATATGTAATCCATATGAATATATCATATGCTTTACTTAGATCAACTTTCAAACATAACTTGGCTTTTTCTTGGGGACTCTTGAAGTCACTGACCAGTTCATTTGCCAATAAGATAGCATAAGAAATGCATCTCCCCGACAAAGGTGCATTGGTTTATAATGATGAGGTTGGGCAAGATGTCTCTTAGTCTAGTAGCCATTATTTTAGAGATAATCTTGTAGATGAAATTGCATAGAGAAATGGGTTGCCATTCTTCTACTTTTGTAGGTTGGGTCACTTTGGGAATAAGCACTAGAAAAGTCTTGTTTGTCTCTTTTAATAGTTTGCCCTTGAGGAAGAAGTCTTTAATAGCCATTGTGACATCTTTTCCTATGATGTCCCATACTTGTTTATAAAAAAAAGTGTTGAAGCCATCATGACCTGGGGATTTATTATTGTCTGCATTTTTTACCACTTTGTATATTTCCTCATCCATCACATAAGCAGTCAACATATTCAACTGGTCTTCGCTAAGCTTTGGCACTTCCAATTTGAATGATCTACAAGAATGATCTTTGTTAAATGAATCATGGTAGTGCTTCATAAACATGACATTGATTTCTTTATTATCAATATAAACATTTTTATCTTACTCCCAAGTGTTTTATAAGATTGCTACATCTTTTGGTTTTCAGGTAAGCATAGAATTTTTTTGAATTTCTATCTCCATGTTTGAGCTAGAAGAATCTAGAATTCTACCTTATCATTGATTCCTCTATAGCTAAGGACTCTCTTACAATATCTATTTTGGTTTGGTGATCTCCCATAGAAGTTGGTCCTGGGGATTTGCATCTGCTTCAAGTTGGCTGCAATATTTTCTTTTTCTTTCTTTCTCACAGAATCTAGCAAGTCTCCTTTTGATTCCCAATTCCATTTTTGGAAGAGTAGATTTAGTGTATTTAAGTTTTTGATAGACGGGTACATCAGACACCCCTGCACAGGTATTGTAACGACCCTGCCTCCCGGTAACCCCCAATTAAGGGAGACCAAAAGGTCAGAGCTGTTATCCCAATTTATCAGATCAATGGTTCGACAAATAATCAATAATAATTACTAAATTCTACCAAAATATACTGAAAATCTGTAAAAAAATTAAAACTTTGCATACCTTTTAAAAACTTGGATATCTAACTTCTATCCACAACATCAGTCTATTCTAACTAATCCTCCTTGAACTTTAATTCATAAATTCAAAATGTATCACTTTATTGTTTGACCTTTTCCATGTCGTACCTTAAATTCCGACAAACAAAATGTCGGTCAACATAAATGAATATGCCGGTATGTGGGGGAAAAAATAATCATGCAACTATGGTAACAATGTAAGCAACCAAACATCATTTAACAATCAAGATTACATTTTAAGCAATACTACTCAATCCATACCTATCCCCTATCTTTGTACTGTCACTATAGTGGACTACGATACTACCTCTCTCATATGGTAGATCCTTACCCCCATGGTCCTACCTCATAGATAGACATTACTTAGGGTTGTGGAGTCACATGGCCCTACCCAAAGGTAGCCCAATCTCTGACTCATGGTGACTTGATGGACCTACCTCGTAGGTAGCCATGTACTAAGTCATCCAATGACCTGATGGACCTACCCCATAGGTAGCCATGTACTAGGTCAACCTATCAAGCTACATAGGGGACTAGGATCAGAGCTAGTAGGCATATATCTTAGGTGATAGTCATATCCACATTATAGTATGCATGAATTAAATTCATTCAACAGTTTAATTCAAGCAACCGATGAAAACTTCGGAAATCCTTAGAAAACTAGTTCGAGATATTCATAAGCATAACCACATACCTGTCAGGCTAATTTGGGACAGAAATAATCCAATCAATGTAAGAAATCCAATAGGCAAGCAAGCACACAAAGAGATCCTGAAATATGCATATAATTTCCTATCATAAATCATGTCATCAAGATCTATTAAACCTAGCTTGCTTCCTAGGGTTTCTAGTCCACTTTTAGGGTTTCCATTATAGTTAGGATCTTTCTTGTACTTTTGTCACTACAAACCCTAGTTAGGCAAAATTGCTCTTAAACCCTAATGATTCTAACCTATTTTGTTCAACAGGATTAGGATCATCTTCCAAAAGCATACTATCAAATATATCATATTAAAAGTGATCTTTTTCTCTTTTACCCTAAATTAGGGTTTCTAAGTGCTTAACCGTTCTTATTTGGTGTAAACCCCTCAATCATGCAAGAAACATCTATATCAGATTCAAGTTCATTATTAAGTAACCAACAGGTTGCAAATACTCAATTTCAATAATTAAGTAACACGAACTCAACCAATATGCTCAATTAGGGTTTCAAGGTCCATTAAAGCATATTCATGTATATGGAACCTTAAATTAATTAAACTATGCATAATCATTATCCTTTTGGATCTAATGTGTCCTTTTATAATCAACAGGTTAATATCAACTTTAAACATCCATATAACCCTTCCCAAATTATTAATCATCATAGATTAGGGTTTCTTAAGCATTAATGCATTAAAGTTGGTAACTTCAACTACTTTTCGAATTTCAAAAGGAATTAGGATCTAAATATATTTTTAATGGATTCCTCACATTTTTCTGAGCAAAAAGCACTACTTATTTGTATTTTTCGGATAAAGGATCTATTTTTAACGATTTGTGCAAGATTCCACCTTTTTCTTGAATATTGGTCACAGAGGTGACTTACTTGGATTTTGCGGATAATTCTCAGTCATTGGATCTCTGGTCATTGCTGACTAGGCTTGATTTGATGCTCCTCCTCATGTGCGCCCACCTACTACTTGCCAAGAACTCGGTGGCTCTCGACCGTCGATCTACGCCTTGGTCTATGATGTACCTCGATCGAATGGATGTTGCTCGTCGACTCGTCGTCCCTTGCTCGACCCAACAACAGACTTCGTGGCGGCGGCGTGTGGAGAGCTCACCAGAGAGGGTGGAATCTTCGACTCAGAGCATGAGGGAGCGAGAGAGGGTGTTGTCCGGGTTCGTGAGGGCGAAAGGAGTAGAGAGGGGTTAGTATTTATAGGTGTGGGGGGTCGAAAGCTAGGGTTCCTACCCTTGCCGCCACCTGCTGTTGAGGTGGAATTAGGTGTATCTTCTATACGCCATGAAAGCATGAGAAAGTAGGGTATAAATGACTCGGAATTCCATCCTGAATCCAACAATGAGCTTTCCAGGTTTGCGCATGCGCTGGTTTGCAAGAAAAATCGAGGGAAATATCCCTCTGTAAAGACGACACTTTCCTTTTCGGACTCAAGGTAGGAGACACGCAGCTGGCATTGGATCTTGATCCAACGGCTGGCGTCATCCGTAGTTATTTTCAATTAAATCGGAAAATATGTGACATTTACTATAATCACAACACTTTAGGGAATCTTGTAAAAGCCATAACTCTCAAACCGAGTGTCCAATGAATACCAAATTTTAAAGGAAAGTCCATAAAGACTTAATCTACTTATGTTCAAAGTTTGGAGCCAAAATACAAAAGGAATAACTCCTTTTATTCATTTGCAAGTCAATGACTTATAAGGCATTTATTTATGACTTAAACTTATATTTTCTCTCTCCTAATCTTTTATTTTCTTTATTTTGATTCCTTTTATTATTAGAAACCATGTGGATACGAAATCTTATCCAAAATGGATTCATTATCCATATTTCCACATGTTTCTTGTATTTCATTATTATCTCATAGTTTCTTCTTAATAAAGCAATATTTACTTAATCCTTTCTCTTTCTTATTGCTTTATCTTTGCAACTTGAACTCCTTGGAACTCAAGGAACCCAAAAGGCACAAAATCCACCCTTGGGGGATGTTCCTTTGCCTTCTAGAGGTTTCTACATTTCCCTTTTCTCTTTTTCTCATTTATTCATTTATTATCTAAATTTCCTTTTTCTCTCTTATAATTGATCCCAATAGCCAATAAAGCCCACAAAGAAACCAACAAGGCTATTATAAATTAAATTCATACAATACAATCAAATCACATCATTACTTGTTCATTTATCTTTAATAGGAGAAATTGCATTTCTCGCTAAAAGAACCCAAAATTGGGATTGTAACATTCTTCCCCTCTTATACGAATTTTTCCCTCAAAATTCCACCAATCATATAAACAATTCAGGATAAGACTTTTCCATATCCGTCATTGGCTCCCATGTGGCTTCATCCTCTCCATTGTGCTTCCAAAGAACCTTTATCATCTTATATTCTTTACTCCTGAGCTCTTTCTCACATTGGTATCTTGTACCCTTGTATGTGACTCATGACATTTCAGCCTCTTTTAAAGCTTAATAGGTTCATGGCTTATCACATGGCTTGGGTACCTCACATAGTGCACTAGATCAGACTTGTGGAACACATCATACATTACGTTATCCTGAGGGGTAAGGCTAAACATAACCATCTCCACCAATCCATCCCAAATGGACCCACGTATCGGGGACTCAACTTTCTCATCTATAGCTCAGAGGGGTCGGATTTTCATATCACATATTCTCCCACAGTGAATTGCATGTCAGTCTACTTCACATCAACTCACTACTCATGTCACCCTAGGGCTCTCTCATCCATCGCATGATCAAAGCGACTTCATCTGCACACACTGTGGCCTTTTTCTGACCTTTACGAGGTCCCTTCACCAACATCATCTTAATGAAGTGGTGACCGACATGGCCTCCCTTATAGAGCTTCTTTATATCCTGATACTGGCTATGGTGGCTAACATCACAACTTTCATAGGACAAGAACTGTCTCCATGTATCACCTTGAATGAGCACACACGCTCCCTTCAGACCCTCTAGTCTAGATCATACTAATCATCAATTAGGGGTGATAAGTTGTACTAGCATCGAGTTCTTCATGTACCTACTTCCACCGCATGGAAGTGAATCTTTAGGTCACACTCAAGAACCTTTGAACTCGCATCATGGTGTAGTTGAACCATCTCTCTCTTATATATATAGTTCAATCGGATCTTTCTCCCGACAGTACTCTCTCTTTCTCTTAGATCATGTCATTTAGATAAGGCGATCTACCATAACCCATATTGCATTCTGACCTTCCTCGGTCCAAGGGAGACTTACCACAACATCTATAGTGATGAACTCCCATTCCCTCTTAGGGACTCTTTATCCTCTATATCAACTCATTGGGTTATTGGTGTTTGTCCTTCACCTCTTGTCATGCATGGCGACATGCCACATGCAACTTCATCTTAGGCATCCAAATTATTACTGCCACTTACTATCTCAGTAGTATCATGGTGTATCATGATCTCTTGTACATCATGATTCCTCAAGGTTGATTCCTCAGAAACCCTAAAACACTCTAGTTGTGGGTTTCATCACCTTCTCTTCCAGAGAAGTGCATCTGAGGTTCTACAACCATCCTTCTATCACAACAAGCCCTAGGCTGGCTAACCAAGCAACCACTAACTCAATCAACGGATCTTATTACATCTGAGTGTTAACCAACCATATCTCATGGACTTAGGGTTCACCTGACCACCTCTTCCAGGCTTTCCACTAGCTAGACTAGGCATCTGCATCTCAACAAGAGCATCCATTACCACCTTTCATCTTTAGGTGCTAGGTAATGTTGAAGACATACACCTCCACGTATTCCACTTATTATCTCATCTCAAACTCTAAGTCTATCTTCATCAAGAAAACTCTGAGTTGATCCTCTTGGTTATCGAACTCAACCTTGTATAACTCATAAATTCCACATGGCTCATGAAAAAAAACATTCTCATAAGATGACTACCTTAGTTCTCTTGGTGTTTGTAAACCATCCACATATCGTACCTTCCATAAGGGTACGCTATTATCTCTATCCTCATACCTCATCACAATGTTTCAACTCACATCATCTTTATCCTTAGTGTATGGCATGTGTACTTCCCTATCTCTCACCCCCATAACAAGAGGAAATAAGCATTTGGCGGTCGTCCAAACACAGAGTTCTTCCCAGTACAAGAATAGAGATGGTGCATCCCACATTGCCAGCACACCTTCCGGTCTAGGTTAAAATGTGTAACACATGTCTCCATATCATGAACATCTCGACATCAGGTTTATAGACAGTTGGTCTCGAACCCACTTGGGTCACCACACAATCCTTGGTCATATCCTCTAGGTCTGTAGAGTGCCGGTACTTTTGGGGTCATCTCTCTTCCCTTATGCATCAGAGAGTGCCCTCCTCATTTGTCCTTTGGGTCCCATGAGTTCATGAAGGTGTTCAATCTCCTAACCCATGGCCCTCGGACAATGATAGTTGTTACCTCCCGACCCTATGGTCATGTACAACTATGGAATTAGGCAACTCCTACTCCCATTGGTCTTATCCCTACCTAACCCTTAGATAGAATTAGGATTAGTACATAGTACATATCCATCTTGAAACTTTACCCAAGTCTCTATCATCTCTCTCATCATTCTTGGTCTGACTTACACCCTCTCGTATGGATTATGGTGACTTACCTACCTTGTTCAGGCCCCATACTGGTTACCTCCATGGTAACACATCTACATGCACTTAGATATGGTTATCTATGGGTCCGCAGGTTCATTCTCATACTATGTACTCTCCACTTAGCTTCTCAAGATTCTATGAGACCTCTTAAGGTTACCACAAACCCAAAAAAAGCTGGTACATACCCTACAAGAGGGTCCCTCTCCCAGGATGGGAGGAAAATATCTCTTGATAGCAGCAAAGGTCACAAACATTCTTATGTCCAGGGTTTACATTCACATGAGCATGCTTAGCCCTAGAAAGTTACTAAGTCATGTAGCTAACCAACAGACCACCTACTAAACCATGCTAGGTCTCCATGATAGGGCATACTTGTTCTCATTCCTTCATATTGGACCATCATCATACATACATATGTCACCAACCTATAAGTAGGAGGTTCATCAAACATACACCTTAAACCAAGGGGTTTCCCATTCCTCTAAACATGAGGAGTGTCATGCTCGAATCTATAGAAACTCAAATCTCATCATGAGCACCAGGTACTACTATTTCCCCTCTTAGGTCGAGGAACCCTAGGTTCACTTTTCTGCAAGCGATGTCCAACTACATGCTCAACCTTTTAACCATGAACCAAGCATGTATAAGGTATGACATGCACTTCCTATTATTCTTCCACTTGAGAAACACCTCAGAGTTGAGCCCTCCTCAAAGACAAACAACTAAGTGTGAGGCCTCCCAACTTGATATTATACCTTCTCAGGGTCTAAGGAACTCTTCTTCCTATCCTTAGAAGGTAGGGTAGGCACCTACAACTTCCATAGCTCGGTTCAAGAAGTATCTTTCCTTCTATAGGATTTGGTTCCTCTAAAGGCAACCCAGATGCCACAAGCCTCCAAGGATCATGCATGAGGCAACCATACCCAACTTCTTAGGGTTCCTTATTTCTCAGAGTCTGATATTTCAACCTTCTTGCTCGGGTCTCTTTTCTCTAGAGCTACCCTACAACAACCCTCCTACTAGAGGTTCTCTCTCTAAGTTGGATCAAGCTCGCGTGCATACACCCACATGGGTGAAGCCTATGTTCTCTCAAGATTTTCCATATCTCTTTATGCTTATCTCATAAGCTATCCAACATGCCCTTATGGCATAGGTTTCAACCTACTACCAACACTACTGTCGTGTCATCTCACATAGGCACATGCCTCATCATGGCTCATATATGCCTATAAGGGTTTCTATATGGTCATCACTAACCTCATCAATGAAGGAGTTATCCTTCACCCTAACATGTATGACCCTTCCCCGGTTGGGTCGTCCAAAAGGCACTAGGTCAACCAACCTCACATAGCTCATGCTTCTCACGGGTACTCAAAACCAAAAAGCATGTCAACCCACGTATATGGTCGACCATGACATCTAACTCATTATGTCATCTCTCTCTAACCACCATTTAGGGTTAGGGTTAACATCATCCTCAGAGGATGCGCTAGGTCTCTACCTTTAATGGAGGTTTCTGCCTCTAAGACCAACTCTCTATCCATCCTCCTGACAAGAAGATCTAACCTCGGGTCTCTTTTGAGGGCATGACAACACATGTCATACAACCTAAGCATGCATCTAATCTTTAGATTACGCTTAAACTAGTAAGCTTATGTCCATGACATCTTGGTTACATGCTTTTCATTAATTTGGTGGAGGATTACTTAACCTTATCATACATACCCTATCCTCAAGAGGGTGAGGAAGAGAGAGAAAACCATGAACCTTAGAATCTTAATTGAATTAGGGTTGAGAAGGGATGAAAATATACGAGAGAGTCCTAAAGGTATCTTATTTCGAGTCTAAACCTCCGACATTGGCTAGGAAGTCACACTACATCTGGGAGTCCTCGTGACCGACTAGCGGGGTGGAGGAAAATCTTGCCAGCTCCCGGACCGTGATCCTTTTCTAGACACCTCCATCTCAGAAAATCCTCTAATAACTCCCTTAGGTTCTGGAGAGTTTGTAAAATTTAATAATTACTAAGGATTAAATGAGGAACTAGTGCTCTGATAACAAATGTAACGACCCCACCTCCCGGTAAACCCCAATTAAGGGAGACCAAAAGGTCAAAGTCGTTATCCCAATTTTCTGGATCAATGGTTCGACAAATAATCAATAATAATTACTAAATTTTACCAAACTATACTGAAAAGTTGTAAAAAAATACAACTTTGCATACCTTTTAAAAACTTGGATATCTAACTTCTATCCACAACAACATTCTATTCTAACTAATCCTCCTTGCACTTTAATTCATAAATTCAAAATGTATCACTTTATTATTTGTCCTTTTCCATGTCGTACCTAAAACGTCGACAAACAAAATGTCAGTCTACATAAATGAATATGCCGGTATGTGGGGGAAACAATAATCGTGCAACTATGGTAACAATGTAAGCAACCAAATATCATTTAACAATCAAGATTACATTTTAAGCAATACTACTCAATCCATACATATCCCCTATCTCTGTAATGTCCCTGCAGTGGACTTGGATACTACCTCTCTCATATGGTAGATCCTTACCCCCATGGTCCTACCTCATAGGTATCCATTACTTAGGGTTGTGGAGTCGCATGGCCCTACCCAAAGGTAGCCCAATCTCTGACTCATGGTGACTTGATGGACCTACCCCGTAGGTAGCCATGTACTAACTCATCCAATGACCCGATGGACCTACCCCATAGGTAGCCATGTACTAGGTCAACCTATCAAGCTACAAAGGGGACTAGGATGTGAGCTAGTAGGCATATATCTTAGGTGATAGTCATATCCACATTATAGTATGCATGAATTAAATTCGTCCAACAGTTTAATTCAAGCAACCGATGAAAACTTCGAAAATCCTTAGAAAACTAGTTCGAGATATTCATAAGTGTAACCACATACCTATCAGGCTGATTTGGGACAGAAATAATCCAATCAATGTAATAAATCCAATAGGCAAGCAAGCACACAAAGAGATCCTAAAATATGCATAAAATTTCTATCATAAATCATGCCATAAAGATCTATTAAACCTAGCTTGCTTCCTAGGGTTTCTAGTCCACTTTTAGGGTTCCCATTGCAGTTAGGATCTTTCTTATACTTTTGTCACTACAAACCCTAGTTAGGCAAAATTGCTCTTAAACCCTAATGATTCTAACCTATTTTGTTCAAAAGGATTACGATCATCTTCCAACAGTATATTATCACATATATCATATTAAAAGTGATCTTTTTCTCTTTTACCCTAAATTAGGGTTTCTAAGTGCTTAATCATTCTTATTTGGTGTAAAACCCTAAACCGTGCAAGAAACATCTAGATCAGGTTCAAGTTCATTATTAACTATCCAACAGGTTGCAAATACTCAATTTCAATAATTAAGTAACATGAACTCAACCAATATGCTCAATTAGGGTTTCAATGTCCATTAAAGCATATTCATGTATATGGAACCTTAAATTAATTAACTATGCATAATCATTATACTTTTGGATCTAATGTGTCCTTTTATAATCAACAGGTTAATATCAATTTTAAACATCCATATAACCCTTCCCAAATTATTAATCACCATAGATTAGGGTTTCTTAAGCATTAATGCATTAAAGTTGGTAACTTCAAACTACTTTTCGAATTTCAAAAGGAATTAGGATCTAAATCTATTTTTAATGGATTCCTCACATTTTTCTAATCAAAAAGCACTACTTATTTGTATTTTTTGGCCAAAGGATCTATTTTTAAAAATTTGTACAAGATTCCACCTTTTTCTTGAATATTGGTCAGAGAGGTGACTTACTTAGATTTTGCGGATAATTATTGGCCGTTGGATCTCTGGTCATCGCTGACCAGGCTTGATCTGATGATCCTCCTCGTGCATGCCCACCTACTTCTTGCCAAGAACTCGGTGGCTCTCGATCGTTGATCTGTGCCTTGGTCTATGATGTACCTCGATCAAATGGATGTTGCTCGTCGTCCCTTGCTTGACCCAACAACAGACTTCATGGCGGCGCCGCATGGAGAGATCTCTGAAGAGGGTGGATCCTTTGACTCAGAGCATGAGGGAGTGAGAGAGGGTGCTGTCCGGGTTCATGAGGGTGAAAGGAGTCAAGAGGGGTTAGTATTTATAGGTGTGGGGGGTCGAAAGCTAGGGTTCCCACCCGTGTCGCCGCCTGTCGTTGAGGTGGAATTAGGCGTTTCTTCTATACGCCACAGAAGCATGAGAAAGTAGGGTATAAATGACTCAGAATTCCATCCTGAATCCAACAATGAGCTTTCCATGTTTGCACATGCGCTGGTTTGCGAGGAAAAATGAGGGAAATATCCCTCTGTAAAGACGACACTTTCCTTTCCGGACTCAAGGTAGGAGATGCACAACTAGTGTTGGATCTCGATCCGACGGCTGGCATCGTCCGTAGTTATTTTCAATTAAATTGGAAAATATGTGACATTTATTATAATCACAACACTTTAGGGAATCTAGTAAAAGCCATAACTCCCAAACCGAGTGTCCAATGAATACCAAATTTTAAAGGAAAGTCCATAAAGACTTAGGCCTAGTTTGGGTAAGTACTTTTTGAATCTCGGTAATCTTGCACGTAAAAAGATATTTTTTGGTATTCTGCTGCACAGAAGTTCCGAGAGGAGTGGAAAAATTGCCAACTCACATGCACAAAGGATCAGCAAAAAAGAGAGCGCAGGAGTAGAATTGGCAGTCTGGAAACCCGCCGATCCTGGCGGCACTCACGACTACCATTTTTTTGATAAACCATGTACACAACGGTTGAAAAAGAATACAGATTGACATCCATTTATGCACTTTTAATGTATCAAATGCTGGAAGTTTAAATGGTGGCGGCCAAACTAGGCCTTAATCTACTTATCTTCCAAGTTTGGAGCCAAAATACAAAAGGAATAACTCCTTTTCTTTATTTGCAAGTCAATGACTTATAAGGCATTTATGTATGCCTTAAACTTATATTTTCTCTCTCCTAATCTTTTATTTTCTTTATTTTGATTCCTTTTATTATTAGAAACCATGTAGACACAAAATCTTATCCAAGATGGATCCATTATCCATATTTCCACATGTTTCTTGTATTTCATTATTATCTCATAGTTTCTTCTTAATAAAGTAATATTTAATTAATCCTTTCTCTTTCTTGTTGCATTATCTTTGCAACTTGGACTCCTTGGAACTCAAGGAACCCAAAAGGCATGAAATCCACCCTTGGTGGATATTCCTTTGCCTTCTAGAGATTTCTACATCTCCCTTTTCTCTTTTTCTTATTTATTCATTTATTATCTGAATTTCCTTTTTCTTTCTCTCATAATTGAGCCCAATAGCCAATAAAGCCCACAAAGCAACCAACAAGGCTATTATAAATGAAATTCATACAATACAATCAAATCACATCATTACTTGTTCATTTATCTTTAATATGAGAAATTGTATTTCTCTCTAAAAGAACCCAAAATTGGGGTTGTAACAGGTATACCCCATGCTTTTCTCACCTCCTCTTTGAATCTTGGCATAGAATTCCATGCATTCAAGAATAGTAAAAGATACCTTTGATTACTTTAATCATCATTCAGATGGATAATCTGTAGTAAGTGATCACTCCTTACATTAGGCAAGCTTTGGAGCATAATTTCGGGAATTATTTTATGAATTCAGGTAGCAGAAGCTCTATCAATTCTACTCCGGACATTATTCTCCCCTAGTTGTTAGTTGTTCCATGTGAAGAAAGACCCCTTGCCTGGGAGTTCAAACAAATTTGTAGCTTGGATTGTTTCATTGAAATCATTCATAGATCTCATAGAATGGTGGGCCTTTCCAAATCTTTATGTGGCTGCTCTAATAGTGTTGAAATCACCAATAGCTAGCCATGGTTCTTCAACATTTTTGCTACTCAATAAGTTCCTCCCATAACAGGCTTCTGGTCATGTCTTCATTTGCAGCATATACAACCGTGACTTTAATCTCTTCATATTTTGACTTCACCCAAATATGAATTGATTGTTTTCTCTATCATAGCTTGGAAACCTTTAGTGTAGGGTCATCCCACACAATAATGATGTGTGTTTTATTACAAAGGAGTGAATTATCAACCCACTTACCACCCAACCAAACTCATTGCACAACCTTGTGTACTTTTTTCTCTTGCCTTTCACTTCCAACGTAAGAGAAAGATTAACTCTAGCTCTTCTAATTTCTACTAGGACCACGTCCTATTTTGTCCCAACAGGACATACCATGAACATTCCAAGCCAAAATGTTTGGGAGCTTAATCATTTTCCCTTTGTCCTGGTTTGCCTCCAGGGTGGCCAGTGTCGGGTTCCGTTGAGTTGTGTTTGTGGCATATGGGCCCAGAGCTTGGTACCTATTGGGAGACATGGCCTTGTTTCTATTATTGGATTTTGACTTCTAAATTGTCTCTTGTTTGTAGATTTGTTCTTGTGTGATGAATTCTAGAAGCCTTGATTGTCTTCATCAGGTTATGGTTGCTTGGTGCTACTTGGTATTTCTTCATATGTCGTATCCTTCTCCTGAGTTGCTATTTCCTAAGTTGCCACAAGGGGGAGCATAGCTTCTTATCCTGCCCAAACGTCCCACAGTGAGGACATTTTTTCGGTATACATTAATACTCAACATGAACACATTAGTCCTGGCTTTTATTCATGCAGAGTTTCACATGTTTGGGGAAATTTGAATCACAAGCATCAAGAAATTAAGTCTTGCATATTTGATACACTTCTTTGCTTTTGTCTGGCGATCCAAACATTGTGGTTTCCCAGATAAGAAGCTATTCTTGCAAACATCAAATCACTCCACAACTCCAATGGAAGGTTTGCAATTTTTAGCTAAACTGGAATAGTCGTGAGCTTCTCCTACTTGAGGGGTTCCCCTTTCTCCCATTTCTTTAGGATCATGAGCTTCCCTCTGACGTACCAGTGGCCCCCTTCTAGTGTAATTGCCATATTTCCAACATCTTAAAACTTTATGATGAAGCATACATTCAATCTGCTCATCACCTCCATCTCTCTGACTGGTTTCCATGTGCTTTTGAGGTACTCCTCCAATGTGGGTATATGTGGGTTGAATCCTATGATATGCCCAGCAATGGTGTTTGACCACACCATTGTGTTTGGATCCTCCTCGGCCTAGGGTATGATCATAACATCTTTGTCTAGAATGAGATCAATATGATCAATATGCATTATAGCATCTCCAATCGGGGCTGCAAATAGGGTTGTCCAGTTCTTCTTTTCTGATGCAACACGGACCTCCGATGGATTTGTTCTCCATTGTGGTCTCTGAGTCCCCTGGTTTTGGTTGAATTTTCCGGGGGGTGCCGCTAGCATCACCACTGCTCAACGCGCTCATCACGAGAGGCCCTTTCTATCTATAACTATTAGAACTACTTGCTTTAATCTTCTTATCTAATACTATTTCCAACTACTAGAACTACTATCTAGAACTTCTTGCCTATACTGCTCATCCATCTTAACTACTTGTTCTATAATTTACATTCAACAAACAACTATCATGATCATATTAAACTAGATGTTGTCCATTATAATCCTACACATCTAAATTAATTACAATGTATAGTACTTATATAGATGTCTTGTGTGATTTGCTTGAACAAAAGTATCTCTTGCCCACAAATTATCTCTCTACACTTCGCACCTTTCATCCCAATCACCCAGGATAGATATTTACCATAGGAGATCTTAACATGAATGGTATTTCATAATCGAAACAACTACAGTCTTTAGGGATGATAATAAAATGACCATGGTTATCTCTAGTCCCCAAAAATTCACAAATCTAAACCATATTTATTTGTTTTCTTGCTTTATTTTCATTAATCAAACTTAACCACCAATTTTTTACAAACTCGAGAATAGGAATATAGATACCAATTTTTCACACAATGTGGGGGTACCTAATACCTTCCTCATTCAATGTCGGATTGTTATTTTGGCCAAGCTTTTCATGTGTTATCCATCCTCAGGTGGTTTTTTTAGGGAAATATGGCAGCAGAGTAGGCAGCGGAAATAAAAATTTCTATATGTATCCCCTCACCAGGAGATTGCATCAACAATGATACAATAGAAAATAGGGTGCAACATGTACCTGGTCCTGGAGCAAGTCTAATAACAATCTTCACAAAAATATGCTCCCTTTCCAAGTATCACATGGAAGATAGTTGACTTTTTTCTCCTAGCATGGCAATAATGACGTCCACACCTCTACATAGTGCACACAGACTATCGAGAACTCCACGTTGCACTTCTCGAACCAATAGGGAGAGTAGTCCTTCCATTTTTCAATGTGCTGGCATCGATTTCTTTTACTATTGTTGTCTTTCCCTCTCTTGGAGTGATTGCTCATGCTCTCTCACACATTACTAGGACTGTGATAAGAGAAGTGTATAAGAGCCTTGTGCTGGTATGTATGCCATAGAGCCAATCATATAATTATTGTAGTGGGGCATCATATTCTTGATTTTATAATTATAAAGGTAACTTCGTCTATTTTGTTTGTCTCAATTATGATATGATGACACAAACATGGTATATGTCTAAAGAATGATGTTGCTTGATGACATATGTCTTCAGGTTGAAGACATGAATAATGAGATCATATGTATGATAAGAGTACATACATTCTTCTTATGTTCCTAGTCAGATATTATTGTGGAAGTAAAATAGACAATAGTAATACCTAAAACTAGAGTGTGTTGATTGATGACAGAGTCTCAATTGTCATGATATGTGATATCAAGTCAAACACATAGGTACATATTAGATAACACTGTATTGGACATACCCACCTTGAGAGTAATACATGGAGGCCATGGGATGGTAGTCAGAATCAACTCTCATAGTGATAGTGGTGATTGTGGTTCTTAGACTTGAAGTCACTACACTCATCACATGTCATTCAATGTATTTTGACATCATCCAACATGACCTTGAATAAGGTATGCCATAAATGTGGTTCTTGGGTACGTTGTGACACATGGGAACTGAGTGTGAGTGATGTAGATGAGATTTGTCCCTCCTATAGGAGATTGATATCCTGGCAACTTGATAAGCGAGACTGAGAGATGTAAGGCCATACTCATGTGACTAAATATGTGATGTGTGAGCACACATGCATCTCTTACAGTCTTCTCTAGTTCAAGGAACATGGATTTAACATTGAGAGGATGACAATCCCATGCCTCGATTTCAATCTGAATATTAGAGTCAAAGGAACTATGTGATCATTGTAACACTGATTACGGATTGTAGGTTGAAGTTATTCTCCAACTTTCTAATTACTTGGGTAGCAATGATGTGTTGCTAGATACCTCTCATTGCTTGTGATGTCATAAATTGGTTATGGGCATTCACTTCCAGTGTAAGTTGGGACCTATATAGTCACACGTAGGATGCACCTAGAATAGGAGTTTATTCATGAATGATGTTTAACTTGATTACTAAAGTGTTTAGGTATTGAATTTAAACAACTATGGCTAAAAATTGATTGACAAAAATGTGAATTGAACGGACTAGTTTAAGTGTTGAACTGATCGATTCAATTGTCATGTTAATTTAAAGTACATTGGTTTTGTAGCACCCCGACAAGCCATAAAGTGAGATTATTCAAATCAAAGCGCAAAATTATAACTAACAAACCACATTACCACAAAATAGGATAAATTAGAATGGTTGTCTCATATCCACCTTAAGTGGAACATATTACATTTGAGCCCACAAAATTCACCTATCATATCTCATATCAAAAGAGTATTACATAGCAATGTTCACTGGCTCACTGGCCACAACTTGTACACAAGATAACCTGTTACACATACATGCCATATCTGTACAACAAGGCATATAGCCAAAAAATCATCTCGATATAAAACTATAACATACTGAATCTTAGATGTAATCTCCATGTAACCCTTTTTCCCAAGTTTCCCTTTCATTTATGTCCTTTATGCCTTGATGTTTAATTAGTAGAATTTATAGTGGCTTGTTGAACATTTATTCAATATTTGTACCAATAAAGGGATTTATGCACAAATACCTCAGTGAAAGTTTATTTAATGACCTTATTTTGGTGTTCTAAACCTTAATATAACTTTGGGATGTGTTTTGAAATCATAAAATGATCCTAATTTTCAAATTTGGTTCAATTGAATGTTATTTGTGCAAGTTATGCAGTTTTAGGTATATTCTAGACTTTTCTACAATTTACCCAATTGGGAGGTTTCCTTTGAAAATTATCTCATGAATTATAATCCTTAGATATTCCCTTACTCTTCCTAAGATTTTGAACAATGGTGCACCTAGTTGCACCTAGGTTTGAAGGTGTTTCTCTCCAAGGGAATTTTAGGGATTACCCTCTTTATAAATGAGCTTATCTTTAAGAGCTATCAACCAATGGGGTTATTTCTTTGATTGGAGGATGGTGGGGATGGCCTAGAAGTATCCATGGGATTTTAGGACCGACATTTGATATACAAGAAGCCTCTATGAGATGTCCTCTTGCATGACCATGAATCCCTAGGCTAAGGGCACATGGAAAGTCCCATAGACACCTCATGCTTGCCCCCTTCTTTATAAAGCCATGTCTACCCCTTCCCACCTCCCAATTCGAAAACTCTTGCTCTCATTCTCTTTCCCCTAGCTTAGAGCGTTGTTCCTAATCTATTTTTCCATGAAGGTGTTGTCCCAGGGTAAAAGAGAGTGCTTACCTTGGTGAAGAAGGCTCCTAGGGTTCCAAATTTGCTCTATTTAGGGTTTCTAAAGCCCCTTCTTGGTGATTTCGACCCAAAATAGTAAGTTTCCTCCTTTCCTTCCCTGTTTTCATGTTGTTAGTATTCTTCTGACCTTCTTCCAGGTCAGAAACATGGCCTTCCATGGTGAAACCCCACCTAGAGCCTTAAACACCTCATCTCCATGTTCTTTTGCTAGGGTTTTTCATCTCTAAAGTGGAGAAGGTACTTCTTGCTCGAGATAGGAGCTTTGTTGGAGAAACCAACCACTCTAGCTCGGGAATATTTCTTCTTGAACTTTTCCACATTTCCTAGAGCTGAGTTTTGTTAACCCTCTTCTTATATGTTTCTTACTACATGCTTAAAACTCATGCTTCAATGTTTAAAATTGATGATCTCCATCTCTATTTACCATGTTCTTCTAAGGTTTTGGTTTCTTGTTGTTTTACTCTAGCAACTCTAGTTTCATTACCTATTCATCTCCAACCCTGATCTTGGGTCAAATT
This sequence comes from Alisma plantago-aquatica, assembly GCA_963693085.1. NCBI lineage: Eukaryota > Viridiplantae > Streptophyta > Magnoliopsida > Alismatales > Alismataceae > Alisma > Alisma plantago-aquatica. The sequence goes on along the minus strand of OY856413.1, from coordinate 295,057,110 downwards.
GTGTTTAATCTCTCTCTCTCTCTTTCTTTCTCTCGTAAGGATTTCTGAATTGTCATTTCCTGATTGGTTCAAATTGAAAAATTCATATCTTTTTATCCGCTTATCCAAATTTGACAAATTAAATATGTTTTTGAATTTTAAAATTAATATCTATGTAATAAAAATATTTTCAACATTTGATTTGAAGGTTTTGACGAAGGGTGATTTTTGGGAAATGAATTTAATGCATAAATCCATAAGAATTCCATCTTAATCATCATAACTCCAAAATTAACATAAAATATGTTTTCTTGGTCAAGAGAACCTAATAAGTTCATGGGTTATTTTTTTAGAATCTAAATACGAGTTTTTCTTAAAAGTCATAAAATTAGGGTTTCTGTACTTTAATGTGCATTTTGTACTCTAATACATGTTAATACATTGAAAATAGGCAAAGTGGAACTTTGACTCAATTAAAGTGGTGAAAGTTATTAATTGATATCAGTAAGAAAGGTATGTACATTCTTAAACCCTAAGTTGGGATATTTGCAAACCAAACCCTATATTTTCCTAATGAGGCTTTGATGAACCATATTCCCTCTATTCATGATTCTTTTGTTAAATTGCCTCAAATTTGGTAATTATATTCTTTTTCTTGGGTCTTGTACCCCACTGCCATCTTCTAATTGATATGATGCTTTTACTTGCCATCATTTCTTTTCTAGCATGTTGATTTTATGGACTATTTAGCTATAGTAGTGGTACTTATGTACAACCACCCATAGATAGGGCATGTATTAATTTGCCATGGGGAATGTCTTTTTCTCCCCCATAAAAATATGTGTAGGTGACTGGGAATGTATCAATTCTCCCCTCACCTATAGATTGAGGTCCGGTTGGTGCCTCAACCCTATTTAGTTAAGGTAGTCAATATTGATCATGCATGCAATTCCTTTACTATTTTAATGTTATGGCAAGCATATATTTTGATTATGCCTCATACTCTTGTTCTCTTCATCTTATGATGAAATCTTAGCCTTTACTTTCATGTTGTTTCCTTATCTTTTGTTCTTGTTCATTATGACACATACCTTGTTTTTCTCTCTCTTGATGGGTGATTTCCCAACCACCCAGGTTTAGATCGAGGTGTTGAACATGATCAAGGAGAACATAGCTTCCAACATAGACCTAGCTCTTGGACATGTTGCTTAGAGATAGATTTAAAGTAGTTTAGACTTCCCTCTACTTAGATACTTATGGTGTATCATACATATAAACCCTTATGGGAGATTATCATGTACTTTGTGAAAATTGAATATAGTCGTTTGTTTAATTTTGCTGCTACACTTTGGTTGTTTTGAATACCATTCATTGAAATTTGAAAATTTTACACATATTCCAGCATATCTTTGAGTGTTTTAAGAATGGATGTTTTATTCTTCAATTTTTTTAGTAGGGAGTGGATCCCACTCCATACAAAATGGTATTAGATCCCATGGTAGTCAGAATTTGACTATTTTAATTTTGTCTCCCTAATTAGAACCCTTACCTCATATAGTTCCTCTTTAAGTGACACATTTATCCTAGAATTGATCTATGCTATTCATATGATGAGATGATTGATTTAGTATCATAAGAGTTTCACATTAGAAGCATGTTTAGTTAACTATAATATGATGAGCATGTTAGGTAGCTATTAGGACATCAGTTGAAAGCAAAGGTGTCTAGAAAGGATCAGGGTTCATAGGCTGGCAAGATTTTCCTCCTCACCACTAGCTTGGTTTACAAGGACTCCCAGATCCATATGATACCTACCTGGCCTGAGCTGATACCGACTTTCCAAAATAGTATTCCTATAGAAAGTAGTAGCCTTAGGCACCTAAGTTGGATAATCCTAAGAACCTAATATGTTGACCTTGTCTTTCAGGTGTAATGACTTGTTTGAGGATGGATACCCGATATAGTTCTCTTATGTCCCCTAGAACCACATGTTTGGATAGTCTATTCCTAAGAACCTAGACTTTGAAGTTTGGTATTTAGTAAGCAATCAGAGTGCATAGTGGAAGCGTGATGGATCTTGTACATGGCTTAGTTAGACTCACCCTTTTACCTCTAGATTATTTTGTCTTGGTAGGTCAAACCTTTTAAGGGATGGAGAGTAGTTGGTTTGATGATGTTTGGGTAGTTAGATTTTGAGGAAAAAATCCCTTTTAATGGGATGGAGTCCTATAACATACTAAAATCTAGCACACTGATTCTAGAAACCCTAACTCCATGATTAGGAGGGTAGTTTTCTTGAATCAATAGTTTTGACCAAACAAGTCATAGTTATAACCTGGCATGCATGTTTATATACTAATTAACATATAATGGTCATCTAATGAATAGTTCACATGTTTGAACCCTAATGAATATCTAATGCACATAATGTGTAACTCACATATAATACTAATAGTGGGTACACATGATGCTAACCATGTCTTGGACCAATAAACCCAAATGATATGATGAGCAAGATAATTGTAACCTAATATTGGACTTAATGCATACTAAGAATGTATAGGTGAATAATAATGATTATATTGACCTAAACCCTAAGTTGTAATCATCTAACCTTAACCTATACATACTTAATGACATTTTTGATACATTAGTGACATTATGTGTCATAATTAGATAACATACTTTAATACACATAAATGATATATAATCACCTAATCATGAATTAATAAGGTCATTGATATTAAATGCATATCACCTTATTCTATAATACACACCTAATTAATCACCTAATCATTATTTAGTATGTGAATCAAATCATTAATATGTAATATGTCCCACCTTGATCACTAAAATACATATGATGACTTCCATATGGATAGGAAGTAATTGGATTCACATAAAAGTGCATAATCAATCATAAGAACTGAATAAATATGAGAAAATAATTAATGATGACATTAATGTGAGCGAGAAAGTTAATGTGACAATGTTTAATATAGATATAAGTGACTAATGTGACATTATTTTGATTTATTGTAACAAATTGGATAAAATGTCTAATTTCATGAAAAATAATCTGTTATAATTCAAATTTTGATAACAAAGACAAAATCCAAATAATTAAAGATAATAATCAAGTATATTGAGATAATTGAGTAAACCCTAATTGTGCTAAAACTCTTAATGGGATAAATAAGAAATACATAAGACTTTGTGTATATAAAATATAACTCTTTTGGTATCAAATTATATATAACATGACACAATTAAAAGAATAATAAGGATGATAAAATATCATAATAAATATATTATTAATAGGCCTAAAATGTTAACTGTGTTATATCTAATAAAAATAAATCTTAATAGTGGAACCCTTAGTGATCCATGAGAACCTGACTTGCAGTTTCTCAATAAGATTTTGGACTCCCAATTTAAGTAGTTGAAAAAAAACAAGGAGTTTGAGTTATTGAAGGTTTTGGTGGAAGTTTTATGGAAACATTCTGGGAGTTTAGTGTTGGGATATTGCATACTCACTCTTCTCTTTTTGTTTGAGATTTCGGGGACGAAATCCTTTTTAAGGGGTGGAGAGTTGTAACATATTGAATCTTAGATGTAATCTCTATGTAATCCTTTTTCCCATGTTTCCCTTTCATGTCCGTCCTTTATGTTCTTGATGTTTAATTAGTGGAATTTATAGTGGCTTGTTGAACATTTATTCAATATTTGTACCAATAAAGGGGTTTATGCACAAATACCTCGGTGAAAGTTTATTTAAGGACCTTATTTGGTGATCTAAACCTTAATATAACTTTGATATGTGTTTTTAAATCATAAAATGAGCCTAAGTTTCAAATTTGGTTCCATTTGGATGTTATCTGTGCAAGTTATGCAATTTTTGGTACATTATGGACTTTTCTACAATTTACCCAATTGGGAGGTTTTCTTTGCAAATTATCACATGAATTATAATCCTTAGATATTCCCTTACCATTCTTGATATTTTGAACCATGGGGAACCTAGTTGCACCTAGGTTTGAAGGTGTTTCTCTCCAAGGGCATTTTAGGGATTACCCTCTTTATAAATGAGCTTATCTTTAAAAGGTATCAACCAATGGGGTTATTTCTTTGATTGGAGGATGGTGGGGATGGCCTAGAAGTATCCATGGACTTTAAGGACCGACATTTGATAAAAACGAAGTCTCTATGAGCTTTCCTCTTGCATGGCCATGAAGCCCTATGCTAAGGACGCATGGAAAGTCCCATAGACACCTCATGCTTGCCCCCTTCTTTATAAAGCCATCTCTACCCCTTCCCACCTCCCAATTCAAAAACTCTTGCTCTCCTTCTATTTACCCCAACTTAGAGCATCTTTCCTAATCTGTTTTTCCATGAAGGTGTTGTCCCAGGGTAAAAGAGAGTGCTTACGTTGGTGAAGAAGGATCATAGGGTTCCAAATTTGCTCTATTTAGAGTTGCTAAAGCCCCTTCTTGGTGATTTCAACCAAAAATAGTAAGTTTCCTCCTTTCCTTCCCTATTTTCATGTTTTTAGTATTCCTCCCACCTTCTTCCAGGTCGGAACCATGGCCTTCCATGGTGAAACCCCACCTAGAGCCTTAAACACCTCATCTCCATGTTATTTTGCTAGGGTTTTTCACCTCTAAAGTGGAGAAGGTACTTCTTGCTCAAGATAAGAGCTTTGTTGGAGAAACCGGCTTCTCTAGCTCAGGAATATTTCTGCTTGAACTTGTCCACCTTCCCTAGACGCAAGTTTTGTTAACCCTCTTATCATATATTTCTTACTACATGCTTAAAACTCATATTTCTATGTTTAAAATCGATGATCTCCATCTCTATTTACCATGTTCTTCTAAGGTTTTGGTTTCTTTTTGTTTTACCTTCTCTAGCAGCTCTAGTTTCATTACCTATTCATCTCCAACCCTGATCTTGGGTCAAATGGTGTTCTCTCTCTCTCTCTCTCTCTCTCTCTCTCTCTCTTTCTCTCTTTCTCTCTCTCGCAAGGATGTTTGACTTGTCATTTCCTGATTGGTTCAAATTGAAAAATTCATATCTTTTAATATGTTTATCCAAATTTGACAAATAAATATGTTTTGGAATCAAAAATTTAATCTCTATCTAATAAAAATATTTTCAATGTTTGATTTTGAGGTTTGAAGAAAGGTGATTTTTGGAAATGAATTTAATTCATAAATCCATATAAATTCCATCTTAATCATCATAACTCCAAAATTAACATAAAAATATGTTTTCTTGATCAGGAGTACCTAATAAGTTCATGAGTTAGGTTTTCAAAATCTAAATCTGAGTTTTGGTAAAAAGTTTTAAAATTAGGGTTTCTATACATTAATGTGCATTATGTACTCTAATACATGTTAATACGTTGAAAATAGGCAAAGTGGAACTTGGACTCAATTAAAGTATCAGTAAGAGAGGTATGTGCATTCTTACACCCTAAGTTGGGATATTTGCAAACCAAACCCTATATTTCCCTAATGAGGTTTTGATGAACCCTATTCCCTCTATTCATGATTCTTTTGTTAAATTGCCTCAAAATTGGTAATGATATTCTTTTTCTTGGGTCTTCTACCCCACTATCATGTTCTAATTGACATGATGATTTTACTTTCTAGGATTTCTTTTCTAGCATGTTTATTTTATGGACGATTTAGCTATAGTAGTGGTACTTATGTACAACCACCCATAGATAGGGCATGTATTAATTCGCCCTGGGGAATGTCTTATTCTCCCCCATAAGAATATGTGTAGGTGATTTGGAATGTATTTATTCTCCCCTCACATATGGGTTGAGGTCCGGTAGGTGTCTCAACCCTACTTAGTTAAAGTGGTCAATATTAATCATGCATGTAATTCCTTTACTATTTTAATGTTATGGCAAGCATCTATTTTGATTATGTCGCATACAATTGTTCTCTTCATCTTATGATGAAATTTGAGCCTTTACTTTCATGTTGTTTCCTTACCTTTTGTACTTGTTCATTATTTGACACATACCTTATTTTTCTCTCTCTTATTGGGTAATTTCCAAACCACCTAGGTATAGATCAAGGTGTTGAACATGATCAAGGAGAACATAGCTTCCAACATGGACCTAGCTCTTGGACATGTTGCTTGGAGACAAATTTGAAGTAGTTTAGACTTCCCGCTACTTAGATACTTATGGTGTATCATAAGTGTAAACCCTTATGGGAGATTATGATGTACTTTGTGAAAATTGAATATAGTCATTTGTTTAATCACACTGCTACACTTTGGTTGTTTTGAATACCATTTATTGAAATTTGAAAAATTTACACCTATCCCAGCATACCTTTGAGTGTGTTCGAAATGGATGTTTTATTCTTCAATTTTTTTAGTAGGGAGTGGATCCCACTCCTTACAACAACTTCTACAAAACCTCCCCAAGGACATGAGAGTACAGGGATGGCACATATGACTCTACTACAAAACACTAGCAGCATGTCCAACCTTTCAACAACTATTGCTCCTCTTGCTGCTCAACCTCAACCGTACGATCTCTACCTCATCGTGCACAATCAACTAAAAGATGTGGAAACCCACAGGGTGAGACCAAACATCTTAGATAGAGATATAACTCTCTGCCAACATCTATTATAAGCACAAGTAAACTAAAGTAGATAAAGACCATTATTATCAGGTTGAGCAGATTCAGTTTAATGATATGTATTAAACTAGTAATACAAATTAAACAATTTAGGCAGTTACCACTAAGCACTATGACAATTAAATCTTTAAGAAGTAATATGAAGAACATGTATAACATTTGATACTCTTACTACATTATAATTAAAGAAATAGGTACAAAGATAAGGTAAGGGGGTCAATCAATGTGAATCGCATTTGACCCTACACAAATATACTACATGGTTGTATTATATCCTTTATTATGCCATGAGAATTTGAGTCGTACCATCCAATCCAACCGACAACTGCAAAGTCGAAATCGGTGCCATATAAGATGAATGGAAGAGTCATAATCCATGATCTTCTCCTGCACTACTCGATTAGTTCGAGTATGCACCACAGTGACATATAGTCAAACTACAAAGATAACAACTTATAGTCAAATCTATAGTCTTGTAAAGACAACAACTCATAGTCAAAGATATGGTCCTATAAAACACCTAGCACACCTTGGTATAGGTCGTGACACTAGAAACTAGGGTATATAACCCAATCATTGAGGTACATTTGAAGTTGTCTTCCTTCACATTATATCACATCTCATCACCAAGACCCGATCGAAATCGTTCTCAAAACACTTGGCATCAAGATGTCAAGGACATGTAGTCACTTGAACCTTGCATACTCAACAATATGTGCTCCAATTTTACCTTGAGAATACCCATTTCACCATCCAACAAAGTACTGACGCTAAAGATGGATCTATGTCACAAGGAAGCTACATGATTAGGGTTTCACTTTATTAGTTAAGCCAATTGGATATCTTTTAGCATCAATCAAGATACAATGTATAAACCCTAAATAAACTATGCAAAGATAAGGGAATAACACAACTCCATAAGATATAAAATGTATAAGGTGCAAACTTGTCACACTGTCACTTGATATTACTGCCAATTCGAGGCCATCAACATTATCAAACTGTCATGGGATATCAATCCCTTATCACATAACTGGAGGATAGAACCTCACACTAGGAATTGAGCACTTGTCAGGTCATTAGACCCAATCACATCCTTCATGCACATTCAACAACATAGTGTGCCTCACATTGCACATAATCACCACCCTATATTATACAAGGATCACCATAGCTATCACATGGATATGACATTCATTTCACCTGCAAGGTTAGGATTGTACAAGTAGGAGAGAGAAAACATAACTGGATATTATTCATCTAAGCAAGAACATCAAGTATAACCTCCCCCAGAATCAGGGTTAGGGTTTCACACACATAGTCGTTAGGTTTCCATATAATCGTTCAACCACCCAACCCTAATTACGCTATCTCCCACTTTATTGTAACACATTAGTATTATAAAATCATTATTAACTAGATTAATTAACCATCCACACAACATTAGGTATCAACCAACATTTACATGTATGTGTGTAGTAACCTTACCATGTTACACATATGTAGCGACCATGTACCTATGTATGTGTGTCAACTATCACAACAACACCCTGTAGCAACTAACATACTTACCTAGGTGTATCGACCGTCACCATATGTTAGAGTAGTGACCATAATACATGTATTGTGACCGAAGCACACGCAAAGACCCATAGCCCTTAGACCGCAAGAGACCATGTAGCGATCATCCAAGCCAAACGGTGTTGCGACCCAAAAAGGTGTAGCAACCAGGTCAATGCAATGTTGTGTTGTGACCAAAATAGATCAAAGTATGTGTAACGTAAAATACATTTCACAAGGCACACCTCTTTAAAACTAGGTTGAGGTGTTTTGATCATAACCAAGTCACATGGGTGTCGACCAAAACAAAACCAAACCCAAGACAAGAACATGTTGACCTCAATGGACCAACCCATATTTTGTGTCGACTAAAGGCACTAGGGTGAGTGTAGCTACCACCAAGGTCAAACTACCTCAACCACACACATACTTCCTCAAAATAGAGATAAACCATGATCAAAATAGATGGTGAACATCAAAACACTAAGCACCATCAACAAGGGGAAAACTCCATATAAGATGAATAAGAAAACCCCTAAACTGATCTCCAATGTGCTCAACCAAGAAACCAAACTAGGAGAAAGACGACCAAGCTTCAACCTCAAGAAAAATGATCTAAAACTTCAAGGAAAACATAAGGACCAAACCATAGTATGATGACAAAATCAAGGATCATGGTGCATGTATGAACGTCACCTCAACCACCACTTAACAATGGAGTACATGAAATTAGGGTTTAAGAAAGAGAGCAAACTACATGAGAATACTACAAAGTCACAAACCCTAGATCATGATAACATCATCTACCATATTTATACCACATTTTAAAGATGAAAACAACATCATGCAAGCACAAATAAGGTGCAACAATAGAAGAAGGTAGAGAGTTATATAACCCACCTTATGGAGAGACCAAGATCCAAGGATCACGATATCTAAGAGAGAAGAAAGATCCAACCAAGAGAAACTCCACTGCTAAAAGATCACTTCAAAAGAGAAGAATACCATGGTCAAAGAAGAGCTCAAGAAAGAGGTGAAAACTCTAGGCTGAACCAAAGAAGAAGAAAGGAGAAAGAGAAAAGCTTCTTTTCTCATAGGTACCACCATGGTTGCATCATGGTATTTGACCTTAGTGAGTAGAAGATCCTCAAGAGAAGGCCACCATGGTTACACCATAGTCCCACAGCCAAGAAAGGAGAAGAAGGTAGGGTAGAGAACCAAAAGAAAATGTGATCAAGGGTTCAAAAATACCTACCAAGAAAAAAGATCACCAAAATCACCACAAAGGAGATGATCAAGCTCGAAAGCACCACATGCAAGGTTGATCGACCACCAAAGCTCCAAGATCAGTCTTGTTTTGCTCCTCAAAGATCCAAGGATGAACACAAAGGAGTGGAGAAGAAAGAAGGCCGAAAAGGATACTTGCATGAAGAAGAGAGAGGTTATATACTCAAGGTAGGAGAGAAGAAAGAGGTGTATGAGGTGTCAACACAAGAGGGCATCAAAAGGACACTTTTCCACCAAGGAGAGAACCATGAAACCACTAAACACATGCATGCAACATATGGTGATACAACCTCGGTGGGGTATCGACCACATGGGTCTCCACCACCCTTGTTACGGTCGAAACATATCAAGGAACCATGTAGCAACCGCTACAAGAGATCATCAAAACAAAAAATGGTCAAAAAAATCACTAGAAGACAAACCATTATGACCCAACCACCTCTAGGTCACCAAGGTCGAAACAAATCTCACCTAGGGCAAGTGTTACGATCACAACATTCATCCAATAGTGGTGTTGCGGTCACAACACAACCTTCAAAGTCAAAACCCTAGAAACCCTAGCATCACCACATGATGCCACCTCATCAAACAAGGTCCAAGAAAGGCTCCCCATAGCATCATATTCTATCTCAAGATGCTAAGGCACAAAATTGCAAGATAGCCCCTCAACTTGGGTAAATTGCAATTTGGCCCAAAATAAGCAAACATTGCTCAAACATCATCCAAACAGAACCAAACTAAAATCATAATATTGTCACATGTTATTAAATCATCTTAAGAGATTAGATTAAGATTCAAGCATCTTTCTAAGAAAAACAAGCATACCTAAGCAATAAGCTAGGTCAGGAGCCTTACAGGCTGAACATTGCCTGAATAGTGACATGAATCGACCATTTCAATTAGTGAACTGACCGGTTCAAGGTTTGAAATGACCGGTTTAACTTGTGAATCACCCGCTTTAATGATTAGTGACATTGGATCAAGGATTGATGTTGATGTCATGATGTGCATTAGTCTTCATATTGAAAGCCAATATGTGTGTGAATAGGAAACATAGTGAACTGACCGGTTCAAGTGTTAAACCAACTATTTCACATGTGTGTCGACGGGTTCAGTAGTAAATTGATCATTTGATGGTTCATAGTTTCAAGAAAATTCATGAAATTTCATCTCTTTGGATCCCAGATAATCTGGAAGCCCTGACCTTGTCCATCCTATAAATAGGGGGCAGTCAAGGCTTTCAGGAGACACAACAATAAGCTCTAATAATTGTTGCCCTCTCACAGTTGTGGTAACGTGAGAGCTCGATAAAGTCTTACCTATAAAAGGGAGATACAACAAGGGATAGCAAGTCAACGCTAGCATGCTGACGTTTGAAGGGACAATTCCTTCTCGTTGGCTCTGGTAGCACAACATGGAGTTCCGAGTGGTCCGCATGGACTATGTAGAGGTGTGGAGTCTATTGCTGCCACTCTAGGAGGACAAAAACCACCTTTTTCCAGAGTGATACAACATGAGGCTATCATTGCCAATTATCCATGTGTGTCTTGCGAAGAGTGCACATCACCGTGCAACAATTGTCGTTGGACTTGCTCCACGACTAGGTATATCTCTTGCTACCTTCTTTTCTAGGTAGATCATTGTTTCTATGATTCCTTGGTCAAGGAATAGGGACAAATTTTTTTTCAATGCCTTCTTTGTCATCCCTATTCCCCAACACCTTGCCCAACCCCCTCCTTATATAGGAGTTGATGGGCTAGGGTTTCCAAAACCCAGGGGATACAAAAGGTCAAATCTCATGGCTTGATAGTTGTTGTGTGCTGCCATTCGGTCTACTAGCACACTAATCAGTCGACCAGACTACCCAATTGGTTGATTGTCTTGTATCTGGTGGAACAATAACACTATCTTTTCATGCGATGATTAATGCACATCGATACACATATCATTAATCATTTGACTCATTCAAATTGGTTGCTTTGCATCTTTGCATGACCCAATCAAACTGATTGATTTCAAAAGTGATCTAGTTGGTCAAGTGGACACTTTAGTCGATTGATTGGCACCATTCGATCGAGTGGCTTATGAGTTGATTGACTAGACGCTCCAATCAACAACTATTGTTCAATTTGATTACCTAAACACTTCTAGTAACCAAGTTAAATCTTATCCATTAGTACATTCCTATTGCAAATGCATCCTATGTGTGTGTCCCTATAGGTCTCATATTACGTTGGCAATGAAGTCCATAGCCATTATGATTACACAAGTAATGAGCGATATCTAGTACCACATCGTTGCTATACAAGTAATTGAAAAGTTGGAGAAGAACTTCAACCTAAAATCTATGATTAATGTTACGATGATCGCTTAGTTCCTTTGTCTCTGATATCTAGATCAAATGTGAGGCATGGAAACATCATCCTCTTAATACTCAATCTATGTTCTTGAACTAGAGCATACTGTAGAGATGCATGTGACCTTGCATATCACATATTGACTCACATGAGTATTGTCATACATTTTTTAGTCTCACTTAGCAAGGGACCAGGATATCAAACTCTCAATTGGAGGGACAAATCTCATGTACATCATTCATAGTCAATCCTCATGTAACAACATACCCAATCACCACCTTTATGGCAGCCCTCATTTAAGGTCATGTTGTATGGTGTCAAAGTCCATCAGATGACATGTGATGAGTGTAGTGACTTGAGGTCTAAGAACCACATTCGCTACTATCACTTTGAGAGTTGATTTTGACTACCATTCTATGGTTTCCATGTATCATTATAAAGGTGGGTTTGTCTGGTACACTGTTCTCTGACACGTACCTATGTGCTTGACTTAAAGTCTAATATCATGACTAATGAGACTCTATCATCAGTTAATATAAATTCTAGTTATATGTATTATTGTCGTCTATCTTGCTTCCATAATAATATCTGAATATGGACATAACAAGAATGTATGTACTCCTATCATACATATGATCTCATTTTTTAGGTCCTCAACCTAAATACATATGTTATCGAGTAACATAATTCTTTAGACATATATTATGATGTGTTAACATCTCATAACTAAAAGAAACATAAATAGATAGAATTTCCTTATTAATATTATCAAATCAAGTACATAATTCCATATTACAATCATAACATGAATGATACATACCAATAGACTCCCACTTATATTTAGAGCCATTCAACATGAATATAATTCCAAGTGATCTAAAATGGCCATCACACTTCTGCTGCAACTTTTGTCAGTGGGTTAGTGATATTTCTTTCAGTTGTACTTTGTAAATCTACACATCTCCTCAATGTAAGACCTCTCGTATGAGATGGAAGCACTAAAGTGTATGCTTGGAACGCTGATGCAATCTAGGTTCCTTAGCTTGTGCAATATCTCCATTGTTGTTATAATACAACTCTATTTTACTGCTAATGCTTGGAATGACTCCAAGTTCACCTAAGAACTTCTTAATCCAAACAACATCCTTTGATGTGCTCGAGGCAACAATATATTTAGCTTTTGTTGTGGAATCAACAATTATCTCTTGCTTGGAACTCTTCAAACCTACAACTCTATTGTTGAGGAAAAATAGGTATCCAGATTGCGATCGATAAATATCTTTTTTAATTTGGAATCTTGCATCGGTGTAACCCTTTACGCATAACTCTTACTCGCCACCATAAATAAGGAACTGATCCTTAGTCCTTCTCAAGTACTTAAGTATGTTCTTTACGACAACCTAGTGACCTTCACTGAGATCAGACTGATATTTTCTCGTCATGCTCAAAGCATACAAGACATCACGATGACTACATAATATTACATACATGATAGATCCAATTGTGATCATATATGGAATCATATGGCATCTTACTCATGTGTTCTCAGTCCTCACAAGAACTGGGACACTGGGATCTAGAGTGACTATTTCTATGCAAGATGAAAAAAAATCCTCTCTTTGAAACTTGCATGTTGAACCTCTTCAACACCTTGTCTATGTATGTACTCTGGCTTAGGCCAAGAAGCTTTCTAGATCTATATTTATATATCTTAAAGTCTAAGATATAGAATGCTTTACCTAAATCCTTCATAGAGAACGTACTACCAAGTCAGTTCTTTATCATTTGAAGGGTAGGGATGTCATTCCCTATCAATAGCATGTCATCATCTACATAAAATATGAGGAATACAACGATGCCCCATTGTCCTTATTGTAAACACAAGGTTCATCTTCATTTTAACTAACTCCAAACTCTTTGACTACTTCATCAAATCAAAGATTCCAGCTCCAACATGCTTGCTTCAATCCATAGGTTGATCTTTGCAGCTTACATACTTTATTTACATTATTTGCATCTATGAAACCCTCAGGTTGTGTCATGTACACATCCTTAAAAAGATTACCTTTAAGGAAAATGGTTTTAAAATCCATTTCCCAAATCTCATAGTCATAATAAGCGGCATGACATACATGATCCTGATGGATTTAACCATGGCAACTGGTGAAAAGGTTTCATCATAGTCAACACCTTTGAACTTGTCTGAAACCCTTGACAGCCAATATGCCCAAGATATCTTTGTACATTACCATTTGTGTCATATTTCTTCTTGAACACTCACTTGCACCCTGTGGGTTTTATCCCTTCGGGTGGATCCACCAAGATCCATAGTTGTTGGTGTACATAAAGTTCATTTAGATCTCATGCCTCAAGCCATTTCTCAGACTCTGGTCCCTTAATAGATTCTAGGTAGGTTGTTTTCTCATCATTTATGACTAGCTCATTGCCTTCTTGAGTCACAAGATACCCAAATATTTTAGGCTCACAATGTTTCCTACTAGATCTATGAGGCTCTTGTGTTACATTAGGAACTTGAGATGCCACAATAGTTTGTGATTCTCCTTGTTCTTTCTGTACCTCTATAGGTTTAATGTTTTCATGTTGATCTCAAACCACTTTGAGTTCTACTTTTCTCCCATTGATCTCTTTGGAAATAAATTATTTTCTAAGAAAACAACATCCCTGGTAACAACTATTTTGTTGTCAGATGGGTTATATAAGTAGTACGCCTTGGCTTCCCTAGAATATCCAACAAAGTAACATTTGTCTAATTTGGGTTCAATTTTTTGGGATACTATTTTCTAACATAATATATACAACCCCAAATCCTCATAAAAGACATATTGGAACACTTCCCACTCCATATCTCATATGGTGTTTTGAACCAATTTATAAGGTACATAGTTCAATGTAAACACTATGATTTCTAAAGCATATCCCCAGAATGAAGTCAGAATATCAGCTATACTCATCATTGATTATGCCATGTCCAACATGGTACAATTCCTTCTTTCTCATACTCTATTATGTTGTGGTGTACCGGGTGGAGTCCATTTTGGTACATTACCACAGTCTCACAAAAGGTCCTCAAACTCTTGGCTTAATTATTCTCCACCTTGATCAGATCAAAGCGCTTTAATGCTTTTACCAAGATGGTTCTGTACTTCATTCATGAAATCCTTGAACCTTTCATGGGATCTGAGTTGTGCTTCATCAAGTAAACATAGCCATACCTACTGAGATCATTAGTAAAGGTAATGAAGTACTGGTAACCGCCTCTGGCATTTGTTCAAAAAGGCCCACATACATAAATATGTAGGAGTCCCAATAGATCACTCGCTCTCTCACTGTTACCAATGAAAGGTGACCTTGTCATCTTTCCCAACAGACAAGATTCACATGTCTCTATTGGTTCAAAACCAAAAGAGTCTAGATAACCATCTTTGTGGAGTCTAGAAATGTGTTTCTCATATATGTGCCCTAGACGATATTGCCAAAGGTATATTTTGTTTGAGTTATCGAGTTTTAGCCATTTTTGGATTTATGTTATATACACTTGTCTCTAGATATAACAAGTATAGACCATAGTACATTGGGGCACTGCCATAAAAGATCTCATCTCTACTAATAGAACATCGACCATTCTTTATAAGAAATTTGAATCCATTCTTGTCCAAGCAAGATACAGATGTGATGTTTCTAGTAATGGTAGGTACATAATAGTAGTTATCTAACTCTACTACAAGCCCATTGGTTAGAAATAACTCATAGGGTCCAAATACACTGGTAGCAACTCTTGCTCCATTAGCGACGTGCAGTTCAACCTCACCTTTTTTAGAACGTCTTCTTCTATTTATATCCTGCACATTTGAGAAAATGTGAGATTCACTTCTAGTATCGAATACCAAAGATGAAGAAGTGGAAAAGTTAATCTCAATGACATATATACCTAAAGTAGAGATCTGTAATATCCTCAATTTTAGTAAAATTGAATTATATAAATATAAGCCATGAATTGATAATTCCCCAATAATGTTATTGATAGAATGATAATGTTACTTATGAGATTGTTTGTGTTGCAAATATATCCTTGGGGCACAAGACAAAGAATAAGATATTTTATGCATAAATAAAATAGCAATGGCTTTATGAATTGTTGGATAATAGAAAGGGGAAATATCAGACAAGTTTTCAATAGAAAATAAGATGTGTGATGTTTTAGATAATTAAAATAGTAATTATCTAGCTAGTTGGGCAACACATGCTTTAGGACATCAATTGATATTGTTTTGATCTAACTTTGATATAATTGAATATAACAACAAAAGCAAGAGATCAAAAAATTGGGAGAGAAACAATGTTCCATGAAATAATGGTGTCCAAAGGAGTAAAATTTATATATGAGACTTATTCCAATAAATCCCAAATTACAAAAGTAAGATAAGAAAAATATTTATTGGTTTTCCTACAACAATTGACAATATCCATAACCAGTAGAGAGAAAAGAGATCAATAAGAATATGGACTTCAAATGAATTGTTTTATTATAAAACAATTGGAAGAAAAAACATGCCTTACCTCTCTTATAATATCACTTGGTGCTATATTATTGAAAAGGGAGATATCTTTGTAAGATAATGGAAAAGATATATATTTAGGTGCAAGGAAAATATTCTTTGGTTGCAACAAACCTTGCCAAATTCAAAGGTTACAGGAAGATGGAAGTTTCCTTCTAATAACAAATGGAATTTATAGAATAATAGATTTATAGTCTTTGTATAAGGGATTAAATGAGAAAAGTAGTTAATCACCTTCCTTTTCATGGATCTAGGTATGTGTTTTTCTCTCCCACAATGTGTATATGGGTAAGGCTTCCTCTCTATGCTTCTCTCCCTCTCCCCCTTCCTTTCTCTCTTCGTATGATCTATAGGGTTTCTACCTAGATAGGTACTTATATATATAGATCCCTGGATCTCCAACCTCCATGTCGGATAAGGGAACCCAACCTCTTGTCCATGAATGGCCTTGAGGAGGCAAATCGGAGAAGAGACTATACTCTCCTTGTAGACTCGTAACATTAACCCAAGTGCCTAGTTTGCTTCCCCTTCCATGAACTCCAATACCTGAGTTCACCTCTATGAGGTCTTCAATGCAACTCAGATAGCCACACACATCAAGGGAGAACCATGGAAGGACTCCTCAGCTCACCAAGGAGGTTTCCTATGTTGGACGATGTGTGTGGACAAGAAGGAGTTTGAGCCAGCAACATGGTAGCTAAGACGGGACTGAGAAGGTTGTTGGGCTAAGATTCAACAGTGAAGGAAGGACTAACGCATGCTGGGTGGTGGTTGTGGAAGATGGAGATGAGGAGAACTCATCGTGCGAGGTTGATCATCTAGCAGTAGGATCCACAAAAGCAACATCACAAACTGGAGGTCACCGTCGGAGGGACACATGAGGGAGATCGGTTGCGAGCCTGGGAGGGGGTTGGAAGTCATGACCAGAGTTGAGTAAGAGTTGGGAGTGAAGGTAGGTGCTCTTTTGGCAAACCTTGGCCTGGCTAGAGCACCAGTAATGTGACCTACGCGTAGGGAAAGTGCAAGTACGCAAGGTAAGGGAAGAATCATAGTCAAATGACCAAAAAAGCTCCTATGAGTATGATGCGATGATTTTGAGTCGCATTTATAGACCTTTTTCATATGTGTTTTGTGCTCTAATTACTCATTTTTATGGATAATATTGCATAATTCACTCATTTAGGTCTTTGCCATCATTCTATGTCAAATCTCCCTTGTTTTACCATTTTGAGCATTATTTATCATATTATCATAATTTGTGTGGATTTACTTGGTCTTATTGTGAAATTTCAGGAAAAACAAGTATTTGCTTCCGTCGATACCATCGACGGAAGTCGATACCATCGACCAAGCCACAGATTGCCAGCCGAGAGGAGCAGAACAGAGTCGATACCATCGAAACTCAAGTCGATGGTATCGAGATCCCTTCAGATTGCTGGCGAGGAATCCGTCGATACCATCGACCCAAGTCGATGCCATCGACACATTGAGGCTACAGCGTCGCTAAACGACAACAACCGACACTAAAGAGAGTTGATACCATCGACCCAAGTCGATGGTATCGAGATGACCACAGGCGCTCAGACGAAAAGAAAAGAAAGCTGTCGCTAATATGCTGGGTCGATACCATCGACCCGCGTCGATGGTATCGACGCCGGTAGATATGCAGTGGATTCGTTTTGATCTCGATCGGACGGCTGGAGTTATTTGACGACCTAATTAGGGACTTATACCTAATGACGTCCGCCCACACGAGGGGATCATCTCATTTTTGCATTGCACGAGTGCCGAGGAAGGAGAAAAAGGAGAACGGAGGCCAGAAGCTCATCCCGGGTGATTCGGACGCTGCCGAAGACGAATTCCACCACCGACAGGCGGGGAAGCTCGTATTCTACGTCAAGGATCTACCGGTTCTTCTCCGTTCAGGGGTTTTCCCACTTGTTTCACGTTTTTCTTATGAATTCCCCTATTTCTACCATGTATTCGTGCGAGATGAACATGAGAGGCTAAAACCCTCCATCTTTAGGACCGGGAGTAGCCCGGGAATGCATTGTATAACAATTTTATATTGATAATTCATATTTTCTCTCTCAAATCCGTGGTATAGTTTCGTTTTCTCCATATATATTTTTATGCTTGATCACCATAATAATAGCTTAATGCTCTTAATCACTTCGACAGAAGGATTAACGGTTGAAAAGAGACGAAACCTACATTAATCAATAAAACCCTTGACAAAGGAGTTGTAAAATTAATGGTGGGAACTGAGAGATCGTTTATAATGCGCTTAGTTTAGGGGAATGATTACTACGACGGTGGAATCAACCTAAACCTAAGTAGTGAGTTACACTATGACAGTGGGTAATTCTGTTTTCAGGCCACTACCCGGACAGAGAGAGAAGAGTGAGGAATTATATAAAACCTAATACAATGTTGACCCGCGGCGAAACCGCAATCCTAAAGATATCCTTTTGAATTGATTAAATTAACCTTTAATCAATTGTTTTCTTTATTTCATTTTACTTTCTTTAATTTCGAAAACAAACCTTACTTTGTTATTCGGCCTAGCTGATTGCGATTAGTTAGTAGAAGTCTCCAATAATTCACGTATCCCTGAGTTTGACTCAGGCCTCACAAAGGCCTATATTACTCGATGCGTATACTTGCGTTTAAGCGCATAGTAAAATACACGTCAAGTTTTTGGCACCGTTGACGGGGACACGGCGAATTATTGGCACTTTGAGTGCTAAGAGCGGCCACTCTAGGCCACATTTTTTTTATTTTGAAACAATTTTAAATATTCTTAAATTTCTCTATAACTGTGTTTACTCGTTCAAAGCATAGTATTGAACCCCGATTTTCTTATTTCATGTACTTTGCATGGTGCATACACGTAGCGCAGACTACGCGAATCGCACACCTGAGGTTCCACCTCCGGGACCAGAGGACGAGGATTACTACGAGAAAGATCACCAAAGCGACATAGATTCTGAATCTGAGCAAGAGCAAGCAGAAGAAATGGCCGAACCACAGACAATATGGGAGAAGATCAAAGCATCTTCTTCATCAGCTTCAAAGGGGCCTATCAAGAAACAGGCGGTCAACATACCAACATATAAGATCGATCCAGCGTTGATCAACTTGGTAAAATCAAATGCATTTCATGGATTGAAGAATGAGGACCCAGTGGCACACATCAGTCAGTTTGTTGAAAACTGCGATATGGTGAAGATAGACAGGTTCCCACAGGATGTTCTGTACCTCAAGTTGTTCCCAAGCTCCCTGGCAGGAGTTGCGAGAGAGTGGCTACATAACCTCGACGATGAGTTTGTTGAATCATGGGATCATATGGTGGAGGTTTTCTTCGAGAGGTTTTTCCCTCCTGAGAAGACCAACGACATGATTAGGAAGATTCACAATTTCACCCAACAGGCGGGTGAAACATATTCTGAGACCTGGGAGCGATTCCAGGTCATGTTGAGGAGATGTCCGCATCATGGACTGGACAAAGAGACACAGGTGAAGATCTTCTATTTTGCTCTCTCCGAGCATGATAGAAGCAACTTGGACTCGGCCAGTTCAGGATTTTTCTTGAACAACACTGATACGAGATGCTGGAAAATACTGAAGAACATGGCACGAAAGCAATCTTGGGGAGAAAGAGAGAGAGGCCCAGTTGAGCAAGCAAGAGTTGCCAGTGAGTCCAAGGCAATGAGAGAGTTAAATGAGAAGATGGATCTTCTCGCAAAGAAGCTACTGCAGAAGGAAGACAATGAGTCTGAGGAGGAGGCTCAAGTCAAGTACATGAGGCAACAACAAGGGTACAGGAACAGTGACTATTCATGGCGAAAGGACAAAAAGTTCTCATGGAAGGACCCGAACAATTTTCTGCAGGATCCGGACGCCAAGCCTGCACCAGCCACAGAGGACAAGAGCACGGAGTTGCTCAATCAGGTCATCAAACAAAACCAGGAGTTAATGAACACATTTGGGCAACAAATCAAGCAACAGGGTGAATTTATGAACCAATTTGGGCAGACTTTAGAGTCATGGGGCTCAAATGAGAACTATAGAGACTTCCATGGCGCAGATGGCGGCTGAAATTGCAAGCTTGAAGAAGCCAGCACATCCGGGTTTTCCGGGTAACACCAATGTTCCCGGGGGAAACCAGCAGGCCAAGGCCATTCTACTGAGGAGCGGTAAGAAAGTGTTGAATCCAAGGGCGGATGACACAGGCACACCGCAGGACAAAGTTGAAGATGCAATCATCAAGGAGCAGCCCACACCTGTCACAGGGCAAGCTGAAGATATAGTTGAGAATGGTAATGAAGAACAAGCTGCTGAGGAGGAACCGCAGAAATTGACACCCTATGTTCCACCTCATCAAAGGGCACATACCGTTCCGGTCCCCTATCCCAATAGTGCAAAGGCAAGGAAGGTGGATGCACAATTCAAGAAATTTCTGGACAACTTTAGAAAGTTATCGGTGAATATTCCATTGTTAGAGGCGATTGAGCAGATCCCATCTTACGGGAAGTTTCTAAAAGATGTCATCAACAAAAAGAGGAAAATACCCGACACTGAGGTCATGGTGCTGAAGGAGCAAGTGAGTGCTTTCATTATGGGCACTTTGCCGCCGAAGAGACAGGACCCCGGTTGTTTCAATATTTCTTGCTTTATCGGGAAGTTCAAATTCGGAGAAGCACTATGTGATTCTGGGGCAAGCATCAATTTGATGCCCCTTTCTACATTTAAAAAGCTGGGATTAAAGGATTCAAGGCCAAGCAACATGACTATCCAATTGGCCGATAATTCCGTGGTGAAACCTTAGGGAATCTGCGAAGATGTCTTGGTAAAGGTGGACCGATTTGTTTTTCCGGCTGATTTCGTGGTTATGGAAATGCAGGATGAGCATGGCAATGAGTTGCTACTTGGACGCCCATTCCAAGCTACAGCTGATATGATCTTGGAGATGGGGAGAGGTCGCTTGACCTTGGGCATTGCGGATGATCGCTTTGAGATGGTCATGCCCACTAGCAATGCATCTACTAAAGCAAAAGCACACTGTAACATGGTGAAACATGTGGAGCACAATATCTCCCTTTGCCTTGGGAAGCCATTCTTGGACATGGCTCATGTGATGAGTAAGATGGATAATGGAACCTTAGTTGTGGACATTATGGAGCAAACTAAAGTTGTTTCTTTATGCAAAGTTGTTGGGTTTCCGAATGATGAGAATGAGGACATTCCACCTTCTTGGGAGGATGAGGCGATCATTACTTCAGTTTTTGATGCATATCCAGAATTGCCGTTGGAGGCGTGTTTGTTAAATGTCACATATGATTGGATGCGGAGTACTTCACTCAAGGAGTGCGCCAAAATGCTTCAGATGCTTCCATGTTTTTACACGAGGCACTATGAAGATTTAGGTACACTTCCCCCACCGCTGCAATCATCTCTTATTTGTCCGCCTGAGTTGGAGTTGAAACCACTGCCCCCGCATCTTAAGTACATCTTTCTAGCTGAGAAGGACAAGTTACCAGTGATTGTATCTGCTTACTTGAGTGCGGATGAGGAGGAGCAACTACTGATAGTGCTCAAGAACCACCGTGGAGCTTTTGGGTGGTCTGTTGCAGACATCAAGGGGATCTCCCCTACACTTTGTCAGCATAAGATTCGGCTCGAGGAGGGAGCCAAACCAGTCATCCAGCCTCAAAGACGTTTGAATCCGAGCATGATGGAGGTCGTGAAGAAGGAAGTCATAAAACTTCTTGCTGCAGGGATCATATATGCCATATCAGATTCGACGTGGGTGAGTCCCACACAGTGCAGGGATGGTATTCTTCGCAGGTGTGTGCCAGAGGTGGAGTACGAGAGTGTTCTCCACCATTGCCATGCGTCGCCTACGGGAGGACACCATGCTAGTTCACGGACAGCAGCCAAAGTGTTGGAAAGCGGCCTTTATTGGCCAACTTTGTTCTGGGATGCCTATGATTTTGTGAGGCAATGTGACCCGTGCCAGCGCGCATGTAACATTTCAAGGAGACAAGAGATGCCCCTGAATGTATTTCAGGAAGTTGAGGTATTTGACTTATGGGGCATAGACTTCATGGGACCCTTTGTGTCCTCAAATTCGAATTTATATATCTTGCTTGCTGTTGATTATGTGTCGAAGTGGGTGGAAGCAATCCCCACAAGGACTAATGATTCGAATGTAGTGTGCAGGTTTGTGAAAGAAAATATATTCTGCAGGTTCGGGATACCCCGAATGATCATAAGTGATGGAGGCACACATTTCCGGAATCAGAAATTTTCGACACTTTTGAAGAAATATGGGGTCCAACACAACATCAGCACCCCATATCATCCACAGACGCAAGGACAGGTGGAGGTTTCAAATCGGGAAATCAAGAAGATTCTAGAACGGACAGTGGCATCCACAAGAAAAAATTGGAGTGCCCTACTCCCGGACGCACTTTGGGCGTATAGAACGGCGTACAAAACACCTATAGGCACCACACCTTTTAGGTTGGTGTATGGCCGGGCTTGCCACCTTCCGGTGGAGTTGGAGCACAAGGCCCATTGGGCGCTAAGAAGGCTGAACTTGAGTTATGATGAAGTCGGGAAAAAGAGGATGTTCGAATTGAACGAATTAGATGAGTTACGCATGACGGCATATGAGAATGCCCGCATCTACAAGGAGCATACAAAGCTGATCCATGATCGACATATCGAGCTGTGCACGTTCAAGAAGGGAGATAGTATTCTATTGTTTAACTCCCGTCTCAAATTACATCCCGGGAAGCTGAAGTCTCGGTGGAGTGGACCCTTTGTAGTGGAAGAGGTGAGACCGCACGGTGTGATTCTTGTGCGTGATGGAGATGCCATGTTCTTGGTGAACGGGCAGCGCTTAAAGTTGTATTTTGGTGAAAACTACAAGAGAAAAGTGAATGAGGTCAAACTCATTACACTTGTGGATGAATGAGATGATGGGAAGACGTCTAGCCTAAGACGTTAAAGAAGGGCGCTTGTTGGGAGGCAACCCAACCATTGGTACATTAGGATAGGTTAATTTTAGTCATAGATTGCTTTTATTTCGTTTAATTTTGGTGTAAAGAAGATACCTTGATCCATTTGTTCAATGTGCAGGCACAGGCAGGGTCGATACCATCGACACACTGGTCGATGGTATCGACATGGGTTCAGGTTGACAGCTGCAAAAATCGCACTGAGTTGATACTATCAATGCCACCGTCGATGGTATCGACATACCTACAGGCAGGTCGCAATAAAAATGTCGATAGTATCAACATTCTAGTCGACACCATCGAGATCTCTGGAGAAGTTCAGAAGATTTTTGCTCAGTCAACTCGATACCATCGACGGCCTCGTCGATGGTATCGACATGATCACAGGTTAAATTGAATAAGTGGCGGTGTCGCAATAAAAGCAAGTCGATACCATCGACCCTCGTCGATGGTATCGACATCCATGTCACCGATCCGCGCCAAGGCATCGACGACGATCACGAGTCCACGTCAGCGATCCGGGTGCTGCGTCGATACTATGGACTTGCGTCGATGGTATCGACAGGTCAGCAATCTGGATTTCCCGATCCAGCAAACGTCAGCCGTCGATACTCGCGAGGGAGGCGGATAGCATCGAGACGTGTCGATACCATCGACCCGCGTCGATGGTATCGACGGGTCGACAGTAGCACCGGCCAAGTCTATTTAAGGAGACTTGCAACGTCATTTGACGTCACACCTTCAGAGCAAGCGTCCTCCTTTGCGCCGAGCACTCCCCCGAGCCATCTAAGACTGAAGAGAAGTGACATCGAGCAGGGATCTTCACCGAGCGGAGAATCACTTCTCCATCTTCCCCGAGCTCTCTTCTTCTAATCCCATCTTTCTTGCAACAATGGTGCACGCCGCCGGATCATCATCCTCGCACGAGATTGTGGAGTTTGTTCCACCCCCTACTGCTTCAGTCTCACGTCCGCGCCTGGCTCACCCTTCCGCGGAGGTGAAGAAGGTCTATGAGGAGATCATGAAGTGGAAGATCGAGCCGACCCGGTATGTGGACCGGGGAATGATCCATGAGCTTGGATTCGAGGCCAACTTGGCCTATGTGCTGAAGGGTCAAGCACGCCACACCAGCATAAGGCCAGGCGAGCTGGAGCACCATGCGGATGGGCAGCCATTCTTCGGCGAATGGCCCACCTACAAGGAATTGGTGGCGGAGTTTATGGCGTCCCTCGACGTCTGCGTCGTACCCAACGATGTGGTGGCGTCGGACCGTGAGTGGATCAAGGGGAGGGTGTCCTTCCGGCTGTTCAACATCAACTACAACATCACTCTTCAGCAGTTCAACAACATCTTTAACTGGAACCACTCCCAACATGATCACCGACGCCCAGATTCCCGCACCGACTATGACAAGATCTTCGCCGAGCTAGTCACAGTTCCGGCGGGAAAGATAGTGAGCTACCACAATGCTGCGGTAGTGGACTTCGAGCATCCCTTCGTCCGGGTCCTACACCGAATGTTGAGCCTTACGTTCTTTGCTCGGAGCGATTTGGCATTGAGCAAGTTTCAGGAGAGCGATCTTTTCTTCCTCTACATGCTCCTGAAGCGACAAGAATGCAACTGGGGTGCGTTCTTTCTACAGCGCGTCCTGGCGGTGAAGAGGAGCACAAGGAAGGCTCCGATCCATTTTGGTGGGCTCATCACCAAATTGGCGATGTACTTGGGGCTGAATCTCCAGTCCATGACTCCGATTTCCACGAGGAGTAAGGTGAACGTGCAACATCTGCACCGTTCAAACCTTATCCTTCTCCGGGATGGGTTGGCGTACGCACACTGCCACGTCAACCACGCTTACCAGGAATGCGCACTTTCGGACGCCGTCTTCCACATCGAGGGAGCCCAGCACTTCCGGTGGCCGATCATAGCCGTCGAGTCTGATGAAGAAGAAGGCGGTGATGACGAACAAGAAGGCGAGGCTGAGGAGGAAGAGGAGGCTTTCACACCTCTTCGCGCACGAGTAGCACCACGGAAGCGTCCTAGGATGCATCCGGGTACGTCTTCATCATCACAGCTCCAGCCGCCATCACCACAGCCCTCGCAGCCAGGCGAGGATGTCTACTCAATGCAGGGAATGTACACGATGCTGCAGGACATACATCAGACACAGCAGCAACATCTAGAAATGTATACCGGTATTCAGGATACTACGAACCAGTTACTTGACAACCAAAGGGCGATGTTCGAGAATGAACGTCTCCTCCTCGACAACCAACAGCAGATACACAATCGGTTGCAAAGGATGGAGATGCAACAGGAGCCCTTTTACGACCATTACTGGAGTCAGAGCTACTTTGGAGGCTATCCACAGCCTCCGCTGAGGACCCATTACGATCCGAGCTTCCAGGGGGAGTATCCTTCTTGGGATCCTAAGGCCCCGCAGTACCCGCCTCCACCTCCACAAGATTGATCAGGGTATCTCTGTTCCACTCTTAAGATTGTTTTTGACTATGAGGCCATAGTCGAATTCAAGCTTAGGGGGGTAGCTGGAACAGCTCTATCTTTTCTTTTGTTTGTTTTTAGTTTTTGCTTTGCTATTTGTTCTTGCATTTTTAGTTTTTGTTTAGGATCCACATCTATCTAGTGTAACTGTGGATGTCGTAAAAGTTGTCATCTCGCTGTGTATTCATGGGAAATTTAAGGGAATTTTAAAATTTTTGTGTCTTTTGGATAGCTTGACTTGGTTGTCCTTGGGGAACTTATCCGATGAAAATGATTGATTATGTCAACTTTAAAACAATATGTCACACCTATACTCCCTTTGACTCATGAAAAGTGGATAGTAACGGTTGTTTGAGCCTAACCTAACCAAATGGTAATGAGACCTTAATTGGATATAAGAGAGAGAACCCTTTGAATCACTACACATGTCAGTAGGGAGAGACACATAATACCCTTCTAAGGTTCAGTCATCTAATCTTGTGATCATTCCACTTCTTTTTTCCATAATCCACCTAAGAATTGGAAGTAAAGTACAGTTTTAATTCTTTCTTGTGTGCATAGCATTTAGATAGGAATTGCATTGATATTTTTCATACTTTTGCATAAAAAGAGAAAAATATAGGGATTCATGCACATCACCTTTAGGTGCATGCCATGTAGTTGCACTCATGACTTTCATGTTTATCATGCATAAAGTACATCATGTATCTCAATTTTTCCTCAAAAGTGATCTAAACTGTTCCATACCTTCGAAATATTGCAAAGATTTCCAATCATGAAGAAAACAGCCCAATACATGTATCTCTAAGCAATTATGGATATGTGGGCTACAAGAAAAAAAAGGAGAAGAAATTTTTTTTCTTCTGAAAATCTGAAAAAATTGAGAAAAGAAAAAAAAAGAGAATTTAGAAGGAAATGGAACAAGAGGGAGAAAGGAACATGATATCACTCACATTACAGGAAAACTGAGTACATGATGTGGCTTCAGTAGATTTCCATCTCATTTTGAGGTGGAAGGTTAGGGCATGCATCATTTCACCCAAATTAGGCATTAGGGCATTTTTATTGTGCATTTGCATCACGTAGGACATTTTGTTTTATGCATATTGAAACTGTGCAATATTTCCAAGTTCTTCCATGAACCACCCATTCCATCCACCCGTTGCTCAGATTGGTAGGCCACCGTGAATTTCTCCTCACTATTGATTATCAGGAGAACTGCTTCCATGTAGATGGTAGTTAGGGCGAGCAATGTAGTGTAGGCGATCACAAGATGCACCAATGCTGAATCGACGAATTTTATTATGTTAACTGCCTTATGTGATAGTGTTCATCGGTTTGAAGGATAATTTCTATTATTGATGATTATTGTCGCCTTTAGGGTAATTACTGTTTTGTGGTTAGAGAAGGCCGGTTTGAGAACGTTCAGTGGGAGTCACATGGGATGTTGGGTTGGGGTATTGATTTTTAGTTGACATCTGCAATTCTATTCTAAGGATTAGTTGCTCGAGGGCGAGCAATGTTTAAGCTTAGGGGAGTTTGATTCGATGATTTTGAGTCGCATTTATAGACCTTTTTCATATGTGTTTTGTGCTCTAATTACTCATTTTTATGGATAATATTGCATAATTCACTCATTTAGGTCTTTGCCATCATTCTATGTCAAATCTCCTTTGTTTTACCATTTTGAGCATTATTTATCATATTATCATAATTTGTGTGGATTTACTTGGTCTTATTGTGAAATTTCAGGAAAAACAAGTATTTTCTTCCGTCGATACCATCGACGGAAGTCGATACCATTGACCAAGCCACAGATTGCCAGCCGAGAGGAGCAGCACAGAGTCGATACCATCGACACTCAAGTCGATGGTATCGAGATCCCTTCAGATTGCTGGCGAGGAATCCGTCGATACCATCGACCCAAGTCGATGCCATCGACACATTGAGGCTACAGCGTCACTAAACGACAACAACCGACGCTAAAGAGAGTCGATACCATCGACCCAAGTCGATGGTATCAAGATGACCACAGGCGCTCAGACGAAAAGAAAAGAAAGCTGCTGCTAATACGCTGGGTCGATACCATCGACCCGCGTCGATGGTATCGACGCCGGCAGATATGCGTTGGATTCGTTTTGATCTCGATCGGACGGCTGGAGTTATTTGACGACCTAATTAGGGACTTATACTTAATGACGGCCGCCCACATGAGGGGATCATCTCATTTTTGCATTGCACGAGTGCCGAGGAAGGAGAAAAAGGAGAACGGAGGCCAGAAGCTCATCCCGGGTGATTCGGACGCTGCCGAAGACGAATTCCACCACCGACAGGCGGGGAAGCTCGTATTCTACGTCAAGGATCTACCGGTTCTTCTCCGTTCAGGGGTTTTCCCACTTGTTTCACGTTTTTCTTATGAATTCCCCTATTTCTACCATGTATTCGTGCGAGATGAACATGAGAGGATAAAACCCTCCATCTTTAGGACCGGGAGTAGCACGGGAATGCATTGTATGACAATTTTATATTGATAATTCATATTTTCTCTCTCAAATCTGTGGTATAGTTTCGTTTTCTCCATATATATTGTTATGCTTGATCACCATAATAATAGCTTAATGCCCTTAATCACTTCGACAGAAGGATTAACGGTTGAAAAGAGATGAAACCTACATTAATCAATAAAACCCTTGACAAAGGAGTTGTAAAATTAATGGTGGGAACTGAGAGATCGTTTATAATGCGCTTAGTTTAGGGGAATGATTACTACGACGGTGGAATCAACCTAAACCTAAGTAGTGAGTTACACCACGACAGTGGGTAATTCTGTTTTCAGGCCACTACCCGGACAGAGAGAGAAGAGTGAGGAATTATATAAAACCTAATACAATGTTGACCCGCGGCGAAACCGCAATCCTAAAGATATCCTTTTGAATTGATTAAATTAACCTTTAATCAATTGTATTCTTTATTTCATTTTACTTTCTTTAATTTCGACAACAAACCTTACTTTGTTATTCGGCCTAGCTGATTGCGATTAGTTAGTAGAAGTCTCCAATAATTCACGTATCCCTGAGTTCGACTCGGGCCTCACAAAGGCCTATATTACTCGACGCGTATACTTGCGTTTAAGCACGTAGTAAAATACACGTCAGAGTACATTTGAAGGGAGGGGACACGAATGAATTTTTACATGTACCCAATCCGTCCCTAAAGAGAAAGATAAGATTTATCTACTGACATGCCAATATTCCATTGGCTCAATAATTTAATCTTGCAAATATTCTAGAAAATTATTGGTATCTCAGATGAAGATGAGTTATTTATGAAAATTGATTAGAAAAATAAGAGGAATCTAAAGAAAATACTTACATACTCAAATTTTGCTTCTAGTTCTAAAAGTTGTGCTAACGTGTGTTCAAGTGATGATTTATGTATAAGACCCTAGATGTGTACATTAAGATGATTGAATATGCTTAAAATGTTTACTTTGCCATGTTGAGTGATGTTATTATTAAAAATGAGAAATCAAGATGATTGTGATAATAATAATGAGAAATTAGGGTTTTCAATGTTAATAATCATGCATATTAGGAATTAGGGTTTAAAGATCATTATTTGCTAGGTTAATAATGAATTTTATATGAATCTAGGTGATCATAATGAAAGGATAAGATGGATCTAGTAATTAGGGTTTCTCCTAATATTTATTGCATGTTGGAATTAGGGTTTGCACCCTCATTCCTTTTCTAAGCCCTAAACCCTAAACTAGGGCCCGAGTAGAGTTTAATGTGAATAACATGATACTGACATTTCAAGATTTACATACATATAAATTAAATGTTGGTTGCCTGCATCTATTGATCAGATTTATTTAATATACTTGGGAGTGTATATTGATAATTTTCATGGTTCTACAAAAGGTACATGGTTACGCTTATGACTACCTGCATTAGTTTGCCAGTGTTTCAGAGAATTTCTCAAGGATTGATAGAATATACTGTTGGTTGTTTATTTACATTATGTACAATTATAAGGCCACTACAAGTATCACATAAAGAAAGAATACATGAATAAAATGCCAATTTTTATTTGCAAGTAATACATGGAATATATGTTGTTATGTACTTGCACATTTTGCATGCACCTCATGTACACTATATATATATATATATATATATAGAGAGAGAGAGAGAGATGGAGGAATATGGGTTTAAAGAATTACATATGAAAATAATGTGCTTGAAAATGGTTAAAGTAATGAAATCTCAAAGAAACTTTGGGAAGGGTAGAGCCCTAAGTCAATCATAAGGTCAATTAGGGAGTATTAAAGGTACATAAGACCAAAGAGATTAGGAAATTATTGTGCCTTGAATGCATAAGACCATCTGGCTGGGAGGCAAGAACTATGTTTTCCTGAGGCCCATGACTTAGGAGATCGACCACCTTCATGATGTTTATGAGGCCCAATGGGTGAATGTGAGAGACACTCCCTACATGAATAAGGATGAGATCACTCCAAAAGCACATGTACCCCTAGAGACGTTGAAGAAGTGGCTAAAGCTCATAATAGTTGAGGTGTACATGTAAATAATGCACAAAAGTCATGTAATAATGAATTCTCATGGGGATTTGTGCACAAACTCAAAAGTGAAAAAGGCACTTGACTTCATGAAATATAAGAAACTTGTGGATTAAAAAGTATGTATCATTTAGAGTCATGCTCAAAGTGATTCGACCCAAAGTATGAAATTTTAGGATAATGTGTGTACACTGTATCTACTCTTAAAATGGGATGAACTTTGTTTTTGGGCTGTAGTTAAATGCTTATTTCATCTCATTACGAGGGAGATATTGGATAGTCACATGTTATGCTTAAAATTGACATATGGGGATGAATACCTTAAGTTGAACTTAATGACATGATCTAGGGTTGGAGGTGTTACCTCCCATTATGTGAAAATAAGTGAATAATAGGTTGGAAACCTAGGTGAAAAGGTAATCACCAAGTGATAATATCATGTATATAATAAGGATGTGGACATACCCTAAATTGAATTTAGGTGCCAATCTTAGTAACAATATGGGAATTTGCACATAAATAAAAGATACTAAATAGGGTTGCTAACCATAGGTTGTGAAATGAAGTCGAGTTATCATTCACGTTAAAGCTTACTAGGTTTGAATTTTGTAGACAAAATTCCTTTTAAGGAGGCGTGAACGTAATATCCCCAAGTTTGGTAAAATTGAATTATATAAATATAAGCCATGAATTGATAATTCCCCAATAATGTTTTTTTTAGAAAATCATGGTAAATATATTTCCCAACCCCAGATGAGGACAAAATTATAAACTACATACGAGCATGTAGTTTATAAAAGATGATGGAGAGACATGTGAAGGATGAATCACAAGAAAATTGAATCACAAGAAATCCCAATTCCTAGTAATGATGTAATTGGACCCACTAAGTTTATGCTTGTAAGTATCGTGGAACAACTTCATCTCTTTCTCTAGTCTATTAAAAATAGCTAGAGAGTCTTTATTTCCTCCTCCATGTAATCTGCTATTGGTTTCCATCCAGATGACATGAACACATCCAATAATGGCCTGAAGTTCAATGATGTTGTTGTGGTTTGATCTACTACCTATGTTTCTGAGACAGTCATGAAGAATGGACGAGTTCCTTATGTTCAGTTTTAGTTTATCTCATCCACATAGATATTTCTTGAGAAAAATAATAAGAAATATAAAAATGAGCCCAAATTTTAGTAGATGAGCCCATCTTAGTGGAATGAGACCAATTCTACTAGTAATGCACCCATTTTTAGTGGAATATGTCTACTTCAACAAGTAATGTATCTAAATTGTAATACATTACAATGTGGAATGTGGGCACATTACATGTATAAGTGGGTGCATTACTAGTAAAAATAAGCTCATTCAACTAATATTTGGATTCATTACTATTAGAAGTGGGCACATTCTATTAAAAATATAGAATATGATCACATCTACTAGAAATGGACCCAAAGTTTAGTGGAATGACCTCACTTCTACTAGTCATGCACTCGCTTTTTAGTGGAATGCACCCACCTATACTAGTAATGCATCCATATTTTAATGTTTTAAAATATGGAAAGTGGGTGCATTACTTGTATAAGTGGTTGTATTACTAGTAGAAGTGGTTTCCTTCAACTAAAATTTGGGCTCATTACTAGTAGAAGTAGGTAATTCTACATTTTAGTTGAATGTGCCCATTTCTCCTAGTAACGAGTCAAAATTTTAGTAGGATGAGCTAACTTCTACTAGTAATGTGTCACATATACTAGTAATGCACCCAAACTCTATGTTTTGATGTAATAAAATGTGGGTGCATTACTAGTAGAAGTAGGTACATTTCCTCAATCCCAACTATGTTGGGGTCAGCTACATGGATCCTTCGTTTCGATTCAGCTCAATCATGGGCCATATTCTGATTGAGATGTAGAGATTCAAAATCTCTCTTTATAAGCTCATCCCATGTTAATTTAGGCCTTCCTCTTCTTCTATTTATAGTGTTTGGCTCAATAGAATTGCTTCGTATAGGTGCACTAGTAGGTCTGCGTTGCACATGTCCGTACCATCTGAGTCGGCCCTCGTGCAACTTGTCCTCAATGCTCGCCACCCCCACTTTATTCCTGATATAGTCATTCCTCAAGCGATTTTTTCTTGTCTTCCCACACATCCATCTCAACATACGCATTTCAGCCATGTTCATCTTGTTGAGACCTTGTTTCTTCACCGCCCAACATTCACTCCCATAGAGCATGGTTGGTTGTATAGCTATTCTATAAAACTTACTTTTTAACCTGACAGGGATCTTCTAATCACATAATATTCCAATTTCACTCCTCCATTTCAACCATCCTACAGTGATCCGGTGACAAACATCATTTTGGACATTCCCGTCTATTTGAATAATAGAACCCAAGTAATGGAATTTATCAAATTTTGGTATATCTACTCCGTCTAACTTGGCTCCATCATTCACACTGTGAGATTGGATGAAATTGCAATGCATATACTCAGTTTTTCTCCTGATAATCATCAATCCATTTGATTCCAATGCCTTTCTCCAACGTTCAACTTTATCATTCAATCCATCTTTAGATTCGTCAATCAAAGCAGTATCATCAACAAATAACATACACTAAGGAATATCATCCTGAACATTCTTTGTCAACTCATCCATAACAAGAACGAATAGATATGGGCTGAGTGTGGATCCTTGGTGTACCCCAACTGTGATAGGAAAAGTTGGTGTCTCTCCTCTAGGAGTCTTTACACTTGCAGTAGAGCTATCATACATGTCTTTGATCAAGTCAATGTATTGGATAAGCACACCCTTTTTCTTTAAAACCATCCATAACACTTCTCTAGGTACTCAATCATAAGCCTTCTCTAGATCGATAAAAACCATATGAAGATCTCTTTTGCTTTGTCTATACTTCTCCATAAGAATCCTTATCAGAAAAATAGCATCTGTTGTTGATCTTCCAGGCATGAAACCAAATTGGTTGTTTGATACATGCATTATAAATCTTAACCTCTGCTCAATAATCCTCTCCCAAAGCTTCATCGTGTGACTCATCAGCTTTATACCTCTGTAGTTTATACAACTCTGAACGTCACCTTTGTTCTTGTAGATTGGGACTATAGTACTATTTCTCCACTCATTCGACATCTTCTTAGTCTTCGTGATCTTGTTAAAGAATTATGTTAACCACGTAACTCCCTCATCCCCCATACTCTTCCATACATCAATGGGAATATTGTCTGGTCCACATGCCTTTCTCATTTTCATTTTTTTCAAAGCATTCTTGACCTCAAATGGTGAAACTCGTTGTATGCAAATGATATCTCTTGTATTCATGTCACACGAGTCGCTAACATTATATGCAATATCTCCATTGAAAAGCTTATGGAAGTAATTTCTCCACTGATTCTTGATATCATCGTCCTTCACCAATACTCTACCATCTTCATTCTTTATGCATTTTACTTGACTCAAGTCATTTCCTTTCCTTTCTCTTATATGATCCATTATATATATCTTTTTCCCCTTCTCTAGTGTCCAACTTCTTATACATATCATCAAAATATCTAGACCTTTCCTCCCGAACAACATTTTTAGCTTCTTTCTTTGCTTACCTGTATCTTTGGAACATTACATCATCTACAAATTTGGGAAAGCTCCTATAGATCTCCCTTTTTAGTTTAATAGCCTTTTGTACTTCATCATTCCACCACCAAGTCTCCTTCTGTGGAGGCCCATAACCTTTAGACTCCCCTAAAACCTCTTTGGAAATTTTTGTTATGCAGGAGCTCATGTTATGCCACATAGTGTTAACATCAGACTCTAAATTCCAAGTTGCCTCCTTGATGAGTTTATCATGAAAAGTCAATTTCTTTTCTCCTTTAAGATTCCACCACTTGATCCTACTATCTTGGTTTCTGTTATGCTTTCCTTTATTGATCTTCATGTTAATATCCAAAACCACCAACCTATGTTGGGTCGTGAGTTCTTTGCTAGGAATCACTTTACAATCCTTGCATATGTTACGATCCACCTGCCTTGTAAGGAGGTAATCAATTTGGCTATAGTTGTGCCCACTCTTGAAAGTAATCTTATGAGATTCTCTTTTCTTGAAATGGGTGTTTGCCAAAATCATATCATATGCAACTGCAAAATCTAATATCCTCTCTCCTTCTCCATTCCTGCTGCCACATGGCCATTTAAATCACTCCCAATAATAATCTTCTCCTCGATCGGTATTCCTTGCATCAATTCATCCATGTCATCCCAAAAATCCTTCTTCGCATCCTCGCTAAGGCCAACTTGGGGGCATAAGCGCTAATAATGTTAAAAATATTTCCCCCAAGAACAACCTTGATAACTATGATTCTATCACCCATCCTTGTAATCTTGACGACATCATCCTTCAACATCTTATCAACAATAATACCTACATCATTTCTATGTTTATCAATACATGTATACCATATTTTGTATCATGTGTCTCCAATCCTCTATAGCGTTCCCCTATCCACTTGGTTTCCTGCAAGCAAGCTATATTGACTTTTCTTCTCATCATGGTATCCACTATCTCCCAAGATTTCCCTGTCAAAGAGCCAATATTCCAAAATCCAACTCTAATCCTTTTTTGTTGAACTTGCTTCTTTACTTGCCTTCGTCGAAAATGTTGCCCCTGCACATTTTTCACTGCATCTGGGCAATGATGCGGTGGGACTAGCTTCTTTACCCACACCCTTCCAAGATGTGGAAACCCTTACACATTTTTCACTACACCCGGGCGATGATGTAGTGAGACTAGCTTCTTTACCCACACCCGTCCAAGATGTGGAAACCCTTGTTTGTCCTTCAACACAATCGGGCATCACTGTGTCGAAACCCCTTACATATTTATCACTGCACCCGAGTGCCGATGCAGCACGTCGCTGGGTAGGGATGCTCCAACGATATTCTTATAAGGATCCATGTCATAGAAAGAGTGACAAAGTTTTTATAGGTTGGCTGTCAACATACCACCAACCCTCCTCCTTTACCCGGGCTTGGGAGCCTGGGCCCACTGCCCAAGGCTCTAGTAGAGTTTTAGGAATGACGACTGGCCCCACAGACCACCACTAGCCTTAACTGCGTGCTTTTTCCTCACTCAAGCGCAAGCCGAGGTCAACTTCCTGACTGGTCACCCATCCTAGTACTACTCCAAGCTGAACACGCTTAACTATGGAGTTCTTTAGTGATGGGCTCCCAAAAAAGGAGGTCCACCTTGGTGATATAGGTAGTCCAATCATTCCTTTTGAGATCATGTTATCCGAGGCCTGAAATCATGGGACGTTACGATCTCCCCCAGTTGGACTCTTGACGTCCTCGTCAATGCTCAACTATATGGCCTCACTTTTTATTTAATAGTATACAAATAATATTTATTTTGATATTTTGTATTATTTCTCTCAAAAGTATATCAACATTAATTTTATTGGAATGTATTTTTATAACGAACTTAACAATTTTTATTTTATCAAAAAGTTCATTGTGGATTGAAAGTATACTCAAAATAAGTTTCTCTTTCCTATTTTTTCTTCTCTATGTTGTCTTTTATCTCTGCACCATGCCACGTGATAAGAAAAACCACCCACACATGGCCTAACTGAGAGGAAACCACCTAACCCCTATGTCAAACACACATCAGGGGAAGGGGCACACCCCCTTATGATTTTTGAATTTGTATCTAGTTGTGCATCGAGATCCATCAATAAAAGAGTGATAGCAACTATTATCATTTTTACTGGGCGATATGCGCATTGGCTTCTATATTTTGTTCTAGTCACAATTAAATCTGAGCAGCACACAACATATGTAACGTACCGAATCTTGAACCCTACCCTAGAAGTTTGACCTTTTGGTCTTAGCCAAACAAGGTTGAGAGTTAGACTCAAAAACATGTTTAGTAAAACCCTAATGAGATAATGAATGTATAAATCACCTTAATGTAACCTAATGTACTCACATTAGTTTTTGGCCAATAATGGACACATAAAATATATCACATGAATTATATAAAATTTGTGCAAATAATCGCACACAATTCTTTTGGTGATAATATTAAGTTATGAAACTTAATTGAATAAGCAATAGTGATAATAATGGTCACAAATATTAATTATGACATAACTCATTAAAAGGAATCCCAAAAGTGGAATCTAAGTTAAAAATTGTGTCCTTGGGTCCCAATTACCTTGGGAGTCAAGTTTCACATTATTCACATAATAATAATTAATTTGATTCATTCAGGAAAGAAAAGATCTAAGTTTTCTCCCAAATATCAAATAAAATAATAAATGACTCCAAAAGAGAAAAATAATCTTGGATTCGTAATCTACATAATAAATATAGCCTTTGGGTGGATTTTCATCCAATTTGGAGAAAGTTTGCTTAAAAGGTGAAACTAGGAGAGAGAAAGTGTGTAGAGCCTTCAAAATATTAAATAAGTATACAAACAACTCCAACCTATAAAATTAATGACAAATTTGTATCCAACACATTAAATATGACTTGTGTGTGAAGTTTCATAAAATTTGGAGAATCTTAAAGTCATTAATGCACGAGGAAAAAGAAAATAGGATTTGATTTATTTAACATATTAAAAGTCCTCAAAAGGCAAATCTAATTGCATAATCAGAATCTACATGACAATTAGCCTCAGTGCAAAATTTCATCTAAATTGGGATTTGTTTGTGCCCTCAAAAGAAGAAAGAGAAAAGGAAAAATTAAATGCAACATCACTTTAATCCTATTCAAGTTTGGACTATGGTTTGCACATTTTAATTTGTCACGCTGGTTATTCCTCTCCTTTTCATATTACACGCTGAATCCAATGGCCATTATCTCCCCAAGTTTTTCTTGCTCAATCCAAATAGATCTGACGACTTTCCTCTTTCTCTCCCTCTCCTCCATCTTGTTTCCTAATCTTTTCTTCCGTGGCTTCGTCTCATAAATCCGCTGTGAACGAGCCCTAATTTGAAGGGGTCTCGCCGCTCGTACCCTGTTCCTGTATCCCTGGAATCCTTGACGGTGCTTTGGTGTCCCCCCTATTAAACCATCACCTCCTTCCTATAAGTAATATCTAGGGGTCAATGTTAGCCTCCACTAGAACTCACCCAACTCCCTAAATCTCCCTCTTTTTCCCTAAAACCCCTACTCCTAACTTCATCTTCCTTGGAGGATCAACAACTGTTCCTTAGACTACCCTGGTGGGTGCTGGCTTGCGAAGATAACCCAGAAGTATTTCTTAGCCTACCGTGGAGCTTCCCAGTCCATCAATTTGGTCTAAAGGCAAGCAACCATCTTTTCCCTCTTTTCTCCTGAGTTGAAGCCCACGATTAGTTTCAGTGATCTAGTGGAGCTTTTCTATCTATTTTTGGTTGTTCGTCTTTGCCCTGTCCTCGTGAACTCACCTCATGCCTATGTTGTGCTTAGTTTTCTCTATTTTCTCGAGTTTTGGAGGTTCCCTCCTGCTATAAATGATGCCCAATCACGTGATTCCTCTCATGATCGGAGGTGGTAGATGATCGACACTGTATTCCCCGATTTTCCCTCCTTTTCTTTTGTTTTTGATTTTTCACGCCAGGGGCTGTTTCGTCATTTTGCACTCTGCTATTCCTCTTTGATGCACCGAGTCTTTGTGTTGACTTGAGTTTGACCTAGCCTAGTTGGCTAGTTCTAATTGGGCCATCTCAGTCTGTTTGACACCAATGTGGATTATTCAGCTGACATGGAATTTAATGATTCGTCGAATTTTGCAAAATTCATAGTAATTCCCTCACGGATCAACAAAATATGGAAAAATACTCGTTGGAATCAGAAAAATAAGATCTATCTTATGGTGTTTGGTTTGTCACCTAAATCCAATCCTAAAAATATGAGATTTTAATAGATTAATCTAAATAGATAATATATTGCAAAATTCATAACTAATAATTTATAAGTCATAAAAACATAATAAAATATGTTTTGGACTCAGGAAAAGCTAATCTAAAATATGGCATGGTTTTAGTAACCTAATTCACTAATATTAAAAAGGCAAATTTAGGGTTTTGAATAATTAATGAAAACCTAACCCTAATTCTATATATATGCATAATAGGTTCTTTGGAGGCCTAGACTCGGATCTAGAAGTGTCCTGGACTTGTATAGACTCTAAAGTGAGGTATGTTGTATCCTCTATTCCTCTATGTTAAGCAATTAACCTATCTTATCATTCTTTTGACTTTGGCCTACACATATGTCTATTCTCTTGATATCATGGTTCATGCGAACTATCTTGCTTGTTGTGGCTTGGATATTCTCTTTATATCTATCTTGTTCCTTGGTGCATGTTGGTCTTATATAATGATATGTGCCCACTTTGAAGTGGATGTTTAGATGTTTGTGTTTTCCATTGTGTGATGGCAACATTGTATAATTCTGACTATACTTTTCTACTTGCCTCTACATTTTACATGCTATGTGATTCAGTAGAACTAGAGTAGTGTAAATTACATTGGTCTTTGGGGCAATATTTCCCTGTTATTTATGGAGGAGAGTGGCAATATCCCGTTCTCTATACCTGAGTTTGGTAGTATTCCATTCTCAATTTTATATGTTTGGGAGATTGGCAGTATTCCTTTCTCTATCAGGTTTCAAGTTTATGAGACTTGGCCACCTTTGTGTTTATATTGTTCTAGGGCTATGTTTAACTCACATGCATGCATGGTATTGATGATGATTATGGGGCATGTGCCCTACTTATGCTTCATTTCCCACCATGCCAGTGGATGTATATATGGCACAATCTTTATTTGTTTTATTGGCAAGTATCATTCTTTTTGTGATTCTTATCTCTTGATACCCATTTGGGTGGTACTTTTCTTTTCTATGGGAAGCCTTTTATATTTGTTGTCCCTTATTTTCACAATATTGCTCAAATTACTTTTTAATATGCACATACCAACCTTTGATGATGTTTTGTATTTTTCTCTTCTTGATAGGGTATGCTTCCAACCCTAGGTGAAGGATATGGTGGACATGGCATAAAGACATAGACTTAGATGGAGAAGTTAAAGCTTGGAGAAAATCTTGAGGTGGTTTAGATTTCCCTCTATGTGGATCCTTGTGATGTACCTTTACATGTAAGTTTAAGATGTTCTTTTGTACCATTATGAGAAATTGAATATAGTCATTATTTTCTTCCACTGCTACACTTTGGTTGTTTTGAGTACCATACATAAGATTTGAAAATTTT
This sequence comes from Alisma plantago-aquatica, assembly GCA_963693085.1. Taxonomy (NCBI): domain Eukaryota; kingdom Viridiplantae; phylum Streptophyta; class Magnoliopsida; order Alismatales; family Alismataceae; genus Alisma; species Alisma plantago-aquatica. The sequence goes on along the minus strand of OY856413.1, from coordinate 295,017,311 downwards.
ACACCCACTCCAACATATCTTAAAGGTGTGTTTGGACTGGAGGTTTTATTCTTCACATTTTTAGTAGAGAGGTGGTTTCACTTCTTTATAACATACTTTTTCAACTCAGATTCTAGGTAGTCATATGCATATATGATATTATTGAGTTCATTTGTATACCTTGTTGAATAATTATTACTGCTGATATCGTCATATAAAGATTGTAGACTTTGTCAAAAACAATTAAGCATGTTCTTATCACAATGTTTTATTAAAGACATCATTAAGACATTTTGGACTGATATCATTACCTATTTCTATTTTAAATTTTAAATATAATCACTACATAATACACATCTTAATGTGATTGTACATCTGGATAATTATGTGTTGTGAGTTCTTAATTATCATGTAGCTCAATTGGTAAATCATATGATGTATGTAATGGGTTTGACCTCCCGGTTCGCCCAAGGAATGGGTAAAAAGCAACGACTGTGTGCTTCTTCCCACATATGACAAGGGCCGAACCACTCCCTTGGGAATATAATAAAGCTTGTTATTGCTCTTTATTCATATAGCTAATATGTGTGCGTTAAAGACTATACCCATTGACAGAAACATAATATGGATTATTTTTGGAGTAAAGAAAAATTTTGGAGTAAACATAATATGGATTATTACTTTTTTGTTCCCACAATTGCTTTTTGTAACACTATTTTTTTTAAATTGACGATTCATTCATCCTATTGTTTGGATTTGAACTCACGACCTCTCAACCGTACAATATCACTTTGACCACTGGGGTGGCACTTCATTAGTACTTTTGTAGCACTAGTTAGTTGTAAAAAAAGTTAAGAACTCACTTTTCACCTGATTGAATATAGTGCTGTAAAGTACACAGTTCAAACACAAGTTATTAAGTTTCTATAATGAACTATGACGGTGTTGTTGAAGTACACTGGAATTCCAGATACCTTACAAACAACAATATACTTCTATTCCACACAATCCCCAACACTTTTACTTCTCTTCCGATAACAATGTGTGTTGAGTGCTTCATCTCTTCAAAATCTCTCTCTAATAAGTGAAGATTCCTTATTCACGTCTAACGAAACTTAGCCTTTATTCTAGGGTAAGACAATCTTATAGGATCACATGCCATTTTTATCCTAGTAAATAAATAAATGATCTTATCTCTTCTTAAAAGGGGTCATCGTGTATGATTACGACCACCATATAACTAGGAAATAAAGAGTACATACCCACCAAACTACAAAAACAACTTTAAAAACTTGAATCAGTTTGGATGCCTCAAAGGATTACAAATTGATATTCCTTGTATGTTGAATAGAAAACATAAATATGTTTTACTAATGGAAATAATATATTACTACATATACATTAGATATATTTTAATCGTGATATGGATCCATGCATATTAATGGGCATTCTTCATAGAGATTGATGCTAGATAAGGATATTACTTACTATTTTATAGCTATACATAGCTCTATATGTTATCTCAGAGCCAATTTAACAACTTCCTAATCAAGATTGCTTATTTCCTATTAACTTAAATACTATTATTCTAATACCATGAAAAATGGCAACTTCTTGTATTATGGATGATTTTTATACAATTAGCATTTATTAGCATACTTGATTGTTCTTTCTTCTGCAATTAAAGACCGAACATTTATTACACAAGGAATGCGCATGGTAGACTGACACTATGGTTTCTATTATTCTCTACTGTATGTATTAACCTACAATTCTTCATTTTAGATGAGAGACATGGATAGAGTTAACAAGAGGAATAAATAGTGTTGGGACTAACTATTTTACAACACAAATTAAAGACCATGAGATTATATGGGAGTCATTGTAACTAGATCATATTTTGAACGTCTACACACACTTAATTAATATAATCAAGGATGAAACTATTGTTGTGTAATAGAACGAATATGACCATCAACCTAACTCCCAATAGATAAAACCTCATATAACTATGTAATTCATGCTAAAAGTAAGTTGTTGCATGTTGTTGATGATACACTGACCCATTGGATTCACATCACTTATTCACCATTGAAACAACACTTGATATGTTTTATTAACAACATGCAACTTTGCTGTCAAAAAAAAAACATGCAACTAAAAACATCCAAAATGTTAGATTAAACATTGTTCCAACCGCAAAATACCAAACAAACCTAATGCTAGATGTAGAATGTTAACCCAATGCATCTCCATGTTCCTATATGGATGTCCTGAAGGATGCAAACCTATTTCTTCAAGACTACATAATGCCTTCTTCTGCAAGCATACAAACCAAAGATTTGTATTTTATTTTTTTACAATATGGAAAGATAAATGAAATCCTTATTAATACATGTGGGTAAACATAGATTATATGCATTAAAATTTTGATTATGTTCTCATATTTTGTCGAAATTGCTTTAAGCCAAACATGCATGTAACCTTCATGTGGCAAATCCAACTTAGTCCCAAATTCACGCAATCCGATCAATGTTGTTATCAACATCATATTAAATCATAATTTGTTATATATATTAATATATACCCAACTCTTATACCTGTTTAGTTAGATAAATAAATGATAAAAATACTAGGTGAAGACGCGAAGTTACCACATATGCACTACATATGAATTATACGGAGTTTAGTTGTTGTAAATATCTTTGTATTGGAAAACAACAACAACGTACGTCGTAGGATAAGATAATCCAAAAGGAATCACATATACGATATATAGATATAGATCAGGATATCGATCTCACCGTTTAGGGAGACGTCATTTTCAAGAACAATTTTCATCTGAGGAAAAAATATCCGGTCCATCATTTGAATGGTATATTAATCGCCTTCCCGCGGATAATTACTTGTCCAACGTGGTACAGGCTTTTCTCCACACACCCACCACACTTTGCCAATCAATCATAACGTATCGCTTTCCCTCTCCCCTCACCTTGCACACCTTTGTTATTGTTTCGCGAGTCCATTCTCGCGGCAAAAGGCCAACAAAAGAACGCAACTTTCCACCTCCTTCCTCCCCCACCTCTCGCTCGGTCCCTTCTCCGCATTTCTCCCCGAATTTTATCTGCAGAGCTCCTACTCTTGCCACCGAGGTCTCTGTCGCCGTCGTAGATCTTCGATCTACTATCTAGGTAGGCCAGATCCGGTGGGTTGGAGTGGGGATCGGCGGGAGGGGGTGAAGAAGTGGGATTTTGGTGGTTGGTCAGTGGTCAGATTCACCGGTGTATACCAAACAAGGGGGTGCAAAATGTCCTTCACTGGGACGCTGCAGAAGTGCAAGGTCTGTGACAAGACCGTTTACTTCATGGACCAGCTCAACGCTGATGGGGTCTCCTACCACAAGTCGTGCTTCAAGTGCAACCACTGCAAAGGAACCCTAAAGGTATCGCCTTTCTGTATTTCCAGCTACATGATCTCGTTTATGCCAAATTGATGCAGAGTTCCCCTTTCTTCCCTAATTGATAAAGAGTGATATCCAATTTCACCATGTTGATGTCAAAGTATTGGTGTTTACTGTGTTTGCGTTCATGTATGCTTTTATATAATTGATTATGTACCTGAGACGTTGACTTCCAGATAAGTCATTTTCGTTTGACACGGAAACTCCTTGCTTGATCCTACAATTTGTCCTGTTCCCCCAACCAACTTTCGAACATATGAAGTATCACTTGAATGGTTATTAACTCCGATGAAAACTTTTCTTGAGAGTCTAATGGGTAGAGGGCTTATTGTTCATGCTTCAAGTTCATAGTTTCTTAGTAAAGTTATATCGCTTCTGCTCCCAACGTTACTAAAATTATGAAACTGTGAAAGTCAGACTTAAAAACGTTGAATTTGCAAATGTACATCTAATAAAAATGGTGATAACTGATAAGAGCTTGGTTCTGGATATGACTTCAGATTCATGCGTTTTTGTGTTTTGATTACCGTTCATACAGGATTAGGGCTTGCTTGGTTGGATGCAGGCAGGGGGGGGGGGTAAAGTATGATTTCGCAATGCATATTTCCACTGCAAAATCACACTTTGTCCTCACCGTAAACCCTACCGAACATACTTTCTACGCGAGCTAGTTTAGGTTTCATATGAGGGTCATTTTCTTACACTCTGGTAACATGTGAATTCCTTATCATTTCTTCTTTAGAGTCTATATAATTCTTAACATGCACTTAACCTTGTCAGAGCCAACATATGGCTGCCTCTTTTTTCCACAACTCGCTGGTGTTTTTTGATATCCGTTTGCTGCTTGCATATTCTACTATATCTGCTGACAATTCTTATTCTGCTTCATATGTCAATCCCAAGCAAAATGCCTTTTTCACTGTGATATTTCTATTGGATTGGATATTCCAGGTGATTAAAATTTATTGACCAAGTGACAGTGCCCTGTCTTTTTGTGTGTTTCTTTTGTCGCAGCTGAGCAGTTATTCATCAATGGATGGTGTTTTGTACTGTAAGCCACATTTTGACCAACTTTTTAAGGAGACAGGGAACTTCACAAAGAATTTTCAGTCACGTGAGATCTCCTGTGTTATTTTCTTTGCATTTACTTTGTAGAGATTCTGATTTTCTGACAACATTTCCCATGATTATATGCAAATGCAGCTGTCAAGCCAGCAGAGAACTCCAGCCCAGTTTTGGTACTATTGCAATGTTTCATAAGTTTCAAAATGTTGTATTCAATTGATCTTAAATATTAAGCACTCAATAATAACTTGAATGCACATTTCATTCTGAGTTATTTTTGTTCTGATGTTTAGTTTATGATTATGTAAACTGAGAACAGACTAGGACCCCTAGCAAAGCTGCTGGAATGTTTTCTGGAACACAGGAAAAATGTGCCACATGTGGCAAGACAGCATATCCACTTGAAAAGGTTTGAATTGAATTAACTTGTCTCTGCATATTCATTTCTGTCATTATTATCGGTGAAGTATATAGTGATCATACGCATGAAGAAATCACGGAAATGTTTGGCATGTAGATAATTGGAAAGCAGATAAACTAAATGTAAGATGGTTTTCATATGCATAGTCACAAATGTGGGGTCCCAAATTCATTCGGAAAGGTTGGAAACTTTGGCATTAGAATATTATGCAGAAATTCGGGTAATATCTGCCAAATATTAGGATGTTTGATCAACTATTTATGAAAAAGTTGAAAAAGTAGGGAAGGAGGGAGGGATATTAAATCAAGTACTTATTTGACATTTTAAAAAATCTAGAGAATATTGTGATTACAGCCACATGTAACGAGGGAGGGAGGGAGGAAGTAACATTACATCAAGCTGTTATTTGACTTATCTAAAAAGTTATAGAATACTGTGGCTACAGACACATGTTGTGACGTATCGGTATACATATAGATATCTTACAGATATGAGAAACACTCATCCAAGATAAGTTAACTAATTGGATGCGCATCAATCATCTCTAACATAAAATACTCGATAAAAAAACTCTGATAGATATTCGGGCTGAAGAGTTGGAATAAGCCAGATTTGGTATTTTATTTAGCAGATTAAATACTACTGTATAACATAAGTGTATATTTCTCAAAGCTAAAATGGATTTGTAATTCAATCATCCCAGATCATTTACAAGATGGATAAATTCATGGGTCAAAATGGATATATCTGTAACCATGGCAGTTTAATCCTTTAGCAATAGAATGGACCATGCTTGAAGATTCTTAATTTTGTTAAGGAATACCAGCTAATTTGAAGCATCAATTCAACTTAGGTTTTCTGAAGGAACTTTTCTAAGCTTAAAACTTTTCCATGGTGACCGTGTCAACACGAGTGATGTCACTGATGTGTGTAAGGAGGGCTTGTGAGCATAGTAACAAGTTCGGGTTTCGGCAACTTTTCGATTGGCTGGAAAAAATCGGAATTCGGAAAAAAATCGAGAAAAGTCGTGAAAAGATCGATAAATTTTGGTCAAAGTTCGGTCAACTATTCGGAAATAATCGAGAATAAGTCGGCTATATAAGTATATGCATATATATGTATGTATATATATGTATGTATGTATGTGTATATATATAGATAAATATATGTATGTACATGCATATATGATGCATGTAACTGTTACGGCCACAAGACATACAATCTTAGTGAGTGAAAAAGTAGGAAAAGAAGTAAAATATAGTTGAGTAATAACATGAATTGTCCAAAGGAGTGGGGGGGTTTGAGGTTTAGTGTGTATTAGGAATTTTGTATACATGGATTGGTAAAAAAAGAGCAAGCGACTTAAAAGAGAAAAATCGTGAAAAGTCACGAAGAATCGTAAAAAATCGTATAATCGTGAAAAAGCGGGATTAATTGTGAAAAGTCATGAAAAATTGGCGATTGGCGTATTAATCGTAATGACTATTCGGGAGCCTATAACATCGTGAAAAATTGCCGATTTTTCGTAAAATTTGGAGACTTTTGTTACTATGCTTGTGAGAAGGATGTCTATTTTTTTTATTGTATGGAAAAGAGACGAAAAAAAAGATGGTAGTCTTGCTTTAGACAAAATCTAATAGATTAGGAGTTGATTATTTATTTGTGGAATTATATACACATCTTCCTATGTAGTGTCATTATACACACCTTTGGATTTATGTCCCACATCAGGGATCATCAGGTTGGTAGGCTCATTGCTGTTAGTGTAGTTCAATCTCCCAGTGGTATGCATTGTCCATTTAAAAAGTCATCTCTTCTTGTTTTGCATCAACATTCACTTTAGGAAACACAACTAGATTGAAGTGTTTATTTTGTTGGTTGAGATGGAGGGATTGTTGGATGAATGGTAAGATTTGAAGATTTGTGTATGAAGAAATCGGGGGAGAGATGGTATGAAGGGGTGAAATGAGGATTTTGCATATTGTTGGATGCCAATTGATAAAGAACAAAGGCAAGATATTACAAAGGGAGTGAAACTAAATTTCTCAATGCCTTTTCCTTTGAGTTCATCCATCAAGCCTAGTCTGTTCGCTTACATTCCAAATCCCGATAGCCATCAGCAGATAGTGTACCATTACGTAACTGACACCACGTCGTCTATGCACAGTTCACGGTAGCCGGAGCGCGTGTTGTGCTGTCAGCCATGCCAGCTGCTATGAAAATGGGAAGGAACGGGGGACCAGAGAGGCAGTTGCTACTCCTGATTTCAGGGTGATTAACGCAGCCCATGGTTTACGTTGCCTCAGTCACCAGACGGTTGTTACAACTTACAAGTACCAAATCTATACAAATTTTCTAGTATTTAATATATTAACTACTGGGAGTTAGAATTAGTTTCTCTAAACGTAGCGTTAAGGGATGGCAAATGGGTGGTAGGTCATTCATACCCATACTCATTTTCCCCACCTAATTTTTGGTCCAACACATGGCCACCTCATTGGAAAAAAAGAAAAAAAATCATACCCATCCCCGCCCCAATGGGTCATTGGGACCCAATACATAGGAAATTGCAAATAAACTTAGGAAATATTATCTAACCTCCCCAATTATTGTAACTTAAAAAAAATGTAAACATACCATCTATTACTAAAATTTTCACTTGTGAAAAACAATGAGATTTGGAGAGCTTAGGGTTGCACAATGTGTGCACCCTCATATATATAATACTGAAAGAATTACATAGAGGTCCATATATAAAAGAGAAATAACAAAACAAATAGCAGGCTATGTAAAACAGGAAATATATAATGTAACACTCCCTCTCAAGGTGGAGCATAGATGTTAATCATGCCCAACTTGTCCATCAGTGTGCAGAACTGTTTCTTCGCCAACAGCTTGGTGAAGATATCAACAACTTGATCTTCTGATCTCGTGAATGGAGTGCATATCTTGCCAGCAAGAATAGATTCTCTGATGAAGTGGCAGTCAACTTCAATGTGTTTGGTGCGCTCATGATAGACATAATTATTTGCAATGAAGACGGCAGCTTTGTTATCACAATGCATAGGAATGGCCGAAGAAGACTCAATCCCAAACTCTTTTAGGAGAGAACGTACCCACAGTAACTCACAGGCAGTATGGGCCATGGCCCTGTACTCAGCTTCAGCACTAGATCTGACAACGACATTCTATTTCTTGCTCCTCCAAGTAACAAGATTGCCTCCTACAAAAGTACAGTAACCGGAGGTAGATTTTCTATCAACTTTGCTGCCTGCATAATCAGAATCAGAATACCCTTCAAGAACACAGTGCCCATTCTTTTTATAATGAAGTCCCTTGCCAGGCGACTTTTTTAAGTATCTCAGGACTTGACATACATCATCCCAATGACACTGTTTGGGTTTGTCAAGGTACCATCTAAGAAGACCCACTGCAGTAGCAATATCAGGACGAGTAACTGTTAAATAAATCAATTTACTAATCAACCTCCTGAATTTTTTATGATCAGCAAATACATAAGAGGAATCATCATCCCAATTCACATTGGGATCAAGAGGAGTATCCGCAGGTCTTGCTCCAAGCATACCAGTATCCTGCAGAATATCAAGAACATACTTTCTCTGAGAAAGCACCAGGGCATTAGAGGTTCTAGAGACCTCTATGCCAAGAAAATACCGAAGTCTGCCCAAATCTTTTGTAGCAAAGTGCTTGCCCAGATGATCTTTGGTAGCCTGAATACCAAGAGAGTCGCTGCCAGAAATAATAATGTCATCAACATATACAATCAGAACAGTAATACCTGCTGAAGTCTTTTTTGTGAACACAGAGTGGTCAACCTGTGACCTCAGAAAACCAAAATCAATCATGATCCTGCTCAACTTATCAAACCAGGCACGAGGACTCTGCTTGAGCCCATAGATAGACTTCTTAAGCCTGCATACTTTGTGAGACTCCCCCTGAGCAACAAACCCAGGAGGTTGCTCCATATACACTTCTTCCTGCAAGTCACCATACAGAAAAACATTTTTCACATCAAGCTGCAGGAGATGCCAGTTCAGATTCACAGCAACAGATAGGAGAATCCTGACAGAGTTAAGGCGAGCAACAGGAGAAAAAGTCTCAAAGTAATCAATGCCATATGTCTGAGTATAGCCCTTTGCAACTAACCGTGCTTTCAACCTCTCAACCGGTACCATTAGGTTGATATTTTACGGCATATATCCACCTGCAGCCCACAGGCTGACACTGAGGAGGTGGATCCACCAGCTCCCAAGTGTCTCTGTCAGTAAGAGCAATCATTTCTTCTTTCATAACAGATGTCCAAGCAGTACTTTTCAATGCATCCTGAACATTCTTAGGTACAACCACAACAGATAAAACATATACAAAATTGCTAGAATGAGTATTCAGATGAGCAGTAGATACAAACTGAGCAATGCTATGAGAAGTGCAGGAATGAGTACCCTTTCTGAGTGCAATAGGTATGTCAAGGTCAGAGTGTACCTCAGGTGCCACAGAACCTTCTGGAGGAGAAGATTGGTTGCCTTGAGGGGGTACTTGCGTAGAAGGTGCTCTATTCCTGCGCTGATAAACAATAAGAGGAGGATCTTGAGTTTCAGTACTCACAGTGTCAGTATTGTCAGGCACACAGTCAGAAATAACAGGCAAAGGAGAGGCAAGAATGTCTGTCTGCAAACTATCTCCTGCTGAAGAATAATACGGTGTATCTTCAAAAAAGACAACATCACTATTAGTAAACCATTTCCTTGTACTGGGATTATAACACTTGTAACCCTTCTGAGTTCTAGAATAGCCCAGAAAAATGCATTTAGCAGCTCGAGGAGACAATTTATCAGAAGCAGGTCCAAGTAATCTGACAAAGCAGGTACACCCAAAAATTCTAGGAGGCACAACAAACAAAGAAGTCTCAAGTTGCAGAACCTGTATAGGAATCTTATTTCCAATAACAAACGATGGCATCCTATTAATCAGAAAACACGCAGTCAAAATAGCCTCAGGCCAATAGGAGCGAGGCACATGAGAATGCATCATGATAGTCCTGGTAACTTCTAATAAGTGTCTATTTTTCTGCTCAACGACACCATTTTGTTGTGGGGTATAGGCACATGAAGTCTGGTGGAGCGTACCAACAGATTTACAGAAAACCGCCACTTCTTGCTTAACAAACTCTAAAGCATTATCGGTGCGGAAAACTTTAACAGGCACACCAAACTGCGTTTTTATTTCAGCAAAAAAGTATTTGATAGTAGACAACACTTCGGACCTACTTTTTAATAGAAACAACCAAGTAGTCCTAGAAAAGTCATCAATAAATAGAATGAAATATTTGTAACCAGACAAACTCGGTACATGGCATGGACCCCATACATCAGAGTGAACTAAATCAAAAATGTTTTTACTGCTCACAGTACTACGTCTAGGATACACAGTACGAGTCTGTTTTCCCAGCTGACAAGATTCACACTGAAAATTACAACTGCCAATATCAGAAACTAAATGACGCAGCTTCTCTGACGATGGATGTCCCAGCCTGTAGTGCCACTGCAGTACAGAAACAGAAGCCGATAAAGCAGATACCATAGCAGCTTTCTCTGATCGCGGTAACTGGTCCAAGTAGTAGAATCCATCAGCACCTTCATACCCCCACCAATCTTCGTCCTCGTGCGAAGGTCCTGAAAAACACATGAACCAGGAACAAAAGTCAGGCTACAGTTCAAACTTTGTAAAATTTTGCTGACTGATAATAAGTTCAGAGGAAATCTAGGCACATATAAGGCAGACTTGAGCCAAAACTGAGAAACAATATCACCGACTCCAAAGACCGAAGACTTTGAGCCATCAGCTAGCATAACAGAAGAGTTACGGACATGTTTAGATAGAGTTTTAAACAGAGATCTATTGCCAGATATATGTGTAGAGGCACCAGAATCTATCACCCATTTGGTATTACCAGAAGTAGAAGGTGAGGAGGAACTCAGGAATGCAATATCATAACCAGAGTATGCAGCATGTGCTCCACTAGTAGAAGCAGCAGTCGAAGAGCCAACACGCTCAAGAACGAGGCGTTCCACCTCAACACGAATGTAGTCTGCGGTCGCTCCCGCAGTCGCTGGCTCAGGCGTCGGAGTAACAACCTCAGAAGCAGTAGACGATGAATCTGCAGCAGCATTGGCCCAAGCCGGTTTATCGTACTTTTCCCAACACTTTTCTTCAATATGGTTAGACCGGCTACAAAAGGTACACACACGCTGTACTTGCTGAGGACGCGCAGCAGCAGGAGGTGAGGCAGCAGGAGGGGCTCCTCGTCCAGCACCAGGTCCACGTCCCTGTCCTGCATCCAGGGGAGGACGACCATCAGTGGAACGACCACGACCACGACTACGGCCACGCCCGACCCAAGCAGCCCGGGCAGTAGAATCTCCAGTCTCAGGAGACGATGTCGATGAAGAAAGGTGCTGGAGACGCTGGTAGGCAATCTGCAGAGTAGGGAGCGGATCACTCGCCAAGATCTGATCCACAACGCCAGCATAGGATTCTGGCAAGCCACTCAGAAACTGTATCAGCTGTAGTTCCGCCCGCTGTTTCTACATAGTCGCCAGATCAGTAGACAGCGGGTGGTAAGTCTCTAACTCACCCCACAGGCCGGTGAAGGTGGAGAAGTAGTCGGAGATGTCAGATCCCGTGAATTGGAGTCGCCCCAGTTGCTTGGTTATGTCGAAGACCTTCTTGAGATTCTGACTGTGAGAGTAGGTACTGGCGAGCTGATCCCACATCTGCTTCGCCGTAGGTAGCCTAAGTAAAGTAACACTGATCTTCTCAACGACACTGTTGAGAATCCATGCCATCACAGTCGAGTCTTCACGGACCCAATCATCAAAAGTTTTGACGTCTTTTTCATCTGCGTTCGCTGCAGGCTGAGGCAGACCAATGTGAATTAGATGAGAGTACTTCCTTTGTGATTTGGCATATATCACAAAGGAGCACACCCAAAGCTGGTAATTGCGCCCGTCAAGTTTAACAGTGGTAACTTGACGGCGTGAGTCTCTCCAGAAGTCATCTCCAGAAGACGCCATGAGAATAGGCAGGAAGGCAGGCACAAACAAGCAGGCACAGGCAGGAGTAGTCAGCAGTCAAAGGCAGAAGTCCAACACATGGACTAGTAGTAGAAGGTAGAAGATCCACGCATGGATCTTAAAAAGAACTCACGTAGGGGCAACAGACGAAGAGAAAAAACCTACGCCAACATAGAGGATCAATCACTCCACCATGAGGCGCAGGCAGACAGAGAGGATGAAGCCCGTTACGTCGTCAACGTGCCAGAACTGGAAAGTTACCGAGGCTGTCCGGAGATTTCAGAAAGAGAAACGGAGCTAGACGGAGGGTCCTGTAGTGGATTAGGCCACAAGGATGGAGTTTATTAGGGGATTAGAGGTGGATGGAGGGCTGCGGAGGGGTGGACGGCGATCGGTAGCAGCAGCGGTAGTGTAGCAGCGGCGGTGGTACTGTAGCAGCGAAAAAAGGAGGTTTCGGAGTGTGGTGGCGGCTAGGGTTGGTGGAGATAGGGATTAGGTTTAAGGTGGATCGTCCCGCTCTGATACCATGTGAAAAACAATGAGATTTGGAGAGCTTAGGGTTGCACAATGTGTGCACCCTCATATATATAATACTGAAAGAATTACAGAGAGGTCCATATATAAAAGAGAAATAACAAAACAAATAGCAGGCTATGTAAAACATGAAATATATAATGTAACATCACTCAAAAACTATATTCCCTTTTAAGCAAGGAATAAGGTTTCGCCGAAACTGGCGAAATTTCGCCCCAAAATACCGATTTCGGTGGCATCTGGTACGAAACCATGCAACCAAACCGCTATGTCAAAATTGTCGAAATTTTTTGCCCAAAATTCGAAATTTTCTCAGGGAGTAGGAAAATCTCCTTTCCTCCCACATGAAGGACCCCCCCACCTATCCCCATATCAAATTTTATTGCATAAATCGATGCATTTAGGTGTAAAGATCATGCCTGTAAAATTTCATGGCTTAATTCATTGATTTTGGCGTCGAAACAGGGCACTGTTGCATTTATCGAAATTTTTGTCGAAATTTCAGTAAATTTCGGTTTCCATGTTGTCGAAATGCCATCGAAATCGGATACCTTATTCCTTGCTTTTAAGATGATATACATTGCAAAAGAACTACATCTGATATATCTTGTGGAATACAAAAAGGAGGCAGATCAAGTTTATCCGGGTAAATAATTTTGACAATTGAACAAGTACAAAGCATAATAACATTTTTTTTTCTTCCAATCATACTTATCGACTAGCATCCTATTGTTATGGAAATACGCTGTGGATCAATGCCCAATTAACAAATACTATAAACAATAAATGTTAACAAATTGCCTAATCCGGCAGGAAAAAGTTGATCCATACCTAAGTTTTATATATCAACCCACATGTAATTACTCAGTTTTCCAACCCTAGAAATAGTTAACAAAATCTCAAAACTAGAAAAAATAATGCTAATAGTAAGAATTCAGATACGTCACTCATTCATACATATATTATTACTGTAATAAATCTGGAAAACACAAAAACTAAGCAACTCAAATTTGCATTAATATATGATGTTCATTTGGTAAATTCTAACTTAAACTACTACTACATACTATTTTGTCCCCACAATTTATGTATTTTTTCAAAATATAATTTATATATACAGTTTATGCAATAATATGGAACTTATTAGTCAAGACATTAAATGTACATCATCAATGCAGTTTATTACTAAATATATACTTGTAATATACAAAGGTAGTACAAAATCTTTAATTAGTAATGAAGCCGTGTTGTACTTTATTAGGCCGTATTTCAAGCACTTTGTCAAGCACCCTGTTAGAGCATCGGAGGATTTCTTCTTACATATTGAATGGACCTACACAATTTATCCTATAGAAAGAGAGAGAGAGGGGCAGCTCGATTAAGTCCCAACTGGAAAGTTATCGTCCCATATAGGTTTGTAAACCCTGGCTGCAACCGCAACCTTGCCGTCAGACTTGAGAAACGGAAACATCAACTGTAGCACTTCCACAAACTGGATCATGTCCTTGTTCTCTTCATGGATGGAGAGATTGAGCAGCGCCGCGCTCCTACAACTACAAATAAGTGTCGGATACCAATAAGACCAATGGGAGGAGGGTCCTGCTAAGGTGATGCTGAGGTTGTTGCTTAAGTACAAATCTCCATGGTTGCTCGGGATTAGGCTCTGAGGGAGGAGTTGGAGGACTTAAAATCCGCTACTTGGATGCAGATTAGGTTGTTGGTGTACAAAGATGAGAGCGTCACAATCAAGCTAATGAGCGATTTGTGCCCAAGGTCGATGCTTCTCTTGCTTTCACGGTCGTTCTTAAGAACAATGGTGGCTATTACTCAAGATTTGCCTAATCACAAGGAAGGAGGTGGGTTAGGAGAGAGACTTGCCAAATATATATGAAGGGGACAAGGTCACTGGATCCGGAGGAAGGGGGCATAATAGGAAATGTGACTCACCAGATACCGAGGAAGGGGATGTTGGAGTTGAGAGCCGCAACAGGAGACATCAAAGTTCAGGTTAGTAACTTGACGGGTCTCAACGGGTCATAGTGGGTCTGATCATAGAAAACGGGTCAACATTTGCCATCCCCACCCATAATCAATTTTGACCCATCCGACACATAATATTTGGGCTCGAATAGATTGGGTTACGATGTATCTGGGTCCAATGGGGATATCTGACATCCCTACATCCATCATCTACGTTGAGCAAAGCTGCTAAGCAGCTAAGATGACCATATAAATTTTATAACACTTCAAATCTTACATTCAATTTTTGTCCAAGCAATGTTACATCAACTTTGAATAGAAATGAGCTCTAGTCTGCTAAAGTTTGCATTTTGTATGGCTGAGAATAAAATTGAACCAGGCCATGGGACCAAATGAACCGAGCCAACCTGATTGATTTCATTCGCTTTGAGAAGGATGAATGGTTTGGTCCAGTGTTTTGAAAAGTGTTATATACAGTGACAGCTGAGAGGCTACTACATATATTATATGTGCTATGGGGACACATATCATGGGGCATATGCAATTTTGAAATAACTCATTATATCTGTATTAAAATTAGAATACTTGTACAAATTGAGGCATTTAAATTAAAATTCAAGTTTGATCTATAAGCTTATTCTATTATGAGTCAAACCTAATCCTAAAGGTAGAACGAGAATAGAAGTTTGTTTAAAATGTCTTCTAGCATGTATGCATTTAAATGACATAAAAGTGAATAACGTGAAGTGCAAGACAACCATAGTCATGAAACGAAACCTAACACAAGTAAATCAACAACCAATTGTAAGCCTTAAACAAAGCTAATTAATTATCAAACTGAATAGTTGAGCAATAGACAGTCAACTCCCTAAATCACTCATAAGATGAATAAGAAAGCAATATACCAACAATGAGCGGATAAGCAGATTTTCAAAAGTTAGTTACTCAATGATATAACGACAACATATGATGACACATGCTTTACAGATAAAGGCCCTAAGCTTGCTCGCAAAACCCCACAAACCCTAAAGTTGGCCCCATAGGAGGGGCACGAGCGATCATGGTCTTCCAAGCAAAGAAAGGCTGAGCCCTTATCAAAGTATCGATATGGAAATACTTACATACTTGTCTAGTCGACTAGGCAGTCCTTTCCACCCAGGGGAAGCCTAGGAGGCCTAGGCGGGAGCCTAGGCATTCTTCATATTTGTTTATATTTTACACACACACACATATATATACATATATATATGTATATATATGTGTGTATGTATATATATGTATATATATGTGTGTGTGTATATATATACATATATAGAGTCAGGCTAGAATACACTCGAGTGTACAGATCGCACGCTACACTCAAGTGGTGTTTGCATATCAAGACTATTTTTCTGCATAATTTAAACCATTGATCTTCATCGTTATACTATAATTAGGCTACATGCAAATTTGAGCTCATTTGGATGAGTATAAGTCACTCATCTGAGGGCAACAAAATCGACGCACGGAACTAATTTGAAATGCATAATTTTTGTGTTCTTCATAACATGACCTATAAATGTCCAAATGGGCTCAAATTTTATATGTGAACTATTCACATGATGTTTAAGAAGATCAACGGATTAGATTTAAAAAATATTGCATCATGGAAAACTACTTGAGTGTATTCTGGTCTGGACTCACTCGAGTGTATTCCAGCCTGACTCTCTCTCTCTCTCTCTATATATATATATATATATGATTGTGTGCATACATTCAATTATATTCAAATATGTACATCATTATGTACATTTATATTGGTTATCCCTAAGCTTAGTCAATCATAACTTCACCTAAATGACACCTGTCAAGACCTAAGATACACATATTCAGCCTAAATTTGACTTGACATGATCTAAATTGGACCTAATTTAACTCAGTCTTACCTTATTTGGCCAAAGCTAGACCTCTTCAGGCATAATATGACCTAAATGAGTCCTAATTTGGCGAAATCAGATCTAATCCCCCCAAATAAGACATGTTTTCCCTAATCAGACCTATTTCCCTCCAAATTAGACCTAATCTGTCCAAATTAGATTTGATTTGGCCTATATGAGATCTATTTCTTCCCAAAAAAACTAAACATGATCTAGTTTGATCAAATTCCGACCTTATCTATGCTAATTTTGTCTTCACGTGTCTTAATTTGGACTGAAAAAGCCTTAGGCATCCACTTTAGTTATTTAAAAGCCTAGGCACCCAGTTTAAGCCGGACCACCTAGAGCCTAGGGGGCCTAGGCGAGCCTAGGCGGGAGCCTTATGGGGGTGGGATCCCCTTAGACACCCATAGGATAGGGGGTTATGTGGTCTCCCAAGACCTCTGAGAATGCGGATGGGTTCCCCTTAAATACCCACTCTAAAGTTTGAGAAAAAAAAGCAAAAATAAAAAGCGCCTCGAGGCATTATATGGTGTAGGGTGGATTATGAAAAATATTGGCATAGATCATCATCGACAAGAGGATCAACTTCATCAGTAGTAGCATCAACATAATCGACAACACATCATCACTGTGATGGGTAAGAGAGATCTTTGGGAGAGTCGGGCATCACATTGTTGGCATCAAAATTAATGATACATGTCGGGTGGTGGCCTCTTCTTCTAGGAAGTAATTAGAAGTATACAAAATAATAAAAAACAAACATGGTACCATAGTGCTACTAAAAACTACCGTTTATGTAGCTGAGTGGGCACATATGCAAATCATTAATGAATCAATAGACCAACTACTAGCAAAAAGTAACTAATAAGTAAAGTGACAACTAATAACACAATGTTTTCACAATGGTAATAAAAATTCGGTTGATTATGTGGCTGTGATGTGGATATTATCGTACCCTTAAATTTACTAGAATATAGAAATCTTCGTTTTTAGTTTAACTAAGTATAGGACAATCTGACCCATTGACAGGCAAATCTGACCCACAGACAGAAATATCTTATTGTAGTATAGTTTAGGGTCGAACCCAAATGACAATCGTATTTAGGAATTGTTTTATTAAGGTAACCACACAACAACTAGTGTTTAACACAAAAGTTGGATTTGGTTGATTACACTAATTGCAATAATAAAGAGGTTGGATTAAAGTTCTAAATATTAGATGATGGAAACACTAAGGTGGATGCGTTTCACCATCGTTACCCATCTTTTTCTTCCACTGCATCATAAATAAGTATGGACATACGACGTTGAGGTTGGGTAAATCTAATTCTTTCAGAATAAGGATTAATGCTTGGACATATTTCACTCTAAACTCGTGGGTGCGTTATCTAGAAGTCATGTACCCATCTCCTAAGAAAACATCTAATCAAAGTTCTCATCAAGGGTTAATCATGAAGCATATGATATCCTAAATTTAGGTTCAAAGTTTTCTACATCCAAGATATGATAAACATGCAGATATATTGGCCAAACACATAAGGAAATAAACATTTGATTTGACATAGTAGGGTTCGCAGAAGAAAAGATGTAGTAAAAGAACAAAAATGGGTAGGAGGATACTCCCCTACACCCTAGCGAGGGGACAACTTGCTCTTTATGATAGTAACACGTTCAACAAATTAAGAGAGGGAGAAAACCATCGTCATAGTAGAAGATGAAGATGCAACCGTGGTGTGCCGTTACACTGTCTTCAAGCTTGGAGACAAGGGTGGTCAATGAAACGACAAGGTACACCCCTTCATGTTCGTCATAGGTGGACTTGAGGTCTTCAATCTCCCTTCTTTGTAGACTATATCTATCATTGTAAGAGAGCAGCATGTCAGTCAATGGTGATAGCGGCTGTTGATGGATGGGCGGAAGGCCTTGTAGGTCTAGCCTCTTTCGAGGCTTTGACCTTGGAGCTTTGACGGAGGTGGAGGCGTCGTCGATCGACGACGTTTATTAATCGATGAAAACTGGAGGTGAAGCTGGCTGTAGAATGCGGTAGCCTCACAGTGTCGTGATGATGATCCCTTTCTATGGTGGCAAGGGCTCATATTTGTAGATGGCTGCTAGTATTGGAGATCAAACTCGCTAGCTGCCTGCAGTTACAACAACAACTGCCATGAATGCCTCAGAAGGCGGTGAGAAGATGAGCCAACACAATGTCGTTAAGAATCCTCGCCGGTTGGGGTTTGTAGGGCCGAGAGCCCCGTCGGTTTGCATTCCTCATTGATACGTGGCCATCAATGCACGCATGAATCTCGTTGGTAGTCGGGCCATCAGTAGACAAAAGTCTCGTTGGACAAAGGACTAATTGGGTAGAAATCCGGTCCAACATGGAATCCTTGCCGGTCTGTGGCACTATCAGTTGCGAACGCATAGAGACCTCTTCGATTGGTGAGTGCGCATAATTGTCATAGTTGGTGAATGCGCAGGATCCTCGTCGATTGACGTGCCATTGTTTGACACTGATGCGAACCAATGACACTACAGACCGATGGGAATGCGCGTCGATGCAAATCCCGAGGGGTTTGGCGTGTGTTGTCGACACCACGTTTTGGACCATGAAGATTTCAAAGGGGTCGACGGGACACCAGATCAATGACAACTCTAACATAGATAAAAAAATTGCTTTGGTTCGCTAATCATTAGCGAGACTACCATCCTAAGCTGCTGTTTGGAGATTTAAGCTCGAAATATGAAAATAAAGGAATTATGTCAAATTGGCATAAAATTAAGGAGTTTTAATGCAAAATGTGAAATTGAAACACAAAACCTAGGATAAAAATATGATGAAAACTAGGATGAATATGCATTTATTTGGCTGCAAGGGCATGTATGTGACTAGGGTCCGCATAGAGTACCACTTGGCCTTATGTGGTGTGACCTCTTGGTCAAACCGATTAACTCGCCATATGTACAACCTGTAACCACATTTTGGAACACGACTTTGGTTTGGATTGTAAAATTTAGATTGATTTATAGTTTTCGGTAGCGGTTAGGGCATGGTTTGACAAGGCAAACCAAACCAATGTCTATATATTAAATATGAATATAAACATATCACCCCATTGTACCCAATTATGTTATATCACACATAATCTATTCCAATGTTCTGAAAAGCGGTATGCAACATGCGTTCGGTGAGGGTGCTACATAGAGTACATATAGATTACGACCACATCTGCGGTTTTGATTTTTTTAATAATTTAAAATATGAGTAAAACTATTTAATCAAAATGTAAAACAATATACCTATATATTAGTATGTAACAATATGGGTTAAAGAGAGAAAGATTTCTCCCCCCCCTCTCCCACGCCCGTGGCGGAGGCCGAATGCCCGGGAGGGTGGTAAATCAAGACGGTAACTGGGATTCGAACCCGGGTCCCTTTGTTAGGGGACACCGTGCTTGACCACTTGAGCCACTCCTTGTCGGCGTATGTAACCATATATATACATACATGTACAATATGTTATATATATGTATATATATATGCATACACAAGTGTCTTTTGTGTATAAGTAGTTTAATATATAATCAAACCAGATAATTAATAATAAAACACATGCACACAATCTCTATATAAAAAGTGACCGCAAGTGAGGTGAATATGCGGCCATGTGCGTCGCATATCCTGTCAGGACCATAAAGTGGACTACATAAACATATACGTGGTTCGAAGAGGTGGCCAAACCGCATATGTGGCCTCGCGCGGGTGTACTCACAAGTTTACTATGATAGCGACATAAATTTATATAGTGTTTCGTTGGTGTTATGTCTACAAATACAATGACTGTGCTTTGAAACAAATCATACCAAACGAAAACACATAATTTTGGCTCAGTTTGGTCTGGTTGGTTTGAAAACCTTATAAACCGTAGGATTGGATATGTTTGCCGTTTTAGGGGTAATACAAACCAAGCTAAACCATGGCTACCTGTAGCAATTTGTGCCTTCTAGATTGATCCCACAGTAATAAACTTTTAATCTAACTTCAAGGTAGCACACAGTGGACCCATTTGTTAGCAGTATACCAGCAGTTTTCAAGGAAGTCCCGAGAAGGGTAAAAACATGGAGAAATTTGATGATGGCACAACTTCGATGTATTTTTCCTAAAAGCTTAAACAGTAACGAGCTGCTACTATTGTATATCACCTTTTTCTTGAAACTAGCTTATACCTTTTGCACCAACATTTTGTTACACAAGTCTAGTTTGACTATAAATTCACTCACAGAGAACCAACATGTAAAATAAAATAAAGATGCTCATACAAATAACAGCATAATAACAAAGTGAAAATGGTCTCTTGCTGATATATGCCCGAATCTCTCACCGATTTATTTTCCATCCTCTGCTTCTTGTCCTATATTGGGAATCTTTCAAGGGGCAGACTGCACCTGAGTGATGATATAGTTAACATACCAGAAAAACATTATTTTCAGACAGGAAAGAGTCGCGAAATTATAATAAGGTGAACGAATAATCTGTAACTGTTCAATATTGTGATAGGCCAACTGGGATGCATTTCAGTGATCTTTACGGATTTAAAGACAATGTGGAACATATGTCTTACATTTAGAGAGACAAGGAAATTTTAGCAGTCCACACCTATACGGGGTTGTGGATATTAGATGAGCTTATAGCTTGATGAAATTAGAGATGTGCAAACTTGGTGTTTGACATTTTGAAGATTATTCTATGAAATGTTAGAAAGCAAAGGAATATAGTACATTTCATAAAATTGTCGAGGCCAACCTGCTGCAGTTTGCCAATTCGTTTGGCGCACACACATGCCACATGTTATCTGCAGTTGTGTGCTCTGCAATTTTTCTTAGAAATTACTCTCCGGTACCACAAAGTTAACCAACAATCTGATTCTGTAATTATTCAGAAAAGAGAGCAAGTTGTTCTATTTGTCAATTGCTTGAGCACTGGCAACATTTGCTTCTTTTAACCTTTTCTGCTTTACAGTTGAGTTTTAATTGTTAGCAGAGGAACTACTGATGTCATTCATTGTGGTTTCTCTTTTATGGGTTTAAGTACCCTAAAACTTGTCTGCAGCTAGTAGATCCTGACCTCTCGAATCTTTGTTATATCCCAGTCCAGTGATTGGTTGAGCAGATAATGGGCAACACCTTTTGATGGTCTTGGCTTATTTAAGAGCTGAAACTTATTGGTTGGGGGGGGTCACTGGTGAATGTGCTATTGTAAACTGATTTGTGTGGCTTCATTGAGCGTGAGAACTCAACATATATTCTCAATTCCCCAACACTTGGTCTGATAAAGTTTGTAGCAGAGCATCACTTTTGTTTGGTTTAGAAATTGTTGCAAGCTCAATCATTTAGACATCCTCACTTTATTTTTTATAAGAGCTATGTTAGTTTTTTCTGGCACGATCTTTTACCACTTGCTAATCAGCTTCTCGGTTTATTGCTTCAGGTAACAGTAGAGAGCCAGGCATACCACAAGTCCTGCTTTAAATGCTCTCACGGTGGCTGTTCCATTACTCCCTCGAATTATGCTGCTCTGGAAGGAATTTTGTACTGCAAGCACCATTTTTCTCAGTTGTTTAAGGAAAAAGGTAGCTACAACCATCTGATCAAGTGTGCATCTGTCAAGCGCACAGGTGCAGCACCCGCTCCGGTGCCTGAGCCTTGATGTATATTTCCTTGAGCCTGGCCTACTTCGCAAGAACCGGTTTTATCTTGTTCAGCCGCCTGCCTTTGATTCTTCTTTGTATCTAGGAACTCGTTGCGTAGATCTGCTCTTGCTGTTTGTATTATCATTGTTGTCTGAGCTTGCTGAGCTCTGTCTGGCACACTCAGGAAATCAAGTGGCTAGGCAGTTAGCTTCCTGTAATGTGAATTGTTTTGTTTGGTCAATTTCAATATGGATGCCCTAATGGAGGCTTTTGATTGGCCCAGGTGATGGCTGCTGGATAGGTTATTGAGATTCCGATGCCACCTCATATGTTTTACTAAACAGAGAAACAACCGCCCAATGTACGTATGTACATGCACTTCGGTAGATGTGTAAGTAAGTTGAAATTGAGATCTATTGACAGCCCCAGTTGAATCGGAAAACATAGAGCCTTAAAAGTTCCAACTGTAAGACAACGTGACGTAACCTACTAACACTTAAAACCAATGTATATAGTTGGTACAAAAATGCCTATTCTGTCTTTTTCAAAACTTCAATGAGTTTTGCACATTTCCATATATGATCGTTTTGTATTTCATTGAATATGAAAATATAGAAATTATCATTTAACAATATATAAGGTGACACTTAATTCACAACATAACCATTATAAAAAAGACAATGATGAGATTTTTTGTATTTTTCTTATTAATAGATGGGCACCCTCTCCTATATATAGGAATGGAGGTCAGCATAAGGAAGCGGGCAAACCATGATGAACTAAGAGTCCATACACCAATAAGCCAACTAGACTCTGTTTCATATACAAAACAAACCAAACAGTTAAATAACTAATACTCTCGGTATTGCCCCACAAGTTGGAGTTTCAAAGAGTTCAAAGTCAGCTTGCAAACATACATACTAAAAGAAAAAGATAAACCAACCCATACAAGATATTATATCCCTCAATATTACAATTAAGCACTCAACATGCAAACACCCCCTCTTAGGGAGATAACCCAAAGCAGGTATGAAGGTGGGTAGCAGGAGTTTCCCAATAAAAAAGAGGTGGCATATGAAGAAGTGGTAAACAACAACAGTTAGGCGTTAGGCTTTTCATCCTGGTCGTTATTGTCATGAAGCAGACCAGAGAGTGCTAGAGCTTAGGAAGAATAAAAAGTGTTAGCACAAAAAAGGTACTAGTAGTCAACGTACAAATAGTAGCACATTAAAAAAAGTAGCGAAGGAGTAATGTAGCTAAAATTAGTAGCCCATTGTGTAAAGAAGAATGCAAATGCAAGACTCCAAGATGCAATGTAGTAGTATAGCAACACAAAAAAGAGAGGTTCCATCATATATATGTAACTCTTGCAAGTGTAAGTCACCAAAAGAATCTTCATCATCTTCATTCTTCATATAATTCCTATTACTATAGCAGATGTTGCAATACAATAGTTGTTGGTTTACAATCCAGACAGTGTTGGGTCATAAACATGTAGCAGTTGACGTGCACATAAAGCACTAGGTAATCACAAAGACAACATGTAAATAAAACACAAATGAAAAATAGTGCAAAAAAAAACAAAGCAACAAACAAATTGTTCTACCATAATACAAAGAGCACGAATGATTTCCTTGGACAGAAAATCAACAGCAACAATGCAAACGAAGTATCATCTAATGCACACGTGAAGTAGATAACTCATAGCAATAGAAGAGGTAGAAGATGATAAATAAGCTCCACAATCTCTCCATATGATGAACACATAATAGTAGTAGATAAATGTTCCCTACAATATATATATATATATATATATATATATATATATATATATATATATATATATATATATAAAGCACTAGGTAATCACAAAGACAACATGTAAATAAAACAACAGATGAAAAATAGTGCAAAAAAAACAAAACAAAGCAACAAACAAATAGTTCTACCATAATACAAAGAGCACAAATGATTTCCTTGGACAGAAAATCAACAACAACAATGCAAACGAAGTATCATCTAATGCACACGTGAAGTAGATAACTCATAGCAATAGAAGAGGTAGAAGATGATAAATAAGCTCCACAATCTCTCCATATGATGAACACATAATAGTAGTAGATAAATGTTCCCTACAATATATATATATATAATATATATATATAAAATATATATATATATATATATATATATATATATATATATATATATAAAGCACTAGGTAATCACAAAGACAACATGTAAATAAAACAATATATATATATATATATATATATATATATATATATATATATATATATCAACAAAAGGATCCACATAGCAACAAATACAACAATAGATATCAACAAAAGTAGTTGAAGATCCAAAAAGATAGTAACAGAAACAAAACTTTTCTCTCTGTCTTCATATCCTCTCCGTCATCTCATGTGTTACTCTATTATCTTTCTCACAACAACCACAAACAGAATCCAGAGAGTGGTTACGGAGGAGAGCCATAAACAACGATGGATGAACAAATATATATAGGAAATATGTGGAGTAAGGTGACTAGTAATGTGATTCAATGTCCAACATGACCCAACTACACACTCTGGGGTAAAAAGAAATGAGTTTTTGTGTAATCCAAAAAGGAGTACGGGGGTGTAGGCCCTATGGCATGGATTGTCAAAATTTAGACTCGATTTAAAGATTCAATTAGCAATAATCATGCAGTATGTGGCGGAAACATAAGTATTAAGGAAGGTAAGGTTATGTGCATGTAGGGCTAAAGGAACTAAAAGAATATAAGAAGTGATGGTAAGGGAAAATAAATGTTGATGATATAGACAAAATAGGAACACAACATGTATAGAAGCCATCTACAATGTGATACAATGGTAGTAGATGATGTTGCATGTATTCTTATGTAGAAGTCACTGAAGATAGTAGGAAACGTCATGTTTGGAAAGAAAGATGCCATGATTGATCACATATGTCTAAGACAACAAAAGACACACCATGTGTATAAGAAACACTTATGTAGACTGCTAAGCGATTGCCATTGTCAATAACTCGACATGTCAAGTCAAAAGACTGAAGCATAAAGTCGGGGCAGAGTAGGTCAGCACAATGTGTGACCTTTGCGTACGTCGTGTCATGACTCCAATGACATGTCAATGAGTAGACACATCATGTTGTGATGTAGAAATTACAATATGAGCATGAAACTACCGAAATGCGATGAACACAATGTGTCATATAGAGACACACAATGTCACATGGCAAAGTAACACTGTGAAGCAGCTAAAATAAAAATGGTAAGGTGAAAAATTCTTACAGATATCTACTATATCAAGATAGGGGTTTATTATCTCTACTAAAAGCTAAAAAGATGATATTTTCCATGATTTTTAATTACATTTCAAAGGCGACAACAACTTAGTTGATGGTAATGTTAGTCTAGATCACATTGGTGTAGATGACAACAATGTAGACGACAATGGTGTAAATGGAAATCGTGTAGGTGACAAGGTTGTAGATGACTCCTCTAATATGTAGGGGTTCGACATCATTTTGAATGACCAAACAACATCTAGTGCCAGTGGTTGCTCATAGGGAGCATTCACCTCCTTTTCTCTCTCTCTCTGATATAGGGGTACATGAACATTTTTTTGATACCATGTGTAAAATGAAAATAATGGACAATTACCAATATATTAATTATTTTTAGATGGAAAAACCCCTCTCCTATGTAAGGAGGAAATTACAAAGAAATATAAAATCCCTAATGGACTAGGAGTTGAGGCACCAGACAAACCGACTTAGGCCCATATACAAAAATGAATTAAGTAACTTTCAAAAAAAATATTGCTAAACATGTAAATTTAAATGAATTTTATCCATACTACAAGGAAGTAAGAATCAATTTTGGACTTAATTTGAAATATATTTTTTCTCTTTTATGGTGTGTGTTTGTATCCTCATGCGACAATGAATTTTTTTTGGAAACATTAGAAGTTAAAGACTTGTTTTATAAGAGAGTAGGAAAGTTGATATGATTCATAGATTAAGTTTATTGGAGCCCTACTATCACAAAAGGAGAAGATGAATCAGGTAATTTAATGGTTTGAGTAATGTAACCCACCAAGGTGGTGGTGGCTATTTACCAATGCAACATCATTATCATTGCTTCCGTCTAGGTTCAACAACCACAACTACTGAATGGTGAGCTCACTTGCATGCTGCCTTTGGAGTCCTTAATTTCAGTGGCCATCATTCCATCACGGAAGGTAAAGTCCGTGTGAGCACTGTCGCTTTTTTTGATAGAACTAGGTGAGGACACATGCTCACATTAAGGCACGACGTACACACTATTTTTTATTATAAATATTGCTAATATAGATAGATAGATGACCTTTTTATCAAAAAAAATATAGATAGATAGATAAAAATGCTATCACCTCTAAGAAATCAGTTACATACAAGGTAGTTACATAGAGTATGTTACCGAGTTATCAGAGCTAATAGTACAACACTAAGATGAGATAAAAAAGAGGCAATAAGTCTAGGGATTTGTGTGTCCCAATTAGACGTACACGCTAATTGGTATACAAATCATCGTGTCCCTCTAGAAGTTTGCTTTTTGTTATCCTTTATGAGCAGATCTGCCCCCTGCAAGGCATACGAAACCTTCTTAATATTCTTTAATTACTTATACATGGATCCCCTCCTCCTTGGGTTTCACAAAGAAAATTAGTTTGTGTCTTAGAATCCCCTTTATACTGATACATATTTATGGGGGATTTGAGTCTCTTTACCTCTCGTGGATGTGCACCGATATTGAGACAATTTTGTCTGTGGTGTTTGGCGATTAAAAAAAAAGACATGTGTTTACCTCTCCAACACATAGTGACTATCTATGTATAACAATGATATCCTCATTATACATGGTCTTGGTTCCCTCTAGTCTTGATAAGAAGGCAGGAAATACTAGGAGGAATCATGAACAAACTAATATAAGCTTTTCCAACATCCAATGAAAGAAGTGTGTGCGCCAGGAGGCATCCCCACTATGTGGATTGTGTCTATTTTGTAAGAAGGAGATATACCGTGTGTCTTAGATAATGATTCCTCCAAGTGGCAATGACGAAACATGCCTACAACATGGTATCTTGTTGAGCTAATTGGCCATCTGAGAGTTTGTGCATCCACCCCACAATAATACCACATCTCTAGGGGATCATGTAGAGACCATCACCATGTGAGGGTCTTTCAGATCCATATTGGGATCTAGCGTTGCTCACTCTAGTAATTTTCATTTCTTCCTAGATGGAAAAGAGGGATGCAAAGGCCTTGCACACATGATCTTTCATCTCAATATATTGCATCTCTCCAATGACAAACACAATAGCGTGTTTTGGAAAACAATTTAGAATGACCATAGATTATTTATTACAAAGAAGGAGACTTTGAGGGTTCTTGACTAATGGATATAAAAAAAGGAGTATGAGGAGACAATCTCTGAGTTGTGCATGAGATTGTGCCGATGATTTTGTCTGGGATACTAATGAGACAAAGTAAACTGGGGGGCATTGTTGGCATTTTAAAACCCTTCTTGAAGGGCCTCGAGGGTTTGGATGTCTTGGAGAGATTGGTCCTGGATGTTGAACTTCTAGATTGTATTTTTAGATAGCTTGTCATCACTCTAAAAATCTTCCCTTACAATTATCATATTGCATACTCCCATGTCTAAAGACAACTCTTTACAAGGTGGTTGTAGAGCCTAGATCTATATCCACATATGTGGGATTGTATCTTCTTCCTCTTTGTACATGAAGGTGTTCATTCCCAAGACTAGGTAGGACACAAGGTCTGGAAATCTGAAGTCATTACAAAAACATCATATTTTGAGTGTGCTTGCTAACAAAGGTAGAAGCTTATGGTATTTGTGGAAAATGTGTTGAATCTTTTCTGGATAGGAGGCTATGGGCCATGAAGGTGATAAATGTAGGGACTAGATGAAAATGGTAACCCTGACATCACACAATGCCTCTACAAGGTAGCAAATGGTCATTTTATAGCAGTAATGAAAATGTTCTTCTCATTAGGGGTGACCCCTTACAATTAAGATACCATAAATCGTCTTGGACACTGAAAACCCATCTAAGGAACCTCCTTATGTGCTTGATTCTTAATGTTTTGAAGCTCCCCTGTAGTAGTTGCTGACATTTGGGTGTGTTAAATTGTTTCCCATAGGGACTTTGTGTGACAGAGACGGTTTGAGGACCCAACATATCTTTGACACCCTATGTGGGAAAGAGTCTTATAAGGATAAGGTTATCTTGCATCCCATCATAGTAGTGGTTAACTTATTATTTGGGGATAAGTGTCCCTTAATAGTGGCAGAGTTTGCATCTTTTGCACCTCTTGTTTCTCAGCCTAAGATTGGAAACACGATACGTCCCATCGCAGTGGTTATTATTTTGAGGCGTTTTATGTCCAAGGTAGACACGATAGGAGTGGGTAAGGTTATGGATAAGTATCTCAATGGCTTTTAGTTTAGAGTATCCGTATCCGGTGATGTAGAGGAAATTTTGGACAATGTTGATAGGGTGTTGAGAAAGCGACATGAAAATGGGTCTCTCTCTATGATTACAATGAATTTCTCAAAGGCTTTATGTGAGGTGAAAGCTAGTTACACACCATATATTTGTGGTTGGAGTTTTTGTATGGTTAGGAAGCAAGGTCATACCTTAGGGATGGGCATATATCTGGTCATTCATTGGAGTGCAACATGGTTGCCCTTTGGGGTCACTTCTTTTTGGCATGAGATTATATCCACTTGTCCATGAGATCAGAGACAATTGTAATCTTCTTTTATATTCTTGGTATTTTAATGAAGGAATCATTGTTAGGGATACAAAGGAGGTGGTCAAGGTGCTTGACATCATTTAAAAGAATGATTCGTGTGTAGGTCTTGTTGAATATCATAAAAGTGATCTCTTTTGGCCTACATGTGATCATAGGAAGCTTCACAAGGGTTTGGTTCCTATCGATATTTTGTGGCCTTTGTTAGGAGAAGTTAGTCAGAGGAGACTTTAACAGGGACATAGGTTTTATTGAGGAGTTGTACATGATGAGGTATGCTAAGGTTGTTCAGTTGATGCATCTTGATATACCAAACTTAAAATTTGAGTTTTATTGAGGAGTTGGACATGATGAGGTATGCTAAGGTTGTTGAGTTGATGCATCTTGATATACCAAACTTAAAATTTGACCTAAGGACATGCCAACATTACATATAGAGAGGTTTATGATGGTTTATTAAGGAAATTGTGGTTTGTAGAGGTCCTTTCTTTAGGGACCTTCAATGGAGATCTGATTTCTTGACTTTGTGATTTGGTGCTATATTTAACAAATTAGGATTCTTCGTACAATTGTGTGGCCTCAAGGGCCCAATCATGGGTGCTTCAGGATCATATGTTGTGGGTAGTGAGATTTGTGGTATGGAATGTGGCTCTAATTATGCTTTGAAGTCATGTCATGCTTTTGACTTTTGACCTAAATATTTTGGATAAAAAGGACACCACACTCCCTAAATCAAACATGCATTGGTGAGTGTCCTACTCTATAAAATTGTTGATGACATTGGAATTAAGTTTGACAAGATCGTTGGGTTATAAAAATTTTTTCGGTGTTTGTAAGATAATCATGCTTAGGAATTTCCTTTTGTTGTTCCTATTTATGGGCTATACCCACACACTTCTCCTAGGGACTCTCATACTATCCTAAAGAGTCTATTTAGAGGGACTCCCTCAGTATTGTACCTTCATCACAAGAGAAAGAAGTGAATACAAGATCAAGCTTCAGTTAGATGGATGCTTGGACCCTAATTATGCTTTGCTCAAATTTGATGAGAATAATAATGCTTGCTTGTCTGGGTTCTATTGACTACCTCTTTCATCAATTCCCCATTTATGATTCCTATATTCCTAGTTGATGAGGTATTCCCTATTTTTCAAAAGGTGTATTGGACACTTTTGGGGAGCATATGGTTTGCTGTAGGGAGCTATCTGCCTTAAAGAACATGCATGATCTTGTTAAGGATGTTCTCTGTGACATACTCAATGTAACATACTCAAATCTAGGTATATAGCTTAATTTCCCTTTCCTTAGGTCCATCTTCAACTATATAAGTATTAAATATTTTTCCTTGAATTATATTAACTTAGGGTATTTCAAGCTAAGAGAATATAATGTTTTAACAAATAACCTCTTACATACGGTTAAGGTTAAATTAATTAATTAAGTCTTAAATTGAAAGTTTATTATAAATTTACCAATTATATTATTATTGACCCTATGAACACTTATAAATCTTAGAAATTTTTTCCACATTAGACCGGTACTAGAAGACTTGACGTAGTGGTATTATCGGTGAGAACCCTCAGTCTGAAAATATCCATTGATCTCAAACTGAAGATCCAAAGTCACTCTTGGTGATCTACAACCCCAAAGGGTGGAACATCAAACTAATGAGACTGAAGAATGAACATGAAGAGTCCCTTTCAACAACATAAATATAGGGACATAGTAGGACAACCAGAGTAGGAAAGAGCAAGGCATACCACCAAATAACACGACGAGGAAAGAAAATACCCACACGATGGTCTAGTTGATAGGGGGAGAAGTATGGGATGAGGACCATACATCATAGACCCTACAATCAATGGATGGATCAAATATTGGAAGCTACACCCCCACATGTAATACCCAACAGTGTCTTCACATTCATAGGGAGGGGAAGCATGTATATTCACCTTCACAATAAGAAGATACTCAAAGTGCAACAAAATCATGTCCCAAAAGTTTGGAAGAAGGAGACAAGCACCAACAATGTAAGTGGAGGTAGAAGATGAGGAAGTTGCACCATAACAATTCTCATCAGATGATCATATGAACATGGAGCATATAGAGTATATGTCATTTGGATACCCAAAACACAGTGGAAGACCTTGTGTGAAAGTACAAAGTCATGTTGTTGGAAGTAATAGAACCATGAGCAAGTAGAGATAGAGCGATGCGGATCATAAAGAACCTTTGTTTCACTCATTCTCATAGGCGAAAGAGGTGGGGATCTTTGAAGGAGTTTGGAAACATTAGAATGAAGGTATACACTCTGTTGATATTGTTTTGAGCCATAAACAATTTATACATTACAGGGTGGACAAGTAGATTCATCATAGTGTTTATAGGAGTACACTATGCTCCAGTAGATGCTTAATGTGGGAATGAATAAGAAGCTTTGCAACCAATACCATATCACCATAGGTCATGTTTTGGGATTTCAACACCCACAAAAGCACACGAGAAGACTAGTGGGAAGATGATCGACAGAGGAAGTTGCTCTGACTTTGTTGACACGCTGGAGTCATGTTGCCTAGTTGACCTGGACATAATTGGCCCAAAGATGACATTCAAATGTATCCTCCTCCTGGAGATACTTGACCGAGTGCTAGACAACTAGTTGTGGCTAGACAAGGCTGGGGAATCCAAAGTGGAGATACATGGAAGGATCAACTACAACCACATGTTGATGCTGATATCCCTAGGAAGCTAGTAGCCTAGAGGAGGAAAAACGATTCACACCAAGGTGGAATGGTAGGACAAACCCAACTTCAATCACCTAGTGTCATCCAAATGGAAAGCCTTTTACAAGAACAGCTGAACGCTTTGCACATACAAAATCAAAATGGGATAGAATAACTAGAAAGGAAGAAGTGAGGAGGAAGTATAGTCTGCAAGTCTGCCTACTACTCACTCAACAATAGCTTGTGAAAGTGTGCTATGAGGAGGTAGAAATCAAGATCATTGACATCCAGGTGAAGCTTAATATGAATCTAAGAAGGGAGGATGAACTAGAGGCAGAAAGCACATTGTGATCGGCTTAAATTGGGGATTGGAACACATGTTTCTTCCATGTGTATGCTAAGGAATGACAACGGAAGAACAAATTCATAAGATTACACAATGAACTAGGTGTAGGGATGGAAGAAAACAACTGAAACAACTATATGGAAGTTTTTAAAAGATCTCGACATGGATGTAGAGCTAAGCTCAATGACAGATTGGTACAGAGCATATGTAGGTGTGTTTCCCATACTCTGTGAGGACCACATAGAGGAATTTAGGCACCTACTAGGCAAAGAGGAAATACACAAAGATTTATTCTCCATGGCCCCCTCAAGGTGCCCGATCCAAACAACATCAAAGTGATTTTGCTTCAGACTAATTGGACACTGGTGAAGGACTTAGTCATCAAGCTTGTTCTCAATCCATCTAGGGGGGGCAGTGGAACACGCATCATCTAACACTACAATGGCTATTATACCCAAGGCCCCCCACCCCAAATCATGCAACTAGATATGACTAATTTTGCTGAACCATGTCTATGTCAAGATCCTTACAAAGCTCCTGGCCGCACAAATCAAACCATTCCTCGATGAGTGGGTTTTGCTGATGCAATCTGGATTTATTCCTGAGCAACAAATCAATGATATACAACATGATCAGGTGTTTAGCAAATAATACACTTAATGGAGGAGAAATACAACATGACATATACTAGTGATGAAGCTAGATCTAGATAAGGCGTATGACTGCATGAGTTGGGAGTCTATAGAAGATACTCTAAGGAGAAAAACAATTCCCCCAACTTAATTAATATCATCATACATGTCATCACCATTGGAATAACATCAATTTTATGGAATCGGGAATTAGTGGAACCATTTAAGCCAACAAGGGGAGTTAGATAGGTTGATCCACTCTTGCCATACATTTTGTACTTTTCTCAGACAAAGTGATCCAAGCAATATCTTAGGAAGTGTAAGGAGGAAGGTGGAAGGCAACATTGTTAGCCAATAAGAATATGCAAGTTTCACATGTAATGTTTTCAAACAACAACATATTGTTTGGTGAGGCATCAAACACTAGCGTGATGATTAAACTTTTAAAGACTTTTGAATTAGACCGGGGACAAAAATTATTGAAAGATAAGTACGATCTATTTTTCTCCTATAATATCCCCAAATCATTGAGAAGACAGGCGTCCTACATCAAAAGTGGGATCCTCAAAAGTGGCGATCCTTTATAAGAACATTAGATTGTCAATTGTTACATGAGGAATTACAAGGTGCTCTACATGGACCTAACCCTAGATTACAGAAGAAGATTGGTGGATGGGCCAATTCACCTTGTCAATGGCAGGAAAAATTACTTTGGCCAAAGCTACACTGATCAAATGGAAACTCCACCGATCTCTATCTACAATAGGATTGATCATCTAATTAACCAATTTGTGTGGAAAGGGAAGGAAGGTATGAGGGGAGTGCACTTGGTAATCAATTTGTGTGGAAAGGGAAGGAAGGTATGATGGGAGTGCACTTGGTAGCATGGATGAAGATGATTTCCCCCACAGTAGAAGGCAAATTGGGCATCTAAACAATGCAAGAAAAAAATGAGGCCTTACTAAGGAAGGCCACTTAGGATTTCATCAGAAGGAGAGACATTCATTGGGTTCACTTAAGAGACCTCTATATGAGATACTTCCAGTAGACTCATGGGAAAGGGGAGACTACCAATGATTGAAAAAATAGATGGATGGAGGGGAGGAGACACCCAAAGCTAATCTAGGAGAATCACCTTCACCGGATTCAGACAGGCTTACTATAGCCTGCATGGTGAGGGATGATACAGAGCGGGATACAAATTTCTTAGAAGAGTGGTTTGAAGCCGGGATAAGGAAGGATATAAGGGAAATACCATCCCTGAGAGTATAATATTGGGAGGATGACTGGTTCTGGTTGGATGGGACGTATGGGAAATTCTCCACTAGCTCAACATATCGATCCTTAATAAAGACTATGGCAAGAGAAGCAATGGGGAAGTGGAATTCAATATGGCGCCACGAGGTAATACAAAGAGTAAACTACTTCATGTGGTTAGTGATGCATGATATGTTATTAATGAACTCCATGAGGAAAAAGAGGCAAATGGAAAACTATAGTAGATGTGAATCATGCAGACATGTAGATGAAACAATCTTACATGTTCTATATGACCTCCGAATCATCAATCAAACATGGATGAAACTCTCTAGGTGGCTAAACTTGAACAATGAATTCTTCACAACAAACACTATAGAACAATGGCTAGAGCATGCTTGGAGCACTAACACAAACAAAAGGAATTGGATGCAAACCTTCATGGTTACCTATTGGTTGCTTTGGAAGGCCAAGAATGAAGCTATCTTCCAGTTTAAGACAACATTCTATATTGAACTGATAATAAATACTCAAGCAGTGGTGGATTGCATGGATAAAACCTTCACTCTACCTTATGTACATAAGAAAATAGATAGAATGTGGGCCATATACTAGAAACCATGAACCCCATTGTTAATAACAAATGTATATGTGCAACAATATACACATTAGAATAATAAAGATTGTACTTTCTATAGATATATGTTGCCATGTATGAGATGTGATTGACCTCAAATATCAATACACTAAGCTTAATTACAATATCAATTAGACTACTTATACCTTCCTATGTATTAAATCTACTAATATACATATTACTATATAATTAATTGGTTCACAAGAATGTGAAATGTTTCATGTGATAGCTTGATGTATGTTCTTATTACATGATGTATATTTTGGAAATGGAAGGCTATATACTGAACCATGATTTATGGATTAGGTTAGTTAGTCACATGCCTGAGTAACCATTAATGTAATGTGCATATTGAATGTACATCCACATTAGTAATAAGTAAGGCTATATAATTTAGTAGAAAATTGCAAACAACCATTTTAGTAATTGTCTAATAGGTATTTATAGTACTTTACTTTATTCATCTTAGGAAAGTTAAACCCTAGAAATGGATATCATAGATGCATTGGAAAATCCAGTGATTTCCAAATAAATATACCCTTATTATTATATAAATATAAGAGAGGAAAATTTCACTTTGATAAAACAATTTTGTGGACAACTTTGTAATTAGAACTATACACTCAGATGGATACTAGAACTAAAACATTTTTCTATTGATCATACATACACTTAATAAGGTTAAAAATATAATATGTCATTAGGTGATCGACACTAGGATAAGAACAATAGGAAAATCTAGAATAGGAATGCATACATATGTTTACTTTGATTTGACTAACATGCATAGTGTGTTCCTAGGATGTATATTGAACTTTGAGGTCTATATAACTATCGAGTTGATTATTAATCATGAAAATAAGGTATGTGCAACTCTTATATTAATTTGAACACTGATGTGATCATTATCCTACTTTTTTATATAATAAGGCAAATATCTTTTATTGTTCATCCTTATTATTCCATTTGAAAATTCCTAAATGCCAAATTGTTTATCAGGTTTCTTTGAAAATAGGTTCTAGATCCAACTTGCCTTGATACTTGGAAATTTGAATATGAATGAATTATATGTCTTGCTATTCAATTTATGCATATGGTATGTTAGACTACTTATCTACGTAGTGGTTTATGGACACAACAATTTATATATTATGGCGCATGTATTCCTCTCGGGTTGTGTGTTTCCACCCTTATATTTTAGGCCATGATACAATGATATTATGGACTTACTTTATATATTTTTTCTATCTCATATATGTATGTAACTCTTTTTATTTGTGATATTATGACATGATTATGAAAATACACTTTATGATGTTCTTTTATTCTTTAAACACCTCATCCTCTTGTTTATTCTTTTCTGAACTTACCTACTTGCTACTAGCCCCCTCTTGAATGGAAACTCCCACTTTTATAGATATTTAACATACAAATGTCCATATATATGTTGTGTACATACTCAATATTTTATTAACACACGTCTTTTGTTTCCTTTTTTGAGTGTTACTCCCAAACCACCCATATGTAGGTGTTGTAGAGAATGCTGACTCATGAGGACCTTCGACTATGACTTTGGACCTTGAAGGATAGCTTGGGATGGTTAGTCTGACTTCTACAACTAGTCTTATAGTATCTAGATGTACCCTTTCTATGTAATTCCACCTTTTATGGTGAGGAATAATTATGGATGAATCATCATATAACTTGTAATAGTTATTTGTACATTTATTTATCTTTACATAGCTTTGTAACATACCATTTGACTAGATCCCCTTTCAGGTACCACTCTTTATACTCGGACACGTAAAAGTTGCTACTAAGAAAAAAACATTGTGAACTTACTGTAGGGGAATGCCCCTGAGCTACATCAGCTAAATTGGTCAAGAATGAGAAATATTTAATGACAATCATCTTGTATTTACACTTTTTAGGGTTGAGTCTTTTATATTCTTAGCATCAAAGGCTACAAAACTTCTCCAAGTGCATTAAAAAGTTATGTGTAGTAAAGTTATGAAACCCAAGTCTATAAATGTATTATTTCAAAGGATCAATTATTCCATCTAGAAAGGGCCAACAATATTGCTTGTTTCTCTTCTCCTTCCATTTCAATGTAATTCCTTTGTTGCCGATCACGATTTAACTACATTTGAATAAAAAAATGAAATTTTCATGTTTATCCATTTGTTTGGAAAATAATGTTGGGATTAATATTTGGATGTCTGGATTAAAATGTGGAAGTTGTGAGCATATTATGTGGAACAAGAGAGCAATGCTGATTTGCCATTCAGTGTTTTTTAATCTTCTATATTTGATCAATGTTCAAAGATTCAAAAATTGAACATTACAAATGAGGAAAATAACTTGTAAAAGTGGAAGATAAGACGATACCCACATGTAGATATTGAGAAGACATTATGCGACATTAGTGATAGAAGTCTATATTGATTAAACTGATATTATACAGTTATGCACAATCTTTCTATGTATCCGTGACGTTCACACATATAATACATGTGTGAAGACCAGATATTTAATGTAAAGACCCGATCTTTGGATACCAAATTTTTACATAATTTTGTTTTCAGAGAAATAAACAATCTTTACATTCATAAAAATCTTTATAGTACATGTAGGTTTTGAAAGAAAAAACCCTATACATAAAATACTATCAAATATATTTTTCACTAATTTATTCATCATCTTGAATAGAGGACAACTCATGCTGTCTTCCAATAAGCCTTATTCTGATTCTTTTCTTGCTAACCTCATGATAGTCCTGGTGTATGCATACATTCCTCTAGGGAATATATCATGCACGAACACAAAATTATCTAATTATACGATCTCCAAAGATTGAGCCTTTACATGTTGGTATCAGAGCCATTAATAGTCAACACATGCACTTCATATAGCATTTGGATAGAATACACATATAGTATAATTAGAGCATAGTAAACTAAACCCTAGGACTTTAACATAACATAGTCCATATGCCTAGAATATCCTTAGAATGTACTAGAACCCTAGGAAACTTATACTCACATCACAGTCGATCACTATTTCTTATCTCAATCACACAATACTAAACTTCTTATTACAAACTCCTATGCATGAACCTCAAGGAGATGCAATGGAAGTCATATATCATAGATATGATGAACTTGGGGCTGCGTGTGATATTACAAGAACCATGGTGGGTAAACAAAATGGGTAGATCACCCAATCCGTCTCCTAGTTATATGAAAGATGGATAATAAGAGTAGTATGAAATTTGACCATTGTATCATATTTGTTTTATTTATATGTTGTTTGTATAAGTTCCTATTTAAATTTTAAAACTAAATTTTGAGTCTGACAAAAATTATTTAGCTTTTCCTTAGTTTAAATTCTATAATACGAATGCATTCTCTAATATAGATATATGCTATCTCACTATCTAGAAATTTGTATGATGTAGTAGCACACATGTCTTTTTATCGAGTTATAATCTTCTCTCTTAGCATAATGATGACTACATTATAGTGGGCTTCCTATATTTGCTAAAGAAAAAGATTTTGAGAACAAAGTTGCCTTCCTAGGTGGGAAGAGAAGTAATGACACATTAGATATTTTTTGTATTTCATTGTGCTCATGTTTATTTCCCTTTAGAAAACTGACTCGGAAACCACATTGTTATACATCTTACTATTAGAAATATGAAGATTGTTAAAATGATCACAAAACAAAGCAAAAGTAAAATCATGCAGAATATTGTATGGACTGATCTCATCCTATTAAATTCTCTCTCTCTCTCTCTCTCTCTATATATATATATATATATATATATATATATATATAGAGTCAGGCTAGAATACACTCGAATGTATAGATCACATGAATACACTCAAGTGTGTTTCCATATCAAGACTATTTTTTATAAAATGTAAATCATTGGTCTTCATCATCATACTATAACTAGGCTACATACAAGTTTTGAGCCCATTTGGATGAGTGTAAGTCACTCATCCATGGGCAACAAAATTGACGCGTGAAACTAATTTGAAATGCATAATTTTTGCGGTCTTTACAACATGACCTATAAATGTGTATACTTATCTGAATACACTCGAGTGTATTCTAGGCTGACTATATATATATATATGTGTGTGTGTGTGTGTGTGTGTGTATGAATATATATACTAGTTTACTATGATTTAATTTCAAAAGTGGTCATTTTCTAAAATTTTCATTGATATATGGTTAAACTAATCTATAATTGATTTTGCATCAATCGCTCTATTTTTGAGCTAATAATGTTAATATTTACTTATATCCATTCTTCGTGTAAATAGACTTGTGATTGATTGAAGGAACACAATTATATGCACTGAGCAAGGGATTGATTGAATCCAATTGGATGCATATACGAATAGAACACACCAGCTGCCAATTTGATTCATTTGACACTACTCATCCACGGAATTGACCTGGAAACAGACACTAAGATTTAATTGTGTCTATTTGTTAACAAGGCATGTTAATGCGTCAACTCGACACCATCATATAACTCAACAATTAGTTATTAAATTCTAAAGTTGTGATTTGTTGTGGGATAGTACATCACTTATGAACTTGTTCGTGATAAATTTAGGATATTTGGTATCAAAATTTTTTGGATGGATGTAGAGAAGAGAGGAGTATAGAACACCAAGCTTCACCACTTACTAATGTACAAAGGCTAATCCAGCATGTGGAGGTGGCTCAATTTCTTTTCCTACAATTGTTTTGTGTCTTCTATAGGGTTCCTTTGGTTTTTCATTACTCTCATGCATATTATTCCTCTCTCTCCCTGCTTCTTGGATACCATGTTGCTCATGAAGAACTAATCCTCCTTTCAATATGATCTGAGAGTAGTCTAATATAATTATTGTTGGTAAGTTTTGATGTTTACTAATATATGTTTTGTTGTTCAGATTATATAAATAAGTGTTAATTCCTTATGTGAATTGTGATATATCACCTTTGCTGGTGTGCTAGAAAACCTTTATGGTTGGAAATACTTTGTTTTATCAAACTTCCTTCATAGTCACAAATTTTGTTGCAGAATAGTAGCTTATGGCTTGTAGAGTTTCATTAATATGTTATTAATTGATATGTTTATCCAAGACAAAATACCATGTAAGAAAACGTTTAGATTGGTTGAGCATGGTGCTTTTTTATGGAAGGACACATCATATATACACCACATTTATCTTAATTTTCAAAGGGTGTATCTTTGTAGGCTGATTAGTTAGAGAAATCTAGTATCCTAAGGATATTTAACTCAAATGTAAATTTTAATTTTAGTTTCTTAGGTAATCAAAAACACAAAAATAACTTTTTATAAGGCTTATCTAATTAAAAAATAGTTAGTAATAATTTTTAATGGCCCGACTCGCTGATTTTGCCAACCCGCAACTCAACCATCCCTTTATTACATGACGGCCATATACTTGTTCTTATACACATGCTATTGGCGTGTAACTTTGTGGGATGTTAGTGAGACCATATACTTTTGAGTTCCATTACAATGGGCTTGGGTACTTCATAGTAATCATCTTCTTGAACAATATACTCTATATTAAAAAGCACATGAGTCTAAAATATAAGTCGATTAGGGTATAGTCGTAAAAAGACTCAATAATGAACCCTCTTTCATTTGAGAAAAGAACCTTGGAATCCATCATATGATGGTTACTCCTATTCATGATTTTTTGTAGGATATATATGTGATTTCTCAACACTATAAGTAATTTCATGTTTATTTATAAGAGTCAATGATATGTTGATTTGGTTGCTATGTTAGAATGACATGTCTTTACATCATTTACTAAATGTGTTACCTCTAGATAAACGATCAAGTTGTTGTTTGATCTTGAATAGAGCATTAACACCTTCCTATTTACTAAAATTCAAATTATTTGTTGCCTATTGATATTGTAATATATACCTCAATGAGTGTTCTTGTAATTACCCACTCTTCATGTTATCCCCAAT
This sequence comes from Alisma plantago-aquatica, assembly GCA_963693085.1. Taxonomy (NCBI): domain Eukaryota; kingdom Viridiplantae; phylum Streptophyta; class Magnoliopsida; order Alismatales; family Alismataceae; genus Alisma; species Alisma plantago-aquatica. The sequence goes on along the minus strand of OY856413.1, from coordinate 294,976,717 downwards.
TAAGGTGGACCGAGGAGACAAGGGTTGTTATTTAGATATTACCACATATCTAGATTTAAAAAAAAACTTACTATAGTATTAACTTCAAATCAAAGTATATTTTTGTAAAAAGGATGATAGGTATCCTCAGTGGAGTTAGAAAGCTCTTGAAATAAGAGTAAAATAACATTTGATGAACTAATTAACATAAAGGAGTTATTTAACATCCTCCATGCTTTCCTTGTTTGGCATTATTTTGATTCTTTCAAGACAGTCCAATTCTTCATATAAGCAACTCTAAGCTAAAACAATGACAAATCAAAACAAGGGGAAGTATAATATTATATTGTGTACATGAGTGCAAAAAAATGTGCGTTTAAATCCAACAACATAATACATCAATATAAAAATTGTAGATAACATTAATTCTCTTTTTTTCATAATATTGAACCCATAATCTTTCTCAACTCGTTTGGTATACAAAAAATGGATCCTTGATTAAAGTTTCAAAGTGTGCGTCTTGTCATCAGGCTCGTCCGTGTGTATCCCTTCCTTGGACTCTTCCACCTCACTTATATGGTTCCTTGAACCTTCCCATATGATTCTACATTCCTTTCTTAGAATTAACTTTCTCCCAAAACTAACATTGTGAGGTATTGATATTGGGTTGCATTTAATTCATTAGTGATAGTACATATGTATGATTTCATAAATCCAACAGAATTTGATAACATTCAAGGGACACATCATGTATCTCAAAAGTTTGGAAAACTCATGAATCTCAAAAGCTCGATAGAAGAAATTATCCATAAATAACCCACATACCTTTTCTATGAAGGAAAAAATGTAGTATCAATCGTTTGAATTTTGTGTTGTACTTCATCCAACCAATTAAACATAGATTCAAGAAATTAATTAATCTGAAAATTAATAATTAACCAACATTTACAAACATCACAAAACCTATCTTAAGGTTTCTGAGGTCATTTTAGGGTTTTGAGTGTTAATTAGTTGTTCATATATCCTCACATTTATGATTAGATATCCATCATCAATTTTCCGAACCTTAAATATGTTTATGCATAACTTAATTGTTCAAAAAATATACACTAGTCTTGAAAATATTATTTGTTCACATGCTGAACTTATATTTGATTTGAATATTTTTAGTAGCATATATTCATTAAGTTTAAGAAAATTATGGTTCTTCACATATCCATACTAGGTTGTCAACCCTAAATTTTATTCTTCAATATATTTTCAAAAAATGTATAAGTAATTAGATCCACTAATATAAATAAATACATTTTCATATGGTCATAATATCAAAATTTTATTACTTCTTTGTAAGCTATGCATCATGTGATGGATATTTGAGTAATTCAAGGAACTATAATTTTAATACACCTTGAATTCATTTTTATTATATTTTCATATTTTTATAATTGAAATTGACTACTTATATGTAATGTTTGGAGCAAGGATGGATTTACTAGCATTTTATATGATAATAGTTACCTAGTGAGTCACCTTCAGAGTCTGGGGTCATAGATGGGCCTTAGATGGGTGACTTCCTAAACCTATCTTGGCCCATCTGATAAGTGTGTTTGGTAGGGGTGTGGCTCACCACTTATTTGTCACTACTCATCCCTTGGCTAATTGTCTGGAGGAGCTCTTGTTTCATGCCTCAAAAATAGGTTGTCTGAGGCCTACCTCTTCTAATGGCCAACATAGCTCAAAGTTTTCCTAGATTTGAAAAACAATGGCTTGCATCCTTCCCTCACCCATGCATGATCCTCATGAGTCTATTTTCATGGCACTTCCTCCACTAACGGCCCTTGTCAAGCTATATGACTTTGTGATAGCGGGCTACAGAGAGAGAGAAGAAGTAGAGGGGTTGGTGTCCATCCCTGTTTGTGTTTTCGAGTGCAATGATCTATATGAAGTAAAATCTATAATAGTGTAGATGAGTAGGAGGATTATGGAGAGAGAGTTAGGAAATGGGTGTTTCCTTCATGGGAGCAAGGTAGGTGATGTCATGTAGATACATAAAGTGGTATAGTCCCATAAAATAACAATGGCCCGACCATGCAATGTAATCAAGATATGATGCCCCAATTATTGTAATACCCAAGGTTTCTAAAAACTAATTACTTCTTTCCTATCATGGAATATTGAACTTGACCAAGTCTATGCTCAATAGAATGAACCTTTATTGGTAAACCAAAAGCCATTAAGGCATGTATATAGACATAATGCACATATTGTATAATTAAAGCATTAACCTACTAGGAAAGACTTTATGACTAGAAATTCTTGGTTACTATTCTCTTCTCTCACATCTTTCTACCATAAAATGTAACAATAAGAAATTCTTAAAATTTCTCATATAAATATTTATCTCTTGGGTTTAAGTTACCCTTAAATTAAATTCGAGGAAAAGTCACCACACACAATCTCATAAAATATTTAAACCATGGAAATAATTTTCCAAAATAATATTACCAACAAAAGGATGATAACATGTTATATTTAGTCCTTTAAACTATTATTTTAATTAAAAGGTGTCCCCAAGGACACAAGAGTGAATATAGAAAAAAAACCACACACTTATTCATAGGGTTATGGTTTTCATAATCATTTTCAACTACAAAGCGTATAAATGCAAAAAAAGTAGAGTAATTTCCAAGTCCTCACATCCTTCCCACTATAAATGAAATTTACCCATAAAATTCGCCTTATCTAGCAAAAGGGGTGGGGTGAACTTTTAGCTCACATGATTTTTCATTCTTCCATGGGGATTCCACCTGAACCTAACTTTGGTGCTCCCTCACTTTTGAATCCAAGATTATCACAAGTGCCTCTAGATGGATCCAACTACTTTCGAGCATCTCGAATGTTTTGTTAATCAACACATGGAATAAACCTTTACATGGTTCTTTAAGTCCAACACGTAGAACTTATAACTCATGAGTTCATACCATGGTTGGTGGGGCAAGATGTCAAACAAAACCATCAACCTATTCCAAGACATACCTAAACAATTTTTTCTAGGGTTCAACCACCTCAATTCATTGCAATGGCATATATGGCTTAGACTTTTTTTAAAGACACAAATTTTCAAGTGGATTGTGAGTCCATGTATCATGTATTAGTACAAGATTTTTTTTGTTGGGATTGGGCATAGATCATGTCTGAGGTGGATCGACTCATTATGTTATGCCAAAATTATCAAGTGAATCTTTACCCATAAACAAGGATAGCTTCAAACATGGATTCTATATCATTATTCTTATCCTTGAGGAACGTAATCCTCCTTCAACATGTATAGTTTCAAGGTCAAACTCAAGAGAATCTTAGGGTGAGATCTCAAGTCTTAGGTTATTCAAGTTGGGATATACCATGGGTATCACCACTATATTCCTATTGTTGGGTTTTAAGGGAGGCAGAGAAGCATTGAAAACAAAAATTTTCTCCCCAAAACCCAGAACAAAAGGAATCGTGTCAACGTCTATACAATAGGAAAGATGGTTTGTGGATGCATACCTTGTCCCGAGGCTTGCTCAGCAACAGTACCTCGCGCCTTGTGTGGTCTTTACCTCCGGTCTTGGACAGTGTCTGTGCAGCTCCTGGTCGCACCGAGACTGAAGACTCCTGGTCTCATCGGGACTGTCGGGATTGACAGTTGTCCTCTGAGCGACAGACGTCTCCCGCCTCTACAGTTGTCCACACGGACTGCCTGGAACTCCAATATCCTTATCCCACAAGGAATCAGAAGGAGTCACACCCTCCTATCAGTGTACGAGTCGCCGACACACTCTCCTACCACCAGTCGCTTTCTACAGTTGTCTTTCCCTTACTGTGCCTACCTTATCGGGTAGCACTTGCTCGGGTTTTCTCGGTTACCAAAACCAGAGGGAACGACAAATTTACAGAGCAACTGGTTGCACTGAGTTGTACTTTGAGAAGCCCCCAATACCCCTATATATAGGAGGGTCATGGGACAGGGTTCTCTATCCCGGGCAATGCGAGACTAAAGTAGGAGTAGAAGGGTTCAAGATTTTCCACAAAAACAACCAACTGCGTAACTTGAACCGATCGTTTCACAACTGAAACAGTCGGTTGGGGATCTGAGCCAGTCGGTTGACACCTCAACCAATTGGTTGGGACCCATGAAACGGTCGGTTCACTTCTGAACTGGTCGGTTCGTGGTCCTGATCAGTTCCCGATTGACTTTTCCTCTTTTGTTTCGAATTGGTATCAAATATCAATCCTTGTTCCAATCAAATTGGGAAAGTGAAACGAAAGGAAATTTCTCACCAATATTACTTTCCCAACTTGCTCGGTTGGACCAGTTGAACCGATCATTTCAACACTTGAAGTGATCATTTCACCCTGTCCATGAGCCGATCGACTCACCAGTTGAGCCGATCGGTTCACCAAGCTCATCCGACCGGTTCATCACATGAGCCGATCGGTTGGGAGTGCAGATTGTGTAGATTCAGTCAATTGCAGTTTCAATCAATCTAATACTCTAATCAATCAGTCCAACACCTTGAACACTATGATACTGAGCTATCAATTGATTGAGTGTTTAATTGAACTACTAAACTCCTTTAGTAATCAATCTAAACATTGTTTGCGGACAAACTCCTATTCCAGGTTAAATCCTATGTGTGTGACCCTGTAGGTCCATTTCATGTTGGTAGTGAAAGTCCATAACACTTATGACTTCACAAGCAAAGAGCGGTTCCTAGTCACACATAAGTGCTACCCAAGTGAAATAGAAAGTTGGAGAACAACTTTCAATCCTACAATCCGTGAATGGTGTTACAGTGAATGTATAATTCCTTTGTCACTGATATCCTAAATGAACTCGAGGCATGGAACAATCATCCTGTCAATGTTCATTCATTTCCTTGATCTCAGAGCAGACTGGGTGAGATGTGTGTGACATCAATATCACATATTGATTCACACGTGCATGCGCATGCCTTTCTCAATCCTACTCATCAAGTGGCCAAGGACATCAAACTCCCTCAGGAGGGACAAATCCCATATCTATCACTCACCCCTCAAAAGCCCCATGTGTCAAAGCCACCCAATCATCACCTTTATAACAACCCATGTTTCAGGACTGCGTTTGATGATGTCAAAGTATACCCAATGACATGTGTTGAGTGTAGTGATTTCAGGTCTAAGAATCACACTCACCACCATCACTGTGAGAGATGACTGTGATTACCAAGTCATGGTTCCATGAGTCACTCTCACAGTGGGTCTGTCGGGTACCTTGTTCTCTAACAAGTACCTATGTGCTTGGTTTGATATCACTATATCATGACTAATGATATTCTATCATCAACCAACACACAATCTAGTCTTTAGTGTTATTGATGTCTATGGTTATTTCCACAATAACAACTGACTAGGGACTAAACAAGAATGTATACTCTTAACATCCGTATGATCTCATCGTTTAGGTCCTCAACCCAAAAGCATACGTATTTGAGTAAAACAATTCTTTAGACATCTATCATGTTACACCATCATCTCAGAAACAGTTTAAACATATAGATCGGAAATTGCCTTTATTATTATTCGAATCATTTACAAAGTATCCCATTACAATCATCATATGACTTTCTCTATGGGCATACATACAAACAGACTCCCACTTGCACTTAGAGCTAGTCACCAAGGAACCTTAGTCCTTGTGACCTAGCATGACCATCATGCTTCTGCTGAGAAAGGGCCTTAGTCATTGGATCAACTATGTTGTCTTCAGTTGGTACTTTGCAAATCTTCACATCTCCTCACTATATGATCTTTCATATGAGATGGAAGTGCCGCAGTATGTGCTTGGACCGCTGATGTGATCTGGGTTCCTTAGCTTGTGCAATAGCTCCATTATTGTCACAATAAAGCTCAATTGCATCACAGCTACTGGGAACTACACCAAGTTCAGAAATGAACTTCCTGATCCACACAACCTCCTTTGCTGCATGTGAAGTAGAAATATACTCGGCCTCTGTAGTAGAATTGGCAACTGTTTCTTGCTTGGAACTCTTCCAGCTCACAGCTCCATTATTAAGGAAAAATACAAATCCTGATTGCGATCTGTAATCATCTTTATCGGTTTGGAAGCTTGCATCGGTGTAACCCTTTACAACCAGCTCTTCCTCGCCGCCGTAAACAAGAAACTGATCCTTAGTCCTTCGCAAGTACTTGAGGATGTTCTTTACGGCTGTCCAGTGAGCATCCCCGAGATCTGACTGGTACCTTCTCGTCATGCTTAGAGCATATGAGACATCTGGGTGTGTGCACAACATAGCGTGCATGATGGATCTGATGGCTGATGCATATGGGATCCCATTCATACGCTCCCTCTCTTTACAAGATTGGGGACATTGAGCTCTAGAGATGGTGAATCCATGTAGCATGGGGATGTTGCCTCTCTTTGAGTTCTCCATGCTGAACTGCTTCATCACTTTGTCGATGTACGTGCTCTGACTTAGTCTGAGAAGCCTTCTAGATCTATCTCTATAGATCTTAATTCCTAGAATGTAGGATGCTTCTCCTAAGTCCTTCATTGAGAAAGTATTCCCAAGCCAAGTCTTTACCTTGTCTAAGGCTAAGACATCATTCCCCATCAAAAGTATGTCATCCACATACAATATTAGGAATGTGGTCGAGCTCCCACTAACCTTATTATACACACAATGTTCATCTTCATTTTGAGTAAAGCCAAACACTTTGACTTCCTCATCAAATCGAAGATTCCAACTCCGAGATGCTTGCTTCAATCCATAGATTGACCTTTGTAGCTTACATACTTTATTGGCATTCTTTGGATCTACAAAACCTTCAGGCTGTGTCATGTACACATCCTCATTTATATTCTCGTTAAGGAATGCAGTTTTAACATCCATCTACCAAATCTCATAGTCATAATAAGCTACAATAGCAAGCATGATCCTGATGGACTTAATCATGGCAACTGGAGAAAAGGTTTCGTCATAGTCAACACCTTGAACTTGTCAAAATCCCTTCGCAACCAATCTGCCTTTATAAGTTTGCACATTTCCATCCATGTCGGTCTTCTTCTTGAAGACCCACTTGCACCCTATGGGTTTTACCCCTTCAGGTGGTTCCACCAAAGTCCATACTTTGTTGGAGTACATGGATTCCATCTCGGATCTCATGGCTTCAAGCCATTTCTCAGAATTTGGTCCCTCCATAGCCTCTACGTAGGTAGTTGGATCATCATTTATGATCAACTCTCCACCTTCCTGAGTCACAAGGTATCCAAACCTCTCAGGTTCAAGACGTGTCCTACTAGATCTACGAGGTCCTTGTGTTACCTGAGGAGAATGAGATTCTACAACACCTTGTGAATCTTCATATTCCTCTCGTACATCTACCGGTTCAATGTTTTCTTGTTGGGATTGAACCTCTTCAAGCTCTATTTTCCTCCCACTACTTCCTTTGGAAATAAATTCCTTTTCTAGGAACACAACATCCCTGGCAACAAACACTTTGTTGTCAGTAGGGTGGTATAGATAATATCCCTTGGTCTCCTTGGGATATCCAACAAAATAACATTTATCAGACTTGGGTCCAAGCTTATCAGGAAACATTTTCCTAACATAAGCCTCACAACCCCAAATCTTCATAAAAGACAAATTGGGACGCTTCCCGGTCCATATCTCATATGGTGTCTTTTGAACCGATTTAGATGGTACTCGATTAACTGTAAACACGACGGTTTCAAGAGCATGACCCCAGGAAGAAATTGGAAGATCAACAAAACTCATCATTGATCGCACCATAGCCAACAATGTGCGATTCCTTCTTTCAGACACACCGTTATGCTGTGGTGTTCCAGGCGGAGTCCATTGTGATACAATACCACAGGCTCACAGAAGGTCCTCAAACTCCTGGCTTAAGTATTCTCCACCTCGATCAGATCGAAGTGCCTTAATACTTTTACCAAGTTGGTTCTATACTTCATTCATGAAATCCTTGAACCTTTCAAGGGTTTTTGACTTATGTTTCATCAGGTACACATAGCCATACCTACTGAAGTCATCAGTATAGGTAATGAAGTACTGATACCCACCTCTGGCATTAGTTCTAAAAGGCCCACATACATCAGTATGTATGAGTCCTAATAGATCACTAGCTCTTTCACCTTTACCTGAAAAGGGAGTCTCGATCATATTGCCCATCAAACAAGATTCACATGTCTCTATTGATTCATAATCAAAAGAGTCTAGATAACCATCTTTATGGAGTCTAGAAATGCGCTTCTCATTTATGTGCCCTAGACGACAATGCCAAAGATATGTTTTGTTTGAGTTGTTGAGTTTTTGCCTTTTGGTGTTTACGTTGTATACACTTGTCTCTAGATCTATCAAGTATAAACCATAAGACATTGGGGCACTGCCATAAAAGATCCCATCTTTAGAAATGGAACATTTTCCATTCTTAATAAGAAATTCAAATCCATCTTTGTCCAAACAAGAGACGGAAATGATATTCCTATTTATGGCAGGTACATAATAGCAGTCCTTCAACTCTATTATTAACCCACTTGGTAGAGTTAACTCATAGGTTCCTACGGCACTGGCGGAAACCCTTGCCCCATTGGAAACACATACTTCAACCTCACCTTTCTTCAAAGGCCTACTTCTCTTAAGATCCTTCACATTTGAACAAATGTGAGATCCGCGTCCGGTATCAAGTACCCATGATGAAGAAGTAGTAAAGTTAATCTGTATCACATATACACCAGAAGTAGAGATCTCTATCTCTGACTTCTTCTTCCATCGTTCCTTCCATCCTCTCCATGTAGAAGAAATTGGTTTGGCGAGAGAACCCTTCTCTCCCTTACCTTTCGTTCCATTGATCTCTATCAATGAACTTTCTTTCTTCTTCACCAACACATTAAGCATACATAGAGTGGATTCAAAGGCTCCTGGTATATCTGGATTGTGCATAACACTTCTCACAGTCCTCAACCATTTATGGAATTTGTTCTCAATTAATTTTCCCATTTTAAAAGATGATTCTTTTTCCATTCTACAAGAGAAAATTGCATTTGTCAAAACTCCTTTTGATTTGATTTGAATAAAATTTTATGATAGTTAATTAGGACTTTAATTAATTACCGCTCCCACTATTTTGACTCAAATTGATAGCCCTCACCATCAATTCGGAAGATTGCAGCGCACAATCTTCTAGTGGGTCAAGATCCATATTTCATCAAGTCATGAGTCAGCTTTGGCTGATCGCCATAATCTTGACTATTTAGGTAGGCCATCATGCCAATTGCATCATATGCAACTCTTGATGAATGAACATGCGCAACACCTTGCCATGAACATTCCGTGCCTCTGGTCTTAGACGCTCTAAGAATCACCAGTTAAATCTATCCCAAAAGCCGACACGGTAAACATGCACCCTGCTTTGGCAGAACCTGCATGTCGACCCTTCACACTTCCACAAGATGGACGGCGCACCACGCTTTGGCGTAAACTACGCTTGGTCGATCGATTTTTCCATGTGTGTTGCTAATGGAAGGCGTATAAGACTTAATATTTTAATGAGGGATTTGGTTTTTATATGCATATACATATCCAATCACCACAATATATAGTACGTATCATATACATGCTATATCCCACAGAAAACATGCAAACCGATAAAAGCAGTGATTATGGCCATCCTATTGTGATTCCTCGAGCCAAGAGGAATCACTGTCATCTAGGTCTACATCACATGCAACCTGTACAAGATGAAAACTGTGCCTGCCTTTCTGGGTTTGATCAGCTCATCTTCATGACTGATCGGCTCGCCATCAAGTTGGTCGTTCGGGTGCCACCAGCTGATCGACTGGCGCCTCCAGCCGATCGGTTCACCAGTCGTCGTGCATCTCCTCAGATCGCCACCCGCTCATCTTACTCCTCGAACCGGTCGTCTGGAACATCAACCGATTGGTTCACACCTTGAACCGATCGTCTCAGGTCGTCCGCCGTTCTTTGACATAATAAGAAATAAAATCTATCCTATTTACAATTGAATTGTGAAACCCCGAGTTACATTTGGGGGGAGCAAAGGTAGGAAAAGAAATCTTGAATTATTTCGAGTTACATCAGGAATAGGAGAAAGGGAATCAGTGCGTAGACCGAGATGCAAGCAACCACATACAACCACACACAGATATAGGGTTTATAGGCCATAATCATGCTACACATCCACCACAAAACTCGTTTAAGGGCGACGCGTATCGAGTGCATTAATATTACATATCATATATGTATATTTGGGATTTGTGGATTGGAGATGCATAAAGCCAATTTTATTCGTATCGTATGTGTAAGGACCCTGACCTTCGTTTAGGGTTTATCCTATTTTCTTTGCTTAACCCTGATGCTTAGTTGCTTGCTAATCACCTTTGGTGGTGATTAGGGTTTGGTTGTGCTTTGTTGAGAGTCGGAGGGGCTACTTGCAAATAACCCAAGTCTAGGGTTTGTGGGCAAGTTTGCCACCTTGAGAGGTGTTTCTCTCTCTCCTTACTTCCTCTAAGTGTAGAGAGGATGGTTTGGGCTCATTGCTTGAGTCCCTTTGGGCTTGGTTGAGCTTGTTGGGCCTTATAGTGCCTTGCTTTGGTTTGGTTGAACCCTTGTATCGGCCAGGAGGGGGATGTGTCGCCCAAGGAAGGTGCTTGTCTCGCCCATGGAGGTGTATCGCCCAAGAGCCTTTGACCAAGCTTTGACCTTGTTTGTGTCACCACTAGTGGACACTTGGTGCTTGACACTTGCATGTGGAAATGGCCTTGGACATGTGTTTAGGGCTTTCTAGAGTGGTGGCTCGTGCACTAGGACAAGTGTCCCTAGGTGGGCGACACCTTGCTTGGCTTTGCTTTGTTTTCTCCACCAACCCCATCTATATATGTGTTCTTTTCCTCTTGCTATGGATCCTTTAGTCTCTTGGTTCCTTCTCCACCTTGGTGCATGATACCCTCCTCTTTTGCAAGCTTGGTGGACGACACCCTTGGAGGAGCTTTCCCGGTGGCCGATCCTCTTGGAGTCTTCTTCTTCCTTGGAGCTTGGTGGTGCTAGGAGCTTGGAGCTTGGAGCTTTCTTAAGGCGGGTTGCATAACTCCTAACCCTAACTATTCTACCTCCTTTCATGTTCTTATATGTTGCTAGCTTTGTTTTCTTGCTTAGTCTTCATGTTGGCCAAACCTATATCCTAGGGTTTCTTGGTGAGCGACACTCTCTTGTCTCCTAGGTCTTGAGGAGTGAGCTTGAGCTCTAGTATCTTAAGCAACACCCTCCTCTCTCCATGGACTTGAAGGGTGAGCTTGATGGTAGTTGTGGACCTCGATTAGGGATGTCCCTTGTGTTTCTCGATAGATGTTAAGAGATGTGCAAAACCCCTCTCTCATTTAAGTTGAGAGGTGAGCCATCTTCTTGACTCTCTAGGGTTTGATGCCCTTGTGCTTGAGGTTAGTGACGAGCTATATCTTGGTCGTTAAAATCCTGGGGAGGTGCTGCCCGATAAGCCCTCTTGACCTAGATACTTTGGACGATAGGTGGTGGTAGCTGGGATGGACGATACCCCACTTGATCTTAGGTCTTAGATGACACATGATGGGTGTTGTGTTGGGCATCACATGCCTAGTTCCTGCCTTAAGTGACGGGCGTCACACCATGCTGAGATGATCTGCTCGATACACCTTGGTTAGATGTTTGCCTTGTGCTGCTATACCTTGGTCGATGGGGCGTTGGGGTCTGGTTCTGTGACGGGCGTCACACCTTCGTTGTTGCCCTATGTGATAACAGATAGAGCATGGTTATGCTGGTTGAACATCAGGCTGAGTTGCACCTTGGCGTTATGCTTTGTTTGATGGTGTTGCCCGATATCCTCTCCCCAGTTTTTACCTTGTAGTGTCGGGCGTCCCCCTAGAATGAGTTCCCTGCCCGAAAGAGCGTCACCTGGTACCCTTGGCCGTTGCACGTTATGACTCACAAGGCCTTACTGCATGATATACCACCAGTGCTGCACAACGCAGTGTTGCACGTCACCTAGTATGCTTGGCCGTCACATTTTGACCGATATAGTTGGACGATAGAGGTAGCTCTGCCCGATACCACTTATGGTGAGGGTAGTGGGGGAAATAGTGAGAGTCTTTTTCCTCATTTGAAACCCGATATGTTGGATTCTATCATGTTTGGTTTATTATGGAAGCTATTGATATTCTTGAGATAATAGATCACCTTCATGTATTCTAATACAACCTTTCATGTGCATATGATCATGTATAATGATAAGGAAATGATAAACATGTAGAATTCCTTGCTTAATGATGTAACCTATGCTTATGATCACAAGTTGAGGCACGGTTGATAAAGCATATAATTATCAAAATCACCCTATGTCGATAGCATGGTCTTTCTGTTTATTGTTGATACTAACCATGCAGGTGATGCATAGCCAATTAAAAAAAAGGGGCTATGAGGTATATGTATATGTTGAGTAACTCTACTGTGATTGTTACTCTGGATGTTGAAATAATCTGTATAATGTACATGACTAAAGTACTGGGGATTTCTATCCCATGATGATGCCGTAAGCCTTGAGAGGCAGTGACACTATATGATGAGGGATTGAGATTCCATGGCATGTGATGATCCTTGAGATGGATCTGGATGATTGGCAAGAGGCCAAGTGATAACATGTAATGTTGGATCCTTGCGATAGATCAGGATGATGTGATTATAATAAAAGCATAATGATGAGTTTTATGTTGTTCATTTCCTGTTATAGTTTGCATGTTATACAACTTGGTTGAATCTTGCAATCCACATAAAAGATACTAATTAATCACAGTGGAATATATCATGTAGTTGCCTTGGCCATAGATCCATCATCGTCAGGAGCTGGTGATGGTGAAACAAGTTCTCCTACGGGTTAACCCAGAGCGCATATTGTTGAGTATGCGAGGTTTCTCCTAGCCTAAAGTGAGGAGGTAAGAGTGCAACTTTGGTTGTAGACTTGGGACATGTGATGAGCATGGTGAACCGGCCCATGGCTCCAGATATGTGATATGAAGAGCATGAATGCGTTCATGACTCAGAGCACGGTGAACTGGTCCGTGGCTCAGATATACTAGCACCGTGACCTATACCGAGGTGGGCTAGAGGAAGGGTAGCCTGTGGAGCTGACCCAGTGGCTGAGGCCACTCGAGCATGAGACTGCGGTCCTGCTATGGTTCTCGTGCACTGACCACGAGGGGAAAGGTCGTGGAGTCCGACTCTTCCATTGACCTTGTATGGCACCGATTATGGGCTTCACAACCAAAGGTTAGATTTGAACGGTACGGTTCACTTCCTCAGGGCATAATAAAATGTAATCCAGCCAAATAGTATTTCTTGCTTAAGGAAAAATGCGGAGCATTGGTTGAGGCCTTGCTTGTGTAATTAATCCTATTATATCTTGCAGTAGCTTATATGTTCCTCATGTTATGTGGCAATATATCTTATCTTGTTAATCCGGCTCCATAAAGAGATAAGTGGTGATACATCTTGTGTACAACCTGGTAAACATGATGGTACGAATAGCCTTACTATATGGACTGTTATTATTCTACATTTTACTTGTTATTTACTGTTGTTGCTTTACCTTCCTAGTTTTATAGTTTGGTGGGGAGTTATGTTTCTCGCTGGGACAATGCTCGATTGTCTCACCTCGCTGGTTTTCAGGTGTTCGAGCTAGGCGTGGTGGCGGTCACGAAGTTGCGGCCGAGCAGCTAGACGAACAATAAAAGGCAAGCGATGGATATGCTGCTGGTTTGGGTGTTTTGTAGTAGAGTCTTAGAGTCATCCCTATACTCTCAAGTCCTTGGAGGTGTTTTGACGTTGTTTCACGATGTATAATCGTTGACGTTTTGTATATCCTGCTGTTGGCCGAATGTGGGCCTTTATGTACATATAATAGGTGATGAACTCATGTGGTGGTTAGACAGATGTTCCTCTAAGATTTGGACATGTATCTGATCTTGTATATGTTTATATAACCTATTTCCTTGCATGATGAGGACTTGAATGTAATAGTTCTCAGTTTATCTGCTTTCCGCAATCGGTTTTAATTAACTCGTATTTTTGATAATCTGTGGTTATGGTGATTTCCGCACGTTTTCGCGTAACACCTCACTGTCTGTGTGATAGTGGGATGTGTTGTCACAAGTTATGGTATCAGAGCCTTAGGTTCGCTGAGTCTACATGGATTTAGGACTAGGTTGTGTCTGTTCTTGTGAGTTGTCCAGATTTTCTTACGATCGTCTTCTTCCCTCAGTGGAAGAGAAGTCAAGATGTTTGGAAACCATGAAGAACACGCTATTGAGAACAACGATGCTGCTTCAGCTGAAGGGCAGGTACATGAAGATCGGGTGCCTGAGGTCCCCCAAATTGACCCATCCATTCTTGAACACCCTACCTATCAACAACTTATGGGGCAGATGATGGCTATGATGATTCTCATGGTTGAAAGATTGCCAGTGCCTCCACCGGGAGAACAGGCTCCCCATGGCGAAACATCGGGTATTGGGAAGACCTTTGAGCGACTTCACTGAGTCGGAGCTTCAGATTATGCTGGAATGGCTGATCCAGCAGATGCAGATCTGTGGCTGACAAGTCTTGAGAAGGCTTTCCGGATCCTCGACATCCCCGAAGCAGACAAAGTAAAGCACGCTGTCTACCTTCTGAAGGGTAGTGCTGGTCACTGGTGGACCATCGAGGAAGAGAAGCGGCCTAGTGAGGTGATCTGTTGGTAAGTTTTTCGGTGCGAGTTCGTCAGCAGATACTTCCCAAAGACGTATCTGGATGAGAAGATCGGTCAGTTTGAGCGTTTGCGACAAGGAACGATGAACATCACCGAGTATGAAGCCAAGTTCACGGACCTATTGAGGTTTTGTCCTCACATGGCAGCGACTGATGAAGAGAAAATCATATGTTTCGAGAAGGATCTAAGTTATGAGTTGACAACACCTGTTTCTGCGTTAGAGAACCGTGAGCGGTTTGCTACGTTTGTGGAATCTGTCTAGAGAATGGAAAGGTCAGTAAGGGAGAAAAGAGAATCTATGTCTAAGAAGAGGCCTGATCAGTTCCAGGGACAGAGGTTTGATGGCTTTAAGAAGTCAAGGTTTTCAACACCTTTTGTGATGAGAGGTTCTGGTGTACCATCGCAGTGGTCTCCGAGTAAGGGAAGAGATTACATTTCTTCGCCGTCTAAGGCACATAGTACAACTTCAGTGGCAGTGACAGGGCCATCTAGGCCATGGTTCGATGATAGGGCATGCTATCTCTGTGGTTAGACTGGGCATCTCAAGTCGGATTGCCCGAACAGAGATGTTGAAGTGATGCAGCAGTCAAGACAAAATCAACAAGGATCAGATCGATAGCAGCCCAGTAGTAGCAGAGGGCGAGGACGCGGTCAAGCGTCTCAAGCTGGATCGTTTGCTCAAGGAAGCAAAGGACGTGGACAGCAAGCAACAGCTCGATTCTATGCCATGAGTCAGCCAGAGGGGATAGTCAACCCGCGAGTGGTGACAGGTCAGATGGAGTTATTTCATTCTGATATGTCTTCTTCTTGCTTTATATCTTTTGTGGTTGACCCGGGTGCTACACACTCTTTTATCGCCTATAGTATGCTTGAAAACTGTCGTTTACCTGTTAGTTGTAAGAAGGATAGGTTGTTGTTAGAAACCCCTCTTGATGGTTCCTCGATGCTTCGAGAAGAGTGTCCATATTGTGTCTTGTCTTTCTCAGAACACAACATTCAAGTGGATCTTATACCACTTGATATGCATGGGTTCAATGTTATCCTTGGGATGGATACTCTAGAGAAGTATAAGGTTGTTTTAGACTGTGGTTCCAAGCAGGCTGTGTTTGACGATGGGGGAGAGAGGTGGATCTTCCAGGGGGATAGGAAGATTCTTCCGACGTGTTTAGTATCAGCTATGGTGGCAGAGAAGTTGCTTCGACAAGGATGTGAGGCATTCTTAGCTCATGTTGTGGATATCGTTGTGGCTACCAAAGAGAAGGGTCCTAGTCGGTGTCAGTCATCTGAGAGTTTGCTGACGTGTTTCCTGATGAGTTTCCCGGTGTCCCTCCACCCCGAGAGATTGATTTTGAGATCAATCTGGTTCTAGGAACGTAGCTAGTTGCACATACACCTTATAGGATGGCTCCAGTAGAGATGACAGAGCTTAAGAAGTAGTTGCAAGAGTTATTGGAAAAAGGTTTCATCTGACTGAGTACGTCGCCTTGGGGTGCTCCAATGTTGTTCGTCAAGAAAAAGGATGGATCGATGCGGTTGTGTATAGATTACCGACAGTTGAACAAAGTCACGATCAAGAACAAGTACCCGTTGCCGAGGATAGATGATCTGTTCAATCAGTTGCATGGTGCGATAGTGTTCTCGAAGATCGATCTACAGTCTAATTATCATCAGTTGAGGATTAAGGCGGATGACATACTAAAGTCAGCTTTCAGGACGAGGTATGGTCACTTTGAGTTTGTGGTTATGCCGTTTGGGCTAACCAATGCACCTGCTACTTTCATGGATCTGATGAATCAAGTGTTCCGTCCATTTCTGGATCAATTTGTTGTAGTCTTTATAGATGACATCATGATCTATAGTCAGTACATGCAAGAGCATGAGCAACATCTTCGATGAGCAATGACTCTTCTTCTCCAACATCAGATGTATGTCAAGTTCAGTAAGTGTGAGTTCTGGTTGGAAGAAGTGATTTTCTTGGGCCATGTGATATCTGCAGAAGGAGTCAAAGTAGACCCGAAGAAGGTGGAATCCGTTGCAGAATGGGATCAGCCAAAGACACCGACATAAGTTCGTAGTTTCCTGGGTTTAGCAGGTTACTACCGGAGGTTTATCAAGGACTTCAGTACAATTGCGTTACCGATGACGAAGTTGAGCAGAAAAGATGTACCTTTTGTTTGGGATGGTCGATGTCAGCAAGCTTTCCAGAGTTTGAAGGAGGAGCTAACCAGTTCCCCAATATTAATTCTGACAGAGCCTGGAAAAGGCTATGTCATTTTCTGCGATGCTTCCAAGAATGGTTTGGGTTGTGTGCTGATGCATGAGGATCATGTGGTTTCTTTTGCTTCGCGATAGCTTAAGAAACATGAGGAGAACTACCCAACTCATGATTTGGAGTTGGCGGCAGTGGTTCATGTGCTAAATATTTGGAGACACTATCTGTATGGGGAAGTATGTCAGATCTTTACTGATCATAAGAATCTGAAGTACATCTTTTCCCAATACGAGTTGAACATGCGACAACGTCGATGGATGAGTTGATCAATGATTACGACTGCACCATCGAGTATCATCCTGGTAAAGCGAATGTGGTAGCTGATGCGCTTAGCCGAAAGTCTTCTTCTCTTTCTTCAAAGAAGGCACAGTTGAGTTCCCTGGTATGCAATAGACGAGATATGTTTGTTTATTTGCGACAGATGAATGTAAAGATGGAAGTTTCTTCATCAGCTGGACTTTTAGCACAAATGCAAGTCAAGCCTATGCTGAGACAGCAGATCAAAGATGCACAACAAACAGATGATGCGGTACAGTTGATCAGATCAGAGTTCAGCAGCAAAAAGTGTGATGGGTTCCATGAGTCCGAGGATGGGCTAGTTTGCTATCGTGATAAGATGGTGGTCCCAGATGATAACGATCTGAGGAAGTTAGTGCTCGAGGAAGCACACACGTCGATGTATGCTATGCATCCAGGTGTCACCAAGATGTATCATAGTCTGAAGGACTTGTATTGGTGGCCTGGCATGAAGAAAGATGTAGCTAAGTTCGTGGCTAGATGTGCGGTATATCAACAAGTGAAGGCTGAGCATCAGAAGCTGGCAGATACGTTGCAACCCTTGCTGATACCGCAGTGGAAATGGGATCATATAACCATGGATTTCGTAGTTGGTCTACCCAGGACAACTAGGAATCATGATTCCATTTGGGTAATAGTGGACAGACTGACGAAGTCTGCCCATTTCCTACCAGTAAAGACAACGTATACAACCGAAAAGCTCGCTCAAGTATATGTGGATGAGATAGTACGTTTGCATGGTGTGCCAGCAACGATAGTTTCTGATAGAGGTCCTCAGTTCATGAGTCGTTTCTGGGAACAGTTACACAAAGCGTTGAGAAAGCAGTTGAGGTTCAGTACTGCTTTCCACCCGCAGACAGATGGACAGTCTAAGAGGACTATTCAGACTTTGGAGGATCTCCTTTGATCTTATGTTTTGCAGTTTCTAGGCAATTGGGATGTACATCTCAGTTTAATAGAGTTTGCCTACAACAACAGTTATCAGTGGAGCATTAACATAGCTCCTTATGAGGCTTTGTATGGAAGGAAGTGCAGATCTCCTTTGTGTTGGTACGAGTCTGGTGAATATCAGCTTTTGGGTCCTGAGTTAGTGCAGCAGACAACGGAAAAGATCAAGGTGATACATCAACAGTTGAAAGCGGCATAGGACATGCATAAGTCTTACGCAGACAATCGTCGACGACCTTTGGAATTCCAGGTAGGAGACAAGGTGTATCTTAAAGTCTCACCGTGGAAAGGTGTGCTAAGGTTTGGTCGGAAGGGTAAGTTAGCACCCAGGTATATGGGGACTTACCCAGTTATAACGCGTGTTGGCAAGGTAGCTTACGAGTTAGAGTTGCCTCCGGAGTTGCACAGGTTACATCTAGTGTTCCATGTCATTTTGCTGAAGAAAAGTCATCCGGATTCGGGAACAGTGATACAACCAGCTGAAGTTGAGCTTGATGAAGATGTGACCTACGAGGAAGGTCCTGTGGCGATCCTTGACAGAAGGGTTAAGAAGCTGAAGAGGAAGGATCTGGTTCTTGTAAAGGTTCTTTGGCATCATCGTGGCGTTGAGGAAGCCACATGTGAGCTTGAGGAAGAGATGAGGAGGAAGTATCCCTTGCTTTTCTCTTTGGATTTCGGGGATGAAACCCCTTGAAGGGGGTTAGCTTGTAAGGACCCTAACCTTCGTTTAGGATTTATCCTATTTTCTTTGCTTAACCCTGATGCTTAGTTGCTTTCTAATCACCTTTGGTGGTGATTAGGGTTTGGTTGTGCTTTGTTGAGAGTCGGAGGGGATACTTGCAAATAACCCAAGTCTAGGGTTTGTGGGCAAGTTTGCCACCTTGAGAGGTGTTTCTCTCTCTCCTTGCTTCCTCTAAGTGTAGAGAGGATGGTTTGGGCTCATTACTTGAGTCCCTTTGGGCTTGGTTGAGCTTGTTGGGCCTTGTAGTGCCTTGCTTTGGTTTGGTTAAACCCTTGAATCGGCCAGGAGGGGGTTGTGTCGCCCAAGGAAGGTGCTTGTGTCACCCATGGAGGTGTATCGCCCAGGTGTGTCGCCCAAGAGCCTTTGACCAAGCTTTAACCTCGTTTGTGTCACCACTAGTGGACACTTGGCGCTTGACGCTTGCATGTGGCAATGACCTTGGACATGTGTTTAGGGCTTGCTAGAGTGGTGGCTCGTGCACTAGGACAAGTGTCCCTAGGTGGGCGACACCTTGCTTGGCTTTGCTTTGTTTTCTCCACCAACCCCATCTATATATGTGTTCTTTTCCTCTTGCTAAGGATCCTTTAGTCTCTTGGTTCCTTCTCCACCATGGTGCACGATACCGTCCTCTTTTGCAAGCTTGGTGGATGACACCCTTGGAGGAGCTTTCCTGGTGGCCGATCCTCTTGGAGTCTTCTTCTTCCTTGGAGCTTTGTGGTGCTAGGAGCTTGGAGCTTGCTTAAGGCGGGTTATATAACTCCTAACCCTAACTATTCTACCTCCTTTCATGTTCTTATATGTTGCTAGCTTTGTTTTCTTGCTTAGTCTTCATGTTTTCCGAACCTATATCCTAGGGTTTCTTGGTGAGCAACACTCTCTTCTCTCCTAGGTCTTGAGGAGTGAGCTTGAGCTCTAGTAGCTTAAGCAACACCCTCCTCTCTCCATGGACTTGAAGGGTGAGCTTGATGGTAGTTGTGGACCTCGATTAGGGTTGTCCCTTGTGTTGCCCGATAGATGTTAAGAAATGTGCAAAACCCCTCTCTCATTTAAGTTGAGAGGTGAACCATCTTATTGACTCTCTAGGGTTTGATGCCCTTGTGCTTGAGGTTAGTGACGAGCTATATCTTGGTCGTTAAAATCCTGGGGAGGTGCTGCCCGATAAGCCCTCTTGACCTAGATGCTTTGGACGATAGGTGGTGGTAGCTGGGATGGATGATACCCCACTTGATCTTGAGTCTTGGACGACACATGATGGGTGTTGTGTTGGGCATCACATGCCTAGTTCCTGCCTTAGGTGACGGGCGTCACACCATGCTGAGATGATATGCTCGATACACCTTGGTTAGATGTTTGCCTTGGGCTGCTATACCTTGGTCGATGGGGCGTTGGGGTCTAGTTCTGTGATGGGCGTCACACCTTCGTCGTTGCCCTATGTGATAACAGATAGAGCATGGTTATGCTGGTTGAACATCAGGCTGAGTTGCACCTAGGCGTTATGCTTTGTTTGATGGTGTTGCCCAATATCCTCTCCCCAGTTTTTACCTTGTAGTGTCGGGCGTCCCCCTAGAATGAGTTCCCTGCCCGACAGAGCGTCACTTGGTACCCTTGGCCGTTGCACGTTATGACTCACAAGGCCTTGCTGCACGATATACCACCAGTGCTGCACAACGCAGCGTTGCACGTCACCTAGTATGCTTGGTCGTCACATGTTGACCGATATAGTTGGACGATAGAGGGAGCCCTTCCCGATACCACTTATGGTGAGGGTAGTGGGGGCAATAGTGAGAGTCTTTTTCCTCGTTTGAAACCCGATATGTTGGATTCTATCATGTTTGGTTTATTATGGAAGCTATTGATATGCTTGAGATAGTAGATCACCTTCATGTATTCTAATACAACCTTTCATGTGCATATGATCATGTATAATGATAAGGAAATGATAAGCATGTAGAATGCCTTGCTTAATGATGTAACCTATGCTTATGATCACAATTTGAGGCATGATTGATAAATCATATAATTATCAAAATCACCCTATGTCAATAGCATGGTCTTTCTGTTTATTGTTGATACTAACCATGCAGGTGATGCATAGCCAATTAAAAAAAGGGGGCTATGAGGTATATGTATATGTTGAGTAACTCTGCTGTGATTGTTACTCTGGATGTTGAAATAATCTGTATAATGTACATGACTAAAGTACTGGGGATTGCTATCCCATGATGATGATGTAAGCCTTGAGAGGCAGTGGCACTATATGATGAGGGATTGAGATTCCATGGCATGTGATGATCCTTGAGATGGATCTGGATGATTGGCAAGAGGCCAAGTGATAACATGTAATGTTGGATCCTTGTGATAGATCAGGATGATGTGATTATAATAAAAGCATAATGATGAGTTTTATGTTGTTCATTTCCTGTTATAGTTTGCATGTTATACAACTTGGTTGAATCTTGCAATCCACATAAAAGATACTAATTAATCACAGTGGAATATATCATGTAGTTGCCCTGGCCATATTTCCATCATCGTCAGGAGCTGGTGATGGTGAAACGGGTTCTCCTACGGGTTAACCCGGAGTGCATATTGTTGAGTATGCGAGGTTTCTCCTAGCCTAAAGTGAGGAGGTAAGAATGCAACTTCGGTTGAAGACTCGGGACATGTGATGAGCATGGTGAACCGGCCCATGGCTACGGATATGTGATATGAAGAGCATGAATGCGTTCATGACTCAGAGCACGGTGAACTGGCCCGTGGCTCAGATATACTAGCACCGTGACCTGTACCGAGGCAGGCTAGAGGAGGGTAGCCTGTGGAGCTGACCCAGTTGCTGAGGCCACTCGAGCATGAGACTACGGTCCTGCTATGGTTCTCGTGCACTGACCACGAGGGGAACGGTCGTGGAGTCCGGCTCTTCCATTGACCTTGTATGGAACCGGTTATGGGCTTCGCAGCTGAAGGTTGGATTTGAACGGTACAGTTCACTTCCTCAGGGCATAATAAAATGTAATCCAGCTGAATAGTATTTCTTGCTTAAGGAAAAATGCAGAACATTGGTTGAGGCCTTGCTTGTGTAATTAATCCTGTTATATCTTGCAGTAGCTTATATGTTCCTCATGTTATGTGGCAATATATTTTATCTTGTTAATCCTACTCCATAAAGAGATAAGTGGTGATACATCTTGTGTACAGCCTGGTAAACATGATGGTACGAATAGCCTTGCTATATGGACTGTTATTATTCTACATTTTACTTGTTATTTACTATTGTTGCTTTACCTTCCTGGTTTTATAGTTCGGCGGGGAGTTATGTTTCTCGCTGGGACAATGCTCGATTGTCTCACCCCATTGGTTTTTAGGTGTTCAAGCTAGGCGTGGTGGCGGTCGTGAAGTTGCGGCCGAGCAACTAGACGAACAGTAAAAGGCAAGCGATGGATATGCTGCTATTTTGGGTGTTTTGTAGTAGAGTCTTAGAGTCATCCCTATACTCTCAGGTCCTTGGAGGTGTTTTGACATTGTTTCACGATGTATAATTGTTGACGGTTTGTATATCCTGATGTTGGCCAGATGTGGGCCTTTATGTACATATAATAGGTGATGAACTCATGTGGTGGTTAGACAGCTGTTCCTCTAAGCTTTGGACACGTATCCGATCTTATATATGTTTATATAAGCTGTTTCCTTGCAGGATGAGGACTTGAATGTAATAGTTCTCAGTTTATCCACTTTCCGCAATCAGTTTTAATTAACTCATATTTTTGATAATCTGTGGTTATGGTGATTTCCGCACATTTTCGCGTAACACCTCACTGTCTGTGTGATAGTGGGATGTGTTGCCACATTATGCAATAAATAAAGGCGACAAACCAAAATTGATCATATCGATAATCCTAAAATATAGAGTAGTTGACCTGACTCTGATACCACTGTTGGGTTTTAAGGGAGGCAGAGAAGCAACGGAAACAAAAATTTTCTCCCCAAAACCCAGAATAAAAGGAATCACGTCAACGTCTATACAATAGGAAAGATGGTTTGTGGATGCATACCTTGTCCCGAGGCTTGCTCAATGATAGTACCTCGTTCCTTATACGGTCTTCACCTCCGGTCTTGGACGGTGTCTGTGCAGCTCCTGGTCGCACCGGGACTGAAGACTCCTAGTCTCACTGGGACTGTCGGGATTGACAGTTGTCCTCTAAACGACAGATGTCTCCCACCTCTACAGTCGTCCACACGGACTTCTTGGAACTCCAATCTCCTTATCCCACAAGGAATCAGAAGGAGTCGCACCCTCCTGTCAGCATACTAGTCGCCGACACACTCTCCTGCCACCAGTCGCTTTCTGCAGTTGTCTTTCCCTTGCTGTGCCTCCCTTATCGGGTAGCACTTGCTGGGGCTCTCTCGGTTACCAAAACCAGAGGGAACGCCAACTTTACCAAGCAACTGGTTGCACTGAGTTGTACTTTGAGAAGCACCCAATACCCCTATATATAGGAGGGTCATGGGATAGGGTTCTCTATCCCAGGCAATGCGGGACTAAAGCAGGAGTATAAGGGTTCGAGATTTTCCACAAAAACAACCAACTGCGTAACCTGAACCGATCGTTTAACAACTGAAATGGTCGGTTGGGGATCTGAGCTGGTCGGTTGGGACCCATGAAACGGTCGGTTCACTTCTGAACCGGTCGGTCCGTGGTTCTGATCAGTTCCCGATTGACTTTTCCGCTTTTGTTTCGAATTGGTATCAAATACCAATCCTTGTTCCAATCAAATTGGGCAAGTGAAACGAAAGGAAATTTATCACCAATCTTACTTTCCCAACTTGCTCGGTTGGACCAGTTGAACCGATCGTTTCAACACTTGAAGCGATCATTTCACCCTGTCCATGAGCCGATCGACTCACCAGTTGAGCCGATCGGTTCACCAAGCTCAGCCGATCAGTTCATCACATGAGCCGATCGGTTGGGAGTGCAGATTGTGCAGATTCAGTCAGTCGTAGTTTCAATCAATCTGATACTCTAATCAATCAGTCCAACACCTTGAACACTATGATACCGAGCTATCAATTGATTGAGTGTTTAATTGAACTACTAAACTCCTTTAGTAATCAATCTAAACATTGTTTGCAGACAAACTCCTACTCTAGGTTAAATCCTATGTGTGTAACCCTGCAAGTCCATTTCACATTGGCGATGAAAGTCCGTAACACTTATGACTTCACAAGAAAAGAGCAGTGCCTAGTCACACATCAGTGCTACCCAAGTGAAATAGAAAGTTGGAGAACAACTTTCAATCCTACAATCCGTGAATGGTGTTACAGTGAATGTATAATTCCTTTGTCACTGATATCCTGAATGAACTCGAGGCATGGAATAATCATCCTGTCAATGTTCATTCATTTCCTTGATCTCAGAGCAGACTAGGTGAGATGTGTGTGACATCAATATCACATATTGATTCACACGTGCATGCACATGCCTTTCTCAATCCTACTCATCAAGTGACCAAGGACATCAAACTCCCTCAGGAGGTACAAATCCCATATCTATCACTCACCCCTCAAAAGCCCCATGTGTCAAAGCCACCCAATCATCACCTTTATAACAACCCATGTTTTAGGACTGCGTTTGATGATGTCAAAGTGTACCCAACGACATGTGTTGAGTGTAGTGATTTCAGGTCTAAGAATCACACTCACTACCATCACTGTGAGAGCTGACTGTGATTACCAAGTCATGGTTCCATGAGTCACTCTCACGGTGGGTCTGTCCGGTACCTTGTTCTCTAACAAGTACATATGTGCTTGGTTTGATATCACTATATCATGACTAATGAGATTCTATCATCAACCAACACACAATCTAGTCTTAAGTGTTATTGATGTCTATGGTTATTTCCACAATAACAACTGACTAGGGACTAAACAAGAATGTATACTCTTAACATCCGTATGATCTCATCGTTTAGGTCCTCAACCCAAAAACATACGTCTTTGAGTAAAACAATTCTTTAGACATCTATCATGTTACACCATCATCTCAGAAACAGTTTAAACATATAGATCGGAAATTGCCTTTATTATTATTCAAATCATTTACAAAGTATCCCATTACAATCATCATATGACTTGCTCTATGGGCATACATACCAACACCTATATCAAGGACCAACAACCCCATTACAAGGCTTTATCAACATAACTCCTCTAGGTTCTTGGGACTATTCCATCACCCAAATGTACGGTTCATTAGGCCAACTTCTTCTAGGATTTTGGGAATTTTCCTCACCAAGATGTGAGGTCCATCAAGCATAAGTACCATAAGTTTTTTTTATCAAAATGCAAATATAGAGGATAGGTTCCCTAGGATATCTACTATTTCATACGAAATCAGTTTTACATGAGATGGTCCAACTCTTCTATTTTACAAGTATCTTAAATTAGGAATTTTATCCTAAGTCACATTATATGTGATTAGGCTCTATGTACACAACCTCTTGCCTCCTGTGCTTGAAGAGTTTCCTTTACAAGGTTTACCCCTCTCTTGGGATGATTAACACAAGTACTAATATTAGTTTGACCTTATCTATAAAGATTTCATGTCTCATGTTGATCTTGCAATATCACTTATGTCAAGATATGTCACATGTATTAAATGGAAAATTCATATAACTATTGAGGCTAAAACCTCAAGATGATGTCATACATATTTTATATACAAAGGTATCCAACTTATTTCAGTTTTTTTCATGTACCATTTGGGGCAAAAAAATCACTTGGATAGGTTATTATATACACCTTCATCAACCTTTATGAAAGTGATCATATATATACACATATCCATTTAAAGTTGAAACCAAGATTTTCACGAGTATGGTTGCACGTTCTCATTCCTTGCATTATTTTTTCACACAATGTTTAGGTGTTTCTCATGCAAGGTTTATCTTAAAATTGTCTTCATAAATTGGTGATCTAAAACCTCCATATATTCTTATCATATCATTAAATTACTCTCAAGATATATTTGCAACATATGTGCATTAGGGGTGATTATCCAATCTCTTATAGATAAACCAAGGAGAAATTTGTATCTAGTTGCAATCTAAATACAAATTATGCCTCATTTCATGTGTAGGGATGGTAAAATCCACATTTTTTCTTATATTTATGAGTTATAGGTGTTTTCACTTTTCCTACTTTAATCCAAAAATATAATTATTCCTCAAATTTCATAGATTTTTAAAAATTCATTAATCTAAGGGGAAATGTGCTTTTATCATGGCCCTCGAGTTTGAAAACAAACTCCCTTGGGGTTCCATAACATTAGTCTGTCTATTATTTATACACATATTCCTTATGCATTATTGGCATTAGTAATTCCCTCAAGGTCTCTAGGGATGTAGCTACCCGTGGAGTGATCTTCTCCTGACCTCGCAGGACTTATGAGTGAGACTCCCTCATGACCCCTTGGGCCTTTTGTACCTCTATAATCCCCCTACTTAACCCTGAGTTGACTTAGGGCTCCATTATGCATAGGATTAACTAAGATGTTATGAGTTCTATCATGATTCATGATTCAATCCAAAATAAGGGTTTTCTCACTCGTATCAAGATTTATGTCCCATAGACTACCCAAAACTAGGTATGCTTTCTTTTGATCTCTTAAATTTCCATAAATTTTCATATCAACTTCAATAGTGGTTGCAAATATTTTTTCAAACAACCAAGATGAATATTTTTATTCAAACATAATTCATACAGTGATTTTCATGTCTTCTATATTCTACCACAAGTTATAATGCATTCTATCTCTAGGTTTTGGTCCATCCAGGACAGCCAGAGTCAACCCAAAAATTCAAAACAAAGACTAGGTGGTTCATTTCATCTTTAGAGGAGGAGCCTAGGCTAGGGTATTCTCTTATTTCTTATTAGGGGTTTAGGCTCTTTATCCACATACCCTGGCCCCATAGGATTCATATTGTACTTCATAAGGTCATTCCCTTCAGATGAAAAGACCTTTGACATATCTTAACACCACTCCTAGAAAGTGAGTTTGTATATTACTTAATATTTACATAACTACTAAATTATTACATGCAACCTTCTATATATGTATCGTATACATGTAGGGCCTAACGTTCTTGCATGACTGTTTGTATTTTATGTACTTGTACTACTGCTTGTAATTCATGTACGTGCATGCATGAATCCCTATGCAGAAACAATGACTAGGTTGTCTCACTCAATCTATTCTAAGATCCTTCATGAGGTTAATCACAAGCATCCATATGGATTCATTTATCTATCCTGAGAGGACTAAGCATATGCTTTGTTTCTGGCTACGGGTCTTGCCAGGTTCTTTCCTAGATCGAACCCCATATGACTCAGGGTATCCATTACCTATTTAACCTATCTCTCCAAAAACCATTTTCAAGTCTTTAAAAATACTACATGTACATCTTTTTGCTTAATCCTCCAAAACAAAAAAGGTACATTATTTCCCTTTCATGGTGGGTACCTTTCTTTTAGGATACTTGGTGTGGTTTCACCCAAGGTACACCTAATTTAATTGAATATTTATTAAATCCGCCCTAAGTTTAACACAACTAGGTCTTTTGAATTTATAAGACCCTAAAGTTTGGAAACACTCGCATTTACTAACACACTTATACACAAATGCACGAGGTCATGTTATAGTATAGGAGAGTGGCAAGTTAGGGGTTGATCCACAGGGAGTGGGGGGCACTAGAGGTTAGTTAGTTTTAGATAGGTTCCTAAAGCAGAGTCTAGGGTTCATGGGTTTGATGGGAGTTTGTTTGATTACACTAGAGTTGGACAAGCAAGTGATTGAAGAGAACACGAAATCAAAACCTAAGTTAACCCTTGACAAGTTAACTCTAATTACCAAGAATGTAACTAAGACAAAGAGAAATTAAGATTAATAAAAGCAAAGCAAGAGCTACACTTCACTAAATAGCAATTTTGGCAACTAAATCAAGACAGGGAATAAAACTCACACTATATAAAAGCAAAGTAAGAGCTACACTTCACAAACTAGAAATTTAGGAAACTAAAGCAACCAAGAGAATATAACTCACACTAACTAACTAATATTAGCACAAGAAAGCACTAATAAACACTAGCTACACTAGCAAGACCTAACTATAAAGAACCAGACAATTAACCAAGCAAGCAATAACTAGCAAGAGATCAAATTAGGGTTTTGAGCAATTAATGGAGGTGTGGGTTATTTGGGTAAATGTAACTAGAATCAAACTTGGGGTGTGATTTATGCAAATTCTATCCAATCATTCTAGATTGTTAAACCAAACAATAAGATAAATGCTATAAAATTACCCTAAGATACTAGTTGGCCATGGTTGATATAAGGTGTGTCTAGGGGAACTACACCCTTGAACACACTATCCAACCTTATAATGCTCAATTGTACTAGGGCTTAGGTGAAATTGTAATAGGATCTAACAATTCTAGATTTCTAGAGTTTGTATTCTCAGTGAAATTGGGAGTGAAGGTTAGGAACGGAGAGTGGAATTTAGGGTGTTTCACCTCTCATCACTCACTATCAAGCCTTTAGGAAACTCCTAGGCGATTGCATTAAGTACTTCTACACTAGCTACCTAGATCTTCTACATATAAGTAAGAGATGGGATATGTATGTGGGATGATAGGGTACTAGCTAGGCATCCATTAGTTGGACCTAGGAGCAATCCTTAGGATAGACACATACAAACCATTCTCTCTTAGAGCCTAAGTGGTTTCAAGAACAAATCAACAAGCAAGCCATGTTTTCAAGAACAAACCACAAGAAGAAATATTTTAAATAAGATAAAAGTAGAAGACAATCATCATACATAGAAATTATAGAACTTAAAAGTTATTTTCCCCAACATGGAATCAAAGTACCAATTTCTCCCCCAAACATCCCACATAAGGGGCTTAGCTACTCATAACAAAACAAAAGAGGAAGAAAGAAGGAATAGAGGAGTGAATAGCCATAGAATCTTGGTGGAGACCCCCCTTAACCTCCTAGCAGTTGGAGCACACCCTTATTCTCCTAAGGTTGATGGATGGCATGAAAAAGTGAAGGAAGGTGGACAAAACCCTAGAAAACTATGGTTTTGAGGAAGTGGAATGTGGAATGAGGTAGAGGTAGGTGGGAGTAGGTGGGAGCTCCTTGAATTCTCAAGTAGAGTGGAAACGAATGCTAGGGGAGTGTAACCTCATGATACAACCACCACCTAGTTATATACAGGTGGTACGAAAGTGCTAGGCTTAGTGGGGGAAAACTAGGAATTTTAGTGTAGAAAAGTGTAGGGTTTGGGTGGTAGCACGACCATGTTGGGAAGCATGATTGTGGTGGGTAGAGGGTAGCATGAATATACTGAGAGGGAACAATCATGTTGATGGAGTGGAAAATGTTAGCTTGATTTTGGGTAAATGAGGGTTGGTAGCTCGATTGTGCTAAGAAACATCGACTGCAGTGGGGGCTAAGTGGCACGACCATGTGGGTTGCACGGTCGTGGTGGGTGATATGTGGCATGACCATGGTGGGTGACTTGTCTTGGGTTCATTATCTTCAATGTGGTCATTCTGATCTTTGGTAATACATATGTGGTGGCTACCACGGCCGTTCTAGGAGCACCTTGGCACAAATGTGCAGGCTATCACCATGACCATACTGGGATCTTTTCATGCTCTTTGAGCTTCAATCTTTGAGATCCATGGACACCTTTACTTCAAATAAATCCTTGTCCACTAGGGGTAGGTTGGGAAGCTCCTAGGCCTTCTTTGGGATCCCCCACTGGTGGAGGGACCCTAGAACATCTTCATTCTCTCTCATTCATCCAAGTTGTGGTGCAAGTACATAAAAAACATGCAATGAGTGTCCATAAGTTCATTTCATAGAAAACCATTTATTAGGGGAAATAACTTGCAATGTAACATGTCTAGATGTGATTGAAATGCAAAAAGACACAAGATGAATACCTAAAATAGGGCTAGGTCACCACCCCAAACTTAAAATATTTGTGTCCTTAAGTATCCTCCAAGTAAATCTCTCTTTGAATTCATTCAAGTAAAACATGATCATGATGTTATTTGGCTATAATGATTTCACATGTGAAATTAGGCATGCAATCCACTACTATCTATTCATTTACCCTTTTCAAGTGTGAATCAAGCACAAACCACAAAACCTTCAAATATGAGATACCAACCACATGTGTAAGTGATGCAATTTTGATAAAGCTCTTAGTAAATTGTATCATGCATGACATAGATTCAAATGGTTAGGGTTGTTGTTTCACTTGCTGGAACTACACATACACTTCATCCCACATCTCATGACTCACTTGGCTTGTGTAGCAGTGAAAGGGCTAGAGTTGATTTACCCTAGCCCTACTATAGGGCTGGCAAAACAAGACCTGACCCAATTGACCCAACCTGAACCCAAAATTTTAAGCAAGTTTAGGGTCTAAGGTTTTTTGACCCGAACCGAAATTGACCCGAACCTGAAGAACCCAAAATTAATTTAGGGTCGGGTCTGGGTTTGGACTTTAGACCCAAATTGACCCAAAATTCAGAATTATATTTTCAAATAAAATTACAAATACTATACTGTAAGACACCCGATGTCCCATTAATTTACTAACCCATCAATCATGAAGTTTATTTTGGCAATTCTTCATGGTTTTGTATTGATTTGTATGATTTATTATACTAACTATATTAGGAATTTGTGTTTATAAGTCTCAAACAAACTACAATAGGATTTATACGTGTTTCTTAATCACATTGTAAGTTTATCACAATGAAATTTGTTAATTACACTTGGGAATTATCAATGACTAGACAAATCATAGCATTTTTTAAAAACTATTATCTTGGTGTTGAATTTACGGGTCAGACTCGATAGACCCAAAATTATTTGTGGGTCAGGTTAGGGTCAAGGGTTTCGACCCAAAAATCCATCTTTTGCAAGTTTAGGGTCTAGCCAAAAAGTGTTGACCCTAAATGACCTAAAATAAAACCCCCTCAACCTGAACCCAATTGCCACCCCTACCCTACTAGGCATAAAAAGAGAATAAAGGGTTATGGAAGGGAGTGGAGTGCTATTACATAGGAGCACTCATCTTGTTCTTTTATTTCTTGAGAGGCTATTAAATAGAACCATCCGTTATTTATTTTTCTTTCTATTTTCCCTATATGTAAGGAGGGAATGTGGTGACAAGAGTGAAGTGGGGTGATATAGATATGCCACCCCAAAATTTTGGAGGCGTCTAAGGCTAATATGTGCACTTTTGGCATCCTTTCATGAGGCAAATATGTAAGAGGATGATAGAAGATATTTTATGTCAAAGAGGGGTTATGGATGGTGAGGATCCATGCATGATTTCATCTAAGCAAGTTAATCCATGACACATTCACCAAACAAACAAACCATGCATGAAATGATAAATATAGTAGATTACACTCTTTTCACATGGGTTGAATAATCCCAAGCGCTGAAGGCTTGCAAGGTTTACACTTTCATCAAAAATAGTTAAATACTTGTGAGAGGCTTGAAGAACATGCAAAATTTCATTATAGGATTCATTTAGCCAAGGGCATCATAAACGGACTGCATCATCATAGTTCTAATCATTCATGTCACAATAGATAGAGATCTCATTGAAATACACCATTGGCCCAATAAATTCAAATTTGGGAAAGATTGACCAAAATGGTGCCAATTTGCATTCAACTACATATAAACCTACATTTAGGAAATAAGAAGCACAAAGTAATCAAATCCTATCTATAACACTCAAAAACCACAAAAATCTACATGAAATGCAATGTATGATGTGAAATGGCATGAAAATAAAAACTTTTGAAAAATGTGTGAAACTAACCTACATGATATGCATTGATATAAGCAAGAACATAAAGTATGGATAGACAAGTATGAGAGTTGGTTATATTGCTTGATCATCTTGAACAAAAATTTAGGAAAAAGAGGTAAAGCAAGGGGTGGAAGAGGTAAAGCAAGGGCTTACCACCCCAAACTTTTAAACCATGTTTTCCTTAGCATGAAATAGAAGTTTAGAATGGTAGGATAGAGGGCATTGAGTCATGGTGGACAAGTGCCAACAGGGGAGAGAGGTCTCAACATTTCTGATGACTAGGGGAGAACCACCACATTCGTTCTACACAAAATGGTTGTTCTATCTTGCCAATGCCATAGTCGTGCTGTATAGAATGGTCGTAATGGCCATCTTCTTGTAGATTTTCTAATGATTTGTAGTCCTATTTTCAATTTTGACCTTCTCTTTGGCTGTATCATCTATGCATTATCTTTCCTCCAATGTACCTATTATAACATGATTCACAAATAGAAAAACCATCAAGTATAGTATGTGTGTGTGTTTCTAGGAAAAATAGTAAGTATAACAAACAAAAAGAATTTGAGAAGAAAAATCTAAAACAGACATGGATTGCCTCCCACTAGCGCTAAGCCTATAGCCTTCAACCAGGCTTGGTGTTCCTTCACCCATCATTCAATCACAAGGAAGGTTCTGCTGTCATCATCAACAATCTTCAAAAGATTTCACCTCATGATCTTTATCCCCTTCGATATCATCATCTTAAATCTCATGATAAAGATCCTCATCAACAAAACCTTTCATATCATTCAACTTGATCCTCTTGAGTAGCTTCCCTCTTATCTTCTTCTTGAAGGTGTACATACCCTTATGGAACTTCACATAAGTTTGACTTTTCTTGATGATGTCAAGCAATGGATTGGCCTCCTTAATCTTCCTTAAGACCTTCATAGTTTTCATGCTATACCCTTGCCTTCCCTTGAGGAAGGGGTCCTCTAAGGCACCCAATAGAGAGGATTCAATCATATTGCAAACTTGAGAACATTGAAAAATCACATTGGGGTGTCTATGATCATTGGTTGGGGTACTTAGTGGTGTTGTCTCGAATGGTGGTGAAACCCATGATATTATTCATTCAAAAACTAGTGGGACAACATGTGTTTATCTTCCCCAGCAAAGGTGGGACACTAGTTGTTTCCTTATCCAACAAAGGTGGGAAAGCAAGAACTCTAGTGCACTTGACACTCTCATAGCATGGTGGGACAATAGGGTTTTGGTGCTCTTGGAACCTTCATAAGAACTTTCTGGCAGCTCCTTCTGCTTCATGGATTTCTCATCAACCTTGTTATCCCATATGATGGTGGTCATCTTTGGTTTGGTGGATTGACATTATAAAGTATGTAGGGTGGTTTTTGTGGAGGTGGTTATCATGGAGGAGGTTGGTATTGAGGTGGTGGTGGTGGTGGAACATATTGGACACTTAATGGGGGTTGTAGTGGTGGAGCATATGGGTCGGGGGTCCTTGATATTGTTGTAATGTTGTTACTTGCCCTTGAGATGAAATATAGATTCCTTGAGGAGCACCCATAACCCCCAATATTATTTTTTGGGTTGGCCACGGTTTCAAAAGGGAGTCTTCACTTCTCATGCTGGGAAATTGAAAGGGAAATCTGATCCCACCTTTGTTGAAGGCAGCTAATTGTTTGTTGATGGGAGGACACATCCTTATTCGCTTCATCTAGATTCCTTAGTCTTCTAAGAACTTCCTATTTAAATATTTAATTGTTCCTTGGTCCTTGACGTTGCCTAGGTTTTTCTTGTTCTCTTCTCCTTGCTTTTAATAGAAGCTAGGATGGTTTCTCCATTCTGGAGTGTAAGCATTTGACATGGGGCCTTGGTTTTTCTTCTTGCCATAAGATTTAAGAGCTTGCACTTCTTCACAAAGAGCCTCCACAAAGTTAATGGAGGAGTATAAGAGCCCCCCATTCGAGTCTTCATTAGGTTCATCATGTTCACTAAAAGATTCATCATTTGTGAACTGGAGTCATCTTTGTGAAGAGGGGTGAAGCTGGCTGATTTCTATCATACTGCACATCCACTCTGAGAACCACGATGATGGGAGTTTTTATCCAAATGATCAAAGAGGGGCCATGACTCTTGTGGGAGCTTGGCCATAAATGCTTCACCACAATATGAGTCAATTACCATTTGACCCATTTTAGAAAGACCGATGTAGAAAGATTGGACCAACTGCCAGATAGGTACTTCATGATGTAGGCAATCCCGCAGTAGCTTTTGGAACCTCTCCCAAGTTTCATGGAATTTCTCATTCTTTATGGCAAGGGTGTGAATCTGGCCAATTTCTATCATAGTGCACATCCGCGGTAGAAGCATAGTGACAGGAGTTTTCAAACAAATGATCAAAGAGGGTCCATGACTCTCGTGGAGTCTTGGCCATGAATGCTCAACTAAAAGATGAGTCAATAACCAATTGACCCATTTAAAAAAGACCGGTATAGAAGGATTAGACCAACTTCCAAATAGGTACTTCATGATTTGGGAAATCCCGCAATACCTTTTAGAACCTCCCTCAAGTTTCATGGAATTGCTCATTCTTCTTTTGGATGAAATAGGTAATTTGTCTCTACATTTGAGTCAACATAGCAATAGTATAAAACCTTTTCAAGAACTCATTTTTCATTGCCTCCCATGTGACATTCTTTGTCTTGAAGAGTACCACTCTTTTGCCTTGTTCTTAAGACAGAAGGGGAACAAGGTGAGGCAAATAGAGTCACCCGTGGACACATGGATTCTAAAAGTAGAGCAAGTTTCCATAAAATCATCGATGTGATTGTATATATTCTCATTATCATATCCATAGAATGTAGGGAGTAGTCCAAGGAGAGCTGATGGAACACATAACTGTTGACCCAACATTTGATAAACCCTTGTGGCAATCAGTGAAGTGTAGTTTCTGGGCATAAAGTAGTCATGCAACGATTTGGGCGGTGGTTGACCTAGAGGCATACATGCCTCCTCCTCATGGTTGTGAGCATCCTAATCTTCCATCTTGGCCTCTTCATGTTGCTTGTGTTGATGTTAACTTCATCTTCTTCCTATCTTGGGGTCCGCTGAGAACAAGTTAGTAGAAAGTGAATGATGCCCAAGCATGCACATATATCACCTACACAAGGCACAATCAAACAACATAAGCTAAGTTAGAAGAAAAGTATGCAAAGTAAACAAAGAATAAATAACAACAATGGTTAGGGGAGTAGGAAAAGATCAAAGAAAAACTAACTAACTAGGTCGAGCGTCTTTCTCCCTAGAAATGGTGCTAGGAAGCTTAGTATGTTTTCACCTGAGGTACACCTAAATCAATGGAATATTGATTAGATGTGCCTTAAATTTAACACAATTAGGTCTTTGGAACCTATAAGACCCTAAGGTTTGGAAGCAATGTGTAATGAACCCCTCCCCTTATTATCCCCAATTAAAGTGGATCGAGAGGGAAAGGGCAATTATCATATTTATAGGATCGATATTTAGCTACTAACCAAAATTAATGATACATTTCATTGAATGGAAAAGAGTTTGATACAATGTGAAAGGTAAAATCTCCACTAAGGAGTTACTTAATATGGGAATATATTGTTTTCAACTTGAAATAAAAACTATCTAACTAAATCCTCCATGGTAACTTCAAGCATCTTTCCTTTTAGTGCCTTCTTTTCAGGGTGTCCATATAGAAAATTAATGGTAGTTTAACCTAAAACACCGTGAAACAAAACAACTATCAGTATATCAAGATATACTGGTATGTGGGGGAAACAAAATATTTGCATTTAGGTGTAACAATATAATCATCCATAAGACCAATTATGATTACCAAATTGAACAAGCATTTTCTTATTTTAACCTCACCACCCTTGTCCTCTTTTCTCAATGGTGTACCCTCTCTATAGGGGAGCCTCTTTATGGGGAACCCTCTCTTTAGGGTTTGGTCCCTACAATGGACATTTCATAACCCTCCCTCACCCATGTTTGGTTTCATACACATGCCTTCATTTCTGGGATTGGCCTGCGATGATCTTCCTTTCCCGGCTTGAACACCAGTCATCCCCATGATGACTTTATTCAACTCGTTCACTTTAATTCAGTAGAGATGATTCAGGGTTTGAGCAAGTTACATATATAATATGATATCAATAATGATTTTATAGATTGTTGGAAGTAAATAAACATGCAAGCATTTAATTGCAATCCAATTGGGAAAAACTCTGAGAAACCATGGAAGTTAGTTAAGGTGATTAGTCATAGGTGTAACCACATACCTTTATCAAATGTAACTTAAAGTCCAAGTAATCTGGTGAAGTTGAGAATAAGCAAGCAATCACCCTAAAATCAATTCATAACACCCAAGTATTACTATTTTGTTCATAAACTCACACTAAGATTGACTTGGGTTCCAAGATAAGGTTTTAGGGACAAATTAGGGGTTCATTAGGGTTTTGGCTTCCCAAACCCTAATTGTCACATGTAATGCCTTTTTAACTCACAAAACCTAATTTTAATGTTATATTCATTATTAATATCAAATTAAGTCAAAGATATCCTTTTTATCTAAAAAGAATAAACTGTATTCATCTAATCCATTTAGGCATGTTATGATCATTAAGAACTTAAGATTTCCATGTTTTTAATACATTAAAGATAGTTACATTAGGCACTTTTGGACTTCGCTATAGAATTAGGTCTTGAAACTAATTTTATTGCAATACATTCATTTTTCTGATCAACTTTCATTTATTACTTGTCATCATTGGATAATCCTATAATTTTCTACGATTTTAGAAAAATTAATTATTTCTGACCAATAGAAGCTCATCACCTAGGTGATGAACCCAGATCCCAGCCTTACCAACTAGGCTGGGCCAAGACAACCGTCTCATGCTAACTAGGTTGCATGTGCTTGTGAGAATGTTTGCCTAAATAGAGCGAAAAAGATGGGTAAAGACAGAGCAGCCCTTACCGGTTAAAAGAGAAGTCAGAGGCAAAGAGGTCTTTCCACCAAAGATCATCTTCAACCTTGGTCCTACCTTTCCTTCATGAACATGTGGTCAACCAAGTAGTTGACTTCGAGCCTTAGGCCTCCTGTGCGACAAGAAAGAGGGTCATCACTTTTTCCTTGCTCAGATGAACTTGTTGAGGGTCTCAATTACCCTAGCAATGGTCAAAGTTGGGAGGAAGGCAAGGAGGTATCCCCAACAAGGGTACATAGTGGCTAGGGGTGAAGGAGGTTTCTAACAGAGAAATTGAAGATAGGGATGTGATCCTCGTGTTGCACGTCACTTCGTGGATGTATTGGTGGTCTTATAGAGGGTGGACACTCCCTTATATAGCTATGGCTATGGTAGACAGGGCTCAGTTGAGTTAGCGAATCGGGAAAATCCTTAATTGTCTCTCAATGTAGGTGAAACCTAGGGTAGGCTGGTTCATAATCACCTCCTAGATCCATTGGAGGGGTTTCTAGATCTTCTCGTGAAATGTGGTGAGAGGAAATCAAATAGGAAAGTCATCAATGCCAAGTTCCTAATTTCCTTTCCTATTTGGAGTATACGATGATCTAAGCATTGTTAGATCTTAATCAGATGTCTATCATGCCACACACATATCAAAAGGAGTGGGTATTATTACCTCTAAAAATTGTGACATTTAATTCATATTCTCATAATCCTCTTCACTTTATGAAATCTAGTAAATTCCATAAATCTTTCTCCTTTACTCCTTTTAATCCCAAATTTTAAAGGAAGGTCTTAGTTACTTTTATCTAGGTGTGGGAGAGATTTAAGACAAATATTCAAAAGTTAAAGATAATTTCCTTTGTCTCCAAGTCTTCTTCTTAATTCATTTATTTAAGGCATCAAATTAATCCTTTTCTCTTCCCAACTTGGTCATATTTCTTATTTTGATTACTTTTCTCATTAAAAACAATATGGAACCAAAAGAAAACCATTACTTGTCTTCAACACCACTTTTCTAGAAAACTCCACATAATTTTATATGTAGAATATTAATTATCCATTACTTTTAGTAATTCACTCATTATGGGATTTTCACTTTTCTTTTCCTCATATCTTTTATTGGATCCATGAAAACAATTGCAAAGGAGAAGTTGCAAATTAAATCCTTACTTTTAAAATGAAGCACACCAAGTTTCTAATATATCCTTATTATTCAAGTATTTGCATTCCAAATATGTAAATATATGTGAAAAACCATGTTATAACACTCATTTACTAACACGCTTACCATGCAAGCACAAGGGTCATGTTAAATATAGGATAATGGAAAGTTAGGTTCGATCCATAGGTAGA
Organism: Alisma plantago-aquatica; assembly: GCA_963693085.1. NCBI lineage: Eukaryota > Viridiplantae > Streptophyta > Magnoliopsida > Alismatales > Alismataceae > Alisma > Alisma plantago-aquatica. The sequence continues at coordinate 294,938,371 of OY856413.1, read as the reverse complement.
GAGGGGGCACCAGAGATCAATTAGTTTTAGTTAGGTTCAAGGGTTTGATTGGGTTTTGCTTCATTACACTAGAGTTTTACACACAAATAGTTGAGGAGAATAAGAAATCAAAACCGAATTTAACCCTAGACGTGTTAATTCTAATTAGCAAGCATGGTAACTAAGTAAGAAAAAGGGAAATTAAAACTAAGAAAATCAAACCAAGAGATACACTATACTAACTAGAAATTTAGGCAACTAGAGTAATCAAGAGACTAATACTAACATTAACTAGCTAAGATTAGAACAAGCAAGCACTAAGAAACACTAGCTAGACTAGAAATACCTAACTATCAAGAATAAGGAAATTAACTAAGCGAGCATGGACTAGAAATAGATCAAATGAGGGTTTTAAGCAATTAATGGAGATGTGGTTTGTTTGGGGGAATGTAACTAGAATCCAAGTTGGGGTTGATGGCATGCAAATTGTATGCACTCATTCTAAATTGTTTGACCAAACAACATGATAAATGATATAGAATTACCCTAAGATACTAGTTGTCCATGGGTGGTATAATGTGTGTGAAGGGGAACTACACCCTATCCAACCTTACGAGGCTCAATTGGACTAGGTCTTAGGTGAAATTCTAATAGGATCCAATAAGTTTGGGTTTTTAGAGTAGGTGTTTTTAGGGAAATTGGGAGTCAAGGGTAGGAGTGGAGAGTGGATTTAAGGTTGTTTCACCTCACATCACTCACCATATAGCCTTTAGGAAACTCCTAGACAATTGCATAAAGTAATCTTGCACTAGCTACTTAGATCTTCCACACACAGTTAAGAGAGGGGATATGTATGTGGGAATATAGGGTGCTAGATAGGGATCCACTAGTTGGACATAGGAGAAATCCCTAAGATAGCCACTTGCAAGACATTTGATGCACTAGATAATTGTCGCTTTCACAGGCTATTTATTATTGATTTATGTGCACTTATTGTTCATTTTCGTATTAATTTTTGCATTATTTATTATCATTAGCATGCGATACTTAATTTCATCAAGTAAATGTGTTTTGAATGTTCCTGTTAGATTTATTATGTGAGAGCTTATGTTTGTTTTTTTGTGAATTTTAGGTGAATTTACAAGAAACTACACAGCTCGGTACTATCGACTTTATTGTCGGTGGTACTGACACTTGCTCAGAAATGAACATGATGACATCAAGAAGATGGTACTACTAGAAGAAGTCAATACTACGAACAACATCACAACAAAGATTTAGGATTTCTCAAAGAAATCCCAGTACTACCGATATCAGCTCGGTAGTACTGACGATTGCACAGGAGGACACAACTATCAAAGTTGTCGGTAGCACTGACACCTAGTTGGTAGAACTAACACGATGATATCATGCAGATATGAAAGTTGCATTTAATCTAACGGTTGGCAATTAATGATGCCCTAAGTCACTTCTATGACTTAGGGGGAGTTTGGCCAAACCTAATTATCTCATTCTATTCCATTATATGGTAGTCGAGAGCAAAGAGAGGAGAAGAAGAGAAGAAATCCTTGTTCTGTGAGATTCATGTACCTCCAGTGGACGGATTTTTATATGAAAGGTAGAAAATCATCACGTTCATCAGACATGATCATCTAGACCATCTTCTTTAGGGGTTCTTTTTGTTCTCTAATGCTCTGCACGTTTTTCTTCTTCTCTCTTGTGTATTTGACAATGGAAATCATGTGGGGCTAAACCCCTTGTTCCTTACGACCCGAGGGTAGCCTGATTATGCTTGTAAATTAACTTGTATGCATTAATATACATGTTTCTCTTAATTTTTGGATATAATTCTATAAAAGTATAATGAACTATACATGCTTGATTGCCATAGGTAGTTAATTAGATCGTTCATTGCTTCAAAAGAGGGATTAGGGGTTGGAAATCGATAGAATTACATGATTTATATCACAACTTGAAAAATGAGGATTACGAATATGAAGAGAATAACCCAAATTTTTAGTAAAGCACATAACTAACAACTCAATTACTACAAGAGTGGGATTGGTATTAGATTAGGTAGTGAATTACACCATGAAAGCGGGTAATTCTCGCTACATGTCTCCTTGTCCAGAGTTAGGAGAGATAATTATTAATGGTATAATGTTAATTGCAATGTTAGATGTGGTGAAAACGTAATACTAAGAAATTCACTCCATTTGAGATCAAAACAACTAGTAACCTTAGATTTATTTTGTGCATCTTAGATAATTACACCTTCAATCAAAGTTTTCATCAGCCTAGCTGATCACATTACAGTTAGTAATAGTCTCTAGAGAATGTTTCCCTGAGTTCGACATCCAAGACTCTTAAGGCCTATATTACATTGATATGTATACTTGCGTTTAACGTGTGGTTTACATGTATCAAGTTTTTGGCACTGTTGTCGGAGAAACGACAACTCTAGCACTACGAGTGTTGTGATATGCTACTATAGGCCATTATTTTTTTAATTTTTTAATTTTCCATATTTTCTTTATTCAAGAGCATAATTAAAAAAAGTGGTTGTCAGTTTACTAGTATTCTATGTACTCACATCCTTGTTAAGTTTCAGATACTAGTGTATAGTTCACACTCAAATCAAATATTATGAAGAGTCTACTCCATCCATTGCAAACAAGGAGAAAAATTTTCACAAGGTGAAAGAGTTAGGAGCTTCATCTAAGAAGCTCATCCCAACTCCACCACTTCTAGCATCACAACCAGAGCAAACAAAGATGGGTGATGCACAAGCTGAAGAGAAGACCATCTAAAGAAAGATCAAGGCTTCATCTGCAGCTGCTCAATTGGGACCGATAAAGAGGCAAGCTATAAATGTGGGCAACTACAAGATAGATCCAGGCTTGGTGGCACTGGTGAAGTCACAGGCGGTTCATGGTCACAATACTGAGGACTCAATGATGCATATCAACAATTTTGTTGAGAGTTGTGACAAGGTGAGGATAGATAGAGTGCTAGTGACAGTCATCTATTTGAAATTGTTTCCGTCTTTATTTGTAGATAATGTAAAGTCCTGGTTCCTTAACCTCCAGTCTGAGTCAATAGAAACATCGGAGGGAATGATAGATGTCTTCTTTTATCATTACTTCCCAACTCAGAAGACAAACAAGCTGGTCAGAAAGATATACAACTTCAAGCAGTAGGTAGAAGAATCTTACTCTAAAGCATGGGAGAGGTTCCAGAAAATGTTGAGGAAACTCCCTCATCATGGGATCAATTTGTATATCAGGCAAATATTTTTTATTAAGGGTTGCATTAAGGGGAGAGGACCACACTTGACAGTGCAAAAACATGCTTCTTCCTCAACAACAAGCCATCTAGGTATCACACAATCGTGAAGAATATGGCTAAGAATTAGTCTCGGGGAGAAGAAAGAGAACGTCCAACAACCATTGAAAGTGTTGGAGAGTATAAGGTCATCATGGTATTGAATGAAAAGCTTGACCTCATAGCTAAGAAGCTATTCAAAAGGATGGAAATTCCTCTGTAGGAGAGGAAGAAGAGTGCATGTTTGCACAGAAGTAGAACTACATGGGAAATGACTACTCTTAGAGGCAGGATCCTAAATTTTCTTGGAAGGATTCTAATAATTTTGAGTAAGACCAATCTCAAGCACAATAGGCCAAGAAACACCAAGGCAATGCAAGCAACAGGACATGGGCCCCAGTAAGATAGACTGCAATGAAGACATGCTAGGCAAGCTAGTCAATCAGAATGAAATGATCATTGGCTAGACTCAGACGTAACTACAGAACCAAGGAGCACAGATTCAAAACATAGAGAATTAGATTTCTCAGTTAGCACTAGAGTATCCTCCATAAAGTAGTGCATTCAAGAGGTATTTCTCAGGAATATAGAGACATATCATCAATTCCACTAAGTAAAGTTTATCGTTGAGGTCAGGGATCCATAGCATCATACTGAGGAGTCACCCAAGCAACACACTATAGAGCCAGATTGGGTATATGTGCAAAAGTTCCATATCCCTACAGTCTATATGGAAGACTAGGAGGATACAACACGCTAGTAGAGTATGCTCACGCATGCACCTCAGTTGATATAAGGTTAGCGAAAAGTGATAAGGAGACCACATCTTCACCGGAGTTGTAGGGAAACCAACTTCAAAGTTCCACCAATGTAATGTTCCCTCCTACTTTTCCAAAAAGGATGCATGTGCAAGAAGAACGAGTGGAGGTTCTACTCCGTAGTGGAGCAGTCACAGTTAATAAGGAGGCACCCACAATTCAGAAGTTCCCACCACATGTGATTCCATCCATGAGAGACATTCCAATTTGTTCTAGAAGGTGTAGTTGAAGAAATCTTAGGGGAGGAGATCTCTAATGTGCCATATATTCCACCACACAAGCGTGTAGAGAAGCCACATGTTCCATTATCGGATAGTCTGAAGCTAAGAAAGAAGAAAGACATTTTAAGAAGTTCCTAGACATCTTCCAAAAGCTCCACATCAACATTCCATTTGTGGAGGTGATCGAGCAAATCCATGTATATGGAAGATTATCAAAGTATATCATCAACAAGAAAAGACGGATCAAAGAAACATATGTTTTGTGTGTTGATGAAGTGGTGAGTTCCATTATCCAAGGAATGATGCCAAGGAAATGAAAATATCCATTATGTTTCTACATCCCTTGTTCTATAGGCAGCCAACATTTTCAACAAGAAAAATGTGACTCTGGGGCGAGCATAAATCTCATGGCTCTTACTACCTTTCAGAAGTTGGGTTTGAAGGAACCAACAAACACATCTATGAAAATCAAATTTCCGGATGGATATGTTGTTAGGCCATATGGGATGTGCGGGGATGTTCTAGTCAAAGTCAAAAAACTCATCTTTTCTATTGATTTTGTGGTCATGGACATGCCCAAGATTTGAGGATCAGAGATGTTATTAGGAAGGTCATTCCAAGCTACAGCCAAAGTGATCATATCCATTGGTAGAGGCTATTTGACACTCAGGATAGACGATGATAGAGTAGAGTTCATACTTCAAGATAAATCTTCACAACCATCCTGTGACAACCCAGGCTGAAAAAAACTCATCTTGTCAAGCCTAGGACATTAAACAAGGGTGCTCATGGGAGGAAATCCAATTTTATTTTTGTTATTTACTATTTGTTTAGGTATTTTTGTTGGTTAGATTTCCTAATTTTCATGTTAGATATTAGTTGATGTAAAAAGGTACCTTGATGCTTTTATTTGGTATGCAAGCAGAGTCAAAGTCAATACTACTGACATCCAAGTCGATACTACTGACTCCTTATCGGGTAAAAGTCTATAGAAAGTCGATAATACTGACTTCTCTCAGAAAAATCACTGGACTCCTGGACCAAAGTCGGTACTAGTGACACCAAAGTCAGTACTACTGACTTTTCTCAACAAAATTGACAGAGCTTCAGAAAAAAGGTTACAGATACCAGTAACACATATGTCAGTGGCACTACCTCATCAAGCTCAAAGAAGGATAAAAAAATGTCATATCTTCGCACCAACAAGAGGGATATATGCTAGCATAACTTGATGAAATAAGCCACCAATCATTCACCGCCACCATCCTTCAGAGAAATTGGTACCCCCATTCCACCTCTAGGTTTGGATTTTGACTATGAGGAAATAGTCAAGTTCAAGTTTTGGGGGTGTTGGAACAACTTTATATTTTTATCTTTTATTTTTGGTAGTTATTTTGTTTTTGCAAGTCTAGGATCCAAATATATATAGTGTAATGTGGAGTTAATTTTCATGATTTTTGTTATCAATGTGAGTGTGTTCTTTTGTGCTTTTGCAATGAAATCTAAAAACAATAAAGAAATTGGTGTAATTGCAAATTCCTCGAGTTACATCACCTAAAGGAAGTGTATGGGTAAGTCATCTTAAGGACACTTGATATGAATGGAAATATTAATTGTTCATGTATTGTGGATGAAAATGGGGTTTGAGCCCAAATTGATCAAACAATTAACATGATCTAAAATTGAAATTTAAGAAAGAAATCCTAAAGTTACCCTATATACATGTAATTAGAGAGGGGCATATCATAGTTCATGAAACTCATTGTCTCTTAATTATGGGATTCTGTCCATTTTCCAATCATGCATTTTGACCCACCACCTTAAGATGATCAAGTAATCCATATTATTTCCTTTTGGTTGTATTGCATGGAATGCTATGTGACATGATAGTTAGTTTCTCATTTATTTCATTAGTTAAAAAATGAAAAAGATGCATAAATAATTATTGTGCATACCATGTAGTTGCATAACAGTTACATGTATATACCATGCATTTTACATCATTCATTTTCACATAATGTGGTTGTATTATTTTCCTATGAAAATAGAGTGCAGGGATACACATCCATACCCTCAAGAAAAAAAATGAAATGAATGTGATATGTTAAGTAAAACCCAAGCATAGCTTTCCAACAGGCTAAATAGTGGGCCAATGAATAAAATTAATGTTTTGAAATAAAAAGGGAGAAAGGATGCCCTAAACTCTTTACAAAGAGATGGAAATAGTCACATGATGTATTCTCTTCTTTACTTTATTCTCATCCATTTAATGAGATTTTCAATATATGCATCATTCCACACATAATATTAGGCATTAACATTCATGCATTTCTCATTATCTTTACCATATAGGTTCATCATGTTTTATCTTTGCATAAATAATTTGAATGCTACTTGTGATTCTTCATGAGCCACCTATTTCATTCCATGAATTTCTCTTATTGGTAGGTCACTTAAACTATTATTCTCTCATTCATTCTTATAAGGAGAACTGCTTTCAAGTAGTTTATAGTTAGGAAAGAGCAATGTAGATAGGAAATCACATGATGCACCAAATGAATATTTGATTGACTATGATATTAACTGCTCTACTTATAGTGTTTCATTGATCTAAGGATGGACATCTTTTATTGATATTTTTGGTCGCTTTAGAGTAGTTAATTGTTCATTGGTTAGTGATGGACAATTTGGGACCGTCATGTGGGGATAGTTGAGAAAAGAAATTCATATTTTATGTCCTTTTACTGACCTATCTCAAACAGATCCAACAGTGAGTTGCTCGAGGATGGGCAAAATTTAAACTTAGGGGAGTTTGATGCATCAGATAATTATCACTTTCACATGCTAATTATTATTAATTTATGTGCACTTATTGTTCATTTTCATATTAATTTGTGCATTATTTATTATCATTAGTATGTGATACTTATTTGCATCTAATAAATGTGTTTTAATGTTCCTATTATATTTATTATTATTTGAGAGCTTATGTTCATTTTTTGTGAATTTCAAGTGAATTTATAAGAAACTACCCAGCTCGGTACTACTGACTTTGTTATCGGTGGTACCGACACTTGCTCAGAAAGGAACATGATGAGATTGAGAACTACCAACGGAAATAAGTCTATACTATTGAAAATATAACAACAAGGATTTAAGATTTCTCTAAGAAATCTTGGTAGTATCGACATCAGCTCGGTAGTAATGAGGATTGTATAGGTGGCCGCAACTATCAAAGCCGTCGGTAGTACCGACATGGCGGGATCAGGCAGATCTGAAAGTTGTCTTTAGTCTAATGGTTGGCAATCAATGACGCCATAAGTCACTTCTATGACTTAGAGGGAGTTTGTCCAAAACTAATTATCTCGTTCTATTCCATTGTACGGCAGCTGAGAGAAAGAAAAGGAGAAAGTGGAGAAGGAAGCATTGTAACGGGAGATTCGAGTACCTCCAGTGGATGGATTTGTAGTCAGAAGGTAGCAAATCATTTTGTTTGTTAGATGGGATCATCTGGACTATCTTCTTCAGGGGTTATTTTAGTTATCTAATGTTCCCCACATTTTTCTTCTTCTCTCTCATGTATTTGACAATAGAAATCATGTGGGGCTGAACCCCTTGTTTCTTAGGACCTTAGAGTAGCCCGGTTATGCATTATAATTGACTTGTATGCATTAATATATATATGTTTCTGTTAATTTCTGGATATAATTCTATGAAAGCATAATGAACCATCCATGCTTGATCATCATAGGTAGTTAATTAGATCGTTAATTGCTTCAAAAGAGGGATTAGGGTTGGAAATTCATAGAATTACATGTTTTATATCGCACCTTGAGAAAGAAGGCTTACGAATATGAAGAGAATAATCCAAAGTTTTCAGTACAATACCTAACTAATAACTCAATTACTATGAGAGTGGGATTGGTGTTAGATTAGTAGTAAATTACGTTGTGAGAGCGGGTATATCTTGCTACATGTCTCTTTGTCCAAAGTTAGGAGAGATAATTGTCAATGGTATAATGTTAATTGCAATGTTAGCCATGGTGAAACTGTAATCATAAGGAATTCACTCCATTTGAGATACAAACAACTAGTAACCTTATAATAATTTTCTGCATCTTAGATAGTTACACCTTCAATCAAAGTTTTTATCAGCCTAGTTGATCGCCTTACAGTTAGTAGTAGTCTCTAGAGAATGTTTCCATGAGTTTGACATTTGGGACCCTTGATGCCTATATTACATTGATATGTATACTTGTGTTGAATGTGTAGACTGTGCGTATCACCATTCTCTCCTAGAGCCTAAGTGGTTTCAAGCACAAATCAAGAAGAAATATGTGTTTTCAAGCACAAACCACAAGACCAAAAATGGGAAATAAGATAAAAGTAGAAGGCAACCATCACACAACTAAATTATAGACTATACAAGTTATTTTTCCCCAACATGGTATCAAAGTAACATTTTCTCCCCCAAACAGCACACGTAAGGGGCTTAGGTGCTTATAACAAAACAAAAGAAGAAGAATGAAGGAGTAGAGGAGTGAATATGCATCAAAGCTTGGTGAAGACTCCTTCTTCACCTCCTAGAAACTAGAGCACAAGGTGGATGGATGACATGGAATGATGATGAAAGGTGTTCAAAACCCTAGAAAAGTAGGATTTTGAGGCAGGGGGAGGTGGAAATGAAGTAGAGGTAGGTGGGAATAGGTGGGAGCTCCTTGATTCTCAAGTAGGGTAGAAATTGATTATAGGGGAGTGTAACCTCGTGCTACAGCTACCACCTAGGTATATATAGGTGGTAGGGAAGCATTAGGCTAAGTGGGGGCAAATTAGTAATTTCAACGCAAAAAAGTGTAGGGTTTGGGTGGTAGCATAGTTGTGGTGGGTAGAGGGTAGAATAGACATGCTGAGAGGGAACGGTCATGCTGGTGGAGTGGAAAATGCCATGTCTATTTGAGGTAAATGAGGGTTGGTAGCACGGTTGTGCTGAGAAGCATGGTCATGGTGGGCGCTAGGTAGAATGGTCATGCTAGTTTTCATGGTTGTGGTGGGTGATATGTGGCATGACTGTGCTAATTGGCATGACTGTGGTGGGCTACTTTTCTTGGGATTGTTCTTTTCAGTATGACAATTCTAATCTTTGGCAACATGGCCGGGGTGGCTACCACGACTATTCTGGGAGCTCCTTGGCACGACTATGTTGGCTAGCATGACTGTTCTTCTAGAGATGATATAGCTTTGTCAACTCTGGAATTTACCTATGATTTTGTTGTTGGCATCACACCCATTCTGTGTCACCACGATTGTGCTGGGGTCTTTTCATGCACTTTGAGATCCAATCTTTGAGATCCATCGACACCTTCACTTTTGCTCAACCCTTGGCCAGTAGGGGTAGGTTGGAGGGACTCTTGGACCTTATTTAGACTCCTCGATGGGTGGAGGAACCCTATAACATCTTCTTTCTACTCTCGTCCATCCAAGGTGTGGTCCAAGTACTGAAAAACATGCAAAGTGTCCATAAGTATATTTGAAAAAAGACCATTTATTAGGGGAAATAGCTTGCAATCTAACATGTATAGATGTGGTTGAAATGCAAAAAGACATAAGATGAAGCCCTAAATAGGGATACATCAGTATTCTTTAAAACTTAGGAAGTTTATCATGATATATCCTTCCTTTGGGACTAAACTACATTGTCTAGTTATATCCCCTACCTCCATTAGGGGAGATATGTAATGTAGCCCTATTTTAGGGCTCCATATTGTGTCTTTTTACATCTTAATCACATCTAAACAAGTTAGAGCGTAAGTTAATTCCCTCAATATACATATTTCTATCAAATGCATTTATGGACGTTCTTTGCATGATTTTAAAGTACTTGGACCATACCTTGGATGGATGAGAAAGAATGAAGATGTTCTAGGATTCCTCTGCCCATGGAGGGGTCCAAAGAAGGCCTTGAAGCTCCATCAACCTACCCCTAGTGGCTAAGAGTCAAGCTTAAGCAAAGAAGTCCATGGATCATGAAGTTTGAAGCTCCCAACACGACCATGGTGACATGGAACGGTCGTGCTGCAAATGAAGAAACCACAAGAAAAATCTCAGTTTTGAAGCATCTACAGAAAATCCACCACCATGGTTGTGCTTCCCAACACAACCGTGTTGCCATCCTCCACTACAATCGTGCTAGCCAGCACAACCATGCTGCCACCCCTCCACCATGGTTGTGCTGCCTATCACAGCCATGTTGCCACCTACCCACCACGGTCGTGCTACCCAGCATGGTTGTGCTACATAACACCCACGATGACCATGCTACCTAGCACAGCCGTGCTACCTAGATCCCACCACAGTCTGATGCCCACCACGGTCGTGCTACCGACCTTTCAAGAACATAGAATTTTCCTGTAACTTTTTGCAATTTCCACCTCGCCCATTCCATTCCACCACAGGCGTGCTGACCCCTACCCACCACGACCGTGCTTCCCAACATGACTGTGCTACATACAACCCTTGCAGCAGATTTGCACTGCATTTCCTATTCTACCCCCACTTGATCTATTTCCTTCCCACCACCAATATACACATGGGTGGCGACTGGGGTACAAGGTTGGCCTCCATTTAGCTGCCTTAGCACCTTCCTACCTACTCTAGAGCATTCATTGCCATCTCCCTTACATTCAAGACCTCCACCTACCATTTCCACCCCATTTCCACCATAGAAACCTACTTTTCTAGCTTTTCTACCATAATCCCCTTCATTTCCATGCTCTTCACCCACCTTAGAGGAGGTCATTCTACAACAGCTAGGAAGTGCAGAAGAAGAAGCTACTTCGAGCTCCATGGGTTCCTATGTTGGGTTTTAGGGGAGATAGAGAAGGTAGTAGAAACAAAAAATTCTTCTCCCCAACCCAGTATAAAGGAATTGCATCAACATCTATACAGTAGGAAGGATAGTTTGTAGAGACATACCTTGTCCCGAGGCTTGCACGACGACATTACCTTGTGGCTTGCGCAGTCTTCACCTCCAGTCTTGGACGGTGTATGTGCAGCTCCTGGTCTCACTGGGACTGTCGGGATTGATAGCTATCCTCCGAGCGGCAGAAGTCTCCCGCCTCTGAAGTAGTCCACACGGACCACCTAGAACTCTGATCGCCTTGTCGCACAAGGCACCAGAAGGAGTCGTACCCTCCTTTCGGTGAACTAGTCACCAACACAATCTCCTGCCACCAGTCACCTTTCTACAGTTGTCTTTCCCTCATTGTGCCTCCCTTATCGGGTAGCACTTGCTCGGGCTCTCTGGGTTACCACAACCAGAGAGAACAACAACTTTACAGAGAAACTAGTGTTATGAGTTGTTCTTTGAGAAGCCCCCAATACCCCTATATATATAAGAGGGTCATGGGATAGGGTTCTCTACCCCGGGCAATGCGGGATTAAAGAAGGAGTAGAAGGGTTCAAGATTTTCCACAAAACAATCAACTACGCCAGCTGAACCGATCGTTTTAAGCATGAACTGATCGGTTGGGGACCTGAGACAATCAGTTCACACCTGAACCGATCAGTTGGGGCAGGTGAGCCGATCGATTCACTTCTGAAACAATCAATTTACTGCCCTGGTCAGTTCCCGATTGACTTTTCCTCTTTTGTTTCAAATTGATCCAAATACCGATCCTTGTTCCAATCGAATTGGACAAGTGAAATGAAAAGAAATTTCTCACCAACCTGAATTTCCCAACTTGCTCATTTGGACCTGTTGAGATGATTGGTTCAACCCTTGAATTGGTCATCTCAACCTGTCCTGAGCTGATCGGTTCATCACATGAGCTGATCGGTTCACTACGAGAACTGACTGTGACTACCATGTCATGGTTCCATGTGTCAAACTCATGGTGGGTCTGTCCGATACACTTGTTCTCTATCAAATACCTATGTGTTTGGTTTGATATCTCCATATCATGACTAACGAGATTCTGTCATCGACCAACACCACAATCTAGTCTTGTGTGTCATTGTTGTCTATCTACCTCCCACAATGACATCCGACTAGGGACATAAGAAGAATGTACAAACTCTTAGCATCTGTATGATCTCATCATTCAGGTCCTTAACCTGAAAGAATACGTCATTGAGTACTATCATTCTCTAGACATTCAATCTATTCTATCATTATCTCATATGATTGAACCAGAAAGAATTGGAAGCTTGCCATTGATGCTTATCAAATCAATCTTAATGTATCCCACCAATCATCCCATGATTGGCTCTCAGGGCATACATACCAACAAACTCCCACTTGCACTTTGAGCCAATCACCCTTGAATCATATTCTTAGTGATCTTCAAACATGTCCCACATGTTACTGTGCTCTAGTGCTAACATAGTGAGTTATGGCAACACCTTTCCAAAGTCGGTATCAACTACATGTCTCTCATCTCTTTGCTGTACGTCACATGTATGAGATGGAGTTGCCGTAATATGCGATCTAGTATTCCTTTGCTAACCTTTAGCCATATTGCATGACCAAGCACTCCTTATTTGTCATCAATGACCGAAATATTTATAAGTTCATCTCATGATCTTCCAGATCCATATAGTATCCACTAATGTTCTCTAACATATGGATACTTGGCTTTTCCTTTTAAACAAATTTATTGGAATGTTTCCATTTATCAACAAACATTCACTTTTATATATCTCATATATATATATTTTGCGATTAATCTTCTGTCCTTTTTGGAAGTTCGCATCAGTGTAACTCTTTACAGTGAACCCTTCCTTATTTCCATAGAACTAGTACTTCTCAAGTACTTATCAAGTTCTTATGGTATTCTAGTAACCTTTACTAGAACTAGACAGACATCCACTCGTCATGTCCCACATACGAGTTATCAGGATGAGCATATCATATTGTCATGTCCTACATACAAGATGATAAATGCATTTTGTTCTTGCCATATCCATACATGCAAGATGATGGGATGATTACATACATGATAGATCCTTATCTATTCTTAGTGTTTCCATTCTTCATAAGAATTGGACACTTGGCCTTGGGATACTAACTCCATGTAATATGGATAAGTTTTCTCCCACTGAATCTGTACACACTGAACCCTTCAATATAGATTGCCAATGTATGCTATCTCTTTTCAGGTCAAGAGGTTTTCGAGAACTATCTCTATAGATCTCTATTCCTATCACATAGGAAACGTCTCTATCTTCCTTAAAGATAATTTCCACTTTGGATTTCCATTCTAGAACATTTCCATTTCACATCAACATGTGGAATGCAATATTCTCCCACTAAATCACAGATCCCTTCTTTATCGTTGTCATATCAGTCAAACCCTTTGACTATATCATCAAAGTAAAGATCATAGTTATGAGTTGCTTGATCTCAATCAATCACATTGATTAGTCCATTGTAACTTATAGACTTCATTTGCATTAATGGATTCATAAACCCTATAGGTTGTATCACGTACACATCCTTGTTTTATTCCTTATAGGAATGCAGTTTTAGTATCCGTATGCCAAATATCTTAGTCTTTAAGTTGCAATCAACAAGCATCATCCTACTCAAAATGTTATCCATGTGTCTTAATGCTTAAGATTCATTCACACTTATGGATTTCATCCCATTGTGTGCTATCATCAAGGTAATACCTTATGGTTCACATGGAAGTCATTTAGGATGTAATGGTCATAAACCATAACTCAAAATTCGGTTCCTCATATTCATATAGATAGTTGATTCATCACATGACCAACTCATCACATAGATAATCGAGGTGTATCTGTCAAGGATATAAGAACTCACAACTCCTTGTGATTCTTGATGTCCTTTATTAGTGTGGGGTATTGTTTCTTTAAGAAGAAATTACTTATTTGAAAATCATCCTCTAACTCCTTAGAGTATGACTCCTTTTGATTTAGACATCACCATGCCTTAATCATGAGCTCACTATGATACACTATCATAATCACTCATAAGGATCTCAAACATTTGGTTCATGCATTGATCTCATCAAGAATTAACACTTTACCAAATTTGTACTTCATCTATGATATTCTTGAACACTTCAAGATATTCATATTGGTATTTCTCTAAACACCATTTGAAGTATTAGCATTTGTTCCAATAGGTATGTAAATACATCACATGTATTATACTTAATAGGATAATCAATCTTCCATTACTTTTAGTGAAGATTGATCAATCATGTCCAAGAGATTCATGTCTCTTACTGGTTCTCTAACCAAAAGAGTCTAGCTTATCCATCATATGGAAACTAGAAATGAATTTCTCATGATTTATGCTAATTTGATTGTTTGAGTTATCAATAACTTTTAGGTATCATTTTATCTTATGCATACCAAGTAACACAAGTTAAACAAGGCATTGCCACAAAGATCATATCTTTGATATATCAACTATATTGATATCCATCTTGTCACTACAAGATGCAACAATAAAGTGTTTCTATTTGCAAATTGAAATAGCAGTTCTCAACTCTATTTTGTGCCCTTTAGGCTGAAATAAATTGAAAGGCGCTCCTATCTATGGTAGCATGGTCATGGTGGGCGCTAGGTAGAATGGTCATGCTAGTTTTCATGGTTGTGGTGGGTGATATGTGGCATGACTGTGCTAATTGGCATGACTGTGGTGGGCTACTTTTCTTGGGATTGTTCTTTTCAGTATGACAATTCTAATCTTTGGCAACATGGCCGGGGTGGCTACCACGACTATTCTGGGAGCTCCTTGGCACGACTATGTTGGCTAGCATGACTGTTCTTCTAGAGATGATATAGCTTTGTCAACTCTGGAATTTACCTATGATTTTGTTGTTGGCATCACACCCATTCTGTGTCACCACGATTGTGCTGGGGTCTTTTCATGCACTTTGAGATCCAATCTTTGAGATCCATCGACACCTTCACTTTTGCTCAACCCTTGGCCAGTAGGGGTAGGTTGGAGGGACTCTTGGACCTTATTTAGACTCCTCGATGGGTGGAGGAACCCTATAACATCTTCTTTCTACTCTCGTCCATCCAAGGTGTGGTCCAAGTACTGAAAAACATGCAAAGTGTCCATAAGTATATTTGAAAAAAGACCATTTATTAGGGGAAATAGCTTGCAATCTAACATGTATAGATGTGGTTGAAATGCAAAAAGACATAAGATGAAGCCCTAAATAGGGATACATCAGTATTCTTTAAAACTTAGGAAGTTTATCATGATATATCCTTCCTTTGGGACTAAACTACATTGTCTAGTTATATCCCCTACCTCCATTAGGGGAGATATGTAATGTAGCCCTATTTTAGGGCTCCATATTGTGTCTTTTTACATCTTAATCACATCTAAACAAGTTAGAGCGTAAGTTAATTCCCTCAATATACATATTTCTATCAAATGCATTTATGGACGTTCTTTGCATGATTTTAAAGTACTTGGACCATACCTTGGATGGATGAGAAAGAATGAAGATGTTCTAGGATTCCTCTGCCCATGGAGGGGTCCAAAGAAGGCCTTGAAGCTCCATCAACCTACCCCTAGTGGCTAAGAGTCAAGCTTAAGCAAAGAAGTCCATGGATCATGAAGTTTGAAGCTCCCAACACGACCATGGTGACATGGAACGGTCGTGCTGCAAATGAAGAAACCACAAGAAAAATCTCAGTTTTGAAGCATCTACAGAAAATCCACCACCATGGTTGTGCTTCCCAACACAACCGTGTTGCCATCCTCCACTACAATCGTGCTAGCCAGCACAACCATGCTGCCACCCCTCCACCATGGTTGTGCTGCCTATCACAGCCATGTTGCCACCTACCCACCACGGTCGTGCTACCCAGCATGGTTGTGCTACATAACACCCACGATGACCATGCTACCTAGCACAGCCGTGCTACCTAGATCCCACCACAGTCTGATGCCCACCACGGTCGTGCTACCGACCTTTCAAGAACATAGAATTTTCCTGTAACTTTTTGCAATTTCCACCTCGCCCATTCCATTCCACCACAGGCGTGCTGACCCCTACCCACCACGACCGTGCTTCCCAACATGACTGTGCTACATACAACCCTTGCAGCAGATTTGCACTGCATTTCCTATTCTACCCCCACTTGATCTATTTCCTTCCCACCACCAATATACACATGGGTGGCGACTGGGGTACAAGGTTGGCCTCCATTTAGCTGCCTTAGCACCTTCCTACCTACTCTAGAGCATTCATTGCCATCTCCCTTACATTCAAGACCTCCACCTACCATTTCCACCCCATTTCCACCATAGAAACCTACTTTTCTAGCTTTTCTACCATAATCCCCTTCATTTCCATGCTCTTCACCCACCTTAGAGGAGGTCATTCTACAACAGCTAGGAAGTGCAGAAGAAGAAGCTACTTCGAGCTCCATGGGTTCCTATGTTGGGTTTTAGGGGAGATAGAGAAGGTAGTAGAAACAAAAAATTCTTCTCCCCAACCCAGTATAAAGGAATTGCATCAACATCTATACAGTAGGAAGGATAGTTTGTAGAGACATACCTTGTCCCGAGGCTTGCACGACGACATTACCTTGTGGCTTGCGCAGTCTTCACCTCCAGTCTTGGACGGTGTATGTGCAGCTCCTGGTCTCACTGGGACTGTCGGGATTGATAGCTATCCTCCGAGCGGCAGAAGTCTCCCGCCTCTGAAGTAGTCCACACGGACCACCTAGAACTCTGATCGCCTTGTCGCACAAGGCACCAGAAGGAGTCGTACCCTCCTTTCGGTGAACTAGTCACCAACACAATCTCCTGCCACCAGTCACCTTTCTACAGTTGTCTTTCCCTCATTGTGCCTCCCTTATCGGGTAGCACTTGCTCGGGCTCTCTGGGTTACCACAACCAGAGAGAACAACAACTTTACAGAGAAACTAGTGTTATGAGTTGTTCTTTGAGAAGCCCCCAATACCCCTATATATATAAGAGGGTCATGGGATAGGGTTCTCTACCCCGGGCAATGCGGGATTAAAGAAGGAGTAGAAGGGTTCAAGATTTTCCACAAAACAATCAACTACGCCAGCTGAACCGATCGTTTTAAGCATGAACTGATCGGTTGGGGACCTGAGACAATCAGTTCACACCTGAACCGATCAGTTGGGGCAGGTGAGCCGATCGATTCACTTCTGAAACAATCAATTTACTGCCCTGGTCAGTTCCCGATTGACTTTTCCTCTTTTGTTTCAAATTGATCCAAATACCGATCCTTGTTCCAATCGAATTGGACAAGTGAAATGAAAAGAAATTTCTCACCAACCTGAATTTCCCAACTTGCTCATTTGGACCTGTTGAGATGATTGGTTCAACCCTTGAATTGGTCATCTCAACCTGTCCTGAGCTGATCGGTTCATCACATGAGCTGATCGGTTCACTACGAGAACTGACTGTGACTACCATGTCATGGTTCCATGTGTCAAACTCATGGTGGGTCTGTCCGATACACTTGTTCTCTATCAAGTACCTATGTGTTTGGTTTGATATCTCCATATCATGACTAACGAGATTCTGTCATCGACCAACACCACAATCTAGTCTTGTGTGTCATTGTTGTCTATCTACCTCCCACAATGACATCCGACTAGGGACATAAGAAGAATGTACAAACTCTTAGCATCTGTATGATCTCATCATTCAGGTCCTTAACCTGAAAGAATACGTCATTGAGTACTATCATTCTCTAGACATTCAATCTATTCTATCATTATCTCATATGATTGAACCAGAAAGAATTGGAAGCTTGCCATTGATGCTTATCAAATCAATCTTAATGTATCCCACCAATCATCCCATGATTGGCTCTCAGGGCATACATACCAACAAACTCCCACTTGCACTTTGAGCCAATCACCCTTGAATCATATTCTTAGTGATCTTCAAACATGTCCCACATGTTACTGTGCTCTAGTGCTAACATAGTGAGTTATGGCAACACCTTTCCAAAGTCGGTATCAACTACATGTCTCTCATCTCTTTGCTGTACGTCACATGTATGAGATGGAGTTGCCGTAATATGCGATCTAGTATTCCTTTGCTAACCTTTAGCCATATTGCATGACCAAGCACTCCTTATTTGTCATCAATGACCGAAATATTTATAAGTTCATCTCATGATCTTCCAGATCCATATAGTATCCACTAATGTTCTCTAACATATGGATACTTGGCTTTTCCTTTTAAACAAATTTATTGGAATGTTTCCATTTATCAACAAACATTCACTTTTATATATCTCATATATATATATTTTGCGATTAATCTTCTGTCCTTTTTGGAAGTTCGCATCAGTGTAACTCTTTACAGTGAACCCTTCCTTATTTCCATAGAACTAGTACTTCTCAAGTACTTATCAAGTTCTTATGGTATTCTAGTAACCTTTACTAGAACTAGACAGACATCCACTCGTCATGTCCCACATACGAGTTATCAGGATGAGCATATCATATTGTCATGTCCTACATACAAGATGATAAATGCATTTTGTTCTTGCCATATCCATACATGCAAGATGATGGGATGATTACATACATGATAGATCCTTATCTATTCTTAGTGTTTCCATTCTTCATAAGAATTGGACACTTGGCCTTGGGATACTAACTCCATGTAATATGGATAAGTTTTCTCCCACTGAATCTGTACACACTGAACCCTTCAATATAGATTGCCAATGTATGCTATCTCTTTTCAGGTCAAGAGGTTTTCGAGAACTATCTCTATAGATCTCTATTCCTATCACATAGGAAACGTCTCTATCTTCCTTAAAGATAATTTCCACTTTGGATTTCCATTCTAGAACATTTCCATTTCACATCAACATGTGGAATGCAATATTCTCCCACTAAATCACAGATCCCTTCTTTATCGTTGTCATATCAGTCAAACCCTTTGACTATATCATCAAAGTAAAGATCATAGTTATGAGTTGCTTGATCTCAATCAATCACATTGATTAGTCCATTGTAACTTATAGACTTCATTTGCATTAATGGATTCATAAACCCTATAGGTTGTATCACGTACACATCCTTGTTTTATTCCTTATAGGAATGCAGTTTTAGTATCCGTATGCCAAATATCTTAGTCTTTAAGTTGCAATCAACAAGCATCATCCTACTCAAAATGTTATCCATGTGTCTTAATGCTTAAGATTCATTCACACTTATGGATTTCATCCCATTGTGTGCTATCATCAAGGTAATACCTTATGGTTCACATGGAAGTCATTTAGGATGTAATGGTCATAAACCATAACTCAAAATTCGGTTCCTCATATTCATCTAGATAGTTGATTCATCACATGACCAACTCATCACATAGATAATCGAGGTGTATCTGTCAAGGATATAAGAACTCACAACTCCTTGTGATTCTTGATGTCCTTTATTAGTGTGGGGTATTCTTTCTTTAAGAAGAAATTACTTATTTGAAAATCATCCTCTAACTCCTTAGAGTATGACTCCTTTTGATTTAGACATCACCATGCCTTAATCATGAGCTCACTATGATACACTATCATAATCACTCATAAGGATCTCAAACATTTGGTTCATGCATTGATCTCATCAAGAATTAACACTTTACCAAATTTGTACTTCATCTATGATATTCTTGAACACTTCAAGATATTCATATTGGTATTTCTCTAAACACCATTTGAAGTATTAGCATTTGTTCCAATAGGTATGTAAATACATCACATGTATTATACTTAATAGGATAATCAATCTTCCATTACTTTTAGTGAAGATTGATCAATCATGTCCAAGAGATTCATGTCTCTTACTGGTTCTCTAACCAAAAGAGTCTAGCTTATCCATCATATGGAAACTAGAAATGAATTTCTCATGATTTATGCTAATTTGATTGTTTGAGTTATCAATAACTTTTAGGTATCATTTTATCTTATGCATACCAAGTAACACAAGTTAAACAAGGCATTGCCACAAAGATCATATCTTTGATATATCAACTATATTGATATCCATCTTGTCACTACAAGATGCAACAATAAAGTGTTTCTATTTGCAAATTGAAATAGCAGTTCTCAACTCTATTTTGTGCCCTTTAGGCTGAAATAAATTGAAAGGCGCTCCTATCTATGGTAGCAACACTTGCTCCAATGATAGATACTCCTTTCTTGGTCCTTTCGTAAAGCCCATCACTTCTTTGTAGATCTTACATATCATATATGTCATATCTTCATCTTGGTATCATATACCTTAGAAGCGGTTCATTTCATGATACCTTAGGAGGAGATCTCCATCCCCTTCTTCTTCTTCTTTTGTTCTTCTAGATATAGAGGGTAATTCCCTCATTCACCCTCCCATGTGCCTTGAGGCTGAAGACGACTTGGGCTACTGGCTAGCATCAGAACACTTCTTTGTTTTTCCATTGTCCTTGCCTTTAAGACCTACCCTTCATTGATCACATCAAAGATTAGTGTTTGTCTTTCTTCATATTTGCCTGTACTATCCTTAACATGTACAACAACTCTGTCAACGCTTGTTAAAGTTGTTCATGTTGTATTTCATCATGAACTATATGATTCTCATAACATTTGCAGTATCATACCAATAGCCAACCCTTGGCTCAGAGGGAATCCTTCTTATTCAGGTTTTTCCACATACCCAATCACATTGAGTGTCTGAATACCTTACTGGATCTCCTTCTATCATGACATACTAGGACGGTGTCTTGGAGACATCATATGTCTCATGTTGTCTCTACAACTTCATAGTTTAGAGAGCACAACATTAAGCACTCCACATCAATGACATCCTCAGTATGCTTCCATAAGTATACTTTTAGCCATTGGTGTGGTGGGATCGAGTTCATCTGGTTCTGGTATAACTAGGACTTAGAGCTTTTTCTCTTCGATTGAGAACACTTCTCAACGTCCTAACCAGTCATGGAAATTATTTCCATTTAATTTTTTGGTCTCAAAGACTGATCACAAATAAAGTGATTATCCTTGATTAGCCATTTATTGTACAAAAGGAAATATATGCAATTTAGTCCAAAAACTTAATTTTGACTTATTTGATTGATTTGAAAGGTTGATGATATAATTAGGACTTTAATTAATTATCACTCCCACTATTTTTTGTTCAAATTGATAGCCCTCACCATTAATTCAGAAGATTGTAGCGTACAATCTTCTAGTGGGTCAAGATCCATATTTCATTAAGTCATGAGTTAGCTTTGGCTGATCGCCCACAATCTTGACTATTAAGGTAGGCCATCATGCCAATTGCATCATTTGCAACTCTTGATGAATGAACATGCACAACACCTTTCTATGAACATTCTGTGACTCTGGGCTTAGACGCTCTAAGAATCACCAGTTAAGTCTAACCCAAAAGCCGACACGGTAAACATGCACCTTTCTTTGGCAGAACCTACATGTTTATGCTTCACACTTCCACGAGATAGATGGCGCACCACGCTTTGGCATAACCTACGCTTGGTCGATCAAGTTTTTCATGTGTGCCACTAATGGAAGGCGTAAAAGACTTAATATTTAGATGAGGGATTTGGTTTTATAGGTGCATATACATATCCAATCACCACAATACATAGTACATATCATATACATGCTATATCCCACAGAAAACATGTGAAATGATAAAAGCGATGATTATGGCCATCCTAATGTGATTCCTCGAGCCAAGAGGAATCACAGTCATATAGATCCACATCACATGCAACTTGTACAAGTGAACTCTGTGCTTTGCCTTTCTGGGTTTGATCAACTTATCTCCATGATTGATCGGTTCGCCATCAGGCCGGTCGGTTGGGTGCCACCAGCCAATCGACTGGTGCCTCCAGCCGATCGATTCGTCTGGTCATCGTGAATCTCCTCATGGCCACCACCTGCTCATCTCGCCCCACAAACCGATCGTCTGGAATGCCAATCGATCGGTTCACGCCTTGAACCGATCATCTCAATTGTCGTCAGGTTGTCTGCCGTTCTTTGACATAACAAGAAATAAAAGATCTATCCTATTTTACATTTGAATTGAGAAACCCCAAGTTACATTCGGGGGGAGCAAAGGTAGGAAAGAAATCTCAAATTATATCGAGTTACATCAGGAAAAAGAGATAGGGAATCGGTGCGCAGACCGAGATGCAAGCAACCACATTCAACCAAGCACACATACATAGGGTTTATTGGCCATAACCACACTATACATCCACCACAAAACTCATTTAAGGGTGATGCGTATCGAGTGCATTCATATTACATATCATGCATGTATATTGGGATTTGTGGATTTAGGATTCGACATGCATAAAGCCAATTTTATTCGCATCGTATGCAATAAATAAAGGTGACAAACCAAAATCTATCACATCGATAGTCCTAAAGTATAGAACAATTTACGTGGCTCTGATACCACTGTTGGGTTTTAGGGGAGATAGAGAATGCAGCGGAAACAAATATTTCTTCTACCAAACCCAGTATAAAAGAATCACGTCAACGTCTATACAGTAGGAAGGATGGTTTGTAGAGACATACCTTGTCCCGAGGCTTGCTCGACGATGTTACCTCGCAGCTTGCATGGTCTTCACCTCCAGTCTTGGATGGTGTCTGTGCAGCTCCTGGTCTCACTAGGACTGTCAGGATTGACAACTATCCTCCGAGTGGTAGAAGTCTCCCGCCTCTGAAGTAGTCCACACGGACCACCTGGAACTCTGATCGCCTTGTCGCACAAGGCACCGGAAGGAGTCGTACCCTCCTGTCAGCATACTAGTCACCGACACACTCTCCTACCACCAGTTGCCTTTCTACAGTTGTCTTTCCCTTGTTGTGCCTCCCTTTTTGGGTAGCACTTGCTCGGACTCTCCTGGTTACCACAACTAGAGAGAATGACAACTTTGCAGAGAAACTGGTGTTTTGAGTTGTTCTTTGAGAAGCCCCAATACCCCTATATATAGGAGGGTCATGGGACAGGGTTCTCTACCCCGGGCAATGCGGGATTAAAGCAGGAGTAGAAGGGTTCAAGATTTTCCACAAAAACTATCAACTGCGCCAGCTAAACCGATCGTTTCAAGCATGAATCGATCAGTTGGGGACCTGAGCCGATCGGTTCACACCTGAACCGATCAGTTGGGGCACCTGAGCTGATCGGTTCACTTTTGAAATGATCGGTTCACTGCCCTGGTCAGTTCCCTATTGACTTTTCCTCTTTTGTTTCGAATTGATCCAAATACCAATCCTTGTTCCAATCGAATTGGATAAGTGAAATGAAAAGAAATTTCTCACCAACCTGACTTTCCCAACTTGCTCATTTAGACCTATTGAGCCAATCGGTTCAACCCTTGAATCGGTCATCTCAACCTATCCTGAGTCGATCGGTTCACAATGCTGAGCCGATCAGTTCATCACATGAGCCGATCGATTGGGAGTGTAGACTATGCAAAATCAGTCAATTGCAGTTTCAATCAATCTGATACTCTAATCAATCGGTCCAACACCGTGAACACTATGATATTGAGCTATCAATCAACTGAGTGTTTAATTGAACTACTAAACTCCTTTAGTAATCAATCTAAATATCGTTTGTGGATAAACTCCTCTTCCAGGTTAAATCCTATGTGTGTGACCCTGCAGGCCCATTTCACATTGGCAGTGAAAGTCTATAACACTTATGACTTCACAAGCAAAGAGTGGTGCCTAGTCACACATCAGTGCTACCCAAGTGAAAAGGAAAGTTGGAGAACAACTTTTAATCCTACAATCTGTGAATGGTGTTACAACGAATGTATAATTCCTTTGTCACTGATATCCTAAATGAACTCAAGGCATGGACCAATCATCCTTTCAATGTTCATTCACTTTCTTGATCTCAGAGTAGATTGGAGGAGATACGTATGACATCAATATCACATATTGATTCACACATGCGTGCGCATGCCTATCTCAATCCTACTCATCAAGTGGCCACATATATCAAACTCCCTCGGGAGATACAAATCCCATATCTATCACTCACCCCTCCCAATCACCACCTTTATAACAACCCATGTTTCAGGACTGCGTTTGATGATGTCAAAGTGTACCCAACAACATGTGTTGAGTGTAGTGATTTCAAGTCAAAGAATCACATTCACCACCATCACTACGAGAACTGACTGTGACTACCATGTCATGGTTCCATGTGTCAAACTCATGGTGGGTCTGTCTGATACACTTGTTCTCTAACAAGTACCTATGTGTTTGGTTTGATATCTCCATATCATGACTAATGAGATTTTTTCATCGACCAACACCACAATCTAGTCTTGTGTGTCATTGTTGTCTATCTACCTTACATAATGACATCTGACTAGGGAAATAATAAGAATGTACAAACTCTTAGCATTTGTATGATCTCATCGTTCAGGTCCTTAACCTGAAAGCATACGTCATTGAGTACTGTCATTCTCTAGACATTCAATATGTTCTATCATTATCTCATATGACTGAACCAGAAAGAATTGGAAGCTTGCCATTGATTCTTATCAAATCAATCTTAATGTATCCCACCAATCATCCCATGATTGGCTCTCAGGGCATACATACCAACATCCTATCCCTTTCTTCTCCTTTCTTTTCTCTTTTGTATGAGCATATCTAGATAAGCCCCTAGTGGTGGGTTGTTTGGGGTTAAAATGTTACTTTGATACCATGTGGGGCAAAATAACTTGTATTGAACACGTTTCCATTCTATGATGATTGCCTCTTGCTTCTATCTCATTTCCCATTATCTTGCATGTGGTTTGTGCTTTCAAACATAGATTGCTTGTTTTGTAATGCTTGATGACACTTAGCTTCTAGGGGAAAATGGAATGTATATGGGAATCTTAGGAATGTCTCCTAGGTCTAGTTAGTGGATCACTAACTATCCCCCTTTATTGCTACATACATCTCCCTTCTTCTACAAGTAGGTGTGAGATCTAAGTAGCTAGTGTAAGTGTGATTAGTGCAATGGCCTAGAGTTTCTTAATGGCTAGATGGCAAGTAACATGAGGTGAAACACCCTCATCTCTACTCCCATTCCTACCCTTGTCTCTCAATTGCCTTAATACCACTTACCCTAGAAATCTAGACTTGTCAAGTCCTATTACAATTACACCTAGACCTAGTTTTCCAACCAATAGCATTGGGTATATTCTAATAGCACTTGCCTTGTTGTTTGGTTTGTTAATCTAGATTGAAATTTGAGAATTACATGCTATGTTAGCCTCCCCCCAAATAATATCAAGTTTCATTCCCAAACGGCCCACCTATCCATCTTATTGCTTAAACTCCACCTTTTCCATCTTAGCTTGTTAATGCTAGCTTAGTTAAATGTCTTTGTTAATTCTTAGCTAATTACTTAGTTCTTGATAGTTAGTTCTTGCTTAAGTAGTTAGAGCTCTTTTGAGTTTGCTTGTGTTAATTCAGTTAGCTAGTGATAACTTAGGCTCTTGCTTGTTTTATTGCTTATCTTCCTTCTTAGTTTATAATTTGACTTGATAGTCTAGTGTAACTCCTTTCTCTAGTTTAGTTGTTTGTCTTGTCTAGTTTCTTAGTCTTAACTTGTTTAGGGTAATCTAGGGTTTTTATTAATCTTGTTTCTTTCTTGTTGTTTCTTTCTTGCAATTGTAGGGTAATCAATTAATACCAACTTTAAACCCTCAAACCCTACTCTTCACTTTAGGAACATAGCTTACATTAACCTAGCTCTAGTGCCCCCTTTATCCCTGAGGATCAACCCTAATCTTACCACTTGCCTATACTACAACACGACCCCATGCGCTTGTGGGTACGTGTGACTAGTTGAGCCAGTGTGTTGGACTAGGTCCATATATACATTTTGAGAGATCTGTGTGTTTTCCCTTAGGGTTACATCTAGTCACCAACTTGTTGGCTAGTGTATGACCTTAGAAGATCGCACCAATATGCAAGGACTAAAGCTTTGGTACTCATTGGTTCTTTCCATCATTTACACCCCTTAAGTGGGTTCCCTTGTCCTTGGATTGACAATGAGCATTGTTGTTGGACTCTTCAGAATTCATTTTCCTTGTTAAACCCGCAACAAACCCTATTTATCCCATCATGTACTCCCTTTTATAACCCTAAAGGTTTAACAAACCCCATTAACCCATCATGTACTTCCTTTTATAACCCTAAAGTATGCTAGTTCCACGCCATCATGCCTACCACCATAGTGAGTTCTAGCATTTTCAACTAAGGTTTTAAGAGTCATGATGGATAGTTTAGGCAATCCTACATTGTTTCATGATCCTTACCAACCATCATCATTTGTATGTATCTGGACCACCATGAAACCAACACCCATGGTTGGGCTCATTAATTTATCTCTCTTTTTCATGTTCCTCATCATGGGGCATGTATGCATACAAGGTTGTGGACTTGATTCCAACTCGGGTAGATTTTTGAGAAGAATATTCTAGTTAACATAATTAATTTCCTTAGCAAAACTTACTATACCTTATAACCACATACTTGACAATACACTCCCACCTTCCCTAGAATTAAAAGAGCATTTCTAATAGTAGGGTCCCATCCTTGGAAGGTATTGTCTAGGTTTATTAGACTCTAGGATATGTATTCCTCTTTGGGGTTCAAGATGGCATTCCTATATCCATATCTATTGCTAGGGTTTGCATGAACACGTGTAATACCTTCTATATTTAAATTTATTTATCAAAGATCAGGATATCTAATCAGGGTTCAAAATAACTTACATATCATGAGTTCCTTGTCTTTCTCCATCCCTCCCTATGGTTGTCCATATTGGTATAATTTTCTTTTCAAAATCATAAATACCCAAAAATCATTTTTATCATGTTTTTTCAGCTAAAGGTACTTTTCAAATACCTTGTTCCACCTAAGTTCCTAGAAGTTTTAGGGTTTTCTCTCTTCATTCCAGGCCACCATAACTACTGCTTCAAGCTCTTGCATCCTTTATTTTGGTCACCAGATTAAAATAGTGTACCTGTATAATTCGAATTCCACTTGATAATTATATCCTCATTTGAAATCTTAAGTTGGTGATTACCTTGCTCACCTTGTCTTCCAAACCATTTATCCCTATTTTCTCTTAAGGTCATCCCATTTTGAGAGTAGTAATGATGCATCACACATGACTCCAAACCATGAATATCACCATTCCCATTCCCACATATACACATATAAGAAGACGTTCCTCTTAACCTTTGAGTCTTATCATAACTCCTATTTATGAACCTTAGTCATTTCCTCAAGGTTTCTAGGGTACCGATACTTTTGGGGTGATCTTACCCTTATGCATCTAGGGAGTTCCTCTCACATTTACCCCTCAGGCCCCATGAACTCATGAAGGTGGCCAACCTCCTAACCCATGGGCCTTGGGCAAACATAGTCGTTACCTCCTGACCCTATGGTCTCATGCATTCAGGGAATTATCAACTCCTACTCCCATTCATTTCATCCCTACTTGACTTTAGGATTGACTTAGAGTTTTATCATAACTTTATTTTATTTCGTTCACATATTTTGCTTGTGGTTCCTTTGATGATATCCAAGCACATTTTAGAATTCACACATGAATTTCCTTCATATCTCTGGACACTCATAGTTTTTTCTTATGGCCCTTCAATGGAAATGTGGTGACCTACCCATCTAGACCTGGTCACTTCCATAGTGAATTTTCTTCACGTCCCTTTAAAATGGTTATACTTGTTTCTATAGAATCGTATTCAATTTATATGTTTTTGTGCTTTGCACACTTGATCTCTCAAGTTTCTTTAAGTGACCCTTAATGTTACCTTAGTTCTTAGGCTAATTTTGGAACTCACTCTTTTAAGAAAGGTCCCTTCCAGGAAAAGATAAAACTAATACTCAAAAACACTAGGGTTCATGAAAGCATGCTTGAACCCAAACGTACATCATCACATACTAGCATACTTTCTATTATTTCATCCGTGCATTTTATTCCTGGAAGAGATATTATCATTACACCATGTGAACTATCATTCCATAATTAGATCACAATAACTTATTTCTAATTTGGTTACACAAAACCTGATACATCCTTTCATTAAGTCCTACTTTCCTAATACAAGGGGTTCTATAAACTTCTCAGATGGTTGTTCCCTAGGAGTCATTTTCTTTGTGTTGAGCTTCTTTATTACTGATGATGAAAACTTGAGTATGTCGGTGTTCTTCAGTAACTAAGACCATCCTATGAGGTGTTGTAGTCATTGGTTGCACTATCTCTAGACTTGGTCTTTGATGATTAGAGAGGGGACAAGAAACCCAATTATGTCCTTCTAGCTGACAAAGGTAGCACACCTTCTTCTTAAAACGACATGTGCCCCGATGTATCCTTCCACAGTTGTGGCACTTGGGGGGGGGGGCTTCTTAGTGTAGATTTTTCTTTTCCTCCATTCCTACTCTTATCACGTTGGTGACCCTGAGCTCTCCTATTATCACTCCTTGGACCAACACTATCCTTAGTGAAATCGAGATATCCTTTGGGAGGACGTTGCACAGTCTTGATAATTTTATCCATGTCCCGAGAAAAGTAAATTGAGAGGATGGTACGGAGATCCTTCCAGGTCATTGGTTCCATGGTTAAATATCAATTCATGATGTAATCCTCCGACCAAAGATTTGTGGTTCCCTCAAGTAGGTGAGTAGCAAAGTGGGCCTTCATGTTGAGTGGTACTCCCAAAGTATGGAAGCCATCTTCTACTGATTGAATCCAGGCTTCCACTTTATAGCCGTCTTTGAACCAAAACATTTGTATACCCAACTTGATGAATTCAAGGATGGTGACTTCATGACAAGGGATGACAGACAGGGATTCACCATCCATACCACTGATAACACTTCTGAGTGTAAGGTCACTGAATGTCTTTGTGAGTCCCTTCTACTGTCTTAGCCAAGGATCATTGGAGGTCAAAATAGGCATGTTTGTGATTTTTGGTCTGATAGCATAATCGAAGTCGCCTTTGGGATTATTTCTATTCAGGTCCAAGCTGCCTTCGTGGTTCATAATGTCAGAGGGGGAAACTTTGGGCTCGAGACCTTCCTTAGTGGTGACCTCTTCTGCTCTCTTTCATTTCTTGGAAACCTCATCTTCCATCATTTCTCTTGGATATGTATACTCCTAGTAGAAGGGCCTTCCCTCCAGGTGGTCAAGGATGATGGTAATCCTATTGCTGACCATGTTGTTTCACATAAGCCAACTTTGTTAATCTCAGTTGGACATTAACTCATCCTAGAGTTATATCCATGACATATTGTCTACATGCATTTTATTATATAGTGGATGATGCCTTAATCCATATTGTTCATAACCCTAGAACTCACGAGGAGGTGGAGAGAGAGAACCTTAAGAACTTAAAGTTTTTCCAGTGAAAGAGGGTAAAGAAGGGATGAAAACAAATGAGAAGACCTAGAGGTATCTTATTTTGAGCCAAATCCTCAGATTTTGGCCAAGCAGTCAAACAGACTCCAAGAGTCCTCATAAACCAACTAGAGAGGAAGAGGAAAATCTTTCCAGCCTCTGGATCATGATCCTTTTCTAGACACCTTCATCTTTGGAAAATTCTCTAATAACTCCCTTGGGCTCTAAAGATTTTGTAAAATTTAATAATTATTAGAGTTTATATGGAAAACCATGCTCTGATACCAAATGTAACAACCCCACCCCTCAGCAACCCCCAATTAAGGAATGCCAAGAAGCTAGAGCCATTATCTTAAAATAGGATCATATGGTTTTGCAAATAATAAAAAATAATTAATAAACTCTACCACAACAAAGCTTAAATAGGATAAAAAATATTTTCACATACATTTCAAAACATAGGAATTGAGAACTTAACCCCAGATAGGAATCTATCTATCTACAATCCTCCAATATTTATTTAGCTTTGTTCGTTCAATGTCACTTTAAATGATTATCCACTTTCTGGTGAGCATATAGCTGCATGTAACCCTAAAACGTCGATAACCAAAATGTCAGTTAGTATAACAAATTATATTGGTATGTGGGGGAACCACATACCATATTGTAACAACATATTGCAAAAAAATTATTGCTTAAAAGATCAAACTTTAAATTTTAAACATAACTACTCAATCCTGACATATCCAAGCCTCTGTGTTGTCCCTGCAGTGTACACGGATACTACCTTTCTCATGTGGTAGATCTGAAATAGCCCCATTTGATCCTACCCTAAAGGTAAACCAAGACATAGATTATCTAGTCATATGATCCTACCCAAAGGTAGACCAAATATCAACACATGATAATCTATTGAACCTACCCCAAGGTAGATCAATACCTAGATCATCAATTTCACACAAATATTCAAAGCTATAGAGGAGGACTAGGATCTGAGCTAGACATGCATATAATTATGGTGATAGCCATAGTCACTTTATAGTTGTAAGAATTAAAGTTCATCAAAGCAGTTAATTTCAAGCAACCAGTAAAACCTCAGAAATCATCGTGAAACTAGAGAGATTAGCCATAAGCGTAACCACACACCTGATTTATAAGTCTAAAAAAAAGCAAGATAGCTAATCCAACTAAGAAGTCCAATCAACCGAGTCAACCAACCAATCAAGCAAATCTTGATTCTGAAAACCATATATAGTACCTAAATGTTACAATAACCTCCAAACAACTCTTATTAACTTGGAATTACATTCTAAGGTTTCTAAGACTTATTAGGGTTTCATTAGGGTTTCTTGTTTCTATTTTCCAACTTTTACCCTTTTAGGTGAACAAACCCTAAAACACTTTTCTACTCGTAAAAACCCTAATTACTCAAATTATCCACAATAAGGGTCTTTATTCTCAATTTAGTCTAAGAACATCATATCTCTATCTTACTAATGGATTTTCTTAATTAAAATCATTAAAACTCATAATTCTCAAAATTAGGGTTACTAAGCCCATTAATGCACTTTTATATTCATGGAACCCTAATTTAGCAAATTATGCACATAGATTATTCATCTGGATCTAATCCCTCCTTTTTATTTCAATAGGTTAATATTTAACTCAAAATACTCAGAGAACATCATTAGATCTATTTATCATCAAAACTTAGGGTTTTAAATCAATTAAAACCATTAAAGATGGCATCTTTACATACTTTTTGAACAACAAGTAGATTCAGGCCTCAATTATATTTTTATTAGATTTTATGAATTTTTCTGATTAAAAACCATATATATCATGTCCCCATCAGAAAATCCTATAATTGATAATGATTTTTAACAAGAAGATCCTTTTTTGACCAATCACCGGCCGCCACTTGGGCCACAGACGCCCAGACCCGCTCTACCCATGCGGCAAAGCCAAGGCAATTGACTTGAGCCAATGCATCTTCCCTGCTCACATGGGTGGGACCACGGGACCACGTCAAAACAAAGGGAAAAGACTGAAAAGGTCTTACCTATGTGAAGAGAGGTCGAGGGCAGATTGGTAACTCACAAAGTCGCCCTCTTCAACCTATGTCTTCCTTCTCTGCAAGACACCCAGTCAATAGAGGGGTTGACTTTGTCCTCTCATGGAGTTCTCGGAGTCATTGGGATGGCAGAGGAGTTCTCCAGTGAGGTTGGCGGCGTGAATGGCGATGAAGATCAAGACGTCAATTGCAATTGAACACAACATTGAGTTCATGTGGTCTCATCGATGCTTGTGAAAAAGTTTGTGGGTTCGCAAAGGGGCTCTACTCCCCTATTTTTATGTAAGGGTTAGTGAGTGATGGCTCTGATTTGGGCAAATCTCCTGTAGTCTCCCAATCCCAGTGGACCTTGAGATGGATTTGCTGGCCTCAATTTCCTAGACTCAATGGGACTGTTCCCATGCTTTCTCATCCTCTGAGCACAGAGAAATCTGATTGGGACTCTACCTCTTTCTTATTCCCTGTCACCTTACACGACTACATGTGATGGTCCTCATCTTACACACATCTTAATTAATTGGATAAATCAAATTCTAATTTGATTATAAATCATGACATTAATGAATATTCCTCTCAATTTAGGAAACTTTCAAAGACTCATAAATCCTATACCGCACATCCTTTTAATCCCAAAATTTAAGGGAACCTCTTTGATAGCCTAATCTACTTGCGTGTAAAGTTTGGAATCAAAGTTCGAAAATAAAAGAGACTTTTCTTCATATGTAAGTCATTCACTCTTAAGGCTTGTATTATTCATTAAAACACATATTCTCTCTTTCTTTCTCTTTTGTTTCCTTTATTTGGATTTCTTTAGCCATTAGAAACCAAGTGGATTTGAAACTTAATCCATGAAGGCCATTCATACCACTTTCTAGATAATTCTACATAATTCTCACCATTATCTTTATTTCTTTTTTTCCTTTTATTAATTATAATATTTCTTTTATCTTTTCTTCCCTTTTATCACATTGGACTCCCTAAAATAGTAGGATCCAAGAAAACACACATTCAAGGGAAATATCTCAAAAGAAACCCATTCATTGAACATAAATCATACAATTTCCATACATACACAATTTATTGGAAAAATTGCATTTCAGACCATACAAGTCAAGGTTATAACATCCTCTCCCCCTTATTGGAATTTTGCCCCCAAAATTCAGCCAATCAAACAAACAAAATAGGGTAGGCATTTTCCATGTCCATCTTCATCTCCCATGTGGCTTCATCCTCTCCATGGTGCTTCTAGAGAACCTTCACCATCTCTAACTTTTTATTCCTAAGCTCTTTCACCTCGGTATCCAGTACCCTCACAGATGACTCAGTGTAGTCAGCCTCTCTTGGAGTTCAATAGGTTCAATGCTCAGCGCATGTCTCGAGTCCTTCACATAGTGCTTCAGATTGGACACATGGAAAACATCATGCATCATACTATACTGAGGGGGTAAGGCCAAATGATATGCAACTTCACTTAATTCATTCCAAAACCTCAAACAGACCATGTATTGGGGACTCAACTTTCCTTTGTTCTTAAATATAGCTCGGAGGGGTCAGATTTTCAAAAACACGTGCTCACCCACAGTGAACTGCAAGTCAGTCTGCTTCGCATCAGCATACAACTTCTGTCGATCCTGGGCTCTCTTAAGCCTTTGCTTGAGTAAATCAACTTCAACACTATACAATTGTAGTTCCTATGACCTCAACAAGGTCCTTTCACCGACATCATCCCAATAAAGCGGTAACTGAGACGGCCTCCCATAGAGAGATTCATAGGAGGCATCTTGATACTGGCCTAGTAGTTGTCATTGTAAGCAAACTCAGCTAGGGGAAAGTACTGCTCCCATGATCCACCGCAATCGAGCACACATGCTCTCAACAAATCCTCTAACATATGGATTGTTTTTTCTGACTATCCATCAGTTTGGGGCGGTATGTTGTGCTCAATTTCAACCTATGACCGAGTTCTTATTGCACTTACTTCCAAAACTTGGAAGTGAACTTTAGGTCATGATCAGAAATAATCAAACTCAAAACACCATCCAGTCGTACTATCTCTCTGACATAAACCTTATCTAGATCAGCCACTTTGGAAGTGGTTTTTAAGGCAAGGAAAAGTTTTGACTTGGTAAGGCAATCTACCACAACCCATATTGCATCATGACCTCTCTTGGTCTTGGGGAGACCCACCACAAAATTCATGGTAATTTGCTCCCATTTCCACTCAGGAATTTCAATTGAATGTAGCAATCCACCAGGTTGCTGCTGTTCAGCCTTCACTATTGGGCACATGAGACAACTGGCCACATATGAAGCTATATCTCTCTTCATTCCGGGCCACCATAAGTACCGCTTCAAGCTCTTACATCTAGTATTTTGGTCGCCAGATTCAAATCTTATACCTGCATAATTTGAATTTTACTCAATAATTATATCCTCATTTGAAATCTTAAGTTAGTGATTACCTTGCTCACCTTGTTTTCCAAACCATTTACCCTATTTTCTCTTAAGGGTGTGGTAATTCTTTACATATACTCAAATATCATAAAATATTTCAAGTTAAGTATTTATTCCTCATATCACTTCTATCCCTAGTATGGCATGTGTTTGTCTCATCTCTCAGACCCATTAAAAGATGAAATATGCATTTGGTTGCAGTCCAAATATAATGCTCAGTCCATTCCAAGAGTAGAGACGGTGCATCATACATGACTCCATACCATGAATACCACCATTCCCACAATTCCACGTATACACATATAGGAAGACATTCCTCTTAACCTTTGAGTCTTATCATAACTCCTATTTATGAACCTTAGTCATTTCCTCAAGGTCTCTAGGGTACCGGTACTTTTGGGGTGGTCTTACCCTTATGTATCTAGGAAGTGCCTCACTCATTTACCCCTCGGGCCCCATGAACTCATGAAGGTGGCAAACCTCCTAACTAGGCCTTGGGCAAACATAGTCGTTACCTCCCGACCCTATGGTCTCGTGCATTTAGGGAA
Organism: Alisma plantago-aquatica; assembly: GCA_963693085.1. NCBI lineage: Eukaryota > Viridiplantae > Streptophyta > Magnoliopsida > Alismatales > Alismataceae > Alisma > Alisma plantago-aquatica. The sequence goes on along the minus strand of OY856413.1, from coordinate 294,903,522 downwards.
TTATCAACTCCTACTCCCATCATTCTCATTCCTACTTGACCTTAGAATTGACTTAGAGTTCCATCATAACTTTATTTTATTTCATTCACATATTTTTCTTGTGGTTCCTTTGATGATATCCAACCACATTTTAGAATTCTCACCTAAATTTCCTTCATTTTTCTGGACACTAATAGTTTTTTTTATTCTTATGGCCCTTCATGGGAAATGTGGTGTCCTACCCATCTAGACTTGGTCATTTCCATAGTGACTTTTCTTCATGTCCCTTTAAAATGGTTATACTTGGTTCTAAAGAATCGTATTCAATCTATATGCTTTTGTGCTTTGCACACTTAATCTCTCAAATTCCTTTAAGTGACCCTTAATGTTACCTTAGTTCTTAGGATAATTTTGGAACTCACTCTTTTAAGAAAGGTCCCTTACAGGAAAAGATAAAACTAATACTCGAAAACACTAAGGTTCACAAAAGCATGCTTGAACCCAAACATATATCATCACATACTATCATACTTTCTATTATTTTATCCATGCATTTTATTCCTGGAAGTGATATTATCATTACACCATGTGAACTATCATTCAAAATTGGATCACAAAAACTTATTTCTAATTTGGTTACACAAAACCTGATACTTCCTTTTGTTAAGTCCAACTTTTCTAATACAAGGGGTTCTATAACCTTCTCAGAGATGGCTGCTCCCTAGGAGTCATTTGCTTCGTGCTGGGCTTCTTTATTACAAATGATGAAAACTTGAGTCCATCGTTGTTCTTCAGTAACTGGGACCATCCTCTGAGGTGTTGTAGTCATTGGTTGCACTTTCACTGGACTTGTTCTTCGATGATTGGAGAGTGGACAGGAAACCCACTTATGTCCTTCTTGCTGACAATGGTAGCAAACCTTCTTCTCAAAATGACATGTGCCCTGATGTATCCTTCCACATTTGTGGAACTTTGGGGGGAGCTTCTTGGTGTAGGGTTTTGATTTTCCTCCATTCCTACTCTTGTCATGCTAGCGGCCCTGAGATCTCCTATTATCACTACTTGGACCAACACTATCCTTAGTGAAATCGAGATATCCTTTGGGCGAATGTTGCACAATCTTGATAGTTTTGACCATGTCCCAGGAAAAGTAAGCTAAGAGGATGGTACGGAAGTCCTTCCAGGACATTGGTTCCATGGTCAAATCTTTATTGATGATGTAATCCTCCCACCAAATCTTTGTGGTTCCGTCAAGTAGGTGAGTAGCAAAGAGGACCTTCATGTTGAGTGGTACTCCCAAAGTATTGAAGCCATCTTATATAGGTTGAATCTAGGCTTCCAGCTTATATCCATATTCGACCCCAAGCATCCATATACCCAACTTGATGAAGTCGAGGATGGTGACTTAATGATGAGGGTGGATAGGTAGGGGTTCACCATCCTTACCCCTGGTAACACTTCTAAGTGTAAGGTCACTGATTGTCTTTGTGAGTCCCTTTTGTTGTCTTAGCCAAGGATCATTGGAGGTCAAAACAAGCATGTCTGTAGTTTCTGGTCTGATAGCATAATCAGAGTCACCCTTGGGCTTATTTCTCTTCAGGTCCAGGCTGCCTTCATAGTTCAGAATGTCAGAGGTTGAAACTTTAGGCTCGAGACATTCCTCGATAGTGGCCTCTTCAACTCTCTTCCATTTCTTGGAAGCCTCATCTTCCATCATTTTTCTTGGATATGCATACTCCTAGTAGAAGGGCCTTCCCTCCAGGTGGTTAAGGATGACAATAATCCTAGTGTCGACCATGATGTTTCACATAAGCCAACTTTGTTAATCTCAGCTGGACATTAATGCATCCTAGAGTAATATCCATGAAATCTTGTTTACATGCATTTTATTATTTGCTTGAGCATAACTTAATCCTTATTGTTCATAACCCTAGAACTCAGGAGGAGTTGGAGAGAGAGAAAACCTTAAGCACTAAAGGTTTTTCCAGTGAAAGAGGGTAAAGAAGGGATGAAAACATATGAGAAGACCTAAAGGTATCTTATTTCGAGTCAAATCCTCATATTTTGGCCAGGCAGTCATACGCATTCTGAGAGTCCTCGTAAATCGACTAGCAGGGTGGAGGAAAATCTTGCCAGCCCCCGGATCATGATCCTTTTCTATACACCTCCATCTTTGGAAAATTCTCTAATAACTCCCTTGGGCTCTAAAGAGTTTGTAAAATTTAATAATTATTAGATATTATATGGGAAACCATGCTTTGATACCAAATGTAATGACCCCACCCCTCAACAACCCCTAATTAAGGAAGGCGAAGAAGCTAGAGTTGTTATCTTAAAATAGGATCATATGGTTTTGCAAATAATCAAATATAATTAATAAACTCTACCACAAAAAAGCTTATATAGGATAAAAAATATATTTTCACATACCTTTCAAAACATAGGAATTGAGAACTTAACCCCAGATAGGAATCTATCTATCTACAATCCTCCAATATTTATTTAGATTTATTCGTTCAATGTCGCTTTAAACGATTATCCACTTTTTGGTGAGCATATAACTGCATGTAACCCTAAAACGCCGACAAACAAAACGTCGTCCAGTATAACAAATTATATTGGTATGTGGGGTAACCAAAAGCTTGCATTTATATGTAACAACATATTGCAACCAAATTATTGCTTAACATATCAAACTTTATGTTTTAAACATAACTACCCAATCCTGACATATCCAAGCATTTGTGATGTCCCTACAGCGAACAAGGATACTACCTTTCTCATGTGGTAGATCCCAAATAGCCCCATTTCATCCTACCCTAAAGGTAAACCAAGACATAGAGTTGTATAGTCGTATGATACTACCCAAAGGTAGACCAAACATCAACTCATGATAATATATTGAACCTACCCCAAGGTAGATCAATACCTAGATCATCAATTTCACACAAATATTCAAATCTATAAAGGAGGACTAGTATATGAGCTAGACGTGCATATAATTATGGTGATAGCCATAGTCACTTTATAGTGGCAAGAATTAAAGTTCACCGAAGAAGTTAATCTCAAAAAACAAGTAAACCTTAGAAATCATCGTGAAATTAGAGCGATTAGCTATATGCGTAACCACATACCTGATTTGGAAGTCTCAAAAATAAGCAAGACAGCTAATCAAACCAAGAAGTCCAATCAACCAAGTCAACCAACCAATCAAGCAAATCTTGATCCTGAAAAGCATATATAATACCTAATTGTTACAATAACCTCCAAACAACTCATAGTGACTTGGAATTGCATTCTAAGGTTTCTAAGCCTTATTAGGGTTTCATTAGGGTTTCATGATTCTATTTTCCAACTTTTACCCTTTTAGGTCAACAAACCCTAAAACACTTTCTACTCACAAAAACCCTAATTACTGAAATTATCCACATTAAGGGTCTTTATTCTCAATTTAGTTTAAGAACATCATATCTCTATCTTACTAATGGATTTTCAAAATTAAAACCATTAAAACTCACAATTATCAGAATTAGGGTTTCTAAGCCCATTAATGCACTTTTATATTCATGGAACCCTAATTAAGCAAATTATGCACATATATTAATCATCTAGATCTAATCCCTCCTTTTTATGTCAATGGGTTATTATTTAACTCAAAATACTCATAGAACATCATCAGATCTATTTTTTAATATCAAAAGTTAGGGTTTTAAATCAATTAAAACCTTTAAAGATGGCATCTTTACATACTTTTCAAACTACAAGTAGATTCAGACCTCAATTATATGTTTATTGGATTCTATGAATTTTTCTTATTAATAACCATATATAACATGTCCCCATCAGATAATCCTATAATTAATAATGATTTTTAACAAGAAAATCCTTTTCTGACCAATCATAGGCCGCCACCTGGGCCACAGACGCCCGGACTTGCCCTGCCCATGCGGCAGAGCCAATGTGGCATCCCTGCTCACATGGTTGGGACCATGGGACAGTGTCAAAACAATAGGAAAAGACCGAAAAGGTCTTACCTGCGTGAAGAGAGGTCGAGGGAAGATTGGTAACTCACCAATTCACTTTCTTCAACCTTTGTCTTCCTTCTCTGTGAGACACCCAAACAATAGAGGGGTTGACTTCATGTTCTCATCCTCCTTCTCGCAAAGTGAAGATCTGGTCACTTTTGCCGGCCTTCCACAAACTTGTTGATGCCTCTAATTGCTCGTGAAGTGATCAGAGTCATCGTGACGGTAGAGGAGTTCTTCGGTGAGGTTGGTAGTGTGAATGGTGATGAAGATCGAGATGTCAGTTCCAATTGAACACAACACCGAGTTCATGTGGCCTCATAGATGCTTGTGAGCAAGTTTGTGGGTTCGCAGGGGGGCTCTACTCTCCTATTTATACCTAAGGGTTAGTGCATGGAGGCGCCGATTTGGGAAAATCACCAATAGTCTCCCAATCCCAGTGGACCTTGGGATGGATTTGCTTACCTTGTTCTCCCAGACTCAATGGGACTGTTCCCATGATTGCTCATCCTCTGAGCATAGAGAAATCTGATAGGGACTCTACCTCTTTCCTATTACCTATTGCCTTATTTCAATGGAGGTGAGGGATAACTCAGAGCCATCAGATAGATCTCAGATCTGATGGTCCTCATCTTGTGCACATTTTATTAAATGAATAATTTAAATTTTAATTTGATTATAAATCGTGACATTTATGAACATCCCTCTCAATTCAGGAAACTTTCAAAGATTCACAACTCCTATACCGCACATCTTTTCAATCCCAAATTTTAAGAGAACCTCTTTGATAACCTAATCTACTTGCATGCAACGTTTGGAATCAAAATTCAAAAATAAAAGAGACTTTTCTTCATATGCTAAGGCATGTATTATTCATTAAAACACATATTCTCTCTTTGTTTCTCTTTTGTGTCCTTTATTTGGATTTCTTTTACCATTAGAAACCAAGTGGATTTGAAAATAAATCCATGAAGGCCATTCATACCACTTTCTAGAGTATTCTACACAATTCTCACCATTATCTTTATTTCTTTTTTTCCTTTTATTTAATTTCATATTTATTTTATCTTTTCTTCCCTTTTATCACGTTGGACTCCCTAAAATAGTAGGATCCACGAAAACACACATTCAAGGGAAATATGGCAAAAGAAACTCATTCATTGAACATAAATCATACAATTTCCATACATACACATTTTATTGGAAAAATTGCATTTTAGACAATACAAGGAAAAATCGAGGTTATAACATCCTCTCCCCCTTATGGGAATTTTGCCCCCAAAATTCAACCAATCAAACAAACAAAATAGGGTAGGCCTTTTCCATGTTCATCTTGAGCTCCCATGTGGCTTCATCCTCTCCATGGTGCTTCTAGATAACCTTTACCATCTCTAACTTTTTATTCCTGAGCTCTTTCACCTCGGTATCTAGTACCCTCATAGGTGACTCAGTGTATGTCAGTGTCCCTTGGAGTTTAATAGGTTCGATGCTTAGTGCATGGCTCAGATCCTTCACATAGTGCTTCATATTGGACACTTGGAAAACATCATGCATCATACTATACCGAGGGGGTAAGGCCAAACGATATGAAACTTCACCAATTCATTCCAAAACCTCAAATTGATTCACATATCTGGGACTCAACTTTCCACTATTCTTAGCTATAGCTCAGAGGGGTCGGATTTTCAGAAACATGGGCTCACCCATAATGAACCGCAAGTTAGTCTGCTTTGCATCAGCATATGACTTCTATCGATCCTGGGTTCTCTTAAGCCTTTGCTTGAGCAAAGCAACTTTGTCAGCATACAATTGTAGTTCCTATGACCTCAACAAGGTCTTTTCACCGACATCATTCCAATAAAGTGGTGACCGACATGGCTTCCATAGAGAGATTTATATGGAGGCATCCCGATACTGGCTTGGTAGTTGTCATTATAAGCAAACTCAGCTAGGGGCAGGTACTACTCCCATGATCCACCCCAATCGAGCACACATGCTCTCAACAAATCCTCTAACATCTGGATTGTTCTTTCTGACTATCCATCAGTCTGGGGGTGGTATGTTGTGTTAAATTTCAGCCTAGTACCGAGTTCTTCTTGCACTTACTTCCATAATTTGGAAGTGAACTTTAGGTCACAATTAGAAATAATTGAACTCATAACACCATGCAGTCATACTATCTCTCTGATATAAAGCTTAGCTAGATCTACCACTTTGGAAGTGGTTTTTAAGGCAAGGAAAAGTGTCAACTTGGTAAGGCAACCTACCACAATCCATATTGCATCATGACCTCTCTTGGTCTTGGGGAGACCCACCAAAAAATCCATGGTAATTTGCTCCCATTTCCACTCAAGAATTTCAATCGACTGTAGCAATCCACCGGGTCACTGGTGTTCATCCTTCACTATCTGGCACGTCAGACAACTGGCCACATATGAAGCTATATCTCTCTTCATTCCAGGCCACCATAAGTACCTCTTCAAGCTCTTACATCTAGTATTTTGGTCGCCCCTTTTATCTTTTCTTCCCTTTTATCACATTGGACTCCCTAAAATAGTAGGATCTAAGAAAAAACACATTCAAGGGAAATATTGCAAAAGAAACTCATTCATTGAACATAAATCATACCATTTCCATACATATACATTTTATTGGAAAATTTACATTTCAGACCTTACAAGAAAAAAATCAAGGTTATAACAGATACCCATCATCAGTATGTTGGACCTTAAATATTTTTATTCATAACTTCATTATTCAAAAAGACATACATTAGTCTTGGAAATATTATTTGTTCACATGATGAACTTATACTTGATTTCAATATTCTAGGGGCATAGATTCATTGAGTTAAAAAAATTAGGTTCCTTCACATAATGATCCATACTGGGTAGTTTACCCTAACTTTCATTCTTCAAAATAGTTTCAAAGGATAACAAAAAGTCATTAGATCCACCGATATAAATAAATTCAATTTCTTATGGTCGATATATCAAGATTTGATTATTTCTCCATAAGCTATATATCATGGATATATATTTGACTAATGAAAGGAACTATGATTCAAAATAGTATATGAAATCAATTCTATTGTATTCCTCGTGTTTTTGTAATCAAAATTGACTACTTATATGTAATATTTGAAACAAAGATGGATTTAGTGGCATTTTATATGATAGTAATTTCCTAGTTTGTCATCTTCGAAGTCTCGCACCATATATGGCCTTACATGGGTGACACCCTCGCCCTATTTCATCCCATCCGGTCATCCTTTATGGTAGGGGTGTGTCTCACTACTTGTAGGTTGCTACTCATTCCTAAGTTGATCGTAGTGGGACACGAGACCCCAATAAAAGGTGATGAGGTGCACTAGACTTCCTGCTTGCCTCACATGACAACCACAGTGTAAAAAATCTTGAGGGAACAAAGGAAGAGGCCATTGGATGCTTGTCTTAGCCTTGCATGTCGCATAGGTGTCCTGTTTAGTAGTGGGGTTCCTGACCGCTGGCTGGAGGATCCCTATTTCATGGTGCTAAAATATGGTGTATGAGGCCCACCTCTTTGAATGGCCAACATAGACAAAGTATTTCTTGGAGATGGAAAAAAAATCTTGTGGCTCTCCCTCATCCGTGCATGATCCTCAAGAGTCAATTTTTGTGGCACTTCCTCCAAACAAGAATCTTGCCAAGCTATAGGATGTTGTGACTACATGATACAAAGAGAGAGGAGAAGGAGAGGGGTCGATGCACATCCCTAGTTATGATTCTGAGCACAACAATTTGTAAGGATCCATATATATATATATATATATATATATATATATATATATATATATATATAAAGAGAGAGAGAGGGGGTTGAGGGGTAGGAGGATGATAGATGGAGAGGGAGAGTTAGGCAATGGGTGTTTACTTTGTGGGCATAAGATAAGTGTCAGCCTGTAGATACAGAATGTGGTACAACCCCATTAAAATAACAACGGCCCGACCATGCAATATAATCTCAAGATTTGATATTCCACTTATTGTAATACCAAAAGTTCCCAAAAATTAATTACAAAGGCCATTAAGTGATAGAATATTGTATGTGACTAAGTCTATGCTCAACATGATAGGCTTTGATTAAAAATTAAATGCCATTAAGTGATGTATATAGACATAAGGCATACACATTGATAATTAAAGCATTAAACTATTGGAGAAGTCTTTGTGATTTTGAATTATATATTACTCTTTACTTTTCTGATATCTTGCTACCCTAAAATGTAAGAGTGAGAAGTTTTTAGATCCCTTATATTAGTATATTTTCCTTGGCTTTCAAGTCACCTTACATTCAATTCAAGGAAAAGTCACCAAAATTACACATAATCTCATAAATTATTTAAACCATAAAAACAACTTTCCAAAATAATATTACCAAAAAAGGATTATGTTTTCTATTTACTCCATTAAACTATTTTCTAATTAATTGGTGTAACAAAGGACACAAGAGTAGGTATAGAAAACACTTATGTAGAGGGTTATGTTTTTAATAATCAATTTTTCGTTACAAATTCTACAAAAGTAAAAAGTAGATGAATTTTCAAGTCCTCACATCTCTACATGGGACTCTTTATGAATCTCACATAGTTGTTCAATGCATTTTTTGGCTATAATGTATATTCATAAAAGTAGATATGATAAACATTTAATAAGTGATATCACATGTTAGTCGAGAGTTTCCCTACACTCTCATTTTTTGGGTTATGGGGTGGGTAGCTGTTACGATTTGGTTACTATTCATTGTAAATGTAAAGTATGAATTGGCTTAGTTCATGGATAACGACATACCTTCTTGTAAATAGATATCTTTGTAACTCACTAGTTAATTAATAAATATGACTTTAGTTATAGGAATATCATATCTTTTGTTAAATTTTGATTCATTTTATAATTTATTTTATTAATGGAGATGATGAAGAGTTGTATGTTTGTTTGGTGAGTCTGATATATGCCTTATGGTCTAAGCTTTAGATTGCATGATTTATTCTTAGTTTGGTGGTGAGTCATCTAGTTGATCTAAGTGGTTGGAAATATCTTTTGATTCAAAGTTTTGATATATGTATTTATTTTTAAATAAGTTTATTACTTGCTATGCTATCGAGCTTGCTATGAGATAGTTTAAGATAGGTTGTTTCTCTAAGAATTTATCCTAATGGTTGTATAATTTCTTTGATTAGAAGTATCACAATTAGGTAGCTCATATATACCATATACGGTGTTTAGAGAATTTATTAGAAGGACCAAATATTTATTTTTTAGTTTTCTAGTAACAACCAACGACTGGTTTTTCATCTAGGAAATCCCCTCGACCATTTATTATTGGGTCACCCACAACATCATGGCTAGTTGACTTTTGGTTAGTGGATTCCAACCAACCACAACTATTTACCAAACCCATTTTTAGTCGTATGGTTTCCTATAGAACAAGTATAGTTGGGATTGAGTTAGTATTAGTTGATTTGACTCATATTATAGTGAATTCAACCAACGCAAAGACCCCACTACATGCAATCCACTTAGGATGTATTTATATACTAAAATATGTTATAAATATGATTCCAACTTTATTATGTATAAAATTAGGTGAAAATTCATTCTTTTTTTCATTTTAATTTCACCAAAAGATCCTCAAATGCCCCTAAAATGCTAAACTATAAAAATATGGGTTAGTTTCAACCCCTAACTAGTCTAATTATTACAAAGTCATGATTCATGATATTAAGGACGATTGCTACGCTAATATAAGCTCCACAAAATTAAGTTATCATTTTTTGAATCGATGTAATCTTATTTTTTGGGAACACCCCAAAACCCTAATTTCAACTACAACTAGGATTTTGACTTTTTTAAACCTTACTAGTCAAACCAAATGATGTTTCTAATATCTTAACAAGGTAAAACCATAAGATTAAATTACTATTCATCAATTATACTTAAGTAAGGAATAAACAAGTCAAGCATACAAATATCCAAGCAAATTTGATTTACTTACCTAAGTGAAAACATGGTCTTCATACAGTGTTGTATATCTCAACTCTTTCTTAAGGGTGAAAAGGCTGGGAAAAATGTAAATGTTCATGAAGAAGTTAAGTGTCTTGAATTCCCTATGATGGTTGAAATGATATCATATATATAGAAGAGGGTTCGTAGGTTAGTGCTTGGAGTTTCCTTTCTAGTGTTGAAGGAGTCTCACACGAGATATTAGGAGTTGTTCAAAATATTTCATAAAAACCCTAAACTAACATAGGTTCATGGGTAATATGTGTCTGTGTTGGATTTCAAGCTTTAATAGAAAAGGTTGTGACCAAGTCAAAGATGTTGTGGGAAGATATTTTGTATAAGACTATATAGATGCAACACATAATGCTCCAATATAGGGTTTCTACCTCTTTTAAGTATTAATATGATTTTTGCATGTAAGGATTGTGAGACAAGTTTGAATTTTCTCAAAGGATGCACATCTTTTATGCACTTGTGTAAACAAGTTGTTAATTATTGAATAAATGATGTGTTTATGGTGAGTTTTAGAAGGATAATATAGATAGTGGTTGATGGCAATGCAATAGCAATGCTCAGATCTTCCTTCGTAGGTATCCAAGCATGAACCTCACAAAGTGGTCCAAGATGGGGTGTCTACAAGGTTTTTTGGCTTCCACAAGCTCAAAAGGTGCGAGTTGTAACTTTGGATATGGTTGGTATATATAGTTCGTTAGGCCTATGGTATGAGTTATGATTGAGGAAGATTCTTTTCTCTCTACAAGAAACCACCTTAAATTGATATGGATACAAAAATGGATTAGACTCCTTGGGTCTAAGCAATTGCATTGATCCGTGGGGAGGCTTCCGTTGTGTAATGCATGATTCCTTCATGTAGCACTCATGGTGGATCATATGAATCCACCACAGGTTGTACTTGGTCAAATTAGTTTGTTTTATGTGTGACGTTTTCTAAATTTGAAAGGTTCCATATAAATCTTATTACTGGAATTTCTTTTTCACTAGGAAATTTTTCTTGAGTGATTCAATTTGGATTACAAAAGTGAAAAGGGGAATAAAAGTATAATCTTGAGAGCCTAGAATTCCATTTTTGTACTAATTTTGAGAGAAAACATGTCATTATAGTCTGATGCCATTGAGTTTCCAACTAGGACATGGAATTAAATGTCTTTTCCTTCTTGGATAATGATAATTTTTATATAAAACTAATTTTTAAACTAGGATTTTGAATCGTATATTTACATCATAGAGAATTGAATTGGATAATTTGTTAAAAGAGATTCTGAAAAGCTCAATTTGGTTAAGATTGTGTATATACCAAGTGTGTGAATGTCTTTTATTGGCAAATCTCCGACATAATATGGGTAAAAGAATCAATTAAATATGCAAAATATGGATAAAATGTGAAAAAAAGAATAATATATTTTCATTATCCAAAAAGCTGATTTCACCATGATTGTTGTATGAGTGACCAAAAAGGGAGTGCCAACTTGAATGAGTAATTGGTTAACAATTGATAAATTCAAACTACAATCCAATTTATACAAACATATTCTTGGTTGTCATCCTAAGAACTTTTCCAACTTAATCTTATTAGTCTGGCCTATTCCACTGACTCCCCTAAGCATTTCAACCATGGTTGTGTGTGAGGCACACTATTAATGCATAAAATTTTGTTGTTTGCTTTTAGAGGTGGTATGTTTTACTCTCCTGCGACACATGTTTATATAAAATTATGTTTGAATTTTGAAGTTGTAAAATAAAAATAAAGTGGAAATCATGAAATTTTAAATGTAGCAGAAATTGATATATTATAACTTCCAGTTGACTTTAAATGTGCACTAAAATTGAGGTTCACTTCAATATCAACTTTAACTGTTGGATAACCTACTTGACACCCATTTGCCCAACTATGCACAACCCTTGATTGTACTAACTTACACTAAAATTTATAGACAGGACACTATTTTTTCGTCATGTTAATTTCTTCCCCTACTTATATGAAAAATATATGAAAAAATTAACTTTTAGTTACAACATGACTAGATAAAGTCTATTAGTACCAAGGTTGATGCCAAATACCAATAAAGTAAAGAAGTACCAATTTTCTTGAGTCACTACAACACTACATATAAGGTCTAACAATACCCGTAGTTTCTATAAGAGGTACTGAAAATTATAACAAAACTCCATGATTAAATTATTTTCCAGACAATACTACTTTTGAAATGTTGAATTTTATCCTTTCAATACCATAAAACTAGTGTGTGTAAAATACATATTACTATACCAATATCACACATTATGAGCATACTCAAATTATGTATGGTAATTTCAATAGTGTAGATGTATTAATTTTCTACATTATTTTATGGTAGTTTTTTCTATAACTATACATTCAAGTAGCAAAAAGAATGTAAATCTGAGATATAACATAGTTTTCGGAAAAGTGCAACTGCTGATTAGTATTGTTTTGTATTATATTTAGTATTTGCTAAACATAAATTTTGTACTATGTGGAGAAACTTCGACTTATACGGAATATAGTAGGTCCGAAGACCCATATATAAATGGGTGGTCTTTAACTTATTCCAAAAGTTGACCGTTCTCTATAAGTTATATGCATGGTTTTCTGCGTTCCGGCAAACAAAAAACATCCCTTTAGTTTGCAATGCATCTTGGTGTGCAACAGTTATGCCTCTAATACTAACTGGTAAACACGCTATCTTACAAGGTAAAATATTGACAATCTAGCTAGATGAACCAAATTTGCAAAAACAATGCGATGATAGGGCAACCGAGCATGGAAGGGGTCGTCGTCCACCAACTCCGTCGAGCACGATGAGGCATTTGCCTTGCTCGGGCAGCTGAATTGACAATGCTGACCTCCGAGTCTATAGTCTCCTCCGAGACTGCTTTTTCCTCTACATCCTCACTCCCAAGTAAATCCAGTCCTCCCACCTGCTCCGTCGCCCCATCTATCGCAGGGTCGAACTTGATTGTGTACTTTTCGGTTGCATCCTTCTTCCAGATGCCCCAGCTGTTATATAGGTCATTGTGGTCGTTTTTCTTGACCTCGTCGAAGAGGCTGTAGATGTAGGCGACGGGGGTGACGCTGGGGCGAGCTGGTGTGCCCCGTCGGAGGTTAAGAATGCTGACTAGCCTCTCGTTGTACTCAGCGGCATTGAGGAAGGTCGCCTCCGGGACATTGTCCGCATCTCCGGCACTTGGCCATCCCGTTGCAACGATGATGATGGGCATCTCGCCATGGCCTAGCTTGGTCAGAGAGATGATGATTGAGTCGATCATGAGCTCGAACAGGTTCTGGTACTTTTTGTTAATTACCGTGTCTGTTATGCATTGGTCCTCCCTCGCCTCGAACGAGACGAGCGGGAAGGTGAGGTCGAGTCCCAGGCTGCTGGAATTGCGATAGAGGTAGAAAGGAAAGCAGTTGATTTGAAAATTGGCAACCCCAGTTCCCTGGGCAGCGTTCATGTCAAGGAGCTGGCGGAGGATGGGGATCTGGGAGCTCTCAAACGATGCGGATGAAGGTGGCACCGGGTTGGTGATCAACTCAAAACAGTGGGCCGTGGCGATTGAGATATCCGGTGGGAGGTTGAGGCGGCGCCACGCAGTGCGGAAGTTGTTGACGGCGGCGACGACGAGGTGGGTGAGCTCAGGGTGGTGGCTGAGGATGCCGAACCCGACGGAGACGGAGGAGACGTTGAGGAGCACGCCCGGGCTTGATGGCACCAGGTTGATCTTCAGCCACTCGGCGGCGGCAATGTCGCTCTTGCCTATCTCCTCGAACAGGGTCGTGTTCTCGAGAGCTAAGTTGAGGTCGATGCCCGTGCCCACGAAAGCGGAGATGGAGGCCCGGTCCGGGTTGATGATCCGGATCCGCATGATGCGCTTCTTGAGGAGATTGTCCACCACCACATTTGGTGGCGGAATGCCGGGGTTGCTAGGTCGGTAGACCACGCCAGCGACGGTTTTCCGGGCCTCCGTTGTCAAAGAGGCGACCTCATCGTCCGCCGTGCCACCGGAAAAAAAGAGGGGGAGGAAAAAAAGGAAAAGCCAGAACTCCAGTTTGATCGCTCCCATTACGCGATCTCTATATTTTCGTGCTTCTGTGCAGGTATTCAACTAGGATCTTGGGGGCGAGGGCATCAAGCCTTCGTCGGGAGGAACCCATGCAGGATTGAAATGCCCGCTCATGCACGCACGTACGCCTGCAGGAGAATCTGAGGCAGGTCAACCGTCAGGGGTTCATGGTGAAGAAGTATCAACAACTCCGACGCCGGACGACGTCGCGCGGTCGTGGATAGGCTTCTACTTGAATGGAAAACTAAATTAGCAGTGATCGAGATGGATTGGGCATGTGGGACGAGTCTCCTGACCTTAATTTAGAACATCTATTGTTAACCGCTTAAATATTGGAAAGCAACTCGTCTAATCTTCTCAAGCTCATGTTTTAAAGGCCACCCATTACGTACATGTTTTTGTTGCTTTAACTAGTAAACATAATTACATGCTACACTGGTAAGAAATAGAATCGGTAAATTCGTTTCTTATTGATTGTATTTTTATTAAAAAAGTTTACATTTACATAGAAAGTTTCCGTAACGATCCGTTTCAACTTTGTCTATGTCAATGTAAAACTGCATATAAGCTACCTATTTTTCATAAGAATCAAGACGTGAGGAATATTTTTTTCGACATGCAAATATATTTACTTGGTTAGAAAACAGACATCTAGCTTTTCGTCATGTTATGTAGTTTGTTTTCTGACTCAGTAGGAAATTTTGATGAATAGAGATTCATATGTGACTATAGTAACTAGAAAAAAATCGTGCAGAAATAAAAGTAATAGTTCAATAGTATGGCATACATCTGATAACTCAATTTTGTGTTAATATATAATCAGGGTGAAGGCCTTGAACGTACTAAACACCATTTGGAATATTTTGAGAAGTTTCACTACTACATTTTTGGCCAATAACATCGCTACATGTAGGGTCAGTTTTTTCAAATAACTGACCTTATATGTCTACAAAAAATACAGGCACCACTTAAGACCTCTTGGGTCGGTTTTCTTAAAATAACCAACCTTGTAGTGTAACTCTGTAGGGTCGGTTTTCTAAATAACCGACCTTATATATCTATAAAAAATGTGAGCACCATTTAAAACTACTTGGGTCGGTTTTCTTAAAATAACCGACATTGTAGTGTATCTCTATAGGGTTGGTTTTTATAAAGTAAGCGACCTTATAGACAATGAGATTAGAAAACCCATTAAAGTTTCCCGCGGAAAAAATTTGCTCGATTTTGGCTTCGCGCCTCGATCTATAAAGTCGGTTGTTCCAAACAACCGACCTTATATGCCTATAAAAAACGTGGGCACCATTTAAGACCTCTTGGGTCAGTTTTCTTAAAAAACCGACCTTGTAGGGCATCTCGATCAAAAAATTGTCGACCGAGTTGAATTTTGAATCCAGTTTGCATTCGCGCGTGAATAAGTACCTCTAGCGTTGGTTTTTTCATTTTAACCGACCTTGTAGGTCTCCTCAGTCAAACAAATTGTCGACCGGGTTGAATTTTGGATCCAGTTTTCCTTCGTGTGTGTATAAGTACCTCTAGGGTCGGTTTTTTCCTTTTAACCGACCTTGTAGGTCACCTCGGTCGACCAAATTGTCGACCGAGTTGAATGTTGGATCCAGTTTGTCTTTGCGTGTGTATAAGTACCTCTAGGGTCGGTGTTTTCCTTTTAACCGACCATGTAGGTCCCCTCGATCGACCAAATTGTTGATCGAGTTGAATTTTGGATCCAGTTTGCCTTCACGCGTGCAAAAGTACCTCTAGGGTCGGTTTTTCCCTTTTAACCGACCTTGTAGGTCTTCTCTGTCGACGAAATTCTCGACCGAGTCACCTCGATCGAAAAAATCATCGACCGAGTTAAATTTTGGATCTAGTTTGCATTCGTGCGTGAATAAGTACCTCTAGCGTCGGTTTTTTCATTTTAACTGACCTTGTAGGTCTCCTCGGTTGAAAAAATTATCGACCGAGTTGAATTTGGGATCCAATTTTCCTTCGTGTGTGTATAAGTACCTCTAGGGTCAGGTTTTTCCTTTTAACCGACCTTGTAGGTCACCTCGGTCGACCAAATTGTTAACCGAGTTGAATTTTGGATCCAGTTTGCCTTCGCGCGTGTATAAGTACATCTAGGGTCAGTTTTTTCCTTTTAACTGACCTTGTAGGTCCCCTCAGTCGACCAAATTGTTGACGGAGTTAAATTTTGGATCCAGTTTGCATTCGCACGCGAATAAGTACCTCTAGCGTCAGTTTTTTCATTTTAACCGACCTTGTAGGTCCCCTCGGTCGAAGAAATTCTCGACCGAGGTTCGCTCAGTCGACGAAATTCTCGACCGAGTTGAAGTTTGGGTGTTTTTGATTTACCCTACATGGGCACCGCTTATCTCTTGGGTCATTTTTTTTTGTTTTAACCGACCCTACAGGTCGGGCCCTGGGCTTGAAGTGGCCGAGACCTACTTCTTTCTCTCTCGCGAGACCTAGTTTTCTTTCTCTCCCGCGCTGCCGAGACTTACTTTTTCTTTCTCTCCCGCGCCGAGACCTACTTCTCTCTATCCCGCGAGACCTAGTTCTTCTTTCTCTCCCCCACTGCCGATACCTACTTCTTCTTTCTCTCCCGCGCCGCCAAAGCTTTCTCTCCCGTTGCCATTGTCATCGTTTGAGAGAAGAGGAGCTCAGAGTGGAGCTTGAAGTGGCTGACACCGAAGTGGAGGTCGAAGTTGCTGCCGCCATGGTCGCAAAGGTAAGACTTTCTATTTATATAGGTCTATCTATGCCCACTGTGGTACCTCCGCCACGACCACGGTAGCGTCTAGGTCCACTCTCAGTCGAGAATTCATCGACCGAGAGTCCACCTACGTGCGGCGTCCAGGTCCACTCTCGGTCGAGAATTCTTCGACCGAGAGTGGACCTAGACGCCACGCGCAGGTGGACTCTTGGTCGACGAATTCTCGACCGAGAGTGGACCTGTGCACCTTTAACTGGACAACTATATTGTTTTTCCATTTTATATGATTGATAACCCAACCAATTAATAAAAACATGTATTTTTTCATATATAATCATTATATAAATTCTAGAAATTAATATGAGATTAGACATGTGTACTTCCAGATTGACACTTTAGGGTTTATAGATGAGAATCATCGATGCACGATGTTTAACTTAATATATAAATATGAAAATAATACATTTATATATTAACTTAGAAATCTGTTCAAAATTTACTCATTAGGAGTAAACTTTGGATAGTCCTCGATTTGGGACTGTTTTGGGATATTTAATTTCACTTAGGATGAAACTGTATAATGTATGTTAAGTTTTGAAGAAAATTTCAATAGGATTTCCTCATTTGTTCTCTGGGTACATATGTGAGTGGTTATTAGCCATTTACATCGGTGTACTTGGAGAACTTAGGGGAAATGTTGCTAAAATTTTCTTCAAAATTAAATATACATTATATAGTTACTAGTGAGATTAAATATTCAAAAATGGGATAGGTGGTACACTTTAGTATAAAAGTAATTAACTTCCTATTAATAAAAACTTATAACTTATAGTATGGATACAAAATGCTCAATTTTATAATTAATTTTAATGTGATATAGAAAATGGATCGAAGTTGGATGTCTATCAAGAACCGTTGCAGTCCAAAATTTGCCAAAGGCCTTGATGAATTTATCAGATTTGCTGAGGAACATAAGAAACTACCTACATATTGGTTCTATTGTCCATGTAGAAATTGTGGTAATAAAATGAAAGTTGATATTGTTGACGAAATTAAGAATCATGTCATATGCAATGGGATCATACAAGGTTATAATGAATGGTATTGGCATGGATAGAAATTTAATTATGGATCAGAAAATGTCGATACTAATAGTTGTGGCATAGAAGATATAGATAATGATGATGATGTCAATGATGAACCAATTCAGGATGACCCGATTCAGGATGATTTGGTTGATGAGATGCTACGTAGTTGTCAGGACAATGTCATTGATCCACCTTCTTTATTTGCAAACATTGTCCATGATGCTGAAAGACCGTTATATAAGGAAAAAGACAGTTTATTGTAGATCCTATAAATGAAGAAGAATACTATGAAAAGTATGATAATTCCATCCCATTCTCAGTTGGTTTGCCAAGTGTAAATGTTGAAGATAACACTAAGGAATACTATAAATGTCAAGACCATACTGAAGGAATTTTACTTGACTAACAACTCAACCAATACTAGAGGCATGTATTCTTTGAATTATTTATTTTATTATCATTCAAACATGTAATCTTTTAAATATACATCATATATCACTCATCCAATTGTGCATTTATTATCACTTATGTTTCTTTTATCATGTATACTTGCAGGTTCTAAAATGGCAAGTGAAGTTGAACATTTTGAGCATGAGCACTATGAGGATGGTAGTGGGGATGCTAAGAAAAGTAGAGGTCCCACACTGATGCGTAGGCTGTAGGAGCTCAAGGCCAAAGGGGAGAAATTGGCAGTCCAGTTTGATGTCACAAGAGCACCTATTGGGGAACATGCTAGTGCTTTCAAGCATTACGTAGGGGCGACCACGTACAGTAAGGTGCCAATAGATATAAAAAATTGGCATGATGTTTCTAATGCCTTAAAAGACCTCCTATGGAAAGATATATCTGTGAGTGGAAGTGATATTATTTTAATATGTTTTTGTTTATTGATTCTAATTTAGTTTGCTTGGAAAGACATATCCATTTTAAGACAACATTATTGCTTCTTTTGCATGTATAGGGTATTTTTCATCTAAATGAAAAATATCACAAGAAAAAAGTGCTACAACATTGTGGTGTACGATGGAGGGCTTTTAAGTCATATCTCAAAAGGGAATTTATAGATAGTCCTAAACAAAAGAAGAAAGCAACATATATGTATATTTTATAGATCCTAGAGGTGTGAGAAAGATTTGTTGTAGCTAGGAACACAGAAGAGTTTCAGGTAATAAAGATTGTGATGTATTGTATGAATCTTTAATTTTATACAATTATGGAGGTGAATCTTTTTATATATGTTTGCCAAGTCTAAATTGCAATACCTCATTTTAAATGATCAGGCTATTCACGAGGCCCAAAAGAAAAGACAGGCCAAAAATGTGCATGACCATCGCTTGGAGCCCGGTGGTTATGCCTTCTGTCGCCAACTACAAGAGAAGCAACTCTCTTCTGGAGAAGAGTCTAGTACAACTCAAGCTGAGTGTCCACCCCGACACTTGTAGTGGATTGATGCTAAAAAGAATCGATAAGGTGAAATTGTCAACCCTGCAACTAATGAGGTGGCATAAAAGATGGTAGATTTATCCCAACTAAGTAAAGAGTGACTCCCACAAACTCATACTTATTTATATCTAATTGATATTGTGATTTAATATTTTTATTAACTATGAATAGATGATCTCCACGAGCAAAGGAAGGAAGGAAAGTTCATCCCAACTGGCCACATAGATGAACTATTAGTTGCTCTTGGTACGAAGGAGCATCCTGGCCGTGTTAGAAGATTAGGAGCTGGCATAGGATTCAAGTCTTATTTTAACCCTTCACAATCTAAAAGAGGTCGTGCAGGAGGTCCTACACAAGAGGAGGTTGAAACATTAGTAGCACAGAAAGTAAAAGAAATAATGTCTTCATTTCAGCCTACTCAACCTTCTCAACCTATTCATACTATGCGTCTCTCAAGTGATGAGGTACAAGCCCATGCTCCAGTTGTATAAGGTCATGGGAGCACTCCCAATGACCCACCACAACAATCTGTAGTTAGTTTTTGTTCTATATGTTGTATTATTAGTATGATATATATGATATATATGATATATATATGATGTATATATATATATGATATATATATATGATGTATATATATATATGATATATATATGATATATATATATGATATATATATATATGATATATATATATGATATATATATATATATATATATATATATATACAATTGTAATAGGTATCTGGTTTACAACTTCATATATAACTTATATTATTTCAATTCTAGGTTGGTATGAATTGTAAACTTGTAGTGGAGGTTCCAGAATATAATGTTGTGGCAGCGGGCAAGGTATACAACCTTGGTGGTACATTGCATTGCCAAAAAATTACTGATGACATTTGTCGTGTGTCCATCCATCTTGTGTATGACAGAATTGGGGACAAACCACTACCCATACCTATTCCTGAATATAGTACAGTTGAAGAAGCTGAGGGTGGTATGGTGGGTTGGCCTAGACACTTGGTTATCAATGACAAGGTATATCTTAATTCTACCATATTTTTCATATTTGACTGCATATATGAACTCGTGTAATAAGTATGTAATTTAATTAATAGGGTTGTAAACCAAAAAGTAAAAATTCTACTAGTTGTCCTCCTATGCCCAAGCCATCTTTATTCCAGAATCCACATTCGATGAGTTGGGAAGTAAATGTAAATGTTTGTGTCGATACTTGTCCAACCAAAGCTCTGGATTACAAATGTTGATCAATTTAACAGAAGATGCAACTGGGAGGGACTTTGACAATTATATTTTTCTTGATGATATTATAGAGTTGTTCTGGTATGATTGGTTGAATACTTCAATAATAGAAGTATGGATAAGGTAAGGATCTATCAATATAGAAAATTCCAATACACATTTTTAGCTTATTTCTATATATGGAAATAATTACAAATGTTTTACATCCATTTATATACCGAGACCACAAACTTTAATATAAGAAATGTTGGATTCTTAGTTCCTTCAATCACTAGTCAAGTGGAGACAAATATTGAGGATGTGAATGGGTACTTCTCTACTGCATTCAAATATTTTTCTAGTGAGGGGAAGGAAATTATCCTAATTCCTTTTAACGTCCAGTAAGTATTATTATTCAATATAATTTTAATAATGAATAAAATTATTTATTTTAATGTTTGTTTTATTCTTACTCAGAGATAGACATTGGGAATTAGTGGTGATTGTCCCAAAATTGATGACTCTTTATTATCTTGACCCAATGGGTAAAATAATAAGGGGTCACAAACTGAAATTGCCAGCTATGGAATAAGCATAAATTTAGTCAATGCTTCAACTGATATTTCTATTTAGAATTTCTATTTTACCAACTATCATTTAATTGATAGGGGTATAAAGGCTTTTCGTGAAGCTGGAGGACAAATACCCACAAAATTAAAGACATTGACTTTGAAAAATGTCAAGGTAGCTACTTTGACAACTGCTTAGTCTTATATATATTAATTTTCAACTCTTATATGTCAACTCTTATAGTCTTATCTCAACTCCTATTTATAGTAGTTTACTAACATTAAGTATAATTCGTTATTTGTAGTGTCCTATACAAAATAATGAATGGGCTTGTAGCTACTATGTAATGAAATATACGCAAGCTATTGTCAAACAAGCATCACATGACATTCAGACTATAGATCAGGTAATAAAGAATAACATCATAAATTTACAAGTGATTGTAGTCATTTTATAAAATATTAGCATGTGCATTTTCTATTACAGATCTTTACAACTCAACCTTACACACGTGAGGACTTAAATGAATTCCGAGAAGAATGGTCAGATGCTTTCTAAATGAAGTCAATATAGCATTGGATTAAATATGTCAACTCCATTTATGTATGTGGTTTTAGTACTCTTTCATATTTACTTTTGTATATGACATTTAATATCATCTCAGACTTGCAATCTATCATTTTGTAAAGTATGATGTGATTATGTGTAACTCAACTGAATATATGAATTATTTTTGTTATGAATGTGTGGTTTGGAATGGTGATAGTTGAACATCAATGCTCCCCTCTTCCAGAATATATGAATCTTGACGGTTGAGCATCAATGCTCCCCTCTCCCAGAATATATGAATCTTCTTGTTCTTCTGTTATGTTTATGTTTCTATAGAAATTTTAAAAAAAATTGTAACTTCTAGCGTTGGTTTTCTTAAATAACTGACCCTAGCGGTCTTAGCCTTCTAGCGTCAGTTTTACTAAATAACCGACCTAATAGGTCCTCTATAAGGTCATTTATTTATAAAAAAATCGACCCTAAAGATTGAACAACCACTTAAGTGTACACTCCTCGTTCGACAATTTTGTCGGCGAAAATCTTTTCGATCAACAATTTTTTCGACCGAAGGTCTATCCTTCGAAAAATTTCTCGATCGAATAAATCGCTGATGATTTAGACAGTACTTTCTTAGTCGACAATTTTCTCGACCAAAATAATCTCGGTCGAAATATTTCTCGACTGAGACAGTTTATAGGGTCATCTTTTTTAGAATAACCGACCTTACAAGCTCTTCTTTCTCACTTGAAATAATCTCAATCAAAATATTTCTCGACCGAGACAGTTTACAGGGTCGGATTTTTTGGAATAACCGACCTTACAGACTCTTCTTTTTTGCTTGAAATAATCTCAATCGAAATATTTCTCGACTGAGACTGTTTACAGGGTCGACTTTTTTAGAATAACTGACCTTACAGGCTCTTCTTTCTCGCTTGGGTTAGATTTTTTACAACCTCTTGCGTCAGTGTTTACTCTGTGAGGTCGGTTATCTTTGGTCAAGAAAACCGACGCTATAGAGCAAATTCTATAGCGACAGACACTTATGGGTCGGTTATAAAGTGATGCTACAGGCTTAAAAAATTGACGCTACAGACCATTCATGTGCTAGTGTTTTATGAACAAATTTCACTATTATTAATAACATTATAATAAGGTTTCTAATTTAATACAATAAAATGTATTAATTAGACTAACAAATTACAAAACTCGTGTACGTTAAAGATTTAGTTACATGTATGTCATGCAAAGTATATGAAAACTAGATAAAACCACTCATAGGTTTCTAAATACTTGAGTAGCCAAGTACATATTATACAAAATTAGTACATGAACTTTTCATGAATGTGCATACATTGGTTGAACTAGATGTAATGTGTCAAATGCATTAAAGATTTTTGGTGTGGATATAATTATATACTTATTTACATGCCACTTTTTATCAAGTAACAAAGAAAATAAGTACTAAAAAATTACTACTATAAAGTATAGTAGGATAATGCTCTATATGATGAGTTTTATATCACAAACTAGAAGAACATAGCTACAAATAAAATGTTATTTCTATAATTCCATTATTATAAATTCATTTTATTTCAACCCCCAAAAAAATTATTTCTAAAGTGTGAGCATTAAACTTTTTTTGTATTGGAGATGCATGTAAATCATGCAAACTATATAAATTTTGTAATATGTTTCACAATGTTTGAGCGGTCAAGTAGATGGGTTGTACTTTAGTATGTAAACTTTGTATTTGAGTACATACATTGGTAAAACAAGATATAGTATGTCAAACCACATAAAAATTTTGAGTGTAAATATAAGTGCATAGTTTTATTACATATTTTGGGTGTAAATATAATTATATAGTTTTATTTACATACCCCTTTATTGAATAAAAAATGAACGAATAATAAAATATTGATTGCAAAGAACAATAGGCTATAAGTGGAGTTTTTATATCAATAATAAGAAATATATAGTTATAAATTATCAAATATAGTTATAAAAAATTATAGTTATATTCTCATTGTTATAAATATAATTATATACATAATATTGAAAGAATAAAATAATTACTATAGAAAACATGTAAAATATTGTGCAAAGTACATAAATTTTCACCTATGTGCATTGATGGAATACACAAGATGTAGTATGTCAAATCATGTTAACAATTTGAGGTGTAAATATAATTATATAGTTCTATTTAGACACTTAACTAAATAACAAAGAAAATGAGTACTTAAAAACTTATTACAACAAATACATTGAAATAATAGGTTACATGAAGAGTTCTCATATTATGATAAAATAGTTAACAATAAATAAACACAACTATAATATGAAAATGTATATCTTACATATTTATCATTGGTAATACCAAATATGTTTTCCCTTAAAGTTCAATTCTACCCACTAATAAATTATTCATGTTTTCCCTACTCTAAAAAAACTTACAAAACACAAATCTCCACAATTATTTTCATTTTTACTTTAATCATTGATACTTGAAAAAGAATTCATAAATGTTGATTGGTATATACATTGTAGTCTCAAACAATATGCTTCACAAAATAAAAATGTATGCATATATAAAATCAATGTGAAAGTAATAGAATGTCATGTTTGGCATTATTTAGCACATCAACAACAACTATGATTGTATGAAACCATTATCATGTTGGGAAGTGCCAATGGATCTTATGTCATTTAGGTTAGGGTATCTATGAGAAAATATGCAGGTAGGATCCTTTTGGATGTGTTCGGTCTGGAACCACAATATGATGATATAAGGCATATTAGAGGTGAGAATAAAGAACATATCATTTTTGTTGTTGTTCTTATGGAAAAAGAGGAAGTAGTATGTATCTTATGTCATGTTCCAATTCATGTAGTAGTTTGGAATTTCATAATGATGGAAATTAATAGGGTCAAAAAGAACGTTGATCTGAACATATGTATGAACTATAAAAAAACAATGGTACCTCTTTAACATAGATAGTTCCACCAAGAAGATCTTATCATTCTCCTCCCTCCATGCCCTTTATTCCCCTCAAAAATCAACTACTATTGATTCTACTTATCCTCACCAACCAAGCAGATGGGTGCATATTGATATATAGGCCTACCTTACACCAACAACGAAAAATGACAGAAAAGAATTAGTTATGGAATGAGGAGCATATGTTTAGTAAAGTCTGTTTGAATGAAAACTTTATTCTTTTTATCCTACGTTGTCAATAGGAGAAGAGGATGCCCAATACCCATTATTTTATTTCTTTAACTCCTCTCTTCCTTCCCTTCATGACCAATCCAGCACTGCTTACATCATTAGTCCATCAACAACATCCACATTTTGGGCATATTTTCACATCTATCGAGTCTAAAAACCAATTTCCAAAAATCTTCTACCCCTGGCACACATATCCTTCAACGTAATTTAGACAAATACACACACATGCTACAATGTACGAAAGAGAAATATCCCATCAAATGCCTCAACTTGCCCTTGTCATCACACCCTCTTCCAAATACATGCTAGAACCCTATAATCGCAACATCTCAACACAAACTATCCAGATGGAAATCACAAATACTGAGCCTTGTGGTCCATCTCACCCTCCTCAACACACCACTTATGCCACTCATTATATGCTACTTTGGTTGTATACCTATCACGTCCAAGGTTATCCATAGCATAGACATCATACAAAAAAGATTTATATGGGAAGACACAACAAAGAAAAAAAAACCTGGTTAGATTAAATATCATATGCAAACCTAAACAACTAGATGTATTGGGTATCATCTGTATGGAAATATGATGACAGAGCAAGCTGTAGAAGAAAAAATTTAACT
Organism: Alisma plantago-aquatica; assembly: GCA_963693085.1. NCBI lineage: Eukaryota > Viridiplantae > Streptophyta > Magnoliopsida > Alismatales > Alismataceae > Alisma > Alisma plantago-aquatica. Next base: position 294,877,911 of record OY856413.1, on the reverse strand, counting down.
ACCATATTCCCCTTATAACAATATATCGTGTCAACAACTATATAATGGAAAGGATGGTTTTGAGGATATAGGTACGAGATCAAGTCCATTGACAATCTCCTCGTCATAGTATGTTCCTATCTTTAAGTCACCCTCAAACAATGTATGTAGTATCTCCTCATTGATCACCACAATGGTAGCTTGATGTTATCTTCCTATCAATAGGAAACTGCCTCCTCGCCTCTATGATAGCCCACACAGACAATCGGGAACTCCTTTCATTCTAGAAGAACATATAGGACGGAGTTGTCCGTCCACGTTTGTGTACTAGAACCAACTTTATCTCCCACAATTGTTCTCCCTTGCTATCCCTCCCTTTGTTGGGTAGGACTTTCTCGGTTTCTCTCGATTACCACAACCAGAGAAGACAACAATTGTCATAGGCAATTGAGTTGTGTCTCTAAGAATCCCCCAGGACCCCTCCATTTATAGGAGGGTTAGGGTCAAGGTTCCCAGTCTGTGTGGGAGTGGAAGGGATAGGAATATCACAAATTTTTGCACCCTACAGATGGAAAAATGGTCGGTTCACATGTGAACTGATCGATTGGCATGCGAGCTGACTAATTCAACCCTTGAACTTGTCATTTTTTCATGTTTCCTAGTTGCAATTTTATTGGCAATTGTAATTCGATTTTTGCACAACATGACATCAACACTAATTCTTGATGCAATTGAATTGATCCATAAATCGGGTGGTTCATCACATGAATCGGTCATTTGACGACCTTGAGTTGATTAGTTCACTAACTGAATTGGTTGGTTCATGTCCTGGTTCTTCGAGAATTCAGCCAATGTAGTTTCCAATCAACTTGACACTATCCAGTCAGCTAATTGTTGTTTCCATTGAATGCCTAAACACTTTAGTAATTAAGTTAAATATCATTCATGAAAAAACTCCTATTCCAATTGTATCTTATGTGTGTGACCCTATAGGTTCCAAATTATGTTGGTGGTGAATGTCCATAACTAGTTTATGACATCAAAAGCAAAGTGTGATACTTGGATTCTCCTCTCATTCAATTTATGTACTTCTTGACCCATTTAGATGCTTAATGTACTCCATAACCTCCATCACCCTAATTTTATGATCTTGAGTCACTTTATACTCAATTGACAAGTTATCCTTCATTAAGTATCACTTCAGATGTGTTTATGACTCTAATTTAAGTTTTGATGCCTAGTATATATCATTAACTTCCAATCAAAATTGAAACACTTTAATGAACTTTTCTTACCTTGAAATGCGTCCATGTTATAGAGGATTCAATTGTGAATCCATTGATGAAAAAATCACCTCAATTGGATCCTCCTAACTAGAGTTCTGGCCTTTTGGATTTCCTCTTTTTTAAACACTTTTAACCTTGATTTTGTTGCTTCTCTAGCCTTGGTGGGCCAAAATTGGGTGTGTGGTCCAACTTGCTCCTCCCCCACCTTTCCCCTTCTATATGCACCCCTCCTCCTTGACCAATCGAGTCTTTGATTTATTGGGCCATCAAATGTCAGTCATTGGATCCTCGATCCATGAATTTTGACCTTGATCTAACAGCCAACATCACACCCCCTTTTCCCGTGTTGTGCCCAGCACAAAGGGTCGACTGCCTACTCCGGCCATGGTGCCATAAATCCCCCTATTTCCCTCCTCTTTCCCTTGAATTGCTGACACCCTCACCTATAGAGCTTCTTCCACACCCATTTACCCCATTTTCTACTCTTTTTTGCAACCCTAGATCCCCCCCCTTTCTTTTTTTCTTCTCCAGCCACCCTTGGCGGCGGCGTTGCCCCTGCCTCTTTGCGTGGTCTGTGATTCAGTGGTTCTCGGCTACAAGGAGATACTCTTTTGGCTTAGTTGTGGTGTGGATAAGCCAGGCTAACACGCAGGGCCCAGAGGTGGCATTGTCTAGGCTGGAGCTCGGTCTCCGATGAGCAGTTGCCATGGGACTTCCGCAACGAAGACCATGCTCTCTACGGGCTTCGTCTAGAGTTGGGGCCAAATCCCCAGCCATCATATGGGGTTCAATCAATGGTGGACCATGAACCAAGGGTCTGGCTGGTCCACGCTCTTTCCCCTCTTCCCTCTTGTTGCTGAGTAGTGTTTGGTTAGGTGGCGGTGATCGATGAGATGGAAGAAATTTTGGCCTTTGGATTCACATCCTAACATCACATCTTGGTGAGTGGGTTTTTTTTAAGCCAGAGGTCACTCTTATTCATCCCACACCCCTCTTGTGGGCCACAACGTCAGAAAAATTACATCTTTAGCACTTATAGCTCGGGTATTGTCCCCACCCCACCCAAGACAAAACAACCCAAAGGCAAACAACAACTCTCACCGAAATAAGAGAACACCCCGCTGGGTGTTGAGGCCCTCACAAGTAAAGGCCATGGCCCACCGCAAAAGCAAGGGTCGGTTCTCCAGCAGAGTAATACGTAATGCCATCAAGCAAGAAAAGAGCTGCCATATCTGCAGTTGATCTTATCTCTCACTAGACTCATCTCTATAATCTAGGACCACATAAGGGATATTCTGTCGTTCCAACTCTGCCATACCCCTTATTTTCATGGGCAGGTCTCTCGGGTCCGTGCAGATAAGGGTGTGCTGGAGGTGTGTGTCCCATTCACCAAAAGCCTTCGGGATTGAGTTAACAGCTCGATGACAGTGGCGGCCAAAAATAGCAGCCTCATGAATCTCAGAGCGCATGTCTCTGATGCACGAACTCACTCTCCATGGATCAACACCTCCATGCCATAAGATCCTAACAATCCTCTCATAATCCATCTCAATGATCGAAACAGAAAGATTATGACCGTCAACAATTTTCAAAGCTATGATGCAAGCATGGCAGAAGGCTTGCGTGTACTCCTTTGCCTTTAACCAAACTCTAAAAGCAAGTCTAATGTAAGCATGTTTATTGTGGATCATGCAGCAGCCCACCTGCGGTCACAACCTTGGGATCACGCCCTCTGCCAATCGTTAGGTTCAACTTCAGGTTGGTAGCATCTGGAGGTTGCCATCTCACAAGCTTAATCATTCTCATCTTTGTATGAGGCTCCTAGAACCTCATCTCTTGGATCTGCTGGTAGAAGTCAGGAGTTTCAATGCACAAAAAAGATCTGCCTCGCATCATACGATTGATGGGAAATACGATATCATCCCAGACGTGCTGGACCGGTCTTCTTCTGTTATCAAATCTGGCTACACACTGCGCTTTCTAGATGTACCAAGGAATGAGGATAGCGAGCCTACTCTTCATCCAACACCTAGCTGAAGAGGATCTATGAGGATTGCACATGGCCAGGATGTCAGGTAAATCTGTGGGATCAGGTTCCCCAATCACACTCACGAAGTGACGCCAAAGGTCCTTAGATAGCTAACTATCGAAAAGGAGGTGTTTTGCATATTCCATCTTATGGTCTTCACAGCAGTGGCAGATGGAAACAATGGGGATGTGACATCTCCTAATTACGTTGTCTGTAGGAGACGCTTTCCTACAAAACTTCCACAGGTTAGCACTGACTTTAGGGCAGTCAAGGTTCCAAATGTCCTTCAGCGTACTTACATCTCCCGGTTCTGCAAAGATCAAGAGCCTCTTGGCCGATCTCATGGAGAACCTCCTGTTCTCTTCAAGGGTACAAACGATTTTATCTTCATCTAGGGAGATAGAGACGCCTGAGTTACGGATGAGCTGCAAACCTGAGTCATCAACAATTTTGCTAAGGGCCTCCCAGTCCCAACCTCAACCATGTAACCAGAAATCCTCAACTCTGAAGTCGTGGTTGTGATCGGATGTCGAAACGACATAGTCAGCGAGTCTTTCTTCACATCACACTGTATCCCAGAAGGGGATATGTCCTCTTCCGACGATCCATCTACATATAGAATAGACGATAGGCATAATCTTCCAGATGTTCTTCCAGTATGGGGATGTTGTAGCGCTAAGCTTGAGTTTTGGCAGATGCGACCCAGATTTGTTCATCGCAAGCGTCCTATATTTGCTCCTACAGAAGGAGGCCCACATGGAATCCCCAGCAATAATGTCCCAGCAGGCTTTGGACAAAAAAGCTCGATTAACAAGAGAAATGGAGGCGAACCCAAGACCCCCTCTGTAGGTTGGGATAGCCACTCATTTCCACCTCAACCAAGCACGCCTGGGTTGATTGGATCTGTTGGCCCAGAGAAAATTGGAAAACAAAGCTTCGATTCTCTTGGCGACTCCGGCTAGAATACCCACAACAGCTGCGGTGTATAGGGTAGAGGAAGAGAGGACATGCTCAATCATAAGATGCCTTCCAGCAAAAGAGAGGATATTGGCCTTCTAGGCAGTTACTCTCCTATTGATCTTATCTAGTAAGTATTCAAAATCCTGCAGTTTAGTCCTACCGATGGTGACAGGGATGCCGAGGTAGGTGATGGAGTCTGCGTGGGCATCGATATCTAGGGTAGAGGCCACTCTAGCTCTCTCGTTTGGGTCCATACTCCCCACCATACAGGTGGACTTGGATCTATTGATGCATTGGCCAGTAACTCTCTCGTAGCTCAAAAAGGATTCTCTAACTTGCTGGATGGAGGCGGGATCAGCATTAAAGAACACAATGACATCGTTGACATATAAGAGGATCGGAGGAGCCAACCCTCCTCCTCGGGTTTGGAAACGTGAGACGGCTTGGGAGTCTGTCAGTTTGACCAATCGTCTACAAAGGATATCTTCAAAAATAATGAAGAGGAGGGGGGAGAGCGCATTGCCTTACTTCAAGCCTCTTCTCATGGGAAAAAACCAGCAATATGATCACCCAAGCTAACTGTGGCCCATGTATATACGGAGAAGCTAAGAAGGAGACGGATGACATCCTCAAAGAACCCGAACTTACTTAGAATCTTTCTTAGCACTCTCCATTCCACACGGTCAAATGCTTTCGACATATCATATTTAATCAGGACATTCAGATAATCTTTCCCTTGCTTGATGTGGTGAACTAATTCTTGCACCAGTCTGATATGATGTGTAATGTCATTGCCCATGATGAACGCCACTTGTGGCTTGGAGATCAAGCTTGGTATCAAGTTGCTCACACGATTGCTGAGAATCCTTGCCAGAATGCGCAAGGAGACATTCTCAATGGAGATGGGTCTGAAATCGGATAAGAGAGAAGAAGACGAATCCGTTTTGGGAAGAAGAACAATTCTACAGCAAAACATGCTATGGTGGCATATCTCCCCTCTAAAGAAAGCTTCTTCCAGCTTGAGAAAGTCATGGCGTATTACATCCCAAGCAGCCAAGAAGAAGGGGAGCGTGAACCCGTCTGGGCCAGGAGCAGTGTGAGCACCCATCCCCAAGATGGTTTGCCAAATTTCCTCAGGAGATGGGGCCACATTAAGCATACAGTTGTCATCACCAGTGACGATCTCCGATAGATCAAGAAGGAAGGAATCGAGGTCGGGGTGCAGCTCCTGTGAGTTCTCAGAATAAAATTGCTGAAAATGAGCCGCCGCAGCTTCCGCCATGGTCATCGGATCTGAGACCACTGAGCCGTCCGGGAGGGAAGGATTGAAGATGGACCGTCTCTTCTTCCTAGATTTCACAACCGCATGGTAGAAGGCGGTGTTACGTTCACCATCTTCAAGCCATTGAACTCTACATTTGTCTCTCCAAAGAGATTCCTCCCGGTCGAGCACCTCCTTCATCTCTTCTTCGGCGAGACACATGGAGAGTTCATTGGCAGGAGTGGGGTTTGTATCAACTGCCAACTGGGCTGTGTGTATCACGTCCTCGAGGTCTCTCCTCTTCTGGTGGATATTACCATAGACCTCCTTGTTCCAAGTCTTCAAGGCATATCTGACCCGCTTGATCTTCTCATAAAAGCAAAAGGAGGAATGTCCAGCGCAGTTGTCTGACGCCCACGCATACCTGATGATCTCCAGGCATTGGGGATGCTGCAACCAAGCCGATAGAAAGGAAAAGGGGGCCGGACCTCGGTGCCTATCGGGACCATTATGGGATGTGAGAATGGGGCAGTGATCAGAGATCTGGTGCCTGGTCAGGTGAATCATTGAAGACCTTGGATGTGCGGCATGCCAAGGACTGTTAACAAGAACCCTGTCAAGCCTCTCCCATTTGGTGGGTGAAAGATGTTGTTTGTCAACCCATGTGAAGTTGCTGCCCTCAAAGGGTAACTCATATAAATGTATATCAGCAATAAAGGAATTGAACTCCCTCATAGCTTGGAAAGGCGTAGGATTCCCCCCTCTCTTCTCGTCCAGCCTCTTGACCATGTTGAAGTCCCCCCAACATCCAACGACTATCCCCGATGATCGCATGGAGGTCTTGCAAGTCCCTCCACAAGTCCCTCCTGGTTGGATAGTCGCAGCTCGCATAGATTGCCGAAACGAAGAAGAAGGCCCCATCAGTGTCGGTACATCTAATGGTGATATGTTGTTGGTGAAGTCTGATGATCTCCGGCCTAAGTTGGCTATCAGTGTACAACCAAACCTTGCCGCCTGCTAGATGATTATATGTGGCCCAATCCAGCCTCACTATATCAAGGAGTTCCTCAGCACGGAGTGCATGGAGGAAGGGTTCAAACAGCCCAAGAATGGAAGGCTTGTGCTGTCTGCAAAACCTGCCTAAAAACTTCCCAGTCTCATTGTTCGCAGCTCTGCGGATGTTCCAGAAGATGAAGTGATTATCCATAAGTAAGAGAAAAGATAAACCCCAAGTAAGAGACCTCCGCCTCAGTGACTGTGAGTTCCTCCACCTCCCCTGTATCTATCATCAACCTCTGAGCAGTAGCCATCTGAGTAGTAACCCCTAAGTTGTCCGCCACGGTCTTCCGTGTGGCTTCTCTGGCACAGGGGGGGTAGCTGCGTCCCCAAGTCCCAAGCACCAGCTCGTATTCTGCTTCTCGAAAGGTGTTGAGCAGCTCGCTCGTCTTGGGCAAAGATGAACTCATCAAGTCTTCTCTGTTGAAGAATTCTCCTCTCTCCATCATCATCTAGAACCACCCTCTCAAGGGTTGTGTCAGCTGCTGGTACAACTGCGGAGGATGTGTGCCCAGTTCTATGTCGATCCGCTGGGGGAGATGAGGGATGCCTCAATGCCAGGATGAGGGGCAGCTCGCGATGGCATGATTCATCGACCTAGTCTTGTCTCACCACAGATCTACCCTGCGTGGCGATCTAATGGAACTGTGTGGTGAGTGGGTTGGTACACGTGGTTGGCGGAAGGGCATGGCAGCCACAGAGTGGTGGAAAACCACTGGTCTGACCCTAGATGGATGGGTGTCCTGAGATCCCCTGCGAGCTACCAATCTGAGATCTAAGGGGTCATGTGCATCGTATGATTTTGGTAACGCGGCTCCCCTCTTTCTCTATAGTTCTAATGCAACTCTTTCAAAAATTGATATCTTCACACCCTTTGGCCAAATAGGGCATATAATATATGAATTCACATCTAGAGAATGATTCATGGTGCCAATTTCATAATACATTTCACATCTATCTGATGGTGCCAATTTCAGAACCTAATTCTTCTTTGTTTTTCTCCTTGTATCCTAAAAAGCATGTCTTTTGTATGTTGTTTGAATGATTCATGATGTATTTTGCTCCTATCTAGTGTTGTTTCTTATTATATAGCTCTTGATCTTTATAATGGTTATTTTTAACCATCTTTTGCCTTGAATGATGAAATGGATCACTTTGACCTTCTTATGTTACTCTTTTGACATAAATATGGCTCTTGTATGTGTTTCTTTGGTGCAACTTGTTGAATATGGTTGTCTTCCCTAACCTCTCATAATACAATGATTTAACTTCAAAAATCAGTAACCTAGCTAGATCCTTGTACTCTACTAGGCCTATACCTCATCCTAATACGCTAAGTCTACCATGTCTGGCCTCAAGTACTTACTTTATGCCCTTATATGTAATGTTGAGTACTTATGTGTTTGGATCTTTATTATTGTGCTAAAGTGAATCCTTATTATTCAAATCTCTAGTTGCACTCATAAATCAATTCTTAAATGATTTGTCATTGGAAATGCCATGTAACTTACTCATGTACCCCTATTACCTACATGTAACACCTAATGCGTTTTTAATGCATATGTTTCTTGTGTGGGATCTAATCTTGCCTATGATGCCCATGATACCTTAATGACTTCAAATTAGTCAAATAACCTTATGAGATCTACAAGCCAGCCTGATCTATCTTATGTCCCCTTATTGCTTCTATGACTTGGAATGTTTAACCCTATTGCATGAACTGGTCTAATATGACTTAATCATGATCTTAAATGTTGAAACATGATGATAAATGAAATCTTATGCTTCCCCTGCCTCCAAATTAGAATTTATATACATGTCACATTACTCTTATGTGGATGGTTCATCTAGACTTAGGTTATACTTTTGATGCTTGTGCTATATGGAATTATTGCATGCATGTTTGGAACTATGTTTAAACTAAGTGAAACTTGGATCTAGGGAAGCCTCCCCTTTACTCATATGATGTTTAGATTATCAATACCCATCGATCTAAGACCCACTATTATGTCTTTCATATCTTAGGTTCCCTTTGGTTTGAACCTTTTCTAGAATCTACTCATGGACCATAAATTGTACTCTAGTTGCCAAGTACACTTAATCTCTTAACCCTACTATGTTATTTTCTTGTTTGTATGAATGCTTGGCTAGATAAATGCTTGTTTGAGTTATTGTTCCCTATGAATACTACTTTCATGTGGATTATACTATGTTGGCAAACCTTGAACATAATTTAGAGAAATCCATTATATACCCTGGTGCACCTACCTAAAGTTTTAGGGTAAGGACACTAGGTCAGGCATCCTATTTGGTAAGGTGGACCATTATGATACAAGGGTTACCACTTGGAGATGACCTTGAGGCCTCTTATGGATTGGGTAGCTAATGTTGAGCACCCTTACAGACTCTTCCATGCGAAGTTAGTCAAAAAGGGCTACGGTTGATATAATGGATAAAGAGATCTAAAACATGCTTTGTATAAATGGAAGTTGTTAAGTGTTCTCACCTTGTTTCTAGTTCTTTCTTATTATGATGTTTCTAGCCAAGAAAATTTTATATTACTCTTAAATTGTTTACTTTCCCTTTCATAGCGTACTTAATTCTTTAGCATTAATATATTTTGTTTATCAAATTTTAAGTTGCCAACTGAAGATCCACTGCACTTAAGACTCTCAGATCTGAAACAAATCACCAATGGGTACACTTGAACTAAAGAAATGGTACATTTTTCTCTATCCCCTTCTAGTATCTTGTTATAGCTTGTGTTATTGCTTTTACATATATATTGCCTGTGTGAAATATTTGATCCATTCTAGGGACGGCCGCCCATGATCACTCACCTTTGGTTGTGTAGCCATTAGGAATGTGGACTTAGGGTAACAAACAGTTCCGTGACAAATGGTATCAGAGCAATACACATAGGCCTCTATATATGTTTATGGCATAACACGTCTTAAGAACCTAGGAAGGACTAAAATCCTTTCCCCAAGCTTAGACAGCCTACTAGCATCTCATCTTTTCTTTAAGAGCTACCTAAGCCACCCAAGAAGATGATGATTAGGTAGTTTCTCATCTCCTCATCAAATTTTTCTCTCATGACTATTAATCACATGGAATCTCAATTTTGGGTAGCTTATGCATTGGAAAAGAAAAATTCACATGAAATCATGAAAGTTGATTAATATGTTGATGTCATGACCTGACTTTAAATCGAAAACCCTATTTGATGTAAGAAATTACTCTCAAAAGTGTCATACTCATGTGCAAAGTTTATGAAAACTTAATGTTACCACAGTTTAGACATAAGTGCTTTCCATATTTGAGGTGAATTCTTGATATGGTGAAATAAGGTGGTAATCATATTTTATGCCTCATGTTTGATGAGGTCCATGTTGACTATACCTATGTTGTCCCTATTTTGATCAAATCTCAAACATAGATAAAAAATACTCACCTGATCGATATGCATCATGCCACATATTCTAGTCTGACCATGGCTTTAGACCCCCAGATCATGATGTTATGACTTGAATACAAGAAGGTGTTTCCCTATTGACTTGTATGCCTCTTTGTAAGCTCAAATTTGAACAACCATGATGAACATGGATATTACTCTAGCCCTATTATGATTGAACCCTCGAGTTCTCAGTTTGACTTATCAATTTCCAAAATCTACCCTTACCTTGATCTTGAAAGGAAGGGAATTCTATTATGACCTTGATCTTGTAAAACCTTGAAGTGTGGTTTCCCTATTATGATCTTGACATTTGACTCATGATCTTATGAAATTCAAATCGATAGTTGGTACTTTCCCTATTTGTACATACTAGATGATTCATGATTAATATAGAGTAATGTGCTAGACTAGGGTGGTAGTTGACTTATGACTCCCCTAACCTAAGTCACATCCCTATCGTAATTACCTCTAAATTTTCACTTTGAGGATTATTTATAGCTTGGAAAGGTTAACCCTTTCACACTATTGTGATTTCTTGAACTAAGCCTATAATAGGTCAATCCCATGATGACTTTGATACTCGATCTTGAATCTCAATTTAATGAAGGTCGTGAAGTATGATATTGTTGACTATAGTTAGTGGTTAGGTTCCTAGAAAGACCTATATATGGATCATTTGTCAAACTTCAAATACCATGATAATCGACTCAAAATTGATATCTCGAAAAGTTGCTCGAATCTCAAATGTTGCTTGAAATGTTTCTCAATTGTTGTATACTGATGAATGATCAACCCTAAGGTCTAATTAGGAATCTAGACCCTCAGTCGAATGTTGCTCAAAATGTTTCTCGATTGTTGCTCAATTGTTGTATACAAATGAATGATCGACCCTAAGGTCTAATTAGGAATCTAGACCCTAGTTCTGAGATGTTTGGATCTATGACTTTTATGTCCAAACTCAACTCTCAATATTGCATAATGAAATCTTGAATCGTGATTGTTGATCTTAGTTTAACTTGATCCCCCATGATCATCCCATTTGGATCTTGAGATCACCCTCGATATATGACTAATGACCTTCATGTTCCCAAATATCAAAATGGACATGGAGACTATGATGAATTGCTCAATTTATGACTTAAGGGTGACCTCCATGTGGACTAGGGTGTAATCTTCCATTGATTTTGAGCATGAAATCATGATGTTGAAATATGATATTGGTCTTGAATTGTTGAAATGAAAAATCTCAATCATTGACCCCGCCTAGTACAGTGTAGAAGCTAGAACCCTATATTTTAGGAATGAAAGTCATGCCTTACTCTTAAACTCTATTTTATTGACCTAAAATGTGATCTCTCCAAATTGGTGATCTATGTAAAAATCTTTCCAAATATAGGACTCGTGTGATGATCATCCCCAATTTGATGATCAATGTGACTATGGATACTCGATTGCTCAATTTCAAAATGAGATGGATATTATAACCGATGGTTATACCTTATGAGAATACTAATACAATCTTAATGATTGAATGGGAAATTTCAATCTCAATTGAAGACTTTGTCTAATTTTGGTGAAAATTTTCCTTTTAAGTTGTGGAGGATGTGATAACATGAATTCTCCTCTCATTCAATTTATGTACTTCTTGACCCATTTGAATGCTTAATGTACTCAACAACCTCCATCACCCCTAATTTGATGACCTTGAGTCACTTTATACTTAGTTGACAAGTTATCCTTGATTAAGTGTCACTTCGGATGTGTTTATGACTCTAATTTAAGTTTTGATGCCTAATATATATCATTAACTTCCAATCAAAATTGAAACATTTCAATGAACCTTACTTCCTTGAAATGTGTCCCATGTTATAGAGAATTCAATTACAAATCCACTGGCGCAAAAATCACCTCAACTGAATCCTCCTAGCTTGAGTTATGGCCTTTGAAATTCCTATTTTTTAAACACTTTTAACCTTGATTTTATTGCTTCTTTAGCCTTGGTGGATCAAAATAAGGGTGTGTGGCCCAACTCACTCCTCCTCCACCTTTCCCCTTCTATTCGCACCACTCCTCCTTGACCAATCGGGTCTTTGATTTCTTGGGCCATGAGATGTCAGCCATTGGATCTTTCATCCATGAATTTTGACCTAGGTCTAACGACCAACATCACACCCCCTTTTACCATATTGTGCCCAGCACAAAGGGCGTCGTCCGACCACCTATGCCGGACATGGTGCCACAAATCCCCTCGTTTCCCTCCACTTTCCCCTCAAATTGATGACACCCTCACCTATAAAGCTTCTTCCACTCCCATTTCCTCCATTTTCCTCTCATTTTTTGCAACCCTAGCTCCCCCCTTCTTCTTTTCTTCTCCAACCAACGTTGGCGGTGCAGCTACCCCTACCTTTTGAACCTCTATGATTATCTGGTTCTCAGTCACAAGGAGCTTTGCATTTGCCTTCATTGTTCCATATAGAAGCCAAGAGGTAGCATGTAAGGCCCTCAAGTTGCATGGTCTGGGATGGATCTTGGTCTCTAGCGAGCAGTAGACATAGGAACAAAGACCATGCTTTCCGCAGGCTTCGTCTAGAGTTGGGAACAAATCTTCAGCTGCTAGATGGGGTTCGATCAATGGTGGACCATGAACCAAGGGTTTGAATGGTCCGCACTCTTTCCCCTCCCCCTCTTGCTGCTGAGTAACGTTTGGTCAGGTGGCGGTGAGCAACAAGGTGGAAGAAATCCTGACCTTTGGATCCACATCCTAAGGTCACACATTGGCAAGTGCATTGGTGCACGCGGTGGACGGCGGGCATGGAGGTCGTGGAGCGGTGGTGAACCTATAGTCTGACCCTGGATGGGCATGTGTCATGAGATCATGCGCGAGATGCCAATTCAAGATCTGAGGGCCCCTGTGCATCGTATGATTTTAGTAACGCCCTTCCCCTCTTTCTCTATAGTTCGAATGCAACTCTTTCAAAAATCGATATCTTGCACACCCTTTGGCCAACTAGGGCATAATATGAATTTGCATCTAGAGAATTAGATATATCTAATGGTGTCAGTTTCATAACCTAATTCTTCTTTGTTTTCTCCTGATATCCTAAAAAGCATGTCTTTTGTATGTTATTTGAATTATTCATGATGTATCTTGCTCCTATCTAGTGTTGTCGCTTATTATATGATGCTTGGTCTTTATAACAGTTAATTTTAACCATATTTTTCCTTGAATGAAGAAATGGATCACTTTGACCTTCTTATGTTAATCTTTTGACATAAATATGGATATTGTATGTGTTTCTTTGGTGCAACTTGCTGAATATGTAGGTGCTTGCATGGACTAGATCTGGAGGGCTAGCTGTGTGTTGATTCAATCGGCCTCCATCTAGTTCATGGGTGATTGGATGGAGTGAAGCTACCTTTGCACAGATCTGGTGTTATACACTGTCACTGGGGTTTCATGCCCTATCCCTTATCCACTCCCCCTCCTCTTCTCCTTTCTTCCCCGGCAAGAAGCGGCTGCTCCGACTAGGGCTCTCACCGTCACAGGGATAGGTGGTCGTGGCTCCTACGAAGGCTGTTGGTTGTTGCTGCCATGTGTTGATGGCCTCTCAGTGTTCGACGAAATGCGTCTGAGTATTCAGAAGCTTTCAAGCATCTGGTATATGGTCCATTCTGTTGCTGTCATCCACGATGTGCGTGCTCAAGCTTGGCAGCAGGCGTGGCTGGTTGCTGAAGCTGCGAGGGTGTGCTCCCTCAAGGTTTCGACCAGTTGCTTCTCCGGGGATACCCTTAAGGTATTTTTCGATTTGCCTCCTCACAAGAAGTGGGCTTCTGTGGTATGGGTGATAGGGTTTCCTCCTGTCGTCCCTACTACTGTGAATCAGCAAAGATGGAAAGGGATGGGGGTTGAGTTTTCTTTCTTTATCCCTTTCCTGTCTTATGCTGTTGATGGTCTCGAGCTGGAATTAAGGAGTTATCAGTCGTAATCTTGGAGTCGGGGTCATAGGTTCACACTGCCCTCAGGTTGCTGACCAGTCCTCACAACTTCAGGAAATAAGCTTATTGTTAGTGTGTGAGTAGTCAGTCATCTAGGCCTTGTGTTTTGATGAGCCCAGCTCAAGGGTTCTTCTTGATGATTGCTTAGTCTGCTGGGGATCGTTTTCTCTGTTGGAGTTCTGGTTTGCTTTTTGTCCTGTCTTCAGGTTCTAAGATTTGGTTTAGTGGATTAGGGTGAAGTTCCTACAACTGTTTACTCGGTACACTTTCATAGGATGGGCTTACTGCTAGTTCTTGAATAGTCAGTTGGATGGCCTTTGCATGATCTACTGATCCAGTTTCCAAAGATTTGAGGATTTGGTAATCTGCTGACTCGAATTTTTTGATCTGGACAACTGAAGAATTGGAGTCATATCTGCTGGCTGCATAGAGTCTAGGGCTACTACATATATTATACTACTTCCAAGGCTGCACAATTTTCAGGAGATGGTGTTCATGCTAGTATTGTCTTGGTGAGATTAGGATTGTATCTCCTTAGTTCTTATGGGAGCTGTATTGCAAGTTAAGTTTTGTCTTCTCTTTTTCCTTTGTTCCGATAGGTGGCTCCTTGCTGAGAAGAAGCTATCTTTATGTTTTTTTTGGTTTGGTGGTTTGTCACCCGAGTTTGTTCACATGGGTGCTCCTTTTGTACCCAAAGTTTTTAACATAGTTTTTTACCGATAAAAAAAACTTGCTGAATATGCATTTTTGCCCTAACCTATCATAATACAGTGATTTAAAATTGAAAACCAGTAACCTAGCAGGAGCTTTGTACTCTACTAGACCTATACCTCATGCTAATACTCTAAGTCTACCATGTCTAGCCTCAAGTGCTTACTTTATACCCTTATATGTAATTTTGAGTACTTATGTGTTTGGATCTTTATTATTGTGCTAAAGTGCATCCTTATTATTCAAATCTCTAGGTGCACTCATAAATTAGTCCTTAAATGATTTGTTGTTTGAAATGCCATGTAACTTACTCATGTACCCCTATTACCTACATGTAACACCTAATGCATTTTTAATGCATATGTTGCTTGTGTGGGAGATGCCCATAATACATTGATGACTTCAAATCAGTCAAATAACCATATGGGATTTACATTCTAGCCTGATCTATCTTATTCCCCCTTAATGCTTTTATGACTTGGAATGTTTAGCCCTATTGCATGAACTAATCTAATATGACTTAATCATGATGTTGAATGTTGAAACATGATGATAAATCAAATATTATGCTTCCCCTGCCTCCAAATTAGAGTTTATCTACATGTAGCATTACTTTTATGTGGATGGTTCACCTAGACTTAAGGTCTAGTGTTGATGCTTGTGTTATATGGAATTATTACATACATGTCTAGAACTATGTTTAAATTAAGTGAAACTTGGATCTAGGGAAACCTCCACTTTACTCATATGATGTTTAGATTATCAATCCATTTTGATCTAAGGGCCACTATTATGCATTTCATATTTTAGGTCCCCCTTGGTTTCGATCTTTTCTAGAATCTACTCATGGACCATAAATTGTACTCTACTTGTCAGGTACGCTTAATCTCTTGACTCTACTATGTTATTGGCTTGTTTGTATGTATGCTCATATGAATGCTTGGCTAGATAAATACTTGTTTGAGATAATGTTCCCTATGAATACTACTTTCATTTTGATAATACTATGTTGGAAAACCTTGAACATAATTTAGAGAAATCCATTATATACATGGTGCACCTTCCTAAAGTTTTGGGGTAAGGACACAAGGTCGGGCATCCTACTTAGTAAGGCAGACCATTATGATACAAGGGTCACCTTTTAGCGATGACCTTGAGGCCCCTTACAGATTGGGTAGCTAATGTTGAGCACACTTACAGACTCTTCCATGTGAAGTTAGTCTAAAAGGCCTACGGTTGATATAATGGATAAATAAATCTAAAACATGCTTTGTATAAATGAAAGTCGATAAGTGTTCTCACCTTGTTTCTAGTTTTTTCTTATTATTATGTTTCTAGTCAAGCAACTTTTATGTTACTCTTAAACAATTTACTTTCCCTTTCATAGCGTACTTAATGCTTTAGCATTAATATATTTTGTTTATCGAATTTTTAGTTGCCAACTAAAGATCTATTGCACTCAAGACTCTCAGATCTGAAACGAATCACCAATGGGTATACTTAAACTATAGAAATGGGTACATGTTTCTCTATCCCCTTCTAGTATCTTGTTATATCTTGTGTTATTGCTTTTACATATATATTGCATGTGTGAAATATTCGATCCATTCTAGGGATGGATGCCCAAGTCCATTCTCCTTTGGTTGTGTAGCCATTAGGAGTGTGGAATTAGGGTAACAAATAGTTCCATGACAAATTGTATCAAAGTAATACACATAGGCCTCTAAATATGTTTATGGCATAACACATCTTAAGAACCCAGAAAGGACTAAAATCCTTTACCCAATCTTAGAGAGTCTTCTAGCATATCATATTTTCTTTAAGCACCACCTAATCCACCCAAGAAGATGATGATTAGGTAGTTTCTCATCTCCTCATGTGATTCTTTTCTCATGACCATTAATAACATGAAATCTTGATTTTAGGTAGCTTATGCATGGGAAAAGTAAAATTAACATTTTATAAAAAAAAGGGTAAAATTCACATGAAAGCATGAAATTTTAGTAAGATGTTGATGCCATGATCTGACTTTAAATTGGAAACCCTATTTGATGTAATAAATTACTCTCTAAAGTGCCATACTCATGTGCAAAGTTTAGGAAAACTCAATGTTACCACTATTTGGACATAAGTGTTTTCCATGTTTGAGGTAAATTCTTGATATGGTGAAATAAGGTGGAACTCATGTTTTATGCCTCATGTTTGATAAGGTCCCTATTGACTATACCATTATTGTCCCTATTTTGATCAACCTCAAACATAGATAAGCAAAACTCACCCGATTGATATGCATCACACCACATATTATAGTCTGACCATGGCTTTAGACCCCCCCGGCCCATATCATGATGTTATGACTTGAATACAATAAGGTATTTCCCTATTCACTTGTATGCCTCTTTGTAACCTCAAATTCTAACAACCATAATGGACATGGATATTACTCTAGCCCTATTATGTTGGAACCCTCTAGTTCTCAGTTTGACTTCTCGATTTCTAAAATCTACCCTTACCTTGATCTTGAAAGGAAGGGAATTTTGTTATGACCTTGATATTGCAAAACCTTAAAGTATGGTTTCCCTATTATGATCTTGACATTTGACTCATGGTCTTATGATATTCAATTTGATAGTTGGTACTCTCCCTATTTGTACATACTTGATGACTCATGATTAATATAGACTAATGTGCTAGACTAGGGTGGTAGTTGACTTATGACTCCCCTAACCTAGGTCACATCCCTATCATGATTGCCTCTAAATTTTCAATTTGATAATTATTTAGAGATTGGAAATGTTAACCCTTTCATATTATTTTGATTTCTTGACCTAAGCCTCTAATAGGTCAATCCCATGATGACTTTGATACTCGATCTTGAATCTCGATTTAATGACAGTCTTGAAGTATGATATTGTTGACTATAGTTAGTGGTTAGGTTCCTAGAGAGACCTAGTCTAGATCATTCATCAATCTTCAAATACCATGATAATGGACTCAAAATTGATATCTCAAAAAGTTGCTCATATCTCGAATGTTGCTCGGAATGTTGCTCGATTGTTGCTAAGTTGTTGTATACGAATGAATGATCAACCCTAAGCTATAGTTAGGAATCTATACCCTAGTTCTGATATGTTTGGATCTATGATTTTTATGTCCAAACTCGACTCTTAATATTTCATAATGAATCTTGACTCATGGTTATTGATCTTGTTTTGACCAGATCATCCCATTTGGATCTTGAGATCACCCTCGATATATGACTAATGACCTTTATGTTGCAAAATATCAAAATGGAAATGACGACTATGATGAATTTCTTGATTTATGAGTTAAGGGTGAGATCCATGCAGAGTAGGGTGGGATCTTCCATTGATTTTGAGCTTGAAATCATGATGTTGAAATATGATATTGGTCTTGAATTGTTGAAATGAAAAATCTCAATCATTGACCCCACCTAGGCTAATGTAGAATCTAGAACCCTATATTTTGGGAACAAAAGTCATGCCCTACTCTTGAACTCTATTTTATTGGCCTAAATGAGATCTCTCCAAGTTGGTGATCTATATGAAAATCTTTCCAAATATAGGACTCGTGCGATGATCTTCCCCAATTTGATAATCCATGTAACTATGGATATTCGATTGCTCGATTTCAAAATGAGATGGATATTGTAACTGGTGGTTATACCTTATGAGAATACTAGGACAATATTGATGTTGAATGGGAAATTTCAATCTCGGTTGATGACTCAATTTAAGTTTGGGGACAAAATTCCTTTTAAGGTGTGGAGTATGTAATAACTTAGATTCTCCTCTCATTAAATTTATATACTTCTTGACCCATTTGAATGCTTAATGTACTCAACAACCTACATCATCCCTAATTTTCTGACCTTGAGTCACTTTATACTCAATTGACAAGTTAGCCTTGATTAAGTGTCACTTCGGATGTGTTTATGACTTTGATTTGAGTTTTGATGCCTAATATATATCATTAACTTCCAATCAAAATTGAAACACTTCAATGAACTTTTATTGGCTTGAAATGTTTCCCATGTTATAGATAATCCAATTACAAATCCACTGACACAAAAATCACCTCAATCGGATCCTCCTAGCTTGAGTTATGGCCTTTTGAAATTCCTCTTTTTTAAACACTTTTACCCTTGATTTTGTTGCATCTTTAGCCTTGGTGGGCCAAAATTGGGTGTGTGGCCCAACTCACTCCTCCCCCACCTTTCCCCTACTATTTGTTCCCCTCCTCAAGCAATCGATTCTTTGATTTCTTGCACCATGAGATGTATGTGGTTGGATCTTCGATCCATGAATTTTGACCCTGATCTAACAACCTACATCACACCCCTTTTCCCGTATTGTGCCCAGTGCAAAGGTCATCGGCCGGCCACTTGCTTCATCCATGGAGCTACAAATCCCCTGTTTCCCTCCTCTTTCGCTCGAATTGATGACACTCTCATCTATACAACTTCTTCCACTTCCATTTTCCCCATTTTCTACTCCTTTTTCGCAACCCTAGCTCCCCCCTTCTTCTTTTCTTCTCCAACCACCCTTGGTGGCGCCGACACCCTTGTCTCTTTGTGCATCTGTGATTCAGAGGTTCTCAACCACAAGGAGCTTTGCCTTTGGCTTCATCATGCCATGGAGAAGCTAGGAGGAAGCATGCAGGTCCCCGAGGTAGCATGGTCTGGGTTGGAGCTCAGTTTCCAGTGAGCATTATCCCACGGGACCGCCGCAACTAAGACCCTACTCTTCGCGGGCTTTGTTTAGTGTTGGGGACAAATCCCCAGCCGTTAGATGGGGTTCAGTCAATGGTGGACCATGAATCAAGGGTCTGGATGGTCCTCTCTCTTTACCCTTCTCCCTCTTGCTATTGAGTTGTGTTTGATCAGGTGGTGGTGAGAGATGAGGTGGAATAAATCCTAGCCTTTGGATCCACATCCTATGGTCACATCTTGGCGAGTGGGTTGGTGCACGAGGTGGGCGACGAGGCATGGTGGATGCAGAGCGGTGGCAAACTGCTGGTCTGACCCTGGATGGGTGAGTGTCCTAAGATCATGCATGAGTTGTCGATCCAAAATCCAAGGGCTCGTGTGCATCATATGATTTTGGTAACACCCTCCCCTCTTTCTCTATAGTTCCAATGCAACTCTTTCAAAAATTGATATCTTGCACACCCTTTGGCCAAATAGGGCATATAATATGTGAATTTGCATCTAGAGAATGAGATATATTTGTTGGTGTTGGTTTCAGAATCTAATTCTTCTTTGTTTTCTCCTGATACCCAAAAAGCACGTCTTTTGTATGCTATTTGAATAAATCATGATGTATCTTGCTCCTATCTAGTGTATTCACTTATTATACGATTCTTGATCTTTATAACAATTGTTTTAACCATATTTTGCATCCAATGATGAAATGGATCACTTTGAAATTCTTATGGTACTCTTTTGACATAAATATGGCTCTTGTATGTGTTTCTTTGGTGCAACTTATTGAATATGGGTTTTGACCTAACCTATCATAATACAGTTATTTAACTTTACAAATCAGTAACCTAGCTGGATCCTTGTACTCTACTAGACCTAACCTCATGCTAATACTCTAAATCTACTATGTATGGTCTCAAGTACTTACTTTATGCCATTATATGCAATGTTGAGTACTTATGTGTTTGGATCTTTATTCTTGTGCTTAAAGTGAATCCTTATTATTCAAATCTATAGGTGCACTCCTAATCAGTCCTTAAATGATTTGTTGTTTGAAATGCCATGTAACTTACTCATGTACCCCTATTACCTACATGTAACACCTAATGCGTTCTTAATGCATATGTTGCTTGTGTGGGATATAATCTTGCATATAATTCCCATCATACCTTAATGACTTCAAATCGATAAAATAACCTTGTGAGATCTACTTGCTAGCCTTATCTATCTTATGCCCCCCTTAATGATTCTATGACTTGGAATGATTAACCCTGTTGCATGACCTTATCTAGTATGACTTAATCATGATCTTGAATGTTGAAACATGATAATAAACCAAATCTTATACTTCCCCTACCTACAAAGTAGAGTTTATGTGCATGTAACATTACTCTTATGTGGATGGTTCACCTAGACTTAAGGCCTGGTGTTGATTCTTGTGTTATATGGAATCATTGCATGCATCTTTGGAACTATGTTTAAATTAAGTGAAACCTAGATCTAGGGAAACCTCCACTTTATTCATATGATGTTTAACTTATCAATCCCTTTTGATCTAAGACCCATTATTATGTCTTTCATATCTTAGGTCCCCCTTGGTTTGGACCTTTCCTACAATCTACTCATGGACCATAAATTGTAATCTACTCGCCAAGTACACTTAATCTCTTGACCCTACTATGTTATTGGATTATTTGTATGTATGATCGCATGCATGCTTGTCTAGATAAATACTTTTTTGAGCTACTATTCCCTATGAATACTACTTTCATGTTGAATATACTACATTGAAAAACCTTGAACGTAATTTAGAGAAATCCATTATATACCATAGTGCACCTGCCTGAAGTTTTGGGGTAAGGACACCAGGTCGAGCATCTTATTTGATAAGGAAGACCAAAATGATACAAGGGTTACCTCTTGGAGATGACCTTGAGGCCCCTTACAGACGGGGTAGCTAATGTTGAGCACCCTTACAGACTATTCCATGTGAAGTTAGTCTAAAAGGCCTACAGTTGCTATAATGGATAAAGAAATCTAAAACATGCTTTGTATATATGTAAGTTGTTAAGTGTTCTTGCCTTGTTTCTAGTTCTTGCTTATTATGATGTTTCTAGCCAAGCAACTTTTATATTACTCTTAAACTATTTACTTGCCCTTTCATAGCGTACTTAATGCTTTAGCATTATTATTGTGTTTATCGAATTTTTAGTTGCCAATTGAAGATCCGCTTCACTCTAGACTCTCAAATCTGAAATGAATCACTAATGGGTATACTTGAACTATAGAAATGGGTACATGTTTCTCTATTCCCTTCTAGTATCTTGTTATATCTTGTGGATGCCCAGGTCCACTCACCTTTAGTTGGGTTGCCATTAGGAGTGTGGACTTAGGGTAACAAATGGTTTCGTGACACAAAGAGTGGTATCTAGCAACACATCTATGACATCCCCAAATTTTCTAAAACCTAATTTGATGTGTGACGTCCAAATTGAAACCTCACCTCAGTGAGAATCCCAATTTAAACACCACACACTAGGATAAGAATAAGAAAATCAAAGGAAGTCAGAAGGAAACAACAGTAGCATGACGTGGAATTTTATCGCACTAATAAACTCACTCGGGGTTGGAATCCTGAGGTTTTACCGAGACCTCGTGCAATAATACCACCCACAAGTGGACGGGTCCTATCGCAGTATAGTTAAAGATCGAATCCCAAAGGACAACGTTTTGAAGAATCTTTGTCAGTCGAATCTAGCTCAAGTAAGACTAATATTTAGAATGATTGGTTGATTTGATATTAATTAAACTAATTGCAAGAAAGTAAAGAGCGGAACTAAAGTTGAATCTAGATCAATGATATGGAATCGCTGGGATGGTATCGGGTTTCACCACCGCTACGCATGTAAACACGTCTAAACATCAAACATCCAGGCAAGATATAACTATTCAAATAGAGCTGCTGGAAAACCCCCCATATGGGCGTTAGGTTTGCGTAAGCATCACCTTAGGCATCAGATGTCTCATCACCATCTGGATCACTTACTTACGGCTCCAAAGATACAGAAATCCAATGAAGGTTGTGGGGCCCCTATACAGGCGTTAGGCATACAAAAGTGTCACCGAAGGTTAGATGGCTCGTCCCCTCGCGGATCATACACTTACGACCACGAAGAAATCTCATTCTATTTCTAGTTTGGGAGTCAACCACATTAATTGATAAGCAAGCAGACAATTAATACACGAGCAAACATCGACGATTAACAAGAAGATACAAAATCCAACTAAGGTCGTGAACCCCCTATATAGGAATTAGGTACACAGAAGTGTCACCAAAGGCTAGATGGCTCGTCCCTTCAAGGATCATACACTTACGAACTCAAGGAATCTCATTCTATTTCTAGTTTGGGAGTCAACTTGTTAAACGACATTCAATCCTATATATAGAAGTTTTCACAACATAGGAAGAACAAAGATGAAAGCAAGCAATTAATCCAACTATGAACATAACGATTAACAACAAAACGAAAAGTTATATACATTGCCATGGAAGTTTAACAAAGGAACATGATTGCATGGGCAACAGGGCTAGTCCCCGCACCCCAGTGAAAAGAAACTACTCACTCATGATGCGAGAAACAAGAAGAATGAGAAAGAAAGAGAAATCCGCCATGAGCACGGTGCAGAAGGTAGTCGCAGCTCGGTGAAGATGATGTGGTCGTCTACATCGTGTCGAAGCAGATCTAGACACAAAACAGGAGATGCCAAGACAGACCAGACAGTCTCTCTTGCTCTGTCTTCTTTCTCTTCTTGGTCTCTTTGATTGCAACACGGGTAGCAGGTGGAGTGAAACTGCATCTGGATCGGAACATGTGTACAGGCAGTCTGTCAGCTTCCCGGAACATATTTCACTTAAATGAGGACCCTTGGGGTCCTATTTATAGGTACTGGACTGGTCCACACATTTTTGGTGTGATTCCAATCCAAACGGTTTACTAAATATCTGTTTCAAACGGTTTTGAATTTTGCTCAAATAGTTTGCATGTAGCTGGCTTAAACGGTCTTCACATTCAGCTCATTCGGTTTCATATTCCATACGGTCTCATACTGCCTCTTTTACCAAACAGTCTTGGTGTATGTGTTGCTTTTCCATTCGGTTTGGTATGTCCAACCACATCAAATCGTTTATGCAATACTCTTTTCCATTCGGTCTTAAGGTGGGTGATTCATTTGGTTTGCTATTTCATGTCGTTCAAACGGTCTGCATGATGCTCGCACAATAAACGGTTGTGAAGTGCATCGGTTTGCATGCATGACTGCTCAAAATGGTTTGGAAAGATTTGATAGCACGGTCTTGCGTGTGTATATTTTGGCAAACAGTCTCGCTCAGTTCTCCTCCATTCGGCCTTCACGTGGGCGCAAACGGTCTTTATTTCAGCTTATCACCAAACTATTTCATGCATGTGTTTGGTCTTCACGCAAGAAATTCAAACGGTCTTCATGTGATATGGCCAAACAGTTTGCTTATTCTCCTCAAATGGTCTTTGTTTCAAATAGCCCAAACGGTCTTTGGTTTTTCCGTAGTACCAAACGGTCTTGGATAATTGCCTTCATTCGATCTCATACAAATGTCCAATGCATGCATGCATGCCTTCCTATGCGCGTAGCTCTTCCAATCAGTTTGCTTTGCTCTTCCGATCTTGCATGAATGCGATCCTCATCGGTTTTGCATGCAAGCTACGCAACCAAGCATTTTTCCAAACGGTCTTGGCTTATCCAATTTCCATCAAACGGTTTGGAGCACCGCCAAACGGTCTTGCGATGTTGGGCTTCAAATGGTCTGCACCTCTGTATGCCAAACGATCTTCATCGCCCGGTTGTTCAATCAGTATGAGACTGTGAACTCTCCAAACAGTCTTGCAGACCCAACTCCAAACGCTCTTGATGTGAACATGTCCATTCGGTCTGGAGACCGTATGGACAAAACTGAATGGGGAGACAGAATGGATGATTAAACGGTTTCGCAGCTGTGTCAAATGGTCTCGCAGACTAACACTCTTCAAACGTCTTGAAAACCCACTAGAGGGGGGTGAATAGGGTTTTATGGATATTTTAAAATTAATTCAACCAAAGCAAGCAACCACAAAAATATTGGACAAGGGAACAAGGATTTAGAGTGGTTCCAACCTTAGCAAATACTAAGGCAGTCAATCCACTACCCGGTTGCTTACCCAATCGGGATTTTGAAAGTATTTAATTTTATTACCTCGCAAGGATGTTACATAAAATTACAACACTTTTACCAAACCCTTCGGACAGCCTTCACCAAGAAGTAGTCTCACCAACCTTGAAGCAACCTTCCTTGAAGTAACTTCAAGCTCCCCCTTGAAGTAGCCTTCCTCTTAAAGTAGCTTCCCGTTGAGACAACCTTCTTGAAGTAGTCCAAAGTCCACCTTCTCCACCTGAGAAGTCAAGCCCTCTCCAATCTGCAACCTCCAACCCTAGGAGTAGCAAGGAGAGTACAAACAATATAAAGGAACAAGAAGGAAAAATAGAAATTATAATACCGTTGTAGCACAAGGCTTGATTTCCTATATCAAGCGTTTTGATCTCCTAACCAATGTATATGGAAGTGTAAGTGTAGTGGGTAGGAGATGCTAGCATATAGGACACGAATTTAGAGCAATGGAAATGTATAGCCAATGTTGGAGTTGCTCAATTGCTCACTAGAATGAATAGCCAATTGCAAGTATTATGCTCAAGTGTTGCACAAGTGTGTTTTGGGTGTCCTATGGCTTGTCCTGTTTATAGGAATGGCCTATGGATACTTAAGGACGTTCTAGACACTTTATAGGGGGTTCTTAGTGCTTAACTAGTCGTTAGGTAACCATTAGTTGCTTTAACAACGGCTAGTTAATTAACTATGAAAAGTGCAGACAGAACTCATCTCGGTCGAAGAATTGTTGACCGAGAGTCCTTCTCGGTCGAGGACTTTTCGACCGAGGGACTGTCTGGAGTAAGTGTATATAACATTCTAATCCAACTCCCAACTACCTTGTCTGCTGTGTCTAACGGCTACTTGGGTCTTTCTCGGTCGAAGAGTTTGCCGACCGAGAGTGTCTCGGTCGAGAATTTTGTCGACCGAGATTAACCCTATTTCAATGTTTTAAACTAAGTACTAAGTGTGTGTATGAATGCGCAGTTGTGACACAATTGTAGGGGATGACCTATCTCAGTGTTGTGATTGACTAGGGAAGATCTAAATGCTTGATTTACATGATATCTAAGTACTTGTACATTATATACTTGTACAAGTTTTTACATTTGATTACATTCATGACTTATAGCAATTTTAGCATATAGATCTTCCAAGTGTTTTGTCATCCACCTTATCCTACAACACTCAAGTAGCACGTTAGATCCACAAGAATGAAATGTTTGTCATCATCAAAACAAAGGGATTATAATAATGTCCAATTTATCCAACAATCTCCCCCTTTTTGAAGAAGATAATATTTCCTAAATATAAAATAAGGAAATATATATCATGCGAGTTTCATACCTGAAGTTTACCTTTTATAGCCATTCTTGTTTTGCAAGTGGATGCTGGCCGAGATATTATGAAACTCATTTTATTCATTTTATTTTCTGTTTTTGATTTTATATTATTTCTCCCCCCTTTGTCATTTCAAAAGGATATCCAATATAATCATTTAGTATGATTCTTTATTTCTCCCCCTTAATTTTTATGCTATGCTCCCCCTAAAGAGATATTCAATTTTAAAAACAAGTGATGCATTGTCAAATTTAGCCATAATTTATTTTTCAATCATTTGCAAAGAATGTGATCATGTTTGGTTCATTGCATATATTACTCCCCCTTATTTTTATGCTCTACTATAATATTCTTATGTAACATGTATATGTCCAAATGAAGCCATAGAAAAAACACTTTTATTCATAACAACCTAGTGCTCATACAATTTATAAGATGACCCATAAAGCATGACATACTTGCTTATAAAAAGATATCCATTACAATCATTTCAAAAATATCTCATAATCTCACTGAAAAGACCGAAGGATTACATCAATTTCTGGGTCTTTTCCAAGAAAGGGCTCAGCTCCATAATATTTGACCAGTGTCTGCCACTCCAAGGCACCTGTCTTGGTTAAAGCATAAGCCTCCAAGAAGGTGGGAACACGATCGAAGCGAAAGTGAGCAGCAATGTCTTGGAGTTGGATTGGGGAAAACTGAGTATGAGTGAGATCAGGAGATGGTGGAGGTGGAATTTGATAGTAGTTGTAGGAAGGATTGTATGGGTTTAGCATGCCAGGATTAAGGGAATGAGGATATTCATCAGGTTGGTTAGGAGTATCAGTCGAGAAGTATAGCCAACCGAGATGTTTTCGGTCGACGAATTCGTCGACCGAGTATGTTTCGGTCAAAAAATTTTGCTGACCGACGAAGTTGTTGTGGATAAAATTTTGAGCTAGTTTTTAATGCAAGTGAGAGACTAGATGTGTACATATATATATTTTCTAGGGGAGTAATAATGTAATCATTTTGAGCAATTCTAAGGTCATAACTAGCTTTTAAGATTTGATTTTGACCTTTCAAAAACACATTTTGAATCAAGATACTAAGATTAAGTACAGTAAAATGATGTGAAAATGAGCATTTTGTCAGGCTTATTTTAGATCGACCTTGACTATGACCATAGCGCACCTTGGTCAAACTAGATTTCAACCAAGATGCAATTTCTGTAGATTTCCAATTTGAACACTTATATGTGAAGTATAATTTCTGCAGATTTTCAATTTAAAATACATTTGTGCCATGAAGTTTTACTGTTTATGTAAAATGGCATCTTCATATGAGTTGAATCATAATGATTAAAAGCAATATCCATTTTTTGGTTTGTTTATATGGATCGAAGATTATTTTAGACAAACCAATGAAACATAATGATCATGGCACAATAATTATGATAGAGCAGTAGAAGTATATCTACAATACAATGATCAAGATAGAAGCATGTAATTTCATGAAATACAATGATTATGACCATTTAATTTTAATACACATGGTTCCTACATATATAGACCAAGAAATACTTAGGATAAACCATGTGGATTATGATAAAGTAGTAATTTCCTTGATTATACCAACATGATTCAGTTTTAAAAACATGTAGAGGATAAACCAAAATAATCTCAGTCATGGTTCATGGATTTTCAAATAAAAGACAAACCATCTTAATTAACTTTTTCAATAAATAAAGTATGTTCAATATCAGTCTTCATATAGCATTTTTACAATAAGGATTTCATATTCATAATATTATACTTTAATTCATGTTGCAAAAAGATCAATATGTCTTGATTCAAAGATGGTCTCCAAGACTTATTCTTGATTTTCACATTAAATAAATTATTAATAACAAATTGATAGCAATCTAGATTAATTGAAATAGGTTCAGTAGAACTTGATTCGATCGAACTGTTTGTCGACCAAATTTATCTCGGTCGACATTTTTCTCGATCGAGAATGCTGCTGTTTGTATAGGTTTTATTGCATTTGTTGCAAACTTGAAAACAGTAACCTATTCGGTCGACTATTGCTCGATCGACAATGTTCTCGGTCGAATAGTTTCTCAACCGAGATTGTTTTTGTACTGTTTCTCAACAATTGTTTACAAGTAAATCATAGGTTATTCAATTATGTAGTTTGAAAGATGAGACATTTAAATATCAAAGTAACATTTAGGTTAAATCTCAACTAATCATATACAATTTGCTAGGTTTTGATCTAAACTAAAACAAGTTAGTTGAAGATGTATATTTAGAAATTTTAATTTCTTGGATTAACTTGGTGTCCTATTATGTTAAGTTGAGATAGACATAGAGATATAAAACTTAGAGTCTTTGGTCATATCTCAACTTAATTTTATTCATTTAGTTTGGGGGTTTTGGAACCCATACTAACTCAACATCCTTTTTCTTGTAGGGACATGATAAAGAATAATGTCCAAGACGCAAACAATAATGACAACATATGGAATCAACCTCATATCTCTTTCTATGATTTTGTTCTAGGTTGTTCTTGGGTACATATGTATATTTGCCCTTAGGTACATACATAGATTGATTTTCTAGCGCTTGTGTCTTTCTCCAACTAGGTTTTTGATAAGATTTTCCTTTAGGATTATAACCTAGTCCTCTCCTTCCAATTTGATGATAAGAATTATTTAAAATTTTATCAAGGGTATCATTGTTACTCAAACTACTAATTTTTTGTTGCAGCTTGACAATCTCATCCATTCTCTTATTGATGTCTAGCTTTGCTTGATCTAGATTAAATAATAAGGAATCTCTTTCTTTCACAATAATATCATAATCTAGATGTGTACACAAAACATGTTATTTTTGAAGATCATTTACTTGAGTTTGCAAGTTTAACTTTTCTAGGGAAAGAAGATTGCAATTTGCTTCTACAGATTTCAGCTTAATATCATGATCTTCAATAACCTTTTTAAGATCTTCATTTTCATATGTGAGAGCAAGAAGTTTAGCATGTAACTCATCATTTGCCTTATTAGATTTCTTTAATTTCTTCTTGCACTCAATATACTTATTATGTGTCTCTTCAAGACTAGCAATTAACTCTTCTTTAGGTAAATCAAAAAGACTTAACTCTTCTTCTTCTTCACTTATTGTAGCAATTAGACATTCTTTATGCCCTTCTTCCTTCTTTGACCTCCATGGATAGCTAGGTGTAGTGTGCCTTGTTCCTAAGCACCAATTACAACTTGTTGAAGATTGGTCCATACTTTTCCTTTGCTTGCAGTTGTAGACACCACTGCCCTTCATTCTTCAAGTCTCGATTAGAGCTCATTGAAGCCTGCTCTGATACCAATTGAAAAACCACTAGAGGGGGTGAATAGGGTTTTATGGATATTTTAAAATTAATTCAACCAAAGCAAGCAACCACAAAAATATTGGACAAGGGGACAAGGATTTAGAGTGGTTCCAACCTTAGCAAATACTAAGGCAGTCAATCCACTACCCGGTTGCTTACCCAACTGGGATTTTGAAAGTATTTAATTTTATTACCTCGCAAGGATGTTACATAAAATTACAACACTTTCACCAAACCCTTTGGAAAACCTTCACCAAGAAGTAGTATCACCAACCTTGAAGCAGCCTTTCTTGAAGTAACTTCAAGCTCCCCCTTGAAGCATCCTTCCTCTTGAAGTAGCTTCCCGTTGAGATAGTCTTCTTGAAGTAGTCCAAAGTCCACCTTCTCCACCTGAGAAGTCAAGCCCTCTCCAATCCACAGCCTCCAACCCTAGGAGTAGCAAGGAGAGTACAAACAATATAAAGGAATAAGGAGGAAAAATATAAATTACAATACCGTTGTAGCACAAGGCTTGATTTCCTATATCAAGCATTTTGATCTCCTAACCAATGTATATGGAAGTGTAAGTGCAGTGGGTAGGAGATGCTAGCATATAGGACACAAATTTGGAGTAATGGACATGTATAGCCAATGTTGAAGTTGCTCAATTGCTTACTAGAATGAATAGCCAATTGCAAGTATTATGCTCAAGTGTTGCACAAGTATGTTTTGGGTGTCCTATGGCTTGTCCTATTTACAGGAATGGCCTATGGATGCTTAAGGACGTTCTAGACATTTTCTAGGGGGTTCTTAGTGCTTAACTAGCTGTTAGGTAACCATTAGTTGCTTTAACAACGACTAGTTAATTAACTCTGAAAAGTGCAGACAGAACTCATCTCGGTCCAAGAATTGTCGACCGAGAGTCCTTCTCAGTCGAGGACTTATCGACCGAGGGACTGTCTAGAGTAAGTGTATATAACGTTCTAATCCAACTCCCAACTACCTTGTCTACTGTGTCTGACGGCTACCTAGGTCTTTCTCGATTGAAGAGTTTGTCGACCGAGAGTGTCTCGGTCGAGAATTTTTTCGACCGAGATTAACCCTGTTTCAATGTTTTAAACTAAGTACTAAGTGTGTGTATGAATGTGCAGTTGTGACACTATTGTAGGGGACCTATCTGAGTGTTGTGATTGACTAGGGAAGATCTAAATGCTTGATTTACATGATATCTAAGTACTTGTACATTATATACTTGTACAAGTTTTTACATTTGATTACATTCATGACTTAAAGCAATTTTAGCATATAGATCTTCCAAGTGTTTTTTCATCCACCTTATCCTGCAACACTCAAGTAGCATGTTAGATCCAAAAGAATGAAATGTTTGTCATCATCAAAACAAAGGGATTATAATAATGTCCAATTTAGCCAACAGGTCTCACAGACCGGTATTCCTCAAACGGTCTCACAGACCGATATTCCTCACACGGTCTCGCAGACCGGTATTACTCAAATGGTCTCGATATTCCCAGGTCCAAACGGTCTTTGTGGTGAGCATGTCCATTCAGTCTTGAGATCGTATGGCCAAAACTGAATGGGGAAACTGAATGGATGATTAAACAGTTTCACAGCTGCGTCAAATGGTCTCGCGGACCGACACTCTTCAAACGATCTCGCAGACCGGTATTCCTCAAACGGTCTCACAGACCGGTATTACTCAAATGGTCTCAATATTCCCATCTCCAAATGGTCTTTGCGGTGAGCATGTCTATTCGGTCTTGAGACCGTATGGACAAAACTGAATGGGGATACAGAATGGATGAAACCGAATGGGTGAAACCGAAAGGTTGAAACCCAGGATGAGAAAGGTGGGTCCCACTCAAAATGGTTTGATTGTTCAACCTTGTCCAGACCTGCATCAAATTAACATAAATTCAGTTAAAATCATGATAGTTGGACCAGTTAAGTAATTTTGCACATATTGATATTTAGTAAATCAGATTGAATGCATTGAGTCGAATTTGACCCAAGATGGTAATTGAAATTCCTGATGAATATACATTCATCAAAATACCCCGAACTTAAACGTTGCTCGTCCTCGAGTAACACAAAATCTGAAATGGTCACCAAATGAATATTTTCTGATCATGTGATTGCCTCCTCATCACATCACGATTATTTCTTTTCTTCTCAGTATGACTAAGCATCTCAACTTCCTGAGACCACTAAACACATCTTACCATATCTTCATTCCTAAGTTTGCTTTCCAACCTCACTTCCTCCTCACTTTTTTCCAGCAACAAGCATGTCAAAGAGTTTCATAAGAGTCCAGAGATACCCGGAGAACAACAAGTGTTCACCTGAACTAACACTGGTGTTTTTTAGGGTAGTGGTGGCATTCATTGTGCCTTTAGGAGGAATAGGGAATGAAGGGTGGTATGGGAGGAAGAAATAAATCTCTCCTCTATTCGACTCGAGATTTTTATTTTTTTTGAAATTTAATTTATTGCATTTTTTGTGTGAATCTCTCCTCTATTCGACTCGAGATTGCATTTCTTTTTGTGTGCGCTTTGGCATCTTTTTGTTTGTAAAGCTCTTCTCTATTCGACTCAAGATTGCATGTTTTTGTGGTA
The DNA here is from genome assembly GCA_963693085.1 of Alisma plantago-aquatica. Lineage (NCBI taxonomy): Eukaryota > Viridiplantae > Streptophyta > Magnoliopsida > Alismatales > Alismataceae > Alisma > Alisma plantago-aquatica. The sequence continues at coordinate 294,845,919 of OY856413.1, read as the reverse complement.
CGCCCCTATTAATTTGTGAGGGTATGGAAGAAGAGGATATAGAGGGAAGTGGCATGCCACCCTAAACTTAGGGTTTGGCACTATTTTGGCTATTTTTGTTTCTTTTTTATGGATGGAGGGGTACGAAGATGATAGAAGAAGTGTAGAAGAGAGTTCAGATCAGAATGCAACTTGATTTACAATTTTGTGCACCAGGTTGTTCTCTTTATCATACTCTGCTCAAATAACGATTTGATGAGGATCCAGTGGGGATTCCATGTTGTTGTTCCACTAATCAGTAAGGAAGCATGACGTGTTTGATCCCTATCAGTTCGACATACACTTGCCATTTTTTTTGCATAAAGATCATGATGCTAGGATTCATAAGCTTCACAAGATGATTTCAATCAAAAGGCTAGTTTTCAGAAAAAAAAGGTCCTTTTGAGGGTTTGCTTCGAATAAGGAAGGTATAGTGAAAAAGGCATAGAAATTGAAAACATGTCAAAATTTCATCAAATATCTGTTCAAATTTCTTTTGAAAACTTTAAAATTTTGAAAATTTAGGTTAAAAATGTGACGATGAAATCTTAAGTTTGATTTAGATGGGTGAAGGTGGAAAGTAAGATACATACCACCCAACCTCCACCCCGAACTTAGAAATTTGCTCATCTTGAGCGAACTCTAAATCTGAGATGGAGGGGAAACTTCGTGTCGGTTGGACCACGAGATGTGGTTGCATTCCAGACAACGTGCGTCATCCATCTAAAAATCGAGAAAAGAAAGATCAATCAGAACTCAAGATAGCATCTCGCAATGCGAATTTTATTTGGTGCAAAATTATCTAAAAAGTAAAAACAAAATTAATGAAAAATTTCTAATTTAAAATTATAACTAAATATGAATTTATTTATCGGGTTGCCTCCCGACAAGCGCCTTTGTTTTATGTCGATGGCTCGACTTGATATCTTCAACTTCACAGTGGTTCCTTTGGATTGGAGAGATCTATTATTGCTTCTGTGTTTATGTCAGCTGTGGTGAAATATCTTTTTAAACATTGACCGTTCGCCACGAATTCGCCCGACTTTTCGCTCCATAAAGAGAAAGCACCATGTGGGGAGATACTTTTGACAATGTACGGTCCAGACCATCGAGAGCAGAGTTTCCCTGGGAATAACTTCAACCTTGAGTTGAATAGCAGAACTTGGTCTCCCACTTGTAAGTCTTTTCTTTTCAAATGTCCATCGTGCCAAAGTTTTGTGCTTTCTTTGTAGATTCGTACATTCTCATAAGATGTCATCCTGAGTTCCTCCAGCTCCTGGAGTTGTAGAATCCTGGCTTGTCCTGTTTCTTTCATATCAAAATTTAGTTTTTTTATTTCCCACCATGCCTTGTGTTCCAGTTCTACTGGAAGGTGGCATGAATTTCCATAGATTAGTCGAAAAGGTGTAGTTCCAAGGGAAGTTTTATAAGCAGTTCGATAGGCCCATAATGCATCGTTGATTTTTACTGCCCAATCTTTCCGATTGCGGCCTACATTCTTTTCCAGAATAGCTTTCAATTGGTGATTAGAAACCTCTATATGTCCACTTGTTTGTGGATGGTAGGGTGAGGCTACTTTGTGTATTACACCATACTTTATCAGTAAAGCTTCGAGGCTCTTTTCAAGAAAATGAGACCCTCCGTCGGATATCACAATTCGTGGTACTCCAAAACGGGGGAAGATAGTATCTTTGAATAATTTGATGATGGGTTTGGAATCACTAGATACGGTTGGTATGGCTTCAACCCATTTTGATACGTAGTCTACCGCCACTAGGATGTAAGAAAATCCATGAGAACATGGGAATGGACCCATGTAGTCCACCCCCCAAACATCGAATATCTCTACTTCCTTCCACATATTCAGTGGAATCTCATCTCTCTTTGTTATATTGCCAGATCTTTGACATTTGTCACATGATAGGACAAAGCCATGGGAATCTTTGGATATGGTTGGCCAAAAGAACCCACATTGCAAAACTTTTATAGCAGTTTTCTTCAAACTCATACGACCTTCGAATGGGCCAGAGTGACATTGCTTTAGAATATATTGAGCTTCTTCCTCAGTTATACATCATCTGTAAAAACCATCAACACACAGCTTAAAGAGATATGGATCATCCCTGTGATATTGCTTCACATCATGCATGAATTTCTTCAGCGCATTCCCGATGCATTGGGGATGAATAACCCTAGCCGCAAGGTAGTTCACATAATCTGAGTGCCACAGTGTGGCTTCTGAGACCTTCATTAGTTGGTCATCTAGATGGGAAATATTAATCGGGATCTTCTTTGTATCCAGAGTGTGGATGCGACTGAGGTGGTCTTCTACAACATTCTCTATACCCTTTTTATCTTTTATCTCCAAATCAAATTCTTGCAATAGGAGAATCCATCTAATTAACCTAGGTTTTGCATCTTTCTTTGCCAGAAGGTAACGAATGGCAGTGTGATCTGTGTAGACAATGACCTTTGAACCAATTAGGTGGGATATGAACTTGTTGAAGGCATACACGACTGCCAAAAGTTCTTTCTCAGTGGTTGCGTAATTCCTCTGAGCTTGATCGAGGGTCTTCGATGCGTAATAGATCACATAATGTTTCTTTTCTATGCATTGGCCCAAGACAACACCCACAACATAATCACTTGCATCACATATAATTTCAAAAGGGTGATCCCAATCAGGATCTCTAATGATGGGTGTTGTTGTAAGGGCATGCTTCAGTGTGTTGAAACTTTTAACACATTCTTCGTCAAAATTGAATTCAGCATCCTTTAGTAACAAATTTGTCATTGGCTTGGTTATCTTTGAGAAGTCCTTTATAAACTGTCTATAGAATCCTGCATGACCTAGATATGCTCGAACTTCCTTTACATTGATAGGGACAGAGAGCTTTGAAATCACTTCAATCTTGGCCTTATCTACTTCAATACCTCGATTACTGACCCTATGGCCCAGGACAATGCCTTCCTTTACCATGAAATGACACTTCTCCCAATTCAGCACAAGATGTGCTTCTTCACATTGTTTGAGGACCTGGGAGAGGTGTTTTAGACATGAATCGAATGAGTCTCCGTATACAGAAAAACCATCCATGAAAACTTCCATAATGGTTTTGGTGAGACCGTCACATATGGCAGCCATGCAACACTGGAAAGTTGCAGGTGCATTGCAGAGGTCGAATGACATTCTTCTGAATGTGTATGTTCCGAATGGGCAAGTGAAAGTGGTTTTCTCCTGGTCATCTGGATGTATAGGTATTTGGTAGAATCCAGAGTAACCATCGAGATAACAGAAGTATTCTTGATGAGCCAGCCGCTCTAATACTTGATCAAGAAAAGGCATTGGAAAGTGATCCTTTCGAGTTGCCTTGTTCAACTTCCTATAATCAATGCACATCCTCCACCCTGTGACTATTCGAGTGGGGATGAGTTCATTGTTTTCATTTTGTATAATAGTTGTTCCACCTTTCTTCGGGACTACATGCACTGGGATCACCCATGGCGAGTCTGATATCAGATAGATTATTCCAGTTGTGAGTAGTTTAATGACCTCGCGAAGGACTACTTCCTTCATATTTGGATTCAATTTCCATTGATGCTCAATAGTTGGCATGTGATCTTCCATCATAGGGATCTTATGCATACACATCGCTTGACGAACCCCAGTTAGGTCATTCATTTTATAGCCAATCGCTTTCTTCCTCTCCTTCAATTCTTTCAGGAGTTTATCTTCTTGTTCGGTTGTAAGATCGGAATTTATTATTACTGGACAAACCTTGAGATCATCTAAAAACACATACTTCAGTCCCTTGGGAAGGGGCTTCATTTCGGGGGCCTCTGGTTTTTTGCATGTTCTTCAGTAGCTTCCACAGCCTTGAGTCCTTCAAACGTAGTTTTGAGATCTTCTTCGGTAGTGTCAAGGTCAAGAACACACTCTTTATCTCGTTCACTGATGGAATTATCAGTAGAAGGGTTTGTTATAGTTACTTATAAAGGATTGTCTTTTTCATATCCCTCTTGTGTGAGGAGCGATATTTGTTCAATGCAGTCAATTAGATAAACTTCTTCTTGCATACTTGGTCTTCTCATGCTTTCAAAATCCTTGAATTCAAGAGTTTCTTTACCAAGTATGAGAAGCAAAGTTCCTGCTTCAATATCAATTAGAACTCTTGCAGTGGCGAGGAACGGACGTTCAAAGATGAGAGGACATTTGGTGTCCTCTTTTATGTCCATGATGACAAAGTCACACGGAACATAGAAATCTTTTCCTACCTTGACAGGTACATCCTCAATAATTCCTAATGGGTGTTTTATCGAATTGTCTGCGAGTTGTATGGTCATGCCAGTTGGAAGAAGTTCAGCAAACCCTAGCCTTTTGCAAAGGATGAGTGGCATGATGGGGATGCTAGCACCAAGATCTTCTAGTCCTTTCTTGCATGAAGAATCACTGATATGGCAGGAAATCCCAAAAGATCCTGGATCTTTCTATTTCTTTGGCATCTTACTCAGGATGATATCTGAAGTGGTTTTAGCTAACTTGACTGTCTCATATTCTTCAGTTATATATTTCCTGGTGAGGTGTGACTTTAAGTATTTTGTCCAAGCTGGTATCTCAACTAGTGCATCCAAAAAGGGTATATCAACATGAAGTTTCTTCATAGCTTCTTTAAACTTATTGAACCGAGTATCAAGCTTGGTTTGCTTTAAATGAGCAGGGAATGGTATACGAGGCTTGTATATAGGAATATCAGGTTCTGGTGTTTTAGTTTCTTCATCAATAGGTTTCTCAGGACTTTCCTTGTCTATCTTATCAGTAGTTACTGGTTCTTTTGGTTGGGACTCCGGTGTTGTTGAGTCTTGGACAATCACATGTTCATCTTCATCTGTAACAACTACAGGTGTCTTGATAGGAGGATCAGAATAGTCTTTTCCTGATCTGGTGGTGACTGCCTTCAATTGTTCAAGATGCTTAGGATTATTCTTGGGTTAGCCAACAAAAACCACAACTGGTGGCTTGATGCTAGCTGCAAGTTGGGCTATTTGGGATTCAATAGCCTTCTGCTAAGCTTGTTGGTTAGCTAACATAGTTTGCTAAGTTTGCAACATATTTTCGATGGTTGATAGCTTGTCATCAGGAGAGACGGGACCTACTTGTTATCCTTGTTGTTGATAAGGAACTTGGTTAACACTCTGGTACTGGGAATTGTTTTGATAATTATTGAAGTTCCTATTCTGAAAGTTTCCCTTGAAATTTCCTTCATTTTGAAAACTCTGTTGTTGATTGTACTGGAATCCTGGTGGGCCTCATGGCAGATTTTTCAAACCAAATTGATGTGAGTTTACTGCACCATAGGGGTTTCCATATTGAAATCCTAGATGATTCCTATTCTGATTCGGATTGTAGTAACATTGGCCAGGGATGGTATTAACAATATTAAGATTTTCCATTTGACTATTATCTCGTTGTCCACATACGTTGCTTAGAACAACATCGTAAAGAACATTACATGCTAATGTGGAATGATCAGTACTTTTACATGCTTCACAGAACAATGAAGGTGACTTGATCTGTTCTTATTGTCGAGTGGGTGAACGTCCTCTTCCAATAGCAGCAAAAGATGATTCAATATGGTCTTGCTTGGAAACTAAGAGTTTTAGGGTTTCAGCGATAGATTTGTACTCTGGAGTGGCTTCAACCATAGCTACTTTCAAAACTCATTTTCCTACATACCTACCCCCAATTAGCTTGGTTTTCATCTCCCAGGGTGACAACCCGCCATGCGTTGTCATAACTTTGATGCATGAAGTTTCCTCTAGATGAGGAATCTAAGAATCTCTTGATATCGTCGTCCACACCCCTATAGAAAATTTTGATGAGTTGATTCTTAGGAATTCCATGGTGTGGACATTTGCGTAGAAGCTCTTTGTATCTGTCCCAAGCTTCAGCAAGGGTTTCTCCAGGGACTTGAGTCAAATTTATTATTTGGCCTCTAATTTCATATGTGAGAGATGGAGGATAGAACTTTTACAGAAACACATTTTGGAGTTGTTCCCAGGTGGTGATGGGTATTTCACTTTGTAGGGAGTTGTACCAACCTATGGCTCTATCAGCAAGGGGATACTTGAAGATACGGAGTCGAATAGCATTGTCGGATACTCTATTTTGTTTTGTCATGGCACATAGATCAATGAATCTTAGAAGATGTTCTTGGCTGTCTTCTCCTTGCTTACCGTAGAATGGGATGTTCTGAAGTAGGGTGATCCAATGTGCCCTAATCTCAAAATTAGCAGCATTGATGGGGGGAGGTTGTACTGGATGATGAACATTTGTAGCTTCTGGGATCGAGAACTCTCTAAGATCCTTTTGTAGTTCAGCTGTTTGCGCTGCTGCTTGTGCCGCTGGGATTTCTTCTTGAATTGTGGCTTTGGCTTCTTGCATGAGCCTCTCTCTTTGGGCATGGATGGCTTGAGCCACCCTTCAGGCTACGTCTTCTTCTTGAGCCATCCTTGCTTGATTTTCTCTGATTTGACGATGAAAAGTTCTATCTATCTCGGGATCAAAGCTCGCTATTAGTCTGGGGTTGTTCGAACGGTGCATGCACTATGCTTTGGGTTGTACCTGAAATAGAAAGATTTTGAAAGTGAGAACCACAGAGTAGAGTCAAATTTTAGTAGATGGTCGATTGTTTCAAAAAGAAAAAGCAAATCCTAGATTAGTCTTAAAAGAACTAGATTTGACGAACTGATTCGGTTGTCCCCGGCAACGGCACCAGAATTTGACGTGGGTTATCGCACTAAAAAACTCACTTGGGGTTGGAATCCCGAGCTTTTACCAAAACCTCATGCAATAATACCACCCACAAGCAGACAGGACTTATCACAGTATAGTTAAGGATCGAATCCCAAAGGACAATATTTTTAAGAATCTTTGTCAGTCGAATCTAGCTCAAGTAAGACTAATATTTAGAATGATTGGTTGATTTGAGATTAATTAAACTAATTGCAAGAAAGTAAAGAGAGGAATTAAAGTTGAATCTAGATCAATGATATGGAATTGTCGGGATGGTATCAGGTTTCACCACCACTACGCATGCAAACACGTCTAAACATCAAACATCCAGGCAAGATATAACTATTCAAATAGAGTTGATGCAAACCCTCCATATGGGCATTAGATTTGTGTAAGCATCACCTTAGGCATCAGATGTCTCGTCACCATCCAGATCACTTACTTACGGCTCTGAAGATACAGAAATCCAACGAAGGTTGTGGGGCCCCTATACAGGCGTTAGGCACACAGAAGCGTCATTGAAGGTTAGATGACTCATCCCCTCGTGGATCATACACTTACGACCTCGAAGAAATCCCATTCTATTTCTAGTTTGGGAGTCAACCACATTAATCGATAAGCAAGCAGGCGATTAATACATGAGAAAACATTGATGATTAATAAGAAGATACAAAATCCAACTAAGGTTGTGAACCCCCTATATAGGAGTTAGGTACACAGAAGCGTCACCAAAGACTAGATCGCTCGTCCCCTCGTGGATCATACACTTATGACCTCAAGGAATCCCATTCTAATTTTAGTTTGGGAGTCAACCTGTTAAATGACATTCAATCCTATATATAGAAGTTCTCACAACATAAGAAGAACAAAGATGAAAGCAAGCAATTAATCCAACTACGAACATAATGATTAACATCGAAATGAAAAGTTATATACATTGCCATGGAAAGTTTAACAAAATAACATGATTGCATGGGCAGCGGGGCTAGTCCCCGCACCCCAGCGAAAAAGGAACTACTCGCTCATGATGCGAGAAACAAGAAGAATGAGAAAGAGATAGAAATCCGCGATGAGCATGGTGCAGAAGGTAGTCACAACTCGGTGAATATGATGCGGTCTTCTACGTCGTGTCGAAACAGATCTGGATGTGAAACGGGAGATGCCAAGATAGAGCAGACAGTCTCTCTCACTCCATCTTCTTTCTCTTCTCGGTCTCCTTGATTGCAACACGGGCAATAGGTGGAGTGAAACTGGCGTGGATGGAACTGGATCTGGATCGGACCTGTGTATAGGCAGCCTGTCGGCATCCCGGAATAGATTCCCCCTAAATGAGGACCCTTGGGGTCCTATTTATAGGTACTGGACTGGTCCTCACATTTTTGGTGTGATTCCAGTCCAAACGGTTTACTAAATATCTATTTTGAATGGTTTTGAATTTTTCTCAAATGGTTTGCATGTAGCTGGCTTAAACGGTCTTCACATTCAGCTCATTCAGTTTCATATTCCATACGGTCTCGTACTGCCTCCTTTACCAAACTATCTTGGTGTATGTGCTACTTTTCCATTCGGTTTGGTATGTCCAGCCGCATCAAATAGTTTATGCAATACGCTTTTCCATTCGGTCTTAAGGTGGGTGATTCATTCGGTTTGCTATTTCATTTCGTTCAAACAGTCTGCATGATGCTCACGCAGTAAACGGTCGTGAAGTGCATCGGTTTGCATGCGTTACTGCTCAAAATGGTTTGGAAAGATTTGATAGCAAACGGTCTTGCGTGTGTATATTTTGGCAAACAGTCTCGCTCAGTTCTCCTCCATTCGGTCTTCACGTGGGCACAAACGGTCTTTATTTCAGCTTATCACCAAACTATTTCATGCATGTGTTCGGTCTTCACGTAAGAAATTCAAACGGTCTTCATGTGATATGGCCAAACGGTTTGTTTATTCTCCTCAAATGGTCTTTGCTTCAAATAGCCCAAACGGTCTTTGGTTTTGCTGCAGTACCAAACGGTCTTGGATAATTGCCTTCATTCGATCTCATGCAAATGTCCAATGCATGCATGCATACCTTCCTATGTATGTAGCTCTTCCAATCGGTTTGCTTTTCTCTTCCGATCTTGCATGCATGCGATCCTCATCGGTTTTGCATGTAAGCTATGCAGCCAAGCATTTTTCCAAATGGTCTTGGCTTATCTGGTTTCCATCAAACGGTTTGGAGTGCCGCCAAACGGTCTTCATCGCTCGGTCATTCAATCGGTCTGAGACCGTGACCTCTCCAAATCATCTCGCAGACCCAGCTCCATATGGTCTTGACATGAACATGTCCATTCGGTCTTGAGACCGTATGGACGAAACCGAATGGGGAGACCGAATGGATGATTAAACGGTCTCGCAGTTGCGTCAAACGGTCTCATAGATCGACACTCTTCAAAAGGTCTCGCAGACCGGTATTCCTCAAACTATCTCACAGACCGATATTACTCAAACAGTCTCGATATTCCCAGCTCCAAACGGTCTTTGTGGTGAGCATGTCCATTCGGTCTTGAGACCGTATGGACGAAACCAAATGGGGAGACCGAATGGCAGCTACGTCAAATGGTCTCGCATACTGAAATTCTCCAAATGGTCTCGCAGACCGGTATTCCTCAAATGGTCTCGTAGACTAGTATTACTCAAACGGTCTCGATATTCCCAGCTCCAAACAGTCTTTGTGGTGAGCATGTCCATTCGGTCTTGAGACCGTATGGACGAAATTGATGGGGAGACTGAATGGATGAAACTGAATGGTGAGACCGAATGGGTGAAACCGAAAGGTTGAAACCCAGGATGAGAAAGGTGGGTCCCACTCAAAATGGTTCGATTGTTCAACCTTGTCAAGACCTGCTTCAAATTAACATAAATTCATTTAAAATCATGATAGTTGGACCAGTTAAGTAATTTTGCACCTATTGATATTTAGTAAATGAGATTGAATGCATTGAGTTGAATTTGACCCAAGATGGTAATTTAAATTCCTGATGAATATGCATTCATCATAGCACATGCACATGACCAATAAACAAACCACAACACATGTTCACCATTCACATAATTACATAATGAAATGTTACAACATTTGACATTACACATTGAACATCAAACTTTTATAATGTACATGTACTACCACTAAACAACAGGTCCACTTGTACATCAACTCACCACACAACTCTCAAATATCCTAATTCTTCAAGATCATATGTCCACAACCTAACAAAAGATTACATGTGGTACATGTCAGCACAATATTCAAGAATATTAAACTGAGTACACCTGTGTGTCTTTTATATACCTCTCATTACTAAGCTTGACAATAAGATAAAACTAGTACTTGGAAGTAACAAAAGAAATATAACAAAATCATACTTGAACAAAGATATGTTTATCAACAAAAGGGAACATGTATTTTAAGCACATTTTCATCATATATCTCGTACATCTGCCACCAAAGGGATAGATGCTTTCAGGCCTTATGATCTCATACCAAAGAGTTAGATCGTGTATATAGTGTGATCTCCTACCAAAGAGTTAGATCACTTCAATGCAGTGTACTACCAAAGAGTTTAGTACTATCATACGATGGATTAGATATCATATGTTTCATGTATTCATAACCATAAGTATGGAAATCTCATGCAACATAGCATACAAGAACAATCATTTCATCCAATATAATATGCCAAGTATTTTAATACACATATAATACAACCATACTGAATAGTAGGCTAAGTAAGAGGTAAGGGTGTACCTTACAAAGAGATATTCTAAACCACATTCTTGATGTCAACTACATCCTTAATCAAACCCTGAACAAGATAAGGTCATCTACTAACATTAGATTCTCCATTACTTTATATCTTGTCTAAACCCTAATTAGGGTTTTACTTAGTTCATTAGGATATATGCTTTATTACTTGTCTTATCATCATTGTTATGTGGGATTCATATTACTGATTTAGTATTCCAGTTTAGTTCCAAATGTATGATCATCAGTTTCTATATCATTGTGTGCACATATTAACCCTAGGTTATATACACTAATCCAATTAGGATTTTAGACTATATATTATGATTCATCATCATATAACATCAATTATGTGTATCATCATGATCTCTGGATTTGATATAAGGTTCCATATATTGTTACTAACATACTCTAAAAATTCCATCATTTATTGGCCATATATCTATTTATTACAATTTATGTAGGGTTATTGGCCCTAATTAGCCATATGGAGAAAATTACATCATTTCGTGCATCAACATCATAATCACTAACCTTAAAAGGATTATAAACATTAATATGGATTTATTGACATATTGTCATAATTTTATGCCAGATATTTATTATCTATGAAACAAGTGCATTAAATTTTACATTATATCACTATGTTTTAAGCATCAAAAGGCTGATATTATGGTTCCATGTTGTTATATGCATTTTTTGAGAAAAAATGTACCTTGTTTGTATTTTTCTGATAATGGAGTTAATTTCTATGAATTATTGAAGATCTAGGCATTTCTAGGTAATTATACGTTGATTTACCTTTATGGACCAATGAGGTGATGTCATACGGCTAGCAAGGGCATGACTCCTCCTTTGTCTTACTGGGGTCCGGCCGGTTCATGGGTTCTGAACCCGATTCAAAAGGCTTGATCCGCCTGTTCCCCTCCTCCTTTCTTTCTCTGATCTACGTGACTTGGGCTTCTCCCAATTTTGCGTGTGAGTTCGGTGAGGGCTGGGTTCTCCACTAGATCCATGCATTCTCGTATGATGTGGTCGTCATTGTGGGAATGGTATCTGGAGGCGATTGGCTGCCCTATCTCCTTTTCGTCGGTATCTTCCATAGTGAAAAGACTAGCATGTTCCTTCTCCATGCCGCCGACATGGTGAACAACCTCCAGATCCTCCCTTGGTGGTCCCGTGAGAGCATCACCACCAGCTGCGGTGCGAGTGAGATCCCAGGTGAGAAACAATTGCCTTATGCAACTCGTTGACACCTGATGAAGGAAGATCCATCTTTGTAAAAGCATGAGGGTTTGAATCAGCAAGGCTTCGGCTTTTCTATACCGCAGATCATGTCACCTCCAAGCCTCTTCACAACGGCACCGCAAAGGCTCTGCTCTGTCCTAAGGATCCTTTATGGTGAGTCTACCACCAAGATACACTCCTTCAAAGGTGTGGTTCGTTAGCCTCTACAAACTTCATAGAAGCCCACAAAGCTCTTGAAATTAGCCCCTATTTTCTCCTCCTTCGGTTCGTCCTCTTCATCCCCTTTCTTATGTACGGTGGAGTGAGTAGATAATGAGGATGGAGAGATAAGAATTCCTCATGAGTTGGAAGTAAAAAGGGTTTATTTAGCTCCCAATTTCACAAGGTAGATGTTGGGTGAATCTGTTTCACATCCAATCCCACAATTGTAGATCGTGGTGGCATGGGTACCGAATGGCAGAACCTCCCACATCTCTAGTTTAGTTGGAGGTAGGCAATGGTTTCCCTACTATTAGATGACGTCTAGGGCTAGGAATATTGCATTAGCTGACGCGATTTGTGGCTCCCTCGCCTTAAAGATTGCGTAACACCGCTTAGGCTAGAGCATTATTCCAAATTACCTCAAAATACACATAACATTAAAACCTAGATAATATTCTATTGGAAGCTCATTTCATCATGAAACATGAACCACATATTACACTTCAAATGATTTGTATTTGGTATGATTTTTATGCCAAGATAGCATTGTTCCATCATCCAATTGAATATGTCAAAGAGGCACATAAACATATACATACAATTAACATCAAACTAAAGGAGATGCCTTTGCATGATCAACACACTTTAAAGACCATCATTATATCATAATACTTCAAAAAATCCTTTATCTTCATAATTAGCTTCATGAGTGTGTAAAATCAAGGAAGTTTACATCATCATTCACGAGCATACATATGAAGTCAAATTGACTATTCCATTCCTCAATTTTATGAATCTGTTTATCCAAAAGGTCACTCTATCATGCAACTGTTTCCCTACCGTCAGATGACATCTAGAGCTAGGAACGCTGCATTAGCTGATGTGATATGTGGTTCCCTCACCTTAAAGATTCTATGATACTGCTTAGGCATGAGCATTATTCCAAATTACCTCAAAATACACATAACATTAAAAGCTAGATAATATTCTATTGGAATCTCATTTCATCACGAAACATGGACCACATATTACACTTCACATGATGTGTATTTGGTATGATTTTAATGCCAGGATAGCATTGTTCCATCATCCAACCGAATATCTCAAAGAGGCGCATAAACATATATACATATAATTAACATCAAACTAAAGGAGATGCATTTGCATGATCAACACACTTTAAAGACCATCATTATATCATACTAATTCATAAAATCCTCTATCTTCATAATTAGCTTCATGAGTGTGTAAAATCAATGAAGCTGACATCATCATTCATGTGCATACATATGAAGTCAAGTTGACTATTCCATTCCTCAATTTTATAAATCTTTTTATCTAAAAGGTCACTCTATCACACCCTACACATCTTAAAATAAATGTTGTCCTCAAAATTCAGTCCTTCACAACATCATTGTTACCCAAGTAATGGGAAATTTAAACAACAACTTGAACCTACAATCTGTGATTGGTGTTACATTATTTGTATAGTTTCTTTGTTACTTATATCTAGATTGAACTCAAGGCATGGAATAGTCATCCTCTTCAACATTCAATATATGTTCCTTAATCTAGAGTAGACTATTTGAGATATATGTAAGCTCAATATCACGTATTGACTCACATGTGCATTGTCATGCATTTCTCAGTCTTGCTTATCAAGTGGCATTGATATCATACTCCTATAGGAGGGACAAATCCATCTACATCACTCACAGTCATCCCCATGTGTCACAGTACACCTAATCTTAACCTTCATGGAAACCCTTATTCAAGGTCACGGTGGATGATGTCAATGTACACTGAATGACATGTGACAAGTGTAGTGATTTCAGGGCTAAGAACCACAATCACCAATAACATTATGAGAGATGATTATGACTACCATGTAATAGTTTCCATGTATCACTCTCATGGTGGTTTTTTCGGATACACTGTACTCCAACAAGTATCTATGTGTTTGGTTTGATATCACATATCATGACTAATGGGATTTCGTCATCAACTAACACACACTCTAGTCTTGTGTTATTGATATCTATCAGTCTTCCATAATAACATCCAACTAGGGACATGGTAAGAATGTATATTCTCTTGGCATCCGTATAATCTCATTATTTAGGTCATCAACTTGAAGACATAGGAGACTGATTAATATCATTATTTAGATATTTACCATGTTACATCATTATCTCATAACTGAATAAAATAGAATGAACTAGAAGATTGCCTTTATTATTAATCAAATCATTTACTAGTTATGCCTTTACAATCATCTTATGATTGGCTCTCTGGGCATACATACCAAAAAACTCCCACTTGCACTTAGAGCCAATCATCCATGAACTTGATTCCAGGTGATCTACCATGACCATCATGCTTCTACTGTGAAAGTGCTTTTGTCAATAGGTCAACAACATTGTTCTCAGTTGGTACTTTGTAAATATTCACATCTCCTCACTATACGATCTATCATATGATATTGAAACACCTTTGTATATGCTTGGAACACTGATGTGATCCGGGTTCCTTAGCTTGTGTAATAGATCCATTATTGTCACAATATATCTCAATTGCATCGTTGATGCTTGGAACCACCCCAAGTTTTGAGACAAACTTCTTGATCCATACAACCTTCATTGTTGCACTTGATGCAACAATATACTCAAACTCTATTGTAGAATCCACAACTGTCTCTTGCTTGGAACTCTTCCAACTCACAACTCTGATGTTGAGGCAAAACACAAATCCTAATTGCAACTGATACTCATCTTTGTCAGTTTGCAAGCTTGCATCAGCGTAATCCTTTACCACCAACTCTTCCTATCTACCATAGACAAGAAACTGATCCTTAGTTATTCTCAAGTACTTAAGCATGTTCTTCATGGTTGTCCAGTGAGCACCACCTAGATCTGACTAATATCTACTTGTCATGCTCAAGTCATATGAGACATTGGGACGAGTACATAACATTGCATACATGATGGATCCAATTGTAGATTCATATGGAATCCTACTCATGTGTTCCCTTTCTTCATAAGAACTAGGACATTGGGCTCTAGAGATCGTAACTCCATCAGTCATGGGAAGGTTTCCTCTCTTTGAGTCCTTGATGCTAAACCTCTTCAACACTTCGTCAATGTATGTGCTCTGACTTAATATAAGAAGCCTCTAGATCTATCTCTATAGATCTTGATTCCTAAGATATAGGATGCTTTTCCTAAGTCCTTCATAGAGAATGTATTTTCAAGACAGGTTTTTACCATCTGTAAAGTAGTGATGGCATTCCCCATCAATAGTATGTCATCTAAATACAATATGAGGAATACTACCATGCTCCCACTAACCTTTTTGTACACACAAGGTTCATCTTCATTTTGACTAAATCCAAGCTTTTTGACTATTTTATCAAATTGAAGATTTCAGCTCTAAGATGCTTACTTCAATCCATAGATTGACCTTTGTAGATTATAGACTTTATTTACATCCTTTGGATTTATAAAACCCTCAGATTTTGTTATGTACACATCCTCAAGTAGATTTTGGTTAAGGAATGTGGTTTTAACATCCATTTGCCAAATCTCATAGTCATGATAAGATGCAATAGCAAGCATGATCCTGATAGATTTAACCATGGAAACTGGAGAAAAGGTTTCATCATAGTCAACACCTTGAACTTATCTGACACCCTTTGCAACCAATGTGTCTTTATAGGTATGTACTTTACCATCCATGTCGGTCTTCTTCTTGAAGAACCATTTACACCCTATGGGTTTACCCCTTTAGGTGGATCCACCAAGGTCCATACCTTATTGGTGTAAATGGACTCCATCTCATATTTCATGGCCTCAAGCCATTTCTTAGTCTTTTGTTCCTCAGTAGCTTTTGTAAAGGTTGTTGGCTCATTGTCTATGACCAACTCACTGCCTTCTTGAGTCACAAGATAACAAAATTTTGTAGGTTCAAGGTGTGTCCTACTAGATCTACGATGGTCCTATGTCACTTGAGGAATTTTATATTCCCCAACAACTTGTGATTCTCCTTGTTCCTCTTGCTCATCTACTAGTTTAATGTTTTCTTGTTGGTATCAAACCTCTTTGACTTCTACTTTCCTTCCACCAATTTCTTTGGAAATAAATTCCTTTTCCAGGAATGCATTGTCTCTGGGAACAAACACTTTGTTGTCAGATACAGAATAAAAGTAATATCCTTTGGTTTCCTTAGGATATCCAACAAAATAATATTTTTCATATTTGGATCCAAGGTTTGTGAGAAACTACTTTCTCACATAAGCTTTACAACCCCAAATCTTTATAAAAGACACATTGGGACGCTTCCCATACCATATCTCATATGGTGTCTTTTGAGCTAATTTAGATGGTACTCAGTTTAGTGTAAACTTGGCGGTTTCAAGAGAAAAACCCTAGAAGGTATTCAGAATTTTAGCTAAACTCATCATTGATCGCACCATATC
Source organism: Alisma plantago-aquatica (assembly GCA_963693085.1). Classification (NCBI taxonomy): domain Eukaryota; kingdom Viridiplantae; phylum Streptophyta; class Magnoliopsida; order Alismatales; family Alismataceae; genus Alisma; species Alisma plantago-aquatica. The sequence goes on along the minus strand of OY856413.1, from coordinate 294,829,407 downwards.
TAGTAATGTGTGATTCCTTCTCTCTGATACACCATTATGTTGTGTTGTTCCACATGGATACCATTGTGATACAATACCTTTGTCTCGTAGAAGGTCCTCAAACTCTTGCCTTAAATATTCTCCACCATGATCAGAATGAAGTGCCTTAATACTTTTACCAAGTTGGTTATGTACTTCATTCATGAGATCATTGAACTTTTCAAGGGTTCCTAACTTATGTTTCATCAGGCAAACATAACCATACCTACTGAAGTCATTAGTAAAGGTAATGAAGTACTGATACCCACCTCTAGTAGTTGTTCTAAGGCATCACGTACATCAGTATGTATGAGTCCTAATAGATTGCTAGCTCTATCATTGTTACCAGTGATAGGAGTCTTGGTCATCTTCCCCAACAAATAGATTCACATGTCCTTATTGATTTGAAATCAAAAGAGTCCAGATAACCGTCTTTATGGAGTCTAGATATGTGATTCTCATTTATGTGCCCTAGACGACAATGTCAAAGATATATTTTGTTTGAGTTGTCTACAATTAGTCTTTTGGTATATATGTTATAAATATCTATCTCTAGATCTAGCAAATAAATACCATAAGACATTGGGGCACTGTCATAAAATATGCCATATTTGAAAATTGAACATTAACCATTCTTAATATGAAATTCATATTCATCCTTGTCCATACAAGATATAGAAATGATGTTTCTATTTATGGAAGGTACATAATATCAGTTCATTAACTCTATTACAAGCTCAGTGGGCAAAGATAAATTATAGGTTCCAACTGTAGTGGCGGAAACTCTTGATCCATTTGCAACTCACAGTTTGACCTTGCTCTTTCTTAAAGGCCTACTACTTTTCAAGTCTTGCATATTCAAGCATATGTGAGATCTACACCCAGTATCTAGTACCCAAGATGAAGAAGTAGATAATCTTATCTCAATGATGTATATAAGTGAAGTGGAGATCTCTCTTCCCATCTTCTTCTTCCTGAATGCCTTCAAGTACAAAGGACAAATTCCTCTTGTAGTTTTCTTTCTCCTTATCTTGAGTACTAAAGATTTGGATTTATGCATAGCCTCAGAACTCTTCATGGCCTTTCTTTCATCCTCAGACTCCATTATGTTGATCATCATCACATATTTGTCCTTTTTAATTCTTGTTTCAGCATTAATCAGCATGCCAAGCAAATCTGACAACAGTCTGGCCATATTATTCAAGTGTTAACACTCGATAAAATGGCTATATGATTCATGCAATGATTGTAAATCATATTCATGGCCAACTCTTAGCTCAAAGAGAATCCCAATTCTTGTAGATGATCCACGTGTCCAATCCTATTGAGCACATGGGTCTCTACCAATCCCTCTATCATCTTACACTTATAGGCCTTTTGAGACATTGTACCTTTCTTGCTTTGTATGATTATGATTCATGTCTTTAAGATGTGTTACCATCTCAAGTATCCCCATGTCTTCACACTAATCATGCAACTCATAGTTCATGCATGTTAGCATAAGGTGCTTTATGTCGAAGTTATCATTGGCATGCTTCTAGTAAGCATCCACTTCAGCCCTTAGCGCATTAGGAGTAGGTATTTCTAGCACTGGTGTTTCTAGTACATAGAGCTTATGCTCATCATTGAAAACCCTTCTCAAAGTCCAAAACCATTCGTGGAAACTTGTCTCATTAAGTTTTTCCTTCCTAAGGACTGATTGTAATAATGATTTGATTTTCATTTGATTCTACAAGAGAAAATTGCATTTTGTCAAAATACATTTGATTTGATTTGAATAATATTTGACAATATTTAATTAAGCCTTTTATTAATTATTGCTCCCACTATTTTATTCAAATTGATAGCTCTAAGATATCAATTTGGAAGATTGCAACATACAACCTTCTAGTGAGCCAAGATCCCAAAAAATTCAATTATTACCTGGCAAATGCCAGCATCCATAGCAATCATTAAGGTAGGCAACATTTTCCAATTGCATCTTATACAATTCTTAGATAGATGATATGCACAGCTCTTTGCCATAGTCATTTGTACGCTTCTAGGTGCATAATCTCATTAAGGACACCCAATCAAGCATGGCCCAAGGGGCAACATGATAGTATTGCACACCACTTGGAGGGCCCACATAACTACCATCACACTTCCATGAGATGGACAACACACCATGCTTGGCGTGCCCATGCATAGTCGATCAAGTTTTTCATATGTGTTGCTAATGAAAAACATTTTATACTTTATATATTATTTAGGGAGTTAGTAATTATAGACACATATGAATACCCAATCACCACATACTTATAGTACGTTCATACATGCTATATCCCACAAAAGAAAACATGCAATAAAACATAAGCGATGGTTATGGCCATTCTATTGTAATTCCTTGGAGCCACATGGAAATACTATCACCTAAGGTCTACATCTCATGCAAAAATATGTTATTGATGAAGATATGTTCTTGCCAATTTGGGTTGATCGATTCAACCCTTGAACCAATCGAATCACCTCCAGGAGCAATCAGTTGGTCGTTCTCAGTTGTCTAGTCTCTGGTCCACCATTTTATAGACCATCCAATTAATCAGTTTGTTCGTCATGGTCCTCCAGTCGGTCAGATCGTCTTCTGAGATGGGTGTCTCATCTTCTTCATCATAACAAGAAATTAAACTATCTTAATGTTTTACATAATACATGATAATAGAGAAACCTTGAGTTACATTCAATGGGAGCAAAGGTAGGAGAGTATGATACTTTAACAATTGGAAGATAAGGTAGAGGTTGGGTATACAAATTGAGATAAAATAGGAATAAACAAACACAACCACCATGCATAGATATTTAGGGTTATTGTCCATAACCACACTACACATCCACCATAAAAATCAGCTTTTAAGATGATGGATGTAAATTTCATATATATATATATATATACTTTAGTTTGGGATTATACGTGGGATTTAATTTTATATGCATATTAATCAATTTAATTATTTTCATCGCATGCAATAAATAAATAAATAAAATAAAAAAATACGATCATATCGATTATCCCAAAACATGGTAAACTGACAAGGCTATGATAGCACTATAGGGAAATATGGCGGCCAAGTAGGCAATGGTAATAAAAATTTAACTCTCATATTCCCCTTATAGTTGTACATCATGTCAACAATTATATAATGGAAAGGATGGTTTTGAGGATATAACTGGTCTTGGTGCAAGTCCAGCAACAATCTCCTCATCGTAGTATGTGCCTTTCTTCAAGTCTCCCTCAAACAACATCAGCAACAACTCCTGGTTGATCACCATGGAAGGCATCTTGACGTTTTCCTCCTAGTAGTAGGCAACAACCTCCTCACCTCTATGGTAGCCCACACGAACCATAGGAAACTCTTGTCGTTCTATAAGAACAAACATGAGGGAGTTGTCCCTCCAGGTTGATGTACTAGCACCAACTTTCTCTCCCACAATTGTTCTCCCTTGCTATCCCTCCCTTTATTAGGTAGGACTTGTTTGGGTTCTCTCAGTTACCACAACCAGAGAAGACAACAATTGTCAAAGACAATTGAGTTGTATCTCTATAAGCCCCCAATACCCCTATATTTATAGGAGGGTTAGGGTCAGTGTTCTCGGCCTATGTGGGAGTAGAAGGGACCAGAATATCATAAATGTTTACACCTTGAGAATGGTGAAATGATCAGTTCATGAGTGAACCGATTGGTTGGCATGCGATCTGATTAGTTCAACCCTTGAACCAGTTGTTTCGTCATGTTTCCCAATTGCAATTGTATTGACAATAATAATTTGACTAATACACAACATGACGTCAACACTAATCCTTGATGCAACTGAATTGATCCATGAATTGGGTGGTTCATCACATGAACCTATTATTTGATGACCTTGTGCTAATTAGTTTACTAAGTGAACCAGTTGGTTCATTTCATAGTTCATCCAGAATTCAGCCAATGCAATTTCTAATCAACCTTACACTCCAACCGATCGGTTCAACACTTAAACCAGTCAGTTCAGAGTTCAGGCAGTCAATTGTTGTTTAAATTGAATACCTAAACACTTTAAAGTTAAACATCATTCATGAAAAAACTTGTATTCTAAGTGTATCCTATGTGTGTGACCCTATAGGTTCCAAATTACATTGGCAGTGAATGTCCATAACTAGTTTATGACATCACAAACAAAGAGCAGTATCTAGCAACACATCAATGCTACCCAAGTAACTAAAAAGTTGAGGAACAATTTCAACCTACAATCTTTCATTGGTGTTACTATGTTTGTATAATTTCTTTGTCACTGATATCCAGATTGAACTCGAGGCATGGAACAGTCATCCACTTCAACATTCAATCTTTGTTCCTTGATATAGAGCAGACTATCTGAGATATATGTAAGATCAATATTGCATATTGACTCACATGTGCATGGCCATGCATTTCTTAGTCTTTCTTATCAAGTGGCCATGATATCATGCTCCTGTAGGAGGGACAAATCCCATCTACATCACCAACAGTCATCTCCATGTATCACAGTGCACCCAATCATCACCTTTATGGCAACCCTTATTCAAGGTAACAGTGGATGATATCAAAGTACTCCAAATGACATGTGATAAGTGTAGTGATTTCAGGTCTAAGAACCATAATCACCACCAACACTATGAGAGATGATTCTGACTACCATGTAATATTTTCATGTGTCACTCTTATGGTGGGTCTGTTCGATACACTATTCTCTAACAAGTATCTATGTGTTTGGTTTGATATCACATATCATGACTGATTAGATTATGTCATCAACCAGTACACACTCTAGTCTTTCGTGTTATTGCTATCTATCAGCCTTCCACAATAACATCCGACTAGGGACATAACAAGAATGTGTATGCTCTTGGCATTCGCATGAACTCATTATTCATGTCATAAACCTAAAGACATATTTCATTGGGTAATATCATTATCTAGACATATATAATGTTACATCATTATCTCATAATTGAATAAAATAGAATAAACTATAACATTGCCTTTATATTATTCAAATCATTTACATGTTATGCCTTTACAATCATCATATGATTGGCTCTCTGGGCATAGATACCAACATCATCAACATCAAAGTTCACACACATGGTATCATTCATTAAATCATGACAACTATATGCACTGCAAAATAAACTATGAAGAGAAATTTTTATTATGAATTGATAGGATTACATGAAGTCTAATACATAGCCTTGTCTCGAGGTATGATGTACAGGAGATACATAATAACATAAATTAAGCTAATACTAATGATCTTAAGTAGGGGATGATATTTAGCTAGTACAAAGATAATATTTTATCTAAAATAACACCAACATTCTCCCTAAAGTAGGAGATTCCACATCTATATTTTGATCTTGCACACATATAGGAGAAGGGTGAAGGTGAAAGTGGCATAATGAAGATATCAGCAGTTTGTTCTCTACTTTTCATATATGGTGTACTAATCATTTTTGGAAAGAATTAGATCTCTCATGAATTCATAGTCAACCTCAATGTGTTGGTACTTTTGTATAAAACCTAGAATATTATGTATATAAATAATTTCTTAATGATACATTTAAGAGTTGTTGGGAATGAAAGAGGGAGACTTCGTTCTTAAAGAATAGAATTCACCCACTAAATTTGGCAGCAATTGTGTGCAATGGTGTGATATTATGCCTAAGTGCTGGAACGATCCACAATAACTGCTCTTACTCTACTAATTGATGGGATGGCTAGAACATAGAATCCAGAAATAGATATCATATCATTCACATCTCTAGCCCAATTAGAATTAGCATAACAAGTCAAAGAGATACCCAGAGTCTATGGTTTCTTGTATGGGAGACCTGACTGAGTGCACTTTTCAGGTATCATAGGATATGTTGTACCTAACTCCAATGGCATTGACGTGCATGACTTCTACTACATAGGAAAATTCACTCAAGGTGAAATTTCTAGAGTTTACCTAAACAAGTACAATTATCACCACCAGCAAGTAGACACATCTTATTATAGTATAGTATAGGATCGAACATGTGGTTTCTTGTGTAGGAGAACCTGAGCAAGTGATTTTTTTAGGTAGCATAGGATATGTTTTACCTAACTCTAGTGGCAATGATGTGCCTGATTTTTATTGTACAGAAAAATTCACTATGGGTTAGATCCATAGAGTTTACCTAAACAAGTACAATAATCACCAGCTACAAGCAGACAAATCTTAATATAGCATAGATCAGGATCAAACCCAAATGAAAACATATTTAAGAATTAATTAATCTAATTAAGGTAACTATAACTAGTGCTTAGCACAAGATTGATTTGATTATACTAAGGTTGCTGATAATAAATGGTTGAATTAAGGGTTGATTATCAAATGATGGGAACACTAGGGTGGATTGGGTTTCACCATAACTACCTATCCTTTGCTTTCTCACTACATCATATTAAGCACGAGAATATATATCTTGAGGCTAGGAAATTCCCCCTCTCCAGCATTAGTATTAAACTTGGACAGATATCACTCTAAGCTCCCATTGTGTTCCCTAGCGATCATAAGCCTATCGCCTAAGAAAACACCTATCGGAAATTATCATATAGGGATCATCTAGAAACTAATCTACATCCTAGATCTTGGGTTCTCATCCAAGATTATGAGAAACATGTAAACTTGCTGACCAAACAAGCATGTAAGAATGAAGTGATTGATTCTAAACATATATTCTTCCATACAGAAATAGATGTAGGTAAGAGATAAAAATCGGCCAGTGAGGTTACTCCTCGCACCCTACTGAGAGGACCACTCGCTCATTGCAGTAGTAGAAGAAACAACAAGGGAAATGAAGAAGAAAGTGACGGTCATAGAAGAAGGAGTTGTATTCGTGGTGTGCAGAAGCATCTCTTCAAATTCTAAAATGATGCTATCAACATACATGCAAGGACACCCCTAGACGTTCATCAGGGGTGACTAGAGTCGTCATTCTTACTTCCTTGTAAATTGGATCTACTATTGTATGGACAAAGCAATACATTGACGAGGGTGGAAATCATCAAACAATAGAAATAGGTGGAGTAGAGTAGGCCTCTATTGAGGTTCTAGACCTAAGAAGGTGGGTGACATTGAAGGTGGAAGGACCTTTAGTTAACGTTCATCAATTGATAGATGAAGGTTGAAGGTAGCTACATGTAGGAGGTGAGTAAAGGTAGCAGTAGCCTGACGATTTCAATGGAGGATCCCTTTCTTGGAGGCAAAGGCCTTCTATTTATAGGAGTAGGGTAGGTTTTAAAACCATTCCCAACTTCCATAGAGTGAAGTCTTGGGCATCATGGAGGTGAAGAGATGGTGGTGGCGCGAGGAAGACAAAGGGTTCACAATCTATAGTAACTCTATTGGTAGACTAGGAGTCTCACAAGATCTAGTAGAACAGTTCATAGATGAATGGTCAGTTGGACCATCAGAAGGGGTCGTGACACAACCATCAAACTAAGCAAGAGATCCATCGGAAGGCAGGTGTAGAAGAAACATCGATTGTTGAAAGCAGGTCAACTATTGGAAGACAAAGTTTGGCTGACCCTCGGTTGTCATGAGTAGGAGCACCATAAAGTGTTGGGCATCATAAGACATGTACAAGAATACCTTCAGTTACAAAATGTAGAATTTCCATAGGAAGGTGCTAGTAGAACTTTCATTAGAAGGGACTCATAGGATTTCCTTGAGAAGGAAGATATGGGGCAACTGTCAGTTGTTTGCCATCAGAGGTCGAGTGTTGGGATTCCTTTGGTTATGAACCAAAGGAAGGGCAAAGTGATGTAAACCATTGATTGGACAAATGCAATGAAACCTAATGGTTTTTCATAACAAAGTAAACTGAAGGAAGTCTTCCATTGGTAGTCAACCAATGGAATGGTAGAATGATGCAAACCCACCCGGGGGAGTTATTGGCATGTGTTGAAGGGTCTATGTATATGGATCATCAATCATAGGAGCCATTAACCCATGTAAGGATAGATCAATGAATCCAATGACTTTGAAGGTGTAATGCAAACTGATGGCTTCAACAATTGATGAAGGAGTAGATCATCGAAAAAGTGTTCCATTTATTCAAAAACATTTAGACTTGCTAGTTGGTAGTGGGACCACTTCCTCCTAGAATCCTACAATGCAATGAAGCTCAATCATTCCATGGAAGCCAACAATTTGTACCAAAGCCTTATACATTACCATAAAACTAAGGAAACCTAAATGCAAGCTAGTTCTATGTTGAAATGGTGTAAATGAATGCAAAAATAGGTTGTAAATGCAACTAAAACTAGGATGAATAGTCACTCATCAAGCATACAAGAGATTTGGCCATGTGTTGACTAATAACACTAAACAACAAAGGATATGTCTGGTCGGGTAATTGTAAGATAAATGAGTCACCCAACAATGTCCCCCTTAAGACATAGCTTTGTTGTGATAGTCCATTAGTGAATAAATAGGTTTCAAATTTAGCATACTAGAATCCTAAGAGAGGCAAGGGCATACTTCTATTAAGATAAATAAGTGATCTGAAGAGAGCTTAGAACTTTAGGTGCCAAGAAGTATCAAAGTTGTCCCAGATCCTTGGTATGAAAATGATGCTAGAGTGCCTATTTCAACACTAAAATCCCATGAACATAATTACCAATGATAATGTTGTTATCAACATAAATGGTGGGTATGATGGTTCTCACTTGAGATGTAGAAAAGAAGATGTTACAATCCCTCAACGATATGGTAAAACCCAGGCTAGAAAGAACCCCACTGAGTTTTGTAAATCATGCCCCTGGTTATTTCTAGAGACCACACAGAGAGTTTGAGATGGAAAACTCTTTATTAAGACTCCCCCTGAGCACAAAATCCCAAAGGTTGTTCCATATAGACTTGCTCCTCTAAACCACAATGGAGGAAGACATTTTTAATATCGAGCTAGAACATAGGCCAACCCATGTGAGTGGCAAGGGAAATCACAATCCTAATAGAAGAAATGCAAGTGATCAATGAGAAGATTTCAAAGAGATTCACACTATACATTTGTTTGGATCTCTTAGCAACAATATGAGCTTTGAGTCATTCCACCTATCCATATAAACTAAATCTGATAGAGAATACCCATATGTAGCCTATAATATCTCATTTGGAGGAGGGGGACAAGATCCCAAGTCCCATTATTATGCAATGTTGTCATTTCCTTAGTGTCACAACTTTTCAATTAGGGTGTTGAATGGCCTAATGATAATTTTCACAAAATCTGGATATACTCAAGTTCAAGACTAGGTGATATGTTAACACTCCCACATTATTGAATAGTTTTAACAGACCCATCTTCTAGAGTGACAAATGAGTCAAGAATGTAAGGTTTAATGAAGGAGAGAAGGTGTCTCATACCCTTAATTTGATGGGAGGCCCGTAGTAGATGATCTAGGGAGAACTAGATACTATCATGGAGGACGCAACATTACCTTGGTTTGGGTTCAGATGCACTGAAGATACCACAATAGGATTTATAGGATTTTAGGGAAGGGAAGCACAACAAAACTACAAAAAAAATCCTTCCAATTTTACCCAAGCCATTAGATCCATTTTTATTTTTGGTGAAAAAAAGACATAGAAAGGATAAAGATTTTACCTTTACACACTGACAACACCCATTTTTTGTGGCTATCAGAGCTCATACTCCATCTTTAATTTGGCCTCCAAACTTGATTTCCCCTCCTTTATGTTCTATTTATCATGAAAAATCATGTTCACTATGTTTCTTGACAATATTTCCCATCTTTTATAGGGATTTCCTATTTTTCTACAAGAAAGGGCTTAGCTCTTCACAAAGCATGGGACAAGTCACAACACGCTACGGCTTCTTACCCATCATGGTGTCAACCCAGCATGGTTTCAACCTGATACAGTCAGCAACCCAACATGATCACCCAGCAGTACTGTAGCCCGATATGACTTCAGCCCATTACGTACCGTAGCCCGATATGCCCTGACTCGCGACACCACGACAACCCTGTGTAGTCGTTGTCCTACTGAGTACCAATAAAGATAACCTGACAAAGCATATCAGACTCAATGCTCAGAGAGACACGGAGATCATCAACAATATGGCTACAAATAAACAGAACACAGTACTACAGAAAATGCTTTTTACAACAGTTCCTTTTCTCAATTTACAACATATGTTAACCGTTGTATTAGATCGCATGGTCTTATGGGGGGTACTTTACACAACATGTGATCACATGTTGTAATAGATGTATTTTATACAACAGTTGAAACATGTTGTCTTTTAAGGAATGGCATATTGTAATATGGGTATTTTACACAACATGTGGTGCACCTATTGTAATATATATTATACAACAGTTGAACGGCGTTGTCTTTCACTAAACACACCCGTTGTAATAGGGGTATTTTTTACAACATGCGGTTCACCCGATGTAATATATATTATATAACAGTTAAAGCATGTTGTCTTTCACTAAACACACCCGTTGTAATAGGTAGGTATATTACAACATGTAGTGCACCTGTTGTAATATACATGTTTATACAACAGTTGGAGTATGTTGTCTTTCCATACATTTAACCGTTGTAATAGGATTGTTTAGACAACATGGTGTGTGTCTGTTGTAATATACACAATTTATACAACAGGTTATGCATGTTGTAGTTCACTAGAAACACCTGTTGTAATATGTGTATTTTTTTCCTGACAAACCTGTTGTAATAGATATGGATAACACAACATGTGTTGTTTGTTGTAGAATCATACATTTTACAACATATCATTAACTGTTGTCTTTGATTAGAGTTTGACAGGTCATATATCGAACCAATTGTATTGATCAAATTAACCATATTATTAATAAATTATAATAAATATGCAATTATACTTTTTCATTTCACAAACAAACACATAGTTGAACAAAATTTCCATCAAACCTTGAAAGAAACTCGTACTAAATTTAATTAATATTAAATCATCCATACAATGATTCAATAATACAAAGTACTGAGTATCCACTCTAGAATCGAACTAAAAACTAACTAAAAAAGTTTCACACATTGGTCTATGCTAAAGAACAAATGTCTCCCCCACATGTCACATAATCTTATGTGTGCTCAAGAACACATGTCGCCCACTCGTTTCTACCTCATCGATTTCTTTTTGGTTGAAGCAACAATCAATATACTTCGAATAATACTGCAATCATATGACAAATATATCAACATATTGTGATTTTTTCAATTTATTTAGAAATTTGAACAAACTAAAAGAATGCAATGTTAAGTAGCTTACACATTCAGGAATATTTCTATTTCTCACATCAAAGATGTCATTCATATACTTCAGCACATAATACCTGCAATCTGTATTGTTCGGCTGCTTTGGACACTGTACAAAATAAATATTAATTTGTTATCCAAATAATTGTGAGAACTTGTTAGCAAATAAGAGGATGGAAAGGTATAAATAGCCAGAAAACTTAATAAAAAGGTATGTGTAAATAAAATAAAAAATGCTATAAGAGTGAAAAAGGCATGGTTTATTGCTGAAGAAGGCGTGGTTTATATGCCATACTGGATGATGCAAAACTTGCTCTTGCAAGAGGGGGATTTTGTAAGAGTGAAGAATGCCACCCTTCTAAAAGGAAACTTTGTTAAACTACAGCCTCACAACATTTAAATTCAATTCAAGTAGACCATTGTCAAGCAAACAGTCATTAAACTCATGCATACATTCTAGAAAAAGGCTCTTTACAAACTTATTAAATGTCCTTACAATTGGGATCTACCTATAGGGTCTACTTGTAAACCCAAAGTGTAATATCTTGTTTCCAAGGATAATGCTCGAGCAACTTGATGATAATGACTCAAATAAGATCTAATCGATATATATAAAAATTAGAGCATTTGTTAAAATAAGACCATATCAAATCAAGTAGCAGAATCTGAAGAAACTAGAACAACACTTCTATTGGTGAATCAGAAAGCAGTATTTTTCTGGATCAAAATGGTAAATTACCTTGATAATTTCCCATTTCAAATTCTTCCTATATTGCACATCTCTCTTTTGATAAACTTTATGAGTCCTATTCAAATTCATATCAAGAATTCTATGCATTAGTAACTATATATGGAACTTTCAATACATGTATTATGTAATTGAAATTGTTTTATGAAGTACTTACAACTCCATGAGTTTTTCCACGTTCCCATATAATTTTCCTCGTAACGAATCAAGATAGTGGCACTTACCCCACATAGGGTCGAAGACGCAAAGTATCCAATGTCCCCTACGCATACATGAGTATTACATTTTAAGATTAATGTATTTTTAAGCAACATTTAAAGTAAACAAATAACAAACAATCGACAAAATGTATGCGTACCCCACATTATAAGGTATAAAGAACTTGTACCCATATTTGACAATAATTTTATAAAAAAAATCACGATCTGATTACATGTTCATGAAAAAATTCTATAAAAAGAAATTGCGTCCGGCTCGGTTCATAGTATATAATAAGAAGTAGGAGTCTGTTGTAGATACAACAACATGTATAGTGTGTTGCATAATCACAAATTCAGCATTCGGCGTTATTCGGCGAGGTTGAAAATTTTGGTATTCGGGAATTATGTGAGAACTTCAGATAAAAAATGGTAAAGATACGGTAAATGTTTCGGTCAACCATTATGGAAAAAAAAATAGATACAATTCGGATATATATATATATATATGAAAATTTTACTTGGTAATTTGGTACAAAAAGTTCAACAATTATCAAGATTCATACATGTACATAAAAGCACCACGGTACCACAATGGTCAATTTGGTAAAATTATAGGTATAGAATTTAGTTGAGAAACAAAAATATGTACAATTGATAAACATCGACCTTTAAGGGTCTGACTGGTTTGGTATAACTAAAATTTTCCTGGAACTCATTTTTCTGGAAGGCTCTGATTGGTTAAGTGTAAGTAGAGTTTTTTTGGAAGTCCTTTTCCATGAACTGAAGTGCAGTTCCTGGAAATTGAGTTCAGATGATAGGTTTAAAAATCAAAGTTTTTCAGGAAAATGAGTTCCATGTGATTGGTTTGCTATAATTTTGTTATAATACATGAAATGTAATGTACCACAAGCATCACAAACTTTATATTTTGCAAACCATATCGTATCTATTTTAAATAGAACTTCATAAGCAACAAAGTATTATTCATAGGCTTATCCCTAAGTACATATGATTTTTTAATACACGGATAATTTCTATGTCGTCTCTTGCTCAAGATCAACATGATCATCATTATCAAAATGACATATGTTTATTGATGTTCCTTACAACCAATACGATCAACCATCTACATAAAAAAGAAAATAATCCAAATATGTTCAAACAAAATTTCTATGCAAACATGTGATATTACATAAGTTATATTGTTGTTTAATCAGTAGTAGAACTGGATTTTGCTTTACAATGATTTATATGATATGAAGAATATGACAGTCACCCAAATACTATTTGGTAAGAATCCCTTAATCATGACCTGTTCATAAACATCTTCCTTTGATTTTAAATACCTATTGCTACAAGTTTTGCATGGACACAACAATTGATTATTTCTTAAAGGCCTTTGATGAGAAAGAGCATAGTCTATGAATGCAGACACCCCCTCTTGAAAGTCTTTACTAAGGAAATGTCTTTCAATGTACATCCAACTCCTATCAGCTAAGTAATCCATCTACAAAAATAATAAATAATATATTTAGTATCATAGTAGGAAAATAAGTTGATCATCCATATGACAATAATAAAAATACTTCTCTAGATATTTTGATGAACTCCTTTTCCCTAGCTTGCAAGATACATTCTCAAATAAATTTGTATTGGAGATATGCCTATTTTAAATAATCTTCTTTTTTATGATATTTTATTGCATCTAACATAGCACGTAAAGTTGAGCATTTCAAATTGTATTGAATGTGTTATAGAAATTAGGAATTTATTAATTTGTTTTTATCTTCTTTAAATCTTCATGTTCTAATGTGTAACAACATGACATTATTCAACATTACAATATTTTCATCATTAAATGAAAACAATGTTCAGCTAAGATCATTTGACTTAACTAAAATAGCATTATATTAAAGAGTTGTATTTGAATTATGACTATGTTGTTTGAAAATATATGAACCAAAAATACATATCACTATAGAATGTTTGAAAAAAATTATAACGTGCACATGTAAGTATAGTAATTGTCTACAACATGACATTATTCAAGTGTTATAGAAAATCTACTGATAAAAATTGGAGCAAGATATGCCTTATTTAATTAATTTCTTTTTATAATATTTTATTGCATCTAACATAGCACGTCAAGTTGATAATTTTAAGTTGTATTGAATGTGTTATTAAAATTAGGAATTTATTAATTTGTTTTTATCTTCTTTAAATCTTCATGTTCTAATGTGTAACAACATGACATTATTCAATATTACAATATCTTCATCATTAAATGTAAACAAAGTTCAACTAAGCTCACTTGACTTAACTAAAAAATCTATCATTTGTAGAGAAAAAGTACAAGTAATGTAGTTCACAAAACAAACTTAGCATGCTCTTTAAAAATATTCTATATCTAGTTGATCTTAATTTTTTTACCATGAATAAAATAAAAACATGTATATCAAAATTTTATTTCATTATAAAACAATGGAAAGAATTTGGATATGCATGAGATAAATGTAATTAATTCTAAAAGTAAATTATTGCTAATAATTTAGTTGATATAGGTATTACAAATGGTTGTTTGATATCATTTGGGAAAGAAAGGACAAATGGGAAAGGAAAGGGAATGGAAAATTTGTTAAAAATGGTTGTTTAGTAACATGTGGGAAAGAGAGGATAATTGAAAAGAAAAAAGAATGGAAAAGTTATTACAAAAATATGTCTTCATCGCTATGCTGAACAAACATGATTTTTTTAAGGTAAAGAGGACTTTAGCCTTATGGTGATCTAAAAAAGTGACAACGTCATGCTCTAGGATGCCATAACAAATTTAAATATAAGCAACCTAATATAATTAATTAGAATAATGATGATAGATCATGTATTGTAAAATTAAGATATATACTATTTTGGCCTATGTATAGAAAAAGGTTAAGATTTTTGTATCCAAGTAATACATACTCAATGAGAAAATAGGTCATTAACTTATATCGTTGAATGAACAATGTACGTCAATAATGATTTTTTAATACTAACACTAAGATATTGTTAATACCACTTGATAATATTTGATTGTCAAGAGTATGCAATGGTGATAAACTTGATTTTTTAGAGTGATCTAATATTATTAATTAAAATATGATCTCACATATTTATCAGCAACACGAAAAAAAATTAAGATAAAAAAATATTACTCAATATGTCATTGACAACAATTCCAACAAAAAGAGAACCTAAATCAAACTCAAGGAACGAAATAAATCATTCCCATCTATAAGATTTGTCAAGCACGATGTCCCTTAATAAAAAGACCCGAGTTTGACTCTCAGAGGCCGCATTGAATTTACCACCCTTATGAGCATTTGCCTCTGCTAGGGGTTGAGGGAGGGGGAGAGTAATGTCTATCATGGTTCAAATAAATCATTATTTTACATGTAAGTTTTATATAAAATACAAAGAACATCTCATTTAACGGGTTGACATGTAAAAATATAGATGCAATATCTAGACAAACATGTCAATGACTCTCAAGTTCAAGTTTTTATTATATAAAACAAAAAAAGACATATTGTATATTCTCTTTCAGACAGACTCTTAAGAATATTGATAATATATGTACAAAAAAATCAAGGATACGGGAACCCTTTTTAAAAAATGAGAAATTACCTAACTTCAGCCGCAATAAAAAGATGTTAATTTGTATTGTCCTTGCTACTACGCAACTGTGCCTTGGAGACTGTTATTCGAGGAGAGAAAATAGGAAAGACCTAAACGTTGTCGGTCACCCATAGATGTGATTTAAAAGATGCCTCTTTTAATACTGTCTAGGTAGATTGGCCAAGGATAATGGTTCCAGGTGCAGGGACAAATATAATTTTAGTATACAAGGAACAATCTAATAGTCAGAGAAGGCACTCACCAGAAGTAGAGGCAAAAATAGAATGACCTATCCAATGTCAGAGAAGAATGGATAAGGAACAATCTAATTCCCAGGGAAGGCACCCACTAGATAATGGTCTATCCAACGTCGCTGGTTACCCGATTAGGCCTGGCCGTAGTAGATGAACCACGCCGAAGACTCCTTGCAGAAACAATCGTAGACTTCCGATGGCTAATACAGAGGCAAAACAAATTGAATCATGACGAAGAAGACCAGACAGAGGAAGACTTGCAGCGGGACAAGGAGAAGGAGTGCTTGTTCTGGTTTTGGAGGCGAGACTTTGGCGTCGTTCTATTTCCGGAGCGGGAGCGAGAGGGAGAGTGAGGGTTTGATGTCGTTGTTTTGTTTTCAGAGTGGTAGATATAGAACGGAAGGGAGGCATGTATTGGAAAGTAATCCACTGTCTAAATGAATTAGGATTCAACAAGGTACAAAAAAGGAAACTGCAATTGTTGTTTAAAATCAACGGTTGATCCATTTAAACAATTATGATTATCTAAAAAGAAAAGGATAAATGTCCACAATCAAATGGACTCTTCATGGAAGTAAAAGAGATAATGGTTGGTTTAATATAGTTAATATTAGTTAGGAAAAAAAGTTAATGAGGGTCAGGAGCAATCCTTGGGTAAATTAAATAATAGTCTGGGATACATTTCTAAAGGTCAGGGATAAGCCTTTGGGAAAATTTAATATACTCGTCAAGGATAGCATCACAAGGGTCAGGGATAAGCCTTCGGAAAAATTAATACACTTGGCAGGGATTATGTCCTTGAGGAAAAATCCTTCGGCCTTGTTGAGTTTTGTAGTAGTGATTGAGGGGAAATAGTCTTTAGAAAATATTGAAACATGAAACAATACTAAGTGAGTGTTTTTTTAAAACAATTCTGAAATAAATTGTTTTGTTCGGGATAATACGTGAAAATGCGTAAATGACGAATAAAACATGAATAATTCGTAAAATTTAGGGAAAATATGGGTTTAATACGAAATTTTGGTGTACCATACGTCTAATAAAAAATTTGCATATTATACGCGTATAATTGAAAATTTCAGAGAATTATGTGAATATGACGTGTTGTTTAACTATGGTCTTTTACAATTTGTAGCTAGTACAACAGGTGATATCATGTTGTGTAATAATAGTATATTATAATGGTTTAGTTTACGTTGTGTAATGGAGGTCTATTACAACGATGTTTTATGTGTGGATATTACAACAGGTTACAACATGTTGTGTAATTATAATATATAACAACAGGTTGGAGTATGTTGTCTCATGTTGGGATATAACAACGAGTTTTAATATGTTGTATTATGGTGGTCTATTACAACATGTACCAAATACATCATGTAAAGGCCTATTGTATAATTAATACATACTACAACGGGTGAGTCTGCATTGTGTAATGATGGTCTATTACAACATGTGACTATTACAACGGGTCAAAATATGTTGTGTAAATAACATATTTTACAACGGTTTTGAATATGTTGTGATATTACAACCTATTACAACACTTTAGCAGTTGTTGTATTATCCCCCTATACTACAACAGGTTTGGCATGTTGTAAATGACTTGTGTTGTATAAAATATATAATATACAACACAAAAATGGGCTTGTTGTGATAAGTATGCTAACTACAACAAAATCATCAGAATTGTTGTCTATGTCCCGTTGTAAAAAGCATTTTCTATAGTAGTGACAATGAGTATGATAGAGAATCAACTAGTCACTCTACCCCTAGAGAATCAAAGGTGATGGAAGCACTATTATCCAAGCTGGACAAGATAGTGACCAATGTCCAAACGTTGAAGGAACAGAGCTACAAAAGCAAGATTCAACAAGAAACAGTCAGGAGTTGTGTCACATGCAGAAATCTCGATCATCTTTCTGACTTCTTCCCACACATGGTTGTGCAGGGAGACCCTGACGAAGAAAGTACAGAAAATGTAAGCTATATTTAGTACTGACGTCCCGACCACCTAGGGTTTTCCTATGGTAACACCAGTGCTATGGAAAATGTGCACCATCTAATCAGCGGAATCTCTTCTAGTGGTCCACAAAATCAATAATGCCAAGCTAAATTCCAGAAACAAAGGAGTTGCCAGAATACATAGCAAAGTCAACAGAAGAGGCCATCAATGATGACCGAGTTAATGTCTTTTTATAAGAAACAGAATGATCTAAATGAGAAGCTGCACAAGAGCTCAGTGGATAGAACAACGTTGCTCAATCTCATGCAACAGCAGATGGGAGGCTTCTCGGACCAGATCGGGGAGCTCCAGTAGCATAACAAGCAGATTGACCAACAGTTGGCAAGTGTGGCTCAGAGCATCAATCATCAAGTGGGATGATTTCCTTCCAGCACCGAGGTAAATCCTAGAGGAAATGAAACTACAAAGATGGTCATCCTGAGATTGGGAACGGTGTTGCATTCTACTGACGAGTAAAGAGTAAAGATTGACCATACCACAACACCAGTAAAAGATTTAACGCCTGGGGAGCCGACAGAAGTACCTACCAAGCAAAAGAAAGTAGCAGATCAGGGAAGCAGTGAAGAGACATCTGAAGAGCATTCAGATAGATACACACCTTGAATTCCTTTCTCGCACATGCTAGTGAAGGCCTAGTTAAAGAGGAGATATGAGAAGTTTATAGTTGCAGTAAAAAAACTGCACCTCGACATACCTTTCTTGGATGTCATTGAAGAGATGCCCCCCTATGCCAAATTTTTCAAGGATTTCATTTCAAAGAAAAGGAGAGGTGAGGACATCAAAACGGTGAAGTTAGCCCAGATGTCCAGCTCTTTCGTGAAGGCAAGCATGCCTACTAAGAAAAAGGACCATGGCGCTTTTATAATCCCTTTCCAACTTGGAGATAACGTCACCCAGAAAGGACTAGCTGATCTGGGGGTGAGCATCAATCTCATGCTGCTCTCTCTTGCAAGAAGATTGGGGATTATTGATATAGTAAGCACCAACATGAGGATCCAGTTGGCAGACCATACCTTTACAAAAACCAGTCAGAATGGTGGAAGATGTACCCATCAGGGTTGGGCGTTTCTTTATACCATGTGACATCATCCTCATCGACACCACGGAGGATCCTAGCTGCAAGATAATCTTCGGGAGACCCTTCCTTGTGACTGGAAGAGCACTCATTGATGTAGAGACAGGGATGATAACCATCAGAGTTGGGAGAGAGCACATCAATTTCAACATCTGTCACTGCATGAAAACTCCCTCTTTCCTTGAATCGTCTTACTTTATCGAGAGCTACCAACAATTCGGTGATGAGGTAAGAAAGGAGAAAGCTATTATGGACCCATTGATGCATGCTTTGGTTAGCGACGCAAAAGTTATTGAGGACCCAGAAATGCAAGAGTTGCTGGATCTTCTGGATAAAATGGAGCCGACCGACTCTGACGGTCCCATTGAAACTATGATGTATGTCGTGCTATAGAGTTGTCCCACTGAGGAGCTAGAGAAGAAGACTCCATCTGAGTTAAAAGATCTGCCGAAAGGTCTAGAATACTAATTCTTAGACAAAGAAAGAATGAACCCAGTCATTATCAATTTTGATTTAACTGACGCACAAAAAGAGCAGCTTCTAGTCGAGTTGAGGTCACGAAGAAAGCTCTGGGTTATTCCATTGAAGACCTGAGGGGTGTAAATCCCTCTATGTGCATGCATAGAATGCATCTTGAGGAGGATGCTAAACTATGTGCACAACTGCAGTGGAAGCTTAATGAGAAGTTGTGGGAGGTTGTCAACAAAGAAATTATTAAGCTTTGTGATGTTGGTATTATCTATTCTATCAGCGATAGCACCTGGGTAAGCCCTATCTAGGTGGTGCCCAAGAAAGGAGGAATCATGATGATCAAGGGAGACAATGGTGTTGAAGTCACAACAAAAACTATCATGGGATGGTGAATGTGCATTGATTATAGAAAGTTAAATGTTGCCACCTGAAAAGACCATTTCTCACTCCCTTTCATCGATCAGATGCTGGAGTGTTTAGCACACCACTCGTATTTTTGTTGGCTAGATGGGTACTCAGGATTTTACCAAATCCCAATCCACCTGGACGACCAAGATAAAACGATGTTCACTTCCATCTATGGAACCTATGATTTTCAAAGGATGCCCTTCGGGCTCTAAAGCGCCTGCAACCTTTCAAAGATGTATGAACGCCATCTTTTCTGATTTCTTAGAGGACAAAATGGACCTCTTCATGACGGATAACATGTCGCTCTCTCGACCTAGCGATGTGACATGCTTAGTCCAATTTTGCCTTACTTAGGAAGGTGATTTGCATAGTTACATGACACGTGCCCCCGTCTTCCTTCTCGCACTACCTTTCACGAACGACTATATAAGCCTTGTGAGGTTAGCCATGATGGGTTACCTACTTTCACTCTCATATCGTACAAAGCTCCTGTATCGCCCAAACCAACTCCCACTCATGTACTGGGTTCCCTGCTACTCTACTCTTTCACGTGACATCTTCGAGCCTCTCCTTGTCGATAAGGTAAAACCTGATATCATGCAGCAGCGGCCGTATTCCGTATCATGTACCACTTAGCGGTATTGGGCTTTGGTTATCGGTCTACACCCTCGTCGCGCCTATTGTAACGGGATCCAGCGTACCAGTTTTAGTTTTTCAGGATCACCGGTATCGGGCAAGCCATTCATACCTGATTACAATAGTATCACGCAACATCCTCCATGTCATATTTTTTTCGTGTCACGTTTCATATCGGGCAACACCTCACCGTACGGATATCAGCCTATCAGTTTACTTTTCTATCATGAATAACCCATGATGGGTTATACGATATCGGGCTTTGGTTACTCCCAAATCACGGGTGTCAGGCAAGTCGCACATACTGGGCTTTGATGGTATCACGCCCACCATATCTAGTAAAATGTTTTTTTATCATGTTGCTCATAGATAGTTTGCTCAATGGTAACCCTACACCATGCTTTTCTTCACAAAACGATATTGGTTTACCAGTATCGCCTTGATTACATCGGGCTAACTATTTCATGTTGGGTTTCACCTATATCGCCCTAGCGTATCGGACTGGCCCACTTTTAAACAATTAAATCGACGCATGATACAAAGTGTCATTTAGATGTGTGATCCCTTTGTTTTTCAGACAATGGTGCGCACCAAGGAGACCGTTTTCCAAGTCGACCATCAGGGCAATAGGATTCCTTCTGAGGACACCACAAGGGCCATTTTAGGGTAGAAACACCCTAACCCAGAACCAACCCAACCTCCCACTACTGAAAAGAGACCTCGCATCAAAGCAGAAATGACGGTTCATGCCGCACCAGTAGAACCAGATGTTTTGACCCACTCCCCAGGGCACTTCACTCTAAGGGATGCATAGAATCAGCGCCGATACACTGAATTGGCGGTGAAGGTTTACCGCCCGATGAGGTTCTACCATGAAGCTTCTTTCCGATAGATTGGGATCTTTGAGAGGATGAAGAATTTTCTTGGTGTCGCAGGGTTTTATGACATCTTCTTCGACTTCTACAACTCCTACATGGAGTTGACTAAAGAATTCATCTCTTCCCTTTGACGGGTGCCAAACAACCCCGAAGAGAGTAAGAAATTTGGTGGTACAGACCGACTGTAGGCCCGATTATACAATGTAGAATATGAGATCACCGAGAAATTGCTCAACTAGATCTTCTCCAAGAATGATGATGAGTAATAGTTGTTGAATGAGGGTGCCAGGATAAGTGGGAATGACGGCTTTGACCCAGTGAAGCTGTGGAAGGAGATAATCGGAGAGTCTGCCTTCAAACCTGGAAACAAAGTGGTTGTGGTTCACTCCTACTTCTAGAGGATCGTCTACAAGATAGTGACCAGCCTCCTCTTCAGCAAGTTCGAGACCAACAACCTCTAAACTAAAGAGTTGCATATGATCTGGTACATTATGGTGGGGAAGCTAATAAATTTGGGGTGCTTCCTCATCAACAGGCTCCATCCAATCAAGGATGCCACCAAAGAATACAACATGGGAGGAATTGTCAACCTGATCATGGTAGGGCTTGAATATCCAAGGGAGCCACAAAGCATGTTGCAAACTCAGGGCAAGGATAAGATCAATATCAAATTCCTCACGAGAGCCAGTATTCTAAAGAAAGAAGGCTCTTGACTCTTCTATAGGTTCACAAGAATCGACACCCTGCTCCCACTGCCAAGTTGCGTCAATTATGACACACAGAAGTTGGTATTCACGCTAGAAGAAATAAAGGTTCTAGAGGTTGACGTAGCCTATACTGCCCAACCCGCCACCCACAAGAAGGCGGCTATAAAGAAAAAGGGGATATCCAAGGCTATTATCCGACAAAGATCCCTGATGGCCAGTGAGATTGAGGCAGTTGCACAAGTAGAAGCAGTTGCACCAACTGCACCAGCTGAACCACATGTGCCACCAAGCATAGTCGTGCCAGCAGAAGCAGTCGGGGTCATCACAATAGTTTCACCCACTACAACAGCCAAACTGGTACATCGATGGCGGTTGAACCCTCCACAGTGCACCCTGACACCTCTCGCAACAGTGATGAGGCCCTCATAGATCTCCTGAATAACGAGCTCCAATCCACACAACAAACCCCCACCAACCCAGCAACGGTGGAGGGCGCTTCGTTGGTAGATGAGGTAGAGAGCCATGCGGTCAATGACCATCCCCGGACGCCGCTACCTCCCGCTCACCCCCATGTTGAAGCAGAATACACCACAGTAAGGGTACCTACACCGTGCCCTGAGGCCATGCATGCACACACCGTCGTGCTAGAATCGCCTCTGCCCCAAGGCGTACATTCTACAGGCCAAGCGGCCAAAACATCTAGCCGCTCTAGAGGTCATCATTATTCGCCTTCTCATTCCTCTTTGGGGATTGCCTTCGGCTATGAATTCGATAGCATGTGGGAGGTAACTCATAATCATAGCACTACTTTTTGCTCCCTCACACACAAATTTTAGGTTTTCCAGCAGCGATTGGGAGCGCAAGAGTGTCAGCTGCTAACTCTGGTCGGACTACCCAACCGGATAGATGCCATGAGTTGGACAATGGAGGTTGTGCTCCAGTGCTTGGATGCTATCGAGAAAAGGCTTGAGAAGAGAAGCAGACACCGCCATTCCAAGCGGTCCCAAAGATCACCATCACTATCATCATCTTCTTCTTTTCCACCCTCCTACTCTAGCGGACCCTCTATAGTTCTAGAAACAACCAAGAGGGCCGTCGGTGGGTCCCCCAAAGAGCACACAAATAGCCACGGTGCCAACAGCATAGCTCATAGAGACTCTGCAATAGGGGTAATGTGAAGCTCATGAAGCCACTGAAATGAGCAACCTAGAGTGGGGCCTACATCGGATCCTGGAGATCCTAGAGGGTCACAACCTCTATAGCGACGTCTTCCCAAATATACATGAGTAGATAAATTTGACAGGGAGTGAGATAGTGACGGCTGATATGGTGGCTCCGCTATACCCACTCGAGCCAACTGAGGCCACAAAAGACCTCTTTGACAGAATGACAGACGACCCCTCTAAAGGAGAAGAAGGTGACCTACATAGCTCGCTAACCGCACAACCTCCTCGAGGGAAGAATTCAGTAACTGAGCGGTTTTCTGAGTCGTTTGAGATACCATTATTCGAAAAGCCTGATTTCAACAGACGTGTAATAGGGCATCTGACTACCCACGACCAACAAATTCTAAACATGGTGCTCAGATAGCAATTGGATGAGAAGACAGTCGTCTAGAACATCATTTACTTCTCCCTACAACACCAAGCACTTAAAGGAATATTCCGATCAGAGGTTGTAGTAGGAAAGATCCTTTTTCGCATCATGGAAGGGGCGATGATTAAAAATATCGCACTGAATATAGGCCGCCAGCCTATCTACAATGCCACCCCAACCCTAGCCAGGTGACTGCTAGTAGGAGCATATGAATCACAACTGATGGTTGACATGTTGAAGCATATCGAAGAACACAATCTAGGACTAGTGCTAGCCCCCTATAAGCACAGGAAGCGTTGGTTCCTCTATGTTGCGGACCTTCGCTCCCATGATATCACGCTCTTCAAATGCTATACATGGGAGATTCCTCACTTGGATTAGGACTTCATTCATCATGAAGACAAATTACTAAAGCTTCTGCCACTCCGTCTTCACTGGGTCATCAAATAAAGCATCAAACGCCACCACAATATTTGGAACTTTTATGTAATAAGAGACTTCCCTATCCAATAATACCTGAGAAGTAGTAATAGTGCCTTCATCATGTTTCATGCCATGGAGCTCCTTAACATCTTTAGATACATGTTGCAGTTCCAAGACACGAATTTCTACTAGTTGAGAAGCATCTAACCGCTGATGGTCATTATAGATAGGTGCTACTTCTTAGACCCCAAGCTCCCCGAGGACTTCCTAGAAGCAGAACTAGATGCCCACTCCTCGCAACTAGACAGCCAACCAAGGGAACAGACCACACTCCCTCATGTCTAATACAGTGGTAGGATGGGCAAACAGCTACGGGACCTTCACATCCTGCACGACAAGGATGACACACCTATTTCACCCTCAGCCATCAGCAACTTTGACCATTCTACCTATAGTTCTCTATCTCAAGAACATGTCAACCACATCCTGATACATATTGCTGATTCAAATGTTGCAGACATCATCTATGAAAAAGACTCTGTAGTGGTCCTCATTGACGATCTCAGGGACTTAGTCAAAACTGGTGGGTGCTTAGCTATGGCAGTGGCGCTATCTTACATTCCTATTTTACAAGCAAAGACCGGTCAGTTCTACATCATCCACCCTATGATGTTCAACAATCTCTGTCTAGATGACAAAATAGGTGCACACCAACTGTTTCAACAATAAATCCAGGAGATGTTGCCACGCATCATCTTTTTGCCAATGTTGTACGACAATCAGTGGACACTCCTTACGCTCTACACCCACGCTCGCATCGGAATCTTTTACAATAGTTCAGATGCCCATACTGACTAGCCTACTGACTGTTCTACCACACTGCAAACACCTCTAGAACAACTAGCAAGAAAATTCTACCACAATGTGATTGCCATGGTAAGACCATATACTGAAGATCTTGAGGCAACCTGGTCCACAACAAGCTCCTCTATCAAATGACTACAGAATATGCATGCTCCACTAGATATACAATGTGGCAGAGTGAAAACAATGACTTGAAACGCTTCATGACCTGGACTATCACGGTCAGCGAGGACAATACATCATGGAGCTCCTATCTACGAGGGTGCACACACCCACTGAACCCTCATTGATCTGTAATTTCTCTTTCCTATTCATCTCACTACTATAGGATAGAGTGTGGGATGAGTTTGGGGGGGGACTTTATAGCATCAGTGAGGGAGGTACTCTAAAATTTTCTCCTCTTTCCCTTTCCTTCAGCATACCCCATGTATACACTATATATAAATGTTTGATAGTAAGCAATATATACACACAAACTGTCTGTTTTTCAAATTTTGTAAAAATTATTTTATCTTAAATATTGGGTACAACTTCCAGTTTGTTCTCTCCACACCTAAGGATGTGTACATTTCTGTTATTCTCTCTTGAAAACGTAGTCTTAAGTGACAAAGACTATGACATTCATGTGCCAACCATGACAAATAATTTCCTTCCGACTAAGAGATGTGCATGAGAAGGAAAGAGCTACTCAAACAACAAATTCCCCTTTTCCCCACCCACCAAAATCTCAAAAGAGATAAAAGACTTATGAGAGTGAATAAAAGCATGAGAGTTGTGCCAAAAAAACACTTTCCTTCCCAAAGGTACCCATCTTTATGCATGGTAGATCTGGGGCAGCGGTACGTAGGATGTGAAATCACTGCTCTAAAGCCAACTGACTTGGACTATAGGTACCACTTTCCCATTAACGGACCCATACTTGGATGACTCAATGAGAAGCAAGAAAAACCCAAAAGCCTTAAGCCTTCCTGAAAACCCCACCTCCTACCTCCATGATTCAAAAGTTTGGTGTGAAAGCTAACTTCATATAACATGCACCAAAAATCTCACAAAAGTTGGGAGAGATTTTCCGTTCAATAAAGGCAAGGGAAAAGTCAATTTACTCGTGGTCGGATGCAATTTCCCTTGGGACATTACAAAAATCTACTTAACCTTTGCCCAAAGACCGCCCCTGGCAGTTAAAAGTACTGCAAATGAAAGTTTTAAAATCAGTTTAATTGATTGAGGACAATCAAATTACTAAGTTTGGGGGAGGTTGACAATACCCATTGTTGTGGCTATCATTGCTCATATTCCATCGTTAATTTGGCCTCCAAACTTGATTTCCCCTCATTTATGTTCTATTTATCATGAAAAATCATGTCCACTATGTTTCTTGACAATATTTCCCATCTTTTATAGGGCTTTCCTATTTTTCTACAAGAAAGGGCTCATCTATTTGTAAAGCACGGGACAAGTCACAACCCGCTACGACTTCTTACCCGTCATGGTGTCAACCCGACACGGTTGCAACCTAATATTGTCAGCAACCCGACATGATCACCCAGCGGTATCGTAGCCCGATATGACTTCATCTCGTCACATACCATAGCCCGATATGCCTTGATGCTCGGCACCATGGCAACCCAACGCAGTCGATGTCTTACTGAGTACCAACAAAGATAACCCAACACATCATATCAACTAACAACCCATGACGGCCTCATTCAAAGCTCTAGCTAAAGTCATTATTGCCCAGACATGTGGACCAATAAAGCTTCAACCTCCACCCACCCGCCACCCTATAAATAGCAGTTGTACGCCTACAATGGGACGGACTGCCGGATCGAAGGGGGAGCTAGTGTGTCGAGTTCCAGGAGCTAAGTTAGGTGAGCATACTCCCATCCCGAGAGGGATGGGAGGAGTTCACTTAGGGAGCATTCTGGTAGCAGCGAGCAATACATGATGATCCTTGAAGCTCCTCTGAGTATGTCGGGCTTCTATCTGAGCTCAACCCAAGACGACCTGCCTAGATAGAACAACCCGACACGAAGAACTTGAGAGTCGGGATAGTACCAACCTGATATGGATATAAACCTGATACAGTCCCTTCACCCGTCACGGTTGCATCCCGACGCGATTGTATCACGGAAGTCATATCCCGATATAATCACCCCCATCACGGTTGGAACCTGATATGGTCGACAACCTGACATGATCGTATCCCGATATGACTGCAACCCAGTATCGGGTTAGCACCACCCTGGGCAATCAGTTGACGTACATACCGATTTCCTAAATCAAGGAGATCAATACCTATGTTCCCTTTTATAGCATTTAATTCCATTTAGTATAGCATTGTAACCAAACTATTATTTGATTGTTGGAATCTGTGGAGCATTGCTCATATCATTATGTGTATGGCTTTATTCTGTTGAATGATCTCTTTCTAGCATCTGAACTCTAATCCCCTACTTCCATTACGTGTGTTTGACTGGCTATCGAATCGTGTTTCCTGTGATTGACCTCTTCAAGAGGGGAGAGTCATGAACTTCTAGAGCTTGGTCTGGTTCGGGTGTACGAGAGTACTTGGGACCAGAGTTGCATCCAGTTTATTTGCCGCATGAGTCCGTGTATGGCCCCCTTGAGAGAGATTTCTAGTGCACGGCCTGTTGGCACTTTCTTTGAAAGAAGAAAGCATTGGGAGTGGACCGTTGCCGCTTATTTTTATAAAAAAAATTCTTTCTTCATGCTTTCCCAGATGTTTGTTCTCTCTCTTTAGTTTTTCTTGAATGCAAAACTACCCTAAAAACTGCTAAATCCCAAAACCCTAACCTCTTTATTTTTCCTGGTAACTCCCCTTGGAGATAGATTTTAGTTTTATTCTTTCACATTCTTTCTGATTACGCTTTCTTGCTACAAACCTTATCCCTTGGCTTTTCGACGACTTAGACAAGTAGAACTTAGGTTATGAAGCGTTATTCTCCCTAGTCCCCGTGTTTGACCCTGAACTGCTACCTCGACCATGTGCTAGTTGCGGGCATCTTAAACATTCGGGTGTTATAAATTATAAAAGTCTGATGACCTAGGCCTGCTTCTTGCTTCTTTTTGGACCCACGCTTAAGTCAAATCACACACACTATTTGTTCAACAACTAGACACATTTTTGCTTGATAAGGTTTTGCATTCAGAATAACTCAGAGGAAAATGAAGATCCAGTTGGGAAGCTCCCTTTACTCTCCCTCCCTCTTATTTTCTAGCTATCTTAGCTGAATGACCTTTCTGATCACTGATCTAACCTCTAGATCCCTTCTAGCACACACACCTTTGATCCCTTCTTCCATTTCTTCAAGCTTTTTCTCACTTTCTTCATACTACTACTTTGACCAGGTAAGGCTCTATGTGTGATGTGTACCAGGCTATTGGAACTGGAACTAACAAACTTCATGTATAGCTGAGTTTCTTATTGTATCATCTGCAATGACCACAACAGGTTTGTAAAGTTGTATGGCTTAAAACTATCTTTCTATTGTTCATCCCCCTCTATATCTTCTTCTTTGTCAAAATTATGTCTTTACTTTTTTTTCTATATTCTTGTCAGACCAGTTGTCCTTTCTCTATGTCGAGATTCGAGCAACTGCAACATCACAAGTTCCTTGTCTCTAAAAGCTGCAACACCTCATGTACATGTAAGCAAAACTTTGATAAGACTGGCACCCTATGCCAATGCCATATGTTTTAAGCGGGTATAAGCTATATTTACCATCACCTATAATTGATGTTGGTATATATATAACAATATGCTATTTAAGTTCTACTTGAATCTAAAATTGGTCTATATCAAAGATAAGTATATATTTGTATTTGTAAATGTAGATACATTTATAAAAAGTTTTAGGTAGGAGGCTTTTTTGGAGCAGGCGAGAGCTTTACACAACCGCGTTAAAAAAAATTCAAAAGCGTAATCGAAAACATGTAGTTTATCGAAAGGGTAAACCCTCTTAGATTTCAGTTGTGATGGGATTCCTTCGCTCAGCAGTTGCAACTGCAACCACTGGAATCTGAAAATCAGATCCAATTTTGCTATCTGCATATGTGCTCGACGACCACCATGGACGACTATCTCTTTTTCCCCATCTGCACTACATGTTGATCGTGATTGCATCATTGACTACCATCAAAATCTCAAGTGTTGATCCTAAGGAATGATCTTACTCAAATCATCCCCTTTTTTTACTACTCACCCCTGCGTTCTTATTCAGAGTAACTTTGTCATCTCTATTTTCTGGATATGATGCCCTCTTGTGAGCAGTCCACATATAAATCAATGGGATCTACAAACAGACACACAACGATGACAACTATAAGTATGATGAATCAGTGGCTAGTTGCTTTATCTACAACCAACTTAATGGCTTTGAAATTTCCCTAGGCCAACATTTTGTTTTTGAAGGTATCATCACTTGATCAATGCCTCTTTTGTAGAGCATCTAGAAAAGTATCAGTCAATATTATTTTCTTATTAACCATCTACTATTGGTGAAGGGTTATATTAGAAATGATTGTCTTTCTCACAGTCATACAGATAAGGGTTGTCAATTGTTAAACTCACATGTGTTAAGTCTTGGTTTCCACTGGAGAACTTGCTTATTGTTCAACATGTCTTGAATATAGTAAACTTCAACTAATCACAATTATCTACTGATCTTCTACTTTAAATGTACTATCAGAATCATGACATTGAGATCATAATACATATTCTAGTTCATAATGTATACGTAACTTTAAAATCTTGAACAAGTTTTACTATTTTTTTATTCTTTATAATCATAATCTAGGTAAAAATAGACAGATAATTGTAAGCCATGATGACATGTTGACAACACAACAAGCCCTACTAGGTACTAGAAGTACCCAAGAATTTTGTTTATTTCTACTTCTAATAACATAATAGTTCAGAAGCACTTATAAGTTGGCTCAACTAATAAGTTTAGTCAGTTTGATATTCGCAATTGGCTGGTTTAATCCCTGCTGGAGCAATATGGAGGGGATGAAAACATCAACATAGTAGGTTTAATGCCCAAACATTCCTCTAGAAAATAAAGGTTATAGAAAGATAAAGTAATATTTTTGAAGTGCATTATCCTAGTAGAAAAGCCAAAAACTATATTCTTTATTATAATAAATTATATTAAAATGTGAAGAAGTGCATTAGGTTTTTGGTCTTGTTCTTCATATTCGACAATTCAACAAAGATGTTATGGATACTCTTCACTTCCTAAACTTGAGACATTAATGAGGTTCTTCCATTCTTCAGCTTGAGATAATGAAATGACGTGGTAGAAGGACCAATGGTAATACTAGGGCAAGCCCTAAGGTAGAATCAACAAAAATTAATGTTAAAGAAAAAAAACATGAAGTGGGCTTGTTTAGATGGACACAAGATGGTTATTGTCATTTCCGTTGTCAGCAGGAATTTTATATGGTTGTTGTAATTTTCTTTCACATGCCCCTTATATAGTTATTGAGATTTTCATTGTTTGTGTGTAAATTACAAGAATAGAGACTCAAGGGGGATGCATGGACTAGAAGTAAGGGAATAAGCACAACCAAAATGGCAAACTAAGTACTTCCCTCCTAGTGATCCCTTTGCTACTTACAATTGATCTTTTCCTTGTACTTGTAGGTATAGTTCACACATTTGTATACTATTAATTTTTAATTTCTTATTTTTAAACTACTTTTCTTTTTTCAACTATTTCAGTCAAAAGTCTTCTTATTTGCTTCTAATTTAATATTTTTACAAATTGTCCTGAACTTGTACAAACTACTACTGCAATCTAGTCTCTTTTAGGTGGACAACATATTTTCATATGCATTGCAGATTTTGGGGAAGATGCCTTCTAATGGCTACACAACATCTTTGTAGTGATGATCTTTCAAATAATATTGCATTGGTACGTACTCAAGACTAGTCCCTAACATGTAATAGAAAAGAAAAAAATCAACCTTTATCTAAAAACATATTATATTGAACTTCAATTCAAGTTTGAAATCATGTTGCTCAGTTTATATTTTATCTAATGGAAGCATATCTAATTCAAATATCATGCAAATTAACTTATTTATTATACTATGGATGGATATCTAGTCAAGGTGGATACCACTATGTTTATCATGCTACCATAGAAGCAACTCAAATCTAGTAGGTTACATTTACTTTCATCTATAAGAAACCATTTCATTAAGGTCACATAGTGGAGAAATTTGATAAGGTTCAAATTTACACAATGCAGTTTATATTTTCTATCTTGAACGTTGTCTTTTTATTGATTGATTGTTCCATACTTGTGTTCAATATATTCACATATTTTTCTAATGAGTAAATAATATCTTGTTCAAATGTTTGATACATACAAGTTGAGGATAACCATGTTTCAAGAAAGGTTGCATGTGTAGTACAATGGATTGAAGTGATGTAGTAATCTTATATGGTGACATTTTATGTATTAGATGATAGAATTCAATGAAATGTTTCCATCATTGCTTGGGCACTTGGGCTTGTTATAACTCTACAAGGGGAAAGTTCAATGTCCTCCCCCATGTAATTCATGTTCAATTTTATATAAAAATTTCACTTTATCCAACAATGTTTGTCATATTTAACTAATATTACTTTTGTAAATTAATTAAAATGCTTACAATGTAAGAAGTCATTTTTTTGCTATCAATCAAAATATTAATGTTCCAATGGTTTTACTCCTTATTTATAGTGGAAACCCTCAAATTCCATGATATATTTCCTGCCATGCATCAAGAAAATCTATATACACAGACATAATTTGTTGGTATATAATTCTTCCCTTGATACCAAATAACTCTATAATTGTACTTGTGTTGTTTCAATGTTAGTGAATAAGTTGCAGTTGGTTATTTTTGCACCAACAGTTCCTATATCGATGATCTTATAATTTGTTCCAACACCTCATAAGTGATGGGTTAGAGATCATAATGAATGATGAGATCTAACCCGACACACTTGTATCAGCAACCACAAGTGCTAGCATAGTCTAAAAAATATTGGTAAAAGCCTATTTCATCATCAATTTAGCCGTCATTTATTGAGTGTTGTTAAAGCCTTCATAAATTTAGCGATCATTTATTGAGCATTGTTAAAACCTTACACCGACTTTTTTGGGCTTATACCAACATTTATGTGACTACTGGCATAATATCATATTGTCGCACTGATTATTACCCACTTTTTTCATTTTGTGTTGGTTGACCTACTTCTGCTTTTTTGTTTTCTATTATAGATTCATTTTTATTATTATTATTAAATCAGCAATAAACAAATTCTATCTTAATATTATTGTCAAGATTAGGCCACAACCTGAATTGGAAATGTATTTTGATGTTGTCAAGATTAGACCACAACCTGAATTGGCAATGTATTTTGATGTCATATAATGTTAAGTACAATTTCTCTAAGGGATCAATGTGAATTTAATGTACTTCCAAGCTTGCTACTATCTCCTGAATACATTAATAC
This sequence comes from Alisma plantago-aquatica, assembly GCA_963693085.1. NCBI lineage: Eukaryota > Viridiplantae > Streptophyta > Magnoliopsida > Alismatales > Alismataceae > Alisma > Alisma plantago-aquatica. The sequence goes on along the minus strand of OY856413.1, from coordinate 294,796,566 downwards.
ATTATCATATGACTATTTGCAACATGTATGTATATGATTAATGTGAATACTCCATAGTTCTTATTCATGTTTCTACCCCAACATGTAGAGAGCAACACTTTGCATGTTTGACCATGGACATACAATTTGTCCTTGCCTAATTAATGTTGCAAATTAATATTGGCTATTGGCATTCATACAATATAACATGTGTTTTCTCTTAGCCACTCCTCATGTTGTCTTTAAAGCCAACGTATTTTGTTAATTCATGAAACGAAGAAAAGCGTTGTGACCGTAATCACACTTCCTACCCTCTAAAAATGGTAGCCAGAGCAACACAATTGATGTCGAGGGTGAAAATACCCATGCATAGGTTATTATTGTGGCTTGCCGATGTTGCACTTTCCTTAATGTCCATGAACCTAGTACTCATTTAGTTCTTTATCTTGTCCTTTACCTTGGTGGCATCCCACGTAAAGTCTTGAATATTCTACCATGTTGCATATATTATGTAATTTTGAAATTGATTATGAGTGGGTTAATTCTAGAAAGCCTTAAATTGTAGCTAATATTACATCTCATGTGCTCACAAATTTGAAAATCACTCCTCATAATAACCAATAGTGAGCTATGTGTTGCATTGAATAGGAATTACTACTCATGTTCTCACAACTTTGAAAACCAATCTTGATAATAATGAATTACTATACAAGGCCAGGAGCTAGCTACTTCCCATAATGAACAACCTTCTTGAGGTAAACTGTCTCATTATTTTTGTTTTATGTTGGCTTTATCTTCTACTTTGGGATTCCTTAAAAAAATTGAGAGTGTTTTCTTTTTTAACAAGGTTGGTGCCTAAATATAGATAGATACACAAACATATTGACCTCCATTGAGTTTTGAACGATATATGCAATGTGCATGTTGGAGGTTTTAAATAATTAAATACATAGTATGTAACAACATATATTTCATTTGGCATTTTATGTAATAGCCATTCACTCTTACATGTATTTAATTTAAAATGATGTTAAGAACACAGTGACACAAGCGATGCCAAAATCAATATAATATTGTATGTCTTAGTCTTGGTAACATGATTCCATCTGAAAAGTGTTGACATTTATTTGTTCTTTGAAGATTTGATCATTGTTTACTGACCCTTACATGATTTTTCATCATGGGCAACTTTTTTTCAATAGATAATATTTACACGATAACATTGACCCTTCCAATTTTTTTTTACTTTCTTTCTTTCAAAGTCAAAAATTATTTTAAACGTGAGAAGCAGTTGGGATGTTGCAACACCTCTTTTATTTTAATCTTTGATTGGTAGTTGGCAATAACCCTGCTAAATTATTGTTGGGAAATACGGGCACAAAGTATTGTAGTGGAAACAAAAAATTTATCTATTTGTATTCTCATAACAACAAGATCTCGTCAACTACTATGAAATAGGAAGGATGTTTAGCAAGTTATACCTAGTCCTGGAGAAAGTCCGGTGACAACAAATTGCTTCTTTGCAACTGGTTCCAATTTCTCTTGGATGGTGGTTGTGCAACTCCTAGTCTTCACCATGAACAACGTACACGAACAACTTCTAAAGTGCTCCTATGGTCTCGCCATGGACTACAGGCTGAGTTGCTCTCCCAACAGTAGTCAAAAGACTCCTGCCTCTAGAGTAGTCCACACAAACCAACTAGAACTCTCGTTGCTCAACTAGAATAGATAGGAAGGAGTTGTACCTCTCGTTGTCATACTAGTCACCAACATGCTCTCTGACGTGGAATATTATCGCACTAACAAATTCACTCGGGGTTGAGACCCCCGGGCTTTTACCAAAACCAATGTGCAATAATACCACCTGCAAGCGGACGGGTCTTATCGTAGTATAGTTGAGGAGAGAATCCCAAGAGACAACATTTTTAAGAATCTTAGTCAGTCGAATCTAGTTCAAGTAAGACTAATATTTAGAACGATTGGTTGTTTTGAGGTTAATTAAACTAAGTGCAGGAAAGTAAAGGGCAGAATTAAAGTTGATCTAGATTAATGATATAGAATCACTGGGATGGTATCGGGTTTCACCACCACTACTCATGCAAACAAATCCAAACATCAAAAATCTCGGCAACATATAACTATACAAATAGAGCTGTTGCAAAACCCCCCATACGGGTGTTAGGTTTGCGTAAGCATCACCTTAGGCATTAGATATCTTGTCACCATCCGGATCACATACGGCTCTGAAGATACAAAATCCAACTAAGGATGTGGTCCTCCCTAAGGGACGTTTAGACCCCAGAAGTGTAACCGTAGGCTAGATGGCTCGTCCACTCACGAATCACTGACTTACGACCTTAAGGAATCCTATCAGAAGTTCTCGTCAAGGAGTCAATCATGCTAATTGACAAGCAAGCAGGTGGTTAATCTACAAGAAAACATCGACAATTAACAAAGAAGATACAACATTCAACTAAGTTTGTGGCCCTCTTTAAGGGATTTTTAGGCCACAGAAGCATCACCGTAGGTTAGATGGCTCGTCCCCTTACGGATCATACACTTACGACCTCAAGGAATCTCATTCTATTTCTAGTTTGAGAGTCATCCTCATTAAATGACATTCTACCCTACATATAGAAGTTCTCACAACATAGGGAAAAACAAGATGAAAGCTTGCAGGTAAACAACTACAAACATTGTCAATTAACAATGAAATGAAAAGTTATATACATTGCCATGGAATTCTTAACAAGAGAACATGCTTGCATGGGCAGCGGGGCTAGTCCCCGCACCCCAGCAAAAAGGAACTACTCGCTCATGATGCGAGAAACAAGAAGAATAAGAAAAGAGAGGATTCCGCCATGAGCATGATGCAGAAGGTAGTTGCAGCTTGGTGAAGATGATGTGATCCTCTACATCGTGTCAGAGTATATCTAGACGAGGAACGAGGGATGCCAAGACAGACCGGGAAGTCTTTATCACTCCTTCCTTCTCTTCTCAGTCTCCTTAAATTGCAATAGGAGGAGCAGGTGAAATGACACTAGCATAGACGATGGATCTGATTGGACCTATATACATGAAGCCTATCGACATCCTAGATCTGATGCCCAAATGAGGACCCTTGTTGTCCTATTTATAGGCTTGGATGGGGTCCTCACGCTTTTGTTGTGAGTTTGCTCCAAACGATTTAGAGCAACCGGTTTGCTTGAACGGTTTGGAGCAAATGGTCTTGGAGACCGTTTGACATCCAAACGGTTTTCAGAATACATGACCATACAGTCTTGGAGACCGAACAAATCCAATTGGTTTTGGGATTCTGTCTTCATACGGTCTTGCAGACCGATCAAATGACCAAATGGTCTTGGGAAGAACTTCCCATAAGGTCCTAGAACTTTGCTTTCGAACGGTTTGAAACTGATAGGTGCCAATCGGTCTTTACATGCACTGGCTTCAAACGATCTTCAGTGGTAGCTGGCCAAATGGTCTTGTAGACCGCTGGGCTTTGATTGGTCTTGAAGACCGTTTGCACTGGATCGGACTTGATTCTCAGTCCAAGCGGTCTTGATCTTGATCGGTCTTTTCTTGAGTGTCCAAACGGTCTTCATCTAAATGGTCTTGGATCCAAACGGTCTTGAGGACCGATAACCTCTGACCGATCTTGGAAATAGTTTGATGGCCAAAGGGTCTTGGAGACCGTTTGATGGCTAAACGGTCTTGTGGGTGACTGGCCTATCGATCTTGAGACTATATGGTGCCAAACGGTCTTGGGTCCAAACGGTCTTTGGGACTGTTTGGGCAGGTGGTAGGTGGAGGACCGTGTGAGTGAATAGCTAAGACCGAGAGGTCAAAGCTAAATGGGTAGACCACTAGGGAAAACCGTTTGGTACAGAATGATTGATCAAGATCAAATAGGCAAAACCGTTTGGTCAAGACTGATTGGTCAAGACCAAGGTTGAGAGGATCTTGAGTGAATTCCATATGATGGTTGAACCTCATCATGACCTACACAAAATCAATATGAATCTAGTCAATAATCTTAATAATTGAATTAATTAAAAATTCTTGTATTTTGTGAGATTTAGGAGATGAAATCAAAAGTATTGAATCGTTATTGGTCCCAAAAAGGTGACTGAAAATCATGATGAATATGCATTCATCATAATACCCCAAACTTAAACGTTGCTCATCCTTGAGTAACACAAAATCTAAAACATTCGCCAAATGAATACTTTCTGATCATGTGATTGCCTCCTCTTTACATCACGATTGTTTCTTTTCTGCTCAGTATGACTAAGCATCTCAACTTCTTGAGACCACTGAACACATGTTACCATATCTTCGTTCCTGAGTTTGCTTTCCAACTTCACTTCCTCCTCACTTTTTCCAACAATAAGCATGTCAAGGAGTTTTGTAAGAGTCTAGAGATACCCACAGAACAACAAAAGTGCATTTGATCTGACACTGGTGTATTTCATGGTAGTGGAGGCATTTATTGTGCCAAATGGTAGAAAAGGGAGTGAAGGGTGGTATGGAAGGAGGAAATAAATTTCTCCTTTGTTCAACTCGATATTTTTATTATATTAATTGCAATTTCATTTATTGCATTTTTTTGTGCGAATCGCTCCTCTATTCGACTCGAGATTGCATTTTGTGTGCTTTGGCATCTTTTCTTGGTGGTACGCCCCTATTAATTTGTGAGGGGTATGGAAGAAGCGGATATAGAGGGAAGTGGTGTGCCAACCCGAACTTAGGGTTTGGAACTATTTTGGCTATTTTGTTTCTTTTTTATGGATGGAGGGGTACGAAGATGATAGAAGAAGTGTAGAAGAGAGTTCAGATCAGAATGTGACTTGATTTACAATTCCGTACAGTGGGTTGTTCTCTTTATCGTACTCTTCTCAATTAATGACTTGATGGGGATCCGGTAGGGATTCCATGTTATTGTTCCACTAGTTAGTTAGGAAGCATGACTTGTTTGATCCCTATCAATTTGATAGACACTTGTCATTTTTGCATAAGAATCATGATGTTAGGAATCATAAGCTTCACAAGATGATTTCAATCAAGAGGTTTGTTTCGAGAATTGGTCCTTTTGAGGATCTGCTTCGAATAAGGAGGGTATAATGATTCAAAATGCATAGAGATTGAAACGAAAAGTGTCAAAACTTCATCAAGTTTCTGTGCAATTTCTTTGAAAAGACTTTTAAAATTTTTGAAAATTTTGGTCAAGAATGCAACGATGAAATCTTAAGTCTGGAATAGATGGGTGTAGGTGGAAAGTAGAGTACGTACCACCCACCCTCCACCCCGAACTTAGAAATTTGCTCGTCCTGAGCAAACTCTAAATCTGAGATAAAGGGGAAACTTAATGCCGGTTGGACCACGAGATGTGGTTGCGTTCCAGTCAGCGTGCGTCCTCCGTTTGAAAATCTCAAGGATAAAGATCAATCAAAACTTAAGACAGCATCTCGTGATGCTAATTTTATTTAGTGCACACGTATCTAAAATTTAAAAACAAAATTAAGGAAAACTCTAATTAAAAGTAAAAATGAATTTATTAATCGGGATGCCTCCCGACAAGTGCATTTATTTTATGTCGATGGCTCAACTAAACTCCTTCAACTTTATGGTGGATATGTTGGATTGGTGAGATCCAATATTGCATCAGAGCTTGTGTTAGCAGAGGTAAAATATCTCTCCAATCGTTGACCATTTGCCACAGATTTGCCTGAATTTTCACTCCACAAAGAGAAAGCACCATGTGTGTAGATTCTCTTGACAATGTAAGGTCCAGACCAGTGAGAACGGAGTTTTCCTAGGAATAACTTCAGTCTTGAATTGAATAGGAGAACTTGGTCTCCCAATCTTAAGTCTTTTCTTTTCAGATGACCATCGTGCCAAAGTTTCATACAATCTTTATAGATTCATGCATTCTCATAAGTTGTCATCTGGAGTTCTTCCAGCTCTTAAAGTTGCAGAATCTTGGCTTGGCCTGCTTTCTTCATGTCAAAATTCAGTTGTTTTATTGCCCACCATGCTTTGTGTTCCAGTTCTACAGGAAGGTGGCAAGACTTTCCATAGATCAATCAAAATGGTGTAGTCCTGAGGGGAGTTTTAAAAGCTATTCGGTAAGCCCACAATGCGTCATTGATTTTCACTGACCAATCTTTTTGATTGCGGCCTACTGTCTTTTCCAAAATAGCCTTGAGTTGATGATTAGAAACCTCTACCTATCCACTTGTTTGTGGGTGGTAGGGTGAGGTTACCTTGTGTGTTACACCATATTTCCTCAGCAATGCTTCAAAGCTTCTTTCAAGAAAATGAGAACCTTCGTCAGATATCACAGTGTGTGGGACTCCAAAATAGGGGAAAATAATATCTTTGAACATTTTGATGATAAGTTTGGAATCGCTAGTGATGGTTGGTATGGCTTCTACCCATTTTGAGACGTAATCCACCGCCACTAGGATGTAGTAAAATCCATGAGAAGATGTGAATGGACCCATGTAGTCTACACCCCAAACATCAAATATCTCGACTTCTTGCCATAATTTCAGTGGCATCTCATCTCTTTTTGTTATGTTACATGTTCTTTGACATTTTTCACATGATAGAACAAAGTTATAGGAGTCTTTGGTTATGGTTGGCTAAAAGAAGCCACATTACAAAACTTTTATAGTAGTTTTCTTAGAACTCATATGGCCTCCTACTGGACCTAAGTGACATTGTTCTAAAATGAGGTTGGCTTCTTCTTCAGTGATACAACGTCTATAAAAACCATCAATACAGAGCTTGAAGAGGTATGGCTCATCCCAGTCATATTGCTTCACATCATGCATGAATTTCTTCAGTGCATTTTCAATGCATTCAGGGTGGATAATACCCACGGTGAGGTAATTTACATAGTCTGAGTACCAAGGTGTGGGACACGTCTCGGGGGAAACGTTATTAACTATGCGGAAGCGATTAATTAGCAGCGGAATTATTGAAAATCACTAAAAATTAAAACTTTTTGTAAGGAGATCTACAAATTGTGAAACTCTTTCATCAGGTAACATGATAAGTTATTTACAAACTGATCCTTCATTACATCTTTGTAATATCACATCTCGAGAGTCATAACACTGACTGCCCTGTTGAACTGTACATGAGCAGCAAATAAAAATCTTGAGGCATTATGCCAAAATCTCAGATCTGCATTAAACATCTACTGACTCCTAGGACCTGAGAGTACAGAGACGACACATAGGACATTATATCTACAATACTCGACAGACAGTGTCTCCACTTGAGGATCACTGCTGTCCCGGATGTTGCTGCTGCTGTTGTTGCTGCTCACCCACTGATGGGTTCCTTTGTCCTCGGCGTCTACCTAAAAAGTTGAATCCCACGGGGGTGAGACAATTGAATAATTGTCCCAGCGAGAGTCATAACTCTCCTCCAGAAGCTTTGTTATTGCAATAATGGAATAACATTGAGTAATAGAATTATAAATATTCAACAACAGGTAAAACATTGAATAAGTTAAGTAGAACAGTATTTCATAAGCAATCATTTCAATTATAACTTGATTGAATGACAAGACATATATCATTAAGAAATATGAAGAACATGTATATTAGTTATTTAACTAGAACACTATAAACAATGTATCATTAATCATTGTTTCTCATAGTTCAACCTAAGCAATTATACTATACGGCTGATTACATTTTTCAAACATATTTATGCCCTGAGGAGATGAGTTACACCTCTCATACTCCAACCGACCATTACGAAATCACAATCGGTACCATACATAGGTCATCAAAAAAGTTGTATTCCTATGACCTCATCATCCTCAGTCAGTGTGAGGAACAACGTGCAGGACATCTTGTGCCTCTGTCATAATAGCTTTCCAGGGTATTCCAGTAACTTCACTATTAGAGTTATAGTGGCGTGCTATACTCTTTTCGCCGTCGAGGGATTTCTTCTTTTTCTCTCATCGATGTGACATTAACAACATCATCAGGAGATAAGTGATACATCATCCTGACATAAACATATAATGAAGGATTGAGAGATTAAATGTACATCTCACATCAATTCCCTCATGAGGACGTAAGGATATTTGTGTCCATAACCCCCACATACTCAAAAGTATGCTCTCCAGGAGTTCCCTTAGGAAAACCTGTTTCACCATCATTTAACTTCTGACAATAATGGATCTATGGTCAGGGCTCTACATGATATCATTATTCTTGATTATTTAAGTACATTATGGCATTCTTTTAGCATCAGGCATGTTTTCAAACATAAACCAATAAGAAAATTGCTATAAAGAAAAAGTACTAATTATATCAAGTTCATTTCACATCTAGTTAACATTGGGATCTCAATCCCTAACCATCTCATCATTGTGATTTAGAAATATGGGTATTCATACCCTTAGATCATCAAACACTTATTACCAAGTAACATGTTGCCATCAAGTCATTTAACAGCATGAACATGATTGTAGCAATGTAGATATTTCTCATGGCTCATATAGCCTATCAATCTCATATGTTACCTCTTACTAGGCAACATATCATATCATTACTTTCAAAACTTATAAAGTGCTTGCAATGCATATGGCATCATAACACTTACCTAGCTATGCTCACTTCTTTATAAGGACATGCATGGTTAACACAATTGATAACATGCACATTATACCTATATCAGCATAATACAAATTATTTCCTAATCAAGTATAGAACACCACGGCCGTGCTACCTTGCATGGTCGTGCTACAAAAGATTACCACGACTGTGTTACATCACTACGGCTAGTTTCTAGGGTTAGGGTTTCTTATGCAATTCTTTTAGGGTTATCCAACCCCTTTAGCTTAAAAAGGCATAATGATTCCTTATTTCAATCATAGAGTTTCATGCTTAAAAGCATAACCCAGAATTAGGATTTACTATTCACATCATCACATTTCCCTATATTAGGGTTTATTATTCCCATTACATCACATTACCCTAGATTAGGGTTTACTATACACAATTATTTGGATTACTTCCACTAATGCCCTCAAATTAGGTTAAGATTCATTAACCATCATAATTAGGGTTTCCATGATCTCACTATGAAGGATCATACCCTAATTAGATATATTCATACATATTGGAGGTTTATTATTTGATTATTATTTATATAAGAGGTCTTCTCTCTCCTCTTTCTATTAGATGATGTTTGCATCACCCTTGATTAGACTAAGTCAATTCAACATTGACATCATGGGTTATGTCATTACTATTGTGATCATTAGGGCTTACTTATTCAAAGAGTATTAATCACTCTATCCCATCAAGGGTACCTTTATAATGATCACCACTGATTATAACATGCATTAATCAACTAATTACTTGGTCCCCTAATCACTTTAGGTATCTATGAGTATTAGGTTAATCAACTACTAAACCATCTTGACCACTAAGGCATCAAACGATCTTGACCTTTTTAGACCTCAACGGTTTTGCACACTAAACCCCCAAACGGTCTTGGACTAACCTTTAAACCATTTGGTGTTGAAGACCGTTTGGTCTTGTTGACTTTTGAAACCATTTCGTAAAGTGCACACTCAAGACCGTTTGCCCTAGATGGGGTGAAGACCATTTGGCCATGAAGACCGTTTGGTCAAGTTTTACTTTGAAACTGCATGGACATAACCGACCTTGAAACCGCATGAGATCAAACAGTTTGGGATCATTTGGTCCCAAATGGTCTTGAGACCGTTTGGTCCCAAATGGTATTGAGACCGTTTGGACTCAAACGGTCTTGAGACCATTTGGACCAAACAGTCTTGAGACCATTTGGACCAAACCACCTCAAAATCGCATGGACCAAAAAGTGTCTCAACCTCTTCAAATGAGTTAGAGTTTCCAATGTTGAACCCCTCAATCAATCATGCACTTGTTAGCCACTCATCAATTGAGTCTATAAGGTCAACCCTCAACTGATTTGACACTCAATTGACCCTCAATTGATCATAAATTAGGGCTTGGATCAATTGTATTAGGGATTGGAATCGATTACTCTTCAACATTCATCAATGTGAGTCTAATTGGTTTACAACGATTGAACCATCATTCAATTTGATCATGACCTGACCCCAAACGGTCTTGGGATCGTTTGGATGTCCTCCAAACGGTCTTGAGACCGTTTTCTCAAGTCAAAATCAAAAAATAACTCACCCAATTAAGGTTTAGCTCATTGGATTGATCACTAGGTCAACAATCAATTGCCCTTCAACTTGTTACTTTTAGATCTTCAACCACTTAACCATAGTCGACCCTAGACCTCCAAACGGTCTTGGGTGACCCCCAAATGGTCTTGGGATCATTTTGATATCCTACAAACAGTCTTGAGACTGTTTTCCCATTATTTCATCAAAGACCAAGTCATTCTACTAAGGTTTGAACCCTAGGTTTGGTCACCAAATCAGCAATCAATTATTCATCAACTTAATATCATTGGGCCCTCAATTGGTTAACCCTTCTTAACCCTAGACCTCCAAATGGTCTTGGGTGATCACCAAATGGTATTGAGACCGTTTGGGTGATCCCCAAATGGTTTTGAAACCGTTTGGGCCACTCAACCCAAACTTCAACATAAATCTATTATTGAAAACAGCAATTAACCCGATTAGGGTTTAGGTGGTTAATGGGCCTTCAATTGGTGATTCACTTGGAATTAATTGATGAATTTTGGTAGGTAATTAGTCTACTTTATTCTCAACAGACCTCCAAATGGTCAACGCCTGGTCAATGCATCCAAACGGTCTTGGACCGTTTGCTTCCATGCGTTCTTGTGAAACTGTTTGCATTCAAATGGTTTGAAACCGTTTACTCCAAACGGTTTGGCAAACTGTTTGCTGAAGTTGGGAGACCGTTTGTTAAAGTTAATTCTTGGATAAACATAGGAATTAACGTCATCATCTTCTACCTCAATAACAGGGGATGTTCTTCACGAAATTAATAGCAAGAACACACAAAGTTGTCTAAGAAAGAAGTATAAGCAACGATTCTATGAAAGAAGAATGCAAAAGCAAAAGCTTAAGGGTTTAGAGTTATAAAAACTACCTCTAGGACTGATCCAGGGCTCCAAGCTTCGTAGCTTTAATTACATTTCAAAAGATAACCACAAGCATCTAATTTCTCGATTAAGCAAAACACCTAGGGTTAGTACATAACCCAGGTCAAGGATGTTACAAATTATCCACCCCTTACAAGGATTTCATCCCCGAAATCATTACAAAAAACATATTAAGAGAAAAGAGCAGGGTATTTCCTTCTCATCTCTTCCTCTAGTTCCCACGTGGCTTCTTCAATACCACGATGATTCCAGAGGACTTTCACAAGACTTATATCTTTCTTTTTCAACTTTTTAATTCTACTGTCAAGGATCGATACAGGTCCTTCTATATAAGATATATCATCATTCAACTCTACTTCCATAGGTTGCAGAACTAATTCTGTATCAGGATGACATTTCCTAAGCATGGAAATGTGGAACACTAGGTGTAAATTCTGTATCTCTGGTGGTAACTCTAGCTTATAAGCTACTTTTCCAATCCGTTCAATGATTGGGTAAGGCCCCATAAACCTAGGAGCTAACTTTCCTTTCCTTCCAAATCTAAGAACTCCTTTCCAGGGTGAGACCTTGAGATACACTCTGTCTCCAACCTAGAATTCTAAAGGTCTACGATGCTTATCAGCATAAGATTTCTACCTATCCTGTGCAGTCTTTATCTGTTGTTGTATTACTTTAATCTTCTCGGTGGTCTGGTGCACAAGATCAGGACCTAAAAGTTGATATTCTCCAGTTTCATACCAACATAGGGGTGATTTACAACGTCTACCATACAAATCTTCATAAGGTGCCATGTCAATGCTATGTTGATAGCTGCTGTTGTAGGCAAACTCTATCAAGCTTAGGTGCAGATTCCAACTCCCTGTAAACTGAAGAACACATGCTCTAAGCAAGTCTTCCAAGGTCTATATAGTCCTTTCTGACTGTCCATCAGTCTGTGGATGAAAGGTTGTACTAAACCTTAATTGTGTGCCTAAGGCTTTATGAAGTCGCTCCCAAAAATGACTCATAAACTGGGGACCTCTATCAGAAACAATGGTAACTGGGACCCCATGCAGCCGCACTATCTCATATACATATAATTGTGCCAACTTTTCAGTAGAATAGGTTGTTTTGATAGGTAAGAAATGTGTTGTCTTTATCAACCTATCAACTATTACCCAGATGGAATCATGTCCTTTGGCTGTCCTAGGTAGACCAACCACAAAGTCCATGGTTACATGATCCCACTTCCATTGTGGTATGGGTAAAGGTTGCATTGTTCCTGCAGACTTCTGGTGTTTAGCTTTAACTTGCTGACACACAGGACACCGCATAATGAATTCAGTAACGTCCTTCTTCATTCCAGGCCACCAATACATATCTTTTAAGTTTCGATACATCTTGGTGCTTCCTGGATGCATAGCATACATTGAAGAATGAGCTTCTTCCAGGACTAACTTCCTCAAGTTATCCACATCAGGCACTATCATTCTATCATGATAACAGGCTACTTGATCATCTGGGTCATGGAAACCTTCTCGTTTCTCACTACCATACTCCGATCTAATCAGTTGAACTGCAACATCAACTTGTTGTGCCTCCTTGATCTGCTGTCTCAGAGTAGGTTTTATATGCATCTCAGCTAACAACCCGGCTAACAATGATACTTTTAACTGTACATTGTCTTGCCTTAAGGAGATAAGCATATCTCTCCTTGAGCACACTAAGGAATTCAGTTGTGCTCTATCTAAAGCTGGTGTTGCTGATTTCCTAATCAAAGCATCAGCAACCACATTGGCCTTCCCTGGATGATAATCAATTGTACAGTCGTAGTCCTTGATAAACTCCATCCAGCGGCGTTGCCTCATGTTAAGCTCATGCTGAGAAAAGATATACTTAAGGTTCTTATGGTCTGTGAAAATCTGGAATGTTTCTCCATAAAGATAATGTCTCCAGATCTTCAAGGCATGAACTACAATAGCTAGCTCTAAATCGTGTGTCATATAATTCTCCTCGTGTTTCTTAAGCTGTCAGGAAGCAAAAGAAATCACATGTTTATCCTACATCAACACACATCCTAGTCCATTCTTACAAGCATCATAGAAAACTATATATCCTTTCCCTTGTTCAGGTAACACAAGCATTGGTGCACTTGTCAACCTCTCCTTCAACAACTAAAATGATTGTTGACACTTGTAATTCCAGGTAAAAGGAACATCCTTCCTGGCAACTTAGTCAAGGGTAAAGCTATATAATTAAAGTTCTTAATGAACCTCCGGTAATAGCCTGCCAACCCTAAGAAACTTCAGATCTCCGTCAGTGTCTTCGACTGCTCCCATAGCAGAATGGATTCTACCTTTTTAGGGTCAACACAAATACCTGAAGCAAATATTACGTGCCCAAGAAAAGAAAATTTTGGTAACCAAAACTCGCACTTGCTAAACTTAGCATATAACTTGTGTTCTCTTAGCAAAGTTAGAGTCTGACGAAGATGTTGTTCGTGCTGCTGAGCATCCCTACTGTAGATCAGAATGTCATCTATGAAGACAACACACACTGATCGAGAAAAGGTCGAAAGATTCTATTCATGAGTTCCATAAATGCAGTTGGTGCATTAGTTAGTCCAAATGACATAACTGTGAACTCGTAGTGACCATACCTTGTCCTAAAGGTAGACTTTGGTATGTCACCATCCTTAATGCATAGTTGGTGATATCCTGACCTAAAGTCTATCTTTGAGAAGACGGTTGCACCACGCAACTGGTCAAAGAGATCATCAATCCTTGGTAGAGGATACTTATTCTTTATAGTTACTTTATTTAACTGTCTATAATCAATGCACAACTGCATTGACCCATCTTTCTTTTTAACAAAGAGGACCAGACCACCCCAAGGTGAAGTACTTGGTTGAATGAAACCCTTCTCAAGCAACTCTTATAGTTGTTTCTTGAGTTCTTCCATCTCAGCAGGTGCCATCCTATACGGTGTTTGTGATATAGATTGCGTATTCGGAATTAGATTAATCTCAAAATCTATTTCTCGGAGTGGAGGTACACCTGGAAGTTCTTCAGGAAATACATCCTCATATTCCCTGACTATAGGAATTTCAGCAAGATTAGGACTCTTCATGGTAGTATCTACCACATGGGCCAAGAATGCATAACATCCTTGCCTCATCATCTTCTCAGCAACCATAGCCGACACAAGACAAGTTGGTAGAATCTTTCTTTCTCCTTGAAAGATCCATGTGTCACTTTCATCAGTGAACACATCTTGCTTGGCCTCACAATCCAAAACAACCTTATACCTTTCCAAGGTATCCATCCCAAGGATTACATCGAATCTATGCATTTCAAGTGGTATAAGATCCACTTGAATGCAATGATTAGAAAAGAAGAGAATGCAGGGAGAACATATCTCCTACAACACATCAGATCCCATCAACGGAGTTTCTAACAACAAACTATCTGCTCTATGATTTATAGTTAGGTTGCAGTCAAGAATCACTCTTCGAGTGATAAAGGAGTGTGTAGCACCCAGGTCAATTAAAACGGATACATCGCAAGGTGTAAACATATCAGAATAAAACAACTCCATCTAACCTGCCACAACCCGAGGGTTGATTACTGCATCAGGTGGATTCATTGCGTAAAACCTCATTGTCGCCTATGGTTGATTCGGCGCTCGATGATTAGGTGTTGATGATCCATCTTGGGATGCTTGTCCACATCCTCTAATGTTACCTGGAAACTGTCATCTTTGAGATCCTTGCTGACTCTGCCTTTGAGGTTGAGTTACACTCACTTCTTGGGCTCTACAATCTTTCATCAGATGTCCCATCTTTCCACATATGTAACAACTTCTGTTCAGTTGTTGTGGTCTGGGTGGTCCTGTAACTGACATAGATGTTGAGCTACGAGCTCCTTCTAAAGGTAAGATTCATCCTCTACCCCTATTTGATGTCCACTGCGTCTGGATACTGAATCTAGGTGGTAGTGTAGGTACAGAAAACTTAGGTTTATTGAAACCTTTAGATGAAGATCCTTGGAACTGGGGATACGTATTATTGTTATTGGTTTGTCTCTTTTCTGCCATAGACCTCTCTACCCTTCTAACAGATTCCACGAAGGTAGCAAACATTTCCCTATTCTCTAGAGAAGACACAGGAGTAGTCAACTCAGCGTTGAGTCCTTTCTCAAAATGCCTAATCCTTTCTTCATCTGTGGTCACCATATGTGGACAGAACCGCAACAACTCCATGAACTTAGCCTCGTACTCACTAATGTTCATCTGTCCTTGTCTTAACCTCTCAAACTGAGAGATTTTCTCATCCAGAAACGTCTTAGGGAAGTATTTGTTAACAAATTCTCTTCGGAAAACTTCCCATGCAATCTCCACACCTGGCCTTTTCTGTTCTTCCATGGTCCACCAGTGACTGGCACTCCCCTTGAGAAGGTACACAACATGCCTAACCTTCTCAGCTTCTGGGATGTTTAGAATTCTAAAGGCCTTCTCTAGTTCAGTTAACCACAAGTCAGCATCTGCTGGGTCATCTGTTCCAGCATACTCTTTGGCTCCAACCCGGCAAAGTCGTTCAAACGTCTTGTCGGCTCCTTGTCCTTCAGGATGGGTAGGTGCCCTAGGTACATGTATAGGCATCCTATCAATCATATGTGTCATGGAAGTCATAAACTGCCCAAACATGGCTTGGACGGCTGGGTTCCCCATGTCAGTTGGATTGAACTGGGGTGGTTCAGGCACAAGTTCTTCTCTTTTTGGGTTTCTTGCACCTCCTCTGGGTGCATCGACACTACTCTCAGCAACGTGTTCCTCGTGTGGTCCAGACATCTTTAGTTTTATCTTCTCCTCTTAAATGAGCAGAAGACACTATCAGATATACTGGAAGGCACTAGAACAGACTCAACAACCTAAGTCCTATGTCTCTGTAGACTCGGCGAACCTAGGGATCTGATACCACTTAATTTGTGGGACACGTCTCAGGGAAAATGTTATTAACTATGCAGAAGCAATTAATTAGCAGCGGAATTATTGAAAATCACTAAAAATTAAAAAAATTCGTAAGCAGATCTACAAATTGTGAACTCTTTCATAAGGTAACATGATAAGTTATTTACAAACTGATCCTTCATTACATCTCTGTAATATCACATCTCGAGAGTCATAACACTGACTGCCCTGTTGAACTGTACATGAGCAGTAAACAAAAATCTCGAGGCATTACACCAAAATCTCATATCTGCATTAAACATCTACTGATTCCTAGGACCTGAGAGTACAGAGACGACACATACGACATTCTATCCACAAGAATCGACAGACAGTGTCTCCACCTGAGGATCACTGTTGTCCCGGATGTTACTGCTGCTGTTGTTGTTGCTCACCCACTGATGGGTTCCTTCGTCCTCGGTGTCTACCTAAAAAGTTGAATCCCGCGGGGGTGAGACAATTGAATAATTGTCCCAACGAGAGTCATAACTCTCCGCCATAAGCTTTGTTATTGCAATAATGGAATAACATTGAGTAATAGAATCATAAATATTCAACAGTAGGTAAAACATTGAATAAGTTAAGTAGAACAGTATTTCATAAGCAATCATTTCAATTATAACTTGATTGAATGACAAGACATATATCATTAAGGAATATGAAGAACATGTATATTAGTTATTTAACTAGAACACTATAAACAATGTATCATTAATCATTGTTTCTCATAGTTCAACCTAAGCAATTATACTATAAGGTTGATTACATTTTTCAAACATATTTATGCCCTGAGGAGATGAGTTACACCTCTCATACTCCAATCTACCATTACGAAATCGCAATCGGTACCATACATAGGTCATCAGAAGAGCCGGATTCCAATGACCTCATCATCCTCAGTAGTGTGACAAACAACGTGCAGGACATCTTGTGCCTCTGTCATAATAGCTTTCCAGGGTATTTTGGCAACTTTGCTATTAGAGTTACAGTGGTGTGATGTACTCTCTTTGCCATTGAGGGATTTCTTGTCTATCTCTCATCGATGCGGCATTAACAACATCATCAGGAGATAAGTGATACATCATCCTGGCATAAACATATAATGAAGGATTGAGAGATTAAATGTACATCTCACATCAATTCCCTCATTAGGACGTAAGGATATTCGCATCCATAACCCCCACATACTCAAAAGAATGCTCTTCAGGAGTTCCCTTAGGAAAACTTGTTTCACCATCATTTAACTTCTGACATTGATGGATCTATGGTTAGGGTTCTACATGATATCATTATACTTGATTATTTAAGTACATTATGGCATTATTTTAGCATCAGGCATGTTTTCAAACATAAACCAATAAGACAATTGCTATAAAGAAAAAGTACTAATTATATCAAGTTCATTTCACATCTAGTTAACATTGGGATCTCAATCCCTAACCGTCTCATCATTGTGATTTAGAAATATTGGTATTCATACCCTTAGATCATCAAACACTTGTTACCAAGTAACATGTTGCCATCAAGTCATTTAACATCATGAACATGATTGTAGCAATGTAGATATTTCTCATGGCTCATATAGCCTATCAATCTCATATGTTACCTCTTACTAGGCAACATATCATATCATTACTTTCAAAACTTATAAAGTGTTTGCAATACATATGGCATCATAACCCTTACCTGGCTATGCTCACTTCTTTATAAGGACCTGCATGGTTAACACAATTGATAACATGCACATTATACCTATATCAGCATAATACAAATTATTTCCTAATCAAGTATAAAACACCACGGCCGTGCTACCTTGCACGGTCGTGCTACAAAAGATTGCCACGACCGTGTTACATCACTACGGCTAGTTTCTAGGGTTAGGGTTTCTTATGCAACTCTTTTAGGGTTATCCAACCTCTTTAGCTTAAAAAGGCATAATGATTCCTTATTTCAATCATAGATTTCATGCTTAAAGCATAAACCAGAATTAGGGTTTACTATTCACATCATCACATTTCCCTAGATTAGGGTTTACTATTCCCATTACATCACATTACCCTAGATTAGGGTTTACTATACACAATTATTAGGATTACTTCCACTAATGACCTCAAATTAGGTTAAGATTCATTAACCATCATAATTAGGGTTTCCATGATCTCACTATGAAGGATCATACCCTAACTAGATATATTCATACATATTGGAGGTTTATTATATGATTATTATTTATATAAGAGGTCTTCTCTCTCCTATTTCTATCAGATGATGTTTGCATCACCCTTGATTAGACTAAGTCAATTCAACATTGACATCATGGGTTATGTCATTACTATTGTGATCATTAGGGCTTAGTTGTTCAAAGAGTATTAATCACTCTATCCCATCAAGGGTACCTTTATAATGATCACCACTGATTATAACATGCATCAATCAACTAATTACTTGGTCCCTTAATCACAATTAGGTATCTATGAGTATTAGGTTAATCAACTACTAAACCATCTTGACCACTAAGGCATCAAACGATCTTGACCTTTTTAGACCTCAACGGTTTTGCACACTAAACCCCCAAACGGTCTTTGACTTCCCTTGAAACTGTTTGGTGTTGAAGACCGTTTGGTCTTGTTGACTTTTGAAACCATTTGGTAAAGTGCACACTCAAGACCGTTTGCCCTAGATGGGGTGAAGACCGTTTGGTCAAGTTTGACTTTGAAACCGCATGGACATAACCGACCTTGAAACCGCATGAGATCAAACGGTTTGGGATCGTTTGGTCCCAAATGGTCTTGAGACCATTTGGTTCCAAACGGTCTCAAGACCGTTTGGACTCAAACGGTCTTGAGACCGTTCGGTCCAAACCACCTCAAAACTGCATGGACCAAAAAGTGTCTCAACCTCTTCAAATGAGTTAGGGTTTCCAATGTTGAACCCCTCAATCGATCATGCACTTGTTAGCCACTCATCAATTGAGTCTATAAGGTCAACCCTCAACTGATTTGACACTCAATTGACCCTCAATTGATCATCAATCAGGGCTTGGATCAATTGGATTAGGGCTTGGAATCGATTACTCTTCAACATTCATCAATGTGAGTCTAATTGATTTACAACGATTGAACCATCATTCAATTTGATCATGACCTGACCCCAAATGGTCTTGGGATCATTTGGATGTCCTCCAAACGGTCTTGAGACTATTTTCTCAAGTCAACATCAAAAACTAACTCACCCAATTAAGGTTTAGCTCATTGGATTCATCACTAGGTCAACAATCAATTGCCCTTCAACTTGTTACTTTTAGATCTTCAACCACTATGATAGTCGACCCTAGACATCCAAACGGTCTTGGGTGACCCCCAAACGGTCTTGGGATCATTTTGATATACTCCAGACAGTCTTGAGACCGTTTTCCCATTATTTCATCAAAAACCAAGTCATTCTACTAAGGTTTGAACCCTAGGTTTGGTCACCAAATCAGCAATCAATTATTCATCAACTTAATATCATTGGGCCCTCAATTGGTTAACCTTTCTTAACCCTAGACCTCCAAATGGTCTTGGGTGATCACCAAACGGTCTTGAGACCATTTGGGTGATCCCCAAATGGTTTTGAAACCGTTTGGGCCACTCAACCCAAACTTCAACATAAATCTATTATTGAAAACAACAATTAACCCGATTAGGGTTTAGGTGGTTGATGGGCCTTCAATTGGTGATTCACTTGGAATTCATTGAAGAATTTTGGTAGGTAATTAGTCTACTTTATTCTCAACAGACCTCCAAATGGTCAACATTTGGTCAACACATCCAAACGGTCTTGGACCGTTTGCTTCCATGCGTTCTTGTGAAACCGTTTGCTTTCAAACGGTTTGAAACCGTTTACTCCAAACAGTTTGGCAAACCGTTTGCTAAAGTTGGGAGACCATTTGTTAAAGTTAATTCTTGGATAAACATAGGAATTAACATCATCATCTTCTACCTCAAGAACAGGGATGTTCTTCACAAAATTAATAGCAAGAACACACAAAGGTTTCTAAGAAAGAAGTATAAGCAACGATTCTAGGAAAGAAGAATGCAAAAGCAAAGCTTAAGGGTTTAGAGTTATAAAACCCACCTATATGACTGATCTAGAGCTCCAAGCTTCGTAGCTTTAATTACATTTCAAAAGATAACCACAAGCATCTGATTTCTCGATTAAGCAAAACACCTAGGGTTAGTACATAACCCAGGTCAGGGATGTTACACCAGGTGTAGCTTCTAAAATTTTCATTAATTGGTCATCCGAAAGAGAATCATTAATCAGGATCCTCTCAGTATCCAGAGTGTGGATACGACTGAGGTGGTCTGCCACAACATTCTTTGTACCCTTTTTATCTTTTATCTCCATATCAAATTCTTATAGTAGGAGAATCCATCTCATCAACTTGGGTTTTCCATCTTTCTTCGCAAGGAGGTAACGAATAGCTGCATGATCTGTGTAGACAATGACTTTTGAACCGATGAGGTAGGATCTGAATTTTGTCAAAGGCATACACTATAGCAAGAAGTTCTTTCTCAGTATTTGCATAATTCCTATGAGCTTCATCGAGGGTTTTCGATGTATAGTAGATCACATAATATTTCCTTTCTATACATTAGCCCAGAACAGCACCCACATCATAATCACTGGCATCACACATAATTTCAAATGGGTGATCCCAATCAGGAGCTCTAATGATGGGTGTTTTTGTAAGAGCAAGCTTTAGGTTATTAAAACTTTTGACACATTCTCCGTCAAAATTGAACTCAACATCCTTTAGTAACAAATTCGTCATCGGATTGGTTATCTTGGAGAAATCTTTTATAAACCGTATGTAAAAACCTGCATGACCCAGGAATGCACGAACTTCTCTTATATTTGTTGGAATAGCGAGTTTGTAAATCACTTCTATTTTTTCTCTATCAACTTCGATTCCTCTACTACTAACTCTATGTCCAAGGACAATGCCTTCATTTACTATAAAGTGACACTTCTCCCAATTTAATACAAGATGTGCTTCTTCACATCATTTAAGTACAAGGGAGAGGTTCTTTAGGCACGAGTCATATGAATCTCCATACACAGAAAAATCATCCATAAAAACTTCCATAATGGTTTCAGTGAGACCAGCAAATATAGCTGCCATGCAACGTTGGAAAGTTGCAGGCGCATTGCAGAGTCTGAACGTCATTCTTCTAAATGTGTATGTTCTAAATGAGCAAGTAAAAGTAGTTTTCTCTTGGTCATATGGATGTTTGGGTATTTTATAGAATTCAGAGTAACCATCAAGATAACAGAAATATTCTTGGTGAGCCAATCTTTCTAAGACTTGATCAAGAAAAGGCATTGGGAAGTGGTCCTTTCGAGTCGCCTTGTTTAACTTCTGATAATTAATACACATCCTCCACCATGTGACTGTTTGAGTGGGGATGACTTCATCATTTTAATTTCGTATCACAGTAGTTCCACCTTTCTTTGGGACAACATGCACCAGACTGACCCATGGCAAATCAGAGATCGGGTACATGATTCCAGAATTGAGTAATTTAACAACTTCAAGGCGAACAACTTCTTTCATATTCGGATTAAGTTTCCTTTGGTATTCTATGGTTGGCTTGTGATCTTCCATCATGGGGATTCTATGCATGCAAAGTGATTGACTGACCCCAGTGAGGTCACTCATCTTGTAGCCAATGGCTTTTCTTCTTTCTTTTAATTCTGTTAAGAGTTTGTCTTCTTGTTTTGTCATTAGATCTGAATTAATGATAAGTGGACAGACTTTGAGGTCATCTAGAAATGCATATTTCAATCCTTCAGGTAGGGGCTTCATTTTAGGTGCTTGTGGCTTTTCACATGGTTCTTTAGTTACTTCCACAGCTTTGAGTTCTTCAAAAATAGCTTCAACATCTTTTTCTACAGAGTCGAGAGATTCGATGCAATCCTTTACTTGTTCATCAGTAGGCTCATCAACTGATGGGTCCGTCAGAGCAACTTATAAAGGATTGTTCGATTCATGATTCTCTTGGGTGAGGAGTGACATCTTCTCTATGCGATCAATAAGATATACTTCTTCTTGCATGCTTGGTCTTCACATACTTTCAAAAACTTTGAATTCGAGAGTTTCTTTACCAAGTCTGAGAAGCAAGGTTCCTGCTTCAACATCAATTAGGACTCTTGTAGTGGCAAGGAACGGATGTCCAAAAATGAGAGGATATCTAGCGTCTTCTTTTATGTCCATGATGACAAAGTCACACGAAACATAGGAATCTTTTCCCACCTTGACAGGTACATCCTCAATAATTCCTAATGGACATTTTATTGAATTGTCTATGAGTTTTATAGTCATGCCAGTTGGGAGAAGTTCAGCAAACCCTAGCCTTTTGCAAAGGCTGAGTGGCATGATGGAGATGCTAGCATCGAGATCTGCTATCCCTTTCTTGCATGAAGAATCACCGATATGGCAAGAAATCCCAAAAGATCATGGATCTTTTTGCTTCTTTGGCATCTAACTCTGGATGATATCTGAAGTGGTTCTAGCTAACTTAACTATCTCATATTCCTCAGTTATATATTTTCTGGTGAGGATTGACTTTAAGTACTTTGTCCAAGCTGGTATCTCAGCCAGCGCATCCAAAAAGGGTATATCAACATGAAGTTTCTTCATATCTTCTTTAAACTTATTGAACTGGGTATCAAGCTTGGTTTGCCTTAAACGAGCAGGGAAAGGTATACGAGGCTTGTATACAGGGATATCAGGTTTTGGTGTTTTAGTTTTTTCATCAATAGGTTTCTCAGGACCTTCCTTGTTTGTCTTATCAGTAGTTACTGATTGTTTTGGTTGAGACTCAGGTGTTGTTGAGTCTTGGACAATCACAGGTGTCTTGACAGGAGGATCATAATAGTCTTTTCCTGACCTGGTGGTGATTGCTTTCAATTATTCGGGATGCTTAGGATTGTTCTCGGGTTGGCCAGTAAAGGCTCCAGCAAGTGGCTTCATGCTATTTGCAAGTTGAGCTAGTTGAGACTCAATAGCTTTATGGTGGGCTTGCTGGTTAGTTATCATAGTCTGATGTGATTGCAAAATCTTCTCAATTGTTTTTAGTTTGTCATCTAGAGAGACGGGACTGGCATGTTTCCCTTATTGTGGATAAGAGACTTGGTTGGGATTCTGGAACTGAGAATTGTTTTGATAATTGTTGAAGTTCCTATTCTGAAAATTACCCCTGAAATTTCCTTGATTCCCAAAATTCTATTGCTGATTATACTGGAATCCTGGTCGACCCCTTTGTTGATTAGTTGAACCAAGTTGTCTTGAGTTTTCCGCTCTAGAAGGGTTTCCATATTGAAATCCAGGATGGTTCATATTCTGATTCAGATTGTAATATCCTTGACCAGGGATGGTATTGACAGCATTGAGGTTTTCAGTTTGACTATTATCACCTTGACTACAAACGTTGCTTAGAACAACATCGTACAGAACATTGCATGCTAAAGTGGAATGATCAGTACCTTTACATGCTTCACAGAACAGTGGGGCATACTTGATCTGTTCTTGTTGTTGAGGTGAACATCGTCTTCCAAATGCAGCAAGAGATGATTCGATATGGTTTTTCTTGGCTACTAAGAGCTTGAGGGTTTTAGTGATAGTCTAGTATTCTGAATTAACTTCAGCCATAGCTACCTTCAATACTCCTTTACCTACATACCTACCCCAATTAGCCTGATTTTCAGCTTTGAGGGTGAT
This sequence comes from Alisma plantago-aquatica, assembly GCA_963693085.1. Classification (NCBI taxonomy): domain Eukaryota; kingdom Viridiplantae; phylum Streptophyta; class Magnoliopsida; order Alismatales; family Alismataceae; genus Alisma; species Alisma plantago-aquatica. Next base: position 294,772,715 of record OY856413.1, on the reverse strand, counting down.
GACTCTCCATGCATTGTCATAACTTTGATGCATGAAATTTCCTCCAGATGAGGAATCCAAAAACCTTTTGATATCATCGTCCACACCCCTATAGAAAATTTTGATGAGTTGATTCTTAGGAATTCCATGGTGTGGACACTTGCGTAGAAGCTCTTTGTATCTATCCCATGCTTCAACAAGGGTTTCTCTAGGGACTTGAGTGAAATTTGTTATCTATCCCCTAATTTCATAGGTGAGAGAGGGAGGGTAGAACTTTTCCAGAAACATATTTTGAAGTTGTTCCCAAGTGGTGATGGGTTCACTTTGCAATGAATTGTACCAGCTTATTGCTCTATCGGCAAGTGAATACTTGAAGAGACGGAGTCAAATGGCATCGTCGGATACTCCATTTTGCCTTGTCATAGCACATAGATCAATAAACATCAAAAGATGTTCCTGACTATCCTCTCCTTGTTTGCCATAGAATGGGTTGTTTTGAAGCAATGTGATCCAATGTGCCCTAATCTCAAAATTGGCAGCATTGATGGGAGGAGGTTGTACTGGATGATGAACATTAGCAGCTTTGGGGATTGAGAACTCTCTAAGATCCTTTTGTAGTTCTACTGCTTGTGTCGTTGCTTGTGCTGCTTGGTTTTCTTCTTGAACCGCAACTCTGGCTTCTTGCATGAGCCTTTCTCTCTACACATTAAGGGCTTGAGCTACCCTTCCGGCTATTTCCTCCTCTTGAGCCATTCTTTCTTGGTTTTCTCTATTTTGATGATGAAAGGTTCTGTCTATCTCGGGATCAAAGCTGACAGTGAGTCCGGGACTGTTCAAACGGTGCATGCACTGGTCTTTGATGGTACCTGAGATGAAAAGATTTGAAGTAAGATTGATGGAGTGGAATGAAATTCAAGTAGATGAGAAACTGTAACAAAAGAAAAACAAAATCTTAGATTAGCCTTAAAAGAACTAGATTTGACTAACTAATTTCGTTGTCCCCGGCAACAAGGCCAGAGTTTGACGTGTAATATTATCACACTAAAAAATTCACTCGGGGTTGAGACCCCTGAGCTTTTACCAAAACCAATGTGCAATAATACCACCCGTAAGCGGACGGGTCTTATCGTAGTATAGTTGAGGATCGAATACCAAGAGACAACATTTTTAAGAATCTTAGTCAGTCGAATCTAGTTCAAGTAAGATTAATATTTAGAATGATTAGTTGTTTTGAGGTTAATTAAACTAAGTGCAGGAAAGTAAAGGGCATAATTAAAGTTGATCTAGATTAATGATATGGAATCGTTGGGATGGTATCGGGTTTCACCACCACTACTCATGCAAACACATCCAAACATCAAACATCCCGACAAGATATAACTGTCCAAATAGATCCTTTGCAAAAAAAACCATACGTGCATTAGGTTTTCATAAGCATCACCTTAGGCATCAGATATCTCATCACCATCCAGATCACATACTTATGGCTCCGAAGATACAAAATCCAACTAAGGTTGTGGTCCTCCCTAAGGGATGTTTAGACCCCAGAAGCGTCACCATAGGCTAGATGGCTTGTCCCCTCACGAATCACTCACTTACGACCTCAAGGAATCCTTTCAGAAGTTCTCGTCAAGGAGTCAACCGCGCTAATCGACAAGCAAGTAGGTGGTTAATCTACAAGCAAACATCAACGATTAACAAAGAAGATACAACATCCAACTAAGGTTGTAGCCCTCCCTAAGGGATGTTTAGGCTGCAGAAGCATCACCGTAGGTTAGATGGCTCGTCCCCTTACGGATCATACACTTATGACCTCAAGGAATCTCATTCTATTTCTAGTTTGAGAGTCAGCCCCATTAAATGGCATTCTACCCTACATATAGAAGTTCTCACAACATAGGGAAAAACAAGATGAAAGTTTGCAAGTAAACAACTACAAAAATTGTCGATTAACAATGAAATGAAAAGTTATATACATTGCCATGGAATGCTTAACAAGATAACATGCTTGTATGGGCAGCGGGGCTAGTCCCCGCACCCCAGCAAAAAGGAACTACTCGTTCTTGATGCGAGAAACAAGAAGAATAAGAAAAAGAGAGGATTCTGCCATGAGGATGATGCAGAAGGTAGTCGCAACTTGGTGAAGATGATGCGATCCTCTACGTCATGTTGGAGCATATCTGGACAAGGAACGAGGAATTCCAAGACAAATAGGGCCGTCTTTCTCACTCCTTCCTTCTCTTCTAAGTCTCCTTGAATTGCAACAGGAGGAGCAGGTGAAATGACACTGGTGTAGACGATGGATCTGATTGGACCTATATACAGGAAGCCTGTCGGCGTCCCAGATCTGATGCCCAAATGAGGACCCTTGTGGTCCTATTTATATGCTTGGATGGGGTCCTCACATTTTTGCTGTGAGTTTTCTCCAAACGGTTTAGAGCAACCAGTTTGCTTGAATGGTTTGGAGCAAACGGTCTTGGAGACCATTTGACATCCAAACAGTTTTGAGAATACATGACCATACGGTCTTGGAGACTGAACAAATCCAACCGGTCTTGGGATTCTATATTCATATGGTCTTGCAGACTGATCAAATGACCAAACGGTCATGGGAAGAACTGCCCATAAGGTCCTGGAACATTGCCTTCAAACGGTTTGAAACCGATACGCGCCAATCGATCTTTACATGTGCTAGCTTCAAACGGTCTTCAGCAATAGCTGGCCAAACGGTCTTGCAGACCGTTGAGCTTTGATCGGTATTGAAGACTGTTTGCGCTGGATCAAACTTGAGTCTCAGTCCAAGCGGTTTTGATCTTGATCGGTCTTTTCTTGAGTGTCCAAACGGTCTTGGATCCAAACGGTCTTGAGGACCGATAGCCTCCGACCGGTCTTGGAAACCATTTGATGGCCAAAGGGACTTGAAGATCGTTTGATGGCCAAACGATCTTGCGGGTGACTGGCCTATCGGTCTTGAGACCGTATGGTGCCAAACGTTCTTGGGTCCAAATGGTCTTGGATCCAAACGGTCTTTGGGACCATTTAGGTGGGTGGCAGGTGGAGGACCGTTGAGTGAATAGCTAAGACCGAGAGGTTAAAGACAAATGGGTAGACCACTAGGGCAAACCGTTTGGTATAGAATGGTTGATCAAGACCGAATAGGCAAAACTGTTTGGTCAAGACTGATTGGTCAAGACCAAGGTCGAGAGGATCTTGAGTGAATTCAATATGATGGTTGAACCTCATCATGACCTGCACAAAATCAATATGAATTTAGTCAATAATATTAATAATTGAATTAGTTAAGAATTCTTGTATTTTGTGAGATTTAGGAGATAAAATCGAAAGTATTGAATCGAATTGGTCCCAAAAAGGCAACTAAAAATCATGATGAATATGCATTCATCACTCTCCCACAAAGACAACTCTCAGTTGTTCTCTCTCGTAGCTATCCCTCCCTAGTCGGGTAGGCCTTGCTTGGGCTTTCTTGGTTACTACAACTAGAGAGGACAACAGTAGTCAGAGGAACTGATTCTCAGTTGTCTGTGTTGTAGTTGTGCTTTGGGAAGCCTCCAGTACCTCTCTATTTATAGGTGGGGTTTGAGCCAGGGTTCCCAATCCATACGAGATTGTGCGGGAGTGGAAGGGACCGGAAGATCATTTTTCGCAACCTGCAAACCACGAGATGGTCATCTTACACACCCAGAAGGTCGTCTAGTGCATGAGACGGTTGTATGGAATTTTCCCAATTGCATATGAATTTGACAATTTTGATTCCAATTAATATCACTTATTAATTCCTTGCACCACAAGTATTGTGCAATTGAAACAAGTTCGAGAAACATCCAGAACCTTTGTTCGGCCCAACTAAGCTGACTCACTCACCCAGAGGATCGTCTAGTGAGTCTAAGATGAGTTGGTCAGTTAAATCACATTGAACATGTAACTTCCTATGATGCCCCGTGTCACAAGCCACGAGGTAACTCAAAACTAACTGTGGAAACAAACTTAAAGAAACAGATTACCAAAAAAATAGGAAATTATAACTATTTCCATTCATATCCAAATAGAAAACACCTTTACATATGAGTCCTTTCATGTCACAGGATACTTACCATGCATGCCATCAGCCTATTACAAGAAAACATGTTCCAAAGATATATAGAGAGAGAGTCAGGCAAGAATACACTCGAGTGTACAGATCGCACAAATACACTCAAGTGTGTTTTCATATCAAGACTATTTTTTGCAAAATGTAAACCATTAATCTTCACGGTCATACTATGACTAGGCTACATACAAATTTTGAGCCCATTTGGATGAGTGTAAGTCACTCATCCAAGGGCAACAAAATCAATGCACGAAACTAATTTGAAATGCATAATTTTTGCGGTCTTTATAACTTGACCTATAAATGTCCAAATGTGCCCAAATTTTGCGTATGATCTATTCACAAGATGTTTAAGAAGATCAACAGATTAGATTTTTGAAAAAAAATATTGCATCATGAGAAACTACTTGAGTGTATTCTACTCCGAATACACTCAAGTGTATTCTAGCCTGACTATATATATATATATATATATATATATATATATATATATACACATAAATACATATTCATTGTATCCATACATGAACAGGACACACAAGCCAAAACATGTATTGAAACACATCTACAAAATACACCCAACAACCATCCCCAAAGACCTGAGTGTACAAGGATGACTCTAGGACTCTAACAATAAAAGAAACACCAACATCACTTCCAACCTTGTCAGTTATTGTCCTTCTAGCTACTGCCCAACCTCTGTTGCATGATCTCTACCTCCTCGTGCACGTCCACCTAAAAATATGTGGGGAACCCATGGGGTGAGATTCCAAATCTTAGTGGGAGATATAACTCTCCACCAACACTATTATTAGCATAGATAAGATGATTAAAGAACAACAGTAAAGCTACAACCATGATAAGCAGGTAATCACCACTAATGGAGTAAGAAATTACCATTATATTATGAAACATCTTATCATCATAAAAGGAATATGATGAACATGTATATTCACTACCAACTATATTGTACAAAAGCAAGCAAGGCATCATCCAATGTTTCTGTGTTTGTTCCTACGCAAGTATGTTATGCGGCTGATTACATATTTATTATGCCTTGAGGATTTGAGTCGTACAACCCAAATCCAACCGACCAATGCTAAGTCAAAATCGGTGCCATACAAGGTCCATAAAAGAGTCGGAACCCACGACCTCACCCCCTCAGTCAGTACGAGTGAACTTGCAGTGACATCATCGGTTAAAATGCTACCAGCGACATATAGTCCAGTTGTACAAACCTAGCCCGCCTTGGTATAGGTCATGATGCTAGTGAAACTAAGCTACGACTCACAACCACACTCCTACCAGGGTATGGCCCATAGCTAATCATGTATCATATGTCATTGAGCTATGACATGAAGTTCCACTCCTTCCAGGGTATGGCCCATAACCAATCTTGTATCACATATATTCGCTTTAAGGGGATATTCATCCTCATCCCCACATATTCAAAAATATGTACTCCGAGACAAATTCGTATCACCATTCAGCAAGTGCTGACACTAAATGGATCTATGGCACAGGGAAGAGCTACATGATTAGGTTCCACTTGATTAATTAGGTCATTTAAATGTCTTTTTGCATCAATCAATTTACAACATATGAAACCATCACAAATTCTACAAAATTGAGGGCATAATACTTTTTCAGCAGATATAACATATAGGGTGTGAACTTATCACACTATCACCATAGGATGCATGTATTGTTTCCATTCATAACATCATCAATAAAGACACATGCCACGGGATATCAATCCCCCAACTCTATTAGTAGGAAACATCCTTTCATGTCAGAACAATAACCATTGTTAGGTCATAAGACCCAACTACCATGTTCATGTATAATCAGCATGCCTCATAAGAGCATATTCAAATCTTGTCTCACATCATGGCCATCATAGCACACACTATCTATGATAATAAATTCCACAAAACCTTCATGGTTAGAAGATTATAATCAAAAGAGATAATCACATAACATCATAGTCGCCCATGATAAGGGTATAAGTAAGACTTATTCACTTTTACGGTTAGGGTTTCCACTTTTTCCGATTAGGGTTCACAAGGTTAGGGTCCACCAACCACCCTAGAACCACCACCCTCCACCATAATGGAGTGTGTCAGATTAAGCATCATCATTAGATAAGATTAGAGACCATACGAAATAGCATAAGACATATGTATACATGATTAACGTTCGATGTTCATATTTGTTTCATAACCACCTACCATCGCCACATGTTAACCACTTAGGCACATGGGTCACAGCCATCCTCCATAGTAGGTCGTGACTGTGGCATGCACCATGGGTGACTCGACCTTCACTCCCTCATCATGTCGTGTCCACCTCCTACATGTCACGCTCGTGGCATTAGGGTTAGGGTTTCTCTTCAGTCTTAAGCCATGTGTCGCGACCAAGCTCCTCAACCACATCTATGTCGTGACCACGATGCCTCAGATCCACCATGTCATGACCACAACATCCCCTAAGCTAAGTGTTTCTAGGTTTTAGACCTCCAAGGTCTCAACCCATCGTCACTAGGTCAAACATCACCACAAGAAGGGGCATCTCTACAAAAGCCAACTAGGTCACGGTCATCTCAAAGGGCTAAGTCATGACCATGACATCCAATCCCATGCCTCGACCACCAAACCTCCCAGGTCGTGACCACGCCAAGGGTAGACACCTAGGTCACCAAAACAGGCCCAAAACTAAGCAAGAATCATGATCATCATTGAAGGAGACTCAAGCAAGCCGATGTCTACAAACCCTGAGGCAAAGGTCCAAGAAAATCATGAGTAAAGGAAGAGAAACCATAGCCAACATGACCAAAAGTGAAACTAACCTCTGACTTCTAAACGTACAACCACCAAGCATGGGAACTAGATTAAGGGTCAAACATGGGGAAGAACTCCATATCATCATCCCCACCCAAAGCTGTTACAAGAATGTTAGGGTTTCGGGTTACTTCCAAACCAAGCATGATAACTCTCCCAAACGAATCCTAGGGTTAATCTCCATATGCTAGAATTATGGAGGAACATGTAAAAGACATAAAACAGCAACACAACATAACAAGAAGTACAATAATAGAGAGGGTTTAGTGTTATATAACCCACCTTAAGAAGATCGCCACCAAAGATCCAAGCTCCAAGATCAAGAGCTCCAAGAACATGATACAAGGGTTAAAGAAGCCCCACCAAAAGATCCACTCTTGGTCACAATAGAACCTCAAGGAGGGAGAAACACCAAGGTCAAAGGATAGCTCAATAAGAGAGAGTAAAACCCCGTAACCGAACCAAAGAAAAAAGGGAGAAAACAAAGAAGGACCTCTCTCTCTCACTAGAGCATCACTACATGGACCAAGGCTGAGAAGAAGGAAGAAGATAGGGTAGAGGATCTAAAAGAACTCCAAAGAAAGAAGATAAAACACTCACCAGAGTTAGTGATGGACAAGGATCACCACAAGCACCACATGCAAGGGATGAACCACCTCCAAGGCACCAAGAGCACACCTTCTTGCTCCACCAAGCTCCAAGGACGAGAATAAGAGAAGGGAGGAAGAATATGATTGAAAAGAACCACTTGCATGGAGAGAAGAGGGTTCATATAGCAAAGGAGGAGGGAGGTAAGATAAAGGATGAGTGTCAATAAGATAGAGCTCCAAAGAGACACTTGTCCACTAAAAGGACCAACATGCAACCACATAAGGTCCACATGTAAGAGATGGTGATACTCCCTAGGTGGGATCTCGACCACCCAAGCAACCAGCCCTATGTTGTGACCATGACACACCTAGGGTTCCAAGATCGTGACTCACTACAACATCACCACAAGATCGCGACACCAAGACCATCCATGGAAGCCTAGGTCGAGACACACCTCTCCAACATCTACCTCAAACCAAGAAAACCTTGGTCATGACCACCACACCAAGGGGGAAGTGCCACAACTAAGACACCCCACAACAGGCTCTAGGTTGTGACCTAGGTCAAGGCAAAACAACAAGGTCATAAGGTTAAGTCATACAAACTCTAGAAAACCCTAATCTCTACTAAGGGTAATACTACTCAACCAAGAGCCAAATAAGGTGCCCAAAGCACCACACTCTCCCTGATGAAGATAAGAGATATAAAGAACACTCTAGAGGTAGAAATTTGCACATCAACCCCCTATATTGGGTAAATTGCAGTTTGCACCAAAACTAGCACAGAAAGCAAAAACATCAACCAAACAAGCTCAAACTGGACACTTAACCTCTCCACAAGCCCTAATCACATATCAAAAGATTATAGAAAGGTTCTAAGCACAAGATCAAGACAAAACAAATAGGGATTACCCCAAAACTCAGGTCAGGGTCCTTACATGAAAGGTCGGTTCAAGGGAAAGACTTAGCCAAATTCAAATTGTGATCAACCTGACAACCCAAAATGTCATCTCAACACTTGAGATTCCTGTATGGCTGCCCAAATGGATATCTCACTCAGTGAGAGGGTCACTTGGCACTAGAGTCACCCAATCAGTTGATATGTTGTGTGAATTGAATACTTAAACACTTTAGTAATAAATCCAATCATCATTCAAGATTAAACTCCTCTTCTAGAAGAGTTCCTATGTGTGTGACCCTATAGGCCCCATATCACATTGGCAGTGAATGTACATAACTAGCTTATTGCATTACAAGTAAGGAGCGATGCCTAGTCACACATCAGTGCTACCCAAGTGAATGGAAAGTTGGAGAACAACTTCAACCTACAACCTGTGTAAGGTGTTGCAGTGATTGTATAATTCCTTTGTATTTGATATCCAGTATGAACTCAAGGCATGGACTCATGATCCTCTCAAAGTTCAATCCATGCTCCTTGAACCAAGACAAGACTGTTTGAGATAATGTGACCTCAATATCATATATTAATTCACATATACATGCACATGCAAATCTCAGTCTCTCTTATTAAGTGGCTAGGGTATCATACTCCAGTAGGAGGGACAAATCTCATATCTATCACTCACAATCTATTCCCATGTGTCAAAGTCACCCAATATTCACCTTTATAACAACCCATGTTTTAGGACTGCGTTTGATGATGTCAAAGTGTATCCAATGACATGTGACAAGTGTAATGATTTTAGGTCTAAGAATCACAATCACCACCTTCACTATGAGAGCTAACTATGACTTACCATATAATGGTTTTCATGTGTCACTATCAAGGTGGGTATGTACAATACACTATTCTCTAACATGTATCTATGTGCATAGTTTGATATTGCCATATCACAACTTTGTGAGACTCAGTCATCAACCAACTCACACTCCAGTCTTATGTGTTACTGGTGTCTATTTACCTTCCATGATAACAACTGACTAGGGATATAATGAGAATATGTATATGTACTCTTAACATCCATATGATCTCACTACCACAAGGCTAATACTTGAAGACATACATCATTGAGTAATATTATTCTCTAGACATTCATAGTGTTTCCTCATTATCTCATAATTGAATGAAATTGAATGAATTGGAAACTTTCCTTTATGAGTATTAATCAAATCCTATATGGTATATGCCATATCGATCATCATATGATTTTCTCTAAGGGCATACCTTACAAAAAGACTCCCACTTGCACTTAGATCCAATCACCCACAAAGCATATTCTGAGTGAGCCAAACATGTCCATCATGCTTTTGCTATGTTAGTGCTTTGTAACAGTGGGCTAGCAACATTTTACTATTAGTTGGTATATTGCAGATTTCTTTATCTCTTTGCTCTGAGATGAAACCACCATAATATGGTATCTGATATTCCTTGCCTAACACTTATCTCCATTGTTGTCATAGTCTTTATACTGAGTCATCAATGGTTGGAACATATATAAGTTCATCATATGAACTTCTAGATCCATATAGTATCACTCTGTGTTCATAACACAAGTATACTCAGCTTCTAATGTAGAATAGAATTAATGGCAATGAGTTTAGAACCCTTCCAACTCACAACATTTTATTCTTTTGAATCAAAACATATTTTATGGTGATCACTTTGTCATTATGGAAGCTTGCATCGATGTAACCCTTTACATCCAACACTTCCTTTTATTGCTATCCTTATTGACTAGCAATTTATCCTTCATTACTTCTCAAGTACTAATGGATGTCTTTAATGACATTCCAATAACCCTTATTGGAATTTACCATCATCTTGTCATGTCCAATACATACAAGATTATATGGGATAAGTGCACTTATAGCATTCATGATAGATCCATTGTTGCAGCCTTTGGCATCTTAATCATGTCATTTCCATTCTTCACAAGAATTGGAACATACTGTTCAAGAGAGACTAATTTGGATTCTCTCTCACCAAACCCTTCCCGTATTGAACTCTTTTAACACATTGCTATTGTAAAAGCTCAAACTTCCATTGTGAAAGATTCAAGAACTATCTCTATAGATCTTGATCCTTATCTCATAAGATGTTTCACCTTTTCCTTCGTTGGTGAAGGGATTTTCATGCTAGATCTCAATATTCACAATATTGAGATGTTGTTCCTCATCATATGTTGAATATTCATATAGGATCCCCCTAAATCTTTTGTAATCACAAATTTCATCTTTTATCTCGATTCAAGTCAAACTCTTTTACTATCTTTTCAAATTAAAAGATCCTATCTCTGAGATGCTTATTTCAATGCTAGATTGAACTCTGTAATTTATAGAGTTTATTTGCATTCTTGAAGTTACAAAACCTTTTAGGTTTGTCATGTACACATCCTCTAATGTATTCCATTTAAGGAATCTGGTTTTATCTTCAAATGCCAAATCTCTTAGTCTACTTTAACTATTACAACAAGCATGACAATTGGTAAAGGAATTTCTATCATGTTCAACAACTTGAACTCATTTGAAAAACTTTATTTAACTAATTTGTCCTTTTATGTTATCCATGTAGGTCTTTTCTACAAGACCCTATTACACCTTTTAGGTATTACCCTTTAGGTGGCACTACCATGGTCCTACCTTGCTAGTTTACATGGACTCCATAATGTCCTTCAACCAATTACTCAGATTATGGTACTTAATATCTTCTAGTCAATTAGTTGGCTCATCATGTTATGACCAACCCATCTGAATCGTTGGATTTACAGTCCTCCAATCTCATATTTGTTCTACTAGAACTATTTTGATCTGTGTTATATGACAAACTTGAGATTCCCCAACAACCTGTGATTCTCTTAGTTCTCATTGTACCTCTTTGTTGATCTCGAACATTTAGAGTTCTACTTTTACTCCCACTGATTCTTTTGGAACTCAATTATCCTATCAACAAAACACTTTTTTATTGGATTGGGATTAATATTAATCTTCAACAATCATGGTTTATAGATAAACCTTCTTCAAGAAACTACTTTCTTAATGTAGGTTTCCATCCTTTAGACATACTGGGACATTCCCAAATCATATCATATATGATGTCTTATAACCATTCAGAAAGTATATTATTTAATGATAGCTTTATATTTATGAGGATATAACAAGATTCGATTAATTGATAATTACATCATGACTCATCATGGTATAGTTCCTTCATTCTGACACATCATCATGCTCAGATTGACTTGTGATACTGGTGCAGATTCCACTAGAGGCGTACACACCAGCCAACTAGGGTGGCTAGATGCACTCCACGAGGTCGAAACGCATGGGATGGGATTTTGCTTTCAATATTTATATTGTCCCTAACCAAGTCGATCACAAAGACTAAACAGGTCGCCCGCAAGCATACGGCGTATTGTCGTAGTATAGGTGATTGGCAAGATACGGGGTCGGTCAACAGGGATAGAAGGGGCACTAGAGTTAGGTAGTGTAAGCTATGTTCCTAGTGCTGAGATTTGGGTTTGAGGGTTTTAAAAGGGTTTTATGGTTGATTATGCTAATTGAACAACTAATAAAAGCAAGATTAAACCTAAGCTATCTTGAAAGAGAAAACTAGCAAACTAAGTTAACGAACTAACTAAGCAAGGGAAAGAGCAAGCTACACTAGACCAAACAAGCAAGAAGAAATTGAGAAGCTAAGTTAACCACTAACAAGATCAAAGGCCTAAATTAACACTAGAGAACAGAGATAATCAATTGACTAAGTTAAGCTAAAGCAATTAAACTAGACTAGCATTAACAAGAAAGCAAAGCAGTTTGGGTTTTAACAAGTTGATTAGGGTAGGTGGGCCGTTTGGGGGATGTAACTTTTATATTAGTTGGGGAAGATAGTTAGACAAGCATGGTTCTCACTCCACATCTATATTACCAAACCAAACAATAAGGCCAATGTCATTAGAATGTACCCTATAGTACTAATAGAAAACTAGGGTTAGGTGTAATTCTAATGGGATTAACCAAATCTAGGTTTCTAGGGTAAGTGATAGTGAGCAATTGAGGGTTGAGGGTAGAGATGGGAGTAGAGATGAGGGTATTTGACCTCATGCCACTAGCCACTCTAGCCTTTAGAAGGCCCAAGGAAATTGCATCACTCTCACTCACACTATCTACTTACATCTCACACTCACTTGTAGGAGGGGGATGTATATGTAGGAACAAAGGGGGCTAGCTAGGGATCCACTAATTGGACCTAGGACCCATTCCTAAGATTGCCACATATACTCCAAATCCTCCTAGAAGCTACGTGTCATCAAACATCTCAAAGCAAGCAATTCATGTAAAGAGCATAAACCACATGCAATAAAATAGGAAAAGAGATAGAAGCAAGAGGCAATCATCATAGATATAAATTGAGTTCATTACAAGCAACTTTTCCCCAACATGGTATCAAAGTCACATTTTAACCCCAAACAGCCCACCACTAGGGGCTTAGCTACACATGATCAAAGAAACTACAAAAGAGAGGGGAAGAAGAGGTAGAAATGCCATGGAGCTTGGTGTAGTAGTCTTCTTCTTCACCTCCAAGCTGTTGTGGATGACCTCCCTCCTCCAAGGGTGCAGGGGAGCATGAAAATATGGAGGGTTATGGTTGAAAACCTAGAAAACTAAGTTTCCAAGGTGGAATGAGGGTGGAATTGGTGGATGTTGAGCTAGAATGCAAAGGGATTGCACTAGGAGCTCAAGGAAGGAAGGTGGAAGCTTAGAGCAGCTGTAGCGGAGGCTAGCCTTTGTACTCCAGCTGCCACCTATTTATATATAGGTGGTGGGGAGGCACTAGGGTAAGTAAGGGCAGTTTAGGAAATACAGTGTAAAAGTAGGGTAGGGTTGGTGGATCACCACGGACGTGTTGGTGTGCCACGACCATGGTGAGGGCAGTGGGACATGGTCATGGTGTGGTAAAATGGTCATGGTATGGAGGGAGTGGTGAAAAGCCAAGTATGGTGGTGACCACGGCCGTGGCAGAGTGCCACATCGTGGTGGGTGAGGGGCACCATGGCTGTGTTGGGTAACACGACTACTTTGGAGGAGGGAGAGGTGATCGTGGAGCAGCACCATAGGAATTTTATACTTCATCGTCCACGGTCATGGCAGTGAGCCACGGTCGTGGCACCTTGGGTGAAAACCCTATTGAAAACTAGAACTTTGGTCATTAATTCCCACGACTGTGGGGGTTGCCCACAGTCATTTTCTCTTCTTCTAACCATGACCGTGATGATGTCCACAACCGTGGTGTCTTCAATGGCCACGGTCGTGGTAGGTGGCCACGGTCGTGGCAGTCTTTGGAAAAATACTGTTGAAAATGGCACTTCTTTGCTAAAAAAATGCACAACCGTGGTGTTTTGGCCACGGACGTGGTGAGGCTTGCATCACTTGATTTCACTTCAAACTCCATCATTCTTGGATATCTTTGCTTGGGGATGACTCTTGGCCATTAGAGGTAGGTTGAGGGAGACTTTGGGGCCTTCTTTGGGTCCCTCCATGATTGGGGGAACCCTAGAACTCTTTCTTTCTCTCTCGTCCATCTAAACATGGTCCAAGTACCAGAAAATAGTGCGAAGAACGTCCATAAGCATATTTGCAATGATAAGTACATTAGGGGCAAACACTTATAATCTAACATGTTTAGATGTGATTTAAGTACAAAATGGCACAGGATGGAGCCCTAAAATAGGGCTACATCACCACCCCAAACTTGAAACATACTTGTCCTCAAGTATGCTCCAACTCAATCTTGCTTTTCAAATTCTTTTCAACAAAAACCAATGACAAATGCATATCAACGGATAATTATTGAATATATGGTCTTGGGAGTGACTAAGTGCATGTGTTTCACATCTCTCCTCTCCTCTTTCACTAACCATTCATGAAATGAGCACTGAGCATACAAACTTCAAATATAAAGCATAGAAACACAAGTTGTCCATATGTCCTTCATGTCATTCCGGGTAAACCGTTTCATATTGGTGTTAATCAACGATGCCCAGGAGTGTTGTTTCACTTTCATGCATTCACTCTTATGCTTCAAACCACACTAGATGACCCACTTGGCTGTGGAAAGGGTAAAGTGAGCTAGATTTAATGTTTTCTAGCTCAATGGGTATTAAAGAGGAAGAAAGGATTGCGGTAAGATTTGGAGTGCTTTTACACACTCATCTTTTCTTTATTTGAATGCTCTTAAACAGGAGCATACTTTTATTTCATTTTTACTTTTTCTTTTTCTTTTCATTTTCTTGGCCCTTTGTGTAGATAGGGAAAAAAGTGGATGGAGTGAAGCGGGGAGGCTGAGATGTGGCCACCCCAAACTTTTTGTGGGTGGCCACGGCTGATATGTGCGCTTTTGGCATCTTTTCATGAGGTGGAGAGGTAGGAAGGTGGTGAAAGAGTGGTCGGATCAAAAGGGGGGTCATTAGTGTAGTTTACAACATAAGATTCCTTGTGTGAAAGCTAATTTAGCACTTCACCAAGTTATATCACACCACATGATAGAATCAACATAACATTCATATTTCTATCAAGTGATTCCATTGGCTTTAAGCGCTTGTAGCTTGCTGAATTCATGATTCAACCAAAACATTCACAAACTTAAGAGATGTGTTACACATGTAAAAATTCAACAAACAAGACCATAAAGCAATAAGATCTAATAAAGTAGCATGCATTTGTCACAAGATCAAAACATTTTATTTCAAACAGTGGAGATTAAGTCAAAACAAACTTTTAGAGCAAGAACATTCAAGTTTGGGAAAAATTGGCCAAAATGGTGCCAATTTGCATTAAATCACATCTAAACCTACTTTAGGGAATTTCAAAACATAACGCAGTAGATCCTAATTAAAATGCACAAGAAACTACAAAAACTACATGAAGATGCAATGCATGGTATGGAAGAGCAAAAGGATCAAATTTTTTGAAAATTAAGCAAAAATTGCATGAAACTAAACTACATGCTATGCACAATTGCAATGAATAGAGCAGTAACAAGAAAACTAAACTAAATGGCAAAGGTGGAACAAAATGACAAAAAGAGAGAGATAGGGTGGTGCATACCGCCCTACCCACCCAAACATTAGAATCATGTTGTCCTCAACATGAAACTATAGCTTAGGGGAGATAGGAGAAGTGTCATGGTTGTGGTGGTTGGTCTGGCATATGTGGAGGATCCTGAGGAGGAGTTCAGGATGGAGCTGAGCCTGGTGGAGGATGCTGGTAATAATGCCCCCAGTAGTCATCATGGGGTGGAGGATACGTCTCAGGATATCCAGCTAAACCACCCCAAAAATCTCCACCCCATTCAGGGTTTCGTGCTGCCTGGGCGTGGTTGTAGTGATACAAGTGGTTGATCTGATGGTGCATCTATTGTTGATCTTTCCACATGTACTGCTGGATAAGCTGCATATCACTTTGGGTCTTCTGAATACTCTCAAGGTGTGCCTAGATGGTTGCCATGTCATAGGCATTCCCTGAGGGTTGCTGCAGTTGGGATGTTCCCTCATCCCTCCTTCTTGTCCTGTGGGGCTGCCTTTGTTCTGCATCTTCTTGCTTCTGCCCTTGTACATTAGATTCATCTATGTCTTCATGTACGGTGGTGGCTCCCCTTGTATATGTCTCTCTTGGGTGTTCTTGCTGCCATTTCAGTAGTTTTTCCTTCAATCTAAAGAGAACTCCCAACGCTGATAGAAGTTGCACCGCGTGGTATGACAGCTCAAGCTCAAAATCCGACACACTAGTTGTAAGATAGATCATCCTTTTTTCCTTCATCTTAATAGTGTGCGAGCGCATTAGGTAGTTGAGATCAACAAATTCTGCCTCAATTGCATCTTGTAACCCAGAGAGACCATATACCAATGCTAGTGCAATTAAAGTCACAAACCCTCCCATAACAAATGGTTTTGCGCTCTTATAGGGTACGGACTTCATATGATCAATCAACAGTACTCTAAGGTCTAGGTACTTTTTTAGGTGCATCATTATCAAGACAAACATATCCTTTTGGGAAATGGAGCCTTGATTATCATATCTCCCCACAATTGTATTCGCCAAGACCTTTTGCACATAGCAGATCATCGGGTTGCCTATGGCGGTGGTTTTTGATCTACCTGCATCGTAAGCATCGATGCCTGTAATTCTCTTCCAGAAATAGGCATAGTCAAGATCTTCATCCCTCTCTAGCAAGCAGTCATCCATCTTCACGACTTCTTCAGGACTTGTAGCAAAAATACCATTCAGTTCAGTAGATGTGAGGGTGTGCACGTTGCTCATCATGGAGAATTTGATTGCATCACAACCTCTCACTTTTATCCTTTCAAGAGTGGCAAAAAATTCCTGGGTCAAAGTGACATAGGCTGGTTGGGGTGTGAAAAGAATATCCCACAACCCTATTGTTTTCAAGTATTTCTTCCACTTCCACCTTGATCCCTAGATCATCAATCACCTTCTCAGACCCATACTTGGTGGCGACGACTCACCTTGTCATGCACTCAGGGTAGATAAGATCAACCTTTTTTTTCATGTGTCCTCTACCATAGGACACCCCTTCTGGTGCTTTGCCTAGGGTCTTTGCTCTATCTGCCTCCAACTGGGCCAGAACATCATCTCCTTCGGGCCCAAGCTCCATTTCTTCCTCCTCGCTTTCTTCTTATTCCTCCATTCTATATGATTGTTACCCCAAACTAGTGTCGAGGTTGTGCCAATGAGTTGATTACTCTTCATCAAGATGGAGTTTCCGTCAGTGTTACGGTTGCACACTATGTCCCACCACTGCATAAGAAGTCAAATGGCGGGTTGGGGTGGGCTTCAGCGACAGCTTGGATGAGGACGGTGCTACCTTAGATCTTTGATTTCTTTTTGTAGCCAATGGCTCGATCTCATTGATTAGGTGGTCCAAATCGACTCCCATGGATTCCTCATCTTCATCATCTTCACCCTCATAGGTGGCGTCAGTGATATGGTGGCTATCGGATGAGCGGGAGTGTGATCTGCTCACTGATTGTGAACGGCGGAGGGATTGGTAGGCGAAGATGGTTGGCGAATGTGAATGGGAGGGCATGGACACATCAGAGGAGGCATTTTTGGAATGCCGATTCCCTCCGGTGAGGATGTTAGTCCCCTTGGTGATGGCTTTTCCAATCTTTTTCATGGTGGGTTGTGGAGGTGGAGGTGATTTTTGGATTTTTTTTTATAGAAGGTGATGTGGATGTGGTTTTGGGTATGGAATGTAAGGAGGATGATTAATGGATGGTGGATATGTGATTTGTTGTGGATTTGGGTGAAAAATGAAGGGTTTATGTGTAGGTTTTGTAGAGGGGGGTTGTTGGGCGGATTGGAGGTGGATGTGGAGATGGAGGGGCAGTTGGGAGAGAATATGTGGTGGAAATGGTGGAGGGATGGCTGGGGATTGATTTGGGATTGATTGGAGGCCGAATGGAGGTGTTTTTGGGGGTTGGAGGTAGAGATTGGGGGACCACGAAGGAGCTTTCCGCCACCACGGTCATTTTCTAAAGGTTGAAGATGAGCAAATGAGTGTAGGGGTTGGGCTTAGATGTTTAAAATTTATATTTTTTTTGTTGAACCGGGCTCGGCCATGGTTGTGGCAAGTGGCCACGATCGTGGTCAGGGTTGGGTGGCACGACCGTGGTAGGTGCCACGGTTGTGTTGTCGATGTAGAATGCCCTGGTTTGACCTTGCCACGTTCGTGTCATGGTGCCATGGTCGTGGCCATTCCTCTTCAACACGGACGTGGCGTGTGGCCATGATCGTGGCCATTTGTCCAAAACAACCTATAAATTGATGGAATTTGATGCAATAATTCCCACGACCGTGGTGAGAGACCACGGTCGTGGCCAAGCTTCTTCAACACGGCTGTGGCAGTTTGCCACGGTCGTGGCCAAACTTCAAAAAACCCTGTAACTTTGGCCAACTTGATGCAATAATTCCCACAACCATGGCCGGTGGTGACAGTCGTGTTTGACCAGATGTGCCACGGCTATGGTCAAGCGCCACGACCGCTTTGGGGGTGTTCCTTCAATTCTTTCACTTTGAAAACTTGAACTTCAATTTTATTTGTTATTTGCCCACAAATATGCCTTAATGAGCATGTTTCACTTCCACACCTTCTCTCTCAAGTGTCTAGCACCTGCCACATCATCAAAACTCAAAGAAAAAACTATCAAGAACAAGTGTGTGTGTGTTTGTGTAAAGCAAAGTAAAAGTATCAAAAAGCAAAGTTCAAGAATCTCAAACCATGTGGGTTGCCTCCCACTAGTACTAAATTTTATGCCTTCATCCGGGCTTATTGATTCCAGATCTCTATCAGTTCTTTGGAATCCTTAGTGCATCCTTGTAGTAGATTCCTTTCTCATCCTCTTCCAAGCACTCTTCTTCGTCGGATTGTTCTTCCACAAGCATAACGACATCAAAGTTTTGATTGGCCTTATTCGGGACGACTTCAACAACAAGTTTTAATCTTTGCCCATTAACGGCAAACTCCTTCGCCCCTTCTTTTTCACATATGACAACAGCTCCGGATGGGTATACTTTCTTGAAAAGATAAGGTCCTTCCCATCTAGACCGGAGCTTTCCTGGAAAAAACTTCATCTTTGAATTGTAGAGCCACACCCACTTCCCCAACTCAAACTCCTTCTTTCTAATCATCTTATCATGAAGGAATTTCATTCTTTCCTTATAGCTTTTTGACATCTCATACGCCTCATGGCGCATTTCCTCTAGCTCATTTAATTGAAATTTTCTTTTCATTCCGGCATTCTCACCATCAAGGTCCATAGTCTTCAAAGCCCACAACGCCTTATGTTGCATTTCAACCGGTAAGTGGCAGCTTTTCCCGTAAATGAGCTTGAATGGTGTGGTGCCAATCGAGGCTTTGGATGCAGTCCGATATGCCCATAAAGCTTCATTTAGACGGAGTGACCAATCCTTGTGGTATGGTCTTACTATTTTCTCTAAGATGAGCTTTATCTCCCGATTGGCCAGCTCGACTTGGCCACTTGTTTGAGGATGATACGGAGTGGCTACACGATGGTTGACTCCATGCTTTTAAAGCAATCCCTCAAAAGTGTGGTGGATGAAGGGACTTCCCCCGTCACTTATCATTGCTCTAGGAATGCCAAAACGATTGAAGATATTTGATTTCACAAAATCACAAACCACTTTGTGGTCGTTCGTCCGAGTTGCAATAGCCTCTATCCACTTTGACACATAATCCACGGCGACTAGAATGTAGATATATCCAAAGGATGGTGGGAAAGGACCCATGAAGTCAATCCCCCAGACATCAAACACCACCACTAGAATGGGTGATCTAGGCATCATATCTCTCTTTGAAATAGTGCCTACTTTCTGGCACTTCAAACATCTTTTGCAGAATTTGTGTGCATCTTTGAACAATGATGGACAATAAAAACTACACTAAAGAACCTTGGCAGCTGTGCACTTTCCTCCAAAGTGACCTCCACATATCCCAGAATGGCACATGGAGAGGATGTCTTGCTATTCTATTTCTGACACACATCTTATTATGAGTTGGTTGGGGCAATATTTGAAAAGATGAGGGTCATCCCACACATAATTCTTGGCCATGGTAAACAACCTTTTGCTCTCCTCTTTTGTCCATGTTCTTGGTATCCTCCCACTAGCCAAGAAATTGGCTATGTGTTGATACCATGGTCGTTGAGTGGACGAAAGAAGGAAGAGTTGCTCATGTGGCATTGTTTCTCTAATTTGACTTGTTTCATCAAAGGGGTACTCAATCTGGGAAAGATGATTGGCAGCTACATTTTCAACCCCCTTCTTGTCTACAATCTCTATATCGAATTCTTGCAGCAAAAGAATCCATCTTATTAACCTTGGCTTTGAGTCCTTTTTTGACATGAGATATTTGAGCGCAGCATGATCTGTATAAATCACAACTTTGTTTTGCAGAAGATATGAGCAGAATTTATCAAGTGTGAAGATGACAACAAGTAACTCTTTTTCAGTAGTTGTGTAATTTCTCCATGCTTCATCTAGAGTCTTGCTCGCATAGTAGATGGCATGAGGAATCCGGCCAACTGTTTGGCCCAACACAACCCCCACTGCCATGTCGGATGCATCAGTCATGATATCAAATGGCAAAGAGAAGTCAGGGGCTGCATGATCGGAGCAGAAATGAGTCTTTCTTTCAAATTATTGAAAGCTTCAATGCACTTATCATCAAAATGAAACTCAACATCCTTTTCAAGTAGATGACACAGAGGTCTTAAGATTTTACTGAAATCTTTGATGAAGCGGCGATAGAAACCAGCATGTCCCAAGAAAGACCGAACATGTCTTACGGTGGAAGGAATGGTGAGGGTAGAGATGAGGCCCACTTTGGCCTTGTCAACTTCAATTCCATCTTTAGAAACAGGTGGCCTAGAACAATGCCTTCAAGCACCATGAAGTGACTTTTTTTCCAAGATAGAACTAGTTGGACTTTCACACATCTGTCAAGAACAACAACCAACTGTAGCAAGCACTCATCAAATGTCTTACCAAAGATCGATAAGTCATCCATGAACACTTCCAAAGATGAATCAAGCATATCTGTGAAGATCGAGGTCACGCACCTCTGAAACATGGAAGGGGCATTGCACAACCCAAATGGCATTCTCCGTAAGCAAAGGTGCCACTTGGGCAAGTGAATGTCATCTTCTCTTGATTCGCAGGATGCACGGCAATTTGAAAATATCCAGAATATCCATCGAGGAAACAATAGAAGATTTGTCCTGCCAACCTCTCTAGAATTTGATCAAGAAACAGGAGGGGATAGTGATCCTTCTTTGTCTTTTCATTGAGTTTCCGATAATCAACACACATCCTCCACTTTGATTGTTCTCTCACTGGCATTAGCTCTCCATCTGCATTCTCAGCAATGGTGATGCCACCCTTCTTGGGTACTACTTGGATGGGGCTCACCCATGTACTGTCATAAACAGGATAGATGATTCCAGCATCGAGCAATTTCACTACCTCTTGAGTTACCACCTCTTTCAACTTCAAATTCAACCGCCTTTGCATTTGGTGGGTAGGCCTTGCATCCTCCTCTAGATAGATTTTGTGTACACAGATGGAGGGACCAATACCCCTCAAGTCAGCTATGGACCATCCAATGGCTTGGATGTTCTTCTTCAAGACCTTCATTAAAGCCTCCTCTTGTTCTGACGAGAGTATGGACGAAATGATCACCGGGAGGGTGTCATTTGCCCCTAGAAAAGCATATTTCAAACCTTCTGGAAGTGCTTCAGCTCAAGAGTAGGGGGTTCTTTAAGAGAGTTCTTTAATGGTTCAAAGATGGAAGGGAGGTCCTCACTCACAGCCACCAAGGCTAGCTCATTCTCTTCATCATCATCCTCATCATCATCGGGGAACTCAACTATCGGTTCTAGACCTCTACCTTGAGTGGTAGTTTGGATCCACGAGGGTAGGCATTCCTCCACAATCTCATCTAGGCACTCAACGAGATAGCAATTTTCTTTGGTTGCCCCTATCACTTCGACTGTGGCTGACGATTTGAAGATTTTCAATTAGATCTTCATGTGCATGAATGTCACATACATTGTGGTGGTCCTAACATGGATAACTACATCAGCTGTGGCTAGGAAGGGTCTCCCTAAGATGATAGGAACCTTCCTCATGTCTTTCTCCATATCCAAGACAATGAAATTAGTAGGAAAGAAAGCATATGTCTCGTCATCAAGTCTCACAAGCACGTCATCGACACACCCTCTAGGCATCTTTATCGATCTATCAGCCAACTATAGAGTACAGTGGGCTAGATTCAACTGCCCCATTTGTAGCTCTGCAAACACATCATACGGCATGAGGTTGACACTAGAGCCCAAGTCTAGGAGAGCTTGGTCTATGCAGTGTGCCCCAATGTAGCATGAGATGATAGGAGCACTGGGGTCCTTTCTTTTTCTTAGAATGGTGTGATGTAGGATCGAGCTCACTTGCTCAGTGAGCTTCACTTTCTTCAGGGTTCTTCCCGTAGTCCTTCTTTTGAATGTGCAAAGATCCTTCAAGAACTTAGCATAAGAGGGAATCTGCTTGACTGCATCAAGTAAAGGAATGTTGATTTTCACTTGTTTGAAGGTTTCAAGAATGTCCTCAGTGTGCTTCTTCCTTCTTTTCTCAGCAGAAGGCTCCTTAAGAGCCTCAGGAAACGGAGGGAGTTGGGACCCCACATAGTCCATATCAACAGTATCATCAACAGGAATCACAGTATCAACATCTGAAATCACAGTATCAACCCTGCATCTTGTTACGGTATCCTCAACATGTATCTCAGTATCAATCTGCTCAGCCTCAACATCACCTCTATCATCAACAATTGTATCACGGGGGTGCTCCAAAGTCCGGCCACTCCTTAACTTAGTCATTGCCTTCACATGCTCATGGGTAGTAGAAGAAGAGGCTTGTGGAGGTGGTTGTGGTTGTTGAGGTGGTGGAGGCCTTTGGTGAGGTGAATTGGTATTTTGAAGAATGAATTGGGGTTGTGGTTGTGGTGGTGGATGTTGTTGTTGTGGATGGGGGTGGTATTGTGGAGGTGGTTGTTGGTACGTATGAGGAGGAGGCAGGGCATATTGATAGTTAAGAGGTGCTTGAGGAGGTGGTGGAGCATAAGGATTCGGCGGGGGTTGGTATGACGGTGGAACATATGCACTTGAAGTGTTCCCTAAGAAGGCACCATCATTGTTTGGGTTGGGCATCGGTTGAGAGGGTAATCTTCCTTCTTCCCTCCTTGCAAGAGAGAGAGAAATCTGGTCCAACCTCTGCTCAAGGCAGTTGATGGACTGCCCATGTGAGTTCACATCCTTTTTCACTTCATCTAAACTTCTTAATCTTCCGAGCACTTCCTCTTCAAATTTTGAGCTGTAACGTGGCTTCGGTTGCCCCTGCCCTTATCCATCTTCGTTTTGTTGTTTCCAAGAAAAGTTTGGATGGTTCCTCCACTCGGGAATGTAGGAGTTGGACATGGAGCCTTGGTTGTTGCGGCCACAAAAGGATTGTGGAGCATTCACTTCCTCATCCACTGAATCGACTACCATAGCGGGTTGGCTTGAAGAGCCACCGACTTGATTCTTCATCATTGTCATCATGTCCGCCATCATTTTCATCATGACGGGGTCAGTAGCATTACGGGTTGGAGCCACGAAGGAAGGTGGAGGAGTGTAGCTCTGGCTTCTATGCCCCCCCTTTGTAGAAGTGTGATGGCGTGAGTTTTCAGCGAGATGTTCAAACAAGGGCCATGATTCTTCAGGCGGCTTCGCCATGAAAGTACCTCCGTAGGAAGAATCCACATTCTTTTGGCTTTGCTCTTCAAGCCCAGTGTAAAATGCTTGAACGAGTTGCCATAAGGGTACTTCATGATGAGTACAGTCTCAGAGCAGCTTTTGGAGCCTCTCCCATGCCTTGTGGAAGGGTTCATTTTCCTTCTGAGCAAACGAAGTGATGCACCTCCTCATGTAGGACAACTTTACAATAGGAAAGAACTTCTTGAGGAATTCATTTATAACTTCGTTCCATGAGACCAGCTCTGGCTTTGACACGTACCACTCTTTAGCTTTGTATTTGAGGGAGAAAGGAAAGAGTGTCCTCCTGATGGAGTCATCAGTGGCGGCGGGGGTGTGAAAGGTTGAGCACGTCTCAAGGAACGCATCGATGTGGTGATAAGGGTTCTCATTCTCCATCCCATAGTAGGTAGGGAGGAGTCCAAGGAGTGCAGGCGGGATGGAGAACTATTGACCCGGCATCTGGTCAACCAAGGTGGCAATGGGAGAGTTGTAGTTCCCCAGTGTGAAGTATTCGTGGAGCGGGCGATGTGGCGGTGGAGGTTGAGCATCCGGTTGCGGGTTGTTTTCTGCCATCTCGGCTTCTCTGTGCTGATTGTGGTGAGCTTGGCACCTCCTTCTACCAATCTCAGGGTCGTACACCACCAAGTTGGTGCAAGTATAACGCGTGTTGCACATGCACAACTGTCACCTGTGTAAGACACAAACAAACAACAAGAAACCAAGTTAGCAAACCAAGATGCCAAAGTAACACAAAGAATAAATAATAGCAATGGTGATGGTAAAAGGAAAGGCTAAGCTACACTATCTAACTAGGTCGAGCGCCTCTATCCCCGGCAACGGTGCCAGAAAGCTTGGTGTGGATTCCGCTAGAGGCGTACACACCAGCTAACTAGGGTGGCTAGATGCACTCCACGAGGTCAGAATGCACGGGATGGGATTTTGCTTTCGATATTTATATTGTCCCTAACCAAGTCGGTCACAAACACTAAATAGGTCACCCGCAAGTGTACGGGGTACTGTCGTAGTATAGGTGATTGGCAAGATACAAGGTCGGTCCATAGGGATAGAAGGGAACTAGAGTTAGGTAGTGTAAGATATGTTCCTAGTGCGGAGATTAGGGTTTGAGGGTTTTAAAAGGGTTTGATGGTTGATTATGCTAATTGAACAAGTAAGAAAAGCAAGATTAAACCTAAGCTATCTTGAACAAGCAAACTAGCAAACTAAGTTAATGAACTAGCTAAGCAAGGGCAAGAGCAAGCTACACTAGACCAAACAAGCAAGAAGAAACTGAGAAGCTAAGTTAACCACTAACAAGAGCAAAGGCCTAAATTAACACTAGAGAACAGAGCTAAGCAATTGACTAAGTTAAGCTAAAGCAATTAAACTAGACTAGCATTAACAAGCAAGCAAAGCAGTTTGGGTTTTAACAAGTTGATTAGGGTAGGTGGGCCGTTTGGGGGATGTAACTTTTATATTAGTTGGGGAAGATAGTTAGACAAGCATGGTTCTGACTCCACATCTAGATTACCAAACCAAACAATAAGGCCAATGCCATTAGAATGTACCCTATACTACTAGTAGAAGACTAGGGTTAGGTGTAATTCTAATGGGATGAACCAAATCTAGGTTTCTAGGGTAAGTCATAGTGAGCAATTGAGGGTTGAGGGTAGACATGGGAGTAGAGATGAGGGTATTTGACCTCATGCCACTAGCCACTCTAACCTTTAGAAGGCCCAAGGCAATTGCATCACTCTCACTCACACTAGCTACTTAGATGTCACACTCACTTGTAGGAGGGGGATGTATATGTAGGAACAAAGGGGGCTAGCTAGGGATCCACTAATTGGACCTAAGAGCCATTCCTAAGATTGCCACATATACTCCAAATCCTCCTAGAAGCTAAGTGTCATCAAACATCTCAAAGCAAGCAATTCATGTAAAGAGCATAAACCACATGCAATAAAATAGGAAAAGATATAGAAGCAAGAGCCAATCATCATAGATATAAATTGAGTTCATTACAAGCAACTTTTCCCCAACATGGTATCAAAGTCACATTTTAACCCCCAAACAGCCCACCACTAGGGGCTTAGCTACACATGATCAAAGAAACTACAAAAAGAGGGGAAGAAGAGGTAGAAACACCATGGAGCTTGGTGTAGTAGCCTTCTTGTTCACCTCCAAGCTATTGTAGACGACCTCCCTCCTCCAAGGGTGCAGGGGAGCATGAAAATATGGGGGGTTATGGGTGAAAACCTAGAAAAGTAGGTTTCCAAGGTGGAATGAGGGTGGAATTGGTGGATGTTGAGCTAGAATGCAAAGGGATTACACTAGGAGCTCAAGGAAGGAAGGTGGAAGCTTGGAGTAGCTGTAGGGGAGGCTAGCCTTTGTGCCCCAGCCACCACCTATGTATATATAGGTGGTGGGGAGGCACTAGGGTAAGTAGGGGCAGTTTAGGAAATACAGTGTAAAAGTAGGGTAGGGTTGATGGATCACCACGGCCGTGATGGTGTGCCACGGCTGTGGTGAGGGAAGTGGGACACGATCCTGGGGTGGTAAATGGTTGCGGTATGGAGGGAGTGGTGAAAAGCTAAGTATGGTGGTGGACAAAGCCGTGGCGGAGTGCCACGGTCATGGTGGGTGAGGGGCACCACGGTCGTGTTGGGTAACATGGCTGTTTTGGAGGAGGGAGAGGTGATTGTGGAGCAGCACCATGGGCATTTTGTACTTCATCGGCCACGGTCGTGGCAGTGGGCCACGGTCGTGGCAGTGAGCCATGGTCGTGGTGCCTTGGGTGAAAACCCTGTTGAAAACTAGAACTTTGGTCATTAATTCCCACGACGGTGGGGGTTGCCCACGATCGTTTTCTCTTCTTCTGACCACGACCGTGTTGTTGGCCATGGCTGTAGTATCTTCAATGGCCACGGTCGTGGCAGTCTTTAGAAAAACACTGTTGAAAATGGCACTTCTTTGCTAAAAATGCACGACTGTGGTGTTGTGGCCACGACCATCGTGAGGCTTGCATCACTTGATTTCACTTCAAACTCCATCATTCTTGGATGTCTTTGCTTGGGGATGACTCTTGACCATTGGAGGTAGGTTGAGGGAGACTTTGGGGCCTTCTTTGGGTCCCTCCATGATTGGGGGAACCCTAGAACTCCTTCTTTCTCTCTCGTCCATCTAAACATGGTCCAAGTATCTGAAAATAGTGCAAAGAACATCCATAAGCATATTTGCAATGATAAGCACATTAGGGGAAAACGCTTGTAATCTAACATGTTTAGATGTGATTTAAGTACAAAATGGCACAGGATGGAGCCCTAAAATAGGGCTACAACATATACATTACCACAGTTCTTTCTTGAAGGTACTCAAGGTATTGATGCAAAGTATTTCAACATTTGATCTCATCAACATTTATTAATACTTTCATCCAAGTCAAGCTTCATTTATAATCTCCTTGAACACTTCAAGATATTTTTGTTTCTATTTTATTAAGTACATATCATCATATTACAAATGAAGGAAACGAAGTATGAGTAATCATCTATATCATTCATTCCATAAGATCTTCATGCATCATATGTATGAAGTCTAATGGAAGCTTATCATCTCACTACATCTAGTAAGGGATGACATGTCACATTATGTACAAGCAAGTATTACATATTTCCTTAGGTTAAACAACTACGGGAATCTAGATTAACATCAAGATGTATTCTAGACATGCATTCCTTATATGTACATCTAAGGAGACTATATGCTAATGATAATCTTGAGTCATCAATTATAATCTTTTGGTATTAACATTATAAACATTCATCTCAAAGTATTTCATACAAAGATCTTCAGATGTTTGGGCATTACCATGCAACATCACATCTTTTGAAACATAAAGAATATTTTATTGATTTATCATCCTTGTCATACAAGATGCATACACTAGTACATGAATGGTCTGTAGCGTCGGTTTTTTTAAGCCTGTAGCGTCACTTAATAACCGACCCCTAAGTGGTTGTCGCTATAGAAATTTCTCTATAGCGTTGTTTTTTACCAAACAAAACTGACCTTACAGAGTAAACACCGACACAAAAGGTTGTAAAAAAGTTGACCCAAGTGAGAAAAAGGAGCCTGTAAGGTCGGTTATTCCAAAAAAATGACCCTGTAAACTCTCTCAGTCGAGAAAATTGTCGACCGAAAATATTTTCGGTCGACAATTTTCTCGACCGAGAGAGTTTACAGGGTCGATTTTTTTGGAATAACCGACCCTAAAGATTGAATAAACATTTCAGTGTACCCCTCGGTCGAGAAAATTGTCGACCGAAAATATTTTGGTCGACAAAATTGTCGACTGAGGGGTACACTAAAATGTTTATTCAATCTTTAGGGTCAATTTTTATAAATAGTTGACCTTATAGAGGACCTTTAGGGTCAATTTTTTACAAAAACTGACGCTAGGTACACTGAAATGTTTATTCAATCTTTAGGGTCAGTTTTTATAAATAACCGACCTTATAGAGGACCTTTAGGGTCAGTTTTTTACAAAAACTGACGCTAGAAGTTATATTTCAGTCAAAAAATTTCTCGAATGAGGAGTGTAAATCTTTAGGGTCAGTTATTTAAAAAACCGACGCTAGAAGTTATGATTTTTTTTAAATTTCTGCAGAAACTAAAATAGAATAGAAGAACAAGAAGATTCATATATTCTAGGAGAGGGGAGCATTGATGCTCAACCATCACCATTCAAAACCACACATTCATAACAAAAATGATTCATAATCACATCATAATTTACAAAATGATAGATTGCAAGTCTGAGATGATATTAAATAGATACAAAAGTAAATGGAGCTGACATATTTAATCCAATGCTATATTGACTTCATTTAGAAAAGAATCTGACCACTCTTCTTAGAATTCATTCAAGTCCACGGGTGTGTAAGGCTGAGTTGTAAAGATTTGTAACAGAAAATGCACATGCTAATATTTTATAAAATGACTACAATCACTTGTAAATTTATGATGTTATTCTTTATTACCTGACTTATAGTCTGAATGCCATGTGATGCTTGTTTGACAATAGCTTGCATATATTTCATTACATAGTAGCCACAAGCCCAGTCATTATTTTGCATAGGACACTACAAATAATGAATTATACTTAATGTTAGTAAACTACTATAAACAGAAATTGAGATAAGACTATAAGAGTTGACATATTATAGTTGAAAATTAATACATATAAGAGTAAGCAGTTGTCAAAGTAGCTACCTTGACATTTTTCAAAGTCAATGTCTTTAATTTTTTGGGTATTTGTCCTCCAACTTCACGAAAAGCCTTTATATCCCTATCAATCAAACGATAGTTGGTAAAATAGAAATTCTAAATAGAAATATCATGTTGAAGCATTGACTAAATTTATGCTTACTCCATAGCTAACAATTTCAGTTTGTGACTCCTTGTTGTTTTACCCATTGGGTCAAGATAATAAAGAGTCATCAATTTTGGGGCAATCACCACTAATTCCCAATGTCTAGCTCTGAGTACGAATAAAACAAACATTAAAATAAATAATTTTATTCATTATTAAAATTATATTGAATAATAATACTTACTGGATGTTAAAAGGAATTAAGATAATTTCCTTCCCCTCACTAGAAAAATATTTGAATGCAACAGAGAAGTACTCATTCACATCCTCAATATGTGTCTCCACCTGACTAGTGACCGAAGGAACTAAAAATCCAACATTCTTTATATCAAAGTTTGTGGCCTCGGTATATAAATGGTTGTTAAACATTTGTAATTATTTTCATATGTAGAAATAAGCTAAAAATGTGTATTGGAATTTTCTATATATATTGATAGATCCTTACCTTATCCATACTTCTATTATCGAAGTATTCAGCCAATCATATCGAAACAACTCTATAATATCATCAAGAAAAATAAAATTCTCAAAGTCCCTCCCAGCTGCATCTTCTGTTAAATTGACCAACATATGTGATCCCGAGCTTTGGTTGGCTAAGTATCGACACAAACATTTACATTTGCTTCCCAATTCATTGAATGTAGCTTCAGAATGAAAGATGGCTTGGGCATAAGAGGACGACTAGTAGAATTTTTACTTTTTGGTTTACAAACCTGTTAATTAAATTACATACTTATATTACACGAGTTCATATATGCAGTCAAATATGAAAAATATGGTAGAAATAAGGTATACCTTGTCATTGATAACCAAGTGTCTAGGCCAACCCACCATAGCACCCTCAGCTTCTTCAACTGTACTATATTCATGATTAGGTATGGGTAGCGGTTTGTCCCCCATTCCGTCATACACAAGATGGATGGACACACAGCAAATGTCATCAGTAATTTGTTGGCAATGTAATGTACCACCAAGGTTGTACACCTTGCCCACTGCCACAACATTATATTTTGGAACCTCCGCTGTAAGTTTACAATTCATACCAACCTAGATTGAAATAATATAAGTTATATAAGAAGTAGTAGAACAGATACATGTTACAACTATATATATTATCATATATATATATATCATACTAATAGCACAACATATAGAACAAAAACTTACTACATATTGTTGTGGTGGGTCATCGGGAGTGCTCCCATGACCTTCTACAACTGGAGTATGGGCTTGTACCTCATCACTTGAGAGATGCACAACATGAATAGGTTGAGAAGGTTGAGTAGGCTGAAATGAAGACATTATTTGTTTTACTTTCTGCACTACTAATGCTTCAACCTCCTCTTGTGTAAGACCTCCTGCACGACCTCTTTTAGATTGCGAAGGGACAAAATAAGACTTAAAACCTATGCCAGCTCTTAATCCCCTAACACAGTCAGGATACTCCTTCGTACCAAGAGCAACTGATAGTTCATCCATGTGGCCAGTTGGGATGAACTTTCCTTCCTTCCTTTGCTCGTGGAGATCAATCTATTCATAGTTAATAAAAATATTAAATCACAATATAAATTAGATATAAATAAATCTAAGTTTGTGGGAGTTACTCTTTACTTAGTTGGGATAAACCTACCATCTTTTGTGTCACCTCCTTAGTTGTAGGGTTGACAATTTCACTTGCTCGATTCTTTCTAGCATCAATCCATGTCAAGTGTCGGGGTGGACGCTCAACTTGAGTTGTACTAGATTCTTCTCCAGAAGAGGATTGCTTCTCTTATAGTTGGCGGCAGAAGGCATAACCACCGGGCCCCAAGCGATGGTCATGCACATTTTTAGCCCGTATTTCCTTTTGAGCCTGGTGAATAGCATGGTCATTTAAAATGAGGTATTGCAATTTAGACTTGGCAAACATGTATAAAAAGATTCACCTCCTTAATTGTATAAAATTAAAGATTCATACAATACATCACAATCTTTATTACCTGAAACTCTTCTGATCTCCTAGCTGCAACAAATCTTTCCCACACCTCAGGATCTATAAAAATATATAAATATGTTGCTTTCTTCTTTTGTTTAGGATTATTTATAAATTCCCTTGCAAGATATGTCTTAAAACCCCTCCATCATACACCACAACGTTGTAGCACTCTTTTCTTGTGATCTTTTTCATTTAGATGAAAAACACCCTATACATATAAAAGAAGCAATTAATAATGTTGTTTTGAAAAGGAATTAATTCCAAGCAAACTAAATTAGAATCAATAGATAAAAAACATATTAAAATAATATCACTTCCACTCACAGATATATCTTTCCATATGAGGTCTTTTTTGTCATTAGGAACATCATGCCAATTTTCTATATCTATTGGCACCTTACTACGCACGGTCGCCCCTACGTTATGCTTGAAAGCACTAGCATGTTCCCCAATAGGTGCTCCTGTGATATCAAACTCGACTGGCAATTTGTCCCCTTTAGCCCTGAGCTCCTACAGCCTACGCATCAGTGTGGGACCTCTACTTTTCTTAGCATCACCACTACCATCCTCATGGTGCTCATGCTCAGAATGTTCATCTTCACTCGCCATTTTAGAACCTGCAAGTATACATGATAAAAAAATAAGTGATAATAAAAGCACAAGTGATAAGGTATACATGATTTATGACGTATATTTAAAAGATTACTTGCTTGAATGATAATAAAATAAATAATTCAAAGAATACATGCCTCTAGTATTGGTTGAGTTGTTAGTCAAGGAAAATTCCTTCAGCATGGTCTTGACGTTTATAATATTCATCGGTGTTATCTTCAACATTTACACTTGGCAAACCAACTGAGAATGGACTGGAATCATCATACTTATCATAGTATTCTTCTTCATTTATAGGATCTACAGTAAACTGTCTTTTTCCATGAAGAACGACAGACCAATTTTTATTTGTCGGGTCATCAATATAGAATACTTATTTTGCTTGGTCTGCCATGATGAATGGCTCATCTTTCTCATCAATCTTTTCAAAATTCACCAATTTAAAACCCAACACATCCACTAAAACTCCTTTGTTGTTGTCAACCCAATTACACCTAAAGATAGGAACTCTAAAATTTGTATAGTCCAATTCCCATATGTCCTCAATGATGTCGTAATATGACATCTCAGCTTCACGTGGTCTTTTATCTTTAGCACTAGCAAAATACAACGAACAAGCTTGAACAGTAACCCCACTATTTTGAACTACACTACTTTCATCTTGACGCTTTGTGTAGTATGAAAATCCATTTATGTCATAACCTTCATATGACATGACACCCATTTTTGGCTTAAAGGCGAGCCATTTTATGTTCTTAGCAACATTATTCGGTGATTCAAATGGTTGATTAAATACTTTCTCTTCAAACCACCTAATAAATGTTCGATTATGCTCTCTTGCAAGCCACATTGAACCGGATCGCAGATGATTTCTCTTGATAAGATCATTGTGTTCTGTGATGTAGCTACTAACTTCATCGATGTTGTGAAAAATATACAAATACGCTTGTTCCCACAACTCACGACTGATTCCTTTCACTCGTCCTCCTAGAGTTCCTTTTCCACAATAAGATTTAGTGTGATGGGAATTTTTTAGATCGCTAGAAGTTTCATTGCAATTCAAAAAATCATTGCAAAAGTCCATCACCTCCCTTGCCACGTAACCCTCAACAATACTCCCTTCAGGACGATAATGATTCTGAACATCACCTTTAAAAACACTCGTGTAGCGTTCAAATGGATACATCCAGTGTAAGAAAATTGGACCCAACATCTTCACCTCCCTTGTAATATGTACTACAAGATGAACCATGATATCAAAAAATGAAGAAGGAAAGTACATTTCAAGTTGACACATGGTAACAATTACATCTTTCTGTAATTTACAGTGAGTATCAGGATGTATCACTTTGTTGCATATTTCATTGAAGAAGAAATAGAGTCTTGTGATTGCAAACCTTACATGTTTTGGCAATATAGATCGAATAGCCACATGTAAAATTTGTTGCATTAAGGTGTGACAATCGTGAGATTTGAGACCTATCAACTTCAGATCCTTCATTGATACCACTACGAATATTAGAAGAGTATCTTTATAGAACCTTAATTTTATACAAGCACTCATAGAAAGTCTTTTTCTCCTTCTTTGACAAAGTGTAACAAGCTGGTGGTAAATATGTGCGGCGACCCCTGATCTCCACTGATAATTCTTTTCTTATACCCATTAATTCTAAATCTTTTCTAGATTTGATGCCATCTGTAGTCTTTCCTGGTATGTTCAATAGTGTACCAATGATGCTATCACAAATATTTTTTTCAACATGCATGACATCAATGCAATGTCTAATTGTCAAAGATCTCCAATAAGGAAGATCCCAGAATATTGACCTCTTCTTGTATAGAGATTTGTCACATGCGAGTGGACGACTACTTGAACTCTTTCCAAATTCATTAACAATATGTTTCACCCTATCATATACAACATATCCTGGTATAGGTTTAGGAGCACTTCGTTCCTCAGTTGACCCATTAAAGGTTTTGCGTTGCCTTCGATAAGGATGCACTGGTGGGAGAAATCTCTGATGACCAAGATATACGATTTTACCACCATGTTTCAGTCTGATTGAATCAGTATTTTCCTCACAAATAGGACATGCTTTGTATCCTTTTATGCTATATCCAGACAAATTTCCATAAGCTTGAAAGTCATTAATCGTGCAAAATAACATAGCACGCAAATTGAAGATCTCTTTACGTGAAGCATCATATGTCATAATACCTTCTTCCCGTAGTTTCATTAGGTCATCAATTAGAGGTTGAAGGTAAACATCAATATCATTTCCAGGTTGGTTGGGCCCTGATATCAATATTGACAACATCACATACTTATTTTTCATACACAACCAAGGAGGAAGATTGTATATAACAATCATAACAGGCCACGTGCTATGTTGGCTGCTTAATGTACCATAGGGATTCATTCCATCTTTACAGAGTCCAAGTCTTAAGTTTCTTGGTTCTTTACCAAATTGAGGGTATAATAAATCAATTTTCTTCCATTGTGGTGAATCAGATGCATGCCGTAGGATGCCATCATCATTGGCCTTTAACTCCCCATGCCAAGACAAATTTTGTACGTCTTCTGTATTAGCAAATAAGCGTTGAAATCATGGTATTATTAGTAGATACCACATCACCTTG
The DNA here is from genome assembly GCA_963693085.1 of Alisma plantago-aquatica. Lineage (NCBI taxonomy): Eukaryota > Viridiplantae > Streptophyta > Magnoliopsida > Alismatales > Alismataceae > Alisma > Alisma plantago-aquatica. Next base: position 294,738,197 of record OY856413.1, on the reverse strand, counting down.
GCAGGAGAGCCATTTTTAGCCTTAGCTAAATTTGTGGTCTTATACCTTGACGCACCACATTTTGGACAATTTATCAAATTACTATAGTCCTTCTGAAATAACACACGATCATTTGGACATGCATGAATCTTCTTAGCCTCCATTCCCATTGGGCACATTATTTTCTTTGCTTGATATGTTGAAATTGGAAGCTCGTTGCCTTCAGGAAGAATTTCCTTTAACAAAGACAACAGTGAAGTGAAACTGTTATCGCTCCACCGGTTTTGAGCTTTAAGAGTATATAATCGCATCACAACACTCAACCTCGTGAACTTAGTACAACCCTTATATAATGGTTTTTCAACATCATGGATAATGTTTGCAAATAAAGAAGGTGGATCAATGACATTGTCCCGACAACTACATAGCATCTCATCAACCATATCATCCTAAATCCGGTTATCTTGAATCGGTTCATCATTAACATTATCATCATTATCTATATCTTCTATGCCACAACTATTAGTATCGACATTTTCTGATCCATAATTAAATTTCTCTCCATGCCAATACCATTCATTATAACCTTGTATGATCCCATTGCATATGACATGATTCTTAATTTCCTCACCAGTATCAACTTTCAAATTGTTACAACAATTTCTACATGGACAATATAGCCTATCTGTAGGTAGTTTCCTATGTTCCTCAGCAAATCTGATAAATTCATCAAGACCTTTAGAAAACTCTGGATTGCAATGGTTCTTGATAGACATCCAAGTTCGATCCATTTTCTATATCACATTAAAATTAATTATAAAACTAACCGTTTAATATTGATACTATAATCTATAAGTTTTTATTGATAGGAAGTTAATTACTTATATACTAAAGTGTACCACCTATCCCATTTTTGAATATTTAATCTCACTAGTAACTGTATAATGTACGTTTAGTTTTGAAGAAAGTTTCAGCAGCATTTCCCCTAAGTTCTCCAAGTACACCGATGTAAATGGCAAATAACCACTCGCATATGTACCCAGAGAACAAATGAGGAAATCCTACTGAAATTTTCTATAAAACTAAACATACATTATACAGTTACATCCTAAGTGAGATTAAATATCCAAAAATAGTCCCAAACTAGGGACTATCCAAAGTTTACTCCTAATGAGTAAATTTTGAACGGGTTTCTAAGTTAATATATAAATGCATTATTTTCATATTTATATATTAAGTTAAACATCATGCATCAACCCTAAAGTTTCAATCTAGGAGTACACATGTCTAATCTTGTATTAATTTCTAGAATTTATATAATGATTACATATGAAAAATACATGTTTTTATTATTGGTTGGGTTATCAAATCATATAAAATGGAAAAACAATATAATTGTGTAGTTAAAGGAGCGCAGGTCCACTCTTGGTCGACAATTAGTCGACCGAGATCCCACATGCGTGTGGGGTCCAGATCCACTCTCGGTCGATGAATTCTCGACCGAGAGTGGACCTCGACGTTGTGCGTAGGTGGACTCTCGGTCGACAATATTGTCGACCGAGAGTGGACCTGGACGCTACCGTGGTGGCGGGAACGAGGGAAGCGGCGACCTTACTTAGAAACGGCAGCGACCTTCATGGAGGATGTGACGACCTTCACGGAGAGGCGGCGACCTTCGTGGAAGTGTGGAGAGGTGGAGACGACGATCTCTTTTCGCGAAGAGGAGGAAAGGGCTTTGGCGGCGCGGAGAGGTGGCAAGGGCTTCACGGACACCACGATCCTCTTCAAACACGACGATGAGCTTCTTGGCAAAGGCTTTGGCAGCATGACAAAAATGAAAAGTGATGATGCAGGAGAGAAGAAGAGAAGGTATCGGTGGTGGAATGATACAAGGAGAGAAAGAAGAAAAGGTATCGACGCCGCAGGAGAGAAAAAGAGAATGAAATTTATGTTTCGCGGTAGAGAAAGACTAGGTCTCGACCACTTCAAGCCCCGGGCCCGACCTGTAGCATCGGTTAAAACAAAAAAAATCGATGCTAGAGATAAGCGGTGCCCGTGTCGGGTTATTTAAAAACACTCAAAATCATTCTCGGTTGACGAATTTCTCGACCGAGGGGAGCTCTAGGGTCAGTTAAAAGTAAAAAACCGACGCTAGAGGTGCTTATACATGCGTGAACTAAAGTGGATCCAAAACTCATCTCGGTCGACAATATTGTCGACTGAGGGGCCCTCTAGGGTCGGTTATAAGGAAAAAACTGACCCTAGAGGTGCATATACACACACGAAAGGAAATCTGGCTCTCCGTCTCGATCGACGAATTTGTCGATCGAGAAGTTATCGATCGACAAATTCGTCAACCGAGGGGAGCTCTAGGGTCGGTTAAAAGTAAAAAACCGACGCTAGAGGTGCTTATACATGCGTGAACTAAACTGGATCCAAAATTCATCTCGGTCGACAATATTGTCGACCGAGGGCCCTCTAGGGTCGGTTATAAGGGAAAAAAAACCCTAGAGGTGCTTATACACGCACGAAAGGAAATCTGGCTCTCCATCTCGGTCGACGGATTTGTCGACCGAGAGGTTATTGGTCGACACTTTTCGTCGACCGAGGGGGGCTCTAGGGTCAGTTAAAAGTAAAAAAATCGACGCTAAAGGTGCTTATACATGCGTGAACTAAACTGGATCCAAAATTCATTTCGGTCGACAATATTGTCGACCGAGGGGCCCTCTGGGGTCAGTTATAAGGAAAAAACCGACCCTAGAAGTTCTTATACATGCGTGAAGGCAAACTAGATCCAAGATGTCTCCGACGTTTTTTGTAGACATATAAGGTCGGTTATTTGGAAAAATTGGCCCTATAGATCGAGGCGTGAAGCCAAAATTGAGCAAATTTTTTCCGCGGGAAACTGTAATTGTCTTTCTAATCCAATTGTATATAAGGTCACTTATTTTATGAAAACCGACCCTATAGAGATACACTAGAAGGTCGGTTATTTTAAGAAAAGCAACCCAAGTGGTCTTAAGTGGTGCCCGCATTTTTTATAGACATATAAGGTCGGTTTTTTGGAAAACCGACCCTATAGAGTTACACTACAAGGTCAATTTTTTTAAGAAAACCGACCCAAGAGGTCTTAAGTGGTGCCCGCATTTTTTGTAGACATATAAGGTCGGTTATTTGGAAAAACTAACCCTACATGTAGTGACGTTATAACCCATTTTTGTACTAGTGATAAAAGAAATGTTTCTAATGGCATAATGAAATAGCAGTTCAACTAACTCTATTACATGCCCATTAGGCTACGATAAGTTTTAAATGTAGACCAAAGCTTCCTCAACTATCTCTCTTCCTTGTCCATCATTGTCCTTCCACGAAGGCATGTACTTCTTATCAGATCGTGCACATCAATATGTCAGATTTCTATTTGGAATCACATATCAAAATGAAGAAGTAATCAAATTTATCTTATAATGTTTATACCTGAAGTTGAGGCCTAAATGCCTTCCTTCTTATTCTTTAGTTCCTCTAACCATAGTGGGCAATTCCTTTTCCAATGTCCAGACTGCTGACAATGGTCACATTTGCCTCTTATTTTCTTTACTCCTCCATTTGCTTTGAGATCTGAAGACTTAGTCTTCTAGCTAGCTTTAGAACCCTTCTTAGCTTTGCCTTTACCTTTATACTGCCCCTTTGTCTTACTGATAATCATCATAGACTTGGTTTTGTCTTTCTTCATCTGTCCCGCAGTTGTTCTCAACATACCCAACAACTTTTTCAACGTTTTGTCAAAGTTGTTCGTGTTGTAGTTCATGACAAACTGACTATATGACTCTGGCAGGGACTGCAAAATCATGTCAATGGTCAACTCTTGACCCAAGGGGAATCCCAGTCTAGCAAGGTTCTCCACATACCCAATGAGCTTGAGCGCATGAGGACCTACTGGATCTCCTTCTACCATGTTACATTTGAACAATGCCTTGGAGACATTGTATCTTTTATCTTGCCTAATCTTAGAACATGTTCTTGAGATGTGTGACCATCTCAATCACATCCATGTTCTCATGTTGCCTCTGCTTTTCATAGTTCATGGAGCATAGCATCAGACACTTGACATCCACAACATCTTTAGTATGCTTCTTGTAAGCATCCTTGTCGACCTTCGACGCATTTTGAGGTGGTTCATCTGGTTTTGGCGTCTCTAGGATATAGATCTTGTGCTCCTGTGTGAAAATGATTCTCAGCATCCTGAACTTGTCTTGGAAGTTGTTCCCAATCCGTTTGTCCTTCTCAAGGACCGATCGCAGGGAAAAATAATTGTTGTTTGTTGACATTTGATTCTACAAAAGAATCTACAACTTTGTGAAAAGCTCATATTGATTTGATTTGATTTGATTTGATTAAAATTTGGGTGATAATAATTAGGTATTTAATTTGTTATCATTCTCATTATTTATTCAAATTGATAACCCTCAAGTATCAATTTCGAAAATTTCATAAAAAGGGAGGGGGAAAGTTAGTGCCAAATTCTTGGCAATCCTTGGTAGAGCTGATTTATGATTTCGTGCTGAACCTGGTAAACAAACAAATAGTCAATTTTCTAATGAGCAAGATCCAAGATAATTCAACTATGGCCCGACCAACGTCATTAACATAGTCAATTACCAAGGTAGGCAGCTTTTGCCAATTGCATCATATGAGATTCTTAATAAATAATATGTGCAACTCTTATTCATAGTTATATGCATGCTTTTGGGCCCACACACTATGAGAATCACCAGCTAAACCTACACTATTACCATCACATTTCCACAGGTAGATGACGTGAAGGCGTAACCTACGCTTAGTCAAACAAGTTTTTCATGTGTATTGCTATTGGAAAGCATCTTAGACTTAATATGTTTGATTGAGAGATTTATATATATCATATATATACACATACTATATCCAATCACCACATATATAGTACATATCATATACATGCTATATCCCACAATGTAAACATGCAATATAAAACAAAAGGCGATTGTTATGGACATGTCTACTTGTAATTCCTAGCAGCCACAAGGAATTAATACCACCTAGGTCAATCATCACATCATAACTATGGACTTGTTATTGGTTTAGACCTATGCTTGCCAATCTAGGTAGATCAGTTCAACCCTTGAACTAGTTGTCTTGCCTCTTGGTCATTTGGTTGGTCATAACATATGGTTGTTTGGCCTCCTATCCAATCGATGTATAAACTCCTTCTAAATGGTCGGCTGGGCCCACCAAGCAGTCTTCTAGTTCAATCATCCTATCCTCCACGATCCTCTAGACGGTCGACTCATCTCACGAACTGGTTGTCTCAACCGACGATGATCATCTTCTTCGTCATTGCATGAAAATAAATTATCCTATTGCTACTTTATTACATTGAATAATTGAAACCTCAAGTTACATTCGAGGGGAGCAAAGGTAGGAAAGAATTAACTTTATATTAGGAAGAGGGAGGTAGAGGCTCAGTACACATACTGAGATAAATAGGAACCAAACCATCCAACAACACACATATATAGGGTTTAGGCGATAACCACGCTACACATCCACCATTAAAACTACTTTTAGGACAACGTGTGTAAATTCCATACATCACACACACACACACACACACACACACACACACACATATATATATATATATATATATATATATATTAGTTTGGGATTGTGTGGATTTTTGATCGGATACACATATGAGACAATTTAAATATTCATATTGTATGTAATAAATAAATGATCAAACCAAAATCTGATCATATCAATTATCCTAAAACATAGTAAATTGACGTGACTCTGATACCACTATTGGGAAATATATGTACATAGTATAGCAGTGGATACAAAAATTTCATCTATCTGTATTCCCATAACAGCAAGATCTCGTCAATTACTATGAAGTAGGAAGGATGGTTTAGTGAGTTATACCTGGTCCTAGAGTAAATCCAGTGACAACAACTCACTTCTTTGCAACTATTTTTAGTTGCTCTTGGATAGTGGTTGTGCAACCCCTGGTATTCACCACGAACAATGAACATGAACATGAACAACTTCTGCAGCGCTCCTGCGGTCTCGCCACAAACTATAGGTTGACGTTGCTCTCCTAGCAGCAACCAAATGACTCCTACCTCTTGATTAGTCCACATAGACCAACTAGATCTCATGTCGTTCAACTAGAACAGATAGGAAGGAGTTGTCCCTCTTGTTGGCGTACTAGTCACCAACATGCTCTCCCATAATGACAACTCTCAGTTGTTCTCTCTCGTAGCTATCCCTCCCTAGTCGAGTAGGACTTGGTTGGGCTCTCTCAGTTGCCACAACCAGAGAGGATAACAATTGTTAGAGGAACTGATTTTCAATTGTCTGTGTTGTAGTTGTGCTCTGGTAAGCCCCCAATACCCCACTATTTATAGGTGGGGTTTGGGCTTGGGTTCACAATGAGATGACCACTATCAAACTGACAGTCGAATCATCACAATAATTACATAGAATAACCATTAGCAACAGATTAACAAAAATCATTAAAAATTAAAACCATTTTGTAAGAGATCCATTACCAGGAAACTCTTAAGGGAAGAACCAAAGCAATATATACATCATGGTTCACATAGTATATACATTGTACCATCTCAACTCGAGGATATCATATACCAGTTGCTTTGCTCAAACATATACATAAGCAACATAAAACCTCAAGGCATACAAGCCAAAATCTCAAATTGTTTATAAAACCATTACGTACTAACTCCCAAGGACCTGAGAGTACAAAGACGACACATAGGACTTCTATCTACAAGACACGAAAGACAACACACTCAACCTAAGATGTTACTACTATCCATGTTGTTGTTGTCCTCCCTCTACAGTATGATCTCTACCTCCTCGTCCGCGTCCACCTAAAAAAATGTTGGGACCAACGGGGTGAGACAAAAGTCCCAGTGAGAGATATAACTCTCCGCGAACAACATTATTATCACTGGTAAACAGTATAAAACTGAGTAGAGGATCTTTTATATTAATAATCAGGATTGACCACTGTTTATAAATAGAACAGAGCAATATCATCTTTTAAAGCAATGCAGCTATCTATGATAGAACAATAAATCATCTATTCACTTTATAAGGAATACGAAGAACACATATAACATCTATCCATTTAAGATGTATAATAGTAATGTAACATAAACCAATGTTTCCATATTCAATCCTTAATCAAATACGCTACAATGCTAATTACATATTTACAATCACACTTATGCCCTGAGGAGATGAGGTATACCACTCATGCTCCAACTGACTACGGCTATGTAAAGCATCGATACCATACAAGGTCAAAGAAAGAGTCGACTTCCAAAACCTCACCTGTCTCGGTCAGTATGAAACCACTGGCAGTGACATCACGTGTCAAACTACAATTAGCTTGCCAGGGTATAGTGGCATCTTCGCTATAGAGTTACAACCGCAACATGCACTCTCTTTAGGGAGATCACACAACAATACTTGGTATATTAATATTGAGTCATGGCATATAGCCATACTCTTATGATGATGAGAGAGATCACACAACAATCCCTATTTGGACGTAAGGATATTTTCGCCCATTACCCCCACATATTAAAAAATATGCTCTCCGAGTTAAACTCGTTTCACCATTCAGCAAATTCTGACACTGAATGGATCTATGGCCAGGGCAACTACATGATAAGGTTCCAATTGATTAATTAGGTGCATTACAATATCTTTTAGCATTAACCAAGTTACAAGTATGAATTATAATAGATGCTACAAAGAAAGTTGTAATACATTTATCAAGTACTTTCATAATCTTTGGAACACATTGAATGCATAACACTCGGGATCTCAGTCCCTTATCACATTATTGAGGATTCTCATCCCTTAAAATTATCGTCATCATAATTGCTAGATCTGGGTATTCAAACCCTTAGTTTATCACTGAACATTGTCACCTCTTATCAGGTAACTATTACCTCTAGGTCCTCAGACCCAGGTATTACATTATACTTGTTGCACAAGTATTTCACATGGCTCACAAGGCCCATTTAATCTGTATCATATGAAACATCATAGCTCATACATGTCTATGCTCATCATCTCATGAAACCTACATGGTTAGTATTTCATGATAAAAACAATATCAAGTACATATCATCACCATGCAATACAAGAGAAATACAACCTTCCCATTATTGGGGTTAGGGTTTCCCTTTTTAGTTGATTAGGGTTTCAAGTTCATATTATCAAGAATCAAAACCCTAATTCATAGCTCCACACATATTAGGATCATACATTGATATCATAAGTATTCAATCATACTTGTTTATTCTCATCATTTATCATTAAATGATTATCACACAAAGTATGAGTTTCTCTCTCATCCTCACTAGGATATTGATTACATCATACTTTATTAAGTTGGCTCAACCCTTTTCTCAAGGTACATTGGCCTACACTTATAAAAATGCATTAAACTCTTTACATATTAATGTATCATTTGACATAATACACTTCATGTGTTACTCAATCAAATATATCGGATTTGAGGTGCTTCCTCCATATTGGGCTAGAGGTGTATGCTTACTACCATATCATCCAAGATGTGTGTGCTTAGCACCATATCATCCAAGAGGTGTGTGCTTATCACCATGTCATCCAAGAGGTGTGTGCTTACCACCATATTGTCCAAGAGGTGTGTGCTTACCACCATATTGTCCAAGAGGTGTGTGCTTACCACCATATCATCCAAGAGGTGTGTGCTTATCACCATATCATCCAAGAGGTGTGTGCTTATCACCATATCATCCAAGATGTGTGTGATTATCACCATATCGTACAAGAGGTGTGTACTTACCACCATATCGTCTAAGAGGTGTGTGTGTGAGTCACTTATATCGGGTTACTCAAGTGTAGGGTTTTGCATATTGGGTTAGACCCATATGCTCATACCTTGTCAAACCTTAAAAGTATCAACCTACAATGTGTTGAGTGATATCCTAGACAAATGGTTAGTCCTTTTTCAACCAACCCAAATGTAAAAAATGATAGGGGTGTGGGTTTCCAAGGTATAATGGATTTCATATCACCATATTTGGTTTCATTACCATATCGGGTTAGAGGTGCTTCAACCCGATATCGGTTTGTGTCATGATGATGTCATCACCATCAAGCTCTAGACTTTCATCCCTTACTATTCTAGTTCATGGACAATAGTCCCATGAAACTATTAGAACTCATAGAATCATCAATAATTCAAGAAAAATCAAAATTGAAAGTAGATCAACAAGTATAGCAAGATTGAAGGTGAATAATAACATGATTGGGTTCAAGTTATATAACCCGCCTCAAGAACAACTTAAAATCTCCAAGATCCAAAGCTTCACGTTCCCAAGGTTTAAGATGAACTTATCAAAGATCCAAGACTTGTTCACAACTCCTCTATATGCAAAGAATCACCATAGATAAGAACTTGGTGAAGAAGAAAAGAAAGGAAGAATCACAACCTGAGATTAATGCTTCAACCAAGGTTGAAGATGACCATGGCTTCACCTTAAGCTTAAGGCTCGAGCTCCTCCTTGCTCCTCAACTACTATGCATGATATCTAATAGAAAGAGAGTTGTATGATTCTAAAAGATTCACTAGTAGGTGAAGGGAGTGGTATATATAATTGAGGCTCATGAGAGAGAGTGTATAAGAGGTGTCATCACCTTATACTACTAGGTGACACATGTCCATGGATGGGTTTACACGTGTCCATGCATGCACCCATACTTATATTTACATGAAAAACTCTTGGGGATAATCTAAGGATAAGATTTTGGCCATTAGTTATCTTGTTGAACAAGATATTTCAACCCAACATCACTTTATTCACAAACTGATACAACTTTTCCAAGGAAAGTTGTAAACCAATATCCATCACCTTCTTGAGGTGCTTAACTCATCATGGACTTTTCTAAGAGTTGAAAAAACGATATGGGACCTCCTCTATGGATATTTGGCATATAGGCACTCCTATATAATCTCTACAACTCAATACGACCCATTTTAGGGTTTCAACTATACACCTCTTCTTGGTCTTTTCATCACCAAGAATACCATCACTCAAATATGCTTCAAACATGGTGCCTATTTCTTTATATTTCATCTACATGACTATAATAGATAGTAGGGACACTCTAGAGGAGGTAATTTGCATATCAACCCTACATTTTGGGTAGATTGCAATTTGCACCAAAATTGGTACACAAGGCACAAGCATTAATCAAACAAGCTCCAACTTGGAACTTAGGCTTTCCACAAGCCAAACCTTAGCATCATTTTCTCTCTTATGATGCTAAAGCACTTGAGACACGTTCAAAATGTGATATTTTGCAATATAACCCCTCATCTTGGGTAAATTGCAATTTACACCCAAACTATCATATAATGCACAAACAGTTTGCAAATAAGCTCAAACTTGAAAACAAAACTCTCCTTGAGTCTTAATTACTTTTCAAAAGATTAAAAAAGTTTATAAATAACTTACTTAAGCAAAACTTCTAGGGTTATGGCATAACCCAGGTCATGGATGTTACACGCAGTCCTTACGAGATTGTCCGAGAGTGGAAGAGATCGGATGATCTTGAATTTTTACAAGCTGCGAACCACGAGATGGTCATTTGGCACACCTAGATGGTCATCTGGTATTCGTAATATGAGACAGTCATCTGGTAGTTTCCCAATCACATATGAATTTGGCAATTTCAATTCCAATTAATGTCACATATTAATTTCTTACAACACAAGTATTGTGCAATCAAAATAAGTTCGGAAAACATCCAAAACCTTCATTCGACCCAACTTATCCATCTCACCCATGCAAGACACCCATCTCACCCATGTGAGATGCCCGTCTCACTCACCCAGACAACCGTCTGATGAGTTTGAGATGAGCCGGTCGGTTCAAGGGCAGAACTTAGCCAATTCAAACTCTGATTAGTATGACAACCCAAACGGCCATATCAACACTTGAGACATCCATATGGCTGCCCAAAGGGCCGTCTCACTCAGTGAGAAGGTCGTTTGACACTACAATCAACTAATCACTTGATATGTTGTGTGAATTGAATACCTAAACACTTTAGTAATCCATGCAATCATCATTTAAGATAAACTCCTCTTCTAGATGAGATCCTATGTGTGTGATCCTATAGGTCCCATATCACGTTGGCAGTGAATGTCCATAACTAGCTTATGACATCACAAGCAAGGAGTGGTGCCTAGTTGCACATCAGTGCTACCCAAGTGAATGGAAGGTTGGAGAACCACTTCAACATACAATATGTGTAAGGTGTTGTAGTGATTGTATATTTCCTTTATTTTTTATGTCTAGAATGAACTCAAGGCATGGACTCATCATCCTCTCAACATTCAACCCATGTTCCTTGAACCAAGAGTAGACTGTCTGAGATAATGTGACCTCAATATCATATATTGATTCACATGTGCATGCACATGCATTTCTCAGTCTCACTTATCAAGTGGCCAGGATATCATACTCGAGTAGGATGGACAATCACACATCTATCACTCACAATCTATCCCCATGTGTCAAAGTCACCCAATCATCACCTTTATAACAACCCATGTTTCAGGATTGCGTTTGATGATGTCAAAGCGTATCCAACGACATGTGACGAGTGTAGTGATTTCAGGTCTAAGAATCACAATCACCACCTTCACTATGAGAGCTGACTATGACTTACCATATGATGGTTTCCATGTGTCACTCTCAAGGTGGGTCTGTCTGATACACTGTTCTCTAGCATGCATCTGTGTGCTTGGTTTGATATTGCCATATCATGACTTAGTGAGACTCAATCATCAACCAACTCACACTCCAGTCTTATGTGTTACTGGTGTCTATCTACCTTTCACAGTAACAAATGACTAGGGACATAATGAGAATATGTATATGTACTCTTAACATTCGTATGATCTCATTTCCATAAGGCTAATACTTGAAGACATATGTCGTTGCGTAATATTATTCTCTAGACATTCATAATGTTTCCTCATTATCTCATAACTGAATGAAACACAATGAACTGGAAGCTTGTCTTTATGAGTATTAATTAAATCCTTTATGGTATGTCATGTCGATCATCATATGATTTTCTCTATGGGCATACCTTACCAACAATTATATCTTAGAAGATTGACATTAGTTGACAACTTTCCTAAAATGTGTTGAATAAGATATTGGGATGTCCATTAATTCCTTGCATGTGATAAGGTTTGTGCACAAATTTTGGTTTTGACACAAATATGTTTCGTGATATCTGTGTTGCTCATATTATATAATGCCAAGTTGACATCATGGCTTTAAATATTATAACTTGTGTCTAATCTTAAGTCATTCCCCCTAGTATTGATCTTAAGATATTTTAGATACATGTTGGCGTTGTTCTTCATGTGTTGAATGCATGCTCCTGGCGGTTGTATGTTGCTAAGCTTTTCTTGTCAGTTTTTTCTTCTATGGGTAATCAAAAGTGTATAATTTAAAATACATCATATTAATAACCATTGTCATTAGCACTCATTCATGCAATATTTGGTACTGGGTGGGTGGGCGACGCCCATTTTATAGAACGTTTCTTATAGAAACTTGGTAGGATGCAATAGAATTCTGTTATAGTGTACATGTGTCATTTCTCTCTCCTTAATATTTTAGGGGGTTGAATCTGAAGAGGAGTGAGAAGAAGATACTATATTTTGATTGGTTGTCCAATAGAATAGTATAGGACGCGTCCTATACTACTGACTACCCTGTGTGGGAGGTTTCAAAGGGTCTTTACAAAATCTTTTGAGATAAAAGACAAATTAAATTTATAATTACTGGTTTAATGTGCATATAAGGTTTACAATAAAAGAAAACTTTACACATAGAAGTTGTTCTTTTAAGACAAATTATATAATTTTTACTGAAAGCTTCTTATACTGTCAACCGTACTTTGGTAAGCAGAAGGAAAAAAACTATATCAAGGGAAGTGATAGAGGGATGCAAGGCGGACTACTTGGGGTGAAGAAATTGCCGAGTTAACTTTTACATGGTCTATTAAGGAGACAAAAAGGAAGTGCGAGAACAAATCGTGAAGTACCTCTGTGGAGTGATAGCTTTTTTGTCTTTGTATGATTTATTCAAAAAATTTAAACAAATCAACGCACTTAATGGCTACCAATCAGCCCGTTTGTTAAAAGTTGATTAATATAGGTCTTTGTTATAGTTATAACTGGTTAGTTCTCTAGATAAAAACAAACCAATCATTTAAATTAGTTGTAAACACACGTAGTAAGTAGCTAACTCCAAAGTCAGCGGAATTGACGTATATGTCTACCAATCAGTCTATGTTCTTGACCATTGCAGATTACTCATATTTACTTGAGTATATATAAATAATATGTTAATTACTTTGCAAGTACAAGAAGCCTATCAACCGCTTACGAAAATGATCTTAAGCTGCCGAAAGACAGACACCGATGAACTTGGCACAGAGAATCGAACTAGTTTCAATGTAACGAAGATCTGCTGTAAATTTTGAAGTACAAATTATCTTTCAAAATATTTTTTTCTTGAGACTGTGCATCGCACGGGTTTCATGCCTACTAATTACTAAAGTACATACAAATGCGCGATCTTAGCTCGCTCACCCGTAACAAAACTGTAGGTCGGATATAGACCGCATTGCCCAGCGTTACTTCCAATGCCAGTAAAGTGCTGTCTTATTTTGTGTTTTCTGAAGGGGCTCCGTACAAATATCCTCACCTCAGTGAGCTGCCGCTGCCATAAAATGCAAGTCTGGGAAGTCGAGGGCTTCTGATGAGGCGTGAGGGTGGACAGGGCAGGTGCAGAAGGGTTGCCCCCTTCCCTTCCGATGATCCCTCATCTGGTTTGCAGCCCTTCGGTGGCGGTGGTGGTGGTGGTTGTGGCTGTGATGATGCTGATCTCTCTCTCTCTCTCTGTATGTTTTTCAAGGGGCCATGATGAATCTCAGGCGATGCGTTACTTTCCGCTCGCCAACGCCCTTACATCTCGGCCCTGCCGGTGATAAAAAGGGTTTTGAAAGAAGAGGTTCTCCTCTTCGCCGCCTCCTCCTCCTCCTGCTCCTTCTCATCCTCTACCACTCTGTGCTTTCCTTCAACTGGAAACCTGAGGCACACGACTCGGCGACACTGGACGGCGCGAGCCGCAAGGCCGCGTAACCTGTTGCCCGAGGCCGTGGTGAAGAGTGTTGCCTTCGTCAGGCAGAGAAAAAAGAAAGAAAGCGAATCTGAGCCCCCGTGGTCGACTCTCTCTCGTGTTTTCCTCCGCCGCATGTGCTGTTTTTGGGCGTTTCGTTTTCCCTTTTTGTTCTTTACCATTTGGTTTCAAATCTTTCCATGCCGACATTTATGCTGCAGTTTTACACCTTTTATTCCGCATTCGTCCATGGCGGTCGATTGTAATCGTTTTGCTGTTTCGGATCTGTGTCGCCTCGAGGGAGTGCCGGAGAGGAATCTTGCCAGCTTCCCTGTCGGTGGTCGGAGGGTTTTGACCCTCAACTTGTGAGTGGGGTCGTAGAACCCGATCAAATGGGTTTCTAGCAAGTTTTAGATAGCACTCCCATTCACGTATGGTTTCGGTTACTGTTTCTAATTCTTACCATGTGCTTGGTTGTCCACAGAAGAACAGTTGCCGGGGTATTGTTCTTCCGTTTTACGGTCAAACTCTGTGATGAAATGTCAGCTATATTTTTTCTTTGTTTAGGACATGTTTGTTACAGTGTTGTTAGTTGTCGCCCTAAATTTATTTAGTCGGTACGAGTTCGTTATGTTTGTTTGCCATTGTTTAGTTGATAAAAAGATCCATAGCAGCAGCCGGTAGTCTTTTTTGTCCAGTGGTGAGAGGGGGGGGGGCAGTGTTATATGCAGTTAATCGTAGCAGCAGCTGCCAGAAAGAAAACAGTAGCTGCATGTTTATTGGTTAAAAACAACAGGGAGAACCAGAGGAGGGCTTTTGGTTGAAATAGAGTGTGCAATCCGTGTTCCATCTTGATCTCAATGCTGCGACTAGACTTTTAGCTAGTAGCATTCTAGATCCTTCTGAAATTTTCGGAATCCTTATCGGGGTGGGATGTGGGATGGAGGTAGATGGTATGATTTTGTTCTTGAATGACTCAATGGGTGTGGGTGGCTGCAATGATACAATTGCTCACTGCGACACCATGTCCTTTTGAAGTTGACTCAATGGGCAGATGGCATTGGTTGGTGGCTTTGCCGGAAGTTTTTTCCAAATTCTGAGTTGAGTCCTCCTTGAGGTTTGGTATCTCAGGATGGTGTAAGGCGATGTATTAATGCCTATAAGAATGATTTCCCAAGGTTTATCCCGAGTCCAGAGATGTATGAGAAAAATCCTATGATACAAATGATATTTTGTATGGTGTTTATCTTCAGGTTTGACTAGGATCATAGTATCATGCACGTATTGGATAATATTCTCAAAGCATTCATTTGGCAATTTGATAAGTACAATGGATGGTACCCAATTTGATCATGTGAGGAGTGATGTAGCCATGATAAATAGGTAGGGTGATAATGAGTCACCTTGTATGAGACTATTGGAGTTTTTGAAGTGTCTAAATGGTGATCCATTAATAATGGTGGAGAAAGTGTTAGTCGAAATGCAATCCTGGATCTAGTAAATCCATATCATGGGGAATCCATAACTCTGCATAGTATGGATGAGATAGTTCCAATTAACATAGTCAAAGGCTTTTTGTAAGTCTAGTTTGATGACAAACATGTGTTTTGTTTTTGTACCATGACAAAAGCATCAAGGATATTTCTATATTTCAGAAAGCCAATTTGGTTGTTATCTATGATATGTTCTAGTTGCAGTTAAAGCGGTTGTTGAGGATTTTGGCCAAGATTTTGTAGGAAGTATTGATGAGGTTGATAGGTCTGAGCTGTTTGATCATGTTAGGTTGTTCCACTTTTTTGATCAAATCTATGTTGGTGTGGTTAGGAACCTTGATGTGTTTGTGGATATCAACATTATTATGGATGGTATGAAGAAGGTTGATGAAGTCGTTTTTGATATATTCCCACATAGAAAGGTAGAATTTAGTGTTAAGCTTGTTAAGTCCAAGTGATTTGTTTTTTTCCTAAGGAAGTAACATCTCGTAGTTCATCTATGGTAAAATCCATTATGATGTTTTGTGGGGAAGGTATGATTTTTTACAAAGGTATGCCCAATTAATAGAGTTGAGAAATCTCAGCTCGTGACTTGTATTGAAGATGTGTTGAAAGTGAGTGACAATATGTTTGGCGATAATGGTTTTATTAGATGTATTAGTACCATTTATATTGAGCCTAGATTTAATGTTGGTTCTGGTTTAATTGTTACAACATTTGTGGAAATATTTGTGTTTTCTTCACCTTCTAAAGCCCATATGATCTTCACTTGTTGTTTCCCGATAGCATCAATGCAATTTTGGATGTCCTCCATCTCTGATTTGATGCTGAGAATGATGGCTGAGTCAATGTTAGGGTCACTATCCACAAAAAGATGTTCTAGATCAGCCAACTTATGCATGATATTTCCATAATTTTGATTTTGCCAGGTTTTAAGGACTGATCTAATCCTTTTGTTGTTGTTATGTATGTGATATCTCGTTTCCCTAGAGGTTTGTTAATATCGTGGCCATTTTTGTTTATAGATGTTATACATGTTGCATCCTGAAGCCAACAATTTTCTATTCTAAATGGTTTGTGACCCCATCTAATGTATTTGGTATCAATGGTTATGGGGGAAATGGTCAAAGATAGGTCAAGATACAACACATACATTGGAGTATGGATAGAGGTTCTCCCTTAATGGTGATAAGATGAAGTGATCAATTTTAGCCCATGAATGGTTTCTATTCTAAGTGGAGTTTGCATTTGATGGGATGATGTTGATCATATTGTGCTTAATGATGTTATCTTTGAGAAATTTATCCCATTTAGTCAGTGCTCCAGAAGGATTAATTTGATTACATACACGGGTGATGAGGTTGAAGTCACCTCCAATAAGCCATGGTCTATGTGAGCAGAGTTGGAAAATATGTTCAATCTCTCTAATGAAATGTAATTTGTTGGTTCTAGGTTCATCGTATATGCCTGTAAAAATCCAATCATGTGCATCTAGTGAGTTTGCGATGTGTATGGTGATATTGTAGTCTCGGTATTCAGTGTGATGTTGAAAATACTATTGTTTATACCTATAATGATACCTCCTATGAAGCTATTAGGAGGTAGTTGAAACCAAGTATTGATGTGTCTACCTCTTATGGATTTCAAAGCAAAATGAGTAACGTTCGTTTTGGTTTCTGGTATGGTAATGATTTTGATGTTCTGCTTGTCGATGTGACATTGAATGTGTATTCTTCTCTTTACACTGGATACAACACAACAATTCCATGATATCTTCATTTGATGAGGAAGTGTAAGTCTTGATGTACTGGTCTAGTAGAGGTACTATAGAATAATGTCTATTTTATCTAAGCTGATGTAGGTGGTGTATCTGTCTATGGTTACACCATCCCATGAATTTTTAAATATCATCTAATGTCGAGTGAGTTTTCACATCTAATTCAAAGGTGATACAGAGTGTGTTTGCATAATGTGAGAAAGTTTATAAATTAGGCCATGAGGCTATATCTTCTATATTATATATTGGGATATATTCTCAAAATCATCAGATGTATATGTGAAGAAAGGTAATTCTCTAAATGTGAAATAACTTGGAATTCTAGATTGTTACCTGGTTCTATTATGGAAAAATAGTTTTTCTTGGTGAGTCCTTCTGGTGCAGTCATTAGAGAGCTGATAGTCGAAACTTTATTTGGTTCTTTGCCTTTTCTCTTATGTTGTGGGCTATGCGAGGATCTGATCTCCTCCATAATAGCTGTTTTAATCGTCTGGACGCCAAGATCTATTTGTTGTAGTTGATGGGTTGTTATGAAATGGGAAGGATTGAATGGAGTATGGGAAAGAGTTGTTGTTGCTCTCCAATGATGGTGAGGCTATTATAGGTCTTTTTTTGGACTATTAGGGTTGGAGTTGATTTGTGAGTGCTTGAATTTATTTTTTCTCTCCGAAACCATCTTCTTGTCATTAGGTTTCCCGGTGGCTGCGCATGTTGTTTTGGTGTTGATGGGACAGTGCCATGATGGATGATGGTGAGCAATATCGGAAAAGAGGGTGGTAGTGTTGGTAGGGTTTTTGGAAACTAGTTTCATTTGATAAATATTCTTGCATAATCTAATCTTAGTGGAAGTCAACACGATGGCTTGTTTCACAGAGAAAACACAGAATGCCTTAATGTAGTTTGAGGGGTGTAGCGTTGCACCTATGGAATGTGCAATAGCATGGAAGATCTCAACTTCTCATAAGTGTGGAGGGAGATAGGATATAGAGACCCACCTAGAGAACCTAAACCCACAAGAGAAGATCCTTGTTTGGGTGACCATTTGGTGATATTAGTTTGGAGGAAGCTACTCCTGCAAGGGATCATCATGACTTGCCCAAATAGATGTTCGAGTTTGGTGCCATCTGGTACCGAGTAAAGGTGTTGGGATGGAGACAAGATTTTTAGTTTGAGGATGGTATGTGTTATGACCCACTCCAAAGCTAACTAGTAAGTTCAATGATCATATCATCATTAAGATGATTAAGTTAAGTAAGCACATCGCTTAGTGCATCATCAAGTTGATTAAATTAAGTTAAGTACTCACAGATGCAATTAGTGCTTTGATCAAGTGTTACAGTCTAATAAGCATAATTTCATATCTTGAGGATGTAGAGAATTTCACGCTTGAATTTTTTCAAAAGAAATCACGCAAATCGGACATTCAAGGTGGGAGTTATGGCATATTCAAAAATCTTGGACTTAAGATGCAATTTTTCCATTTGTTGGCTTTTCCCCCTCCCTTATCCTCTTCTTCTCCACTGATTAATCTGTTGAGCGGCGCCCTTGGTAGTAGCTCGACCAGCCGTAGCAGAGGGATGTGAGGGCGACTGTTTTGGCACCCCCTAGCCTCGATTCAGCAACGCCCACTCCTCTGCCATCCTTCCCTTCTCCTTCCTCTTCCTTCTTCCTCCACCCTTTCTACCTCCTTTGCCCCGCCCTAGCACATGCCCAACCTGCAGAGAGCAGCGGCCGACGACCAACTACTGTGGCCCAGCCTAGGGCCCTCTTGGGCGCACGAAATTTCAAGGAAAAAAAAACTTGCTTGAGCTCGGCCTAGTGCATCGACCGAGAATCCGCAACACTTGCCCCCTCTTTCTCATTCCTCGCTCCATGGATGCCCCAAATAATTAGGGCGGCGCCCCACCTTGCTCAAGCAGCAGCAACTGCAATTGCGGTCGATAGCCACCTTGGGCGCGAAGTAGCACTAAGGAACGATGCTTTAAACTCGTCCTTGAGGTTCAAGTACAAAGCAACGTCGAACGACGCCCAAATCCAGAAGCTGTGTGAACCAGGTTGTCCCAAGGTAGAAGACGACCCCGCTGACGTCCGAAAATAGGCTCTGTACGTGTTTCCAGACGAATTCGGACATCTCGAACCCCTGTGAGTAGAATTTCACTCACCTAGCATGATTTAACTCCAATATTAGAAAATTTTCATTTAAATGTGCGTTTTCTGCAGATAACAATAGTTATCAGGCGTCGTGCAATACTTGGCGTTGCTCGACTTTTTATTTCACAAATCGCTTCTTTAGGCTTTTGTATAACCTAGTTTATCATCCGATCAGTGTGGTTTGGACTAGTGAAATTACATGATTAATCGAAACCTAGTTTACTCGATTAAATGTTGAAAACATTAGTGCACGACCACGAAAACTGAAAAATTTGGGTATAAACCCAGACTGCACGATTTTAATAAACTAAATGACGCACGATTACAAAGAAATGACGATGACATGAAAATATTCAATGAAAACCCTAGTTGCACACTCTCTGCTATGTTTAATGTGAGTGATTTAATACTTACACAAGTTGGCACGTTTCTCAGAAATATCATTAGAATTCCTCAGTTATTATTAATAATTCATGTCATAATAAGTAATTTAACTCTTAATTGAGTTATGTGATGCACAACTCAGGATTTGGGTTGATGTGCATGATTTTTGAGGAATTATGATAATTTACAAGTGCTACTGGCGATTACTCATATATTGAGTAATTAACTCTTGTTAGTACGTTACGATGTTCAATTGTATGATTTCGACGTATATGTGCCAAGTTGACATGAATTTTATTTATTTAAGAATTTTCGTCTGCCTGCATGCATAATAATATTGATTTTTTTAGTAAATTACAAGTGGACATGTATTTAGTTTATTTAAGAACTTGAAATCTGCCTGCATGCTTAATATGTCGAATCTCTCAGTATTTGCAATGCTTGAATAAACTTCTCGGTCAAATTTAGAATGATATTCATGTCGTATTGTAAAGTTCAAGTGAATAGACACGGTACCATAGAGATACCAGAGTCGAGTATAAGTAAGAGAAATGTACAATCTAGTAAGAGTTTTCTAGAATAATAAAATAATAGACTAAGGGCCCTGCCACCGTAGAATCCCTATGAGAGGTCTACGCCTTAGGGATGAAACGACCTACCATGGCGGTGCGTCCAATATACAGGGGTCGGAACGCACCCACAGAGCGTGTGGGGAGATGAAGCCTTTGAGGAAGTCTCCTAAGAGAAGATAGGTTACCCAACATGAACCGAAAGTCCCGGTAGTAACCCAGAGGTACCCACAG
Source organism: Alisma plantago-aquatica (assembly GCA_963693085.1). Taxonomy (NCBI): domain Eukaryota; kingdom Viridiplantae; phylum Streptophyta; class Magnoliopsida; order Alismatales; family Alismataceae; genus Alisma; species Alisma plantago-aquatica. The sequence goes on along the minus strand of OY856413.1, from coordinate 294,717,337 downwards.
AGCGTACCAAGTTGAGGCCCACAGAGCGTCTCAGACCCTCCGCCTCTGTACTCATCCTAGAGGAGGAGTTCAGTTTACGGCACCATAGGAGTGCCGAGGCCAGAGAGCCAATTTTCCTATTGCAGACCAGGACAACAGTCAGACTTAGCTATCCCGAGGTGTCGGCTAAGTCTTGTATGGTGGGATTGTAGTTCACTACGAGTCTTCATATGTAGAGTACACTGCATATGATCAGGGCATAAGATAAAATATGTTCATATAGGTTCACAGAGTTGTTAAAGAGTCAGGAAAGGTTTGAGTTAGTTTCACAGTAGTTGTCTTTTAAATGGAATTTTAGTACTTTCTATTATTTAATCGTATCTACATCATTGCAACAATTGTTATCTTAATAAAATGTGACATCTCCTGTCGTTTAAATTATATTTCTTAGATCTACTCAGTATAGTATTATTTTGAATTTATTCCAATTAATAAATATAAATGAGTTATCTGCGATGGTTGGGTGAAATTCTATTCATTGAGCCAGTAGCTCACCAACCTACTGAAACATTTTTCAGGTCAGCGTAAGCACGAGGAAGCTGAAGGATCGTATCACCCAAGTACTTAGAATGTAGTTAGTATTTAGTTATAGGTCTCTTAGTCCTTTCCCCTCGGTCCTTGGGCATGTGATATGGTAGAGAGAGAGAATGAAATGTAATATGTAGTTTAATTTTCAATTAACTGTTGCACTTTATATTCTGTAAATAAGATGTAATATGTTGTTTAAACTCTGATGTATCTTTCAAGATTTAGAAATAGTAAGTTTGCTTCTGCAAGTTTAAGTAAGATTTCAGTATTGTCCAAATAATGAGATTCTCCTTTAGGTAAATTTTAAGTGATTAAGAAAAGAAAACGTTAAGGGTGTATTTGTATTTAGTTGAATCATCCTTTAATGCCCTAATCTCATGATTAGTGGTAATTGTGGGGTCGGGGCGTGACAGTTAATTTGCTATCAGAGCATAGGTTGAGCACATAGCTACTCTAAGTCAAGGTCAGGGGACGATAAGAGACTAATATGATTAGGACTTAGGTGTTTTCCTTCCAACTACAATTTTTCTAACATGAAGTGTTTTGTTATACTATTGCAGATGACAGGAAGAGGACGTGGTCATGAAGACCAAGTTGAGAGTCACATTGGACCTGACCCTCAGGTGATGGGTCCAGGTGGTGGAGATGATGTGGATGAGGCATCAAGGATGTACATGATGTTTCTTGAGACCAGGGAAAAGTATAAGATGGAGGGGCGAGAGACGCGAGCATGTGATATCTGTGGAAGACCACACTCAGGACAGTGTTGGGGAATAAGGTTTTAAGGATGTCATCAATTTGGACAGATGAGACATATCAAGAGGAATGCCCCCAGTTACAACAGTCGACATCACAAGGTTCTCAATCACAGTATCAGAATGTTCCGAGACAGGCTCTAGCTGGAGGAGCAAGTTCCTCTATAGCTTCAGGTTCCCGAGGTGGTGCAGCACCCAGTGCTAGGGAAGGACAACGAGGACATCGTGGGAGAGGAAGAGCTTCAAGACACTTCTTCTCTTTGACACCACAAGAAGGTATTGTCTCTTCCCGAGTAATTACATGAGAAATGCTTTTCTTTAACAACATTTCAGTTACAGTTTTGATAGATCCGGGTGTTACTCACTCGTTTATACAACGTTCTTTAGCTTGTGAGCTTAACCTGTTAACCCAGGAGTTACCGGTTGAGTTGTTGTTGAGGGTTCCTTTGGGTGAACCGACAATGTTGACAGAGTTTTATCCCAGACGTTTTTTGACCTTTGGTACACTAGTACATAACCAGCCTTTAGTGTCGGTTTTAATGCGACACCTATGTGGGCGCCGCTAAAAGGCCAACCGTTAGGCGTCAGTTCTTAAACCGACGCCACAACCCTTCGCGCGCCACCGAAAACGTGCCAAAAGGGGGGTATAGGCGTCGGTTATTAGCTTTGAAACCGACGCCATAAACCTTCGTGCCACAGAAAGGGCGCCATCTGGGGCACTATCAGCGTCAGTTAATTAGTGATAACCGACGCCATCTCACCTACTGCCACAGTCGTGCTGGCCAGCACGGCTGTGTTGTCTGACCCGGTGCCACGGTCGTGCTGGCCAGCACGGCCGTGGTGTCTGGTCCGCTGCCATGACCGTGCTGGCCAACACGACCGTGGTGTTTGGCCCACTGCCACGACCGTGCTAGCCATCACGACCGTGGTGTCCGTCCTCATTAGGGAAAGCGACGTCGGTTATTGATAACCGACGCCACATCACATGCATTAGGCGTCAGTTATAATTATTTATCCGACGCTGTAATCATTTATCGTCAGTTTTAAACAAATAACCGATGCCTATTGCAAGTTTTTTTTTCTATCAGTCTGCAGACCTGTTGTGGCTGGTCACAGGATGAGAAATCTACAATTCAGTTATGAACTGTAGGTTTTACGACATTCATTGATATCAGCCAACAACATGCCACAAACCTGTAAAATTAACAACATTAATTTTCACACATTTAGCAACCTACAGTTCCATTCAATTTTCACACATATAGAAATATTCATGTAGCAATCTGCAGTTCCATTTATTTTCACATTCACACATGTAGAAACATTCATATAACAACCATCAATTTCATTCATTTTCACATTCACACATGTATAAACATTCAGACACATGTAGAAACATTCAGATATGTAGAAACATTCACACATATTATAATTCAGAAATTCATTTACAAAATATCATTCTTTAGTCATTATTCGCTATCAACATCCCAATTATATGTTAAAACCCCCACTACTTGTATGGCTGTTGCCTATTCTTCTCTTACATCATTTAATTCTTCCGTCGTATAGGGAGCATGCACATCTGGTAAGGCCTTTCCTGTAGTGTGGTCAGTTTTAAACACCTGCAAAGAGAATGATGTATATATATAATTAATAATATATAAATAAGATTGATATATTTCATATTATCTAATGAGACTATATATAATACCTCAGGAATGGTATCGATGTCCACTGCGGCATATTTGATAATCATGTGCATAAATTGCATCACATAGTATGCACATGCCCATCCGTTGTCTTGTGTAGCACACTATAAATTAAAACATACAAAATATTAAAAAATACAACTAATTAAGCACTGTTCACATAAAGAATATATACATTACAGTCGGGAACTTACTTTCACGTTCATCCAAATTATTGACTGGTTCTTTTTCCTGGGGACCTTTCCTCCAGCCTTTTTGAACTCATCTAAACCCCTACATGTTAATGTAACATAGTACATTGCATAATTAAATAGTAATGTAATAACATATGTTAACGGATATGAAAATGAAATATTTCTCATCGAAATAATGCCATTTTCATTTTGTGTCCATATTTTGAATTCAATTTAGTCCCCTTAGGATCTAGATAATAGACAGTGAATGTCTCGGGGACAATAACTAGTAACTCCTAATGCATACCACTAGAGGTAAAAAAGTTAAAAATTAATAACTTAAAATCCACAATAAAAATGTAATTTTCTTTTGTCCAAATTATAAGCAAAGTAAACTTACTCCACATTGAATGGAGCTATTATCAACGTCTTCTTATTTTGAGCAAAATTTATAAAAGCATCACAACAGTATTGTTGAAATGACGGAGGGTCTTTAGCTACTAGACTAATCAAAGATGGAATAAAAAATTCTACATGTTCGAATGAAAAATCTACACATATCTTGTCTAAGTAGATGCAAAACATGTATTACATATGCATTAATAAATAAGAAACCAGATCACCAGATCCTACACAAGGTATATGGATGTATAAAGAATATTTCACCCTATCCATAGCTCTATCACAGATGTATTCAGCCAATCATATCGAAACAACTCCAAAATATCTTGTATAAATAGTTTGCTTTCGTATGATTGACCTACAACATCCGCATCTATAGAAATAATTATAGGGCAATTTATATCATGTTCACCTAACCATATTGCCATACCCCTACAATTAGGACCTAACGGGACAGGTAGGTCCTGTGGAACCCAACTTGGTAATGTAGGAGGTGGAGGTGGAGGCCTAGATGCTCTGGGTGTCTTCTTTTTAACCTATATATATAATTTCAGATCAATTGACATCATAGGCACACACTAACAATTTAACATAATGTAAATTTACCATACAATTTTAGTATAGAGGACATCCGCTTTTAGCCACAATATCACTCCGCCTTCTGCCTCACCAAGCGTTTCACAATCTGGGTGGGCATATGGCAATGGAAGATCCATCCAATTGGGGAATATATGTACTGGGCTCACACGAACCCAACCAGCTGGTAATGGAGACCCATGAAACATTTCCCCTGGTAGGGATGGGTAAGCCGACGCCTCTGCAATGACAAATTCTTTACTTTTTAGACGGCATGGCTTCAACCCCTACAAATTTTTATGTGAAGAATGTTATATACATATATACATATCATCTTGAAAAGACTAGTTACTATGTCATAAAAATACTTACAGTGGATGTGCTAGGTGTTGGGTCTACAAGATTACTCCCAACCTCTGCAGTAGGAGTACAACGGGACGCCATAGGTACTGTCTGCTGAGTGGCAGTCAGACATGCCTGCCACTTGCTCACTGCTTCTTCGATTTTCCTATCAACTATCTTATCTACCTATAAATGGATAAAAGAAACGTTAGCTTCTGATTATTGAATTCTCTTTTACAGTAACATTATAAAGAAAGAATATGTTACCCCTTCTTGTGAAATTCCCGCTTTTGGGACATGTTTGCGCTGGGATTGCCCAAAGAACACTTTGATGCCCACACCAGTGCCTACAACCTTAACATGTCCAAGATGCTCTAGGTTACCCAGAGCAACTGTCAATTCATCCCTTATGCCCTCAGGGATGAACTTGCCTTGTTTCCTCATCTTGTGTAGATCCCGATAATTGCCAAAACAAAAATTTGTAATTAAGTAAACACCACAATTAATCAATATTCGAACGATTGCTCTAAGAGTTGTATTTTACCATTTTTGCAACCGCCTCAGTAGTTGCGGGCTTCCTTATTTCTCCCTTCTTATTTTGCCTCCCAGCTATCCAGACATCATGGCGAGGCAGAGGTGTGGTACCTATAGTAGAGGACTCCTTAGTAGCAGCAGACTGAGTAGTAGACTCAGCCTGTAGTCTTTGGCGAATGCCTGCATACCCCTTTGGACCCATTGTGTGGTCATGCACATTTAGTGCACACCTTGCTCTTTGCACCTCACTGAGGGCCTAGTTAGTATGCACATTAATGATTTGGTTAGTAACACTAAATTTTAATCTTAGGTGAATACATCATATATTAATTAAATTGGGAGTGACGCCTAATACCTTGAATTCATCAGTTTTTCTTGAAGCAACAAATGTGTCCCATTATTCTTTGTCCAGGAAGTTCCACTGTTCAGTGGCTGTCTTCTTCCTCTTATCACCTTCTTTTATGTATTCTCGGGTGAGATTTGTCCTATAGTTCCTTAGGACTCTCCCACAACATTGCATCACACATTTACGATGCAGCTTTTCATCCAATTCAAATATACTCTGCAAAATAGAATTTCTATTAACTAGTATCCAAAAAATTAGTAATATACAAAATAGAATTGCAAATTAATAATAACTCACGCATAAATCCTTCCATATTACGTCTTTCTTCCCCTTAGGAACTTTATGCCAAGAATCTATCTTACAACCACAATGGCTACGAGTAACATACCCAAGATATGAAACAAACGAATTGCGATTCACTGCAATTGCATTTCCTGCATTATCAAAATCCACAACAAGTTTGGGTCCATTGCCCCTTTGTGCTATTAACTTCTTCATCATAGTGATGCCCCTTCTCTTGTCAACTTTTTGGTGCTGCTCATCAAGTGCCTCAAGTGCTTCAGAGGGTACATGTGCATCATCAACCTAAAATTTGATAAAATAAACTCACTTACAAGATATAACTATAAATGGACATGTAGATATAAATATATGATATATTTTTAAAAATTAAATTGTCAGGCGGCACATTGATGTCCTCACCCTCACGGTAATCATTAGCATGGTCATCAGGAGAATGCTCGGCCATTTGAAAGTCCACATTCACATTGTAAAGTTCACATTGTAAAGTAATTCACATTGTAAAGCTCACATTGTAAAGTTCACATTCACATTGTAAAGTAATTCACATTGTAAAGTAATTCACATTATAAAGTTCACATTCACATTGTAAAGTTCACATTCAAAATAATAAAACATATAAAAAAATATAAACATGCCTCTAATATTGTGAGTTTTTATCAATTAACATTCCTTCATTGTGATCTCCACGCACATACAAGTCATCATTAGCTTCAATATTTGCTGGTGTTGGCAACCCAACTGAGAATGGGCTGGATTCATCATACTTATCATAGTACTCTTCTTCATCTATAGGATCTTCAATGAATTGTCTTTTACCATGAAGAACAACCGACCATTTATCATTTGCAGGATCATCGATATAAAATACTTGTTTCACCTGTGATGCCAATATGAATGGTTCACCCTTCTCGCCAATCTTTTCAAAGTTCACTAAAGTGAAACCCAATTCATCCACTATAACTCCTTTGGTGTTATCAACCCAATTACATTTGAAGAGAAGAATTCTGAAATCTATGTAGTCAAACTCCCATATGTCTTCAATGACACCGTAATATGACATTTTAGATTCACGTGGACTCTTATCCTTTGCACTTGCAAAAAACATAGTCGACGCTTGAAGGGTGACCCCACTATTTTGGATGACACTCTTATCATCTTGGCGCTTTGTCTAATATGTGAATCCATTAATGTCATACCCTTCCTAAGACATAACATTCAATTTTGGTTTAAAGGCGAGACATTTGATAGTTTCAGTAATATCATCTGGTGTTTGAGATAGTTGATGTAAGACTTTATCTTCAAACCACTTAATAAATGTCTTGTTATGCTCTCCAGCAAGCCACATTGTATTGGCTTGAGGATATTGTCTCTTGATGAAATTGGTATGTTCCTCGATATAAACACTCACTTCATCCATGTTGTGTAAAATATATAGGTGACCTTGTTCCAACTGCTCACAACTGATTACTTTCACCCGTGATCCCAAAATTCCTTTGCCAAATTGATCCTCAATATTCTTGTCATTACCAGGAGTGTCATTACCACTGAGAAAGTCATTGCAAAAATCCATAACCTCTCTCGCCACATAACCCTCAATAATACTCCCTTCATGTCGATAACAGTTTCGAACATCACTTTTAAAAACACTCATGTATCGTTCAAAGGGATACATCCAATGAAAGAAAACTGGTCCCAACATTTTCACTTCTCTAGTCAAGTGGACAACAAGATGTACCATGATATCAAAGAACGACGGAGGAAAATACATCTCAAGCTGACATAGGGTAACAACCACTCAACCACTTCTCTTTGCAAATTATCGAGAGTATCAGGGTCAATAACTTTGCTGCACAAACTGTTGAAAAAGAAACAAAGTCTGGTGATTGCAAACCTTACATGCTTCGGCAATATAGATCAAATTGCCACATTCAATATTTGTTGCATTAGAGTGTGACAATCATGAGATTTAAGACCTATCAACATCAGATCTTTTATTGATACCAATCTACGGATGTTGGATGAGTAACCCTGTGGCACCTTAACATTTACCAAACATTCACAAAAAGCTTTCTTCTCCTTTCTAGACAATGTGTAACAAGCGGGAGGTAAGTATGTTCTCTGATTTCCCATTTCACATAATTATGTTAATTCTGACCTAATTCCCATTTCACGTAGGTCCAGTCTGGATTTTATCCCATCTTTAGTCTTACCTGGTATATTCAACAAAGTACCAATGACACTATCACATACATTTTTCTCAACGTGCATGACATCGATACAATGCCTGACTGTCAAAGAACTCCAATAAGGAAGATCCCAAAATATTGACTTCTTCTTGAATAAAGATTTGTCACTCCGTATGGCCATAGTACATTGTGATCTCTTACCAAATTCATTGACAAAGTCTTTTACTCTTTCATAAACAACCTCCCCTAGTATAGGTTTAGGTGCACTCCGTTCCTCATTCAATCCATTGAATGCTTTGCGCTTACTACAATACAGATGAAATTTTGTAAGAAACCTTCGATGACCAAGATATACAGTCTTACCGCCATGTTTTAGTCTTGTTGAATTAGTGTTCTCTTCACATATAGGACACGCTTTAGCTCCTTTGACACTATATCCAGACAAATTCCCATATGCTGGAAAGTCATTAATAGTGCAAAACAACATAGCATGCAAACAAAATGTCTCTCTTTGTGAAGCATCATAGGTCATCACACCTTCACCCCAAAGTTTCTTTAAGTCATCAATCAGAGGTTCAAGATAAACATCGATATCATTTCCAGGTTGTTTAGGGCCCGATATCAACAACGACATCATTACGTACTTATTTTTCATACACAGTCAGGGAGGAAGATTGTATATAACAAGCATGACTGGCCAAGTGCTATGTTGGCTGCTCAATGTCCCATATGGATTCATCCCATCTATACAAAGCCCAAGTCTTAGATTCCTGACTTCTTCACCAAATTCAGGGTATAATAAATCAATCTTCTTCCACTATGGGGAATCAAACGCATGTCGTAGGATCCCATCATTATTTTTCTTAACATCTACATGCCACCTCAAATTCTTCGCATCTATCGGATTGGAAAACAAGCGTTGAAACCGTGATATTATAGGTAGATACCACATCACCTTGGTAGGAGAACCAATTTTGGACTCCCCCGAAGTCATCAATTTATACAGTGACACACCACATTTTGGACAATCTTTCAAATCTACATAGTCCTTTTGAAATAATACACAATCATTCGAGCATGCGTGTATCTTCTTGGCATCCAGTCCCATTAGGCACAACAATTTCTTTACCTGGTATGTTGAGATTGGCAGCTCGTTTCCTTCAGGAAGCATTTCTTTCAACAAAGACAACAATGACGTGAAGCTTTTGTCGCTCCATCTATTGTTAGCTTTCAGCTTATACAATCTCAACACAACGCTAAGCTTCATAAACTTAGTACAACCTGTGTATAATGATATCTCAGCATCATGCACAATGTTTCTAAAAATGGGATGTGGATCAGTGTGCTCTACCCCACAACTATCTAACATCGCATCAACGATGTCTACTGGAACTGGTTCATTCACATGTACGTCATCGGAGGCAATTTCTTCTTCCACACAAGCACTGTTATTGACATCCACTGGTTTCGGGTTTAAAATCTCTCCGTGCCAGTGCCATTCTGTATAGCCTTGTATAATCCCGTTGCACATGACATGACTTTTGATTTTGTCACCAGTGCTGACTTTCAAGTTGTTACCGCAATGCCTACATGGACAGTAGAACCTATCTCCAGGTTGTTTCCTATGTTCCTCGACAAATCTAATAAACTGGTCAAGACCAGAAATAAACTCTGGGGTGCAGCGATTGCGAATGGACATCAATGATCTATCCATTCTATGATCAAAGAGAAAAAAAGTATATATTACAACAAGATTAGGGTCTAGGATTAGAGTTTTTACATGGTTAAAACTTTAGGCCAACAAATACATGTGTTGTCATTATTATATATAATAAATGTGTACCACCTATCCCATTCTTGAACACCTAATCTCACTAGTAAGTGTATAATGTGTATTGGCTTTTCAAGAAAATTTCGGCAGCATTTCCCCGTTTGTTCTCTAAGTACATATGTACTTAGAGAACAAACGGGGAAATGCTGCCAAAATTTTCTTGAAAACCAAATACACATTATACACTTACATCCTAAGTGAGATTAGGTGTTCAAGAACAGTCCCAAACCGGGGACTATCCAAGATTTACTCCTAATGAGTAAATCTTGGATGGGTTTCTAGGCCAACAAACACAATGATAGATATGTACATGTTAGGGTTTCATCACAATTGATGTTAGGATTTCATCAATGTTAGGGTTTAATCAAATCAAATTAGGATGCTAGAATGGACAAGTTTAAATCTTATTTCAACATGCATCAAAATTTACTGAATTAGGTCAAGCATTAGGATTAGAAGCACAAATATATGCAAGCAAAATATTTGTTCATATCATAGGATGATTTACAATAGCAACATCTAAATAAGTAAACTCAAAGCATTAGATAAATAAATATAATCAGTAGATAAACAAATACAAAGCAATAGATAAAAAAGTACATGAACAAAATACCCTCTTTTCTTCCTTCTCCCTCATTACCAACAGCAAGCACAACCGTGGCTATGTTGGCCGACCACGGTCGTGCTGGGCAACACGGCCGTGGTAGGCCAACACAACCACGGCCGTGCTTGCTGTTGGTAAGGAGGGAGAAGGAAGAAAAGAGGGGCATGAAGGAAGAAGACGGGTACCTAGCAGTGTGGAGAAGAGTGGCAGCGACGGTGTGAGAGCAACGTTGGTGAGCAGAGAAGGAGGCGGTGAGCAGAGCAGGCGGTGGTGGTGGAGGTTGACTGCGGAGAGCAGAGCAAGCGGCAGCGGTGGAGGTGCTGCGGTGAGTAGAATGGCAATAGGAGAAGGAGGATGCCGCGGCGGCGAGCAGAGACGCACCAGCAACAGCGGTGGCGAGCAACATGTTGAATGCGGGCGGGCGGGGGCATCGTCGGGCGATTTTAGGCGAGCAGCAGGAGAGGAGAATTCTCGTGATGAAACAGAAGAAAGGGGAAGACTCGGGTGATCGCGGGTCTGTTAAGTTTGTAAAAGGTGTTGGTTATCTACAAAATCGGCACCTAAACATCTTAAGCGTCGATTGATAGTAAAAAATCGACATCCAATTGGACAATCTTTGCCCTAAATTATTTGACGGGAACCATTATCAGCGTCGGTTATCAAAGTATAACCGACGCCAAAATTGGAACTTTTTGCACAAATTTTTATCTTATATAGGCGCCGGTTATTATTTAAAAAAACGAAGCTGTATGTGACACTTTGGGGCCAAATTTTTTTTCGCTCGAAAATTGGATTTCGTGGGCAATTTTAGGCATCAGTTTCTTTTATCCATCCGACGCTGAATACAAAGCGATACCCGTGTCTGGCTGGTCTTCGAATATAGACGTCAGTGTTCCTTAATAACTGACGTTGAATGTTATATGTGTCGGTTTTAAAAAAAATGACGCCCAAAAAAGTGACGATGAATGCTATTTCTGTAGTAGTGGTGGTTACACCATCGCGGTTAATCTTATACCCCTAGATATTAACTCTTTTCAAGTTATCTTTGGTATGGATTGCTTAGAGACGTATCGAGTTCAACTCGACTGTTGGAAGAAGGAGGCTATCTTTCAAAAGGGTGTATTTTATTATGTGTTTTTTTGGAGACAGGAAGGTTTTTCCTACGTGTATCATATCAGCTGTTGTAGCTGATAAGATGTTACAGAAAGGTTGTGAGGCGTTCTTGGTACATGTAGTAGATACCATAGCAGAGAAGAGCACAGTCAGTCTATGGGATGTGCCAGTGGTCTGTGAGTTCCCAGATGTTTTTCCAGATGAGTTGCTAGGTCTACCTCCTGAAATAGAGATAGACTTTGAGATCCAGGTGTTGCCAGGTAGTCAACCTATAGTGCTACCAGCCTACAGAATGGCACCTACAGAGTTTAAAGAACTCAAGATCCAGTTACAAGATTTACTGGATAAGGGTTTCATTCAACCTAGTTCTTCGCCATGGGGAGCTCCAGTCTTGTTTGTGAAAAAGAAAGATGGTACTATGAGGTTATGTATAGATTACGAATAGTTGAATAAGATCACCACCCAGAATAAGTACCCGCTGCCAAGGATAGATGATTTGTTTGATCAGTTACGTGGAGCGACGATCTTTTCTAAGATAGACTTGAGATCTGGATATCATCAGTTGAGGATAAAGGATTCAGATATTCCTAAGTCATCTTTCAGAACAAGGTATGGGCATTATGAGTTTCCGGTCATGTCGTTTGGACTAACTAATGCCCCAACAACTTTCATTTATAAGATGAATGGGATTTTCAAGCCATTCTTGGATTAGTTCATAATGGTTTTCATAGATGACATTTTGATCTACTCCAGAGATGATGAGCAACATGAGCAGCATCTGAGGACAACATTACAGTTGTTGAGACAACACCAGCTATATGCTAAGTTCAGTAAGTGTGAGTTCTGGTTAGCGGAGGTGTCTTTTCTTGGACATGTCATCTCAGGAGATGGAATAAGTGTTGACCCTAAGAAAGTCGAGTCTGTTCTACAGTGGGAGCAGGCTAAGACTCCTACTGAGATCAGAAGCTTCTTAGGATTGACAGGTTACTACAGGAGGTTCATCCAGAACTTCAGTGTTGTAGTGTCACCTCCGATACACTTAACGAGAAAGAATGCACTGTTTGTTTGGTTAGACAATTGTGAGAAGAGTTTTCAGATCTTGAAGAAGAGGTTGACTACAACACCAGTGCTGATCCTACCCGAGGTAGATAAAGGCTACATAGTGTTTTGTGATGCTTCCAAGAGAGGCTTAGGTTGTGTGCTGATGCATGAAGGCAAAGTAGTAGCTTATGCATCTAGACAACTTAAGAAGAATGAGGAGAATTACCTGATACATGATCTGGAGTTAGATGCAATAGTTAATGCTCTTAAAACATGGCGTCACTATCTTTATGGTGAGGCGTGTCAGGTGTTTACAGATCATAAGAGCTTGAAATATGTCTTCACCCAGAAGGATCTGAATCTTAGACAGCGGAGATGGTTAGAATTGATCAAGGATTATGATGTGATGATAGATTATCATCCTAGTAAGGCGAATGTAGTAGCAGATGCCCTCAGTAGGAAGTCAAGTTCAACAGCTGATGCATTCTCTATGGCATGTTTCAAGAGAGACCTGCTAGTAGAGATGCGGAAGTTGAACTTAGACTTAGGGGTGACAAAGCAGAGTGGTTTGATTGCACAGATGCAAGTCAAGCCTACTTTTTATGACCAGATCAAGGAACTTCAATAGAGTGACAGTGAGTTATGATAGATCATGCATGATATGACAAAGGGAAAGAGACCAAAGTTTAGGTTTTCAGATGATGGTTTGTTGTATCTACATGACAGGTTGTGTGTACCTGGAGACAGTGATATGAAAAAAGGGATTCTTGAGGAAGCACATGCATCGATGTACGCTATGCATCTAGGCAACACTAAGATGTACAAGAATCTCAAGGAGTTGTACTGGTGGTCAGGTATGACAAAGGATGTAGCTGAGAACGTGGCTAGATGTAGTGTGTTCCAGTAGGTTAAAGCTGAGCATCAGAAACTTGCATGTACTTTGCAATCTCTTCCTATACCAGAGTAGAAGTGGGAACATATCACAATGGATTTTGTGGTAGAGTTGCCAAGGGCACCTAGAGATTGTGACTCGATATGGGTGATTGTGGATAGACTGACTAAGTCTACTCACTTTCTTCCTATTAAGTCAACCTTTGATGTCCTGAAGTTGGCTAAGATATACATGGATGAGATAGTCAGCCTGCATGGTATCCCAATTTCAATTATATCAAATAGAGATCCTAAGTTCACATCCAAGTTTTGGAATCAGTTGCATCGTGCTTTGGGCACAAAGTTGAGGTTCAGTACAACTTTTCACCCACAGACGGACGGTCAATCAGAGAGGACCATGTAGACTCTTGAGGACATGATAAGAGCATGTGTCTTGCATTTCAGTGGAAGTTGGGAAGAACATTTGAGCCTTATAGAGTTTGCGTACAACAATAGTCACCATTCCAGTCTTGGTATGGCTCCGTATGAAGCTCTGCATGGCAGAAAGTGTAGATCACCCGTATGTTGGTACAAGGTAGGTGAAAAAGAGATTCTTGGACCAGAGATAGTGGACCTAGAGAAGATAGTGGACCCAGAACCCGCACAGCTCAGATCAGATGTGTCCTATGTTGAAGGACCAGTACAAATAATTGATCGGATGATCAAGAAACTGAAGAATCGAGAAATACCATTAGTGAAAGTTCTGTGGAGGAACCACAACCTAGAGGAAGCCACGTGGGATCTTGAGTCAGAGATGCGTAACAAGTTTCCTTTTCTCTTTTAGGAATTTCAAGACGAAATTCTTATTAGGGAGGGAGATTGTTATGACCTACTCCAAAGCTAACTAGTAAGTTCAATGATCACATCATCATTAAGATGATTAAGTTAAGTAAGCACAACACTTAGTGCATCATCAAGTTGATAAAGTTAAGTGAAGTACTCACATATGCGATTAGTGCTTTTATCAAGTATTATAGTCTAAGAAGCATAATTTCATGCCTTCATGATGTAGAGAATTTCACGCTTGAAATTTTTCAAAAGAAATCACGCAAATCGGACATTCGAGGCGGGAGTTATGGCATATTCAAGAATCTTGGACTTAAGATGCAATTTTTCTATTTGTTGGCTTTTATTTTCTTTCCCTTATCCTCTTCTTCTCCACCGATTAATCTGTTGAGTGGCGCCCTTGGTAGCAGCTCGACCAGCCGTAGCATAGGGATGTGAGGGTGGCCATTTTGTCACCCCCTAGCCTTGATTTAGCAACGCCCACTCCTCTGCCATCCTTCCCTTCTCCTTCCTCTTCCTTCTTCCTCCACCCTTTCTACCTCCTTTGCCCCACCCTAGCAGGCACCCAACCTGTAGAGAGCAGCGACCGACGGCCAACTACTGTGGCCCAGCATAGGGCCCTCTTGGGCGCACAAAATTTCAAGGAAAAAAAAACTTGCTTGAGCTCGGCCTAGTGCCTCAACCACGAATCCGCACCACCTGGCCCCTCTTTCTCATTCCTCACTCCATGGATGCCCCAAATCAGTAGGGCGGCACCCCACCTTGCTCAAGCAGCAGCAGATGCAATTGTGGCCGATAGCCACCTTGGGCGTGAAGCAACACCAAGGAACAATGCTTTAAACTCATCCTTGAGGTCCAAGTACAATGCAACGTCGAGCGACGCCCAAATCCAGAATCTGTGTGTGTGCTACGTTTGAACCAGGTTTCCCAAGGTAGAAGACGACCCCAATGACGCCGAAAAATACACTCTGGATGTGTTTCTAGACAAATTCGGACATCTCGAACCCCTGTGAGTAGAATTTCACTCACCTAGCATGATTTAACTCAGATATTAGGAAATTTTCGATTAAATGTGCATTTTTCACAGATAATA
The DNA here is from genome assembly GCA_963693085.1 of Alisma plantago-aquatica. Classification (NCBI taxonomy): domain Eukaryota; kingdom Viridiplantae; phylum Streptophyta; class Magnoliopsida; order Alismatales; family Alismataceae; genus Alisma; species Alisma plantago-aquatica. Next base: position 294,702,046 of record OY856413.1, on the reverse strand, counting down.
GTAGCTATTAGGCGTCATGCAGTATTTGGCGTTACCTGACTTTTTATTTCACAAATCGCTTCTTTAGGCTTTTTTATAACCTAGTTTATCATCCGATCAGTATGGTTTGGACTAGTGGAATTACATGATTAATAGAAACCTAGTTTACTCGATTAAATGTCAAAAATAGTAGTGCACGACCAGGAAAACTGGAATGTTTGGGTATAAACCCAGACTGCATGATTTTAATAAATTAAATGACACACGATTACAAAGAAATGACGATGACATGAAAATTTTCAATGAAAACCCTAGTTGCACGCTCTCTGCTATGTTTAATGTGAGTGATTTAATATTTACACGAGTTGGCACGTTTCTCAGAAATATCATTAGAATTTCTTAGTTATTATTAATAATTCATGTCATAATAAGTAATTTAACTCTTAATTGAGTTATGTGATGCACAACTCAGGATTTGGGTTGATGTTCATGATTTTCGAGGAATTACAGATAATTTACAAGTGCTACTGATGATTACTCATATATCGAGTAATTAACTCTTGTTGGTGTGTTACAATGTTCCATTGTATGATTTCAGCGTATATGTGCCAAGTTGACATGAATTCTATTTATTTAAGAATTTTAGTCTGCCTGCATGCATAATAATGTTGATTTCTTAGTAAATTACAAGTGGACATGTATTTAGTTTATTTAAGAACTTGAAATCTGCCTGCATGCTTATTATGTCGAATCTCTCAGTATTTGGAATGCTTGAATAAGCTGCTCTATCAAATTTAGAATGATATTCATGTTGTGTTGTAAAGTTCAAGTAAATAGACACGGTACCATAGAGATACCAGAGTCGAGTATAAGTAAGAGAAATGTACAATCTAGTAAGAGTTTTCTAAAATAATAAAATAATAGACTAAGGGCCCTGACACCTTAGAATCCCTATGAGAGGTCTGCGCCTTAGGGTTGAAACGATCTACCCTGGCAGTGCGTCCAGTATATGGGGGTCAAAACGCACCCACAGAGCGTGCGGGGAGATGAAGCCCTTGAGGAAGTCTCCCAAGAGAAGATATGTTACCCAACATGAACGAAAAGTCCCGATGGTAACCCAGAAGTACCCACAGATTGTACCAAGTTGAGGCCCACAAAGTGTCTCAGACCCTCCGCCTGTGTACTCATCCTAGAGGAGGAGTCTAGTTTATGGCACCATAGGAGTGCCGAGGCCAGAGAGCCAGTTTTCCTATTGCAGACCAGGACAACAATCAAACTTAGCTATCCCGGGGTGTCGGCTAAGTCTTGTACGGTGGGATCGTAGTTCGCTACGAGTCTTCATATGTAGAGTGTACTGCATATGATCTGGGCATAAGATAAAATATGCTCATATAGGTTCACAGAGTTAGTTAAAGAGTCAGGAAAGGTTTGAGTTAGTTTCACAACAATTGTCCTTTAAATGGATTTTTAGTATTTTCTGTTATTTAATCATATCTACAACATTGTAACAGTTGTTATCTTAATAAAATGTGACATCTCTCGTCGCTTTTATTCAATACCCTAGCCGATGGTCCTGGCTGGGAGAGGAGATGGTGGAAGCTGTGGCCGCGGCCGCGACGGCCGTCTAGGAGGCAGGGGAGGTCACTCCGCCGAAGGAAATCGCCCCCATCGCAACCCACACCACCTAACAACACTGTGATCCAGGAAGACACCCCAAACGGGGATCAAGCAATGAGAATCGACGACGCATCGGATAAGGCGCCGATGGTCTCCAACAACCCGGGAACCCTACCCAAGCTCTCGTACGCGGCTGCGACGTCCGGAGAGGACCCTCGTGTCCCCCAAACCATTAAACGTGTTTCGCCGGAAACCCTGAAGCCAGAGGACATCTCTGTTGATCGTAGTGGTGCCATCCCTGCCATCATGGTGAATCCTGCAGTTCTTCAGCCACTCCTAGAGCCTTGGAAATTTGCGGTGATCGTGAAGGTCATCGACATCAACATCGGCTTCCAAACCCTCATCAATTGTCTGCAGGCTCTTTGGAACCCATCCGAGATGTTCCGAGTCATTGACCTAGAACTAGGTTACTATATCATCCAACTAGCTAATCAGGCTGACTTTATTGCAGCAATGACAGGCGGCCCCTGGACAATCTTCAGCAACTATTTGTCTGTGCAATCATGGACGGCGGAGTTTCAGCCCTCTACTTCTATCCCTAACAAACTAGTCGTATGGACGAGAATCCCGGACCTCCCAGTCTATCTTTTCCAGAATCATTTGCTAGCTAGCATCGGTGATCTCATTGGAAAGAACATCAAGGTCGATGAAACAACCATTGCTGTTCTAGAGGGAAGTTTGCTAGAGTTGTAGTAGAGGTGGACACTACCAAACCTCTCCTTCCGGAGATCACGATCAATGGAGAACAGTTCCACATTGAATACGAGAACATGCCCACAATTTGTATGAGGTGTGGACGTGTTGGCCATGCTGACAAAGATTGTGCGTTTGTCCCCTCATTCTCGACTCCAGGAGCGTCCTCCTCCACATCCCAACCGGTGGTGGCTATCACCCCATACTCGCCGGCTATTCATGCCAAGAAACCTGAGCACAGGCAACCCGCAAAGAAAACCCTGCCACGCTCTAAGGATAAAGAAGTGCCCCAAAGTGAAGACACCCCTACACCCCAAAGCCATGAGCCTACAGATGATGGCTGGGAGACAGTAACGTCTAAGAAGAATAGGAAGAAAGCAGCAAAGAAGACTGTTACAGCGCAGGCCAAGCCACCGCCTGAGAGAGGGCAATCCACCAAGAGCTCTCAGGATAAACAAGACACCACAGTTGTGCTTGTGGATGACGAGACATCTGTGGGCCGTGAAAGCGACGACCCCCCATTCCAATTCAACAGTGGCACTACTGCCATGGAGCAATTCACACCCTCCTTCAACTGGGGGGACAAGGGAAGTACCCCAAAGGGAGTCCTTCTACGGAACCATCATGTGGTCTACCAGCCTGTGATGACCAGTCCAGGAAGGGAAAGAAAGAAGGGCAAGATAGCCCAACACCTTGCCCAAGCCAATAGCACCAGGGAAGCCCAACACATCCTTCAATTTAATGAAAACCAGGCCATGGAGGACGACCAGGCCAACGATGGCAGCCAAGCAGTAGGGCTTGTCGCTGCTATCAACTAATTTCTTTCTCAAGTTTCTGAATGCCGAACATTCTCTGCTGGAATGTTCAAGGGGCCAAATCGGACGACAAGATTAGGCTTATGAAGGAATACAAATCCTTATATAAACTCCATATCATTGCTCTCGTGGAGACAAGGTGCAGCGGCTCTACTACTCTTGACACCATAAGAAAGTTGGGCTATTCCTCCTCTCATCGAGTGGAGGCTATTGGCTTTTCAGGCGGTATCTAGATCCTCTGGGATCCTAGACATTGCGACGTTACTATTCTTCTCAATCATCGACAACTTATCCATTGTCAGGTGAACAACAAATGGTTCCTTACTGTGGTTTATGGGATCCCTAACCCCGGTAAAAGACCATTGCTCTGGAAGCGGCTACTGGAGATTTCTCAAAGTATTCAGTGTGCTTGGGATGTGGTAGGTGACTTCAACACTATGTTGGACCCTACGGAGAAGAAAGGCAGCAAGTACTTTGACAGGAGAGCATCCCAACATTTCAAGGACACCCTTCTTGCTACGGGCCTTGCAGACATCAAACCCAAAGGCCAGTTCTTCACCTTCAAACGCCTACAACTTTGTGAGAGGCTGGATAGAGTCGTCACCAATGATGCCTAGCTGAGTATAGACGGTGGACATACTGTCACGGTCTTGCCCAGACTCTACTCGGACCACAATCCCATCCTCATCAGCAACACTACCACCATTAAATGTACCAGACATCGCTTCTACTCCAAGGCTAGCTGGAAGCTGTTTCCAGACTTCAAAACTGAGCTTCTACCTCAATGAAACAAAGACCTTGATTTCCATGAAGCGCTGCCACCCTTTCAAGCGGCTGCTGTCTCCTGGGAGTCCCGCATACGCAATGCAAAGAACAAGGAGAAGCTTTCCACCCTATGCCAGTTAGACAAATGCCAGGTAGACGCTAACCTTTGTTCATCTGTTTCTAACGATATTGAAACTGTCCTCCTGCAAGAAAAGTACCATCAGATCCTTCTGTAAGAGGAGATGGACTGGCGCCAGAAATCTCACGTCCAGTGGCTGAAGGAAGGAGATGGTAATACTCGTTATTACCAAACCTATGTTTGAGCTAGAAGACTGGGAAACAAAATCACTCGTCTGCGCACAGACTCAGGCGAGTGGATCTCAGAACCAAACACAATCAAGGCAGCCTTGCTCCACTACTTCCAAACTCTGACATCTTCAGCTCCTATGGCGACGACGACAATGGAGGCTATCGTCGACTACATCGGGGACTTCCCTGGTATTAGCCCATAGTCTAGCAACTTCCTAGCTCGCATGCCGGGACATGAAGAAATCAAGCATGTGGCCTTCTCCATGGCGCCTAATAAAGCATGTGGACCTGATGGTGTTCACGCGGAGTTCATTCAAACCAACTGGTCCACTGTTGGGAGATCGGTTGTGAAAACGATCCTAAAGGCCTTTAATACTGGGACAGTTGAACCTGCAATGGCGGATGCCTTAATGGTGCTGATTCCTTAAATTCGCCAACCTCAAAGATGTGCGGACTATCGCTCGATATCCTTGAATAATACCTACTACAAGTTGATATCCAAGGTGATCGTGGAGCGTCTAAAGCCCCTAATCCCTGATTGGGTTGCTGAAAACCAATCTAGCTTCATCCTCGGGCACCATATTACTAGTAATATTCTCACTGTGCAAGAAATCATCCACTCTATGCGGAATAAAACCTCCAAGAAAGCTCAAGTCTGTATCAAAATTGACCTGTCTAAGGCGTTCGACAGAATGAATAGACAGTTCATCAAAGACACCTTAATCAAAGTTGGGCTGCCAAACAACTTGATCAACCTGATCATGGACATCATCTACAGTGGTTGCACGTCTATTCTGTGGGAAGGGGAACCACTTCCACCATTCAAATCCTCCCTTGGAGTTCATCAAGGGGACCCAATAAGCCCCTATGTCTTCGTTCTTTGTATGGAAAGGCTAAGTCAGGCCATTACCCATGAGGTGGAAACAGCTCACTGGAAACCGATCACACTTTCTAGAGGAGGCACAAAGCTGAGTCATGTCTTTTTTGCTGACGACATCATGTTAATGGCCGAAGCATCCAGATCTCAGGCAGTGGTCATTGATGCAGTCCTGAGGAACTTCTCTGCAGTCTCAGGCCATGAGGTATCCAAGGAGAAATAACGCTGTTTCTTTTCTCACAATACACCCAGGTCGACATGACTATCCTTCTGTAACAAGCTTGGCATCACCCGCATCGACGACCTGGGGAGGTATATGGATGTCCCTCTGCTTCATAATCGGATGAATCAATCAACTCACGAGAATATAGTTGCAACGCTGAGTGACCGCATAAACAACTGGACCGCCAAACAACTTTCCTTAGCTGGGAGGATCACCCTCGCCAAATTGGCTCTGCAAGCCATCCCGTTGTATGTGATGCAATCTGTTCGAATCTCCCCAGCCATCTGTGATAAAATCAATTGACAAATTAAATATTTTATCTGGTCCGGAGGACGTGAACAAAAGAAGCTTTCTCTAGTCTCTTGGAGGAAAATTACCTCACCAAAGAAGCAGGGCGGACTTGGCCTTAAGGATGCTCGAGATTTGAATGAGGCGCTCATGTTGAAGAATGTCTGGAATTTCCTAAACAACCCTGACTTGTTGTGGGTACGAGTCATGAAGGAGAAATATATGCGACATGGACATCTTACGAACAAGCCTTGTTCACCTGCTTGGTCCTTCATTAAGAAACATCTTCCCAAACTCAAAGAAGAATGTGACCGAATTGTGAATTCAGGCACTGATGTGAACGTTTGGGTTGATCGATGGATCACCGGTCTCCACCCCCAAGACATCGATCCATCCTGCCATGCGCCACAGGGACTTGAAGACCTAACTGTCAGCTCCATGGTCCAAACCGATGGCTCCTGGGACAGTGACTTCATCAACACGTATATGTCTCCCGCTGTGTTCCAGGTGGTACAACATATCGCACCGCCGATGCCCTCCTCCGACCCCGACAATTGGGACTGGCCACACGAAGATGATGGTCTACTGTGATCCAAATCTGCTTATGCTTGGATTAGGCAGGAGAAAGATGTGAACATACTCGGGAAATGGGATACAATTTGGCATTCCAAGGTTCCTGAACGGATCAAAGTCTTTGCCTGGCTTCTCCAACACAAAGCTCTACTGAACAATGTGGAAAAGCTCCGACGGCATATGGAAGTCGATGTGACTTGCTCAGCTTGTCAAAATGCTGTGGACACTTTGCTACACATCATCAGGGATTGTTCGATTATTAAACCTATATGGCATGGTCTCCCCATCCATCCAGGGTTCTTTGAGCTCGATGAGGATGCTTGGATTGAATCCATCTTGGAAGGGAATACCCTCTCTATTGTGGCTTGTTGGCATATATGGCAGGTCCGAAACTCGCTTATCCATGACAGGAAGCAACCCCGTATTGACTCATGTATTGCTTTCATCAAAGAACGGACTAATACAATTGCTTCTGTGCTGCATACAACAAACGAAGCCATCATCTGCAATGCTCCCGATCCAGTTTTCCATCTGCAACAATCATCCTTCTACGCCTTCACGGATGCAGCCTTCCAATATAGCTCTAAAGAAATTGGATATGGTCTCCACATTGTCAACAATACGGGAACCTGCATGCTTGGCCTTGGCTGCCATTCATACGCCCACTCACCCCTTGATGCTGAGCTGAGGGGCATTCAACTAGCAATAAATACCTACAAGAACAAGGGCTTCCTGCCGGTCACAGTTCTATCTGACTCCCAGAAAGCAGTAACCTTGGTGACAAGCAATCTCCCTTCGACACCAAGAATAGAACCAATTCGGAGATCCATCTGGAATGAATTGAATCTGAGCACAGGCTTCAGGATTCAATTCATTTCACGTGCACTGAATCCTGTTTCAGATGCACTTGCAAAACACACCCTTTCATCCTTAATGTCTTTTCAATTTACAACTTCTAAGCCTCCTTGGCTTCATCTAAGTAGTGATATTAACTTTGCTAGTCCCCTCTGGAATAGAGCCTATAATGAATAAGATATAATGCTCTATATTCCCGCAATAAAATAAAATAAAATGTGACATCTCCTGTCGTTTAAATTACATTGCTTAGATCTACTCAGTATAGTATTATCTTGAATTTTATTCCAATTAATAAACATAAATGAGTTAACTGCGATGGTTGGGTGAAATTCTATTCACTGAGCTAGTAGCTCACCAACCTACTGAAACATTTTTCAGGTCAGCGTCAGCATGAGGAAGCTGAATGATCGTATCACCCAAGTACTTAGAAGGTAGTTCGTAGTTAGTTAGAGGTCTCTTAGTCCTTTCCCCTCGGTCCTTGGGCATGTGGTATGGTAGAGAGAGAGAATGAAATGTAATATGTAGTTTAGTTTTCAATTAATTGTTGCACTTTATATTCCACAAGTAAGATGTAATATGTTGTATAAACTCTGATGTATCTTTCAATATTTAGAAACAGTAAGTTTGCTTCTGCAAGTTTAAGTAAGATTTCAGTATTGTCCAAATTATGAGATTCTCCTTTAGGTAAATTTTAAGTGATTAAGAAAAGAAAAAGTTAAGGGTGTATTTGTATTTAGTTGAATCATCCTGTCATGCCCTAATCTCATGATTAGTGGTAATTGTGGGATTGGGGTGTGTCCGTATGTCTAGGAAGTAGGAGATCTATGGTCTGTGTGACATCAAGAATGTATTGACCATGTTATTTTAAATGTTATTTGTGATAGTAACTATTATGTTGTGGGTAGTGAAAACTTGCAGCATACTCATGGAATTGGCTGGAAGGTTGATATGGAATTCCTTCTCAAGGTGCACTCAGGGGGCATGTTGAATGAGGAGGTGTATTATGGGGTAAAGACTTATAGATATCTTAGTTTGGAAGGCACAATCCAAGATGGTGTTGTTAATGGTGATTTCATATGTATAGAAGTATGTTGTTGGTGGGCTTTTCTAGGTAGTGTTGGGGATTTGTTAGTGGGATATTCAGGTGGTATAGTTGTGTAAACAGGTGGTGATGGAGTAAAAGTGTCAGGAATATAGAGGCATGGAAATGGATTATGGTCTGCAAATGAATTTGTATATGATTGAGGCCTTTTTGGTGATAAGACGACTCACTGATGCCATCGTAATCTATCAATAACAACATTTTTTTCTTGTAAAGTGTTGATTCACATGGTTTGAGACCTAGTGTAATCTAGGGAATGAAAGCATTGGTGTGGGGAGAAGTAAGAAATGTGTCCATGAATGTTGCATGTGAAACATAGGGGTGGTGATGTGCATCAGGACTTAGTGTGGCCATGTCTGTAACATCTACCACATCATAGTAAAAGAGTCGGTTGTTTTCATTTGTATGTGACAAGAGTCCATCCATGAGGATTTGAATCACGTGTGAATGTGTCTATGGATAATTCAATAGCTGTTCCTAACTTAAGTGATGGAAAATTTTTATCGTATGATGAACACACAATGAGAAAATATGAAGTTATACTAGTTTTTGATCAGGTAGATGAAAGGGGTGTACACTGCGATAAACTAAGTTGTGTGATAGATACATACCTAGTATTGTGAGCATTGATCTCTGGTGCTGATGTCGTTATATCGTGTATGTCTGATGAGGAAGATGAGTTGGTTGAGGTGTTGATCTCAATCAAAATTTCAAAGGTGCCCAATTTGGGTTGGTGCTCCTCTCTAATTTATAGTGAGTATGCTGAGTCTAAACCTTCAAAGTCAGGGTCTCTTAGCATCCTAAACAAAGATTTGAGTTCTATTGGTCTTTTGGTATAGAGGCCCGTAACCCATGCCAGAAGAGTGTCATCTTCTATAGGACGGAGATATATAATCCACTCCCTTTCAAGATGCAGTTATTCAAACACCTCAACCCGCCCATCAACAATGTGCATGTTGGACTTCTTGTCTTTGGTGATGTCTATCCCGAACTCCCCGCTACCAATATGAATAGTATTGAGAAATATCAAGGGTTTTCTCCTTCTCATTTCCCCTATAAAAGGAGGGGGGACTCAAAATAAAATGTATCTCCAGATCTTCAGGTCTCTAGATCAAGGATCCAACTTTTCATACTCTTGCCTTTGTTCATTTGTATTGTGTCTGAGTAGTTCCTCCTTGTCAGGACATGGGGAGTGGCCCCATGATCTTCATAATTTATCTTGGCAATTTGTAAAACTCTTTTAAAATATAAAAGAGGTTCTTATTGTCCATTTAATACCTTAGAGAGCGATCTGATTAGTCATGCTCCATGACAGTCATGATCCATGATGAAATAATCATGGACTTTCGGACTCCAGATGAAACACATGTGATCTTAGAAGAGACCCACTATGAGAATACATTGGATGATAAAAGAAGAACCTACAAATCACCAATGACCACGAGTTCTTAAAAAGTTTGATCCATGGGATCTGATTCTGAAGAGGACCGATATCCATGGTCCAAACCTCAAAATATCTAAAAGAAACCTAAAAGTGGCTAATTTAGTTGTGGAGTTCGTAGTGGTGAACACCAAACTTCTGTCAACTCATAAAATCTGAATTAATCTTAACTGGTTAATTCCTTCTTATCTTTGCACTCTTTATTTTATATTTTGTTCTTAACTTATTTTAAATTCCTATAATTTAATTCTAACACTTTTAATTTCTGCACTTTCAATTCAATAACTTTTATTTTCTACAATTTTACTTCCTTTCTCTAGATTATTAATTCTCCCAAACTTTGTTTTAAATATTTTTCTTTGCAAGTTCGATTCAGTTTGATTATCAACATGCTATCCTTGTGGATCGATACCTAAAGTACCACATCAATACATCTATTTTTAGGTGGATTGGTTATCTATCTAATGTTAAACTCTAGGGACAATTTTTCTCTGGTGAATTTTGTGTGTTCACGACAACACATCAAATTTTAATGCCGTATCTAGGGAGGCAGAAAAAGGTTTTAAATTTGACTATTTTGAATAATTAGGATAGTTTTATTTCACCTTTTCTTTTTCCCTTCTTTTTTTCCTACCGAATCCCATTCCAGTAGTGTAACTCCTCCTTCTACTAAGTTTCCATTCCCGTAGTATGTTGTTTCTACAAATTTTCATACTTACTGATATTCAATCTTATCCTCTTGGATCATCTAATTTTAGTTTTATCTTTTATTATTAATTTGTGTTATAATTTTTAGTTTTTTGTATAACTTCTTAGTTTATTTTTATGATTTGTAGTTTTGTTTTCTAATTTTATTTTTCTATTTCCCTTCTCAAAATTTTGCTAACCTTTGTTTTTGTTTCAAGAAAGTGGAGTGGCTTGATCCACATTTTGTGCAATTTGTTAGATTTGGCTCCACCTATCATGACATATTGGAGAGCCACAAGATGTCTTTATATGAGGTAAGCATGAGAATATTCCATCTTGTGTATAATAGACACCCCCAAGGAGAAATATGAAATGTTGCACCTTGCAAGAAAGGGGGAAGCAAGCCGTCAGACAGAACAAGCCCTTGTTGATAAAATAGAGGCCATGATGGCCGAGGCAAGAGCAAAAGAGGCCATTGATAAAGAAGCCTAATGCAATACTGCATAGATGCAATGTAATCTTGATCAGGAAATGTACATGTGTCTTAAAGAAATTGAGGCCTCCTCAATGGAAGAAATCTACATAGCTTGGGCAACACTTGTATGGGGCCTAGACTATCCATATAAGTTGGAAAGTGAATGGATGAGCACTTATATAGATAAGTTCACACGACAAGAGTCATTCATTGAAAAGGTTAAGGACTGGAGGGCTAAAAGAACCTCCCAATAACCTAATGATCCATCATCCTTCTCTGTTGTAGGCTCATAATCGTATGTTTACAATAATCAACCTACCTTGGTTGAGCCTTTTGTGGATAATGTACCATCACCCTCTATTAATGAAAAAGTTGACCCTCTCCAAGAAAGTCTTCCTCACTAAAATACCTACACTCCACCTAAACCATTCCTTGTTCCACACCAGGTTGAACCCAATGAGGTGATCCCCAAGAAGCTGGAGCAACCAGAGATGACTTCAAAACCTGAAGCTCCACCAACCTCCTTTGATGTAAACATTTATCTAGGTGTTACCAGTGACCAACAAAAGTTGGTTGATCCTATTCTGGATCATATACCGGTGGATCCTTTTCAAGAAGGGATTCCTCATCAAGAGCCTTGTACTCCACCTTTTCAAGAAGGGCTTCCTCATCAAGAGCCCTACACTCCACCCTTTTAATAAGGGAATACTCATTAAGAGCCTCATTCTCCTCCTCAACCACCACTTATTCTACATCAGGTTGATCTTGATGAGGTGATTCCACCTCTACAAGAACGTTGCATGCCTCCATTATTTTGTAAGACAATCTCTTTTGAACCCATTATTTGGACATATGTTCCATAAAGGAATCAGATCTCCCCTTCGACATAGTAAATGACCCTAATACCTCCATATAGCTTCATATTGATGGATTGTTATATAAATAGGACACACATCTGCATACAAAGAGACACCTGATGGATAAAATAGTTTCTCACACACTGACACCACATCTATTACATGTAGATGCAGGCGAAGAAGATAAACCTGAGTAAGATCCTCCACCTGATCTACTACAATCGATGCTACATAGTGGATTCATCTTATACCACCTTCTTTTTTGAAAAAGATGATCCACCTTTGGTCTTTGGGAAAGTGTTAACCCCAAAGTCAACCAATGAATATTATCAACTCCCGCATCCACACACATCATTAAAACTTCCTCCATGAATGAAGTAAGATCTGTGGATCCTATTGGAGGGACTGCAAGGTGACAAGCAACATCATTTTAACCAACTAGAAAAGCCCATTTGAGATTCCAAGACCACCCAATCATTGGGTGTACCATGAAGCTCCCATGTTCAAAGCTACAACCCTCATCTACATCCCCTTTAGCTGGACATTGTTTGAGCTACCAGGGCCGCCTAGTGGCACTAGAGAAATTCTTGCCTCCATTTTGAATTTAAGTTTTATTCCAGAAGAGACATATTTTAAGTTTGGGTGGAGGTGGGTGGTATGTTTCCCTTCCACCCGCTCTATCTTATTTTTATAGAAATTCTAATTATGCTATTTTTTTTTTTAATATTCCTTTTTCTTCCTTAGTTTTGAGCTTTATCTAGTTGGCTCTTTATGCATGTTAATCAAGAAACCCCTCTTAAATAACTAAATCTTCTTGTAACATTTAGAAAAAAGTTTCTCGTACTAGAAATCATCTGGTCCCCTTGACCTCTAATAGAACTAAACTTTGGAAAGTTGGCAAGCCAAAATGGATAAATAGGAATCAAAACACAATGTGTCTTCATTAGAACCGTGGAATTGAGTTATAGAGTTAGGAATTTTTGTGTGTTTCAGAATGGTCTAAACTGATGTTATAATACTCCCACAACATTGAAATTCTAAAAATGAGAAAAGCACAAGAGTAGTCTCTTCTATGATTCTTGCCCCACCTTCTTATCTCTCCATTTATCAATAATAAAAAGAATGAAAAAGCTAAGAAAATATGACAAACTTAAAGTTTGGGGCGGCACACCCCCTTATCCTCCCTCTTTTGTTACTTCCATACCCCTTGTGAATTTAATAGTGGCGTACCATCCAGAAAAGATGCCAAAAGAGCACACCAAAACATGCGGTCAATGCAACTGCAAACAAAGAAATAAAAAGGTCCCAAGTCAAATAGAGGAGAGACCGCTTACTTCAATACCTCCTTCCACTCCACTTTTTATGCCCATGGGAATTTACATAACCCCATCAAATCCTTTAAGTATGGTCTTGTGCATGCTTTTTTTGTAAGAACATGTAGGAGTACTAAAAATTGAAGGGATATAATTTCTAATTCCTTGCAAGTTTTTGAAATAGGAGCAAGTTGTGAACAAAATTCGAGTAAGAAATGATAGAAATTTGCATTTTGGTAGTTCCAAAATGTCAAGGGTGGCTTGTCCACACAGTATGGTAAGGATTCAAGTAGTTCTAGGAAAGTGAGGAAGATTGGTTGAGAGCATTATTGGGCACAATTATTGATTTAACGTTGCTCCAGGATGAGCAGTGATTTAAATTTAGGGTATTTGATAAATGCATATTTATCCATTATTTTTATGTTTTAGACCTCTTTTTAAGAACGATTTGTCATTCTCTCTGATTTTAGAGTTAATTGTCTTAGTTTTACTTTTTTGTAGCAAATTAGAGTTTTTTATTTAATTTATCATGTTTTTGTAGGGATATAAATATATTTTCTCCAAAACCCAAAATGTCCAAAAATTAGAGACTTCAGATCCCATCTTCTGCATCCCAGTTGATTGTCTGACTCACCCAGATGGTCGACTCACATCTTCTGACTTTTCGCAGTCTTGATATTTATACCCATCACCAAAATGATCATAACTTTTACATCCCAATACATAATTTAATGTGCAAGCATGTGTTGAAAAGGAAATTTAATTTTCTACACGAAGAATGTATCTTGGACATTTTTACATTTGATGGACTAGACTTCTGAGTCAACAGACTCATCATTGTGGTAATCAATAGAAAAGGGAGTCAAATGATCAAAATGTTAAAAGAAGGTAAGTTAATAAATCTCTTCATTTGAGGTAAGCAATTAATGTTATAAAAGTTCACTCCTTTGAATAGGCACAAAGGAAAGTTTCCCAATTCCATATGCTTTTTGTGTGGTGAAAAGAATGTATCTAAAGATCAATCAACTTGGATTTTGGAAAATTGATCACTTCAGACTAAATGGATGGGTCAAAACAAGTATTTAAAGACTAATTGATTAACTCACCATCCCAGTCAATTGACTCATGCTCAAGACCCAATCGAAATTCTAGACAAGAAGGTCATTTGAAGTAGTCAAAGTTTAACCAAGAAACTTTAGGATGAAGCATCAACACAACACCAGTCGAGCGACTCAAGTCTCCAAGTCAATAAACTCAAAACCTGAGAGAGGCACCCACAACCACCATCAAACATTATCTCAAGGGTTTTATCCCCTCCTTTCCCCTATAAAAGGAGGGGTTTCTAAAGAAAAAATATCCCCAAATCTCCTGGTCTTCGGATCAAGGATCCAACTTTTCATACTCTAGACTTTGTTCATTTGCATCATGTTTGAGTAGTTCCTCCTTTTTAGGACATGGGGAGTAGCCCCATGCTCTCCATAATTTATATTGGTAGCTTGTAAAACTCCTTTAAAATATAAAAGAGGTGCGTATTAACCATTCGATGCCTTGGAAAGTGATCTGATTAGTCATGCTCCATGATAGTCATGATACATGATGAAATAAGCATGGACTTGTGGATGCCAGATGAAACACATGTGACCTCAGAAGAAACCCATTCTAAGAGTACATTAAATGATCAAACAAGGACCTACAGATTACCAATGACCATAGGACCATAGAAATTTTGATCCATGGGATCTGATCTAAAAAAGGACCGATCTCCATGGTCCTAACATAAATATCTAAAAGGAACGTAAAAGTGTCTAATTTAACTATGGAGTTTGTGATTTTGAAACCCAGACTTGTAACAACTCATAAAATATAAATTATTCTTAACGAGTTGATTCCTTCTGCTTTGCACTCTTCATTTAGAATTTATTGTTAACTTATTTTCAATTATTGCAATTCTAACACTTTTAATTTTCTGCACTTCCAATTCAGTAACTTTCATTTTCATAAATTTTGCTTCCTTGCTCTAGAGTAATAATTATCCTAAGATTATCCTAAGATTTATTTTAAATATTGTTCTTTGCAAGTTTGATTCGATTTAATTCTAGACACACCATCCTTGTAGTCTGATAAATTACTACAGCAATACATTTGACCAATCCTATTTAAGGTTAAACTCTAGGGACAATTTTTCTCTAGTGAATTTTGTGTGTTCACAATGACACATCACTTATCTGGGAAAATCCAAATGTGCACAACCATTTTGAGGACCAATCCCATATCCCTCCTTTTGTCTCCTTCACACTTTTTCTTCTTCTACATATCTTGATTTTATATATTCACATGAAAAATTAATCTAAGAGGACTTTCTTTTGTAGGAACAAAATCAACCCCACAAAACCCACTTGTAATTCTTGGCACCACCATTTTCAGATAGAAATAACTAGAATTCTTTCCAACATCTTCACTGCACAACAACATACTACTAGTTCTTCCTCTAAAATTCATTGACATTGACAAGAAAAATAAAAAACAATATGGGTTCCCACCATTGCTTATGAATCATATTGTATCTGTCTATGGTTACAACATCCCATAAATTTTTCAATATCATCTAATACTGAGTGAGCTTCTACATTTTTTTGAGTGTGTTTACAATATATGAGAAAGATTGTATATCAAGACATGAGGCTATATACTCTATACTATCTTTCAAGATATCATGCTCAAAATCTTTAGATGTATCTGGGAAGAAAGGTAGTTCTCTAAGATGTGAAATAACTTGGTGTTCCAGATTGTTACCTAGTTCTGCTATGGAAAAATAGTTTTTCTTGGTGAGTCCTTTTGGTGTAGTCATTAGAGAGCAGATAGTAAAAAAGGTGATTGGTTATTTACCTTTTCTCTTCTGTTGTAGGCTATGTGAGGATCAAATTTCCTCCATAACAACTATTTTAATCTTCTAGATAGTGACAAGATCAATGTTTGTTGTAGTTACTCGATTGTTATGAAATGGGAAGGGTTTAATGGAGTCTAGGAAAGAGTTATTGTGGCTCTCCACTGATGGTGAGGCTCTTCTAGGTCTTTGTTTGGACTACTAGGGTTGTAGTTGACTACTGAGAGGTTGGATATATTTTTTCTCTCCCTAACCATCCTACCATCGTTAAGTTTCCTGGGGGCTGCAAAGGTTTTTTGGTGTTGATGGGACAATACAATGATGGATGATGGTGAGCATAATCGGAAATGGAAGTTGTAGTGTTGGTAGGGTTTTTGGAAACTAGTTTAATTTGATAAATCTTCTCACCTAATCTAATCTTAATGGAAGATGGTAGGATGATGGTTTGTTTCATAGAGAAAACACAGAAGGCTTTAATGTAGTTTAAGGGGCGTAGTGTGTCATGGCTAGCAAATTGTAGTGTTGCACCTACAGAATGTGCAATAGCATGAATGATCTCAACTACCAATAAGTGTAAAGGGAGATCAGATATAAAGACCCACCCTGAGCCACCTGAACCAGCAAGAGAAGATCCTTGTTTGGGTGACCATTTGGTGATATTATCTTGGACAAAGATAGTCTGACAAGGGATTGTCATGACTTACCCAAATAGGTGTTCGAGTTTGGTGCCGTCTAGTATCAAGCAAAGGAGTTGGGATGGATATAAGATTTTGGGTTTGAGGATGGTATGCCCAGGAAGTAGAAGAACTATGACCCATGTGGCATCAACAATATTGACCATGATATTGTCGATGTTATTTGTGATAGTGAAAATTATGTTGTGGCTAGTGAAAACTCAAAGAAGACACATGGAATTGGTTGGAAGATCGATAGGGAATTACTTATCAAGGTGCACCCGGGGATTCATGTTGAATCTGGAGTGTATGGTGTGGTAAAGACTTCTAGATATATCAGATTGGAAGGTGCAATCCAAGCTGGTGTTGCTAATGGTGGTTTTATATGTAGAGAAGTATGTTGTTGGTATTCTTTGCTTGGTAGTGGAGGGGATTTGTTAGTGGTATGGTCAAGTGGTATAGTTGTGGATATGGGCGGTGATGGAGTAAAAGTGTCAGGAATATTGAGGCACCCAAGAATGGATTATGGTGGTGGAGATGATTTTATATAGATCGAGGCCTTTTTGGTGATAAGACGAGTCACTAATGCCGTCAGAATCTATCTGTAATAGCGTGTTTGCATGTAAAGTGTTGAATCATATGGTTTGAAACCTGGTATGATCTAAGGAATGAAAGCATTTTTGTGGGAAGAAGTAAGAAAGGTGTCCATGCATGTTGCATGCAAATCATAGGGGTGGTGATGTGCATCGGGACTTAATGTTTCCATGTATGTAACATCTACCACAATGCAATAAAAGAGCCAATTGTTTTTTATTTGTAAGTGATAAGAGTCCATCCATGAGGATTTGAATCATGTGTTAATGTGTCTATAGCTATTTCTATAGCTGTTCCAGACTTCAGCAGTGGAAAATTTGTATTGTATGATGAACATGCAATAATAAAATATGAAGTAATACTAAGTTTTGTTCGAGTAGATGGAGGGGGTGTACGCTGCAACAAACTAAGGGTGGTACATGCATTCCTAGTATTGTGAGCATTGATCTCTAGTGCTGATGTCGCTGTATCTTCTACGTCTGATGAGGAATATGGGTCATTTGAGGTGTTCATCTCAATCGTATTTATAAAGGTGACCAATTTGGCTTGGTGATCCTCTATAAAGAATAACTGGTCTACTGAGTATGAACCTTTAAAGTTGGAGTCTCCTGACATCCTGAACAAAGATCTATGTTCTGTTGGTGTTTTGGGGTAGAAGTTTGTAACCCATTCCATAAGAGTGTAATCTTCTATAGGATGGAGATATATAATCCACTCCCTTTTGAGATGGAGTTCTTCAATCATCCCATCCCATCCATTGGCGATGTGCATGTTGTACTTCTTGTCTATGGTGATGGTTATCTCGAACTCCTTGTTACCAATCTAAATCTTGTTTTTTCCTGGTAGGATGTCGAACTGATGGTACTTCTGTTCTTTTGTAGAATGATAGATTTTCTATTATGTGATTCGAGAGGGTAATCCATGAAGGGGTATGTAGGTGCCATTGTTGGTGTGGTGAAGCCAGTAGTAGAGATGTTTTTCACCTTATTTTTTCGAGTGTTACTTCTAAGATGGTAAGCTCGACTGATATATAATGGCATAGCGTCTCTTAGTATCTTCTTCTTGCTCAGTGTGTTACACATGTGTCCCCATGACCTCATCTTGGGGTGCAGAAAGGGCACTCGAATGTCTACCTTATGTGTTGCAGGTAGGGATATAATTGATATTATCTGTAGTTCAGACAGAG
The DNA here is from genome assembly GCA_963693085.1 of Alisma plantago-aquatica. NCBI lineage: Eukaryota > Viridiplantae > Streptophyta > Magnoliopsida > Alismatales > Alismataceae > Alisma > Alisma plantago-aquatica. The sequence continues at coordinate 294,683,776 of OY856413.1, read as the reverse complement.
CTGGGGTCGTGTGATGATATTAGCCTAGGATGTTGAAATAGCTATAGAGTTTGAAGTGATATGCCGAGCTATGATGGTTTGTCAACTGGATCTCTAGCCATTCACCTATAGATGCTATATCTTTGGCTACTATATGAGTTTTATTCATCTAGAAATGAGTGGCATCTCTACTGCAATATCAAGTGAACTATTGGTGTAAAATTTTATAGGTGTGGTAGAAATCAAGATGTTCCAACTATAGGGGACCGACTTGATTGTCACAGTCATAAAGGAGTCAACAAGAAGTAGAGGACTGGTGTGACTAGTGTAGAGTAGTGAAGCATCAGTAGAGTAGAAGACGTCTAGTCAGAAATGTCCATTGGTGTTGTTGATGGTGATGGTGTATCTAGATAGAAGTTGGAGCTTTCTCTCTCTTTACATAGACAAACTTGTCAAGTCTGTTGGCTCATTTCCTAGTCAAGAAGTTTTGGATACTTATTAATTAATGAAACTTATTCTCTCCTTTTATAGTATATATATGTAGTATATAGATAATATATAGTATATGGTATATATATGTAACAAGTTATTCATGCTGAAACTAAAAAATGAGCAATTTGAAGTGTTAAGTCAAAAATAAGCTCTAGATAACACACTAAAAGTAACATTATCGTACGATTACATAAGATTACGGTGGAAAATGACTGAAAAGGTAATGAAGAATAAAATAATTTCACCAAAAAGATAACACAACGTATCATCTGACCACATGCCCATCATCGTGTGAACGGAGAGACCACTTAAACAACATGCCAGCCTGCACCTAAAGACGGGCAACTTGTGGTATAAAAGAGCATCATTTCCCCTTCTGATGGAGAATGCCTAGGATGGGGACATGGATTTCACTTCTGCTAGCAACAAGTTCATGAATACAATGACAAGATGAGAGAGTGATGAGAGGAAGGTAGATAGGAGGTACAAAGACCAACTCATTCATGAGATTGAAAAGAAGCAGGTGATGCTCAGTGGCAAGTTCTCACATGACCTAGACTCACAAATCTACAAAATTACTACATGAGTATATGTAATTACTGAATAGGGAAGCTGAGGAATGGAGATAGAAGGCCCGATGTGATTGGCTTCAAAAGGGTAATGCTAACATAAGCTACTTCTAGGCTATAGTCACGGGAAAAAGAAGGAGTAATACCATAAAAAAACTGAAGAATGATGAGGGGGGAGTGAATTGATGACAAGAACGATCTTAGACACCTGAATCCTAATCCCTTCATGCGGCAGTTCATGAAAGATGAGGATACTAGAAGGACAACAAAAGTAGAAAGCTACTTAGACATTTTCCCACAATTCTCAAAAGAACAAAGAGCTTTGTGTGTGAGGATCCCTAAAAAATGTGAGTTCCACTGTACTACCCAAAAAATGAACCTGATCAAGGCACCGGGTCCAGATGGAATCAATGCAGGATTCATACAATATCAATGGAGTAAAAAAAATCTTTATGTCTAATTGTGTCCAAGTATTTTGTAGGAAATTCTATACCTCATTAGATGGCAAAGTTGATGCTAGTTCTAATTCCAAAGAATAGCACACCAGAGACATGTTCATAGTTAATATCCATTTCCCTTAACAATGTAAGTATCAAACTCCTATCTAAAATCATTTTTGAGCATATTAGGCTGCATTTAGATGACTGGATTTCCTCTTTCCAGTCAAGTTTTATTCCTGAAAAGAGGATTTCTAACAACATCAACCTCATGCAAGAGGTTATTCATACAGTGCAGACCAAAGACTTTGGGCAACAGAGTATGGTAATTGAGCTTGATCTGTTAAAAGCTTATGATAGACTCAATTAGGTCTTTGTTCATGACACTTTAAAAAAAACTGCTATACTTGAAACCATTGTCATTGTCATTATAAATATCATCACTTCTGGTTCTATATCAATAGCTTGGCATGGAGACAACCTAGAGCCATTTCATTCATCAAGGGGTGTAAGACAGGGAGGCCCCCCTATCACCCTACATTTTTGTGCTTTGTTTGAACATATTGTGTCAAGACATATCAAGGGAGGAACAATGCAGGAAGTGGATCCCTATGAAGATTACTAAGAGCAGCCATACAGTCTCACATCAATGTTTTACAGATGATATCATCATGTTTGGTGAGGCTTCAACTGCACCTACTACTTTTATGATGAAATGCCTAGAAAAATTTGGTGACACATTGGGCCAGATGGTAGCTTAAGAGAAATGTGCAATCTCTTTTCTAAGAATACTCCCATGGTGCTGAGAAGACACATTAGTAGGAGGATGAACATGCCGTTGACAAATAACCTAGGAAAACACCTTGGGGTGCCTATACTTCATTGAAGAGCCAACAAGTCCTTGTATCTTATTACTATCAATGCCATTGATGCTAGAGTCTCATCCTAGGCAAACATATCATTATCATTTATAGGACAAGTCACTCAAGCAAAGTCTATCCTCACTTCCGTATCAACATACCTCATGTACTCTACTATTCTCCCCACTGTTGTATGCGATTGAATTGATACCATAATTAGGAATTTCATTTGGGATCGTTCTTTCGACCAAACAAAGACCAGTCCTATTGCTTGGGAAAATCTTATTGCACCCAAACATGAAGGAGTATTGGGCACTAAACCTACTAAAGTTCTAAATGAAACTCTCCTTTCCAAGAGTGTGTGGGAATTCTATACACATAGGAACATCCACTAGAGGAAGGTTATGGCGGTAAATTAAAAACACCTAACGGATAGGGGCTGTCGCACATCCTCCAAGCTATGAAAATTCATTGCCTCACATACAGAGGACATGAAACAATTCATTGTAAGAGTCATCTATAATGGTGATACTACCTTGGTTTGGAAGAAAAATGGGTTAAAGCATCATCCACACCCAAGATACAAACACAACTTTCAATTCCGATTGAGTTGACGGACCTAGAGGTCAACTCCATGATAATTGACATAGGATGGGATGAAGGCTTCATTAGGTATTGGTTTGATGAGAAAACTGTGAGTAACATCTTGGATACAATCCCTCATGACAGGGGCATTGGTGAAGATGGATATGTATGTCTGGGAGACACTCGTAGGTGGTTTTCCACAAACCTGATCTACAAAAGACTTCTGACACACATTAGGAAGCCAATACCTGGTTTGTGGAATCTTATATGGCAACTACATACACATCAAAGGGTCAAGTTTGTATTATGGAAAACACTGCATAGAGGCTTGATGACTAATGTGAATTGATAGTTGAGGGGTTTCATGAATACGATGCTCTATTCAATATGCCATCATGAAGAAGAGTCTACTGTCCATGTGCTAAAGGATTGTATCTTTGCAAAATGAATTTGAACTCTTATCAATGATAGATCCCACACTATCATCAAAGATCATAATGAGCTCATACCCTGGTTTAACACAAACTTGAAAGGGAGAAAAATAATGATCAAAGATCCATATGGTTCGCCACAACTATAGATCTGCTATGGAAGTGGAGAAATCCATTTATCTTCAATAATGCTAATGTAGAACCCCTACAAGCATATCAAAAAATTGAGAGACAAGTCAATTTGACCAAGATGGCCTTCACACAGGATAATAAGTTCACTTTGCAGAGACAATAGATGGGTACCAAGTGGTCTAGACCTCAAGCAAGCATACTCAAGGTGAATGTTGATGGATCTGTTCGGAAGAAGCAGAACAATGCAATAATAAGTTTTTTTGTGCATGATCACTGTGGAGCGTGGGTCTGGGGAGGAGTGGAGAAGTCGAACTCCATGGACATCCTTCAGGTGAACCTTACAACAATCCTGAAAATGATGCAACTCATGAAAGATAAATCCGAACCAGTAGCCATCGACTCAGATAGCAGCGTGGCTGCATCTTCCTAAATACTAATCAACCAGAACTCCCAAAATTCAAACAAACAGCAAATGCATTCTAGGGATGCTTGTGTACAAAGAAAGATCTTAGTCTATGGTTTGTCCCTAGATCTACAAACCTTCTGACTAATATCTTAGCTAAATGGGTCACAAAGGCTGCTGATTGAAATTGTACATGGAGTACTTGTCCTGAGTTTGCCTCGGGTGTTTGGAGTGATGAACATTGGACATATGCAGACGTGTATGAAAATGAAGGAAGCCTGAGTAGAGAATAGGATGAATAGAACTCTTGTGAAAAAAAGATAACACAAGTTAGAAAATAATATCAGTCACATATTATGCGATAACAACCACAAAAGAGTAGAAATAGTGATAAAGATACCAAAACATATTAGCTTTAATCATTACTAACATTAGTGATGGATAACATTTAAACTAGAAAAAAATTCAACATTTATAGTAGATAAATTTTGCAATAACGGTGGTCATATTTGAGTAGAATTATATAAAATACTTCAATCCAATTAGTACTTATTAAAAAGCTTTAGGTCACAATGAGGCATTTGTAGTTTAGTGAAACATGAATCAATATAAGAATATATGTACCAACTTAGAGTATATTGAAAAAGTTACATCTGTACCCAATCCAAAGGGCTGATTGATAAATGTATATTTATCCAATTTATTTGTATGTTTTAGACCTCTTTTTAAGAATAATTTCTCATTTTCTAGCATTTTAGAGTTAATTGTTGGGTGCAAGTGGCATAGGGATTCCTTCATGATCAATGGGAGGAGGCCCTAACGGATAAAACAATAAGGAGGAAGAAAACTCTACCTGCCGAGCGTTAGGAGCAGTGGGTAGGCTTTAGTGGAAAGGCAACCACTGAAATTTTTGGCCCACATATTGGAATGATCAGGGTAAAGAGCTAGCTTCTCCTTTGTTTGACATAGATCTCCTGATTCAACAAAATGAGAAAAATCTTGACAACAACTATAGGGTCCATTTTCCTGATTGTTTAGAATCACTCACATGTTTCTCAATCCCAGGTTCCTCATGATATTTCATATCAGAATGCATGGATCAAATCTCATCATGTGTTCGAACGATGAAATAAAGGGACCAAATTGAGATTCCATGCATATGACCCACAAGCCAATGTTGAGTTGGGCGCATCATTCAGCCATGGATGTGCGGGAGAGTAAACTAGGTTTTTATTTGCTGGAAGTTTTACTTTTATGTAGTAAATTAGAGCTTTTACTTAATTTATCATGTTTTTGCAGGGAAATAACCATATTTTCTCCAAATCACAAAAGAATGATAAAATTAGAGACTTCAAATCTCATATTTTGCATCCCACTCAATCAACCAACTCACCCAGATGGTCGACTCACGTCTTCCAACTTCTTGCAGTCCTCATATAGATACCATGTACCAAAATGGTCATAACGTTTACATCCCAAGGTGAAATTTAATATGCAAGTGTGCATTGGAAAGGGAATTTAATTTTCTACACAAAATATGCATCATAGATGGCTTTTACAATGGATATTTTAGCATTCTAAGTCGATTGAATCATATTTATGGGAATCAATAACACATGGAGATAAATGGTCAAAATGTTAAAAGAAGGCAACTCAATAATCCTCTTCATTTGGGGAAAGAAATTAATATTATAAAATTTCACTCTTTCAATTAGGCACCAAAGAAATTACCCAATTTGATATGCTTTTGTGTGGTGGAAAAATGTATTTAAAGACCAGTCAACTCGGATTTTGGAAAACTCATCACTTCAGACATAATGGCCGTGTCAAATCAAGCATTTAAAGATCAGTAGATCGACTCACCATCCCAGTCAATAAACTTTCATCCAAGAACCAAACAAACTTCAAAACAAGAAGATCATTTAACGTAGTCAAAGTTTGGTAAAGGAACTTCAGGGTGAATCATCAAAACAATTCCAATTGAGCGACTCAAGTCTCAAAGTCGACTGACTCAGAACCTGAGATAGGGAGCCACAACTGCCACCGAGACTTATCTCAAGGGTTTTCTTCCCCTTGTTTCCACTAGAGGAGGGGGACTCTAAATAAAAAGTATCTCAAGATCTTCAAGTCTCCAGACCAATGATCCAACTTTTCATACTCTAGCCTTTGTTTTGTTGCACTGTGTCTGAGTAGTTCCTCCTTGTCGGGACATGGGGAGTGGCACCATGATCTTCATAATTTATTTTGGAAATTTGTAAAAATATTTTAAAATATAAAGAGGTGCTTATTATCTATTCAATACCTTAGAGAGTGATCTGATCAATCATGCTCCATGAAAGTCATGATCCATGATGAAATGATCATGAACTTGTGTATGTAAGATGAAACACATGTGATCTTCGAAGAGACCCACTATGAGAATACATTGAATGATTAAAGAAGAACCTACAAATCACCTATGACTATGGATCTGTAAAAAGTTTGATCAATGGGATCTGATTCTGAAGAGGACTGATCTCCATGGTCCTAACCTCTAAATATCTAAAAGGAACCTAAAAGTGGATCATTTTGTTATGGAGTTCGCGATGGTGAAACCTGAACTTCAGACAACCCATAAAATCATAATTAATCTTAACTAGTTGATTCCTTATTCTCTTTTCACTCTTTGTTTTACATTTTGTTGTAAACTTAGTTTTAATCCTTCAATTTAATTCTAACACTTTTGGTTTCTGCACTTTCAATTTCGTAACTTTCATTTTCAGAAATTTTACTTCTTGGCTCTAGATTAATCATTCTCCCAAGCTTTGTTTTAAATATTTTTCGTTGCAAGCTCGATTCATTTTGATTCTTGATATGCTATCCTTGTGGATCGATACCTAATACATCAATACATTAATTTTTAGGTGGATTGTTTAGATATCTAAGGTTAAAATCCATGGACAATTTTTTTTTCTGATGAATTTTGTGTGTTCACGATGACACATCAAATTTTGACACCGTGATAGAGGAGGCAAATATAGTTTTTTAAACTTGACTATTTTGAATATTTAGGATAGTTTTATTGCACCTTTTCTTTTACCCTTCTCTTTTCCTTGCCTACCAAGTCCCATTCCGACAGTGTAACTCCTCCTTCTACTAAGTTTCTATTCAGGTAGTATGTTGTTTCAACAAATTTTCATACTTGCTTATTTTAAATCTTATCCTCTTGAATAATCTGATTTTAGTTTTGTCATGTAATATTTAGTTTGTGTTAAAACTTTTTCTTTGTTATGTAAGTTCTTAGTTTATTTTTATAATTTGTAGTTTTGTTTTGTAATTTTGTTTTTCTATTTCCCTTCTCAAAAATTTTCTAACCTTTGTTTTTGTTTTAAGAAAATGGAGTGGCTTGTGCCACGAATTATGCAATTTGTTATATGTGGCTTCACCTATCATGACATATTAGAGTGCCCCAAGATGTCTCCATATGAAGTAAGCATGAGAATGTTCCATCTTGTGTTTAATATTAAACCCCTCAAGGAGACATATGAAATGCTGCACCTTGCAAATAAGGAGGAAGCAAACTGCTAGGCAGAACATGCATGCTCTATCATCAAACCTTTTTGCATTTTTTTCTGTATTTTCTTTTTTCCAAGGCAATAGAAAAAGAGGCCACCGATCAAGAATCCCAATGCGCTGAAGTAGAGATGCAATGCGATCTTGATCAGGAGATGGACATGTGTCTTAAAGAAATTGAGGCCACCCCTCAATGGAAGAAATCTACATAGCTCGGGGAACAATTGCATGGGGCCCAAACTGTCCATATAAGTCAAAAAGTGAATAGATGAGTGCTTATATATATAATGTCATGATCTAAGAGTCATCCAATAAAAAGGTGAAGCACTGGAGGACTTAAAGAACCTCCCAACAACCTAAATCTCCACCACCCTTCTCTATTGTTGACTCAGATCCATATGTTTACAATGATCAACCTACCTTTGTTGAGCCTATTGTGGATAATGCACCATCACCCTCTATTAATGAAATAGTGGACCCTCTTAAAGAAAGTATTACTCAACAAGAGCCCTACACTCCACCTAAACCACTCTTTGTTCCACATCAGGTTGAACCTAATGAGGTCATCCCATAAAGCTGGAGCAGCCAGAGATGACTTCAGAACCTGAAGCTCCACCAACCACCTCTGATATAAACATTGATCCAGGTGTTATAAATGACCAACAAAAGTTGGTTGATCCTATTATGGATCATATATCTCTGGATTCTTTTGAATAAGGGCATCCTCACCAAGATCCTTGTACTCCACCTTTTGAAGAAGGGCTTCCTCATCGCGAGCCCTACACTCCACCTTTTGAATAAGGGCATCCTCATTAAGAGCTCTATTCTCCTCCTCAACCACCACTTATTCTACATCAGGTTGAGCCTGATGAGGTGATTCCACCTCTGTAAGAACCATACATGCCCCCGTTATATTGTAAGGTGATCTCTTCTGAGCCGATTATTTGAGCATATTTTCCATAAAGGAATCAGATCTCCCCTTTGGCATAATAAAGGACCTTGATACCTCCATATAGCTTCATATTTATAGAGTGTTAGATGAAGAGGGCACACATCTACATACAAAGCGACACCAAATAGATAAGAGAGTTTCTCCCACATCAACACCATATCTGTTACATGTAGATCCAGGTGAAGAAGAGAAACCTAAGTCAAGTCCTCCACCTGATCTACCACAACTGACACTATACAAAGTGGATTTATCTTATACCACCTTCTTATTTAAAAAATATGATCCACCTATGGTCTTTGGGGAAGTGTTAACCCTAAAGACAACCAATGAATATTATCAAGTCCCCCATCACACCCATCATCAACATTTCATCCACGGATGAAGGAATATATGTGGATCCTACCGGAGGGACTGCAAGGTGACAAGTAACATCATTTTAACCAACTTGAAAAGCTCATTTGAGATTCCATGACCATCCAATCATTGGGTGTACCTTTGTTCAAAGATCCATCCCTCATCGACATCGCCGCCAACTGGACATTTTTTAATCTACAAGGGAACCTAGTGACTACATTTTACTCTGAATGAGAAAATTTTAAAGTTCAGGTGGAGGTGGGTGGTACGTTTCACTTCCGCCCACTATGTCTTATTTTTCTAGCAATATTAATAATGCTATTTAACTATTTTTTAATTTTCTCTTTTCTTCCTTAGTTTTGACCTTTATCTAGTTGTCTCTTTATGCATGTTAATCAAGAAACCCCCTTGAATAAGTAAATCTTCTTGCAACATTTTCAAAAAAAATTTCCCTTGCTAGAAATCATCTGGTCCCCTATGACCTCTAATAGAACTATACTTGGGAAAGTTGGCAATCTAAAATGGATAGATAGGAACCAAAACACAATGTGTCTTTATTAAAACCATGGAATTGACTTGTAAAGTTATGACTTTTTGCGTGCTTTAGATTGGTCTACACTGATGTTATAATACTCTGAAGGCACTGAAATTCCAAAAATGAAAGAAGCACAAGACTAATCTCTTCTACACTTCTTCCTCCACCTTCTTATCTCTCCATCTGTCAAAATAAAAAGAATCAAAAAGCTAAGAAAATGTTCCAAACTCCAAGTTTGTGATGGCACACCCCCTTCTCCTCCCTCTTTCTTTACTTCCATACCCCTCATGAATCTAATAGGGGAGTACCATCAAGAAAAGATGCCAAAAGAGCACACCAAAACATGCAGTCAATGTAACTGTAAACAAATAAATAAAAAGGTCCCAAGTCAAATAGAGGAGAGACCACTTACTATCATACCTTCTTTCACTCCACGTTTTATTCCCAGGGGAGTCTAAATAACCCCATTAGATCCTTGAACCCCGTTCTTATGCAAGCTTTTTTCATAGTACATGTGGCAGTACTAAAAATTGAAGGGATATAAATTCTAATTCCTTACAAGTTTTCAAAATAGAAATAAGCCGTGAAGAAAATTTGAGTAAGAAATGTTAGAAAATTATGTTTTGGTGATTCCAAAATATCAAGGGAGGCTTGTCCATGCAGGGTTGTAAGGATTCAAGAAGCTCTAGGCAAGTGAGGAAGACTGAATGAGAGTATTATTGGGCACAATTTTGGATTTAATGTTGCTCCAGGTGGAGCAACGATTTAAGTTTGGGGTAATGGATAAATGGATATTTATCCATTTTATTTGCATGTTTTAGACATCTTTTTAAGTACAATTTTTCATTCTCCCCGAATTTTGAGTTAGTTGTTTTCATTTTACTTTTTTGTAGCAAATTAGAATTTTTACTTGATTTATCACCTTTTTAGGGAAATAACTACATTTTATCCAAAAACCAAAAGGCCCAAGAATTAGAGACTTCAAATCCCATCTTCTGCATCCCAATCGATCGAATAACTCACCTACATGGTTGAATTACACCTTCCAACTTCTTGCAATCCTGATATATATACCCCACACCACAATGGTCATAGCTTTTACATCCCAAGATAGAATTTAACGTGCAAGCATGCTTTGGAAAGGAAATTTAATTTTCTACATGAAGAATGTATCTTGGACGTGTTTACCATTCAATCAACTAGCCTTTTGAGTAAACTGACTAATCATTACAATAATTGATAGCAAATGGAGTCAAATGGTCAAAATATTAAAAGTAGGCAACTCAATAAATCTCTTTATATGGGGTAAGCAATTAATGTTATAAAGGTTCACTCCTTTGACTAGGAATAAAGGATTTTTTCCCAATTCCATATGCTTTTGTATTGTAAAGAGAATGTATTTAAAGGTCAATCAACTCAGATTTTGGAAAACTCATCACTTCAGACAAAATGGCCAGGTCAAAGCAAGTATTTGAAGACTAGTTGATCAATCACCATCCCAGTAAATCGACTCACGTTCAAGACCCAGTCGAAATTATAGACAAGAAATTCATTTGAAGTAGTCAAAGCTTGACCATGAAACTTTGGGATGAATCATCAACACAACGCCAGTTGAGCGACTCAAGTCTCCAAGTCGATCAACTCAAAACCCGAGAGAGGCACTTGTAACCACCATCAAGAATTATCTCAAGGGTTTTATCCCCCTTTTTCGCCAATAAAAGTAGGAAAGACTCTAAAGAAAAAGTATCTCTGAGTCTCTGGATCAAGGATCCAACTTTTCATACTCTAGCCTTTGTTGTCTTGCATCATGTCTAAGTAGTTCCTCCTTTCAGGCATGGGGAGTATCCCCATGGTCTCCATAATTTATCTTGGAAACTTGTAAAACTCATTTAAAATATAAAAGAGGTGCATATTATCTATTCAATACCTTGGAATGTGATCTAATCAGATATGCTCCATGACAGTCATGATCCATGATGAAATAATCATAGACTTGTGGATGCTGGATGAAACACATGTAATCTCAAAAGATACCCATTTTTAGAATACATTGAATGATTAAACAAGGACCTACAGGTCACCTATGAACACTGGTTCATAGAAAATTTGATCCATGTGATCTGATTCCGAAAAGGATCGATCTCCATGGTCCTAACCTTTTAAATATCTAAAAGGAACCTAAAATTGGATAATTTAATAATGGAGTTTGTTGTTTTGAAACCCAGACTTCTAACAACTCATAAATTTGAATCAATCTTAACCATATAATTCATTTTACTTTTCACTCTTCATTTTACATTTGTTGTTAACTTGTTTTCAATTCTTCCAATTTGATTCTAGCACTTTTAATTTCTACACTTCCAATTTAGTAACTTCAATTTTCAGAATTTTACATCCTTGCTCTAGAGTAATCATTCTCCCAATATTTTTTTTTAAATATTGTTATTATCAAGTTCAATTGTATTTAATTATCAACACACCATCCTTGTGGACTGATACCTAAAGTACTACATCAATACATTTATTTTCAAGTGGATTGGTTAGCTATCTAAGGTTAAACTCCAGGTACAATTTTTCGCTGGTTAATTTTGTGTGTTCATGATGACACATCACATATGGGAAAATACAAATATGCACAAATTTTGTGAGCAACAATCCCATATCCCTCTCTCATTTTATCTCCTTCACACTTTTTCTTCTTCTACATATCTTGATTTTATATATTGACATGAAAAACTCATCTAAAAGGACTTCGTTTTGTAGGAACAAAATCAACCCCACCAAACCCATTTGTAATTCTTGGCACCACCATTTTCATATAGAAACAACTAGACTTCTTTTCAACATATTCATTACACACCAACATGCTACCAGTTCTTCCTCCCAAATTCATCAACATTGATAAGAAAAATAAAAAACAAGATGGGTTCCCACCATTGCTTATGAATGATATTTTATTTTTTGTCATTTCTATCTTGGCATATGGCCACCCTACTTATAAAATACCCACACACCCTCACCAAATGTTCACTTCCAAAAATGGTTTCTAGGGAAAATTGATGCAATTTTCCAAAGAGTTATACCCAACCAATTGAATTTTAACTGGATGCGCCTTAAGTCACACAACTGGGTCTTTCAAAATTATAGGACCCAGTGGACACACTCTTAAATAAATCAACAAGCATACACACTCAGGAGTAGTATAGGAGCATTAAGTCTGGGTCAAACCCAAGGGAGAGAGGGGGCAATAGAGCTATGCTCGTTTAAGCTAGGTTCCTAAAGAGGAGTCTAGGGTTGACTTGGATTTGATTTGATTACACTAGGACTGTTTAAACAAGAAATTAAAAGGAAGTAGGAATGAAACCTAAGTTAACCCTAGAAAGTAAATTCTAATAACAAAGAAAGCAATCTAAGTAAGAAAAAAGCAATTTAGACTAAGACAAACAATGCAAGAGTCTAAACTACACAAAACTACCCTAACAAATTCTATTTAACAACCTTGTAGAGAAAAAATAGCTAGATTAGATAAGAAATCACACTTTTCTAGAAAACTAGGCAAAAAGTCAACTAATGACCTAAACTATAAAGATACTAGAAAGAACAAAGAAATCAACTAAGAAGACAAGTAAATAAACTAGTTAAGCAAGCTTTAACTAAGCAAAGAAGAATTAGGAATTAAACAATTTATAGAATGTGGGCCGCTAGGGTAATGAGAATATAACCTAGGTTGAGGGGTTATAACATGCAAGAATTGTACATTCATTTACATCATCAAACAAAACAACAAGAGAGATTATAGAGAACTTCCCTAAACTACTAATACGCCATGGATGGGATAGGATGTGTATATGGGAACTATTCTGTATGTTGCGAGGCTCATTTGGATTTGGGTTTGAGTGGAATTCTAATAGGATCTAATCAAGTCTAGGTTTCTAGGATAGAAGCTCTTTGGGAAATTGAGGGGTAATGGTAGTGATGGATGGTGGAAATGAGGGTTTTACACCTCATATCACCTACCATCTAGTCTGTAAGAAGCTCCAAACCAATTGCTCTAAATGCTTCTAAACTAGCTACTTAGATCTATGACCATAGGTGTAGTAGAATGGATTAGCATGTAAGGAGATGGGTATCTAGCTAGGTATCCACTATTTAGACCTAGGAGCTTTTCCCTAAATTAGCTACATATAGGCCATTTTCTTAGAATCCTAGGCAATTTCAAGAATAAACCAACAATAAATCCAAGGGAAGTGAGACAAAAGTAGGACCTAATAATTATCAAAAGAAATCACAAAGTTTTAAAATTACTTTCCTCCCACACGGTATCAAGGTCACATTTTAACTACAAACAGTTCACCTATGGGGGTTTAGCTAGTCATAGAAATGGAAAACACAAAAGGGAGAAGAAAGAGGTAGAAGAAGCCATGAAACTCAAAGTAGTGTCTAGAATCCTTGTCTTCATAGATGCAATCTCAAGCTCTTCCCTCCTACAATATGAAATGACATAGAAATGGATTGGAAAGTGGCCAAACCCCTAAAAGGAAGGGTTTTTGGGTGGAACATGTTGAAATAGAATTGGAATGAGGTGGGGAGGTGATATGGAGGTGTAGATAGATGAAAAGTTCTCACAAAATTGGCTAACTTCGTGCTCCAACTACCACCCATAGTTTACACACACAGACACACATACACACATAATTATATATATATATATATATATACCTGTGTGTGTGCATGTATATATAGGTGGTAGGGAAGCACCACACTAAGTGGGGGAAATATGGAAAAAATAGTGTAGAAATGTGCTAGGGATTTTGTCCACCAAGGCTATGCTGGGAACCATAAATGTGCTTGGTGAAGTTTAGAACATCCGTGTTAGGAGAGAATGGTCATAATGGTGGAGGTGGAAAATGTCAATTAATTAAGGAGTTGGAGAAATTGGGTATCACGACTGTGGTGAACACCATGGTTATGGTGTGAAAGTGGTGAAACAGGCATGTTGGTCCACACATACATTTAAAAGGAGGGAGTGGTTGGTTGTTCTTTCCAACACACACATGTTGGAGTCTTAGCAACATAGTCATGTCTGGTTACACAGTCATATCTAGTTACACGGTCATGTTGGGTCCTTCTTGGCACGCTCATGCAGTTCAACACGGTCTTGCTGTTGATCTTGGCTTGATCTATTCTATCTCTGTTATCTACAGTGATTCTTGACTTTGATAGTACGATCATTCCTTGGTACCACAACAATGCTTGTGGTCTTCTATTGCACTTTCATCTTTTCATTGGATTTCCATGAACCTCTTTCTAATGTCTTGACTCTTAGCCACTAGGGTTAGGTTGGGAGAGCTCTTGGACCTTTCTTAGAATCCTCCAAGGGTGAAGGAACCCTAGGATTATCCTCCTTCTCTGTCATCCATCTAAGGTGTTGTCCAAGTAACTAAAAACACACAAATAACATTTGTATGTCCATTTGATAGTAATATGCATATTGAGGGACATATTGTGAATTATAATGTGTTTGGATGTGAATAAATCACAAAATAGTACAACATGGAGCCCTAAATGAGGGCCACATGACCACCCCAAACTTAAAATACACTTGTCTTCAAGTATGCTTCAACTCAATCTCTCTTCAACTTTTCAACAAGCAAGAAATGACAAATGCATTCCAATAGATGTGCATTGAACTAAGTACATGTATTTCACCTCTTTCCTCTCCTTTTCCACAAACCAATTGTGATTAAAGGAATGATCATACAAACTTTCAATATAGGGCATAGAATACACAATTAGTCTAATATGATCCTCATATAGCCCAGAGTAAACCATTTCAAGGTGGTGGCAATCAAATATGACTAGGAGTACTATTTTACCTACATGAATTCAATTTCATATCTCAAATCACACTAAGTGACACACATGGCTATGAAAATGGGAGAAATGATCTAGGTTTGATGTTTCCTATCTTAATGGGCATGAAAATAGAAGAAGGGGTTGCGGTAAGGTATTGGAATGCTATTACATTGGGGCTCTCTTCTTATCATTATTCATATACTATTACATATGAGCATCTTCTATTTTATATTTGCATTTTATTTTAATTTTTCTTTGCCCTTGGTGTATGTAGGGAACATAGTGATAAGAGTCAAGTTGAGGGGTGTCAATTTGGAAACCCCATACTTCTAGAGGTGTCCAAGGATAATTTGTGGTGTTTGGCATCCTTTCATGAGGTGGAGAGGTAAAGGAGTGGTGAATTATTAGTGAGTCAAGAGAAGAGTCACCAATGTGGGTTTCAACATGAGATTTCCTACATGAAAATTACTCCAACAACTTCATCAAGTAATGACATGCCAGATAAATGAGCAATATGAAAGCCACATTTCTATCATGAGATTCGAGAAACCATAAGTGTTTATTGCTTTCTTAGATAACAATTCAACCAATTGTTTTACAATCCTCAAAGAGGTGGTTCACATGTAGAAAGTCAAGAATTGAGACCACTAAGCAATAGACTATTAGAAAATAACATGCATTTGTTAAAGGTCAACATTTTTAATTCACAATGTAGAGATTGGGTTAAAACATGCTTTTAGGAAAGAAATTTTAAGTTTGGGCAACATTGGCCGAAACATTGCCTAATTGCCTTCAATCACATTTAAACCTACATTAGGAATATTAAAAAACAAGCAAGCAAATAATTTCTAAAACACATAAAAATTACCAAAATATACATCAACTGCAATGAATGACATGGAATGGCATGAAGAGCAAAAAATTGAAAAATTACATAAAAATGCTAGAAATTAAACTAAATGCATGCATGTGTACAAAGCAAGAAAAATCTTCTCTAGATAGTTGGTGTATCAAAATAAAAAGTAAATGATACATTATTGAAATTAGAGTGAATGGAGGATTTATCACCCTACCAACCTAGACTTTTGAATCATCTTGTTGTCAACATGACACTAAAGATTAGGAGTGATAGGGTAGAAGATCACTACTGGTGTGGTGGCTCTGGGGGTGGTCCTACCTGTGGTAGAGGGTACTAGTAGCAAATACCCCAATAGTTCACCTATGGAGGCAGGTATGTCTCTTTGTAGTTGGATAGTGCTCCCCAAAATCTTCCCCCACTGGGGGTTGCTTTTCACCTGTGCAAGCTAGTATCAATGCATGCGGTTGATATGATGTTTCATCTATGACTTATCTAACCACATGGCCTCTTGCATCCTTTCAATGCCCTCTAGCTACACCTGTATAGTAGACATGTCATAGGTGTTTATTGTAGGTTGTTGTGCTGTTTTCTCTATCTCTCTTCTCCACACTCTACACGCCTCTCTATGATCTTCCACCCTTTACTGGTCCTTTGCACTCATCTCTCTCATGTGCTCAACTAATAATGTAGGGTTCTCTCTCCATGTGTCTCTAGGATGCTCCTGCTCCTATCTCCTCAAAGTGTCCAAGAAACCTAGAGATGGTCAACACTCCTCTAGGAGAGGCATAACATGGTGGGGCAACTCAAGTGAAAATCACTCATAAGGGGGGTTGACCTGGTATATGATTTTTCTATCTACAACTAGAATCATGGATGAGTTGACAAGGTAGTATAGATATACAAGCTTCTCCCCTATGCATTGGAATACCTGTCAACTCACGATCTAGGGAAAGTGAAATTGAAGTTACAAGCCCTCCCATTACAAATGGATTTCTACTCTTTGAGGGAATTGTTTTCATGTGATCAATGATTAAAACCCCTAGATTTACATGCCTACTATTTGTCATCCAGCCCAACTCAAATAGGTCTCTCTTTGTACAACTCCATTGGTTCTTATACTGGGAAAAAATGGTACTTGCTAAAACCTTCTAAACATACCTTAAGTAGGGGTTACCTATTAAACTTGTTTTTGATTTACCTACCACAAAGTTTCTTTTCCGTATCAATCTCTTCCAAATAGATGCATAATTGACATAATAATCCTTTTCTTCTCTCCCATCATCTAGGAGAGATGGTACCATAGATTTTTTTTGTTGAGCATGTAGGCAGTGAGGACACACAAATCCTTCCCTAACATAAAATGGAGAGCTTCTTCCCCTTTGTATGTTACCTTCTACATGGTAGCAAGGAATTGATATGTGAGCTCAATATAAGTTTCATGGATGATGGCTACCACACCTAATAATCCCAAGGGCTTCATGATATCTTCAAAATAAAAATAAATTTCCAATGCTTCCATTGTATCATGGAAAGCATAACATTTAGCAATCACTCTATGTGTCAAGCACTCTAGATGTAGTGACTTCATCAATTTATTGTCTGCTCTGTGGGTGACCTCCTCAGGTATGTTGTCATCTTGCTCCTATTCCACCTCCTCATCAAGAGATAGGCACTGTCTGACTTGCGGTTGTGGTTCTGATTGTGGCACAACAGAGGAAGTGGAGTGACGGGTTGACACACGTGGTGTTGTTGCACACAAAGAACATGGAGTTGTAGAGTCCCTACCACATTGTGGTTGAGTGGTGGCCTCCTCCATGATGAAATCTACCAATGTCTCTAAATCAATATTTCTAATCGGGCTGCTTCACTTTGAGAGCTGGAAATTGGATTTTGCGATGGAGGACTAAGGGATGTAGATAGGGATGTCAAAGAGACCTTTTTAGAGTGAAAGGTGTAGGAGATAATTTCCTAGTCTATCTCCTTCAATAACTTTTTGAACACCTAATTTTGAACTAATTTTGGGTGGGGAAACATGGAGGAAGTTAGCTTTTCATATTTTTGGTGAGGTGGGGCAGAATAGAGAAATAGGGTTGATGGTGGAAATGGAGGAGAAATGGAAGGAGGAGGTAGGGTATGACTTGATGGAGTTGATTGAGTTTGATTTGATGTGGAAGAGGTGAATCGATTGCTAGGGGAGGCTGCATAATCTCCTGGGTTGCGGTTGCATTGCAAGGGACGACCATTGTGGTCACAAGAACTAATATGCAGTAGTACTATGTATTGTTGGGTCGGATTGGTGTTATCACTTAATCATATGGGCCCATCGTTGCGATGACCATGCTGGGCACCATGGCTGAACTGTGCCTCATGGTCATGGTGACTAGCTTGCCACACAACTGTTCTACTATGTACGCCCATTCTGGTGGCTATGACTCACCTTGATTTTTACTATAAATTAACAATACCACTAGGGCTGTTCCACTATACCATGGCCGTGGTGGATACTATAGAATATCAATTCAACTTGAAATCCCTTAAATGATCAAATTGTTGAACCAAATTGATTTCTCATGAATCCTCATCCATTTTTCAACTAAATCACCTCATTTCATCAATATTTAATCACATGCACATATAAAGACTAAACAAAACAATTAAAAACAAGTGTGGGTGTGTGTTTTTTCTAGGAAATGTGTAAAAAATAACCAAAATGTATCAAAAATTGAACTTTGGTTGAAAAATATCCGAAAACTAGATGGGTTGCTGTAGGTATGTATGCCTAGAGAGCCAATCATGTGATGCTTGCAATGACATAACTTGTAAAAATGTTTTGATTATTAATGAATGACAAGCTTCCAATGCATTTTGTTTAGTTAAATTATGAGATGATGATGTAACATTAATAAATTTCTAGAGAATAATATTACTCTATGATGTATGTCTTCAAGTATTAGTCTTGGTGAAGTGAGATCATACAGATGTTAAGAGTACATATACATATTCTCATTATGTCCCTGATCAGTTGTTATTATGAAAGGTTGATAGACAACAATAACACATAAGATTAGAGCATGAGTTGGTTGATGATAGAATCTCATCAGTCATGATATAGATATATCAAACCAAGAACACACATACATGTTAGGCAACAATGTATTAGACAGACCCACTGTGAGACCGACACATGGAAGCCATCATCATGGAAGTCATAACCAACTCTCACAGTGATAATGGTGGTGGTGGTTTTTAGACCTAAAACCACTGCACTCATCACATGTTGTTGGGTACACTTTGACATCATCAAACATAGTACTGAAACATGGGTTGTTATAAAGGTGATGAATGGATGACTTTGACACATGGGGATAGAGTGTGAGTGATAGAAATGGGATTTGTCCCTCCTTCATGAGTTTGATGTTCTAGACATTTTGATTAGTGAGACTGAGAAATGCATGGCCATGCACATGTGAGTTAATATGTGATATTGAGCTCACATATATCTCAGACAGTCTTCTCTAGTTCAAGAAACAAGATTGAATGATGAAGAGGATGACTTCTCCATGCCTCGAATTCAATTTGGACATAAGTGAAAGGAACTATATAAACACTGCAACACCATACACATATTATCGGTTGAAGTTGTTCTCTAACTTTCCATTTACTTGGGTAGCATTGATGTGCAACTAGGCACCGCTCATTGCTTGTGATGTTATAAGTTATTATGGACATTCACTGCCAACATAATATGGGACGCATAGGGTCACACACATAGGTCTCGACCTAGAATAGGAGTTTACTCTTGAATGACAAGTTGAATTGATTACTAAAGCATTTAGGTATTCAATTCATGCAACAAGCAGCCTAACTACAGTGCCAAACATCTGTCTCATGGAATGAGATGACCATCTGGAGGAACCATCAGATGGTGGATAGAAGGACCATACGACTGGTGAGACAACCCAACAACCGAATAGGAGGAGAGCCGATCGGTTCAAGGGTTGAACTGATCAAACCATATTGGTTAGCATGAATCTTCATCAATAATAAGTTTCTACATGTGATGCAGTCCTAGGATGACATGATTCCTTGTGGCTCCATGGAATTACATTAGGTTGGCCATAACCATCACTTTTGTTTATTGCATGTTTTCATAGTGGGGTATAGCATGTATATGATACATACTATATATGTGGTGATTGGATAAATTATATGTATTTATAAATACAAACTACCTCAAATAAAATATCAAGTCTTAGATGCTTTCTAAAAGCGACACACATGTAAAACGTGATTGACCAAGCGTAGGTTACGCCTCCACGTGGTGTGCCGTCTATCTGATGGAAGTGTGATGGTAATAATGTAGGTTCTTCCTCCGTGGTATGCATTATTATCGTGTCATTTTTTGGGTTAGGTTTGCCTGGTGATTCTTAGAGCGTCTGGGCCCAGAAGCATGTAGATGATTATAGTAAAGGGTTGCACATGTCATCTATCTAGAATTGCATATGATGCAATTGGCAAGAGTTGCTTACCTTGATGGTTGATTGTGTTTTGTGGTGTTGATTGGGCCACAGTCAAATTATCTTGGTTCTACCCATTGAAATATTGTACTCTACAATATTCTAAATTGATATTATGGGCTATCAATTTGAATAATATAGTGGGAATGATAATTAATTATAGACCTAATTGATATCGTCAAATTTTCAAATCAAATTAAATCAGAAGTTTTTTATAAATGCAAATTTTCTCTTATAGAATCAAATGATGAACAAATCCAAATTGCTATTGGTCCTTAGGAAGGAAAAACTTGACAGGACAAAATTCCATGACTGGTTTTGGACTTTGAGAAGGGTTCTATTTGAAGAGTGCAAGCTCTACATCCTTGACAAACCAGTTCTAGAAATACCTACTCCTGATGCACCTAGGGTACAAGTGAATGCTTACTGGAAGCATGCCAATGATTCCTTGGAGATAAAGTACCTTATGCTTAGCTACATGAACTATGAGTTGCATGATAAATTTGAAAACATGAGTGTCCTTGAAATGGTAACACATCTCAATAAAGTAACACTTGGTCTTACAAAGCAAGAAAGGGATGATATCATGAAGGTGATGTTTTCATCTAAGATGATCAAGGGGACCTCAATAGAAGAACATGTGCTCAATATGATTGGACATGTGTATCATCTTGAAGAGTTGGAATTTACCTCGAGCCAAGAATTAATCACTGATATGATTCTATAGACAATGCCATAATCATATAGTCATTTTATTGCATGTTATCATGTGAATAATATGGATGGACGTATATCAAACTTGCTTTCCATGTTGATTCATGCTGAAGAAAAATTGAAGAAGGACAACCCCATGATGGTGATCAACAAAGCTGAGTCCAAGGATCAAAGCAAGACCAAGAAGAGTTATGAGGTTGATCCCAAATCTAAATAGTCAACACTCAAGATAAGGATAAAGAAAAGTGCAAGAGGATCTCGTCCTTTGTACTTAAAGGCATTCTGGAAGAAAAATATAAGGATGGTGATCTCCACTTTAGGTATATACATTATTGAGATAAACTATCTACTTCATCATCATGGAATCTAGATACCAGATGTGGATCTCACATATGTTCTCATATGCATGATCTAAAAGGAGTACACCTTTGGTAAAAGATGAGGTGGAATTGAGAGTTTTTAATGGCGCAAGAGTTGCGGCTAGTGTAGTTGGAACCTATAGTATATCTCTACCCACAAGGCTTTTAATAGAGTTAAAGAACTGCTATTATGTCCCTGCTATAAATAGAAACATAATTTTTGTATCTTGTATGGACAAGGATGCAATTGAATTCCATATTAAAAATGGTCGATGTTCTATTTCAAAAGATGGGATCTTTTATGGCAGTTCCCCGATTTCTTATGGTGTTTATTTGTTAGCTCTAAATACATATGTATATAACGTTAATACCAAAAGACTAAAACTCAACAAGTCAAACGAAACATACCTTTGGCATTGTTGTCTAGGGCACATAAATGAGATTCACATATCTAGACTCCATAAAGATGGTTATCTGGACTCTTTTGATTTTGAATCCATAGGGACATGTGAATCTTATTTGTTGGGCAAGATGGCTAACACCCCTTTCACTGGTAATAATGAAGGGGCTAGTGATCTATTAGGACTCATACATACTTATATGTGTGGACCTTTTAGAACAACTTCTAGAGGTGAGTATCAATACTTAATTACCTTCATTGATGACTTCACTAGGTATGGCTATGTTTATTTAATGAAACATAAGTCAGAAACTCTTGACAGGTTCATGGAGTTTATGAATGAAGTATAGAACCAAATTGGTAAGAGTTTTAAGGTACTTCATTCCGATTGAGGTGGAGAATACTTAAACCAAGTGTTTGATAACCTTCGTAGAGCCCATGGGATTCTATCCCAATGGACTCTTCCTGGAACACCTTAGCATAATGGTGTGTTAGAAAGAAGGAATCACACATTGCAAGATATGGTGTGATCAATGATGAGTTTAGCCGACCTTCTGACTACCTTCTGGGGTTATGATCTACATACTTCCACGTATACACTAAATAGAGTGCCATCTAAATCGGTTCAAAAGACAGCATATGCGATATGGAATGAGAAACATCCCAAAATGTCTTTTATGAGGATTTAGGGGTGTGAAGCTTATGTCAAGAAAATGTTTCCTAAAAATCTTGGCCCAAGATCTGATAAATGCTATTTTGTTGGATATCCTAAAGAAACTAGAGGATATTACTTTTATTCCCAATCTGACAAAAAATGTTTGTTGCTAGGAATGTTGCATTCCTTGAGATGGATTGCATTTCTAAAGGAATCAGTGGGAGAAAAGTGAAAACCAAAGAGGTTCGTGATCAACAAGAAAATATTGAACTAATATATGAATAAGAGGAAGAAAGAGAATCACAAGATGTCGTGGAGTCTCAAATTCCTCAAGTAACATAAGAACCTTGTAGATCTAGTAGGACACATCTTAAGCATGAAAGATTTGGATATCTTGTAACTCCATAAGGTAGTGAATTGGTCATACATGATGAGCCAATATCCTATCAAGATGCTAATAAGGGGCCAAAGTTTGAGAAATGGCTTGAGGCCATGAGATGTGAGATGAAATCCATGTATACCAACAAAGTATGAACTTTGGTGGATCCACCCAAAGGGGTAAAACCCATAGGGTGCAAATGGGTATTTAAGAAGAAGATCGACATGGATGGGAAAGTTAAAACCTATAAGGGAATATTGGTTGCAAAGGGTTTCAGACAAGTTCAAGGTGTTAACTATGACGAAACCTTTTCTCCAGTAGACATGGTTAAGTCCATTAGGATCATGCTTGCTATTGCAGCTTATCATGACTATGAGATTTGGTAGATGGATGTTAAAACCACATTCCTTAATGGGAATCTTCTTGAGGATGTGTATATGACACAACCTAAGGGTTTTATCAATCCAAAGGATGTAAATAAAATCTGTAATCTATAAAGGTCAATATATGGATTGAAACAAGCATCTTGGAGCAGGAATCTTCATTTTGATGAGTCAGTCAAAGGGTTTGACTTTATTCAAAATGAAGATGAACCTTGTGTGTACAAGAAGGTTTGTGGGAGCATAGTGTCATTCCTCATATTGTATGTATATGACATATTATTGATGGGGAATGACATCTCTACTTTACAAAATTTAAAGACATGGTTTGGAAATGCATTCTCTATGAAATACTTGGGAGAAGAATCCTACATCTTGGGGATGAAAATCTATAGAGATAGAGCCAAAAGGCTTCTTGGACTAAGTCAGAGCACATACATTGACAAAGCGTTGAAGCGGTTCAACATGGAGAACTCAAAGAGAGGACACTTTTCAGTGTTGCATGGAGTGACCATCTCTAAGAGTCAATGTACCAATTCTTATGAAGAAAGGGAACACATGAGTTTGATTCCATGTGCCTCAACAATTGAATCAATCATGTATGCAATGTTGTGTACCTGTCCATACGTCTCGTATGCCTTGAGCATGACGAGCACATATCAATCAGATCCATGTGATTCTCACTAGATATACATGAAGAACATCCTCAAGTACTTGAGAAGGGCTAAGGATCAGTTCTTGGTCTATGGAGGAGAGTAAGAGTTGCTAGTAAAAGGTTACACTGATGCAAGCTTCCAGACTGAAAAATATGATTACAAATCACAATTAGTATTCATTTTTTGCTTAAACAATGGAGCTATAAGCTGGAAGAGTTCCAAGCAAGATACAGTTGCTGATTCTACAATAGAGGTTGAGTATATTTCTACATCGAGTGCAGCAAAGAAGGCTATATGGATCAAGAAGTTCATTAAGGACTTGGGGTCATTCCAAGCATCAACGACACAATCGATCTATATTGTGACAACAATGGAGCTATTGCACAAGCTAAGAAACCCAAACCACACCATTCCTAAAAAAATATACAAAGGCGGTTTCATCTGATACGAGAGATCGTGCAATGAGGATATGTAAAGATCTACAAAGTACCAATTGAGAATGATTTTGCTGACCCCTTGACAAAGGCACTTTCACAACAAAAGCATGACAACCATGTTAGATCACTTGGAATATGATTTGTGGGTGATTGGTTATAAGTGCAAGTGGGAGTCTGTTGGTGTGTATGCCCAGAGAGCCAATCATGTGATGATTGTAATGACATAACTTGTAAAAATGATTTGATTATTAATAAAAGGCAAGATTACAATTTATTCTATTTAATTCAATTATGAGATAATGATGTAACATTATAAATGTCTAGAGAATTATATTACTCAATGACATATGTCTTGATGTATTATCCTTGGGGAAATGAGATCATAGGATGTTAAGAGTACATATACATATTCTCATTATGTCCCTAATCGGTTGTTATTGTGGAAGGTTGATAGACATCAACAACACATAAGATTAGAGTGTGAGTTGGTTGATGACATAACCTCATTAGTAATAAGATGACTATATCAAACCAAGCACACAGATACATGTTAGAGAACACTGTATCAGACAGACCCACTATGAGAATGACACATGGAAGCCATTATCATGGAAGTCATAGTCAACTCTCACAGTGATAGTGGTGGTTGTGGTTCTTAGAACTAAAATCACTACACTCATCACATGTAGTTGGGTACACTTTGACATCATCAAATGCAACCCTGAAACATGGGTTGTTATAAAGGTGATGATTGGGTGACTTTGAAACATGGGGATAGACTGTGAGTGATAGAAATTGTATTTGTCCCTCCTATAGGAGGTTGATGTTCTAGGACTCTTGATTAGAGAGACTGAGAAATGTATGACCATGCAAATGTGAGTTAATATGTAACAATGAGCTTACATATATTTTAGAGAGTCTACTCTGGTTCAAGAAATAAGATTGAATGATGGAGAGGATGACTGCTCCATGCTAGTTCAATCTGGACATCAATGACAAAGGAACTATACAAATACTACAACACCATATACATATTGTAGGTTGAAGTTGTTCTCCGACTTTTCATTTACTTGGGTAGCATTGATGTGTGACTAGGCACCACTCATTGCTTGTGATGTTATAAGTTGTTATGGACATTCACTGCCAATGTAATATGGGACCTATAGGGTCACACACATAGATATCGACCTAGAAAAGGAGTTTAATCTTGAATGACCAGTTGAATTGATTACTAAAGCATTTAGGTATTCAATTCACACAATAAGCTACCTAACTACACCACTAAATGCCAATCTCATGGCATGAGATGCCCTTCTAGAGTGCCAAATGACCGTCTCAAGGGTTGAGATGGACGTTTGGGGTGTCATACTGATTCAAGTTGAAATTGGCCAAAGTGCAAACTGATTGAACCGAATCGGGTCACTAGACGACCATCTGGGTGACCGAGATGACCATATCACATGTGCGAGATCGGTCAAGTAAGTCAAAGGAAGGTTATGGATACTTTATGTATTCACTTGTATTGCACATTACTTGTTATGCAAGAATTAATGTTGAACATTAATGGGAAACGAACTGTCAATTTCATATGCGATTGGGAAACTATAAAACATGTCTCGTAGTATGAGATGACCATATGGTGTTCCATACGACAGTTTATATGGTCGTATGTTGTGAAAATTCAAGATCTTCTTGTCCTTCCTGTAACGACCCTCAAAATTTAGTCCCAAAAATCCTTGGTATTTAATAAAGAAGAAACCCTAAATTGAAAGAATCGATTTTTCATATGATGACTTAAGTAGAGACCATGCTTAATTCGTATTCCAAAATGAGATAAATGTGCCAAGTGGACCTTGAATTGAATCATTTACATCAATACTTAGTCATATTAATGTCATGTATAATGCACAAAAACCTAACCCTAATTATTCAATGTTGACTAGTTGGGATTGAATGATAGTTTGGACCCGTATACATGTATAATGTGCCCCACAAGTTTGTATATGAGTAGATTATAGAATAATAGAGCTTCCCTTGGATTTTGGTAATAAAATCCTTTCCAATGATTATTAGTTTGTTAATTACCCTAAGTAGATAATGATGTAAAAAACATGTTTCCCTAACTCATATCTGAAATCTAATTAGATAATTGAATTCCTCATGGTCGAATTAGCCTACCTATCAAATTTGGTTGGATTTGGATAATCCTTGATGCTCCAAATGATATTAGGAAGCAAGTGGGAGATAATGATGATTTATAATTAATCCTTTAATAACGTACATATAATCATCCTAGTTTATCCCAAAGTTCAGGATATTTGGCCTTGCCCGGACTGTCACACGATGCTTAAGAGGATCATGCTCTTAGTGAGATGTTAGATGATGATTGGAGGGTAGGGCATTCGTCCCCTACCTCACGCAAAGTCCACGCAGGGAAGGGAATAGAATCCCGACCCCGGTGGCCTATGATAACCCAACCCTCCCTCAACAATTTCCCATTATCTTGATGCCAATGAAATTAGGAGATCACTGCGATCCTATCGAGCCCTAACTCACTACATATAAGCGCCTAACTTAAAATTTCCCAATTCACTCTCCTTCTTCAGTCGACGGCGCCGCCACCCCAGGCAACGAGGGCCCTTTAGACCAAGAGAACCCAATCCAAGAAGCAAGGACGACCTCCGCTAGACCCTCCTAACCCATCAATTTCATTGGATTCAACACAAGCTAGTACCACAAGGTCGACCTTCCTCGCTGGCGCCAGTGAGCTCGAGCGGAAGGATCAGTGCCTCCCAGTTCGATTCTTCTTCAGGTAACCATCACCATGCCATGTTCTACGATTTCCTCATCTCATTAGGTCGTGCGATCCACCACAGTGGTGTACCCTTGAAATCAAATTTCTACTGTACAACTCCATCTCCGACCAGGCTTCTCGGCCATGCTTATGCCACAGAAACGAGCCCTTCTCCTTTGCCTTCCTCCGACTTTTGCATTGCGAGTTTTGGTTTACATTATCTTGCCTTGAATCGGTGGTATCAGTGCTCTGATCCCTTATACTCTGTTCTAGCCATGGCGAGAGGGGTTGTTGGTTCTCCAGAAGTCAAGACAGTTCAATCCTGGGCTCGTTGCCTTTGCAAGAATGTGGGCAATTCATTATTGACCTTGGTTTCTCACTTGCTGTTGATCTCAGAAATTTGGGATATCACTGATCGTCTACCCGATTTCCCTGTGTCGGTTTCTTTCTTCATTTCAGTCGAACGAAGAAGCCCAGGTGCGGTATTCCTATTTTACCCTCTCCGGGTTTGTGCTCGCTTTTCAACCTTAGGGATAATTTTAGGTTTTCAACATGCCCTTTTCTCTCTGATTGAGTGCCTGGCTATGGGAGCGAACTTCCAGCATGACATTCACTGGTTGGGCCAGCTAGGCAGGGCCCGTAGCCCTTTGGATAATTGATTTTCCTATTTGGATTTTCTTTGAATTCTGATTGGGCGATCTATGAAAAATCGTAACTTCTAATTAGTAGATCGTATGGGGACAAGTTATATATGGTTTTTGCTCAGATTTTTTAGATATATCCAATGGTTAGGGTTTTGAGATATGTTTTGGTTTGGTTTTCACTAAGTTTCAGGTTTGAGACAATTAGGGTATTAGGGTGTAATTAAATTAATAATGAATGCAAACCATGAATAGTTTCATGAACCTAGGATCAACTCAGGATCAGGGAAACTGAGATTAGGTTTTGGTCTAATAATGTAAGTGGGTCCATGCACTTTGAGTATTTAGTATAAGTTTTTAATTTTCCTTATGCTTATTTTATCATGATGATCAAAGTTAAACTATATGCATATCCATGTACTTCAATTTGAATTCTTCTTGCATCAATGTTATTATATGTTTCTCATGCTTTCCAGTTCCATTTTAGATAATCGTGCCATTGTAAGGTGAAATTTCTTTAAAAGTAAAGGATTAAATTAAGTAAATAGTGATTCATGTAATTAGTTGCAATACTTTTTATCCTCATAATGCTGATGTTGAGGCTATGGGCTTTATGAGCCCCATTGGTGCATAAGTGTCAAGGACACTATAATCAACCACCAAGATTAAGTTATGCGAATCTAAAATTTTTGTTTAGTTAGCTTCATGTAATTTCCTTATTGCCAAGTTATTACATAGTACAACAATACTCAATGCCGCTTACTTTAATGTAGTTTTTATTGCATGCATGGCTGGGGGCGTGATGCCCGCAGGTACAAAGCAACTTTCAAGAAATGGCTATATGAAGGCCAGCTTAAGGAATAGATCAATGTTTCCTAAAGATGCATATGGTGGGGTTGCATCTACGATAGAAGATCCTGATGTTATAGATAACTTCATGTATTAATTATTTTTAATCATGTATATCCTAGTTAGATTCAATTCAAGAAACCAATTGTGAAAAATGTATAAATCAATTTCAATATCAATGCATGGTTTTTGTTTACTTTATTTGCAATGATTATTATGATTGTGACATTCCTTTTGAGCAAGAGTACCCCATATTATAGACAATGTGGGTGTTGCTTCCATAGCTACCTATATGCTTGAAAGGGGTGTTACACTTCCACTCCCACATAGACTTGGAACCCTGACCCAAATCCCACCTATAAATAGAGGGGTACTGGGGGCTTCCCAGAGTACAAGACAGACAATTGAGAATCAGTTTCTTTGACAATTGTTTTCCACTTTGGTTGTGGTAACCAAGAGAGCCCTAGCAAGTCCTACTCGACTAGGGAGGGATAGCAAGGGAGAGAACAACTGAGATCATTGTTGTGCGAGAGAAAGTTGATGACTAGTATTCTAACCTAAGGGACAACTCCTTCCTATCTATTTTAGTAAGATGATAGGATTTATAGGAGGTCCATGTGAACTAATCTAGAGGTGGTAGGCCGTTGTATGACGCTAGGAGGGCATCGTCAACCAACAGTCCATGATGAGAGGAGCTGCTACAAAAAACAACGTTTGAGTTTTTTGTCCATGGAGGAGAAATCAGACGAGTCCCAGTGCAACTAGGATTAGAATTGCACATCGACAACGACACAGATATGTCGTTGGACTTGCTCCAAGACCAAGTATATCCTCGAAACCATCCTTTCCATGTTATAGTGATTGACGTGATCCTCTGGTTATAGAGAATATGGTAGATAGTTTTTTTTGTTTCCGCTGCCTGCTTCTATTTCATATTTCCTTCAATTTCCTCCCACTAGCACTAAGTTTTATGCCTTTAGTCGGGCTTCTTTTAGTTCTCTCCACCAATCAACCATTGGGAAATCTTGTGTGTCTACTCTTGAAGTATATATATCTCTCATTTGAATTGAGCAATTGTTCCTTGACCCATTGATCATGAAAGTTACCACAAAATGTTGCATCCAAATCTCCATATATCAAGTAATCAGTTGGATTCTTCAAGTAACCATGCTCAACATTCTCTCCTCATTCTTACTAGGTGTAAATACTTAACTTATTGATATTTGTCTTCATATCCATGAAAGAGACTGTCATTGTGCTGCTATGCACATGAATTTCAACATTAACTATGGATAAAAATGGTCTTCTCAAGATGATGAGAATCCTCATATCCCCTAGATCCATACCAAAAACAATAAAATTTTTCAGCTTTACAACTCCTCTTTCTTTGTGTACCATCATCAACACATCATCCACCCTTCCTCTAGGCCCTTTGATTTAATAGTGCACCAAATGCAGAATATAATTGGCTGGTTTCAACTTGCCCAATCCCACTTCCACATAGTCACTATGTGACATCTGTTCACACTAGATCCTAAATGAAATAGGAATTGGTTTATGCAATGTCCTCCTATGTATCTAGGTATGATTGGGGATCCTAGGTCTTTCCTCTTCATAGGAAGTGCATGTTGGAGGATAGAGCTCACTTTCTCCATCAACTTGACTTTCCAAGGTATCCTTCCAGTTGACTTTCTCTTGAAGGTGCACATATCCTTAGTAAATTTGGCATAATATGGGATCATCTTTATAGCATGCAACAAAGGGATATTCACCTTCACTTGCCAAAACATCTCCAGAATGTCAATTTTGTGTTTCTTCCTCCTTTTTTATGATGGGGCCTCATCCAATACATCAGGGAATGGTGGCTCACTTGCACTAGATTTTCTTGGATTAACATGATTTTCTTGTGACATGACATGAGGAACTCTTGGAATGATAGGTGGAACACTATGGACTATAGAAACCTATAGACAAATAATAGGGTGGAACACAATGTATCACATACCCAACATGAGGTGTCACAAGATCATCTTTATCTGTATCAATCATGGTATCACCACTTAGTTTCATAGGACTTGTTTCATCAACATACCCTTGGCTCACATGATCAATGCCCATTTGATTCTGGGGCTGCTCTATAACTTCACCACTACTTAGAATTGTCACAACACTAACTTGCTCATGGTTACAAGAAGGAGGTAGAGGTGGAGGTGGCCCTTGGTGTTAGAAATGTGGTGCAGAGGAGTGTTGATGTTGTTAAATGGTTTTTTTTGGTTGTGATGATGGAGGTCGAGGAGGCATATAAGGCTTAGGAGGGCCTTGAAATTTATATATGGAGTGCACTTGCATTGGGGGTGGACTATAGGAGTTTTAGAAACACCTATTGGTCCACTTGCTTCCTTAAAGTTCATCATGGGTTGAAAAGGGGATTTCCCTGCCTCCTGGAGGGAAAGTATTGAGGAGTGCTGCTCTAATTTTTTCTCAAGCCTTGTCACATTCTTTTGAACATCATCAAAACCTTTCAACCTAGATAGAACTTCATCCTCAAATCTTGAGCTATACATTTGACTTGTTGTTTGAGATTGTTATGAGTATGAAGTGCCTTCACTTCTTCACGCATGACTTAATAGATCTCACCGAGTGACTAGGATCACTTATCACTTGGTTCTTCAAAAGATTTATCATTTCAACAACAATCTTCATCATTTATGGGCTTGAATCACTTAGAGCTAGACTTTTCACACCAATGAAACATTCACGATTGTAAACCATGCTAGAATCTTGGTTCCTTGAATTCTCCGCCAAGTTGTCAAACAATCACCACAAATCTTTGGGGGTTTAGCCATGAGAGTACCTCCACAAGTAGAATCCATTATAGCTTGACCCATTTGAGAGAGACCGGACTAGTAGGATTGAACAAGATGCCACAAAGGAACTCCGTGGTGGGTGCACTTTCTCAACATCTTTTGGATACTTTCCCAAACATCATGGAACTTCTCATTACCCATTTGGTTGAAATTTACTATAGAAACCCACATTTGTATCAACCTTACAATAGGGTATAATTTTCAAGAACGCATTCTTCACCTCTCCCCAAGTCATAATTTCTATCTTTGAATCATACCAATATTTGGCCTTATCTTTAAGGGAGAATGGTAACATGGTAAGATAGATAGAGTCAGTTGTAGTTGTATGCTTCCTAAAGGTGGAGTATGTTTCAATGATAGAGTCAACATACTTATAGTGGTTCTCTCTCTCCATCTTGTATAAGGTGGGAAGAAACCCAAGAAAATCAGGTGGCATAGAGAAATGCTGCCCTTTCATTTAATCAACTCTATTTGCAATTGGCAAATTGAGTTTCCCAACATGAAATAGTCATGAAGTGGCTTGTGAACAGGCGGTGGAAGTTTCTCGTGTGCATCACAGTCTCCCATCTTGTCTTCCTCAGCTTGAGTGTCACTTGCACAAGGCACAATCAAACAAAAGAAGATAAGTTAGCATAACAATATGCAAAAGTAACAAAAAAATAAAGAATAGCATTCGTGAGGAGAATAGGAAAATTCAAAGCTAAACTAACTAGCTAGGTTGAGAGAGTGCTTCTCTCCCCGAATATAATGCCAAAAAGCTTAATGCACTTTCCCAAAGGGTTACACCCAACCAATTGAATCTTGACTGGATGCGTAATAGGACACACAACATGGTCTTTCAAAGTTATATGACCCAATGGACACACTCTTAAATAAATCCACAAGCATATGAGGTTGGGAGTAGTATAGGAGCGGTAAGTCAGGGTCAAACCCAAGGGAAAGAGGGGGTACTAGAGCCATGTTCATTTAAGCTAGGATCCTAATGCAGAGTCTAGGATTGAAAGGTTTGAGTTTGTTTGATTACACTAGGATGGTTCAAATAGGCAATTAAAGGAAAGCAAGAATGAAACCTACTTTAACCCTAGAACTTTTATTCCAATTAACCAAGACAACAAGCTAAGTAAGAAAAAAGTAATTTAGACTAAGACAAACAAAGCAAGAATCTAACACTACACTAAACTAACCAACAAATTCTGTTTAACAACTGAAAAAGAAAGAAACTATCTAGATTAGGTAAGAAATCACACTAGGATAGCAAACTCAGCATAAATGAAATTAAGGACCTAAATTAGCAAGAGACTAGAAAGAAAAAAGCAATTAACTAGGAAGGTAAGTAAACAAACTACTTAAGTGAGTATTAACTAAGAAACAAAGAATTAGGATTTTGAGAAATTTATAGAAGTGTTGGACGTTTGGGATAATGTAACTAGAACCTAGGTTAGGGGGTTATAACATGCAAACAATGTTCATTCATATAGATCGTCAAACTAAACAACAAGTTAGATGCAAGAGAATTTCCCTAAGCTACTAATAGGCCATGGACGTGATAGGATTTGTATAGGGGAAGTAGTCCCTATCACCTCCTATCCACCCTTGTGAGGCTCATTTGGATTAGGGATTAGGTGGAATTCTAATAGGATCTATTAAAGTCTAGGTTTCTATAATAGAATCTCTTAGGACAATTGGGGGCCAAGGGTAGTAATTGTTGGATCTAGGGCTCTGGGGGGGGTGAATAGAGCTTAAACATTCTCACAAGATAAGTTAGACCTTCAAAATATATCAATCAAAACCAATATCTCAAAAACAATTTGTAGTCCTAACTAAACAATCATAGCAAGGATGAGAGAAATTGAAACAAGAAGTTGGACAAGGTGGTTTAGAGTGGTTGCACTCTCCAAATAAGGAGAGAGTCAATCCACTACCTAGAGAAGTCAACCTCTAAGACTTTGCAATCTGTATATACTTATATTCCATTCATAAGAGATACAAGGAGACCACCAACATCCAAGGACTTTCCTATTCAAGACAAGAGTCTTCCACCTACACAAGGACTTACCCACTTGATCAAGATGTCTTCAACCTTCAACAAGGACTTACCCACACTTGCATCAAGTCTTCGTCCTTGAAGGAATTTGCCCACTCTTCTTGAATCTTGGCATTTTCCTTCTCCTTCACCCGGAGAAGATCTTTACCTCTTCTTCAACCTTGAAGAAGAAGAACAACAAATTCACCTTCACTCATATTAGCTTGCTTCACCTTTACTTCTTTGAGAAAAGGGGTAGGGAAGATGGAATGGAATAAGAGATTTACAAGCACAAGGAAGTAGCTCTCTTACAATTGGCCTAACTCACTCATAATCACAAAATCCTTTGTAAATGAGAGAGAGAAAGGGGCTCAAGGAGTTTCAGCACACTCAACTATAGCAAGGACTTAGAATAGCATGAATGAGCAAACTTGGAATGAACTCCAAGGGGTCCTATTTATAGCTGGGGGTGTTCCCTTGAGTGTGTGATCACTTAAGAATGAAATATATCCATTTAAAAACTTGCAACAGATCTATTTTTGATCACAACAACTCTCAAATGGTTATAATCACTTTTTTTGTGTGTTTTCCGTACATTACATTCGATCGAGTTCTAATAAAGTTAACTCGACTGATCCACTAAGTGACAAAGCCAATTTTCAAACTATTGATCGAGTTTTTTTGGGAGACTCAACTAATAAGCTAAAATTTGTTTTGCTCAGTGAGTCATTCAATTGAGTTCTGTGAGTGTGCAACTCAACTGATTGGTCTTTCTAGAAAATCCATCAATGGATCGGTTGAGTTTCCAACTCGACCGATAAACAACCTATAACAAATTATCTAAATTTCCATTTGAGTGATCAAACGTTGGAATTAAGTGTCCTTGATTTTTTCTCATATTAGATACAAGTCATATCATCAATACAAATGATTACAAAAATCATCTAAGGTCATTTGGAGTGATTTCTCAAATTGCACACATGCATAGCTTTTGACTTGAACTTGAAAAAGCTAGGGCTTGTCTAAATTGATCCTTTTCATGTACCTAAATCCTAAAATCAATATTGAACAAACATATTAAATACATAGGAATGGAATGGTTAAGTCATTATCAAAATATGGGCAACATGTAACTCTCAAGTCAACATTTCCCCCCTTTTTGAAAATGACAAACCATTCCTCAATCATATTGAAAAGGATATGTAAAGTTATACCTTTGCCTTGTGAATTGCAAGGGGTTTCATGATTTGAACAATGTGAATTTCTCCCCCTCAAACTATGCTTACTCTTACCTGCATAGTTAGTCTATCTACACAAAGCAACAAGTCTTATATATACTATATGGCCCTTTAGCAAGTTACATGATAAAACATATAATGAACAAGAAAAGGATCACATAGGAAATAAAAGTAATATGGTTGAGCTTTAAAACATTGAACTTCACTCCCCCTTTTGACATTATCAAAAAGGAAGGGGGGTATAAGAGCACAAAAATAGGTCTTCTCCAAGCACAACCAAACATACATCCATAACATGCAATCTCAAAGCATACATCAAGTAGAGATGAGAGAAACAAACAATCTAAGTAATAATCAAAATATGGTAAACATGGAACCAACTCATGAGATATAGTAAATCAAAGAGTAAGTATACAAAGGATTAAAATTACAACTCAGAAGGCATGTTCTAAAAAAACAACTACAAGATAAAATGATGAAAACTAGATGATAAAATAGTACAACTCAGAAAATGTGCTCAGATGCTTGTAATACAAAATAGCCTAGAAAGATATATTTGATCAACATCTATACTAGAAAATCAAAACATATAGGCCATCTATGTCCACATCATCAACAACATCATTAGCATCAGAAACTTCGGTCTCATAGTCATAATCTTTGTTTGAAGGTGCAGTAGAGACAACAACATCCTCATGACCAGAGTCATCACCATCATCCTCATTAGCCTCCTCATTAGCAGTAGCAACCTCCTTATCAGCCTGGTCTGGCATCTCCTTATCAACAAGAGAACCAAAACCTCGGTCTGGTCAATGAGCATTCTACTCATCCCAAGACATGCTAAGAGCATGGAGCTCATTGGCCTGGGGAAAGGTAGGAGTAGAAGAACCAAGACTAGCAAGCATAGTGACCAAGGGGCCAGCTATCAGAGGCAGCACACCAGGAGCATATCCACCAGTAGTAGAGGGTGTAGAAATGGAAGAAGCAGGTGGAGGGGTAGGGTAAAAGTGATCATATGCATAGGATGCATAGTCACCTCCTGGGTAGGGCTGGTAGGCAGGGTGAGGGTGTGCACATGATAGGGTCATGTTGGACATGATGGCACAAAGGTCCTGATGCAGGTGCTCCTGAACCTGAAGGTTGTACGCCTATTGATGCATCATGTAGCCCATAAGGGTTTCATTGGATGCATGGAACGTGGCGCGGGCATGTCAGGTAGGCTGAGGTGGTGGAGGTGCACAGGTAGAGGTAGAGGAACTAGGTGTGGTAGAGGATGGGATAGGCATGGACTTCTAAAGTGTGGTCTGACTGATGTAAACTCCTTTTGGGGCTGGTTTGGAGTGCAGGTCATGGAAAAGAGATTTCCCAATGGCAAGCTAGAAAAGATCTCAGATCAGGGAAGGGTAGGGTGGGTGGGTGCCACATGTGTTTTTTCCTGATTCAAAGTAGGTCTTATGGTGGAGAACATATCTTACCCACTTGACTCCTATGTTTTTAGGATACAATACATAATTACCTCATTGTTTTATGCAATTTTAGTATGATTTTTCTTTGGATAAATATTGCAGTTAACAACTAGGGCAAGTATGTGGTTCTTGAGATCTAAGGTGGAGGAGGGAAGGGTAGACTTCTTCCTTTATGGGAGTTGAGGCTTCTTTAAGAATATATGAATATCAGGGAGTATGAAAGCATATTGCTTGTAGATAGCTTCAGGCTTGACTAGGTCAAAATACTCGAGATAGTCCTTATGCCAGGTGTCAGTCACTTCAATACCTGAAAAGAAGATGTTCAGGGTATCCTCAGAGACTTGGAATTTCTTCCCGAAGATCATAGAGGTGAGGACTACTTGAGTATTAGGTGAGGGTATGCGAGTGTCGTGATTCCAATGCAAATTTGCACAAAACTCATGAATGACTTTGGTGCTTGTGATGGAATTGTTATAACACGTACGTTTAACACTCAAGGAAGAGAGATGGTGGTCATACAACAACTCGACTACTTGATCAATGACCTCTTGTCTTCGTGGGTGTGGCTCAAACAATGCACGAAATGGAAAGGGGTTCCTAGGAAGGAGCTCCTTGTACCTATTAAGAGCCTTATTGAAGATGAAGAAAGTGTCATCAAAGGGAATCAAGTGAGAGTTGGACGAAGTTGAAGGTGTACTAGCTGGGGCGGCCTTCTTTCTCCTATTGGATGCCATGGAGACAAAATGGAGAGGATGAAGAGAGAAAAATCTAGAGAAACACCACTAAAACCCGTCCACACACCTAGGGTTGATAGGAAACAGATCAAGGAAGGTCGATCTAGGTCAAACTAGGGCTAGGGAGAGGAAGGTTGGGGCTAGGGTTGAGAGCCTGAGGGAGCGAGAGGTTGGATCGGTCAATTTCTATCTAGTTGAGAGGGAGAAAAGTTAGCTGAACCGAACTAATGTTTTCTCTATCCCAGATATTGGTAGAGTTATTTGAGTCAGAAAATCGACCGATCGACTCTTTAAAAAAGCTCCTGACCACTAATCAGTTAAGTTGGCAACTCGATCGATGGTCAACCTGAACCAACATTAGAAATTCTAATTTCTAGCCATTAGAGTGCTAATTAAATTTATTTTTCAAGTCAATTTTGCATTGTAAACATACTTAAGAACATATCACTCATCATTGGGTACTATTTTGCAATAAAACAAGCGTTTGTGAAAAATACCCACAAACAAGAGAAAAACAAGGCAAAAAGGAACATGAAAACTGATTTTTAGCATATTAGCAAGCAATGGTGATCAAAACATAGGGAAAACATATATGATAGATAACAACTAGCTAGAAGGCCTATCAGATTCATTCAAAGTAGTTATGAGAAGTTTAGATGTATAAAGTTAAATTGCTCTCTAGCTAGAGGTTTAGTGAAAATGTCTGCCAACTGATTTTCTGTGTCCACATGCGTGATATAGATATCTTTTTGACAAATTGATCACAAAGAAAATGATGGCGAACCTCTATATGCTTAGATATACTATACAAGGTAGGATTATATGACAAGTTAATGGCACTAGTACTATCACATTAGATAGGAGAAGCATCAAAATGAATGTTAAAGTTTTGGAGTATTTTCTTCATCCATAGGACCTGGGCACAACAACTCCTGGCTACAATGTTTTCAACCTCGGTGGTTGATAATGCCACAATGCTTTATTTCTTGGAGAACCAAGACACCAAGCATGGTCCTAGGAGAAAGCAAGTACCACTTGTGCACTTTCTATCAATCAAGCACCCAACCTAATCCACATCACTATAAGTAGTAAGAGTAAAGTCCCTTGACTTGGGATGCCATAGACCAAAATTTGAAGTTTTGGTTAAGTACCTTAAAATCCTCTTAACAACTATAAGATGTGATTTCTTAGGATTTGATTGAAAGTGAGCACAAAAGACAACACTAAACATTATATCAGGTCTAGAGGCAGTTAAGTAAAGTAAACTTCCAATCATACCTCTATAGAGATTCTCATCTACCTTCTCACCTTCTTCATCCTTATCAAGTTTGGTGGTGTTTGTGTTGGTATGTATGCCCTGAGAGCCAATCATGGGATGATTGGTGGGATACATTAAGATTGATTTGATAAACATCAAAGGCAAGCTTCCAATTCTTTCTGGTTCAGTGATATGAGATAGTGATAGAACAGATTGAATGTCTAGAGAATAACAGTACTCAATGACGTATGCCTTCAGGTTCATGACCTGAACGATGAGATCATACAGATGCTAAGAGTTTGTACATTCTTGTTATGTCCCTAGTCGGATGTCATTGTGGAAGGTAGATAGACAACAATGACACATAAGACTCGATTGTGGTGTTGGTTGATGACAGAATCTCATTAGTCATGATATAGAGATATCAAACCAAACACATAGGTACTTGTTAGAGAACAATTGTACCGGACAGACCCACCGTGAGTTTGACACATGGAACCATGATATGGTAGTCACAGTCAGTACTCACAGTGATGGTGGTGAGTGTGATTCTTTGACCTGAAATCACTACACTCAACACATGTCGTTGGGCACACTTTGACATCATCAAACGCAGTCCTGAAACATGGGTTGTTATTAAGGTGATGATTGGGTGGCTTTGACACAGGGGGCTTTTGAGGGGTGAGTGATAGATATGGGATTTGTCCCTCCTGAGGGAGTTTGATATCCAAGGCCAGTTGATGAGTAGGATTGAGATAGGCATGCACACGAATGTGTGAATCAATATGTGATATTGATGTCATACATATCTCCTTCAATCTACTCTGAGATCAAGAAAGTGAATGAATGTTGACAGGATGACTGTTCCATGCCTCGAGTTCATTCGGGATATCAGTGACAAAGGAATTATACATTCACTGTAACACCATTCACAGATTGTAGGATGAAAGTTGTTCTCCAACTTTCTACTTTCACTTGGGTAGCAATGATGTGTGACTAGGCACCGCTCTTTTCTTGTGAAGTCATAAATGTTATGGACTTTCACTACCAACGTGAAATGGATCTGCAGGGTCACACACATAGGATTTAACCTGGAAGAGGAGTTTTGTCCACAAGCAATTTTTAGATTGATTACTAAAGGAGTTTAGTAGTTCAATTAAACACTCAATTAATCGATAGCTCAATATCATATTGTTCAAGGTGTTGGACGCATTGATTGGAGTATCGGATTGATTGAAATCACAATTGACTGATTCTGCACAACCTACACTCCCAACCGATCGGCTCAAGTGTTGAACCGGTCGGCTGAGGTTGCTGAACCGGTCGGCTCAAGTGTTGAGCCGATCGGCTCAAGTGTTGAGCCGATCGGCTCAAGCCCAGGGTGAACCGATCGGTTCAAGTGTTGAACCGATCGGTTCAACTGGTGCAACCGAGCAAGTTGGGAAAGTCAGGTTGGTGAGAATTTTCCTTGCGTTTCACTTGCCCAATTTGATTGGAACAAGGATTGGTATTCGATACCAATTAGAAACGAAAGAAGGAAAGTCAATCGGGAACCGACCAGGACCACAAACCGACCTGTTCATAAGTGAACCGATCGGCTCATGGGTCCCAACCGATCGGTTGGTGCTCCAACCGACCGGTTCAGGTCCCCAACCGACCGGTTCACTTGTGAACCGATCGGTTCAGGTTGCGAGTTGGTTGTTTTTGTGGAAAATCTCAAACCCTTCTACTCCTGCTTTAGTCCCATATTGTTGGGGACAGAGAACCCTGTCCCATGACCCTCCTATATATAGGGGTATTGGGGGCTTCTCAGACAACAACTTAGTGCAACCAGTTGCTCTGCAAGTTGTCGTTCTCTCTGGTTTTGGTAACCAAGAGAGATCCCGAGCAAGTGCTTCCCGCAAAGGGAGGTGCAGCAAGGGAAGGACAACTGCAGTTGCAACTGGAGGCATGAGAGTGTGTTGGCGACTAGTACGTCAACAGGAGGGTGCGACTCCTTCCACTTCCTTATGGGACAAGGAGTGTGGAGTTCCAGGTGGTCCGTGTGGACTACTACAGAGGCGGGAGGACACTGTCCCTCAGGAGGAGAACTGTCATTCGACAGTCCGGTAGGAGGAGGAGTTGTCAGTCCCGGTGCGACCAGGAGCTGCACAGACACCGTCCAAGACCGGAGTTGAAGACCACACATTGTGCGAGGTATTGTCGCCGAGCAAGCCTCGGGACAAGGTATGATTCCACAAACCATCCTTTCCTATTATATAGACGTTGACGCGTTTCCTCAGTATGGGTTTGGGGAGAAAATTTTTGTTTCCGCTGCCTTCTCTGCCTCCCCTAAAACCCAACAGTGGTATCAGAGCCATGTCAACTGCTCTATATTTTAGGAATATCGATATGATCGATTTTGGTTTGTCGCCTTTATTTATTGCATACGATGCGAATAATATTGTCTTTATGCATGTCCAATCCTAAATCCACAAATCCCAAATTACATATATGATATGTATTATTAATGCACTCGATACACGTCACCCTTAAATGAGTTTTGTGGTGGATGTGTGTAGCGTGATTATGGCCTATAAAACCCTATCTGTGTGTGGTTGTTTGTGGTTGCTTGCATCTCGGTCTGCGCACCGATCTTCCCTCTCTTATTCCTGATGTAACTCGAAATAATTCGAGATTCTTTCCTACCTTTGCTCCCCCCGAATGTAACTCGGGGTTTCCCTTTTTTTAAGCAATGTAATAAATAGGATAGATTTTATTTCCTATTATGTCGAAGACCGGCGGACATCTGACGACAGCTGAAACGATCGGTTCAAGGCGTGAACCGATCGGTTGACGTTCCAGACGATCGGTTCAAGGAGTGAACCGATCAGTTGATGACCGGTTCGAGGAGCGAGACGAGCGGGTGGTGGCCATGAAGAGATGCACGACGACCAGGCCAACCGATCGGTTGGAGGAGCCAACCGATCGGCTGGTGGCACCTAGACGACCGACTGGAGAGAACAGATCATTCATGTGATGAGATGATCTACTCGGAAGGCAAAGGCACAAAGTTCATCTTGTACAGGTTGCATGTGATGTAGACCTAGATGACCGTGATTCCTCTTGGCTCGAGGAATCACATTAGGATGGCCATAATCATCACTTTTTATCGTTTGTGCATGTTTTCTGTGGGATATAGCATGTATATGATACATATTATGTATTGTGGTGATTGGATATGTATATGTATATAAAAACCAAATCCCTCATTAAAATATTAAGTTTTAGATGCCTTCCAAATGCGACACACGTGAAAAGCTTGATCGACCAAGTGTGGGCACGCCCTAGCGTGGTGCACCGTCTATCTCGTGGAAGCGTGAAGGATGAATGTGTGGGTCTGCCCTAGCAGGGTGCATGTTCATTGTGTTTGCTTTAAGTCAGACTTAACAAGGTGACCTAGATAGGATCTAGTGCCTTGAGGCATGGATATGATCATTGCAAGGAGTTGTATATGACATCTTATCAAGAATTGCATATGATGAAATTGGCAAAAGTTGCCTACCTGAGAGATCTATGTTGTGGGTGACAGCCCTAGCTGGTCCATGACTTAGAGGATTTCAGGATCTTGCCCACTAGAAGGTTGTACGCTGCAATCTTCCGAATTGATGGTGAGGGCTATCAATTTGAAGTAAAATAGTGGGAGCGATAATCAATTAAAGGCCTAATATTATCGTCAACTTTTCAAATCAATCAAACAAGTCAAAAGAGTTTTGGACTAAAATTGCATATATTTCCTTTTGCTAAAATAAATGGTTAGTCAACAAATCACTTTCTTTGCGATCGGTCTTTGAGACCAACAAATTAAATGGGAATAATTCCACGATTGGTTAGGATGATGAGAAGTGTTCTCAAAGAGCGAAAGCTCTAAGTCCTAGTTATACCAAGACCAGATGAATTCAATCCCACCACATCAATGCCTGAAAGTATGCTTATGGAAGCATACCGTGGATGAGATTGATGAGGAGTGCTTGATGTTGTGTTCTCTGAACTATGAGTTGCAGAGACAACATGAGACATATGATGTCTCCAAGACATTGTCCTAGTATGTCATGACAGAAGGAGATCCAGTAAGGTACTCACACACTCAATGTGATTGGGTATGTGGAAAACCTGACTAAGAAGGATTCCCTCTGAGCCAAGAGTTGGCTATTGGTATGATACTGCAAATGTTGCAAGAATCATACAATTCATGATAAGCTACAACATAAACAACTTTGACAAGCGTTGATAGAGTTGTTGGACATGTTGAGGATAGTAGAGGCAAAGATGAAGAAAGACAAACCATAATCTTTGATGTGATCAAAGAGAAAGGTAATTCTTAAGGGCAAGGACAAGGGCAAAGCAAAGAAGTGTTCTGATGCTAGCCAGCAATCCAAGCCGTCTTCAGCCTCAAGGCACATGGGGAAAGGGTGTATGAGGAATTTCCCTCTATATCTAGAAGAACAAAATAAGATAAAGGAGGGGATGGAGATCTCCACCTAAGGTATCATGAAATGAACCGCTTCTTTATCTGAGGTATATGATACCAATATATGGATATGTCATATATGATATGCAATATCCACAAAGAAGTGATGGCCTTTGTGAAAGGACCAAGAAAGGAGTACCCATCATTGGAGCAAGTGTTGCTGCCATAGATAGGAGTACCTTTCAGTTTATTTCAGCCTAAAGGGCACGAAATAGAGTTGAGAATTGTTGTTTCATATATTGCCAATAGATAGAAACACTTTATTTTTGCATATTGTATGACAATGATGGCAATTAATAAAGTTGATGTTTGAATCTTAAAGATATGATCTTTGTGGCAATGCCTTGCTTATCTTGTGATACATGGTATGCATAAGATAAAATGATACCTAAAGTTATTGACAACTCA
Source organism: Alisma plantago-aquatica (assembly GCA_963693085.1). Taxonomy (NCBI): domain Eukaryota; kingdom Viridiplantae; phylum Streptophyta; class Magnoliopsida; order Alismatales; family Alismataceae; genus Alisma; species Alisma plantago-aquatica. Next base: position 294,640,495 of record OY856413.1, on the reverse strand, counting down.
AACAATAAAATTAGCATCAATCATGAGAAATTCATTTCTAGTTTCCATATGATGGATCAATCTAGACTCTTTTGGTTAGAGAACCAGTAAGAGACATGAATCTCTTGTACATGATTAATCAATCTTCACTAATGGTAGTGGGAGAATGAATGTCCTATTAGGTATAATACATGTGATGTATTTACATACCTATTGGAGTAAATGCTAATACTTCAAAAGGTGTTTAGAGAAATACCAATATGAATATCTTGAAGTGTTCAAGATTATCATAGATGAAGTGCAAATTTGGTAAAGTGTTAATTCTTGATGAGATCAATGAATAAAATACTTGGACCAAATGTTTGAGATCCTTATGAGTGATTATGATAATGTATCATAGTAAACTCATGATTAAGGCATGGTGATGTCTAAATCAAGAAGGAATCATACTCTAAGGAGTTAGAGAATGATTATCAAATAAATGAATTCTTCTTAATAAATGAATACCCCACACTAATAAAGGACATTAAGAATCACAGGGAGTTGTGAGTTCTTATATCCTTGACAGATACACCTCAATTATCTATATGATGAGTTGTTCATGTGATGATTCAAATATCTAGATGAATATGAGGAACCAAATTTTGAGTTATGGTTTATCACCATTACATCCTAAATGACATCCATGTGAACCATAAGGTATGATCTTGATGGTAGCACCTATTGGATGAAATTCATAAGTGCAAATAAGTCTTAAGTGTTAAGACACATGGATAACATTTTGAGAAGGATGGTGCTTGTTGATTGCAACTTAATGACTAAGACATTTGGCATATGGATACTAAAACCGCATTCCTATGAGGAATAAAATAGGGATGTGTACGTGACAAAACCTATAAGGTTTATGAATCCACTAATGCAAATGAAGTCTATAAGTTGCAATGGACTAATCAATGTGATTGATTGAGTACAAGAAACTCAGAATTAAATCTTTACTTTGATGATATAGTCAAAGGGTTTGACTGATATGTCAAAGATAAAGAAGGGATCTGTGATTTAGTGGGAGCGTATTCACATTCCACATATTGATGTGAAATGGAAATGTTCTAAAATGGAAATCCAAATGTGGAAATTATCTAGATAGAGATGTTTCCTATATGATAGGAATAGAGATCTATAGTGATAGTTCTCAAAAACCTCTTGACCTGGAAAGAGAAAGCATACATTGGCAATCTGTACTGAAGGGTTCAGTATGCACATATTCAGTGGGAGAAAACTTGTCCATGTTATATGGATATTAGTATCCCAAGGCCAAGTGTCCAATTCTTATGAAGAATGGGAACACTAAGAATAGATATGAATCTATCATGTATGTAATCATCCCATTGTCTTGCATGTATGACATGGCAAGAATAAAATGCATACATCATCTTGTATGTAGGACATGGCAATATGATGTGCTCATCCTGATAACTCGTATGTAGGACATGACGAGTGGATGTCTGTCTACTTCCAGTAAGGGTTACTGGAATACCATAAGAACTTGATAAGTACTTGGGAAGTACTAGTTCTATGGAGATAAGGAAGAGTTCGATGTAAAGAGTTACATTGATGCGAACTTCTGAAAGGATAGAAAATTAATCGCAAAATATACATAGGATGTATAAAAGTGAAAGTTTGTTGATAATTGGAAGTGTTCCAATAAAACCATTTAAAAGGGAAATGTCGAGTATCTGTGTGTTAGTGAATAGCAGTGGATACTATATGGATCTGGAATTTCATAATTTGAACTTATATTCCGCTCATTGATGACAAGTCTGGAATCCTTGATCATGCAATGTGGCTAAAAGTTAGCAAAGGAATACTAGATAGCATATTACGACAACTCCATCTCATACATATGACGTACAGCGAAGAGATGAGAGACATGCAATTAAGACTAACTTAGGCAAGGTGTTTCCATTACTCACTTTGTTCGTACTAGAGCACAGTAACATGTGGGACATGTTTGAAGATCACTATGAATATGATTCAAGAGTGATTGGCTCGCAGTGCAAGTGGGAGTCTGTTGGTATGTATGCCCTGAGAGCCAATCATGGGATGATTGGTGGGATACATTAAGATTGATTTGATAAACATCAAAGGCAAGCTTCCAATTCTTTCTAGTTCAGTCATATGAGATAGTGATAGAACAGATTGAATGTCTAGAGAATGACAGTACTCAATGACGTATGCCTTCAGGTTCATGACCTAAACGATGAGATCATACAGATGCTAAGAGTTTGTACATTCTTGTTATGTCCCTAGTCAGATGTCATTGTGGAAGGTAGATAGACAGCAATGACACATAAGACTAGATTGTGGTGTTGGTTGATGACAAAATCTCATTAGTCATGATATAGAGTTATCAAACCAAACACATAGGTACTTGTTAGAGAACAATTGTACCGGAAAGACCCACCGTGAGTTTGACACATGGAACCATGATATGGTAGTCACAGTAAGTACTCACAGTGATGGTGGTGAGTGTGATTCTTTGACCTGAAATCACTACACTCAACACATGTCGTTGGGCACAGTTTGACATCATCAAAAGTAGTCCTGAAACATGGGTTGTTATAAAGGTGATGATTGGGTGGCTTTGACACATGGGGCTTTTGAGGGGTGAGTGATAGATATGGGATTTGTCCCTCCTGAGGGAGTTTGATACCAAGGCCACTTGATGAGTAGGATTGAGATAGGCGTGCGCACGCATGTGTGAATCAGTATGTGATATTGATGTCATACATATCTCCTTCAATCTACTCTGAGATCAAGAAAGTGAATGAACGTTGACAGGATAACTGTTCCATGCCTCGAGTTCATTCGGGATATCAGTGACAAAGGAATTATACATTCACTGTAACACCATTCACAGATTGTAGGATGAAAGTTGTTCTCCAACTTTCTACTTTCACTTGGGTAGCAATGATGTGTGACTAGGCACCGCTCTTTGCTTGTGAAGTCATAAATGTTATGGACTTTCACTGCCAACGTGAAATGGACCTGCAGGGTCACACACATAGGATTTAACCTGGAAGAGGAGTTTTGTCCACAAGCAATTTTTAGATTGATTACTAAAGGAGTTTAGTAGTTCAATTAAACACTCAATTAATCGATAGCTCAATATCATATTGTTCAAGGTGTTGGACGCATTGATTGGAGTATCAGATTGATTGAAATCGCAATTGACTGATTCTGCACAACCTGCACTCCCAACCGATCGGCTCAAGTGTTGAACCGGTCGGCTGAGGTTTCTGAACCGGTCGGCTCAAGTGTTGAACCGGCCGGCTGAGGTTTCTGAACCGGTCGGCTCAAGTGTTGAGCCGATCAGCTCAAGCCCAGGGTGAACCGATCGGTTCAAGTGTTGAACTGATCGGTTCAACTGGTGCAACCGAGCAAGTTGGGAAAGTCAGGTCGGTGAGAATTTTCCTTGCGTTTCACTTGCCCAATTTGATTGGAACAAGGATTGGTATTCGATACCAATTAGAAACGAAAGAAGGAAAGTCAATCGGGAACCGAGTAGGACCACGAACCAACCGGTTCAGAAGTGAACCGATCGGCTCATTGGTCCCAACCGATCGGTTGGTGCTCCAACCGACCGGTTCAGGTCCCCAACCGACCGGTTCACTTGTGAACCGACCGGTTCAGGTTGCGAGTTGGTTGTTTTTGTGGAAAATCTCAAACCCTTCTACTCCTGCTTTAGTCCCATATTGCCGAGGATAGAGAACCCTGTCCCATGACCCTCATATATATATAGGGGTATTGGGGGCTTCTCAGACAACAACGTAGTGCAACCAGTTGCTCTGCAAGTTGTCATTCTCTCTGGTTTTGGTAACCGAGAGAGAGCCCGAGCAAGTGCTTCCCGCAAAGGGAGGTGCAACAAGGGAAGGACAACTGTAGTTGCAACTGGAGGCAGGAGAGTGTGTTGGCGACTAGTACGTCAATAGGAGGGTGTGACTCCTTCCACTTCCTTGTGGGACAAGGAGTGTGGAGTTCCATGTGGTCCGTGTGGACTACTACAGAGGCGGGAGGACACTACCGCTCAGGAGGACAACTGTCATCCGACAGTCCGGTAGGAGGAGTTGTCAGTCCCGGTGCGACCAGGAGCTGCACAGACGCCGTCCAAGATCGGAGTTGAAGACCGCACATTGCGTGAGGTAATGTCGCCGAGCAAGCCTCGGGACAAGGTATGATTCCACAAACCATCCTTTCCTATTATATAGACGTTGACGCATTTCCTCGGTATGGGTTTGGGGAGAAAATTTTTGTTTCCGCTGCCTTCTCTGCCTCCCCTAAAACCCAACAGTTTGACATGGGTGTGTCCATCAGCTTGGTGTTATCCATCCCAAAGTGCTTGAATAACTCACTTGTGTACTTGCCTTGGTGATGAAGTTCCCATATTTAGTTTGCTTGATTTTAAAGCTGAGGAAGAAAGTAAGCTCACCCATCATATTTATCTCGAACTCACTCTGCATAAGATCACTAAACTCCTTAAAAAGATCAAGATTAGTTCTGCCAAAGATAATATCATCAACATATATTTGAATGATAAGAAAATTGTTAGAAGTGTTCTTTTGAAACAAGGTAGAATACACTTTGCCCATGATATACCCATGATCTAACAAAAAGTTCTTTAATTTCTCATACCAAGCTCAAGGTGCTTATTTGAGTCCATAGAGATCTTTTTGCAACAAACAAACATGGTTAGGTAAACTATCATGTTCAAAGCCAGGAGGTTGTGCAACATACACTTCCTCCGCAATTGTACCATTCAAAAATGCACTTTTAACATCCATTTGATAAAGAAGGAAGTTTTTGTAACTGGCAAAAGCAAGCAACATACAAATAGACCCAAGTCTAGATACATGTGCATATGTTTGATCAAATTCTATACCTTCCTGTTGATTGTAGCCTTGAGCCACTAACCTTGCTTTATTTCTTACCACTTTTCCACTTTCATCTAGCTTGTTGTTGTAGACCCACTTGGTGCCACTGATCTTTCTATCACTTGGTCATGGCACTAGGGTCCAAACTTTGTTCTTTTCTAATTGCTCCAACTCTTCTTCATAGATAGGATCCATTCATCATATCCAAGAGCTTCTTTGACGTTCTTTGGCTCTAATTGTGAGATGAAGGCATTGTTGGCTTGTTCTTTGTTGAATGCAGCCCGCGTATTCACTCTTTCAAATGGATCACCTAAAATCATCTATTTTGGATGATTCTTTGCAAACTGGGGAGTTGGATCCTTCTTCTCTTCATCTTTCTCTTCTTCTTGGGTAACCACCTCTTTTTCCTTTTGGGTGATGTTGAATTCTTTTAGAATAGGAATTACTTCACCTGTAACAGCATCATTTGGAACAATATCTTTGGGAATAGAAGGGTTAGTCTCAATAAACTTGTCATTTATATATTTTTCTACTTTAGCAAGATCAATATTAAACACTCTATAAGCCTTGCTAGTAGTGCTATAGCCAAGAAAGAAAGCCTTGTATGACTTTGAATCAACCTTTTTGAGAGAATATTTCATATTCAAAACAAAACAAGGACATCTTAAAACATGGAAATACTCGATAGAAGGCTTTCTACCACGTCATAGCTCACAGGGGGGTTTCTTTAAAGAAGGATGTGTAAAAACCAATTTTGCACAAAACACAAAGTATTGAATGCTTCAACCTAAAAATTCTTTGGAGTGTCATGCTCTAAAAGCATGATCCTATCCATCTCCTGTAACGACGTATTCTTCCTCTCTACATACCCATTTTGTTTAGGTGTTCAAGGTGAAGTGAAGTTATGTGCATAGCCAGATTCATTATAAAAGCACTCAAAAGATCATATTCAAATTCTCCCCCATGATCACTATGGATGGAAACAATGTGGCAAGAAGATTCATTCTCAACTCATTTACAAAAACTTGAGAAAACATCAAGTGTATCAATCTTGGAAGCGAGAAAGAAGGTCCAAGTATATCTAGAGAAATCATCGACAATAACAAGGCAATACTTGGAACCATGAAATGATTGAGTTCTCATTGGTCCAAATAGATCAATGTGAAGAAGTTCAAGAGATCTATTGGTGCTAAAATCTCCTTTGGATTTAAAGGAGGACTTGGTTTACTTTCCTTGGGTACAAGGTTGACATTCCTCATCCTTTTCAAAATCAAATCTGGGAAGTCCCTTGACCAATTCCTTGTTTTTCAACTTCTTCATTTGATGCATATTTACATGACCAATCTGACAATGACAAAGAGAAATATCATTCGAGTTGACTACTAGGTATCTACTAACAATAGGCTAAATAGAGTCAAGTACAATTACATAAAGATTACCACTTCTAGTTCCCTTATATATAACTTGATAGGTGAGAGAATCTTGAATAAATCATTCAAAAGATGTAAATAGCACAAGGTAACCATTATTAGATATTTGACTTACACTAATTAAATTGTGATGTAGGCCATCCACAAAAAAACATTCTTGATACATAAGGATTCACCCACATGACCCTCACCTTTGACCTTTTCCTTTTTGTTGTCCCTAAAGATAACCAAACCTCCTTTATTTTTGGTGAAGTTGTTGAAATGGCTTATGCCACCTATCATATGCTTAGTGCAACCACTATCAACAATCCATCTAAAGTTTTCCTACAAGAAAGGAGAGTGTCAGTTCCCAACTCAAACTTTGGGATCCGAAGTTAGCTTGGGGACCCATTTCATCTTTGGGTTGGTCCCCTTAGGCTTGTAAGGACAATAAGTAGAGTAATGATCATCACACTTGCAATGAGAACAAATCATAATATTCTTAATGCCAGAGGACTCTCCAATGAAAAAGGTGGTCTCCTTTGTGACATCCCCAGATTTTCTAAAACTTAATCTGATGTGTGACGTCCAAATCAAAACCCTCACCTCAGTGAGAATCTCAATTTAAACAACCCAGACTAGGCTAAGAAGAAGAAAATCAGAGGAAGTCATAAGGAAACAATAGTAGCACATGCACATAAACAATAATAAAACCATACAACACATGTTCATGATTCAACATATAATTAATTACTTAATGAATTGTTACAATATTTGATATTATATATTGAACAACAAACTTTAACATGTTCATGTACTACCACTAAACAATAGGATCTTAAGACAACAGGCCCACCATTACATCAACTCACCATACAACTCTCAACTATCCTAGTCTTCAAGATCATAAGTCCACAACTTAAACATAAGATTACATGTGGTACACGTCATCACAATATTCAAAAATATTGTACTAAGTATGCCTACATGTCTTTTTATATAACTCTCATTACTAAGCTTGGAAATAAGATACAACTAATACTCGGAAGCATTAAACAAATATAAGAAAAAGCGTATACTTGCACAAAGATATTCATTAACAAAAGATAACACATATTTTAGGCACATTTTCCATTACATGCTCGTGCATCTGCCTACCAATGGGATAGATGCATTCATGCCTTATGATCTACTTACCAAAGAGATAGATCATTGTACATGTGATCTTTTTACCAAAGAGATAGATCACTCAATAGAACTACGCTTACCAAAGAGATATAGTTCTTTCATATAATGGAACATATATATTATGTTTCATGTGTCCCTATCAATAAGTATGGAAAATCAAGCAACATATCATACAAGAACAATCATTTCATCCAATATCATATGTCAAGCATAAAGTATAATAAGCCAAGTAAAAGGCAATGGCATGCCTTGAAAAGAGATATCCTAATCATCACATATTATCGAGTCATCTATATCTTTGTCAACCCATGATTAAGACAAGATCATATATCACCATCAGGTTCTCATCATCTTAATCCTAGTCGTGTTCAATTTAGGGTTTACTTAACTCCTTAGCATATTCCCATCATTATTTCTTTTCTTATCTTCTTGATATTAAGTTACTGGTTTTATATTCTAGGTTAGGATACATTATCTGATAATTCAATTGCATATAATTATGTGCACAAACTAACCCTAGGTTACATGTATTATTCAAAGTTAGGGTTTTCTCATCATTTTAGGATCATTTAACATGTAACATGATTTATATGCATAACTATGATCTCATAATTTTATTACAGGTTATAGATACTGATATGAGCTTACAATGTAATTTCTAGGGTTTTTAAGCATATTTCTAATTATTGTACATTAATTAGGGTTATTATCCCTAATTAGCCACATTATAAAAATTACATGATTTCGGGTAGAAACATCAACATATTTGACATCATATGAATTATATATCATATTCTAGAGATATCGATGCATTTTCATAATTTTAGATCATCATTTGTTATTTATTACCCATGACACAAGCATTTCACAACTTATATCATATCTATGTTATTTAAGCATAAAAAGACTGATATGATGGTTCCATGTTATTCTACTCATTTTTTTGAACACTTCAGTACCTTATTTGTAATTTTCTTATAAACATACTACTTACTATGTATTTTCTTAGATTTGGTCATTTTCTGAGATATTTACCTCTAGTGGCCAATCGCTCCCCGCCACATGTCCTCCAGGGTTGCGGTTCCTCTTGTTATGCTTGGTTCCAGTTCAATGGCTAGCTCTCAGGTTGACTAGGCTAGCCAATTATTGACCTAGACCCGGTCTGCTATCCCTAGTCTCTTCTTTCTCAAATTGTGTTTGACGAGATTCCTTCTGCACTCGACTTGGTTCGTCTTTGGGTGTTACCACCGCTACCGATTCTCCTCTCCAACATGAGAGCCAGGACAACCAATGCTCACATTCATTTCCCCTAGATCACGCCACCGCTGTGGGGAAGGTGATCCTCCTCTCTTCTTTCCAACGCTTCTGCCAGGAGGCCGCCATGGAATAGGGCACCCATGAGGGATCAACATCCCCCTCCTTCACTACTACAAGACTAGAAGCCTCCTCCCATGGAGTTTTAGATGTTGATCTTAGAGTTAGCAACTTCAGATCTCCTCCTCGATCCCTACTGTGCACTAACAGGCTAGGGCTTCATCTCTACAACTCCATCATTCCTGGCTTCTTAGGGAAAAGAGAAGTAGGATCTAGAGCTCCATCTCCACAAGAGCATCGTGGTCATCTCTGTGGAGGCTTGGTTGTCGTCTACGACTGCTTCTTCTCCACAAAACGGAGCTGCTCGATCTGTATCACTATGTGGATTCCTCCTATTGGACCTCCATCTCTAATATCCCATATCTTGTACTCCTCGAAACCTCTATCTAACTCCCCTTCATACCCTTGGTCCTTCTCACCCGTCATGTGCGAGAAGCACTGAAGATGGGGTAGGAAGTGGAGTCTGACCTCCCTCATCTCTTACCCACTACCTTCATATAAGGGGGGGTCTAGTTTCTCATTGCACTGATCCTAGGTGAACTGCTCATCCATACTGACTCTCTCCACGTTCACATCATGGGGGAAAGGAGTAATTCACCACGATCACAGGTTTGAAGGGGTGAAGCTCATCCATCTGATCTAACCATATAAAGTCTGGGATGCTGCCACACTTGCAATATGTGGCTGAGTTCGAATCCATGGCACTTCACCAATGTGTGATCTAGAAGCAGTGCACTAACGGCTGCATAGTCCACTAAAGAAAATGCCAGGTCACTTGTTTCAATAAGGCCCGTGACATCCTTGTAACTATTAACTTAGGTTATTATATTATAAACATTCTTCTATCATCTAAAAACAACATTCATAATTTATAGAATTTTCAAACCCTTATATCTCCCTTTAGGGAAACCTCAATATCCGATATAATTGGAAAGCATGTTTATCATCAATAGAGACACATTTTGTTCCATTTTGGTGCTATTATAGTAAAATTGTCTAGTCCATTATTTACTTCTAAAAATGCACAAAATTAGGTATCAACCATAAATTTAAGTTCAAGAATCCTTCAAACATCAAGAAAGCACTTTGGATTATTGATATAATCTAAAATCGTGAATTTGATATCTCACTAGGGATCCAAAAATCTCAAAATATCACTTACTCACATCCTACACACTATAAAAGAAATTTCATCCTCGAAATTAAATCAAAAATCCAGTCCATCACATCATATGCATCAAAATTTTGTCCTCAAAATTAAGCCATTCGTATACTCCAGCAAAAAACCAAAAGGTCTTCACCTATATGTAGGGCACCACCTTAGGTGCAACATCTCCAAGAAATCAAAGTTCAGAACTTGTTTAGCCACTCCTATGAGGTTTTCAAACATCTTGGGTGCACCATCACTCCATACAAGGTTGAAATAAGGGTTTACGAGCTTAGGTTAGGTCATTTCATCTTTTGCATAAGGATTCTCATATCCATTTTTCCCAAGCATCAAGATTACAACATTGACTTTTACATGTTATGAAGGAGTTAATTACATGTAACCCAATTTTCTATATAGGCCATATTAGTGTGCCACCTTCAACATTTTATTGAGCTAATAGTTAGAACATGTTCAACACTAACATATGCCTTTTAGGAGGGAGTTAACTATAGTTAACCCACTTTATCCATCTAAATCATGTCAAGGTGTCATAATCATTATTTTGTGCTAACTGTCAAACTATATATTTTTTTATCTTTATTAGGCACTAAGATTAACACCTCATGTAACATGTTTCATTCATATGATCTTATTTCATTGCTCATAATAAATTGCAACATTTACTAGTGATTTCATTAAAAGATTAACTGACAATATTATGCAATCACTATTCATGTAACATGTATCACTCATGTCATCACATTGTACTTTATCGTATTAGGTTGTAAACTCTATTAGAGATTCACCATGATTTTATCCAACTATTCATATTATCATCATTATTCATGCATATGGCTAACCATCTATGTATTGATATTTATTGAACCATTTCTAGATTTCCTTCATGTCATGTCCATATGTCAAATCTCAAGATTGGATCACATTCCTATCTATGTTATACCATGGTTGTACAAAACCAACTTATATGAGTGGCTTGCTAAACATATATCAGAACTTCATCTAGTCCAATTGAGGTTCTCCTGACCCATATCAAGAGGGTAGTGCCGTGCTCAGTCTCTTTGAGTTAACTCAACTCTATGAGTATCTCATATGCATATACTTTATCTTCCCTTCTTAGTCTAGGGTTCTCAGATTACCTCATTGGCACTATTGATAGCTTTACAAGATCTAGACACATAAGCACAAACCAAACCATGCTATTACATGACACATCATTCTCTTTGTAGATTCTATATACATGAAACATGCTTAACCAAATTCTCTTATATACACCACTAGATTCCTATGTGGGAAACCACCAAACCGAGTATAAGGCTTCACAGAAGCTAAACACTTACCTCCTTTGGGATCTTGGGACTCTCTCTCCCTCACCTAGATGGCAAGTACTCATGTTCTTATTCACATGCACAAATAACCAACCTCTCTATGACTCTAGGATTTCATCCTCCCAAGGACATCTAAGGTTCAACAGGTCTATAGGAATCATGCATAAAGCGACTCAACTCATTCACTCAGGAGTAGTCTAGTTTAGGACATATCATATCACATATTTCTCAAAATTCTCATATCTTGGAGTCTAGGTTCTCTGACCTTCTCCCTTTGTGTCTCACTCTCTCCAGAGTTAACCCTATAACTGATTTCAACACTAGAGGTCCTCCTTTATAAAAGAGCTTGAGTCTCATGTTGACTCACAACCATGTCTCAACTTAACATATCTTATCTCATAAAAGCCTAGTTACTTGCATCATCAAGACTTATCTTGCATCCTCAAAGCTACACCTTAATCCTTAAAGGCAAACATTGATCAACATAAACCATCTTATATTGCCGATATAAGACCTACATCATATCATCAAAACTTATTTCATCTATTCCATCTATCACATATTCCAACAAGGCTCTAGACATCTAATCTAGAACTACTCTCTCATCTAGACTGATGTCATTCACTTTCACTTAGGTTGCATGACCACCTCTGACTTGTACATGTGTGGGGACACATTATTGTAAGACTTACATATATAATAAAATATGATATAATTTTTCTCAGATAAAACATGCGATAGAGAAAACTATTGAGTCTCGATCCAATTGGAATCAAAAACCAAATCCAAAAAATGAGTGTCCCACACATAGTAGAGAGTACACTATCATGAAAACTAGTGAAAAGGGTGAGAACATGATGTAGACTAGTGTAGCTACTCTAGACAACGAGCACCATATGTCTAGGGTTTCTCTTTCCTTGATGCATGTCATTTCCAAATAATGCAACGTCCCATACCACTGCACTATAAGGAAAGAATGACATACAAGAACTTGCTATACAACAAGCACCGGTCTAGACCTAGTTCTCAGACATCTAGGTGCTAACCTAGAGACTAGGCCAGATCTTGTCCCTAAAAATGACTAATCTAACCCTCATGATTTGTTTTAAGTTTAAGGTTCTTTAGTTTCAAGTTGCATAATGAGCAAATGTCAGGATTTGCTATTGTTCATGCTCTGATACCACCTGTGATGTCCCCGGATTTTCTAGAACTTAATGTGATGTGTGACGTCCAAATTGAAACCCTCACCTCAGCGAGAATCTCAATTTAAACACCCCATACTAGGCTAAGAAGAAGAAAATCAGAGGAAGTTAGAAGGAAACAATAGTAGCACGTGCACATGAACAATAATAAAACCATACATGTTCACCATTCAACATATAATTACATAATGAATTGTTACAACAGTTGATATTACATATGGAACAACAAACTTCAACATGTACATGTACTACCACTAAATAATAGGATCTTAAAACAACAGGTCCACCTGTACCTCAACTCACCATACAACTCTCAACTATCATGGTCTTCAAGATCATAAGTCCACAACCTAAACATAAGATTACATGTGGTACATGTCAGCACAATATTCAAGAATATTGTACTGAGTACGCCTACATGTCTTTTTATATACCACTCATTACTAAGATTGGCAATAAGATTAAATTAATATTTGGCAACATTAAACAAATATAAGAAAAAGTGTATACTTGCACAAAGATATTAATTAACAAAAGATAACACATATTTTAGGCACATTTTTCATTATATGCTCATGCATCTGCCTACCAATGGGATAGATGCATTCAGACCTTATGATCTGCTTACCAAAGAGATAGATCATTATACATGTGATCTGCTTACCAAAGAGATAAATAACTCACTAGCACTATGCTTAACAAATAGATATAGTGCTTTTATATAATGGAACAAATATATTATGTTTCATGTGTCCCTATCGATAAGTATGGAAAATCAAGCATCATATCATTCAAGAACAATCATTTCATCCAATATCATATGCCAAGTGTTTACTACACATATAATGCAAGCGTACTATATAATAAGCCAAGTAAGAGGTAATGGTGTACCTTGAAAAGAGATATCCTAATCATTACATATTCCTAAGTCATATATATCCTTGTCAACCCCTGATTAAGACAAGATCACATATCACCATCAAGTTCTCATCATCTTAATCCTAGTCGTGTTCATTTTAGGGTTTACTTCACTCCTTAGCATATTCCCATCATTATTTCTTGTCTTTTTTTCTTGATATTAAGTTACTGGTCTTATATTCTAGGTTAGGATACAATATCTGATTATTAAGTTGCATATAATTATGTGCACAAACTCTAGGTTACATGTATTATGCAATGTTAGGGTTTTCTCATCATTTTAGGATCATTTAACATGTAACATGATTTATATGCATAACTATGATCTCATAATTTTACTACAGTTTGTAGGTACTGATACAAGTTTATAATGTAATTTCCAGGGTTTTTAAGCATATCTCTAATTATTGCACATTAATTAGGGTTATTATCCCTAATTAGCCACATTAAACAAATTACATGATTTTGGGTTGAAACATCACCATATTTGACATCATATGAATTATATATCATATTCTAGAGATACTGATGCATTTTCATAATTTTAGATCATCATTTGTTATTTATTACTCATGAACCAAGAATTTCACAACTTATATGATATCTTTGTTATTTAAGCATAAAATAACTTATACTATGGTTCCATGTTATTCTACTCATTTTTTTGAACATTTCGGTACTTTGTTTGTACTTTTCTAATCAACATACTAATTACTATGCATTTTCTAAGATCTGGTCATTTTTTGAGATATTTACCTCTAGTGGCCATTTGCCCCCCGTCACGTGTCCTCCAGGGTTGTGGCTCCTCTTGTTGTTCTTGCTTCTAGTCCAGCAGCTAGCTCTCGGGTTGACTAGGCTGGCCCGTTCTTGACCTAGACCCAGTCCACTATCCCTGGTCTCTTCTTTCTCAAATCGCGTTTGACACAATTCCTTCTGCGCTCGACTTGGTTCTTCTTCGGGTGTTGCCACCACCGTCAATTTTCCTCTTCGACATGAGAGCCAGGACAAACGATGCTGACGTTCATTTCTCCTGGATCATGCCACCACCTTGGGGAAGGTGATCCTCCTCTCTTCTCTCCAACGCTCCTGCCAGGATGCAACCGTGGACCAGGGCACCCATGAGGGATTGACATCCCCCTCCTGGCACTATTGAAAAATTAGGAGCCTCCTCCCTTGGAGTTTCAGATTCCAATCTTGGAGCTAGCAGCTTTGGATCTCCTCCTCGGTCCCTACTATGCACCACTGGCCTAGGGCTTCATCTGTACAACTCCTTTGTTCCTGACTTCTTAGGGAAAAGAGAAGTAGCGATCCATATCTCCATCTCCATGAGAGCACTGTTGTCATCTCTGTGGAGGCTCAGTGGTCATCTGTGGCTGCTTCTTCTCCACAAAATAGAGCTACTCGATCCATATCATTATGTGGATTCCCCCTGTTAGACCTCCATCTTCAATATCCCATATCTTGTCCTCCTCAAAGCCTCTATTTACCTCCCCCTCATACCCTCGGTCCTTCTCACCCGTCGTATGTGAGAAGAATTGAAGATGGGGGCAAGAAGTGGAGTCTGACCTCCCTCGTCTCTTACCCACTACCTTCAAGTAAGGGAGGTCTAGTTGCTCATTGCACTGATCCTAGGCAAACTACTCATCACTACTAACTCTCTCCATGTTCACATCATGGGGGAAAGAAGGAGTCGTTTACCACGATCATAGGTTTGAAGGGATGAAGATCATTCATCTGATCTAACAGTCTAAAGTCTGGGATGCTACCACGCTTGAAATCTGTGCCTGAGTTTGGATCCATTGTACTTCATCAATCTTTGATCTGGAAGCAGTACACTAACTGCTGCATAGTCCACTAAAGAAAATGGCCATGTCACTTACTTCAACAAGGACTGTTACATCCTCGTAACAAGTAACTTAGGTTACTATATTATAAGCAATCTTCTGTCATCTAAAAAGCACATTCATAATTTCCTAAATTTCAAACCCTTAAATCTCACTTTTGGGAAACCTCAATATCTGAAAGAATTGGAAAGCATATTTATCATCAATAGAGACGCATTCTGTTCCATTTTGGTTCTATTATAGTAAAATTGGCTAGTCCATTATTTACTTCTGAAAATGCACAAACTTAGGTATCAACCATAAATATAAGTTCAAGAATCCTTCAAACATCAAGAAAGCACTTTGGATTATTGATATAATGTGAAATCATGAATTTGATATCTCATTAGGGATCCAAAAATCTCAAAAGATCACTCCATAACATCCTACACACCTTAAAAGAAATTTCTTCCTCAAAATTAAATAAAACGCAAGTCCATCACATCCTTTCTCTTTTTCTTACCTTTGGCTTTGTTCTTGCCCTTAGGTTTCCCCCTTCAAATCCCTAATCGCTAGTACCACTTTGTTTGGTTGAATGGTCAAGGATTTCATTAAGGGAGTTTTTCCCTTTGAGGAATTTCTACAGAGAGGCCCTAAGTCTATGATTGTCATCATTAATAGATATGATAGTACAAGATAAACTTGTAATATCATCTCTAGCATGAACAAGGTCAGCCTCTATACAGAGGTCTTTAGTCAAATATGAATCTTTCTCAAAAGAAATTGAAGCAATATCATTACTAGGCAAGATAGGTCAAGAAGATAAATCATTAACTTGACCAAGCAACCTAGCATTTTCAGCTTTAAGCACTTGAATTTCCTTAAGATAATCATCTCTCTCATCCCTATGAGCATCAACAAGAAGCTTAAATTCAACATTTTTTAGTTTTAAGAGTTTCAAGCTCCTTTAGGCACTTTTGGTTATCTTCCTTACGAGTTTCAATGTTCTTAAGGTAGACACCATTCTCTACCTCAAATACATTATCTTAGAGCTCAAGATCATGATATTGGTATTGAAATTTATTAATGCTCTCAAGATGAGTTTTCTCATTAGGCTCAAGAATTTCAAGTTTAGCATACAAATCATAAATAATTTTTCCTAACCTTTTTCTTTTAGATTTACATTTAGCAAAAGAAGAATGGGTAGAAAAAATCATATCAATAATAGCTTCCTTAGATAACTCATGCAAGCTTATCTCACTTACCTCACTTACCTCACCAATTTCTTCGCTAGTAGAGGCCATGAGTGCAAGGTGGCACTCTCCATCTTCTTTGGAGCTTGAGCTACTTAAGGATGAAGCTTCCCAAGATGCATGAGCTGCATTCTTGTATATTTTATCCTTCTTGTCCTTCCTCTTGTACTTTCTCTCCTTCTTGTACTCTTCCTCCTTGTTGGAGTTTCCCTTGTGGTGTGACTTTCTTGACTTGGGACATTCACTCTTGTAGCGTCCCTTTTGTCCACACATGTAGCATCTAGGAGTAGAGGAGTGTAACATCCCTGACTTGGGTTATGTTTTAACCCTAGGTGTTTTGTTTAAGAAAGATAATTATATGCTTGATATTATCTTTTGAAAAGTAATTAAGGCTCAAGAGGAACTTATATTTCAATTTTAGTCCATTTTGAATAATGTTGAAAGTAATGTTTTACTTGTTTGGACTAAAGTGCAAATTACCCAAGTTGAGGGGTTAAATTGCAATTGTGTATGATAATATCTTCCTCATGTGTTGAAGCATCATGAGAATGAATATGATGTAGAGGTATGGCTAGTGAAAGCCTGAGTACCAAGAAAGAGCTGATAAAGCAATGTTTGTGCATTAAAATCTAGTTTTAGTGTAATGTGCAATTTACCCAAAACCCAGGGTTCAATATGCAATTTACCACTTCAATAAGGTCCCTAATATTTCTTGGCATCTTGTAGAGGCAATAAAATGAGAGGGGCATCTCATTTGAGCTACTTTGAAGGAGAGAGAATCTTGATATTAAAATAATCTAGATTTAAGCATAATTGATTTAATGCAAAAATAATTATATTAAATGGATTGCCCTTCAACCAAAAATGTGTTGGTTGAAATACACATACATGGACGTACTTGTTCCTTGAAAAGGCAAAGGAAAGATTTACGTGAGTGGAGAACCCACTCACATTAAGAAACTAAAAAGAATTATCCACCCACTTATGGATAAATACTATTATAAAGGTTAAGGTGCTTAATTTCTTTTCCCTTAATTCTTGGATAATGGAAGGGAGTTCGGTGGAGATAAAGGTACCTTTGCATGTAAGGAACCAAGGGGGGGGAGAGGTGGCAACAATTTCGGATTTAAAGGATTTATATGAGGCATTTTCTCTCTCATTGATTTTCTTATAAAAGCACCCTTTACCACTCAAACCAAGGACTTTTTCGAATCCACTTCTTTTCTTTGCTTGCAAAAATGATCAAGGATGCTAGGAGAAGTAGGAAGACAACTCCCAAACTGTTGGTAAGCTTCTTGACCTTCATTCATCTTGATTTCATGGTGAAAATCACAAATCAATGCATGATCTCTTCTTATCTCGATCCCATCTTCACTTCTAACCATTCCTTTTCACTCAAAAGCTTGAGGAACGAACCTTGTGGTGTGGAAAAGCTTCTTCCACCATTGTTGACATGAAGCTCCAAGCTTTGAAGCTCTATTGAAGGCGGGTTATATAACTTGAACCCAAATTCATTGTAGGTAGTTCTTGATGGAAACCTTGAATCGATTGAAGTGCTGAAAGATCTTTTTGGACCATTCAGTTTTGAGAGGGTTTGGACCAAACAGTCTCAAGATTGTTTGGGTCCAAACGGTCTCAAACCGTTTGGGGACCTAAGCTCATTCGGTTTCAAAACATTCTTGCTTAAACGGTTTCAAGGGAAATATGCCCAAACGGTTTCAAACCGTTTGAACTCTGAAAGTCCAAGACCGTTTGAGGTTCAAAATGGTTAATCCATTTGGACATATAATATAATTGAAGATTCAATTGGTCAATTCATTTGGATATTCATGTGATTGAAGGTTCAATTGATCAAATCTTCTGAACACCTAATGTATTTAGATTATTAATACCCTTAGTGGGATTAATCATTGATGTGTAAGGATGCAAGAATTCAATACATCATGTTGACCTTAAATGCATGTATTTGAAATAAGTGTAGTATACAATTAGGGTATGATCCTTGATCAAGAGATCATAAAACCCTAATTGAGTTAATTGATGAACTCAAACCCTAAATTAGGGCAATTCTGAGTGAAACCCTAATCTAGAAAGATAATGTGATATGAATTCAGGGTAATGACATGAGTAACCCTAATTCAGGGTATTTTGATGTAAAAACCCTAATTGGGATGAATAGTAAACCCTAATTGTGGGGTATTGAATTTAAACCCTAATCTAGGGTGATGTGATGTGAATAGTAAACCCTAATTTCCAAATAGAGTGAAGGTGTGTGAAACCCTAATCTTGGACAATGAAATGATGGGTCATTGGTCCTAATTGAACAAAGGGGATGTGTAACCCTGATTGGAATTAAATGGGAAACCCTAACCCTGGTAAGGGAATAGTGGTGTTACCCTGGGATAATATGGAACTGAAATATGATTGATATATCTGTTATCATGTGTACTAACCATGCAAATATTCTGAGATAATGAACATAGCCAGGTATGAGATATGATGTTTATTTACTGAAATTATTTATTGGGCCTTGTGTGCCATAATATGCCTTGTTGCTTAGTGAAAGGTAACAAGAGAGTTAATGAGCCTCAAGTGCCAGATAAGATGATTGTGTAGCAAGTGTCATGTATACCTTGGTCAGATGACCTGAAGGTGATGGTTACCTGAAAAGGTGGTAATAGTACTCAGTGATGAGCTAAGGGTTTGAATACCCAGAACCATATGTTTATGACATTGAGTTTGAAATAAGGGACTAAGATCCCAATGTCTTTTAGAGACTGAGAAGTAACTGATGAAAATAGTACATATTCCTTTATAGCATTTGTCATAATATTTTATGTTTGAAAACTTGACTGATGCTAAAAGAATATGATAAGGTACTTAATTAATCAAGTGAAAGTTATTCATGTAGTGCTCTGACCATAGATCCATCATAGTCAGTAGTTGGTGATGGTGAAATAGGTTTTCTTATGAGATCTCCTGGAGTTCGCATATTTTGAATATGTGGGGGTCGATGGGCGAAATTATCCTTACGTCCTAATGAGGGAATTGATGGAAGGTAAACATTAAACCTCTCAATCCTTCATTGTATGTTCCGGGATGGATGTATCACTAATCTCCCGATGATGTTAGTGTTGGATCGATGGTGGTAAACATGAAATCTCTCAATCGCGAAGAGAGTGCAGCCGCCATTGTAACTCTATAGAGAAGATGCCACTATACCCTGGCAAGCTATGTAGCAGAGACACAAGATGTCCTGCATGTAATCTCGCACTGACCGAGATGTGGGAAGTCATCGAAGCCAACTCTTCCATTGACTTTGTATGGTACCGATTTTGACTTCACAATGGTCGGTTGGAGTATGAGCGGTATACCTCATCTCCTCAGAGCTTAAATATGTTTGAAAGATGTAATCATCTGTGTAGCGTATTTGCATAAGATTTAAATACGAGCACTATTGGTTGATGATTATCCTGCTTAGCATGTCCTGGATACATAAATGTTACTTATGTTCTTCAATTCCATATTGAATAAGAGACATGCTGCCTTGTCAAGTTATAGCTGAAATACTTGAATAGGAATGTTTCTCTAATATGTATAGATATAGATTTATCTTCCATTAAAGTACATTATCTCACTGCTCAGTTTATTACTATTAAATTGCAATAATAATGTTTTCAGAAGAGAGTTATTTCTCTTGCTGGGGAAATTGTATAATTGTCTCACCCCAGTGGGATTCAACGTTTTTAGGTAGACGTAGACAAAGAGGCAGAACCTCGGTAGCAGGGGAAGAGCAGCAACAACAACAACAAGGACAACAATGACATCCCAGGTGGGGATACTGGCTGTCAAGTTGTACATAAAGTCCTGTGTGTCGTCTGTGTACTCTCAGGTCCTAGGAGTCAGTAGATAGAGTTTTATAATCAATATGAGATTTTGGTTTGATGCTTCGAGGTTTTTGTTACTTGTTATATTTAGCAAGGTAATGATGTACATATATCTCTCGAGGAGAGATAGTACATGGAATGTACAATGTGGACCAGTATGTAAATATAATATTGCGGTTCTTGTTTAATGAGATTTCCTGAGAATGGATCTCTGTGTAAAAGTTTTAAAATTATAGTGATTTTTAGTAATTCCACTACTAACGAAATGCTTCCGCATTAGATAATCTCATTTTTATGAGTTGGACGCCACAATTTAGTGGTATCAGAGCTCTAGGTTTGCTGAGTCTACAGAGACATATGATTAAGGTTGTTGAGTCTGTTCTAAGTGTTTTCCAATTTATCTGATAGTGTCTTCTGCTCATATAGGAGAAGCAAAACTTGAAGATGTCTGGATCGCATGATGAACATGCTGCTGAGAGCAACATTGCTGCACCAAGAGGAGGTGCAAGGGACCAAAGTAGGGAGGAGCCCGTACCTGAACAACCCTAGTTCAATCAAGCTGATATGGGGAACCCAGCCTTCCAAGCCATGTTTGGGAAGTTTATGGCGACGATGACTCACATGACAGATAGGATGCCACTACCTGCACCAAGGGCACCAACCCACAATGAAAGACAGGGAGCTGGCAAGACCTTTGAACGACTTCGGAGGGTAGGAGTCACGGAGTATACTGGCACAGCTGACCCAACAGATGCTGACTTATGGTTAACTGAGCTAGAGATAGCCTTCAGAATCCTTATGATTCCTGAAGATGAGAAGGTGAGTCATGCTGTATACCTTCTGAAGGGGAGTGTCGGTCATTGGTAGACCATCATGGAAGGCAAAAGACCTGGAGTTGAAGTCAGATGGGATGAATTCCGACGTGAGTTTGTCGCTAGATACTTTCCTAAGACGTATCTAGATGAGAAGATCTCTCAATTTGAGAGGTTGAGGCAAGGACAGATGAACATTAGCAAATATGAAGCTAGGTTCATGGAGCTCTTGCGGTTCTGTCCGCATATGGTAGCTACAGATGAGGAGAAGATTAGGCATTTTGAGAAGGGGTTGATTGCTAAATTGACCACTCCGGTGTATGCTTTGGAGATCTAAGAAAGATTTGCCACTTTGGTGGAATCTGTGAGACGGATTGAGAGGTCTGTGATCGAGAAGTGACAGACCAGTAATAAGAAAGTGTATCCTCAGTTTCAAGGACAAGGGTCCGAGAGTTTCAAGAAGTTGAGATTCTCTACACCACCACCACCAAGGTTTAATGCCCCGACGCAGTGGACGTTAAGTAGGGGTAGGGGTCGTAGTTTTACTCCAAGTAGAGCCCCTAGTAAAACATCAACATCAGTGATAGGACCACCCAGACTGAGTTTGGGAAACTACAACTGCTACCAGTGTGGGAGGTCAGGACACTTGAAGAGGGATTGTCATGAGAAGATCAGAAATGTAGCTCAACCCCAAAGGTAGAGTCAGCAAGGCTCACAGAAGCGACAGTTCAATAATAATGTTAAAGGACATGGACAAGCATCCCAAGCTGGATCGTCAGCACCAAACAACCAAGCACAGGGTCAACAACAACCAACAACTAGATTCTATGCCATGAATCAGCCCGAAGCAGTAGTCAACCCTTGGGTTGTGACAGGTTAGATGGAACTGTTTTATTCTAATATGTCTTCATCCTGCTTCATATCTGTGTTAATTGATCCGGGTGCTACACATTCCTTTATCACTCGAGAAGTGATTTATGACTGCAACATGACTGTCAGTCATAGAGCAGATAGTTTGATGTTAGAAACCCCTTTGCCGAGATCTATAGTATTGCGGGAGGTGTGTTCTCCCTACACTCTTATCTTTTCTAAACATCGCATTCAAGTGGATCTTATACCACTTGAGATGCAGGGTTTTGATATAATCATAGGAATGGACACCTTAGAAAAGTATAAAGTTGTCTTGGATTGTAGTTCCAAGCAGGCTGTGTTCAGAGACCATATGAATCTAAAGTATATCTTCTCACAATATGAGCTGAACATGAGACAGCGCCGCTGGATGGAATTAATCAAGGACTACGACTGTACAATTAATTATCATCCAGGGAAGGCTAATGTGGTTGCTGATGCACTAAGTAGGAAATCAGCAACACCAGACTTAGGTAAAGCACAGCTAAATTCCTTAGTGTGCTCTAAGAGAGATATGTTTATCTCCTTGAGGCAAAACAATATACAACTTAAAGTATCATTGTTAGTTGGGTTGTTAGCTGAGATGCAAGTAAAGCCTACTCTGAGGTAGCAGATTAAAGAAGCACAACAAGCTGATACTATGATTCAACAGATCAAGTCAGAGTATGGTAGTGAGAAACGAGATGGCTTCCATGATTCAGATGATCAGGTGGTCTGTTACCATGGTAGGATGGTAGTACCTAATGCTGATAACTTAAGAAAGTTAGTTCTAGAAGAAGCTCATTCTTCAATGTATGCTATGCATCCAGGGAGCACCAAGATGTATCATAACTTAAAAGATATGTATTGGTGGCATGGATTGAAGAAAGATGTAGCTGAGTTTGTTATGTGGTGTCCGGTGTGTCAGCAGGTTAAAGCTGAACATCAAAAGCCCGTGGGAACAATGCAACCTCTACCTATACCGTAGTGGAAATGGGATCATGTAACCATGGACTTTGTGGTTGGTTTGCCTAGAACAGCCAAAAGTCATGATTCCATTTGGGTGATAGTTGATAGGTTGACAAAGACAACACATTTCTTACATGTCAAAACAACCTACACTACTGAGAAGCTTGCACAGATATACATAGATGAGATAGTGCGTTTGCACGGGGTTCCAGCTACAATTGTTTCTGATAGAGGTCCCAATTTACGAGTCATTTTTGGGAACGACTGCATAAAGCTTTGGGTACGCAATTAAGGTTTAGTACAACCTTTCACCCATAGACAGATGGACAATCTGAAAGGACCATACAAACTTTGGAGTTCTTGCTTAGGGCATGTGTCCTTCAGTTTGTAGGAAGTTGGGATCTACTCCTGAGCCTGATAGAATTTGCTTATAATAATAGCTATCAGCACAATATTGAGATGGCACCATATGAAGCTTTATATGGTAGACGTTGTAGATCTCCTTTATGTTGGTATGAAACAGGAGAGTACCAACTCTTGGGTCCTGATTCTGTGCAGCAGAGGACTGAGAAGATTAAAGTAATACAACAATAGTTGAAAGCTGTCCAGGATAGACACAAATCTTATGCTGATAAGCATCATAGACCCTTAGAATTCCAAGTTGGAGACATAGTGTTACACCCCGATCTCACAATTTCCTCAAATCATGAGATTAGGGCATAAGATAGGAATTATATGTAATACAAAGAACACCCTTAACCTTTTTTTTAAAACTCTTGTTTCTTCGCATTGAACCACATAAATCATTTTAACAAGGGAATCTGAACATTTCTTTTACTAAACAGACTTTAATAGTAAAGATACATGTATAAACATTCATGATGTCTCTCACACCTTATGCACATAAGACCTACTAATTAGCATACAATTTCAAAAGAGGAATAATATTACACATCGTAATTACAACTCTCTCTCTTATCTCTTACTGAGGACCTAGAGTGACAAGGACCGACTGACTCAACTAATCTTGTGCTTAACTCTTGTGGAAGATCTACACTGATGCTCTGACCATCTTCAAGTCCACGCGGTTAACCCTAAAATGTTTGAGTAGAGGGGTGAGCCTACTCTCTCAGTGAATGAGTACTTCAAAGAAACAGTCTAAGGAACTAATGTGATTACAGATATAACTTTGAGTAAATGTAATGAAATTTAACAATAATAATTACTACACTGAGCAGTTCTAAAACAATATAATTGAAATAACAAGAATGTAAATATTGCATCCAAAGAATAACTACTAGAAGACTATGCTCTAGTCTTCCTTAACTCTTTCATTTATAAGGAACTTTGTGAACCTATATGATCATATTTTAGCTTATGCCCTGATCTATGCAGTGTACTCTGCATAGAGACTCGCAGTGCACTACGCCACACCGTACAAGACTTAGCGACACACCCGGAAAATGCTAAGTCTGACTGCCAGTCCTGGTCTGCTACAGGACCCACAGGCTCTCCGGCCTGACTCATAGGCTCTCCGGCCTTCTCTGCACTCATCCTGAGTGCTCTAGACTCCTCCTCTAACCTGAGCACACAGGCGCAGGGAGTCAACACTGGGTTACCACCAGAATTACTCAACCGGTTGGTGTTGGATAACCCTTCTGTCCTCGTGCCACCAGAATTACTCAACCGGTTGATGTTGGACACGAGTTTCACCCCTAAGGTACATACCTCTCAAAGGGGTTCTACGGTGTTCAGGGCACCTAAGTCTAACATTAACATTATAGATACATTTTAAACAGAAATCATAACTCATTTTACATTTCTCACAAGGCTCACATGGCCTGCCATATCATATCATATAAAACATCATAGCTCATGTATTCAAACATATATCATGTCTTCCCAACATGTATTCTCATTCTAGCATTTCATACATATATGCATGATCTCAGTAACATCCCTTTCTAGGGCATGTCATATCTCATCACCTGCAATTCACGAGATATGTATTGTGAAAATAAGAAACCCTGTAGTATATATATACCAACTCAAAGAGAACAAGCATGTAAAGTTAAATGCACAAACAACATACAATTCAACAGTTAAGCATCACCACATCTCATATGGAAACCTTTCATATCACCATAACTTAATTCATAGAACACTCTGTCCTTAGGGTTTAGTTTCCTTATTCTCTTATCACATAGCAACACCCTGCTCTTAGGGTTTCATTTGCCTCATTCACTTATCACATGGCTCTCATAAGGATTTCACACGATATAAACATTCACAAATTAAAGACTGCTTTCAACAATTATATACAGTCAATATATGTATGAAACCATGGAAATTGAACTAAATTTAGGTTTCCATGCTATTCAGTGAGATATCATGCACCAAGAATCAAAATTCAAATAAGGTAACCCATGAGGTACATCCTAACCACTTATAAGATTACTAGTCCTCTTCAATAAGGTTGAAACTCTAGTGATATCTCAATTAGGTTAAACCCTAATTACATCATATGGTATAAATCTAAAAAGCATTCTTACTAGGATGTGTTGTATACGTTTCTAATGTGAATCTACCATCAAAGAGTCATTCAAATAGGGAAGGAATCCATATCATATCAATTTGCAACAACTTAAATTAAACGGACATTTCAGGGTTTAGAATCACATACCAAGCAATTAGGGATTTGGATGCTATAATCAAATTTTGTGCATTATACTATTTAAAGGAAGTACCCACTCACCCTAAGGTGTGAAAACACCTCAAAACTGCAGCTCAACTCAGGGGATCTCGAACTCATATCAAATCCCTAGCAAATCTCCCAATTCTTCTTCCATTCAACTAGGAAACCTTGAAAATGAGGGATTATGAAGAAAGGGTGAGAAAAGAGGGAATTTCGACATCATCTTGGATCAAATCAGAGCATGGACGGAATCTTGACATGAGAGAGAAGATTCACCATAAAAGTCTATGCAAAGAATCCAAACTTACTTGATTTCACCATTCCTCGGACCGCAAAACCCTAGGTCAGCAATTCCTCCTCTTTCTCCACTCAAGCCCTAACTCTCCCTCTCTCGCTAGATTTTCATTTCTCTGAGATGGATGACGAAGAATGAGAGCTGTGTGTGTGTGTGGTCAATCATATAAGTCAATTTGAGCTGCTTGGGTCAATTGCATATTGACCCAACACTCAACTTTAATTATATTGGCTGAATATTCAGTTTCACAATAGTTTCTGTAATTCGCCTACTGAATAGCTAAAAGAAGCTCCAAAAATTCTGGAAATTTTATATGTTATACCTAATGAATCTTCAGAGCTCCAGTAAAAATTTGAGATCATTTCTAGTTACGAATAAATAATTAAAAATCTAACAGTTCACTGCTATATTGCAGTCTGCAGCATATTCGGTCGAGTTTGTCCTGCACAGAACTCGACCGACACCCTCACTGTAGAGATCAAAAGTCATCCAAAAATTACGCCAATTTAAAAGAGTGTCTAAAATTGTTCTTTTCAAGCACAGTTAAAATTTGAGATCAATTAGATCTACCAATAAAAAGATAAAATTCAATTACCACATTGCTATATAAATCTGGAAATATGATCGGTTGAGTTTGAAACTCGACCGATAAACAGGTCAGAACATTCTTCAAAAATTCTGATATTTTCCGATGTTGTTCACATTTTATATATCCAAATCATATCCAAATTTGAAGTAGATCAGAGTTACACATAAAATACTAAAATTCATTTACTGAAACACTATACTTATCAAATTTTGTATTCATGTATCATTAAAACCCTATTTTGGGCCGATTAGGGTCTATGCTTCTCAAACCCTAATTCTCAAGACAAACGTACACTTAAAATTCTTATCATAGTTAAAACATTCTCATTGTATTATCATTATTCATTAGATTTCAAGAGTGATCAGTCCAATTAATCATGTAATCATCTAGGTAACCCTAGTTTACCAATTAAGCTCAGATGGGGTCGTAACAACTCTCCCCCCCTTAGAATGTTTCGTCCTCGAAACATAAACCTACAAGAAAGATACATTCAAGGTTATTCTAAGCTTATAAAGCCTTCCATGTCATTATATTCTTGTATTTCATACCTGAATGTAGTTTTCAACATTAGATCTTTTAATTCTTTACTAAATCACAACATATTTCAAATAGTTCTCAATGATATCAAGCAAACTCTTTATGCCACAGTCAAACATAGAATGCAAAGATAAACCACCACGCTTTTGCTGTGCAACTCTGATACTCTGATACAACTATCTCAACTTATGCAGCTCAGAAAGTTCTATTGTTATGTATCACCTTTAAGTGACAAAAGCGAGTTCACCATGCTGTTTTAAACTTTAATAACGTGCTACTCAGATAGCAAAACAGTCTTGAATTAAAAGACTAGATTCAACAATCAATTGCACAATACTACTCTTGGCATCCCCATTGGGTCATGGATGCATGAGGTGAAGCATTACCACCTCATTCCATACTATCCTATTTCGATCCTGGGACCTGTGGGTTATGGGCCCACACACCATTCAAAGTGTAACCATCGTATTATATCATTTTAGGGTTTCAACAATAGTAATAAAGTAATCCACAATTGTATCAATCATTCAAGCATTAATCATACTCAATTACCATCACTCAGTTATATTAGAGCTAGGTATAACAAGCTACACCTCATTAGGGTTACTTGTCCAGACAATCTGATTATCATCCCTTTCTATTAATATGAGTGAATAAGTATGACTACCTTGTTCAGGGTATCTCTCCATGTGTTCTGACATCATCCAAACCGTATCACCATATCACAAATACACAATAGTAAGATGCATATCAAGTATGAATTACTACAACTATCATACACCTTTAATTTGACATATAGCTTGCACAAATACACTGAAATCATATGTAGAACCAACTTACATACCTTAGTATGCCTTCAACAAAGCATACTTCTAAAAACGAGTTCACATATTACACAAAGCTAGTGTTTTCCTTTATCTCTCTCCTCATTTCTTACTACTTATGTTTTGCTACCTCTCCTTCTCATATTGATCATATACAATAAACATCCCTAACATTAAAACATTCAAGGTAAGAATAGATTATTCATCATTCTTACTATCATACAAGAATTTATTTCTTATCGCACTTCATCATATTGTATGTCACTATTACATTCACTAGATGACCCCACCAAGGTAGTTATGCACCGTATATGATTCATTTTCTCTTATCATTTCATTCCCACCTTACTCTCATTAAGGAATATATGAAAGAGAAGATGATTTTAAGACTTGGAATACTTGTATTCAAACATTCCCTTAATACATTCTCGTATGTAGATTTACTTAGTTATCAACAGAGATATTTTATTAATTAGCACTTGCTTGAATCTCACAACCTCTTTATTTTATAACTTCTCCATCATATTTCAAACCCTTTCTTACGTTTCATAGTCCTCTTACCATATACTACTCTTTAACCTGTCATCTTTAATTCTAAATTTTTCTCTTATGACCATGTTGCTTATTCATATGTATGGTCATGTATACCATGTTGCACATATTTCCTCCTTTATCTTTATACTATTGTGAAGTTAACGTTCTAAATTAATAGTCCTTCTATTAGTTTTTCCTCATGTTGAATACATTACATATTCTTCATTTTTAAATCAAGGTGATCATGCATGGGTCAAACACAGTTTCTCTTTCAATCAAGTTTTCCCTCCTGAATATAGTCTACCCTTGTATGACTTATTCATTCGTTAAACTACACCTATGTTCTTCACTTAGGAACTAGTTTGTTATTCTAGTCTTATGAATTATATGATCATATGATTCTCTTCACTTTTACTCTTTTGAAGACTCTTCACTTCTATGGACCTATTGAATGCTCAACTCTATTCTTCTACTCAGCCTTTGCTTTAGAGTTCATAAAAGCATTATACTCAAATATATGACCCATTCTTCATGATCGATTCTTGTAATCTAGAACCATACATACATTTCACATATCTTTTCCATATTTCATATGTATAGCTCATATAATATTAATCAATAAACTGATTATGAACTTCATATCATGTTCTATTATTCCCAATTAAGGGTTTCTCATATGAGGCCCCAAAATTGAACCTCAGATACCAATTTCAACTGATTCTTATTTGTTCTGATCTTGCCCATATGTTTCAACATCTTACTGTATGTACATTCTTACTCTGATGTGGGTCTACTTATTCAAATTCTATTCTTATTATACTATTGATAGGATTCATTAGATCCTAGTAACGCATCCTGCCAACCGGATCAGGCCAAACCTGAAGTCCTGAAGCCAAGAACTACAAAGGATTACTCAACTCCTATTCATATCAGAAGTGTGGAAGAAAACTTATCCACTAACAAAAGCTCATTCAAAGGTCAATTCTAGTCTACTTGTTACAAAGAATGAAATCAATAAATGCTACAACTGCATAGTGTACAACAGATATTAAAGACCCATATTTCAAAGTATTGAATATTTCAATTCAAACATATAAGAGCATTTCTATACATTTCCAACAAAAACAACATTATGAAATGTAAGTTCTATATCCTTTTACATTCATGCTCTTAATTCCTGTTACTTTTCTCGTTTTCTAACCCTAACATTTCTAGGGTTCCTCTCTAGCCCATTCTTCCACTGTATACCTGGCCAGGGTATACGTGAGAGAATAGACAGAGTAGCTTGTACTGGTTGATCCAAGTACTCAGATATCGGGCCAGGATATCCAAATACTCAAATCCCCAAAGCTAACATCAAAACATCTCCTATCTGCCACACTTATGATGCTAACTTACTAACTTAATGGTCCTTGACAACTCACCCTAAGCTCTGATACCAAGCTGTTACACCCCGATCTCACAATTTCCTCAAATCATGAGATTAGGGCATAAGATAGGAATTATATGTAATACGAAGAACACCCTTAACCTTTTTTTTAAAACTCTTGTTTCTTCGCATTGAACCACATAAATCATTTTAACAAGGGAATATGAACATTTCTTTTACTAAACAGACTTTTATAGTAAAGATACATGTATAAACATTCATGATGTCTCTCACACCTTATGCACATAAGACCTACTAATTAGCATACAATTTCAAAAGAGGAATAATATTACACATCGTAATTACAACTCTCTCTCTTATCTCTTACTGAGGACCTAGAGTGACAAGGACCGACTGACTCAACTAATCTTGTGCTTAACTCTTGTGGAAGATCTACACTGATTCTCTGACCATCTTCAAGTCCACGCGGTTAACCCTAAAATGTTTGAGTAGAGGGGTGAGCCTACTCTCTCAGTGAATGAGTACTTCAAAGAAACAGTCTAAGGCACTAATGTGATTACAAATATAACTTTGAGTAAACGTTATGAAATTTAACAATAATAATTACTACACTGAGCAGTTCTAAAACAATATAATTGAAATAACAAGAATGTAAATATTGCATCCAAAGAATAACTACTAGAAGACTATGCTCTAGTCTTCCTTAACTCTTTCATTTATAAGGAACTTTGTGAACCTATATGATCATATTTTATCTTATGCCCTGATCTATGCAGTGTATTCTGCATAGAGACTCGCAGTGCACTACGCCACACCGTACAAGACTTAGCGACACACCTGGAAAATGCTAAGTCTGACTGCCAGTCCTGGTCTGCTACAGGACCCACAGGCTCTCCGGCCTGACTCATAGGCTCTCTGGCCTTCTCTGCACTCATCCTGAGTGCTCTGGACTCCTCCTCTAACCTGAGCACACAGGCGCAGGGAGTCAACACTGGGTTACCACCAGAATTACTCAACCGGTTGGTGCTGGATAACCCTTCTGTCCTCGTTCCACCAGAATTACTCAACCGGTTGATGTTGGACACGAGTTTCACCCCTAAGGTACATACCTCTCAAAGGGGTTCTACGGTGTTCATGGCACCTAAGTCTAACATTAACATTATAGATACATTTTAAACAGAAATCATAACTCATTTTACATTTCTCACAAGGCTCACACGGCCTGCCATATCATATCATATAAAGCATCATAGCTCATGTATTCAAACATATATCATGTCTGCCCAACAAGTATTCTCATTCTAGCATTTCATACATATATGCATGATCTCAGTAACATCCCTTTCTAGGGCATGTCATATCTCATCACCTGCAATTCACGAGATATGTATTGTGAAAATAAGAAACCCTGTAGTATATATATACCAACTCAAAGAGAACAAGCATGTAAAGTTAAATGCACAAACAACATACAATTCAATAGTTAAGCATCACCACATCTCATATGGAAACCTTTCATATCACCATAACTTAATTCATAGAACACCCTGTCCTTAGGGTTTCGTTTCCTTATTCTCTTATCACATAGCAACACCCTGCTCTTAGGGTTTCATTTGCCTCATTCACTTATCACATGGCTCTCATAAGGATTTCACACGATATAAACATTCACAAATTAAAGACTGCTTTCAACAATTATATACAGTCAATATATGTATGAAACCATGGAAATTGAACTAAATTTAGGTTTCCATGCTATTCACTGAGATATCATGCACCAAGAATAAAATTCAAATAAGGTAACCCATGAGGTACATCCTAACCACTTATAAGATTACTAGTCCTCTTCAATAAGGTTGAAACTCTAGTGATATCTCAATTAGGTAAAACCCTAATTACATCATATGGTATAAATCTAAAAAGCATTCTTACTAGGATGTGTTGTATACGTTTCTAATGTGAATCTACCATCAAAGAGTCATTCAAACAGGGAAGGAATCCATATCATATCAATTTGCAACAACTTAAATTAAACGGACATTTCAGGGTTTAGAATCACATACCAAGCAATTAGGGATGTGGATGCTATAATCAAATTTCGTGCATTATACTGTTTAAAGGAAGTACCCACTCACCCTAAGATGTGAAAACACCTCAAAACTGCAGCTCAACTCAGGGGATCTCGAACTCATATCAAATCCCTAGCAAATCTCCCAATTCTTCTTCCATTCAACTTGGAAACCTTGAAAATGAGGGATTATGAAGAAAGGGTGAGAAAAGAGGGAATTTTGACATCATCTTGGATCAAATCAGAGCATGGATGGAATCTTGACATGAGAGAGAAGATTCACCATAAAAGTCTATGCAAAGAATCCAAACTTACTTGATTTCACCATTCCTCAGACCGCAAAACCTTAGGTCAGCAATTCCTCCTCTTTCTCCACTCAAGCCCTAACTCTCCCTCTCTCGCTAGATTTTCATTTCTCTGAGATGGATGACGAAGAATGAGAGCTGTGTGTGTGTGTGGTCGATCATATAAGTCAATTTGAGCTGCTTGGGTCAATTGCATATTGACCCAACACTCAACTTTAATTATATTGGCTGAATATTCAGTTTCACAATAGTTTCTGTAATTCGCCTACTGAATAGCCAAAAGAAGCTCCAAAAATTCTGGAAATTTTATATGTTATACCTAATGAAGTTCCAGACCTCCATTAAAAATTTGAGATCATTTCTAGTTACCAATAAATAATTAAAAATCGAACTGTTCACTTCTATATTGCAGTCTGCAGCATATTCGGTCGAGTTTGTCCTGCACAGAACTCGACCGACACCCTCACTGTAGAGATCAAAAGTCATCCAAAAATTACGCAAATTTAAAAGAGTGTCTAAAATTGTGTTTTTCAAGCACAGTTAAAATTTGAGATCAATTAGATCTACCAATAAAAAGATAAAATTTAATTACCACACTGCTATATAAATCTGGAAATATGATCGGTCGAGTTTGAAACTCGACCGATAAACAGGTCTGAACATTCTTCAAAAATTCTGATATTTTCCAATGTTGTTCACATTTTATATATACAAATCATATCCAAATTTGAAGTAGATCAGAGTTACACATAAAATACTAAAAATCATTTACTGAAACACTATACTTATCAAATTTGTATTCATGTATCATTAAAACCCTATTTTGGGCCGATTAGGGTCTATGCTTCTCAAACACTAATTCTCAAGACAAACGAACACTTAAAATTCTTATCATAGTTAAAACATTCTCATTGGATTATCATTATTCATTAGATTTCAAGAGTGATCAGTCCAATTAATCATGTAATCATCTAGGTAACCCTAGTTTACCAATTAAGCTCAGATGGGGTCGTAACACATAGTATACCTCAAGGTCTCACCTTGGAAAGGTATCCTGAGATTTGCAAAGAAGGGGAAGTTAGATCCTAGATTTATGGGGCCTTATCCGATCATTGAAAGGATAGGAAAGGTAGCCTATAAGCTGGATTTACCACCTGAGTTGCATAGATTGCACCCAGTGTTTCATATCTCTATGCTGAGGAGGTGTCATCCTGACACAGAGTTTGTTCTGCAACCTATGGAGGTAGAACTAAATGATGAAATATCTTATGTTGAAGGACCTGTGTTGGTTCTTGACAGGAGAATGAAAAAGCTGAAAAAGAAAGACATTAGTCTTGTAAGAGTTCTTTGGCATCACCGTGGCATTGAAGAAGTTACGTGGGAGCTAGAGGAAGAGATGAGGAGGAAATATCCTGTCCTTTCTCTTGATGTTTTCGTTGATGATTTCGGGGACGAAATCCTAGTAAGGGGTGGATAACTTGTAACATCCCTGACCTGGGTTATGTTTTAACCCTAGGTGTTTTGTTTAAGAAAGATAATTATATGCTTGATATTATCTTTTGAAAAGTAATTAAGGCTCAAGAGGAACTTATATTTCAATTTTAGTCCATTTTGAATAATGTTGAAAGTAATGTTTTACTTGTTTGGACTAAAGTGCAAATTACCCAAGTTGAGGGGTTAGATTGCATTTGTGCATGATAATATGTTCCTCATGTGTTGAACCATCATGAGAATGAAGATGATGCAGAGGTATGGCTAGTGAAAGCCTGAGTACCAAGAAAGAGCTGATAAAGTAATGTTTGTGCATTAAAACCTAGTTTTGGTGTAATGTGCAATTTACCCAAAACCTAGGGTTCAATATGTAATTTACCACTTCCATAAGGTCCCTAATATTTCTTGGCATCTTGTATAGGTAAGAAAATGAGAGGGGCATCTCATTCGAGCTACTTTGAAGGAGAGAGAATCTTGATATTAAAATAATCAAGATTTAAGCATAATTGATTTAATGCAAAAATAATTATATTAAATGGATTTACCTTCAACCAAAAATGTGTTGGTTGAAATCCACATACGTGGACGTCCTTGTGCCTTGCAAAGGCAAAAGAAAGATCTACGTGAGTGGAGAACCCACTCACATTAAGAAACTAAAAAGAATTATCCACTCACTTATGGATAAATACTATTATAAAGGTTAAGGTGCTTAATTTCTTTTCCCTTAATTCTTGGATAATGGAAGGGATTTCGGTGGATATAAAGGTACCTTTTCATGCAAGGAACCAAAGGGGGGAGAGGTGGCAACAATTTTGGATTTAAAGGATTTATATGAGGCATTTTCTCTCTCATTGATTTTCTTATAAAAGCACCCTTTACCACTCAAACCAAGGACTTTTTCGAATCCACTTCTTTCCTTTGCTTGCAAAAATGATCAAGGAAGCTAGGAGAAGCAGGAAGACAACCCCCAACCTTTTGGTAAGCTTCTTGACCTTCATTCATATTGATTTCATGGTGAAAATCACAAATCAATGCATGATCTCTTCTTATCTCGATCCCATCTTCACTTCTAATCATTCCTTTTCACTCAAAAGCTTGAGGAACGAACCTTGTGGTGTGGAAAAGCTTCTTCCACCATTGTTGACATGAAGCTCCAAGCTTTGAATCTCTATTGAAGGCGGGTTATATAACTTGAACCCCTATTCATTGTAGGCAGTTCTTGATGGAAACCTTGAATCAATTGAAGTGTTGAAAGATCTTTTTGGACCATTCAGTTTTGAGAGGGTTTGGACCAAAAGGTGTCAAGACTGTTTGGGTCCAAACGGTCTCAAACCGTTTGGAGACCTAAGCTCATTCGGTTTCAAAACATTCTTGCTTAAACGGTTTCAAGGGCATTATGCCCAAATGGTTTCAAACCGTTTGAACTCTAAAAGTCCAAGACCGTTTAGGGCCTAAGTAGGCAAGACCGTTTGAGGTTCAAAATGGTTAATCCATTTGGACATATAATATAATTGAAGATTCAATTGGTCAATTCATTTGGATATTCATGTGATTGAAGGTTCAATTGATCAAATCTTCTGAACACCTAATGTATTTAGATGATTAGTACCCTTAGTGGGATTAATCATTGATGCGTAAGGATGCAAGAATTCAATATATCATGTTGACCTTAAATGCATGTATTTGAAATAAGTGTAGTATACAATTAGGGTATGATCCTTGATAAAGATATCATAAAACCCTAATTGAGTTAATTGATGAACTCGAACCCTAAATTAGGGCAATTCTGAGTGAAACCCTAATCTTGGAAGATAATGTGATATGAATTCAGGGTAATGACATGAGTAACCCTAATTCAGGGTATTTTGATGTAAAACCCCTAATTGGGATGAATAGTAAACCCTAATTGTGGGGTATTGAATTTAAACCCTAATCTAGGGTGATGTGATGTGAATAGTAAGCCCTAATTTCCAAATAGAGTGAAGGTGTGTGAAACCCAAATCATGGACAATGAAATGATGAGTCATTGGTCCTAATTGAACAAAGGGGATGTGTAACCCTAATTGGAATTAAATGGGAAACCCTAACCCTGGTAAGGGAATAGTGGTGTTACCCTGTGATAACATGGAACTGAAATATGATTGATATATCTATTATCATGTGTACTAACCATGCACGTATTCTGAGATAATGAACATAGCCAGGTATGAGCTATGATGTTTATTTACTGAAATTATTTATTGGGCCTTGTGAGCCATAATATGCCTTGTTGCTTAGTGAAAGGTAACAAGAGAGTTAATGAGCCTCAAGTGCCAGATAAGATGCTTGTGTAGCAAGTGTCATGTATACCTTGGTCAGATGACTTGAAGGTGATGGTTATCTAAAAAGGTGGTAACAATGCTTAGTGATGAGCTAAGGGTTTGAATACCCAAAACCATATGTTTATGGTATTGAGTTTGAAATAAGGGACTGAGATCCCAATGACTTTTAGAGACTGAGAAGTAACTGATGAAAATAGTACATATTCCTTTATAGCATTTGTCCTAATAAGTTATGTTTGAAAACTTGACTGATGCTAAAAGAATATGATAAGGTACTTAATTAATCAAGTGAAATCTATTCATGTAGTGATCTGACCATAGATCCATCATCGTCAGTAGTTGGTGATGGTGAAACATGTTTTCTTATGAGATCTCCTGGAGTTCGCATATTTTGAATATGTGGGGGTCGATGGGCAAAAATATCCTTACGTCCTAATGAGGGAATTGATGGAAGGTAAACATTAAACCTCT
Organism: Alisma plantago-aquatica; assembly: GCA_963693085.1. Taxonomy (NCBI): domain Eukaryota; kingdom Viridiplantae; phylum Streptophyta; class Magnoliopsida; order Alismatales; family Alismataceae; genus Alisma; species Alisma plantago-aquatica. The sequence goes on along the minus strand of OY856413.1, from coordinate 294,603,849 downwards.
CAATCCTTCATTGTATGTTCCGCGATGGATGTATCACTAATCTCCCGATGATGTTAATGCCTGATCGATGGAGGTAAACATGAAATCTCTCGATCGCGAAGAGAGTGTAACCACCACTGTAACTCTATAGTGAAGATGCCACTATACCCCGACAAGCTATGTAGTAGAGACACAAGATGTCCTGCATGTAATCTCGCACTGACTGAGATGTGGGAAGTCATGGAAGCCGGCTCTTCCATTGACTTTGTATGGTACCGATTTTGACTTTGCAGTGGTCGGTTGGAGTATGTGCGGTATACCTCATCTCCTCAGATCTTGAATATGTTTGAAAAATATAATCAGCCGTGTAGCATATTTGCATAAGATTGAAATTTGAGCACCATTGGTTGATGATTACCCTGCTTAGCATGTCCTGGATACATAAATGTTACTTATGTTCTTCAATTCCATATTGAATAAGAGACATGCTGCCTTGTCAAGTTATAGCTGAAATACTTGAATAGGAATGTTGCTCTAATATGTATAGATATAGATTTATCTGCCATTAAAGTATATTATCTCATTTCTTAGTTTATTTCTATTAAACTGCAATAATAATGTTTTCGGCGGAGATTTTCTATCTCTCGCTGGGGAAATTGTATAATTGTCTCACCCCCGTGGGATTCAACGTTTTTAGGTAGACGTAGACAAAGAGACAGAACCTCAGTAGCAGGGGAAGAGCAGCAACAACAACAAGGACAACAGTGATATCCCAGGTGGGGATACTGGCTGTCAAGTTGTACATAAAGTCATGTGTGTCATCTCTGTACTCTCAGGTCCTAGGAGTCAGTAGATAGAGTTTTATAATCGATCTGAGATTTTGGTTTGATGCTTCGAGGTTTTTGTTACTTGTGCTGTTTAGCAAGGTAATGATGTACATATATCCCTCTAGGCGAGATAGTACATGGAATGTACAATGTGGACCAGTATGTAAATATAATACTGTGGTTCTTGTATAAAGAGTTTTCCTGAGAATGGATATCTGTGTAAAAGTTTTAAATTTTTAGTGATTTTTAGTAATTCCGTTGCTAACGAAACACTTCCGCATTATTTAATCTCATTTTTATGAGTTGGACGCCACAAGGAGTGTGAGAACTCATTACACTGAATGAGATTACTCAAAACGTAAAACACAATCAATCACTAATCAATCACATGCCCAAAAATGTGGGTAAATTAAAACTGATTTCAACATCAACACCCACTTAGAAACATTTTCATAAGAGCCCAACATCTTTCTTGTATCAATACTATGCCAAGAATCCGATAGAAATTATTCTATTGCCTTAGACACAACGTATATACACAAGAAAAAAATATTCATATATGCCACACAACAATATTAATAGGCTAACAAAAGTCTGATTTGTTTGAAACACCATATACATACTTTTCCTACCTAGACATGAGAGTACAGGGACGAGTCTAGGACACACTGGACATCTAATCAACTTTCTCAAAGATCCATTATTGTAGTTCTTCTTTACTTCCATGGTTCTATTGTTGTCACTACCAATTACCTAAAAAAATTTGGCGAACCAAAAGGGTGAGACCCATGTCCCAGTGAGATATATAACTCTCTCTAATAGATATTGATTACAACATTTTCAAGTAATTAAACAGTTTAAGAAGTTTAATTAGATCTAACAAATAAGCACAACAACACTGATGATTAATAAAAATACATACAGGAGCGGATAATAACTATCATCATTAGCTAGACTATCATCCTTTATCATGTTGACAATATAAGGAATTCAGTAGCATATGCATATCTAGCATCATGAGTAAGTCTAGTAACATAGAATCTCTATCATTATGAATACGTCTAGTAACATAAGCATATCTAATAAAATTAGCATGTCTAACAAGTTGAACATATCAACATCATAAGAAGAGCTGACAACATAAGCACAACTATCTAGATAAGCATGATTAGCAGTATATGCATCTCTAGTTACAAAGGCATGGCTAGCATGCTAAACATAACTAACAACATGAGATAGCTATCATCATGATTATAATCAACAATAGTAGTATAGTTATCAACATAAGCATGGCTACTATATGTACACAGATACAATTTTAAGAATATCCACAACATAAGTATATCTACTATCTCTTAATTTAACTAAGCATCATCTTTATGTAAAGAGAACAAACAATGGCTATCATCCAATGTGAAATGTTGTGTATAACCCTAAACAAATATGCTACAAGGCTGTATTACATCTTTTATTATGCCCTGGGGAGTTTGAGTCATACCACTCAAAGTCCAACTGACCACTGCTTGGTGGAAATCAGTTCCATATAAGATCTAGGAAAATCCAGACTCCAAGATCTTCTCCATACTCAGTCAATACGAGTCTGCACCGTAGTGACATATATTCAAACTGCAAAATAGTGACATATAGTCTTGTAACTAGCCCACCTTGGTATAGGTCATGGTGCTGGCATCCTGGGTATTCAAACCCAATCACTGAGGTACAACCACAGTTGTCCTCTAATCACATCATGTTATTATCACTGAGACATGACTGTAGTCGTTCTAAAAAAGAAGCAGGCTAGGAATGACCGTAACCATCCTCCTAAAACACTCGGTGTTAAGATGACAAACACCCCACATACTCAACAATATGTGCTTCGAGTTTCACTTAGGAATACTCATTTGACCATCCAACAAGTTCTAACACTAAAGATGGTTCTATGGCACAAGGCACTACATGATTAGAGTTTCACTTGATTATTTATATCAATTGGGTGAATTAAGGCTGCATCAAACAAATGGACATACAAACCCTAATTCACATCTAGCAAGCATATAAGTATAACAACTTCAAAGATTATAAAATGTGTGAAACACAATTTCTCATATCATCATCACATGGTACTATTCACTTGCCATTCATGAGATTACACTAGTCATCATACTATCACAAGATATAAATCCTTTCCACAATATCACACGGTATCAACCCTTATCAACACAAGATGATTACACCTCATTATGGGCTCAACCATGCCCAAAGGTATTTAAGACCATCATACTATTCCTTTCAAGATCATCATTATCTTTCCATACCTTATAACAAGGCTCAACAACATCACTTACATGTAACACACCAGATCAGAACATTATTGCATTAATGAGAGAGGAGACATTCATAAACAATCATAGTAGGATTATATTAACATTAAAAACATTCCTTTATTACATCAACATGCAACGAATCTAGATATGATTAACCCAAACCCTAACTCACGATATCCCCATTAGATCAAGGATGCATAAGGTGAAGCATCACCATCACATTCCATAGTATTCTCAAGTATGAACCCACACATAAATCAAGGTGTAACCATCGAGTTATAGCATACTAGGGTTTCAATAACAATTAGAGAGTACTCCATCATTCTATTAATCATTCAAGGAAGGCTGATAATGATTAATCACCATCACCAAATTGCATTAGGTTTAAGGTGTATGAAGTTATCTCCCATTAGAGTTGAATGTCAACACAACATGATTATTATCAATTCTATTCATATGAATGAAAATGTACAACTACATAAATAAGGGAAAACATCTATCAGTTTCAACATCACTCAAACCATACCAACATGCCTCAAGCATTAACCCAAAACTATTGGATGTGGAATAGGAAAAACCATTGGTAGTTTAAATAAATAAACACGTTGAATGAATCATCTATGATGTTATTGAGTTTTGATCTATAAAAGTCACCATTTAACCCTAGAAATCCTTTTATTAACAACAATAAGGGTTCTGTTGAGAGTAGGGTAAAACCCACAATCGACTGTTCATTTAAAACAAGCCATCCATTGTCAACAAGTAAGCTCCTTAAGTTGATCATATAAAAGAAAACATCTAAATCACATTATTAGGACCAACATATTACATTAGCCATCATTCCACTTTATTGGAGGAATAAACATTAGATCTTGACCATTGGGTCAAGTTCATATGTTAAAACCATCAATTACAGTATAGTTTCGACCATTGCATCAAGTGACCCAAGAAATCATTGGTCTAAGGCTTAATTGATGCTACAACTATATGATTAATTCACCATAGGTTGTGGAGACCTGATCCACCATAATTAGTGACCATTAAGTCACCATAGGCTGTTAGATCGGCACTATGTTCATTAATCAACATCAAATATTAAGATAATATCATCATTGATTGATAACATCAGTATGGTACTTAATGGTTGATCATTAAACTTCTAACTGAGCTAAAATCTGACCTAAGGGGGTGACAATAGGTTGTCACCATCATTTTATACCTTTTATAATGACCATCAATTGTCAAAATAGCAACATCATTTGTTGTTGCATGGTATCACCATCAGTTATGTAGTAGTGAAGGAAATAGCTTGAAAACCCTACTTTGAACCATCAATCGTTTTGTGCTTAGCACCATAGGTTGTTGTTATCAACCTGTCCCAGATCATGTTACACCTTAGAAAGGTTGTACAATTGTTTACAAGTTCATATAGAACTGGAACAGAATAGGGAACACCACAAAAGTTCGTAATTCTAAACAAGCATGGTTTCTCTATGCTTAGTCCATCACATTAAAGCATAAACATGAACTAACAAGCCTCTAACAAGCAATATAAGTGAAGAATGTTATAAAAATCACCTCATATGAAGAATGATGAGATAACATCTAAGTAACACACTTCATGTGATAAATTGCAATAAAAACCTCCCAATTGGGTAAATTGCAAAAAGGTCCAAAATGTACATAAAATTGCATAACTCGCACAAACAATGTCCAAATTGGACCAAACTTGAAACTTAAGCTTGTATTATGATTAAAAAGCATATCACAAGGTTAGATTAAGGTTCTAAACATTAAATTATGATAGTTAAGTATGTTCAATACTTTAAGCAAGGTTAGGGGTTTCTCAACCATAAATACCTAATAAGGATTTTGCACCCAAAATCCAAGGTAAACAAAGATGGATACTTCTTATGCACCTCATCCCCAATCTTCCACATTGTTACTTTCATCATATTATGATATCACATCATTCTCATAGAAGACATGTTATTCTCCCTCAACTCTTACACGTGTCACCTTGGTTCAACATCAGAACTGTTGTGTCGCCTGTACTGGTCTGGTAGTTCCTTTCAACTTGGCCCTTGAACTATTGTCTTGAAATATTCTATCTATTATATCACACATCACTCAGAGGACATACTCATTGTCTCTTATCAAACATAGAACATCATGTGTATCTTATCATATGTAACTTTATAAGGTTTCATCTCTATGCTCCTTTAATGGCTGTGGTAATTAACAACTCAATCAACCAGGTAGGCATCCCCTAATTTTCAAGAACTATGAGGAATATGTTTTTAGAGGATTCTCCAATCATCTCAATGGTGTACTGACCATCTATTTGGTTGAAGAATCATACACTTGTCTATAACTGTTAACAAATATAACTTCCCGATTGACATTGTTAGGGGTAGAGCAATGACATTGTCTTCATCTTATCAAGATTCACATAACATACTTAATAGAGACATCATAACTCCAAGAGAATACTTTAGTCAACCCCAACTCACACTTTCTAGACTTGTCACACATAAGTACAATTGCTTCATTACTCTTATGGTTTAACAAAGATATTGACCATGTTACTAACCATCTCTGGAATACTTTGAGATGTCATCATTCAAAGCTTGATACAACTTGTAAGACATGACCTGAACACTTTGTTCCTCCTATTCATAAATTCTATTGGTACATTGGCCCGTTGGATGCAAAATAGGTAAAACCATTGGTAGTTTAAATAAATAAACACCTTGAATGAATCATCTATGATGTTATTGAGTTGTGATCTATAAAAGTCACCATTTAACCCTAGACATCCATTGCTTAACAATAATAAGGGTTCTATTTAGAGTAGGGTAAAACCCACAATCGACTGTTCATTTAAAACAAGCCATCCATTGTCAACAAGTAAGCTCCTTAAGTTGATCATATAAAGGAAACCATCAAAATCACAATATTAGGACCAACATATTACATTAGCCATCATTCCACTTTATTGGAGGAATAAACATTAGATCTTGACAATTGGGTCAAGTTTATATGTTAAAACCATCAATTACAGTATATATAGATCCGACCATTGCATCAAGTGACCCAAGAAACCAATGATCTAAGGCTTAATTGAGGCTACAAATATATGATTAACTTACCATAGGTTGTGGAGACCTGATTCACCATCATTAGTGGCCATCAACTCACCATAGGTTGTTAGATCAGCACTATATTCATTTGTCAACATCACATATTAAGCTAATGTCGTCATTGATTGATAACATTAGTAGGGTACTTAATGGTTGATCATTAAACTTCTAATTGAGCCAAAACCTGACCTAAGGGGGTGACCATAGGTTATCACCATCATTTAAAACCTTTTATAATGACCATTAGTTGTCAAAATAGCAACATCATTGGTTGCTGCATGGTATCACCATCGGTTATGTAGTAGTGAAGGAAATAGCTTGAAAACCCTAATTTGAACCATCGATTGTTTTGTGCTTAGCACCATAGGTTTTTGCTATCAACCTGTCCCAGATCATGTTACACATTAGAAAGGTTGTAGACATGTTTACAAGTTCATATAGAACTGGAACATAATAGGGAACACCAAAAAAGTTCGTAATTCTAAACAAGCATGGTTTCTCTATGCTTAGTTCATCACATTAAAGCATAAACATGATCTAACAAGCTTCTAACAAGCAATATAAGTGAAGAATGTTATAAAACTTGCCTCTATAGAGTAGGTCATATCCAAAATAGTAAGAAAATCTAGCAAGGAAGGCAAGAAAACACTAGCTTCAGATCTGAACTTGGCCAAGTAGGCACTTCTCTCCACAAAGAAGCAAAACCCTAGAAGAAGAAACAAGAAGAATAGTTTCTTGAGTTATAGAGCCACTTCCACCATGGAACAATAAGGTTCTGACATGGAAAAGTATAGGAGGAAGAAAAACAGAGAAATAAATGGAGGAAATAATGGAATACTTACCCTTTTAGGTCAAGATCACTAGGAAGGAGCTTTAGAAACCCCTAAAGGAAGTCAATTGCAACCCTAGATGATTTTTCCAAGAAGATCCCCACTTTCTTATTCCTTAGATAGGAAATTTGCAGAAGCACAGAGGGAGAATGAGGTTTGTAGAAGGAGGGAATTTTTGGTGAGTAAATGGTTCATTTGGGTGCTTAGGTATAGGTATATAAAACTTCAAGATCAAGAAAAGAAAAAGTTGAAGTCCTAGTATCTTTCCAAGTGTCCATGGCCTTAAACAATTAAGAATATACAAGCACACACACAAGATTATCCCCCACCATCAATATAGACCTTCTTAGCTTTCCTTTGTCAAACTTTTAAGCCAATCAAACAATTCATTAGTTGATAACTACTAAAGGAAGCTTATCCATGAAGGGGTAAACCCTAAAATACCCTTGAGGAAAACACCTTCAAACTAAGGTTCAAATAGGAGCCCCATGTCTCAACAAGCTCAAGAATTATGAGAGAACATCTAAGGAACATACTTCATGTGACAAATTGCAATAAAAGCCTCCCAATTGAGTAAATTGCAGATAGGTCCAAAATGTACATAAAATTGCATAACTTGCACAAACAATGTCCAAATTGGACCAAACTTGAAACTTAAGCTTGTATTATGATTACAAAGCATATAAAAAGGTTATATTAAGGTTATAAACATTAAATTATGATAGTTAAGTATGTTCAATACTTTAAGCAAGGTCAAGGGTCTCTCAAGGAGGAGACTTGCTTTCCCTTGAAGTGCTTGCCCTTAATGTAGTTGGCTTCATGCTCACTTGGGCCATCGTATTCACTAGAAGAGGAAGGAGAAGTCTGGCAAGAAAGTTGTTGTTAGGATGACCACCTCCACTTATGCCTTGAAGGCACTATCTTTGATCTTCTTGGCTTTCTTTTCTTCTTGCTTGGCTTCTTCTTCTTGCTTGTCAAGCCTTGGCTCATGAGCTTGGAGGTTGCCAATGAGCTCTTTGGTTGGGATGTCACCAAGGCTCCTTACTTCTTCAATGGAGGCCACCTTTGACTCCCATATATTTGGTAGAGTGCTCAAAATCTTGGAGTTGATTACACCCCTATCCAAAGTGTTGCCCAAAGCAACTAGGCCATTGATGATGACATTGAGCCTAGAGTACATCTCCACAATCCCTTCTTTCTTGCCCATGTTGAAGTTCTATAGAAGGATGTTCAACATGTATATCTTATCCTCCTTGACTTGCTTTGCGCCCTCATAGGTAATGTACAATTTATCCCAAATCTCATAGGCAGTGTCCCAAGATGAGATGCATCTGAACTCTGTTGGGGTAAGGGATGCATAGAGGATGCTTATGGCTTTGGCATTGAACTGGGCTTCTTTAAGTGCAACTTCACTCCATGTTGCAACAACCCCGGTTGGCTCCTTGTATGGTGTGACCATCAAATTCCACATATCAAAGTTCATCCCTTGAATGTAGAACTACATACGCCTCTTCCAATAGAGGAAGTTGGTGTCATCGAAGACTGGAGGACACATGGAGAAGCCTCCCTCCAGGTTGAGTGAACCAAGTAGGTTGTCACCCAACTTCTCATCTCATGGAAGATTGTTAGAGAAAATCCTTAGCTCTGATACCACTTGTTGGATCTAGGGCTCTAGAGGGGGGTGAATAGAGCTTCAAAAATCTCACAAGATAAATCCGACCTTCAAAATATACCATTCAAAACCAATAGCTCAAAGACAATTTGAAGTCCTAACTAAACAAGCATAACAAGGATGAGAGAAATTGAAACAAGCACTTGGACAAGGTGGTTTAGAGTGGTTCCACTCTCCAAACTAGGAGAGAGTCTATCCACTACCTTGAGAGGTCAACCTCTAGGACTTTGCAATCCCTGCATACTTATATTCCATTCATAAGATATATAAGGAGACCACCAACATATAAGGACTTACCTATTCGAGACAAGAGTCTTCCACCTACACAAGGACTTACCCACTTGATCAAGATGTCTTCAGCCTTCAACAAGGACTTACCCACACTTGCATTCAAGTATTTGGTCTTGAAGGAATTTGCTCACTCTTCTTGAATCTTGGCCTTGCCCTTCTCCTTCACCTCTTCTTCAACCTTAAAGAAGAACAACAACAACTTCACCTTCACTCAAATTAGCTTGATTCACCTTTGCTTCTTTGAGAAAAGGGGTAGGGAAGATGGAATGGAATAAGAACTTTACAAGCACAAGGAAGTAGCTCTCTTACAATCAGCCTGACTCACTCATAATCACGAAATGCTTTGTAAATGAGAGATAGAAATGTGCTCAAGGAGTTGCAACACACTCAACTATAGCACAAACTTATAATACATTAATGAGCAAACTTGGAATGAACTCTAAGGGGTCCTATTTATAGCTGGGGGTGTTCCCTTGAGTGTGGGATCACTTCAAAACAAAATATAGGTGTTTTACAACTTGCAACAGATCTATTTTTTCTCACAACAACTCTGCAATGGTTATAATCACTTATTTTGTGTTTTATGTATAGTACATTCGGTCAAGTTTTAATAAAGGTAACTCGACCAATCCACTAAGTGACAAAGCCAATTTTCAAACTATCAATCGGGTTTGTTTTGGGAAACTTGACCAACAAGCTAAAATCAATTTTACTCAGTGAGTCGGTCAGTCAAGTTCTATGAGTGTGCAACTCGACCAATTGGTCTCTCTAAAAAATCCATCACTGAATTGATCGAGTTTTCAACTCGACTGATAAACATCCTCTGGAAAATTTTCTAAATTGACATTTGAGTGATCAAACATTGGAATTAAGTGTCCCTAATTTTTTTCGTCTTAGTTACAAGTCATATCATCAATACAAGTGATTAAAAAAAACCATCTAAGGTCATTTGGAGTGATTTTTCAAATTGCACACTTGCATAGATTTTGACTTGAACTTGAACAAGATAGGGCATGTGTAAATTGATCATTTTCATGTACCTAAAGCTTGAAATCAATCTTGAACAAACATATTAGATACATTGGAATGTAATGTTAAGTCATTATTAAAATATGGGCAATGTATAACTCTCAAGTCAACAGTAATGGATGGTGGAGATGGGGGTTTTACACCTCACATTTCCTACCATCTAGCCGTTAGAAAGCTTCAAACTAATTGCAATAAATGCTTCTAAACTAGATACTTAGATCTCTCATCTAGGTGTAGGAGAATGGATTAACATGTTGAAAGATGGGTAGCTAGTTAGGGTCCACTAGTTGCACCTAGGAGCTTTTCCCCAAAATGTCTACACATAAGACATTTACCTACAATCCTAGGTGATTTCAAAGCATAAACCAACAAGAAATCCATGGGAAATTAGATAAAAATATAACCTAATCATTATCAAAATAAATTACAAACTTTACATATTACTTTCCCCCAACATGGTATCAAAATCACATTTTAACTCTGAACAACCCTCGTAGGAGGGTTAGCTACCTGAAGAAATGGAATATTAAAAAAGGAGAAGAAATAGGTAGAAGAATCCATGGAACTCAAAGTAGTGGCTGAAATCCTCTTCTCAAGAAGCTATAGTCTTGAGCACTTCCCTCCTCCAAGGTGGAATGACATGGAAATAGAATGGAAAGTGCCCAAAATTATAGAAGGAAGGATTTTGAAGTGGAAGGTGATGAAATGGAAGTGGAATGAGGTAGGGAAGTGATATGGAGGTGAAGGGTGCCAAAAGTGCTCACAACCATGGCTAATCTCGTGCTTTAACAATCACCCACGTATATATATGTGGTAGGGAAGCAATAGGTTAGGTGGGGGAAATATGGGAAAAACAATGTAGGAATGTGCTAGGGTTTCTATCCACCATGGTCGTGATGAGCACCATGGTCGTGGTGGGTAAAGTGTCGAACGGTCGTACCTAGAGAGAATGGTCATGCAGGTGGAGGTGCAAAATGTCAGTTAATTATGGAGTTGAAGAACTTGGATAACACAGACGTCGTGGGTAGGTGATGACACAAGCATGTTGGGCCAGGAGTCTGTTTTGGAGGAAGGAATAGTTAGTTGTTCATTTCAACACAGGCATGCTGGAGTCTTGGCAACACGATTGTGGTTGACTAAACGACAACACTAAGTCCTTGGCATAGTCGTGTAGTACGGCATGGTCATGTTGTTGAGCTTGGTTTGAGCTATTTTTTCTTTGAGATTTGTTGTGGTTCTTGACTTTGATAGCATGGCCATTCCTTGGCACCATGGCTATGTTGGGGGTCTTCTAGGGGACTTTCATATTTTCATTGTATTTTTATGAACTTCTTTGTGTTGACTTGACTCTTGGCCACTATGGGTAAGCTGGTGGAGATCTTGGACCCTCCTTAGACTCCTCCAAGGGTGAAGGAATCCTAAGAGCATCATTTTTCTCTCCCATCCATCCAATGCATGGTCCAAGTATTTGAAAAACACAAAAAGAACATCCATAAGTGAATTTGACAATACTATTTGTACTGAAGGAAGTGATGTGCATTCTAACATGTTTAGATGTGAATAAAGCACAAAATAGCACAACAAGGAGGCCTAAATGAGGGCCAAATCAGAAATTCATGCACTGTTTGGTGTGTAACCATGTACATATGCCTCCATCTAGTTTAGATTAACCCGAGAAAGCTAACCCTATCCTTTTGTCATGCCAGTTGAGCAGCCAAATGATTTCTACCACCCAAATACTACTTCAAGGAACATATACATTGGTCACCCATCCTCATCCATGTTTCCAAAGATCTGATAATCTGTTTCTTTTGATCCCGGCTACAAGCATGACATGGCAGCACAATACACACCTTTATTTGGACGCTTTATATGTTAGTCCTCTTGAGAAACCCCACTGTCCCTCATCCTATTTTCTTCATCCTTCTTTCTCCAGAGGTTTTTCTCACCAATGTAGTCCATTAGAACTTAGAGAGTAGTGTATATTCGTTCCTTGTTTATTTTAGTGACTTATTCCCATATGCAGAGCCAACCCTCCTTATTGACTTATTACCCTTTATATATTTCCCGCTTCCCTTGATAAGCCAAACTTAATCTACATTAGCCCCCTAGTTCTCTTTATCTTCCGCAACCCAACTACCAAAAACTAGTGTTTTCTAGTCAAAATAAATGGAATCATGTTTTTGTTTGTTTCACCAATGTCAATTTCTTCTTGATTTATTTTTTCCCTATTGGAAATTAATTTTCCCATTTTTTGTCTATATGTATATTGATCCTGAGGATGTTGATGATACATAGAAATATATCCATGTATATTTTTTCAATGAAAGAATTTATAAAATAGTGTAATTTACTTATTGACGGGATACTTATTTTTTTTAAAATATTGGCCATAGATTTTTCCATATTTTTTGTTTTTTCTCATTCAAGTTTGTATTGTTAGGACTAATAATGTTTACACCTGGAGTTATAATGAGTTATAAACGCCGAGGGCCTTTCTAGGATTTCTTAGTTGGTCCACCAAGCGAAATGATACCTTGGTTCCACCACGTTTACTTATATTCCCTCTTTTTTATTCGTTCCACATTTTTTACAACCTAGACCCTGCTTCTCACTCTTTCAATCTCATCTTCTAGCCACCCCAAGCGTGAAATGTTACTCGACTGCCTCCACAAGGGCTCACCACCTCTTTTGACAGTTTGATGTCACCATTGTATGTATGACTAACTAGACGACGGTAATAATATGGAAAAGAGAGAAAAAGAAGAAGGACACACTGAACGTAAAAGCTATGAAATTTCAAATCTTGGTTCTTGAAATTTTTGAATTAGATTTATGTGATGGAAAGCTGCAATTTTCTATTTGTGAATGATGCAAACCGATTAATATTAAGAGGGCCCACCACGCATTCCCAGCCACGGTTCTACCTTGTACTTATTCTTTAAATTCCAAAGTAAAATCAATTAATGGACCATGAATATAATCTTTGAATGGATATTTAATTCGCATGTGTTACATTGTATATATGGGACATTGCGGCTTCTAGAGTCGTTTTTCTTCCATAATTGTTCAGATAACCCAATATGCAACTACACATGGGTGAATAGTATATATATATGGTCTATAAAATGTTGGTAGTGAACACCAAAGCTGTCACATCGACATAGCTATATGAAAGCAGAACATAATGAAATCAACTACTCTGGTTCAGGGTGAAATCCCTTTAGTAGTGCCTCATGTTAAGATGATATGAATGCACAATACATCTAGTTCTCATCCATTATTTGATTCATAGCAGCGATATGCTGTGTCCATTGTTGTTACTTACATACTCTGGAGTGGTCTAGAGTCTAGACCGTAGTGGATTGCAGATATGGAATTTCGTTTTCACGGCTGCCAAGTCGATCCCTCGACAGGACTTGATACCGCCATATGCATTTGTAGTGCTAAGCACGTCGTGCTGCTGTCTTGCTTTACCTTTCGACCTATGGCTATATCGTAGTACTTACAGTACAGATCATAGATAAACTACATATATCAGAGCGAACAGCAAAACGTAATATGTGAAACTAACTCGCTAACCATGTTTTTATTTGGTGCGTTGATTACGATAATCCCCAGAGTCATGTGTATTATCATCATGTTCTTCCGTCTTCGTTTGGGTGAAGCGGTTTAAAGGGCTGGCAATTGAGAGGAAAATGGCTTTGGTACCGAAAATATGAGTGGAGAAAGGGGTTGTTTTAGCTACCTCTGAGTGTTGGGGAATGAATGCGGGGGATGTAACTTCCACATGAATGCAGGACATCAAATGCTACTTACTGAAGTCATTCACTTTTTATACTTTTTACTACTTGCAAGTACAAAATTAGACCAACTAACAGTACATATCTAGCTCTAATGCATGAAATTAAACACAACTGTAGTTTCGACAACCAAACTAGGGTTCAATCTGTTCGTGACATGTATAAAATCCATGCCTATTGCATAAGCAGCTCGATAAAGATCAGACTGACAGCTCAGGGAATGGCATAACTCGTAATCATTCTCATTCGTAGATTTTTTCAAAGATCTAACCGTCAGATTTGGTAGTTGACACTACAACAAAATCCAATAAAGATCAAGGACATGTAGTCAGGGATATAGACCCTGACTAATTTAGCTTTATTACCCAAGGTATGTCCTTGGCCTTTGAATACTAATCCCTGACCACATGCTTTCCTGTGACTTGACGCTTCATATCCTCACCCGATGCCCTAATTCCTTTTATCCTAGAAAAACTAGTTTCTTTCCCACGCACCTCATATCCCCCGCCGCCAGATACCCTCCTCCAGTCTTCCTAGCTCTTGAGCGATACACGCCCGTCGTCTTTCTCCAATTCGAATCGTCTCCGGCGCGATAGGCATGCTTTCTCTTTGCCTTTGTCGCTCTACCTTCTCCGGGTGGATTCGTTGCGTGCTGCTTGCTGGGCCAGCTCCGACAGGGCTGCCGACACGGACGAGTTGAACTCGGCTGCGCCTGTGGTGATGTTGCTGACGTTCCACATGTGAACCCACTGGTTGCTGTCCGCGGTGCTGAGGAACCGTTGGTTGGAGTAGCGGAGGAAGCAGTTGTCGTACCAGACCATCGTGGACATCCTGAAAGGGCAAATCTGCTGGATGTCCGACGCCGCAACATCCAGACAGCTGCCGTAGTCAGCTGGCCTGGCGTCGCCTCGGTAGAGGGCGAGACCGTAGATATGGTCGGGGACTTCTCCGGTGATATTGGAGGAGAAGCCGGTGGCGTTTGGTGGCAGAAGAGAGGGAACCGAGCAGTACACCGAGGTTGGATGCGTAGGCACTCTTGGTCGTATAGTTGCCGTCGGAGTTTGAACAGAAATTGTAGAGAGGTTCCTGGGCTTCAATAGACGTTGGAAGGAACAGAAAGGAAATGACGAGGATGGCCGCCACGAGAAAGAGAAACTTGGCGCCAGAGGTAGCGGCCATCACGACGTTCAACTCAGGCCTAGAAGGATCAACTGTTGAGGAGAAGTGGAAGCAAGTAGGTTGGGTGTGTATAAGACTGAGGTGCGAACACGTGTGTAATAAATTTATTCGATCGGTGGTTACCAGAGCACCCTGCTATGTTTTCCTGACGTCCGTTACACCTGGGAAGACAATCGTCAGCGTCTAGCTACTTGACGGTATTTCTTATAGTCAACGTTGCTGTTCAAGGTCTTTCATCCCGGCCATCACGGCAGGCTCCTCCCTCTCCCTAGATCCTCTCTCCGCGAGGCATGTTCTCTATTCCCTGTGTTATAACCCTTTCTCTCCTTAAACTCTTGCAGGTAATGAAGGTTTCCGGCAGATACGGAGGGCACCGTATACCTTGTCCAGCTGAGGTCTCCTTCCTTGTGGGTTCTGAGCAGAGGTGCCACCCTCCCTCCAGCAGCAGGTGCTTGCTGCGGCCAACAAGGGGGCCTCCTCTATAGCTGCTGCATCAAGGGAGTTAATCCTGCTGTGGCTTCCGGCATCTCTCCACCCCCCCGGCATTCAGACCTCTTGTTCCCCCGATTGATGGCGAAGGAATAAACTCATTTGGTAGATATTCGTCGTTGTTGGATTTTGTTACTGTGATAGTTACAAAAATAGTCATAAGGGTGTAATATACATCTTGCAATCGTACTAGCTGAATTAAAAGCAGACCTTTATTGACACTTTTTTCTCTCGCACATGATGCTCGTGGATATTGATCCGGCCAACAGCCACATTCAAGAATGTTCACGTTATCAAACAAGAAGCAAGAAAGTACGAATTTTATATTTGCCTATTTCTAGTGTTCATCCAGCTGATTGCTTATTGATTTCCATGTTCTACATTTATTAATCTGTGTCCTACTGATATGTTACTAATTCATATCATATACATATGTTGGACTTTCTTCCGTTGAAATCCACTTTCATGTCTAAGTTTGTTTGTATTAATTAGTTAATGTACTACATCTACATTGGTTGACATTATTACAGTAATTCTTTGTTCTTGCTAATGGTGCAAAATTAATTATTAGTACTTTTTACTTTTGGTTGACTTTTGTCTTTTCTATTAACTTGTAAAATGTACATTATAAGAATTGAGTACTAATTATTTTATATTGTAGGATGTTTCAGTACCCCACAAAGTTGAAAGATCAGAGATAGATGCTGAGTAAGAGTCCAATGGTGGAAATAATGAATGTAACGCTAGAAAAGATGCATGAAGAAAACTAGTTTAGATGTCAGAATACAAGTTGTTAAACAATATGATATGTCTTACAATGTATATGAGTTACGGAAGAACGGTTTTAGAGGATACGTATCATTGTTTCGATGACCAACATGATGCTCCAGTCATGTTATTCAGATGTAAACAATATATTTGATAATTGAATGAAATGTTGTCACCTCTTTACTAATATTGTTGTCATGTAATAACAACATATAAGTTTGTATGCGTAGTATTTCTTTGTTTTATATATATATATATATATATATATATATATATATATATATATATATATATATATATATATATATATATATATGAAATACAATTATCACAGATGTGCCTTGGATATAAAGAATTGTCCCAAAAGATTCTTTTTTATTCTTGTAATGGTTGCCCAGAGATTTCTCCCCTATTGGTCAGGGATAGGTCCTAGCCAACCATTATTGGTCACCAAGCTTTTGGCGAGGGTACGTTGGTCAGGGATTGGTCCTGACCAAGCCTTATTGGTCAAGGATTCACATACATTGGTCAGGGATTTTGCCTTCGGCTTTGACAAGATCTGTAGTAGTGTGAGTGAGCAATTGCACAAGTTTTCAACGATAACATGCAACCAAGTTTTTGCCATTCGTTCATGATAATCAATGCCTAGTGGTCTAGTGGCTCCAGAAGTAGTCAATTCAATCAAGGTGTCCCAAAAAAAAGATACGAATGATTAATACGTTACTATATCTTAATGGGAAGACAACTTTGACCTACAAGAACGGAGAGATTACGTTAGTTCTCGGGCGACCATGTGCGAGCAATAACAAGGCCTGCCGGTTATTATACTTGCAAAATAGCAGAAGAGATCAAACGGTAGACGACTTGGAATACTGATGTTGATAAGACTTTAAATTGCATAACAAGTTCGATATGATAAAAAAAAATTGATGATATTTTCTTTTAAAGTTCCTAAACTTCCACCAAGATCCTTGGCATCCTTCTTGTGCCTTTTACGGAGCTAACAGCACATACATTTTCTTTCTATTTTCAGGGTGACTTTGATTCTCGAGAAAAAAAAACGAGAAATCCGGAAACCCACATAAACCCAAGTTTACTCTGATATAGATAAACGATAAAGCTCTGTCCACCGTTATTTGTTAGTTCATTTATTATACTTACGACCTAAAATTTGAGATATCTCTAGATGGAAAATAGGACAAGACAGTGAACTCTCCCTTTCAACTCCGCTGGCGTCAAGAAGACCGCAACGTATTAAACAGGAGAACGTTGCGTCCAAACTATTTCTACTAATAGCAGGTACATTGGATGGAGTTGATGAATGCTTAAACACATTAACCAGCAATCATGGCGTCTTACATCGCACGTTCCTCTCGAAGGTCTAGATTTGAGTGGTCAACTTCCTGCGTCTCAAGTTGGTCGCGGGATGAATGATGAACAGATTCAACTTAGAAAACTCGATGTGGAAGTGGGTCGTCTTTGTAAAGCCAAACTCCCCTAAGCTGTTGAAGAATTTAATGCCGCATCATGTGTCGAAACCTAAAGAGTGAATTCGGGTGCACTATTTCAAATACCATAAGCCATGACTTGTAAATAAAGTTACAATAAGGTTGCTACTAATAAAGAGTAACGCTACACACCCCCACTCTCCCACCCGGGCGCCTACCCGGTGGTTGGGAGGGGGGACACTGCTGATGTGGCAAAAAGCGGTTGCAGAGATAAGAAAAGAATAAAAAGAAGAGAGAGAAAATGATTTTGCTCATAACTTTTAATTCTGAATGATTTTTTTTTTCAAAATAAAAAGCATCGGATTCCTTATGAAAAATACTTTATATCAAGACCAATGTTAACATACTTTGGAAAAAATAATGTTAGACGTATATTAAGAGAGGAGAGAAGTATACAAAAGTATAGTACATTTTCGGATACTATACTCAGATTGACCATCCATGTACACTACTTATTGCCTCTTTATTTCTTCATATTACATATTACATCATAAATCCATAAGTATTGTACATGTTATCATTTATATTATTTTTTACATATATTCAAAATGTGACATTTGACAAAAATCATTGACAAGGATACCCACACATTCTACCTGAAGTACAGAACTTACAGTCAAATTTTATAATACAAAATACACTACTAGTAGTACGGTACTAACAACCACATTCTATTTTTTTAAGTATTTACATTTGTAATATGTACAGACGCACAATACTAAGTGCCTCCTTATTTTTCATACTTAATATTTCGTCAAATATATGTAAGTACTGTATATTTTATCATTTATATTAATTTTTGCTTACATTCATGATGTAGTGTTTAACAAAAGTTGTATACAAGGATACACACAAATTCTACAAGAAGTACAGTACTAACAACCACATTTTGTAATACAAAGTATAGTATTAGACGTACAGTACTAGATGTATCAAACGAGACATAACCGTAATATATGATTTGATGATCTTGTTGGTACAAGAAGTACAGTACTAACAACTACATTTTGTAATATAAAGTATAGTACTAGACATACAGTACTAGAGGTACCGTATGAGACATAACAACAATACATGATTTGATGATCTTGTTGGTACAAGAAGTACAATACTAACAACCACATTTTGTAATACAAAGTATAGTACTAGACGTACAGTACTAGAGGTACCGTACGAGACATAACAACAATACATGATTTGATGATCTTGTTGTTACTATAAGTACAGTACTAACAACCACATTTTGTAATACAAAGTATAGTGTTAAACGTACAGTACTAGAGGTACCGTATGAGACATAACAACAATACATTATTTGATGATCTTGTTGGTATAAGAAGTACAATACTAAAAACAACATTTTGTAATACAAAGTATAATATTACACGTACAGTACTAGAGGTACGATACGAGACATGTGTATGGTATCCTAAAATACGAATACTATATTTTTCTCTAATATTATCATTATTTTAAAGTATGTCAACACTAGTCTTGTTGGAAAGTATTTTTATAAGAATTCTAATGCAATTTATTTCATAAATAAATATGCTCCAAATTGAAAGTTATGGACAAAAACATTTTCTCTCTCTTCTATTTCCCTCATCCTTTATTTCTTTAATAAATAAAACTGGACTAAAATTATGAACACAATCATTTTCTCTGTCTTTTATTTTTTAACTTTTAATGTGGTTGGTTGTACGAGACGAAATATACACTATGAGCATGTACCCAGAATATGAACGGTTATGCCCAAAACACATATATTATATTTTCTCATATTATTATTTTTTTCAAAATATGTCAACATTGTCTTATTGGAAAGTATTTTTTATTACGAATTTAGTACTTTTTTTCATTGAAAATTTCATTGTGGATTGAAAGTTATGAGCGATACAAGTTTTCCATTTCTTTGTACTTCCCTCCTATTTAAAAATAAATAAATGTGGTCCACATTGGGCTTTACAGAAGCCCCAACCCGGTGAGTGGCCGGGTGGGCAGCCGGTTACACCTAGAATTATTCCTAATAAAAATGTTTAGACCCTAAGATGGTCATTCCTCTCGTCACCGAGGACATATATGATCTGTTGCTACTCCTCGTTTAAGATGATGACACACGGCTGAGTGCATTGAATCCTGATCATTATCTAATCTATAAGCAACGTGTAATACATGGAGGCAAAGAATAGCAAACTCCTCTTCAAAATAATAGTAATAAGAATTTTTTCGCAAACCCCCTCACTTTGTCTAATTCCCAAGCACCCCCTCAACTACCTAGATAATTTCCAGGTTCACATATTTAGAGGAAGGTTGATATTAGCACTATACGTTGGTCAAACCGGGACCAGACCAGACCGATTTGGAGGGGACTGGATCGAGACTCGGTTACTAAAATAATTACGGACGCATGACCATACCAAATAAGAACACGTTCGTCCCAGATTCAAGTAGAAAAATAAGCCCCTGTTTGGTTCAGGACTGGGATTCTGTAGTCTGGACTGGATTAGACAGGGTTAGTTAGGATCCAGTCTGATTCTTTTGGACAACCCAGTCTGATCTGTTTGGCAACCCATTCTGATTCTGGTCAGCTGGTCTGATTTGAGCATGGATTCAGTCTGATTCTGTTTGACTATCAGTCTGGATTCAGTCTGATTTTATTTGACAACCTAGTCAGGATCTTCTTATTCTATCATGTTCTTGCAGAACTATTTTAACAAGTACAAAGAATGTGTAGTTGTGATGATGCCTCAATATAAGTACAAAATTTACAAAAAAATTATTTGTATTTTGTGGATGTTATTTTTTTATTTAGTAAAGTGAAAATAATATATGACTATGCTCATTTGTACGTGATGTTTAAAATAAATCAAACTGTATTGTTGTCTTGCATTACATTTTTATGTTGTAAATATGTACTGTTGTACATATTTGATCCAGGAACTATAAACTAACAAGATAATTGAAATTGTCCTAATATAACATAAATTGCGCACAAGTACAAAAGCAAAGATAATAACACATTTTCATCAGAACTTATACAAACAAACAAACTGATAATAAGTTATTGGTTCCCGGGTAAATACATCGTTAACATACTAGGGAGATGGACAAAAAAGGAGAGGCATGCCCTGGACCTAGACATAGACATCCATACACATGCTAAGATGGTGACCAGCCACTGTGGTGGGCAGTCTTTGATGTGGAGGATGATTTATTTTGATCCCAGGTAGGACTGTCCCAGTCGGCCCACTTTAGGGCGTCATCGTACTCATCCCATGACACAGGACATGCTTCCTGCAACGACTGATTGGGTTGGTGTTTGATGTCGTCTTTTGTCCTATCAAAAACAACGGCAGATGATGAACATGATGACTGACCCCAACCTTGCCTTGTTCCTGGCTCTCATTTTTTCCCTGCTCATGTGTATCCTCGTAATATTTTTTTTACTGACAAAGTTTTCTTCAACATATTTTCATATCTTTGACGGAGACATCAATAATTTTTCAAACTTTTCTCTTGCCTTTGAACGCGATTGCGACATCTAAATAAAATAAATAAATATAAGTATGAGCAAATATCATTAATAGTAAACTAACTGTGACAATAATGTTTACAAATAAATGTTGCAAGCAAACTTAGCTAAACAAGTTTGAACGTGATGTAAGTCTTCTAAACATAAGAGTAAAGTAGAAGTTTGTCAAATGATGGTACCAACAAACTAATGTAACACAAAAGTTTTGCAACTAAATGTTGCAAAGCAAACACAAATGAATACAATGCCAAGAAAATGTTGAGCAAATATGTTACAAGTTCATGCGTTTGTTTCACCGTCTGATGTGGTTTTGTTTCATTCATCAGTGTTAAGGTATTCAACAATTCCAGTGGGTAAGTGCGATGAGTAGTCACAAAGTTGCGTTGAACGACCAATGGCGGGGGAGGCAATAAATCTTCCAAAATGAAAAGATTGTCTCTTACAAACTGTCTCCTTATGTATTACCATCTCATTTGCAACTCACTCAAAGATATGTAATGAGACGACCCGACACCAAATCAGATCGTCACAGTGTAATTAATTGCGGAATTAAACATAAACAACGGAATTACTGAAAATCACTAAAAATTAAAATCATTTAAAAAGAGATCCAAACACAGAAAAACTCTCTTATCAAGAACCAATATATTTTATTTACATCCTGGTTCATAAGTACATATCTGTACCGTATCTTCTTGAGGATTACAAACATCAACTGGCCTGTTGAAACTATACACAAGCAGCATAAAAACCTCGAGGTATCAAGCCAAAATCTCATATCGATTCATTAAAAGCACTAACTACTAACTCTGAGGACCTGAGAGTATAGAGACGACACATAGGACTCTCTATACAAAATATGATAGCCAGTGCCTCCACTTGAGATATCACTACTGTCCCTGCTGTTGCTGCTGCTGCTCTTCCCCTGCTGTAGAGTTTCTGCCTCTTCTTCTGTATTTACCTAAACAAGTTGGATCCCACGGGGGTGAGACAATTGAAATTGTCCCAGCGAGAGATATAACTCTCCACCAGAAATATTATTATTGCAGTTTAATAGATTAAAACTGAGAAGAAGAATCACATATGTTCAACAATATATAAATCAATGTCTAAAGAGATTAGAGCAATATTCTTATTCCAAGCATTTCAACTATATCTTGATAAAGCATCACGTCACTTAATCAATAAAGAAGTTAAGAACATGTATATCATTTATCCATCTAGGATATGATAAGCAAGGTAACATCAACCATTGATTCTCATATTTCAACCTTAAGCAAATATGCTACACGGCTAATTACATTTTTCAATCATACTTAAGCCCTGAGGAGATGAGGTATACCGCTCATACTCCAACCGACCATTGAGAAATCGAAATACCATACATAGGTCAATAGAAGAGCCGGATTCCCATGACCTCATCCTCCTCAGTCAGTGTGAGGATAAAATGTAGGACATCTTGTGTCTTTGCTAAATAGATTTCCAGGGTATACTGGAAACTTCGATATAGAGTTATAGTGGCAGTTGTACTCTCTTCACAATCGAGAGATTTCATGTTTATCTCACATCGATCTGGTATTAAAATCATCGGGAGATTAGTGATACATCCATCCCGACATTCAAGAGATTAGTGATACATCCATCCAGGCATATTTAATGAAGGATTGAGATATTTACTGTTTATCTCACATCAATTCCTCCATTAGGGCGTAAGGATATTCGCACCCATAAGCCCCACATACTCAACAGTATGCCCTCCAGGAGTTCCCGTAGGAAAACCTGTTTCACCATCACCAACTACTGACGATGATGGATCTATGTCCAGGGCTCTACATGATAAGATTTCACTTGATTAATTAAGTACATTATCGTATTCTTTTAGCATCAGTCATGTTTTCAAACATAAATTATTATAATAAATGCTACAAAGAATGGGTAATACTTCTATCAAGTACTTTTCAAAGCTTTATAAAATATTGGGATCTCAATCCCTTGTCATATTAGGGGTATTCTCATCTCTTAACATCTCATCATTGTGATTATGGAATATGGGTATTCAAACCCTCAGTTCATTAGAGAACACTTGTTACCACTTATCGGGTAACCAATACCTTCAGGTCATCTGACCAAGGTAAACATGATACTTGTAATACATGAATCTCACATGGCTCTCAAAGCCCATTAATATCTTGTTACCTCTTATTAGGCAACAAAGCATATTATGGCTCACAAGGCCCATAAAACAATTTCAATAATAAAACATCATATCTCATACCTGGCTATGTCCAACATCTCATGATACATGCATGATTAGTACACATGATAACAGTTATATCAATTACATATCAGCACTATGCAATGTAATGGTAGCATCACTATTCACTCATTAGGGTTAGGGTTTCCCAAATTCATGTCAATTAGGGATTCTCATCCCATTACCCAAAATTAGGGTTATGGTTTATCATCATATTGCCCAAGATTAGGATTTCATGCACTATAACCCAAAATTAGGGTTTCACCTGACATCACCCTTGATTAGGGTTTCACATCACATCACTGCATTAGGGTTTCTCATGACATCACCCTTGATTAGGGTTTCACATCACATCACTACATTAGGGTTTCACATGACATTACCCTTGATTAGGGTTTCACATTACATCACCCTTGATTAGGGTTTCACATCACATCACATCACCCTAGATTAGGGTTTCACATCACATCACCCTAGATTAGGGTTTCACATGACATTACCCTGAATTGGGATTTCTCATATCATCACCCTAGATTAGGGTTACACCATTACCCTCGATTAGGGTTTCACCTATCATTGCCCTAAATTAGGATTAGGGCTCATCAACCTTCTCAATCAGGGTTTCATGATCTCTTTATCAAGGATCATACCCTAATTACATATTTTATTCATGTTGAGAGCATTGAGGTTTAGCCACTACATGATTATTATATAGGTATGAATTCATCTCTCTCTCATCCTTTCTAGGATGTTGATTACTTCAAGCTTTATTTGATTAGTGCAACCCTTCATTCAAGTACATACATTTAGGGTTAGCATGGTGTATTGAGATATTTCTTTCATAAGCATCGAAGGTTAACCCCTCAAAGGGTACTAATCACCCTAGTACCTTAAAGGTACAACCATTGTAATTATCTTTGATAAACATCATTAAAAAACATTGAGTTAATTGATCTTTCATCACATTAGGTCTTCAAACGGTCATGTTATAGATTTAATCACATGAATGCATTAAGTTTCATTTTAAGATCATATTTAATAAGACTTTAAAGAGTTTGAGTCATCTCGCTAGAAATTATATTTTGGGTAATTGATATACTTCGTATTTATATGTTCAGTTTAGATCCTTTTTATAAGCCATTAGGCTTGGTTGTCTTATATTTATCAACAAAGTCATTATATCAAATCAGAGTTTCAGAGTAAGCTTTTCCTTGATAATAAGAATATCAGATTTAGATTCATACTTCACTCATAGTGTGAGTAGCCAAATATTGAATAAAGATACATGATAAGGGTTTTATATAGAATCTCAGTTATGTAGTAATTGAGATTCATATCTATATTCAGATGTGAATTTAGTTAAGAATTCAAGAGCAGATATTCAAATTCTAAATTCAGTACACATTCAGTCCTTAGTATTCAGTTTCAGATGATTTCAGATTTAGAATTTGGTAAGCTTAAACTTAAGATAATTAGTTCAGAACCTTCACATAATACATTATATGATAAGTCCTCATTCATATAATCTCGAGACGATTCAAAGTCATATGTTTCCGATTCATAGGAGTGATTACTCCATTTTAGAGGCACTTCAGTACCAACAAAGAGAACATTGTGCTAATAGATGGTGTGTTGCATCATAGAGGACACTCCATTGTCAATAGAGGGCATGCTGTGTCAAAAGAGGGTGTGTTTCACCATAGAGGACACTTTGGTGTCATGGAGGAGGACTTGTCGAATAAATGTGGAGACAACCAGACAAAAGTCATAAATAAAAGATACCTTAATTCAAAGAATGCATAAGTATAAGAAAGAGATTAAGATAAGAGAGACATGACTTAGGTCCTTTGTGCAAGTTATGTGACCTAGGCACCTTAGTGCAGGTCATGAGACCTAGGTACTAGAGTACATGTCTCCACAAAAGGATAAAGTAAAGAGATAAGAACTAAAAATAAAGAGATAATCATGTTTGAGATTTTATACATAGTTTAATGTTTGTTTCATGCTTATAATGTTCAAGAATATTTGTAACATCTTATTCCTTCAGTAATGTATATACTAGAATACTCATGGCACTTACCTGGAAACCACTTTTACAATGCATGGCTAGGGACAAGATAACCATAGGTGGCGAGCAGGAGCAAAGTATATCCTAGAGACTCAAGTACAAGGAGAATTTGGCATTAGTTTTTGCTTTTGGAGACTCTAGATATTTATTTAATTATTTTAAAGTAAAACACATTTTCTCTTTCTTAATGCATTAGAAAATTTTAGAATCCACCAATTAATGTGAAACTTCACCTTTAAGCAAACTAAAACATATGGAACATGAATTGGCCATTAATTTTATCCTTTGAAGTCATTTATCGCATTTTCTAACATTTTGGGCTTTTACATATTTTCTCTCTCCTGAGCTACTCATGTATATTGAAGATTATCCAAATTACATGAAAATTTACTCAAAGGCTATTTTTAATGTGTAGATTAGGAATCCAAGATTAGTTGCCACTTTTTGAGTCATTAAATATTTTATTTCATATTTTGAGGAAAACTCACCTTCTCTTTTCTAATGTAGTGTCAGGGTTGATGACAGGGTTGTCTAGGGCATGGTATGAGGCTAAGACATGTTATAAGTGTGGACATATCGAGTGTAAAAAGTTGTTCTTCCCAATGAAGGGTGACAAGGTGACACAACAATCGAGGCCGAGTTAGCGGGGTTCTTACCAGCAACAATTCAATAGTGGTGGTGGAAGAGGACGTGGTCAGAAGTCACAGGAAGGGTCCTGTAAGGCCATCAGAGGATGTGGATGACAAATGAGATGGCTCGATTCTATTCTATGAGTTAGCCAGAGGGAGTGGTTAATCCACAGGTTGTGACAGATCAGATGAAACTTTTTCATTCTGATTCTTCTTCTTCTTCTTTTGTATCTATTTTGGATGAACTAGGTGTGACACACTCTTTTATCAATAGAGAGTTGATAGATATGTGTTATTTGCTTGTTTTTAGTAGATCTGGTATCCTTCAACTAGAAACCCCTCTTGTTGGTTCCTCTGAGTTGCGGGAGGCGTGCCCATCTTGTGTTCTTTCTTTATTGGGATGCAACATTCAAGTGGTCATTATGCCACTTGACATGCATGGATTTAATGTGATACTTGGGATGGATACCTTGGAGAAGTATTTGGAGATCTTGGATTGAATTTCCAAGATGGTGACGTTCCATCATGGTGATGTTTTGTGGGTCTTCCAAGGAGATAGGAAGATTCTCCCGATGTGCTTAGTATCGTCTATTATAGTAGAGAGGTTGATGAGGCAGGGTGTTAGGCTTTCTTGGCACATGTGGTGGATACCAAGAGGATAAGTCCTAGTATCCAGGAGGTGCCAATGGTTCGAGAGTTTGAAGATGTTTTCTCTTGGATTTTCCTAGTGTTCCCCTCCTAGAGAGATTGATTTTGAATACATTCTACAACACAATCACCGTACAAGATGGCACTATAGGAGATGTAAGAGCTAAAGAAACAATTTTAGGAGTTGTTAAGGAAAGGCTTTATCAGACCGAGCACTTCCCCTTATGGTTATCCCATATTGTTTGTGAAGAAGGATAGTTCTATGAGGTTATGCATAGACTACATGCAGTTGAACAAGGTCACTATCAAGAACAAGTACCTATTGCCAAGGATAGATGATATGTTTGATCAACTGAGAGGTGTTGTAGTGTTCTTCAAGATAGATATGAGGTCTAAATACCATCAATTAAGGATTAAGGCGGATGACATACCCAAGTCAAATTTTAGGATAAGGTATGGTCACTATGAGTTTTTGGTTATGTCATTTGGGCTAACTCATGTGCTGAAAATTTTCATGGATCTAATGAAAGGGCATTTTGGCCGTATCTAGATTATTTCATGATAGTGTTCATTGATAACATATGGATATACTCCAAAGACATTAAGAAGCATGAGCAACACCTATGGAAGCGTTGACATTGTTGAGGCAGCACAAGTTGTATGCCAACTTCACTAAGTGTGAGTTTTGGCCGAAGGAGGTGTCCTTTTTGGGTCATGTGATATCTACTAAAGGTGTTTGTTTGGACCTGAAGAAGGTGGAGTCCATGCTGGAGTGGGAGAACCCTAAGACATTGATGGTTTTTTGCAGTTTCCTAGGCTTGGTAGGTTAATACATAAGGTTCATCAAGCACTTCAATGTTGTATCTAGCATTACCCCTAACCAAGTTGACGAGGAAAGGTGTACCTTTTGTATGGGATGACAAGTGCCAACGTTCTTTTTGGTTGCTGAAGGAGAAATAGAGCAGTGCACCATTGTTAATTCTGCTAGAGAAAGAGAAAGGTTACATCATCTTTTGTGATGTGTCAAAGAATAGCTTGGGATGTGTGTTGATGGAGGACAAGAATGTGATTTCCTTTGGCTTGCAACAACATAAGAAACATGAAGAGAACTACCCTACGCATGACCTAGAGACTGCAGCTGTGGTCCAAGCTTTGAAGATCTGGAGGCACTACCTGTATGGAGAGAAGTGTCAAATCTTTACCAATCACAAGAACCTTCACTATATCTTCTCAAAGATGGAGTTGAACATGTGACAAAAGAGATGGATGGAGTTAATCAAGGACTATGATTACACAATAGACTACCATCCATGGAAGGAGAACATGGTGGATGATGTGTTGAGCAAGAAGTCTTCATCATCATCTACAGATAAGACACAATTGTACTTTTTGGTGTTCCATAAGTGAGACATGTTAGTGTTGTTGCTTGAGATGAATGTATGGTTGGAGGTTTCTCTATTGGTTGGCTTGCTAGCATAGTTATAGGCAAAGCCAACCTTTTCACAGTACGTCATATATGTACAGTAGGTTGATACTGTGATACAAAATATTAGGGCAGAGTTTGGAAACAAGAACTATGATGGTTTCCATGAGACTAATGATGGGACAAATTGTTTTTACAACAGGATAGTGGTGCCTGATGTTGATAGTTTGAGGAATTTGGTTCTTGAGAAGGCTCATTCCTTGATGTACATGATGTATCCAGGAAGTACCAAGATGTATCATAACATGAAGGATCTATATTGGTGGCCTAGTTTGAAGAGTGATGTGGTAGAGTTTGTGGCTAGATGTCCAATTTGTAAGCAAGCCAAGGCTGACCATAAGAAACACTACTACAGAAACAACATTCAGTGTCGCTTTTATGGGCGTCGGTTATTTAGGAAAACCGACGCCTATAACATTCAACGTCGGTCATCTAGGTCATCCGACGTCTGTATCCAAGACACGGGTACCGCTTGTATTAAGCGTCGGTTTTTTTGGTAAAAAACCGACGCCTAAAACTGCCCGCCAAAACCAATTTTCGAGCAAAAAAATATGTCACATACGGCATCGGTTATTTACCTCAAACCCGACGCCTATTTAAGATGAAAATTTGCGCGAAAATTTATAGCTTAGGTGTCGGTTATCCTTAGATAACCGACGCCGATAGTGGTTCCCGCCAATTTATTTAGGGCAAATTTTTTCTAATTGGACGTCGGTTTGTTATTAGGAACCGACGCTGAAGACCTTAGGCGTCGGCGTTTTAGATAACCGACGCCCTTTGTGCACTTATTAGCCGCACGATCGATCGACTTTAGGTCCCCTTTCCTGTTTCATTGTCTTCTCCGCCGACTTCCTGCCCCTGCTCACCGACGACGCCGACGACGCCGCTTCTCACCGACGACGCCGCTGCTCACCGACGACGCCGCTGCTCACCGACGACGACGCTGCCCGACCCTCCGCTGTGCGCCGCCGCCGCTTCCTCTCCTGGTCCTTCTCCGCCTGCCTGCTTCCTGCTCCTTCTCCGCCTGCTTCCTGCTCCTTCTCCTTCTGCCGCCGCCGCTTCCTGTTCCTTCTCCGCCGCCTTCCTGCCCGCCGCCTCCTGCCGCTCCCTGCTGCTCACCGGCCATTGCTGCTCACCGGCCACTGCTGGGAGCTCGCCTGGAGCTTGCCGGTCACTGCCACCACTGCTGCCCTGCCGCCTGGAGCTTGCCGGTCACTGCCACCACTGCTGGGAGCTCGCCTACTGGTTAGTATTACTTTAGTGATTACTTTAATTCAACAATTCGTAGTTTGTTATTTACAATTACTCATCTGCTTGCCGATTTTAATGATTAGAGATACTGATTAATAGTAGGTATTGATGAATACTTAGTTAATTACTGATTTGTTGATTAGTGTTGAAATGAATGTATTGATTAGTGTTGAAATGAATGTGTTGATTAGTGTTGATTAATAGTAGGTATTGATGAATACTTAGTTAATTACTGATTAATAGTAGGTATTGATGGACCCTAATGATACAAATTTTTTATGTTGTAAATGAATGTATGTTTCAAGTGTTGAACCTAATGTTGGACAATGAACAATGAATTTATGTCCCATATAATCCACATTGTTCTTTATATTACTTGTACATTGGTATAAATTAGAATGAACAATCACTAAATTATATATTGTTTGTATGGAGTATGGCTTCATTGTAGATATCTATTATTGTATTTGTTGGCCTAGAAACCCGTCCAAGATTGACTCATTAGGAGTAAATCTTGGATAGTCCCCGGTTTGGGACTGTTCTTGAACACCTAATCTCACTTAGGATGTAAGTGTATAATGTGTATTGGGTTTTCGAGAAAATTTTGGTAGCATTTCCCCGTTTGTTCTCTAAGTACATATGTACTTAGAGAACAGCGGGGAAATGCTGCCGAAATTTTCTTGAAAACCCAATGCACATTATACACTTACTAGTGAGATTAGGTGTTCAAGGATGGGATAGGTGATACACATTTATTATATATAAGAATGACATCAAATGTGTTTGTTGGCCTAGAAACCCGTCCAAGATTGACTCATTAGGAGTAAATCTTGGATAGTCCCCGGTTTGGGACTGTTCTTGAACACCTAATCTCACTTAGGATGTAAGTGTATAATGTGTTTTGGGTTTTCGAGAAAATTTTGGTAGCATTTCCCCGTTTGTTCTCTAAGTACATATGTACTTAGAGAACAGCGGGGAAATGCTGCCGAAATTTTCTTGAAAACCCAATACCCATTATACACTTACTAGTGAGATTAGGTGTTCAAGGATGGGATAGGTGGTACACATTTATTATATATAAGAATGACATCAAATGTGTTTGTTGGCCTAGAAACCCGTCCAAGATTGACTCATTAGGAGTAAATCTTGGATAGTCCCCGGTTTGGGACTGTTCTTGAACACCTAATCTCACTTAGGATGTAAGTGTATAATGTGTTTTGGGTTTTCGAGAAAATTTTGGTAGCATTTCCCCGTTTGTTCTCTAAGTACATATGTACTTAGAGAACAGCGGGGAAATGCTGCCGAAATTTTCTTGAAAACCCAATACCCATTATACACTTACTAGTGAGATTAGGTGTTCAAGGATGGGATAGGTGGTACACATTTATTATATATAAGAATGACATCAAATGTGTTTGTTGGCCTAGAAACCCGTCCAAGATTGACTCATTAGGAGTAAATCTTGGATAGTCCCCGGTTTGGGACTGTTCTTGAACACCTAATCTCACTTAGGATGTAAGTGTATAATGTGTTTTGGGTTTTCGAGAAAATTTTGGTAGCATTTCCCCGTTTGTTCTCTAAGTACATATGTACTTAGAGAACAGCGGGGAAATGCTGCCGAAATTTTCTTGAAAACCCAATACCCATTATACACTTACTAGTGAGATTAGGTGTTCAAGGATGGGATAGGTGGTACACATTTATTATATATAAGAATGACATCACATGTGCTTGTTGGCATTTCCCCGTTTCTTCTCTAAGTATATATGTACTTAGAGAACAGCGGGGAAATGTTGCCTAATCTTTTCCTAATATATACTTGTTTCCTAATATATACTTGTTTTCTCTGATCATAGAATGGATAGATCATGGATGTCGATTCGTAATCGTTGTACCCCAGAGTTTATATCTGGTCTTGATCAGTTTATTAGATTTGCCGAGGAACATAGGAAAAAACCTACAGATAGGTTCTACTGTCCATGTAGGCATTGCGGTAACAACTTGAAAGTCAACACTGGTGAGGAAATCAAAAGTCATGTCATGTGCAACGGGATTGTACAAGGCTATACAGAATGGCACTGGCATGGAGAAATTTCAAAATCGAAACCAGTAGATGTCGATAGCAGTGCTTGGGTGGAAGAAGAAATTGCCTCTGATGACGTAAATGTGAACGAACCAGTTCCAGCAGACATCGTTGATGCGATGCTGGATAGTTGTAGGGTAGAGCACACCGATCCACCTCCTATCTTTACAAACATTGTGCATGATGCTGAGATACCGTTATACACAGGTTGTGCTAAGTTTACGAAGCTTAGCGCTGTCTTGAGATTGTATAAGTTGAAAGCTAACAATAGATGGAGCGACAAAAGCTTCACTTCATTGTTGACTTTGTTGAAAGAAATGCTTCCTGAAGGAAACGAGCTTCCAATCTCAACATACCAGGTAAAGAAAATGTTGTGCCCAATGGGAATGGAGGCCAAGAAGATACACGCATGCCCGAATGATTGTGTATTATTTCAAAAGGACTATGTAGATTTGAAAGATTGTCCAAAATGTGGTGCGTCACGGTATAAATTGACGACTTCGGGGGAGTTCAAAACTGGTTCTCCTGCCAAGGTGTTGTGGTATCTACCTATAATATCACGGTTTCAACGCTTGTTTGCAAATCCGAAAGATGCGAAGAATCTGAGGTGGCATGCAGATGTTAAGAAAAATAATGATGGGATCCTACGACATGCGTCTGATTCCCCACAGTGGAAGAAGATTGATCTATTGTACCCTAAATTTGGTGAAGAAGATAGGAATCTAAGACTTGGGCTTTGTACAGATGGGATGAATCCGTACGGGACATTGAGCAGCCAACATAGCACTTGGCCAGTCATGCTTGTTATATACAACTCTTACAGAAATCGTTTGAATATTGATTATTTGTGGTGTTAACTTACCAATTTCTGTTTATGGTGATTAGCGGGAGCTGCACGAGCAGAGGAAACAAGGCACGTTCATCCCTCAGGGCACAAGGGATGAATTGACAGTTGCTCTGGGTAACCCAGAGCATCCTGGACGTGTTAGAGGTGCCGGCGCTGGTGTTGGCATCAAAGCATTCTTTGGGCCATCCCAGCGCAAACCCAGAGCGGGACTTTCTCAAGAAGAGGTAACCTATTCTTTTTTTAGAATGTTACTGCAAAAGGAAATTCATTAATAAGAATCTAATGTTTCTTTTATCCATGTATAGGAGAATAAGAGAGTTGAGGATTTAGTTGCTAAGAAGGTCAACGATGTAGTTGCTGAGAAGGTCAAGGAAGAATTGATGCGGTGGCAGGCATCTCAGGCTTCCAATACGCCTATGGCGACCCACTCTTCTCCTGATGCACACACTGCGAGTAATCCTGGAGACCCATCGCCTAGCACGTCTGCTGTAAGTATTGTTTATGACATTGTAGTTAGTCTTTTCAAGTTGTTATGTTTTCAAGATGATATGTATATATGTATAATATTCTTTACGTAAATTTGTAGGCATTGAAGCCATGCCGCTTAAGAATGCAAAACTACGTTGTCGCAGAGGCGCAGGCTTACCCGTCCCTTCCTGGGGCAATGTTTCACGGGACTCCAATGCCACAGGGCTACGTTCGTGTGAGCCCGATACGTGTGTTACCCGATTGGAGAGAAGCTACATTGCCATATGCCCACCCGGATATTGATACACTTGGTGAGGCAGAAGGCGGGGTCATATTGTGGCCCAAAGCAGATGTCATCTACACGACTGAAATTGTAAGATAAATTTACATTGATTTAGACTGTTAATGTGTATATATGATGTCAACTGATCTGAAATTATATGTACAGGTTAAAAAGAAGACACCAGGAGCACCTAGGCCTCCACTTCCAGTTCCCACATTACCCGATTGGGTTCCAACTGACCTAACATACCCGTTAGGTCCTGCTTGTAGGGGAATGGCATGTTGGCTACGGGCACATAATGTACATTGCCCTATAATTATTTCTTTAGATGCAGATTATGCAGGTCAATCATACGATAGCTCTTTATTGATAGAAGATATTATTGAGCTGTTTAAGTATGATTGGCTGAATACATCAATGATAGAGACATGGATAAGGTGAGATCTTGTTTATACATCCATATACCTTGTGTAAGCTCTGGTGATCTGGTTTCTTATATATTAATGCATACGCCTATATGTTTTGCAGCTACCTAGTCGAAGATCATTGCAAACAATTTGCATTTGATCATGTGGGATTTTTGATTCCATCATTGATTAGTTTGGTAGCTAAAGACCCTGATAATGTTCAACAATACTGTATAGATGCTTTTACAATTTTTGGTCAGCAAAAGAAGAAGATAATAATAGCTCCATTCAATGTCAAGTATGTTTACTTTATTTATAATTTGGACTTTAGAAAATTCCATTTTTATTTTGCATTTTGAGTTATTAATTGTTAACTTCTACTTGTAGCGGTAGACATTGGGAGTTACTAGTTATTGCCCCCGAGACATTCACTGTTTATTATCTAGATCCTGCGGGGAGTACATTGAACACTAAAATTGGACACGTAATGAGAATGCCACTATTCTGGTGAGAAATATTTCATTTTTATATCCGTTAACATCTTTTATTACATTACTATTTACTTATGCAATTTATTGTGTTATATTAACATGTAGGGGTTTAGATGCATTCAAAAAGGCTGGAGGAACGGTCCCAACGAAAAAGAACCAGCCAATAAATTGGCAGAACGTAAAAGTAAGTTCCCGACTCGAATATATATATTATTGATGTGAATTGTGCTTAGTTGTATTATTTTGTATGTTTCAATTTATAGTGTGCTACACAAGACAATGGCTGGGCATGCGCATACTATGTGATGCGATTTATGCATATGATTATCAAATATGCCGCATTGGACATCGATACCATACATGAGGTATTATATATAGTCTCATTAGTTAGTATGCAATATATCAATCTTATATTATTTTTATATTATTACTTATATATATACATCATTCTCTTTGCAGGTGTTTAAAACTGACCACACTACAGGTAAACGTTTAAAAAAAATAAATGCTCCATATACGATGGAAGCATTAAATGAAGTAAGAGAAGAATGGGCAATAGCTGTACAAACAGTGGCAACTGTAAGATATAATTGGGATGCTGATAGTGATAATGAATGATACTTTGTAAATGAATGTTTGTAAATGAATGTTTGTGAATGTTAATGCATGTATTTGAATGTTTCTATATGTGTGAATGTGAGAATTGAATTGATGTCTGAATGAATGTACTTGTGTAGAATTTTGCTTGTGACTTTTGCAGGTTTGCGGCCTGTTTGTAGGCTGATATCAATGGATGTCGTAAACCTGCAGTTCAGAAAACTGAACTGCAGGTTCTCATCCTGCTGACCAGCCACAGCAGGCCTGCAAACTGATATGAAAAAAAAAAATATATAAATAGGCGTCGGTTATTTATCGAAAACCGTCAGCAAAGACCTACAGCGTCGGTTTTTTAATATAACCGACGCCTTATGTGGCCAAAGCAGTCCTGGAATTGGCGTCGGATATTCATATCAAACCGACGCCTATTTAAACTGTAGGCGTCGGTCGTTTAGTAGATAGCCGACGCCAAACAGGGTCCGCGCCACAGAAAATGGCGTCAGCTAGGGCACTTTCTGCGTCGGTTTTGAGATGAATAACCGACGCAGAAAGTGCCCTAGCTGACGCCATTTTCTGTGGCGCGGACCCTGTTTGGCGTCGGATATCTACTAAACGACCGACGCCTATAGGCTAAATAGGCGTCGGTTAAAAAACCGACGCCGAAGTGTTCGACCTTTAGCGGCGCCCACATAGGCGTCGGTTGGAAACCGACGCCAAATGGGGTTAAACGACCGACGCCAAAGGCCGTTTCTGTAGTAGTGAAACCTATAGGGATGTTGCAACCGTTGCCTATACCATAGTGGAAATGGGGTGATATCATGATGGAATATGTGGTTGGTCTTCCTAGGACATCCAAAGGTCATGATTCCATTTGGGTGATAGTTGACTGGTTGAAAAAATTAACCCACTTGCTTCAAGTGGAGAAGACATATACAATGGAGAAGTTGGCACAAATGTATGTTGATGAGATAGGTCATTTGCATGGTATCCCAGTTACCACAATGTTTGATAGAGTTCCTCAGTTTACCAACCATTTTTGGGAATGTCTGTTCAGCTATGCATGCACAACTGAACCTCCATACAACTTTTCATCTGAATAGATGGTCAATCAGAGCAGACCATTTAGATCTAGGAGGATATGTTGAGGGTTTGTGCTTTGAGTTTCTTTGAAGTTGGGATGTGCACCTGAGATTGATATAGTTTGCCTACAACAATAGTTATTTGCAAAGTATACGCTGTATGAAACCTTTTACGAAAGGCATTGTCAATCACCGCTTTGTTGGTCTAAGACATGTGAGTATCAACTTTTGGGTCTTGAGATTGTACAATAGACTACATAGAAGATCAAAGTGATACAACAATAGTTGAAGGAATCCCAGGACAAATAGAAGTTTTATGCTGATGACCATCGTAGGCCTTTGGAGTTCCAAGTGGGAGATTGCATGATCTTAAGGTCTCTCCTTGGAAGGGTGTGTTGAGGTTTGGTAAGAAGGGTAATGGGATCCCATGTTTATAGGACATTATCGTGTTTTGGCTCATGCTGGGAAGGTGGCTTATAGGTTGGAGCTACTGCCAGAGTTGCACAAGTTGAACCGTATCTTCCATGTTTCTTTATTGAGGAAGTGTCACTTGGATATAGAGTTGACGTTGCAACAAGTGGAAGTTGAGTTAGAGAATGATGTGTTGTATGTTGAGGGTCCTGTGTTGAACCTGGATGGGAGAGTGAAGAAGTTTAAGAAGGATATAGTTCTTAATAAGGTTTTTTGGCATCACTATGGCGTGGAGGAAGCCACATGGGAGTTAGAGGACAAGATGTGTAGGAAGTACTCGTATTTGTTCGTGTAGGATCTTGGGGGCGAAATCCTTGTTAGAGGTTTATGGTTCTAAGAATTCTGACCTATATTTATAACTTATCTTGATTAATTATCATAATTAGATACTTAAAACCTTAATCTAACCTAGTGATGTGCCTAGATAACATGTGACATGCTTGTGTTTCAAGTTTAGTCCAATTTGAATGTTGTTTGGGTTAGTTATGATTTTACGTGCTTATTTTGGACCTTGTTGTAATTTACCCATATCTAAGGGTTTTCTTGCAATTTGTCACATGCTTGTTTTACCTCACATGTTTTGACATCGTGTTGGAGAGAGTGGCACTTTAAAGTCTTGTTGTACTTGGTTTGATGAGGTGTCATGCTGTGTTGAGTTCTAGGGTTTGCTTGTATACCCTAAGTGGATGATTGAACTAGCTTTGTGTTTGACCTATGAGCCTTGTTTTTAGTGATCACCAAGTTGTCCCTTGGACCATGTTCTCTATGGTTGATGAGGTTGATGAGTGGATAGTGGTCTTGGTGGTTGATGAGACCCATGTATCCTCTTCGATCGCCATGGAAACCCTTGGATTTGGATTATATGTGGTCACTATATTTTGATCTCCTTTATGTCGCTATGTTCTCAACAGTTCCATGCTTTCTCGGACAAGTGAGGTCATTGATTTTACTTGTTTTTATCACCCATGTTGCATGCATGAGCTTAGTGCTTGCATGGATGAGATATGGTGGACAAGTGGCACATGTTTGCATGACACCTAACCTTCCTCCTCTCTCCCCGACCCTTGGCTATATAAACCTCTCTTATTGAATGCAATCAAACCCTTTGCACCCTTTCTCTCT
This sequence comes from Alisma plantago-aquatica, assembly GCA_963693085.1. NCBI lineage: Eukaryota > Viridiplantae > Streptophyta > Magnoliopsida > Alismatales > Alismataceae > Alisma > Alisma plantago-aquatica. Next base: position 294,566,294 of record OY856413.1, on the reverse strand, counting down.
CTTCTTGCTTGGTACTCGTCCCCCTTTCTCTTGGTGGTGAAGGTGGAGCTCTAGCATCCAATCCATCTTGCTTGTGAGCTAGGGTTTTGGAGCAACCCTCCCTTGGTAATCGTTTTGTGTTCCTTGACATTGTTAAGTGATCTACCTCTATTCATCTTAGTCTTCCTTTTCTACCTCTCTTCCTTATCTTCTTGGCATAACCCATGGTTTTCCATGGTGGTGCTTAATGTTGATCTTGAGGAAATTCTCTCTTCTTGACCAAATCCATGGTTCTCCACGTTAGTGCTTGAGTTCAACATGAAGAACTCCTCTTTCTTGTCTTTTCGGCCTAGGATTTTTCTTTCCATCTTGTTCTCCTTTGAGGTGGTTCTATCTTGGTATGGAAAGCCAAAGTTTTCTCTCTATTTTATTTGAGATTCCTTGCATCATATCTAAGATGAGTTATATAACTTTCTCCTCGATTATTGTTGCACTAAACTTTCATGAAAATAATCCATCTTGAAAAATGTGGTTCTAAGTGGAATGGTGATGATACCTATGATCTAGGGTTTATGCTCTATGATGATATTGAATAAATAAACACCTCTTTGATGAAACCCGAAATCATTGTACCTTAAATCTTGTTTGATGTTGGAGGTTGTGAACCTTGCATGCATGTGCTAAACATTGGTTTCTTTCTCATTATCAAGGTTTTGTTTTCTTGCTTAATGATGGAGGTTTTTGGTACATGCATGTCGGTAGAAATGTTGATTCTCTCTCTTGATTCATGGTTTTATTTTCTCTCGTGTTGGTGGTCAAATTTAGATTTTTGGAGTTGTTTTCCTTATTGTGGTTTTTACCTTGGAGTTTTTTGGTTTCATGATGATAATCAACCTGTTTGATCTTGTGGTTGATGGGTTTTTCTCTCTCTTGATAGTCGCCAAGTTTTTGAGTTCATGTTGGTTGCTAGGTTTCTACGCATTGAAGGTCGTTGAGATCTATATCTCATGTGATCGATGAGTTTTTATATCCTTAAAGGTTGTCAAGGATCTTGATGATAGTGGTCGCTATGTGTTGAGGCTCCCTTCGGTCGCTAGGGTCAGATGTTTTCTTCGATCACCGTGCACCTATCTTCTTCTGTCGATGATGACTCAAGCTTTCTTTGGTCTCTAAGACTTTAATTTTCTTCAGTCGATGGTGTTCTCGACCTATGTGGTTAGTAAGAGTAACTCATCTCTTCGACCAATGAAGATGATGAGTTCCAATCTGTTCGGTCAATGAGAAATCTTGGACTTGTGATTGTGTTATGCATGTGACTTTATGTTGGTGATGTTTGACTTACTTACTTCCAAGAATGTTGGAGAGAATGATAATCATGGTTTATATTTATTGCTGATTTGAAACCTCTAATTCACTTTGCTTTGTTATACCATAACCCTAATTTGAGTACATGGTGATAATGCTTATCTTACTTGAGTAGTTACCATGATAATAAAGTGCTTTCCCTCATCTAAACAATTGCAACCTTAACCTATTATCATGTGAGCATTATGGTTCTTAAATGTATGGTTATTCCAAACTTATGTGATACATGTGTGGTGATGGTGATAAGCCTTGATGAGGCATGGAGAGATAATGATGATATTTTAGGGAATGACGTGAAATCTCTATGACCTTGAGCATGGTCATGTGCCCAATTTGAGGTGATATCCTCTGTGTGATGTGATAAGGGATTGTAATCCCATGGTGATGTGATAATAGTGATGGTCTCATGAGTGGATGTGAAACACTATCATGTGGTGATGGGACAAGTTTATATCTCATATGTTTTACATCTTTCAAAGTTGCAATCTACCCTTACCTTTGTAGAATTTTTATAGGGTTTGTATGTAACTTGATTGGTGTATTTAAAAGATACTCAACAGTTATAACTAATCAAGTGAACCCCCAACCATGTAGTTTCCCTAGCCATAGATAAATTCTAGTGTCTAGATTTGTTGGATGGTGAAATGAGTATTCTTAAGGAAAACTCAGAGCGCATACTAATGAGTATGCAAGGTGCAAGTGACTGTGTGTCCTTGCCATCTTGATCTCAACGTGTATGGAGGATAACTAAGGTCATACCTCGGTGTGAGAACGACTATGGTCGTGTCATGGTGATTATATATGTGATATATTTTTTAGGGCAATGACAATTGTACCTTAGTGGCAGGGCTTCGTACGCTGGTGTCTAGCCCCATGACCTATAAAACAAGATGGGCTAGGTGTTTTGCAGTTTGACTTTATATGTCATTGTAGTGTTCACTTGTAATGACTGAGTGGGGAGAAGATCGTGGATTCTAGCTCTTCCTAGATCTTGTATGGCATTGATTTTGACTTAGTAGTGGTCAGTTGGAATTGAGTGGTATACCTAAATTCCTTAGGGCAATAGTGAAATACATAATACAACTGTGTAGAATATATGTGTAGGGTTAAACACACTTCTCATTGGATGTTTACCCTTGCCTTGTTTCTTATACTGCTTAGTTGTTATGTAATGCGCTAAGGTAAATCAATAGTTCACATGTTCTTCATATTTCTCCTTATCATGATGTTATGCCTATATGTTATAGCTACTTAACATGTTTAACACGTGTACCAATTTAAATGATTCATTTAGCTAAATTTGCTCATCCTATTTAATAGTAATATATCTGTGGTAACATTAATCATTGGTTGAGAGTTATATCTTTCGCTGGGACATGGGTCTCACCTCGTGGGTCACCACATCTTTTTATGTGGTCGTCAATGTCATGGTCAAGATTGTGCTATTGAGGACAAGCATCTTGGAGATCAGTACATGCAGAAGGTTGGATAGCGACTAGTTGTTGTTGTTGTTGTAGAGTCCTAATGTCATCCATGTATTCTCAGGTTCATGAAGGGATGTGTTTTGTAGATGATGTATATGGACACATGTTTTGGTAGTATGTAGTAGTTTGTATATATATGTGACATGTATATGTGTATCAAATACATGTTGTGACATATGGACATTGAAAAGATGTAAATCCCTATTATGGTAAGTAGTGTGATACAGGTTCAGGGACCTTTGTTTAATATGTTTTTGCACATAATAGTAATATGAGATCCATTTTAATTTACCTATTTTCCTGGTAATGTGGTTGTTTAGCTATTGATCCTACATTTTGCCTTGAGTTATCTCATTCCTGTGACGTTGGGATGTTACAATTAAATATGTAATCTAAAAACTAACAAAAATCAAATAAGGAAGTAACTAAACATAGTTGGGTGACATACAAAGTAAAAAAAAAGAGGAAATCAGCCCAACTGTTAATTTGGTAACATGGGCTAACCGTTAGGGGTGTATTTGGAATTGTCTGAATAGTTGAGGGGGTGGTTGAGATTATCTAAACATGTGGGGGTTATCTAGAATTTATGAAAAAGTGAGGGGGATTTTTGAATTTTTTAAGTAATAAATATGTTCTCCACGGAGGTACGTATGCAAGGGGCACATGCCCTACTTCTAAAAAATATTATAAACAATTAGTATAATTTATTAAATTAAAGGGATCCAAGGAGGATCTCAAAATCAAAGAAAGAAGGGAAGCCAAAACCTTCACCACCTGGAGGGGTCTGAAATATGCATCCACCAAAGGCTTCACATGAGTCTCAGATTGTCAAGTAGTTGTTAAACTAGTTGGAGCCACTTCTTTGTTCCCCTACTACTTCTTCCTTTAGTCAAATCACAGAAATCTTAACATACTTCAATATTCTCTTCATTATGAATCTCTCGAGGGTGTATGATACACTTGCTGACTCTCTAGTTATATTACATTTCCCTCCTTCAACATTTATTTTACATATCCACACAAATGTCCTAGATTCATAATGCATTTATTTCCTATACATGGAAGTTTCTTTTCTAGTTTGATTGCAAAAGATTAGAAGGATGAATTAATTATCATCATTATTTTGAAAAGTATATGTGATCCCGCAGTCCCAACAAGACCAAATGTTTGAGTCATAAAAAATGTTCAGACCTAACGGTATTGTGATCCCACAGCTGCAACTGGAAAATTTTTTTGAGTTAAATGAGGGTGGACTCCACTTAGAGCATGCTACAACTATAAATAAAAGGATGATGGTTAGGGAAAAATGATGTAGTCGTAGTTGTTGTAGACCATGACCAGACAAAGAAGATAAAAACAATGATATCATTAGAAGTGGAAGGGTGGAGACAATACCCCTAACTTGGCACTAAGATTCTACACTAGAGTATGTGTATGAGACAAAAAAATTGTCGAGAGTTCCTTTTGTCTTCTACTCCATTTGTTCTTATGTCTTCTCCTCTTCTAACATGAAACTTGCACAAATGATTATATTTGGACTTCGTTAAAAATGGCACACATGGATATCATGAGGATTACTTGTTTTAATTAATTAAATAATGAATTTTGGTATCTATATTATTCAACGATACCACATAACCCAAACTATATAATAAGTTATTTGACTAGTAGAAAAGGGTGAACAATATTGGATTGTATTGCATACAATATGGCAGCAGTTGTACTAACAACTACGATAGTTACAAATCTGATTTACATCCCAAACACCATAACAATTAGGCACTTATTTGTGGTCTTTTATATTATGTATGTTTGTTTGGATCACCATCTCTATATCTAATTCGTGTCCACAACCTCAAGTTAATTTTGTATCAAAGCATTCATCAAAATTTATGAAGTGATAATTTGTCCATCCATTCTAATTGAAATGTTATACTTTTGGAAATTGAGTTTCCAAGTTTTAATGCATAAATCATCTACAAAGTTGCTCAAGAATATAAGTACATGTCAGACAATTCTAGAACTTCTAACGAGAAAATGGCAGATTATTTGTATCATATAAAACAAAATTCAAATATATGTATGTGATATTCGAATCACCCAAGGATTTTTTTACAAGGATTAAAAGGTACCTATTTAGCCACGACTGAATCAAATTAAGTAATTGCTCATCCCTTCGAGGTAATTTGCTGCTCGTACGTGTATATGAACTCGTCAACCGTGAGTACTAATATTCATATACATATTTGTAGAAAATGACCTGTTAAATGGTGACGGGGAATTGATATCCTTATCCTCTATATCTTGGATTGAGATTCCCTGTTACGGTCTTGCGGCCCTGTTCAGGAAAATCTTAACCACACACATATCTTCAAAAACCCATCCCTAAAAAGATTGATGGGGGTTTTATTGGCACGGATTAGTTGTAATAGGGTCGGAATAGTGAATCTGAAACAGGGAATTTGAACCCCTATATCAACGGTCACGTCGTGCAATGGAAACAGGGCTAGCAATGTGCTCATGTCTCGTGCAAGGCGGCTTGTGGCCGCCTAAGGTGACGTGCAAACTCGCGGCCGTGCTCGGAAAGTCATCATGATTGAACTTCACGCAGCACGCAACGAGACATTGCAAGAAGGGACCGACCGATTACAGTTCCCTTGGAAACGGTCGTCGGTATGACGTACATGGCATTCGTCAAGCAACCAAAATCTCTTCTCCGATGGCTATATAAGGAGGCAAACGTGGGATGGCAAGACAAGGGATACATTCGGTTTATGAAAGAATCTGTATCCCAGATCCCCTCAAACCCTTTGGCTTGTTCTTTCAGAAACTAGCTTCTATCTTCGCTCTTGTTTCCTAGGATATAATGGGTAAGTCACCTTTCATGTCGTTTTTTCTGTTTTACGAATATTTTCAAGTATTAATACGAAAATGCGATTATGATCATGTGTATATACATACGCGATATCAGTTTCGGAAAGTGTTTTTTCACAGTAAATCGATCTATAGACCACAATGGATCGATCTTTAACATCGTTCTCAGAGCTATGTGTTTCGCTATAGACTTTCTCAAAATCTTGATGGGTAGTTGGGATATGTATTTCACCGTGTAATATAGTCTTCTCATTTGATTCTCTATCTATATTTAGTTTTGAGTTGCAGCCGGCCGATTTATGACCGTTTCTGAAACGGAGTATTAAATCCCATCTTTGTTCTGGATTCTGAACTTGCTTGTTTGTATCTGAAATCCTCTCGTATGTATCGGATCGTGCAGGTTCTCGTGTAGGTGTATGCTATGGTATGCTCGGCAACGACCTCCCAACACCAGCGGAGGTAGTCGATCACTACAAATGGCACAAGATCAACAAGATGCGTCTCTACTATCCGGACTCCAACGCCCTGAACGCCCTCAAGGGATCCAACATCGAGCTCATCCTCGACGTCCCTGGTGACAAGCTTCAGGAATTCGCCAACAGCGGCCAGGCTGCCGGCGACTGGCTATACTGGAACGTGATCGCGAACTACCCCAACGTCCTGGTTAAGTACATCACCGTCGGCAACGAGGTCATCCCGAGAAGTGGGTCGCAGAACGTACTCCCGGCCATTCGCAACATCTACAACGCGCTGAAAGCGGCCAACCTCCACGAAAAGATCAAGGTCTCTACGGCCGTCGACACGGGAGTTCTCGGTAACTCGTTCCCGCCGTCTGCCGGCGCGTTCAGCTCTGCTTCCGTCCAGTTCTTGGCCCCCATCGTGCAGTACCTCGCCAGTATTGGATCCCCTCTGCTGTGCAACGTGTACCCGTACTTTGCCTATACTGGGAACCCTGGCGTGATTTCTCTTGATTACGCCCTGTTTAGGGCTCCTGGCACAGTGGTGACGGATGGCAACTTCCAGTACCAGAACCTGTTTGATGCCATGGTGGATTCGATCTATGCAGCCATGGAAAAGGTTGGAGGAGGAGGCGTGGGGATTGTCATATCGGAGACCGGGTGGCCGTGGAATGGAGGGTTCGGTGCAAGCTTAGATAATGCTGGTTCGTACAATTGGAACATTATTAATCATGTTGGTAAAGGAACTCCGAGGAGGCCCGGTCCACTGGAGACGTACATCTTTGCCATGTTCAATGAGAATCAGAAGACCGGTGCGGAAACAGAAAAGTATTTTGGCCTCTTCTACCCTAATAGGATGCCAGTATACCCTCTCGACTTCTGATCGACTGCTGTCTTCGCTATGTGTGTGAAGTGTGTGGCGGAAGTCCAGTATGTTTGTTTGTTGCATATGTGTTTGGTCAAAGTTACATGTCGGGGATACCTACTAAACAAAAGCAGTGATTATCACTATGTAAGAGTCATCTCTATGATGTTACCGGAAACTGTTTTTTAATCATTATCAATTTGTGGAGATACATCATACACACCCTACAATGCATGAAGGGTGGAACGATATTGTTGTTGCTTTTCACCCTTTCAAGTGTCCTACTGGGTCGGACTCATAATCTATGTCACAAATAGTGGCAAACTGTATCGATTCTGAAGTGCTTCAATTGGAGAGGAGGAAAGAACAAAAATGAGATAACCGGCGCACTGAGATGAATGATATCTGGTCCTTTTCATATAAGCATTGTCCTGTTACATTAAGTTACACCGTGTTAGATTTTCTCATACAAGGTTGCAAAGGAATGTTGTATACATCAAGAATGAAGCATTACATAGAGTTACAAAGAAGCTTAGAAATAATCAGAGAATTTTATCCTAGGATTTTTTTTTTTTAATTTCAAGAGGAGATTTAGGTTGCTTCCATTGAAGACTAGGTTCTACTTTTTAGGGTCCAAACCGACTCCTTTTCCTAATATGTCGTCCTACAAAAGAAACTTCAACCAACACACAGCTCATGCGAACATGACTTCAACCAACACACAGCTCATGAAATAACTTATATGAAAACTATATCCAACAATTCATGCAACTAAATTTCTAACTTCTTTAACTCTTTTGGTGCCATCTGATTGGATGGTAATGCTATACGGTGCTAACATGTAATATTTGAACCTTAAACTCAAATTCCCCCTCTAGGAGTAAACCTAGTAACTATATGGAAAAACAATAGGAAACTCATACACTAACGACTCATTCTATAAAGGGATAACCCCCTTTTCCCCTTCACATCTACACATGAGCTAGAAAGGGCTCACACCCTTCCCCGTCATCTTATCATCTACTAAAGTGGACAATAAATATGTGTATAAGACTCTCCTATCTCCAGTGAAGACATATGAAAAGCTACACTACTAGAAGATAGTCTCTTTCTTCCAATGGTCCAATTGGACATGATACCTCTCGATGTGATCCATTCCCAGCATAATATAATTGGAACTAATATCTAAGGGTATGACATTCCTTCCTATAGTTCAACATTGAAACTCAAAAGACAACCATACAACTTTGCTAACATGTCAGTATACCTAACTATACTTTGACAATCATTCATATATGGAATTCCAATTTAATAGGTTTAAGCCACTAACTAGTGTATGATGTATAAAGAATATCTCATATTAAAGAGAAGAATCTTAGATGTGGTAACTCTAGGAGACATTACTCCAGTTAATATTATATTGAGATCTATTTATATGATGATTATCATGGAATACTTTGTAGTTGATTTGATTATTAATAAAGGCAACTTCAATTATTATGTTTGCTTCAATGTGAGATAATGAATTAATATGTTAATGTCCTAAGAATGAATGACTCAATGACATGTGATTTTGGGTTGAGGACCTAAACATGTGATCATGTGTATGCTAAGAGTATTTATTTTCATATAGGTCCCTATCCATATATTATTGTGGGTTATGCAATTAAAATACTACATTATGCTAGTATGTGTTGACCGATGATGACGTCTCATTTTTCATGGTATTGGGAATCAAGTTAAACACATAGGAAGTGGTTATGCACAAGTGCATTGGATAGATCCAACTTGAGTATGATACTGTAACACCTGGGCCCACTGCTCTAAGCCCTAGTAGAGTTTCAGGAATGACGACTGGCCCCACAAACCACCACTAACCTTAAATGCGCGCTTTTTGTCCACTCACGCGCAAGCCAGGATCAACTTCCCGACTGGTCACCCATCCTAGTACTACTCCAAGCTGAGCATGCTTAACTATGAAGTTCTTTAGAGATGGGCTCCCGGAAAAGGAGGTACACCTTGGTGATATGGGTAGTCCAATCATTCCTTTTAAGATCATGTTATCCGAGGCCTCAAATCCTGGGATGTTACAATCTCCCCCACTTAGACTCTTGACTTCCTCGTCAAGGCTCAACTATAAGGCCTCATAATCTCTTCCCCATTTCAGTGCAGACCCACAATGGCCCATGGACACCCAGCTCCCAATCACGGAATACCAACGCAAGGGTGGCTATGTCAACCATGGACAACCCTTTCCTACATGCCTGGACCGCACAGCTCAAGACTGGCATGCCATGCCCATGTGGGCCCCACCTACTGGAGGGGAATTGACTCTGATACCATTTGTAATGCCTGGGCCCACTGCCCTAAGCCCTAGTAGAGTTTCAAAAATGATGACTGGCCCCACAAACCACCACTAGCCTTAAATGTGCGCTTTTTGTCCACTCACGTGCAAGCCAGGATCAACTTCCCGACTGGTCACCCATCCTAGGACTACTCCAAGATGAGCACACTTAACTATGGAGTTCTTTAGAGATGGGCTCCCAGAAAAGGAGGTGCACCTTGGTGATATGGGTAGTCCAATCATTCCTTTTAAGATCATGTTATCCGAGGCCTCAAATCCTGGGATGTTATAGATACATGGAAGACATAAATGGCAGTGAGAATCATATCTCAAATGACAATGGTGATGGTAGTATGTAGACATGAAGACACTACAACAATCACATGTTGTTCAACATACTTTCAAACAACCCATGATGACCTTGAATAAGGATTGTCATACAATTGGTTCTTGGTGCACTGTGACATGTGGATATTGTGAGTTATGTAGATGAATTTTTCCCTCCTATTGGAGTGATATCCAAACTACTTGATAAGTGAAACTATGAAATGCATAGCCATGCTCATGTGAGTCAATACATGATATTGAACTCATATGTATCTTCAATAGTCTACTTTATATCAAGGAACAAAGATTGAACATTGAGAGGATGACAATGTCATGCCTCATGTTCAATCTGGATATTAGTAACATAGGGATTATATGATTATTGTAATACAAGGTCACAATACTAGCTAGGTAGAAGTTGTTCTCCAACTTGTCCATTACTTGGGTGATGATGATGTCTTCCTAGATACCTATCATTGTCTATGAAGTTGTAACATGTTTGTAGATATCAATATAAATATAATTTGGAGCCTATGGGGTCAGACACATAGGATGCATAGGGAAATTAGAGTAATCATAGACATATGTGTAATTGGTTATGAAAAGGTTTAGGTATTTAATTAGATCATCAATGAATAATAGGAAGCCCAGTTGGTTGACTAGAAAGTCTAGTTGCCCAACTGGACAAACCAGTTGATTGACTGGAATATCTAGTCGATTGACTAGGCTGAGATCTATCCAACTGGTTGATTTTCTAGCCTAGTAGGTTGGCTAGATGATATTAGTAAATCAATCGACTAGCTAGTCCAATCACGTGATTGGACTAGATCAATGTATCGACCAAATAGATCCAATAAGTCCTAATCTAGCTTGGATGACCAAATGTACCAAGGAATGTGATAAAATGGCTTCCTGAGAGTAGGCTTCTAAAATGTGGTGGTTATATTTTCATTTCCCAAAGTTTATTAGAAACTATGTTTCCCTACCTCTCTTTTATAAATGGAATGAGATCTAGGTTTTTGGCTACAAATTCTGACACATGAACCATAGCCATCATTAACCAGAGGAGAGGGAGAGAGAGAGAAGGAGAAGTTATGAAATGCTAGCAGACCAAGTTACCAAAGGAAAGGTTGTTCCTTCCTCAACAACTCTTAGAGTGTGATGTGCAGTTCTTGTAATGACCCTCACATTTGAGTATCCCCAAATAAATATGGACCTTAAAAATTCAAGAGTCATTACTTAGATATTTCAAGATCCAAACTTAAAAAGTAACAAATAATAATCAACAATTTCCATTAATTGAGTAAAGATTGGTTATAAGATGATAATGAAGCTCCTCTAAGAAGTTTTATGCATTTTACATGAGAAACTAACACATAGAGAAGTATTAAGGAATATCTAACTAATCCTCCTTAGTATTAACTTTGAAATCTTCAATTGATTTCCTTTGAATCTCCATGTCTTCATTTCTTTATATATGTCATTTACCTAAGATGCCGAAAAACAAAAGCCAAATCTATATACTACTATATCATACATGTGTTGTAACCAAAATGTGTATAATAACAACATATAATGCTCACAATTAAATTTACGCACATATGATTGTGTATTATCATTATATATTCTAACCTGTTCTTAGTATACTATCTCAGTTGTAACCAATGTCCATCATTGGACTTATGTGTATTACCCTTTGATACATGTAACCCATGATTCAGAATATCAAAGTTTACTTTGTGTGATACTAATATTGGCATTATGGTTGAACTGAAGTAAATAAACATCCAACATTTTATTTCATATAACTTTGAGAAATCCCCGAAAAACTCTGGAATTTGATAATATTGTTATTCATAACATAACTAGGTATCTCATTCACGTAGAATCCATGCAATGTTGTCTTAGTACTTGAATTGTGTTTAAGCAACCCTATCAACTGTGTTTGTATTCAACTGGTTCAATATTGTGATTGCATCTATGTATAACCCTAAAGTGTCACCATCATATTACTCATACTAAACCTAACTTTGGTCGTAATCTAAGGTTCAGGGTAATCTCTAGTTCAAATTAGAATAAGGGTATCAAACCCTAATTCCATCATATTATCATTGCCAAGGTTTAGAAACCCTAATTAGGTATTTCAGGTGTAACCCTATTTAGACATTATATGCTAATTATCAAGTTGAACATACTGTTAGCCATTCACAACATCTACAATGCGGTGAAAGTGAAAAACCTACAAGATAGATCAAGGTCTCTATGTCTGTCGAGATAGAATTTTAGGGAACTTGTTTCTGCCATCTATGGGTGCATTCAACTCTACTTCAGTCCAGTCCTTGGCCCCCATCATGCAATGCATTGCTAGTATTGGATGCCCACTCCTCTACAATGTGCACTGGTACTTGCATACACTGGGAACCCTTGACTATTCCCTATTTAGGTCCCCTAGGATAGTGATGACGGATAGTAATTTGCAGTACCAGAACCTATTTGATGCCATGGTGGATTTGATCTATGCATATATGGAGAAGGTTGACAGAGGAGATGTGAGGATTGTTATATTAGAGACTTGATGACAGTGGAATGGAGGGTTCTGTGCAAGCATAGATAATGTTGGTTCTTACAAGTGGAACATCATTAATCATGTTGGCAAAGGCACCCCCAAGAGACTTGGTCCACTGGATACGTACATCTTCACTATATTTAATGAGAATAAGAAGACTAAGGTAGAAATAGAAAAATATTTGTGCCTCTTCTACCCTAACATGAATCCCATCTATTCTCTCGACTTCTAACTGATTGATTCCTTCGTTATGTTTATATCAAGTACTGTATGTATGTGAATGATGTAGTGAATGTCTTGTATGTTTATTTGTTGCATATGTTTGGTCATAAACATAATATGTTGAGCACACCTAAAAATAATTGACATAATTGTCACTATGTAAAAACTCATCTGTGGGGTGGTATTGGCAAATGTTATTTTATTATTATCAATTTGTAGTGATACATATACCTTCTTGACTTCTAATTGATTGACTTTTATGTTATGTTTAAATCACAACCAGTAATATTTCTATGTGAACCATGTGGCGGAATTACAACATGTTTATGTGTTGCATGTGTTTTTTCAAAGCATTATGTCAGGAAGACCTAATATATAAAGTGATTATCACTATGTTAGAGTCATATACGATGTTATGGAAATGATTTATTAATCATTATCAATTGATACATCATATATACCCTACAACACAAGAAGTGAAGATCAATTTTGATGTTGCTTTTCACCCTTTCAATTATCCTAGTGGGTCGGACTCATGATCTATGCTATAAATTGTGGCAAACTGTGTCAACTGAACTGTTTCAATTGGAGAGGAGGAAAGAACAAAAATGAGATAACCTATGAATGCCATGTGGTCCTTTAATTATAAGCATAGTCCCATTACATTAAGTGACACATTGTATTGTGTTTTTTCAGACAAGGTTACAAAGGAATGTGGTATATATCAAGAATGAAGCATTACATAGCGTTACAAAGTAGATTATGGAAGAATAAAATAATATTATCCTTGAAAACTGTTTGATTTCTACAGGGGTTTTAGGTCGCTACCACTGAAGAGCAGTTTTGTACTTTTTAGGGTCTAAGCTAACTCTTTTTCCTAATATGAATGTCCTAGAAAAGAATTCAGCCAACCACAACTCAAACTTAATAAAATTGACTTAAAGATGGTATTGAACACATGTAAGGCTAACCTCAAGTGTTTCTCATGTTATTTGACATCCTTAATAGTAAATCAATTTGTTGTCTATGAATATCAATATTAACATATCCTTGCAGACTCTTTTCATTGTATCCAATGCATATTGTATCCATTACAAAGGCATTTCTCTATCATAATGACATGAATACAAACTAATGATGTCCACATCCTGTTATGAAGGCTGACATTGGTATAGAAAATTGTGGCACCACATAAGGTTTATCTTTCATAAAATTGTGGTCTTGTGTAACTGATCAAATAAATCATTGATCCTAGGTAAAGGATACTTATTCTTATTCTTTATGTTGAACTTATTCAACCATATGCAGTCTATTTACAACCTCATAGTAGACCCCTTCTTCCTAAGAATGGGCACTAGAGATCTCCAAGGTAATGAACTAAATTAGATGAAAACCTTATCCAACAATTCATGCAACTAAATATGTAACTTCTTCATCTCTTTTTGTGCCATTTGATAGATAGGTAATGTTATAGGGTGACTACCGAGTAAGATTTAAAATTTAAACTCAACTCCTCTCTCTAGGGTAAACCTAATAACTTGTCTGGGAAGACATCAGGAAACCCACACACTATTGACACATTCTACAAAGAGATTGTCCCACTTTTTGCCTTCACATCTATCACATGCGCTAGAAAATCCTCACACCCTTTCCTCATTATCTTATCAACTACTACAGATGATACTAATCATGTGGGGTAAGAATTTCGTGTTTATAATGAAGGCACATGAAAAGTCACATTGCTTGAAATACCCTCTTGATTCCATGGTCCATTAAACATAATACGTCTCACAGAGATCCATACTCAATATAGACTTTAGGAAACCAATATCTAAGGGTATGGAATTCACTACTATAGTGTACTTACTTAAATTCAAAAGACAACCATACACACTTTCATCAAAATGCTAGTTCTCCTAGTTGTCCACTTAATAAAATTTCATATGTTAAATCCCAAGTTAATAGGTTTAAGTCACTAATTAGTGTGTGATGTATATAAGAATGTGCTGGGATAAAGAGTATAAATCACATTGGCAAATCTAGGAGAGATTAATCTTTTGTGTATAGTTAGACAAAGCACATGCAACTCTTCCTTAGATGCGATGTTCTCCTTGTTTACTCAGGTATGTGGATATAATTAAATGAATAGTTTTTCTGATGATATTATGAGTAATTGATTGCATGTAGTTGTATAATCTTATTGTATGTATACCGATACATGTTGTCACTTTTCCACCTTGAACACTAAGAACACTAAGGAAAGAAAATGGAAAGTAGTTAGTGATGGTTCATTAATCTCCCTATTAAAGAGGGAAAACATTAATGTTGGCTAACACGTCCCTAATGGTACAAGGTATGCTGGGAGATCCCTAATGGTACATTGTACGAGAGATTGGGCCCAATAATAAAAATGTTGATTGTGGAGTAATACATGTCCATTGAAATGTGACTAATACCTTGGAATTACCAGATTTTCCATCTTAAATAATGATTTCATTTTCTTTCTTATTATTCAAGTATTTTAAATATGCCAGCATAGTATAATATCTTTCAACAACGTACCAACTTTATGTTGATTCGTCTGTTTTATGTATTTTCTAGGTTCATAGCTAGCATGGGAGAAAAAATAGAAAGTGACCAGTTGTACATGTTTAATCATGTTAGCATACATGTTCATAGACTTGTAAAACTTCCTTTTAAAATTTGCAAATGTAAGTTGTAAAAATTCATGTTGTAATTATACATGTTGAATTTTGAGAAATGCTATGGTGCATGCATTAAGTTGTATGTTCATGTATGCACATATTGCTTCTGCAACACTTTTTAAAACAATTAGCTAACATTTTTGGGTTTGTCCTCTCGGGCCTTCTAAGTCTTAGGATGGCAAAATCCGGGGACGTTATAGTTGGTATCAGAGCATGAACAATAGCTACACCTAACAATTGCCGACCATGAAATATAAAAGCATTCCACCATTAACTTTTAACCCTAGGAACTTAGTAAGTTGTTCTATAGGAAGGTTTGAATTATCCTCTAGGTTAGAACCTATATGTTCGAGAACTAGTTTTAGACAAGTTTGTGAAACCCTTTCCATATAGAGCTCATATGTGTTGGATAACTACACTAGTCTACTCCTCGTTCTCACTGTTTCACTAGGTGACATGGAATTGGACTACCTACTATGTGTGGGACACTCAATTTTGTTGATCTGGTTTTGTTTTCCAATTGGCTCGAGCCTCGACAGTTTTTTCCGACGTCTGCTTTCTCAGAGAAAAACTATACAATATTTTATTATAAATATGTAAATGTAAAATGTGTCCCTCTCACAGGAGAGTAGGAGGTGTTCATGCAACCTAAGTGAAAGGGAGTGACATCAGTCTAGAAGAGTGAGTAGATCTAGATTAGGTGTCTAGAGCCTTATTGGATATGTGACATGTAAAGTAGATGATTGATTTATATATATGAAATAAGCATGTGTATCCTTATCTAAGTTTGATCTTTGATGGTATAAGTTTCCTTATGAAGATTTAAGTTGTATATGAGCTGAATCTAATTTTGAAGATTCTAAGCTAAGCCTTTATGATGAAATTCCATCCCCTTTTCTTACTTAAGATGAGTTAAGTTAAAATAAAGTTGAATATGCATGAGCCTTAAGATCTTTTACAAAGGAGGACATCCAGTATTAGGACAAGATACATGGTGAACTCTAGAGAGAGAGAGACTCAGGACCTACCCTGTAATATAGGAAAGATATGAGATATATGTGAAATGATGTGTCCTAAGCTGGGTTACTCCTGAGTAGATGAGTTGAATTCTTTTGCATGATTCAACCCTATATGTGAGAGTTGGGTAAAAAATGATGGGTAGGTAACTCATAATGAGAAATTCAATCATTTTGATTGAGTTAGGTCCTAGCTTGAGTGACATATGTTTGTGATCTCATCATTAGATGCACGTGAGGTGATATATGAAACTATGGTTCTCAGAGTAAAATGCCTTATGCATAAGTACTCATAAATGTAGTTCCCTCCTTATCTCTTTCTAGATATATGATGCTGGAAACCTCACCTAAACTATAGTGATGATTATTGATAACACTGTATTTGATGTACTTTCTATATATAATTTACACAACTTTTAGTATAACTTTAGTTAACGTTTCTCATAATTTCTCTATCTTTTTTACTAAAGCCTTGTTTAAATGATTCCAGGAATCAACACAACTTAGGTCCAAATTTTTGGGGACCGCGACCGTGGTACACTTATCTCTCAACCGCGACCGTGGTTCCAGAGTTCCCCAGAGACCTCGATCATCAGGCAATAAGAGAAGAGAAGACCGCGACTGCAGTTATCACCAGGCCACGACCACGGTTATCTAGAGAATCGTGACTGCAGTTATCTCAAGACCGTGATCACTGATGGACTCTAGAAGACCGTGACTGTAGATATGACAAGAATCGTGACCGCAGTTATAGGAAGACCGCAACCAAGCTGGACCGTGACTAGAGAGGAATAAGGCAGAGACCACGACCGCGGTTATCAAAGGATCGCGACCGCGGTTATTTCCAAGACCGCAACCACAATCTCTCCCCCACTTATCACAAACCGCGACCGCGGTTCTAAGTCGATGGATTGTGCCTATAAATAGAACACCCATTTGTCTTGTCAAGACATCAGATCAGTGATCAGATCCTGAGGCCATGAAGTGCTACTGCATTCCAGACTCGTCTCCGACCATCCATACACCAGTCTTAGATCTCTAGGGGTAGATGCTGAGGAGAGAGAAGACGGCTGCCGACCCCTTCTTTGAGAGGAGAAGGCCATCCACGTGGTGGATCCAGATCTGAAGAAGTAGTGTGTAGTATCATGTTTCTTCTCTTCCAGATCTATCGTTTCATCCTACTATACCCCTTCCCCCCCTTCGTGGTATCCTATGGATCTATCTTTTTGTAACTCCGTCATGTTGTCTACAAACATGAGCGGCTAAACACCATAACTTGGGTTGGGAGTAGCCACTAAGGCTCTCCCAACATGTATATTGTCTCTTTATTTTGAATATACATGTTCTTATCAAGACTATCTCCATGCACCTATTTTAATGCTTCACTTATATACTTAGCTACCATCTTGTGATGTTTGATTGTTGATATCTCGAGAGAGTAATATCACTTTTATCCCGTGTTATGGAGTGGTATGAATGCATGAGAGTGTTGGAATGCTAAAGCTTTAACCATATGTTTTTCTGCAAGATTTTTGAGTAGTCATCTCAAGTGAGAGGCTTCTTTTATACTTAGATCTATCCTCATCTCGAGAGAGAGTGGAATAGACGTTTGAATGGTTGCTTGTAATCTTGATATGAGTATGCAAGAGAGAGATAGTATTACATGTTGGTGAGGTGCTTTAGTTGGTGAACCCCAACCTGGGTTTTCCCCATATACTTGCTTACAATTTGTTTCTTTTGCTTCCTTTTGTTTTACTGTTCTTGTTTTGTGCTACCGTTCCTTAGGGAACATCTCTTTATCCCCTTTTTCACCTAGAGTATAGGAGTGTTTGATTCTGCATTATTAACACGACCAACCTTGTCTCTGTGTTCGACCCCAATCACTACATCAGGCCCCGTTTATTGTTGTGGGGGCCTGAGAGTCGGGTTATCTCTTTAAAAGTCTGACTACTTTAATCCACTCCTTTTGGACGTGCAATTTAGGCCGGTCAACTTTTTGGCGACTTTGCCCGGGACAAGGCAAAATGACACTGTTAAGAACCCGAGTCTGCTTACTATACTCCCGTGTCTCAAGCTTAGCAATAAGTTTGGCAGCACAATTACTTTAAGTTTGCTAACCTGGGTTTGTGTAGAATAGTTCTTTTGGACCAGTTCAGTTTCCTAACTTGACTGTACAATCTATTCAGGTACCCAGGAAGAAGAAGCTTGTTTGACTTTACTCCTTTTCGACATGCCGCCTTGCGTAGACGTTACCCTTTCAGGCAATGAGCGGAATGTGAGGAATGAGCAACACCCACCTCCATCAGCAACAGATGAAGATAGAGGTGGCTGTTACAATGACGACCATCGGTATCAAGAGCAAGAAGAGCAACATGAAGAGGACAATCGTCACCACGAGGAGCGTCGTCATCGTCACAGGAAAAAAATAAACCATAACAATCATGAGTGCAATCACAGAAACAACGATAGAGAAGATGATGAGGAGGAGGAAAAGACTCTTCGAAAGTTGGTAACTACAAAAGCTAACAACTCAAGATGTCCTGATATCATCCTGAGATTCAATGCAGCGAACTTCGAGCTGAAGCCAGCTGTAATCTCTATGATCCTGAACAAAAGCTTTTGAGGGAGTTTAAAGAACGATAACCCTTATCATCACCTCGACGCTTTTAAGAATATCTGCGACACCATCAAGATGCGGGGAGTTCCACAAGAAGTCATTTATTGCAAAGGTTTCATTTTCTCCTTAGAGGACAAGGCATTATCCTGGTACCTTGGATTACCGCATCAAGCTTTGAATGGATGGAACACATTGGCTGATGCTTTTGTGAACAAGTTCTACCCCATAGAGAAGATTGTTCGTAACAGGAAGAAGATCACATATTTTATGCAGAGACCATATGAGAATTTGCATGAAGCCTGGGAAAGGTACCAGGAGTATCAGAGAGATTGCCCTCACCATAATTATAAGAAGGGTTTCCTAATAATGACGTTCTACAATGGTTTAACACCAGACGAGAGAGTCTCGCTAAATTTAGAAACAGGAAGCAATTTCCTCGGTAAAAAGCCCAGTAGATCCAAGAAAATCATCAAAAACATGGCTGAGTTACAATCTGGGACTGATTATGATAGGACCGATAGAGGGTGTGCAAAAAAGGCCACCAATGAAGGGTCATCAATTGAATCAAAGGCTCTCAAGGCAATCACATCTCAGATATAAAAGAAAGCCATTGATGTTCGACAGCTGAAGGAATCAGGGGGGAAGGGAAAGAAGCACGTTGAAAAAGTGATGAAATGCGTCACTTGCGGCGAAGGTGGGCACATAATAGATAACTGTATATACACCTGACCCGAAGAATCAAGTGAAAGCGAGTCTGAGGAAGAGGAAGTTGAAAATGTCTCTTATGCTAACTTTAAGAGACCTGATCACCCAGGTTTCAGTTATGGCAACAAGGATGATGCAGAGAATTTGCATCAACTGAATAATCCACCCAAGCAACCACTAGGTTTTGAGAAGAGAGGCAGACAAGGTCTGTACACCAAAACAAGTACTTTCCAAATGAACAAGACCAACTATCAAGGTTAAGGGAAGTATCAAAGCTGCCAAGCAGCAAGCACAGGTCAAGGACAAGGAAAATCTCAAGGACAAAGTCAGGAAAGGAAAAATAGTCAACCTGACTTAGTGGGCCAACTATTCAATTTCATCAAGAGTCAGGACACGATAAATAATCAACTAACACAAAGTGCACTATCCAACTCTGGCATCCTGAATACGATGCAGGTCCAAATGGCGGATATGCAAACACATCAATGCCAGATAGACCAACATCTCACTTAGTTAGCTGAGCTGGTGAAGAACCCTTCAAGGAAGATACCATCTAACACTGAGTCTGCTAAGATGGTGGTCCTTAGATCGGGAAGGACGGTAGAGCGCCCTGAGGTGACAAGACTTGAAGAATCAGAGCCATAGATTATTACGAAGAAATCAGCTAAAGGAGAAAACCAACTAGCTCAAGTTAGAAAAACCAAAACCTGTGGAGGACATATTAGCCAAAAGGAGTCAATACTCCCCGAGATTTCCATTTCTGTACAAACTCATAAAGGCACATCTCAAAAAGAGGTATGAAAAGTTTATGGAGTCGGTGAAAAAGATCCACCTCGATGTGCCATTTCTGGATGCTTTAGAAGAAATGCCAACATATGCCAAGTTTTTCAAGGACCTAATCACAAAGAAAAGAAGAGGAGGAAGGATTGAAATAGTGCACCTTGCCAGTATGTCAACTGCTTTCGTAAAGGCGGAATTACCTACCAAGAAGAAGGACCCTTGAGCCTTTACTATACCTTTTGTTGTAGGAGATAACATAGAAAGAAAAGGTCTCACTGACTTGGGGGCTAGCATCAGTCTTATGCCTTTAAGCCTCGCACAAAGATTGGGACTGACTGATATGGTTAGGACTAATATGAGAATCGAGTTGGCAGACCATACCTTCAAAAGGCCCGTGGGAGTAGTTGAAGATGTTCCGATTTGCGTGGGAAGATTCTTCATCCCGTGTGATATTATTGTCATTGATATTATTGAAGACCCTAAATGCCCTATCATCTTCGGACGTCCTTTCTTGGCAACTGGGAGGGAATTGATTGATGTCGCTGAAGGCATCATAACTCTGAGGGTCGGAAATGACAACATTGATTTCAAGGTAAAATACGCCATGAAGGGACCATCCCTACTCGAATCTGCTTACTTCATGGATAGCTACAACCAATATTGTGAATAAGTAGAAGAAGATACATCAGTAGTAGACCCTCTTATGAGGGTGTTAAATGATCATGATTTAGAAATCAAAGACCCCGAGGTTGCTAAGATCCTCGACTACCTAAATCAAGACGAAAAAGATCTGGGCGTCGAAGAGGAAGTTATTGAGACAATCAAGTATGCTTCTCTAGAACTGACACCGGAGGAAGAGAAGGCGACCAAACCCAAATCGGAACTGAAACAATTGCTGGAAGGTTTGAAGTACGCATTTCTTGATCATGAGGAGAGAAACCCTATTATAGTTAATGCTAGTCTGACTGAATATCAATTGGAAAGACTTCTTAAGGAGCTAAAGATCCAAAGGCAAGCTATAGGCTATTCAGTGGATGATATCAAGGGACTTAACCCTACTTTATGTATGCACCACATAAATCTAGAAGAATCGGCAAGACCTCTGGTTCAATCCCAGAGGAAGATAAATCAAATGTTAAAAGAGGTTGTGAAGAAGTCATTAAGCTAAGAGATGCATGTATTATTTACCCAATTAGAGACAACAATTGGGTAAGCCCTATTCATGTTGTACCAAAGAAAGGGGGGATGACTGTTGTGAAAGGAGATAAAGGAGATGAAGTAGCCACCCGGACTGTGATCGGGTGGAGAATGTGCATAGACTATCGAAAGCTAAACCAGGCGACGAAGAAAGATCACTACCTGCTACGCTTTATCGATCAAGTTCTAGAAAGACTGGCACATTACGAATACTTCTTCTTTTTAGATGGCTATTCCGGGTTTTACCAAATCCCTATCTTACCCGATGACCAAGAGAAAACTAACTTCACTTGTCTATATGGCACCTATGCTTTCTGAAGAATGCCATTTGGACTGTGCAATGCTCCTGCAACATTCCAACGTTGCATGATTTTGATATTCTCAGATTTTCTGGAAGATATTGTGGAAGTTTTTATGGATGATTTTTCTGTCTACAAAAAAGATTTTGATGGGTGTCTGAAGAACCTATCATTGGTCTTGTAGCGCTGTGAGGAGAAGAACTTAGTTCTCAACTAGGAGAAATGCCATTTCCTGGTGCAAGAGGGCATAGTCTTGGGCCACAAGGTCTCAAAAAGAGGAATTGAAGTAGATGTCAGCAAGGTTGAAGCTATCTCTAGACTACCTCCACCTAAGTCCGTGACAGGAGTGTAAAGTTTTCTTGGTTACATTGGTTATTATCAAAGATTCATAAAGGACTTTTTGAAGATTTCAAAACCCTTGGCGAATCTCCTGATCAAAGATGCAAAATTTGATTTTACAAATGATTGTTTGAAGGCTTTTCAGACTTTGAAGGAAGCACTCATAACCCCACCTATTCTTCAAGCTCCAGACTGGGAGCTACCCTTCGAGCTGATGTGCGACGCTAGAGACTATGCCATAGGAGCAGTCCTGGGGAAGAAGAAAGACAAGAAACACCATGTCATCTGCTATGCTAGACGCACTCTTGACGAAGTATAGATAAATTACACAACCACAGAGAAAGAAATGCTCGCCATCGTCTTCGACTTTGACAAGTTCAGGTCTTATCTGATTGGGGCAAAAGTAAAAGTTTACACAGATCACGGAGCAATAAGATACCTAATGCAAAAAAGGACACCAAGCCTAGACTTCTAAGGTGGGCAATACTGCTCCAAGAGTTCGATCACGATATCATTGATAAGAAAGGGGCGGAAAACATAGTTGTTGACCACTTGTCAAGGATTGTCGTCAAAGCCAAGAATGAGCCACCCGTCAATGATAACTATGCAGATGAGGCTTTGCTCATGATAGAAGTCAAAGAACAAAAATTGATGTGGTTCGCAGACATATGCAACTATCTTGCTTGTGGGGAGTTACCCCCGGAGATAACATATCATCAGAAAAAGAAACTCGTTTCAGATGTAAGGAACTACTATTGGGATGACCCGATGCTCTTTAAGAGATGCTCAGATAATTTGTACATAAGATGTATTCCTGAGGAAGAGGTGCCTGACATTCTGAGGGAATGCCATTCCTCACCCTATGGAGGACATCTGGGAAGTGAAAAGACCACCACTAAGGTCCTACAATCAGGCTTCTACTGGCCTTCACTGTTCAAAGATGCTGCTGCTTATGTCAAATCTTGCAAGGAATGTCAGATGACATGTAATAATGGAAGAAGAAATGAAATGCCTATGGCAGATAGGGTTGAAGTAGAAGTTTTTAATGTATGGGGAGTGGACTACATGGGCCCATTCCCGCCATCCAAAGGGTATAAATACATCCTCATTGTTGTCGACTATGTTTCAAAATGGGTGGAAGTTGTTTCCACCCAAACATGTGACTCCAAGGCTATTATAAGGCTATTTCAGAAAAATATTTTCCTAAGATTTGGTGTACCACGAACTGTTATTAGTGATGGAGGATCCCACTTTGGAGAAAAGTAGTTTAAAAAGTTACTGAAAAAGTACATAGTCAGACACAAAGTTGCTACTCCCTACCACCCACAGACTTCAGGGTAGGTGGAAGTGTCAAACAGACAACTGAAGCAAATTCTTGAAAAAACTATTAGCAGAATAGGAAAGGATTGGGTGATGAAGCTAGATGATGCCCTTTGGGCATATAGAACCACTTACAAAACCCCCATTGGGACTACACCTTATAGACTCTTATATGGGAAATCATGTCATCTGCCGTTGGAACTCGAGCACAAAGCTCTTTGGGCGATTAAGTTTCTAATAATGGACATGGAAAAGGTTGGCCAAGGACGTTATCTTCAACTCCAAGAATTAGAAGAATTGAGATTGCATGCCTATGAAAATGCAAAAATTTACAAATAAAGGACCAAGGTGTGGCACGACACCCACCTGAAGAACAAGGATGTCCATGAAGGAGACAAGGTACTCCTCTTCAACTCTAGCATTCGACTGTTCCCTGGAAAGCTAAGAACCAGGTGGTCAGGTCCCTTCACTGTGGTAAAAATTTACCCATCAGGAGTAATGGAGATCTAGGGAGAGAAAACTAGAGTCTTCAAGGTTAATGGATACAGGGTAAAAAAGTTTTATGAAGATCAGGCCTTTGTAAGAAGATCTGAGATTGATTTGGAGGAACCAAGACAACCAGAGGAGAGAAGCAATGAAGAGTCACCATACCCTCCTACAGTTCCCAAGGAATGAAGTTTTATGAAGTCTAGCTAAGAGACTTTAAAGCAAGCGCTTCTTGGGAGGCAACCCAAGTTAATCTTTGTTTTCTCTTGTGTTTTTGCTTTGTTTAAGTTTTCTTCTTTTGATGAACATATTCATTTTTGTTTTGAATTTTATCAGTTCAAGTTTAATCAAATATCCACCATCTCTTGTTTGATCTGGTCGTGGTTATAATCGCAACTGCAATTTTTGCTTAAGTGAAACCGTGATCGCGGTCTTCCGTGTCGATCCGAAGAATCACAACCGCAATCATTCTCGTACAACTGAAAAACTGCGACTGTGGGTCGCGATCATAACCGCGACCGCAATCTTTTCCCTCGGTTAGTTTGGCCATGGTCTTAATGCCTATAAATAACTCTAAAACCCGAATGTTTGATTCTTTACGCTCTCGTCGCTATCGTCTTAAACACTAGACCTCCGCAGCAAGTCGAGACCCGAAACCTACTTTCGTGAGTCTGCCGTTTGCCACCCACGATCATTGTCGTTGTCGCAACCGCACCCTTCGATAAGGTAACTCCTTGTTTTCTTTGTACTTCTTATCATCGGGATATCTTTTATCTCAAAACCCCTAGTTTATCGTCGCTCTTGTCGTTGACTGACGACCTGCTATCGTAGAGTATCCGGTGATCGCCCAGTCGCTGCTTCGTTTCCACCGTCTTAGTCAAAATCACATCGTGAAGGTAAACATTCTCTTTCTCTTAGAAATCCCTTCCGCCCTGATTCTCGGTGGCCGATGATCGTAGAATGTTGTTCCCATTTTTCTGACCACACAACTTTTTGCCCCTAAAAGAGATAAACCACTAAAAAACCTAAAAATGGAATAATGGATGTTAGTATGAACGAAGAATGATCATTTGGTCTAAGAAGCTGAGGGGTCAGAGGAAGACGAACCGCGATCGCGGTCATCCTAACCGCGACCATTGGATGTTAAACTCCTCAAAACCGTGACCGCGGTGTTCGCCCAAAACCCAAAAAGTTTGCAAGTTTAGCCTTGCCTAAAGAAAAACCACACCCACGATTATAATTTTGGTCACAATAATAATCGCGACCGCAGTCTTTCTTAAGGAAACCGTGACCGTGGTAACCTAAGGTTCGTCAAAAGAATTGTGACCACAGTTGTTTTATGCCAATAACCACGACCGTGATCTCTTTGAAATACCGTGACCGTAGTAATGCTCTGATGTAACAATAATTGCAACCACAATTAAAACCGCGACCGCGGTTCCTATTGTCTACTTTATAAAAATTGAAACCTAGCTATCCTGTTAATGAAGATAACCTATCAATTGATGATATTGTGCCCAGAACAATGAAGATAATCTTCAATATACCTTATCAGGAACTAATCTCCTTTTATGTTATAAATTTGCAAAATGTCTTCTCCTACCACAAGCGATCCGATATACCAAAGAGCCATATCCTTGAAGGAAGTGGAGAAGATCGTCAAGAGCTTGTCAGAATCTCTGAAAAAGGACATCACTCTACCAGTGCTGAAAAGAGTGGAGATGCAGCTAAGGCTAGACTAGTATCGAAGGATACTGGGGGAGCTACCGCAAGAGGAGTCCCCAGAAGAAACAGAACAAACGGAGGAAACAGAGACCTCTGAATATCGACCAGAAAAGTCGGGGAGCCCGGTGCATGGGAAGAAGTGAAAGGCTGCACCAAAGGAACCCAAGCCCAGGAAGAAACCAAGGGCAGAAAAGGCAGTGGGAGAAACCTCTGCACAGAAAGGGGAGTCACCATTCGTGACTCGGGACCCAGTACACCAGTCTACCTATGACTGGCTATCCCTGAACAAAGAATGCAAACTGACACGTTACTTCAACGTGGAGGACTTCCATAAGATGGGGATATACGACAGGACGGTGAAGTTCCTAGAGGGTGCAAATCTCTGCACTATATGCACGCTCGAAGAAAAATCCTACAGGAGGTTGACTCTAGAATTCTTGTCTTCACCGATGAAGGTCGCCTCCAGTAGTGAGACACGAGCAGTAGGAGGTGGAGACTACATGCTCCAAGTATGGCCTGGGAGAAAAACCCACATGGTGACAGAGGCAAACCTGAAAAGGATATTCACAGCAACAGAAGAAGCCAAAGTATGTTCAGCAGCTCTGGGGGAAAGAGAAGTTGCTGCATATGACAGCAACACCATGTGGAATGCGTTGATTGGGGAGGAGAAGCACAACCCTAAGAACTCCAAGGCCTTCCAAATCACCACCTGCTTCATTAGAATAATGCAAAAGATCACCGCCTTCACTATAGATACCAGATCGGAGACCGGGATAGTCAGCAAGGGGGGCCTTTTCCTCATATGGTCCATGATCAACAAACGACCGGTGAATATCGGTAGAATTATGATCAAAAGATTGTCGGCGACAGTAGGTGGTGATGTGAAAAGAAGTTCTACTTTCTGTATGGGTGGTCATATTACAATGATCGTCGATTACCTATTGGAAGGAGAAATTAAAAAATATTAAGAAATGAAGGGACAACAAAGCATCGACATCAAGTCCCTCGCCAGCATGAGAATCCTGGATCTGAAAGGGGAGAAGGCATATTTCAAGCACAAAGGATCAAAGAAACCACTCCCCCTCCCTGAGAAGGCGTTCTACGACGCCCATAAGCTGCGGCTAACTCTCGATGACATTGAAAAGATGAGCTCCGGGACACTGCATGCCAACACACCACCAGATCCAGCACCCACAATAGGGGAGAACAGTGCCCCAACACTAAAAATAAAGAAGAAGAACCAAGAGCCGAGAAAGAAACTGGCGGTGGAGAAAAAGAAGACTGAAGCCACCATCAAGTCAGCTAAAAAAGTGATGGACGCAGAACAAACTCTAGGTGAAAAGGTTGTAGACCCCACCTCTCCCAAGTCACAAGAGGAAACTACATCTATGATGGAAGAGGCGGGGAAGGAAAAAGCTACAGAAGAAGCCCCACAACCCACCAACATGCCGGAGGCGGAGCCAGAAAGACAAGGCTCTTAGGCCGTACCAGAGGCAGACGTAGAGAAGGGCCAATCTGGAGAGATGCCCCCACCGTCGCCACCTGAGCAACCAGCCATGCCGAGCTCATTGGCAGCACGCACAGAGCAGCAACTGCACCAGCAACAACGACAAGCACCCTCTTTTGGGGGTGCCATGGGTACACGGTTTGATGCAATGTTGGAATACATGCACCAAACCAATTCTATAAATGAAAAAATTTCTACATTTTTTTCATCCCTAACAACGCAGGTACAAGAATTGGATGATAGGATGGCAGCATTCCCAGACTTCATCCAAGAAGTTTTAAGTGATCAATGGATGATGATGGAGATGCTTAAAATGATGCAGGAGGAGATGACAATCCTGCGGAAGGAGGGGCAGTCCATCCGCACCGACAACAAAGAAATGTGCTGGGATTTCGAAGCGGCGATGGCTACCCTTAAAGAAGAGTACCAGAGCATACAAGAAGACCGCCGAAAGCTCAATCAGGAGCGTAAAGAACTCAAAGCCCGATAGGAGAAAAATAGAATGAAGCACCCAGCCAGCCCCTCCAGCCACGACGACAATGTGGGGGGAGCCGACACAACAAGAGCCGGTGAAACAGAAGCTGAGAGTACTAGAAGGAAGGCATCCCCCGCTGCTGATCCAAAGGGGACCCGGCCAACGGGAAGGTCGAGCCCCTAGAATGAGAAGCATGTAACATAATTAAGGGGATTCGACCTCAACTGCGACCTAGAGGAAGTAATGGATGAAGCCGCCGATGAAGATAAACATCAGGCGGAACATCACCTCTCCCCTCCAACACACTCTCCAACTCCAAAAGAGTAGATTGCATCTGCTCATCGGGAGGAGGTGGTCGCAGAGCTTAGCTCAGCCAGAGTAGAAGAGCTAGACAGGATGATTGCTGAGATGGGGGCTAGGTTCAAAGAAAGTAATGATTTCCTTCTCTTCCAAACTCTTGAAGAGCACCACGACTACATCTATGATGGGAAGATGGAGGATACTCTAAAAATGATGGTAGGAGCCAAGTTGGGACAAGCCTCTGAGGGGAGTCACTTCAAGGACAACGTCGCTGCTGAAGCCTCCTCAAAGGAAGCTGGACCAACGACCACAACACAACTGACGAATAAAGTTCCTGAACAAGTGGAAAAGGCTATTCCAATGATACAAGAAGCCTCGACACCTATGGAACAGGAGGCAAAATCCTAGGATGAGGATGGCGGGCTAGCAACCTTCTTCACAGATGAGCCTGCCATGGAGAGACAAGCTGAAGCCAGAATAGAGTTACCTACAACAGCTCCCCCTCTGCCCTGTAAGATGAAGGACATGGACATGATGGCTGTGTTGTGCATCTCCTGTAGAGATGTCCATGTCTTGGCAGATGTCCTCAATGACGATCTACCCGGGTCAGACATTCTATACAACAACAAAGGTAGACGTCTGTCCAGAGATGACTTTCGGTGGGTTTTTCTGAATAAGGCGCAAGTACACAAAAGAATGTTCAAGGTACTTTGCACCACCCTCCTGGAAGAGTTCTTAGACTCGGACAAGCCGCAACCGATTTTCAATGGGACGACGCGTCTAGCCAGCCTGCTATATAGAGAAGAATACATGGAGGCAGAGGTGTCAGAACTAAAAGTGGTAGTCCAGAGGAAAGAGACCAGAACTGTTGTGCTACCCATCAGGAATGCAAAGCATTGGGCACTAATTGTCGTCGATTTACATTAACGTAAGATGACGATTCTCAACTACTGTGCAGCTGAGATGGATAGCACTTTTCTCATATATAAAAGGAAGGATGCCAGGGACGCCTTGAAGATCCCGATATGCCTACAACGAGCTATCAAAGAGGCAGGCACAAACCTTCAAGGGTCCTGGAAGCTGTTCTCCATCAACAAAAGGGTTCCCCAGGAAGAAGCTGGTTTGGGGGATTGTGCTTTCAATGTTCTGTTTATGATGGAAGCCATCAATAAGGGCATCCCCTGGAAGATATGAACGTAGAAGACCTACATGGATTGCGTGGTGTGTACGTCATGGAAGTCATCTACGATCGTCGGTTCTTCAACGATCCGGCGATGCCCGTAGACGCCATACCTCACAGGCTTCACATGGACAATCCTCTTCCCAAAAAGGTAGCTTGGAGGGAACAACTCAAAACCATGTGGGTCGATCCGTATGAACCAGCCAGGGCTACAACTTGGAAGGCGGGCTGGAGTGTAGAGGCTAAAGAAGCTGTGAAGCAAACCGTCGAAGAACAAAAGCAATCTTCAGTGGCAACAACTCCTGAAGATGAACCTGTAGAAGAACAACATACATAAGTAGAAACTGAAGAAGCAGAGCTGGGGAACGATGGACAAGATGGGCCGGTAGGAGAAACCACGCCTTCTTTTGCGAACTTTGACAAGTGGAGCTGCTTCAGCCTATCAATGGAAGAACTGATGGTAATTATGAGTTCTCTGAAAGAAGACGACTTGCTGGGAGATGTCATCTTTCAACGAGATGACATCTGCGTATTAAAAGACGACCTTCACGAAACATTGAAAACTGGAGGGTATCTTTCTGTGAGCACGATGTCGGCCTACCAAGCATTATTAGGGGACTCAATACCAAACTCACACATGGCGTATTTCCTACTGGTAGATGACATCCTAAAAGATAAGAAGATAGGAGATATGGAACGACTGCAATGACGACTTGAAGCGGCCACGCCAGAGCACTTATTTTTGCCAATTCTTCACGAAAAACATTGGACTTTGCTGCATGTCAACCTCCTGAAAAGGACTGTAATTCTGTATAACAACTCCGACGTAGCCTTTGGACTCAACAAAAAGACCAACATGACAACAACGAAGTCTCCTATAGAAGAAAAGGCAAATACCTGCACTGAAGCAATCATCGAGATGATAAGGCAGCACTGCAAAGGGTATGATATGACAACATGCAAGGACTTTAAGAAAACTCAATACTGCCATAGAAGCCCTCAGCAGGTACCCCTATCCAATGACTGCAGGTTCTTCTGCCTGTCCTGGATGGTATCCATTGCCACTATCGGCTTCAAGGTGGAGAACATGTAGTACGAGCAATATCATGCACTAAGGGGTATCTACGCAAGCATGCTCCTTGAGTCCAAGTGGGCATGCCCCAACAAATAAGCAAATAAAGAAGGCCCGTTTATACATCTTACTCAAATTTTGACACCCCGAGATGGGGTGCATGATAAGTTTGGGGGAGGAATCATAAACGGGCCACAGAGGTACTTGTACCTTCCTTTTTCATTCACTTTCCCTTTTACTACTTTTACACTGTCAAAAATTTTGAAGTTTTGAAATTTTGTTACAACTAACCCTTTAGAAGCTCGCTTTCTCTCGCTAAATTTTCTAAATGTAGTGTTCCAGCCCTCTGGGAGAGAAGAATATGAGCAACATACACAAGAATGCATGAGTAAAACAACAGTCATAGTAATACTGCTATACCTCATTCTTGCAATAAGACATTGTAAATGTAACAACCTTAACTCATGAAACCCTCGGAGACAAGAGAACTTCACCTAGTCATACTCCTGACCAACCACCCTCACCCGACATTTTTGATCAGAAAATCCTTATCTCTGTAGAAAAGGAAAAAGCTGCCCTCTTCAAAGAATATCTAAAAGAGGCTTGGCCGCCCAGAAGACCAAGTAAAACTCCCCAAACACAAGCCTGAAAGGAGACGTAAAAAGCCAAAAATAAATAAAGAAAAAAAATATGAGAGTTGTGCCTGAAAAGATGCCAAAAGTTTCTATACGACCAGTATATTGCTGCACTCATGAATGCAGATATGTCGTGCCCTAAAGTGGAATTTTGAAGCCAAGCATACACACCTCCAAATCCTGAATGGAATCTCACAAAACCACTTGACTTAAAGTCAGAAGCCCAAAAAAGGGAAACACTGTTCTTACGACAGTTGTGGGTGAGGAGTTCATGGGGAAGAGGAAAACACATAAAAGCCTTAAGCCTACCTGGACACATTAGCATAGGGCCAGCTGTAAAATAAAGAATGGGTGTGAAAGCTACCCTTCGAAAAAGATCTGGCATTAGTATGGTCATTACCTAAGGGAGGGGGTGATAAGTTGAGAAGGAGAAGCCTTTTACAATTGAAGGTTATGACAGAGAAATGAAGTTGAGCAACTCCAGTTGAAGGGGGGATGGAGATCTAAAGGTTTGAATACATGAAACAACAGTCTTGATGCAAGGATGAGATATGTCAGTCATTCTATTATGTTGTCTTTTAAGCTTGTTCATTCATTCTCTCTCCGAGTTCTCAAACCTGGACTTAGCCAGAGGACATGCTTGATTCTAAGTTTGGGAGAGTTGATAACACTGTATTTTACATACTTTCTATATATATATATATTTACACCACTTTTAGTATAACTTTAGTTAACTTTTCACATAATTTCTCTATCTTTTTGACTAAGGCCTTGTTTAAATGATTTCAGGAATCAACACAACTTAGGTCGCGATTTTTGGGGACTGCAACTATGATACACTTATCTCTCAACCACAATCACAGTTCCAGAGTACCCCAGAGACCTCGATCATCAGGCAATAAGAGAAGAGAAGACCGCGACGGCAGTTATCACCGGGCCACGACCGCGGTTATCTAGAGAATCACGACCGTAGTTATCTCAAGACCGCGATCACTGATGGACTCCTGAAGCCCACGTCCGCAGCTATGACAAGAAGCACAACTGCAGTTATAGGAAGACCGCGACCAAGCTAGACTGTGCCCAGAGAGGAATAAGGCAGAGACCGTGATCGCGATCTTTCCCTCACTTTTCATAAGACCACGACCGCGGTTATCAAAGGATCGCGACTGCGGTTATTGCCAAGACCGTGACCGCGGTCTCTCCCCCACTTATCATAAACTGTGACCGCGGTTCTAAGTCGGTGGAGTGTGCCTATAAATAGCGCACCCATCTGTCTTGTCAAGACATGAGATCAGAGATCAGATCCTGAGGCCACGAAGTGCTGTTGCGTTCCAGACTCATCTCCGACCATCCATACATGAATCTTGGATCTCCAGGGGTAGAAGCTGAGGAGAGAGAAGATGGCCACCCACCCCTTCTTCGAGAGGAGAAGGCTATCCATGCGATAGATCCATATTTGAAGAAGTTGTATGTAGTATCACGTTTCTTCTCTTCCAGATCTATCGTTTCATCCTGCTGTACCCGTTCCCCCCCTTCGTGGTATCCTATGGATCTATCTTTTTGTAACGCCGTCATGTTGTCTGCAAACATGAGCGGCTAAACACCTTAACTTGGGTTGGGAGTAGCCACTATGGCTCTCCCAACATGTATATTGTCTCTTTCTTTTGAATATACATGTTCTTATCAACACTATCTCTATGCACCTATTTTAATGCTTCAGTTGTATGCTTAGCTACCATCTTGTGATGTTTGATTGTTGATATCTTGAGAGAGTAATATCACTTTTATCCCGTGTCATGGAGTGGTATGAATGCACGAGAGTGTTGGAATGCTAAAGCTTTAACCATATGTTTTACTGCGAGGTTTTTGAGTTGTCATCTCGAGAGAGAGGCTTCTTTTAGACTTAGATCTATCCTCATCTCGAGAGAGAGTGGAATAGACGTTTGAATGGTTTCTTGTAATCTTGATATGAGTATGCAAGAGAGAGAGAGATAATATTACATGTTGGTGAGGTGCTTTAGTTGGTGAACCCCAACTCGGGTTTTCCCCATATACTTGTTTACAATTTGTTTCTTTTGCTTCCTTTTGTTTTACTGTTCTTGTTTTGTGCTACCGTTCCTTAGGGAACATCTCGTTATCCCCTTTTTTCCTGGAGTATAGGAGTGTTTGATTCTGCATTCTTAACACGACCAACCTTGTCCTTGTGTTCAACCCCGATCGCTACATCGGACCCCGTTTATCGTTGCGGGGGCCTGAGAGTCGGATTATCTCTTTAAAAGTCCAACTACTTTAATCCACTCCTTTTGGACGTGCGATTTAGGCCGGTCAATTATGTATGAAGAGTCACTCAGATAAGCTTGACCTAGTTTATTATCCTTGCTTCTACAACATGTGTGGTATGTATATGTTTTGAAATCATGAGCTTAACTTAGTATTTTCTCTTTCCCTTCATATCATACATGAAAGATATCAGTTTTGAAACTGTGAGCTTGAAATAAAGATATCCTTGGATCATAGTTTGTATGATCACAAAATATAGTTCTCAACCTCCAATATTCTGAACCAATGTGTAGTTTGATGATAAAGCTCACACAATAAGGTGGTAGCTGTATATACAAGTATGAAATTGATTCCCTCTAATGATGCAATCCTAGTATGTATTGATCATAAAAGCATGCTAATGATGTTAAGTGTGATAATTCTTGTAATAAATTACTTGAAATGTTGGTATCACCTTATAAGGGCGAGGAGCATGAAAGATGAAACTTTGAGTAAAGCCTCCTCAACTTCATACTTATAAAAAAGGTGTCTCACGATATGACTAAATTACTTAAATGATGCTTCAACCTATATAAGGTGGAGTGGGTACACCCTATATGCTCTAAAATCCTAAGATGATGACGACTTAACATACATCCAAAACTATGATTGTCTTGACAGCTAGAAGGGGTGGCCTGTATGAGGTTGGACTCCTTAATATCACCTCGAGTATGGGATTAGTCGAATTCTGGGGAAAAAATTCCATATAAGTTGGGGTGAATGTGATAACCGTAACTTTAGGGTTCCAATATATATTCATTAGATGACCGATCTTATATTTAAGTAATTTATTCAATATTTGAATTCATTTCACTTAAATTTGTAGTTAGAGATATGACAGATGATGATGCTAATTGAGTTATATTATGATGTGTACCTTATTTAGTCGACTTGAACATTTATGAGGCCAAGGGCCGATTTAATAGTCTTAACAAACTCAATTGATAAAATTGATGAGCATTAAGGTTTGTTAGAATCATAACAGGTGTTCTTAGATTTATCGGCTCAATATTTGATTATTAATGTTAATCAGAAACTAGACTGATTGAGGAATTATATTAAGATATTATGCAATGTTTGATAGGTTTCAAAAGTATTTAGTAGTATGGGATCTAGGTTTATAATGTTGAATGATCTGGAACACTATGGGATTTGGAAGTTTAAAGTCGAAAAGATGATTTGGATATAAACTAATGTGAAATTTGGAATATGATTTAAATTTTGCTTCACGTCTCAATAACATGCCATGCACCAAATTTCCTTGAGGTTGCATGGCCCATCCTAGCTAAAGATCTGAACATAAAACTTTTGGCCCTAGGATGATCATCAAGTGTAGTCCCTAGATTGTCTCTCACCTCTAGAAGGAGTGGATTCTCGACAAACCCACCACCTTCAAAGAACCGTACCCAATCCATAAGGAGTCTACGGATCCCCTGAGGTCTCAGGAACTCGAGTGAAGTGCTAAGGAAGAAATCTCCTTCTAGCAACACCATCCTCCGCCGTGAGTCCAGGCGGTGGGTGGACTTGGAGTTAGTGCGATCGGCTGGTCCTAGCTTCTTCTCTGCAAGAGCACCAAGCAACCCTCCCGTTCTCCTTCACCTATTGCGAGCGTAGCTTCCAGAGAGGAAGATTCAGGAGCATTGAAGAGATCCCAACCTATGTTCGCAAGTTTGTGCCGGCGTTCTAAGATCTATCCGCCGGACTTTAGAAGGCACATCCTTCATTTCCATTTCTTATTCTTCTATGACGGTGGCTTGATACATCAGACTCTTCTGGCCATCTCCTATCCTCACCGCTGAGCACTAGACTGATGCAACCCTACTGCATAGGTTCAAGGTCATCCCTATCATGATCCCTCACTGGAGCTCCCGTGTGCGGTGGTGATGCAACCACCAGGCCATCGAGATTCATCTCTTGTTCTTTCCATGTGGTGCTGGTGGTTGTGAAGGTCCTTCAGTGAGCGATGTCGAGGTAGGACCTGACTTGGAGTCTCGCCAGAGAGGAAGGAGACGAGTTCCCAGCTAGGCCAAGCCCAAATTTCATGGCGGCGGCTTGACACCCTAATCAGAGTGCACACGGGGATGCACGCAGGCGTCTGACGAGTGCAGCGAGAGAGGGTGTTGGGTCTGGCCAAACCCAGGTTAGACCGGCCGGTCCAGCCTTTCTCAGTTGATCATTGTGCTCCCTGAGGAGCCATATGGCAGATCATGATTGGCCTAGAAGGTAAATCATTACATATTTCCAATAAATAGCTACGATCTTAGAAAATGCATAGAAAATAGCTCCCGTGTCCAATAAATACCCCAAAAATATCTATGTACTCAGAAATATGTCTACTTCACTTCTAAATCCTAAGATTAGCCTTCTAAAGAACTTTAAGTGACTGTATCTAATATAGATGATAATGCTCCATTTTAGGGTTAGTTAATCTCAAATAATTAGCAAATGATGGACATAAAATCTATGAAAAATACTGGTGATCTCTGATACCTCTTAGAAACTTAATATGGACTTCGATATGATTATAATTTTGAAATGTTACATCTTTCCCAATTAATGCACATTTAGATGTTTTAAACCTCATATTAATTTCAAAAAATATTGCAAACATCAGAAAATTATGAAAATTGAACCAGACCCTAATTATGACCCTCTGATTAGAATAAAAATATTTACTGGCATGTTTAGGATAGTTTCAACCTAAATTTGGTTAAAATCTAGTTTGGACCTAAATATCAAGTTAAATGATGATCAAATAATTAATGATTATTAATTGTTATTAATCAGGTCATGGACAAAGTTCTAGATGATCATGGTTGTATAATGAATATCGAAACTTAGGTTCGTGGATATAATTATATGACTCATTTTGCTGGATGATATAATTGTGAGTAATTGCTTGCATGTAGTTGTATAATCTTATTGATTGTATACCTATACGTATTGTCACTTTTATGCCTGAAACACTAAGAACACTAAGGAAAGAAAATGGAATGTAGTTACTGATGGTTCATTAATCTCCCTATTATAGAGGGAAAGCATTAATGTTGAATAGCACCTCCCTAATGGTATATGGTACTCGGGGATATCCCTAATGGTACATGGTACGCGAGGATAGGGGCCAATAACATAAGTGTTGATTGTGCTAAGTCCACCATAGTAATACATGTCCATTGAAATGTGACTGATAACTTGGATTTCCCTGATTTTCTGGCTTAAATAATGTTTTCATTTTCTTTCTTCTTCTTCATGTATTTTAAATATGCCAACATAGTATAATATCTTTCAACCACGTACCAACTTTATGTTGATTCATCTGTTTCACGTATTTTCTAGGTTCAGAGCTAACATGGGAAAAAATATATAAAGTAATCAGTTGTACATGTTAACCTACTGTGGTTCAATCCTGTTAGCATGCATGTTCAAAAAATTTTAAAGCTTCCCTTTAAATTATGCAAATGTAAGTTGTAACAATTCATGTTGTAATTATACATGTTGAATGTTGAGAAATGCTATGGTGTATACCTATAATTGTATGTTCATGTATGCACATATTTCTTCCGCAACTCTCACTGAAACAATTAGCTAACGTATTCAGATTTGTCCTCTTGGTCCTTCTAAGTCTCGAGATGGCATAATCCACAGCCATTACACTTGTTGTTTCTGATGTCAGGGTTCACACACGCCGCAAATCTTCTGCACTTTTATGTGTCATTAGGAACTAGCTACATCCAAACATTGACTAATCTTGAGAGTATGCCTCATATTATCCAATTGTTGTATTTCCATAATGAATGCTACTTAGTTATATGATCTTACTACTTAGGAAAGCAGCATGTTAATACTTTAAGTGAAATGCATCCATGAACTCCTTCTAAGTCATTATAATATCTCTCATGATATCTTCCACTTCAGACATTCATCATTTGTATTCTTTAGGCAGATACATGACGTAGTTTATCTTCTTGGTTTCTTATTACTCCATGATTCAAGAAACCTTCTTGAACTCTCACTTACACTCATCTACAATAATTGAATCAAGATCTGAGAACTCAACTCCATCAATATGCTTCAACATCTCTTGAAATTTCATTATTTTCTTGTTAGATAATGTAAACCTTTAGCCCATCTTATTCTTCTCCTTTATCTCTAACAAGATGTGATACATCCTTCATAGTGCTTAAAGTTTTCAAGGTTTGAGGTATTTGTATGTCACATACCATGTATTGTATGGATGTATCATGGTACCACAGGCCTGACAAAAAAATTATGTTTTTGAGACATGGGGGGGTGACCATATAAATGATAGTGTTTATTTGTTTTTTATATATTTCCACAATGTAGATGCATCTCCATTGGCATTGTCCACCGTGGATTTATTTTGTAGTAATATTTCTACAAGATGAAAGGTTTCCAAATGTGTTCAAGATTAGAGGAAAGAGAGGTGATGATTTTGAAATAAGGTAGATATCATGTAGTTTGAGATTGATGATTCCCCATCTACCATATGTTTTTGAAGAAAAAATGGTATTGTAATTTACCATTTGGATCTTAGAATTATCTGTGTTTGTAGTAAAATGATTCCAAAGTAACTTTTTTCCTAGAATATCAATAGCTCTGAGTGTCTCATCTGGTATTGAAATGTAGCTAAGATAATATGTGGTGATCATAGTCAAGGAGCTATTCAGAAATGTGAGTCTTCAAGCTAAGTTGAGAAATGCTATTTGTCCATGATGAGAGTCAATGACTAAGTTGTCGATGATAGTCTTACATGTAACATTGGATATGGGAAATGGTGAGACTGGGAGGCCCCCATAGGTGAATGAGAGATGATCTATATTGCATTGAAGTAGGGTTTTGTATCTATCTAAGATGTCTAGTTGGATGTAAAAGCCAATGATTGATGATTTATTCAGGTTTATCTTGAGCCTCAAAATGTATGAGAAGATTCCAATAATACATATGGTTTTAAGAATGTAGGCATCCTTAGGTTTAATGAGGATCATGGTATCATCAACATATATAGTGAAGTTTTCAAAACATTCATATGGGGATTCAATGAGTTCTTTATTTGCACCAATCTTTATCATATTGGTCAATAAAGATGTGATAATTATGAAAATATATGGAGATATAGGGTCAACCTTTCTAAGTCCATTTGTGTTTTGAGAAAACCAAATGGAGAACAACTTGTGATAGTAAAGAATTTTCTAGTGGAAATACAGACATGTATCCAGCTAATGAATTTCTATGGGAATCCATATTCCTGCAAGGTGAGAATGAGATAGGTCCATGTGATATTCTCAAAATATTTTTCAAAATCTAGTTTGAATGCTAGGAGGGGTGATTTGTTTTTATAGAAGGAGTGTATGGTCTCGTTCACCATGATGTAAGCATCCTGGATTTTTATGTTTTTAAGGAAAGCACATTGCTTTAGATCAATGATATTGTTCAAAAAGGGTTTCATGAGGCTTCTCAAAATTTTAGCAAAGATTTGTAGGATGTGTTGATCATTCCAATAGGTCTGAATTGGTTGATAGAGTCGGGTTGGTCAACCTTCTTGATTATAGGAATATGAGTGTGGCTTAGGACTCTAATTTGATTGCTGATATGGTTGAGATGGTTAATGAAGTCAATTTGTATTACCTCCCACATGGTCTGATAGAACTCGGTGTTTAGGCCATCAAGACCAAGTCATTTATCATTGACAAGATTAAACATAGCACTCTTGAGTTCGTCTTCAGTGAAGGGTGCAATTATATCGTATGTTGTGTCAATGGTATTTGGACATAGTTTGGTCTAGTCAATAGATGTGAGAAAAGATGGGTTGTGATCGGTGTTAAAGACCTTAGTAAAGAATGAGATAATATGGCTTGTGATCAGGTGTTTGTTTGTGGTTCTGGACTCATTAATGGTAAGACTACAGATATAGTTTGTTATGGAATTATTTTTGCAACATTTAGGAAAATATTTGGTATTTTAATCGCCTTCGACAGTCCATTTTATCTTGACCCTTTATCTCCAAAGAGAATGAAGCTTATCTTGGATGTTTTTGATATTTTATCTAATAGCTAGTGTGAAGGAAGGGTCTATGTGGGGATTGTTGTCTACTTTAGAAAGAGTGTCTTCTGAGTCTATAAGCTTGTATAAGATGTTTCCATTCTATTCTTGTTCTAAAGTTTTAGATCAGTTCTAATTCACTTGGTGCTGTTAAGAATGTAGAATCCCAGTTTAGAGGAGTGAGTAATGTAGGTAGCCAATTTTATGTGAAGATAAACATGAAATTAAGGACAGCGAGCTTGAAATTGTCAGTACAGAACAACTTATGACCCCAATTTATATGGAGTTATTGGTGTTGATACATAAGTGGTGTGATGTAGGTCTAGGTGCTACTATGAAAAAAGGGTGAGGGTAGTATTCCTCGCATGTCTATGAGAATATAAATTGGTCTATTCTATCCCAAGAAGAACCATAGTTCCACGTATATTTGGTATTTGATGAGAGGATGTCAATCATACAGTGTTATGTGATGTTGTATCGGAGAAACCTATCAAACTGTGTGTAACGCCCCACTTTTTATATCACATGAGCGGAAGCATTCTTACTCAATGGAGGTGTCACAATATGTTAATCATGCAATAAAAGTAAATGAAACACTTTGCATTGATAAACTAATTCATACATAGTTCTTGACAAAATATAACTACATAATGGTCATATATGAAATCTAGTCTACTTGGTGACATAGCTAAACATGATATAAATGACATCTAAATCTATGGATTGGTTTGGTAAATGGCACCCCACTAGGAAAACCTTGATGATATCCTAGTCTTGATTCTCCCTTTTATCCTTCACTTGCTCCAAGTCCTACAAACATCTTGTCCCCACCCATGCAAAACAAACATCAAATCAACAAGTGATATTTGGAACTTTGTATGACATAAAAATAAATATAACTTGACATGAGTAAAATTGACATGAAATATTTTGACATAAACTTGAACATGGATTTTCTTAAGCATTCATGATTCATTAATGACATGAAGAATTGAGTAGTAAGTATATCCATCCCTCTATGATGCCCACTTAGGAGCATATGATTGCGAGGAAAGCCCTTGATGTTAGGAAACCCCTTGAGGTCCATGATTTAGGAGCATATATAAAGTAATCCAACTCCATTTATCTTGACATTTACTTTAACATTAACATTAACATGATGCTTGAACTTTAACGTGATGGTATTTCTCCCCTTGAATCATAATGGGATTTCTCCCTCATAAACCATAATAGGGTTTCTGATTCAGCCCTATTTTAGGGGTTCATCTTATGTCATTTTGCATTTCAATCACATCTATACCTGTTAGATTACATGTTATTTCCCACAATATGAATATTTGTGTAAAATGCACATATGGACATTATTTGCGTGTTTTTCAGGCATTTGGACCACGTTTGATGGAAGAGAGAGAGGAGTGATCCTAGGGTTTCTCTACCCTTGGAAAGGCCCAAAGTGAAGTCTGATGCTCCCTCAACCTACCCCTAGTGGCCAAAGACACATAGAAGCAAAGATGTCCAAGGAAATCCACCACGGCCGTGCCACCTAGCACGACCGTGCTACATAACTGAATAACTAGCATGGTGGAGCACCATGACCACCATCACCTTGCTCACCACAGCCGTGCTACCCTTTTTCCACCACGGCCGTGGTGACCACCATGTCCGTGCCGGTTTCAGTGCAAAAATGAGCATCAACCTGTATTTTTAACATTTTAATTGATACGACCCATGGTGAACTACCACGACCATGCTCACCCCTACCCACCACGGCCGTGGTGATCCACCATGGCTGTGCTACTCACATAACCTATCTACTTTTCCCACTTCATTTCCCACTTTGCCCCTACTTGACCTATTGCTTCCCCCACACCTATATATAGGGGGGTGGCGGCTATAGGTCGAGGTTAGCTACCTTCCACTACATCCTAGCTCCCCATTTTCTCTCCTTAGCCATTCCACTCCATTCCCACCTCCATTCCACTCCATTTCACCATTTCCACCACAAAAACACTAGTTTATCCTAGTTTCTACCCATAATCCCCTTCATTCCATACCCTTGCACCTTGGAGGAGAGAGGAGGACATCTTGTAGTAGTTGGAGAGGAGGATTTCTTCATCTACACCGAGCTCCATGGCTTCTTCTACCTCTTTCTCCTTTCTTTTTGTATTTTCCATTTCCATGAGTAGCTAGGCCCCTTTTGGTGGGCTGTTTGGCAGAAATTATGTTACTTTGATACCATGTTGGGGGGAATTACATGTAAACTTTGTAATTCCATTTGTGAATGATTATATTCTATTTCTATCTCATTCTCCTGAATTGTTTGTTGGTTTGTGTGTGAAATCACTTAAGAATTTAGGGAAATTGCTGATATATGTGAATTTTGGGATTTGCCCCTAGGTCTAATTCTTGGATCGTTGCCTCCCATCTTCCTACATCTTAATCAATCTCCCTAAACCTAAGTGAGAGATCTAAGTATCTAGATTAGATAATTCTAGTGCAATTAGCATGGAGCCTTCTTAAGGCTAGAATGTGGGGGAGATGGGGCCCAAAGCCCTAATTTCACCTCCCCATTATTACCCTCATCCTCTAATTTCCCTAGGAATGTCTAATCTAGAAAGCTAGACTTGACTAGACACTAATTGAATTGAACCTAATCCCTAACCCAATTGAGCCTTGCAAGGGTAGTAGGGAGTTTTAGGGACTAGTTCCCCTATATACAACCTAGAATATCCATGGCTAGTTAGTAGCTTTGGCTAATTCATTAGTCTCTAACCTATTGTTTGGTTTGGATATTCTAAATGGAATCATATTGTTCATATGTCACCCACAACTTAAGTGAAAAGTGCATCCCCTAAACAGCCCACACCTTCCTAAATTGCTTTAAAACCCTAGTTTTCATCTTGCCTAGCTAGTGTTAGCTTAGTTAGCTCTTTTCTTGCTTAGTTAGATTCTTACCGTGTTTCTACCTTGTTCTTGCTAGTTTATCTATTTACTTTCTCTTGTGCCTTTCTCTTTCTTGCCTTAGTGTAAATTGCCTTTTCATACCTAGCTTAGTCTTTTCTTGCATACTTAGTCTTAATCTAGTCTAGGGTTAACTTAGGTTTTGTTCTTGCTTTCTGTGCTTTCTTGTTCACCTAGTTTAACAATCAAATTACCCCTTAACCCTAGTCTCCGCATGCAGTAGGAACCCAGCCTAACTAACCTAGCTCTAGTGCCCCCTTTTCTCCCTGAGGATCGACCCCTACGCTTGCCCTTCACCTATGCTACAATAGTACCCCGTGTGTTTTTAGGTGACCTATTTGGTATTGTGATCGACTTGGTTAGGGTTAATATAAATTTTGAAAGATTCCGTGTGTTTGAGTCCCGTGGAGTCATCTAGTCACCCCTTATTAGCTAGTGTGTACACCTCTGGCTCGACGCACCTAGCTTTCTGACGCCGTTGTCGGGGACAAAAAGTGCCATAGCTACCTAGTTGTTGTGGTGTTGACTCTCCCCTTTGCACCATCTTTTGCTAGTTTGTTTTGTTGCATTTGAGAAACACACCAAGCTTTCTAGCACCGTTATGGGGGAGAAATGTGCTCGGCCTAGATAGTTAGTTTTGCTTTCACTTTTCCTACTACCCTTATCATTGCTATTATTTATTCTTTATTCTTTGCATTCTTTTTGCATATTGGTTTGCTAACTTACTTTATTTTGTTTGGTTGTGCCTTGTGCATGTGACAAGCCACTTGAGGAAGATAAGATGGAAGGCCAAAATGCACAAACCCATCCATTTCCTCCACTGCCCTACCTCCAAGTCTATCCTAAGCCTTACACACCCCCACCACCTCTATCGCCACAACCTTCCCACCAGTTCGCCTTCAGACCTCAATTCCCTCCTCCACCTCAATTCCAAAGGCCATTAACAACAGTGTAACCACCAAAACTATCACATGATCCCCCTACTCCCTATGAGAAAATGGATGTGGTTTCAATCATGGGATGTGACAAGGTTGTTGAGAAGCTTATCAAGGGAGGGAATCAAGTTGACAAAGATCTTAATGAAGAGCCATTTCCGAAAAGTCCTTGTTTGCAAGTGTCCCATATGATTGAGACCCCTCTCTTTTATGCCTATGAAGACCCATTCCTCAAGAGAGAGAAAAACTATGGAATGAAATTTTTGAAGGTCATAAGGCTGATTAAGATCTATGATGATGATCCCCAAGGAAAGAAAATTGCTAAAAAATACTTTTGAAGCTTGCATGACCCTTGGGAGGAAGATCAATCAAGGAAAGCATTTGAGAGGATAGCCTATGATGATAATGCAAATATTTTGTTTTTGGATAATGGTTGATGCTGAAAGAACAACAAGCCCAGCTGAAGGCATGAAACTCAATCCTTGTGGGAGGCAACCCACATAGGTTTGGGATTTTTTCACCCAACCCTCCTTTTTTATACTTTTGCTTTGTTTTTACACTTTCCAAGAAAAAACACACACACACACTGCACTTGATGGTTTTGTTGTTTATGAATAATTTTAGAATAGGTACAATGGAGGAAAGATGATGCATGAAAGAGCCAACCAAGGAGAAGATCATAATTGAAGAGAAGATTGAAAATTAGTAGAAAAGCTACAGGAAGGTGACCAACACGGTCGTGCCATACAGCACAGCCATGGCAGAGGCAATACAAAATGGCCGTGGTGGCCACCACGATCGTGGTGGATATCCTCTTCTCACTGGACACCTTGAGATCTCTCTCGCTTGTTGGAATTTGTCTATCAGGACTCCATGCCCCCTACCCTATCATCCTAGGCTTCTATTTCATGTTAAGGACAACATGGTTTAAAAGTTTGGGGTGGTAGGGCGGTAAGCCCTTTCTCTACCCCCACTTTCCTCTATGTTCCTTATTCTAAATTTTTTCTCAAGATGATCAAATAGTATAACCATCTCTCATACTTGTGTATCAATGCTTTGTGAACTTGCTTTGCATACTTGCATGTCATTTAGTTTACTTTCTTGCAATTTTTGTGTAATTTTCAAAAAAATTTCCTTTTTTTGCCATGCATTGCATATCATGTAGATTTTTTGCTGATTTTTGC
Organism: Alisma plantago-aquatica; assembly: GCA_963693085.1. Classification (NCBI taxonomy): domain Eukaryota; kingdom Viridiplantae; phylum Streptophyta; class Magnoliopsida; order Alismatales; family Alismataceae; genus Alisma; species Alisma plantago-aquatica. The sequence goes on along the minus strand of OY856413.1, from coordinate 294,521,993 downwards.
ATGTTTTAGCTAGGATTTACTTGTTTATTGCTTTAAGTTCAATAATATAGGCTTAGATGTGATTGAAGGCAACTTGGCACCATTTTGGTCTATTTTGCCCAAATTTGAGATTTTTCGTCTAAAAGTGTGTTTCAACCCAATCTCTACTTTTTGGATTAAAAATGATGACCTTTGACAAATGCAAGTGAATTATCATTGTTTGTTGCTAAATGGTATCAATTCTTGACTTTTTACATGTGCATCACCTCTCTTGTGTTTGTGGATGTTTTGGTTGAATTGTGATTTGAGCAAGCTATGAGCGCTTAGTGCCTATGAAATCACTTGATTGAAATATCAATTTTAGGTTGTTTATTCATGTGGTGTGACATTGTTAGATGAAGTGTTAGATTAATTTTCATGCAGGATACCTTATGTTAAGAATCACACCAATGTCCCCTCTTTGACCCGACTCTTCACTCACCATCTTCTTACCCCTCCACCTCATGAAAGGATGCCAACATGTACATATCAGCTGTGGCCACTTCCAAAAGTTTAGGGTGGCCACATCTGTTGGATCAAGGGATCTAGGGGGGGTGAATAGAGCTTCACAAATCTCACAAAACAAATTAGACCTTTAAATTATATTAAGTGCAGAAACTTAAGCATACAACCAATTTGAACAAGCATAGCAAGGGTGAGAGACAAGGATAGCATACACTTGGACAAAGTGGTTTAGAGTAGTTCCACACTTAAAACTAGAAGTGATTCAATCCACTACCTAGAGGTGGTTAATCTCTAAGACTTTGCAATCTTGATTCTCTTATATTCATTCATAAGATTACAACATAAAAACCACTTTCATCCAAGGACTTAATAACTCAAGCAAGGATCTTCAACCTACTGAAGGAGCTTACCCACTTGAACCAGGGAGCCTTCAGCCTTCAACAAGGACTTACCCACTCCATCTTCAAGTCTTTGGACTTCCAGGGATTACCTATCCTTCTTGAACGTTATCCTTGTCTATCTCCTTCACTCAGAGATCTGGATCACCAGCTTTCTTCAACCTTGAAGAACAACAACTCCTTATCCTTCACTTGGAGAAGATCTTCAAGCCTTTTCTTCAATAAGGAAAGGGGGTAAGAAGATGGAAGTGGAGAGATTTACATGGATACAAGGGGTAGCTCTCTAACAACAGATCCTAACTCACTCATATTCACATATTTGAACTATAAGTAGAGAGAGAAAGGGGCTCAAAGGAGTGAAACACTCTCAACTGAGCAAGAACTAAGCATATATGTAATGAGCAACCTTGGAATGAACTCCAAGTGGTCCTATTTATAGCTGGGGGTGCCCCTTTGAGTTAGGGAACACTTAGGGATGGATTATAGCCATTTTTTCCCAAGGCAACAGATCTATTTTCATCCAAACAAGTCACCAGCTGTTAGAATCACTTTTTTTCTGTTTTCAGTACAGTACATTCAGTTTAGATTCAATAAAGGTAACTCAATCGATCAGGTAAAATACAAACCCAATTTTCAAACCAACGATCGAGTTTTTCCTAAGGAAACTCGACCAACCAATGAAAATAGCATTTTGTCAGTAACCCGATCAGTCGAGTTCTTTGAATACACAAATCGATCGATGCACTCTTCAGAGAATTGATCCAGTGGATCGGTCGAGATTGTAACTCGACCGATTAGCAACCTGAGATCAATTTTCTAAAGTGCTTAAAAAGTGATTAAAACTTGGTTCTAAGTGTCCCACACAATTTTCTCATCTTAGTTACAAGTCATATCATCAATACAAGTGATTACAAAATTCTTCTAATGTCATTTACATGGATTTCCTAATTAGTACACTTGCATTGCTTTTGACTTATTTGACAAGCTAGGGCTTGTGTAATATGATCCTTTTCATGTACCTAACACCTAAAATCAATCTTGAATACACATATTAGATACATATGAATGGAATGGTTGAGTCATTATCAAAATATGGATAATGTATAACCTCTAGGTCAACAACATCTACATCTCACCGCTTCACTCTCATCACCATATACCCTATCTACTCCAAGGGCAAATAAAAAGAAAAGAAAAAAAATGCAAAAAGAAAATAAAGGGATGCTCCTGTTTAAGATCATTCAAATAAAGAAAAGATGAGTGCTCTATGTGATAGCACTCCAAAATCATACCACAACCCTTTCTTCCATATTTATACCCATTGAGCTAGGAAACATCAAACCTAGCTCATTTTGCCCTTTTTCCGCAGCCACGTGGGTCATTTGGTGTGATTTGAAACATAAGGTTGAAAGGGCGAAGGTAAAATAGCACTCCTGGTCATCCTTGATTAACATCATCATGAAACGGTTTACCCAGAACTACATGAAAGAAATATGGATAGCTTGTGTGTTTTATGTACTATAGTTGAAGTTCATATGCTTTGTGCTCTGTTCATGATTGGTTTGTGAAAGTAGGAGAGGAGAGAGGTGGAATGCATGTACTTAGTCACTATTGATCCTATTCAGCAATAATCATTCTTTACATTGCATTTGTCATTTCTTGCTTGTGAAAATTTTGTAGAGAGATTGAGTTGGATCATACTTGAGGAAAAGTATGTTTCAAGTTTCGGGTGGAGATTCAACCCTATTTTAGGACTTCATCTTGTATCATTTTGCATTTCAATCACATCTATACCTGTTAGATTACATGTTATTTCCCTCAATATGCATATTTGTATAAAATGCACTTATGGACATTATTTGCATATTTTTCAGGCATTTGGACCACATTTGATGGAAGAGAGAGAGAGAAGGAGTGATGCTAGGGTTTCTCTACCCTTGGAAAGGCCCAAAGTGAAGTCCGATGCTCCCTCAACCTACCCCTAGTGGCCAAAGACCCATAGAAGCAAATATGTCCAAGGAAATCCGAAGAATCAAGCCCATGTGCAGCAGCAGACAACACCACGGTCGTGCAGCAAAGAATGGCCGTCCAAGGAAAATTCACCACGACCGTGCCACCTAGCATGACCATTCTACATAACCGAAGAATGGGCGTGGCACAACACCACGACCACCATCACCTTGCTCACCACAGCCGTGCTACCCTTGCCCCACCACTGCCGTGCTAGTTTCAGTACAAAAATGACCATCAACCTGTAATTTCGACATTTTAATTGACACGACCCATGGTGAATGACAACGGCCATCTCATGCCTACCCACCATGGCCGTGGTGATCCAGCACGGCCGTGCTACTCACAAAACCTAGCTACTTTTTCCATTGCATATCCCACTTTGCCCCTACTTGACCTATTGCTTCCCCCACACTGATATATAGGGGGGTGGCAGGTGTAGGTCGAGGTTATCTACCTTCCACCACCTCCTAGCTCCCCATTTTTCCCCTTAGCCATTCCACTCCATTCCCACCTCGATTCCACTCCATTTCACCATTTCAACCACCAAAACACTAGTTTATCGTAGTTTCTACCCATAATCCCCTTCATTCCATACCCTTGCACCTTGGAGGAGAGAGGAGGACATCTTGTAGTAGCTGAAGAGGAGGATTTCTTCATCCACACTGAGATCCATGGCTTCTTCTACCTCTTTCTCCTTTATTTTTGTATTTTCCATTTCCATGAGTAACTAGGCCCCTTTTGGTGGGCTGTTTGGGGGAAATTATGTTACTTTGATACCATGTTGGGGGAAAATGACATGTAAACTTTGTAATTCCATTTTTTAATGATTATATTATATTTATATCTCATTCTCCATGAATTGCTTGTTGGTTTGTGTGTGAAATCACCTAGGAATTTAGGGAAATTGCTTATGTATGTGAATTTTGGGATTTGCCCATAGGTCCAAGTCTTGGATCCCTAGGTTGCATCCCATCTTCCTACATCCTAATCAATATCCCTAAACCTAAGTGAGAGATATAAGTAGCTAGATTAGAGAATTCTAGTGAAAATAGCATGGATCCTTCTCAAGGCTAGAATGTGGGGGAATTGGGGTCCAAAGCCCTAGTAATATTTAATATAGAAACCTTGACTTGACTAGACTGTAATGGAATTGAACTTAATCTGTAACCCAATTGAGCCTCGCATGGGTAGTAGGGAGTGTTAGGGACTAATTCCCCTATACACAACCTAGCATATCCATGGTGAGTTAGTAGCTTTGTCTAATTCATTAGACTCTAACATGTTGTTTGGTTTGGATAATCTAAATGGAATCATAATGTTCATATGTCACCCCCAACTTAAGTGATAAGTACATCCCCTAAACAACCCACACCTTCCTTAATTGCTTTAAAACCCTAGTTTTCATCTTGCCTAGCTAGTGTTAACTTAGTTACCTCTTTTCTTGCTTAGTTAGCTTCTTGCCCTATTTTTTCCTTGTTCTTGCTAGTTTAGCTATTTACTTGCTCTTGTGCTTTTCTCTTGCTTGCCTTAGTGTAAATTGCCTTTTCATACCTAGGTTTGTCTTTTCTTGCATACTTAGTCTTAATCTAGTCTAGGTTTAACTTAGGCTTTGTTCTTGCTTTCTGTGCTTTCTTGTTCACCTAGTTTAATAATCAAATCACCTTTAAACCCTTAACCCTAGTCTCCGTAGTAGGAACCCATCCAAACTAACCTAGCTCTAGTGCCACCTTTTTCCCTGAGGATCGACCCCTACGCTTTCCCTTCACATATGCTACAATAGTACCCTGTGCGCTTGCGGGTGACCTATTTGGTATTGTGATCAACTTGGTTAGGGTTAATATAAATTTTGAAAGATTCCGTGTGTTTGAGTCCCGTGGAGTCATCTAGTCACCCCTTATTTGCTAGTGTGTACACCTCTGGCTCGACACTCCAAGCTTTTTGGCGCCGTTGCCAGGGATAGAAAGTGCCATAGCTACCTAGTAATTATGGTGTTGACTCTCCCCTTTGGCACTATCTTTTGCCAGTTTGTTTTGTTGCATTTGAGAAACACACCAAGCTTTCTAGTGCCATTGCTGGGGAGAAATGTGCTCGACCTAACTAGTTAGTTTTTCTTTGACATTTCCTACTGCCCTCGTCATTGCTATTATTTATTCATTATTCTTTGCATTCTTTTTGCATATTAGTTTGCTAACTTGCTTTCTTTTGTTTGGTTGTACCTTGTGCATATGACAAGCCACTCGGGAAAGATAAAATGGAAGGCCAAAATGCACAAATGCATCCATTTCCTCCATCACCCTACCTCCAAGGCTATCCTAACCCTTACACACCCCCACCACCTCTATCGTCACAACCTTCCCACCAGTTCACCTTCTGACCTCAATTCCCTCCTCCACCTCAATTCCAAAGGCCATTAACAACAGTGTCACTGCCACAACTATCACATGCTCCCCCTACTCCCTTTGAGCAAATGAATATGGTTTCTATCATGGACTATGACAAGGTTGTTGAGAAGCTTATCAAGGGAGGGAATCAAGTTGAGAAAGATCTTAATGAAGAGCCATTGCCAAAAAGTCCTTGTTTGCAAGTATCCCATGTGATTGAGATCCCTCTCTTTGATGCTTATGAGTGCCCATTCCTCTAGAGAGAGAAAAACTATGGAATGAAAATTTTGAAGGTCATAAGGCTGATGAATATCTATGATGATGATCCCCAAGGAGAGAAAATTGCTAAAAAAATACTTGAGAAGCTCGCATGACCCTTGGGAGGAAGATCAATCAAGGAAAGAATTTGAGAGGATTTCCTATGATGGGAATGCAAATATATTGTTTTTGGACAATGGTTGATGCTGAAAGAACAACAAGCCCATCTGAAGGCATGAAACTCAACACTTGTGGGAGGCAACCCACATAGATTTGGGAATTTTTCACCCAACCCTCCTTTTTTGATACTTTTTCTTTGTTTTTACACTTTCTAAGAAAACACACACACACACTACACTTGATGGTTTTGTTTTTTGTGAATCATTTTAGAATAGGTACAATGGAGGAAAGATGATGCATGGAAGAGAAAACCAAGGAGAAGATCATAATTGAAGAGAAGATTGCAAATTAGTAGAAAATCTACAGGAAGGTGTGCCATATAACACGACCATGGCAGAGGCAATACAAAATGGCCGTGGTGGATATCCCCTTCTAACTAGACACCTTGAGATCTCTCTCCCTTCTTGGTGTTTATCTATCAAGACTCCATGCCCCCTACCATATCATCCTATACTACTATTTCATGTTGAGGACAACACAGTTTAAAAGTTTGGGGTGGTTGGGCGGTAAGACCTTTCTCTACCCCCACTTTCCTCTATGTTATTTTTTCTAAATGTTTGCTCAAGATGGATCAAACAATATAAACATCTCTCATACTTGTGTATCCATGCTTAGTGTACTTGCTTGGCATACTTGCATGTCATTTTGTTTACTTTCTTGCAATTTTTGCGTAATTTTCTAAAAAAAATCCTTTTTTGCCATGCATTGCATATCATGTAGATTTTTTTGGTGATTTTTGCATGTTTAGCTAGGATTTGCTTGTTTATTTATTTAAGTTCAATAATATAGGCTTAGATGTGATTGAAGGCAACTTGGCATCATTTTGGTCAATTTTGCCCAAATTTGAGATTTCTCGTCTAAAAGTGTGTTTCAACTCAATATCTACTTTCGGGATTAAAAATGATGACCTTTGACAAATGCAAGTGAATTATCATTGTTTGTTGCTAAATGGTATCAATTCTTAACTTTTTACATGTGCATCATCTCTCTTGTGTTTGTGGATGATTTGGTTGAAATGTAATTTGAGCAAGCTATGAGCACTTAGTGCCTATGAAATCACTTGATTGAAATATCAATTTTAGGTTGTTTATTCATGTGGTGTGACATTGTTGGATGAAGTGTTAGATTCATTTTCATGCAGGATACTGTATGTTGAGAATCATGCCAATGACCCCTCTTTGACCTGACTCTTCACTCACCATCTTCTTACCCCTCCGCCTCATGAAAGGATGACAAAGTGCACATATCATCCGTGGCCACCTCCAAAAGTTTGGGGTGGCCACATCTATATCTCACCGCTTCACTCTCATCACCATATTCCCTATCTACTCCAAGGGAAAAGAATAAGAAAATAAAAAAATGCAAAAAGAAAATAAAGGGATGCTCCTATTTAAGAGCATTCAAATAAAGAAAAGATGAGTGCTCCATGTAATAGCACTCCAAAATCTTACCGCAACCCTTTCTTCCATCTTTATACCCATTGAGATAGGAAACATCAAACCTAGCTCATTTTACCCTTTTCCGCAGCCACGTGGGTCATTTGGTGTGATTTGAAACATAAGGTTGAAAGGATGAAGGTGAAAAATCACTCCTGGTCATCCTTGATTAACTCCATAATGAAACGGTTTACCCAGAACTACATGAAAGAAATATGGATAGCTTGTGTGTTTTATGCACTATATTTGAAGTTCATATGCTTTGTGCTCTGTTCATGATTGGTTTGTGAAAGTAGGAGAGGAGACAGGTGGAATGCATGTACTTAGTCACTATTGATCCTATTCAACAATAATCATTCTTTACATTGCATTTATCATATCTTGCTTGTGAAAATTTTGTAGAGAGATTGAGTTGGAGCATACTTGAGGAGAAGTATGTTTCAAGTTTGGGGTGGTGATTAAGCCCTATTTTAGGGCTTCATCTTGTGTCATTTTACATTTCAATCACATCTATACCTATTAGATTACATGTTATTTCCCTCAACATGCATATTTGTGTAAAATGCACTTATGGACGTTATTTGCATATTTTTCAGGCATTTGGACCACATTTGATGGAAGAGAAAGAGAAGGAGTGATCCTAGGGTTTATGTACCCTTGGAAAGGCCCAAAGTGAAGTCCAATTCTCCCTCAACCTACCCCTAGTGTCCAATGACACATAGAAGCAAAGATGTCCAAGGAAATCTGAATAATCAAGCCCAAGTGCAGTAGTAGACAACACCACGACTGTGCAGCTAAGAATGACCGTCCTAGGGAAATCCACCATGACAGTGTCACCTAGAACGGTCGTGCTACATAACTAAGGAATAGGCATGGCACAATACCACAGCCACCATCACCTTGCTCCCCATGGCCGTGCTACCCTTGCCCCACCTCGGCCGTGCCAGTTTCAGTGCAAAAATGACCACCAACCTATGATTTTGACATTTTAATTGACACGACCCATGGTGAACCACCACGACCGTGCTCACCCCTACCCAGCATGGCTGTGGTGATCCACCACGGCTGTGCTACTCACAAAACCTAGCTACTTTTTCCACTGCATTTCCCACTTTGCCCCTACTTGACATATTGATTCCCCTACACCTATATATAGGGAGGGTGGCTATAGGTTGAAGTTAGCTACCTTCCACCACCTCCTAGCTCCCCATTTTTCCCCTTAGCCATTCCACTACATTCCCACCTCCATTCCACTCCATTTCACCATTTCTACCACCAAAACACTAGTTTATCCTAGTTTCTACCCATAATCCCCTTCATTCCATACCCTTGCACCTTGGAGGAGAGAGGAAGACATTTTACAGAAGCTGGAGAGGAGGATTTCTTCATCTATTCCGAACTCCATGGCTTCTTCTACCTCTTTCTCCTTTCTATTTGTATTTTCCATTTCCATGAGTATCTAGGCCCCTTTTGGTGGGTTGTTTGGGGAAATTATGTTACTTTGATACCATGTTGGGGGAAAATGACATGTAAACTTTGTAATTCCATTTGTTAATGATTATATTCTATTTCTATCTCATTCTCCATGAATTGCTTGTTGGTTTGTGTGTGAAATCGCCTAGGAATTTAGGGAAATTTCTTATATATGTGAATTTTGGGATTTGCCCCTAGGTCCAATTCTTGGATCCCTAGGTTGCCACCCATCTTCCTACATCCTAATCAATCTCCCTAAACCTAAGTGAGAGATCTAAGTATCTAGATTAGATAATTCTAGTGCAATTAGAATGGAGCCTTCTCAAGACTAGAATGTGGGGGAATTGGGGTCCAAAGCCATAGTTTCACCTCGCCATTACTTCCCTTGGCCTCTAATTTCCCTAGGAATGTCTAATCTAGAAACCTGGATTTGACTAGACTCTAATTGAATTGATCCTAATCCCTAACCCAATTGAGCCTCACAAGGGTAGTAGGGAGTGTTAGGGACTAGTTCCCCTATACACAACCTAGCATATCCATGGCCAATTAGTAGCTTTGGCTAATTCATTAGACTTTAACCTATTTTTTTGGTTTGGATAATCTAAATGGAATCATAATGTTCATATGTCACCCCCAACTTAAGTGATAAGTGCATCCCCTAAACAACCCACACCTTCCTTAATTAATTTAACACCCTAGCTTTCATCTTGCCTAGATAGTGTTAGCTTAGTTAGCTCTTTTGTTGCTTAGTTAGCTTCTTGCCCTATTTTTGCCTTGTTCTTGCTAGTTTAGGTATTTACTTGCTCTTGTGTTTTTCCCTTGCTTGCCTTAGTGTAAATTTCCTTTTCATACCTAGCTTAGTCTTTTCTTGCATACTTAGTCTTAATCTTATCTAGGGTTAACTTAGGCTTTGTTCTTGCTTTCCGTGCTTTCTTGTTCACCTAGTTTGATAATCAAATCACCTTTAAACCCTTCACCCTAGTCTCTGCAGTAGGAACCCAACCAAACTAACCTAGCTCTAGTGCCCCCTTTTCTCCCTGAGGATTGACCCCTATGCTTTCCCTTCACCTATGCTACAATAGTACCTCGTGCACTTGCAGGTGACCTATTTGGTATTGTGATCAACTTGGTTTGGGTTAATATAAATTTTGAAAGATCCACACATGTGTTCGAGTCCCGTGGAGTGCATCGAGTCACCCCTTGTTGGCTAGTGTGTACACCTCTGGCTTGACGCACTAGTTTCCCATTCTTGAGCATGGTTCATTAATCATAATTCTTAATCATAATTATGGTTTTACCATAGACTATAAATAAGCAATCAATCAAACAATGATACTATACATGATGTATTTTGATAAATCATTCATCATTCATGAATTCACATAAGGTGCATAATAATATATCACAATCAATAAACCAAAATTTCTTGTGCCAAAAATGCAAGGCCCTCTTACCTAGAGTATTTCACCTTAAGGTCAAGTCCCCTCACTTCATTGAGCCTCTAATCACATGTAATTTGGTTAAATTCATAAAGTGTAAATGAATTCATAATCATGAAACCCTAATTTCTTTAGTGAATTTTTGAAGGACTTGAATGTGGAAAACAACATTTGAAAACCATACGAATCGATAGAGAATGAAAAGATCTTTCCAATGTATATTTTCCCATCATTTTCAGAGGTCATATGCAAAAGTTATGATTTTTGCAATATGGACCAATCAGAGTTCCAGAAACTTTAGCGTGACATGCATTAAAATAAAATATAAATCTCATGCATATCAAACACAAAAAGACTGAGAAATCCACATTGTGTTATGTTCAATTAAATCGATGGGGGAAAAATAGTCATTTATTCATGACAAATAACCCGCGGGTGATGAATCAAAATGTGCGGAAATTCCCCAAAATACCATTGCACATTGAATCGGGTGATTAGTATCGTGGGGAGACCTAGGTCAATCTATGAAATCGTTTCTTCTGCTTCCATGCCATGGTACGAGCACCTTGTAGGGGCTTCATGGCATCAATGTGGAGTCGTGGTTGCTGCCCTTTTGGGAAAGAAGTCCTTCTGACTGCGTATGCAAGGAGGTGACATACACAATGAGTGTGACGCCCGATGCACAACCAACGATATGACTCAAAACTAAAATGTGAATTCTAACTAAACTTGTGGATTACCAGAAAACATAGGAAATTAAAATAGATTTCATAAAAGTACCATAGGATGAAAACTTTCACATATAAGTCCAAAACAAGACACTTGAATCACATAGCACATATCATAAGGTGCTGACATACTGTCATCAACTTGTTACATGAGATACATGTTCCACATACACATACATGTACTTCTACCAAAATTCTACAACAAAAAGGCACACATGCCAAAAATCTCGCATCAAAATCCTATCTACAAAACACATCGAGAACACCCCCAAGGACCTGACTGTTCATGGACCCCTCTAGGACTCTGTCACCAAAAGACTAGAAACACATCCAACCTTATCATCTACTGCTCTTGCTACTTCTCTTTGTATGCTACATGATCTCCACCTTGATGTGCACGACCACCTAAAAGATGTGGAAACCCACGAGGTGAGACCAAACATCCTAGAGAGAAATATATAAATCTCTACCAATGTTTATTAAAGCACATATAACTGAAGATATTAGGTAACATAATTACTAATAGACATGATTTAGCTAAATGATATGTATCCAACAGGTAAAACAAGTTAAGCAATACTAGGTAGTTATCACTAAGTAGTAGAACAATAAATATTCTAAGAAGAAATATGAAGAACATGCATATTATCTATCACTAAAACTATATAAAAGAAAGGCAAGGCTTCAACCAATGTTATTCACATTTTGTCCCTATGCAAATATAATACATGGTTGTATTGCATCTTTTATTATGCCCTGAGGAGATGAGGTATACCACTTATGCTCCAACTGACCACTGCTAAGTCGAAATCAGTGCCATACAAGGTCAATGGAAGAGATGGAATCCACGACCTCCCCAACACCTCTTGGTTAGCACAAGAGAAAACACCACAGAGAGATATGAGTCTAACTACAAAACAACCTAGCCTGCCTTGATATATAGGCACAATTCTAGTGAAACTAAGATATGACCAACAGTCGCACTCCTGCCAAGGTATGTCCCACAACCAATCTTGTAAAAGTATCATATGTATATACTGAGTCACCTCATTGAGCTACGGACCGCAACCACACTCATTCCAGGGTATGGCCCATAGATAATTGTGTGAATGCATATACTCAACAATATATGACTTCGAGCTTCCACTAAGGGAAAAACTTGTTTCACCACCTAACACTAAGACTGACACTAGAATGGATCTATGGCACATGGAAACTACATGATTAAGGTTCCACTTGATTATTTTTTCTAGTTAAGTGTCTTTTAGCATTAAACAAGTTACAACGTACAAAACCAAACCAAACTCTACAAGAATTAGAGCATAGTGCAACTTCAAAATATATATAACATATAAGGTGTGAACTTGTTACATCATCACATAGCACTATAGCACTACCATTCAAAAGTCCATAATCACTGTCACACAGCCATACAAGGCTGTCACTTATGTTGCATCATTGTGGATCTAAATCCCTCAATCACATCTCTTGAGGGTATCACCTAAAATTATGCACAAAGTACCTGCCAGGTCATCAAACTGAATCACATCCTTCTTGTATCACATGTGTCTCAACATGCCTCATAAGGTTTATATTCAACACCCTGTATCAGATAATCGTCATCATAACATGCATAAGCCATGACATTTATTTCACCTACAAGGTTAGAAGTTTATAAACAAGAGAGAGAACATTATAATAAGACAATCGCTCCAAGAGAGAAACAAACACATCACATGGCCCAACAATTAGTCTTAGGGTTTTATTATATAACCAATACATGTTTATAGCCTAAGAAATCACCAAACCCTAGGTGAACCACTTCCCACTTTCTTGTATCATATTAGGTTAAGCCTTGTAACTTGATTATGATTAGATTATTGTCTTAACATCAGTAAGTATTACATCATTTATATGTATACATGTACCCATCCCACCATGTTGTTCATCAAGAGAAACCATGCATCATGTATGTGTATCACCATCCATCACGGGTGTGAGTCATGACCAACCATCACATATGTTTTTTGACCACCATCAAGCATGGTGCTTCAACTGTGGAAACCCAACACATGGCCGCAACTGTGTCACACCATTACCCTAGTCGCGACCGTGACACATCACAACCTGGAGTCACGACCACCATCACATACATGACATCTCGCCCACAACATGACAAGTCTCTACCGCACCGACAACCTATGTCTCGACACCCATCCAATAACATGTCGCGACCACAACCAACAACAACGCCGTGACCCCAAACCAGCACCTAGTTATGACCGAGACACATCATCAGAGAAAAACAAGAATTCCAAGTGGGAGACAAGGTATATCTAAAGATATCTCTTTGAAAGGGTGTTCTGAGGTTTGGAAAGAAGGTAAAGTTGGCTCCCAGATATATGGGACCTTACCCAATTGTAGCATGTGTTGGGAAGGTGGCTTACCAATTGGAGTTGCCACCAGAGCTGCACAGGTTGCATCTAGTGTTTCATGTTAGCATGTTGAAGAAGTGTCATCCAGATACATAATGAAGGATACAACTTGTGGAGATAGAGCTTAATGAAGATGTGACCTATGTAGAAGGTCCAATGTTGATCCTTGATTGGGGAGTGAAGAAGTTGAAGAGGAAGGACCTTATGCTTGATAAGGTTCTTTGGCATCATCATGGTGTTGAGGAAGCCACGTGGGAGCTCGATGAAGAGATGAGGAGGAAGTGCCCTTCCCCTTTCTCTTAATATTGGGGGGGGGGGTGATATCCCTGTTAGGGGTTTATGGCTTGTAAGGACCCTGACCCATGTTTTGGGATAACCATATTTGCTTTGCTTAAGTATGTTTCTTAGTTCCTTACTCTAATAAAATGAAATGTAATTAGGACATGTTGGAGGCTTGAGTCCCTTGTTTGAGCTTGTTTGCTTGATGTTTGTGTTTTGTGAAGAGGTTTTGGAGCAAATTGCAATTTACCCAGGATTGGGTTTGATGTGCAAGTTGGCCACCTCTAGTGTGTTCCTTCTCTCTCTTGACATCATATAAAGGAGTTAGAGAGAGAGATATGGACACCTAGGTTTTTTGGCATCTCTATATACACCATAACAGTTTGTGGCCCTAGGGTTTACCCCTATCAGTTTGTGAAGAGAGGAGAAGATGTGTATTGGCCAAGACCTAGGAAGGAGGCTTAGTGGGTGAGGCATGATTCTTTTCACCTTGTTGCATGGTGTTGCATGTGGATCTTTCTTCGTGGACATGTGTTATCTAAGGTTCTTTGGTGGTGACAACTTTCCTTTGCTCTCTTTTTCATCTATCTTGTATATATACTTCTTTCTCTCCATGCACGAGAATCCTTTGGCCATCTTTTCTTTCATCTTCCTTGGTGGACGATCTTGAGCTTGTGGAGTGTTCTTCCTTAGATCTTAGTGGACGAGCCTAATTTTATGGGGATATATTTCATCTCCTTTCTTAGTAAGCTATGATCCTTAGCTCTTCTTTCTCTTCTTTCTTCTTCTCGGCCATGGAACTTGGTTGCTTAATTTTACCTCTCATGATCTCTTAACCATGGTTCCCTCTTCTCTCTTAGATGTGTTGTGGTGATCGAGCTTGGAGGATCTTATTCTAACTTGAGCTCATGAAGCTTGGAGCTTGACCTTGGAGTTAGAGATAGGTGGTGATCCATGAGGCAGGGTTATATAACTATAAATGTTGTTTTTTATTATCACCTTCTACTTGTTATCTTGCTCTTGATCTATGGCTCATTATTGCTTGCATGCTCATTACTTTACCTTGGTAGCCTTGTGTTCTATTTTGGAAAATGAGCTTTCTTTGTTGTTGCTAGCATTTCACCTTCTTTTACCTTGTTTATAATGTTGTCTTGGGGTTGAAGATGAGGAGGCCAATAGGTATGTGGAGGCCGACATGTATGTGGAGGCCGACACATAGGTTAGATCATTGGGCTATGGGTGGTCGTCATGACCTATGACGCCCCTAGCCGTTACCCTTTTAGCAGGTCATCACGACCTAGGTTAGGTCTAGGATGACTCATTCTGACCATCATGCCTTTAGGAATGAGTGGGGCGATGTTAGATGAGGGTGATAGTTTGTTGGCGGCTGTTGAATCAATGAGGTGTTGGATCTTGATGCGAAGGGGTGTTGACTGATAAGCCCTGGGTCGTCACGACTTGGCATGACGTCCATAAATGTTTTTCTTGAAGCATTGTTGAACCTTAAGTGAATCGTCACTTTGCTATGTCGATACCCTAGGGTGTTTCCCGTTACCCCTGGTGACTGTCACATATGTGTTGATGTTGCTAATAGGAGAGGGTGGCTTATACACCCTGTTGCCCAATATCTACATGTTGCTGAGCCATCACGGTGGAGGTGTTGCTGACCGATATGTCTAGGGTTGCATTGTGTGACACACCTAGATCCCATCACATCATTGTGTTAACTCAAGATGTCGATGCCCATTTTTCCTTGGAAAAGTCACCTGATACCCCTTCTGGCCAACACTCCTCTTCCTTAGGTGTTATGCCTGATGTAACCATGGTGATACCTAAACTGATACATACCTTAAGTAGGTAGGTCGATAATCTACCTTACTATGGTGGTCCGATACCCTATCTTAGTGTGGTTGTCCAATACACTTAGGGTTAACTGATACCATAGGTGTAAACCCTAATTAGTGATTTGTGATAGTGGTTGAGACAGACCATGTTGATGTTAGGGCCACATGGTAAAGTGTGATACTCTATGGAGTAGTTGTAAGTATGATGTGAGGGTTATATTTCTATAACCTTTATCTTATAACATGTTTCACGATGATAAGGAAAGTGATAACCTAAGGGTGGTTATTGATAGAACCTTATAAACCCTAATCGAGTAAAGAGAAACCCTAATTATCATGATATACAATATATAGCATGAGTCCTATGAGATGATGATGCTTTGCCTTCTTGTTATCAATTTCTAACCATGCAGGTCATACCAATTAATGTACCTAGCCATGTATGAGCTATGATGGTTATAATCTTATAGGCATTGGTCCTTGTGATGGACATTGGTGAATAGCAGGCATAAAGAGACATGATGTGATGAGAACACACCTATTATGTTTCATTTGTTCTGGTGAGGAGTTATGCCCTATTTATGTAGATCTTGTTTATAGGTTATACGTTGTAGCTTGATTGATGCATAAAGATGTTTAAATTGATCTAATTAATCAAGTGAAATTTAATATTATGGTTTGCCCTGTTCCATAGATACATTCCATTGTTAACTTTATTGTTGAATGGTGAAATGAGTTTAACTCAGAGAGCATATTTTTGAATATGCAGGTTACAAGTCGAGTAATTCCTTGTATCCTTAAATATAGGATGTGTGAGACAAGCATGCGCGAGTCGATCTCATTATGATATAGATGGCCATGCGTGATCCACTCCTTTTGTTGGAATGGCCATGCGTGAGCCTATTCTTTTAGCACCATACCTATACCAAGGTGGGCTAGTTATCATTATATATGTGGATGGCCATGTGTGAGCCAATCCCCAAAATTGACTATACGTCATGATTGTAGTCGACTGATATGTCTATGTAGTGTTTTCTCTTGTACTGACCAAGAGGTGTGGTGAGGTCGTGGATTTCAGCTCTTCCATTAGACCTTGTATGGCACTGATTTCAACTTATCAAGTGGTCGGATGGATTTGGGTGGTACGACTCAAATCCTCGAGGCATAATGGAATACATAATCAGACGTGTAGTATAATTGTATAGGATCAAATATAAAAACATTTGTTGAGGCCTTGCTTGATCTTTATACAATGTTATTGATAGGAAATATACATGTTCTTCATATTCCTTTTAAATTATTAAGATGTTTAATAATTCAATAGTAATTTCTCTTCCTATTAATAATCATTACTTGCTTCACATAATTGTAATCATATTGCTACTCATTTTATCTTATGTGTGATAATAATAGAGTTGGTGTTGAGTTATATCTCCCGTTGAGATTAGGAATCTCACCCCGTTGGTTTCCTACACCCTTTTGAGGTGGACGAGCACGAAGAGGTAGAGATTGTGCAGAGGAGGTTGAGCAAAAACTAGAGGAACAATACCTGATAAGGTTGGCAATGCTGCTAGATATCTTTTGTTGATAGAGTCCTAGAGTCGTCCCTGTACACTCGGTTCTTTGGGATGGTTTTGTAGTTGTTTCGCAAACGTGCCCATTTATATGGTTGTCTTGTGCCCTTTGTATACTGGATATGGTGGAATCATGTATATATGTTCTGGAACAGTTCTTTGGTTATAGGTTGACATCATGCCATGTATATGCTTTGAGGCATGAAAGGACTTATATCTGAAGGATCTTGCTGTATGGCTATTTTATGAAAAATGTTTTAATTTTTAGCGTTTTCCTAAAATTTTTTTTGTTAATATTTCTTCCATGGTTTTGTTTTGAGTAATCTCACTTTGTGTGGCAATGGGTGTCACAAAAACATAATGGACGAACTTAGATCATGGCGATAAAATCAAAGATCAAGGTGCATGTGAGGCTATTCTCTCGAGAACAGTTAGAAAGCATGCACATAGAAACTAAGTTTTAAGAAAGAGAGTTAAACCATGTTTAACACATCCAAAATAGAACCTAAACTCCAACATCAAGGTACATGAGCAACATGCATGTGCAAAAAACCTAGGTCAAAAGATAGGGGAAAACCACCATCTCACCATCATCTCTATAATTGGGTACCACAAGTTAGGATTTCATATTCTAACCAAACCAAGCATGATTCTTACCTCATTCAAGTTCTAAAACAGGATATAATCTACTATCATGTTAGGATTAAAACCTAGAGAAAAAAATATCCACATGTAAGCAATAATATGGTTCATGTAATAGAAGGAGGTAGAGAGTTATATAACCCGCCTTAAGGAAGATCAATTCCAAGGATCACTAGCTCCAAGCACACGATCACCAAGGATGATGAAGCTCCATCAAAGGCTCCACACTGGGCCTAAATATCACCTGAAGAAGAAGAAAACACCATAGTCAAAGATAATCCAAGAAAAGAGGGCAAGGAGCTCTAGGTCAAACCAAAGGAAGGAGGGAGAAAGAGAGAAGGAAGCTTTCTCCCACTTGGGTCCACCTTGTCAAAATATGGACTATGACCCTTGTGATAAGGATATTACTATTAAGAATGACCACCATGGAGGATCCATTGTCTAGGTAAAAGAAAAGAGAAGAAGATGGGTAGAATATCAAAAGAAACACCATCAAGGAAATGCATCCACTTACCAAGGTTGAAGATGACCAAAAGTCACCACATGCAAGAGGTTAGATCACCAAAGCTCCAAGGATCAACTCTCCTTGCTCCACCAAACTCCAAGGATGAGAAAAAGAGAGGCAGGAAGAATGAGGGATGAAAGGTTTACTTGCATGGAGAAAAAAGGGTTTATATAGAAAAGGAGGAGGGAGGTAGGATGGGATGAGGTGTTGATTCAACCCTATTTTAGGGCTTTATCTTGTGTCATTTTGCATTTCAGCCACATCTATACTTGTTAGATTACATGTTATTTCCCTCAATATGTGTTTTATTGTTAAAATCACTTATGGATGGTTTTTGCATGTTTTATAGGTACTTTGGCCACTACTTGATGGATTGGAAAGAAGATGGTTGAATTTAGGGTTTCCCTAGGCTTGGAGGAGCCCAAAATGAGGTCGAAACCACGCCCAACCTACCCCAAGTGGTCAAAGAAGGTTTTGAAGCAATACCCTCCATGGATGGCCAAGTTCAACACTCAAATGCAGGGGAAGGACCCCAACACGGCCGTGCTACCATGGAATGGCCGTGCTGGGACATGCCCCAAGCAGCAGAATCATCAAAAATTGACCCAGTTGGCCAGAACGGCCGTGTTACCAAGAATGGCCGTTTTGGCAGTTCCCAGCACGACCATGCCACCAGCCCCAGAAACTCAAAATTCCCATGTTCAATCCATTTTCTCACCACGGCCGTTCCCATCCACCACGGCCGTGCTACCCATTGCCCAACACGGCCGAGCATCCCAACACGGTCGTGCTACACATAATTTTACCCGATTTTCCACTATTTTCTCCATTTTACCCCTAACTTAACCCTAGACACCCTAGACACCTATATATACCTAGGTGGCGGCTGGGGCACGAGGTTGGCTACCTTCTACCCCTTCCTAGCTCCCCAAATCACCACCTACTCCATTCCACTCCATATCCACCTCAAATCCACTCCATTTCACCATTTCCACCACATAACCCCCCATATCTAAGCTTTCCATCCACTTCCCCCCATCATTCCACACCATTTCATCCAAGGAGAAGAAGGAGGACGCCCCTGCAGCTTCTGGAGAGGAGGACTTCTTCATCTACACTGAGCTTCATGGCTTCTTCTACCTCTTTCTCCTTTCTTTTTGTATTTTCCATTTCTATGAGTAGCTAGGCCCCTTGGGTGGGATGTTTGGGGGAAAATATGTTACTTTGATACCATGTTGGGGGAAAATGACATGTAAACTTTGTAATTCCATTTGTTAATGATTATATTCTATTTTCATCTCTTTCTCCATGGATTTCTTGTTTGTTTGTGTGTGAAATCACCTAGGAATTTAGGCAAATTGCTTATATGTGTGAATTTTGGGATTTGCCCCTAGATCCAATTCTTGGATCCCTAGGTTGCCTCCCATCTTCCTACATCCTAATCAATCTCCCTAAACCTAAGTGAGAGATCTAAGTAGCTAGATTAGATAATTCTAGTGCAATTAGCATGGAGCCTTCTCAAGGCTAGAATGTGGGGGAATTGGGGTCCAAAACCCTAATTTCACCCCTCCATTACTACCCTCGGCCCCTAATTGCCTAGGAATGTCTAATCTAGAAACCTAGACTTGATTAGACTCTAATTGGATTGAACCTAACCCCTAACCCAATTGAGCCTCGTAAGGGTAGTAGGGGGTGTTAGGGACTAGTTCCCCTATGCACAACCTAGCATATCCATGGCCAGTTAGTAGCTTAGGTTAATTCATTAGACTCTAACTTGTTGTTTGGTTTGGATAATCTAAATGGAATCATAATGTTCATATGTCACCTCCAATTTAAGTGATAAGTTCATACCCCTAAACAGCCCACACATCCCTTTATTTCTTAAAACCCTAGTTTTGTGCTTGCTTAGCTTAGTCAGTTCTTTTCTTGCTTAGTTAGCTTCTTGCCTTGCTCTTGCCTTGTTTATGCTAGTTTAGTTCTTTAATTGCTCTTTTGCTTTGCTCTTGCTTGCCTTAGCATAATTTGTCTTTTCATACCTAGCTTAGTCCTTTCTTTCCTGCTTAGTCTTAATCTAGTCTAGGGTTAACGTAGATTTCATTTTTGCCTTTAATTGCTTTCTTGTTCATCTTTAGTTAACAATCAAATAAACCTTTAAATCCTTAACCCTAGTCTCCGCAGCAGGAACCTAGCTAAACTAACCTAGCTCTAGTGCCCCCTCTTCTCCCTGTGGATCGACCCTATACTTGCCACCTTCCTATACTATGACACGACCCCGTGCGCTTGCGGGTGTAGTTGTTTTAGTAGACGTAGGTAGCTAGTTTAGGTTTATAAATTTCGAAAGCACAATCCCATATCTCGTGCGCTCCGACCTCGTGGGGTGTAAAAGCACCACTAGCGGGGACGCACCAGGTGTCAACACCTAAAGGCATCAAAGTGACATTTGTTCACCTAGGAAACCAACATGCAACCACTTAAGCCTTGCATGCATGGGATGGTGAAACAACCTATGTTGGGTTTGGACCACTTAGGTCCCCAACATGTTTGTTTTGGTCGAGACACTCAAAGGAGGTCAAAACAAAACCACATGGTCGAGACAAAAAGGTCACCCACAAACTAGGTCGAGACACAAAAGGACAAACTATCTCAACCCAACACTCTAAGACTATCACAGTCGAGACAAACACCCCCAAGGAAAGTGTATCAGTTGAGACACTCACAAGGCACATCCTCAAGGTCGAGACAAGGGTTGCCACACTCAACCATATACACATGGTCGAGACACATAAAAACCCTAGAAAGCCTAATCACCTCTAAGGGTGTCACCACTCATCCAAGGCCAAATCAAGACACTAAAAGCATGAAACTCTCTGTAATGAAGACAAGAGAGAGAAGGAAAAATCTAGATGTGAAAAATTGCAAGATAACCCTGAAAATGGGTAAATTACAATTTGACCCAAAACAAGCACATATGGCACAAACATCATCCAAACAAGCTAAAACTAGAAACTTAAGCTCTCTAAAAGTTCTAAAAGCAACGCAAAGGTTTAGATTAAGTCTTTACGATCTTATCAAGACAAAACAAATAAGGTCAGACCAAAACCCAAGTCAGGGGTCAAATAGTGAGCTTAACCTTGGGTCAAGGATCATAGGAGTTTAGAGAATGCTCCAGTAATGGCAAGTACGATGACAAGTAACGAACCCAAGGAAAGCCTTGTGAATCGAATACTAAACCATCACTTAGAAGTGACAGAAACAAAGATAACATTGTGGCAATTTCGAGTGATTCAAAACCAGGGTCAAAGGCCCTTAGAATGCATGAAATGACAAAGGGGCTCATCGTCTAGAAAGAGTGCATTAGACTCATCTTTTCGACTAGGTGTTTGGGAAGAGACCAAAAAAGAAGGAATGTGTGAAGGGCTTCAGGGGATGAATGGGATGCTTCCATGTTACCAAGTTGAATTTGGTTTCAACAAGGACTCAAAGAACCGCGATGGTCATCAGTGAGAAAATGGGGAAAGTGATAGTGGTTTGGGGTCCATAAGGTCCAATTACGAGTGGAGGAGTAGAACGCTTGAGCTGATAGTGGTTAGGGTTGTGTTATGTTTTCAAGGGGGATACTGGGGTGGTGACTGTGAGCTTAAGATGGAGAGGCAGCGAGAGCCCAAGTTGGGTGTTTCATCTACAACTCACGAGGGAGGGTGTGCTAGGGCTTGAATGAAATTTCTGAGAGAGACAAAGATGGAGGAGGAAAAATTTCATTAGAGGACGAGAGGCTGGAGAGAATGCAGTTGTGAAAGGGAGGCGTGAGATTTGCATTCAAAGCTACGAAAAAAGTGGAGGTAGAAGACAAGTTTGAAACTGTCATATGGCAAAAAAATTAAGCACTGATTGTCTGATCGTGTGCAAAGGAAAAATGACAAGGTGTAACATGTGATGGGTGAAAAATGCAAAACTTTGGTCTGAATTGTCACATTAAATGAATTTCCAATAAATTTCTAATAAAACCATATGAAAACTTGCTAAATAATTTTGAAGGGTCATACATGGTCAAAATGAACCCAAATTTGGATCACATGTTCAATAAATGGTCTAGATTCTTTCTATACCCTTAGATTTCTATTTTGTCCATTATATGTCCATTAATACATTAAAAGTTATTATCTTTTAATTATGTTCATAAATTTGAAATAAAGTGTAATATCCTTGCATAATTTTTTCCTTTGACTTGAAAAATGAGATGATTAATGAGTATCATTCTCAAGGTTTAATGTGTATCCCTTATTTACTTTAACACTATCTTAGAGGAGAGAGAAAAAGGAAGGGAAACTACCATTCATCACGTTAGGTTAATGGAATTATATAATGAACCTTTGAAAGAGAAAACACATTTGAGTCACATCTTTAATTTTTCTTACTTCATTTCCATTTAAGAAATACCATTTATAGTATTTCTACATTAAACCCATCAAATACTGTCATTTAGGAGAAAACCCATTCTAAAGTTTAAATTAAATCTAAAAATTGGGGTATGACAATTCTACCCACCTTAAAATGAATTTAGTCCTAAAAATTTTCTAGGGTACTACCCACCTTAGGGTTTTTATTACTTCTTCATTTAAGGATAATTAATATCTCAAGGTTCATTTATTTTAAGAAACATTCATAAATAGGAATGTGTAACACATGGCATCCAACTTTATAAAAGTTTAATGTGAACATGGATTAACCATTCCTTGGGTATCCTTCTCAACTTATGCTTAGGGTTTATCGAACCCACTCATAACTATATTTAGTGCATCTAACTCAACCTTGCTATGACTTTCTATCATTAGGTGCAAATAACTATCTAGCCTTAGGTCTTTAGGTACCTCCTACATTCCTAGATATGTGGTGATCAGGAACATACCCAGAGATGTGGGATCTTATCATGCTACCTCTCACTAACCTACTAATACACGTCCCGTACCACATGTACTAGTAATAAAGGAGAAATGCATAATCAGTCTCATTCTCATGACAATCCTATTCAACGCTCAAATTTTGGTCATAACCATTGAGACTGGAAACACTATCTTATTAGATAGGATTAGGTTGATACTTTAGATCTAGACCAGGTAATCATCAATTTGTAACATCTCTACCTCTTCATAGGTGAAAACTCTAATCATTCTAGGTCATACTATCTTTCCTTTGAGAATCTATCCCTAAACCCTAATCTCACATCTTCATTCTAGGGTGACTATGAGAATCATGTTTTCCTAGTGAATATTTACCAAAATTGTTCTGATACCATAATGTAACACCCCAATTTTCATATCACATGAGCAGAAGCATTCCTACTCAACGGGGGTGTCACAATATGTTGATCATACAATAAAAGTAAATGAAATACTTTGCATGGATTTAAAACTGATTCATACATAGTTCTTGATAAAAGATAACTACATAATGTTCATTTATGAAATCTAGTCTACCTGATGACATAGATAAACATGACATACATGACATGTAAAGCTCTGGATTGGTATGATATATGGCACCCCACCAGGAAAAGCTTGATGCTCTCCTAGTCTTGATTATCCTTTTTATCCTCCACTTGATCAAAGTCCCGCGGACATCTTGTCCCTAGCCATACAAAACAAACATCACATAAGTAAGTAGTGTTTGTCATTTTCTATGACATAAAAATGAATATAACTTGAGATGAGTGAAATTGACATGAAATAACTTGACATAAACTTGAACAAGGATTTTCTTAAGCATTCATGATTCATTAATGACATGAAGAATATAAAAGTAAGTGTATTAATCCCCTCTATGAGACCCACTTAGGAGAACATGATTGCTAGGAAAGCCCTTGCCACTATGAATCCCCTTGATGACCCCTTGAGGTTCATGATTCAGGAGCATATAAAAATTAGATTTATATCAACATTTTCTTTAACATTAACATTAACGTGTCTCTTCCTCTTCATGGAAGCTTCTTCCTCCATCGCCTTCTATCTTTTCTCTAGAGACCTTCTCTTCATGCAAGAGAGTCTAACCTTGACATTCCCCGTAGGGGTGTTAATGGGGACAATGACAGTCTTGACACGGGCCATGCTCCTACACATAAGCATGTAGTTAAACTCAAACTAAGTTTTATATCAGTAAAACTTATGTCCATGACATCTTTATTACATGCTTCTTATTATTTGGTGGAGGATTCCTTAATCCTTAGCATTCTTAACCCTAAATCTCAAGAGGAGGTGGAGAGAGACAAAACCCTAAGAACTTAAATTTTCTCCAGTGGAAAGGGGATAAAGAAGGGATGAAAGCAGATGAGAATACCTAGAGGTATCTTATTCTGAGTGAAATCCTAAGATTTTGGCAAGGAAGTTACACAAATTCTGGAAGTCCTCATAAACTGACTAGTGGGGTGGAGGAAAATCTTACCATCCCCCATATTGTAATCCTTTTCTAGAAACCTCAATCTTTGGAAAATTCTCTAACAACTCCCTTGGGATCTAAATAATTTGTAAAATTTAATAATTATTAGAGATTATAGGGAAAACAAAGCTCTGATACCAAATGTAATGACCCCACCCCTCATAAAACCCCAATTAAGTAAGCCCAAAAAGCTATAGCAGTTATCCTAAAATAGGATCATATGGTTTTGCAAATAATAAAAAATAATTAACAAATTCTACCACAACTGAGCTTAAATAAGGATACAAAATTTCTTTTCACATACCTTTCAAAACTTAGGATTTTAGAATTTTTAACCCAGGAAGGAACTAGCTAACTATAATCCTCCAAACATTATTTAACTTTGTTCTTTTCGACATCACCTTTTATTGAACATTCACTTTCCATAAACGTAACTGCATATTTCCCTATAATGCCGACAAACAAAACGTCAGCTAGTATAATGAATTATACTGGTATGTGGGGGAAACAAAAGTTTTCTTCTTGTTGTAACAACATATTGCAACAAAATTATTATTTAACAAATCAAACTTTACGTCTTCATCATAACTACTCAATCCTGATTTATCCAAGCCTCTATGTTGTCCCTGAAGTGGACATGGATACTACCTCTCCCATATGGTAGATACTTATTAGCCCTCTTTGGTCCTGGCCCATAAGTAGACAAGACCTATAGTTGTATAGTCTTATGATCCTACCCAAAGGTAACCAAACCTTGACTAATGATAATTTGTTGATCCTACCCAAGGTAGACCAATACCTAGATCATCAATTTCTCACATATACACAAATCTACAAAGTAGGATTAGGATATGAACTAGTCATGCACATATTTGTGGTGATAGCCATAGTCACTTTACAGCTACAAGAATTAAATTTCATCTAAGAAGTTAATTTCAAGGAACATGTAAAACCTCAAAAATCACCATGAAACTAGAGCAATTAACCATAAGCGTAACCACATGCCTAATTTTGAAGTCTCAAAACCAAGCAAAAAAGCTAATCCAATCAATAAGTCCAATCAACCAAGTCAAGTAATAAATCAAGCAAAATCTTGATACTGAAAAGCATTTATAACACCTAGTGGTTACAATCACATGCAAGCATCTTTTATTTACTAGGGATCCCATTCTAATGTTTCTAAGACTTATTAGGGTTACCTTAGGGTTTCTTGGTTTTTCTTTCCAATTTTACCCTTTGTAGGTCAATAAACCCTAAAAGAATTTTTCCACTTATAAAACCCTAATTACTCATATTATCCAAATTAAGGGTCTTTATCCAAAAATTTGTTCAAGAACATAATTTTCATATCCTCTTGATTGATTTCCACAATTAAAACCATTAAACATCACAATTATCAAAATTAGGGTTTTTAAGCCCATTAATGCACATTTATCATTATGGAACCCTAATTAAGAAATTTATGAACAATTATCATCCCATTAGATCTAATCTATCCTTTTCATGTCAAAAGGTTAAACTTTGCTCAATATATCCAGGAAACATCAGTAGATCCTTCAGTATTCAAAACATAGGGTTTTAAATTACTTAAAACCAGTAAAGGTAGAACCTTTACATATTTTTCAAGTTATAAGAAGATTCAGGCCTGAAATTCATTTTTAATGGACTCTACGTATTTTACTCATCAAAAAGAACTATATAAATTTATTTTTCAGCCAAAGGATCTATTTTTAGTGAGCTAAACTAGATCTAGCTATTTTTTTGGATTTTTTGACGAGACAAACAAATTACCTTTTTTCTTTTGAAAAAATGATGGCCGTCAGATTTTGGGTCTTTACTGACCGTGCGGGGATCGGGTGGCTCACTTGGATCGCGTCCACTCACGGATGTTGAAATGTGGAATGGCCCTAGTCCATCGATCTCCTTCAGCGGTCAGCGATTGACATAGATCTGGGGGTTCTACTTTTACACCCTTCCTTGTTTCTGCAACTCGAGCATGCGGCGGCGCCACAGTGGGGAGCTTGTTGTAGGGAGAGAAATTGAGAGAGAAAGAAGGAGAATAAGGATGAGAGTTGGCCGTTTGGGTTTGTGGGGTTTGGGTGAGGTTGATGATGGTCCTATTTATAGGGGTGGGGTTCTAGTTTAGAGTTTCCAACCATCGTCATCCACCAAGCTTTTAGTGAAATTGGGCGTTTGCTCTAGAAGCCTCCATGCCCCACAAAACCTTGGTTAGGTTGGTTTGGAATCATCTCCCAGACCCTGCCAAGCTACTTCTATGCTTGCACATGTAGTTGATAATGAGAAATCTAAGATGGAGGATCTCATTTTCTCTATCCCTTTCCCAATCTAGCTAGAACTATATTACACACGTGCGTCATTGGACCTTGGATACAATGGCTCACATTACGGGCGCCAAAAAAAGTCTTAAGTCAATTTCCAAATGGATTAGAAATTTTTGACATTTATTGATATCCCTCTCACTTTAGGAAATTTTCACAAATTCATATCTCTTAAACCACACATCCTTTTAATCCCAAATTTTAAGGGAAACTCTTTAATAACTTAATTACTTGTGTGCAAAGTTTGGAACCAAAACCGAAAATGATAGTCCATTCTTCATATGCATGTTATCTACTAAAAAGGCATATATCATGCAATTAAAATTCATTTTTTCTTTCTTTCTCTTCTATTTTGATTTCTTTTCTTATTAGAAACCAAAAAGGAACCACAACTTAATCAATAGTGGTTATCAATAACACTTTCTAGAGAATTATACATAATTCTCACATATGGACATAATTATCCATTTATTTATTTTTCCTTTTATTTATTATGGGATTTCTTTTATCTCATTACCCTTAAATCATTATTGGATTTATCAAATCAGTATGAACCATGAAATCATGCATCCAAGGGAAATATTGTAAAAGAATCCATTCTTTGAAAACAAACCATACAATTTTCTATTCAAATCACTTTTATTTGAAAATTTGCATTTCAACTCATTAGGGTAGGCTTTTTCCATGTCCACCTTTAGCTCCCATGTGGCTTCATCCTCTCCATGGTGCTTCTGAAGAACATTTACCATTTCTATCTTTTTACTCCTGAGCTCTTTCACCTTGGTATCCTGTACCCTCATAGGTGACTCAGGGTAGGTCAACCTCCCTTAGAATTCAATTGATTCAATGCTCAAGACATGTCTTGGGTCCTTCACATAGTGCTTAAGATTGTACACATGGATTACATCATGCATCATACTATACTAAGGGGGTAAGGCCAAATGATAAGCAGCTTCACCAATGCGTTCCAAAATCTCAAACATACCCTCGTATCATGGACTCAACTTTATTCTATTCTTAGCTATAGCTCAGATGGTTCGGGTTTTCAAAAATACATGTTTTCCCACAATGAAGTGAAAGTCACTCCTCTTTGCATCCACATATGAATTATGTCAATCTTGGGCTCTCTTTAGCCTTTTCTTGATAAAAGTGACTTTATCAACAAACAACTGTAGTTCCTCTAACCTCAACAAGGTCCTTTCACCGAAATCATCCCAATGAAGCTGTGACAGACACAGTCTCCCATAGAGAGATTTATATGGAGGCATCCTGATACTGGCCTAATAGCTATTGTTGTAAGCAAACTTAGCTAAGGGAATGTACTACTCCCATGATCCACCCCAATCGAGCACACATGCCCTCATTAGATCCTATAAAATATGGATTGTTCTCTCTGACTGTCCATCAGTCTAGGGATGGTAAGTTGTGATAAACTTTAGTCTAGTACTAAGTTCTTCCTGCACTTGCTTCTACAACTTGGAAGTGAACTTTGGGTCATGATCTAAAATAATCAAACTCAGATTACCATGCAATCGTAATATCTCTCTAAAATAAAGTTCAACTAGATCTGTCACTTTGACAATGGTCTTTAAGATGAGGAAATGCATCGACTTGGTAAGGAGATCTACCAAAACCCATATTGCATCATGAACTCTCTTGGTCTTGGGGAAACACACAACAAAGTCCATGGTGATCTGCTCCCACTTTCCCTTGGGGATTTCAATTTACTATAGCAATCCACTGGGTTGCTGGTGTTCATCCTTCACCATATGGCATGTGAGACAAGTGGCCACATATTCCGCTATATCTCTCTTTATTCCAAGCCAATAAAAGTACCACTACAAGTCCTTAAACTTCTTAGTAGTGCTAGGGTGTACTATGTACTTAGAACCATGAGCTTCTTGCAAGATATGATTTTTCAAAGGCAAATCTTTAGGAACCCAAATATGACTCTTGTAGTAGATTCCACCATCTACTCCCATTGAGAGATGAATATGAGGTTTCTTTAGCAAACCTTTCATCTTGTCAAGCTCTGGAATGGCTAACTGGGCAACTACCAACTCGGTCAACAAGTCTGGTTTTATCTTGATGTTAGCCACACAGATCCAATCTACTAACTACTGTGGAGTCCACCTAACAAACTCTTCCAGTTTCCTCCACTGGCTAGACAAGACAACTTCACATCTAAGCTATTCCTAACTAAGAGCATCTGCTACAACATTAGCTTTCCTAGGGTGATAGGCGATGGTGAAATCATAGTCTTTCATATACTCTATCCATCGTCTCTATATCAGGTTTAGGTCTTTCTAAGTCAGGAGCTACTTCAAGATCTTGTTATCGGTGAGGATTTCAAAAGTGGCTCCATATAGATAGTGTCACCAAATCTTCAGGGCATGTATAATCACAGCCAACTCTAATTCGTGTGTTGGGTAGTTCACTTCATTAGGCTTGAGATTTCTAGAGGCCTAAGAAACAACATGCATGTTTTTATCTTGCATGCATCCAAGCCCCATCTTCGATGCATCAGTGAAGATCATAAAACCTTCATTACATGACGGTAGATTCAACACTAGAGCTGTGGTCAATTTTTCTTTTAGATCCTGGAAGCGAGCTTCACACAGGTCTGACCAATCAAACTTGTCATCCTTCTGAGTATGCTTGGTGAGTGGCAAAGCAGTCTTTGAGAGATCTTTTATAAAGCACTGATAATATCTGACCAATCCCAAAAAGCTATGAATCTCAGATGGGTTCTTCAGTGCCGGAAAATCTCGCACGACCAACACTTTAGAAGGATCCACTAAGATGGTCCCTCCTGATTTGATGTGTCCAAGGAACATGACACAGTCTATCCAAAACTCGCACTTCAAAAATTTCCCATATAACTTTTGCTTTCTCTGAATATCAAGGACTCTACCCAGGTGGTCCCGATGTTTTTCTAGGTCATCAGAGTAAACCGAGATGTCATTTATGAACACTATGACAAATGAGTCAATGAAAGGTTGGAACACACTGTTCATGAGATTCATAAACACACTTAGGGAATTCGACAACCCAAAAGGCATAACCACAAACTAATAGTGGTCATAACGGGTTCGAAAAGTGGTTATTGGGTTGTCCTCGCTCTTGACCCACAACTGGTGGTACTTGGGTCTTAGGTCAATCTTTAAAAAGATTTGCGTAGGCTTAAGCTGGTCAAACATGTCATCTATATAGGGTAAAGGATAGTTGTTCTTAATGGTATCCTAGTTGATCATTCAGTAATCTATGCACATTCTAAGTGATCTATCCTTCTTCTTCACAAAGAGGACTGATGCTCCCCATGGTGATGTGCTAGGTCGGATAAAACCTTTGTCTAGATATTCATGCAGTTTCTTTATAAGCTCAAGAAACTCACTAGGGGCAATTCTATAAGGTGCCCTTGAAATAGGGTTTGTCCCAGGAGCTAGATCTATCAAAAATATACCTCTCTCTTAAGAGGAATCCCAGGAAAATCATCTGGGAATACATCTGTGTAGTCCCTGACTACCTCTATTTCCTCTAGGGGCTGCACCTTAGGCTCCGGCTCGATAACTACTACTAGGAAAACTTGACAACCCTTGGTTCACATCCGCTCTGAATTCAAGGCTAACACATACAAGATGGTGGTAGCATCCTTCCTATCTCTAATGGTGAATAATGGATGACTTGGTCTCCTTATTCTTATTTTCTTTTCCCTATAGTTGATATTTTCCCTATAAGTATAGAGCCAATCCATACCAATGATCACATCAAAGTCGTTCATGTCAAGGAGGATAAAATCTGTAGGGATCTCATGATCCAGGTACCTAACATGTATCACTTGGGTTTTCAAAAGAGATGTAAAGATTCGACCACTCGGGGTTGTGACATCTAAAACATATCCTAAATCCTTGATGTCCAAACAAAGCATAATTGCAACATTTCTTGAAATGAAAGTATTAATAGAACCAAAGTCAAAAAAGAGCTTTTACATTGTGTCCCATGACCTCAAGCATACCTACATTATTTTTTAATAATATGTCAGACTACTGCATTTTTATATTAAAATATGAAAGAAAACTCTAAG
Source organism: Alisma plantago-aquatica (assembly GCA_963693085.1). NCBI lineage: Eukaryota > Viridiplantae > Streptophyta > Magnoliopsida > Alismatales > Alismataceae > Alisma > Alisma plantago-aquatica. The sequence continues at coordinate 294,491,073 of OY856413.1, read as the reverse complement.
GGTTATTACGCTCTACTAACTAATTATAATTAGCTTGAACCTCTTCATTGTTGATGGAGAAAACCTGAGCTTGTCTTTGCTCTCCGGCATGTGGGGCTGTGGCTACTGGCTAGGTTGTTATAGGTTGGGCTGCTATAGGGCCCAAACTTCTTGGATCTGGCAAAGGATAGTTGGCTTGGAAGTATCCCTCTTGCTGACAATGGTAATACACCTTCTTCTTGTAATGACACTCTCCTAAATGCCATCTTCCACTGGCGCGGCACCTAGGATGGTTGTTCTCATAATGCAATTTTCCTTTACCTCCGTGTTTTCCCTTGGCATGGTTGTGTCCTTGTCCCTTCTTGTGATCATTATGTGGGCCAGATGTGCCTTCAGTGAAACCAAAGTATCCCTTGGAGGAGTTTTGAGTAGGTATCATTGTCTTCTCCATGTCTAGGGTGGTGTTGTAGGCATCAGTGAAGTTTGTTGGTTTGCTCGCCATCACATGAGGCTTGATGTAGACGTTCCACAAAATGGTCCACCTATCTTTCCTCAGTCATCAAGTATCCAAACCGCTCTTAGAGGCGGAACTTACAGCCAAAGTCTGCGACAGATAGGTTACCTTGGATCAGGTTGCTGAACTCTCTTTATTTTTATTTCTTCACTGAGATGAATGAATTTGGCTAAGAAGATGGTTCTGAAGTTAGTCCAAGCCATCAGGTCTTCATTCAGGTCTTGGCCCATAATGTGGTTCTCCCACCAGATCTTGACTGCTCCTTCTTGAAGATGAGAGGGAAATTATACCTTCTTTCTTAGCTGTACTTCCATCATGAGGAAACCATTTCCACCGCTAGAAGCCAGTCAATGGTTTTGTTGACCACCTCGGTCTTGTCTTCTCCCCATAAATTCTCAATGTTTAGCTTCACAAAGTATATAATGGTGGCTCCAAGTCGTGGATGAACTGGTGGTGTCTCACCATCTTCACCTCTGGCTATATCCTTGATGGCTAAGGAACTAATGGCCTCAATCAACTTCTTTTGTTGCTCCATCAGAGGGCATCATGAGTATGGACTACTATTGATCCTAAGCTTTCAATCGAGTTAAATCCTATGAAGCTGGAGTCAAATCCTCTGAATTTGGAGTCAAATCCTCTGAATTTGGAGTCAAATACTCTAAATTTGGAGTCAAATCCTCTGAATTTGGAGTCAAATCCAATGAAAAGGGGTAAATAGGGGATGAAAGCAAATGATTAGACCTAGAGGTATCTTATTTTGAGTCAAATCTGTTAAATCCTAGATGGGTGATTAGATGCTCTAGAGGGGGGGTGAATAGAGCTGAAAGCACTTAAACAAAACTCATCAAACCTTCAAGATATATCAAAAGATAAGGTTGCTAAATAGGTAATTTGAGTGCAACTAAATCATGCATAGCAAGGATAAGAGAGATTGAACATGCACCAATTAAACAAGCTATTTAGAGTGGTTCCACACTTCAAACTAGAAGTGTGTCAGTCCACTTGCCTAGAGAGGTCAACCTCTAGGACTTCCAACAATTGCACTCTTATATTCACTTATAAGACTTACAATACATGACCAACAATGGACTTACCTATCCAATACAAAGAGTCTTCAACCTTACCAAGGACTTACCCACTTTGCAAGAGTCTTCGGCCTTCTCCAAGGACTTACCCACTCTTGCACAAGTCTTCGGCCTTGCAGGAATTACCCACTCTTCTTGGATCTTCCGCCTTTGACTTCACCTTCACTCAGAGAAGCTTCCACCAATGACTTACCTACTTGAGCAAGGAGTCTTCTGCCTTCACCAAGGACTTACCCACTCTTGCTCCAAGTCTTCAGACTTGATCTTCACCAAGGGACTCCTTCCCTTGTTCTTCTTCACCTCTCTTGGACAAGAGAGAGAACCTTCATCTTCATGCTTGAAAAGATAGAAAGGAGGTGGTGTAAGTGAGAGCCTCACAAGATATACATGTAAGACTAGCTCTCTTACAGATTTCCTACTCACTCTAATGGATGTAGCAAGTGATTTAGCTTAGAGAGAGAGAGAGGAGGCTGTAGGATCACTCAACTATAGAATAGGAACCTTCATAGTGAATGCTCAACCTTGGAATGAAGCCCAAGGGGTCCTATTTATAGCTGGGGATGCCTCTTAGCCTTTGGGAACACTTATGAACAAAAACTAGCAGTTTTGTGGCTTGCAACGGATCTATTTTCACTTGTTGCAACTCCACAACGGCTAGAAACACTTTTCTGCACTTTTCCGTACAGTGCAATCGGTCGAGTTCTGATGGGTGTAACTCGACCGATCAAGTAGCAGGCAAACCGATGTTCAAAGGATCGGTCGAGTTTGTCCTGAGGAAACTCGACCGACCATTTCAACTGGAAATGGCCTACTACCCAGTCGGTCGAGTTCTGTGAGTGCACAACTCGACCGATGCAATCTTCAGAAAATCGACCAAGGTTGATCGGTCGAGTTTCAGGGTGGGAAACTCGACCGACCAAGTGCCTGTAATTGATTTTCAAAGTTGCATCTAAAGTGCTCTAATTTTCGATCTAAGTTCTCCTGATATTTTTCTAAGCTTAATTACAAGTCATACAATCATTACAAGTGATTTACAACATGATTCTAATGGATATACATCATATTACAAAAACGTGCACTTGTATGACTTTGACTTGTCTTTTCTCCAATTTGAGATGCGCAAGTTAGGGCAATTGGAGTGTGTCTATACCTAATCTAAAATTACTCAAGTAGAAGCATTATACACCAATATGTGGAATGGTTAGTCATCATCAAAACATGGGTTTAGTCAATTTAGACGTGAGTCAACATTGACCTAATTGACCTTGAGTCAACAAAATCCTCTAAATTTGGCCAGGAAGTCACACGGATTCCGGGAGTCCTCGTAAACCAACTTGTGGGGTGTAGGAAAATCTTGCCAGACCCTAGATCATTATCCTTTTCTAGACACCAACATCTTTGGAAAATTATTTAATAACTCCCTTGGGCTCTAAAGAATTTGAAAAAATTAATAATTATTAGAGATTATATTAAAAAAAAATCTCTGATACCAAATGTAATGACCCCATCCCTCTGCAACCTCTAAGTAAGGTAGGCCAAGAAGCTAGAGTCATTATCCCAAAATACAATCATATGGTTTTGCAAATAATAAAAAATAATTAATAAATTCTACCATAACTACGCTTAAATCAGGATAAAAAGTTTCTTTTCACATACCTTTCAAAACTTAGGATTTCAGAACTTTTAACCTAGGAAGGAACTAGATAACTATAATCCTTCGAACATTAGTTAGCCTTGTTCTTTTCAATATTGCCTTTTATTGAACATTCACTTTCAATAAATGTAACTGCATATTTCCCTAAAATGCCGGCAAATAAAACACCATTCAATATAATGAATTATACTAGTATGTGGGGGAAACAAAAGTTTGCATCTAGTTTGAACAACATATTGCAACAAAATTATTATTTAACAGATCAAACTTTACGTCTTCATCATAACTACTCAGTCCTGTCCTTCTAAGACTTTGTGCTATCCCTGCAGTGGACATGGATACTACCTCTCCCATATGGTAGACCCTCATTAGCCCTCTTTGGTCCTACCCCATAGGTAGACCAAGACCTAGAGTTGTATAGTCGTATGACCCTACCCAAAGGTAGACCAAACCTTGACTCATGATAATCTATTGATTCTACCCCAACGTAGACCAACACCCTAATCATCAATTTCTCACATATACAAAAAGTACAAAGGAGGATTAGGATTTGGACTAGTCATGCACATTTTTATGGTGATAGGCATAGTCACTTTATAGTTACGAGAACTAAAGTTTAACCAAGAAGTAAATTTCAAGCAACCTATAAAACCTTAAAAATCACTATGAAACTAGAGCAATTATCCATAAGCGTAACCACATACCTGATTTGGAAGTCTCAAAACTAAGAAACACATATAATCCAATTAAGAAGTCCAATCAACCATGTAAAGCAACAAATCAAGCAAAATCTTGATCCTGAAAAGAATTTATAACACATAATGGTTAGAATCGGATCCAAACATCTTTTATTGACTTGGTATCCCATTCTAATGTTTCTAAGCCTTATTAGGGTTTCCTTAGGGTTTCTTGGTTTTTCTTTCCAATTTTACCCTTTTTAGGTCAACAAACCCTAAAAGCATTTTTCCACTTATAAAAACCCTAATTACTCAAATTATCTAGATTAAGGGTTTTTATCCACAAATTAGTTGAAGAACATCATTTTCATATCTTTTTGATTAATTTCCACAATTAAAACCATTCAACCTCACAATTATCAAAATTAGGATTTTAACCCCATTATGCACATTTATCATTACAGAACCCTAATTAAGCAAGTTAGGAACAATTAGCATCCAATTAGATCTATTCTATCCTTTTTGTGTCAAAAGGATATACTTTGTTCTATATATCTAGGGAACGTCATTAGATCCTTTAATCTTCAAAACATAGGGTTTTAAATTAATTAAAACCATTAAAGGTAGCACCTTTACATATTTTTTGAGATACAAGCATATTCAGGCCTTGAATTCATTTTTAATGAACTTTACATATTTTTCTCATCAAAATTTTCGCCAAAGGAATGATTTTTAGTGAATTAAACAAGATCTAGATTTTTTCTAGATTTTCTGACCAAAGAGACAAATTACCTTTTTCTTTTGGAAAAACAATGGCCGTCATATTTCGAGTCTTCGTTGACCGGGGGTGATCAGGTGGCTTGCGTTGATCGTGTCCTCTCATATGTTCTGAAACGTGGAATGGCCCTAGTCTGTCGATCTCCTTTAGCGGTCAATGGTTGACTTAGATCTGAGGGTTCTCCTTTCTCCCACTTCCTTGTTTCTGCAACTCGAGCATGCGACAGAGCCATGGCATGGAGCACATCTAAGGGAGAGCAGTCAAGAGAGAGAGGGAGAACAAGGACAAGAGTTGGTCATTTAGGTTCGTGGGGTTTGGGTGAGATCGATGATGGTCATATTTATAGGTGTGGGGGTCTAGTTAGGGTTTCCAACCCTCACCATCAACCAAGCTTTCAGAGAAATTGGGTGTTTTCTCTGGAAGCCTCCATGTCCCATGAAACTCAGGTTAGGTTGGTTCAGAATCCTCTCACGGACCCAACCAAGCAACTTCCATGCTTTCACTTGTAGTAGATCACGAGAAATCCAAGACGGAGGATCTCATTTTCTCTATCCCTTTCCCAATATGGCTAGAACTAGATGACACACACACACCATAGGATCTTGGATCCAATGGCTCATATTACATGAGCCAAAAAAGTCATTTAAATCAATTTCCAAATGGATTAGAAAATCGTGACATTTATTAATATCCCTCTCACTTTAGGAGATTTTCACAAATTCATATCTCCTAAACACGTATCATTTCAATCCAAAAATTTAAGGGAAACTCATTAATAACTAAATTTACTAGTTTGCATAGTTTGGAACCAACACTAAAAAATAACAGTTTCTTTTCTTCATATACAAGTCATCTACTTAGAAGGCATATATCATGCAATAATTTTTTTCTCTTTCTTTCTCTTCTATTTTGATTTCTTTTCTTATTAGAAACCAAAAGGAACCAAAAATTAATCAATAGTGGTCATCCATACCACTTTCTAGAGAATTCTACATAATTCTCACATGTTCACACAAATATCCCTTTATTTCTTTTTCATTTTATTTATTATGGGATTTATTTTATCTCTTTTCCATTTTATCATTATTGGATTTATCAAATCAATATGAACCACGAAATCATGCGTCTAGGGGAAATATTGCAAACTAATCCATTGTTTGAAAACAAACCATACAATTTTCCCTTCAAATACCTTTTATTGAAAATTTTCATTTCATTTCATACATGGAAATGGAGGTTATAACAAAAATTTAGTTCACTGGGTAGTTCTCCTAGTCTCACTATGCTAAAATAGTGACATGATAAGGAAAAAATGATTATTCCACAAACTGGTTCTACTAGTTAGTTAGAAGAATGATGTGTGTGATCCCTCTCAATTCCTCAAATACCTACCATCTTTTCTAGGAAAACATGATGTTTGGGTTCCTAGGCCACAAAGGGTTTCTAGTCATTGATTATTTCAAACATTTGTCATCATGAGGTTTTGTTTCAAGTAAGGTGATTTAAATGATGATATGCAAGAATGAAAATAATAATTTGAATCTAAACTAGCTAGATAGTGGATTTGTTTTCTCTAGAAAGATTTTTTTTGAATAAAATAAGCTAAATGCAATGCATGAATCCAATGATAAAATTATAAGTTACAGACAAATTGAAAAGGTAGGAATTAGAATATGTACCACCCACTCTTCATCCAAACATAGATATTTTCTCATCCCTCAGCAAACACAAAATCCTAGGAGGAGAATAAATTTGTTGGTTGGTCCACTAGTTGGTGGTTGCTCTCCATTCTAAATTTTTTTTCACCTAAAACAAAAGTAATTAGAACATGTAATCTTATCATAAGAAGCAGTAACAAACTAAATGCAATATGTACTAGAATGAAAAATAACTAGAAATGAAGGTAACACTCATGTTATCTCCAGAAAAGCACCTTTGTTTAATGTTGATAGCTCGGCGCCTAAAGATCAATCATGACATGTTGGAGGGAGAAGTAAGAGTTGGTTCACGTGCATATTAGCGATAGTGAAATAAGATCCGAGTCATTGGACATTGACTGTGAATTCTATAGTCTTAACACTCCAAATTATAACAACTCCATGAGAAATAATACACTTGATAAGAATGGTGCAAACCATCGAGTCTAAAGATTTCCTAAAAATAGGTAGAGGCGAGAGTGATATAGTAATACATGGTCTTTGACGTGTAGATCTTTCCTATTTAGGTGATCATCATGACACATCTCTGTGCACTCCTTCTAGATGCGTGAATAATCATAAGCTGACAGTCATAACTATCTGAACTCTTGTAGTTGAAGTAGACAACTCTCTTTTGTTGCACGAAAGTTGAGTTTCTTGATGGCCTATTGAGATTTTTGTTCAAGCTCCACTAGTAGGGTGCAAGACTTGCCATAGATTAAATGGAAATGTGTAGTACCAAGAGGAGTTTTGCATGTGGTTCGATATGACCACAATATGTCATTCAACTTGTTAGCCAAATATTCCCTCATTCTTCAAATAATCTTCACCAGAATAACTTTGATTTGATGATTGCATACCTCCACTTGACCACTTGTCTGAGGATGGTATGGAGGAGACACATGATGATAAACACCATATTTGCAAAAGGATTTCTTCATAGTTGCATTCAAGAAAATGTGATCTCCCATCAGAAGTGATAGTATGGGGAAATCCAAAGCATGGAAAGATAATATCTCTAAAAACCTTGATAACTGTCTTGGAATTACTGGACTTTATTGGGGTAGCTTTTACATATTTGGAAACATAATAAAAAATGACCAGGATATAGTCGAAGCCACAACAGGAGGGGAATGGATGCATATAGTCCACACCTCAAATTTTTAAGATTTCCACTTCCTTCCATGGATTGAAGGGCATCTCATCCTGTTGGAAATATTACCAGATTGCTGACACTTGTTATGTCACTTGACAAACCAGTTAGCATACTTGAAGACAGAAGGCCATAAGAAACCATAGTGGAGTTCTTTGAATATTGTCTTCTTCAAGTTCATGAGGCCCTCATTTGGGCCAGAGTGGAAACACTCAAGGATAATATGATACCTTCTTCAATGATGCACCGATGGTACATGTCATCTAAGATTATTTGGAAAAGATTAGGCTCATCCAAAAGTAACAAAGAATGTCAAACATAAACTTCTTCTTATAATTTCCTATGAAATCTGGATGAAGGACTCCCACAACTGGATAAATCATGTGATCGATATACCATGGAATAAATGTTGTAACCTTCAACAAGTTGTCGTCATGTAAGGGATCATTAATAAGGGACATGTCATTGCCTTGTATGTATAATATTCTATGATGATCAAAGACAACATTCTTAGTTCTCTTTCTATCCTTGATTTCCATATCAAACTCCTATAGTAGTAGGATCCATCTAATCCGCCTGGGCTTTGTGGTTCTTTTCAACATTAGACACTTTATGGAGGCATGCCCAATGTATATATCACTTGAGAGATTATCGAGTAGGACATAAATTTATCAAAGGCATAGATGATGGAGAGAAGCTCCTTATTAGTGGTTCCATAGTTTTTTAGCATGTTGTAAATCATCTTACTTGCATTGTAAATAATCTGTTGTTTCTTGTGGACATGTTGCCCCATTACTGCACCCATAGCACAATGACATATATCACACATGATCTCAAAAGGGAAGAGACCAGTCCCAAGATCAAAGGATAGGAGTAGAAATGAGAGATTCATTCAGGGTGTTGAATATCTTCAAGCAGTCGAGATCGCCATGACCTACACTCCTACCATAAAATGAAGCTCAAGCCTTCCACAAAATCTCCAAATTTGGTTTGAAACCTTATAAATTAGCATAATATAAAGAATACCTAAATGTAAGCTAGTTCTAAGCTAAAATGAAGGAAACGAATGCAAAACTAGACTGTAAATGTGATGAAACTAGAATGGATAAGAATTCATCACCTTCCCCTCACATTCCTTACTCTTTTCCAGACCTGAAAACCCTATATATAGGTCTTCATGTCTTTCATGCCTTAGGCAAGACTGCTTTTGCTCCTTCTTTGTTCCTTCCCTACATCCCATTTATTTTCCATCTCCTCACAATCAAGAGCCTTCATACCCCTTCAAGACTCTCCTAGGACCATCGTCTCCAGTTTTGTCTACATAGAACTATAGGGCTCCCAAGATCATGATCTGTAGTCATCTTCCATCCCAACCCCCTTGCTTGTTTCTACCACTACAAGTCTGGTTGTGAGTTTTCAACAAGTGGATGAGTGTCCATATTACTAGTTCGATTGCAAGGAACTCCTTGAAACTCTTGGGAACACCAATTTTGTTTGTGAATGTGAGTAGCGAGGTTCCCTCTTCTCATACCCCATGTACTATTGCATCAGAATCCAAGATGCTTTTGGATGTCTAGGCTTGTGTTTTCATCTTTTCTTTGTTCCTTTGTCCTTGTCAAGCAACAGAGAATAGTTAGTTTTGTTGTAGACTCCCTTCCTTTGAATTTGGTTGTATTTTCCCCTCTCCTGCAATGGTGAAGCAACTTTCAGGTTGGGTTGATTTTTCCCTCGGTCCTTTGAGACTGTGTAGGCATGAGGAAGGTAAATGTTGCCTTCATATGTGTTGAATATTATTATCTATCCATAATCAATCAGGTATTGGAGTCTCTAGAGCTCTATGGTTTCTTGCTACTGCACACGTGAAGAATGAGGCGAGGATGATAATGGTCTAGATTATTATGTACTTATCTCTATTTTGATTTATATTTTGTAACTTTTTTGGAGAATTCAGTCTTTTCATCTGAATCCAGTTGTGCACCTCATTGTTGTAGGCCCAGACCAACAGGCCCATACCAGTTGGTCATTTATAATAGGGACATGTCAGATGGGTTGAAAATACATAGATCTATATACATGTCTTTTTGGATTTTTCTGATTGGTCTATACTTCTAAAATTCGTGATAAATTATATGTGACTCAAAAAAATAAAAATATTGAAATAATGACATTTTTCTATATCTAATGGTACAACTTTCATCACCTAAAATTGAAATTATAAATATGTGATTTTAAAGATTATCACAACTGATTGGAATTTCCAAAACTAATATCTAATAATATATAAGTAAGAAAAATAAAGTAAAAATACAGTATGAACCCAAAAGATGTGACCTACAAGATAGTTAGGTTTCAATAACTTTGTTCATTAATAATTAAAAGTTGACTTTTAGGTTTCATGAAATTAATGATATATTAACCCTTTTGAAATATGTCCTTAATAGGTTGCTTATGGCCTTGATTTGGATCTCGGATTTGACATAGATATTTTTAGACTTGATTTAAGGTATGTTGCATCACCCTAATTTGAAATTGAGAAATGACCTATGTTTCTATCTTTTGATCTACTTGAAAATGCAAAACCCTAATTTCAATACTACATGTATCTCTTTTGAGATTATTCTTGAAAAATACCTTTTGACTATTTATCTATCATTATTGACATTGATGGATCTTCTTTTATGGGTCCTCTCATCCTACTCTATATATAATGGATGTTCTCATCCCTCATATTTGAAATTAGACTTGTTTATTTATTTTATGCATCATGTGGCGACTACTAGTATAATGTGATATATTTGGATTTTTATGTGGATGTATAAATTCCCACATTTCATAACGCAAAGATGATAAATTCCTACAAGTGAAATTATTAAAGAAAATTTGTATCATGTCCTACTCAGAGAAAATGTTTATGCTCACTCCATATTCATGGTAGATGTGTTATATCCTACCAACATATTTATACTGTTCTAGTATTATCACATGTAAAAAATATGGATACCTTGCTCATATTTATCATCTTATTATTTGAAGCATGACTAAACTTACTTCCTGCCTATACATTTGTATATGCCTTAGACTAATTTTATTTCTAGTAGTGGTATATGAGTACAACCATACATAGGGCACACTTTTCAGACCTAAATGTGCTTTAGCACTCGATATACATACATATATATGTATAAATATATAAATATATAAATAAATACACATATATATAAATATATGCATATATATATATATGTATATATACATATATATACATATATATATGGTGCTCTTATTCCCCCTATGGTGCTCTTTTCCACCCACTTTTTGGTTTAGATCCTATGGTGTCCCATCCCTACTTTTGTAAACTTTAATCTAATGTTGTTTACATGAAGTGCTTATGATTTGTGACACTATTGATATGATATTCTTTCAGGAAAAACATACTTTCATTATTATCTTCTTAAAATGTTTTTTATATACATCTGGTTCTTCTTTTCACCACATGATCTGCAAATCCTTGATGAGCTTTATTTCATGTCCTTTGTCCATTATGTAACTCAATCACTATGTAAATGTTCATACCAAAAATTATATGTTGAAAACTTTTGTATTGTATTCTCTTGAGGGGTATGCTTCCATCCTCTAGGTGAAGCACATGGATGATTTAACATGCAAACTTGGACCACGTCTTAGTGAAGTTGCATATGCCTAGCTGTTGAAATTGTATGTTTCATGTAACCCCAAGTGGGAGATTATAATGTAATATTGAATAACTGAATATAATCATTACATTTATTTCTTAGTGAAGTTGCATAAAAATTATGATTTATGTAATCAAATATATATAAGTTTGTTTGGTGAATATGGTGATAATAAGAAGATGTTCTATTTATCCATGATATTTTCAAAAGGTATGACAATTAAATATGATACTAGAAAGAATAAAGAATTCTCAAAACTAATATTTAGATATCCAACTATTCAAATTGAAACGATTTATCCATTGTCACAATCAATCTAATATGTTGTCTTTACAAGGCTAGGTGCCTAGTGTTCTCCCGTAGATGAGATAAAGAAACTTCTTTATGTGGGGGTAGCCAGTACTGGGGGACCTCTATCTTTGTTATCCACTACATGGGGTTAGGGATATATGACCCGTTAAATATATTGAGCCAAAGCTCAAAGCCAATATTTGAACTTTTTTGTGCCAATGTGCAAATCTACTAATTTATTTGAGTTATTCCACAAAATACAATATCCAAATAATAGTGGTTACCTTCAAGAGGTGGACCAAGAGTATATATATATATAAGCCATTATTGTCTATCAACCTTCCACAATAACAACCAATTAGGGACATAATGAGAATATATATATATATATATATATACTCTTAACATATGTTTGATCTCATTCTTCCAAATCAAGTACTTGAAGACATATGCCATTAAGTAATATTATTCTGTAGACATTTATAATGTTATTAATTATCTCATAGCTGAATTAAATAAAATAAATTGGAAGCTTGCCTTTATTTATAAATTAGATCATTTACAAATAGTTCCATTACAATCATCTCATGATTAGATCTCTGGGCATACATACCAACAGAGTTCCATTTGCACTTAGAGTTAATAACCCAAGAATCTAATTCCAAGTGACCTAACATGACAATCATGCTTCTTCTATGAAAGTGCCTTTGTCAATGGATGAACATCATTATTCTTAGTTGGTACTTTGCAAATTTTTACATCTCCTCACTTTATAATCTCTCGTATGAGATGATACTGCCTTTGTATATGCTTTGAGCACTGATGCGATCTGGGTTCCTTAGCTTGTGTAATAGCTTCATTGTTGTTACAATATAGCTCGATTGTGTTGCTGATGCTTGGAACAACCCCAAGTTCTATAATGAACTTATTGATCCATACAACCTCCTTTGATACATTATATGTAGCAAATACTCGACCTCTATTGTAGATTCAACAACTGTCTCTTAATTGGAACTCTTTCATCTTATAGCTCTATTGTTTAGATAAAATATGAATCCTGATTGTGATTTGTAATCATCTTGATTAGTCTAGAAGCTTGCATTGATGTAACCCTTTACCACCTACTCTATTGTTTAGACCAAGAATTGATCCTAATTCCTTCTCAAGTACTTGAGTATGTTCTTCGCAGATATCCAGTAAGAATCACCTAGATTTGACTGATATCTGCTCCTCATGCTCAAGTCATACAAGACGTATGGATGGGTACACAACAATGCATACATGATAGATCCAACTATTAAGGCATATGGAATCAAACTCATGTGTTCCCTTTCTTCACAATAACTGGGACATTGATCTCCAAAGATGGGGAGAACATGATGCACAAGCATATTTCCTCTGTTTGAGTTTTCCATGCTGAACCGCTTCAACACTTTGTCAATGTATGTCCTCTGAATTAGTCCAAGAAGCCTTCTGGATCTATCTCTATAGATCTTTATCCCCAAGATGTAGGATTCTTCTCCTAATTCTTTTGTAGAAAATGTATTTCCATGCCATGTCTTTACATTTTGTAAAGTAGGAATGTCATTCCCCGTCAATAATATGTCATCCACATATATTATGAGGAATATCACTACGCTCCCACTAATTTTCTTGTACACACACGGTTCATCATCATTTTGAATAAAGACAAACTCTTTGATTGTCTCATCAAAATGAAGATTCCATCTCCAAGATGCTTACTTCAATCCATAGATTGACCTTTGTTGCTTACATACTTTATTTACCGACTTTGGATTTATAAAACCCTCATGTTGTGCCATATACACATCCTTAACAAGATTCCCATGAAGGAATGGGGTTTTAACATCCATCTGCCAAATCTCATAGTCATGATAAGCTGCAATAGCAAGCATGATCTCAATGGACTTAACCATGGCCACTAGAGTAAAGGTATCGTCACAGTCAACATATTGAACTTGTCTGAAACCCTTTGCAACCAATCTACCCTTATAGGTTTGAATTTTTCCAGCCATGCCAGTCTTCTTCTTGAAGACCCACTTGCACCCTATGGGCTTTACCCCTTCAGGTGGATCCACCAAAGTCCATACTTTGTTGGTATACATGGATTCCATCTCAAATCTCTTGGCCTCAAGCCATTTCTCATATTCAGGTCCCTCTATAGCATCTTGATAGGTTATTGGCTCATAATCTATGACAAATTCACTGCCTTCCTAAGTTATAAGATATCCAAATCTCTCAGGCTTGAGGCGTGTCCTATTAGATCTACAAGGTTCCCATGTGTCTTGAGGAATATTTGAGATTCCACAGTGCTTTATGATTCTTTTTGTTCCTCTTATACATCTATTGTTTCAAATGTTTTCTTGTTGGTCTCAAACCTCTTTGAGTTCAACTTTTCTCCCATCGATTCCTTTGGGAATAAATTCCTTTTCTAGGAATGCAACATCTCTGGCAACAAACAGTTTGTTGTTAGATATGGAATAAAAGTGATATCCTTTAGTCTCCTTAGGATATCCAACAAAATAACATTTATTAGATTTAGGACCAAGCTTTTTAGAAAATATTTTATGAACATAAGATTCACATCCCCAAATCCTCATAAAAAATATATTGGGACTCTTCCTAATCCATATCTCATATGGTGTCTTTTGAACTGATTTAGATGGTACTCATTTTAGTGTAAATATGGCAGTTTCTAGAACACACCCCCAGAAGGTAGTTGGAAGCTTGGCTAAACTCATAATTGATCACACCTTATCCAGTAATGTGTGATTCCTTCTTTCTAATAAACCATTATGCCAAGGTGTTCCAGGTGGAGTCCTCTGGGATACAATCCCATGGGCTCTAAGAAGGTTCTCAAACTCCTAGTTTAAGTATTCTCCACCTCGATCAGAATGAAGGGCCTTACTACTTTTACCAATTTGGTCTTGTACTTCATTCATAAACTCCTTGAACTTTTCAAGAGTTTTTGACTTACGTTTCATTAAATAAACATAGCCATACCTACGAAAGTCATCAGTGAAGGTAATGAAGTCTTGATACCCACCTCTAGCAGTTGTTCTAAAAGGTCCGCACACATTAGTATGTAAGAGTCCTAATAGATCATTATCCCTCTCATTGTTACTAGTGAAAGGGTCTTATCCATCTTGCCATACAAACAAGATTCACATGTCTCTAATGATTCAAAACCAAAAGAGTCTAGATAACCATCTTTATGGAGTCTAGATATGCGATTCTCATTTATGTTCCCTAGATGACAACGCCAAAGGTATGTCTTGTTTGAGTTTTTGAGTTTAAGTCTTTTGGTATTTACATTATTAACATTCATCTTTATATCTAACAAATATAGACCATAAGACATTGGAGCACTACCATAAAAGATCCCATCTTTTGAAATAAAACATCGTCCATTTTTAATATGGAATTCAAATACGTCCTTGTCCAAATAAGATAAAAAATGATGTTTCTATTTATAGCAGGTACATAATAACAAATTTTCAACTCTATTACAAGCCATGTGGGTGGAAATATACTATAGGTTCCAACTACGCTAGCCACAACTATTGCATTATTTTCAACTCACAGTTTTACCTCACCTTTTCCCAAAGGCATACTTCCTTTCAAATCCTGCATATGAGAACCTTGTAAGATCCACATCAGGTATCTAGTACTCATAATGATGAAGTAGATAGATTTATCTCAATAATATATATACCTAAAGTGGAGATCACCATCCCCATCTTCTGCTTCCTGAAAGCCTTCAAGTACAAAGCATGAGTTCCTCTTGTACTATTATTTCTCCTTATCTTGAGTGTTGAAAATTTGATTTTAGGCTTGACCTCAGAACTCTTCTTCATCTTTCTTATTCCGTTGGACTCAACTCCACTGATCACCATCATGGGCTAGTCCTTCTTTAATTTTTCTTCAACATGAATCAACATGGTAAGCAAGTCTGACATCTATCCAGCCATATTATTCACATGTTAACATGCAATAAAGAAGCTATATGATTCTGGCATTGACTTTAGAATCATATCCGTGGCCAACTCTTAGCTCAAGAAGAATCCCAATTCTTCATGATGATACACATGTCCAGTCATTTTGAGCACATGTCCTTCTACTGAGGTTCCCTCTTCCATCTTAGACTCAAGTAGCACCTTTAGGATATCATCCCATTCTTACTTTGTGAGGCCAAGTGCCACTTTCTTAAGATGTGTTACCATCTCTAGAACACTCATCTCTTTGCACTGATTCTGCAACTCATAGTTCATGAAGCTAAGCATAAGCTACTTTATCTCTAAGGAATTAGTGAAATGCTTTCGGTACCCATCGACTTGTGCCCTAGGTGCATCAGGAGCATGTATTTTAGGCACTGGTTTGTCAAGGACATGGAGCTTGCACTCTTCATTGGGAATCCTTCTCAAAGTCCAAAACCAATCATGGAAATTTGTCTAGTGAATTTTTGTCCTTCTTAAGGACCAATCAAAATTCAGATTTGTTCATCATTTGATTCAACAAGAGAAAATTTGCATTTGTCAAAAACTTTTCATTTGATTTGAAAATTTTGGCGATATTAATTAGGTCTTCTGACCAAAACAAAATTTCTGATCAAAAAAAGATATTAATTAGGTCTTTAATTGTTAACACTCACACTATTTAATTCAAATTGATAGACCTCACATATCAATGTGGAATATTGTAGTGTACAATATTGTAGCGGGAAAAGATCCATATTTCATCAAATCATGAATCAGCTTTGGCTGGTCACCCACAACTTGAATATTTAGGTAGGCAATCATGCCGATTGCATCATATGCAACTCTTGGATAGATGATATGTTCAACTCCTCGCCATAATCATTTGCATGATCCTGGACTTAGAAGCTCTAAGAATTACTAGTTAAGCCTGACTCAAATGATGATATGATAATAATGCACCCCGCTTTGGCAAAACCTACATTATTACCATCACACTTCCATGAGATAGACAGCGTACCACACTTTGGCATCACCTATGCTTGGTCGATCAAGATTTTCATGTGTGATGCTTTTGGAAAGCATCTAAGACTTTATATTTTGATTGAGGGAGTTTGTATAAATACATATACTTTATCCAATCATGACATATGTGTAGTACGTATCATATACATGCTATATCCCACAATGAAAACATGCAATAAAAGAAAGTGATGGTTATCCCATCCTAATGTAATTTTATATAGCCACAAGGAATTACATCATCCTAGGTCCACATTATATGTAGAAACCTATTGTTGATGAAGATCAATGCTTTCCAATCTGGGTGGATCAGTTCAACCATTGAACTGATTGACTCCCCTCTTGGCCGATCATTTGGTCATCTCATCAGTCATCTGATTCTGTCAGTCCATCATCTGCTGGATCCTCTAGCTGACCGGTCTAGTCCACCAGGTGCTTAGTTCGGCTCGTCTTTTTGGTCCTCCTTGTTCCTCTAACTGGTTGGGTCGTCTTTGGGACATCATCATATTCATCATAAAAGAAAATAAAACTATCATACTTTTACATAATTATAGAGAAACCTTAAGTTACATTCAAGGGGTGCAAGGGTAGGAAAGAATAATACTTTTACAATGGGAAGATAAGATAGAGACTCAGTATGTAGACCTAGATAAAAGAATAACCCAACCACACAACTATGCAAAGATAATAGGGGTTATTGGCCATAACTATGTTATACATACACCATCGAAATCACTTTTAGGCGACCCGTGTAAGTGCATATATATATAAATATATATATATATATATATATATATATATATATATATATATATATATATATATATATATATACTAGTTTGGGATTATCGTTGTAAGGAGGCGAGATCACCCCCTTACTTAAATTTAACGGAAAATACAATACATCCCTCAAATTATTAAAAACATTGTGATGGAAGGATGTATGCATAATAAATCCATTTAAATAAGCATGGACCAAATACAACCAAGTGTCAATAGTAGCAGTGGAAGAAAGTAAGATGAGAAAACTAGACTATTACATAGATTGTTCCAAACGAAGAAGTAGATAAGAATCTAGGCTATTACAAAGCTCTTATTTATAGAGTTTATAACATATGTTTTTGAGCAAGGTCTTAGCAGCATCAACCTTGCAATGATATCAACTTCACTCCTGCCCTGGGTTTCCTTGTGCTTGATCTAGCCCTTGTCCTGGTTCTGGGTGGTTGGGAAGCACCCAACAAGAGAAAGATAAAAACATATGTGTCACAAAATGATAAAGTAGAAGGAGCATATTAAGGAATGGAAACATAAAGATTTTCTATACTAAGATTGTTCAAGAGTATGAGGCATAGAAGGCAAATAGGATTTTTGCCAAGCATATAAGTCAAATATAGAACAAGCATGATTCATTATGACTAAGCTAAACTAACATATGGTGAGGCGCCTACCAAACTCAACCAGGAGGAGAGGGTAAATAACATCCCAAACCTCAAAAATATATATAAATTGGCAGGGGGACTAAAACCCCAGTGCCTATGACAGGGGGAATAAAACCCCAGTGTCCTATGGGTGACTTGTACTCATGTGCACTATATTAGTTAACTAGTCAAACTATCATTATCATGATTACAATTCACAATGGTAGAGAAGGCAAATACCAATGATTTAAGTGGGGCCCAATGACCCAAACATTTCTAAGAGGTAACCATAAAAGATGTTCATACAACAAGATTTCATATTGGATACTCAAATGAATAGTTTAAAGGCAACATGTTTATATCAAGATCTCAATCACATCAACAAGGAAAAACAAGGCAAGTGGGGTCCCATGACCCATATTCATCAAGGAATAACAATATAGCAAGACTATGCATCATAGTTACAAATTTTCATGTCCAAGTAGGAGATGGATTATATTATTAAAAGTATGCCTCATATGAGAAAACTAGGCTAAGCATGATAGGAAGCCCAACTGAGGTGTTAGAATGCACATACCTAATCTTTCTTTCTAGATTATCCCTTAACCACTAAGATGTCAGATCCAAACTCACTTTAACCTAGGTTCAGAGATTAATGCATGCATTAGGTTACTTAAAGGTACTTTAAGTGTAAAATATCCACATTTATAAACCATGGGTAAAGGCTTTGGATTTTGGTTCTGTAAATAGGTCCAAACGATCCCTAATATTTTTCTACTCGAGAAAACATATTTTATTGTCAAAAACAAAGTTAAAACACTATTATTATCATTTTACATCACTTTATACATTTAAATTAGGGTTTGAATTAATTATCAGGTTTATGATGGAAATCAGGGTTCAAAACTTAAACATTCGGATTTTACATGTTTTTATCTTTGAACGAGTATTTATTTATAATTTTCTGACAACCGAGCGATTTACTATGAATTAAACAAGATTGACTAGTTAATTGCTAAATGGGTAAAAATCAAGGTTGAAGTTGACGGATCTGCCCTCGGCTAAAAGAATCAGAGAGGAAGGGCGTGCGGGGGCAAAATGGACATTTGTCCATCGTCTTCTTCCCCTAGCCGCACCTAGCCTTGCGACGGGGTGCAACCTTGGCCCTTTGAGCATTTTTGCGATACTCAACGAAAACAGTCGTTCAGGTACTCGAAACTAAGAGGATCGAACTACGAACTCACCTAACCGATCAATTTTGATGCACGAGCCGCCTAGAAACTTGGAGGAGCGCCGCAAGCTCAGCAGCAAAAACCCCACGTCATCGGCCACACATGCTTCCTTGGACAAAATCGGTGGTTTGGGTGAGTTGCTAAGGGTCCGACGAAGGTGTGTAGGTGGTTATAAATAGACGAGGTCTGGTATGGATGCGTTTTGGAGGTGGCCATGAGAGAACTCGACCGGTGGCTCATGCTATTCCGGCTACACTGTGTCTCACTGGTCGAGTGAGAGCTCAAACAACTCGGGGGGTCGATACGAACCTGTAGGCGAAGAGATCTTGTACAATGGTCGCGAAACGACAGAGAACGGAGCTGAGGAGTCGAGCTCGTTACTCATGTAACAGTTGGAGGTGGAAGACAGGCTCTAGGCCATTGGATCGGGGTCGGGGCTCACATGAACCACTGGATCAGAGTCCACCATGGACCCGTGTGGCCAAAGCATGCGTGACGGACATTTAAGCCAAACTTTGGCTTAAATGATGTGCATATGCGAATGATATTATGTCCCACTTTAATAGAAACTTGTTTAATGCATTTGGAAGGTCAAATGAACTCCAAATGACCCCAAATTTTAACCCCAGGTTGCTAAAGACGTCTAGATTCATGCTATATAATTAGATTTTCATTTTACCCAACCTTTGGGATCCAAATAATTATTTTGATTATTAAAGCATATTTTAATATAATGCTGGAGTAAACAATTATGTGTTGCTTTTATAAGCAGCCCTTGGTTCCCAAATTCGAGATTTGGAGTCCAAGAGTTCATTACTCACTAATATCATGCATTTGTAAAATTAATTAGCCCATAATAAGAGTGAGGTGTGAAAATTAATTTTAATTCACCATTTAATTCACACTTGCTAATTAAATCACTTCTTACCCATAAATAATTATTGAGCTCCAACATTATCCATTAGATAACAAATTCGTGGTTTAATGGTAAATTGCATAATTACCCCATCCATATATCAATTTGTGGTATTTTGTGCATCTAACCCTCATATTGGCATAAAATGTACTTCAATCATAAATTTTCTCCAATATTCAATATTAAGTACACAAAAAGGAAGAGAAAGAAATTAACATAAAAATTGAGGTGGAAATGATAATTTTATTGAAACTCAGGACGTTACAATCATGGTATTTGATTGAACATATATTATTCGCATCACATGCAATAATAAAATGACAAAGACAAAATCCGTTCATATCAATTATCCCATAATATAGTAAGTTGACGTAGGGTCTAATGCCACTATAGGGAAACATGGCTACAAAATAGAGAGCAAAAACAAAAAAAATTATCTACCATATTCCCCATAATTAGTTGATTGCATCAATTACTATAAGACAGGAAGGATGGTTTTGAGGATATACATGGTCCTAGAGCAAGTCCAGTGACATCTCCTTGTCGTCATAGATGTGTAGTTGTCTTCTAGTTGCATTGGGACTCGTCTAACTGTTGCGCCTCCTGGTCTACACCATGGACTACAACCTCAAAAGTTACCTTCTGCAACAACTCCTCTCTCAAGAGACTATTGGTTGATGTTGTTCTCATAGCGACAGACAAAGGTCTCCCACCTCTAGAGATGTCCACACAGACTGCCAAGAACTCCTATCATCCTGCAAGAATGGACAGGAAGGATTCGTCCCTTCTGTTGGCATACTAGTCACCAACTTGCTCTCCCACAACAATGATCTCAATTGTTCACTCCCTTGCTATCCCTCCCTAGTTGGGTAGGAATTTCTTGGGATCTCTTGGTTACCACAACCAGAGAGGAAAACAATTATAAGAGTAACTGATTCTCAATTGTTTGTTTTGTGCTTTGGGATGCCCCCAATACCCATCTATTTATAGGCATGGTTTGGGCTAGGGTTCCCAGTCGATTTGAGAGTGGAAGTGACCTAAAGATCCAAAATTTTCATATTCTGTGACCACCGAAGACCCAGTCAGTTGTATGGCATGTGAGAAGGTCACCTCATATTGTGAGATGGTCATTTTGTACTATATCAATCACATACAACTTTGGCAATTTGCTTCCTATTAATGTTAAACATTGATTCCTTGCACAACAAATAATGTGCAATCTAAACGAATTCGACTAAGTATCTAGAACCTTCTTCCAGCCAAACTAGGTAGTCTTTCCCATGCAATATGGTCATCTTGATCACCTAGATCATCATTTGGTGAGCCGAGGTGGTCAGTTCAACCCATCACCAATTTCAACTTGAATCGTCCTGACTCTTCAAACACCCATCTCAATCCATGAGACAACCATTTGGCACTACAGAGAGCCATGTCACCCTATGAGATGGGCATCTGGCACTGTAGCCAGCTGATATGCTGCATGAATGAATTACCAAAATGTTCTAGTAGTTACTTTAATTATTATTCAAGATTAAACTCCTCTTCTAGGCCGAGACCTTTGTGTGTGACCCTATAGGCCCCATATCACATTAACATTGAATATCCATAACTAACTTATGACATCAGAAGTAAAGAGTGGTGCCTAGTTGCACATCAGTGCTACCCAAGTGAATAAAAAGTTGTGGAAACAACTTCAACTCAAAATCTGTGTATGGTGTTACAATTCTTGTATAGTTCCTTTGTCACTAATTTTCAGATTAAACTTGAGGCATGGACTAGTCACCCTCTTCAACATTCAATCTTGTTTCTTGAACCAAGAGCAGACTGTCTGAGATGTATGTAACATCAATATCACATATTGACTCACATGTGCATGGACATGCATTTCTCAGTCTCGCTAATCAAGAGGCCTAGGATATGATACTCCTATAGGAGGGAAAAATCCCATCTCTATCACTCACAGTCAATCCCCATGTGTCACAGTCACCCAAAAATCATCATTATAACAACCCATATTTCAGGACTACATTTGATGATGTCAACCGAACAACATGTGATGAGTGCAATGATTTTAGGTCTAGGAACCACAACCATCACCATCACTGTGAGAGCTGACTATGACTACCATGGTAATGGTTTCCATGTGTCAGTCTCATAGTGAGTTTGTCTGATTCACTATTCTCTAACATGTATCTGTGTGATTGGTTTGATGTAGCCATATCATGACTACTGAGACTCTATCATCAACCATCTCACTCTCTGATCTTATGTGTCATTGTTGACTATCAAACATCCACAATAGCAACTGATCAGGGACATAATGAGAATATATATATATATATATATATATATATATATATATATATATATATATATATATATATATATATATATATATATATATATATATATATATATATATATATGTACTCTTAGCCTCCGTATGATCTCATTCTTCCATGTCACATACTTGAAGACATACGTCATTGAGTAATATTATTCTCTAGATATTTATAATGTTATGTAATTATCTCATAACTGAATTAAAAAGAATAAATTGGAAGCTTGCCTTTATTTATTAATCAAACCATTTAAAAATAATGATGTTACAATCATCACATAATTGACTCTTTGGGCATA
The DNA here is from genome assembly GCA_963693085.1 of Alisma plantago-aquatica. Lineage (NCBI taxonomy): Eukaryota > Viridiplantae > Streptophyta > Magnoliopsida > Alismatales > Alismataceae > Alisma > Alisma plantago-aquatica. The sequence continues at coordinate 294,468,329 of OY856413.1, read as the reverse complement.
CATACCAACACAAAGAAGACTAGATCTTATTGGAGGGCTTCCCATAAGCCATGGGAACAGGTTAGAGTAGGCTACACTACTACAAATCTATGCATGGCTAGTATGTTATGGGAAGAAGATACTTCAATATCGGCATAGCTTTTCCAGTCGGTGTCTCACTTCAAGTGAGTCTAGGTGGGAGTAGATATCTATGGTTGTGGCTGTGTGGATGATGGTTTTCGACGGAACTAGGGGGTTATATATGAGGGTCTAGGCTAGAGTTTGGGTTCCTTAAGTGGTGGTGGTGGTTTGAGGACTATCAATTGAATCTGTGGTGACAGAAGGATTCCTTAATGGCTCCTAAGATGTTTCAGGTCCAAGTCGATGGTTTTTCAATGTTCTATGTGGATAGGGTGAAAGTAAGGTCTAGGAAACCAACCAATAGGGAAGGGAAGGGTTTATAGGTGATATCAGAATTGAAGATGGGAATTGAAGTAGAGAAAGAAGCTAGAAATTCTTCAAAGTTGTTGTATTCTGGGGTTATGGCCACATGATGAAGACAACCCAAAGACAAGCTACTTTGGTCAAATCTTGGGAAATTAGGTTTGGAATTTAATTCAACTTTACACCTTTACTCTCATTTTTTTAGTAATTTATGTCTCCTAGGATACCCATCCTTTTTCCCTAAAATTTTCACTAAGTGTTCAATTCATAATAGTATAAATTATAAAAATATTAATTTTCATATTAATGATTTTTTAGTTTGTCAATAAGTGCACTCCCTTAATCAATTTAAAGCTAATTATTAACTACATATTATAGTGTGATTCCAAGACAATAATCAATCATTGAGTGCAATTTTTAAATTGAGGACCCACATAGGATGAATAGATCAAAATGAGGACAAATTGTAGTTTGGTGCTCGAATTTAAGATATTTCGTGAAGTGTAATTATGAGTGGAAATTTAGCAAAATATTTTGAATTTTATAGCGTTAATTGTCATATATAAAAGTTAAAGTTAGTATCAAATTTTGATATCTAACAACCCATCTACCATAAACTAGGATTTCAAACCAAAATGTAGGACTAAGTGAATTTTTTAGGGTAAGTATTCTTACACATTTCTCAATACATCTATGTATTGAGGGCTTATAATGGACAATGGGAATATATATTTGGATGAAGAATCAAATCTGGCATGTCACTCCTAGTCAGTTACAACTACCTGAATGATTATATCAAGAAAAGTGGTTTATTAGAAGGTCCTTTCTACTCAAGGATACATGTTTGGATGCATTATCTATAACAATTTTCCTTTATTTGGCCATTAGGGTTTCTAACAATCACACTATAGGTTTTACAGGTGGTTGTTAGATTTCAAGTATTTGCTAATGAGTCAGATAGTCTGTTAATATGGGATTAAAAAGGGACTTCATGGATCGGTCAAAAATAAAATTCAAACCTTCAATTAATTAATTATCATTTTCATCTTCAACAATGCTCATAGCATATAACCTTCCCTAGCAAGGCATTTTAGGATTTTAAGTAGTAGCAAGCCTAATGTTGGTATTTTTTCCTTGACCTGAATTGTTTGAGGGTTTGTGAGAGGAGTATTATTGTTTCTTTGAGGCATTGGAAAACTCACAATGTGGTGACTTGTCTTGAAGTTGTTGAAATAGAGGAGTGGAGGATGATAACATTCTCCTAGGTTCCTCTTCTTTTAGTTGTGACAAAGATCTAGGTTGGATGAAAGAGTCTTGTTGGTTTTATCATTGTGACGTTGTTCGCCTCCATGATTGTTGTTACTACGATGTTTATTTCTTATGTTGCTAATATTGTTGCGATGTTAATATCATCCATGATTATTCTTATTTTTTCTCTGGGTTGTAGAAAGGATCGAGTCTTGTATGTGCATCTCATTATATTGTGCTATATCAACCAGCTGACCAAAGGTCAGGGGAGGCTGAGAAGTCAAGATATTCCTAAGTCTTCAGTTGAGCCCCTTCATGACACTGGGATATTTCATTTCTCATTAAGACCATTTGTGGTACCTCTCTAGAAGGGTGAGGCAATGAAGAAATTCAACAATAGATTTGCTTACTTGAAGAATGGAATTGGAATCAATTCTATTTTAGTAAGTACATGTTGATGGATGTATTGACAACAAAAAAACTCAAGGAATTCCTTCAATTCCAAGGATGTAGTATCTTTAGAGTGAGTACTAGATAGGTTCTACCACTAGACTTTTGTCGTTCCTTTCAAAATGAAGGTGCATACTTAACCATAGGTGTGATAGACAACTAACACTTTCCAACATATTATTATTGGTTGGAACCAATCCTCCACTTTCTTCAGTATGTATCCTTCACTTTCACCTTTGAGCTCAGAAGGTTTCATCTTCACAAAGTTAATGAGGGTAAGTTCCTTGGGCCCACCACCTTTACGAATGAACCCTTCCATGGATAACCCCAGGATTGGTTGAAGTTGTGCCAGCTGGATATCCACATTATCCTTTTGGGGGTGGAAGGGGTCCCTTGTAGTGAGTTGGAGAAGAAGGCTAATATCTCTCTAGTGAGGGTGTACATTACAATTTTCTTTTGTAAGAAGAGGACATGTGGTACTTTCTTCTCTTCTTTGATGAGGGATTATATCTTTTTGTTTTCATCTCTGAGTGGAATGGAGAGGGTGAATAGTACTCTTTACTGTCAGATTCTAGCATCCTAGATTCATATTTATTAGAGAAAAATAGGTTACCTCTCCTATACAATGAGAAAAACTATATATTAATATGGAAAACGTATAGGAAATCCTATGTCAGAGAAAAGTTAGATGTGATTGTTGATCCTTTAATACCATTTCATGAGACATTATAGTTTCACACCATGTGTCCATTCATCATAAGAAAGTTATTTATAAAAAAATGGAAACACAATATTGCTGTTCTGACATAAATATAGGATAAAAGAGTTTTTTCCTACAGTCACTACAATGATAAAAGCAATAAATAAAAGAGGATCACAAAGGGCACCTATCCTTATGCCCCTTCACCATCTAGTCTCCAACCTTAACAAAAAATCTTAAATGTGGATTAGTCCTTCTGGCCCTAAATTCTCAAAGGGAATGTAGCCACACATGGACCCCAAGAAGGAAAAAATGTGTCAGCAAAGCTATGATTAGATTCAATTATTGAGCTATTTAAAAACAAATATTGATGCAATTAAACATAGGCAAGTTTGATTGGTGGACTTTGGTAAAAAGAAGAAGATGGTCTACTTATCATGATAGTTTCAAAATGATATATTATTCTAAGTGGTAACTAGAAACAATGAAGGGGTTCTCAAAACTAATATCAAAATATCCAATTATTCAAAGTAAAATGAATTATCCATTGTCATAAGAAATCTAATATTTTGTCTTCATAGGGACTAGGTTCCTATTGTTCTCCCTTCTATGAGAGAATGGGACTTTCTCCTGTAGTGCTAACTAGTATTAGGGAACCTCTATGTTTATTATCCACTATGTAAGCATGGGAGATATGACCCACAAAATCTAGTGAGCCAAATCTCTTAGACAATATTCAAATTTTCTTATGCAAATTTGCAAATCTAATCATTTTATTAAATTACTATACAACATCCGACATCCATCTAATTGTGGTGACCTTCAAGAGGTGGACCGAGATAAAACTAAATGGGTTCACCAATTTTGCATAATTCTAAGAGCTAAATTCAAGAGGGAAAATAAAATAGCTCAAAAGTCTGATCGAGAATATAGAACATGTTCCAATCAAAAGTTTTCTGAATCAAGTGCCCACAAGAATCAAAGATGCCAAATTCTCATGAATTTAGCAAGTGATAATGTACCAAGGTTATCTGATATTTCTTAGCTTGGAAATCACTTCCTAGATTCTTATTAGGTGAAATTACTATTTTGCCCTTTTGTGAGTAGATAATTACTTTTTTTGTGGTTATGATGTCTAATTCTAAAGTCATTATGTTCGTTCACATTAGCATAGTAATAATCTTTGTACATATTGTCACATATGGTATTCTAATAATTACCCATGTTCACTATATACATGATCCATGTATTCATTTGTTACATAACCATTGTGTAATACATTAGTATAGACCGCATGCATATATATGATGTATTCTAGGAATTTTCTCCATATATTTGTGGGTTCCAAAATTAATATCAAAGTTAGAGATAGGGTTTTAGTCCATTAAATTTACCCATATATATTCCTTAAGATCCTAATTTCTTGATTTTGTTCCTTAATTATGGAAGTACTCTCATTATATGAATTAATAGGGAAAAATAGGTCGATGATATAAGAATCTTTCCGAAAAGAAAAAGTAAATTACATTTATTAGGAATTTTACTTGATCTTATTTAGTTCCTAATGGTGCATCATTTTATGATACAATTATTTAGGTCATATGTGCACATGTGTGCCAGATGAGAGTATTGGTTTTATAGGTCTCGATGTGCACTGATTTACCTAAATTCCCATTATTCCATACTTTGATGATTTTACTTATTAATTTAGTAGATACACATTTATTTATGGAAGAAAGAACAATGGTGTTGGGTGATCGTGCCTTTGTACCTCTTGACAATTGAGATGAGAATCGACTATCATTTCACCCAAGTCTAGGAGCTAGAGTTGGGGTGTTATTTGCATTGATCACCATCTAGTGTCGCAATAGGTGGTGGCCACAATCACAATGTTAGAGGTGGAAGGGGAAATTGTTCCCTTGCTTAGTGTTGTTACTAATTTGGAAAGTGGTCACAGGGGTTGCAAAAAGTCTGAGGTTCTAGGGTGGTGACTATGCATTTGGGTTGACAGATAGAGGTATGAGGGGTGAAGTGGCAGTGGAGGTGAGGTGCAGAGAAAACTGGAACTTGATGAAGGGATACCGGTAAGTTGTGGGAGAAAGTTTGAGTTGGATACGCTACTCCAAATCAATCTGTGGCTAGTAAGTCATGGTAAGTTGATCCTTAAATTTTGGCAGAGCTTTTCCAATCATTTTCTTTCTTTGAGGGAGTCTAGGTTGGGGTGGGGCTCCACACTCATGGTCATGGGGATGATGGCTTGTTGACTGGTAGTTAGGGGTTATACATGATGTTCTAGGATAGGGTTTTGGTTCCTGAGGTAGTGGTGGTCGTTTAGGGACTGCCAATTGGATCTATGGTGGCAGATGACTTCTGGAATGGCACAATAAGAAATTGAGGCCCAAGTCGATGGTTTTAATGGTCAATGCGACTCTGGTCAAAATTATGTCTAGGAAATTTAATTGAGATAATGGAGTTGTATGTGGGAACTTGAATGAAGAATGATGTTGGAAATTGTTCATCATTTCTGGAGTCTAGGGTAACAACACGTGCATAGGATACAACTCACACACGTGTTGCTTTGCAAATCCTATATGTCCAGGCAATTATCTTTGGAATTTAATCCAATTTTTCAACTTACTCTTATTTATTTATGTATGAAAAACCACTAGAGGGGGGTGAATAGGGTTTTATGATTATTTTAATATAATTTAACTCAAGCAACCACAATTGAAATAATAAGAAGGAGACAAGGTGTTTAGAGTGGTTCCAACCTTAGCAAATACTAAGGCAGTCAATCCACTACCCGGTTGCTTACCCAACTGGGATTTTGAAAGTATTAAATTTTATTACCTCGCAAGGATATTACATAAAATTACAATACTTTCTACACCCTTTGGACAACCTTCACCTTGAAGTAGTCACACCAACCTTGAAGCAGCCTTCTTGAAGTAACTTCAAGCTCCCCCTTGATGTAGCCTTCCTCTTGAAGTAGCTTCCCATTACAACAACCTTCTAGAAGTAGTCCAAAGATCTCCTTCTTCACCAAGAAGATCAAACCCTCTCCAATCCGCAACCTCCAACCCTAGGAGTAGCAAGGAGATTACAAAGAATAAGAAAGAACAAGAAAGGAAATGGAAAATACAATTACCACTTTTAAGCACAAGGCTTGATTTCCTATATCAATCGTTTTGATCTCCTAACCAATGAGTATGGAAGTGTAGGTTTAGTGGATAGGAGATTCTAGCCTATAGGACATGAATTTAGAGAAAGGGAAATGAGTAGCCAATGCTAGTGTTGCTCAATTGCTCAAAACAGATTGCCAATTACAAGTATGTAAGCTCAAGTATTGCACAAGTGTGTTTTGGGGTGTCCTAAGGCTTGTCCTATTTATAGGAATGACCTACAAGTGCTTAAGGATGTTCTAGATACTTTCTAGGGGGTTCTAAGTACTTAACTAGACGTTAGGTATACATTAGTTGCTTTAGAAATGGCTAGTTAATTAACTCTGAAAATTGCAGACAGAACTCTTCTCGGTCGAAGACTTGTCGACCGAGAGTCCATCTCGGTCGAGGACTTGTCGACCGAGGGACTGTTTGGAGCAAGTGTATATAATGTTCTTCTCCAACTGCCAACTACCTTGTCTGTTGTGTCTAATGGCTACCTGGGTCTTTCTCGGTCGAAGAAGTTGTCGACCGAGAGTGTCTCGGTCGAGGAGTTTGTCGACCGAGATTAACCATGTTTCAATGTTTTTCAAGTAAGTAATACGTGTGTGTATGAGTGTGCATTTGTGATACTTTTATAGGGGATGACCTATCTAAGTGTTGTAAATGTCTAGGGAAGATCTAACACTTGATTTAGATGATGTCTAAGTACTTGTACATTATATATTTGGACAAGTTTTTACATTTGATTACATTCATGACTTAAACCAATTTTAGCATATAGATGTTCCAAGTATTTGTCATCCACTTTATTCCTGCAACACTCAAGTAGCACGTTAGATCCACAAGAAGGAAATGTTTGTCATCATCAAAATAAAGGGATTATAATAATGTCCAATTTATCCAACAATCTCCCCCTTTTTGAAGATGACATACATTTCCTAAATATAAAACAAGGAAATACAAATCATGTGAGTTTCATACCTAAAGTTTACCTTTTTGTAGCCATTTTTGTTTTGCAAGTGGGTGCTGGCCGAGATATTATGAAACTCATTTTATTTTATGTTTTTGATTTTATATTATTTCTCCCCCTTTATCATTTCAAAAAGATGTCCAAGATAATCATTTAGTATGACTTTTTATTTATCCCCTTTAATTTTATGCTATGCTCCCTCATAAAGAGATATTCAATTTAAAATCAAGGGATTAATGCACACCAATTAATGGTAAATTTAGCCACAATTTATTTCTCAATCATGTGCAAAAAATTAGACCCTTTTTTATTCATTGCATATATTACTCCCCCTTATTTTTATGCTCTACTATAATATTCTTATATAACATGTATATGTCCAAATGAAGCCATAATAACTTAGTGCTCATACAATTTATAAGATGACCCATAAATCATGGCATACTTGCTTATAAAAAGATATCCATTACAAAGATAGCCATTCCATTACAACCATTACAAAGATATCTCATAATCTCACTGAAAAGACCGAAGGATTACATCAATGTCGGGGTCTTTTCCCAGAAAGGGCTCACCTCCATAATATTTGACCAGTGTCTGCCACTCCAAGGCACCTATCTTGGTTAAGGAATAAGCCTCCAAGAAGGTGGGAACACGATCAAAACAAAAGTGGGTAGAAATGTCTTGAAGTTGAATTGGGGAAAACTGAGTATGTGTGAGATCAGGAGATGGTGGAGGTGGAATTTGATAGTAGTTGTAGGAAGGATTGTATGGATTTATCATGCAAGGATTAAGGGAATAAGGATATTCATCAGGTTGGTTAGGAGAGAGAGCTTGCATCCTTTGGTTTAAATAAGTCATGGCATGGGGATTGTAATCTTAATTGCCTACTCAGGTGATATTGGGATCCAACTATGTATGTCAAGGAGTTTGTAATAGGATCATGTGGTAGGTTGGTAGGAGGGGGCCGGTGGTGGAGGTATGTATTGGGTGGATGTCTCCCCTTTAGTCCTAGTCCTTTTGTGGCCAAAGTCAATTGCCATCGACTCCACCATATTTTTACTTATCTTTTGGGGTTTTCTATCCCATGTGTAACCTAGATGTTCAATGTTCTTCTTAAGAAAATGTTGAGTGATTTGGCACACAAAGTCGGCATAAGGTGGATTGCCAGAAAACTCAATCATATTCTTAAGGATGATACGAATGAAATTTATGGGAATACTTTTTAGAATGGCATAGATAAGGTACATACGAAAAGTGGGTACTTCAGATTTGTTTGCTCTAGGATGGATATTGGTGGCAATAATGAGGTTTATGATCCTAGCTTCAAGTTTTAAGTTTATGGCATAATAGGTACCCCTATCTTCATGACAAGTGGTATTGGATAGATAGATGACTCTTTTGATGTCACTAAGGCTAGTGGTAGTGTCATCTTGGGAGAGTTTATTTAATGGATTTCCTGTGGTGATATCAATAAAATCTTTATAGTCTTCTATGTCTATGTTGAGCATATTAAGAATGCCCTCCTCAGTAAAATGGAATCCATACCCATTAACCATAGAAGAGAAGGAGTCATGGTCAGGATGTGGGGTTAAATTAGCATAGAATTCATTGAATACTTTTGAGGAGTAGGAATGGAAGGAGGGATTTAGAAAATCAGTCAAATGTTGCACCTCAAAGAGTTCCTCCAGATCAACAATGTTGTGGAAGTCCATGACGTCGATTGACCGTCGTGGGAGAGGAGTTCTTGAGGATAGCCTGAGGTAGCGATCGCCTGTAGCTACGTCGTTGAATGGAATGTCGTTGATGAACGACAGCGCTGGAGAGACCGTCCTTCCTTTCCTTACCGGCAACTTGCTTCTTTCCACGTGTTGATGAGGAAGCGATCTTGTTATTGTGAAGTGGAGAAGTAGCAAGCAAGACTTGGATGTAGAGAAGCTAAAGATTTACACAAGAATTCACTAGAGAGGAGCTAGAGAAGTGAGAATGTGAAGGTGTGAAGAAATAGGTCGTTTTGGGTGCTATTTATAGCAAAACAGAACCTATTTCGGTCGACAATTTGTCGACCGACGACCGCAACAGTCGTTTCTGCAGACGCTCCTCTCATTCGTCCAATGGTCGATCGAACTAGCCGTTGCAATTTTATTATTATTATTATTATTATTTTATATTTATTTATATTTTAATCAAAATATTGCCTTTTAATTCACGCAAATGGAGGTTCACAGGGTCGGCCTCGGTCGAGCATTTTGTCGACCGATGTGGACTCGGTCGAACATTTTGTCGACCGAAAGTATTTCTAAGATCGACTGTATAGCATTTTCTTGGTGAGTATCAGTCGAGAAGGATAGCCAACTGAGATGTTTTCGGTCGACGGATTCGTCGAACGAGTTTGTCTCGGTCGAAAATTTTTGCTGACCGACGAAGTTGCTGTGAATAAAATTTTGAGCTAGTTTTTAATGCAAGTGAGAGACTGGATTTGTAGAGCATATATATATCTTCTAGAGGAGTAATAATGTAATTATTGTCTAGGATATTTGAGAAATTCTAAGGTCATAACTAGTTTTTAAAACAAACATTTTGAATAGAGATACTAAGATTAAGTACAGTAAAATGATGTACAAATAAGCATTTTGTCAAGCTTATTTTAGGTCGACCTTGACTTTGACCATAGCGCCCTTGGTCAAACTTGATTTCAACCAAGAGGCAATTTCTACAGATTTCAAATTTGAGCACACATATATGAAGCATAATATCTGTAGGTAACTTGATTAAATAAATATCAATTTGAAGCACTTTGAGTTATACCTATTATGAAGAAGTTTTATCAATTATAAACTTAATATAGGCATCACAATAAAGTCTTTTTCCTTTATTTTCCTAGACTGTATTCATTTTGAATGATGTCTCCTAAGCTTTTCTATAGGTACATAAATATCAATTCCCATTTCTTCTTGTACCCTCATTTCCAGATTAATCATAGGATTCTTTAGAGACATATATCCTTGAAAGCAAGATTAATATCTTAAAGTCAAGATTTTGTTTTGATTTCTTATAACAAACAAATAGATAAAACATTAACATTTTTGTTCTAAGAGACACTTTCAATGATAGCATCATCTATATTTGTAATGTGTTGAATCACAATGATCATCCATTTGTGGTTTGTATATATAGATCAAAGATTATTTTAGACAAACCAAGTAAAAATGAAACACAATGATCATGGTATAATGATTTTGATAGAACAGTAGAAGCATATCCACAATATAGTGATCAAGATACGAGCATATAATTTCATGAAATACAATGATCATGGTCATTTAAACTAAATTTTAATACACATGGTTCCTATATAGATAGACCAAGGAATACTTGGGACAAACCATGTGGATTATGATAAAACAATAATTTCCTTGATTTAAAATAACATGGTTCATGATTTTCAGTTTTAAGCCAAATCATGTAGAGGATAAACCATGTAAATGATCATGCTTAATAGACTTTTTCAATCAATGAATAAGGTTTGTTCAAAATCAGTCTTCATATAACACTTTTGCAATATTCATAATGTTATACCTTAATTCATGATGCTAAAAGATCAATATGTCTGGTTTCAAAAAATGGTCTCCAAGATTTATTCTTGATTAAATCAATCATTAATAACACATTGATAGCAAACAAGATTAATTGAAAATAGGTTCAGCAGAACTTGATTTGGTCGAACTGTTTGTCGACCGATTTTATCTCGGTCGACGTTTTTCTCAACCGAGAATGCTGCTGTTTGTACAGGTTTTGTCAGATTTATTGCAAACTTGAAAACAGTAACCTACTCGATCGACTAATTCTCGACCGACAGTGTTCTCGGTCAAACAGTGTCTCAACCGAGATTGTTTCTATACTGTTTTTCAGTAATTTGTTTTATAAGTAAAACACAGATCACTTTCAATTCAATTATGTGATTTTAAAAATGAGTTTAGTTGAGATAAAACATATAAATATCAAAGTAACATGTAGATCAAATCTCAACTAATCATATTCAAATCTTTAGGTTTTGAGAACCCCAATTAAGACAAATTTCTAAAGATGTGTCTCTGCAGATTTATATAAAATGTGTATTTTCAAGTTAGAGATTTGAATCAATTTGTTATCTTATTATTTTAAGTTGAGATAGACATGGAGATATACAACTTAGAGTTTTTGGTCATATCTCAACTTAATTATATTCATTTAGTTTGGGGGTTTTGGAACCCATACTAACTCAACATCCTTTTTCTTGTATGGACACGAGAAGGAATAATGTCCAAGACGTAAACAATAATGGCAACATATAAAATCAACTTCATATCACTTTCTATGATTTTGTTCTAGGGTGTTCTTGGGTACATATGTATATTTGCCTTTAGGTACATATATAGATTGATTTTCTAGCGCCTGTGTCTTTCTCCAACTAGGTTTTTGATTAGATTTTCCTTTAGGATTATAACCTAGTCCTCTCCTTCCAATTTGATGATAAGAATTATTTAAAATTTTATCAAGGGTATCATTGTTATTCAAACTACTAATTTTTTGTTGTAGCTTGACAATCTCATCCATTCTCTTATTGATGTCTAGCTTTGCTTGATCTAGATTAGATAATAAGGAATCTCTTTCACAATAATATCATAATCTAGATGTGTACACAAAACAGGTTGTTTTTGAAGATCATTTACTTGAGTTTGCAAGTTTAATTTTTCTAGGGAAAGAAGATTGCAATTTGCTTCAATGGATTTCAGTTTAATATCATGATCTTCAATAACCTTTTTAAGATCCTCATTTTCATATGTGAGAGCAAGAAGTTTAGCATGTAACTCATCATTTGCCTTATTAGATTTATTTAATTTCTTCTTGCACTAAATATACTTATTATGTGTCTCTTCAAGACTAGCAATTAACTCTTCTTTAGGTAGATCAAAAAGACTTACCTCTTCTTATTCTTCTTCACTTATTGTAGCAATTAGGCATTCTTTATGCACTTCTTCCTTCTTTGATTTCCATGGACAGCTAGGTGTAGTGTGCCTTGTTCCTAAGCACCAATTGCAACTTGTTGAAGATTGGTGCAAGCTTTTCTTTTGCTTGCAGTTGTAGACACCACCACCCTTCATTCTTCAAGACTCGATTAGAGCTCCTTGAAGCCTGCTTTGATACCAATTGAAAAACCACTAGAGGGGGGGTGAATAGGGTTTTATGATTATTTTAATATAATTTAACTCAAGCAACCACAATTGAAATAATAAGAAGGAGACAAGGTGTTTAGAGTGGTTCCAACCTTAGCAAATACTAAGGCATCCAATCCACTACCGGGTCCTTACCCAAACGGGATTTTGAAAGTATTAAATTTTATTACCTCGCAAGGATATTACATAAAATTACAATACTTTCTACACCCTTTGGACAGCCTTCACCTTGAAGTAGTCGCACCAACCTTGAAGCAGCCTTCTTGAAGTAACTTCAAGCTCCCCCTTGAAGTAGCCTTCCTCTTGAAGTAGATTCCCATTGCAACATCCTTCTAGAAGTAGTCCAAAGATCTCCTTCTTCACCAAGAAGATCAAACCCTCTCCAATACGCAACCTCCAACCCTAGGATTAGCAAGGAGAGTACAAAGAATAAGAAAGAACAAGAAAGGAAATGGAAATTACAATTACCACTTTGAAGCACAAGGCTTGATTTCCTATATCAAGCGTTTTGATCTCCTAACCAATGAGTATGGAAGTGTAGGTTTAGTGGATAGGATATGCTAGCCTATAGGAGACGAATTTGGAGCAAGGGAAATGAGTAGCCAATGCTAGTGTTGCTCAATTGCTCAAAACAAATTGCCAATTGCAATTATGTAAGCTCAAGTATTGCACAAGTGTGTTTTGGGGTGTTCTGAGGCTTGTCCTATTTATAGGAATGACCTTCAAGTGCTTAAGGACGTTCTAGACACTTTCTAGGGGGTTCTAAGTGCTTAACTAGCCGTTAGGTATACATTAGTTGCTTTAGCAATGACTATTTAATTAACTCTGAAAATTGCAGACAGAACTCTTCTCGGTCGAAGACTTGTCGACTGAGAGTCCATCTCGGTCGAGGACTTGTCGACCGAGGGACTGTCTAGAGCAAGTGTATATAACATTCTTCTCCAACTGCCAACTACCTTGTATGATGTATCTAACGGCTACCTGGGTCTTTCTCGGTCGAAGAAGTTGTCGACCGAGAGTGTCTCGGTCGAGGAGTTTGTCGACCGAGATTAACCCTGTTTCAATATTTTTCAACTAAGTAATAAGTGTGTGTATGAGTGTGAATTTGTGATACTTTTATAGGGGATGACCTATCTAAGTGTTGTAAATGGCTAGGGAAGATCTAACACTTGATTTACATGATGTCTAAGTACTTGTACATTATATACTTGTACACGTTTTTACATTTTATTACATTCATGACTTAAAACAATTTTAGCATATAGATCTTCCATGTATTTGTCATCCACTTTATTCCTGCAACACTCAAGTAGCACATTAGATCCACAAGAAGGAAATGTTTGTCATCATCAAAATAAAGGGATTATAATAATGTCCAATTTAGCCAACAATGTAATATATACCTCCTAAGTTAAGCATACTTTTTCCATGAAATTTTCACTATGTGTTCAATTTGTATTAAAATAAATTCTAGAAATATTAGTTTCCATATCTATGATCTTTGCAGTGGCCAATAAGTTTACTACATCAATTAATTCAAAGGTATTTATTTAATACAAAAAATTGTATTTTAGTGTGATTTCAAGACAAGAATCAATCATTGAGTTCAACCTTTCAATTGTGGGTCCCAAATGGGATGAATAGATCAAAATGAGGATAAATTGCATTTTGGTGGTAGAATTTTAAGATATTAAATGAAGTGTAAATATATGTGGAAATTTAGAAAAAGATATTTCAATCTGAGAAGGTTATATATCATAGCTCAAAACTAAATTTAGTAGGAAAATTCAATATGTTACGTGTATGTTTTCTCTTAATGTATAATGGAAATGTATATATTGCGTTCAAGGTTTGTATCTTCAATTACGAATAACAATCTGATACATACATATAATATACATATAAATGAATTTGTGTGTGTGTCTATGTGTATGTGTATGTGTATGTATAGGTGTATTTGTGTATATGTGTGCATGTATATTGAGTGTTTATAGCCATGTAATCAATATCTTGATCTGAGTACCTGATATTGTGTGGATGTATTTATTATGTAGGTTTGTGACAATGAGTCCCTACTTGTTACACTGACTCCAAATAAGGCATGTCTTATGGATATCAATTTTCATAAGATCTTTTGTGGTAAGTTGAGAGGATATACATGTAACATCCCATGAGTTTAGGATTCAGATAATATGATCTTGATAGGAATGATAGAAACCCATATAACTTAGGTGGACCTCCTTTTTTATAATCCATCAATATACACTATGTAGTTATGAGTGATCATATCAGAGTAGTACGAGGGTGGCTGACATGCTGAGAAGTTGAAGCTAGGCCATGTGAGTGAGGAAAAAGCACACATTAGAGGTTAGTGGTGGTCTTTAGGGCCAATCATCATTTTCAAAACACTACTAGATCATGGATTTTATCTGGGTGTTATATATGGTATTAGAGCTAGTTCCCCTCAGTATGTGGGGCCCACATGGACATGTCTCAATATAATATTGAATCATGCAATATCGATATGAGGAAAGGGATATCCATTGAGTCTAGATGGAGCCACCATTGAGATGGTAGTAGTGATAGTAGTTGGGTGTACATAGGCCACTCTGGGTGTGTCTTGAAATGCAGAAGAGATTATGGGGCCACATAGTTGAGCTTTGATGAGGATGTCAATAGTCTAAATGGAGGAGATTCTAACATCCCTAGATTTGAGGCCTCATATAAAATGATCTTAAAGGAATGGTTGTACTACTAATATAAGTAAATTACACCTTATTTTGAAGTATCTCATTAAAAGTTACTCCTTAGTTAAGCATGAATAGTATTAGGAAAAGTGACTTGTTAGAAAGTTGAACCCACATTGTGCAGTATGTAGCCAAGGCCAGTACTGATGTAGGGCCAATCATCATTCTTGAAACTCTACTACAACTTGAGGATGTTCCTATATGTTAAATTCTAGTCACTAGCTAGTGATTTTAGCCATATATCTCAAACTACCTAGGAATTCAACAATAAAATATGTAATCAAATAGTGTTTCCATGTTAGTAGAAATATCTATGTGATCAACGTTTTAATAATTAAATTCCTTATATGCATTGAAAAAATGACTCACCTTACCTTTATACTATAGTTACAAATAATTGCATCATGTTGAAGTTGTTGCTAAATGCTCAATTTCATTAAATATTTCTTATAATAGTAGGCTTATATCCATAGAATGCCATAAAATGTTATATTTGTCTAGGACATGGGTCTCACTCTTCTAGTTATAAACATGTTTTTAGGTGCTTAGCCTTAGTTCTAAGTTTTAGGAGTGAGGATCCTCCTTTATACAGTCAATAATAGATGAATGTTGGCCTTTAGCTTTTAGAGATGTCTATGTTGTCCATGTAAACTTGGGTCTGTGAAGGGTGTTTTACATTATCAGATGATGAGTTGGTAATAATAATGTTAATTACAACAAACATCATCATAAAAATGATAATTATTCACTTGTAACATACTGAATTTTGTGCCAAATTTAAATATTGAGCCATTATTCATATTCCTTCAAAATTTGTAATCCCCTTTTTATTTTTCACTCATATTAGGACCCATTTGGAAAATTTGAAAATTGATCATAAAATGCAAATTGCCCTTGGTTTGTCTAGTCATCCTAGTTGGACCCCCAATTGCATAATTGAACCCCATTAGAATCATTGGCTTTGAAATTGTATAACATGATATTATCATTCTTGAAATAGTAATGCTTGAATTAATTATGATATTAACCATGTTGGACCACCCTAGAGTCACCAACAAGAGATTTAATATGATTACGAAGGAGAAGATTGACCATTGAAGTTAGGTGAAAAATTTCATAGAAAATGGACATACGAATCGAGGGATATAGAATTATAAATTGTTGGAATAATACAAACATGAAGGGAGTTCAATTTCCACTTTAATTGAGAAATTTGGCTTTGAATTTAACCAAGCTCCCACACCACACTGTTGCAGTTTCCCCTTCCCTGTAGGTTGCAGTTTCCTTCTTCCTCACTCTTATGGCTCCCCAGGCATCGGTTGCATTCACAATGACAAAACGACCACACCCTCGACACCCTTTACTCCATAGCCACACATCAGACTCCACTAGTATTTTCCTCTTCCACTGACCCCTTCACTGAGGGTAACTGAAGAAGAAATGGCCCAAACATGTGATAGACTAGAAACTGTAGAAGAAATGGTCGACACGCCGTCCTCCAGGCATCACACCACCCTAACTATGTGCCTGCCTTCTTGGAAAAAAACCCTAGGGTTCGCACTCCTACAAATACCCGACCACCCCACCTACAAATTTAAAACACCACTGCTTTCTACTTGACCTATTGACATGCCACTCTCCACACTGCCATAACTACAACCTCACCCCCTTCTTTGACTTGTCCCTTGTTCTATCGACTCCCTGACACACCACCCCTCCTCTCCACTTTGAGCGATCACACCGCTAGTTTGGGCGGGTCTAGAGACCCCAACCACCACTACACGAAGCCACTATCATGGTATCACCCCATAGGAACTCAGAGATTAGGAAGTAGGCTCGATACCCAGTAAGACTACTCCTCCCGGTTGGTAGTTGCATTGTCGACAGAGGCAAGAAGCAACCAACTACTTCAAGCAGACAACCCCTTTATCCGCCTCATCCAACCTCTATGCACTTCACCTGATTGCATTACGAGAACAGATCATCGACCTCATAGACACCACCGACAGCTGGCAAAACCACGATGAGGTCATCCCATCAAGCATATCATAACCAAAGATATCTCCACTCTAGGAGGTACCTACCCTGACCTTTTTAACTACTGATCGTATTCAATAAACTAATAAATTGAAATGAGAAGGGATTAGGGTAAGATATGATGCATGAAGTTATATCTCCAAATCTAATAATGAAATGAAGTAAAATATACATATATGCATGCTCCAATGATTAGTATAGTAAAAACCATAGTTATGTACGCATATTATGATCTCTACGTATTTTAGCCTTACTAAGTATTTTTTCATATGGTGTGCATGTGATATAGACTATTTAAATGACATAGTGATCAACTATGAGGAAGTATACAAAATCAAGGAAATTCCCATGGATTACATTATAATTGCTTATCCTTATTAATGAATCACACAATATAGATTTCAACCTACAAGCATCAAAGGATGAAAACCCTAACTTTGATTACCCTAGGTTTTCTTCCAATCATACAAACAATTTTGTTCTTTAACTATATGTAGGAATGTGGACTGAAGCAATATTATGTAATATGTATATTTGATCTATTATGAAAAATGAATCCTATAATACTTGTGCACAAAGAGATAACCACTATGATGGGAATGGACTTAATAACCTCATGATAATACTATATAACCATCAATGATGATGAGGGGTATGACGATAATTTCAACTAATGAGAATCTTGAACATAATTTCAAATCTAAGGATTTCCTAATAACCTCAAATAGTTTCCTTTTCCTAGGTCGAAATGTTGGATCTTGTTGAACCCTAGCTGTGGAATTATCAGATTTTGTTTGGATTCTAAGGTACTAGATTCTCTACTTTTATTCTCAATTTATTTTATCCCTTTTGAGTTTGATACTTTTGTTTGGATGGTGAACTATAAACTTGTTGTAAGACTTTCCTTCATTTGAAGTCACCACGCTCCTTTAAATCCTTGAATTTTCATTAAATATTGTGATAAGAACTTGAATTGATATAGTTTGGAGTTTTGACTCCTTGGACTTTAGTCGCTTTGGGATTTTGCCCCATTAGAGATTTGGCTCAATTGAGGTAGGGTACATTCTGCCGCTCAGTGCATAGGTTGTAATAGTTTAGTCAACCCCAGCCGACTGGTTGAAATAGTAATTAGGCTTAATGTTGTTCTTTCTTAGGTGATTGAACATAAGGCATTGTAGCCCTTGAAGGAAATGATAGGAAACTTCTAACATATTGATATTTAATACTTGATTTTGGCACACATTTTTTATATATAGATATCTTGAAACTTTTGGCATAGCCTATGGAGAATTGCATTCTAAAACACAAACCTTGAAATATTGGTCTCTTTACTTGAAAAATATAGCCCACCAACTAGTTCCTACCTAATTTTTATATTACCTTGTATTACACTTAGTAACCATATTTTGCAAATAGCTTGATAAAAGAATGTAGTACTAGCAATTGTTGACCCATTTTTTTGCTCATGGTCCATGTTGTGGTTTGTTACCCCTCTGGGATATTGCATGGAGAAAAGGACTTGCTCATCTGAAGTCTAAAAATAAGCTAGGAGCATGGCAAGGTGCCCTTTGTGTGGCATAGTTATTTTATCTTTCTTAGCATGTTGATGTAGTCCCTCATGTGGCCAATAATGTTCCTTTCTTTTATTTTATGTATGCTGAGGAAACAAACACTATCTTCCTTATTGTTGATGTTATTGAAAACGTTGATTATCATATTATGTTATGCATGGTTTGGAAACTATAGCGTCACATCACCAAACACCCATACAAATGATTACTCTCAATACTTTTACATGAATGGGTAGTTTGTAGTATAATATTGACTCAACATGAAATATGTCATGTATCTTGCACTTCTAGTAATTCAATAGTGAGTTTCATACAAATGATATGTGAAAATCATGTATCAATGATTCATATTTACAATTTGGTTCTAGGACACATGCAAAATAGTTTTGGTGAAAATGATATGGTTTATGAGGTGAATAATTTCTTGTTTGTTTATCATTAAAGGCATATATTGTACATCAACAAAAAGAGAATAATCACTATATATCATTTGTATCATATAAATTACTATGTTCACATGACATTATTAATTTGGATTGAATCTAACAAGTAATATTTTCAAGGACAAATCCAAGTAGCACATCGTGAGGTCTTAAGGTTACTATTCCAACTTAAATCCTACCACACTATCTTGGGCCAAAACAAAATTGCCACGTCTAGTGTATAGGTGCATAAAGGCATGTAACCAAAAAAGCGATGCAGGGGTTCCAACACAAATTAGAAAGTCTTGGGCAGATCTTTTTTCAAATAAAGCATGTAAAGCTATTACATTATAAACCTTGGGAAGATGAATGAGATATTTGCAATCCTTCCTCACTAAAACACAAATGTCAATGAAGTCATAGGTCATTACCACTCTTGTCGGTTCCTTTTAGCTCCATGTGAATTCTCCCACTAGTACTCAGATGAGGTTTTCATGTTGTGGGTTCCATATCAAAACTAAACATATCTATGTAAAGGTAAACTCATTGCATTTTCCTGAATCAGACCTACCATAGAATGTTTATGGTTCTCAAGGATCCTATATCTATCATGTATAAGCCTCTACTATTCATTACTTCCCAATATCCACATTCTAGAATATTTCTTTTGAAGAGGTAAACACTTTCGTCAAACAAAAACTATTTTTTCCTATATAATTCAAAAAAGAACCATGGAATAATGAATTTTAGCGTCATAATGATAATTTATACATTGTAGTTTAAAAATTATTACTAGAACAATGGCATGCTCTGATATATCATCCTCATGTTTCATGACATCACTTCGTCATATGCCCTAAATAGGGTTGTATCAGAAATAGTATCCTAATCCCTCACTTCACATTTATCCTTTCTAGAAAAATGTTCTTTTTTGCATTATAGCATGAAATATTATTAAAGATATTTTCAAATACATTTGTCATATTTTATACTTATAACAATCTTACCTACATCTTCACCTTGCCTCTTTCACATGAAATTTATTAAATCCACTAGTTTCATTAGAAGTTCACTTAAACTAATGTTATTCATCATAGTTATCATAATGCAACACTATACATGAAAATGAATAAAATAATGCACCATACTTAAGATTTGATATCAACTAATATATTTGAAATTCCCAAACATATACCACTAAATTTGTAATAAAAATCCGCTATGAGGTAACAGTCAACCATAACAACCCACAACCAACATTGAACATATATAGAGTCTGAAAATGTCTCAAAAATATATAAGATGCAACTAGGTCAAATTGGAATTCTACACAAAGCTTCAACAAAAGCTATGAGAATCATACTTAATGGTTTGAACATAAAGGTAGGACAAAAGTTAACCAAAAATAAAATAAGAAACAAAAAGGGAAGGAAAATTAGGGAATAATAAAGGATTCTAAGGACTAAAATATCCAGGGAAATATTCAACTAAAATCACTCATAAAGATACATATTTTATTAAAACTTGTCCAAATACTATCAATAATCCAAGAAGGGACATCATACTAGATACATAAAATACATACCCCTCAAAACCTCTAAATCACCACTCTATGATAGTTATTTTCACATACGCACACACACCCACACCCACACACACTCACAGACACACACACACACACACACAGATATATATATATATATATATATATATATATATATATATATATATATATATATATACACACACACATTATATATATGTGTGTGTGTATGCGCGCGCTTGTGTATATGGATAAGTCACTTTCTCTTTAGCAACAAAAAACTCTTGGTGAATAATGTAATTCCATATAGACAAATAGAAAGAAACCCATATAAGTATCTTTAAGGATGTTATTCATTTATCTTGTGGATGCATAATATTTGTTGTCGAATAGATTAGTTACTTATGTTGGCAACATACATTTGCATAACTGTTATATTACAAGGACTGGAGGATAAAATCCAGTGGCGGAGCCATGTAAAGGCACCATGAGGAATACACCTCACCCAATTTTTACCAAGTCTTTATGCTCCTTGTGATCCCTATGCCTCAAATCTGTTTTCTGCAGTTCCTATTTTCCTGGTTGGTTCTCTTTTTCTCTCACTCGTGGTGACGATTGACTATGATTACTCCTCTCTCAGCTGTCGTAACAAATGGCAAACATCTAGTAACTGATAACCCCTGAAATCTTGGGACGAGATTTCTGAGTTCTATTTAACCATCCCAGTTGTTCTGGTACATAGTCAAATATTTTCACAATTATCTTCTCTGAAAAGATTTAGTACTTGGTTCTTTTATAGTACGAAGTTATCATTTGTGTCATTAGAAATTCTGTTTTTCTTTACCGTATGAGATACCATGTGTCTCATAAAATTCAGTTGTATGAGTCCGGGATGCTGCCAAAGAAAGTATCATTCTCGTATTTACCTTTTCGATTTCATAAACAACAAAGTGTTTTATCTTCTTTTCTTATTTTGTTGACCTGGTGGATACAACTTTGTCATTGTTTCCTACTCATTCATATTTTACAACAATCACATACTACTTACTACTGACAACTATTATTTTCTTAAGCACAGAGTTGCATTTAGACAATTGACATAGTTTATTTTAAAGTATTTGTGCATATTATCTTCTATTGTATAACACTATATAATCTCTTTAAAATAATAGAATTTCTACTATCTAATATACGCAGTTCTTTCCAAAACTCTAAAGTAGAACCGACATGTCGATATAGCAAATAAGTATATTTGAAGTCCTTCATGACGTTTAGCCGCTGAAAAAGCCATTGACATATCAAGCATGGTAGTTGAAGATTGTCGATGGATCTCAGAAACATGTAAATGGTAGCATGGTATCACATGTCCGTAGCATTTTTACATTCTCCTAATGTTGGAGATCATGACTCCCGTTCATATCTTGATCATGTTTTCCATCATATTCTCATGCGATTCTTCCGTCTCTTGTAGTTGATAGTGTTTTAAATCTAAATTATCATAAAAAGGATCAAGTGATGGTTAAGAAAATTGAAATGTCAAATTGTTGGTACTTTAAATAATCTATATATTGTTTATTTCTAAAAAACAATGTTCAATTCTTTCTATACTAATGGATATATATTATCGTATCAACTATAGTTTAAAACTTTAGCTTTTTATGTTTGTGCCTCACCCAGTTTAAGATGTTGGCTCCGCCACTGATAAAATCAATTAGTAAATTTAAGGATTTGAATATCGAAAGATCTTTGTTATGGAAAACTTATATAATGTATGTAAGTGCTTTTTCTTTACATCTGAATATCAAAGATCATTTGTTTTACCGATGCATTCTAAAGATCATTTATCGTACCAATACAATGTCATAATTGAAATATAGAAGGATTCCATTTTCTTGTTGACATTGTCTATATAACTATAACAAGAATCATCGATAAGGTTTTTTGTACATATATATAATGAAAACTACTTTTCCTGTTATTGTATACTCTCTAATGAGTAGCGTGTAGGCTGAAAGATTTTTCCATATTAAGGTTCTCACACTACTGCAGAAATAGCATTCAGTGTCGCTTTTCTGGGCGTCGGTTATTAAGGAAAACTGACGCCTATCATATAAGGCGTCGGTTGTTTAAGCAAACCGACGTCTATATTCGAAGACCAGCCAGACACGGGTACCGCTTTGTATTAAGCGTCGGTTGTTTATAAAAAACCGACGCTTAAAGTCGCCCGCGAAATCCATTTTTCGATAAAAAAAATAGTGTCATTGTCAGCGTCGGTTATATACCTAGAAAAACCGACGCCTATGTGCGATGAAAATTTGCGCCGAAAATGTCACTTTCAGCGTCGGTTATCCTTGTATAACCGACGCTGAAGGTGGTTCCCGCCAAATATTTTCATGAAAATATCGTCTAATTGGACGTCGGTTGTTGCAAACAACCGGCGCTAAAGATGTTTAAGCGTCGGTTGTTGTAAACAACCGACGCTATTTGGGAACTTCATAACCTTCGATCGCCCGACTCTTCCCCTTTCTTCTGTTTCATTGCGAGCGATTTCTCTGCTGCGGCGATTTCTCTCCGGTGATTTCTTCTCCAGCGCCATTTCTCCGACTAGTTTCTTCTCTGGCGCCCCCTCTCCGGCGCCCCATCTCCGGCGCCCCTCTCCGGCGCCCCTCTCCGGCTAGTTTCTTCTCCGCCGCCCCTGCTGCCCGCCCCTTCTGCCCGCCCTGCTGCTCCAATCGCCCTGCGCCGCTGCCACGCCTGAGAACCGGCGCCGCCGCCACGCCTGGTGCCGTCGCTCCGCGTGCCTGCCCAGTGTGCCGCTGCCTACCCACATGCCTGCCCACCTGCCAGCTTCGTCCAGCGTCACCCGCCGCCCTAGCTCCTTTCTTCCTGCTCACGCCCGGCGCCACCCCCTTCTTCCTACTTCGACCACCACTGCTGGGAGCTCGCCTATTTGTCCGCCGCCGCTAACGAAAGGTATGTAAGCTGAAATAATTGGGTACTGCTGTAATGCATCGAAGTAAATATCCTATTCCTCTTATATACTAGTAATGCATGATTAGTTTTACTGATTTCCTTGCTGCTTTCAGTGATTAATGATTGGTACTACTGGTTAGTATTACTTTAGTGATTACTTTAATTCAACAATTCATAGTTTGTTATTTACAATTACTGATCTGCTTGCCGATTTTAATGATTAGAGATACTGATTAATAGTAAGTATTGATGAATACTTAGTTAATTACTGATTTGTTGATTAGATATGTATAGAAGTTCCTTATAAATATATTTTTTATATACACATACATGTAATTTTGTATAAAATACATGATGTAGTGTGATCTTAAATCCTAGAGTGTACCCCTTTTGTTCTATGATGGTACCTATGACCCTAAATACATCCATAAGGGTCTATTGTATCCTAAAGAAGATTTATTTCTTCCTTCTGCCCTAATTTTTATATGGATCTTAATCTTATATTGCTTACTCATAAATAAGGAAATATCCTCCCTTATGACCACCTTGATGTGTATGTCCCATATAATCCACATGTTGGACCCTAATGATACAAATTTTTTATGTTGAAAACGAATGTATGTTTCAAGTGTTGAACCTAATGTTGGACAATGTGTTTGTTATAGGTGGTACACATTTATTATATAAGAATGACATCACATGTGTTTGTTGGCCTAGAAAGTCAACAATCATTGTTCTTTATATTACTTGTACATTGGTATAAATTAGAATGAACAATCACTAAATTATATACTATTTGTATGGAGTCCGGCTTCATTGTAGATATCTATTATTGTGTTTGTTGGCCTAGAAACCCGTCCAAGATTGACTCATTAGGAGTAAATCTTGGATAGTCCCCGGTTTGGGACTGTTCTTGAACACCTAATCTCACTTAGGATGTAAGTGTATAATGTGTATTGGGTTTTCGAGAAAATTTTGGTAGTATTTCCCCGTTTGTTCTCTAAGTACATATGTATTTAGAGAACAGCGGGGAAATGCTGCCGAAATTTTCTTGAAAACCCAATACACATTATACACTTACTAGTGAGATTAGGTGTTCAAGGATGGGATAGGTGGTACACATTTATTATATATAAGAATGACATCACATGTGATTGTTGGCCTAGAATGTGAACAATCATTGTTTTTTATATTACTTGTACATTGGTATAAATTAGAATGAACAATCACTAAATTATATACTGTTTGTATGGAGTCCGACTTCATTGTAGATATCTATTATTGTGTTTGTTGGCCTAGAAACCCGTCCAAGATTGACTCATTACGAGTAAATCTTGGATAGTCCCCGGTTTGGGACTGTTCTTGAACACCTAATCTCACTTAGGATGTAAGTGTATAATGTGTATTGGGTTTTCGAGAAAATTTTGGTAGCATTTTCCCGTTTGTTCTCTAAGTACATATGTACTTAGAGAACAGCGGGGAAATGCTGCCGAAATTTTCTTGAAAACCCAATACACATTATACACTTACTAGTGAGATTAGGTGTTCAAGGATGGGATAGGTGGTACACATTTATTATATATAAGAATGACATCAAATGTGTTTGTTGGCATTTCCCCATTTGTTCTCTAAGTACATATGTACTTAGAGAACAGCGGGGAAATGCTGCCTAATCTTTTCCTAATATATACTTGTTTCCTAATATATACTTGTTTTCTCTGATCATAGAATGGATAGATCATGGATGTCCATTCGTAATCGTTGCACCCCAGAGTTTATATCTGGTCTTGATCAGTTTATTAGATTTGCCGAGGAACATAGGAAAAAACCTACAGATAGGTTCTACTGTCCATGTAGGCATTGCGGTAACAACTTGAAAGTCAACACTGGTGAGGAAATCAAAAGTCATGTCATGTGCAACGGGATTGTACAAGGCTATACAGAATGGCACTGGCATGGAGAGATTTCAAAATCGAAACCAGTAGATGTCGATAGCAGTGCTTGGGTGGAAGAAGAAATTGCCTCCGATGACGTAAATGTGAACGAACCAGTTCTAGCAGACATCATTGATGCGATGCTGGATAGTTGTAGGGTAGAGCACACCGATCCACCTCCTATCTTTACAAACATTGTGCATGATGCTGAGATACTGTTATACACAGGCTGTGCTAAGTTTACGAAGCTTAGCGCTGTGTTGAGATTGTATAAGTTGAAAGCTAACAATAGATGGAGCGACAAAAGCTTCACTTCATTGTTGACTTTGTTGAAAGAAATGCTTCCTGAAGGAAACGAGCTTCCAATCTCAACATACCAGGTAAAGAAAATGTTGTGCCCAATGGGAATGGAGGCCAATAAGATACACGCATGCCCGAATGATTGTGTATTATTTCAAAAGGACTATGTAGATTTGAAAGATTGTCCAAAATGTGGTGCGTCACGGTATAAATTGACGACTTCGGGGGAGTCCAAAACTGGTTCTCCTGCCAAGGTGTTGTGGTATCTACCTATAATATCACGGTTTCAACGCTTGTTTGCAAATCCGAAAGATGCGAAGAATTTGAGGTGGCATGCAGATGTTAAGAAAAATAATGATGGGATCCTACGACATGCGTCTGATTCCCCACAGTGGAAGAAGATTGATCTATTGTACCCTAAATTTGGTGAAGAAGATAGGAATCTAAGACTTGGGCTTTGTATAGATGGGATGAATCCGTACGGGACATTGAGCAGCCAACATAGCACTTGGCCAGTCATGCTTGTTATATACAATCTTCCTCCCTGGATGTGTATGAAAAATAAGTACGTTATGTTGTCATTGTTGATATCGGGCCCTAAACAACCCGGAAATGATATCGATGTTTATCTTGAACCTTTGATTGATGACTTAAAGAAACTTTGGGCTGAAGGTGTGATGACCTATGATGCTTCAGCAAGAGAGACATTTCGTTTGCACGCTATGTTGTTTTGCACTATTAATGACTTTCCAGCATATGGGAATTTGTCTGGATATAGTGTCAAAGGAGCTAAAGCGTGTCCTATATGTGAAGAAAACACTGATTCAATAAGACTAAAACATGGCGGAAAGACTGTATATCTTGGTCATCGAAGGTTTCTTTCAAAATTCCATCCGTATCGTAGGAAGCGCAAAGTATTCAATGGATGGAATGATGAACGGAGTGCACCTAAACCTATACCAGGGGATGTTGTTTATGAAAGAGTAAAAGACATTGTCAATGAATTTGGTAAGAAATCACAATGTAGTATGGCCACACGGAGTGACAATTCTTCATTCAAGAAGAAGTCAATATTTTGGGATCTTCCTTATTGGAGTTCTTTGACAGTCAGGCATTGTATCGATGTAATGCACGTTGAGAAAAATGTCTGTGATAGCATCATTGGTACTCTATTAAATATACCAGGTAAGACTAAAGATGGGATAAAATCCAGACTGGACCTACGTGAAATGGGAATAAGGTCAGAATTAATAGAATTACGTGAAATGGGTAATAAAAGAACATACTTACCTCCCGCTTGTTACACGTTGTCTAGAAAGGAGAAGAAAACTTTTTGTGAATGCTTGGTAAATGTTAAGGTGCCACATGGTTACTCATCCAACATCCGTAGATTGGTATCAATGAAAGATCTGAAGTTGATAGGTCTTAAATCTCATGATTGTCACACTCTAATGCAACAAATATTGCCCGTGGCAATTCGATCTATATTGCCGAAGCATGTAAGGTTTGCAATTACCAGACTTTGTTTCTTTTTCAACAGTCTATGCAGCAAAGTTATTGACCCTGATACTCTCGATAATTTGCAAAGAGAAGTGGTTGTTACCCTATGTCAGCTTGAGATGTATTTCCCTCCTTCGTTCTTTGATATCATGGTACATCTTGTTGTCCACTTGACTAGGGAAGTGAAAATGTTGGGACCAGTTTTCTTGCATTGGATGTATCCCTTTGAACGATACATGAGCGTTTTTAAAGGTGATGTTCGAAACTGTTATCGGCCTGAAGGGAGTATTATTGAAGGTTATGTGGCGAGAGAGGTTATGGATTTTTGCAATGACTTTCTCAGTGGTAATGACACTCCTGATAATGACAAGAATATTGAGGAGGGCAAAGGAATTTTGGGATCACGGGTGAAAGTAATCAGCCGTGAGCAGTTGGAACAAGCTCACTTGTATATTTTACACAATATGGACGAAGTGAGTGTTTATATCGAGGAACATACCAATTTCATAAAGAGACAACATCCTCGAGCAAGTTCAATGTGGCTTGCTAGAGAGCATAATAAGACTTTTACTAA
This sequence comes from Alisma plantago-aquatica, assembly GCA_963693085.1. NCBI lineage: Eukaryota > Viridiplantae > Streptophyta > Magnoliopsida > Alismatales > Alismataceae > Alisma > Alisma plantago-aquatica. Next base: position 294,440,557 of record OY856413.1, on the reverse strand, counting down.
GTGGTTTGAAGATAAAGTCTTACATCAACTATCTCAAACACCAAATGATATTACAGAAACTATCAAATGCCTCGCCTTTAAACCAAAACCGAATGTTATGTCTTATGAAGGGTTTGACATTAGTGGATTCACATATTACACAAAGCGCCAAGATGATAAGAGTGTCGTCCAAAATAGTGGGGTCACTCTTCAAGCGTCGACTATGTACTTTGCAAGTGCAAAGGATAAGAGTCCACGTGAAGCTAAAATGTCATATTACGGTGTCATTGAGGACATTTGGGAGTTTGACTACATAGATTTCAAAATTCCGCTCTTTAAATGTAATTGGGTTGATAACACCAAAGGAGTTATAGTGGATGAATTGGGTTTCACTTTGGTGAATTTGAAAAGATTGGCGAGAAGGGTGAACCATTCATATTGGCATCACAGGCGAAACAAATATTCTATATCAATGATCCTGCGAATGATAAATGGTTGGTTGTTCTTCATGGTAAAAGACAGTTCATTGAAGATCCTATAGATGAAGAAGAGTACTATGATAAGTATGATGACTCCAGTCCATTCTCAGTTGGGTTGCCCACTCCACAAAATATTGAAGCTAATGATGACTTATATGTGCGCGGAGATCACAATGAAGGATTGTTAATTGATAAAAGATCACAATTTTAGAGACATGTATGTTAATACAAATGCTAAATGTTTGCCTTTTTCTAGTTAATACAAATGCTAAATGTTTGCCTTTTTCTAGTTAATACAAATGCTAAATGTCTGCCTTTTTCTAGTTAATACAAATGTTAAATGTTTGCCTTTTAAATGACATTTTCAGATGGCTGACCATGATGAGCATGATGTCCATGATGAGCATGAAGTCCATGATGAGCATGCTATCCATGACGAGCATGGAGAGGATACTAATGTAAGTTCTAAAAACATATCTTGTATTTCTATAAAATTCATTATCTTCTAGTTATGTCATATATCCTATATTTCTATATTGGGCTAATTTAGTGTGTTTATTTTTGTCAAATTTTAGGTTGATGCACCTGTACCCACTGAAGCACTGGAGCAACTTGATGTGCAACACCAAACACTTAACAAGAAAAGGGGCATCACTCTGTTGAAGAAGTTATTAGCGCTAAGTGGTAGTGGATCCAAATTGGTGGTGGAGTTTGAGAATGGAGGAAATCCAATTGGAGTGAACCGCAATAATTTTGTAAACTATCTTGGGTGTACCACTCGGAGCCATTGTGGTGTTAAGTATGATAATTGGCATAAAGTTCCTCAAGGGAAAAAAGACTTGATATGGAAGGATTTATGCGTGAGTTATTATTATTTGCAATTCTATTTTGTAGATTACAAATTCTATTATTTGCAATTCTATTTTGGATACTAGTTAATAACATTTCTATTTTACAGAATCTGTTTGCATTGGATGAGAAGTTGCATCATAAAAATGTGATGCAACGCGCTGGAAAGATGCTTAGGAATTATAGGACAAATCTGAACAGAGAATACATAAAAGAGGGTGATAAGAAGAAGAAGTCAGCCCTTGAACAATGGAACTTCTTGGACAAAGAAGATTGGGACAATTTTGTTGCTTCAAGAAAATCTGAAGAATTCAAGGTATTAGGCGTCACTCCCAATTTAATTAATATACATTGTATTCACCTATTCAAGATTAACATTTAGTGCTACTAACCAAATCATTAATGTGCATACTAACTAGGCCCTCAGTGACGCACAAAAAGGAAGGCGTGCACTGAATGTGCATGACCACACTATGGGTCCAAAAGGCTATGCAAGCGTTCGCCAAAGACTACAGGCGGAGTCTGCGGCTACTCAGGAGTCTGCTCCTACTCAGGAGTCTGCCACACCCATGCCTCGCCATGATATCTGGATAGCTGGCAGGCAAAACAAGAAGGGTGAAATAAAGAAGCCTGTAACTGCTGAGGCGGCTGCAAAAATGGTAAAATACAACTCTTAGAGAAATCGTTTGAATATTGATTATTTGTGGTGTTAACTTACCAATTTCTGTTTATGGTGATTAGCGGGAGCTGCACGAGCAGAGGAAACAAGGCACGTTCATCCCTCAGGGCACAAGGGATGAATTGACAGTTGCTCTGGGTAACCCAGAGCATCCTGGACGTGTTAGAGGTGCCGGCGCTGGTGTTGGCATCAAAGCATTCTTTGGGCCATACCAGTGCAAACCCAGTGCGGGACTTTCTCAAGAAGAGGTAACCTATTCTTTTTTTAGAATGTTACTGCAAAAGGAAATTCATTAATAAGAAGCTAATGTTTCTTTTATCCATGTATAGGAGAATAAGAGAGTTGAGGATTTAGTTGCTAAGAAGGTCAACGATGTAGTTGTTGAGAAGGTCAAGGAAGAATTGCTGCGGTGGCAGGCATCTCAGGCTTCCAATACGCCTATGGCGACCCACTCTTCTCCTGATGCACAGACTGCGAGTAATCCTAGAGACCCATCACCTAGCACATCTGCTGTAAGTATTGTTTATGACATTGTAGTTAGTCTTTTCAAGTTGTTATGTTTTCAAGATGATATGTATATATGTATAATATTCTTTACGTAAATTTGTAGGCATTGAAGCCATGCCGCTTAAGAATGCAAGACTACGTTGTTGCAGAGGCGCAGGCTTACCCGTCCCTTCCTGGGGCAATGTTTCACGGGACTCCAATGCCACAGGGCTACGTCCGTGTGAGCCCGATACGTGTGTTACCCGATTGGAGAGAAGCTACATTGCCATATCCCCACCCGGATATTGATAGACTTGCTGATGCAGAAGGCGGGGTGATATTGTGGCCCAAAGCAGATGTCGTCTACACGACTGAAATTGTAAGATAAATTTACATTGATTTAGACTGTTAATGTGTATATATGATGTCAACTGATCTGAAATTATATGTACAGGTTAAAAAGAAGACACCAGGAGCACCTAGGCCTCCACTTCCACTTCCCGCATTACCCGATTGGGTTCCAACTGACCTAACATACCCGTTAGGTCCTGCTTGTAGGGGAATGGCATGTTGGCTACGGGCACATAATGTACATTGCCCTATAATTATTTCTTTAGATGCAGATTATGCAGGTCAATCATACGATAGCTCTTTATTTATACAAGATATTATTGAGCTGTTTATGTATGATTGGCTGAATACATCAATGATAGAGACATGGATAAGGTGAGATCTGGTTTATACATCCATATACCTTGTGTAAGATCTGGTGATCTGGTTTCTTATATATTAATGCATACGCCTATATGTTTTGCAGCTACTTAGTCGAAGATCATTGCAAACAATTTGCATTTGATCATTTGGGATTTTTGATTCCATCATTGATTAGTTTGGTAGCTAAAGACCCTGATAATGTTCAACAATACTGTATAGATGCTTTTACAATTTTTGGTCAGCAAAAGAAGACGATAATACTAGCTCCATTCAATGTCAAGTAAGTTTACTTTATTTATAATTTGGACTTAAGAAAATTCCATTTTTGTTTTGCATTTTGAGTTATTAATTGTTAACTTCTTACCTCTAGCGGTAGACATTGGGAGTTACTAGTTATTGTCCCCGGGACATTCACTGTTTATTATCTAGATCCTGCAGGGAGTACATTGAACCCTAAAATTGGACACGTAATGAGAATGCCATTATTCTGGTGAGAAATATTTCATTTTTATATACGTTAACATCTTTTATTACATTACTATTTACTTATGCAATTTACTGTGTTATATTAACATGTAGGGGTTTAGATGCATTCAAAAAGGCTGGAGGAAAGGTCCCAAGGAAAAAGAACCAGCCAATAAATTGGGAGAACGTACAAGTAAGTTCCCGACTCCTCGACTCCAATGTATATATCATTGATGTGAATTGTGCTTAGTTGTATTATTTTGTATGTTTCAATTTATAGTGTGCTACACAAGACAATGGCTGGGCATGCACATACTATGTGATGCGATTTATGCAGATGATTATCAAACATGCCGCATTGGACATCGATAGCATACATGAGGTATTATATATAGTCTCATTAGTTAGTATGAAATATATCAATCTTATTTTTATATTATTACTTATATATACATCATTCTCTTTTCAGGTGTTTAAAACTGACCACACTATAGGTAAACGCTTAAAAAATATACATGCTCCATATACGATGGAAGCATTAAATGAAGTAAGAGAAGAATGGGCAAAAGCCATACAAGCAGTGGCAACTGTAAGATATAATTGGGATGTTGATAGCGATAATGAATGATACTTTGTAAATGAATATTTCTGAATGTTAATACATTTATTTGAATGTTTCTATATGTGTGAATGTGAGAATTGAATTGATGTCTGAATGTATGTACTTGTGTGAAATTTTCCTTGTGACTTTTGCAGGTTTGCGGCCTATTTGTAGGCTGATATCAATGGATGTCGTAAACCTGCAGTTCAGAAAACTGAACTGCAGGTTCTCATCCTGCTGACCAGCCACAGCAGGCCTGCAAACTGATATGAAAAAAAAAATATAAATAGGCGTCGGTTATTTATAGAAAACCGTCAGCAAAGACCTACAGCGTGAGTTATGTATAGATAACCGACGCCTGATGTGGCCAAAGCAGTCCTGGAAATGGCGTCAGATATTCGTATCGAACCGACGCCTATTTAAACAACCAGGCGTCGGTCTTTTGGTATATAACCGACGCCAAAAGGGTTCGCGCCACAGAAAACGGCGTCATCTAGGACACTTTATGCGTCGGTTATCTACTAAAAGACCGACGCTACATGGAATATAGGCGTCGGTCTTTTAGTAAATCACCGACGCAGAAAGTGCCCTAGATGACGCCGTTTTCTGTGGCGCGAACCCTTTTGGCGTCGGTTATCTACTAAAAGACCGACGCCTATAGGTTAAATAGGCGTCGGTTAAAAAACCGACGCCGAAGTGTTCGACCTTTAGCGGCGCCCACATAGGCGTCGGTCGGAAACTGACGCCAAATGGGGTTAAAAGACCGACGCCAAAGGCCGTTTCTGTAGTAGTGTCAGAATTATATCATGGCATACAAAGGAGTTTGACATTATGCTTTACAATTTATTCATGTAATTCTCACAAATTAGCTTCCCATCAGCAACAAAGTTGTATTTTAAATGACATTCAAGATAAGTGGATTGCATTTCTAGACTGTCTGATATACTTTAATTGGATTTTTGTACAGACCATATTTGAAGCTTTTCAAGTTCCACTGAGGCCATTGTGATTGCTACAAAATATAGAGTATTATTCAGTTATGAGAATAACAATTTAGTGAAAATATTGAATCATTTGTAATATAATAACGATGTGACATTCATTTAGATGATGGTATCGGCAACAAGGTCAAAAGACAGAAGTTGATATTTAATAAGAATAATTTATAAATTTTATTGACAACGGTTATATGTTTAAGACTGCTAACATGGCGAGATACATTGGTATTATCTTAAAGTTCAGAATGATAATACCTTTGATATGTAATCTAATAAAAGAATACTTTTCTGTCTGTGATGGCATAGAATATGAATGATATGGGATGAGGTGTCACCGTGCATTAAAAAATAGAAACAAAGCCTTGAAAGTTATTCTATAGTTAATTAACAAGAAACAAAATTGATAGCCTTAAAAGTGACGTTATTAAATGATTAGGTTACAAATGCTTATAAAATATAGCATGTAGTATACAATAAAGAAAAATAACTTGTAGAAATTACAATTAACTGTCTCCAAAAGAACTTTGAAGTATAAATATAGATGCATACATAATGGCACATGAAGAACACCAAACATGGACACATATTTGAAGGGTAAATAGATACATTTCGTGACAATCTTGTGAAAAACAAAGAGATTTGGAGAGCTTAAGGTTGCACAATGTGTGCACCCTCATATATATAATACTGAAAGAATTATAGAGAGGTCCATATATAAAAGAGAAATAACAAAACAAATAACATGCTATGTAAAATAGGAAATATATAATGTAACACTCCCCCTCAAGTTGGAGCATAGATGTCAATCATGCCCAACTTGTCCATCAGTGTGCAGAAATGTTTATTCGCCAACAGCTTGGTGAAGATATCAACAACTTGATCTTCTGATCTCGTGAATGGAGTGCATATCTTGCCGGTAAGAATAGATTCTCTAATGAAGTGGCAGTCAACTTCAATGTGTTTGGTGCGCTCATGATAGACAGGATTATTCACAATGAAGATGGAAGCTCTATTATCACAGTGCATAGGAATGGCCGAAGAAGACTCAATCGCAAACTCTTTCAGGAGAGAATGTACCCACAGTAACTAACAGGAAGTATGGGCCATGGCCCTATACTCAGCTTCAGCAGTAGATCTGGCAATGACATTCTGTTTCTTGCTCCTCCAAGTAACAAGATTGCCTCCTATAAAAGTACAGTAATCAGAGGTAGATTTTCTATCAACTTTGTTGCCTGCATAATCAGAATCAGAATACCCTTCAAGAACACAGTGCCCATTCTTTTTATAATGAAGTCCCTTGCCAGGCAACTTTTTTAAGTATCTCAGGACTTGACATACATCATCCCAATGACATTGTTTGGGTTTGTCAAGGTACCTGCTAAGAAGACCCACTACAGTAGTAATATCAGGACGAGTAACCATTAAATAAATCAATTTACCAATCAACCTCCTAAATTTTTTATGATCAACAAGTACATAAGAGGAATCATCATCCCAATCCACATTGGGATCAAGAGGAGTATTCGCAGGTCTTGCTCCAAGCATACCAGTCTCCTACAAAATATCAAGAATATACTTTCTCTGAGAAAGAACCAGGGCATTAGAGGTTCTAGAGACCTCTAAGCCAAGAAAATACCGAAATCTGCCCAAATCTTTTGTAGCAAAGTGCTTGCCCAGATGATCTTTGGTAGCCTGAATACCAAGAGAGTTGCTGCCAGAAATAATAATGTCATCAACATATACAATCAGAACAGTAATACCTGCTGAAGTCTTTTTTGTGAACATAGAGTGGTCAACCTGTGACCTCAAAAAACCAAAATCAATCATGATCCTGCTCAACATATCAAACCAGGAACGAGGACTCTGCTTGAGCCCATAGATAGACTTCTTAATCCTGCATACTTTGTGAGACTCCCCGTGAGAAACAAACCCAGGAGGTTGCTCCATATACACCTCTTCCTGCAAGTCACCATACAGAAAAACATTTTTCACATCAAGCTGCAGAAGAGGCCAGTTCAGATTCACCGCAATAGATAGGAGAATCCTGACAGAGTGAAGGAGAGAAATAGGAGAAAAGGTCTCAAAATAATCAATGACACATGTCTGAGTATAGCCCTTTGCAACTAAACATGCTTTAAACCTCTCAACCGTACCATCAAGTTGATATTTTACGACATATACCCACCTGCAGCCCAATGGCTTACACTGAGGAGGTGGATCCACCAGCTCCCAAGTGTCTCTGTCAGTAAGAGAGATCATTTCTTCTCGCATAGCAGATGTCCAAGCAGTACTTTTCAATGCATCGTGAACATTCTTAGGTACCACCACAACATATAAAGCATATAAAAATTGCTAGAGTGAGTATTCAGATGAGCAGTTGATACAAACTGAGCAATGCTATGAGAAGTGTAGGAATGAGTACCCTTTCTGAGAGCAATAGGTATGTCAAGGTCAGAATGTACCTCAGGTGCAGCAGAACCTTTAGGAGGAGAAGATTGGTTGTCTTGGGGGGTTACTTGTGTAGAAGGTGCTCTAATCCTGCGCTGATAAACAATAAGAGGAGGATTTTGATTTTTAGTATTCACAGTGTCAGTAGTGTCAGGCACATAGTCAGAAATAACAGGCAAAGGAGAGGCAAGAATGTCTGTATGCAAACTGTCTCCTGCTGAAGAGTAATATGGTGTATCTTCAAAAAAGACAACATCACGACTAGTAAACCATTTTCTTGTACTGGGATTATAACACCTATAACCCTTTTGAGTTTTAGAATAGCCCAGAAAAATGCATTTAGTAGCTCGTGGAGACAACTTATCAGAAGTGGGTCCAAGTAATCTAACAAAGCAGGTACACCCAAAAATTCTAGGGGGCACAACAAACAAAGAAGTCTCAGGTTGCAGAACCTGCATAGGAATCTTATTTCCAATAACATACGATGGAATTCTATTAATCAGAAAATACACAGTCAAAATAGCCTCAGGCCAATAGGAGCGGGGCACATGAGAATGCATCATGATAGTCCTGACAACTTCTAATAAGTGTCTATTTTTCCTCTCAATGACACCATTTTGTTTTGGGGAATAAGCACATGAAGTCTGGTGTAGCGTACCAACAGATTTACAGAAAACCGCCACTTCTTGTTTAACAAATTCTAAAGCATTATCGGTGCGGAAAACTTTAACAGGAAAACCAAACTACATTTTTATTTCAGCAAAAAAATACTTGATAGTAGATAGCACTTCGGATCTGCTTTTTAGTAGAAACAACCAAGTAGTCCTAGAAAAGTCATCAATAAATAGAATGAAATACTTGTAACCAGACAAACTCGGTACATGGCATGGACCCCATACATCAGAGTGAACTAAATCAAAAATGTTTTTACTGCTCACAGTACTACGTCTAGGATACACAGTACGAGTTTGTTTTCCCAACTGACAAGATTCACATTGAAAATTACAACTGCCAATATCAGAAACTAAATGACGCAGCTTCTCTAACGATGGATGTCCCAGCCTGTAGTGCCACTGCAATGCAGAAACAGAAGCCGATAAAGCAGATACCACAATAGCTTTTTCTGATCTCGGTAACTGGTCCAAGTAATATAGTCCATCAGCACCTTCATACCCCCACCAATCTTCGTCCTCATGTGAAGGTCCTGAAAAACGCATGAACCAGGAACAAATGTCAGGCTACATTTTAAGCTTCGTAAGATTTTGCTAACGGATAACAAGTTTAGAGGAAATCTAGGCACATATAATGTAGACTTGAGCCAAGACTGAGAAATAATGTCGCCTACTCCAAAAACCGAAGACTTTGAGCCATCAGCAAGCATAACAGATGAGTTACGGGCAGGTTTAGATAGAGTTTTAAAGAGAGATTTATTGCCAGATATATGTGCAGAAGCACCAAAATCTATCACCCATTTTATATTACCAGAAGCAGACGGTGAAGAGGAACTCAGGAATGTAGTATCATAACCAGAGTATGCAACATGTGCTCCACTAGTAGAAGCAGCAGACGAAGAGCCAATACACTCAAGAAGAAGGCGTTCCACCTCAGCACGAATGTAGTCTGCGGTCGCTCCCGTAGTCTCTGGCTCAGCCGTCTGAGTAACACCTTGAGAAGCATTAGAAGATGAATATGCAGCATCATTGGCCCAAGCCGGTTTACCATACTTTTCCCAGTACTTTTCTTCAATATGGTTAGACTGGCCACAGAAGGTACACACGCGTTGTCCTTGCTGAGGACGCACAATAGAAGGAGGTGAGGCAGTAGGAGGGGCTCCTCGCCCAGCACCAGGTCCAAGTCCCCGTCCTGCACCCAGGGGAGGACGGCCATCAGTGGAACGGCCACGACCACGACCACGGCCATGCCTGACCCAAGCAGCCAGGGCAGTAGAATATCCAGTCTCAGGAGACGGTGTCGGTGAAGAAAGGCGCTGTAGACGCTGGTAGGCACTCTGCAAAGTAGGGAGTGGATCACTCGCCAAGATATGATCCACAACGCCAACATAGGATTCTGGCATGCCACTCCGAAACTGTATCAGATGTAGTTCCGCCCGCTGTTTCTGCATAGTCGCCAGATCAGTAGAAAGCGGGTGGTAAGTCTCCAACTCACCCCACAGGCCAGTGAAGGTGGAGAAGTAGTCATAGATGTCAGATCCCGTCAATTTGGAGTCACCCCAGTTGCTTGGTTATGTTGAAGACCTACTTGGGATTCTGACTGTGAGAGTAGGTACTGGCGAGCCGATCCCAGATCTGCTTCTCCGTAGGTAGCCTAAGTAAAGTAACACTGATCTTCTCAACGACACTGTTGAGAATCTATGTCATCACAGTCGAGTCTTCACGGACCCAATCATCAAAAGTTTTGACGTCTTTTTCATCCGCGTTCGCTGCAGGCTGAGGCGGACCAGTGCGAATCAGATGAGAGTACTTCCCTTGTGATTTGGCATATATCACAAAGGAGCACACCCAAAGCTGGTAATTGCACCCGTCAAGTGTAACAATGGTAACTTGACGGCGCGAGTCTCTCCAGAAGATGCCATGAGAACAGGCAGGAAGGCAGGCACATGCAAGTAGGCACAAGTAGTCAGCAGTCAGAGGCAGAAGTCCAACACATGGACTAGTAGAAGAAGGTAGAAGATCCACACATGGATCTTAAAAAAAACCCACGTAGGGGCAGCAGATGAAGAGAAAAAACCTACGCCAACATGTAGGATCAATCACTCCACCATGAGGCGCAGGCAGACAGAGAGGATGAAGCTCGTTACGCCGTTAACGTGCCAGAACTAGAAAGTTACCGAGGCTGTTTGGAGATTTCAAAAAGAGAAATGGAGCTAGACAGAGGGTCCTGTGGTGGATTAGGCCACAAGGATGGAGGTTATTATGGAATTAGAGGTGGATGGAGGGCTGCGGAGGGGTGGCCGGTGATCGGTAGCGGCGGCGGTACTGTAGCAGTACTGTAGCGGCGAAAAAAGGAGATTTCGAAGTGTGGTGGTGGCTAGGGTTGGTAGAGATAGGGATTAGGTTTAAGGTAGATCATCCCACTCTGATACCATGTGAAAAACAAAGAGATTTGGAGAGCTTAAGGTTGCACAATGTGTGCACCCTCATATATATAATACTAAAAGAATTACAGAGAGGTCCATATATAAAAGAGAAATAACAAAACAAATAACAGGCTATGTAAAATAGGAAATATATAATGTAACAAATCTGATGGGCCCAATACTTACTGTAATATTCCATATATAAGCATCATGTGCTTTCTTGATGTAGAATGAAAAGAACGGAGTACACGGAGTAACCTCATACCTTCAATGTAGAAGAGACTACTGTTATCCATCATGTTTGTTCAATCAGTAGCAAAGATTCTATTTTTTAGATGATTTTTTATTTTAAGCTATTGCTTTAGTAATTCTTTGACTAGAGCTGGAAACAGGTAATCCAATCAAAAATTAAAAATAGAAACTGTTGAGTTTAAAGAGTATGTGGGTTAAGGTGTGTCACAAAGATTACCATCGTGAAGTTAAAATTGCCGCTCTTATGCATGAGTTTAAGCGGCTTGATTTTCAGATTTAGTTATTATTAACTCATGGTACTTCTTCCCAGTACTAGGTAGAGAGCAGTGTCGAACAATCTTTTGACTCTCATATGTTGTCATAAAAAACCCATACTAAATATCACGCTCAGATGCACAATGATGGGTGACAACATGTGGAGCAGGAGGACGAAGACGGCCTGGAACAAGGTAGTTCATTGGGCTAATGGAAAGATGATGAATAAGAATTAAAGGGACTCAGACCAGCCAAACAAAGAGTTGACAAACATAGATGGAAATAGGTTAGGAGATTTGTTCAATTAGAATTATAATTTGGATGTCTCAAAGCAATCTTCTTTTCAACGCAAATAAGGAACATAAAATATTGCATCTTTGCGACTCCAAATGATAAAAATTAAAATTCAATACATAAAACAACAAAATGAATTTCATTCAATACAGCAAAACGTCAAAGTCTGAAAGAAATACAAGCCCAATCGGCCTTAAATTCAAAAATCCCACGAAATACCTACGAACTTTTGGTCTCCGCTCCTACTTAAGTGGACCCCTCTCACTTCTGAAGTCAACAATGTGAGGTTAGAAAAGACCAAAAGAGGTTTGAAATACCACTAATATATGAATGGAATACAACACTATTATGATGACCTTCTGCACCTATAGAAACATGTCCACATACCCTTCTGACAAAGGCATGACGAAGCCTATGTTACGTGAGAACCAACATGCCAATTGTTTGTGCTATTTGCATGAGCTTCTCTCATTTTTTCTGTTCAGTTTCCGCAACAACAAAAGTTGGCTCCTATGGACGTTGGTGACTCACTCTCAGAGGGGAAGCTCTCCCGACAACAATTGGCTACAAGATCTCTTCGTTCATTCTGTTTGGCTAGAAAAGTTGCCCTCTATGGGATTCACATTGCTTCTAACACCTACTGATAGCATAAAGCATGTGACGCCTCGTTGCTACACGAAACGAGATTATTCAAAATCAAAGGCAGAAACAACACTAAGCGAGAGGACTACCAGAAAACATGGGAAATTCAAATCGATCTCATTGAAGCACCATAAGCCAAAAACATATTACGTATGAGTCCACAAGGCCTGCAACATGCAGCACATAACATGTCATGTGGTGCTTGCATCACTACATATTGACATTCCTATAATCAATTTTCTATACAAGATACTGGTTCCTCATATATACAAGCTAAAAATCTTGTATCAATTACATAACCGCAAAACATCTCAAAAATACCTCAAGGACCTGAGTATACAGGGACGACTCTAGGACTCTAACACCAAAAGACTAGCAGTCTTTTTCATTGCTGGAATCTCCATAGTCTTTGTGGCTTGGGCCATCGTTCGAGTGGATGGGCCCAAGCATTTATAGATTGTGGGGAGCGGGCACATCCAACCTTATCAGCTACTTCTCTTATTGCTACTCTTCCTCAGCTATACGACCTCTACCTCTTTGTGTACGATCACTTAAAAGATGTGCAAACCTACGGGCACTACTACAGAACATGCATTTAGCGTCGGTTAATTAAGGACTTTAGTGTCGGTTTCCAAATGACACCCAAGTGGGCGTAGCTAAAGGTGGACCCCTTCGGCGTCAGTTCCCAACTGACGCCAAAAAGCTTCCCGCCACCGAAAATGCGCCAGCAAAGGGACTATAGACGTCGGTTTTTTTAAGAACACCAACACTATAAAATTGTTACAGACATCGGTTATTAAAAGAACTGATGTCACAATGCTTCCCGCCACCAAAAATGCGCCAACAAAGGGCCTATAGGCGTCGATTTTGTAAGATAACCGACGCCATCTCCCCTGCATATCAGCTGAACCGACATCAGTTTTGTGCTAATAATCGACGTCATATCCCCTGCCTGCCACTACAGCCATGCTTCCCAGTACGACCGTGGTTCCTGGCCACATAGATGTCATTTTTTTTATCAAAAACTGCTGCCGTATGTCTTTGGTGTCGGTTTTGATCAAATATCTGACGCTTATGTTAAGATTTTTTTTTCATATCAGTTTGCAGGCCTACTGTATGGCTGGTCAGTAGGATGAGAATCTGCAGTTCAGTTCTGAACTGCAGGTTTATGACATCCATTGATATCAGCCAACAACATGCCGCAAACCTACAAAATTAACAAGATGGACAATATTATATATATGTGATTCACACACATGTATAAGAACATTTAATTCATATTATTTTTTTCATCACACACATATAGAAACCAGTAGCAACCTACAGTTCCATTCATTTCATCTCTTTTCACATTCAGACACATGTAGAAACATTTATGTATTGATCATCTTCACACACATATGACAATTCATAAAAATTCATTCACATTCACAAAAAAATAATTATGAGAACAAAGTTATTCTTTATTCATCATTGTCATCACTGTCATCATTGTCAATAAAATTAAATCTAAAAATTCCCACTCTTTGTAGGGCTTTTGCCCATTCTTCTCTTACAACATCTAATTCATCTCTCATATAGGGAGCATATACATCGAAATGCTTTCCACCTATGTTGAAGTCAGCAGTTTTAAAGACCTGCAAAGAGAATGATGTATATATATAATTAATAATATATAATAAGATTGATATATTTCATATTATCTAATGAGACTATGTATAATACCTACTGTATCTTATCGATTTCCATTACGACATGTTTGATGATTAGGTCCATAAATAGCATCACATAGTAGGTACATGCCCAATCGTTGTCTTGTATAGCATACTATAAATTGAAACATACAAAATATTCAAAAATACAAATAAGTACAGTTCACATAAATAATATACATATTGGAGTCAGGAAATTACTGTCACAATCTCCCAAATTAGTGATAGATATTTTTTCCTTGGGACCTTTCCTCCAGTTTTTTTGTACTCTTGTAAAGCCCTACATATGTTAATGTAACCCATTAAATTGCATAATTAAATAGTAAAATAGTAACAGATGTTAACAGATATAAAAACATGAAATATTTCTCACGAGAATAATGGCCTTTTAATTGCATGTCCATATAATTCCAACTCATTCCTCGCAGGATCTAGATAAGAGACAGTGAATGTCTTGGGGACAATAACTAGTAACTCTCAATGCCTACCACTATAGGTAATAAAGTTAAAAATTAATAACTTAAAATCCATAATAAAAATGTAATTTTCTTAAGTCCAAATTATAAGTAAAGTAAACTTACTCGACATTGAATGGAGCTATTATCACCGTCTTCTTATTTTTACTAAAATATTCAAAAGCATCATAGTAGTATGAAGTAACTGAAGAAGGGTTTGTATCTAAAAAACTAATCAAAGATGGAACCAAAAATTCCATATGGGAAAACCCAAAATCTCTACATATCTTGTGTAAGTGGCTGCAAAACATGTATTATGTATGCATTAATATATAAGAAACCAGATCACCGTATATAAAATAAGGTATATGGATGTATAAACAAGATCTCACCATATCCACAACTCTATCATAGATGTGTTCAGCCATTGATAACTAAACAACTCCAAAATATCTTGTATAAATATCTTATTTTCATATGATTGACCTGCATTAATACCTATGAATTAATACGTATGTATGCAGAACTTGTATTATGTATGCATTAATACGTATACTAAAATTGTATAAATAGATTTTTATCGTATGATTTACCTGCAACATCCTCCGGAATAGTAACAATTATAGGGCAATTTGTATCATGTCCGCTGATCCATACTGCCACACCCCTACAATTAGGACCTATCGAGGTGTGTAGGTCCCTTGGAAGCCAACTTCGTAGTCAAGGAGGTGGAGGCCGAGATGTAGCGGGTCTCATCTTTTTGACCTGTATATATAATTTCAGATCAATTGACTCATATATACACACTAACAAATTAAAGTAATTGAAATTTATCATACAATATCAGTATAGAGGACATCCGCTTCGGGCCACAGTATCACTCTGCCTACTGCCTCACCAAGTGTTTTAGCATCTGGGTGTGCATGAGGCAGTGCAAGATCCATCCAGCCAGGGAGTATATGTATCGAGCTCTCACGTACCACACCATCTGGTATTGGATACCCATGAAACATGCACCCTTTAAGGGGTGGGTAAGCCGACGCCTCTGCAACGATATATTCTTGACTTTTTAGTCAGCATGGCTTCAACCTCTATAAATTTACATAAAGAATGTTATATGAATATATACACAAACATATCATCTTGAACAAACTAGCTATTATGTCATAAAAATACTTACATAGGATGTGCTAGGTGGTGGGTCTACAAGATTACTCCCAACCATTTCTACAGTAGGAGAAGAGCGGCCCGCCACAGGTACTGTGTGAGTGGTAGGCTGAGATGCCTGCCACTTCGCCATTGCTTCTTAGATTCTCTTCTCAATTAACGAATCTACCTATACATGGATAAAAGAAACGCTAGCTTCTGATTATTGAATTCCCTTTTGCAATAACATTCTAAAATAAGAATAGCTTACCTCAACTTGTGAAAGTCCCTCTTTTGGGACAGGTTTGCGCTGGAATGGCCCAAAGAATGCTTTGATGCCCACACCTGCACCGGCACCCCGAACACGTCCAGGATGCTCTGGGTTACCCAGAGAAACTGTTAGTTCATCCCTTGGGTCCTGAGAGATGAACTTTCCTTCCTTCCTCTACTCGTGCAGCTCCCGCTAATCCCCATCAACAAAAATTAGTAAGTAAACATAACAATAATCAATATCTATCGATTACTCTAAGAGTTGATTTTTACCATTTTTGCAGCCGCCTCAGCAATTGCGGGATTCAGTATGTCTCCCTTCTTGTTTTGCCTCCCAGCTATCCACATAGCATGGCGAGGCAGAAGTGCGGGAGCAGTAGTAGAGGACTCTGCAGTCTCCTGAGTAGCAGTAGGCTGAGCAGACTTAGCCTGTAGTCTTTGGCGAATGCCTACATATCATCTTAGATCCATTGTGTGGTCATGCACATTCAATGCATGCCTTTCTCTTTGTGCCTCACTAAGGGCCTAGTTAGTTAGCACATTGATTTGGTTAGTAACACTAAAGGTTAATCTTGAATAGGTGAATACATAAAAATGTATATTAATTAAATTGGGAGTGGCACTTAATACCTTGAATTCATCTATTTTTCTTTGGGTAACAAACGCCTCCCAGTCTTTGGGGTCCAGGTAGTTCCACTGCTTTGTGGCTTCCTTCTGCCTAATTTTATTTTTTAAAGAGAATACAAAAAAAAATTATTAGTGTAGAGTTAATGAAATAGTGATCAATGTCTAGAATTGGAAATCAATCAAGAACATCTTATCAGCATCGCGTGTGTAATCTCGGGTGAGATTGGTCCTATATTTCCTTAAGACCCTCCCACAGAAATGAATCATACATTTACGATGCATCTTTTCATCCAGATCAAATATGCTCTGCAAATTAAATAGAATTGCTATTAACTAGTATCCTAAAAATTAGTAATCTACACAAATAGAATTACAAATAATAATAACTCACACATAGTTCCTTCCATATGTGGTCTTTCTTCCCCTTAGGAACTTTATGCCAGGATTCTAGGATAGGACTGCGATGGCTGCGAGTAAGAACCCCAAGATATGAAACAAATGAGTTGCGGTTCGCTCCATATGGATTTCCTACATGATTGAAATCCACAGCCAATTTGGGTCCATTGCCCCTTTGCTGTATTAACTTGTTCATCATTGTGATGCCCCTCACTTTCTCAATTTTCTTTTGCTGCTCATCAAGTGCTGTAATTTCTTTAGGGGGTACATCAACAACCTAAAATTTGATAAAAAAAACACATCATCATCATCATCATCATCATCATCATCATCATCATCATCATCATCATCATCATCATCATCATCATCATCATCATCATCATCATCATCATCATCATCATCATCATCATCATCATCATCATCATCATCATCATCATCATCATCACCATCATCATCATCATTATCATCATTATCATCATCATCATCATCATCATCATCATCATCATCATCATCATCATCATCATCATCATCATCATCATCATCATCATCGTCATCATCTTCATCATATAGTACTCTTCTTCATCTATAGGATCTTCAATGAACTATCTTTTACCATGAAAAACAACTGACCATTTATCATTTGCATGATCATCGATATAAAATACTTGTTTTTCCTGTGATGCCAATATGAATGGTTCACCCTTCTTGCCAATCTTTTCAAAGTTCACTAATGTGAAACCCAATTCATCCACTATAACTCCTTTGTTGTTGTCAACCCAATTACATTTAAGGAGAGAAATTCTGAAATCTACATAGTCAAACTCCCATATGTCTTCAATGACACCGTAATATGACATTTTAGCTTCACGTAGACTCTTATCCTTTGCACTTGCAAAAAACAATGAAGACGCTTGAGGGGTGACCCCACTATTTTGGACGAAACTCTTATCATCTTGACGCTTTGTGTAATACAAGAATCCATTTATGTCAAACCCTTCATAAGACATAACATTTAATTTTGGTTTAAAGGTGAGACATTTGATGGTTTCAGTAAGATTTTCTGGTATTTGAGATAGTTGATGTAAGACTTTATCTTCAAACCAGTTAATAAATGTCTTGTTATGATCTCTAGCAAGCCACATTGAATTGGATCGAGGATATTGTCTCTTGATGAAATTGGTATGTTCCTTGATATAAACACTCACTTCGTCGATGTGGTGTAAAATATACAAGTGACCTTGATCCAACTGCTCACGGCTGATTACTTTCACCCGTGATCCCAAAATTCCTTTGCCAAAATGCTCCCAATATTCTTGTCATTCACAAGAGCGTCATTAGCACTCAGAAAGTCATTGCGAAAATCCATAACCTCTCTCGCCACATAACCCTCAATAATACTCCCTTCAGGATGATAACAGTTTTGAACATCACCTTTAAAAATGCTCATGTATCGTTCAAAGGGATACATACAATGCAAGAAAACTGGTCCCAACATTTTCACTTCCCTAGTCAAGTGGACAACAACATGTACCATGATATCAAAGAACGAAGGAGGAAAATACATCTCAAGCTGACATAGGGTAACAACCACTTCTCTTTGCAATTTATCGAGAGTATTAGGGTCAATAACTTTGCTGCACATACTATTGAAAAAGAAACAAAGTCTGGTGATTGCAAACCGTACATGCTTCGACAATATAGATCGAATTGCCACGGGCAATATTTGTTGCATTAGAGTGTGACAATCATGAGATTTAAGACCTATCAACTTCAGATCTTTCATTGATACCAATGTACGGATGTTGGATGAGTAACCTTGTGGCACCTTAACATTTACCAAGCATTCACAAAAAGCTTTCTTCTCCTTTCTAGACAACATGTAACAAGCGGGAGGTAAGTATGTTCTCTGATCGCTACTAACTACTTCTGTTAATTCTGTCCTTATTCCCATTTCACGTAGGTCCATTCTGGATTGTATCCCATCTTTAGTCTTACCTGGTATATTCAACAGAGTACCGATGATGCTATCACATACATTTTTCTCAACGTGCATGGCATCGATACAATGCCTGACTGTCAAAGAACTCCAATAAGGATGATCCCAAAATATTGACTTCTTCTTGAATAAAGACTTGTCACTCTGTTTGGCCATCGTACATTGTGATCTCTTACCAAATTCATTGGCATTGTCTTTTACTCTTTCATAAACATCCTCCCCTGATATAGGTTTAGGTGCACTCTATTCTTCATTCCGTCCATTGAATGCTTTGCGCAACCTACGATACAGATGAAATTTTGGAAGAAACCTTTGATGACCAAGATATACAATCTTGCCACCATGTTTTAGTCGTATTGAATCAGTATTCTCTTCACATATAGGACAAACTTTAGATCCTTTGACACTATATCCAGACAAATTCCCATACGCTGGAAAATCATTCACAATGCAAAACAACATAGCATGCAAACGAAATGTCTCACTTTATGAAGCATCATAGGTCATCACACCTTCATCCCAAAGCTTCTTCAAGTCATCAATCATAGGTTCAAGATAAATGTCGATATCATTTCTAGGTTGTTTAGGGCCCGATATCAAAGACGACAAGATAACATACTTATTTTTCATACACAACCAGGGAGGAAGATTGTATATAACAAGCATAACTGGACAAGTGCTATGTTGGCTGCTCAATGTCCCGTATGGATTCATCCCATCTGTACAAAGCCCAAGTCTTAGATTCCTATCTTCTTCACCGAATTCAGGGTATAATAAATCAATCTTCTTCCACTGTGGGGAATCAGACGCATGTCATAGGATCCCATCATTATTTTTCTTAACATCTGCATGCCACCTCAAATTCTTCACATCTATAGGATTGACAAACAAGCGTTGAAACCATTGTATTATAGGTAGATACCACATCACCTTGGCAGGAGAACCAATTTTGGACTCCCCCAAAGTCATCAATTTATACCTTGACGAACCACATTTTGGACAATCTTTTAAATCCACATAGTCATTTTGAAATAATACACAATCATTCAGGCATGCGTGTATCTTCTTGGCCTACATTTCCATTGGGAACAACAATTTCTTTAGCCGGTATGTTGAGATTGGCAGCTCGTTTCCTTCAGGAAGAATTTCTTTCAACAAAGACAACAATGACGTGAAGCTTTTGTCGCTCCATCGATTGTTAGCTTTCAGTTTATACAATCTCAACACAACGCTAAGCTTCGTAAACTTACAACCTGTGTATAACGGTATCTCAACATCATGCACAATGTTTCTAAACATGGGAGATGGATCGGTGTGCTCTACCCCACAATTATCCAACATCGCATCAATGATGTCTACTGGAACTGGTTCGTTCACATCTATGTCATCGAAGGCAATTTCTTCTTCCACATAAGCACTGCTATCGACATCCACTAATTTTAGGTTTGAAATCTCTCCATGCTAGTTCCATTCTATATAGCCTTGTACAATCCCATTGCACATGACATGACTTTTGATTTCGTCACCAGTGCTGACTTTCAAGTTGTTACCACAATGCCTATATGGACAATAGAACCTATCTCCAGGTTGTTTCCTATGTTCCTTGACAAATCTAATAAACTAGTCAAGACCAAAAATAAACTCGGGGGTGCAGCGATTTGGAATGGACATCGATGATCTATCCATTCTATGATCAAAGAGAAAGCAAGTATATATTAGAACAAGATTAGGGTCTAGGGTTAAAAGATTAGGGTTTATGGTTAAAACTTTAGGGTATAAGGTCTTATATATAATTAATGGTTAAAACATCCTAGGTGAGATTAGGTGTTCAAGAACAGTCCCAAACTGGGGACTATCCAAGATTTACTCCTAATGAGTAAATCTTGGATGGGTTTCTAGGCCAACAAATACATGTGATGTCATTCTTATATATAATAAATGTGTACCACCTATCCCATTCTTGAACACCTAATCTTACTAATAAGTGTATAATGTGTATTGGGTTTTCAAGAAAATTTCGGCAGCATTTCCCCACTGTTCTCTAAGTACATATGTACTTAGAGAACAAACGGGGAAATGCTATCGAAATTTTCTTGAAAACTCAATACACATTATACACTTACATACTAAGTGAGATTAGGTGTTCAAGAACAGTCCCAAATTGGGGACTATCCAAGATTTACTCCTAATGAGTAAATCTTGGACGAGTTTCTAGGCCAACAAATACATGTGTTGTCATTCTATAACATTGATTTCAACATTTTGAGTGTCCATGCATGTTCATCATCAAGATAAAGATTACACATAAATTAGTATGACCTAGGGATGGAGAGATTCATAATTGATTTCAAAATTTCAAACTAGCTCATTCATTATCATCAATCTACATCATACAACATTGATTCATGTAGATGTTAGGGCGACACATCACTACAAAATCAGAGATTTGTCATTAGGGTTTTAATATCTTAGATAGATTGATCACAAGATTTCAGAAATATAGTTAATTCAAGATTATGGTGAAATGTGTATTAGGGTTTTAATATCTTAATTCAACATGCATCAAAATTTTTAGAATTAGGACAAGAATTAGTATTCAATTGCAAATGTATCTTATTCTTCCTGCTCCCTCCTTTCCAAATGGATAAAAGCAAGGCACGACCTGTGGGATGGACACGACCATGGCTGTGCTGCCCAGCACGGCTATGGTCGGCCAACACAGCCACTTGTGTCCAACCCACAGGTCGATCGTGCCTTGCTTTTATCCATTTGGAAAGGAAGGACCAGGAAGTAGAAGAGGTGGAGGAAGAAGAACAGGCAACAACCTACCTGTCAGTGGCATGGAGGAAGAAGAGAGCAGCTAGGCATCCCTATCATTGGCGGCGGTGGTGTGAGGAGCTAGCGGACAGGAGGAAGAAAATAGTAGGGGGCAGCGGCGGTGGCAGTGTGAGGAACAGCGGGCGGCAGCTTGATCAGGTGGCGGCGACGAGTAGGGTAGCAACTTCGCGTGCACGGGGGCTAATTCACGGCGATGAAACAGAGATCTCAGAATGGGGAAGAGAAGAGTTCGTTTCTCGATCGATCAGGGGTTATTAAGTTAACAAAGGCGTCGATTATTTAAAAAATCGACACCTAATATCCATCAGCGTCGGTTGCCAGAAAAAACTGACGTCCATTGGACAATCTTAACCCTAAAAATTTTCGCCGGGACAACGCACGAAACCTTATCAACG
This sequence comes from Alisma plantago-aquatica, assembly GCA_963693085.1. Taxonomy (NCBI): domain Eukaryota; kingdom Viridiplantae; phylum Streptophyta; class Magnoliopsida; order Alismatales; family Alismataceae; genus Alisma; species Alisma plantago-aquatica. Next base: position 294,418,484 of record OY856413.1, on the reverse strand, counting down.
TTGGTTTTTCCACAAAAACCGACGACCTTTGGAGGTATTTTTTTCGTCGTTTGGCATCGGTTATTAGGTCAGAAACCCGACGCCGTATGTGAAACTTTGAGGGTAATTTTTTTTTGCTCAAAAAATTGGATTTGGCGGGCTATTTTAGGCGTCGGTTCATTATAGGGAGCCGACGCTAAATAAAAAGTGATACCCGTGTCTGATCGGTCTTCAAATATAGATGTCAGTCTCTGTAATTAGCCGATTTTGTAGGGTTTAGGCATCAGTTTTCGGTAATAACTGACACCTCTAAATATGACGTTATAAGCTATTTCTGTAGTAGTGGGGGTGAGAACAAAATCCCAACGAGAGATATAACTCTTCACCAACACTATTAAAGCACAGGTAAACTGAGTAGGTAAAACAACATACTACCATATGAGTAGATTCTGTTAAATGCTATGTATATAACTGGTAAAGCAGATTAAATACGATTAGGCAGCCATCTCTAAGGAGTTGATCAAGTTATATTCTAAAATGGAATATGAAGAACATGTATAACAGTTGACTTCTCTTGCCGTCTTATAATTTAAGAAATTAATAAAAAGACAAGACAAAGGCTCAATCAATGTGAGACGTATGTCACCCTAAGCATATATATACTACACATATGTGTTACATCTATTATTGTGACCCGATGATTTGAATTCCAACTGACCACTACTAATTTTAAATATGTGCCATATAAGGTCCATGGAAGAGCCGGAATCCACGACCTCTCCAACACCTCTTCGTCAACTCAAGAGAACACCGAAGAGACATATCACTCAATTGCAAAAGAGTGACATAAAGTCAGCACAAGGATCATCTCAAGCATGGCCGTCTATATATATAAACACCTATCCCACCTTGGTCTATGTAACAGAGCTAGAAGAATAGGCTCACACATGGCCATTCTTAAAAAAAGGATTGGCTCGAGCATGGCCATCCATATCATAAGGAAATCAACTCACACACGGTCCTATCACACAACTTGTAATTAAGGACGCTAGGAGATACTCAATTTTTACCCCACATATTAAAAAATATGCGCTTCAAGTTACACTCGTTTCACCAATCCAGCAAAAAAGCGGACACTAGAATGGATCTATGACATAGGGAAAACTATATGATTAGGTTTCACTTGATTAATTAGCCGATTGGGTGAATTTTAGCATCAATCAAGTTACAAAGTATAAAGCTAAAACTATCTACAAGAATAAGGGTGCGATGCAACTTCAAAAGATATAAAATGTATGAGGTGTGAACGTATTACACAATCACCAAGGGATACTCATTACTCTGTCAATCACAAGGCCACCATAATTGCCACACATCACCATAGGATATCAATCCCTTAATCACATCACTTGAGGATATCACCCCTGAGTAGGCATCTTGTCAGCACCAGGTCATATGACCTATCACATTAAGCCTTGCATATTATGGCTCATCGATGTGCATAAGAACCACCCTCTATCAGCATAGACAAGCCATGACATACATATCACCTACAAGGTTAGGGGCTTATAAACTAATAAAACAATGGAAGCATTACACGTAATGAACAACTCATGAGAGAGAAAAAGCAAACACAACTCATAAAGCTCATTTAAGGCTACATACTTATCCAATTAGGGTTTTGTAGATGTACAAGCAATAAGACCTAGGTGGAATGTCTCCCACACTCTTGGAATACTTTTAGGGTTAGGGATCATCATAAGGGTTAAGTAAAAACTTATCCATGCAGCACTACACGTGGAACATACATATCCCATTCATTGCTCATACAAGTACATTGATGAAACGTTCAAGCTATGACTCAACCATCCACTTCATGTATGTCGTGACCACCACCATACATGGGGCACAGATACCATCATCGATGGTGTCAATACAGTGGCCAACCTCCTTCATGTCTCGACCGTGACCCACCAAAGGGTACACAATGTCTAGACCCTAAAGCAAACAGGTCGCATACAACTATGGTTAGGGTGCAACCACCCATGGAAGAGCACATCGCAACCCAAAAACAAAGACTCACCACGACCCGCAACAAGAACATGACTTGACCTCAAAACCCAACCATGTCGTGACCAACCGAGGGAGAAGGTCACATCTCGACCAAAACCATGGTGTGTCTCGACCCTCAAGAAAGTAGGTGTCACGACTATCAAGGATGAGGATGTCACGACCTCTACTAGGTCAACCATCTGGACCCAAAAACCAACATGCCAAAAGATGTCGCGACCCAAGACAAAAACAAGGCATAATGCCCACTGAGGGTCAAGCCACCCCTAAGACCAAAGACTAACTCCAACCCAAGGTAAACAAGGTCAAATCAGGGATAACACAAGACTAAAATAGGAGAAAAAATAAGGAAAACCCATCATCATCATAAAGGTTTAACCTCATGCAAAAATGGTCATCAAACCCTAAAACAGACTCCAAGAAACCACCATGAAAAAGGAAACTCAACAAGAGAATGGAACCAAGACCATCACCACCAAAACCGAACCAAAACTTCATAGATCACATAAGCACTCGATCATCATGCATGCAAATCAAGCCAAGGTTAAGAAAGAAAGGAAAAACCACTAGACACCTCAAACACCAAAATTGGGTACAGAGGAAATTAGGGCCTCAAATTACATACAAACCAAGCATGATCTCAACATCATCCAAGTTCTAGAGTTTATTTTCATCTACTAGAATATGAAGGGAACATTTAGAGAGAAAACAACAACATACATGCAAAAAAGGTACATAAATAAAGAAGTTTAAGGGTTATATGACCCACCTTAAGGAAGATCACTCCAAAGAAGGCAAGCTCCAAGCACCTGATCTCCAAGGATGATCAAGCTCCACTCTTGTCCACAAGAACACCTCATGAAATAGAAAACACCATGATCAAAGATCACCCAAGAAAAGAGAGCCCAAAAAGCTCTAGGTCGAGCCAAAAGAGAAAGGGTGAAAGAGAGAAGAAACCCTCCTCACACTTGGGTCTACCTTGTCAAAACATGGTCTATGACCCTTTTGATGAGGAGTTTCTCTCCCAAAACGACCACCATGGAGGAACCATGGTCTAGGGCCCACAAAAGAGAAGAAGATTGGGTAGAAGGTCTAAGGAAAACACCAAAGAGTAAAGATAAAGACTCACCAAGGTTAAAGATGACCAAGGATCACCACGAACTACACATGCAAGGTTGAGCCACCTCCAAGCACCAAGAACAACTTCTTCTTGATCCACCAAGCTCCAAGGACGAGCACAAGGGAAGGGAGGAAGATGATGTCTGAAAAAGTTCACTTTCATGGAGAAAAGAGAATTTATATAACAAAGTAGGAGAGAGGTAGGGAAAGAAATGAGGTGTCAACAAGGTAGGGCTCTAAAGGGACACTTGTTCACTCAAGAAACTAACATGCAACCACTAAATGGCCACATGAAAGATATGGTGATACACTTTAGGTTGGATCTTGACCACCTAGGACACCCAACACCTGTGTCACAATCACGACCCACCCAGGGAACCACCCATGGTCGCGACACACCACCCAACACAACAAGGTGCGACAAGGGGTCACCACACACTCTAGGTCGAGACACTTCACTCACAAAGGCAACCATCGTGACCCAAGACAATCTTGATCATGACCACTACACCTAGGGGAGGCGTCTCAACCGTGACACCCTCGAACCAAGCCCTAGGTCGCGACCAACATCAAGACAAACCTACAAGGGTCACAAGGTCAGGGCACGCTAACCCTAGAAACCCTAATCACCACTAGGGGTCACACCACTCAACCAAGGGTCAAACAAGGTGCCCTAAATCACCACACTCTCTCTCATGGAGGCAAGAGAGAGAAGGAACACTATAGAGGTGTAAAATTACAAGAATACCCCAACAAACGAGCAAGTTGCAATTTGCACCAAAGAAAGCACACAAAGCACAAACAACATCCAAAAAAACTGGAGACTTAAGCTCTCCAAAAGCCATATGATAATCTCAGAGGATAAGAGAAAGGCTCTAAGCACATCATCAAGCCAAAGAAAATAGGGTTACCCCAAAACACAGGTCATCTTACAAAGCATATTTCCAAGATCATACTAGTTTTGAAGAGTTCAAAGCCAAGGGCATCGATTATATCCTCTATATCAGTATCAACGATCCCTTTTCTATGAAGGATTGGGTAAATTCCTACAGAGTGAACAAGCTGGTGATGTTCCTTATTGATGGTGTAGGGAAGTATACCCATTATATTGGCTCTTGACTCACCAAAATTAAGGAGTTTTGGTCATTTCACCATATTTGGTGTTGAAGAGATTTCATAAAACCTTTATAACTACACATTATTGATGGATTTATTGGACTATATTAGGATTTTTGTGTTTATTTCTCCATGAGTTGGCCTTAACGACACCGGACAAGCTCTTTGTCTCTATGTTTGAGTGAGGTAGATGATGTGCAGTCTATGAACTATGATACTTCACATAGTGATTTACGATAAATACAAGTTGTTAGGATGGTAAAACTCTTATCTCCTATGACTCTTGATCACAAATGGAGGAATCCATTTTGATTTCTTCCATGGGACCTTCTCTAATTGAGATCACCAGTCACACCAAATCCAGGGTGTCTAGTCCCCAAAAATGAGTGGAATGGGTGACTTATGACTACATGATGAATCAGTTTTAGAAGTAAAAATAATAGGGATAGTAGATATTTTTTTTCATATGTTACATTTCATATTTATTATCTCAGACAATTGAATTATAATATGATGGAAGACAGACAAACAACAAGCTCAACTATCAATCCTTTCTTTATGGCATACCCAACCCTTTGAAATACTATATACATACACCTGGGGTTTAGATCTTTACTGTGTATATTCTTTTTGACCCTCTTCAAAAGTTACATAGCCTCTTCTTCTAATTATTAATCTTCACATGTCAAAATCAAAAGGTATAAAAATGTGTTGATTGTCAATAAATGCTTTCTCATGCTTGGACCTTTGGTTGATATAGGTTTCAGAGAAGCATGTAATATAGTAAAATCTTTGTCCTTTCATACCACTAGTGAAGAGACTCTTGTCAGATCCAGACATACATGCCTCCCACTTCATATCAATCAAAATATCAGAACATCACTTGGTCTAACTATCGATCTCCCTTCTTGTGGATCTATCAAAAAGTTCATGGGTGTCACTTTCTTCTAAAAAAATCCCATGTGTTTGAGTACACCACAAAGAACATTTCCAACAAGGTCATGTTTGTACTTGAAGCATGAGAGCTCCCAGCTATGTATTGCATTCTCTATAAAAGTGTCTAAGCATTCTTTATGACAAAGTAGACATACCTCATCAATAGGAAATAGAGGAATTATAAGATGATATTTGAGGAGTACTCCATCCATGACATATGCTACTAAAATCCATATGGATAGAAAAAAATTAAATCTTCAACACAACCAGTTTGCAAACACCTCAAAACTACCTTGTATGTAACATACTAGAATCTTGGTATATAGCTCACCCTTCCCTCCAATTAGACTCATTTTTAATAATGTTAGTCTTAACATTTTTCTCCTTGAGTTAGGTTAATTAGGAATGAAGTCAAGAAATATAACTTAACAAAAAAATTGATGAAGTTATAGAATAAGTTCATTAATCTATCTTGTGAAGTTAATTATATAAATTCATCAACAAATTTATTATTACTCTAATGCAAATCTAGAATCATGCTACTCCTGATTGTTGAATAGAATATATATATATATATATATATATATATATATATATATATATATATATATATATATCAAATTTATTAATATGAGAGAACAAAAACATTATTCAAGTGTTTAAAACTCTCCCCAAAATCTTAATTACCCTACTTACAAATTTTAATGCAAACCAGAGTTCATTTAACCATTCAATTAATTATTGGAAAATTATATATATATATATATATATATATATATATATATATATATATATGAAATTACCAGGGTGGTTACATAGGGGCTAGAGATTGACTAATTATGGAGTGAAAGACACTGTTGAAGACACATAGGTCCTTGAGATACATATGTAAAAGGGGAGGCGGGCAAGAACTCCAGGTCAGGGATGTGTCAGGTTGCTTCAAGCATTGATTGGCTAACCAATCTGCTAGCTTGTTTTGGTTCCTTCGCAAGAAAACCACCTTTATATGAGGCATATCTTCCCGAAGATGTTGGATGGCAAGGGTCGGTAGTTTATATTTCAGGGGGTGGGATCTCGCCTGTTGATCCATGCAGCTGCATACCATGAGTCAGTGATTATGGTACTCGGGGGAAATACCTTGAGTTTGGCGTGAGATAATGCCTCTCTAATTTCTAAGAGTTCACCTATCATAGGGTCGGTACCAGTCAAACGATTGGCTTGGCCATGGAGCCAGGTTCCTTGCGAGATCCTGACCACCATGCTTGTAGCTCGTGAGTTCTCTTCCTTGTTGATAGTCGTATCCACATGCACGATGAAGGAATTTAGGGGGATTACAAGGCTAGTCGTGCTCGGGAGGGTATCTGAGGCAGATCTTGGAGGTGAATTGAAGGCCTGGGTAGCAGAAGTGACTATCGAGTTGTAATGCATGACTATCACAGAAGGAGGCATAGGCTTGTGTTCAAAAATATGCAAGCTTCGGTTTTTCCAAAGCCACCAACAAGTAGTAGTAAAACATACGTTCCAGTTGGTTGTCATGTTCAGTGATTTCAGGTTATAGGATATCCACTCAGAGATTGAGTTTTGGATGAATAAGTTTGAAGCCTCTAGAGGTAAGAATCTGCGCCACACCTCCTTGGCTTACAGACAGTCTCTTTACGCATGAAGAGATGTTTCTAGCAGACAGTGACTTCTGGCGCAAGCTGTATCCTGAGTCATTTTGTGTCTGAGGTGTAGCTTATTGGTGAGGAGACAATCATGATGGATTAATCACAAGGTAGTCTTGGTGCGGAGTTGGATCTTTAGGCTCCAGATGGTGTCATAGAAGTTGACGTTTGTTGTTTAAGTGAAATTCATAATCATCCTGTATGTCGATTTTGAGGACAATCGACCATCTTTTGAATGGAGCCATATCCTTCTGTCCTTCCCTGAGGAAGCCCTTGGTAGATGCATGAGGGAGATGATATGTGCAGAGGTTTTTGTAAACTAGTAGTTGATGAAGCTCATGTCCCATTATCCTGAGTCAGAGACTAGGCAGGAGACAGACATGTCCTTTAGGTCTTCAGGTATCATGAGGCCCGGCCTAAGGTCGGGTGTAGTACCATCTCCCACCTAGTGGTCAGACCAAACATTGGTGTTGTCGCCTGAGATAGGTGTTATTGTGGAGTTATTCAGGATGAAAGGAAACAACGATTTGTTACCACGCCATATGTGTGAGCCATAAGAGGATCTTATGACTTGTTTGCTGTATTTGGACTGCATGAGATTGACCCACAGTGTGTTGCTTTGTTGAATGTACTCCCATGCGAGTTTTGCCAAGAGTGCCTTGTTGAATCCTATAATTGTCTTCACCCTGAGGCCCCCTCTGTGTGGGGGTTTGATGAAATGGTTCCATGAAACAAGATGTAGCTTCTTTGAGGTGTGTGTGCCACTCCAGATGAAATTTCTAGTTAACTGGTCGATTCTGTCCGTCGTGGATGCGGGTAGGAGCATGGATTACATCATATAGAAGATTTGGGAAGATAACACAAATTTGGCAAGAGTGATTTTTTCCGCCAAAGAGATGAATATATTTTGCCAACAGTTGATCTGGTTGAACATTCTATCCACAAGAAATTGATAGTGAACTTTACTCTTCCTTTTGTGGATGGTAGGAATTTCAAGGTGCCGTCCTAGGTTGGATGTTTCCCTGATGTCTAGGGCCCTGAACAATCCTACTTGAAGGAGACGAGGAGTGTTTGGGGAGAAGAAGACAGAGGATTTCTCATTGGAGAGGAATTGGCCCAAGGCATGACTGAAGCGTGTGAGACATATTGAGAGTGTATTCTCCTGGAGCACAATGTCTTCCCCAAAGAGGAGGATGTCATATGCAAAACTTGCGTGGGTGAAGGTTAGTTTCCATCTTGTCAATGGAATGGGTTTCCAATGACCAAAAGCTACTTCCTCTTGGATCAATTGGCTGAGGCTCTCCAAGCATAAAACAAAGAGGTAGGGTGAAAAGGGATCGCCCTACTTCACCCCACATGATAGCTTGAACGAGCCAATAGCTTCCCCATTCCAAAGAATAGAGGTCATGCCTGAGGAAAATTATATTCTTATTGTATAGTGTTTTAGTGTGAAATTATATTTAGTTTCCACTAATAATTCTCCTTTATACTAATACAACACATGTAGTGTTACTCACTTTTCACTTGATTGCATGCTAGATTTTCCACAGACAACCGACCACTTGTTCATAACCAACATGACTGACCCCTTCTCTTTTCCTCTTCTTCCTCTCCATTCATTCTTCCTCTCTCCAGGCTAGCCCTAACTACCCAGATTCCTCCCTCTTTATACTGTCAACTAGAGACACATACCCCTATACCAGATCTATCAACCAACTTTCATACCCACCTTATTACCCACCATCCTCTCCTTTTTATTTGTATCCCCATGAACCCCAACTATGATCTTCTCCCCTTGACCCTACATCCAATAGTTTGCAAGAGAACAACCCAGCCACCCTCCTTTTTCCCTGGCTTGGCATCCATGACTGACTTAGAGAAGTTGTTTGTAGTGTTGTAGTGGTCGAGAAGAGCCCTTAGTCTGTCAAAATGTAGTAGAACTCCATCAACATTGGTCTATACTCCATCATCTATCACCTCTGATCCCAAAAACCCTATGGACATGCCACATCTATCCTAATCTGACCTCCTATTCCACACCTGAAATATACAAAATATAAACATCAAGAGAGTTTTCCTAGACCACAAATAGTTGAAAAGAAGACTAAATACTGAGATTCAAAAACTAATGACACTGACAACAAGTATGCCTGCAACTCCCACCAACCTTAAACATGTCCTCAAAAGGCACACACATCCTTCTTCTCCGCTTCCTTTCTCCTTCACTAGGGCATATAAAAATCATGAAAGATAATGATGGTATAAAAAACCGCCATTCTCCTTCATCAAGATGCATGAGACTCTGAGAGTACAAGATTTCTTCTGAGATCACTATATGTGAAATCCTTATTATTCTATCCAACATGATTCCAAATCTACCTCTTCTAGTACTAGGGAGACTCGCAAATGAGTATACAACCAAGCACTCCATATCGCAACCAACCAAGAATTGATCTTTGAAGATAATATGCATGTGGAGAAATATAGGTTAGTATAATTATCTACTCGAATTTTATATTCTTGAAAGATTAGTTTAATAATACTTAATATTAATTAGATAATACTTATAACAATATGAATTATAAATGCAACCCTAGTAAACACTAAGATTACTAAGTACTTTTTGTAATATGTAGTTGTTTTTTTATAAACATTAGTAAGTAATAAATCATATGGTTACATATCAGATGACATTCGAGAAACATGAGTTATATTATTCAATTCACCAGATAAGTACAACATTTTGATATATAAACCTATTATAATTACTTAAAAGGAAATATATAATTTCATAAACTTATTGGGAACTATACAATCATCACACTAGTATGTCCTTGTCATATTAAAAACCAAGGTTAATGGTTTCTAGAAACTCAAAAAAAAAAGTAAGGGTGTATCTATTTACGACAAATTACATGGAATAAAATGTTATATGAAAGAAAGATTATGTATAATGTGATTATTCTATTACCAAAATATAGTATCACAATATATACACATTTCCTTACCCATATGTAAAATAAGTAGAATTTATGTGGTGACATGTGAGCATATGCAAGACTGAAACCCTAGACTCCCCCATAAGAGTATTTTGATAAATATACTTAATGTAGAATATGTACTTGATCCCAGATGAATAAACATCAACTATATGCCATATAGTGAGAATAAGGTTAGAACACCTAAATGGGAGGAATTTAAATTATTACCCACACACAAATGTAACCCAAAATTACTTAGACTTATATGATGGGTAATGGATTATAGAACTAAAATAGATATCTAATATATCTTCACCTAGAAATATTAAAACCATTAGTATGTGATTAGGTTATTTAATTAGAGTATATATTGGTAGGAATGTATACAAACATTCATTTTAGTTTAACTGACACACCTAATTGTGTCCAGGGTGAATACTCAACTTTGGGACCAAGTATATCAACTGAAATAACCATTAGTTATGAAAACCAAGTTTATGTAATCTCTGTACGAAATTTAGGAATTTATTTGTCTTTGACATACATTTTCCCACAACGAAGAAAATCTTGACATAATTAATTCTCATTTCAATTATAATCCCTTCTACTAGCAATCGTTCTTAAAAATATTGAAACTCTACTTTCTTTCATTATATATTGGGTATGTAACCCATCCTATCTTGTTATTTAATCTTGTTGATGTGATTTGTGAACATATATCTTTTTGTCCAATTTTGCGTGTGATATTGGAATTAAATAACTAATGTAGATACTAATGCATAACAATTGAGGCATGACTTTTTTCCCAAGTTGTGTCTTTCTATCTCTTATATATACATGGGCACATCTTTAGTCTATCCACCAAACCGTTGGGCTAAGATCCAGTGGTGTCTTATCCCTACCTTAGCTACCTATAATCTAATTTATCTACATCCAGTCATTTATTTTTTGATATTGTGGATTGTAAATGGTAAGAGTCCTTATTTTCTTATGGTTCTAATATGCATATGCCTCATTAATTGTATGATCATTCTTTATTCTATTTTATGGAACATATCTACTTGATAATATTCCTATTTTGAATGGAAACCCACTTTATTTCACTCTTTTGAACTAAAATGACTACACATTTTTATTATGCACATACTCGATGTTTATTGACCCATACTTTGTTTTATCTCTTTCTAGGTATTGTTCCCAAACTAGCCAGGTGTAGGTATCTAAGGGGATCATGATTAAAAAACATAATTTAAAGGAGTTTTGAGTTAAGGATAGATCGGGATGGCCAAACTTCCCTTTGTAATTTTTCTTGTAATAAATAGATGTAAATTTATCTTTTGTGATGACACCCTTGAGGTGAGGAACAATATATGAATTGTAGTGATAATGATTTTAATATAGTCTAATTATATGTTACTACATAGATACTTTATTTGATATATCATAATTGAGAATATAGTTTGTGTTATTCATCATGCATATATTTTTGTTTTGGATTGGATGGATTGATTTCCACAATTATATAACAATTAAATCCCCTATAGGGTCCCACTCTTTACATTTTGTCTAGCTGTCATGTCAAACTTAACTTCCATATCCTTAATAAGTTTTTTGGAAAGGGTGCTCACAAATATCTTAGGAATCTGGGGGATGATGCCCTTATTATAAAAACATTAAGGTTGAAAGTATGAATTTTGACACGAAGATAATATAAAGAATAGTCAAAATCAGGGATTTACTGTACATTCTTCTTCATCGCAAAATATATCCTAAAATTCCCATGATTGGACATTAAATAGCACAAAAGTATATGAGGAAGCATCTGATGTCAAACATGACACTGAGCCCTCTAGCCATATAGGTGAGTAAGCCATCCTCCATTGAAGTTCCCAAAAATGGTCTTTACAAACTCCAATGTCCTCAATTACCCCTTGTAAACCTTTTGTCAAACCATGATGTTACCTCCTTTATATACATAGCGTGACATGTCCTTAGCCAAACACGAGCTTGGAAATACGCAAGTATGAACAAAGGAAGAGGAGCTCAATTTTAGGATCAAACAATTGTGGAAGACGATGTCTCAATTCAGCCACTGTGAAATCCCTCCTCCATGTCGACTCCTAAATAAAACCTCTATACCTACTAACAACTCCAAGTAACTTCACACCTAACAAAGGCTTCGCAATGTCCATGGGAAACAACCCTTCCTAAAGATTCCTACCATCAGGAATAGCACAAAAGAACTTAAATTTTACAACTATTCAATACAAGACCCAAACCTAGACCAATCTACTAAATGACATCATGGCCACATCTTTTGTGTTCACAATAATGTTCTCGTCATAAAGATACCAATCATAGAGAATAATTTACATATATATCAAATCCCATGAACTAGTGAAAGTAGAATAAGGGAAAAAATAAGTGGCCTTAATGGATCACCTTGTTGCACACCACTAGCTAACCATATATTCTTGTCCCCAAGATACAATAATGTTGTCTAACCATATAAAATAACACCTACAAAGAAGTAGATGGACACCTTGACCTCACATCACAAAGTATTGATGATCTATCCACAAAGTTTAAATCATTGAGAAATCCAATATAAGCCTACAAAGAGACTCATATTCTTGTCATTTTCTCATCACTCTATTGACATTACAAAAGGGTCTCTGGCCCACCGAATATGCTGACTTCAATTAACACTCATTGAGATATTGAACCATATATTATTCCAATCCTATCATGGATATTTTGGACACCGAGCACCTTTAGATAGTATCCACTACTACTGGATGTATCCTATTATTAGGCTTAAGAAGGGAAGTAAGAGGAGTTGAAGCAAGAGAACTCTGCTAAAATTGAGGGCACCTCCTCGCCATCCATAACTTAACCACTTGGGCAAAGAAATCTAAGATATTTATTGCTACAATAGACTCCTATCCACAAAGAGTGTCTATTATATGCTCTTCCCTCAAACTATTTCTACCGCATGAAGTTCCTTTTGGAATGGATTTGACACACCCAAGAGTAGTGACAACATGTACTATAGGTGAAGCTTCAAAAAATGTACTATTCAGCATGGTTAGAAGCAACCTGTATGGGTGTTTATCCAACACATTCATGGTATTTTCATTGCAAAGAGCACCCCTGATGAGAACAACACGTCAAATACTGCTATAAAATATCCAATTTCTACATTATGGACTCAATTCATTATATTCAGGATCTCCTTATCATCAACCCTATAGTTATTAATCATGTGTCCCATATCCTGACTAATTTTATACATTGTCCACGAACTTGGGAGTACCACGTTGTTCTCTCTGAATAGAAAGTAAAATCATTATATGATGATGTTGTAGCAACTTCCTCTTACAATATCTTCTATCTCATCTATTTTTAGGTATGAGCATCTAAGAAGTATAACTAGGAAGAATCAATAATCTTATCCAAGCAAGTAATGACCCCGACTCACAAAACACTTTATATAGAGTTGCCTTTATCAATGGAGAGAAAGAAAGATGGCATATATAAGGTATACTCACAACAAAATCCATGCATATATATATTATATATATTATATATATATATTATATATATATATATATATATATATTTATATATATATATCTGTGTGTGTGTCCATATATATATATATATATATATATATATATATATATATGGACACACACACACACAAATATATATATATATATATATATATATATATAAAAGAGAAAGAGACAATAAGTTTGTTATGGAGTGGACTTTGGGGGGTTAGAATACCCAATTAGATAAGTGAATCCATATATTTGATATTGCAATGATCTTTTGAATTTATATGCAAGTAGATGAGTTTGATGTAATGTAGAAACCAATGGACGTTGATCATATGTTTTATACCCCTTAGTATGCGCCATTTTGGATGTAACTTGGATAGCAATGAATCTATGGATAAAGTTTTATAGTATTTCTATGTTCATATAAAAATATATTGATGTATGAAACGATGAATTAATGTGCATATTTAGGTATGACGGACAAGACACATTATCTCCTGGAAGAAACTATTATGGGAAAAGCTTCCATTGAAACTGCACAATTTAAGAATAGTCATGGATCGGCCTTATGAAAATCATAATCGTGACCATGGGATGTAATGAGATGTCTATGAGTCATCCTCTACACATCAGTTGCATCAGGCTCTCAGTGATGTCCATCCATGATGTTGGGGTATGGAGATTGTGGGTTCGAGGCATGTTTTGGAGTGCATGACTAATTGCGCCTCCTATAGGGCTATCTAATTAGCCTTCATTTGGAAGAATAGGAGTGAGAGGGAAGAGAACAAGCTTTTGATTACTATACTATCTTAATTCTGAGTGTTGATGAAGGACGAGATCTAGAGCCCCACCTAGAGATTCAACCAACTGAATATCATGGCCTGAGGGTCTTGGGGTGAACGAAAGAGGAAGGCGACACATAGGAGGAGCATCCAAAGCTACGATGGTAGACACAAAGGAGCTACATCAAGCCCCAGTTCTAGCCGCCAATGAATCTCTTTGATGAGCTAAGATGGTGTGGGAAGGAGCTCAGATCTATTTGTGGAACATTCGAAAGGAGAGAAGCGTGGAAGAAGCTGAGTTTGTTGTCGACGTTGGTATGTGCGACAGTGGCTTTGGAGAGGCGCAAATGGCATTCCAAGCTTCCGAAGGAGGCGATCTGGAGGCGAGGAGCTTCCTTGTAGTGTTTTGAGAAGATGAGGTGGGGTCTGGCAGTGCATGACTGAATGCCAGAAACCTTCCCCACGACGACAACGTCAGGTGTCCTGGCTATCACGTGAGACATGGCCTGAAGATACCTGAGGAGCAGTGCTCGTTGGACGCTGACCAGGAGACGCATATCTTCTAAGATATAGGGAGGCCGATGATATCGAGAGTTTCTGGCCAAAGCTCATTGTGGTACTAGTAATTGGTGATGTAGGATCTCAAACTGGAGCATAACCTCACAACAATAGCCATGGATAGAGTCCAACGAGCTCGCAAGTAGCATGGCGGCAGGCAACACCCGTGATGGCGTGAGAAAGCGTGCACAAGAGAGAGTCAGAGATCATGGGGAAGAGATGGATTGGGTCCTATCCAACCAAATCCGAACCAATCTGAACTAGTCAGTTTACTCTCTGGACCCACAATTCATTTAAGACCAGCAGCAAGGAGAGCCACGTGGCGGCCCTCGATTGGCCGCAAAAATTTAAATATCCAGAAAACACTCAGATATTATAATTGATATAAATTAGCTCGATTATTATAAAATTACAAACAATCTACAAAAATTCTCAGATAAATGTGTAGAACAACATGAAACCATAATATCAACCTTTTGGTTCTTAAAACACAATGATATCATGTAAGATGTTATATAATTGTTTCATGGATAATAAATATCAAATGATGACCTAAAATTATGAGAACTTGTCAATAAATCCAAAATCATGTTTATAATCAATATGATATCAGTGATTATAATGTTCATGTACAAAATCACATGAAATGCTTCACATATCTATCTTGGGCTAATCCTAAATAAAATGTAGAAAATACATATATGATCAATAAATGATGGAATTTAGAGAACACCCTTATTTCAGTAGTTGGAAGATAATATGTAACTTTGATATTAGTAATTATGCACGAGAATCATGTTACATGTATGAGACCCTAAAATAGTGAGAAACCCTAATTGGAGCTATGCATGAAAAATCTAGGGTAATGTGTGCACCAGATGACATGAAACCTAATGTTCAAATGATGCACCATAATCTAGATTATGAAATCAGTAAGATATTTCCAAAATAAGAAGACAAGTAATGATGCACATATCTTAATGGCTAAGCTAAACCCTAAAATGGACATAACTAGGGTTAAGATGATGAGAACCTGATGGTCATATATGGCCTTTTCTTGATCATGGTTTGATGATGATATATTTGATATCAAGGGTTGATCAAGGTTATAGTTGACCTTGTGGATATGTGGTATAGAATATATCTTTTCAAGGTATGCCATTACCTCTTACTTGTCTTATTATACAATATGCTTGTATTAAGTGTGTACAAATACTTGGAATATGATACTGGATGAAATGAATGTTCTTGTATATTATCTTGGTTGATTTTCCATACATATAGTTATTAATACATGAAACATAATATATCTATTCCATTATATGAAAACACTATATCTGCTTGGTAAGCATAGTGCTAGTGAGTCATGTATCTCTTTGGTAAGAAGATCACATGCACAATGATCTATATCTTTGGTTAGCAGATCATAAGGCATTAATGCATCTATCCCATTGGTAGGCAGATGCACGAGCATATAATGGAAAATGTGCCTAAATATGTGTTTCTCTTTTAGTAATAAATATCTTTCTACATGCATATGCTTTCTCTTATATTTGTTTATTACTACCAAGTTCTAGTTTTATCTTTTTGCCAAGTCTTAGTAATGAGAGGTATATAAAAATACACATAGGCGTACTTAGTACAATATTCTTGAATATTGTGCTGACGTGTACCACATGTAATCTTTTGTTTGGGTTGTGGACATATGCTTTTGAAGAACTAGGATAGTCATGGAGTTGTGTGGCGAGCTGATGTACAAGTGGACATGTTGTCTTAAGGTCGTGTTGTTTAGTGGTAGTACATGCATATGTAAAAGTTTGTCAATATGTAATTATATGTTGAATGGTGAACATGTGTTGTATGCTTTTGTTCTTGTTCATGTGCATGTACTATGATCATTTTCTTCAAACTTCCTCTGATTTTCTTCTTCTTGGTCTAGTGTGTGGTTTTTGAATTGGGATTCTCACTAAGGTGAGGGTTTCAATTTGGATGTCACACATTAGATTTTAGAAAAATCTGTGGACGTCACCGGTGGTATCAGAGCATGAACAATAGCAAAGCATGACATTTGCTCACTACACAACTCAAAACTAAAGAACCTTGAACTTAGATATCAATATTAGGGTTACATTAGTTGTCTTTTAGAGACTAGATCTGACATAGACTCTAGGTTAGCACCTAGATGTCTACAAACTAGGTCTAGACTAGTGCTTGTTGTATATCAAGTCCTAAGATGTCGTTCTTTCCATATAATGTGATGGTATGGGATATTGTATTATTGAGAAATGATGTGAATCAAAGGAATAGAAACCCTTGACATATGATGCATCTATGTTATGGGTAGCTACATTAGTCTACATCGTGTTCTCACCCTTTTCATTAGGTGATGATGGCTCTAGACTCTCTACTATGTGTGGGACACTCATTTTGTGGATTTGCTTTTTGATTTCAATTGGATCAAACCTTGATAGTTTTCTCTGACGCATGTTTTATCAGAGAAAAACTATATAATATTTTATTATATATGTAAGTATTACAAAAATGTGTCCCCGCACATGTACGAGTAGGAGGTGGTCATGCAACCTAAGTGAAAGTGAATGACATCAACATAGAACATATAATAGTTCTAGATTAGATGTCTAGAGACTTGTTAGAATATATGATTGCTAGAACGAGTTTAGGTGATATGACCTAAGTTTGTTATAGTGATATATGTGGGTTTTGAGGATCTGAGTTAGTTTTGATGATGCAAAGTAAGCTTGATGATGCAAATATGTGTGATTTTTCTAAGATAACATAATCTAGGTTAAGTTTGGATAAGATAAGGATGTGAACCAGCAAGAGCCTCAATCTCTTTTGGGAAGGAGGATCTCTAGTATTAGGACTAGTTTTAGGGTTAACTACAGAGAGGGTGAGACCATTGGGAGAAGGTCAAAGAACCTAAACTCCAAGATATGAGAATGATGAGAAATATGTGATATGATATGTCCTAAACTAGAATACTCCTAAGTGATTGAGTTGAGTCTCTTTATGCATGATTCCTATAGTATTGATGAACCCTAGATGTCCTTGGGAGGACCAAATCCTACAGAAAAAGTGAAGTTGGTTATATGTGCATATGTAAATATGAATATAAGAAACTACTATTTGGGTGAGGGAGAGAGAGTCCCAAGACCCTGGAGGAGGTAACTGTGTTGATTCTATGAAGCCTCATGCGGGTTGGTGGTTCCCCATGTAGGACTCTAGTTGTGTATGTATAGACAGAGTTTTGGGTAAGCATGTCTCAAGGGTAGAGGACCAATGAAAATAGTGTCATGTTTTGGTTTTGTTTGTACTTATGTGGATAGAGCTTGTAAAATAATCAACTAGTGTCAATGAGGTAATCTGAGAACCCTAGACTAAAGAAGGAATACAATGTTTGTATATGATATACTCCTAGAGATGAGCTAGCTTAGAGAGACTGAGCATGGCACTACCCTCATGATATGGGTCAGGAGAACCTCAGCTGGATTAGATGAAGTTTTGATATATGCTTAACAACCCACTCACATAAGTTTGTTTCACACCACCATGATATAATATATGTAAGGATGTGATCTAATGTTGATACATGATATATAGACATGATATGATGGAAATCTAGAGATGGTTTAATAGATATCAATGCATAAATGGTTAACCATATACATAAATAATGATGATAACGTGATGTTGTTGGTTAATGTTGCGATGAAATCACTAGTAAATGTTGCAATTTATTATTAGCAATGACATAAGACAATATGAATCGAACATGGTACATGAGGTGTTAATCTTAGTTCTTAATAAAGATGAAAAATATAGTTTGACAGTTAGCACGACATAATGATTATGACACCTTGATATGATCTAGATGGATAAAGTGGGTTAACTTTAGTTAACTCCATCCTAAAAGGCATATGTTAATGTTGAACATGTTCTAACTATTAGCTCACCAAAATGTTGATGAGACCATGATATAATGGGTTAATTTTAGATAATTCCTTTAGAACATGGTAATATGATGTGGGAACCCTAATGCATGGGTAAAGATAAGAATGCAATCCTAACATATGAGATATGTCATGACATAACCAGAATTTCAAAGGCATTGTTTCAATCTTTTATGAAGGAGTGTTTCATCCTAGATGTTTTAAAACCTTCTAATAGTGGTTTGGATATGAGTATGGAGCTTTGTTTTTAGATATGTTGCACATAGAGTGGTGTCCTACATATAGATGCATACCTTTATGTTTTTCATTGAAGTAAGAGGATGGCTTAATTTTGAGGATGAAATTTATTTTAAGATGTATATGATGTGATGGACTGGATTTTTTGCCTTAATTTTGAGGACAAAATTTTCTTCTAAGGTGTGTAGGATGTTATGGACTGGACTTTTGGGGTTTTGAATACTCAATTAGATAAGTGAATTCATATATTTGAGATTATAATGATTTTTTGAATTTATATGCAAATAGATGAGTTTGATGTAATGTGGAAACCAATGGACGTTGATCTTATGTTTAATAAACCTTAGTATGTGCCATTTTGGATGTAACTTGGATAGCGATGAATCTGTGGATAAAGTTTTATAGTATTTCTATGTTCCTAGAAGGATATATTGATGTATAATGATGAATTAATGTGCATATTTTGGTATGATAGACAAGACATTATCTCCTATAAGAAACTAGTGTGGGAAAAGCTTCCGTTGAAACCGCACAATTTAGGAATAGTCGCGGACCGGCCTGGTGAAGGCCCTAATTGTGACCGTGGGATATAATGAGATGGGTATGAGTTATCTTTTGAATAGCAGTTGCAACAGGCTCTCGGTGATGACCATCCACGACATTGGGGTATGGAGATCGTGGGTTCGAGGCATGTTTTGGAGTGGATGACTTACCCCGCCTCCTATGGGGCTATCTAATAAGCCTTCATTTGGAAAGAACACGTGTGAGAGCAAAGAGAACACGCTCTCAATTCCTGTGTCGTCTTAGTTATCAGAGTTGATGAAGGGCGAGCTCCGGAGCCCCACCTAGAGATTCAACCAACTGAATGTCATGGCTTGAGGGTCTTGGGATGAACGAAAGAGGAAGGCGGTGCATAGGAGGAGTAGATGAAGCTACAATGGTAAGCGCAAAGGAGCTACATTGAGCCCCCGTTCCATCTACCACTGAAGCTCTTTGATGAGCCAAGATGGTGAGAGAAGGTGCTCAAATTTGTTGGTGGAAGATTCGAAAGGAGAGAAACGTAGAAGAAGCTGAGTTTGTCACCGACATTGGTATGTGTGGTGGTGGCTTTGGAGAGGCATAACTGGCGTTCCAAGCTGCCGAAGGAGGCGATCTGGAGGCGTGGAGTTTCCTTGCAGTGTTCAGAGCAGATGAGGGGGGCCTGGCAGTGCATGATTGCACGCCGGAAACCTTCCCCGTGGAGACAATGTCAGGTGTCCTGGATATCACACGAGACATGGCCTGGAGATACTGAGGAGCGGCACTCGTTGGACGCTAACTAGGAGATGCAAATTGTCTGAGATCAAGGGAGGCCAACGATACGGAAAGTTTTTAGTCGAGGCTCATTGTGGTACTAGTAGTTGGTGATGCAGGATCTCAAATCGGAGCATAGCCTCACATCACCGACCATGGGAAGAGTCCAGCGGGCTCACAAGCAACAGTGTGGCGGGCGGCGCCCGTGATGGCATGAGAAAGCGAGGGGGAGAGAGAGTCAGAGATCGTGAGCAAGAGATGAACCTGGTCCTATCCAACCAAACCTGAACCAATCTAAACCAGTCGGTTTACTCTTTGGACTCACGATTCACTTAAGGCCAGCAGCAAGGAGAGCCACTTGGCGGCCCTCGATTGGCCACAAAAGGTAAATATTTGGAAAATACCCAGATCTTATATAATTCATAGCTCGATTATCAAAAAATTACAAACAAGCTACCAAAATTCTCAAAAAAATGCATAAAACAACATGAAACCATAATATCAACCTTTTGGTGCTTAAAACACAATGATATCATGCATGTAAGATGTTATATACTTGTTTCATAGATAATAAATATCAATTGATGACCTAAAATTATGAGAACTTGTCAATAAATCCAAAATCATGTTTATAATCCATATGATATCAGTGATTATAATATTCATGCACGAAATCACATGAAATGCTTCACATATCTATCAAGGACTAATAAACCTAAATAAAATGTAGAAAATACATATATGATCAATAGATGATGGAATTCACAGAACACCCTTATTTCAGTAATTGGAAGATAATATGTAACTTTGATACCAGTAGTTATGAACGAAAATCATTTTACATGTATGAGACCCTAAAATAGTAAGAAACCCTAAATTGAGTTATGCATGCAAAACCTAAGGGTAATCTTTGCACCAAATGACACGGAACCTAATGTTCAAATGATGCAACATAATATGGAATATGAAATCAGTAAGATAATTCCAAGATAAGAAGATAAGAAATGATACTCATATCTTAATGGCTAAGATAAACCCTAAAATGGACATAACTAGGGTTAAGATGATGAAAACCTAATGGTGATATATGATCTTGTCTTGATTAGGGTTTGATGAGGATATAGTTGATATCATGGGTTGATCAAGGTCATAGTTGAACTCGTGGATATGTGGTATAGAATATCTCTTTTCGAGGTACACCATTACCTCTTACGTAGCTTATTATACATTATGCTTGTATTGTGTGTTTACAAATACTTGGCATATGATATTGGATAAAATGATTGTTCATGTATATTATCTTAGTTTATTTTCCATACATATAGTTATGAACACATGAAACATAATAATATATGTTCCAATATATGAAAGCACTATATCTCTTTGGTAAGCATAGTGCTAGTGAGTGATCTATCTCTTTAGTAAGCAGACCACACGTACAATGATCTATCTATTTGGTAAGCATATCATAAGGCCTTAATGCATATATCCCATTGGTAGGAAGATGCACGAGCATATAACGGAAAATGTGCCTAAAATATGTGTTCTCTTTTGGTAATAAATATCTTTGTGCAAGTATATGCTTTTTCTTATATCTGTTTATTACTGCTAAGTTCTAGTTTTATCTTATTGCCAAGTCTTAGTAATGAGAGGTAAGAAAATACATTTAGGCGTACTTAGTATAATATTCTTGAATATTGTGCTGGCGTGTACCACATGTAATCTTTTATTTAGGTTGTGGACATATGCTTTTGAAGAACTAGGATAGTCATATATTTGTGTGGTGAGGTGATGTATAGGTGGACCTATTGTCTTAAGATCTTGTTGTTTAGTGGTAGTACATGCATATGTAAAAGTTTGTCATTCAATGTCTCATATCAAATGTTGTAACAATGCATTATGTAATTATATGTTGAATGATGAAAATGTGTTTTATGCTTTTGTTCATGTGCATGTGCTATTGTAGTTTCCTTCTGACTCCCTCTGATTTTATTATTCTTAGCCTAGTTTGTGGTGTTTGAATTTAGATTCTCACTGAGGTGAGAGTTTCAATTTGGACATCACACGTTAGATTTAGTTTTAGAAAATCTACGGACGTCACAAAGTTTCATGTATACAAACATATATATATATATATATATATATATATATATATATATATATATATATATATATATATATATATATATATATATATATATATATATATATATATATATATATATATATATATATATATATAATCAAAAGAGATAATATGTTTTAGTAGTTATCAAAATTCCAATAGCCAATAATTTGCTTCATCAGGATGTCAAAATATTAGCCAAGTTAATCATTTAGCATACCAATGTTAACAAGTTTTGATTACTTTAGTCAGGCTATCCTTAGAGGAATCTACTCTCTACACTTTCCATATACCCTATCAATATATATATATATATATATATATATACATACTATCTCTCTCTCTCACACACACATATATATGTATCTATAGAGAGAGATACATGTATATAAGTTCATATACATACAAATATAAATATATATGGTTTTGGATATATATATATATATATATATATATATAACAAAATCTTCAATTAATATGTTAAAATAAAAAATAGAGATACGTGGAAATGTTAAGTAATTAGATAAGTTATAGATCAACAAACATAAAATTATAATAGTGTGTGGTTACATAAAAGTGTAGTTATTAATATTACAAAAGATAGTAAAAATAAAATAATTTTTACAGAAAAGATAACACAAAGTAGAAAATAGTATCAAAAATTGAAAAAGTGATTAGGAAACTCAAAATGATTAGCTTTTAATAATAGCACATATAAGGGATGGATGATAATTAAACTAGTAAAAAAATTCAATTAATATATTAGATTAATGATGTATTAAAGGTAGTTATATGTGAATAAGATTATGCAAAATGCTCATATCCAATGAGTACTTTTACTATAAAGTTTTAAGTCACATTGGGACATGTATAGTTTTTGAAACATGAACTGATTTACCAGCTTAGCACATGTTGCAAGAGTTGCAAGTTGACCTAACCTAAAACATTTGTGCGGGAAAATCCAAAGATGTACAATCATTTTGAGCAATTGAAGATCCTTCTTTTATTTATCTCCTTCATATTTTCTTCTTATACATATATAGAATATATGTGTTCACTAGAAAAATCTTACTTAAGTGGAATTTCTTTTGTTGGAACAAAATAAGCCCTACTTATGAATCTTGGCACGTCCATTTTTAGGTAGAAACAACTAGACTTCTTTCCAACATATTCATCAACCATTAACATGCCACCAGTTCTTCCTAGCAACACCATTAACATTCACTAGAAAATTCTAAAAATATATATGTGTTTCCACCATTTCTTACAAATCAAATTGTAAAATTTTCTGATTTCCCTCTACGCATATGATCACACTAACTATGAAATACCCACACACCCTCCTCAATTTTTTCTCCCAAGAATGTTGACTAGGATAAATTCTTGCACTATTTGATGTATAAACATGTATTGATGTCTCCATCTACTTTATATTAACTCTTGAAATCTAACCCTATCCTTTTGTCTTTCGAATTGAGATGCCAATTGATTCCTTCGAGCCAAATACTACTTCTAGGAACATATAGATTGGTTCCCTCATACTCATCCACATTTCCAAAGATTTTATAATCTGTATCTTTGGTCCATGCTACATGCATGACATATTAGCACAATTCACTCTCTTGATTTGGGTGATTTATGTGTTAGCCCTCTTAAGGAAATGCCATTGTCCTTTATCTTGTTTTCATCATCCCTTATCAAATGACTTTTCATACCAATATAGTCCATCGAAACATAGAGAGTAGTGTATAGTTCCCTCTTTACATTAGGAACTTATTCCCATACCCAACCCTCCTTATTGACTAACTGTTCTTTATATATTGCTCCCCTTCCCTTGATCAATCAACTCAAACTTGCTTTAGCCCACTAACAATCTTTTTCTCTTCCACTTTCCAACCACCTAAATAACTACCAAGGGCATTTCTAGGATTTCTTAGTTGGCCTACCAAGACAATTGTTGCCTTGGTTCCACCATGTTCACTTATTTCCCCTCTTCATTACACGTTCCACATTTTTATACAACCTAAATCCTAGATTCATTCTAACCACTTCCCGCTCTTTCAATCTCACCCACTAGCCACCCCAAGTGTTAAATGTTCCTCAACTACCTCCACAATAGCTCACCACCTATTTTGATAGTTTGATTTCACCTTTATCTATATGACTCCCTACACAAGAGTAATAAAAAGGAAAAAAAAGGGACAAAAATAAAAAAGAAAAACCGGTCGTAAAAGCTATGAAAGTTCAACTCTTGGTTCTTGACATTTTTAATTAGATTTATATGGTGGAAGAATTACAATTGTCTATTCCTGAATGATGAAAATCGAACAATATATGGAGGGCCCACCTCACATTCCCAGCCATTATGTATTCCTTATATTCCATGGTACAATCAATTAATGGACTATGAATCTAATTTTTGAATGGATATTTAATTCACATGTGTTACATTGTATATATAGTTCAAGCACGTGCTTTGCACGTCAAATATATATATATATGAGTTATTTATTTCAGTTGGTCACATAAAATGAATATAGACTAAATGAAATAATCACATTGGCATAAAAATTATATTATAGAAAAACTACACAACTTGATAAGTGACTCAATATTTGTATTAGAGATTAGTTGAATTATAGATTAGTATTATTTGGTATTTCTTGAGTTTATCAAAAATTTCAAGCAAAGAATTCACAGAACTGATATTGAGTCCTATTAACTCGATGAAAAAATTGAATAGGAATTTTATAGATTCTTATGCAAGATGCAAATTTTTATTTGTGCATATTAAAACATATATATGTATATTATTCTGATAATGGTGTATGAAACCTACATGCTAGTTATAACAATCAAACTCAATCCAATAACATTTTTTTAATAAAATAAAAATAGGGAACTTTAATACTCGAATTCTCTTCTCATATTTGAAACTTCACTATTCTTAGGGTGCCTAATTTTATGTATATTAGTTTTCATGTTATGATTAAGAACTCATTAGCAGCAATACAACATAAGAAGCAAATAGGATATTTTTTCATAACTTTTCCATTTTATCTGAGGAATGAGTTGTGACGCATATTTTTTAAATAACACATAAAATAAATTTTACACTGAGACATTATTTATCAATTTCTAAATGCTTCTAATAGTTTGTAAAATTGACACGATATTGAAGTTATCTCTTTCTCATTGTCGTTGCTTGAGACCACACATTTCAATAAGAGAACTACCGCCATTTTGTTAAATAGTTCATGTGTTACGTAACTAATTATAAGGATTCAAACTTAAAATTGTTTTTTGGGAGTCATATATTTAAGCATCTGCTCAAATCTAATAAAAATGCCACTAATTTTCCATACCGTGTAGTTAAATCAACATTAAGAAATTACATGAGATGCATATACACATTTTTGTAGTTTGTTATATTTGTTAAATATGATAAAGCACAACAAAAATCGTTACCAATAGATTGGTAATAATATATCAAATATAGAATATAACATTTCAGAATTTTGAAATGTGTTGATGCTAACTATTCAAACAACAATAATTTTAGTCTAAACAATCTAGTACTTTGATATTGTGAAGATTCAATTATGACCCAAT
The DNA here is from genome assembly GCA_963693085.1 of Alisma plantago-aquatica. Classification (NCBI taxonomy): domain Eukaryota; kingdom Viridiplantae; phylum Streptophyta; class Magnoliopsida; order Alismatales; family Alismataceae; genus Alisma; species Alisma plantago-aquatica. The sequence continues at coordinate 294,392,475 of OY856413.1, read as the reverse complement.
AAACAAATTGAGCTCCATCGAGTTTGAACATCACGTGTTCTTACTTATTATAAATATTTCTTATTTATGGTATGAGTTCCAAGGTACAACTAATTCACAATCACATCATTGAACATCACTACTTGTATAACTTAGTCTCATTTGTGTGATTATTAAATTTTTGTTCCTCTATATGTATAAACAAGGATCTGACTTAATTAGGTTTGACATAATATTATATTTAAATATATAGTGAATAAAGTCACTTCTTTATCCATTTAATACTTCAAATCCAAATTCATGATCTTCTTTTCAAAAAATCTATTTTTAATTTTCCTCTAGAGATGTATTACTCTATTAGGAAATGGAGTAATTTGCATCCTCGTGTATGTCTTAATAATGCAACAATCTTCTCTTGAACTTATCTTTCTACATGATGTCTATTATTTTGTGAATGGTTGTAGCAAGTCAATATTAATTAGATGTTGAGTTGTGATTAAAGATGAGGATGTGAGTTGCATATAGTGGAAATTCCACATACCGATAGTTAGCTAGGATGTTGGAAATGCTAATTGAAATTCATAATCCTAGTTGGCATAAATAACATTCACAACTATTACATTCTTGACTCCTCTTAGACATGCATTAACCGGTTTTTCATGTGAAGAGACATGACTATATATAAATAGAAGATAGAATAAGAACAAAGAGGTTTATGTAGTGATGTTTTGCCGATTTTAAATATTCTTTTACAATTCTTCTTTTACATTGCTAACCAAACTTTCATAATTCCTACACAAACATGTATACTTTTTTTCTTTTTATTTCATTTGTTATAATACTTATTAAAATAATTGTTCAGACTCTTGCCTCAATTATTCCCTATATCCTTTCGTCAGACTAAATTTTGTCTTTAACAAAGAAGCCCCTAAAGCATTTAAAAGGAAGCTTGTCAATATTGTACATGATAGCACTGAAAGTTAACGATTCAAATAATGTACTTTAGTTAGCATAATCTAAAGTATAATAATCATATAAAAACATGTCAATGTTGTGAAACCATTTATGTTATTACAACTTCACTAAAATTCTAAAACATTATATATGTTTTGACCTATTGTCACAAAGTAACTTTGAATGTTTTCATCATTATCAAGTGTATCTATAAGTTTATTTTTATTCTAGCTTATTTCATTGTTAGTCATCTTTTGGCTTGACTTTTATCTCCAATGAAGAGTTCTCCTCCCCTTTGACTTCTCAAAATTTTTATTCATTTGGATCATACATAACTATTGTATATGTATTGTAACATCCTTGACTAGGGTTATGCTTCAACCCTGGGAGTTTTTCTTAAGCAAGTTAATTATATCCTTAATTTAATCTTGTGAAAAGTAATTAAGGCCCAAGAGAAACCTATTTTTCAATTTTGGTCTCGTTTGAATAATATTGAAGCAATGTTTGCTTATTTTGGACTAAAATGCAAATTACCCAAGTTGAGGGGTTAACTTGAAAATTTTACATGATTAAATGTTCCTCATGTGTTGAAGCATCATGAGAATGAAGATGATGTAGAGGTATGGCTTGGGAAAAGCTTGAGTACCAAGAAAGAGCTCATAAAGCAATGTCTGTGCATCAAAACCTAGTTTTGGTATAATATGCAATTTACCCAAAACCTAGGGTTCAATATGAAAATTACCACTTCCGAATAGTCTCTAATTCTTCTTGGCATCATGTAGAGAAAATAAAATGAGAGGGGGATCTCATTTGTACCTCTTTGAAGGGGAGAGAATCCTGATATTAAAATAATCAAGATTTAAGCATAATTGAAACCCTAATTCAATTTAATGCAAAAAATAATTATATTAATTGGATTTCCCTTCAACCAAAATTGTGTTGGTTGAAAATCAACAAGTGTGGACGTCCTTGTTCCTTGCAAAGGAAAAGGAAATATCTACGTGAGTGGAGAATCCACTCACATTAAGAAAAGAAAAAGAAATATCCACTAACTTTAGGATATTATTATTATAAGGGTTAAGGTGCTTAATTTTCTTTTCTTTAAATCATGGATAATTGAGAGGAATAAGAGGCAAAGAGGATAGACTCGTCCCTAAGGAAGAGAAGGGGGCAAGTGGCAAGGAAATTGAGGAGATAATTCCTACTTTCTCTCTCTAAAATGAATTTTCAATAAAATTCATATATATGCTCCTTTATCCATAAGGTAAAGGGGTAATTTCGAATCCACTTCTTGTCTCTTGCTTGAAAAACGACCAAGGGATCTTGGAAGATCAGGAGGATGACCTTTTTTCACCTCAATTCCATGGTGGAAATCGAACATTAATGCATGATTTCTTCTTATCTCGATCCCATCTTCAATTCTAACCAGTTCTTTTCACTCAAAGCTTGAGGACGAGCCTTGGGATAGTGAAAGGAGTTGCATACACCATTTTTGACGTGAACTTGAAGCTTTGAAGATCAATTGGAGGCGGGTTTTATAACTTGAACCCTTCTACATTGTTATTCAACTATCAATCTTGCAATTTCGTTGATTCCTTCATCTTCTTGATTAATTGTTTGTTGTAATTGGTAAATTCATGAAATGTGAAGTCCTATAAGTTATAGGGATGAAGGTAGATGATTATGAAATCATCTTGGACACTCTTCCCAAGGAATTCCTATTCCAATCGGTTTCAACAAGTTGTCCATTCGGTTTCAACAAAATTGTTTGGAATTAAACGGTTTCCTCAAACCGTTAGGAACTAAACGGTTTCAAATCGTTTGGAAGAGTTGACCACAGTTGACTGTATGGAGATTTTATGCTAATGATGATGGTTTATGACCCATTAAATTTAATTGATTAATTCCAAAGGGTTCATTAGTTGAAGGTTCATCAATTACCAAACCCTAATCGGGTTATGTGCTGAATTTCCAATTAATTGATTTAGATTTTTGGGTTGATTAACCCAAATGGTCTCAAGACCATTTGGAGACCGTTTGGGGGTCAAACAAGACCGTTTGGAGGTCTAGGGTTGAGTATTGTTGAGTAATTGAAGGTTGATAACCTACCATTTTGTGACGTTATCTTATTAGTTCTCCTTAATTTTCCATACTCTTTCTTAGATAAATTAGATAGAATCATTAACTTTTTACTTTATTGCTGATATACCAATAAACTAACTTCTCTTCTTTATCATTACAAGAAAACACAAAAAAATTACAAAGACTCCATACGGTCCCAAGACCGAATGAAGGCCATGCGGTCCCAAGACCGCATGAAGGTCATACGGTCCCAAGACCGAATGAAGGTCATACAGTCCCAAGACCGAATGAAGGCCATGCGGTCCCAAGACCGAATGAAGGCCATGCGGTCCCAAAACCGCATGAAGGTCATACGGTCCCAAGACCGAATGAAGGTCATACGGTCCCAAGACCGAATGAAGGTCATATGGTCCCAAGACCGAATGAAGGCCATGCGGTCCCAAGACCACATGAAGGTCATACGGTCCCAAGACCGAATGAAGGCCATGCGGTCCCAAGACCGCATGAAGGTCATACGGTCCCAAGACCGAATGAAGGCCATACGGTCCCAAGACCGCATGAATGTCATACGGTCCCAAGACCGAATGAAGGCCATACGGTCCCAAGACTGCATAAGACTAAACGATCTCAGAGACCGCATAAAGGCAAACGGTTTGAGAACCCCAAACGGTCTCAAGACCGTTTGGGCTCAACTTAAGCCTATAAATAAGACCCCAAGGGTCACCTCAAAGAAGAAGAATGCTCAGACGCCAAAAGGCTGCCCCAATCGTTCCAGAGCTCCTGCCACTTCCATCCTCCGCCCTGAGGCTGTCAATCTGAGATCCATACTCCATCCTGAAGCTGCTTTCTCCTTCTTCGCCAAGAAGGTGGGAAGAGGAGATCTCCTCATCGTGCAACCTACGAAGACTGGTGGATCGTTTCTCTCTCCCCAAGGAGTTGACTTTCCCCCCTCCTTTGTGGGGATGATGCTCTCTCTCTCTCTTCTCGCCTCCTTCTTGGTCCTAGTCATGAGGGAGTAGTCTTCTTCACTAGGGTGCGGGGAGTAGCCCCACTACCCATACTTTCATATCATGTAAAATGTAATCCTTACGTTGTAATAGAGAGTTCTTATCTTTGTTAGTTCGACATCAAACGATTAACGAATGCATGTTGCTTGATCTCCAACTTGTGTTATCCTTTATCTTTTAGTATGAATTGTCTATGTTTGTACTATTAGATTCGAAACTCGTTTGCATGTTGGTTCTTGGTGCATGTATCCACCATGCATCTGTTTCGATATCCAGAAGTGTATCTCAAGAAGTGGAGTAAACTCACTATCATCCGTTGCACTTTCATACTATGAAATGGAATCAGTTGACGTATGGAAGTGCAACTTTGGTATGTCGAGGAACACACTTTGCGAGGGGAATGATGCAAAGTAATGTGACCATTTGTTCAGGAATGGCTGGCGTTGCAACATTCCTGCACTTCTCGTAGCTAGATTTTCCGAAAGGAGGCTAGGTCTACAAGGATACTAACTAACCGAACTCTTTTTGCAGGTTAAGTTTTGCCTTGCATGTGTTGATCGATGTGTAGTGGCGGTGAAAAACCGATTACACCCTAGTGATCTTTCATCATTGTTAACAACCTAGATTTACTTGCTTTCCTTACTTTACTTGCACTTAGCTTAAAAACAACCAAATCAACCTTTTGATCTAAATACCAACTATTGAGTGATTAAGTGAGATTCGAACGTTTTTCATCTTGTTCGCAACAACAAGACCGTTATCTCGAGGATTCGACCCTTAACTATACTGCGATAAGACTTCCACGTATCCTAGCATACGTGGGTGGAGTTTTAAATTAGTATAATCAAGGCTAAACTTAGAGATCTTCTATCTCTAGGATTTTCAGTGGTGCACACAACTCCACGTATGTGGAGGCTCCATCAAAAAATTGGCGGCGTTCCCGGGGACAACGGAACGTTCTAATTTCGTTTAGTACCTTGTTAGTTGGTTAGGATATCACACTTTCGTTTAACCATTACTTCAAATCTTCTTGATTTCTTTGTTTCTCTTCATCATCTAAACGTGTGAATTTCCTTCTACTCAGGTAGAAAACGTGTATGCAAACTCCGCATCACATCAGATTCTCCCCTGAAACAGAGTACGACTCTGAGGTAGAAAGAAGTTTCCATCGAAGGATTAGACTTAATCGCCAAAGAGCCAGACAGATGGTTGAGGAGCAACGCCTCGTTGCAGAAAGAGTCAATGCCGCCATAGCTGCACAACGAGCACAACTCATTGTCGAGATTCGAGCTGAGGAACAAGCCTGCATCCAAGCTGAGAACGCTGCTGCTCAATTAGCGCTAAGAAACAAGCAACTTCGGGACTACGCAGTCCCGAAGAATTATGAAGATGATCACCCAGTCCGACCACTGATTATTAACATACCAAACTTTGAAATTCGGACGCAATGGATCCAGATCATGCAAGGCATCTCTTTCTCTGGAGGACCTGGAGACGATTGCATGTATCATCTTAAGAGATTCAAGTCACTCTGCCGCCTTGTACCTCAAGCAGGAGTTGCCTTGGAGGCAATAATGTTACACCTCTTTCACTTCACCTTATCTGGAAGAGCACTAAGTTGGTACAATGCTTTAGATAGGCACCCTATCATCACTACTTGGAACCCCTTAGAAGAAAAGTTTCTTGAGAAATTCTTTCCACCTTCACTAACCTATGAGATCAGGGGAAAGATTAACCACTTTTCCCAACTACCCGGAGAAACACTTGCGGAAGCTTGGGAAAGATTCAAAGAACTCCTGAGAAAGTGCCCTCATCATGGCATATCTCAAAATCAACTAATAGAAACATTCTATAGAGGAGTAAGTGATGATATCAAGAAATTTTTAGACTCCTCATCTGGAGGAAACTTTATGAGAAAGAACTATGAAGATGCCTGTAATATAGTTACGTTAGGGGCCGAGAACCAATCCAAATGGGGAAGGTCATCTAACCAATCTAAGGGAGTCCTTAAAGTCTACAAGGCTGAAGAATCCATGGAACTCAAGGCCATTGCAGAAGCCCTAAAGACTATCGCTACTAAGCAACAAGCTCTCGAAACTTCTTTTGGAGAATACGACAAGAAGAAAAGCTCCCAGTTTCAACAAGTAAAAGCAGCTACTGGAACTTGCGAAGCTTGTCATGCATCTGATCATCCCACATTATCATGTGGTCTGTTATACAATGTTATGATGGATCTACAACCACCAGTGCCGCAATATGAACCCATTATTGAACATCCCGAGGACCAAATGCCAGAGCAAGTCAACTCCATTCACTCAATACCTGGCCAGGTGTATTACAATCCAGAAAAACCAAGAAACCACCCTGGTTTTCAATACGGGAATCCTGTAGGGACTGCCAATCCACAACAACAGACACAAGGTGGATCTTTCAATAGACAACCACCAGGATTTTAGAATAACTTCAACCAAAGTCAAGGGAATTATAGAAATGGGTTCCAACGATTCAATTATCCTAGGAATCCCTCTTACCAATATACCCCTCAAGGACTGCACCCACAGCTGCAACAACCTCAGTTGCAGCAGCCACAACAACCGCACAACAACCACAAGGGCAGCAAGTCACTCAATATCAACAGAGGAGTGCCCCTCCCCAACCATCTGATGAAATTTCTTTGATTAGACAGATGCTACAGTCTCAGCAAACCATGCTTGCAAACCAACAGGCTCAACAAAAGGCTGTAGAGGCCCAATTAGCACAGATTGTTGCTCAGTTAAAACCACCAGCAGGTACCTTAGCTGGGCAACCAGAGGCAAACCCAAGGCATGACCAAAATAGACCTGAGCAACTGAATGCTGTCACCACAAGGTCTGGTCGAGTCCTTCCTGATACTACTAGAATCATATATGATGATGATGATGTAGTTACTCTTTCCCCAACAGAAAGTTCAACCAATGAAAAGGAAAAACCTACTACAACTACTGAAAGAGAAAAAGAAAAGGAACCAATGCTAGAAGTTCCACCCAGAATTCCTTATCTGGACAGGCTGAAAGGAACCAAAATGGACACTAGGTTCCAGAAATTCAAAGAAGCTATGAAGAAACTATACATTGATATACCATTCCTCGATGCTCTTTCCGAAGTGCCCGCTTGGGCTAAATACCTGAAAACCCTTCTATCAAGAAAATACATGACAGAAGGGCACGAAACAGTGAAACTAGCTCAGACCACTTCAGACATTCTGCTTAACAAAATGCCAAAGAAAAAGAAGGACCCAGGTTCCTTCGGTATCCAGTGTTCTATTGGAAATGGCTCCAGCAAGAAGGGATTAGCAGATCTAGGAGCAAGTATATCCATTATGCCTTATTCTATGTGCAAAAGATTAGGCTTCACTGATTTGTTACCTACGACAATGACAATTCAGTTAGCTGACTCTACCATAACTGCTCCCCTTGGAATCATTGAAGATATACCTGTCAGGATTGGAACAAATTCTTATGTTCCGTGCGATTTCGTTATTATGGACATACAAGAAGACCTAAGATACCCGATAATCTTCGGCAGACCTTTTCTAGCTACTGCCAGAGCGCTTATCGATGTAGAAGCAGGAACTATTATCTTGAGACTTGGGAAGGAAGCTTTCCAGTTCAGAGTCCTTAATAGCATGAAAGGTCCAAGCATTCAAGAGGAAGTTTTTCTCCTGGATGCTATATATCAAATGTCCCAATTAGAAATGTTTGAACCCTCTGATGAATTGGAAAATACCTTGACTAATCCGGAAGTAGAATTCTCGGCAAATGAACTTGTGCAAGAATGCCTTCAATACTTAGAAAAAGCTGAAGAAGCCCCAACGGCCACCTTTGAAGAACTTAAGGTTGTCACCATTATAGAAGCAACCGAGCCACCTAAGGCTCCTAAAATGAAAGCCCTACCCGAGGGACTCAAACATGTCTTTCTCAACAACGAGAAACTTTGTCCAGTGATTATCAGCTCCACTCTGGAAGTAGACCAAGAAGACAGACTTCTTGATGAACTAAAGAGACACAAGAAAGTTATCAGATATAAGATGACTGACTTGACGGGTATAAATCCAGCCTTTTGCATGCACAGATTGCCCATGATGGAAGATTTCAAACCATCAAGGGAACATCAAAGAAAGTTGAACCCTAATCTCAAGGAGGTAGTTCGTCTCGAGGTTCTCAAACTTCTGAAAGCAGGCATCATCTACCCAATCTCGGATTCTCAATGGGTAAGTCCCGTGTAGGTGGTCCCTAAAAAAGGGGGAACCACTATTGTTCTTAATGAAAAAAATGAATTGGTACCTACTAGAACAGTAACTGGGTGGAGAATGTGCATCGACTACAGAAAACTTAACAAAGCAACAAGGAAAGATCATTTCCCCTTTCCCTTCTTGGATGAAGTTCTCGAACGACTCGCTCACCAAAAATTTTTCTGTTACCTTGACAGATATTCAGGATTTTACCAAATCCCAATCCATCTTGAAGATCAAGAAAAAACCCCTTTCACCTGCCCTTTTGGAACATATGCCTTCAGAAGGATGCCTTTCGGGTTATGTAATGCACCCGCAACCTTCCAAAGATGTATGAACGCTATCTTCGCCGGATTAACAGAATCAATCATGGAAGTCTTCATGGATGATTTTTCTGTATACGGAAATTCTTTCGATGACTATTTACTCAAACTGGGAAAAGTCCTACAAAGATGTGAAGACACCAACCTGATCTTAAATGGGAAAAATGTCACTTTATGGTGACTGAAGGTGTGGTCCTAGGACATCGAGTAAGTGAAAAAGGGATTGAAGTGGATAAAGCAAAGGTCGATGTCATCTCAAAGCTAACTCCACCTAAAGACATCAGAGGAGTCAGGGCATTCCTGGGTCATGCAGGATTTTACAGAAGATTTATAAAAGATTTTTCAAAGATAGCAAAGCCAATGACTCACCTACTGACCAAAGAAGCAGATTTTATATTTGACCAAGAATGCATTAATAGCTTCACAACTCTGAAGAATGCCCTTATCTCTGCCCCTATTCTAAGAGCTCCTGACTGGTCACAACCGTTTGAAATTATGTGTGACGCTAGCGATTATGCTATAGGGGCATTCCTTGGTCAAAGGATGGACAAAAAGCCTTACGTCATATACTACGCCTCCAAGACGCTTGATGAGGCACAAAAGAATTATACTACCACCGAAAAAGAGTTCCTGGAAGTTATCTATGTTTTTGAAAAATTTCGGCCTTACCTAATCGGGTCAAAAGTCATAGTATATACTGACCATTCTACAATACGATATTTGGTCCAAAAACAAGATGCTAAACCCCGACTCATCAGATGGGTTTTAATGCTTCAGGAGTTTGACTTAGAGATTAAAGACAAAAGTGGGGTTGAAAATATTGTCGCGGATCACCTCAGTCGTATTGAAGCTAAAGATTCCGATAAATTACCCATTCGAGACTCTTTACCAGATGATCAACTAATGAAGATTACTATTGGATTTCCCTGGTATGATGATATTGTTAATTATTTGGCAACAGGAATCATCCATCCGTCTGCATCTTACCATGACAAAAATAAATTCATTCATGACGCTAAGCAGTATTTCTGGGACGAGCCCTACCTATTCTGCTTATGCGCAGATGGACTTTTTCGTCGATGCATTCCGGAGACGGAAATCACCTCTGTTCTAGAGCACTGTCACTCAGGCCCTACTGGGGGCCACATGAGTTCTAAGAAGACAACCCTCAAAGTCCTACAATCTGGTTTTTACTGGCCAAACATTACAAAGGATGCACATGAATACGTGCGATCATGCGACAAATGCCAACTATCTGGGGGATAACCAAAAGAAATGAAATGCCATTGAATATATGGCAAGAAATCGAACTCTTAGATGTATGGGGAATAGATTACATGGGTCCTTTCCCCCCATCTTATGAATTCATGTACATCTTGGTTGCTGTGGATTACGTTTCGAAATGGGTAGAAGCTCTACCAACCATTTCTTGTGATTCAAAACCGGTAATCAAGATGTTTAAAGAGATAATATTCCCCAGATTTGGCATACCAAGAACGATAATATCCGACGGTGGATCACATTTCTTGGAACAGAGCTTTGAAGCCTTATTAAGAAAATATGGAGTCAACCATAAAGTTTCCACACCGTATCATCCACAGACATGTGGACAGGTTGAAGTCTCCAATAGGCAAATTAAAGCTATCCTGGAAAAAACTGTCAATAGGCACCGCACCGATTGGTCCACCAAACTATCTGACGCTCTATGGGCCTACCGCACAGCTTTCAAAACACCAATTGGAACAACACCGTTTCGATTAGTGTATGGGAAGTCTTGCCATTTGCCAGTTGAATTAGAGCACAAGGCTTGGTGGGCCATTAAGCAACTAAACTTCGATCTCAAAGGCGCTGGTGAATTCAGACAACTTCAACTCCAAGAACTAGAAGAATTACGAATGACAGCCTACCACATTGCAAGAATTTACAAAGAACAAACCAAGATGTGGCACGATGGCCACATAAAAAGAAAGGATATAATCATCGGAGATAAAGTCCTCTTATTCAATTCCAGACTAAAAATGTTTCCTGGAAAACTGCGTACTAAATGGTCGGGGCCTTTCACAATCAAACATATCTATCCGACAGGAGCCGTCATTATTCTCGATGATAATGGAGGAGAAAGGACCGTTAATGGTCATAGATTAAAGAAATACCACACTCCAGCAGACAAATTATCAAGACAAACTATAGAGATCCAAGATCCTATAACATCAGCATAGCTGGAGCAGAATTTTGTCGAGCCAGCAACGTTAAACCAAAGCGCTTCTTGGGAGGCAACCCAAGACCTGAGTATCACCTTTTCTATTTTTCTAGTCTTTTATTTTTCTTTTAAACTTTATTTGCCTTCTTTAAGTTCTTTCATCATTAATCTAAAAATACATAAAAATTCACATAATCTAAAACAAACATAAAAACACAAGGTCTTAAAAGCAAAGCCCCCCCCCAAATCCTATAAATACCCCCCCGCCCCCCGTTCTTTCTTCTAGAATCCCGAATTCTCGACTTCCCTGTTTCATTCCAGAGCTTGGTTCTCGCGCTCGTTTCCCTCTCTGACGCTGCCGTCGTCTCCACCGCCGTTTCATCACCTCGCCGTCGACTCAGCTTTTTTGTTGTCGTCTCTGGCTCCGTCGTCGTCCCCGCGCATTTCCGCGCTCCCGCTCTGTTGCTCTCCGCGCCCAGCATTCTCGCCAACCTCACCTACAGGTAGACCACCCCGCAAGACGGTCGCAGATTTTCGAACTCTGTCGTCACCACCATCACCGTCGGTAACGTCGACGTGCTTACCCGTCGTCGCCGTCACAATTCCCTGCCGACGAGCGGCCGCGCGGTTCATCTCCCACGCGGTTCATCTTCCTTTCGATCTCCAAACCGTTTGGGACCATTCGGTGTCCAAACCGTTTGGGACCATCCGACCTCCAAACCTGTTAAAAAAATGATGAATCTCAAGACCGTTGGAGACCAAACGGTCTCAAAACCGTTTGAACTCAACCAATCTAATAAACCTCAAACTCCAATAACTTTACTTTGTTATAATTTCAAATTTAAGAATTCTAACTATTGTCTTCTTGTCAATAATTTTAGAATGACATCACCTTCCAAGCAACCTCAAGGAACAGCTGATGCTCCTTTCTGGACAAGGGAACAATTAGAAGCTGATCATGACAAAATACAACAAGTTGTAGATAGCTATGAAACGACTGGAAGGGTCCCGGCAAAGGTGAACCTACTCAAAGTCATGCATGAGATCAAACACATCAACAAATGCTTAGTTGAGGTACCCTCTGAAGAAGAGGTTGAGGAAATTTCATCCGACGAGGCCTCGGAATATCAGCCTTCCCCCGAGGCAGAATCACCCACTGCAAAGTCTAAGGGGAAAAGAAAGACCCAAGCAACCACATCTGAACCAGCACCCAAGAAAAGGGCCAGGAAGCAAGTTCACCCTGCCACTGCAAGGGAACAAACCCTGGCAGGGTACATCCCACCATCCACCACCACCACTACCACCCCTGCCACAATTACCATTCCTATTTTCCCCCCCATCACCACCACAACACCACCACCTGAAAGTCTTTATCTCCATAACATCCCTTCCATCAGCCAAACTCTTAAACCAACAAAGTATGTCTGCCCAAGCATACTTATGAAGATGGGGATCTATAATAGAATCCTCACACTACTTGACAATTCCAATCTTTCGCGGCTATGCTTTGTCCCCGAAACTCCCTATATTGAGCCAACAACAGAATTCTTCACCTATTTCCACAAAGAATCGGTGGACATCACGGATAGAGCAAGGGACAGTGGTGACTGTAGAATAACCACCAGAATCTTTAACAACGAAGTGGTCATCACTGAAAATATGCTGAATGAAATCTTTATAGATAACCAAGACCAGCTGAAGAAAGCTAAGGCCGCTGGTACAGAACACCCCAAGTTCAACAAACATACCTTCTGGAGATCACTAACGGGGATACCAAATTTTGATGCAAAGACAAGCAAGGCCTCTAACATTCATTCTGGCCTAGTGCGCACACTTCACAAAATCATCGCCGGCGCACTCTTCCCCAGATCAGAAGGAGGAACTGTACTCATATCTGATCTCTATGTTCTCTTGTCCATCCTAAATGGAATGCCAGTTAACATTGGACGTCTTATGCTCCTTAAGCTATCAGCTTTCGCCCTAGGAAAAGAAAATTTGCACGGGTGGTCATATCACATCCATCATCAAATATCTTAAGATGGATAGACTTCTACCCAAATGCAACCCAATAAAGGGCGACATCCTTACCAACGAACATACATTAAAGAACTCCTATATCATAAATGAAAAGGATGCAAAGCTACACTATGTTTTCTGCCCCACAACAAAATCCTCCAGAACCCTGCTCCCACTTCGAGAACTTGCTGACTATGACAAGGACAAGCTCCTATTCTCAGACGACGAGATCGTCAAACTCATAGCCTCAGTCAAAGCCACAGAGAAGAAAGCAACAACAGGGCAGGCAGAGCTCAGCATAAATGCCCCGACAGCTAAAATAACAAAAGTTCCGGTCAAACGACCTTCCAGAAGGCTTGTGAAGGTACATGAGCTGTCGGGGACACCAACATCAAAACCCCTCCCCGAATCTGAGCCCCCCCTTGCAGAGGAGCATATTACAACCTCATCACTAGAATCTTTTATAATGAGTCTAAATGTTGAGCTCACTACCACCTCTCTACCTTCCACCACCCCAACATCCACTACCCCACCACCTTCAACCACCCCACCATCTTCCATTTATCCACAATCAACCACTCTTCAATAATCCTCCACACCACTTTCCACTACACCACCCTTCTCCACAACCATACCACCACCCCCACCCTTCTTCACTTCGGGCACCCCATTCTCCACTACAACGCCCGAATTCACCTCCTTCACCTCCACCACCTTTCCATCAACATTCCCGGATCCATTCCTCTCTCCAGGTATGTCACCACCTTTTCCATCCACCACCACCCCGACATCGCTGGTGACCCCATCCACAGTCACCACGCAGTTCGCGGGTCCATCAACAATGTCTTTTCCACACAACACTACCATTCCACCCCGACCCCAGCCACCTCACTCTTCATTTACTGGGGTCCCTTTTACTAACGTCGGTGAGGAATTCAGACGTCAATTCGACACCATCCGAAACCTCCTCACCGACCCCTCTAACATTTTAAATTCTATTTTTTCTTGTGTGCAGGGTCTAACACAACATGTCGCCAAGATTGACGAGTAGAACTGTGCCACGCCAAGCATCCTCTAAGGAATCCAACAACGCCAAGATTCAGTGGCCAAGCAAGTCGACCACATCGACGACCACTGTAAAACCTTGCCCGAGTTGATCCATGGAGTACAACGCCAGCATGAAGCGTTAGCAAAGCAGGTCGATAGGATCTCTACGCAGACTCAACCTCTGCCAGAGACCCTCCGCGAGCTCAAGCAGCAACAGCAAGCTTTCAGCACGCGCCTGGACGACATCAACAATACCCTCACACAACTACATAAGCACCAGGAGGTGTCGTCAAACAATGAGTTTATTCAACTACGAGCTCAAGTAACTGACCTCACAGCACGACTCCTCTCAGTCGAAGAGCGTTATTCTGATTTAAAAGAAACCCACGATGCACTGCTCGAAACACACGAGCACGTGCAAGTGGCATACGACGAGCTACAATCCCTCCATCGTCAGTGCAAGAAGAAAGCACATAAGAAAACAACTGATAAATCAGCAGCAGATGAAGATGATGAAGATGACGATGAAGATGACGATTCCTCCGCTGACTCAAACAATAGTACTTCCTCAGCTGATGACTCCGATAAGCCAGATGATGCTGGGGCGGGCCCCAGCCAAGGAACAGAACCAAAACACCAGAAAGATCACCAAGCTGGTGACAAAGATCCCAAATCCCCTGCTCACACAGAGAACGTCAACATATATTATGGGGATCAATTCCTAAACTACTCCATGGGATCTTTGGGGGAGGCTGAGAAAGAAGTGGCTTTTGCTGAGTTCAAAAAATGTATTCTGGGAACCAACAGCAGTATACCAGCCACAACAGCTCAACAACTCTCTACACCTGAACCTTCAGTGCCTTTTTCCCCTGAGCAGGAAGAATCAGAAAGAGTACGCCTAGACACTGATGAAGAACTAGATACTCCTTCTGATTCTGACAGAGATGAAGATCTGCAGCTTTCCATGGACAACTTAGAGCAGACTTCTTCCCCCACACCGCAAGAACTACCCCCGCCGCCACCTCTACCTCATAAAATGCATGACCTCGATATGGCGGCCATCTGTACCTTAGACGCACAGGATATCTTCATCTTGAACACTATAGTAGATGATGCCAAGGAAGGGGGGAATGTTATCTATCAAAACACAAAGACCAAGCGCAAGTTGACACATGAGGATTTCCGCTCCATCCTCTGACCCCGGTCTGAGGTGAAGATGGCAACCTTCCGCACCCTTCTTGCCAATTCTATCGAAATATATAGAAGTCCCAAGCGGCAGCAACCAGTTCTAAATGCCTCACCAGCTCTGGGTTTGTGCTTGCTATACAAAGAACTACAGCACAAATCCATTGAGTGATTGCATAGGGGAATGGCCAGAAGACCACGTTTTATATCTGTGCCATTTCAAGTCTGTGGTCACTGGCTACTTATGATCATGGACACCTTAGCTAGAGACGCAAAGGTGTACAACTTCAGTGCTAGTGAACTAAAGGCCGGAATAATCAACTTTGTTGGCACTGAAGCCGGGGAGGCAAGATGCATCCCTTTCCGGCTTCTAAAACTCATATGGGCCGCATGCCCTTCTCTCTGCCAGGATTGGAGTCAACCCTGGTTTAGAATAATCAACTCACAAGTCCAAACCACTGAAGGATCGGGGGACTGCGCTTTCTACGTTATACGACACATTTTAGCGCTAAACCAGCAAGTCCCATTCACCGATCTCATTAATGAAGATTTCCACTCCTTGTGAGGGCGTTACGCCATGGAGCTTATCTGCGATAGAAGGTTCTTCAACGACCCTACTATGGCGCCAGATGACGTCCCTCGTTATCTTTTTTCATCCATCCACCGTCCGCAGAGGCGACCATTCAGACAAACCCTAGCGGAGTT
The DNA here is from genome assembly GCA_963693085.1 of Alisma plantago-aquatica. Classification (NCBI taxonomy): domain Eukaryota; kingdom Viridiplantae; phylum Streptophyta; class Magnoliopsida; order Alismatales; family Alismataceae; genus Alisma; species Alisma plantago-aquatica. The sequence continues at coordinate 294,376,707 of OY856413.1, read as the reverse complement.
GTCAAAAGAAAAGCAGCCAACCAAAGTCACCGAGCAAAGTCAATGGAACCCTTACACGTTTGACCTGGCTCCAGATAAAGGTGATGTTGATCTGATATACGGGGTAACCATCAAGAGATCCTCACCACATATGGTGCCCCCATCTTCCATTGAACCATCATTACCAAATTTCGATCGGGAAGCTTGCAAAAGTCTTTCAGACAATGAGCTCCGACTCATAATGTCACAGCTATATGCCAAAAAGGACGAGCTTGTATATATTGGCGGGGATATCTTGGTTATGGCAGATGTCCTCCGTGAAATTGTACAGATCAAAGGTTCCATGTCTGTAAGTGTAATGACTGCTTATCAATACTTACTCGCACGGAATCACCACACGGTCTATATGGTGTTCGCTTACATGAAGGATGATCTTTTAGGGCTGAATAACTTCGGAACAAAGGAGACACTCATATCTTATCTCCAGCATACAACTCCAAAGTTCATCATGCTACCTTTCCTTCATCAAGAGCACTGGATGTTACTGGCAACTAATCTTCATGAAGGAACAACAATAATCTACAACAGTTCCGACAGCCAGTATGATCCAGAACTGAAAGAATATACTACAACTCCAAAAACACCAACGGAGGAGGTGGCGAAGGAGTGTGCTGACAAATTACACGATCTTTTGGGTCAGCACACGCGGGCATATGACAAAGATCACTTCAAACCACCAGCCTTCTGCCACAGGTGCCCCCAGCAAATTAGAGAATCCAATGACTGCGGCTTCCACATCCTCTTCTGGATGTATACAATTGTGGCCCTTCACAAGCCTATAGAGGACATGACAGAAGTGTACTACCACGCACTACGTGGAAAGCTCGCAGCCACCTTACTCAGAACTCATGGGGCAAATAAAGGATTAACAGAAGCCTAATGCCCTTGTCCATGCACTTCTCAACCTATCACTTTGACACTCTGTGGACAGAGTGAGTGATAAGTTAGGGGGGGGAGTGCACTGGACAAGGGCGAGGTATGCATACTTTTCCGCACATCATTTTCAAACTTTCTGTTCATATTTAGACTTTTTCCAGTAATTTCTTCAATAAAATAACTCTTAAGTATAACTTTCATCCTGGAAAGAATCACCCCTAGCTAAGTTAGAGATAAAGTAGTCCTCAAGAATAAATAACAAGATTAGCATATAGGCATGAATGGCGAATTTATAAATTACATTCACAATTGGTTTTTATGCTTTTACTTCAATTCTATCTCAGACTCTTCACAGGTCAACTTCAGGGCCAAATCAAACCGAAAACTCTCAAGGTCAAAAGGGAAATCATGGGGAAATCCAAAATCAAGAAATCTCGCAAGCGGACCACCAAATAAAAATAAGTGCATGTCAGGAACCTTAAGAATAGTTTTCTTCTTTCAATAAAAGAGGCTTGGCTGCCCAATCAAAAACCCTAACAAAAACCCACTTCCTAAGCCTGTGAGTTTCAAATAAAAGCCAGAGTGTTGAATAAAAACATGAGAGTTGTGCCACGCATAAGGACCTATATGAAGAGCCAATAAAGATCTCACCCGGCCGGTACATACAGCTGCCCTCATGAAGGCAGATGTGTCGTGCCCGGTAGTGAGATCCTAAGGTCTCCTAATATATGAAAAGGTTGATAAAGGACTCGGTCGGTCGATACATTCAGCTGCCCTCATGAAGGCAGATGTGTCGTTCCCGGTAGTGAGACCCTAAAAGCATAGACAAACCCTCCCCCACTTGAAGGGGGAATTACACAATAAGCCTTTTAAGCCAACCCTCATACCCACTCTAGCTGCCAGTAGGTTTCGCAAAAGAAGTATAAAACTGATTAGAGTCGATGACATGCACATAATAAGAAAGGTGGTCCCAATGCGAGACTCACGATATGAAAGGAACTTGAGATCCATGCAACTCTTGATACCCGAAAGAGTTAGTGTAAGCAGAAGCCCTAATAAGACCTCGGTAGATCTCTGATCTAGAATTGAAGCAAGAGTATGGAAACCCTAACTAAATAAAATCGCCTCACCACTGCATGCCTTAGCTCTATCTAACTTGAGGACAAGCTAAACTCTAAGTTAGGGGGGGGGGTGATAACCTCCCATTTTGTGACGTTATCTTATTAGCTCTCCTTAATTTTCCATACTCTTTCTTAGATAAATTAGATAGAATCATTAACTTTTTACTTTATTGCTGATATACCAATAAACTAACTTCTCTTCTTTATCATTACAGGAAAACACAAAAAAATTACAAAGACTCCATACGGTCCCAAGACCGAATGAAGGCCATGCGGTGCCAAGACTGCATGAAGGTCATACGGTCCCAAGACCGAATGAAGTTCATACGGTCCCAAGACCGAATGAAGGCCATGCGGTCCCAAGACCGAATGAAGGCCATGCGGTCCCAAGACCGCATGAAGGTCATACGGTCCCAAGACCGAATGAAGGTCATACGGTCCCAAGACCGAATGAAGGCCATGCGGTCCCAAGACCGCATGAAGGTCATACGGTCCCAAGACCGAATGAAGGTCAAGCGGTCCCAAGACCGCATGAAGGTCATACGGTCCCAAGACCGAATGAAGGCCATACAGTCCCAAGACCGCATGAAGGTCATACGGTCCCAAGACCGAATGAAGGCCATACGGTCCCAAGACCGCATAAGACTAAACGATCTCAGAGACCGCATAAAGGCAAATGGTTTGAGAACCCCAAACGGTCTCAAGACCGTTTGGGCTCAACTTAAGCCTATAAATAAGACCCCAAGGGTCACCTCAAAGAAGAAGAATGCTCAGACGCCAAAAGGATGCCCCAATCATTCCAGAGCTCCTGCCACTTCCATCCTCCACCCTGAGGCTGTCAATCTGAGATCCATACTCCATCCTGAAGCTGCTTTCTCCTTCTTCACCAAGAAGGTGGGAAGAGGAGATCTCCTCATCGTCCAAACTACGAAGACTGGTGGATCGTTTCTCTCTCCCCCCAAGGAGTTGACTTTCCCCCCTCCTTTGTGGGGATGATGATCTCTCTCTCTTCTCGCCTCCTTCTTGGTCCTAGTCATGAGGGAGTAGTCTTCTTCACTAGGGTGCGAGGAGTAGCCCCGCTACCCATACTTTCATATCATGTAAAATGTAATCCTTAGGTTGTAATAGAGAGTTCTTATCTTTGTTAGTTCGACATCAAACGATTAAAGAATGCATGTTGCTTGATCTCCAACTTGTGTTATCCTTTATCTTTTAGTATGAATTGTCTATGTTTGTACTATTAGATTCGAAACTCATTTGCATGTTGGTTCTTGGTGCATGTATCCACCATGCATCTGTTTCGGTATCCAGAAGTGTATCTCAAGAAGTGGAGTAAACTCACTATCATCCGTTGCACTTTCACACTATGAAATGGAATCAGTTGACGTATGGAAGTGCAACCTTGGTATGTCGAGGAACACACTTTGCGAGGGGAATGATGCAAAGTAATGTGACCATTTGTTCGGGAATGGCTGGCGTTGCAACATTCCCGCACTTCTCGTAGCTAGATTTTCCAAAAGGAGGCTAGGTCTACAATGATACTAACTAACCGAACTCTTTTTGCAGGTTAAGTTTTGCCTTACATGTGTTGATCGATGTGTAGTGGCAGTGAAAAACCGATTACACCCTAGTGATCTTTCATCATTGTTAACAACCTAGATTTACTTTCTTTCCTTACTTTACTTGCACTTAGCTTAAAAACAACCAAATCAACCTTTTGATCTAAATACCAACTATTGAGTGATTAAGTGAAATTCGAACGTTTTCCATCTTGTTGGCAACAACAAGACCGTTGTCTCAAGGATTCAACCCTTAACTATATTGCAATAAGACTTCCACATATCCTAGCATACGTGTGTGGAGTTTTAAATTAGTATAATCAAGGCTAAACTTAGAGATCTTCTATCTCTAGGATTTTTAGTGGTGCATGCAACTCCACGTAAGTGGAGGCTCCATCAAAGGTCCAGAGATACCAAATTGAAATGCAATTAATAGCTGATTTGATGATCAATCCAATGATCCAAACCCTAATGGAATTTCACAAATTTCAATGATGGGATGGGGCAAACAGTCTCAATACCATTTGGAGATTATCCAAATGACCTCAAGACCATTTGGGGTCAGGTCATATCAAAAATTTGATGATGATTCATTAATTTCAATTGAATAAGTTCCACAATGTTGATCATTGATGGTTCCTCGATTTCAAAACTATAATTGAAGGTTTCTTGATTTGAAATCCTAGATCAATTGGGTTAAAAACTCTAATTGATGGTCCAATTGAAGGATGATTCAATAGTTCAATTGATGAAGAAATTAAGGATTCAATTATTAATGGGTTCATCTATTGAAACCATGAATTGTTTAAGTGTTGAAAGAACTTTTTGATCCATTCGGTTTGAGTCCAAACGGTCTCAAGACCATTTGGGTCCAAACGGTCTCAAACCTTTTGGAGACCCAAAGTTCAATCTGTTTCAACACCTTTCTTGACGATATCGATTTCAAGGGCAATTTTCCCAAACGGTTTCAAACCGTTTGAGTTCTAAGAAACTAAGACCGTTTGGGGTCTAAGTAATCAAAATCATTTGAGGTACAACATGGTCAATCCAATTGGATGCCTCATGTAATTGAAGGATTCAATTGATCAAACCATTTGGACACCTAATGTACCTAAATGATTGGTACCCTTAATGGGATTAATCATTGATGTATAATGATGCAATAATTCAATACATCATTCTAACTCTAAATGCATGAATTGGAATAAAGAGTAGACTCAATCTAATCGAGGTTTGAGTAGTAGATATCCTAGAGAGGATGAAAGAGAGAGGAATTCATACATGTATAATAGTCATGTAAAGGTCAAGCCTTATCACCTTCAATTTGAATAATTATGCAATTAGGTTATGATCCTTAATACAGAGATTATGAAACCCTAATTTGGGGTAAAGTCATATGAGAAACCCTGATTGAGGGTGATTCCATGAGAAACCCTAATTGAGGGTGATTCCATGAGAAACCCTAATTGAGGGTGATGCCATGAGAAACCCTAGTTGGGATGAATAATAAATCCTAATTATGGGCAATGTATGAGAAAACCTAATGATGGGTGATGCTATATGCAATCCTAACCCTAATTAAGTATGATAGTGTGTGAAACCCTAAACCCTAATAAAGGGTGATGGTATGGGAGACCTAATCCTAATAATGGAATAGTGATTATTACATTGATAAGGGAAGTACCTAAAGTGATTGATTATAGGTAACCTTATAGCAAGCAATGCCTTAACTTGAGATAATTTCGTATCATTAAAGATAGTTGTACAAATTCAAATGGGTGACCTATGCACTACATGATAAAGGTGATAGGTTAGTGGTTAAAGTATTAAGAGGGAAATATCTTAATACAAGGTCAGTTGATTAACTTAAGTAAGATGGAAATGAGGAGAAAAGTGATACATCAAGACATGATAGATATCACATTTAGCATTTCAGGGTCGATATACCTTGATGCACCTCAAATCCAATATACTTGGATGAGAAACGCAAGAAGTGCAATGAAGATGTAATGAACTCAATGCACTTTGATAAGTGTTGACTAACATACTATGAGAAAGGGGTTAAGCCAAGATAATGATTATGATATAAACATAGCATGGTAAGGTTGAGAGATGAACTCATACCTTGAATTGATCATTATTAATCATATATGATGAATGTAATGATCATGAGTAAATACTTATTATATTATTGAATGCTCCTAGAGGAATGGAACAATAAATTAGGGTTGGACAGATAATATAAACATGAAACCCTAATTAATGTGAAATGGGAAATCCTAACCCTAAATTGGGTAATGGAATGGAAAATCCTATTTGATAGTAAACCCTAATCCTAATAAAGGAATGGTGGTGTTACTATTGTATCACATGATGTGATAAGTGATTTTTATGGTTGTTGTTATGGGTATCAACCATACAGGTATCATGATATGATAATCATAGCCAAGTGTGAGCTATGATGATTATTTGATATAGATGTTGATTGGCCTTGTGATCCATATGAACAAGTTGTTGCCTAGTGAAAGGTGACAAGACACTTTATGGCCTTGTGAGCCATGTGAGATGCTTGTGTAACAAGTATCATGTATACCTTGGTTTGAGGACCTAGAGGTAATAGTTACCTAATAGTTGGTAACAATGATTAATGATGAACTGAGGGTATGAATACCCATATCTGATAAATATGGTAATGATGTTGTTGAGAGATGTGAACTTTGAAGTAATGAAATGAGGGACTGAGATCCCAATGTATTATAAAGACTTAGAAGTAATTGATGATAATAGTACATGTTTCTTTGTAGCAATTGTCATAATAATTCCTGTTTGAGAACTTGACTGATGCTAAAAGAATATACTAATGTACTTAATTAATCAAGTGAAATCATATCATGTAGAGCCCTGACCATAGATCCATCACCATTATTAATTTGGTGATGGTGGAATAGGTTGCTCCGCGGCATAACCTGGAGTTCACATATTTTTGAATATGCGGGGGTTCATGGGCGAACATATCCTTACGTCCTAATGGGGGAATTGATGGAAGGTAAACATTAAACCTCTCAATCCTTCATTGTTTGTACCGGGATGGATGTATCACGAATCTCCTGATGATTAGGATAGATGCAATACACATCTCCCAATAATATTAATGTCGGATCGATGGAGGTAAACATGAAATCTCTCGATCGTGAAGACAGTGCAGCTGACCCTGCCTCTATAGCAAAGTTGCCAGTATATCCTGGAAATCTATATAGCAGAGACACAAGATTTCCTACATGTGATCTTACACTGACCGAGATGTGGGAGGTCTTGGAAGCCGGCTCTTCCATTGACCTTGTATGGTACCGATTTTGACTTCGCAATGGTCGGTTGGAGTATGAGTGGTATACGTCATCTCCTCAGGGCATAAGTGTGATTGTAAAATGCAATCAACCGTTAAGTATGTTTGCTTAAGGATTGAATAGGGAAATTTACTATCTGATGTTACATTTCTTTTATGCATCTTTAGTTGATAGATGTTATTAATATCTCTTTACATTCATTGCAAGTAGATGGATGAATTTATACTCTACCATGGGTAGATGTAATCTTCTCCTTAGGAAATGAGATTACTCCACTTTGTTCACACAGTGATTTATCTACCGTTAAATATATATAAAATCCTTCTACTCAGTTTTATTCTAATAAACTGCAATAATAATGTTTTGGTAGAGAGTTATATCTCTCACTGGGGAAATTTACAATTGTCTCACCCCTGTTGGATCCAATGTTTTTAGGTGGACGCGGACAAAGAAATAGAAATCCCTATAGATGAGGAAGGACAGCAACAACAAGGACATCAATGAGATCTCAGGTGGAGATACTATCTGTCAAGTCATATAGATAGTAGTCCTATGTGTCGTCTCTGTACTCTCAGGTCCTCAGAGTTAGTAGTTAGTGCTTTTAACGAATCGATCTGAAATTTTGGCTTGATGCCTCGAGGTTCTTATGCTGTCTATATATAATGTTAATAAGGCAGTTGACATTTGTAATCTTTGAGAAGAGATGGCACAAGTTATGCAGTTATGAACCAGGATGTAAATGTTATACATTGGTTCTTGATGAAAGAGTTTTCCTATGTTTGGATCTCTTTGTAAAAAGTTTTAATTTTTAGTGATTTTTAGTAATTCTGCTGTTAATGAATGCTTCCACTTAAGTAAATCCTATTTTTGTAAATTGGATGCCACAATTGTTGGTATCAGAGCTCTAGGTTTGCTAAGTCTACAAAGACATAGGATTAAGGAAGTAGAGTCTGTTCTAGTGTCTTCCAGTGTATCTGATAGTGTCTTCTGCTCATATAGGAGAAGAAGAACTTGAAGATGGCTGGGTGATGAATCCTCTAGATTAATCATTACAGTCACCAATTCTAGGATTTTGTGCCTCATATCGACTGGATTACCATCGATTTAGCCTACTTTATGTATCCTTTCAGTCTCTTGTGAATAGTTCACTACTAGCTCAAATTACCTTAGTTTCCAACTTATTTGATCTCATTTTCCCTACTCAAGTTCTCTCTCCTCTGCAGATCATCCTCAACTATCACTAACGATTATGACCCCTACAACACTGACTCTAGCGGTATCAAGACCGTTTGAGCCCATGCGGTCTCAAGACTGTTTGAGCCCATGCGCTCTCAAGACCGTTTGCTGCGATTGTAAAGACCGAATGGACAGTCAAATACAAGACCATTTGGAGAGATCACTCTCAACCATCCGATCGAGATCCAACGGTTCCTTTTCATCCAAACACTCGGTCTTGACCACCATTCGGTCTTGATCCATTCGATTTTCCCATGCGCTCTTGACCTCCATGCGGTCTTGACCTTCATGCGGTCTCAACCCCATGAGGTCTTGACCTCCATGTGGTCTTGACCCCCATGCGGTCTTGACCTCCATGCGGTCTCGACCCCATGCAGTCTCGACCTTCATGCGGTCTTGACCTCCATTCCGTTTGCTTCTCAATCTCAAAACCAAGCAGTGTCGCCGCCGTCCGACTTCATCACCAGTCCCAGGTCACACCACCAGCAACGTCTACCTCACCATCAATAGCATCGATGGTGCCCGCTCGTCCACCTCACCGTCGTCTCCGCCATCGGAGCAGCAACCAGCCCCTTCACCGGTGCTGCGAGCTGCTCCAGCAACCACCTTCGTCCCCACCATTGCAGCAGCAACTAGCACCTCCGCCGGTGCTGTGACCTACTCGCTGACACCACCGCTACCCACGACGGCCTTCTTGCCACAAGCGTCGGTGTCACCGTCAACAGCAACGATGGTGCCCACGACGGCTGGCTTTCCACAAGCGCCGACGTCGTCGGCAGCAGCAACGAAGGCGCCCGTGTCGTCAGCAGCAGCAACGACGGCGCCCGCAGCACTTGCAACCTACCCATCGACACCACTGTTGTCCGCAACCGCCGACGTCGTCTTCTTCACCAACCTTGCTCCTCCGCCATCACTCAGCCCGCCACGAGCTCCGACACCCTCCTCTTCACCAACAACAGCTACAATCCAGCAGTAGCGCCGCCGTCATCATCTTCTTCTCACGACTTGCATGCACACGACCATGAAGGCAAGATCGCATGAACCAGTGAAACTGCATGAGCATGAAACCACATGAGCATGTAGCTATGAAACTGCATGCTGCTGGGATGAGAAACTGCATGAAGAACGCATGCACACAGCCGTGACAAAGACCGCATGAGCAAAAACAGCAGCAGCGTCATGGGCATGAGAACGCATGGCAAGGATCAATAGAGTCCACGTGACTTAACAAGCTGACTTGGAGCGCTGCAAACCAAACGGCCAGCAGCTATTGCACCCATGTGAATACAACTATTGTGAACGCATGAATAGATGAGAACGTGAAGAGGCTAGCGGCTTCCAAAACAGCAAAACGCACAAGCACAAGACCGCATGAGCAATTGTGCAGCAAGACCGCATGCACACGCAAGCCACATGGCCAATTGCCATGTGAGACCGCATGGAATTGCTGCACATACTACCAAACAATTTGGAATAAACAAAGCATGACCGCATGCACACTTGCGGAGCAAACCGAATGAAGCAACCAAACCACATGAGCAAACCGCATGAAGCAATGGTGGAGAGCAAACTGCATGATCAAACCACATGGGACAAAAGGACACGCACAAGGTGTGACTCCTTAGCCCAAGATATTTTGGCAAGCCTATAAATAGAAGGGTAGAGCATGGTCTTAGGATCCCATATCACTACGGCCCAAGGCTGCCAGACTGAGACCAGTGTCGAGACACCGCCAGACTGCCCGAGCACAGTTTCTGACCAAATTTCACCCACAGCCCCAGGATCCCAATCTGAGCACAGATCTGGAAAGTTGCCAGACTGGGGACAGATCTAGAAGGCTGTTCCATCACCATCTCACCTCTACCATCGTTCTACCATTGTTCTACCTCATTCTACCCGTGCAATCCTGGAGGTAGACACGACGATAGAGGCGGAGAGACAGGCGTCATCGACCACAACGGAGCAGTCTCGGAGACTGCGACGATCTACACCGGGCTATCACAGATCTACTCTTCTACTCCGACGATGCTTTCTTTCTCTCTCTTCTCTTTCTTTGTTTCTCCCTCTATGAGGAGCGAGTAGTTTCATTCACTAGGGTGCGGGGACTAGTCCCGCTGCCCATGTTTTGTAACTTGTACTAAAAAGATGTTATCATTCTGATTCAATACTAAATCGTTTCATACATGCTTGAATGTTGGCCGCATTCTTGTATGCATCTATTGTCTTTCATTGTGGTTTGTCTACGACCGCTCTTGAAGACTCGAATACCGATTTAGTTTTGGTTTCTGGTGTGTGTATCCACCGCGCATCCGTTTCGGTATCTAGGAACACTTTCTAAGGAGTGGAGTAAACTCACCTCCATCGTTGTACTTTTGTACTATGAAATGGAATTAGTTGACGTACAAAAGTGCAACCTTGACAGGTCGAGGAACACACTTTGAGGAGAGAGTGGTGAAAAGTACTTGACCATTCATTCGGGAATGGCTGACATTGCAACACTCTCACATTTCTCGTAGCTATTTCCTCAAAAGAGGGATAGTCTATAAGGATACTAATCGATTTGGTAATTATCGCTTGCTTATTAGTTTTCTGATGCACGTTTCACGAGGTTGAGTAAGATTTTCTCTTCGGAGACTACATATCTTCATTGACACGTAGATATGTACCGTATGAGAGTTACTCAACCGGTGAAGGATGTGTGCATTACTCTTGTCCTATAAGACATCAGTTTTGTACAACATCCATGTATCTTGCTTACAAGTCTCGCTATGTTTGGTACTAGTACAATTCATGTGTAGTGGTGGCGAATACCCGCACCACCCCAGTGACCCATCATCATTTGCTAATCTTAGATTTTAATCATTAAACTAATTTTTATTCTTGCCTTTACTTTTGCATGTTTAGGTTAAATAACTCAAATCAAACTTCTGGTCTTAGATGATTAACTTAGATTGATACAAAACAAGAAAAAGACACTCAGATTCTTAACGTTGTCCTTTGGGTTCGATCCTAAATCTGTACTATGATAAGGCTTCCACACTCTTGTGGGGTTGGAGCATTTATCTAGCACCAGTTGTAGGTAAACCTAGAGAGGACATCAACTCTCTAGGGTTTTTGGTGCACATTAGGACTTCCATTGGAAGAGTAATCTTTTGGTGTAAGTTCTAGCTCCATCACTGGGTCACATGAGGAAAGTGCTGCAGAAAGCAGCAATGCTTCACCAAGAAGTGGTGCAAGGGACTGGACTAGGAAGGAACCAGTATTTGAATATTCTCAGTTGAACCAAGCAATGATAGAGAGCCCAACCTTCCAAGCTATGTATGGGCAATTTAGGGCAGCTGTGATGCATGAAGTGGACCATGAATTAGCAATACAACCCAGATTACCAACCCCCAATGCTGAAGTTATGGGCTCCAACATGATTCCTAATCAACATCAACATGATGAAGCAATAGAAAATGTGGGAAGGAATAGGTTACAACCCAAAAGCAAAATTTTCTATAGGTGTAGGAAGCCTGGACATATCATAAATAATTGTCCAATAAAGAATAAGGAAGAAAGAATTGAGAAAAGGCCTATCCAAACTCAGGAACAAAGGCCTAGTAGTTCCAAAAAGAAGGAGTTTTTGGTACCACCGGTACAACCAGGGACTAGTGCACCAAGGAAAGGGCTACCCAGAAGGGGTAAAGAACCATCTAGGCCTCACTGGGAGAACAGAACTTGTTATCAATGTAGACAGCTGGGACATCTAGCAAGAAATTGCTCAACCAGAAATGTTATGGTGAATCAACCCCTGAGGTAGATTCAGCAGGACTCTCATAAGAAGTGGTCTAGCATTAGCATTCGAGGACATGGACAGACGTCCCATGCAAGGTTCTATGAAAAGAATTAGCCTGAGGCAATAATAACTACGAAATGAAACAAGTCAGACAAAATAAATGTCATTCTAATATGTCTTTTTATGGTTTCCTGAGTTAAATTGAGAAAGTAATTGATTGAGTTTTCCTTGAATAGTCCTATGAGGATTTACATTTTGTACAGTAACATTATAGATGTTTCATATTGTTCTGACCTCTATGAACGAAGATGAGGTATAGAAGAGATGCCTGGATAAAATCCAGGAATGTTAAATCTTATGCTTGTAATAATATGAAAAGGAAGGAATATGATAGTATACAAAGTGCATACTAATTAATCTCAGTATTTATATACCCTGGCCAGGTATACAACTATTGATGATAAAGTGAGTATGAAAACTCTTAGATTGTTATCTTTTTGATTGCTCTGATCAAGCAGTCATTTTGAGACAATCCAATGAGTATCATGAAATTAGAAATATGGAATGGAAAAATGTGTCATATCCTAAGAATAAGAAAGAGAAATATGAAATAATCCCTGATCAGTATGTGTGTATGAGGAAGTAAAAAGTATACTCCTCATAAGATAAGAATGAGAACAAGGGAGGTGATCCATGTTCAATAAAGTTTGTGTGTATAATAAAGATCTTCTCCCATAATGAGGAAATGGGAAATGTGATGAGATCATAAGATGCTCATAAACATGTTAGATAATAACAAAGAAAGGAATAGTGCCATGTGATCATCCTTAAAAGTTCCTGTGCAGAGGGCAAGGAACCTAGGATGAGACAAAGAGTAAATGATTCACGAATAGTTGAAAATCATGAAATAATAATGAGGACTAGGATTCCTTGTTTTCTGTCCTTTTGGGGACATGGCAATCAAGTGGGTCTTAGGAAACTTGATGTGCATAAGATAAAAATGTTAATGTGATGGATACTTTGAAAAGTATCAATTTATCTTGGACTTTAGTTCCAAGGTGAAGACATATGTAACAAATAATGTCTCAAGATGAAAGGAAGATAAATATGTGATGTGTTTTCAACACATGTGATAGATACCAAGGTAAGAGATTCTGGTATCTGAGAAATACCAAATGATTTATGTTGGCTACCTGGAATGGTCAACCATGTAATCAGTTTAATAGTATAAACATCACATGTTAGGGGTTTATGCTTTGCATAAACATAACAATTGAAGATATCTTTAAGATAAGTTCTTAATTGATAAGTAACCTTTCCTTATGATAAGATAATGTACAACTAATAAGATAATTAGTACAGGTAATAAGGAAATCTAGTATTGTGTCACCAGGGGAAATGGCACAATCAAGGTATGGAAAAAATTATAGTCCCAAATGGGTGATAGAGCATAATTGTGATCATGAAAGTGAAATGTCAAGTTAAATAAGGAGCATGGGAGACTCCTCAAAAAAAGAATCTATCACATGAAACTATAAATTAAGAAAAAGTGTTACCTGACACATAATTAATTCCACAGTCAATAATAAAAGGACAGTGGAGTATGTGTCATATGAAATTGATTCTATTGGAATCTTGTGTGGAATAACTTTGTGTTGATCAAAGCTGTATGGTGTCTCCATAACAATGAAATGTTATGTGGAGGCTAGATAGTATGATGAATGAATAATATCTGTCTTCCTTTATTTGGGATTTCGGGGATGAAATCCTTGTTAGGGGTTTATAATTTGTAACATCCCTGACCAGGGTTATGCTTTAACCCTGGGATTTTTTCTTAAGCAAGTTAATTAGATACTTAATTTAATCTTGTGAAAAGTAATTAAGGCCCAAGAGAAACCTATGTTTCAATTTTGGTCCCGTTTGAATAATATTGAAGCAATGTTTGCTTATTTTGGACTAAAGTGCAAATTACCCAAGTTGTGGGGTTAACTTGCAAATGTTACACGATTAAATGTTCCTCATGTGTTGAAGCATCATGATAATGAAGATGATGCAGAGGTATGGCTTGGGAAAAGCCTGAGTACCAAGAAAGAGCTGATAAAGCAATGTTTATGCATTAAAACCTAGTTTTAGTATAATATGCAATTTACCCAAAACCTAGGGTTCAATATGCAAATTACCACTTAAAAATAGTCCCTAATGCTTCTTGGAATCATCTAGATCAAAGAAAATGAGAGGGGGATCTCATTTGTACCTCTTTGACGGAGAGAGAATCCTGATATTAAAATAATCAAGATTTAAACATAATTGAACCCTAATTCAATTTAATGCAAAAAATAATATATTAATTGGATTGCCCTTCAACCAAAATTGTGTTGGTTTAAAATCAACAAGTGTTGACGTCCTTGTGCCTTACAAAGGCAAAGGAAATATCTACGTGAGTGGAGAACCAACTCACATTAAGAAAAGACACTACTACAAAAATAGCATTCCGTGTCACTTTTCTGGGCATTGGTTATTAAGGAAAACTGACGCCTAACATATAAGGCATCGGTTGTTTAAGCAAACCGACGTCTATATTCGAAGACCAGCAAGACACGGGTACCGCTTTGTATTAAGCGTCGGTTGTTTATAAAAAACCGACGCTTAAAGTCACCCGCGAAATCCATATTTTGATAAAAAAAATAGTGTCATTGTCAGCGTCGGTTATATACGTAGAAAACTGACGCCTATGTGCGATGAAAATTTGCGCGGAAAGTGTCACTTTCAACGTCGGTTATACACAGATAACCGACGCTGAAGGTGGTTCCCGCCAAACATTTTCATGAAAATATTGTCCAATTGGACGTCGGTTGTTGCAAACAACCAACGCTACAGCTGTTTAGGCGTCGGTTGTTTTAAACAACCGACGCTATTTTGGAACTTTATAACCCGCGATGCCCGACTCTTCCCCTTTCTTCTGTTTCATTGCGAGCCCTTTTTTCTTCTGTCGCCGTCGATTTCCCTTTTTCTCTACTCCTTCCTCTCCACGACAGCGCCGCCGTGCCGCCACTGCTACTCCGGCGCCCCCTTCTCCGCCACACCCCCTTCTCATGTGCTGCTGCTCCTTCTCCTCCGCCTGCCTGCCCACCGCCGCCTGCCACCGCCGCCTGCCTGCCTGCCGCCGCCTGGCCGTCTGCCTGCCTGCCGCCGCCTGACGCTCCCTGCTCGTCGGAGTCACTGTCGCTGGTTCTGGAGCTCGCCGGCCGCCGCCCACGTACTCAACCAGCTCGACCTCGCCCTACTCTGCTTGCCCAGGTACCTGCCGACCTACCCAGGCGCGAAATTGGTTCTTTATTTGCCGACCTAATCTGCTTGCCTAATCTGCTTGCACGAAATTGGCTCTCTACTCTGCTTGCTTAATGTGCCTAATCTGCTTTAAGTGGTCCTAATATCATAACATGATAGTTTTATAATCATGGCTAAACATAATATGAACTAGATCTTTTTATGTCATTAAATCAATGAACTTAGGAATTGGGGGTTCAAGAATAACCCTAATGATAACAGGATAATAAGGAAACCTAAACTCTAGATTAGGACTTGAGTAGCGTTTAATGTTATTATATGATTTTTGGCACTTTAGGATGTATATACATGCAACAAAAGTTAATTGCTTGGTTTTCTTATTTGCTTGGATAATATACTCAGTGAATTAATGTATGATTTGCATGGATCACCATCAAGGTACGTGGTTGTACTTATGATTACATGTATTTACTTCCTATGTTTGTCAAGGTTTCTTGAAGATTGAATAAGTGATAGATGCTGGATGTTTATTTATTTCATGCAAATTATTAAGTCCTTATGATTATCACATTAAGTAAATCATGATATTCTGAACCCTAGGTTACACAGATTGAAAGGTAACACACTTTGTCCTAAGTTGCTAATTTTTATTCTAATATGAACTCTAGTCTCATCTATCCATGTTGCCTATAGTTTATAACATTGAATTGTGAATTATTGCATGTTTGAAACTATTAAATTCTTGATTTATTATTTAATAATGCTCTATAGATTAGGTACTTATCATGTCTATTAAAATCCTACCAGTATAATTATGTGATCCCAACATATTAGGATTAACCATGTTGTTGGCCTAGAAACCCTTCCAAGATTGACTCATTAGGAGTAAATCTTGGATAGTCCCCGGTTTGGGACTGTTCTTGAACACCTAATCTCACTTATGATGTAAGTGTATAATGTGTATTGGGTTTTCGAGAAAATTTTGGTAGCATTTCCCCGTTTGTTCTCTAAGTACATATGTACTTAGAGAACAACGGGGAAATGCTGCCGAAATTTTCTTGAAAACCCAATACACATTATACACTTACTAGTGAGATTAGGTGTTCAAGGATGGGATAGGTGGTACACATTTATTATATATAAGAATGACATAACATGTGTTTGTTGGCCTAGAATGTGAACAATCATTGTTCTTTATATTACTTGTACATTGGTATAAATTAGAATGAACAATCACTAAATTATATACTGTTTGTATGGAGTCCGGCTTCATTGTAGATATCTATTATTGTGTTTGTTGGCCTAGAAACCCGTCCAAGATTTACTCATTAGGAGTAAATCTTGGATAGTCCCCGGTTTGGGACTGTTCTTGAACACCTAATCTCACTTAGGATGTAAGTGTATAATGTGTATTGGGTTTTCGAGAAAATTTCGGTAGCATTTCCCCGTTTGTTCTCTAAGTACATATGTACTTAGAGAACAGCAGGGAAATGCTGCCAAAATTTTCTTGAAAACCAAATACACATTATACACTTACTAGTGAGATTAGGTGTTCAAGGATGGGATAGGTGGTACACATTTATTATATATAAGAATGACATCACATGTGTTTGTTGGCCTAGAATGTGAACAATCATTGTTCTTTATATTACTTGTACATTGGTATAAATTAGAATGAACAATCACTAAATTATATACTGTTTGTATGGAGTCCGGCTTCATTGTAGATATCTATTATTGTGTTTTTTGGCCTAGAAACCCGTCCAAGATTTACTCATTAGGAGTAAATCTTGGATAGTCCCCGGTTTGGGACTGTTCTTGAACACCTAATCTCACTTAGGATGTAAGTGTATAATGTGTATTGGGTTTTCGAGAAAATTTCGGTAGCATTTCCCCGTTTGTTCTCTAAGTACATATGTACTTAGAGAACAACAGGGAAATGCTGCCGAAATTTTCTTGAAAGCCAAATACACATTATACACTTACTAGTGAGATTAGGTGTTCAAGGATGGGATAGGTGGTACACATTTATTATATATAAGAATGACATCAAATGTGTTTGTTGGCATTTCCCCGTTTGTTCTCTAAGTACATATGTACTTAGAGAACAGCGGGGAAATGCTGTCTAATCTTTTCCTAATATATACTTGTTTCCTAATATATACTTGTTTTCTCTGATCATAGAATGGATAGATCATGGATGTCCATTCGTAATCGTTGCACCCCAGAGTTTATATCTGGTCTTGATCAGTTTATTAGATTTGCCGAGGAACATAGGAAAAAACCTACAGATAGATTCTACTGTCCATGTAGGCATTGCGGTAACAACTTGAAAGTCAACACTGGTGAGGAAATCAAAAGTCATGTCATGTGCAACGGGATTGTACAAGGCTATACAGAATGGCACTGGCATGGAGAGATTTCAAAATCGAAACCAGTAGATGTCGATAGCAGTGCTTGGGTGGAAGAAGAAATTGCCTCCAATGACGTAAATGTGAACGAACCAGTTCCAGCAGACATCGTTGATGCGATGCTGGATAGTTGTAGGGTAGAGCACACTGATCCACCTCCTATCTTTACAAACATTGTGCATGATGCTGAGATACCGTTATACACAGGCTGTGCTAAGTTTACGAAGCTTAGCGCTGTGTTGAGATTGTATAAGTTGAAAGCTAACAATAGATGGAGCGAAAAAAGCTTCACTTCATTGTTGACTTTGTTGAAAGAAATGCTTCCTGAAGGAAACGAGCTTCCAATCTCAACATACCAGGTAAAGAAAATGTTGTGCCCAATGGGAATGGAGGTCAAGAAGATACACGCATGCCTTTTTCTAGTTAATACAAATGCTAAATGTTTGCCTTTTTCTAGTTAATACAAATGCTAAATGTTTGCCTTTTTCTAGTTAATACAAATGCTAAATGTTTGCCTTTTAAATGACATTTTCAGATGGCTGACCATGATGAGCATGATGTCCATGATGAGCATGAAGTCCATGATGAGCATGATGTCCATGACGAGCATGGCGAGGATACTAATGTAAGTTCTAAAAACATATCCTGTATTTCTATAAAATTCATTATCTTCTAGTTATGTCATATATCCTATATTTCTATATTGGGCTAATTTAGTGTGTTTATTTTTGTCAAATTTTAGGTTGATGATGCACCTGTACCCACTGAAGCACTAGAGCAACTTGATGCGCAGCACCAAACACTTAACAAGAAAAGGGGCATCACTCTGTTGAAGAAGTTATTAGCGCTAAGTGGTAGTGGATCCAAATTGGTGGTGGAGTTTGATAATGGATGAAATCCAATTGGAGTGAACCGTAATAATTTTGTAAACTATCTTGGGTGTACCACTCGGAGCCATTGTGGTGTTAAGTATGATAATTGGCATAAAGTTCCTCAAGGGAAAAAAGACTTGATATGGAAGGATTTATGCGTGAGTTATTATTATTTGCAATTCTATTTTGTAGATTACAAATTCTATTATTTGCAATTCTATTTTGGATACTAGTTAATAACATTTCTATTTTACAGAATCTGTTTGCATTGGATGAGAAGTTGCATCATAAAAATGTGATGCAACGCACTGGAAAGATGCTTAGGAATTATAGGACAAATCTGAACAGAGAATACATAAAAGAGGGTGATAAGAAGAAGAAGTCAGCCCTTGAACAATGGAACTTCTTGGACAAAGAAGATTGGGACAATTTTGTTGCTTCAAGAAAATCTGAAGAATTCAAGGTATTAGGCGTCACTCCTAATTTAATTAATATACATTGTATTCACCTATTCAAGATTAACATTTAGTGCTACTAACCAAATCATTAATGTGCATACTAACTAGGCCCTCAGTGACGCACAAAAAGCAAGGCGTGCACTGAATGTGCATGACCACACTATGGGTCCAAAAGGCTATGCAAGCGTTCGCCAAAGACTACAGGAGGAGTCTGCGGCTACTCAGCAGTATGCTCAGGAGTCTGCTCCTACTCAGGAGTCTGCCACACCCATGCCTCGCCATGATATCTGGATAGCTGGCAGGAAAAACAAGAAGGGTGAAATAAAGAAGCCTGTAACTGCTGAGGGGGCTGCAAATATGGTAAAATACAACTCTTAGAGAAATCGTTTGAATATTGAATATTTGTGGTGTTAACTTACCAATTTCTATTTATGGTGATTAGCGGGAGCTGCACGAGCAGAGGAAACAAGGCACGTTCATCCCTCAGGGCACAAGGGATGAATTGACAGTTGCTCTGGGTAACCCAGAGCATCCTGGACGTGTTAGAGGTGCCAGCGCTGGTGTTGGCATCAAAGCATTCTTTGGGCCATCCCAGCGCAAACCCAGAGCGGGACTTTCTCAAGAAGAGGTAACCTATTCTTTTTTTAGAATGTTACTGCAAAAGGAAATTCATTAATAAGAAGCTAATGTTTCTTTTATCCATGTATAGGAGAATAAGAGAGTTGAGGATTTAGTTGCTAAGAAGGTCAATGATGTAGTTGCTGAGAAGGTCAAGGAAGAATTGATGCGGTGGCAGGCATCTCAGGCTTCCAATACGCCTATGGCGACCCACTCTTCTCCTGATGCACAGACTGCGAGTAATCCTGGAGACCCATCGCCTAGAACGTCTGCTGTAAGTATTGTTTATGACATTGTAGCTAGTCTTTTCAAGATGATATGTTTTTAAGATGATATGTATATATGTATAATATTATTTATGTAAATTTGTAGGCATTGAAGCCATGCCGCTTAAGAATGCAAGACTACGTTGTTGCAGAGGCGCAGGCTTACCCATCCCTTCCTGGGGCAATGTTTCACGGGACTCCAATGCCGCAGGGCTACGTTCGTGTGAGCCCGATACGTGTGTTACCCGATTGGAGGGAAGTTGTGTTGCCATATGCCCACCCAGATATTGATACACTTGGTGAGGCAGAAGGCGGGGTCATATTGTGGCCCAAAGCAGATGTCGTCTACACGACTGAAATTGTAAGATAAATTTACATTGATTTAGACTGTTAATGTGTATATATGATGTCAACTGATCTGAAATTATATGTACAGGTTAAAAAGAAGACACCAGGAGCACCTAGGCCTCCACCTCCACTTCCCGCATTACCCGATTGGGTTCCAACTGACCTAACATACCCGTTAGGTCCTGCTTGTAGGGGAATGGCATGTTGGCTACGGGCACATAATATACATTGCCCTATAATTATTTCTTTAGATGCAGATTATGCAGGTCAATCATACGATAGCTCTTTATTTATACAAGATATTATTGAGTTGTTTATGTATGATTGGCTGAATACATCAATGATAGAGACATGGATAAGGTGAGATCTTGTTTATACATCCATATACCTTGTGTAAGATCCGGTGATCTGGTTTCTTATATATTAATGCATACGCCTATATGTTTTGCAGCTACTTAGTCGAAGATCATTGCAAACAATTTGCATTTGATCATGTGGGATTTTTGATTCCATCATTGATTAGTTTGGTAGCTAAAGACCTTGATAATGTTCAACAATACTGTATAGATGCTTTTACAATTTTTGGTCAGCAAAAGAAGACGATAATAATAGCTCCATTCAATGTCAAGTAAGTTTACTTTATTTATAATTTGGACTTAAGAAAATTCCATTTTTATTTTGCATTTTGAGTTATTAATTGTTAACTTCTTACCTCTAGCGGTAGACATTGGGAGTTACTAGTTATTGTCCCCGGGACATTCACTGTTTATTATCTAGATCCTACGGGGAGTACATTGAACCCTAAAATTGGACACGTAATGAGAATGCCATTATTCTACTGAGAAATATTTCATTTTTATATCCGTTAACATCTTTTATTACATTATTATTTACTTATGCAATTTACTGTGTTATATTAACATGTAGGGGTTTAGATGCATTCAAAAAGGCTGGAGGAAAGGTCCCAAGGAAAAAGAACCAGCCAATAAATTGGGAGAACGTACAAGTAAGTTCCCGACTCCCTGACTCCAATGTATATATCATTGATGTGAATTGTGCTTAGTTGTATTATTTTGTATGTTTCAATTTATAGTGTGCTACACAAGACAATGGCTGGGCATGCACATACTATGTGATGCGATTTATGCAGATGATTATCACACATGCCGCATTGGACATCAATAGCATACATGAGGTATTATATATAGTCTCATTAGTTAGTATGAAATATATCAATCTTATTTTTATATTATTACTTATATATATACATCATTCTCTTTGCAGGTGTTTAAAACTGACCACACTATAGGTAAACACTTAAAAAATATACATGCTCCATATACGATGGAAGCATTAAATGAAGTAAGAGAAGAATAGGCAAAAGCCATACAAACAGTGGCAACTGTAAGATATAATTGGGATGTTGATAGCGATAATGAATGATACTTTGTAAATGAATATTTCTGAATGTTAATACATGTATTTGAATGTTTCTATATGTGTGAATGTGAGAATTGAATTGATGTCTGAATGTATGTACTTGTGTGAAATTTTCCTTGTGACTTTTGCAGGTTTGCGGCCTGTTTGTAGGCTGATATCAATGGATGTCGTAAACCTACAGTTCAGAAAACTGAACTGCAGGTTCTCATCCTGCTAACTAGCCACAGCAGGCCTGCAAACTGATATGAAAAAAAATATATATAAATAGGCGTCGGTTATTTATAGAAAACCGTCAGCAAAGACCTACAGCGTCGGTTATTTATAGATAACTGACGCCTGATGTGGCCAAAGCAGTCCTGGAAATGGCGTCGGATATTCGTATCGAACCGACGCCTATTTAAACAACCAGGCGTCGGTCTTTTGGTATATAACCGACGCCAAAAGGGTTCACGCCACAGAAAACGGCGTCATCTAGGACACTTTATGCGTCGGTTATCTACTAAAAGACCGACGCTACATGGAATATAGGCGTCGGTCTTTTAGTAAATCACCGACGCAGAAAGTGCCCTAGATGACGCCGTTTTCTGTGGCGTGAACCCTTTTGGCGTCGGTTATCTACTAAAAGACCGACGCTACATGGAATATAGGCGTCGGTCTTTTAGTAAATCACCGACGCAGAAAGTGCCCTAGATGACGCCGTTTTCTGTGGCGTGAACCCTTTTGGCGTCAGTTATCTACTAAAAGACCGACACCTATAGGTTAAATAGGCGTCGGTTAAAAAACCGACGCCGAACTGTTCGACCTTTAGCGGCGCCCACATAGGCGTCGGTCGGAAACCGACGCCAAATGGGGTTAAAAGACCGACGCCAAAGGCTGTTTCTGTAGTAGTTAGAAAAAAAAATATCCACTAACTTTAGGATATTATTATTATAAGGGTTAAGGTGCTGAATTTGTTTTTCTTTAAATCATGGATAATTGAGAGGAATAAGAGACAAAGAGGATAGCCTCGTCCCTAAGTAAGAGAAGGGGGCAAGTGGCAAGGAAATTGAGGAGATAATTCCTACTTTCTCTCACTTAAATGAAATTTCAATAAAATTCATAAATATGCTCCTTTATCCATGAGGTAAAGGGGTAATTTCGAATCCACTTCTTATCTCTTGCTTGAAAAACGACCAAGGGATCTTGGAGAATCAAGAGGATGACCCCCGACCTGTTGGTAAGCTTATTGACCTCCTTTCACCTCAATTCCATGGTGGAAATCAAAAATCAATGCATGATTTCTTCTTATCTCGATCCCATCTTCAATTCTAACCATTTCTTTTCACTCAAAGCTTGAGGATGAGCCTTGGGATAGTGAAAGGAGTTGCATCCACCCTTGTTGACGTGAAATTGAAGCTTTGAAGCTCAATTTGAGGTGGGTTTTATAACTTGAACCCTTCTACATTGTTATTCAACTATCAATCTTGCAATTTCATTGATTCCTTCATCTTCTTGATTAATTATTTGTTGTAATTGGTAAATTCATGAAATCAGAAGTACTATAAGTTACAGGGACGAAGGTAGATGATGATGACATCATCTTGGACACTTTTCCCAAGAAATTCCTATTCCAATCGGTTTCAACAAGTTGTCCATTCGGTTTCAACAAAATCGTTTGGAATTAAACAAACTGTTAGGAACTAAACGGTTTCAAACCATTTGGAAGAGTTGACCACAGTTGACCATATGGAGATTTGATGCTAATGATGATGGTTGATGACCCATTAAAATTAATTAATTAACTCCAAAGGGTTCATTAGTTGAAGGTTCATCAATTACCAAACCCTAATCGGGTTAAGTGTTGAATTTCTAATTAATTGATTTAGATTTTTGGGTTTATTAACCCAAACGGTCTCAAGACCATTTGGAGGTCACCCAAACGGTCTCAAGACCGTTTGTAGGTCAACCAAGACCGTTTTTAGGTCTAGGGTTGAGTATGGTTGAGTAATTGAAGGTCCAGAGATACCAAATTGAAATGCAATTAATAGCTGATTTGATGATCAATCCAATGATCAAAACCCTAATGGAATTTCACAAATTTCAATGATGGGATGGGGCAAACGGTATCAAGACCGTTTTGAGATCATCCAAATGACCTCAAGACCGTTTGGGGTCAGGTCATATCAAAAAGTTGATGATGATTCATTAATTTCAATTGAATCAGTTCCACAGTGTTGATCATTGATGGTTCCTCAATTTCAAAACTAGAATTGAAGGTGTCTTGAGTTGAAATACTAGATCAATTGGGTTCAAAACCCTAATTGATGGTCCAATTTAAGTATGATTCAATAGTTCAATTGATGAAGGAATTAAGGATTCAATTGTTAATCAGTTCATCTATTGAAACCATGAAATGTTTAAGTGTTGAAAGAACTTTTTGGTCCATTCGGTTTTGAGAGGGTTTGGACCAAACGGTCTTAAGACCATTTGAGTCCAAACGGTCTTAAGACCATTTGAGTCCAAACGGTCTCAAGACCGTTTGGATCCAAACGATCTCAAACCATTTGGAGACCCAAAGTTCAATCAGTTTCAACACCTTTCTTGAACAATCAATTTGAAGGGCAATTTGCCCAAACAGTTTCAAACCTTTTGAGTTCTAAGAAACCAAGACCGTTTGGGGTCTAAGTAATCAAAATCATTTGAGGTACAACTTGGTCAATCCAATTGGATGCTTCATGTTATTGAAGGATTCAATTGATCAAACCATTTGGACACCTAATGTACTTAAATGATTGATACCCTTAATGGGATTAATCATTGATGTATAATGATGCAATAATTCAATACATCATGCTAACTCTAAATGCATGAATTTGAATAAAGAGTAGACTCAATCTTATCGAGTTTTGAGTAGTAGACATCCTAGAGAGGATTAAAGAGAGAGGAATTCATACATGTATAATAGTCATGTAAAGGTCAAGCCTTATCACCTTCAATTTGAATAATTATGCAATTAGGTTATGATCCTTAATAAAGAGATTATGAAACCCTAATTTGGGGTAAAGTCATATGAGAAACCCTGATTTAGGGTGATTCCATGATAAACCCAAATTGAGGGTGATTCCGTAAGAAATCCTAATTGAGGTTGATGCCATGAGAAACCCTAGTTGGGATGAATAATAAATCCTAATTATGGACAATGTGATGAGAAAGCCTAATGCAGGGTGATGCTATATGCAATCCTAACCCTAATGAAGTATGATAGTGTGTGAAACCCTAAACCCTAATAAAGGGTGATGGTATGGGAGACCTAATCCTAATAATGGAATAGTGATTATTACACTGATAAGGGAAGTACCTAAAGTGATTGATTATAGGTAACCTTATAGCAAGCAATGCCTTAACTTGAGATAAGTACATATCATTTAAGATAGTTGTACAAATTCAAATGGGTGACCTATGCACTATATGATAAAGGTGATAGGTTAGTGGTTAAAGTATTAAGAGGGAAATATCTTAATACAAGGTCAGTTGATTAACTTAAGTAAGATGGAAATGAGGAGAAAAGTGATACATCAAGACATGATAGATATCACATTTAGCATTTTAGGGTCGATATACCTTGATGCACCTCAAATCCAATATATGCAAGATGTGCAATGAAGATGTAATGAACTCAATGCACTTTGATAAGTGTTGACTAACATACTATGAGAAAGGGGTTAATCCAAGATAATGAGTATGATATAAACATACCATGGTAAGGTTGAGAGATGAACTAATACCTTGAATTGATAATTATTAATCATATATGATGAAAGTAATGATCTTGAGTAAATACTTATGATATTATTGAATTCTCCTAGAGGAATGGAACAATAAATTAGGGTTGGACAGATAATATAAACATGAAACCCTAATTAATGTGAAATGGCAAATCCTAACCCTAAATTGGGTAATGGAATGGAAAATCCTATTTGATAGTAAACCCTAATCCTGATAAAGGAATGGTGGTGTTACTATTGTATCACATGATGTGATAAGTGATTTTTATGGATGTTGTTATGTGTATCAACCATACAGGTATCATGATATGATAAGCATAGCCAAGTGTGAGCTATGATGATTATTTGATATAGATGTTGATTGGCCTTGTAAGCCATATGAACTAGCTGTTGCCTAGTGAAAGGTGACAAGACACTTTATGGCCTTGTGAGCCATGTGAGATGTGTGTGTAACAAGTATCATGTATACCTCGGTCTGAGGACCTAGAGGTAATAGTTACCTAATAGTTGGTAACAATGATCAATGATGAACTGGGGGTATGAATACCCAGATCTGATAAATATGGTAATGATGTTGTTGAGAGATGTGAACTTTCAAGTAATGAAATGAGGGATTGAGATCCCAATGTCTTATAAAGACTGAGAAGTAATTGATGATAATAGTACATGTTTCTTTGTAGCAATTGTCATAATAATTCCTATTTGAGAACTTGACTGATGCTAAAAGAATATACTAATGTACTTAATTAATCAAGTGAAATCATATCATGTAGATCACTGACCATAGATCCATCACCATCAGTAATTTGGTGATGGTGAAACAGGTTTCTCCGTGGCATAACCTGGAGTTCGCATATTTTTGAATATGCGGGGGTTGATGGGCGAACATATCCTTACGTCCTAATGGGGGAATTGATGGAAGGTAAACATTAAACCTCTCAATCCTTCATTGTTTGTACCGGGATGTATGTATCACGAATCTCCCGATGATTGGGATAGATGCAATACACATCTCCCAATAATATTAATGTTGGATCTATGGAGGTAAACATGAAATCTCTCGATCACGAAGAGAGTGCAGCTGACCTTGCCTCTATAGCGAAGTTGCCAGTATACCCTGGAAAGCTATATAGCAGAGACACAAGATGTCCTACATGTGATCTCGCACTGACCGAGATGTTGGAGGTCTTGAAAGCCAGCTCTTCCATTGACCTTGTATGGTACCAATTTTGACTTCACAATGGTCGGTTAGAGTATGAGCGGTATACCTCATCTCCTCAGGGCATAAGTGTGATTGTAAAATGTAATCAACCGTTTAGCATGTTTGCTTAAGGATTGAATACGGAAATTTACTGGCTGATGTTACATTTCTTTTATGCATCTTTAGTTGATAGATGTTATTTATATCTCTTTACATTCATTGCAAGTAGATGGATGAATTTTGACTCTACCATGGGTAGATGTAATGTTTTCCTTAGGAAAGGAGATTACTCCACTCTATTCACACAGTGATTTATCTACTGTTAAATATATATAAAATCCTTCTGCTTAGTTTTATTCTAATATACTGCAATAATAATATTTTGGCGGAGATTTATATCTCCTACTGGGGAAATTTACAATTGTATCACCCCCGTGGGATCCAATGTTTTTAGGTGGATGCGGACAAAGAAATAGAAATCCCTACAGCTAAGGAAGGACAACAACAGTAAGGACAACAGTGAGATCTCAGGTGGAGATACTATCTGTCAAGTCATATAGATAGTAGTTCTATGTGCCGTCTCTGTACTCTCAGGTCCTCAGAGTTAGTAGTAAGTGCTTTTAACGAATCGATCTGAGATTTTAGCTTGATGCCTCGAGGTTCTTATGCTGTCTGTATATAATGTTAATAAGAAAGTTGACGTTTGTAATCCTCGAGAAGAGATGGTACAAGTTATGTACTTATGAACCAAGATGTAAATGTTATACATTGGTTCTTGATGAAAGAGTTTTCCTATGTTTGGATCTCTTTGTAAAAAGTTTTAATTTTAGTGATTTTTAGTAATTCCGCTGTTAACGACTGCTTCCGCTTAAGTAAATCTTATTTTTGTAAGTTGGATGACACATGTATTATGTTTAGTAAAATGTATGAAGCACATGTCTTATAGGACATATCTTACATTAACAATGACAAAACATTGTAATGGAAAAAAGGAATTATGAGATATAAAATTAAAAATTATAGAGTAATTCATGATAAATAACCATATATATGGACTTTCATCTTGTTACTTTATGTGTTATGTGTGATTTTAAGGTTTAAACGATTAATATTGACTCAATGCATTGAGTATTTGAAGTTTTATTACATTATAAATGGATTTTATGGGGTATTTAACTGTGATGCAATCAAGCTCAAGATAATTTTATAACATAATATTCATATTTATGGTTAAGTGTATCTGTAAAGTAACCTAGATGAATCATATAGTAACACAAGCTCTTGGTCAAATTCATATAAGAGTATTAAGAATATGTTCTAATATGACAAGTTTCCAGATGGAGTCCTATGGAAGGATATGCAATAACATTTTTAAGGAGTCTAAAACAAAAATAATTGCAAAGAGAGTGGATGTCAAGGTTAATAAATTACTTTTGTTTGGGAAGAGATAATAGATAAGGCCTTGAATTTACGTCTCCTCATTAACAATGGTTTCCTTTAATATCTATTATTTTTCTACTTTACATGACATCTTAGAATCTTCCTTCCCCTACAATCTGGTACAAGAAATATGTTGTCAACTAGCATTCATATTGAGGAACAAAATTTATTTGCAATATTTTTGTGAAATACTAAGAAAAGAATCATGGACACATTTGTAAAGATGTGTAACACCTCTTGCAATTTCTTCACATACCAATACAACAGTTCCTTGTTTGACGTCCAGATCAATGAGTTGGAACAAGCTTTCAAGAACAATACTTGTTTGTCCATTGAATCACATACATTTGTATGTGATTTAGGAGGTTGGTCAAAGTCGAGCAAACCCTCCAACATTTCCCCAACTATGTCGCCAAAGGGGCTCCCTGGGGAACATAAGAAGGTTAGGAAAGGAGCAAGGAAGACTGGGAGCAAGACTAAAGAATCATATATCTATGTCAAGTGTGGTGTAGCAATATCAAGGCCGGGTTGGGGCTGACAAGGCATGGATATCAATGAACCAAAATGTTTGTTTGTGCTACTACTTGTTTACCTGTAGCACCCACATATATAACTTAACTCAAAGAAAAATCTAAGGAAGGTAAAACGAAAAACAATCAAAATTTATTGCTAATGTTCCATCCAATGTAGAACTCAAGTCCAAATTTTGAAGTAGATCAGGTCTCAAATTTAAATTGGGCGGGTCTAGTTGATGAGACAGATCAAGAATGAATTCAGATAAAATATGGTATGGGAACTCAGTCTAGTTTGAATCTGGTTTTATTAATCTTATGGCGTCACAATATCTAAATAGAAAGGCTAAGCTGGTCAAGAGATTTAAAATCTAGGTTGAACCTTGAATGGGAAATTAATTATACAAAAATGAACCTTCTTAATCAATAACTCATTTCTCCTTTTGTGTTGTCGGATGTCCAAAGCAGTCACATAATTGCATCTAATAAAAAAAATATCCTTGATGATGCTTTAATGTGGGTACAAATCCATGTCAAAGATAGATTAAGGACTTGTTAAACTCTATCATTGTGTGCTTGGCAAGCTACAATTTATAGATCTTTCCTATCATATAGCACTTGGTCCTCTTCAACCCCTCACACTACTGCCATATAGGTTCTGTAAAAGACAAAGGAGAAACATATTTTTGGAAATGAATAAATAGAAAATATTTTATCATTAATAGAGTTCAACCTAAATGATAGTAAGGATCGTACACAAAAAAATCTCTTATGAACTGCATGTCGTTTTCCTTTGCTCCCATGGTTCAACGAGTTAAGAAATAAGAGATGTAGAATCAAAATCTATTGAGGAAGAAGAAACATATAACCAATTAGACGTTTGCAAGTAGAAGAAATATGAAGCATAAAACAACATACTCGATCCTCTTAATAACCATGTCTATATCAATATTTTATTTCTGACAATATAGAAATTATGAAACTGATAGTGTTATTCATAGTACATTGGTGCAGTAAGAAATGGGACTCCCGCTGAAAATAAAGAAAGAAAGAGGTAAATATTTTACCTAGAACGCACAGTCGGAGAAAACATCTTTTCAAAATTACGACACAACATGTAGATTTCAATGACACAATTGGATGATAGCCAGACATTAATAATGATGTGTCTATCCAGTTGTCCCAGTCATCAAAAGCAAATCGTATATTGCACCGTTAGCGCCTAGCTAGCACGATTGCCTGGTTGTATGAGGGAGACGATGATGCATTTATCATTAGACTGTACGAGAGATGGCTATGGATTTAGCATCGAACTGTATAAAAGATGACCATACATTTTGCGTCGAACTCATGTCAAAGACCAGAAACTGAATCTGTCCCATAAGTTGCATCATTGAACTGCCCAAATTTGACCGGTACATATATCTTTGATTGCTTATGTTGTACGAATTCTCGGCCAACAGTCGTGCGCCACTAGAATCAGCGTAGAAATAGGTAACCGATGAACATGTGTGATAACCATACTCATGAACTTTGTGGGAAAAACGTTCCATTATCATTTGTAGATGTATAGTCGGCCCTATTGTATGGGGCTACAAACACTAATCTAAGATATCTCAGCTCCACGGCCTTGCACGCAAAATATCAACATTGTTTACTAATCTAACATTGCGCATAATCGTTACTGATGTAGAGAGAACAAGCTGAACTCTCCTTTTCGGCAGTTGTCTCTACCATTATATACAATGTATCGTCATCGAAGTTCAAGATTCAGAATGAAAGATCAAAACAAAAGTTACGGCATTATTGGCATGTTATATACTTTAATTGGCGATGTACTGGTATTAATTTTAGTATGATTTCACTAATTTGGACTTAAAGACAATAGAAATTTTCTAAGATAAAGAGATTGATGAAAGCACCAGAAATAGGGCACCTTCGTCTGCCTGCTTCCTATATGCAGATGATGTTGCAGATCATAGAAAAAGGAACAGATGGCCTCATGCGCGACGATGTATAAGTTGCAGCAACCGAATGAACAATATAAAAGGGCGCTTCTGCTAGGTGATGTTTGAGAACAATCACCACCATGATATACGGAACCGAAACGATAGAAGAAGAGTCAGATAGTAATACGTGAAGTAAAAAGATGCAGACAAGTATTCGTGTTCAGTAGAAAGAAAGAATAGTATGCGGACGGTCGCTCTGTGGCTTTTAGAAGCATAACAACATAAGAGTCTGAAAGGTACACGTCAATAATAGGACGGGCGTAACAACATAAGAGTCCGAAAGGTATACGTCAGTAATAGGAAGGAGACGAGTATTCGTGTTTGGATGAGTAGAATAGTAGATTGGGCCATTGCGGCTTCTTGAGTCTAGAATGTAGTGCATTGCAGATATGTAATTTCGTTTTCATGGCTGCCAAGTGGATCTGTCGAACTGACACCGCCATATGCATTTGTATTGGTAAGCACGTCATGCTGCTGTCTTGCTTTACTTTCGACTTATGTGGCTATATCGTAGTACGAACAGCAGCACAGATCGTAGATAACTACAAATATAAGAGTGAACAGCAAAACGTAAGATGTTAAATTAACTCGCTAGCCATGTTTTAATTCGGTGATAATTCCCACAGTCATGTGTATGATCTTCATGTTTCGGGCCTTGTTTGGTTTGTAGCGGTTTTAAGTGCTGATAATTTAGAGAAAATGTCTTTGGCACGGCAACAAGATCCTAAGTTATAATCGGCCTTAAACTTTCATTTGATGATTGACCTTCTAACAAAGATCCTAAATTAACTTCCACCAAGAAGCGCATCCTTCTTGTGCTTTCACGGAGGTAACAGAACATACTTTCTCTTCCTTATTTTCAGCATGAATTTGATTTCGAAAAAGAAACAAGAAGCCCGAAAAGCCACTTAATCCAAGACACTTCTAGTTTACTCTGATATAAATACATTATTCATTAGTTCATTTATTATAC
Organism: Alisma plantago-aquatica; assembly: GCA_963693085.1. Classification (NCBI taxonomy): domain Eukaryota; kingdom Viridiplantae; phylum Streptophyta; class Magnoliopsida; order Alismatales; family Alismataceae; genus Alisma; species Alisma plantago-aquatica. The sequence goes on along the minus strand of OY856413.1, from coordinate 294,345,154 downwards.
TTACGAGCTAAGATTTGAGATATCCCCACATTCAAGATAGGACAAGACAACGAACACACCCTTTCAACTCGGCTGGCACCAACAAGACCAGAACGTGTTAAACAGGAGAACGTTGCGTCCAAGCTATTTCTACTAGTAGCACATACACTGAATGGAGTTGATAAATACTTAAACACATCGACCAGCGAATCATGGCATCTTACATCCCAAGTTCCGCGAAGGTCTAGGTTTGAGCGGTCAACTTCCTGCATCTCAAGTTGGTCGACGGATATATGATGAAACAGATTGAATCTAGAAAACTCGATGACGAAGTGTAGCTTCTTTCGTAAAGCCGAATTGCCCTGAGCTGTTGAAGAATACTAATGCTGCATTTGTCCAAACCTATAGAGCGAATACGGGTGCACTTTTTCAAATACCAAGACTGTAAGCCAGAAGTTGTATACTAGTTCTTGCACGTGCTCTGCACGTGAACTATTTACATTGTCTACTTAAGATTTAGTCATAACTTGTGGTTAACATTATAAATATCGAAAAGTCCATTCATATGTTGCATAATCAGAATGTCAAGAGTTACTTGTTTCGATGTCTAAACACTAAACTAAGTTAATATTTGGTGTTTTCTTTAACTACCCTACATACAACCTTGCTATGTTTCAAAAGTGACCTGATTATAGTTTTAATCCATTTATGAAAAAAATGATGACGATGCATGAATAATTATTGATGTTGCACAATGACAAAATATCCGACTTGATTTATGACACGCAGAATCCATCACTCCCCAGTGATGAATAAATAATTTTTGAATGATCATGACATAGGGTGGTTTTCCCTGTCATTTCATATTCATTTCCTCCTCAAGCATCATTGACAGAAAAAAAAGATGTGATAAATGGAAGCACATCTCCTCCTTAGTTCCAAGTAATGATTGTCTTTCTTCTGGGTGTGTGGGGACATATCTTATTTGATAGTTTTCTTGTATGTTAAATGTTATGTGACGGATTACTTTATATTAGCATTGGAAACACTTCACGTTTTGACATGACAATGTTACAATTTAATGAATCCACACCGATTTGAAGGGATGGTTAAAAATCATCTTTGTTCAAACTCTTTACAACTTATTAATCATTTTAATCTTTTTCGTATTAATAGTTTATTGGTTTGGGCGTAGTTGTTCTTATTTGGATGTCTTGTTTGTGCTAATGGATAATGTTTTTAGATTCCTAGTGTGGGTATTGATAGTAATTGATTGAAACTATAGTGTAGGCTCTTAAGTATGTAAACCAAGAGACAACAACTATTGAGTTTCATGGTGCAAGTTAAAATCATCCTTCCTTCAATGACCTTTGCATCCACATATTTACCAATATTGTACGAGTTTTATGATGTAGCAAGTGACAAGAAACATATATAGGGTATGAGTCCTCTATTGTCATCCGATGTAATGGTTTAATATTCATATTAATAAAGGTGATCACTATTGTAGAAGAAAAACAAAAGATACAAAATAAATTACGTTGAAGTGTTCATCACTTGAATCCATGAATTAAATTTGTACTATATGTGGTAAGATATTTTAGTTTGGAAAAATATTCTATTAAGAATGAAAATGGTATGTAATAATTTATTTTTATGGTGGTTAAAAACATCATGGAAAACAATACCAAATTTAAAAACATTAATATCATCAGATATGGTCTGCTCATGTCAATGAGAGAACCTACTACTACTTTCGTTTACTAGAAAATCAACAACCAGCTCCACAGTGTAGTCATTCTGGAGCAAATTTAGAATAATATGGTTAAATTATTTTTATTTTATAAATAACAATTTGTACCATAATCATGGACGTAAGCTACATTATATAACAACATACAATTATCTTATCTCATAGCCATATATATCACATCACATATATGTGGGGAAAAGATGATAAAAAGAACATCGATAATTAGTGACACACATTTTACGTGCATCTAAACGTAAGTGTGCACGTCACGTAATACATGCCTTGTGAGCCCCGAGTCGAACACAGACAAATGTAGACTCAGTGACTACTACTAACTACAGTACGATCAGCTAAGCCAGTTAAAAATGTTGAATTGAGTTTTAACAAAATAAAAGAAAATTAAGAGAAAATGAAAATGGTTGATTCAAATGAAATGAATTCCTTAGGATTTCTGATTTCACCACGGGGTCTCATTGTATATTATCTCTACTGAATTAACATAAATTCCTACTTTTAACCTTGACAGAAAGCATGTAGCCTGAATTGCTCGCTCCCGCGATACAATTCACTACCTAAATCTAAGCCAATTCCACGTCGGTGGTAATTTATTCTTAGTTTAGGTACATTAATGAAAACTCTGGGTTCTTTCCACTATTCGTACATCACATATTCCTAGGAACGCGTAGGGTAGTGTACAAGTTATGGTTTTCTATCTGTTAATCCCCCTTTTGGAGTGATTATTAGTCTCATACCCTATTGATGGTGATCAAGCAGTGATAAGTCGTTCAAATCCACACTTATATATCTAGGAATAAAGAGAAACCACTTGAACCTAAAACGCCGACAAATAAAATGTCGGTCAGCATAAATGAATTATGCTGGTATGTGGGGGAAATAATAATCATGCAATTAACCATAACAATGTATTGCAGTCAATTACAGTTTAATAAACAATTTTACATTTTAAATATAACTATGCGATCCATACATACCCTATCCTCTGCGCTGTCCCTGCAGTGGACCTGGATGCTACCTTCCTTATAGTAGATCCCCATTAAACCCCTCATGATCCTACCTAACATGTGAATCAATTTCTAGGGTTGAGTCACATGGAACTACCCGTAGGTAGCCCACTCCTTAACTCATGGTGCGCTAAAGAGTTGCATGTCACTACACGTAGGTAGCCCAATCCCTAACTCTTGATAACCTAGACCTTCCTCTAGGTTACCTTTTTTTAGCCTTTGCAAAGCCACAGAGGAGGACCCGGATCGAAGCCAGTTATATATATATTTATAGTGATAATCATAGTCACTTTATAGTTGCATGAAATAAAAGTCATCCAAGCATTTATTTTCAGGCAATCGATAAAAACATTCGGGAATCACCGTGAAACTAAAGTGATTATCCATAAGAGTAACCACATACCTATCAGGCTGATTTGAGATAGAATAATCCAATCAAGAAATCCAAATAGGCAAGCAATCACATTATGAGATCCTGAAATATGCATACAATTTCCTATTATTAATCATACCATCAGGATCTATTAAACTTAGCTCGATTCCTTGGGTTTCTAGTCCACTTTTAGGGTTTCCATTGCAATTAGGGTTTCCCTTCATCTTTTACTATTTTAAACCCTAATTTTATACAAAAGATCACAAACCCGAATTATCTCAACATCTAATCCTTAATTTTGAATAAAGGCTTGTAGACGGTGAATCACATATTTTTTCCCCGATTTGTTATTTTATAAGTTTCTCAAAACAAGGTTCATAATAAAATAGAAAATCTAATAATTTTTATTTCTAATTTAATAGTAATTTTTTAGTACTAATCAAAATTCTACTAAAGTTTTCTTTCCAATCTCCCATCTAGTTTTTTCTAGTTATTCACTAGAGCAATTATCAGATTGAAGTCGATTTGGGGCAAGTGTTCAGATCTATTATGACATAGCGATTGGGTGCTCAACGGACCTTATTTTCATCTTTTAAACCCTTTCATGGCATCATGAAAAAACAAGGCCATTATTCTCTTTACCTTAAAACGAACAATTTTATCCCTTTTACTCCATGACAAGATCATTATGCTCATTTATCATCAATTCATAGTTCATTATGGTCTAATTCACATATGAACTCTATTTGTCATTAATTCTACCTTTATCCATTAGAAAACCCTAATTACTTCATTAAGGGCATTTATCAACAATTAGGAACTTTTATACTCAAAATAACTTAGAATTATCATATCTCAACTATAATCATGAAATTGATCAATTAAATACATTAAGAGTCACATTTACTAATATTAGGGTTTCAAGGCCCATTAAAGCATATTTATGCACATAAACTCTAAATTAAACTAATTACTTGCAAAGTTCATTCTTTTTATTCTTAATGCACCTTTTTACAATTAACAGGTTAATATCAACTTTAATCATACATTAAACCCTACTAAATACATTAATAATCCCAAAATAGGATTTCTTAATCTTTAATTCATTAAAGTTGATAACTTAGACTGTTTTTCGAATTTCAAGAGGAATTATCCTCTAAAACCATTTTTAATGAATTCCTCTCATTTTTGGGAGCAAAATACATATATTATATGTACCAATCTGAGCTACCATTATTTAGTTATAAATTTTGCAAGGATTACCTTTTTGGACCAATCAGAGGATGCCACGTCGCTTGCTCCATGCAACGTTGCTCGGCTAGTTGAAAACATTTCGAAATGACAAAAATTCCCTCAGTTAAGTTGGTGGTTTCTTCAGCCCGCGGAAGGCAAAACGGTCCAATGACCGGTCCGCCTTCTTCAACCTCACGCAACCCTGTTGCGTCGCCCTAGCCGTGATTTACACAGCTCCTTCTCCCTCTTATGGACTCCGAAGGCCACCGAAACTGGTTCCCCTTGCTCCGCCACCTCCTTCCGCACTTGGGGCTCCACCCAACTCAATGCCAGCTTGGCTAGTTTGGGATGGGCAGCTCTGCAACCTGGGGCCTCTTTAGGTTACCTCAAACCAACAAAACAGGTATACACCCTCCCATAGGGTCCCTATCCCAGGATGGGAGGAAGCTACAACTCTTGACAACAAGGTCACAAACGTCCTTAGGGTTTACATACACATGAGCATGATTAACCCAGTAGCTACTAAGGCACAAGCAAACCACCTACTAAACCATGCTAGGTCATACTTGTTCTCTTTCCTCAATGTTGGATCAAGATTATACCTTCCCATGTCATATACTTATCTGTGAGGGGTTCATCAAACATACCTTGAACTTAAGGGGTCTCCCTTTCCTCTATCCATGAGAAGTACCATGCTCGCACCTATAGAAACTCAAATCTCATCATGAGCATTAGGTACACCACTTCCCCTCTTAGGCCTAGGAACCCTAGGTTCACTTTTGGGTGTAAACGTGCATGCTCAACCTCTTAACCACGAATCAAGCATGTATAAGGCATGACATGCACTTCCTGTCATCCTTCTACTCGAGCAACACATCATAGTTGAGTCCTCCTCAAGGATAATCAACAAGGTACAAGGCCTCACTACCTGTTACTAAACCTCTCCAGGTCTAAGGAACTCTTCTTCCTATCTCAGAAGTTAAACACCTACACCATGGGCACATAGGTACCAAAAGCCTCATCCTCTCTCTAGGGTTTGTTTCCTCTAATGACAACCAAGATATCATCAGCCTCCAGGGATCAAGCATGAGGCAACCACTATCATTCACTTAGGTCGCATCATCCTCAACTCCCCACTTTTCCTCATATCTCAGAGTCTAGGCTTCCAACCTTCTTGCTTGGGTCCTTCTCTCTTTCTCTAGAGCTAACTCCACAACCATCCTTATACTAAAGGTCCTCTCTCCATGAATATGGATCAAGCTCACAAGCATACCTCTACATGGTGAAGCCTATATTCAAGCTTATGTTTGCTCAAGGTTATCCCTAGCCCTTTATGCTTATCTCATCATCTTTCCAACATACTCTCTTGGCCAGGGTTTTAGCACGATTGACGTACTATGGGTGCCTACTATGCCATGCTCATATAAACTCATGGGGTTTCCATAGGTTCTTCTCTAACCTCATCAAAGAAGGAACCATCCTTTGTTCTAACATGCACGATATAGGTTCTTCACTAACCTCATCAAAGAAGGAGCCATCCTTTGTTCTAACATGCACGACCCTTCCCAGGGTTGGGTCGTCTAAGGTACTAGGTCATCCAACCTCTCATGGCTCATATGGCATCCAAGGCATGTCCATCCAAACACCTAGTCTACCATGGCATCTAACTCATCATGCCATCTCTCCCTCTAACCCCCCCCACTTAGGGTTATGGTTAGCATAATCCTTGGAGGATGTACCAGGTCTCTACTCTTAATGGAGGTCTCTACCTCCAACACTAACTCTCTTCACTTATCCTCCTGACAAGAAGTTCTAGCCTCAGGTCTCTCCTGAGGGAATGCCAACTTATGTCAAACGACTTAAGCATGTATCTATTCTTTTACGCTTAATCTATTAAGCTTATGTCCATGACATCTTATTTACATGCTTTTTATTAATTTGGTGGTGGATTCCTTAAACCTTATCAACCTTACCCATACCTAAAGAGGGTGAGGAAAAGAGAGAAAACCCTAATCCTTATATTCCTTAACAACATTTGAGTTGAGAAGGGTTGAACAAGATGAGAGAGTCCTAAAGGTATCTTATTTTGAGTCAAATCCTAAGACATTGGCCATGCAGTCACACTAATCTGGGAGTCCTCGTATTCCGACTAGAGGTGCGGAGGAAAATCTTGCCAGCCTCCAAACATGATCCTTTTCTAGACACCTCTGTCTTTTGGAAATTCCTCTAATAACTCCCTTGGGTTCTACAGAGTTTGTAATGTTTAATAATTATTAAATATTAAATGAGGAACCTATGCTCTGATACCAAATGTAACGACCCCGCCTCCCAGTAACCCCCAATAAAGGGAGACCAAGAGGTCACAGCCGTTATCCCAATTTCCGGATCAAAGGTTCAACAAATAAGCAATAATAATTATCAAATTCTACTAAACTAAACTGAAAGGCTGTAATAAATATTAATGTTGCATACCTTTTTCAAAAACTTGGATATCTACTTCTATCCACATCTGGAGTCTATTCTAACTAATCCTTTTTTATACTTTAATTCCCATTTAATTCCACATATGCCACTTTACTATTTGTTCTTTTCACTTGAACCTAAAACGCCGACAAACAAAATGTCGGTCAGCAGAAATGAATTATGCTAGTATGTGGGGGAAACAATAATCGTGAAATTAACCATAACAACTTATTGCAGTCAATTATAGTTTAACAAACAACTTTACATTTTAAATATAACTGTGTGATCCATACATACCCTATCCTATGCACTGTCCCTCCAGTGGACCTGGATGCTACCTTACTTATGGTAGATCCCCATTAAACCCCTCATGATCCTACCTAATAGGTGAATCAATTTCTAGGGTTGAGTCACATGGCACTACCCGTAGGTAGCCCACTCCTTAACTCATGGTGCGCTAAAGAGTTGTATGGAACTACACGTAGGTAGTCCAATCCCTAACTCTTGATAACCTAGACCTTGCTCTAGGTTACCCTTTTTTTTATCCTTTGCAAAGAAACAGAGGAGGACCCGGATCTAAGCCAGTAATATATATATATATATATATATATATATATATATATATATATATATATATATATATAGTGATAATCATAGTCAGTTTATAGTTGCACGAGATAAAAGTCATCCAAGTAGTTATTTTCAGGAAACCGCTAAAAACATTCGGGAATCACCGTGAAACTAAAGCGATTATCCATAAGCGTAACCACATACCTGTCAGGCTGATTTGAGATAGAATAATCCAATCAAGAAATCCAAATAGGCAAGCAATCACATTATGAGATCCTAAAATATGCATAAAATTTCCTATTATTAATCATACCATCAAGATCTATTAAACTTAGCTCGCTTCCTAGGGTTTCTAGTCCACTTTTCGGGTTTCCATTGCAATTAGGGTTTCCCTTCATCTTTTACTATTTAAAACCCTAATTTTATACAAAAGATCACAAACGCTAATTATCTCAACATCTAATCCTTAATTTTGAATAAAAGGCAAAATTAACCATCAATTAAGCCCATTATGCTCTTTACCATAAAACAACCAATTTTATCCCTTTCACTCCATGACAAGATCATTATGCTCATTTATCATCAATTCATAGTTCATTATGGTCTAATTCACATATGAACTCTATTTGTCATTAATTCTACCTTTATCCATTAGAAAACCCTAATTTCTACATTAAGGGTATTTATCCACAATTAGGAACTTTTATACTCGAAACAGCTTTGAATTATCATATCTCAACTTTAATCATGAAATTGATCAATTAAATCCATTAAGAGTCACATTTACTAATATTAGGGTTTCAAGGCCCATTAAAGCATATTTATGCACATGAAACTCTAAATTAAACTAATTACATGAAAATTTCATCCTTTTTATTCTTAATACACCTTTTTACAATTAACAGGTTAATATCAACTTTAATCATCTATTAAACCCTACTAAATACATTAATCATCCCAAAATAGGGTTTCTTAATCTTTAATTCATTAAAGTTGATAACTTACACTATTTTTCGAATTTCAAGAGGAATTAGCCTCTAAAACCATTTTTAATGAATTCCTCTCATTTGTTTGAGCAAAATACATATATTATATGTACCAATCCGAGCTGCCATTATTTAGTTATAAATTTTGCAAGGATTACCTTTTTAGACCAATTAGAGGATGCCACGTTGCCTGCTCCATGCAACGTTGCTCGGCTAGTTGAAAACATGTCGAAATGATGAAAATGCCCTTGGTTAAGTTGGTGGTTTCTTCAGCCCGCGGAGGGTCAAAATGGTCCAATTATTGGCCCGCCTTCTTCAACCTCACGCAACCCTGCTGCGTCGCCCTTGTCGCGACTTGCACAGCTCCTTCTACCTCTTCTGAACTCTGAAGGCCACCGATGTTGGTTTGCCTTGCTCTACCACCTCCTTCCGCACTTGGGGCTCCACCCAACGCATGGCCAGCTTGGCTAGTTTGGGCTTGGCAGCTCTACAACCTGCGACTGCTGTTGCAGCCATGTGGCTGCTACTGCGCCTGGGTTAGGGCAGGGCTACGATGGCAAAGCTGCCCTCCGATATCATGGAACATCATGTTTCCCTCAAAACTCCTTCTTGTAGCCTCGTGTCTTCGTGGTCACACATCTTCTCTTTCGTTAGGGTTTATGGATTAAACCATGGAAGAAGAGGAGAGTATGATGTGTGGGATCTTCTAGACTCGGCCCAAGGTCTTACCCCTTATATAGGGGAGGGTATCCACACCCCAGTATGCTTGCCCAAGAAGCACACAAGTCTGATTCTAAAAAAAACATATTCCTTCATCGTGAAGAAATCTTCTCTCTCTTCCTTATCTTCTTAGATATCTATATTCTTTGGATAATTAGGAATTTTAAAATCCTCACATTTATTCTTTTTTATGCTTGACTTTTAATCCATTGGAACGAAATTATGTTTTCTTTTAGTAGAAAATACCACCTTTTTAACAATATCACAAAATCCATTAATAATGTATCACATTATCCTCTTATTTTGCATTATTGGTATTTTCTCTTTCTTTCTTCTCCATTGGGGCTCCTTGGACCCCAAGAAACTCTAAGATTTCAAAGTTTCTTTTTAAGGATACTTATTATCCTTCTAGATGCATCTATATTCATTATTTCACATTATCTTGTTTATTTCTTATTAAAATATCTCTTTTTGCGGTTTTCTCTTTATGTTTCTTTTTATTTTCCTCCTTGGAATTCCATTTAACATTAGGAATCCTTTGGATATGAAAATCCACCACGGGTAACTGAATTATACCTCTTTTCACTTATTTCCCACACACTACTACAGAAACAACGTTCAGTGTCGCTTTTCTGGGCATCGGTTATTGAGGAAAATCGACGCCTATAATATTAGGCATCAATTCTTTAGAAAAACGGACATCTATATTCGAAGACCAGCCAGACACGGGTACCACTTTGTATTCAGCGTCAGTTGCATATAACAGACCGACGTGTAAAATCACCCGCGAAATCCAATTTTTGAGCGAAAACATTTTAGGTCGCCTACAGCGTCAGTGTTTTAACTATTCACCGACGCCTATTTAAAATAAAAATTTGCGCGAAAAGTCCCACTTTCAGTGTCGGTTATCCTTTGATAACCGACGCTGATAATGGTTCCCGCCAAATAATTTAGGGCAAGGGTTGTCTAGTTAAGTGTCAGTCTTTTACTATCAACCGACGTGAAAGAATAATAGGCGTCGGTGTTGTAGATAATCGATGCCGTTGAGCAACTTAATAGAGGCCTGATCACCCGACTCTTCCCCCTTTCTTCCTGTTTCATGATTCTCCTGTGCGCTGCTCGTCGCCGCTCTCCCAAAATCACCGCTTGGTGCCTGCTGCTTCTCGCTCACCGCTGATGATCCCTGCTGCTGCTCTCCGTAGCCACCGCCGCTCGCCGCCTTCCTCCTTGCGTCACCGCCGCGCCGCCTTTCCTCATTGCGCCCTACTGCGGCGCTGTCTTGCTTGCTGCTTTGCTCGCTGCTTTCTGCTCTGCTCCGCCCGCTACTTGCTGCTCTGCTCTCCAGGTATTAGCAGTAGCACCTTCTTCCTTGTCTTCTTCCTTGCCGCCCACTGCTCTGCTCTGCTTGCTGCTTTGATTTCAAAACCTAAGCACCTTAGCCACTTGGCTACGGTTACCTAGAAATTCAGTGAGATACCTTCGTTAAAGACTAGTTAGTGTTCTACTTCTTTCACTGAGAACTGAGAAGAATGGCCTACCACGGCCGTGCTGGGCAGTACAGCCACGGCCGTGTTTGCTGTTAGTAAGGATATGAACAAATCTATATGTAATGCTTTATGTAAATTCTAGGATACGAAAAAATCTTTTGCTTGCATATATTTGTGCTTGTAATATATTTGTGCTTCTAATCCTAATTCAATTGTGATGAAACCCTAACATGTACATATCTATTATTGTGTTTGTTGGCCTAGAAACCCGTCCAAGATTTACTCATTAGGAGTAAATCTTGGATAGTCCCCTATTTGGGATTGTTCTTGAACACCTAATCTCACTTAGGATGTAAGTGTATAATGTGTATTGGGTTTTCGAGAAAATTTTGGTAGCATTTCCTCGTTTGTTCTCTAAGTACATATGTACTTAGAGAACAGCGGGGAAATGCTGCTGAAATTTTCTTGAAAACCCAATACACATTATACACTTACTAGTGAGATTAGGTGTTCAAGGATGGGATAGGTGGTACACATTTATTATATATAAATGACATCACATGTGTTTGTTGGCCTAGAAAGTGAACAATCATTGTTCTTTATATTACTTGTACATTGGTATAAATTAGAATGAACAATCACTAAATTATATATTGTTTGTATGGAGTCCAGCTTCATTGTATATAATAGGAGTAAATCTTGGATAGGATGTAAGTGTATACCCTAATCTTGTCCTAATATATACTTGTTTTCTCTTTGATCATAGAATGGATAGATCATGGATGTCCATTCGCAATCGCTGCATCCCAGAGTTTATATCTGGTCTTGATCAGTTTATTAGATTTGCCGAGGAACATAGGAAAAAACCTACAGATAGGTTCTACTGTCCATGTAGGCATTGCGATAACAACTTGAAAGTCAACACTGGTGAGGAAATCAAAAGTCATGTCATGTGCAACGGGATTGTACAAGGCTATACAGAATGGCACTGGCATGGAGAGATTTCAAACTCAAAACCAGTAGATGTCGATAGCAGTGCTTGGGTGGAAGAAGAAATTGCCTCCGATGACGTAGATGTGAACGAACAAGTTCCAGTAGACATTGTTGATGCGATGTTGGATAGTTGTAGGGTAGAGCACACCGATCCACCTCCTATCTTTAGAAACATTATGCATGATGCTGAGATACCGTTATACACAGGCTGTGATAAGTTTACGAAGCTTAGCGCTATGTTAAGATTGTATAAGTTGAAAGCTAACAATAGATGGAGCGACAAAAGCTTCACTTCATTGTTGACTTTTTTGAAAGAAATGCTTCCTGAAGGAAACGAGCTGCCAATCTCAACATACCGGGTAAAGAAAATTTTGTGCCCAATGGATATGGAGGCCAAGAAGATACACGCATGCCCGAATGATTGTGTATTATTTCAAAAGGATTATGTAGATTTGAAAGATTGTCCAAAATGTGGTGCGTCACGGTATAAATTGACGACTTCGGGGGAGTCCAAAACTGGTTCTCCTGCCAAGGTGTTGTGGTATCTACCTATAATATCACGGTTTCAACGCTTGTTTGCAAATCCAAAAGATGCAAAGAATTTGAGGTGGCATGCAGATGTTAAGAAAAATAATGATGGGATCCTACGACATGCGTTTGATTCCCCACAGTGGAAGAAGATTGATCTATTGTACCCAAATTTGGTGAACAAGATAGGAATCTAAGACTTGGGCTTTGTACAGATGGGATGAATCCGTATGGGACATTGAGCAGCCAACATAGCACTTGGCCAGTCATGCTTGTTATATACAATCTTCCTCCCTGGCTGTGTATGAAAAATAAGTACGTTATGCTGTCGTTGTTGATATCGGGCCTAAACAACTCGGAAATGATATCGATGTTTATCTTGAACCTCTGATTGATGACTTAAAGAAACTTTGGGCTGAAGGTGTGATGACCTATGATGCTTCAGGAAGAGAGACATTTCGTTTGCACACTATGTTGTTTTGCACTATTAATGACTTTCCAGCATATGGGAATTAGTCTGGATATAGTATCAAAGGAGCTAAAGTGTGTCCTATATGTGAAGAAAACATTGATTCAATAAGACTAAAACATGGCGGCAAGACTGTATATCTTGGTCATCGAAGGTTTCTTTCAAAATTACATCCGTATCGTAGGAAGCGCAAAGCATTCAATGGATGGAATAATGAACGGAGTGCACCTAAACCTATACCAGGGGATGTTGTTTATGAAAGAGTAAAAGACATTGTCAATGAATTTGGTAAGAAATCACAATGTAGTATGGCCACACGGAGTGACAATTCTTCATTCAAGAAGAAGTCAATATTTTGGGATCTTCCTTATTGGAGTTCTTTGACAGTCAGGCATTGTATCGATGTAATGCACGTTGAGAAAAATGTCTGTGATAGCATCATTGATACTCTGTTAAATATACCAGGTAAGACTAAAGATGGGATAAAATCCAGACTTGACCTACGTGAAATGGGAATAAGGTCAGAATTAACAGAATTACGTGAAATGGGTAATAAAAGAACATACTTACCTCCCGCTTGTTACACGTTGTCTAGAAAGGAGAAGAAAGCTTTTTGTGAATGCTTGGTAAATGTTAAGGTGCCACATGGTTACTCATCCAACATCCGTAGATTGGTATCAATGAAAGATCTGAAGTTGATAGGTCTTAAATCTCATGATTGTCACACTCTAATGCAACAAATATTGCCCGTGGCAATTCAATCTATATTGCCTAAGCATGTAAGGTTTGCAATCACCAGACTTTGTTTCTTTTTCAACAGTCTATGCAACAAAGTTATTGACCCTGATACTCTCGATAATTTGCAAAGAGAAGTGGTTGTTACCCTATGTCAGCTTGAGATGTATTTCCCTCCTTCGTTCTTTGATATCATGGTACATCTTGTTGTCCACTTGACTAGGGAAGTGAAAATGTTGGGACCAATTTTCTTGCATTGGATGTATCCCTTTGAACGATACATGAGCGTTTTTAAAGGTGATGTTCGAAACCGTTATCGGCCTGAAGGGAGTATTATTGAAGGTTATGTGGTGAGAGAGGTTATGCATTTTTGCAATGACTTTCTGAGTGGTAATATCACTCCTGTTAATGACAAGAATATTGAGGAGGGAAAAGGAATTTTGGGATCACGGGTGAAAGTAATCAGCTGTGAGCATTTGGAATAAGATCACTTGTATATTTTACACAACATGGACGAAGTGAGTGTTTATATCGAGGAACATACCAATTTCATCAAGAGACAACATCCTCGAGCAAGTTCAATGTGGCTTTCTAGAGAGCATAATAAGACTTTTACTAAGTGGTTTGAAGATAAAGTCTTACATCAACTATCTCAAACACCAAATGATATTACAGAAACTATCAAATGCCTCGCCTTTAAACCAAAATCGAATGTTATGTCTTATGAAGGGTTTGACATTAATGGGTTCACATATTACACAAAGCACCAAGATGATAAGAGTGTCGTCCAAAACAGTGGGGTCACTCTTCAAGCGACGACTATGTATTTTGCAAGTGCAAAGGATAAGAGTCCTCGTGAAGCTAAAATGTCATATTACGGTGTCATTGAAGATATATGGGAGTTTGACTACATAGATTTCAGAATTCCACTCTTTAAATGTAATTGGGTTGATAACACCAAAGGAGTTATAGTGGATGAATTGGGTTTCACTTTAGTGAACTTTGAAAAGATTGGCGAGAAGGGTGAACCATTCATATTGGCATCACAGGCGAAACAAATATTCTATATCGATGATCTTGCAAATGATAAATGGTCGGTTGTTCTTCATGGTAAAAGACAGTTCATTGAAGATCCTATAGATGAAGAAGAGTACTATGATAAGTATGATGACTCCAGTCCATTCTCAGTTGGGTTTCCAACTCCACAAAATATTGAAGCTAATGATGACTTATATGTGCGCGGAGATCACAATGAAGGATTGTTAATTGATAAAAGATCACAATTTTAGAGACATGTATGTTTATATTTTTTTATCGAAGCTAAATGTTTGCTTTTTTAATACAAATGCTAATTTACTGTGTTTATTTTTGTCAAATTTTAGGTTGATGATGCACATGTACCCACTGAAGCACTGGAGCAACTTGATGCGCGGAGAGGGACATTCCAACTCGAGATATCGTCTACCGTTTCCTCCTCCTCCGCAGCAATATCCTCATCTCTGAACATTTCTCACAGGATTCTGAACCCCTTCCTTCCCTCTACTACATAGAAGCCATGCCGCAGTTGAACCCTTTCACCGAGCCCTACCCGGCCAAGCAGGCGTCGCCTGAAGCACCACCGCCGTCGTCGTCTCCACCTCCATCACAACTTGATGCGCCAGTCCTGGCAGTTTATCACCCCACATGCCTTCCTCCCCAGTTCCTGCCGCTAGAGGCGCTCCCACAGCACCCCCATCCTTTCTTCCCACACAGATCCTTGATATGTCCTACGTTTTATGCCAAACCCTGCGGGATGTACCCTCCGATACCCACCGAGCAACTGAGGGTCGACAACTTGGTAGGACAAGCAAACCCGCTACTCTATCCTCCATATCAACCGGGGTCGGCCGTTGAGGTGTACGACGCCTCCATGGGCGTCCACCAGCAAGTGGTCGTCTCCCGATCATCTGGAGTATAAGATTTCTAATAGACTAAAGGTGTGACCATTCATCCATAATCAACAATAAAGTAACATTTTGGAATATCAACATCAATTTCATTATTGTGGTACTCAAGGTTGATGAATGATCCAGCGTAGGTCTTTTTAGGAACTTAACTAGAAGATACAGTCATCATCATCATCATATTTCAAGAACATCATCAAATCTTGATTCAATATTGAGTTGTACTATCATTATAAGATTTGACCTATTAGAGACTTAGGTTAAGAGATAAAAATGTCTGAAAGTGGTTACCTTTCCAAACTCTAAATAATTAACAAGATGAAAATTTAGAGGTAATCAAAATAGGGATGTGACCTAGGTTAGGAGACTTATGAAACAAATTCCACCCTAATCATAGAAAATTTTTCCTAGTCATGACGTATCAACACTATCAAATTTGGAAGAGCACCAATTATCAATGTGTATTCCACAAGGTCACGAGATCCAAAAATCATTTATCATAATAGATCAACCATGGTTCAAGACACCGTGTATTTGAGGTCATAGTATTGTTCCCTTATATTCATAACTAAGAGAAAGGGGTAATAGATGAAGATAGAGAAGTCAATATAGGCTCTTTCAACAATTTAGCATTATAGGGGTATGATCTAGATCTCATATTCATTATATTATTCAAAATTGAGTTCAACAAAGAGGAAATATGATCAATAGGGGCTTTTATATCTTGTATCAACATATTTCATCATGATTTTGAGAGTCAAAGTCATATTCCTTTCAAAGCATGGTCATTATACATATCAAATTAGGAATAAGATTCACTTAGTCTTGCTTAAGGTTTAATAAACAATAGGGGCAACATATACATAATCAACAGAGACCTCATCATTGATGAGGCATAAAGCATGCGTTCTCCTATTTTGTCATATTAAGGATCATTATCACTTACCTCAAACATAGTAAGCACATAAGTCAAGAATTGGTAAAATTGATTTTATGTGATCTGAGATATTACACATGAGTACTTGACTTCAAGAGTACTTCCATTAATCATAATAGATGTTTAGCTTTAGACCAGATCATGGAATAATTATCATCTTAATCAACTTAGTATAATTTAATTTGAATTTTATTTTCCACATACATTTGCAACTAATAGTTGAGAGATCATGTGATTAATTGTCCCAAGAGATATCACATGAGGAGATGATAATCTATCTAACCATCATCTAATGGGTGGCTTAGGGTATTCCTTAAAGAAGACATGAGATTCTAAAAGATTCCCTAATCTTTGTAGGAAAAGTCCTTGATCAAGTCTTGGATTCACTTCCGTCATCTAGGTATAGAAGGGAGACCTCCTCCACCATGGTTAGACGCATAGGAGGTGCAACAACCCCCATGTAGTGACTTGCATAGACATACAAGCTTCACCATTATGGACTTAGGCTTTCCCAAGGTTCATAGGGGATTGGATTATTAAACACACAAAGAGGATATATGATGGCTTTGATAACATTTGTCATGAAACTGTTTATTACCAAATTCCTCACTCCTAATGGCTAGAAAGCCAAAGGCGAGAGGACTCGAGCATCTGTCTAGAAAATGGATCACATAACATATGCATGAATAAAACCAAAAACAACAACTAAGGTATGAGATAACAAATCATAAAATAAGATACTAAACTTATATCTGACAAGATCTTAGGTCCCATACATCAATAGTGTGAATTCCATTTACATGTCATTATGTATCACAAGAGTGAAAGAAGATTATAATAAGTGGAGAAACATTGATGATCGTTAGAGATTCATAGTGTACCTATTACTTAAAATCATAAAATGGGTACACGTCAATACTAATGTGATGAGTATGCTATGAAAACCTATAAAAGTGCATATTTAAGAGAAAATATGTTGCTTGGGAAAAGCATAATGTAATAACAAGAAATGAAGTAACAACAATCAAAGACTTTACTATTAACATGCAAGCATGTTTTTAGTACATTTTCATTATACCAACAATATCATAAGGACTTTGACCATCTTCACAAAATAAGGGGTCCATGAGGGTGATCAAGATTAGTTACACTATTTCAATGGGAAGGACTATAAGACTAAACGTCATGAGTTAACCATATTCTTAAGGGGTCTCAAGGGCATCTCCAAGAGATAGCCCTTATATCAACATGGTATGCCCGATATTGACAACTCAAGTAGGCCATCCTGCCTAGTGTCCACACACTGAGGGTAGAGGTAGGTGCACAAGGTTGTATAATGGACATTTATCATTATGTTTTCAAGTTTTCTCAACATATATAATCAAGAATAAAATATAGTAGTCATAGGGAACATGTAGCTGACACAAGTATATTAATCCAAGCATTTATACTAACTACATACGTGCAAATTTCAATACCACTAGTGTGGTCGATAGGAGGATAAAGTGTACCTTGATATGAGAAAACTATCATTAAGGGATAAATTAATTCTTAAAACATTGTCCATAAAAGAGAACTTGACATTAAAAGAAAGTGTGACTGGATTAACATGATAAGACTTAGGTCATCCTAGACATATTCATCAAGGGTGTATGTTCCACCTAATCAAAGGTCCATATTTCTTACTGATTGATTTCAACATCTCCAATGTTCATGCAATATTCATCATCAAGCTACATCGTACATCATATATCAATTTCACTTAGAGTGAAACTTCCTCATAGGATCATGGATTTCAAATTTAGGTTTCATAGATATTAATTAAGAAATTGTAAGATTTGAATAATCTTATAGAATTATTCATCATAAATTCAATATAAGTCATATTGAGCCATTTTCATGCAGAATGCTCATCATTTAAGTATAAGAAAGATCAAGCATGATTTAGTGGGATATAAGTCAAAAAGTTACTTATTTGACGACATCCAATATTATGGGTGATAATTAGGATGAGATTCATGCAATATTAAATATCCATTTTAACAACATGCATATTTAGGTCACATTTCATGTCATACTTAAGTCACTTTTTCATAATAGTTAAAAAGAGTGTTTCACATGATATTTTGGGCATTTAAAGAATGTAAAGTTACTGATCTAGATTAAACATGATAATTTGGGGTGCATGTAATCAAATTGAGAATCAATTTAATGATCGTTAGCATCAAAGTTATATTATACATATTTCATGCCCCATTTCATATCTTATGGTCATTAATACGACAATTGATAATCAAGTCTGAATCAAATAGCACAAAATAGCATATGCTACTAATTAGGATCAAAGTAATCAAAAGGGTTCATGATATGATCATTGGTTAGCATTCAACATCACTAATCATGCAAAATAGGATAGATTCCATTTTCAACATAGCACAATATACAAGAGGATTATCCTCTGAAACAAGGTGCATTGGATAAATATCATTTTGTAGATCAATTTTAATATATAATTTGTCATTTTTAACCTTAGAAATTATGTAACACAATTTTTGGAAGATTAGGCATATATATGTATAAAAGAGAGAGCGAGAGAGATGGTATACCATAATGGGTAGACAATGTGGGGTGCCCAATCCACGATGTGGCCCATAGAATATCAATGGCCCATACCTCCAAGGACCTCGTTTGGCTGGATGTGATGTGAAGGATCTATGATCTTGGGATCCGTGGACCTGAGCTAGGATCCCCCCTCATTATCCCACTCACGATGCACACATGAAGGCTTGATGTATCTGCACTAAAGAAGGGAACCACCATCTACTTTCACTCTGGTGAGGTTGGCTACGATGACTTCATCTTGACGGAGGAGTCCAAAAGCTCCATCACAATCAGTGTTGTTGTGGGGGCTTGGACGGCTGGAAGCAAGGCCCAGCTCCCAACATGAGCTCCATCGATGAGGGGATGATGAGAATGTCAAGCTTGGAGAAAAATGCGGTATATGGAGGTATGAAGGATGCATAATAGATCAGATAAGAAGTGGACTAGAGGCTTGGGGAAGTTCATCGAAGGATCGATAGGCCTTGATTCAGCTGAGAGCAGACATAGAAGAAAGCCTCAATTGGATATCTGTGGTGGTGCATGCAGGCTGAGGAGGAACACAAAAGGTGGGGAATGAGTATTAGGGCATGAAATGCGTCAAAATGTTGGGAAAAAGAAAGGGAAGAACCTTATGGTTTCAAAGAAGGCTTAAAATTCATTGAGGAGGTGGAAAAACAAGTCAAAGTGCACATGTCGTGGCTATAGTAGCAAGGCATGGCCCATTTAGTGATACACCGCCCTCCTATTGCTCATGCTTCTAGGGGATGGTCAGGGAGGTACCTTGATGATGAAATGAACCTTAGAGTTTACTTTGGTGCATTATGCTGCCATGCGCCTGAGGTGGTTGCGACCCTAGGGGCACTGTGGCATCATGTTCCAAGTTAGAACATGACTCACAATCATTAGGTCAGTGTGGGTGACCTTAGACCTTAGATCAATGCTCTGAATGTGGACTGCTAGAGCTAAAGGGGTTCATTTGTGAGATGCATTGAGCCCAAGAAGGACTAATGATCAAGGCCCATCTGGGATATTGATAAGATAAGAAATCAAAGAAATTGCTTCAACCTTAACATTCACCTCAAAACTCCGATTTGGATGAAATCTTTCCCATCAAATCACAAATTTCACCCTCATCATATTGAAATAGGACCAAGATTAAGATAAGAATGCTAGATGGTCTCAAAAATTAGAAACATCCTAAATGTATATTAAGTCACTCAACATTATAAAATGAAGTTCATAATTGCAATTTACCCATAAACATTCATCAACTCAGCAACATGTCATTCAAAAACATCAAATTGACGATAAGTGAGGACATTGAAATGAAAGTTGAGTACATTATGAGTCAAGGTGTGCATAGTTATAGGAGAGAGGAAAAACTGGATGTTACATACTATTGGTTATATACCTGAAAGACATCATGTGATGATTGTAAAAAGGATATTTTTGACTCTGTTTGATTATTAATAAAAAGGCATTTCCACTTATTATGTTTTTTCAGTATTTTGATAATCAATAAGCTTAATGATATCCTAATTTTAAGTCAATGACATATAATTTGGGTTGAGGACCCGATCATGATATCATATGTATAATAAGACTAATTCTAGAAATCTCCCTAATTAGTTATTATTATGGATAGTATAGGAAAACAATTATACACAATACTAGTGTGTCTATTGAGTGATGACTATGATTTTTTAGTCATGAGATTGGATATCAACTAATATACATGGGTACTTTTTTTGGTGACTAAGAGAACCCACCTTGGGCGATCCCGACATGGTAAAATCTTGAGGCATGAGATTTGGTGTGGTCCGCTTACCCCCTCACGTGCAAAATTAGCATGGATTTCCATTCCCAAAGTGACTTCGGTGAGGTTTGAACCTAGTTCCTTCATTGGGACTTACCAAGCACTTACCACACAGGCTACTCTGGCCAGACAGAATACATGGGTACTTTTTAGAGAACAAGTCGTACTGCATAGACCCACCTTGTGATTGAAACATAGAAGTCATGTAATGACATGTTACATTCATATCTCAACATGATAGTGGTGGCAATGATCCTTAGACCAGAAGTCACTATAGTAACCCATGTCGTTCTTTGTAATTTGACACTATCCCAACATGCTCTAAAATATGAATTGTCAAAAAGGTGGTGATTGGGTACATTGTGATATATGAGGAATATTATGAGTTATACAGATGAAATATGTCCCTCTTTTTGATATATATCCCTAGCCACTTGATAAGTGAAACTTTGAAATGCATGGCCATGCACATGTCGACCAATATATGATATCGATCTCATAATATCTCAACTAGTCTACTATAGTTCAAGGAACATGGATCAAATGTTAAGAGAATGGCATTCCATGCCTAATTGAAAATCTAGATACATGTGGCAAAGCTATTATACAATCATGGTAACATTGGTCATTTAACATGTTGTAGTTGTTCTTAGAATCACTCCTATTACTTGGTTGGCAATGATGTGTTGTTAGACATCGATCTTTGGTTGTGTTGTTTTGAACATTACTACCTACAAAATCAGGAACCTACTGGGTCACACGCATGAGGATGCATAAGGGAATTGAAGTTTGGGATCAAACATATGATTATAATGCTTCTAAATCATAAACATACTGATTAAGTCACTGATCGGGAGACTAGAATGTCTGATTGACCAATTGGATTGGTTGCATCAATAGATCAACTCATTGTCAAATGGTCAAATGACTTTTCCATTGGGCTGTCTTGATTGGGCAATCAAGCAACCTAGTCATATGATCACAATGTAATAGAAAAAGTCTCAAATTGGAAACCAATTCAGATCTATATTTGAACTGTCCTAATCAACCAGTCAACTAACCTGATCGGGTGATCAGAGTGACCAACATGATTGTGTTCAGTTGATCAAGTAACATGATCAGGAAATTAGAATCTAGTCCACATTTTTTAGCGTTAGACTATTTTTTGGATTGTGATTAGTAAAGAGATTTGATTTACGATTTTCCAATCCCATGAATCTCCTATATAAGGGGGGAACGCCCTACAAAGTTTGACACAATACTTGAGTGGTCATTACAATTCTCTTTTGGAGAGAGGAAGTCACCCTAAGGACTGGTGCCCAAGGTGGGAAAAGAAAGGAGTTCCAAGACTACTAGCACAATGAAAACTCATGCTCTTCTTTGACTTAGTGGAACAACATTATTTCTCATCTATGTGTACAAAGTAGGGACTAAGGCACACATGAAGTGGCATATAAAAGTTGTTTCACAATAAGCCAATCATGTAGTAGCTTGGTGGCCAGTCTAGATGTCTTTCTAATCCATTTAGATTTCTTGGTGGCTGTTTTGAATGTAGATTTGGAAGATCATGTTTTCACTAAAAAAGATGTGTCTGGTTGTTGGATAACTAGTGTAACGACCCCTACCCCTTTTATCCCCTATTCAGGAAGACTGAGAGGGCAAGGATAATTACTCTAATACATGACCAAAGATTTATCAAATAACTAAAAACAATTAATAAATTTCACTTAATCAAAATCCTTTTGATGCATAAATAATTTTCCAAAAAGGAATTACAATCTAGAGTTTGCAACAAGAAACTAAAACTATCTATAACCTCCAAGAATTACATTAATGTTTTTATGTTGGTGTCTTCTTTCTTGAATGCTTATTTCTATCATAATTGGAGAATATCAGTAGTTTATCCTAAAACACCAAGAGGCAAAGCATGCGGTCTATAAAATAAGTTATACTGGTATGTGGGGGAAACAAATCTAAGTGTAACAACATAATCACACAAATTATTGATAAAGATTCAAATTTTAGATTTTAACCATAACTACTCAATCTTGATCCATCCAACCTTTGTCAAACCCTTCTCAGGTATTGTCCCTGGAGTGGACCTAGGCCACCTCCTCGGTGACATACTAGTCTTGCCCTATGTAGGAAGATAACCTTTGTTGTCTTCCCCTATGCAGGAGGATGACCTTTGATGTTCCTTTGGCCACATGGGCCAAACCATCATTTCTCATAAATTTATCATAGATCCAGAGGTGGCTAGGATTCAATCTAGTCATGTCCATATAATGTGATAGCCATAGTGACTTAATAATTTGCATGAATTAAAATAAACAAGCAAGCACTTATTTCCAGTCCATGCAGAAATCTCTGGGAAAGCCATGTCAAACTAAAGAGATTATTCTTAGGTGTAGCCACATACCTGATTCAATAGTAACATGAAGTCTAAGTTGGATCAATCAGAAAAAGCCAGACAAGCAATCAACCAATTTATCCTGAAAGTTAAATCATAACACCCATGTATCATTCTTTTATCCAAAATTAGTACTAAGACTGACTTGGGTCTCAAGATAGGATTTTGAATTCAACTTTAGGGTTCCATTAGGGTTTTGTCTTTCCAAACCCAAATAATTACTTGTCATGTTCTTTTGGGTTACAAACCCCAATTATCCATCACTTGCACTTTTATTCTCAAAGATATCCTATTTGATCAAATTATGGGTTCATAAGTTCATATAGGTTCCAAGGTGTTCTTTTTTTCCATAAAAGTTCCATCTTTGATCATCAATATAAATTGAATCCATTAGGATCACCATCACCTAGAAATTAGGGTTTTGATACATTTAATACTATAACATACCTGAATCAAGGTTCCTAGCCCAATCCTCCTTTTTTTTAGCCCCCCTTTCAATATTGATTTACATCAAGTTTCTTTCCCCTAATATAATTAAATTATAATGTTATTAACATGATAAATGTTCAATTACATGAGATTTCAAAACCAATTAAGTAGGTTAAAAATTCAATTGGGATTAGTTATATAAATTCACCATTCAACATGATTTGACTTTAATTTGGCTCTTAAAATCACATTATGACTTGACTATGAAGGAAAATGAGAAAATAACACATTTATAACAAAATTATTAAGAAAGATCCTAAATATATTTATTAGGTACTTAACATACAAGAAACTAAATAGAATACAAAACAATTTCAAAGGAGAAGTTAATATCAAAATTAGACTCCCCACCTTATTTAGTAAACCCACAAATTTTAGGTCAATTGGAAAATAATTTCCCTCCTATTGAATGAATGAAAATTTTAGGCTTTACTATATATTAATGCGCTCAACTCACATACCTCACATTATATTGTCTGTAATGCCTCCACCTTCGTCTCTTTCCTTCATACATGGCCGTTTTGTGATCCTTGTGCTGGCCTAGCTGCTACAACGGTTATAGACCAGTAGTCATTTCTTCTTCCTCCTCTTGCTCACAACCCCCTCTCTCCCCGTGCCCCTCTCTATTTCATCTCTCCTATACGTCTTTTCTTCCTATACCTCTTGCTAGAAAAAACCCTATTTGTCCTAGGTCCTTTCCTCCCTGTGTGCAATAGACTCCACGATAACATGGCATCCAACAGATACGTGCGCCATCAACCTTCTCAACACCAACAGAACGCCAACTACCATGGATGAGTTCTGTCACTTTCTACATGATGATGCCAACTCTGCAAATCAGACCGACATTGCTAGGGGCGTCACCTCCCCTTCCCTGCCATTTTGTGCCACTACACAGATACACGATACCTCCCCTCCATGATTTTAGATCTGCAACCTCCCAAAACCTCTCCAGACGTCCTCATCCTCAAGTGGCCACTACAATATGCAGATCAACCATCACTATTTCATCAAGGACTGACAGAGACTATGGTGTTGACACCTCCCACTCTGCGCTTCTTCTCTTCACTGACTTGCACACTTAGATGATGACCTACAATGGAGAAATCTTCATTGTTGGCCACCATCTGTCCTCCTTTATCCATTCTTCCTTCTTTTCTCCACTTCCCTTCCATCTCCCATTGTCTCTTCTTCCTGTGTTTGACTATCATGATAGTCAAGGACCTACCACCGTTGGTTACATGAGATGGCAAATGATCCTATGACATCCATTAAGTTGCAGTGATCACACCTCCTTCACTATTTAAATCCATGACACAAACCCTGTCAGACCTTCCTCCTCCCTTCCTGTGCTAAACTGGTCCACCGTCACCAACTCAGAGTGGCCGACAGAAGAGATTCTCTCCACCCGATTCCATTAGCACCCTCCTTTCATCCCAAGAAGCACCATCCACCTATAATTGAAGAAACCAACACCTAGACAACCTTCTTCTTTAGTCTTGCCTAAACCTAGTCGTGCTCTTCACTTTCTTCCTCCTCATACGTCTAGATCTCCTCATGTTCATGATTTTTGGGACAATCAACATCATCTTCAGTAGTCAAGACCTGCAATATGAACCATCTAAATCTCAAAGACCCAACACAACCTACAATCCTTGCAAACCTTAAAGCAATCCACTGACCGGTGGCATACTTCATCGATTAGCTGAGGAGGCAATTGTAAGGTCAAATGATGAATCTTCCTTGAATGGATCTCAGCTTGATCCTAAGAAAGTTGGTAGAGTATGTGGAGTTGCCTTGCTGTCGTAATCACCTCAAACAACTGAACCATGGGTACCACCTCCACTCATAATTCAGAGAGTCACTTTGAACAGGGTAAGACAATTCGTTCTTGTTAACATTTAATGAATGACTCTTGGGTATTCCTATATAGTGATCTACTTAACAATAAAAATGATAACATAATACTTTAGGAAGATTTGATTGGTTAAATTTATTCCAATATTCATCTATACTTTATTAATTGACTTACTATTTCATAGTAGTACACCATGGTTTATGCATGTTAACCACTAGTAAGTTATATGAAACGTGATTAGGATAGTAAACACATTGTTTGATATATTAACTTAGTATCTTTCATATGGGTATTGGTTTACATATAGGTATGAGAGTTAATAAATGGTTAATTAGGAATCACAATTTTAGTGGTTGTTATAAGGAGACTTGATATGATCTCATTCCTTTTGTAAATAATACATTCCCTAGACACCATACATTGGTATATATATGTATCTATCGAGGATTACAAATCACATGGATCTAGGGAACACACATATCAACATTGGTTGGTTCTTAACAAAAGGAAACATGAAATATGAATAAGAATTTATTATTAAAACCATAAGTATGAGTGACAAGTTATGTAGGAAAAGAAGGTAAGATGACGATTTTGATTAAAATAGTTTTCAAGGAAATAATTTCAATTACAAATTATTGATATTGACAAAGAATAAAGTGATATGTCAATTTATAACCTTAGGTTGCATCAACATGCACATCAAGTATCCCTAAACCCTAAATCAACATTAGATAACCAAATATGAGGTTTCGATATAGTTTCAATTGTGAACTAGTGAATGTGGACTGATGTGTGTAATAAACACTATAGGATGTGAAGGACAACAATCAATATCATCCCTGAGCTAGGGTTAGTAATGAAAATCTGGTATGTACTCATCTCTATTTTATTTTGGATATAATTTGACTTTAATCTTCTTATAATGAGGCATCCTTGAATTTGCCCCTTTTTATTCATCCATGTTGCAAATTCTTCATTTCATTATATTGAATCACCTGATTTAACTTTGCTTGATGAATACTTTATTGCCTTGGGTTAAAGATGCCAACTTCAAGTATTTTTGAACTAGAAGAAAATCTAGGTCCTGATTATATTTTTATTAGATTACATGCATTCTCCTAATCATTTCTAATATATAATATGTCTTCATCGGATCATCATACTAATTACTAGGATTTTTGCAAGATAAATCATTTTATACGAACGAGAGTTCACTAACTAAGCTATTAGATTTAGTTTCATTTGAGCCAGTCATACCAGGCCGAAACAAGGGCTTGTTCCATGACGACACTTGTGCCCGCATGGTGGCCTGCTCAGATAGACAAAAAGGAGGCAGAAAAATGAGACAAAAAGATCAGTTTGCCCCTTACAACAAAGAAGAGAACTAAGGGTAGCAAAGTCTTCTCACGCCAGGTTATCATCAACCTTGGTCACTCACTCACTACTCGCTAGATGCAAGTTAAAACAAGGTTGACTCCAAGGTAGAGGACCCCTGAACACAAGGTGGCACCTCAGATCCCTCCACCGTGACCTGACACACTCGATGGCAGTCGAGAATTTCCTTGGAACAGTTGGAGCTGAGAGCTTGAAGAAGGTGTTCTCTTGGTCATAGGGAGAAAGGGAAATGAGAAGAAGAGGGGACGAGACTCGAAATAGGAGGCATGTAATTGGTATGTGGATCACCTAAAGTCTCACCAAGGGGATGGTGGTCTCAAAGGGATGGCACTCTATCTTATATAGGTCTTGCAATATGGGTTGACTGATGACAGGGGTTAGATTTTGGGGAAAACCTTTATATCTTTCCATAGAAGACCAAACCCATGGTAGTTGGGTTTGGGAAGATCCACCTCATTCACTGGGACAAATCTTTCAATCTCTAATTGATTAGATGAAGAGAGAGATGTGAATCGAGATACATGTGTACTGTTCCAGTTTCCTTATTTGTCAGAGGTAGGTGATGATCCAGTGGCGGAGCCACATTAGGGCCTGGTGAGGCATGTGCCTCACCCGGATCCTGAGAAAAAAATCTGCAGTTATATGTAATTGGCCGATAAAATTGCATAAAAGTTCTATTACGGTTACAACTTGGACCCATGAATCCTAGTCTTCATAGAATCCTAGTCCTGCTACGTGACGTGTATCGATACTTCTCAGTTTCCGAGATAAAAAGGGTTTCCCTTGAATACTCCATGTATAAGAAGTTGCTTTATGCTTTTGGACTGGCAACTTTAGACACGCGTGCAAGGCACAGCCGCACAGGCGGAAGACTGAAGACCGAAGATTAAAACAGTGCAAGCCGCAAGAGTGTTGTTGACTGTACGCAATTGGTTTGCAGGTCGTGCCTTCCTGATAAGAAGGTAGATTAAGCATTATCATATTCCTTTAGCCTTTCTCTGTCAACTGGTTCATTGGATTGTGTTTTCGTAATCGGTACTTTGAATTAGTTTTTCTCCAATTTGTTTCTTCTTGTATTCGATATCGATAGTATTGATTCTCTGTTTCTTTATTTTGTTTCGGTTCCTTTTTAAAATCTTGTTCTTTTACTAAAGATTTTCGAATGAGCAACGAATTGATAACTTAGAACATGACATTGGTCGTCGGTCCTTTGTTTCCTCATTGTTTTTCTATTTGAATCAAACATCAAGTTGAGTTATTGAGTTGTTATTGTTATTATTGTTTGGCTTCATCTCATGCCTCTCATTGCAACACTTCGTTTGATACATTTCTACATAACACAAAACACCAACTTCATATTTCAAGATGAAAATTGTGGCAATATGTGGTAATATTTATATTAGTTATAGTTCAATTACGATTTAATTGGCATTAATATTAGTTGTTGTTATGTTTTTTAATACAAATTCATGTTTTGGATGAAGGTTAAGGGATCCAATCACAATCACGGCTTAAAGTTGGCAATACCTTTTGTAAGACATAGGCAAACTTATATTCACGTGATCACATGTAAGTAGTGTATTCATGTTTTTTATGTATTCCTCATTCTTCTACAAATAGCTCTCTACTAAATTTTATATGTCGAAGTTTGTTTAGACATTCTTTGTTTATTTTTTTGACATATAGATAACACTTGTTTTATATATTTCTCTTATCTTTTTGTGTTCATTTAATAGGAATCAATCAAAGATTGATAAGTTCTTAATTAAGAACAAATTTAATGTTGAACCATCACATACTAAAGAAGAAAGTGGGTCAAGTAATGAGATGGATACTTCTATCCCAGTTTCTCAACCCGAGCCTCAAAATTATGGTGGTGGGCTTGACTTCAAAGCAGAAGATTTAATAATTTATCCTGGAGTTAGACCCCAAATTTCACATTATCACCCTAATGTGCAAGATATTGTTAGAAGGGCTTACCTAACAAAGGGACCATGCCAACTTCCAAATTATAAATTTCCAGTGACAACTTTTGGATCAAAGAAACGTCGATTTGTATCAAGTTGGTTTGTTGAACATTCTAATTGGTTAGAATATAGTGTTGTCACAGATGCAACATTCTGCCTACTTTGTTATGTTTTCTCATCTTGTCACACCGACCCATCATTTATCAGTGATGAGTTTAGATATTGGAAAGATAAAAAGAGACTTGATAATCATGTAGGTGGGCCGGCAAGTCCTCACAATACATCAAAAGGAAAATTTCAAGACCTAATCAATGATAATCAATGACTGACTGTTCTTATTTCTAGGCATACAGAAGAACAAAAGATTGAATATCGACTGCGGTTGAAAGCGACTATTGATTGCATAAGATTTCTTTTGAACCAAGGTTTAGCCTTTCGTGGCCATGACGAATCAGATACTTATGCAAATAAGGGCAACTTTCTTGAGCTACTTAATTGGTTAGCAAATCAAAGAGATGACATTAAGCAGGTCGTACTAAACAATGCTCCTGAAAACTTGAAACTCACCTCTCCGGAAATTCAGAAAGATATTATAAATGTCATTTCAAATCTAGTTTCTGATGATATAATCTCTGATATCTCTTTTTTTTGTGGTGGTCTATTTACAATCCTGGTTGATGATTCACGTGACATATCAGTTAAAGAACAAATGGCCATGGTTGTTCGATATGTTGACATGAAAGGTATGATAATTGAACGATTTCTTGGTTTAGTACATGTTACTGATACTAGTGTTGTGTCACTAAAAGCAACTATAGATGACATCTTTATTAAATTTAGATTGGACGTGAGTGGCTTGAGAGGTCAAGGTTATGATGGTGCATGCAATATGAAAGGAGAATTTAATGGATTGAAAGCTCTCATACTAAGAGAGAATCCTTGTGCCTTTTATGTTCACTACTTTGCTCATCAGTTACAATTGATACTTGTTTCAGTTGCTGAAAATCACTTGCAAGTGGCTTGTCTATTTGAAACAGTTCATCAAATTCTTAATTGTATTTCTGGCTCATGTAAGCGTACTGACTACCTTCGAGCTCAAGAAGTGGAGAGAGTGACAAAAGCACTTGAAGAATGTGAAATATCTATTGGAAGAGGAAAAAATCAAGAACTTGGAGTCAAACGATCAGCTGCTACTCGATGGGGTTCACATTATAACACTTTAGTTAACTTAAGTGTTATGTACCCTTCTATTGTCAAGGTTCTACAGATTCTCACTCAATATAGTGAGTTGGCAAAAAATCGGGCAAAGGCTCACAAACAACTCTTAGATATGGAGACTTTTGATTTCATATTCATGATGCTTTTGATGAAGAAACTCTTGGGAATAACACATGAATTATCAAACGCACTACAACAAAAAGATCAAGATATTGTCAATGCTATGGGTCTCGTCAACATAGTGAAGGTACAATTGAATTTCTTAAGAACCAATGATGTTGCATGGGAGTCTTTCATGAGTAGTGTCAATGCATTCTGCTCAAAGTATGAGGTATCATTGAAGAACATGGATGAAACATATGTTATGCCAGGAAGAACAAGACGTGACAATGAGGAGAAGACTAATCTACACTATTTTCGATTTGATATATTTAATACAGTGATAGATTTACTACTTAATGAGCTTAATGACCGCTTCAATGAGAGTAACACTGAGTTATTATTATGTGTTGCTTCTCTTGATCTAAGTAATGACTTTTATGCTTATGATGAAGATAAGCTAGTTAGATTTGCACAATTCTATCCATCAGATTTCAACATATAAGATATTGATAAATTGAGATGTCAGCTTGAGAATTATATCTTTCATGATCACCATAATCCTTCTTACAAAGAACTTCATAGCCTCACAGAACTTGTGCAGAAGATGGTGTTGATGAAGCAAGATAAAGACTTCTGTTTAGTGTATCATCTTTTAAAGCTAGTAATGCTTTTGCCTGTAGCAACTGCATCTGTTGAGAGAATATTTTCGATGATGAAAATTATAAAACATCGTCTATGAAATCGGATGGGTGATGAATATCTCAATGATTGTTTGTTGGCCTATGTCGAAGGCGAAATATCAAGAAATCTTGAAACAGAGAATATTATCCAAAAATTTCAGACTATGAAACCTAGATGAGGATCTCTATGACATACAATGTAACTTTTAATAAAATATGTCATCTTATTCATATTCTGGGTATTGTTGATAATCCGTACATCATTTTTACATATGAACATATATTATGTTTTTGAAAAAAATACTATCTTATATTTGTGCCTCACCCAACATCAAATCCTGGCTCCGCCACTATGATGATCATATCACCACCATAGGGAGATCTGATAGCCCATGTTGAGTGTGTTAGATATAAGATAATTCTAATAGAAATCAAATTATCATGACATTTAATACTTTCCAATTATATTTTTCACACTTTAGTGAATTTTGTAAAATCCATATCTCCATCCATCCTTTGAATCCCCAATTTTAAGGGAATGTCTTTAATGACTTTATCTAGCTGTGTGCAAAGATTGATACCAAAAATAAAAAATAATAACCCCTTTTATTAACTAACAAGTCTTCCACTTATAAGGCATATATTATGTATTTAAAACACATCTTTTCTCTTTCTTTCTTTTCTATTTTCTTTATTTTGGCTATTGTTTCTATTAGAAACCATGTGAAAATGAAAAATAAACAATTGTGGCCATCTATGCCACTTTCTAGAGAGAGAGATGTGAATCGAGATACATGTGTACTGTTCCGGTTTCCTGATTTGTCAGAGGTAGATGACTATCATATCACCGCCGGATGGAGATTTGACGGCTCATGTTGAGTGTGCTAGATATAAGATAATTTTAATCGAAATCAAATTATCATGACATTTAATACTTTCCAATTATATTGTCCACACTTTAGGGAATTTTGTAAAATCCATATATCCATCCATCCTTTTAATCCGTAATTTTAAGGGAATGTGTTTAATGACTTTATCTATATGTATGCAAAGATTGAGACCAAGAATAAAAAAGAATAACCCCTTTTCTTAACTTACAAATCATCTACTTATAAGACATATATTACGTATTTATAACACATCTTTTCTCTTTCTTTCTTTTCTATGTTCTTTATTTTGGCTATTCTTTCTATTAGAAACCATGTGATAATGAAAACTAAACAATTGTGACAATCTATGCCACTTTCTAGAGAATTCTACATATTTCTTTTAACCGCATACATTAATTATTGTCACGGAATCGTTCTTACCCCAATCCCACTGCCTAGAAAATGGTAAAAGGATTGAAGCACATGTCTTTGAGTGGCCCAAAAGGATCTCATACATTAGTATATACAATAAGAAATAATAACTCATAAAAAAAAGATTTAAATAACTAACCAGCCAAATTGTGAGATTTCACAAATTGTCCTTGTCATCAGAGTTTGTCATGAGTGGAAGTGATGTAGTCGATTCTTCTCAAAGATCCAACTAGATTGCCTAAAATTGGTAAATCAAGACACAATCAATGCAAAAGCATTTGTACGCTATCAAAAGAACATATATTGAACAATTGGAAACATTTATAGCAAAATATAGTACTTGGCAGGACTTATATTCAAAATATAGTCAACAAGAGATTTTCAAACCAACATTTATCTAACGAGATTTTTATTTTGAAAATTTCAATTTTATTACAAGTTCCCATTATGCTAATATCGAGAAGCATGCTTATATATTTTATGTGGTTCCATCGCTCCAATGAAATGAGGGAGGTCACCAGGCTCCTTCTGTCCATATGAGGTAGGAGGTCAATTGATATGTACAAGATTCAATATCATTCAACATGTGCAAGTTCCACCCTCCGAATGAGGAGGTCACTTGTACTCAATATCAACAAGTATTATTGGCAGTCATAATGGGCAATATCATTTATGTTTTCATGTTTGTTGCAGTTTATAATATAGAAAAATTGGAAAACTAATCAGTAGGGAACAATATCTCTAACAACTACATAGCCAATACTTTCAAGAGGTACTTACAAAGTTAATATTCAATAGTACTAGTCTATTCAAGGAGGAATTATAATAAAAGCGTACCTTTCACCGAAGATTTTAGAGTAAATATCTCAACAAGTAATATGTCAACCCTTAGAGTTAGATCCTAAATCAGCATGATTGCATTAAGGGTTAAGATCATGATATTTATAAGGTCATGTTTCAATATTCAAGATTAGGGTTAATCATTCCTATTTATCCTTGGGGTTAGGTCATTCACTTATGATCCACAATATGACAGGATGTCCAACATTATTCAAGTGTCAAAATTATTTCTAGTATGAATGACCTACCTAGGTATTTTAGGAACATATGTGTTAACCCTAATTTTATGATCCTTATTAAAGTCATTATCAAGTCTCTAGATCATCATCAAGGGAGAAGTTCAATGGTAATGATCAAGGACTTCACAAGATTTAGCAGAATCATGATAGTATTATCACAATTCTAGGGTTAGAACCCATCATAAAGGTTAATCAACATATTTATCATCAATATTAACCATTACTTTAAGGTACATGATCCATTTTTAAGAGTAGATGAGTCAACAAGGTTAGATCCATATTAGTGTTTCAAGATAATAATCAAATTCATGTATTAGGGTTTCCAAGAATTAAACATCATTATTGAATCATTAGACAAATTATATTATGAAGATCAAAATCTAGAGATATCAATGAAATCCAAAAAGAACTAGGTCTTAAAATTACTTTTTAAACGAATGATTGGGGTTTTATGATCAAAATTCACTACTTGGTCGCATTAAATTTTGCAATATTTGTTCAATTATTTGCATTTTATGCTAGAGAGGAGGAAGGATTTACCAAAAATTTAGAGGAGGGAAAAATTAGAGGCTGTCGGATCGGCGTCAACATTTGACTGGGGTGGGGATCCTACATCCCATGGTCGACATCTCTAGCATGGCCAGCATTGTCGCGCATGGATGGGTCGCGGTGGCATGGCGGTGGGGCAAAAGAGGGCAACGGGCGAGAGAGGCGGAGAGGGAGAGCCGAGATGCTGGTTAGATTCGTGGGAGAAAACCACTGGCGTAGGTGGGGTTTTTAAAGGGTTTTGGAGCTAGGTTTAGGGTTTATTTAGGCCATGCTTAGCCATGGCAGCCGTTGTCACAAAGGGGAAAGAAGGTTTATGAAACCACCAATTTGGTGTGAAGAGTATATGTATGTGGGGCGGATTTTGAATAAGGATTCAATGTGGTTTAAACATGGGATTCCAAGAATTTCTCGAGGGAGTTAGGAAGCTCCAAATGAAATGAAATTTCTCCACAAGGCTTATAATAAGGTTAAGAATACTCACACAAATTTTAGGATCCAAATGATAAAGATAGATATTGAAATGAGATAAAAGATTAGTAAGGATAAAATTAGTAGAAATTCATGTCTTCAAAGTATACAATTTGCTCAAAGAAACAACAATATGGCAACCGATGGACTGGCCAAGTTTCATCTAAGGAACAGGTCTGGTCATTTTCATTACACCCATCTAGGATCCAACATGACCTAGTGTGAGACATTCAACGCAATGATGAATGATATGATACCTGGATATAGATGAAACATCCAACCAACATGATAATGACTAATGGTACATAATCTTATTGACATTAATCTAATTATACTCATTTATAATGGCAAGATCTCCTTGTATGACTCTTTATGAGGATCTCATCAAGAATCTCTAATCAAGTATCTTAATATTGTGCTCTAATAAAGGTACGCTTTATCCTTCTATTCGCTAGATTAGTGGTATTGAACTTGTTTTTATGCATGTATGTATGCTTAAACTATTCATCTTTATATACTTGTTTGAGGTACTTGTTCCCTACAAGTAGTATATTCATTTTTCTTGAAATACATTTAACAAACCTTGAACATAATTGAACTTGTCCATTATGCAAACCGTGTGTACACGCCTTTAATCTTGGGTTAAGGGTACAAGACATGTTAAAATAGGGTTAGCTCATTGACTTTGGTCTTGAAGTTCCTCATGTAGAAAAAGGGTGACATTTAGGCTTTGAGCCTTATATGCCCTTGATGGACCCTTCCTATGGGAAGTTGGTTAATTGCCATGAAATATTGTTTAATATAATGTAAATGCACTTAAAAATGATATCATGTTAATTAAAAAGTATTTGTGGTTGTTATTTCTTTTTTCTATTATACTAAATTCTACCAAGCATATATGTTCCCTCAAACCTGTGATTTTATGTATTTGATAGCGTACTCATCATAATTGTGTTGATGAGTATCTAAATTTATGATTTTAGGTCATATGTACATCAAGAATCTCATGCTATTATCATTAATTCTCCTCTTATATGATAATATGCTACTCTTACCGTCATGATATCAAATGACATGCAAATGGAATTCACATGGGTTGACATTTGGGCTAATATCTTGTGTCAGGTACAAGATTAGAAATCTTTACTTAAGCCATGTTATTCATACCTTAATTCTCTATGTTTTTGTTTGTGGTTTTATTCATGCATATGTTATGTGATCCATTATATGGACAGACAATTAGGTCCACTCACGTTTGGTTTTGTACCCATTAGGGATGTGGAATTAGGATAAAAAATAGTTATGTGACATTTCTGTTGTCATAGAGTTGTCGTGCACCAATGAACAAGAAGCCTTCCCACTGAATGTTTGTGAGGATGAAGGACCTTGAAATCCAACATCCTCCATGTCGATCCATGGACAATTGGTTGAAACATGGCCAAACGAGCGACATCATAGAGATCAGGAAAACTAAGGTACTGGCCAATAAACAATCCAAATGACCCGTCGATGAAGAGAATAGGGACTTCATGCAGGATTTGATGGCAAGCATCAAGAACCACACAAACCCTTGCCTCCACCCCCTCATTGGTCAAAACTGTGCCTAGGGGAAGCCCCAGAACACTTTCTTCCTTAGCAAGCATCGTATCTGCCCAAGGTCAAGATAATAGAATCCACACCCACATGACATGTAGATTGTGACTGCCATACAAGGTTCCTGACAGGCTACCATCTTCTTGGCACAATGAATCGATTGTCGAAGAAATAAGGACCATTGGTGAGGACCCATTGCAAGTCCCCCAAAGAGATGAAATAGAGAAGGAAACCCTCTTGCAATTATTGAATAAACAAATCCTCTGTCAAATTCCGGACATGACATATGAAACCACCTTGCAAAGATTGGCGAGGACCTTTAGAATATTCATGATATTCTAGGTGAAGGTCTAAAAAACAAACTTCATAAATAAAATGAAGTTCCATTGTTTTTATTATATAAACCAAGGATGTTAGTTGTAAAAATGAGATTAATAATTCACGTGTGCTTAATCAAACTCTATGAATAGTCATATCTAAAATGAAGAAATATTCTAAAAAGGGTGTAATCACATATCAAGAAATTTCTACTTTAGAAGAACCTAAAGGGAACTCATTTACTAGAATTGATAAAGGTATCATAGTTAAGTAGATGTATTTGAATTCACTTATAGAGGAATTTATACCTTAGAGATCGTAAAAAAACTCCAATATATTTCATATCCCTTGCAAATGTGAGTCTAGAATAATGGAAGGAATGTAAGAGAAGTAACAACAAGGATAATCATATAAGAGGATTGTATGTTCATGAGAAACCTTGTTATATGATTTAATATTAATAAAGTGACAAGACATTCTAGAGGTCAATGCCTTCCTAGTTATTTTGTAGTATCTATTAACAAGAATGATACGATGGAAGTCCTTGATTCTATGTGGAAGGGAATTGGAAATAATGGCTATGAGAAGATAGTGAAATATTAATAGACTCACATTGAACCCAACAATCTATTAAAAATTAGATGTGTTGTTGTATAACAGATCAATAGGTTTAGGAAACCAAACATAGAGAAACCATTCCATCCAGGTTAATTATACATGCTTAGACTATAAACTTCTATATTA
Source organism: Alisma plantago-aquatica (assembly GCA_963693085.1). Classification (NCBI taxonomy): domain Eukaryota; kingdom Viridiplantae; phylum Streptophyta; class Magnoliopsida; order Alismatales; family Alismataceae; genus Alisma; species Alisma plantago-aquatica. Next base: position 294,308,372 of record OY856413.1, on the reverse strand, counting down.
GTTCCTTTATTATGTAAGAGAGTAATAAAATATTTACCAAATCTGAGTTGCAAACTACAGGAAGCTCGACATTGCTACATGTATCATGGAAGTTCTCAAGGAAATGGTATGTGAGGACATTGGTTTCACTTGAAGGATTATCACATATTCTTAAATAATTATTCGTGTTTTGTCTCTTGTTGTTAATTTTCTTTTTGAAAACATATATTCTGATTCCCTTTAGCAGTGTTTGGTCGAATGGACAAATGTAGTATCTTCATTGTTTTCTCAAGACTGATCTGGTCATAATATCATTGATGCAATTGGATTGTAAGATAATAACAAGGATGTGGGAAAAAGATCACATTTGATAGTTTCGTTTAAGTTTCAATAAAAAAAATAGTTCACATCTTTAGAATTATCCCTGAAATGTAAATTTCTAATAACTGAGGATAATCAAAGATGGTTGGACCGAGTTGAAAAGCCAACCTTCGAGAAGAGTTTATACTTCGTCTATGATACAAAAAGTGGAACAATTTGGTTCTTGAAAGTAATTAAAAGGAGGTACTCATTAAAATGGGGTAATGTAAAATTTATAGTGATTTTTAGTTGAGAAACAAGTTGTGACAAAATGATAGACACATGAACAATAGATAAATTATGAAGTTTGAGCCAAAGAGGGGTATGTATAATCAAACTAAATGACTCAACAATTTGGGGTAGGAACTTTAGCAAGCCTGTTTGAATGTCCCCATAAAAATATTTTTTTAGTCTAGTATGTAATTATTAGAGAAACTAATTCACCCCATATTAGCGACCATTTGTTTAAGAGCGATACGTCTAACATTTCAAGTAGAGGTAAAATCTAATTGTTTTCACTTTTGGTAGAATTCATTGTTGTGAATATTCATGAACAAATATTGGCGTCTATTGCCATATTCATGAATTAGGGCTATGAAGGTAGAACATCATTGATTGTAAGGATGAATTCCATATGGATCAATAAATGATGATCTGAGAGTGCTAGCGACTTGAGGATTGTCTGACTCATCATATGTGAGTAAAGCCATGGAATCATGAGAGGCTTGCGCAATAATTTCTCTTGTCTTACTCTTGCACATGTTTGGGTCATTAGTTCATAATGACATGGTCGATATTGGCGATTCCGAATTTGAGATACGGACCAACCAGACAAGACATGTTGTTGACTCATGGTGTTTAATAGCCTAGATATTGGTTGTGGAGTCACAAGTAGTAAATTCAACAGATCTAAACATGAGTGACTTAGAGGCTTGGTTTAATGGCCTTTTTCCAAGAACAGCTTAGGAGTTCCACTTTCCATGCTAGTAAAAGACATGAATATGAATTCTTCTAACTAAAAACACTACTCACTTCTAGACCCTTTTAATATTCGTTAAAGATGAGAATGGATGAGCCCGGGTTTTCAAGATATATGCAGGCTTTCAAGCCTTATTGAAGTGATTTGGAGGTGGGGGTGAAGGGAGAGTAGGATATTTCTCTCGGGGAATTGCATGGTACAGCGTTACTGATGAAGACATGTAACAACTTGGGTCGAGATGACGCAATACTTGGTGACGACAAGACTTATATATCCAACCCTAGATAACTAGGGTAAGGAGGTACATGGCATACAATTCTAGGACTAGGATTGCTAATAGAAAATACATATATCATATCTATCATAAGAAAGAATGTTCAAGTATATGTATGTGATATTGGAATCACATAGGCATTTTCTTACAAGGACTAGAAGATAGGTAATTTAGACACGACACAAGCAAAATTAAGTAATTTTTCGTACTTCTGTACCAATGTGCTTCTCGTACGTGTATATGAATAGTCTTTTGGTCAGTCGTGTGTACTTGTATTTGGTATACAAGTTTGTAAAAGGACATGTTAAAGCATTTGTCCATATTTGGTTCGGGACCATGATTATGAAGTTGGGGTTGGGTTTGTCAAGAAATCCGGATTAGTCCTATCTGGATTTGATCATATTCTGCTTGTGAACTCAATACCATTGTAGGCACTTATTAGATTAGACTGGCCTTGGTATTAGTGTTTTTCAATGCTGCATATAAAACAAAATAGTACATGAGACAAAGCTAAATCCAGTCTGAGATTTCAAAATCCTGCTAAAAGTATTATTGACTTAGTGTGGATAATGGATTATATAATCCGAAATGGACCAATTGGTCATGTTTTTATCAAACAAAATAGGATCAGAGTAGGATTGAGTTAGTCAGGATTTCCTACTACTTGGTACAAAAGGACAGATGTTGGTCCCGATTTGGTCCTGAACCAAACATGACCTTAGGATTTGCTAGTGACATGGAGTAACCTACACTCCCTACTAGATCAAGGCCAAGCGCCACGTCAATTTAATTCAAACTAACAATTTTAATTGTGTTGTACCTGACAGGGTGTTGATATCCTTATCTTGTATATCTTGTTTGTTATAGGTGGATAGTTGAATTGTTTCTCTTGTTATTCAATATCTTAAATTCCACAAACAGAGCGCGAAATACTTCTCCCCAAAATCGTAGACGTCAACGTTCACATCGTGCAATGAAGGCATTGCTAGCAATGTGCTTATGTCAACTGCAAGGCGACGTGTGGTCGCCTACGGTGACGTGCAAACTCGCGGCCGTGCTCGGAAAGCCATCATTATTGAACTTCGCGCAGCACGCAACGAGACATTGCAACAAGTAACCGACCGATTACAGTTTGGTTGGAAACGGTCGTCGGTATGGGTACATGGCATTCGTCTGAAATCTCTTCTCCGATGGCTATATAAGGAGGCAAAGGGGGGACGGCAAGACAAGGGATACATTCGGTTTACGAAAGATCTGCCTCCTAGATCCCCTCTGTCCCTTTGGCTTGTTCTTTCAGCAGTTCGCATCTATCTTCGCTCTTCTTTGCTAGGATATAATGGGTAAGTCACCTTTTGTGTCGTTTTTCTCTGTCTCCTTCACTGTTTCTGGAGCTTATAACCACATCATTGCTAGGTATGCATACACAATATCAGTTTCAGAATGTGGTTTTTCATAGTACAGACATAATCACTGTTGATTTTGAAGAGAAACAAACGTTAAACTTTTCTATAAACGATATCACATGTTTGGTGTTTCTGAAACGCGGCCTAACGATTTATGGTGTTTCTGAAACGGAAAATTAAATTTCATCTTTGTTTAGAAAATCTTCTTGACTTTCATAGAACATACATAATTACTGTTCATTTTGAAGAGAAATAGATGTCATATCTTTCTATAAACCACAATTGACTTTACATCGTTCCCGAGTTATATCTTTGTGTGTTGACTTTCTGAAAATCTTGATGGGTAGTTGGGATTTGTATTTGACCGTGTAATAGTCATCTCATTTGATTCTCTATTAGTTTTCTGAAACGGAGTATTGAATTCCATCTTTGTTCTGAATTCTGAACCCGCTTGTTCGTATCTGAAATTTATATCTTTGTGTGTTGACATTCTGAAAATCTTGATGGGTAGTTGGGATTTGTATTTGAGCGTGTAATAGTCGTCTCATGTGATTCTCTATTAGTTTTCAGATGCAGCTGCCCGATTTATGGTCATTTCTGAAACGGAGTATTAAATTCTATCTTTGTTCTGAATTTTGAACTTGCTCGTTCGTATCTGAAACTTCTCGTATGTATCTCGGATCGTGCAGGTTCTCGTGTGGGTGTATGCTACGGGATGCTCGGCAACAACCTCCCAACACCAGCGGAGGTAGTGGATCACTACAAGTGGCACAAGATCAACAAGATGCGTCTCTACTATCCGGACTCCAACGCCTTAAACGCTCTTAAGGGCTCCAACATCGAGCTCATCCTCGACGTCCCTGGTGACAAGCTCCAGGACTTCGCCAACAGCGGCCAGGCTGCCGGTGACTGGCTATACTGGAACGTGATCGCGAACTACCCCAACGTCCTGGTCAAGTACATCACTGTCGGCAACGAGGTCATCCCGAGAGCCGGGTCGCAGAACGTACTCCCGGCCATTCGCAACATCTACAACGCGCTGAAAGCGGTCAATCTCCACGAAAAGATCAAGGTCTCTACGGCCGTCGACACGGGAGTTCTCGGTAACTCGTTCCCGCCGTCTGCCGGCGCGTTCAGCTCTGCTTCCGTCCAGTTCTTGGCCCCCATCGTGCAGTACCTCGCCAGTATTGGATCCCCTCTGCTGTGCAACGTGTACCCGTACTTTGCCTATACTGGGAACCCTGGCGTGATTTCTCTTGATTACGCCCTGTTTAGGGCTCCTGGGACAGTGGTGACGGATGGTAACTTCCAGTACCAGAATCTGTTTGATGCCATGGTGGATTCGATCTACGCAGCCATCGAGAAGGTTGGAGGAGGAGGCGTGGGGATTGTCATATCGGAGACCGGGTGGCCGTGGAATGGAGGGTTTGGCGCAAGCTTAGATAATGCTGGTTCGTACAACTGGAACATCATCAACCATGTTGGTAAAGGAACTCCGAGGAGACCTGGTCCGCTCGAGACATACATATTCGCCATGTTCAATGAGAATCAGAAGACTGGGGCGGAAACAGAAAAATATTTCGGCCTCTTCTACCCTAACAGGATGCCAGTCTACCCTCTCGACTTCTAATTGACCGCTGCCTTCGTTCTGTTTAAATCACTACAAATACTATATGTGTGTGGAGCGTGTGGCGGAAGTTCATTATGTTTGTTTGTTGCATGTGTTTGGTCAACAGCATTATATGTTGGGCACACCTAATAAATAAAAGTAATAATATCACTGTGTAAAACTCATTTTTTTTTTTGAGGCAAGGTAATGATATATTTAAAAAGCACATACAGCAAGCGAAGACCTGCTAATGTGAAGAACCAACATAGAGTTTGTAGGGGAAAGAAAGCTAAGCTGAAAGTAGACAGGGGGAGGCACCCCTTAAGACAAACCTATTTTAAAATATAAAGTTTTAACAATCTAGAAAATGAGGCTAAAAGTGCAGATCTTGAAATGGATGGAACGTCACTAAGGTTGTTGCTCAAGACTGACACCCGTCTCATCGTCCACCATGGCTTTTAGATCACAAAGGAAAGCTGCTTCCGATTCCGCAGCTTCTGATTCACCTTCACCCGATTGCACTTGGGAATCACCTGCTATTTTTCCTGCAGTTTGATAAAGATGTGAAGATCGGCATCGATATCATTTAAAATAGTCTTAGCCTTTTTTTTTTGTTATTGAACATCCTATTGTTTCTTTCCTTCCAAAGACTCCAGCAGATGGCTGAGAATAGATCGTTACTTTTGTGTTGCCTGTAAAGCCTAGTTGGAGGAATTTGTATAGGGAAAATAGATTCCTGGAGATCAGGAAGACATTTTCGCAAGAAGTGTGAAATGATTATTTGTGAGAAAGGGCATTTGAAGAAGATGTGACTGGTCGAATCCCCGTTTTGTTCACAGAGGACACATCTAAACGGTCCATGGAAGCCCTTTTTTTATGATATCTCCGGTAAGAAGCTTGTTGTGGAGGAGAAGCCATAAGAATGTTTTATATTTATGTGGCCATTTTTCTTTCCAAAGCTTAGATGATGATGGGGTGATACCTCTGTAAGAAAGGAAATTGTAAGCAAGTTTCACCGAATAATCTTTACCCCATTTCCAGGAGATGTCATTTGAAGTGTTTTCTTCTAAAGAGGTTGAGAGATTGCTGAAATCTTGTTGGCTTAAAACAGAGAGGATACATCTTTTTAAGGAGTTTGATCTTTTGTTGGTGATAAGGGAGAAGGCTTTATCAATTTTTAAGTGGATAAGTTGTTTTGGAATAGCCCATGATGTTTTGGAACAGCTTATGTTATGCTAAAATGTTCTTTTATTATTATCAATTTGCAGTGATACATATATTTTCTCGACTTCTAATTGATTGTCTTCTTAATTATGTTTAAATCACAACCAGTACTAAATCCGTGTGAAGCCTGTGGCGGAAGTCAAATATGTTTATGTTGTATATGTTTGGTCAAAGCATTACATGGCGGGACATCTACTAAATAAAAGCAATGATCACCACTATGTAAGAGGTACCTCTATGATGTTACGGGGAACTATTTTTTCTCGATTTGTACGTGTCATCATCCTTGCACAGGATCCATGCTAATTTTCTTTGTATCGTTCCAATTTTATCATATGTCTCTGAAGAGATGGGAAACTGCTTTTCAATCATTATCAGCTTGTGGTGATATATCATATATACCCTACAATACAAGAAGTGAAGAACAATATTGTTGTTTCTTTTCACGGTTTCAAGTATCCTTGTGGGTCAGACTCATGATTTATGCTACAAATAGTGGCAAATCGTGTCGACTGAGATGAATGCTGTCTGGTCCTTTGTTTATAACCATAGTCTCATTAAATTAAGCTGCACCGTGTTGTGTTTTGTCATACAAGGCTACAAAGGCATGTGGTATATATTAAGAATATAGTATTATAGAACATTGATAACACTCAATTTTATGCGTATATGATAAGCATTTATTTATAGTTTCATGTCGCTGTAGTCTTAATTTGTCCTAAATAAACTATATTTCTTATCTCCTTGTAATTTATGCCTTTTTCTAAATAAAGACCGCTCAACTAGTCAATTTTGGGACTTGCAGGCACCGGACCTAAGAGGACATCCTTACTCCATGATTTCTCCCCAAATCCACACATTTTTGCAACAGTGAAATCTACACCACGACTGCGGCCCACATGGTCCCGACTGCGACCGCGGCCAGGACGCACACCGCGACCGCGGTCCTCACCATCGCCATAGCCGCGACAGCACCCCACATGGTGTCCACCGTCATCGCGGCCAAGGCACCACCATTGCCACGACTGAACTAACTGCGACCGAGGTTTACACCTCGACCGTGGTGCCCAACCACAGCCAAGGTGATCAGCCGGCCTCAATTGCGACCGCGGAAGGCACCTCGGTCGCATAACCCTGACTAGAGGTCCTCGTCGCGACCACGGTAGTTGAAGCCACGATCTACTTCAGAGCCACGATCACACCGCCTATAAATGCACATCCCTCTCCACCTGAAGGAGGGTTCGGATCTGGGGTGCCAGCAATTGGTCTCGACGCAATGAGGTTCCCAGAGCGCTGTGGTAGAGTCTGCAGGTTCGAAGGGGCCGAAGTGCTCATCCTACGCCCGCCTCTTCATCATGTCTTCATCTTCCATCGCTTTTCCACCTCCATCCACCGACCAAGCTGCTGTTTGGAGAGGATCTAGAGAGGAAGGAGGCCAAGGTGTCTGGAGGACCAAGGAGGAGAGCCTAAAAGATGAGATTCGGCCTATACGGAGGCTAAGGAGTGAGAGCCACCTCTCCTCTATGGGCTTAATCTCTTCTTCTTCCTCCTTATTTCTTCTGTTCCCCTTGGTGTCTTATACAACGATGTTCTTCCATCTTTGTTTGGGGCCAACAATGCTTGTCTATGGCTAGTTGGGCTCCTTCTTGGCTATGTTGCCCATTTTGGGCATGTTTATGTTCTTTTACCTAAGGAAAGTAGTTTTATTCCATATTTATAGTACGTTGATTGTTTTATCTTCTCTCTTCGGTTATGATTGCTAGATTGGTTGATTTCTTTCTAGTTTGAACTGCTATTTCTACCTGTATCGAGAGATCCGTTGTAGGAATAGCTAAGAGAAGATAGTTTGGATTGGAACTCGAGAGGAGGAAGATCCAGGGTACTTTGTTCCTAATATCTCTGGATGTCCTAAGACCCGAGAGGGAACTTAGCATATTCTGAGATATTGATATGTCATCCTCGAGAGATGACTCGATGACATATTGTTGATGGTTTTAGTCAAGCTACACGAGAGCGAGTGGGATGACCCCACATGAACGGATACCACAATGTGTACTACATTTGGATATAGATGCTTGCTTAGGTGTTTGAGGGTTGTCTACGCCTAAGAACGGGCGCCTAGACTGCCCAGGTTGCGGTTACATAGCCAGGAACTCCTTCTCTCTTGATTAGTAGAATCCCGTAAACTCTGTTTTGTTTTGTTTTCTTTTCTCTTCTTTTCTTTATTTTGTTTTAAATCGTGACAACCCGCTAGACTAGTTCTAGCATATATTTTCATCGACTATCGCTTTTGGCTTATCTGACCCAAGAACAAAATCCCTGGCATCCTAAACGTCACCACATCACTGTTTTCGACCCCGTATATCTACTTCAACCCTGTAATAAAAGTTGTGGACGTCCTAGAAGGATTTGGGTTATAAATTTAAAAGTCTGACTCAATTCAGAGACGATCAACTTTTTGGCGTCGTTGTCGGGGATGTGGTTTTTCCACGTTTACACGCCTAAAAGATTTTGTTCTGTCACTATAAGCATGTATATATATGCATAGTTTTCCTCTTTCTTTACACATACTTTTCTATATATACTAAATAGTTTTCACTACTACAAAATTTGTTAAAGCTGAAGGATGAATCCCTGACCAATACATGTGAATCCTTGACCAAAATATGATGGTCAGGGTCGTTCCTTGACCAGCGTACCCTCGACAAAAGCTCGATGACCAATGATTGTTGGTCAGATCCTATCTCTGACCACTAGCCATAGAAGCCTTGACCAGTTCATATAATAAAAACTGAATTAGACTTCTAATGAACACAATGTTTCCCAAAGCCTATCATCAACCAACAGTAAAAAATGCCCATTGACTTTTATTCATTTATGTTAGCACACACAAAGTGTTTTTAATGTGCACTGCATGAGAGCATACCCACCACTCTCACATGACAATAACATAAGTATTGACATATAATAATATTGCATTCAACCTTCAATTATAATGTATACACAGAATACACAAGACTGGAGGATCATGTTTGTTATAAAAAAAGATATATCTTACAATACCACTTTGACATAACATTTACATACATTGTGCATGATATCCTATTGTTTAACATTTGATTTATACTATGTATAATCTTTTTTTTCTTAAACAAGTTTACTTCATGCGTTATTACAATAATATTTTTGCTACTTCTTTCTTGGGGCCTTTAGTGTTTCCATTGGTCCTTGTTCCTTACGAAGTGTGCAACATCCTGCACTATGAAATAAATAATATCAGCTTTAGAAGAAATATATTCAACATCAATGTCACAATGTGGACTTTTCGTTCGATGGATTAAGAAATTAAAGAAAAAGATACCACGTTGTAATATTACAATCATGCATATCAATATAAAATATGAAAAGGAACGATTCTAAAAATTTAATGTAATACAAAGAAAACAACTTTCCCTGATTGTCTTGCTCTATGGAATGATCTTGTCACTAATTAGCGATCAATAGAGTAAAACTCACCGCAGTATTAGAGAAGATCTGACTAGTTGCTTCCGCTTTGTGGCTGAAGTATGAATCCTAAAAGGAAGCCATCTAGTCCTGTGCTCGTCTTTTCACCTGTTGCGTGGAGCCTAGATTGTATTGCTTCCGTTGCTAGGCAACCTTCAAGGTGAGTAGGGAATGGAAAGTACCACATATGTAAAGTAAAAAATTGATATTCCAAGAAAGTTAGAATCCTTGCGAGACCTTAGTATCATGCGCAGATGCATGGTTCATCCATTGCCAAAAAAGTAAATCGGGAGAGGGAGGAAGAACTGGGAGAGATATAAAACAGGTAAAAGAATTGAGATGGAAAGGATAGAAGCAAACCTTAGAGGCGAGAATGGCCGGAAGTAAGGAGGATCGCAAATCATAAGCACGGTCAGAAAGGACTGGTCAAAGTTGAGATGGAGAGCGGAGTCCAGAAGGAGAACATTTCTCACGCACAGGAGAGACAGGAAGTGTGTGGAACTGAACCGTCGGGTGTTGGGGGCGCCACGGTTGGGAGGAAGAATGGATTAGGGTTGGACTATACAAAAAAAGTAGCTTTATATTGTTTTTCGGAATAACTAACGGTCAGGGACGTGGTTCTTACTAGTCAAGGATATGTCCTGAGAAATATTACCAAACTACCCAGGGCTGCTTTCCCTGACCACGTATCCCTAACTTTTGTAAGATTTTGTTGTAGTGTTTCCTTTTTCTTATACATTTTTCAGTCATGGGTCTTGCTTCTGCAAGACAAGTTATTTTTGTCCACCTGTCCTCCTAATTTTTTCCGCAATTTCGACTACTGCAATTAATTGAAGGCTAGAGTTAGGACTTAAGCATTGTTCATTTTCCCCGATCTTTTTCCTCCTCTTACGGCTTCACTCTTGAGCTGCTTCCTTTGGGGTTTAGCTAGAACTACGACCACAGTTTATGAGAGGACCACGACTGCGGCATGGCGGTAAGACCCCGACCGCGGTCTAGTTGCCTAGAACCGCGACCGTAGCCTCACATGAGTAAGGCCGTGACCGCGGTTACGAAAGCCCAGGGGAAGCTTTTTAGGCTAGGTATGAACGACATGTCGAGTTGTTTATGAGTTTTTGACTGACTGTTGCCCTTTTGACCGAGCTTTTTCCAGGTTTTTTTCGGCGTTTTGTCCGTTGCTTCTAGCGTTCCACGTGAGTGAGAGGCCTGATGTTGGGCTATAAATACCCCTACGATCATGGCGTTAACCCCCTTCCTCCCTTGCCACCAATGTCCCATCTCCGCTTTGCTTTCCTCCTATTTTCCTCCTTTCTCTAGCTGTAGGGCAACAGGGAAGGAGCGTACGCGTCAACACAACAGCGACAATCGCAACTAGACCACCCCTGTGGTCATTAGTCAGTTTCCCTGCAACTCACTGGCAGAGCACCCTAGGCAGCGCCTATCTCGGAGGGTCAGAGAAGGATCCTGGTCTTTGAGGTCGCGGTTTGTCAGATCCCGGTCACCTACACAACCACGATCGTAGTGATACAAATGTTGAGGTCGCGGTATCCCTAAATGCACCGCGACCATGATTCCACAAACCGTGGGAACCTAAGTCGCGGTGCCTTAACCTTGGACGGTGGTTGTGGTCTTCTATATCGCGATCGCGGTCTCCAGCTGGGTCACGGCCCAATTTGCAGACTGATTCGGTGTGTTTTTGAGGATCTCCTTCATTGTCAGCCTCAGTCAAGGTTACCAGGTCTAATCTAAAATATCAATATCATGGACACCATGAAGAGTGGTTTCAAAAAGCTCAAGAAGTCCATGACCAAGAAGAAAGGGGAGGGGAGCTCAGCTTCACCATCAAATTACGGGAGCAGATACCCACAACACGCCTCCCGAACTACGAACCCAATATATGAAGATGAAGTTATGCTTTTCACATCGGGGTTCGGTTTGCAAGATTTCAGTTCTGGTTTCCGCAGTCTCATTGGAACACCTATGGATACCCACAGCGGAGGGTCAATTCAAGAGGCATTACGAGAGAGGATAGAGATAGGGTGACGCGGCGCTGAACTCCAAACCTCGACCGGGTATCAAGACGGTCCGAAAGTTCTTCATAGAGCCTCACCTGTGGGAGATCAGGTCGACAGTCCGCAGAGCGTTCAATTTTCTTATGACGGTCAACCTCGTCGAGAGATTCTTTCCAAGGGAACAGACACCAAGCAGCTCATATTGGTGTTAACCATAGCTCAATCCCCTCGCCGTTCTTCCTGAGAATAAAGCAAAAGCTAAGTTTTGACTCTCTTCTTGGAGACAAATGTAGACTTATGGGCCCGAGGTACGCTGATCCAGGAACGCTAATTAGACTCGGGATCAAGGAGCAAGTCGACAGATACCTTGCATGTGTAGGCCTTGATGTGCTTGCATACGTACAGTGCAATGCTTACCATAGACTCACTTCTGAGTTTTATGTCATGCTAGAGCCATGCAAGGATCACCAGTATACTGTACTATGCTTCCGTCTCCTTAACCAACCCTACGAGGTTACAATGGAATGACTAAATAGTTGATTATCAAGATCCGCTGAAGACTTTGCCGAAATGACTAGGGGGCGGCTGGAGACAATGGACCACAACTTCAACGCTATCGAAGCAGGGAAATGATCATGGGGGAAGGCAAGTACTTTGCGAAAAGCTCCAAAAACTCACACATCCACAACCCGGCAATCTGTTATCTACACCGGTTGCTAACCAACTACATCTTGGAGAAACAAGACAGTCAGGGGGCTCTCAGTGCAGCTAACCTCTACATTCTATGGTGTGCAATAATGGGAAAGAAAGTGAATGTGGGGAACTTCATAATTTGTCACATTCACAACTCCTTCAAGAAACAAGTCCAATTCATGCCAATGGTAGGTATCATAACGTTTATAGCGCACCATTTAGGAATTGGGGATGAACAGTTAGCACTCATGCAAGATACTGTCGAGTGGTCAAGATTAGACTTAGACCACTTGATCCATTCAGGAATGATCAGAGAGTGTAGAATTGGTTATCTTTACATCTTTGGTCACTACAAACAAAAATTTTATTGTCGGAAAATGCAGAGTTCGCATGTCAAACGTCAATTATGGACATCTCTCTTTTGGACGCCCATGGTAACATTCGTCATACGAACGGAGCTACGAGATCTTCTTCTTCTACGCCACCAGTGCCAAGGATTCAGGAGGGGGAACAGTAGACGGGGTCGACCTTCAACAACATACCTTATCAGGAAGGACCCTGTGGGGGATACCTACTACTGAATATTCACAAAACCTCCAGCAGTTGTACGATCCATATGATAATCAAGAAAACTTCTACGACTTCATGACAGGTTTCAGAGCTGACTCCGAAAGGCGGTTCGACACTTTGGAGCAAGACATGCATTATCTCAGAGAAAGATTCGATATGGTCTTTCCCCCAGAGCTTCAACAGTTTTATCAGCAACTGTTTCAACAACCCCCCAGGTCTTATTATCAACCTAGACCCAACGTCTATCAGCCACCCCAAAGCTTTGACCATGCAGTTCAATTTTAGCAAGACCTGAATCAGAACTTTGAAAATGCACTGGGAAGTCTAGACAACTTGGATCAATATCTGAATAGCGACTACCAATAAGTAGTTGCTCGCCTCGTTCACCCACCATGACAAGAAGAACTACTCGAGCACGAGCAAGGATTTTAACCTTAGGGTGGCGGTCAGGGTGTACCGCCCCTTCTTCTTTTCCCTATTATATTATTGTTTTATTTATTCTTATTTTCCTTGTATACATGCATCATTTAGGACTTTAATAAATCTCCCACACTATCTTACATGCATTCCCACCCTGCTATTCTAAGTTTAGATCTTGCTCAAGGACGAGCAAAGTTTTAAGCTTGGGGTGGTAGGCTTCACCCTTCTATCTCTTCATCCTTTTGGCATGCATGTTTACTTCATGCATTTAGTTTTAAAATTTTCAAAAAATTTTAGCTTTTTAGCTTTGCAATTATGGCTATATGGTGCAAATCTAGTAGATAAATGTTTGACTTTATGCCTAAATGCACAGTTTTGATCTTAAAAATTGCTTGACCTTTTGCTCGACTTGCTCTTTGACTCTTTCCTTGAGTTTGGTAATTAAATATAAGGTTATGTCCTTTTTTCATAGCTTAAAGCTAAATTCCCTTGATCTATGTCGTGAATGGAAAATCTATGGTAAAGGATCGTTGGAATGAGCTAAAACACGATCAAAGAAACCTAGCTGTGGTTCCACGAGCTTGCCTCTATTCTAAGGATTCTTGAATCATAATTGCAACTTTTCACACAGGTGTCAAGCGGATCATGATGAGTTTTGAGCTATAATCAAGATGAAGTGTTTTCCTTGATGGACTACGTGCCTTCTCACATTATATTGAGTCAAAAAGATGAAAAAAAATGTGTAAAAGAGGCTTGGCCGCCCACAAAATCCCAAAATATCTATATAGTTCTCACCCAAGCCTACAAATAGAATGCAGATGATAAAAGCCTGAGTGTGAACAATAAATGAGTGTTGTTTTCACTTTTAGGAGAGTTGAGGATGGTACCCAGCTAGTGTATGACTACGCTCATGAACGCGAGTATGTCGCGCCTGGTAGTATCACTCCAAATGCTCATTAGAGAGTCACTAGGAACCCATAGGAGACCTATGAGATCATCCCAGTAGCAGGGTTGGTTCAGGCGCAGTACGAGGAGTTCATCTCACTATTTTGGACTAACTGGTTCGGACTACATGGATTGTTTCTCACTACATGGACCAACCTAACGTAGATTGGGATCCTCAGAAGTCATTAGAGTCTTTTTGCTTTGTTTCTTAGGACATGAATAAGTGAGAGGTGTGGTATTTCTGATTGGTATGCATGGAATCATGGTGATGGCTCATTGCTCATCACCTGTGTGATCACCTATGTGACAATTCTTTCATATTTAATAATTATTATTCAAACCCTCATGAGTATCGACAGGTTGTAGTGAATTTTCTTAATCTTGCTTGGAAACTCTTTGATCTTTCTTTGGCAGGACTGTGGTTGATTGGTGGGGGTTTGTTCTGAAATGACATAGATCAGGAGAATTGATGCTTTAAACTATTTCTCTTAATCCTAGCATTTACTGCCTAGCTTAATTTGGATGTTATCTTTTTATTCTTTGAGCACAGTCTTGCTTGAGGACATGTAAGTTTTAAGCTTGGGGTAATTGATAACACCTAATTTTATGTGTATATGATAAGCATTTATTTATGATTTCATGTCGTTGTAGCCTTAATTTTCCCTAAATAAACCACGTTTCTTATCTCCTTGTATTTATGCCCTTTTCTAAATAAAGACCGCTCAACTAGCCAATTTTGGGACTTGCAGGCACCAGACCTGAGAGAACATCTTTACTCCACGATTTCTCCACAAATCCACACATTTTTGCAGCAGCGAAGTCTACACCACGATCGCGGCCCACATGGTCCCGACTGTGACCGTGGCTAGGACGCACACCGCGACCACAATCCTCACCATCTCCATAGCCACGACCGCACCCCACGTGGTCTCCACCGCGATCGCAGCCAAGGCACCACCGTCGCTGCGACTGAACTAACCGCGACCGAGGTTTACACCTCGACCGTGGTGCCCAGCCACAACCAAGGTGATCATTCGGCCTCAACCGTGACCGCAGAAGGCACCTCGGCTGCATAACCACGACCAAAGGTCCTCGCCGCGACCACAGTAGTTGAAGTCATGATCTAGTTCAGAGCTATGATCACACCGCCTATAAATACTCGTCCCTCTCTACTTGAAGGGGGATTCAGATCTGGAGTGTTTTTCCAGCAATTGGTCTCGACCCAGTGAGGTTCCCGGAGCATTGTGGGAGAGTCTAGAGGTCCAAAGGGGTCGAAGTGTTCGTCCTACGTCTGCCTCTTCAGCATGCCTTCATCTTCCACCACTTTTCCACCTCCATCCACTGACCGAGTTGCTATTTGGAGAGGATCTAGAGTTGAAGGAGGCCAAGATGTCTGGAGGACCAAGGAGGAGAGCCTAAAAGACGAGATTCGGCCTATACAGAGGCTAAGGAGCGAGAGCCACCTCTCCTCTATGGGCTTAATCTCTTCTTCTTCCTCCTTATTTCTTATGTTCCCCTTGGTGTCTTGTACAACGATGTTCTTCCATCTTTGTTCGGGGCCAACTATGCTTGTCCATGGCTAGTTGGGTTCCTTCTTGGCTATGTAGTCCATTTTGGGCATGTTTATGTACTTTTACCTAAGGAAAGTAGTTTTATTCCATATTTATAGTACGTTGCTTGTTTTATCTTCTCTCTTCGGTTATGATTGCTAGATTGGTTGATCTTTTTGTAGTTTGAACTGCTATTTCTTCCTATATCGAGAGAACCATTGTAGGAATAGCTAAGAGAAGATAGTTTGGATCGGAACCCGAGAGGAGGAAGATCCAGGGTACTCTGTTCCTAATATCTTTGGATGTCCTAAGACCCGAGAGGGAACTTAGAATATTCTGAGGTATTGATATGTCATCCTCAAGAGAGAACTCGATAACATATTATTGATGGTTTTAGTCACGCTACGCGAGAGCGAGTGGGATGACCCCATAGGAACGGATACCACAATGTGTACTATGTTTGGATATAGAGGCTTGCTTAGGTGTTCGACGGTTGTTTACGCCCAAGAACAGGCGCCTAGACTGCCCAGGTTGTGGTTACATAGCCAGGAACTCCTTCTCTATTGATTAGTAGAATCCCACAAACTCAATTTTTTTTGTTTTGTTTTGTTTTCTTTTCTTTATTTTGTTTTAAATTGTGACAACCCGCTAGACTAGTTCTAGCATATATTTTCATCAACTATCGCTTTTGGCTTATCTGACTGAAGAATGAAATCCATGGCATCCTAAACGTCACCACGTCCCTGTGTTTGACCCCATATATCTACTTTGACCCCGTAATAAAAGTTGCGAGCGTCCTAAAAGGATTCGGGTTATAAATTTAAAAGTCTGACTCAATTCAGAGACGATCAAGCATTACAGAGAATCTTATGATATAATCAAATGATCTTACCTAGAGAATTTCTTTTTCAATAGGAGTTTAAGCATGATCCAACTGAATAGCACATTCTACTTTCTTAGGGTCTAAATTAACTACTTTTTCTAATATGATATATACTAGAAACGAAACTTCATCCAATCACATATCACACTTGATGGACTTGACTTAAAGATGATGATGAACAATTGTAAGATCGTCCTCAAGTGTTGCTCATGGCATTTTGCATCCTTATAGTAAATCATAATGTCATATGTGAATAGCAATGAAAATTTATTTGATTATGGCATGTGAATTCTATTCATTGTATCCACTAAGGGTGCAACGACATTTCTCAATCTCAAATATATGATTATAAACTCATAGTGCCCATATTTTATGGAGACTGACTTGGGTACATTTAATGCTTTTATCATCAACCGATGGTAGCCCAGAATGAGGTATGTCTTTCATAAAATTGTGCCCCTCATAACGGATCAAATAAGTCATTGACCCTAGGTAAAGGATGCATATTCTTGATGGTGATCTTATTCAACTACATGTAGTCTATACACAATGTCATAGTACCCACCTTCTTCTACATAAAGAGCACTAGAGATTTCTAATGAGATGAACTAAATTAAATGAAATCCTTATCCAACAATTCATGCAACTGAATCTCTACCTTCTTCAACTCTTTTGGTATAATCTAATAGGCTGGTAGTGATATAGGGTGATTACATAGTGCATCACTACTAATGGTGTTACACGCTATGCAATTGGATTTGAATAGATGCAACTCTGTGAGCAAAAACACAAGGGTGGATTAACTTTCAAAATTTATAATGACCTAAACCTACACACATACTTCTACTAAAAACACTACATGCAAGCACACAGGGTCGTGTCGTAGCATAGGAGGGTGACAAGTATAGGTTCGATCCATAGGGAGAAAAGGGGGCACTAGAGCTAGGTTAGTTTTTGGGCTAGGTTCCTACTATGGAGTCTAGGGTTTGAGGGTTTTATGGTTTATTGTTGATTACACTGAGGGTTGAACAAGAAAGCAATTAAAGGAAAGAAAAAAGATCAAAACCTAAGTTAATCCTAGAGAGTTATTCTAATGAGCAAGAAAAGATAAGGCAAGCAAAAAGATGAGAAAGCTACACAAAAATAGGCAAGAAGAGGTCTACACTACACTAAGATAGCAAATAGAGTAAAGGAGCAATTAAATAACTAAACCAACAAGATCAAGGCAAGAAAAGGCTAGAAGCTAACTAAGCTATCACTAGCTAAGCAAGAAGGCAATTAGGGTTTTAATGCAATAAAGGGATGTGTGGGTCGTTTGGGGGATGCACTTATCAATTAGGTTGGGGGTGACATGTGAACATTATGCTTTCATTTATATTACCAAACCAAACAACAAGCTAGAGTCTAATGAATTATCCTAAACTACTAGATGGCAATGGATATGCTAGGTTGTGTATTGGGGAACTAGTCCCTAACACGCCCTACTACCCTTGAGAGGCTCAATTGGGTTAGGGTTTAGGTGTTATTCAATTAGAGTCTAAATAATCCTAGGTTTCTAGGTTATATGATCATAGGATGACTAGGGGTTGAAGTTTGTATTGGGAGTGGAAGTGAGGTTTTAGGCCTCCCATCACCCACATTCTAGCCTTGAGAAAGCTCCATGCTAAGCACACTAAATTAACCTAATATAGATACTTAGATCTCTCAACTAGGGTTCGGAGAATTGATTAGCATGTAGTAAGATGGGTGGATAGCTAGGGATCCATGAATTGGACCTAGGAGCAAATCCCAAAATTCACACGTATAAGCAATTTCCCTAAATTCCTAGGTGACTTCAAGTACAGAGCAATAAGTAATTAATGAAGAGTGAGATAAAAATAGAACTTAATCATTAGCAAATGAAATTACAATGTTTATATATCATTTTCCCCCAACATGGTACAAAGTAACATTTGAGCCCCAAACAACCCACCTAAGGGGCCTAGCTACTCATGGAAATGAAAAATACAAAAGGAAAGTAGAAAGAGGTGGAAGAAGCCATGAATCTCAGTGTAGATTAAGCAATCCTCCTCTTTAGCTACTACAAGATGTCCTCATCCTTCCTCCAAGGTGCAAGGTGCATAGAATGATAGTGGAATAGGGTCAAAACACTAGGAAAGTAGGGTTTTGGTGGTAGAAATGGTGAAATGGAGTGGAATGGATAGGAGAAAATGGAGTGCTAGGAATGAGCTAGGGGTGGCCAAGGGTCGATTCTTTCAGCTCTAGCTACCCCCAAGGTTTATATAGGGGTATAAGGATAAGTAGGGGCAGTATAGGTAAAGCAGTACAAAAATAGGCTAGGGTTGTGAGTAGCATGTCTGTGGTGGGCACCACGACCATGGTAAAGTGGGGTGAGAATGGTCGTGGTAGAGTGGAACAACCATGGTGAGAAATGGGGAAAAATCAAAATAACTTGGTCAATTTTGTACATGAAGTAGCATGGTCGTGGTGGGGAAAAGGTAGCATGGCCATGGTGGTCACTACGGCCGTGGTGGCTTCGATTTGGCTGCCCGTTCTCTGCTCCTCGGTCGTTCTGGTTCTATTGCAACATGGTTGTACAAAGTGGCACAGTTGTTTCGTGGTCTCGTGGCACAACCATTCTTGGTGGAACGGCCATTCTGATCTCTACACTTTCTTGACTTGACTATGTTGTATTTGAGTGAGCTAGCACGACCATTCTGTTGCACCACAACCATTCTGGTCTCTGTGTCAGCACTTTGAGCTTGTACTTGGTTCATTCTTGGACATATTTTCTTTAATGGAGCTTTTCCCACTAGGGGTAGGTTGAGGGTGCCTTGGACTTGAATTTATACCTCTTCAGGGTAGAGAAACCCTAGGATCACTCCTTTTCTCTCTCTTCCATACAAGCATGGTCCAAATGCCTAAAAACATGCAAATAATGTCCATAAGTGCATTTTACACAAATATGCATAATAGGGGAAATAACATGTAATCTAACTGGTATAGCTGTGATTGAAAAGTAATATGACACAAGATGAAGCCCTAAAATAGGGTTTCATCACGACCCCAAACTTAAAACATAAGTGTCCTCAAGTATGCTCCAACTCAATCTCTTTACAAATTTTCCACATCAAAAAATGGCAAATGCAATGCAATGGCTGAATAATGACTAAATGAGCTCAAACATGACTAAGTACATGCATTCCACCTCTCTCTTCTCTTTTTTCACAAACCAATCATGATTTGAGCACTGAGCCTACAAACTTCAAATATAGAGCATAGAAAACACAATTAATCCATATGGCTTTCATATCACTCCGGGTAAACTGTTTCATGATAGCAAAGGTTAAAAATGACTAATTTTGTTGTTTTATATTCATGCATTTAATCTCATATGTCCATCAACACTAAGTAACCCACGTGGCTATGAGAAAGGGAAAAATGAGATAGGTTTGACATTTCCCAGATCCATGGGCTTGCAAAAGGAAGAAAGGGTTGCAGTAAGAATTTGAAGTGCTTTTACACACTCATCTTTCTTTATTTAGATGCTCTTAAACAAGAGCATCTTTTATTTTCTTTTTTTTTGCATTTTTTCTTTTTCTTTTTCTTTTCCCTTAGTGTGGATAGGGCATATGGTGATGAGAGTGAAGTGGGGAGATATAGATGTGGCCACCCCAAACTTTTAGAGGTGGCCACAACTGGATATGTGCACTTTGGCATCCTTTCAAGAGGCAAAGACGTAAGAAGATGGTACAAGAAGAGTGAGTCAAAGAGGGTTTAGTAGAGTGGTCATTAACATGAGATATCCTATATGAATGTTACTCCAACAATTTCATCAAGCAATGACATACCACATGAATGAGCAATATTAAAACCATGTTTCTATCATGATATTCTATAAAACTCTTAGCATTTGTGACTTGCTTCATTCACAATTCAACCAAAAAATTAACAAGCATAAGAGAGGTGTCTCACATGTAAAAAGTCTAGATTGAGGACATCTAGAAATAAATCATGATAATTCACTTGCATTTGTCAAAGATCGTCATTTTCAATTCAACAAGTAGAGATCGGGTCAAAACACACGTTTAGGCAGGAAGCTCTAAATTTGAAAAAAAATTGCCAAAATAGTGCCAAGTTGGCTTCAATCACATCGAAGCCTTCATTATGGAAAAATAAAGTAGGAAACAAGAAAATCTAAGTTAAAACATGCAAAAAATACTAAAAATCTACATGATGTGTGCATGGCAAAAAGAGCAAAAAATTGAAAATTACGTAAAAAGTGACATAAAGTAAACTAGATGATATGAAAGCATGAAAAGCAAGTAAAATCTTATCTAGATATCTAGATCAAGAAAACAAAATTTAAAAAAACTAAATGGCAAGTGAAATGCAAAAAGTATGAAAAGAGAAAAAGGGCATGCCACCCTACCACCCCAAACTTTTGAATCATACTATCCTCAGCATGACACTTAAGTGAGTGATAGGATAGATGATCACTATGGCGGCTCCAGTGGTGGTCCTCCCTTTTGTGGAGGATGTTGGTAGTAGGTTCCCCAATAGTCTGACTATTGAGGTGGGTAGGAATCCCAAAATGCTGAAAGTGCAACCCACCCGTCTTCTCCCCACTGGGGGTTCCTCTGTGCCTAGACATGCTGAAACAGATACATGTGGTTGATCTGATAGTGCATTTGATGATGATCTAACCACATTGCATCTTGTGTGCCCTGATAACCCTCTTGTGCCTCAATATCCTATCTCGTTTGCTCTGAATGCCCTCCAGTTGTGGATGTATAGTCAACATGTTGTATGTGTTCACTGAAGGTTGTTGTAGTTGTTGTGATATATCCGCCTCTCACCTCCTGACTCTATTTTCATCTCTAGCCTCTGCTCTACCTCCCGTGAGGTCTCTCCCAGTCCTTCAGCCAGTATCACCACTAGTACTCATTCCTCTCTAGGGTTCTTCTCCTCAAATCTCCTCAGGGTCTCCAAGAAGTTTGGAGTGTTGTAGTGTAACTCCACTCAAACACCCACAAAGGGGGGTTGACATGATATATGATATTTTGATCCAATACAGTGATCATAGAAGAATATACTAGATAATGCAGGTCCACGAAATCCCCACCCCTCTGTGTTGGTATATCCTGAAACATTGTGACCTAAGGCAATGAAAATAGACGTCACAATCCCCCCATAATGAATGGATCTTGATCTTGTAGGGGATTGTACTGAGACGATCTATCAACAAAGCACCCAAATTTACATATTTCCCTTTAATAAACCAACCCAAGACAAAATGGTCCTTCTTTGTATAGATGCCTTGGCTCTCATACCTACTGAAGATTATGTTTGCAAGCACTTTTTGTACATAGTGTATGAATGGTCTATGAACAAGACTTGTTTTGTATTTTCTTGCTATAAAGTTTCTATGGCCGGTGAAGTACTTCCACATGGTTATGTAAGTGGTACTTGAGTCATTTTATATCCTCCCTCTTCTAGTAGGTCTTCCATCTCATCACTGGGGGCAAAAATTTTGTCTAGCATCTTGGAAGTGATAACCCATGGCTTATCTCCAATCATCACTCTAATGGCATCCTCACCATTATTAGAGACTTTCTCCAACGTGGTAAATAACTGGCATGTCAGCTCTACATAAGTGTCACGTGGTGTCACCAAGATGTTGAAAAGGTCCACTGCCTCTATTTTGCCCTGGAAATAGGTGTAGAAACCCATGCTCTCCATTGTTTCTAGACACGTGTAACGGGTGGCTATCACCTTGTGTGTCAAACATTCCAGGTGCTTCGGCTTATTTTCCTGACTGCTAGTAATCTTGGGCTCTCTATCAGGATGTTGTTGGGGTGCCTCTAGCTATGGTGCATCCGGCATTACCTAATCCTCATCATCTAGAAGTAACTGCATCCATACTTGAAGTTGAGGCTGAGGCTAGGGATGTGGTCCTGAGGCTGTCTAAGGACATGTCATTGAAACTGACGGTCGAGCTATCAAAATTGATGGTCGGAATGGAAAGGGTGATGGTGGTCCATACCATGGATGTCGAGATGCTTCCTCCCCAATTGGATCTATTAAAGCATCCAATTCGGCTTACATCAAATAGGAATTACCTTGGCTAGAGGTAGACGACAGAGAGGTAGATGTCGGAGTTGAAGATGATCCATTCTTGGACCGATATTGGTAGGAAAGCATGCCCTTGGTCTTCTCCATTGCCTCCATGGCCATTTTCTTCATATTGAACTGATTTTGGTGGAGGAATTTCAAATTTTGGGTTTTCTCTGAAGAACGGGACTATTGAGGCAGATTGGAGAAAAATGGGGGAATTTGTGGATGACAATACATGGAATTTGGAGGTTAGAGTAGTGGAAATGGTAGGGGATCAATTGAAGGTGGTTTGGGGGTAATTTGAGGAGGAATCAAAGGTGGAAGGATGGGTGGGATTCATTGCACGGTCGCTAGGTCACACTCACGGCCATTCTGTTCTTTGAGAAATGAAATAGGAAAGTTAGAAACATTTTTGATTTCTGACTTAAGTTGCTAAAGTCCGGTTGTAGCACATTCGTGTTGCGTAGCATGGTCGTGTTGGCTTCATGCACCACAGTTGTGCTACATGGCATAGCCATGTTGACTCATTTTATCGATTAATATCAATCTATTTTGGATCTAGCGACGTTGTTCGATTTGTATATATTTCACCACGGCCATTCCAACGTGCCATGACCATGGTGAGCATTGTGGTTGCTACTGTCACTTAACTTTATTTTAAAACTCAAAATCTTGTTCCAAAGTGATTTTTCTTTGAAATGTATTCTCAATTTCATCTAATTTTCCTCATTTCAACTTGTTTTCACCTGGACATCTTAAAATTAAACAAAAATTATTAAAAACAAGTGTTTGTGTCTGTGTTTTCTTGGAAAAGTGTAAAACAACCCAAAGTATAAAAAATGGAAGGTTGGGTGAAAAATTCCCAAACCTATGTGGGTTGCCTCCCACAAGCACTGAGTTTCATGCCTTCAGTCGGGCTTCTTGGAGACTCCTCAATTGATCAACCATTTGGAATTCTCATGTGTCCATTCTTGCAATAAATGCATCTCTCATTTGCAATCAAATCGTTGCTCATCATCCCTTTGATAACCAAAACTATAATCAAATATTTCATCTAGATCTCCTCCTCTCAAATGACCAATCGAACACTTGAAGTGACCATGTCCAAGATCCTCATCTCGAACTCGCCGGGCTGAGGACTTGCATATGTTGATCTTTATCTTCATGTCTATGAAAGAGACTATCATTGTGCCGCTATGAATGTGTATCTCAGCATTAGTTGTTGATAAGAATGGTCTTCCCAAGATGATGGTAATCTTCCTATCATCCGGCTCCATGTCAAGAATAATAAAATCAGCTGGGAACATTGTTCCTCTTTCCTTGTCTATCATCACCAAAACATCATCCATCCTTCCTCTTGGCACTTTGATGGAACGGTTTTCCAATTGGAGAGTGCAATGTGCTAGTTTCAACTTGCCTAAGCCCAGATCAACATAGACACTATATGGCATCAAATTCACACTAGATCCCAAATTAAGTAGGGTTTTGTCTATGCAATGTCCCCCAATGTGGCTAGGTGTGATTGGGGATCTTGGGTATTTCCTCTTCATGAGAAATGAGTGTTGGAGGATTGAGCTCACTTGTTCGGTCAACTTGATTCTCTTTGGTATTTTCCCCGTTGACCTTCTCTTCACCATGCATAAATTCTTAAGAAACTTGGCATATGATGGAATTTTCTTGATAGCATCCATCAATGGAATGTTGACCTTCACTTGGAAAAACACCTCAAGAATGTCAACATTGTGCTATTTGTCTCCTCCTTGCTTCAAGTGGATCATCTAATGCTTCAATGAATGGTGGCTCACTTGCTTTGGCCTTACTTGCATCAACATGATCCTCTTGTGGTATGTCATGAAGTGGAACACTAGGGATGGTAGGACCTATAGATGGAGTGTGAGGTGGAGCACATGATATCCCAAACTCAACACGCCGTGTCATAGAATCATCTTCACCAATCTTAATCACAGTATCACCACTTGGTTGCCTTTGCTTTGCTTTATCAACCTTTCTTTGACTTGTGGGCTGCTCAAGAGTTTTTCCACTCTTTAGAACTATCACAATACTACCTTGCTCATGGTGGATAGGGGAAGCATGTTGTAGTTGCAGAGGAGGTGGAGGTAGAGGTGGTACTTGTTATTGAAATTGTGGTAGAGGGGAGAATTGAGGTTAAAAGGTGAATTATTGAGAAAGTTGTGGTGAAGTAGGGGGAGGTGGAGTGTAAGAATTTGGATGGCCTTGGAAATGGTATATGGGCTGAACTTGCATGGAAGGTGGACTATAGAAAACTTGTAAAGAAGGCATTGGTCCACTTGCTTCATTGAAACTCAAGATGAGTTTTAAAGATAATTTTTCTTTTTGGAGGGAAATTATGGAAGATAGCTGCTCTATCCTCTCCTCAGGCCTTGTGACAATCTTTTGGACATCATCAAAACTTCTCAACCTGGAGAGAACCTCTTCCTCAAACCCTAAGCTATATCTTGGACTTTTTGGTTCTTGGTAGCTCTAGGAGTGAGATTTCTTCTTTTCTTCACCATAGAACTCAATAGAATTGACCGAGTGGCAAGGAACATTTGTCATTTGGTGCTTCATGAAGATCACCATGTCCCCAAGAATCTTCATCACTTGTGAGCTTGTGTCATTATGAGTCGGAGATGTCACATAATAGGCATGTCCATCGCCATTCATCATGCTAGAAGCTCAAAATTTTTAACCTTCTGCCAGCTACTCATACAATGGGCATGTCTCCTCAGGTGGCCTAGCCATGAAAACTCCTCCATAAGAAGAATCTACTATAGCTTGATCCTTTAGAGTTAGACTAGAGTAGAATGATTGAACTAGCATCCACAAAGGGATCTCATGGTGCGAGCACTCTCTCAACATCTTCTAAAATCTCTCCCAAGCATCGTGTAGTTGTTCATTGCCCATTTGATTGAAACTCACTATGGTACGCCACATTTGTGTCAACCTTTCTATAGAGTAGAATTGCCTCAAGAAAGCATTCTTCATGTATTTCCAACTCATAATGTCTTTTCTTGAATCATACTAATCTTTAGTTTTGTCGTTGAGGGAGAAAGAGAACAAGGTCAACTGGATTGTGTCCTCACTAGCCATTGGTGTCCTGAAGGTGGAGCATACTTTGATAAATTAGTCCAAGTGCTTGTAGGGGTTCTCACTCTCTAAGTGGTAGAAGGCGGGCAGGAGCCCAATAATAGCTGAAGGGATGGAGAATTGCTCCCCTGACATTTGATCAACTGTGCTAGCAATTGGTGATTTGTAGTTCCTAGGCATGAGTAATCTTGAAGTGGCTTGTGAGGTGCATTTTGGCCTTCCATCTTATCTTCCCTGAGTGGCATGTCAGATTCACAATGCACAACCAAATAAAAGAAAACAAGTTAGCCAACTAATATGCACAAAAGAATGCAAAGAATAAAGAATAAATAATAGCAATGATGAGGGCAGTAGGGAAAGATCAAAGAAAAACTAACTATCCAGGTCGAGTGCCTTTCTCCCCGGTAACGGTGCAAGAAAGGTTGGTGTGTCACTGCTAATGGTGTTACACACTACTCAATTGGAATTTGAATAGATATAACTCCATTTGCAAACAATACATGGGTGGATTAACTTTACATATTTATAATGACCTAAACCTACACATGTAATTCTACTAAAAATACTACACCTACCGGCGAGCAGTAGTTCAGGTGGTCGCAACACGGGGCCACTCATGAAGGGTCCTAGGTTCGAATCCCCCTGGTGGTGTTGTTTAGAAGTGTTCCTCCCGTAGTGCAGCCGGCCTCTGCGCGGCTTAATGGGCTACACTCCTTACGGGATGGGGTTGAGCTCCACAGGTTGGGCTCGGCGCAAGCCTTATGAGTCTCCTGGGTTACCCAAAAAAAACACTACACCTGCAAGAGCAAGGGGTCGTTTCATAGTATAGGAGGGTGGCAAGTATAGGGTCGATCCATAGGGAGAAAAGGAGGCACTAGAGCTAGGTTAGTTTCTGGGAGAGGTTCCTATAATGGAGTCTAGGGTTTGATGGTTTTGATGGTTGATTGTTGATTACACTAAAGGTTGAACAAGAAAGCAATTAAAGGAGAGCAAACAAGATCAAATCCCAATTTAACCCTAGATAGTTATTATAATGAGCAAGAAAAGACAAGGTAAACAAAAAGATGAGCAAGCTACACTAAAATAGGCAAGAAGAGGTCTACACTACACTAAGCTAGCAAACAGGGCAAAGGAGCATTTAAAGACCTAAACTAGCAAGAACAAGGTAAGAAGCTTACTAAGAAAGTAAAGAGAAAACTAAGTTAACACTAGCTAAGCAAGAAGGCAATTAGGGTTTTAAAGAAATAAAGGGATGTGTGCTCCATTTATGAGATGCACTTATCAATTAGGTTGGGGTGACATGTGAACATTATGCTTTCATTTATATTACCAAACCAATAAAAAAACTAGAGTCTAATTAATTATCCCAAACTACTAACTGGCCATGGATATGCTAGGTTGTGTATAGAGGAACTAGTCACTAACACTCCCTACTACCCTTACGAGGCTCAATGGGGTTAGGTTTTTATGTTATTCAATTGGAGTCTAGGTTTCTAGGCTAGATGGTTAGGATGGCTAGGGGTTGAGGTTTGTAATGGAAGTGGAAGTGAGGTTTTAGGCCTCCCATCACCTAGGGCTAGCAAAAAATGATCCGACCCGCTCGACCCAACTCGACTAAAGTGGGTTCGGGTCTTGATTTTTTTTGACCTGACCCGGACCCGAAAAACCCAAAATTATTTGTAGTACGGGCCCAGGTTTGTAATTCTCGACCCACAAACCCGCTCGACCCAAAATTATATCTTCGTATGTATATATATTTTTCCCATGTTCTAACCATATAAATTTTTAACACATACAAACATAAAATTTTGAGAGTTTATATAAGTATTTTCTTGCAAAACAATAATTAATAGAAAATTCTCCAGCCATTTCGGGTCTAACGGGTTTAAATTTTTGGGTTTTTCGGGTTTGCATTTTTGTGTTTTTTGGGTTTGCATATAATATAATATTTTCAGGTCCATCGGGTTCATTGGGTCAGACCCGCAAATATGAATTTCAGGTTCGGGTCAAGAAGGTATGACCCAAAATTATTTTCAGGTTAGGTTCGGGTCAAGTATATTTGATCTGACCTGAATTGACCCGAAATAGGACCCACTCAACCCGGACCTAATTGCCAACCCTACCATCACCCTCATTCTAACCTTGAGAAAGCTCCATACTAAGCACACTAAATTCATCTAATCTAGATACTTAGATCTCTCAACTAGGGTTAGAAGAATTGATTAGCATGTAGGAAGATGGGTGGCTAGCTAGGGATCCACAAATTTGACCTAGGAGAAAAGCCCAAAATTGACACATATAAGCAATTTCCCTTAATTCCTAGAAGATTTCAAGCACAAACCAACAAGCAAGTCATGAAGAGTGAGATAGAAATAGAACATAATTATTAACAAATGAAATTAAAATGTTTGTATATCATTTTCCCCCAACATGGTATCAAAGTAACATTTTGAGCCCCAAATAGCCCACCTAAGGGGCCTAGCTACTCATGGAAATGCAAAATACAAAAAGAAAGGAGAAAGAGGTAGAAGAAGACAAGGAGCTCGATGTAGATGGAGCAATCTTCCTCTTAAGATGCTATAAGATGTCCTCCTCCTTCCTCCCAGGTGCAAGGGATGGGACATGGAATGATGGTGGAATAGGGTCAAAACACTAGGAAACTAGGATTTTGGTGGTGGAAATGGTAAAATGGACTGAACTGGAGGTGGAAAGCGAGTGGAATGGATAGGGGATGAAAATGGAGTGCTAAGAGTGATCTAGGGGTGGCCAATGGTTGACTCTTTTAGCTCCATCCACCCCCAAGGTTTATATAAGGGTATAGGGCTAAGTACGGGCAATATAGGTAAAGCAATGCAAAAATAGGCTAGGGATGTGAGTAGCACGACCGTGGTGGGCACCATGGCTATGGTGTAGTGGGGTGAGAATGGTTGTGGTGAAGTGGAACGACCATGGTGATAAATGGGGAAAATCACTATAACTTGGTCAATTTTGTACATGAAGTAGCACGGTCGTGGTGACCGGAAAAGGTAGCATGGTCGTGGTGGCTTGGATTTGACTGCTCGTTCTATGTTCCATGCTCATTTTGGGTTTGTTGTGACATGGTTGTGCAAGGTGGCACGGTCATTCTGTGGTCTCATGACATGAACATTCTTGGTTGCATGGTTGTTCTAATCTCTGCACTTTCTTGACTTGACTCTGTTGTCTTTGAGGGAGCTAGCACGACCATTTTGTTGCACCATGGTCGTGTATGTCTCTATGTCAGCACTTTGAGCTTGTACTTGGTTCATTCTTGGACATCTTTTCTTCAATGTAGCTTTGACCACTAGGGGTAGGTTGAGGGAGCCTCGTACTTCACTTTAGGCCTCTCCAAGGATAGAGTAACCCTAGGATCACTCCCTCTCTCTCTCCCATCCAAGAATGGTCAAAATGCCTGAAAAACATGCCAAAAATGTCCATAAAACATTTTACACAAATATGTGTATTAGGGTAAATAACATGTAATCTAACATGTATAGATGTGATTAAAATGCAATATGACACAAGATGAAGCCCTAAAATAGGACTGCATCACTACCATGTATGATTTAAATCTTAAAGTCAACTTCCCGATCTAGGGGTAAACCTAGTAAGTCATCTAGGAAGACATCTGGAAACTCACACAGTATTGACACATTCTACAAAGAGATTGTCCCCCTTTTTCCTTCTCATCTATCACATGAGCTAGAAAAGTTTCACACCCTTTCCTCATCATCTTATCATCTACTATAACTTATGCCAAAACTGTGGGTAAAACTTTCCTATCTCCAACGAAGACACAAAAAAGGCCACATTGTTGGAAGATTACATCTTTGTTCCAGTGGACCAATTGAACATGATACTTCTCAAGGAATATGTACCTAGTATAATACAAAAGTAATTCAATGTTTAAGAGTACAAAATTAACTTCTATAGTGCAACCTATGAAACTCAAAAGGTAACCAAAAATACTATTATAAAAATATCTACTCTACTAGTTGTACTCTTAACAAAAGTTCATATCTAAGATAGAAGTTAATAGGATTATATGACTAACTATTGTATGTTACGTGAAAGAATGTGTGGTATCCAAATCTCACATGTTGTATCTCAAGGAGAGACTACTCCTTCCTGTATAGTCAAGGAAAAAGTATCATGTAGGTCTCCCTAAGACATGATGTCCTCTGTCTCTATGATGTTGTTAGCCGCTCCCTCTCTATAGTTTTATTTTACTATGAATTGTTCTTATAGATCTAACATACCTTTGTGATTTTTGGAACTGTGATTGTGAAATTTAAACTAATGTCTACTAAAGTTTATCATAATACCTATTGAAGTGTTCTAGTCATTTATAGTTGGAAATGTATTTCATATAAATATCTAGAAAATTCTTGGATCATGTCTTTGTGGACCTAGCATTGATGCTAATGATGCTAAAGGTCTTGCTGGAGGTGTCCATCTATGTGATGTGGTTCACCTACTAGGTTAGGATCTAACCCAACTATATAAAGATGTTAGTTCTGTAAAATTAGATCCATGTATATCAAAACATATACACCTTGTTCCTATCTTAGAAACAAGCCACCCCACCACTAGATTCATAACTACTCTATAATCAGCTTCAAATTTCTCAAAATCAAGGCATGTCCTTCAACTACCTTGTTTCATTGAATGGTTCTTCAATAAGTCATGTTTCCTAAATAAACTCCCTAACATTTTTTGTGTCTCTTTCATTGATCATGAACATGTTTTTGTTTATATCAGGGTTTACAACTATCTCACACCTTATGTGCTTCTATATATCATTAGGAACTAGCCACATGTAAACATTGATTTGTGAAGATGCCTCATTTTCTTCAACTATCATATTACCCAATGGAATGCTCTCTAGTTATATGATCTTAATATGCAATAAGGTAGTAGGGTAATACTTCATTAAAAATGCATTCATGAAGTCCTTTCAATTCATCACATATATTTCCTTTTATCTTCCACTACACACAAAACAATTATATGTCTTCTTTAAGTATATATGGAATGGTGTATCTGCTTGGCTTTTGATAAATCCATGAGTAAAAAAAAGCTTCTCCCACTCTCATTTACACTCATATACTGCAATTTGGTTAGTATCAGAGAACTCATTTCCATCAATCTTCTTCGCTATCTCCTACAATATCTTCATTTTTTTATTAGATGGCGTACACCTTTTGTCCATATTATAATTCTCAATGGTTTCTAGAAAGATGAAATTCATCATTTCCACCTTTATCTATCACCTCCTGCACTTATATCTAGTGGCTAAGGATTAGGACCATTATGTCTGTCATCCTGCTCTTCACCTAGGCCATGTCCTCTTATGGGCATTTTTATATCTACAACATGAGCATATTTGTTGGATAATTGCACTCAAACGAGAAAACATCCTAGTCATAGTGGCACCTTACCACCTCTGTCCCAAACATAAGCTATGATACCAAAGATTAAGGGACCCAAACCTGCTAATCAAAGTTTAAGCATGTCAAAGTAAGATGAAGTTAGCAATTCTCTTTTAATCAATAACTAAAATTAGATTCATTTTTTCTTTACATAAATGAAACTATTCAAACATTTAGCAATCTTACTATGAAACATTTTATTCTTTGAAGGTAAATTGTCAACGATTGTATTTGACTTTTTCATAACTAAAAACACAAGAAAATCTAGTTTTTGGCCTTTAACATACATCACATACAAAAAATACAACACTTGTTTGAATTCTCACTCTCACAATCCCAAGTTTAAATATAGAATAATAGACATATTGTTAAATATCTAATCTTGTCTAGACACCTCATTCTTTTTCTATTATTTAAGTACTCAAGTCGGTAGCTTATTTTAGCTCTTCCTATCGATGCTTAATTACTACCTGAGAAAATATTCAAATAGAGGGTGAGATACAAACTTTGTTCTTGGAAAGTCATCATGTATCCAAATAATCTAAATATGTTTGTTTCATCAATTACAATGCAAGGAGATCTGGATATGATAGTAGATCACTACTTATCATAGAACGTGATATGTATATTGATAATAGCTACAAGAAATTATAAGTCTATCACATGTAATTTATTATTTTATTCTATCACAAAACCACGTGAAGTGTACTAGAACATGTCAAAGTGTTACATCATGCTACATCTCTTTGTACAATACTTAGAGTAGACTCAGGGTTCTAGGTCTACTAGCTAGCTCCTATTCTGCAAGTCTTTCCACATCATCCCATCACTTGATATAAAAGATGGATGAATAAACTTGACTCCTACACTAAACCTGTGTACTCAGACAAAGATAGAAAATACTAGGCTTAACTACATGCAGCAGTACTTCCAAAAGGATTGAATGAGTGAGAAGTAACTAACTCATTGAATAGTATTGGGTACCATTGTAATTTTTAGTGTTAATGTTGAATTCCATACTATATTAATGAGTCCATCCCCGATTGGTGTAATCCTTCATACCACACCAATACGCTCAATGTACCTCACATTGGACTCTTGTAGTCAATATGTGTGTTTACTCCTTCATGGTGTATACCTCTTGCATGGATTCTATTATGTTCAACACATCTAAAGTCTTGTTGATTCTTTGTTTTCACAGTCAACTATCTACTATATATTTCTTACCTTATGTTTGTATCTAGTACTCTCATATTTGTGCTTGGAACTGCAACTGAGATACTAAGTTTTTGCATTGTATACTACTTGAACATAAACATATAATAAACACTAAAAATATATACACATTTATCATCTTGAACTCCAAATATAATCAACCAAATAATTTAATCATATTTTTTGGAATTTATTCTACTATAGTAAAATTAGGATAACCCATGTATACAAGTGCATCTATATTTATATGATTATATATTATAAGAAATTTCATGAAATCATTCTATGGATTATGAAATTGCAATTCATATAAAATGAATACAGTTTTAATTCATCAAAAGTTACTATCTCATTTAAACAAGCATTAGAAATCTCAAACTAGGATTTCTAGTTTCAAATAGGCCCGTAAACATGGAAGATATATATTCCTCATATTTTTATTTTATTTTAATAGAATTGTGGTATTATTATGAATTCCTCTCACCTCAACTCTAATTACTATTGTATATCTTGAATCTAAGACAATATATACCGAATTATGGAGAAAATGTCCAAATGGACCTCTTAAACCAACAATGATTTTCTCTTGTCCATGATGACGTCTACAGAAGTCAGGGGAGAGGGAAAGTGAGAAAATAAGATATATTCAGCCCATAGAAATAATTTCTTTGAAGAATGATATGGAAGACATATACAATAATGAAAAACTATCCACCTCAAAGGATGTATGGCTAGGTATAATTTATTTTGTTGTTCTTCACATTATTTTCTATTTTGCATCAAATTTTTCCCCTCGATTTCTTCCTTAGATTATAGGGTTTGGGTAGTTGTCTTCTACTGGAGTCCATTATCAAATTTTCATCACATGTAATTAAGTGTGTAGTGACATATTTTCTTTTGTGATTGGATAAGATGGCATCATCCAGATGCATCCAGAGTGATGCTTGGTAAAGCACCAGATCAAAGTGTTTCCTAATGCATGCAAAAGCACAACATGTAGGCCCTACATCTATTGACGGACAGAGGATAAATCACCCTAGACATTGGCCAATAGGATCACATCAGTCGAGGTTACTTGATCAAAATATGTTGGGAGTTCATGATACACCCTAGCTTCAGTTGGTGAGGCCTACTCAATGCCACACATAGTGGTCATAGCACACTAGTCATTGTGTCTTAGATCTAGCCCAAAGCTGCCCGCCAATTAGCAACAACATCCTAAAATCAACTGCAACACTCATCATGATGCTACTCCTACATTTATTATTACATACCTATTTTTATAAGTATGGAAATTTTTTAAAACATGCATATACAAGAAAAAAAATCTTCTATAACTTCTTTTGTATTTGATTTTAATATATTACAGAACTGCTTTTTGACCTGGCCAAATTACTTTTCAAGCTTTATTGCATTACAAATTAATACATAATAATGGAAGGAAACTAGTAAAGATCTAAATAAAGATTAGTGTTTTCCATTACATTAGGGTTACCATAAAGCAAAATATAGGTTTTTTAAATGGTGTGGAAGGTTAGAATATGTTAGTATAAAGTATTAGAGAGATTCCATAGAGTTGTGAAATTGCATGTGAGGTTAGAGTATGTTACGGTAATGTTTTGGAAACAATCCATCATACAAGTTACTCACTAGGTTTTGGTAGAGGTGAGCCCTTTATTTTATAGTCCTAAATAAGAGATGGACTTACTAGATTAGAAATTGGTTTATATTGCACAAATATCATCTCCTTTAAGGACACCACATACATACTTTGTTTGGTGGAGAAGAAGACCCGCATATTGTACATCAATGACATAGAAGTTGTAAAGAGTGGGACCCGAGAGGAGTTCACTCTTTAGTTAATTGAAAGATATAAAACCACCCTATTCCACAAAATGGAGAGAATAAGAAATTTGATTATTTTTCAAATGGTACATATTACAAAGAAAGATAATGATTAAGTAGTGGGAACAAAGCAATTGCAAATTTACATGATGGTCTATTTATAGTTGTTCCTCACAATAAAAGGTGGTCAAATAGAGTAAAATGGTATACATCTAATAAATTTACTAACATGCAAGGCTTGTTGTAGAGAACAACTTGACCATTCCAAGCTATCCTTAGATCTTACCCTATATATGATCTCCCTACATCCTTGTATTCTAATGTGCCAGCACCTAGGTGGAAGGGAACATCACATAGAATAGAGGAAAAAATGTAAAGTTTAGCAAAATATTAAGGGAAATATGGCAACAGAGTAGGAATCAGAAAAAAAAATTATCTGCCATATTCTCCATAAACCAGCAGATCGTGTCAATAACTATATGATGAGAAGGATGGTTTCAATTATATATCTGCTTCTAGAGAAAGTCTGGTGATATCTCCTCTTTATTTTATATGTGCAACTATTGACTAGTTGCTCTTGGGCAGTGTCTGTGCAGCTCCTGGTCTTCAACACAGACAGTAGGTTGGACAACGTTTGCAGCGACTCATGTGGTCTTACCACGGATTGCAAGTTGACATTATCCTCCTAGAAGTACCCAAAGGACTCTTGCCTCTATAGTAGTCCACACAAACCACCTGGAACTCCTGTCATCCTGCTAAAATGGATAAGAAGGAGTTGTCCCTCCCATTGGCATACTAGTCACCAACTTGCTATCACACAACAATGATCCTCAGTTGTTCACTCCATTTCTATCCCTCCCTAGTCAGGTGGGACTTGCTTGGGCTCTCTTGGTAACCACGACCAGAGAGGACAACAATTGTTAGAGAAACTGATTCTCAATTGTTTGTGTTGTGTTCTGGGAAGCCCCCAGTAGCCCTCTATCCATAGGAGGGGTTTGGGCCAGGGTTCTCAGTCTATGCGGGAGTGGAAGGGACTGGATGATCTTGAATTTTTGCAACTTGCAAACACCCAAATGGTCTTCTGATGATCCAAATGGTTGTCTGGAATGCGGGATGGTCGTCTCGCACTATGAGACGGTCATTTCACATTTTTCCCAATCACATACAAAATTGGAAATGTAAATCAAATTAATGCACTACATGACGTCAACACTAATTCCTTGATGCAATCGAAGTTCCCACAAACTGAGAAATCATGCTCACACAAGACGGTGGTTTGTCTCACCCAGACAGTCTTCTGGTGAGCCGAGTGAAGCCGGTCAGTTTAATAGAATGAATAGGTCAGTTCACACCTCAGTTTGAGCAAAACTTAGCCAACTCAATTTTAATCAGTCTGATACTCCTAACGACCATTTCAACTCTTGAGCCGACCATCTAGCTCTCCAAACGGCCATCTCACTAGAGTAAGCCGATTGTCTGGTAGTGTACCCAGTTGTTGTTATTGTGCAAAATGAATACCTAAATAATTTAGTAATCAGTTCAGTCATCATTCAAGATTAATCTCCTCTTCTATGTTAAGAACTATGTGTGTGATCCTATAGCTCTCATATTATGTTGGTAGTGAATGTTAATAATAACTTACGACATCACAAGAAATGAGTGGTGCCTAGTCACACATCATAGCTACCCAAGTAAATTTAAAGTTTGGGAACAACTTCAACCTATAATTTGTTCTTGGTGTTACAATGTTTGTATAATTCCTTTGTCTTTGGTATCCATATTGAACTCAAGGCATGGAGTAGTCACCCTCTTCGACATTAAATCTTATTTCTTGAACCAGAGCAGACTGTCTGAGATATATGTAAGCTCAATATCATATATTGACTCGCATGTGCATGACCATGAATTTCTTAATCACTCTAATCAAGAGGCCTTGGATATCATACTCCCATAGGTGGGATAAATCCCATATCTATCACTCAAAGTCAATCCCCATGTGTCATAGTCACTCAATAATCACCTTTATAACAAACCATGTTTCAGGATTGTATTTGACAATCTCAAAGCATACCAAATGACATGTGATGAATGTAGTGATTTTAGGTCTAAGAACCACAAACACCACCATCACTATGAGAGCAGACTATTACTACTATGGTAATGGTTTCCATGTG
This sequence comes from Alisma plantago-aquatica, assembly GCA_963693085.1. Lineage (NCBI taxonomy): Eukaryota > Viridiplantae > Streptophyta > Magnoliopsida > Alismatales > Alismataceae > Alisma > Alisma plantago-aquatica. The sequence goes on along the minus strand of OY856413.1, from coordinate 294,272,058 downwards.
TCACTCTTATAGTGGGTTTGTCTGATACACTATTCTCCAATGTGTATCTATGTGCTTGGTTTGATATAGCCATATCATGACTGATGAGAGTGTATCATGCATCAACCAACTCACACTTTGATCGTGTGTGTCATTATGATCTATCAACCTTCCACAATAGCAACTGATCTGGGACATAATGAGAATATATATGTACTCTTAACATTTGTATGATCTCATTTCCACAAGTCACGTACTTGAAGACATACATAATTGAGTAATATAATTCTCTAGACATTTATAATGCTACATCATTGTCTAATTACTAAATTAAATAGAATAAATTAGAAGCTTGCCTTTATTTATTAATCAAATAATTTACAAATTATCCCATTACAATCATCATATGAGTGGAGCTTTGGGTATACATACCAATAGACTCCCACTTGCACTTAGAGACAATCACCCACGAAACTTATCATAAGTAATCTAACATGACCATCATGCTTCTGCTCCGAATGTGCCTTTGTTAAGGGGTCAGCAATATTGTTCTAAGTATGTACTCAACAAATCTTTACATCTCCTCACTATATGATTTTTCTTATGAGATGGAACCGTATTTGTATTTTCTTTGAGCACTGATGTGATTTGGGTTCCTTAGCTTGTGCAATGGCTTCATTGTTGTCACAATATAGCTCAGTTGCACCACTAATGATTGGAACGACCCCAAGTTTTGTAATGAACTTATGGATCCATACAGCCTCCTTTGTTGCTTTCGATGTAGCAATATACTCGACCTTTGTTGTAGAATAGGCAAGTGTTTCTTGCTTGGAAATCTTCAAGCTTACAACTCCATTATTTAGGAAAAACATGAATCATGATTGTTATTTGTAATCATCTTTGTTAGTATGGAAGCTTGCATCGATGTAACCTTTTACCACCAACTTTCCTCTCTATCATAGACCAAGAACTGATCCTTAGTCCTTCTCAAGTACTTGAGGATGTTCTTCATAGCTATCTGGTGAGCATCACCTGGATCTGACTAATATCTACTTGTCATGCTCAAGGCATACGACACGTCTAGATGGGTACAAACCATTTCATACATGATTGATCTTATTGCTGAGGCATATGGAATCAAACTCATGTGTTCCCTTTGTTCATAAGAACTGGGAACTTTGACTCTGAGAGATGGTGACTCCATGTAGCAAGGGTATGTTTCCTCTCTTCAGGTTCTCCATGTTGAACCACTTCAACATTTTATCAATTTATGTTCTTTGACTTAGTCCATGAAGCCTTTTGGATCTATCTCTATAGATCTTTATCCCCAAGATGTAGGATGCTTCTTTCAAGTCTTTCATAGAAAATCTATTTCCAAGCCATGTCCTTACCTTTTATAAACTAAGGATGTCATTTCCCATCAATAATGTGTCATCAACATATAATATGAGGAATTCTAGTATGCAACCCCTAACCTTCTTGTACACACAAGGTTCATCTTCATATTTAATAAATCTAAACTCTTTGACTATCTCATCAAAACAAAGATTCCAACTCTGAGATACTTTGCTTCAATCCATAGATTGACCTTGTAACTTACTTAATTTATTTGAAAACTTTGGATTTATAAAACCCTTAGGATTTGTCATGTACACATCCTCATGAATATTCCCATTAAGGAATGCAGTTTGAACATACATCTGTCAAATCTTAGAGTCATGATAAGCTACAATAGCAAGCATGATCTGATGTATTTAACCATGACCACTGGAGAAAAGGTTTCATCAATATAAACACCTTGAACTTGTTTGAAACCCTTTGCAACCAATCTTCCCTTATAGGTTTAAACTTTTCCATCCATGTCAGTCTTCTTCTTGAAGACCCACTTGCACCCTATGAGTTTTACCCCTTCAAGTGGATCCACCAAAGCCCATACTTTGTAGGTATACATGGATTCCATCTCAGATCTCATGATTTCATGCCATTTCTTAGACTTTGGTCCCTTAATATCATCTTGATGGGTTATTGGCTCATTATCTATGACCAATTCACTGCCTTCCTGAATTATAAGATATTCAAATCTTTCAGGTTCAAGGTGTGTCCTATTAGATCTGTGAGGTTCATGTGTTACTTGAGGAATTTGAGACTCCACAACACCTTGTGATTCTCTTTGTTCCTCTTGTTCATCTATCAGTTCAATGTTCTCTTATTAGTCTCGAATCTCTTTGAGTTCCACTTTCCTCCCACATATTCCTTTGGAAAACATATTCATCTCAAGGAACACAGCAACACTGGAAATAAACACATTGTTGTCAGATTGGGAATAAAAATAATATCCTTTTGTTTCTATATCCAAAAAAATAACAGTTATTAAATTTAGGACAAACTTTATCAGATAACATTCTTTTAACATAAGCTTCACATCCCCAAATCCTCATAAAAGGCATTTTGGGACGTTTCCCATGACATATCTCATATGTGTCTTTTGAATAGATTTAGATGGTACTCGGTTTAGTGTGTACGTGATGGTTTCAAGAGCATATCCCCAGAAGGTAGTCAAAAGATCGGCTAAACTCATCATGATTGCATCATATCTAGAAATGTGTGATTCCTTCTTTCTGACACACCATTATGTTGTGTTATTCCAGGTGGAGTCCAATGGGATACAATCTCATGGGCTTTAAGAAGGTTCTCAAACTCTTGGTTTAAGTATTCTCTACCTCGATCAGAATGAAGTGCCTTACTACTTTTACCAAGTTGGTTCTATACTTCATTCATAAACTCTTTGAACTTTTCAAGAGTTTTCGACTTATGTTACATTAAATAAACATAGCCATACCTGCTAAAGTCATCAATCAAGGTAATGAAGTACTGATACCCACCTCTAGCAGTTGTTCTAAAAGGTCCACACACATCAATATGTATGACTCCTAATTGATCAAATGTCCTCACATTGTTACCAGTGAAAGGGGTTTTAGCCATCTTTCCCAACAAACAACATTCACATGTCTCTATTGATTAAAAATCAAAAGAGTGTAGATAACCATTCTGATTGAGTCTAGAGATGTGATTCTCGTTTATGTGCCCTAGACGAAAATGCCAAAGGTATGTTTTGTTTGAGTTGTTGAGTTTTAGTCTTTTGGCATTTATGTTATAAACATTTGTCTTGAGATATAACAAATAAAGACCATAAGCATTGGGGAACTGCCATAAAATATCTCATCTTTAGAAATAGAACATCGACCATTTTTAATATAGAATTCAAATGCATCCTTGTCCATACAAGATAAAGAAATGATTCTTCTATTTATAGTAGGTACATAATAATAGTTCTTTAAATATATTACAAGCCCTATGGGTAGATATATACTATAGATTCCAACTACGCTAGCCGCAACTCTTGCACCATTCGCAACTCACAGTTCTACCTTGCCTAATCCCAAAGGCCTACTTCCTTTCAGATCCTGCATATGAGAATATATGTGAGATCCACATTCGGTATCTAGTACCCATGATGAAGAAGTAGATATATTTATCTCAATAACGTATATACCTAAAGTGTATCTAGTACCCATGATGAAGAAGTAGATATATTTATCTCAATAATGTATATACCTAAAGTGGAGATCACCATCCACATCTTCTTCTTCTTCTTCTTAAATGCCTTCTAGTACAAAGGATGAGATCCTCTTGTATTTTTCTTTCTCCTTAACTTGAGTCTTGAAGATTTGGATTTAGGCTTGAGCTCAAAACTCTTCTCAGTCTTGCTTTGACACCATCATGGGCTTGTCCTTCTTCAATCTTGCTTTAGCATGAATCAAAATGTTAAGCAAGTCTAACATTAGTCTGGACATACTATTCACGTGATAACATGCAATAATGTGGCTATATGATATTGTCAGTCTTTAGAATCATATTTGTGGCCAACTCTTGTCTCAAGGTGAATCCCATTTCTTTAAGATGATACACATGTCCAATCATATTGAGCACATGTTCTTCTACTAAGGTTCCCTCTGTCATCTTTGACTTAAGTAGCACCTTTATGATATTGTCCATTTTTTTCTTTGTAAGGCCAAGTCTTACCTTCTTAAGATATGTTATCATCTCAAGAATGCTCATGCCCTTGCATTGCTCATGCAACTCATAGTTCATGTAGCTAAGCATAAGGTACTTTATTTCCAAGCATCATTGTCATGCTTCCAGTAAGAATCAACTTGTTCTCGAGGCACATCAGGAGTAGGTATTTCTGGCAATGGTTTGTCAAGGACGTTGAGCTTGCACTCTTCATTGAGAACCCTTCTCAAAGTCCAAAATAAGTCGTGGAAATTTTTCTCGTCAAGTTTGTCACTTCTTAAGGACCAATCACATTACATATTTGTTCATCATTTGATTCTACAAGAGAAAATTTGCATTTGTCAAAAACTTTTCATTTGATTTGAAAATTTTGGTGATATTAATTAGCTCTTTAACTATTATCGCTCCCACTATTTTAATTGATATTGATATCACATACATATAAATTCAGAATATCACAACATACAATATTCTAGTGGGCCAGATCTAAGATAATTTGACTATGGCCCAACCAACGCCGCAAAACACAGTCAACCATCAAGGTAGGAAACTTTGGCCAATTGCATCATATGAAATTATGGATAGATTATATGTACAACTCCTTATCATTCTCATCTAATGCTTCTAGGATTAGACGCTCTAAGAATCACCAGCTTAAGCATGACCCAATAGCCAACACGATAGATATGCACCCTACAAAGGCAGAACATACATATCTACCAACACATTTCTACGAGATAGACGGTGCACCATGTGAATGTGTAACCTACGCTTGGTCGATCAAGATTTTCATGTGGGTTTCTATTGGAAAGCATTAAAAGTTAATATATTTTTTATTTGAGAGAGTATGTATTTATAAATACATATACTTTATCGAATCACCACATATATAGTATGTATCATATACATGATGTATCCCATAATGAAGACATACAATAAATGAAAGTGATGGTTATGGACATCCTAATGTATTTCCTTGGATCCATAAGGAAATACCACCTCCTAGGTTCACATCACATGCAAAAACCTGTTGTTGATGAAGATTCATGCTTGCCAATCCGGGTTGATCGATTCAACCCTTGAACTGGTCGGCTTGCCTCCTGGCCAGTCGTTTGGTCATCTCACTGATCGTCTCGTTTTTTTGTTCATCATCTGCTGGCTCCTCCATCTAATTGGTCAGGTCCACCAACTAATAAGTTTGGCTCATCCACCTAGTCCTCCTTGGTCCTCCATCTTGTCAGTTCATCTTCGGGATGTCATCTTCTTTGTCATAACAAGAAAGTAAACTATGTTGACTCAAGGTCAATTAAGTCAATGTTGACTCACGTCTAAATTGACTAAACCCGTATTTTGATGATGACTAACTATTCCACATATTGGTGTCTAATGCTTCTACTTGAGTGATTTCAGATTAGGTATAGACACACTCCAATTGCCCTAACTTGCGCATCTCAAATTGGAGAAAATACAAGTCAAAGTCATACAAGTGCACATTTTTGTAATATGATGTATATCCATTAGAATCATGTTGTAAATCACTTGTAATGATTGTATGACTTGTAATTAAGCTTAGAAAAATATCAGGAACACTTAGATCGAATTTTAGAGCACTTTTAATGCAACTTTGAAAATCAATTACAGTCAAAGGCGGAAGATCCAAGAAGAGTGGGTAATTCCTACAAGGCCGAAGACTTGTGCAAGAGTGGGTAAATCCTTGGAGAAGGCCGAAGACTCTTGCAAAGTGGGTAAGTCCTTGGTAAGGTTGAAGACTCTTTGTATTGGATAGGTAAGTCCTTTGTTGGTCATGTATTGTATGTCTTATTAATGAATATAAGAGTGCAATTGTTTGAAGTCCTAGAGTTTGACCTCTCTAGGCAAGTGGACTAACACACTTCTAGTTTGAAGTGTGGAACCACTCTAAATAGCTTGTCTAATTGGTGCATGTTCAATCTCTCTTATCCTTGCTATGCATGATTTAGTTGCACTCAAATTACCTATTTAGCAACCTTATCTTGTCATATATTTTGAAGGTTTAATGAATTTTGTGTAAGTGCTTTCAGCTCTATTCACCCCCCTCTAGAGCATCTAATCACCCATCTAGGATCCAACAAACTATACTGCTTTTACATAATTATAGAGAAATCTTGAGTTACATTCGAGGGGAGAAAGGGTACGAAAGAATTAACTTTACATTAGAATGATAAGGTAGAGACTCAATATACATGCTGAGATAAAAGGATCAACCAACCATACAATAATGCACATATAATAGGGGTTATTGGCCAATTTCATACTACACATCCACCATCAAAATCGCTTATTTGATCAGATAAAAAATTATTCACATCGCCTATAATAATAGAATGATAAGATTAAATTTGGATCATATCAATTACCCCATAATATAGTAATTTAATGTTGGCTCTGTTACAACAATAGGGAAATATGGCAAAAGAGTAGGCAGGGGAAACAAAAACAATTATCTACCATTTTCCCCATAAACCAACAGATCGCGTCAATAACTATAAGATTGGAAGGATGGTTTCGAGGATATAATTGGTCCTAGATCACATCCATCGACATCTCCTCATTGTTGTAAATGCACAACTATTGACTAGTTGCCTTTGGATAGTGTCTGTGCATCTCTTGGTCTTCACCACAGACAGTAGACTGGACAACTTCAGTAGTGACACCTGTGGTCTTACCGCATAATGGTAGTTGACATTATCCTCCTAGTAGCAGCCAAAGGACTCATGCCTCTAGAGTATTCCACATGAACTGCCTAGAACTCATATCATCCTTCTAGAACAGACAAGAAGGAGTTGTCCCTCCCATTGTCAAACTAGTCATTAACTTGCTCTCCCACAACAATGATCCTCAATTGTTCTCTCCCTTGCTATCCCTCCCTAGTTGAGTAGGACTTTCCTGACTCTCTTGGTTACCACAACCAGAGAGGACAAAATTTGTCAGAGCAACGGATTCTCAATTTTTTGTGTTGTGTTCTAGGAAGCCCCCAATATCCCTCTATTTATAGGAGGGGTTTGGTCCAGTGTTCCCAGTCTATGCAGGTCTGAAAGGGACCAAAAGATTTTGAATTTTTGTAACATGTAAACACACAAACTATTCTCTAGTGAATTAGATGGTTGTATGGCATGTAGGACGGTAGTCTCATACTATAGTATGGTCACCTCATATTTTTCCCAATCACATATAAAATTGGCAATTTCAATTCAATTAATGAATGACATGACATGAGCACTAATTCCTTGATGCAATTAAATTTCCCACCAACTGAGGGATCTCACTCATGCATGATGGTTGTCTTTGTCGCCTAGATGATCGTCTGGTGATCCAAGCGAATTCGGTCCATTTAATAGAATGAACCTATCAGTTCACACCTTAGTTTGAGCAGAACTTAGCCAATTCAATTCAAATCAGTATAAAACTCCAAATAATCGTTTCAACTCTTGATCCGACCATCTGGCTCTTCAAATAGTCATCTCACATGAGTGGTCTGATCATCTGGCAGTGTACCTAGATGATTTTATTTCTTGAATTTAATACCTAAACACTTTAGTAATCAATTCAATAATCATTCAAGATTAAACTCCTCTTCTAGGTCAAGACCTAAGTGCATGACCCTATAGGTCCCATATACGTTGGTAGTGAATGTTCATAACAGCTTATGACATCACAAGCAATGAGAGGTGCATAGTCACACATCATTGCTACCAATGTAAATGGAAAGTTGGGGAAAAACTTCAACCTATAATATGTTCTTGGCATTACAATGTTTGTATAATTCATGTGTCTCTTATATCCAAATTGAATTGAAGGCATCGAGTAGTCACCCTATTCAACATTCAATCTTGTTTCTTGAACCAAAGTAGAATGTTTGAGATATATGTGACTTCAATATCACATATTGTTGAACATGTGCACGACCATGCATTTCTTAGTCTCTCTAATCAAAAGGCTTTGGAAATCATACTCCTTCAGAAGGGAGAAATCCCATATCTATCACTCACAGTCAGTCCCCATGTGTCACACTCACCCAATCATCACCTTTATAACAACCCATGTTTTAGAATTGTGTTTGATGATGTCAAAGCATACCAAACGACATGTGATGAGTGTAATGATTTCAGGTCTAAGAAGCACAAACATCACCATCACTATGAGAGTTGACTATGACTACCATGGTAGTGGTTTCCATGTGTCAATCTGATGGTGGGTCTGTCAGATACACTATTCTCCAACATGTATCTTTGTGCTTGGTTTGATATAGCCATATCATGACTAATGAGATACTATCATCAACCAACTCACACTCAGATCTTGTGTGTCATTGTTGTCTGTCAACTTTCTACAATAACAACCGATCTAGGACATAATGAGAATATATATGTACTCGTAATATACTCATGATCTCATTTCCCCAAGTCATGTATTTGAAGACATACATCATTGAGTAGTATAATTCTCTAGACATTTATAACGTTATATCATTATCTCGTAATTGAATTAAACAAAATAAATTGGAAGCTTGCCTTTATTTATAAATCAAATCATTTACAAATTATCCCATTAGAATCATCATATGATTGTCTCTTTGGACATACATACCAATAGACTCACAGTTGAACTTAGAGCCAATAACCCATGAATCTTATCCCATGTGATCTAACATGGCCATCATGCTTCTGCTATAAAAGTGCCTTTGTCAAGGGGTCAACAATATTGTTCTCAGTTGGTACTATGCAAATATTTACATCTCTTTGTTGTATGATTTCTTATATGAGACGGAACCGCCTTTGTAATTGCTTTGAGCGATGATGTGATATGGATTCCTTACCTTGTGCAATGGCTCCATAGTTGTCACAATATAGCTCATTTGCGTCATTGATGCTTGGAACGACCCCAAGTTCTATAATGAACTTCTTGATCCATACAGTCTCCTTTGCTACATTTGATGCAACAATATACTTGACCTTCATTGTAGAATCACCAATTGTTTCTTGTTTGGAACTCTTCCATCCTACATCTCCATTATTTAGGCTAAACAAGAATCCTGATTGTGATTTGTAATCATCTTTGTTAGTCTGGAAGCTTGCATCGGTGTAACCTTTTACCACAAACTCTTCCTCTCCTCCGTAGACCAAGAACGGATCATTAGTCCTTCTCAAGTACTTGAGGATTTTTGTAACGTCCCAGGATTTGAGGGCTTGGATAAGATGATCTTAAAAGGAATGATTGGACTACCCATATCACCAAGGTGCACCTCCTTTTTCGGGAGCCCATCACTAAAGAACTCCATAGTTAAGCGTCCTCAGCTTGGAGTAGTACTATGATGGGTAACCAGTCGGGAAGTTGATCATGGATTGTGTGTGAGTGATGATAATGTGTGCAGTTAAGGCTTGGGTAGTGGGGCCAAGCGTTACAATTTTCTTCATGGTTGTCCAGTGAGCATCAATTAGATCTGAATGATATCTACTCTTTATGCTCAAGGCATACGAGACATCTGGACGGGTACACAACATTGCATACATGATTAATACTATTTTTGAGGCATATGGAATCAAACTCATGTGCTCCCTTTCTTCCCAAGAATTGGGACTTTGACACTTAGAGATGGTGACTCCATGTAGCATGGGTATCTTTTATCTCTTTAGGTTATCCATCCTGAACTGCTAAACACTTTATCACTGTATGTGCTTTGACTTAATCCAAGAAGCCTTTTATATCTATCTCTATATATCTTTATCCCCAAGATGTAGGATGCTTCTCCCAAGTCTTTCATAGAAAACAGATTTCCAAGCCATTTCTTTTCCTTTTGCAAAGTAAGTATGTCATTCCCAATCAATAATATGTCATCAACATATAATATGAGGAATGTCACTATGCTCCCACTGACCTTCTTGTACACACAAGGTTCATCTTAATTTTTAATAAAGTCAAACTCTTTGACAGCCTCTTCGAAACAAAAATTCCAGTTTCAGGATGCTTACTTCAATACATAGATTGACCTTTGTAACTTACAGACTTTATTTGCAAACTTTGGATTTATAAAATCCTCAGGTCATGTCAGGTACACATCCTCAAGAAGATGCTCGTTAGGGAATGTAGTTTTAATATCCATCACCCAAATCTCATAGTCATGATAAGATGCAATAACAAGCATGATCCTGATAGATTTGACCATGGTCATTGGAGAAAAAGTTTCATCAATATAAACACCTTGAACTTGTTTGAAACACTTCGCAGCCAATTTGTCCTTATAGGTTTGAACTTTTCCATCCATGTCGGTCTTTTTCTTGAAGACCCACTTGCACCCTGTGGGTTTTACCCCTTAAGTTGGATCCACCAAAGTCCATACTTTGTATCTATACATGGATTCCATTTCAGATCTCATGGCTTCAAGCCATTTCTCAGACTTTGGTTCTTCAATAGCATCCTGATAGGTTATTGGCACATCATCTATGACCAATTCACTACCTTCTTGAGTTGCAAGATATCCAAATCTTTTAGGTTCAAGGCATGTCCTATTAGATCTATGAGGTTTCTATATTACTTGAGGAATTTGAGACTCCCCAACACCTTGTAATTATCTTTGTTCCTCTTATACATCTATTGGTTCAGTTTTCTCTTGTTGGTCTTAAATCTCTTCGAGTTCCACTTTCCTCCCACTGATTCCTTTGGAATGAAGTCCATTTCAAGGAATGTAGCATCCCTAGAAACAAACACTTTGTTGTCTGATCGGGAATATCCTCTTATTTCTTATTATATCCAACAAAATAACATTTATCAGATTTAGGACCAAGCTTATCAAATAACATTTTTTTAACATAAGCTTCACATCCCCAAATCCTCATAAAAGACATTATGGGGTGTTTCCCATGCCATATCTCATATGTTGTCCTTTGAACTGATTTAGATGATACTTGGTTCGGTGTGTACGCATTGCTTTCTAGAGCATATTCCTAGAAGCCAGTCAGAAACTCAGCTAAACTCATCATTAATCGCACCATATCTAGCAATGTGTGATTCCTTCTTTCTGATACATTTCTATGTTGTGGTGTTCCTGGTAGAGTCCATTGCGATAAAATTTCATGGGCTTTAAGAAGGTTCTCAAACTCTTGGTTTAAGTGTTCTCCACCTCGACCATAAAGAAGTGCCTTACTACTTTTACCAAGTTGAATCTATATTTATTTCATAAATTCCTTGAACATTTCAAGAGTTTTTGACTTAGGTTTCATTAAATAAACATAGCTACATCTACTCAAGCCATCAGTGAAGGTAATGAAGTACTGATAACCACCTCTAGCATTTGTTCTAAAAGGTCAACACACATCAGTATGCATGAGTCCAAATAGATCAGTTGCCCTCTCATTGTTACCAATGAAAGGGGTTTTAGCCATTTTGCACAACAAATAAGATTCACGTCTCTATTGGTTCAAAATTAAAAGAGTCTAGATAACCATCCTTATGGAGTCTAGATATGCAATTCTCATTTATGTGCCCTAGACGACAATGCCAATGGTATGTTTAGTTTGAGTTTTTGAGTTTTAGTATTTTGTTAGTTATGTTATAAACATCTATCTTTAGATCTAACAAATAAAGACCATAAGACATTAGGGCACTGCCATAAAAGATCCCATCTTTTGAAATAGAACGTCGACCATTTTTGATATGGAATTAAAATGCAACCTTGTCCATACAAGATACATAAATTATGTTTCTATTTATAGCGGGTAAATAATAGAAGCTCTTTAACTCTAATACAATCCCTGTGGGCAGAGATATATTGTAGATTCCAACTGCACTAGTCGCAACTCTTGCGCCATTATCAACTCCCAGTTCAACCTAGCCTTTACTTAAAGGCCTACTTCCTTTCAGATCTTGCATGTGAGAACATATGTGAGATCCAAATCTGGTTTCTCATACCCACGATGATGAAGTAGTTAGGTTTATCTCAATAACATATATACCTAAAGTGAAGATCACCATCCCCATATTCTTCTTCCTGAATGCCTTCAAGTACAAAGGATGAGTTCCTCTTGTACTTTTCTTTCTCCTTATCTTGAGTGTTGAAGATTTGGATTTTGGCTTGACCTTAGAACTCTTCTCAGTCTTTCTTTGATCCTTGGACTCATCTCCGTTGATCACCATCATAGGCTTGTCCTTCTTCAATCTTGCTTCAGCATGAATCAACATGGCAAGCAATTCTTACATCGGTATATCCATATTATTCATGTGATAACACGTAATAAAGTAGCTATATGATTTTGACAATGTCTTTAGAGTCATATTTGTGGCCAACTCCTGGCTTAAGGTGAATCCTAATTCTTCAAGATGATACACATTTCCAATCCTATTGAGCACATGTTCTTCTATGGAGGTTCCCTCTTTCACCATAGACTTAAGTGATACATGTTCTTCAAGATGATACACATTTCCAATCCTATTGAGCACATGTTCTTCAAGATGATACACATTTCCAATCCTATTGAGCACATGTTCTTCAAGATGATACACATTTCCAATCCTATTGAGCACATGTTCTTCAAGATGATACACATTTCCAATCCTATTGAGCACATGTTCTTCAAGATGATACACATTTCCAATCATATTTGTGATATTTTCCTTTTATTGCTTTGTAAGGCCAAGTGTTACTTTCTTAAAATGTGTTACCATATCAAGAACACTCAAGTCCTTGCACTGCTCATGTAAATCATAGTTCATGCAACTAAGCATAAGGTACTTTATATCCAAGGCATTGTTGTCATGCTTCCAGTAAGCATCCACTTGTTCCCTAGGTGCATCAGGAGAAGGTATTTCTGGAATTGGATTTTTAAGGACATACATCTTGCACTCTTCTTTGAGAACCCTTCTCAAAGTCTAAAACTAGTCGTGGAAATTTGTCCCGTTAAGTTTTTCCTTAAGGATCAATTGCAATACATATTTGTTTGTCATTTGATTCTGTAAGAGAAAACTTATATTTGTCAAAAACATTTGAGTTGATTTGTAAGTTTTGATGATATGAATTATATTTTTAACTATTATAGCTCCCACTATTCTAAATCAAATTGATATCCCTCACATATCAATTCAAAATATTGCATCGTAGAATATTCTAGTGGGCTAGATCTAAGATAATTCGACTATGGCCCGACCAACACCACAAACCACAATCAACTATCAAGGTTGGAAACATTTGCCAATTGTATTATATGAAATTATGGATAGATGATATGTGAAACTCCTTGCCATACTCACCTGCGTACTTCTGGGCTTAGATGCTCTAAGAATCACCAATAAGTCTGACAACAGCCAACAAGATAGATATGCACCCTACAAAGGCAAAACCTACATATCTACCAACACACTTCCACAAGATTGATGATGCACCATGTGAAGGTGTAACATATGCTTGGTTGATCAAACTTTTCATGTGGATTGTTGTTGGAAAGCATCTAAGACTGAATATAATTTTTTTAGGGAAATTGTATTTATAAATACATATAATTTATCCAATCAGCACATAAATAGTATGTATCATATACATGCTATATCCCATAATGAAAACATGCAATAAACAAAAGCGATGGTTATAGCCAGCCTAATATAATTCCTTAGAGCCACAAGGAATAACCACATCTTAGCTCCACATCGCTTGTAGAGACCTATTGTTGATGAAGATCCATGCTTTCCAATCTGAGTTGATCGGTTCACCCCTTAAACCGGTCGGCTTGCCTCCTAGTTGATCATTTGGTCATCTAGTATTTTAGTCCACCAACTTCTAGATCCTCCAGCTGATTGGTCAGGTCCACCAGCTGATCGGTTTGGCTTGTCCACCTAGTCCTCCTTGGTCTTCCATCTTGTCGCTTTGTCTTCGAGATGTCATCTTCTTTGTCATAATAGTAAAGTAAACTATCCTACTTTTACATAATTAAAGAGAAACCTCAAGTTACATTAAAGGGGATCTAGGGTGGGAAAGAATTAACTTTACATTGGGAAGACAAGATAGAGGCTTGGTATGTCGACTGAGATAAAAGGATCAACCAACCATACAAATACACAAAGATAATAGGGGTTATTGACCAATATCATGCTACACATCCACCACAAAAACCACTTTTAGGGATGCATGTGTAAATTTCATATATATATATATATATATATATATATATATATATATATATATATATATAGAGAGAGAGAGAGAGAGAGAGAGTCAGGCTAGGATACACTCGAGTGTACAGATCACGATGTACACCCCAATGGTGTTTGCCTATCTAGACCATGTTTTTCTAAAATATAATCTATTGATCTTCATGGTTACAATAATAATAGGTCACATACAAAATTTGAGCTCATTTGGATGAGTGTAAGTCACTCATCCAAGGACAACAAAATCGACGCCCAAAACTAATTTGAAATGCCTGATTTTTGCATCCTTTGGATGCACGACCTATAATTGTCCAAATGAGCTAAAATTTATTATATAGTATGTTCTTATGATAATAAAGAAGATCAATGGTTTAGATTTTTCAAAAATTTACTGCATCTTCAAAAATGATTGAGGTGTACGGTGCCTCTTGTACACTCGAGTGTACACTAGCCTGACTCTCTCTCTCTCTCTCTCTCTCTATATATATATATATATATATATATATCTGTGTGTGTGTGTATAGAGAGAGAGAGAAAGAGAGAGAGAGTCATTCAGGCAAGAATACACTCGAGTGTACAGATTGCACGAATACACTCAAGGGTGTTTGCATATCAAGACTATTTTTTTGCAAAATGTAAGCCATTGATCTTCACTGTCATACCATAACTAGGATACATACAAATTTTGAGCCCATTTGGATGAGTGCAAGTCACTCATCCAAGGGAAACAAAATCAATGTGCGAAACTAATTTGAAATGCATAATTTTTGCGGTCTTTATAACATGATCTACAAATGTCCAAATGTGCTCAAATTTTTTATATGATCTATTCATAAGATGTTTAAGAAGATCAATGGATTAGATTTTAGAAAAAAAATATTACATCATGAAAAACTACTTGAGTGTATTCTAGCCAGACTCTCTCTCTCTCTCTCTCTCTCTCTCTCTCTCTATATATATATATATATATATATATATGGGCGTTCATTCATTGCCCGCGCTGGTAGCCTGGATTTTCGCTACCCGACAGCAAAAAAAAGTAACTCTCCTGGCTAAGAAAGTAACTCTGCTGTAAAAAAAAGTAACTATGATGTCAAAAAAGTAACTCTGCTGGTCAAAAAAGTAACTCTGTACAATATATACAACAGATATGTATAAGGACGGGTTTTTTTATTTTGGAGAGGCAAATGATATTATTTTTGGCTAAATTTTTTTGGAGAGCTAGACAAAATAGTCCTCTACAATAAAGAAATTTTTTTTTGAAAAAAAGTGGTCGGAAGGGTGGGCGGGTAGCTACCCGCACGGGCAATAAAGATGGGCCCTATATATATATATATATATATATATATATATATATATATATATATATATATATATATATATATATATATTTGTATTTTCATGATATTTTGTTGGATAGGAAATTGTTCACATTGCCTGCAATAATAGAATGACAAAACCAAAATCTGATCATATCAATTATCCAATATATATATATATATATATATATATAGTTTTGTATTTTCATGATATTTTGTTGGATAGGAAATTGTTCACATCGCCTGCAATAATAGAATGACAAAACCAAAATCTGATCATATCAATTATGCCATAATATAGTAAATTGATGTTGGCTCTGATACAACTATAGGGAAATATGGCAACAGAGTAGGAAGGGGAAAACAAAAAAAATATCTACCATATTTCCCATAAACGAGTAGATTGCGTCAATAACTATAACATGGGAATAATGGTTTTGAGGATATACCTGGTCCTAGAGTAAGTCCAACAACATGTCCTCATTGTTATAGGTGCACAACTATTGACTAGTTGCTCTTGGATAGTGTGTGCTGCTCTTGGTCTTCACCACAGACAGTAGGATGGACGACTTCTATAATGATTGTTGTGGTCTTACAACGGACTGTGAGTTGATGTTGTCCTCCTAGAAATAGCACATGATTCCTGCCTCTAGATTAATCCACACAGACTGCCTAGAACTGCTATCATTGTGCTAGAATGGACAGGAAGGAGTTGTCCCTCCCGTAGGCATACTAGTCATCAACTTGCTCTCCCACAACAATGATCCTCAATTGTTCTCTCCCTTTTTATACCTCCCTAATCAGGAGGGACTTGCTTGGTCTCTCTTGGTTACTAAAACCAAAGAGAATAACAACTGTCAGAGCAACTGATTCTCAATTATCTGTGTTGTGTTCTAGGAAGCCCCCAGTACCCCTCTATTTATAGGAGAGGTTTGGGTCTGGGTTCCTAGTCTATGCGGGAGTGGAAGGGACCGAAAGATATTGAATTTTTGCAACTTACAAACACCTAAATGATCATCTAGCATGCGTAATGGTCATCTCACATGTGAGACGGTCATTTCACATGTTTCCCAATCGCATACAAAATTGGCAATTCGAATCCAATTAATGCACGACATGATGCCAACACTAATTCCTTGATGCAATCAAATTTCCCACAAATTGAGCATTCTCCCTCACATGAGATGGTCGTCTTGCTCACCCAGAAGGTCGTCTGGTGAGATGAGCCAAGCCAATTGATTCAATAGAATGAACCAGTCAGTTCACACCTAAGCTTGAGTAGAACTTAGCCAATTTAGTAACAATCAATATGATACTCCAAAAGGTCATTTTAACTTTTGAGTTGACCATCTAGCTCTCTAGACGACCCTCTTATTAGAGTGAGTTGACCATCTGGCAGTGTATCCAATGGATTTTTTTGTGTGAATTCAATACCTAAATACTTTAGCAATCAATTCAATCATCATTCCAGATTAAACTCCTCTTATAGGTCAAAACCTATGTGTGTGGCCCTATAGGTTCCATATTACGTTGATAGTGAATGTTCATAAAAACTTATGACATCACAAGTAATGAGTAGTTCCTAGTCACACATCATTGCTATCCAAGTAAATGGAAAGTTGGGGAACAACTTCAACCTACAATATGTTCTTGGTGTTATAGTGTTTGTATAATTCCTTTATCTTTGATATCTAGATTGAACTCTAGGCATGGAGTAGTCACCCTCTTCAATATTCAATCTTGTTTATTGAACCAGAGTAGACTATCTGAGATATATGTAAGCTCAATATCACATATTGAGTCACATGTGCACAACCATGCATTTCTCAGTCTCTCTAATCATGAGGCTTGGATATCATACTCCCTTAGGAGGGATAAATCCCATATCTATCACTCACAGTCAGTCCCCATGTGTCACACTCACCCAATCGTCACCTTCATAACAACCCATGTTTCAGGATAGCGTTTGATGATGTCAAAGCATACTAAATGACATGTGATGAGTGTAGTTATTTCAGGTCAAAGAACCAAAAACACCACCATCACTATGAGAGTTGACTATAACTACCATGGTAATGGTTTACATGTGTCAGTCTCATGGTGGGTCTGTCTGATACATTGTTCTCCAACATGTATTTGTGTGCATGGTTTGATATAGCCAAATCATGACTAATGGGATTCTATCATCAATCAACTCACACTCTAATCTTGTGTGTCATTGTTGTCTATCAACCTTCCATAATCACAACCGATTAGGGACACAATGAGAATATATATGTACTCCTAATATTCATATGATCTCATTTCCCCAAGTCACCTACTTGAAGACACATGTCATTGAGTAATATAATTCTCTAAACATTTATAATTTTACATCATTATCTCATAACTGGATTAAATATAATTAATTGGAAGCTTGTCTTTATTTATTAATTAAACCATTTACAAATTATCCCATTACAATCATCATATGATTGGCTCTATGGGTATACATACCAACAAAATATGAGTATGTATATGTAATAAACACTTTAGGCACTGTGTTGGGTTGTAATAGAAAGGATATTTTCACAAAAGGAGGGGCCAAAAAACATAGGACAGTTCAAAAGAATTATGAAAAACAAAATGAAGCATATTAAATTCAATGAATAAGCATGGTGAATAAATTTCCTTGCCATATCAATTAAGCACAAGGTAAATTTAAAAGGATAAACTTTTGCATGCATAAAATTGTAGACTTTTAGAACATTAAACATGTCCATAAAACCATAGAATCAAGGAATAAAAGAAATAAGGGTGGAAACACACACCCCGAGAGTAACATGTGTGCCCTTTAAGTAGGATTGTACATAAGTACCAATATTTTAGAAATTCTAGTCAAACATGTATCTTGTAAAAATAGAGTGGAAAGACTGGAATTTTAATAAATTTCTCATATAAAGGCAATCAAGGAGGAGGGGTCTAAGAATACATTATAAATAAATAATTTTAGGAGATACCTTATAATAAATTAAGATCAGGAAATATAAATGTCCATGTATTTGTATTTTTTACTTGGAATAACATTTTGTGAGATGCCTCATTAATTGAATGTAGGTTTCATTCAAAAAAATTCCCAATATAAAATAGAGAATTTACATACATTAAGGTAAGGCCTATGTATTCAAATGTCCTCCTAGAGTCAGAGTTCATGCCCTTCATTATCTAATTATAATATTAAGGCATTATGTTAATAATATTTACATAATTTCCAAGCCTTAGAAATACTTTTTATCAGCAAAACCTTTGTATTAGATTGTAAAAACCACACTAAAATGTTGGGCTAATTTTCCTGATCTCAAAAACCTACATATTTATATTATTATGATGAACCATTAATTTGTTATGAATTTAACATGAAAAAGTATGCATTTATTATTCATCAAAGGAGGAATGACAAAATGACTGATATGACTCGAGTCACGTTTTTAGGTCATACAATGCAACACGTGCCATTAAGTCATCATTAATCAAGACATATGTGGATAAATCAATTTGATATCCATGAAAAGAGGGTCCCTTGTTATTTCTTCAACAGAATAGAAGCAGGCCTATGGAGCTCATTTCCAGTCTAAACCTAGGCTTCATTTCTCCTCATGTCTAGGAGCTACATCTCTGCCTCCCTTATAATTTCAAGGGTTTTGGTAATTATAACCATGGGAACAAGAAGGGGTAGGAAATTAGAATTGATCCTTTCACCATGTAAAAACTTCATAGGAATTGAACAATCTTTGCACTATAAAAATCCAGTGGTGACACCCAGAAATCCATCGCTAATTGAGGCATGGATCAGTTCATGATAAAACAATGAAATGTTTATCTAATTGCGGGGAAGACGATAATGTCAGGAGAAGAAAAGAGGGAATTTTACTTGATGTACATAGAGTGAAGATCGAAGGACCAACACAAATGTTGATCCACAAAGATCACATTGATTTAGGGTCTCGAATTGGTTTTTGTTTTGGTGACCTATGGATCAAAACATATACAAACGACATATGTATGTACCAAATAGCAAGTTACCCAGCCTAAAGGGAAACCATTAGGGACAATCTTAAAATGTGAATTTGCGAATCTAGAAAGCGATCTTTATAAGAAAGGAAAATAGAGAAATCAGAAGAGGAGTTGTGTGTGATCCTTAAACAAGCTATAGTTGTCATATCCTTATAAATATAACTAGTCTTCCATAGACTAAGATCTCTAGATAGTTGGAAGCTATTTTGATAAGGAAGATATATGTAAGTAGACACTATCAAAAACACAGCATCATCCAGGCCTAGGGGACCTTGTCGGAAGGAACTCAAGCATTGTAACTTAGCTTGAGATGAATAGAGGAGAAGGGAAAGACGGTGGGGAGATGTTGGGTAGGTGGTAGAGATATCCTAGGCAATGGGATTAAGATTGGATGGCAAGTGGTGATGTTGAAAATTCACAGGAGGTAGCGAGATCTTCTAGGCAGTGGGATTTAGACTGTTGAAGGACTTTCAATAGGAAACTGGAGGTGGCATCCAGGCCCTATGGCTGTAAGGAGTGGGTTTCTAAAGGGGATCCACCCCCTACTTAATTTGAGGAATAAATCCATCTAATTTGAAGACACTAGAAAAAATGTTGAATATGTATAAATTTTTCATTTCTCAAAAAATGGTATAAAAACGATTAAAGTACGACAATGGAATAGAATATTCATGAATGTAATTAATTTTACAAGAGTACATCATAATATTCTCCCACATGGGATTCACCTAAAATATAAAACTTTAGGATCCAAGTAGAGGGATATCCAAAATATCTCAAATCTATCTCCCAAGAACCAACTTATTAATCCAAGTCCAAGTCATCATGTCGGTCCCACCATGTCCTTAACCTAGGGGTTGGAAGAATACCCCACAAGAGAAGACAAAGTAGATGTTGTAATAATAAAAGCTGGTATGTGCAATAAAATATATATTGAGCAATGTAAGGGAAAAAGGACAACCATTCTAGCAACAGTTTCCTATCCAATAGGAAAAGTACAATCCAAAGCCTAATATCAATAGAATGTGAATTTTAATGAGATGATAAACAACACTTACACTTTCAATTAATCAAGAGTAAGATATGACATAAAAGAACACAAAGAATTTAGGGCACATAACCCTTCATTAGCAATAATTAATTTACATGCAAGTGAGACAAACATAGAACTAATGTAAATATAAAGTTGACGGTGATTAGGGGAAAAACCCATATCCTGATAGAGAATGACATATTTCCAGACACCCAAAAACATAATTTCAAGTGGAACGGAACACCCTTGGTGGAAAGGCATGCCCATATATATGATATAAGTGGAAAGGAACACTTGACAAGGAATAAAATTCAACAAAATCAAAGAATTGTATTATTGTGGGGCTACTAATGACAAAGCATGCATTATGCAGAGGCAAGTGAAAGTTCATTCATTATCATCATCATCTAAGATTCAGTCCCAACTATGTTGGGATTAGCTACATGGATCCTTTGTTTCCATTCAGCTCTATCATGTGACATATTTTGGTTGAGATGTAGAGACTCAAAATCTCTCTTTATAAGCTCATCCCTTGTAAATTAATGCCTTCATCTTCTTCTATTTATAGTGCTTGACTCAATAGCATTGCTTCGGATAGGCACATTAGTCGGTCTGCGTCACACATGCCCATACCATCTGAGTTGGCCCTCGTACAACTTGTCCTCAATGCTCGCCACTCCCACTTTATTCCTGATATAGTCAATTCTCAAGTGATATTTTCTTGTCTTCCCACACATTCATCTCAGCATACAAATTTCATCCACGTTCATCTTGTTGAGACCTTGTTTCTTCACCGTCCAACATTCACTCCCATAGATATGGTTGGCCATATAGCTATTCTATAGAACTTACTTTTAAACCTGAGAGGGATCTTCCGATCACATAATACTTCAGTTGCACTCCTTTATTTCAACCATCATGCAATGATCCTATGACAAACATCATTTTGAACATCCCCATTTGTTTGAATTATAAGTGAAAGTTCATTCAAATTAATAAAATTAGTAATATTTCCATTAAATAAATAGACAATATGAAACGTACACCACATAAGTGGGAAAATAGTTCATATCTACTTAGGGTTTCATCATGAAGTAAATTATTATTTAGAGTCAATAAGAATATCCAACAAAATTCTCATATCACCTTGTTCTCATGAGTCAACCTCTCAAAGGAGAGAGAGAAACGTTTATAGGGTCACATGTCCAAAAGGACTAAGAGAGTGACAATCATGGGTAATATCTCAACATAGAAGTAAGGGATGCAAAATACCTCAAATCCAATCTAAATATGTCAAACGTCAACCACAATTCCAAGATAGGGTCATCAAAACAATTAACAATACTGTATAGAATTATGTTAGGATCAAATTAATTACATAAATCCTAAAAGCTCCATTTTATATTATTGAATTAGGTTATGAAAATCATATCATATTATAGATTATATTTACTTGAACATGTAGCATATTTTATTTTATTTTTCTGACTTATATTATCGATTGTGACTTTTAAAAAATCTTCCCAATTAGATAAGTCCTTGAAAATAAATACTTAACATACTGGCATTAGGTCATAAAACTAATATCAACTCATGGAAAATAGTCTCAAAATTCAAAAACATGTTTTCTTATGTTTTTCTAAATCATAATTAATTTCACTAAAAATTTAGAACCTTTGACCAATCAGGAAAATCCAAAAAAGTTAAGTAATATAACTTTATCCATATTAAACCTATCTGGCAAGGCCCTATCACAAATAACCAACTTTATCCATGTTCAACCCATCCTGGCGTGACCCATAACTGGAATCAGATAAAAAGACCAAATTGCCCTTGTTAGATAAATAAAAAAAGAACAAAAGGGGCATACACGCCATACACTAAGGAATCATCTTCTTCATTTGTCCCTAAATTCGAACAGACACATTGCTAAATCAGATCGTACACTCAATATGTGTGACGTCCCCGGATTTTGATTTCTCCAAACCCTATTGGGAATGATATGTCAGAATCCGAAAACATCATCCAATTATATCAGAGAGCGATGCGGAAGCATAATACGCATACATGAACATACAACCATAACATTATCAACATTCGATATGTACTTTACAAATGAATTATTTTTACAACTTACATTTACACATTGAATAGAAAATTCTACGAGTCGGAACATGTATGCTAATAGGATCTTAGACAATAGGTACAACCTGTACAACTGCTCACTCCCATCTTTTTCCTCCCATGCTATCTCTGAACCTAAGTTCAGAGATTCATTATACATCCATGATCATCTAGAACTTTGTTGGACCTAAATACCATTAATTATGGTGAACCTTCTATTAATGATTATTAATTATTATTATTCAGGTCAATAGGGTTTGGAGAAATCAAAATCTGGGGACGTCACAATATGCTAAAGCATTGGATATTACCACTTGCTAGTGCATCCATTGGGTTCATTGTCCCATGTTGATCCTAGCAATTTAGATAGTGGATCATGAGGTGACCAAAACCACTAAGACATGTCTTAAAATGCTATCAGGTTGGAGAACTACCCAGGATGTGACTAGGAACCCAGTGAGACCTAGAAACATAGAAACCATGATGGAACACATCTATTACAGGGTCACTGGAGTTTGTAAGCAAAAACCAAACACAAGTGTGGGATATACGGTTAATACAGCCACCAGCATCACATGATACCAAAGAATGTCATCGAACAGAAAAATGACCAGAAGAAATTGGGGGTTCACATAGTACCTTGAATCAAGAGGGGTTGTTAGTTCAGGAGCTTCACTATAACCCACAAATGCATCCCAAAACTTTACAAAATCGGCGAGGATTAGAGGATCATCAGAGAGTTTTCTACCCTCCCAATTTCAACTTCTAGCCAGTAAGGTTGGGGTACCTAGGGACAGTGAAGTTGAGACTCTACAAATACATCGATCAATTTTTGGATAGGACACAAAGTCTATGGAGGAGACCTATAGGGGTCTGATGCACCATAGACATGAAGAGATGAGAGAAATAGAATTGATAGGGGAAGAAAAGGGGAAATAAAAGGTAGGAAGCAATAGAGAGAAAGATGCAACCAATTCTACATTTATCTGGGGCATCCTGTGCAGAACCACGCACGGAACCCCTATGAGAAGAAATCAAATCAAAGTTTGGGGATATGAAGGAATAGGGAGAGAAATAAATAGGGAAACCAAGCCCGCTATAGTGGTGCTAGAAAATTGAAAGGAGGTGAGTAAGAAGGAGATACGGGTGTGAGATTCATGATAGAGATAAAACACAAACTTAAGGAAAACCATATATTAGTATTATTAAATATATTTCATAGTTACATTTCTGTTTACTTATTTATTAATTCGTTTTAGGCTTCTAACAATATTCAATTAATACCAAATTGGACACCTAGGCTAATTAGGACATGAAGAATCCATAATGGGATTTTTTTCTATTTTATTTAAATATTATTGTCCTTTAGTTATATTCTCTCTCTTAAATATAATAGGATAGATATGATTGTTCAATTAATGTGAAAATTCAAATGTAGACCAATTTTGGTATGTAGAATCTGAATTTGGGTTTTTTCACTTTTGAAGTCATTCAATGATGTTATTGGCATTATCTTATATTTCTTTTTCTTAATCAAATTAAGATAGTTAGGATTGTTCAAATAATGTGAAACTTGGAACCCAGCCCAAGTCAATTAAAATCCAAGGAACACATTTTTACCATTATATTTGGGCTTTAAAGTTCCCTTTTTATGAGTTCAAATACAATTCATATTTTTGGCTTATTATCATTATATATCAAAATATTACATCGTTATTATCAACATTCATTTAATCGAGTCCCTTTATCTTCCATTTGTTTCTTAAGAGTTTCCTCATATTATTATTCATGAATTTACATATTTTACTTTGTAACCCATGAAGTTTATTAATTTAATATTTCTTTAAATAGTGGAAAATTATTCATATTTATAGACATGAAATTCACATTGTTATTCTTATTCATGTGTCAAGAATATTTTGATACTTATTAGACTTATCTTTGTCGTTATGTAGGTACTGGTTATCAAAGGAAAACTAGGTGCCATATCATGTTATAAGATGCCATTAAATGTATTATATTTGCTTTCAAGACCATATATATTAGAGTTACCACTGGGTTAACCATGTTCCATGTATTAACTATGTACATTAAGGAATATCTTCAACCTTGTTTAGTTGAATCTAAATAACTAAGCATATTATCCTACTAATCATGAAAATAGGGTTTCTAGAGTCAACAATCTAACTTTTGGTATGTTACAACACTCCACTCCATAAATAGGATTTCTTCCCCATAATCCCCATTCTTATACTACCAACCAACTGCTCTCCACTCCTTAAAAGAATAAACCTAAAAATCAAATTCAACATCTCTTAAAGATAATAGGGTTACCTATAGATGTTTTAGTTGTGAATACTTTTAGTGTTGATGTTGTTCATATGTTTCGCACCCAACTAACAGTTCATCACTGCATAGGGTTGAATTTTAGGCCCTTTTATTACTAAATTTACAACCCTAAGGTTCACATCAGCATCTAAAAATCCATAGGGTACAAAAGGGTAGGTCAACTAAACCTTTATTACCATTCACATATTCCTAGTCATCTTTTAATACTCAAAACTAGGGTTCTTGATTCTTATTATAACTAATTTTAGGGTTTCCATACAAGGCTTCAAACATCTCCTCATTGTGACTTAGTTTGAGAAAGCTTCAATAAAATCAAAGAAAAAGATTGTACATATAGTAGTATAATGGAAAATAAGTTTTTCTTTGAAAAATTATGCAACATGAAACAAAGATGAGCTCAAAATTAATGCGATAACCAAGCCACAATTTTCCATATACGATCTCCTTATCAACTACTTTCTTTTTCTCATGCCAAAATATAACCTAAAGTTGAATCTTAATATACAATGATATATATCAGTACCAACCTATATTGTAGGGTAAGAGAACCTAAATCCTCATCACATTAGGGTTTACTAATCATGATTTCTTATGTGTGTCTCACATGGTTCTAAATCGACCTTTCATCATCTCATGAACCATGTAGGTCAATTATATGGTAAACATCTCACTTAGAGAATGGCTATGTAAGGAAATGGTTCTAATTAGGGATACAAAATGATAATAGTCAGAATCTGACTACTATGTCTCCGATACCATATTGTAAGGAGTGGGACTAAAAGGGATCCACTATCTACTTAATTTCAGGAATAAATCCATCTAATCCAAATACCCTGACAACATGTTGGAATGGTGTAAATTTTTTATTTCTCAAATAGTAGTATACAAAATGAACAAAGTGTAGCGGCAGAATAAAATGTTCATGACTATATTCAATTTCACAAAAGTACATCATAATATTCACCCATTTGGGTTTATATAAATGCCACAACTTTAGGATCTAAGTAGAGGGATATCCAAAATAACTTGTATCTATCTCCCAAGAGCTAGGTAATCCAAATTCAAGTCATCATGCTAGTTCCACCATGTCTTTCACCTAGGGGATGGAAGCATGCCCAATAAGAGAAGACCAAGTAGATGTTGTCAAAATAAAATTTAGTATGTGCTAGAAATTATGGATTGAGCAATGTAAGGTAAAAAAGACAACAAATATAACAAGGCTTCCCATCCAAGTGGATATCAAGAGAATATTGAATTTTGATGAGATGATAAACAATAGTTACAATTCCAATTAATCAAAAATAAGATATGCCAAAAAAGCATACATAAAAAATTTAGGGCACATAACCCATCATCAACCATAATCAATATGTATGCAAGTGACATAAACACAACACTAGTGTAAATATAAAGTCAGTGGCAGTTAGCACAAAAAACCATAAGATGATATCGAATGACATACTACCAGACTCTGAAAATATAACATAGGGTGTGAAGGCCCACCATGGATGGAAATGCATGCCCATATATATAATATGAGTGGAAAGGCACACTCTGTAGGGAATAAAATCCAACAAAACCACATCATTACATTACTCTAGAGATACTGAATCAAAAATCATGCATAATGTAAACTTAAGTGAATTCCATTAATGATATTTCCAACACATTGATAGATAATATGAAACATACACCACATAAGTGTGAAAAATAATTCAAATTCACAATTAGAGCTTTATCATGAAGTAAAGTACAATTTAGAGTCAATAAAAAGTATCCAATAAAAGATGCATCTCATCTAGTTCACATGAGTCAACCTCTCAGAGGAGAGAGAGAAAAGTGTGTAGGGTAACATATCCCAGAGGACCAAGAGAGTAATAATTATGGGTAATTTCTCAATATAGAAGTAAGGGATGTAGGATACCTCAGATTCAGTCTACATATATCCAACATCAACCCTAGGTCCAAGATAGGATCTTCAAAACACCTATTAGCCATATTGTATAGAATTACAGTTAGCATAACATTAATTACTTAAACCCTAAGAAATTGCTTTTATTAATCATATTACATTATAGATTATCTTTCCTTGAATTCATAGCAAAATTTATATTATTTTTATGACTTATAGATTATTACTTATGAATTTCAAAAAAAATATGCCAAATTAGATAAATCCTTGTAAATCACATATTTAATATATTGAGATTGGGACATAAAACTTATGTCAACTCATAGAAAACATCTCATGATTCCAAAACATATTTTCTTCTAATTTTCTAAATTATAATTAATTTGCTATGAATTTTAGACGTTTTGACCAATTGGGAAAATTAAACAAAATCATGTAGTATAACTTTATCCATATTCAACACATCAGAAATGGTCATGTCACAAATGACCAACTCATCATGGCCTACATCAACCAGACGCATAACTGGAATCGGCTGAAAAACAAATTTCCCTTGTCGAGTAAATCAAAAAACAACAAAAGGGGCACACATGCCATATACCAAGTAATCATGTTCTTTGTTTGTCCCTAATCTCATGACACATCACTAAATCAAATTGCATAGGTGATAATCAATATGCTAAAACACATGATATTACCACTCGCTAGTGAATCCAATGGGTTCCTTATCCTTGGATGATCCTAGCGACCCAGATCTTGAATTGTGAGGTGACCAGAACCCCTGGGACAGGTTTAGCAATGCTCGGAGGTCGGAGAACTACCCCAAGATGTGATTGGGAAGCCGGTGAGACCCAAAAACATAGAAACCAAAATAGAATATGACTATTATAGGGTCACTCGATTTTGTAAGAAAAAACCAAGTGCAACTGTGATATCTATGATTAATACAGCCAATAGCATTGCAAAATAACTAGAATAAAGTGGGGTTCAAGTTGTAGCTTGAATCAAGAGAAGTTGTTAGTTCAAGAGATTCTCCACAACTCACCATAGCTACCCAAAACTTTATAAATCCAATGAGGATCAGAGGAGCGTTTGGATCTTGTCATTGTCCTGGCCGCTACTTCCAACTAGTGAGGTTGGGGTACTAAGGGTCAAGGAAGTTGATGCTATGAAATGGCTTCGATGAGTTTCTCGAGGGGGCAGGAAGTCTATGGAGGAGACTTATAGGGTTATGTTTCCACATAGGTATGAGGAGATGGGAAAAAGAGAATGAATAGGGGAAGAACATTAGAAAGAAAATCTAGGAAGTGACAGGAAGAAAGAAGCAACCAACCCTACATGTATTTGGGTCACCCTGTGCGGAACCATGCAAGGAAACCCTAGTAGAATAAATTGGACCAAAGTTGGGGGATATGAGGGAGAGGAGGGAATGAAAATGGGAAACCAAGTTTGCTATAGTGATGCATAAAAATAGAAAGGAGGTGAGGAAGAAGGATATACATGTGTGAGATGCATGAGAGAGATAAAACATGAACTTAAGGAAAACCATATATAAGTAGTATGAAACATATAGCTTTGCTAATTTTTTTATTATTTATTTCTTAATTCGTTTGAGGGGTCAAACAATATTCAATTAATACCAAATTTAACATCTAGGCTAAAAGTACATGAGGAATCTATTTTTGCCATCAGTATACACTTATGGAGTTTTTTTACTATTTTATTTAAAAAAATTGTCCTTATAGAATAAGGCTATTGGTTGAGAAATCTAGTTGACAAGGAAATTTACATCCAAAAAGTTATCCATATATTTTGTGGATAGTGTTGTCAGAAGAGTTTCTGGGTTGGACTTCTCAGTTGACAATAGTTTTTTGCAAAACCCATTGGTTCTTATTGGTTGAGTTTCATCAGGACAAACTCGACTGACAACAGTTGTTGTCAAAAAACACATATATTTCAGAAAAACATATCTAGAGGTATGATAAAATTATAAACCATTTCCAAACATGTATAAGAAAGTTAGTAATGCACTATGAAAGAATCATGGATAGTTTTTGAGCAATTATGTGGTGAGAATCACAATGTACCAATTTTGACTCAAAAACCATATGTAAAGAGCATACAAACTTAGCAAAAATAAGCAATAATTGGATATGAGAAAGAATACCATTACCTCTATTATTACCTTTTTTCCCACATGTTTACACCTCATGCACATCTCACCTTTCTTTTTTTATGTGGATTGAGAAACCAATTTTCAAATCAATAGCTCAAGTCAATCCATTATCATAAGTGAAGAAGAAGGATGAAGTAGTCTCCATCATATTTTTGGATCTGAAGGGTTTATCTTAGCAACCCAAGTCCTATTACTCTTGGGTGCTTTCCTAAAAGGCCAATATGTAGAATAATGACCAATTTCATTGTGATAGTTGCACATTCCCTTAGCCTTTGAACTAGAGGATTCTGATGAAATATTGTAGGTTCATTATCTTTGTTGTTCATTTGGATACTATCTTACCTTACACCATGTCTACCAATTTGTTTAGTACTATGTTGAACATCATTAAGATTCTTTTTACCATCTAAGAATCTTTGCAAAGAGGATCTCAAAATATGACTATCATGCATAAGAGAAGTAATAGTTGAATACAATTGATTCATATCATCTCTATCATGCAAACCATTGGTTTCTAAGCAAAGTGTTTTGGTCATATATGAAACTTTTTCAATATGAATAGAAGCAATATTATTCGCTCTACTATTACAACTATAATAAGATTCAAGGATATTGATTTTAGTAAGAAAGGAAGCATTTTTTCAAAGAAAAACAATTTTAGAAAGATAAACACTATTTTCATATTCTATTCCTAGCATAACAAATCCTTTTTCCTATTTCTTAGTTTTAAGAACATTAATATCAATCATTAGAGAATTCACTACTTTAGTATGCTCTTCATTAGAACTAGCCATAAGATGTTGAGATTCTAAAAATCTAATCTTATCAAGAAAGCTATTATTTTCAAGTTTGAGAGCATCTACTTGTTTTCAATCTAAACACTATTGAATTTCAATTCAAGTTCTAGAAAAAACTTCTGGAGATCATTATCATCATATTGCAAGCAAATGTTAGCATGTTCAAGATCATTTTTTCTTCATGCAAGTTATCAATAATCTTAGCAAGATTTTTATTTTTATGCTTACTAGACTTAAGAGATGCACAAGTAGCGAGAATAATGGCAATTAAGGATTCCTTATCTAAAGAGTTTAGATTTACCTCATTTTAATATTGATTTGAACTTGCCATGAGAGAAAAATGGAATTCTCATTTTCACTAGAGCTTGAGCTAGATACTCCTCTAGAATATTCACTTGATCTTGAGTTGAAGGAGTCACAACAGATTGTATGCAATTTCTCCTTCTTCTTGTGCTTGTCTTCCCTTCTCTTGTGATGATGGGTCTTTTTGACTTGTGGGCAATATTCCTTGAAGTGGCCCTTCTTTCAACATTTGAAGCACCCAGTAGAGGAAGAAGAATTGCCATTATGAAGTCTACCTTTGGAGTACATGGCATATTCTTCAACTCAAGAAGATGGAGAAGCTTACTAATAATATCTTCAAATTTGACTTTCCCCTTGAACTTGTTATCTTCTTCTCTTTCTTCTTCCTCTTGATTTTCAAGTTTCACTTCAAAAGCTTTTAGATTTCATATGAGATCTTCAATAGGAATTTCAAAAAGTGACTTTGCTTCTTCAGTGATAGTCACCTTTGTTTGCCACCATTTGGAAATAGGCCTAATGCTATTTGAGTTTATCTTTCCTTGATCCATAGGGTGAACTAGGATGACGACACCATTAACAATGTCATTGAGCCTTGCATACATTTCAGCTACCCTTACCTCCTTTTCCATTTTAAAGTTTTCAAAGAGGTCATTTACCATATTGACTCTACCTTCCTTCACTTGTTTTGTCCCCTAATAAGTTACACATAGCTTTCTCCATATCCCATAGACTGTGTCACAATCCGGTTGAACTCGGTGGGGGAAAGAGAGACATAGAGGATGTTAATGGCTCTTGCATTCAAGGTTGCTTTCTTCAAAGTAGCCTCATCCCATTTTCTACCTTTATCTCTGGTTTCTTGTATGGAAGATCCACTATTCTCCATAACTCAAGACTTAGTCATTTGATGTAGAAATGTAATCTTCTCTTCCAGTGTAGGAAGTTTCTCCCATCAATGATTATTGATATAGTATCACCCACCTTGATAATCGCCCATCTTATCCTACTTGTAGAAGACATGCATTGATACCAATTGTTGGATCTATAATGGGATATAGAGGGACTAAATAGAAATAAAGCCACTCAAACAAATTTCATTAGACCTTCGAGGTATTCCAAAGATAATATTGCAAGTATGAACTTTGAGCACAATTAAAACATACATATCAAGGGAGAGATAGATGGAACAAGCACCAAATGACACAATTTATTTATAGTGGTTCAAACATCCAAACTAGAAGATGTACATCCACTATCTAGACAGGTCATCCTCTAGGATTTTTAACCATTTCTCACTTTTTATATTCCATTATAAGAGTTACAACATAGTTCCTCCCTTTTCATGGTCAAGGGTACCTAGCCTTCCCTTTACGGTCAAGGGAGCTAATAACCTTACAAAGGACTTACGTATCCATGACCAAGAGTCATCTACCTTACCAAGGGCTTACCTACTTTTTCAATGAGTCTTTATCCTTCTCCAAGGACTTCACACTCTTACAACAAGTTGTACTCCTTCAAGAATTTACCCACTCTTGACTTGGAACGTCTAGCTTTGACTTCACCTTCACCAAGGAGAAGATTTTCACCATGGGTCTCCTTCCCTTCTGCTTCTTCACCTCTGTTAGCAAGAGAGAGAATCTTCATCTTCATGGTAGAAAGAGAGATTGGGAGGTGGAGTAAGTGAGAGACTCACAAGATTTACATGTAGGACTAGCTCTCTTACAAATCTCCTACTCACTCTCATGTGAGTGGATGGAGGCTCCTGGGGGGAAATCTCTTTTGACTATAATATAGGGACCTTCATTGTGATTGGCTAAACATGAGATGAAGCCCAAGGGGTACTATTTATAACTGAGATTGCCTACTATCCAGTAGAGACAATTAGGATCAAATTCTACATATTTTGGGTGTTCTAATGGATGTATTTTGAGTTTTGCAACATTCCAATGGCTAGAAACATTTTTCTACACTTTTCAGTACAGTGTTGTAGCTGAGTTGTCTTTTAGGAAACTCGACTGACGACACTATATAATAAGTCAAAGTGTAGGTGTAGGTCTAGTTGTTAATATGACAAACTCAGCTGACCCTGGGCATTTTCCAAAAGCCAAACAAGTTATTGATTGTGTTGTCACTAGTTGAAACTTGGCTAGCAAGACACTCCATAATTACTTTTGACAAATGTCCAAAATATATATATATATATATCCAATTTAAGTTATCTAAATTTTCATTAAGCTTAATTACAATTCATACAATCATTAGAAGTGATCAACATCAAATATATTTGGAGAAAATTATCTATTCTTAAATCTTGATCTTTATGCATGTATGACTTGATTTCTTCAAGTTAGGATGCACAAGTTTATGTGTTTGGAGTGTGTCTCTCTAATTTGAGATCACTCAAGTAGAAGCATTAGACATAAAAAGTGGAATGGTTTGGTCATCCTCAAAATAAGAGATTAGTCAATTTAGACCTTGAGTCAATGGTGACTTCATGTCGAAGGACCACAAGATCACTTTTCCATTTGAGAATTGATTATGACCACATATAATGTTTCACAAATAACTCTCGAGGTGCACATGTCAGTACACTTGTTCCCTAACAAGTACCTATATATTTGACTTGGTATCCAATACATATGACCTACAAGACTTGGTCATTAGTCACCACACTTACTAGTATCTCGTGTATTATTGCCATACAATCCATAATAACACTTATGTAGGGATGTTTTAAGAATATTATTCTTATTTTCCAATGAGATCTCATGTTCAAGTTGTATACTTGAAGTCCCATGACTTTGAACCAATTATTCTAAGGATATTTTCTATGTACACTAACATCATAGTAATTAAATGCGCATAAAAAATTGGAATTGATTTTATTAATCATATTAAATTACAAATATCCCCATACTCATCCTCTAATGATTGTCTCGTAGGGCATATATACCAATAGGGAGTGTGTTTTTGTCTTCTTAGTCTATTTGGTCTCTGTCTCTACCTTCTAATGTTGTTTTGTTTTGATATCAAGATATGTAAGATCATTCATCTCAATATTCATTATGAACCTCCAAGTAGCATAAGACATGTTGCACATGAAGTGCCTACTTCTTCCCATCAGGATTAGTCTGAAGAACATCGGGGAGCGCAGTATGCCTGACAATATGTTGATATAGTTGTAATAGTTGTAATTACATTTGTTTTATAACCTACTTTTTCTACTGTAAGAATCTTGCTAAAGATAAGGAGCAATGAAGAAGATGATGGAATATGTAAAATTTATGTGTCTTCAGTATTTAGTCTACTTTTAAGTTGTATAGTGGTAGGTATTCAAGTATCAAAGATGTTAGTATTTGTCTTAGCTTTAATATCTATAGTCTATCCTATTCAAGGGTACTTTGTTGCCTTGGAGATTTAGTGGGAGTGGAAGGGTCAGATGTGTTCTTGATGGGATTCTAAAGAGAGGGAAGAATCCACTCTAGAGATGGTTCACTTAGGATTCTAGAGAGAGTGCAAATACTAGATCACTTTTTGGATACTATAGACCTAGGTCATAGGATTTCATGTGTATGGGATGCATCATACTCATCAAGGAAAGAACAAATATGCACTGATGCAACAAACATCAATAGGGGTAAAACCTATGTACTCCTTTTTTTGGACTTGGAAAAGTGAATTCTATATAAATACTATAGAACTCAAAACAAGTACTGGAAACTAATTTTCCAAAATTCCTTAAATCTAATCATTTAAAACATGCCCCATTACTTGAGTTCTCAATTTTTTAACATACTTACAACAAATCAATCAGAACCTTGAAAAAATTTATCAGCCCAACTTCCAATGTGTCAGCCAACTCATGGACAATTATGTTTGGTGACTTGTTCAGGTTGATTTTTCACAACACGGTCTTGCTAGCACCAACTAGCTTAACTCAATGCTCATTGATGACTCAATCGACTTCTTAAATTAAAATTGTCCAACTCATTTCAAACAACTAGGGATCTACATATGGACCACTTGAGGCCCTGACCTACAATATAGGCCAGTTAGGCAGTTATGGATTGTCATTGACCTCACCCTCTAGAATTGGTTGTGGACTCCTGATTGCACAATATCTTTGTGGCTTTAGTATCTAGGAGTGGATACTAAAAAGACATGTGCACACATGATGTATTCAAAATAGATGAAAGAAGTGAGAGTGAAGGATGGGAGAAAAGAAAAAGTAGAGGATAGACAGTTGGGATAGAGAGAGAATAGGTGACTAGAGACAGGAGTGGGGAGATTGTGGTAAGGAGAGAAAACAAGATGTGCTAATTAATGTGTGCAACACACAAAAGGAGTAAAAATGATAGAGAATTCAATGAGGTGATAGAATGATTTATTAAACTGATAAAAGGAACTCCTAAAAATGATGTTAACTATAAATAGCTTTCAAAAATATTATCATTACTCAAAACTAAAGTAGCATAGGGCTAGCATAACAATTTTTGGGTTTCTTAGGTGTTTAGGGTCCAGGGGCAGGGGGCGGGGGCGGTCTCCCTTGTTGGGGAATATGTGGAGGAAGACAGTCTGGTGGCGGGAGAATAGGAGTGGATCACATCCCTTCCATGGTGGGGCAACACTGGAAAAACTCAGAAAAGAATGTACAACCAGGAGGGAAGAGTTCAAAAGGTGTTAGGATTTATATACCACGATAGGAATTAACTTCAATTTGTCTGGATGAGGGGCAATCCTCTTGAGGATGGATATTTGATGATGGAGGGGGTAGATGCATCGAATTAACACATAGAAGATCAGTTTTCTTCTTTTGGAGGATCAAAAGCTCAAAACTTTGATAACCCAACCGGGGTGGTAGAAAACCCTAACTCTAAAGTGGAAGGAGAAACATTGATGCAAACACAAAGTAGTGGTGGTCCTACAACCTCATTTAGTTAAGTCAACCAACAAAACACACTATAGATACATACATTTTTTCTAGAGAATATCTATGATAGTCAACTAGAAATATTTTAGGTTACTCTCAGGATCATAAATGGGAAACCATTCCTAGAGATCGAAACTAACATTGAAGAGAACTTGGCTCAGTCTTGCCAATATACGCACTGGCAAGGTTGATTGGATAGATGTTGGCTACATGACATTGAAGGATAGGTGAAAGCTTAATGGAATCTAGTTGGGAACTTTAAAAGCACGAGGTCAACTTGGGACACTATGTCATATAGTTTTTATGCAGGAAGGACTTGGATGTGACCCTAATAGGTGGGCCATGGTAGCTCTTTGGATGTTGCCTCGTAGTATGCCAGTGGTACCCCACCTTCCGACCAATGAAGGAGATTCTAAAGCTTTTGGTTACTTGGGTTTGGATCTTGGACCTGCCATTACACCTATATGTGTCATGAATTCTTACTATATTGGTTTAGATCTGCATGCTTGGTGAAGGTATGCTCTCACACTATGGCTAGATAGAAGAAAATTTTCAAGGTTAGCTATGGAGGTAGACACATCAAAATATTTGAGTCATACATTCCTAATTAATGATATTGACTACCAATTCGAGTATGTAATTGTTGTGGGAAATTGGGGCACTCCTCAAAACACTGTCTAGTGAAGGTAGATCCTAACGCCATCTCTAGCAATAAAGATGGGGAACTTACCACAAAACTACAAGAAACTAAGGGAAGAAACAAATTGTTCACATAAAGACAAAGTACTATAGTAACTAGAAACCAAACCACGTAGAAGGACAATAAGTTGAATGACACTACTGACACACATAACAAATTCTCTAATATTGTTGACCACAATGACATATACACAAATATCGTCAAAAAGAGAACCAGGTGGAACATACAGAAGATATGGGGGAAGGAGAACACACATAGGACTATAAAGACATGGAAGAAGAAGAAAATAAACTCAACAGATGATGAGAGGGAAGTTCTGAAGGAAACTAATGACAATGATGTGCAAAAAGGGGGAAACTTAGAAGGCCATGCCTCTGTTAACCCAGACGTCAACAAAATTTTTGAGGAAGTTATTAACATGGAAGACACATATGACATACTAAAAACCCTACAAAAACAACTAGTTTGTGAATAGAATTGTTTTTTGTGTCAGCAAAACCCCTGTTACTTTTTTTTGTATTTTTCTAAAAAGCTATACAAAACATCTACTCAACAAATTGTTGGGTAGCATAGAAAATTATAGAGCTAGAAGAAAGGACACTATATCCAAGATCAGAATGAACATTAGAAAATAAAAATGGACTGAAAGAGAAGCAATCCTCCTGAGAAAAATAGGACCTACAAGGGTAAAACTGTCAAACGGGAAAGGTCACCCTTGATTCTGCTCTAAACCCCTTCAGTAGTAATTGATCTATTGTTATGCACATGTGAGTTTCTTTCTTTCCAAGTATTGTAATGTATTAATAGAAACATTCTAGCCATGTCTTCATCAAACCTACTAACTTCATACCAGCTCGAGCAGGAGAGATCAAAATTGAATTCTTTTAGAATAGTAAAATAGATATAGTTAACAAAATTGCACTCCAATATGAGGTGATTAGAATCTTCATAACTGTTGAAACAAAGGAAACAAAAGGAAGCAGTTTGGATACCCATTCTTCTCACATAATCTCTTGTGGGTACTTTATTATGAAAAGCTTTCCATGTATGCAAGATACATCAGGGAAGTCCTTTGATTTTCCACAACCACCAAAGGAAAGGAACTTCTTCTACAGAGGAATGTGTACTATCCCAGAAATCTTTCAGTTTAGGCTTATCAGTACCCTTGAAAACAATAGAGTCAGAACCTCTTCTAGGAGAAGATTGCACTACAATAAGGTTTCTAAACTTCAAGTTAAACCTATTATCCAAAATCGTCCATGTGGTATTGTTTATGATAGCACTAACCACACAGTCATGGCCTAAGACCGATTTAAGATAGGAATCCTTCCCAATCAGATCTTTGATGAAAAATTCCTCCTTGATCCAGGGATCCAACCATAGCTTGGAATTACTTCCATCACTGATAATGAAGTTTATATCATGAAGAATAGTGGATCTATACTTAAGTACCTTCTGACTTAGCCATGACCAATTGGAGTTTGGATAGATTGACTAGAAGGTTTGCTTTCTCAAGTATTTCTCACTTATCCATTTTACCCAGAGAATGTCTTTCTTTGATGCAAGATTCCATGCATTCGAGCAACCTGAAGCAATTAACATATGCTTTGTTTTCCTAACACCCAGACCACCTTCGGCTTTAGGCAATGTGATCTTATCCCAGGTAATAAAATTAAGATTAAATTTATTTTCAGACTTACCCCAAAGGAAGTCACGACAAATCTTGTCAATCTGATTACATATAGCATCTGGTAGAAGAAAATATGAGGACCAATAGATATGCATTATAGACAAAGTTGATTTGATTAGCTTACATCTCCCTGCTAATGAAAGTGTTCTCATCTTCCAGCCGTCAATCTTAGCTTTAACCTTATCAATAAGAGGAAAGCAATCTCAGCTTTTGAGCTTCCCAATGAAAAGTGGAATCCTCAAATACTTTGTAGGCTCCATACATTCATTCATATTAATCATATCAAAGATTTGCATTTTTTTGGAACCTCTATTGAAAATGACTGATCTTTTGTCAAAGTTTAGTTTGAGACCAGAAACTTCACCAAATGAATTGAGAATGGAATTGATAGTATTTGCATTTTCAACATTTTCTTCAGAGAACACCATAAGGTAATATGCAAAGATAATGTGGGATACAGGAAAGATTTTCCAAAGCCTTAATAGGATTGAGCTTCTTGCATAAGACATCTTCATTCAACATTTCAGACAAGCCTTGCATAATAATAACAAATAAGTATGGATCTATGGGATCCCCCTGCCTGATCCCATTAGAAGGTTTAAACTTGACACCTAGCTCTCCATTAACCAATACTTGATATGAGGTAGAGATGAAAAATTCATGAATCCAACTGATCCAAATAAGAGGAAATCCCATTCTGTAGAGGATAGAGAACAAGTAGCTCCATTGAACAAAATCATAAGCTTTAGTCAGGTCGATTTTAAGGCATATATTGTTCTTATAATTGATTTTGTTAAAGTCATGAATGAGCTCATTGGACAACAAGATAGCATCCTTGATACTTTGCCCTTTGATGAATGCAACTGATTAGGACTGATGATATCAGGAAGAATTAATTGTAATCTGTTAGCCATGATTTTTGAGATAACCTTGTACAAAACATTGTAGAGAGCAATTGGCCTCTATTTCTTAAGATCACTACTATCTCTTTCTTTAGTAATCAGAGTGATGAAAGTATTGTTAGCCTCTTGTAGTAGCCTTCCATTTCTGAAGAACTCTAGGATAGCTTCACTAACATCATATCTGATAATAGACCACATCTTCTTGAAAAAAAATGCATTAAATCCATTGGGCCCTGGGGCCTTGTCAGGGTTTAGGTTGTCAATAATTTAATCAATCTCAGCTTGAGTGATAGGTTTCATGAGTATATCCTTATGTTTATCAGAAATTTTGGGTCCTTTCCACTTGCCAATAACCACACCCCCTACATGGTTGTTATTAAAAAGCTTTTTGTGGATGTTTGAAATGTGGTTCTTTATAGCATTTAAATCAGTAGTAATTGAATCATCAATAACAAGAGATCGAATACAATTCCTTTGCCTTCTTGTACAAAGAGAAGAGTAGAAAAAAATGGTGTTAGAATACCCTTCTCTGAGCCACAACACATGAGACTTTTATCTCAATAGATTTTCCTCTTTCAGGGTTTCTTCTTGAGCTTTTTTCCTCAAACCAATCACTATTGAGTTCAAAGATTCATTAGTAGGGTCGGCATCAGCATTCTCCTGAGCAATAAGAGCTTGACTCCTCTTGAATTTAGCATCTGAGAAATAATTATGAATGTTGGTTTTATTCCAATGGATCAGATTATTTTTGAACAGTTGCAATTTTCTATAAACTCTAAACATAGAAAAGCCTTTAATGTTGGTAGACCAAGCACTATTGACGATATTCAAGAAATCCTCTTCATTGTCCCAATTGTTGATGAATATGAAAGGTGACTTCACAATACGAGGACTACCCACATGAAGAGTGATTATTCTATGATCATTAACCACATTGTTAAGAAGAACATACATTCTAAAAGAAAGACCTTGGAGAATGTTTAAGTATTATCAACCAATAGCATTTTAGGGGAACCAGTGGATGTGCATGAAAAGATGATTAAAGATACTAAAACTAGTGATAATTCCACACCAGTCATAATTATGACACCTCTACCCCCAGAAGAAAGTAGAAAGGTAACATACCCAAGATAAATTTGACACGGTCTAAACCCCCTTACGAGAATTATCGGAAGAGTCCAAGGTTGCACCAGGAAACCCAAGACTTATAGGTAGAAGAAAATGTCAAAGAGAAGAAGAACCAAGAACCAATCCCAAGTGCCTAGTGCACTAGTGCTAGATTGTCCACTTTCTCATAATCCTCCTTTTATGTTATTTTATGATAGATATCTTGTGTTGGAATACCAAAGGAATCAACAATTTAGATACATGTCATGTTCTTAGAGATATGATTTCTTTGATAAAACCAAGTTACTATGATCCTAGAACCAAGGATCAATGGCATCAATACATTATCCACTATCAAAAGCTTGGGTTTGTATAATTCACATTTTGTTGAATGTAGGGGATTTGCAAGTGGAATTTGGGTCTTCTAGAAAGAGGAAGACTGCAACATCCAAATCACAATAACCATAGGCAATTTGTCACCTACCTAGTTAATGGATCTACTTAAATCACGTTCTTGAATACCAACCCTCATGTTTCTATAAGGAATATGTTTTGCAAACACCTCATTAAGATGGGAAGATGGTTTGCTCAACTAGGGATTTTAGTGGGTGACTTAAACACCACCCTAAGCCCTAATGAAAAAAGTGAAAGAAAGCATTGTGACTTTATTTAAGATGTTTACTCAGCAAATCTCTTCTAGAAGCTAGTTTATCTAATCTTGGTTATGTTGGCATGAATTATACATACAAATTTGTCTCACTCCAAGAAAGGCTTGACTGTGTGATAGACAACATTGAGTTTATCAACAAGTTTCCTTACTTCATTGTCGGACACTTGTCAAAAAAAATTACTATGATCACTACCCACTTCTAGTAGGGTCTATAGTGAGGAACTCTGTCTAGAATAGGTTCATAGTGAAGGCATCCTAGTCTAAGGATCCCCAACTTCCAAGGAATGCTTCACAACACTTGGGATCTCAAGCTTGACTTCAACACTGCCCTCGTAGCTACTAAAGGAAATATTTGGAGTTGGGTGTCCAAACATAACATGATGATCATAAGGGAGAACAAAAAAGTTTTGTGGAATCTAAGCACCCTTCAAACAGATTTGGCTGACCGCTATGACAAGATCATAGATAAGTTAGCTATTGAGATGCAGGCACAGTTTAATGAAATTCTAAAGTACAAGTAAGAGGATTGGAAGCAGAAAAGCCCCATTATTTGGCCGAATAATGGTAAGAATTACACCACTTCTACAGTGTGTACATGAAGCAAAAAAAGTTCTTTAACAAAGTGACCATGTTGAAGAATGTTTCCGGATATGTGGTCACTAAAGAAAAGGGGATACATTCTTTGATATGTAACCACTTCAAGAACTTGCCTACTAAGTCATATATGTTGGATACCCAAAGCATCACAAACTATATTAGGAAATTTG
This sequence comes from Alisma plantago-aquatica, assembly GCA_963693085.1. Taxonomy (NCBI): domain Eukaryota; kingdom Viridiplantae; phylum Streptophyta; class Magnoliopsida; order Alismatales; family Alismataceae; genus Alisma; species Alisma plantago-aquatica. The sequence goes on along the minus strand of OY856413.1, from coordinate 294,231,003 downwards.
AACACCTCACAGGGGAACAATGTGAAGAACTCACTCCTGAACTGTAACATCCCTGACCTGGGTTATGAGTTAACCCTAGGTGTTTTGCCTAATTATGTAATTAAGATACTGGTGATTATCTTTTGGCATGTAATTAAACTCTTAAGGAACACAGATTTCCATTTCTTCCCTAATTGAACAATGTTTTAGTATTGTTTTGTAATATAGGGACCTATGTGAAATTTACCCAGTTAGAAGGGTTAAATTGGAATTTGCACATGTCGAGATGTTCCTCTGATGTTGAGGCATCATAAGAATGATTATGGTAAAGTTTGAAGGATTTCCCAAGCTTGAGCACCAAGGTGCAGCTGTGGAAGCAATCCCTGTGCTTGAAACCCTGGTTTTGGGGTAAAATGTAATTTACCCAAAATTTGGAGTGCAACTTGTAAATTTCATCTTCTAAAATATCTTTTATAACTTTTGTCATCATTTAGAGTAGAAATGATGAAGAGGGCACTTCATTTGAATAATCATATAATAAAGAACACCTTTGTGATTAAATAATCACGAAATAAGTATAATAGCTCTTTTATATGTATACTTTAGTAATGGGTTGATCTTCTTTTCCTTCAATTCTTGACCTTAGAAGGAGATTGTCCTTAGAAATAAGGGGTAGGGACGAGCAAAGAAGAAAGGAAGGACTTATATGAGAAATGGGATAAAGTAGAAGCTTTATGGAGAAATTTCACCCAAAATATATATACCACTTCCTTTGCAAGCAAAGGAACATTTCTTTCATTCCCTCACTTATCCCCCTTGCTCAAACTGACTAAGGCAGAGCTTTGGAGCATAGGAGAATGACCAGGGAGTTCAAGATAAGTTTGGATCATCCCTTTTGCTTGAATTCATGGAGGAAACTCAATTTCAAGGTTGAACTCATGGCTAGCTCACCTAGCTTTATCTTTCTAGCCATTCCTTTCCAACTTTTCCTTGGAGAATTCACCTTGGACGACCTGTGGAGCTCAAAGATGCCATTAAATACCTGAAGCTTGGTATCTTGGAGCTCAAGGAACAACCTTTAGGCGGGTTTTATAACTCTAAACCTTATGCTTTGATTATACATCTTTTTCTATGCATATAGTTGCTAGTTCTTCTTCTTCCCTATCTTTCCTTGCATCCTTGCAAGAAAAATCGTGAAGAACTGCTACTGTTCTTGAGGTAGAAGATAAGGGAGTTAATTCCTATGCTTATCCACGGATTTCCACTTTACCAAACGACCTCCACCAATTGCCCATACGGTTTACACAACCGTTTGGTGGGCAAACGGTTTCAGGGTCGTATGAAGGCAAACGGCCTTCAAGACCATTTTGTCGCATTGACCAAGCAACGAACGTATGGGAATCTTGTTTATAATTATGTAGGTTAATCACCCACAAACTTTGAGGGGTTAACTACAAAGGAATCGTGAGATATAAGCTAATCAATTAGCAAATCCAATTGAATTAAGTTCTGATTTTCAATCTGTTTAATTTGCCCTTTTTGGGAAAACAGTCTCAAGACCGTTTAAGATGGTTGACCAAGAATTGACCGTTTGGGATTACTGTTCATAATGATGTTGATTAATGACTCACCAAATTTGATGGATTAATTCCAAACGAGTTATGAGTTGAAGGTTGATTAATAGGGCAAATCCTAATTGAAATCAGTGCTGAAATTCCAATGAGTTAATTAGTGATTTTGGGTTGATTAGCCCAAACGGTCTCAAGACCATTTGGGGAATCATCCAAACGGTCTCAAGACCGTTTGGGGATCACCCAAGACCTTTTAGAGGTCTGGGGTCAAGTATAGTTGACCAATTGAAGGTCCAAAGGTACCAAATCATATTGCAATTAAGTATTGATGTGATGATCAACTCAATAGATCAAACCTTGATGAATTTTCACTAGAGTCCAAAGGATGGATGGGCAAACGGTCTCAAGACCGTTTGGAACTCATACAAACGGTCTCAAGACCGTTTGGTTTCAACCAAAGACAGTTTGGAGGTCTAGGGTTAAGGTAATTTGATCAATTGAGGGTCCAATTACAGTGGGTTATTGAAATAATCAAATTGCTGATTTGTGAATTAATTAAGGTTCAACCCCTATCAAATCAACTTAGATTTTGATGAATTCTTGGGCAAACGGTCTCAAGACCGTTTGGAGGTTATCCAAATGATCCCAAGACCGTTTGGGCCAAGTTTGAGCCCTATTGGAGGTCAATTGATGGGATCAACTTCGATTTGATTCACATTGTTGAGTATTGATGGTTGAATGTCTATAGACCTTAATTGAACCAACTCCAACCCTAATTGGATATCAATTGAGGATCAATTGAGTGACCAATTGGTTAAGGCTAACCCTAATTGTCTCAATTGATAAGTGGTTAGCAAGCTTGAGACTAATTGAAGGCTTCAACATAGGAAACCCTAATCGAGTTTACCCTTTGAATCACCTTGGAGGTCCATGTGATCTTGAGCTTTTAGGACCATACGACTTCAGGACCGAATGAGTTCATACGACTTCAGGACCGAATGAGTTCATACGACTTCAGGACCGAATGAGTTCATATGACTTCAGGACCGAATGAGTTCATACAACTTCAGGACCGAATGAGTTCATACGACTTCAGGACCGAATGAGTTCATACGACTTCGGGACCGAATGAGTTCAAATGACTTCAGGTCCGAATGAGCTCAAACGACTTCAGAAGTCAAACTATGACTAAACGGTCTTCACCCCATCTTGGGCAAACGACCTCAAGATCGTTTAAGGGTAAACGGTCTTGAGTGCCATGCGGTCTTGAAGTCAACCAAAGCTAAACAGTCTACAACCTTAAACGATCTCAAGATCGTTTGAAGGTTGAAGGTGTGAAACCTATTGGGGACTTTTAAGGATAAGTCTGCCTAATGCCTTGAAGGCTTAGATGGTTTGATGGTTTTTCAACCTAAACCCTAATGATACCTAGGGACATTAAGGGTCAAGTGGTTAGTATATTAACCCATGTTATGATCAATGGTGAACTTTACCAAAATACCCTTTATGGATTCAAGTAGGTAACCCTTTTTTATCATGCAAACCCCAATGGTTACAATGGTGATGACTTGGCTAGGATTATCAATGTTGATTAGACCTAACCCAATCTAGAGGGATGTAATCATCACCTATGAGCAAGAGGAGAGAGAAAATCCCAATTATGGTTGAAATCCAAGTAAAATACCTTCAATATATATGAATGTACATGATTAGGGTATGATCCACCTATGTGATATCATGAAAACCCTATTTATGATAATTGATGAATCTTAATCTTATCTGAGGACTTTAATGATGATGTTTCTCATACATGGTGATGTTATGCGATCAATTCACCAATAGGTGAATAGTAAACCCTAATTCTAGGATGATGACATGTATTGTGAATAGTAAACCCTAGTTGATGAAAATCAGGGAAACCTAGCTCTTGTATGAGTAGGGAGATACAACTTCTTTAAATGAGTTATTTATTATTATCAGTTGATTTAACCATGCAGGTTCCTATATGAGGATGATCATATCCAGGTATGGATGATGATACTATATTCATTGAAAGCATGTTGTTAGCTTTATGAATAAGTGATTTATCCTGATGCCTTGTTAATAGCATCTTATGAGATTGATAGGCTGTGAGAGCCATGAATACCATCAAGGTCATGCTTTAAGAGATGACTTGTGATGGGAGTACTGAGAAATGATGATTATGTGAGTTAGACTTGATACATTTAGTATTCTACTTTCATAACTGTTGTTCTAATGATTAATGTTTGAAAACATGTATGATGTTAAAATAATACTAAAATGTACCTAACTAATCAAGTATAATCATACCATGTAGAGCCCTGATCATAGATCCATCATTGTCAGGGGTTAAATGATGGTGAAACAGGTTTTCCTAAGGGAACTCCTAGATCACATACTTTTGAGTATGTGGGGAAAATGGATGTGAATGTCCTTACATCCTAGTGTAGGAATTGATGTAGATGTATCTTAATCTATCAATCCTTCACTATGGGTTATGCCGGGGTGATGTAACACTAATCTCCCGAGGAAGTCTTTTATACCGCAATCGATGAGAGATAAACAAGAAATCTTTCGATGGCGAAGAGAGTACAGAATGCCACTGCGACTCTAATAGCAAAGTACCAGAATACCCTGGTAAGCTATAGTAGCAGAGACATTAGATGCCCTGCATGTTGATTCTCACACTGACTGAGGAAGATGAGGTCATAAGAATCCGACTCTTTTGATGACCTATGTATGATACCGATGCGACTTAATAGTGATCGGTTGGAGTATGAGCGGTATACCTCATCTCCGTAGGGCATAATGATGTTTGTAAAACATAATCAACCGCGTAGCATATCTTCTTAGGTTGATCCACGAGATACATTGATTGAAGATACATTACTTAGTATACATGTTCTTTATATTCCTTAAATGTTGTTGTTCTAATTGATAACAATCTGCTGTTGATTACCTTAAAGCTTTTATTGCCTATGTTGTTCTTGAATTGTTATAATAAAGCTTCTGGCGAAGAGTTATAACTCTCGCTGGGACAATTATTTAAAATTGTCTCACCCCGTAGATTTCAACCTTTTTAGGTGGTTTTCGAGGACGAAGGAATCAGTCTGCAGGTGGACAGTATCAGCAGCAGCAGCACCAGGAGCAGCAGTAAATCTCAGGTGGAGATTCAGACTGTTGAGTTGTGTAGTTAGATAGTCAGTCCTATGTGTTCTCTGTACTCTCAGGTCCTTGGAGTCTTTTGGTCTGAGATTTTGATTCTGAGTTCTTGAGATTTTGTATCATGTTGTATATAATTACTCAAGAAGTAATTATCAAAGATGTAAACAGTTTATCTCCTTTTATGAAAGAAGTTTTTATGGATTCAAGCTCTTATCTCGAAAAGTTTTAATTTTCCGTGATTTTTGTCTTCCGCTGTTAATCGAACCGTTTCTGCTACGTTTAAATCGTGTTTATATCGTGGTTTGGAGATCAGAGCCCACAATTAGTGGTATCAGAGCTCTAGGTTCGCTGAGTCTACAGAGACATAGGAATTAGGATGTCGAGTCTATCCTTAGTATTTCTTTCTTATCTAATAGAGTCTTCTGCTCCTCAGGAGAAGAAGATAGTTAAGAATGTCTGAACCACACGAGGAGTTCGTAGCATAAAGTAGTGTTGCTGCACCCCAAGGAGGTGCAAGGAACTTGGAGATAGAACAACCTGTACCTGAGCCACCCAGAGAGCCACCTCAGTTTGACCCAGCTGACATGGAAAACCCAGCTGTTCAAACTATGTTCGGGCAGTTTATGACTGCCATGACACACATCACCGACAGGATGCCCATGCCTGCACCTAGGGCACCTGCCCAGCCTGAAGGACAAGGTATCGGTAAGACGTTCGAGCGACTTCATCGTGTCGGAGCAACCGAATACTTTGGAATAGCTGATCCTGCAGATGCTGATCTGTGGTTGACCGAATTGGAAAAAGCTTTTAGAATCCTCAACATCCCAGAAGCACAGAAGGTTAGACACGCTGTCTATCTTCTCAAGGGAAGTGCTGGTCACCGGTGGACCATGGAAGAGCAGAAGAGGCCTGGAGTGGAGATCTCGTGGGAAGATTTCCGTCGGGAATTTATCAATAGATATTTTCCAAAGACCTTCCTAGATGAGAAGATCTCTCAATTTGAGAGACTGAGGTAGGGCATGATGAACATTAGTGAGTATGAAGCTAAGTTCATGGAGTTACTGCAGTTTTGTCCGCACATGGCTGCCACAGAAGAAGAAAGAATCAGAAGGTTCAAGAAGGGTTTAAACGCCAAATTGACTACTCCCGTGTCTGCCCTAGAGAATCGGGAGATGTTTGCTACCTTTGTTGAGTCAGTCAGAAGGATAGAGAAATCCGTAGTCAAGAAAAGACAAACCCATAAAAGATATCCGCAGTTCCAGAGTTCTTCATCTAGAGACTTTAAGAAGCCTAGATTCTCTGCACCTACACCTCCACCACCCAGAACGAGTGATCAGACACAGTGGTCACCGATTAGAGGCAGGGGACGAAGCCTACCTCAATAAGAGACTCGTAGTTCAGCATCGATGTCAGTCATAGGACCACCCAGACCACAACAACTGGAGAGGAGCTGTTACAACTGTGGTAAGGTGCGGCATTTAATGAAGGACTGTCGATCAAGGCCTGTCAGTGTGACACAACCTCAGAGGCAGAGTCAACAGGGATCTCAGAGAAGGCAATCTCAAGGAGCAGCTCGAGGACGTGGACAAGCGTCTCAAGATGGATCATCAGCACCACCTCAACACCAGGCGACAGCAAGGTTCTATGCTATGAACCCACCTGATGCCATGGTCAATCCACGGGTAGTGGCAGGTCAGATGGAACTTTTATATTCTTATATGTCTAAATCCTGTGTGGTATCTGTTCTGATTGACCCGGGTGCTACGCACTCCTTTGTCACTCGGAGAGTGATTCATAACTGCAATATGACAGTCAGTCATAGTGCAGATAGCTTGTTTTTGGAGACTCCATTGAGTGGGTCTGCCGTGTTGCAAGAGGTATGCTCTCCCTGCATTATCTTATTTTCTGATCATCGCATTCAAGTGGACCTTATACCACTTGATATGCAAGGACTTGATATAATCCTCGGGATGGATACCTTGGAAAAGTATCGAGTTGTCTTGGATTGTGAATCCAAGCTTGCTGTGTTTGCTGATCATTACAACATGTGGATCTTTCAAGGAGAAAGGAAGATTCTGCCCACCTGTCTTGTGTCAACTATGGTTGCTGATAAGCTGATGAGGCAAGGATGTTATGCATTCTTGGCCCATGTGGTAGATGTTACCAAAGAAGGTTTCAACCCTGCTGAAGTTCCTATATTCAGGGAATTCAAGGACGTGTTTCTTGAAGAACTTCCAGGTATACCACCGCCTCGGGAAATTGATTTTGAAATCAATTTGATCCCAGACACGAAACCTATAGCCCAGACACCGTATAGGATGGCGCCTGCTGAGATGGCAGAAATCAAGAAACAGCTTCAAGAGTTACTTGAGAAAGGTTTTATCCGACCGAGCACTTCACCTTGGGGTGCTCCGGTTTTGTTTGTTAGAAAGAAAGATGGGTCAATGCGGTTGTGCATTGATTATAGACAACTCAATAAAGTAATGATAAAGAATAAGTACCCTCTGCCGAGGATTGATGATCTCTTTGACCAGTTGCGTGGTGCAACCGTCTTCTCAAAGATAGACCTGAGGTCTGGATATCATCAACTCCGTATTAAGGATAGTGACATATCCAAGTCTGCCTTTAGGACAAGATATGGTCACTATGAGTTCACGGTTATGTCGTTTGGACTAACCAATGCACCAGCTGCATTCATGGAACTCATGAATAGAGTTTTTCGACCTTTCCTCGATCAGTGTGTTGTCGTCTTCATAGATGACATTCTGATTTTTAGCAAGGATGCTCAGCAGCATGAGCAGCATCTTCGCCAAGCTTTGACCTTGCTAAGAGAACACAAGTTGTATGCTAAGTTTAGCAAGTGTGAGTTCTGGCTGCCGGAGGTATCTTTTCTTGGACATGTGATATCTGCATCGGGAATTCGTGTTGACCCTACAAAGGTAGAATCTGTTCTACAGTGGGAACAATCGAAGACGCCGACGGAGATTCGAAGTTTCCTAGGGTTAGCAGGCTATTATCGAAGGTTCATTAAGAATTTCAGTTCCATAGCCTTACCCTTGACTAAGTTGACCCGGAAAGATGTTCCTTTTGTTTGGAGTGATAAGTGTCAGCAATCTTTCCAGCTGTTGAAGGAGAAGTTGACAAGTGCACCCATACTTGTGCTACCTGAGCAAGGCAAAGGATATATAGTTTTCTGTGATGCTTCTGAGAATGGACTAGGGTGTGTGTTGATGCAGGATAAACAAGTAATTTCTTTTGCTTCTCGACTGCTTAAGAAACACGAAGTGAATTATCCGACACACGATCTGGAGTTAGCTACTATAGTTCATGCCCTGAAGATCTGGAGACATTATCTTTATGGAGAGACGTTTCAGATTTTCACTGACCATAAGAACCTTAAGTACATCTTCTCTCAGCATGAGCTTAATATGAGACAACGCCGCTGGATGGAATTAATCAAGGACTATGATTGTACGATTGATTACCATCTGGGGAAGGCTAATGTGGTTGCTGATGCCTTGAGTAGGAAATCAGCAACATCAACCATGGAAAGGGCACAACGAAACTCTTTAGTATGCTCTAGAAGGGATATTCTTATCTCTTTGAGACAAGACAATGTGCAGTTGAAGGTGTCATTGTTTGCCGGGTTGTTAGCTGAGATGCATATTAAACCTACCCTTAGAGAGCAGATTAAGGAAGCACAGCAAGGTGATATTGTAGTTCAGCAGATTAGATCGGAGTATGGTAGTGAGAAACGAGATGGTTTCCATGACTCAGATGATCAAATAGCCTGTTATCATGGGAGGATGATAGTGCCGGATGTGGACAACTTGAGGAAGTTAGTCCTGGAAGAAGCTCATTCTTCGATGTATGCCATGCATCCAGGGAGCACCAAGATGTATCGAAATTTGAAAGATATGTATTGGTGGCCTGGAATGAAGAAGGATGTTGCAGAGTTTGTTCTGAGGTGTCTTGTGTGTCAGCAAGTTAAAGCTGAACACCAGAAGCCTGCAGGAACAATGCAACCTTTACCCATACCATAGTGGAAGTGGGACCATGTTACCATGGACTTTGTTGTTGGCCTACCCAGGACAAGCAAAGGACATGATTCCATTTGGGTAGTTGTTGATAGGTTGACTAAGACAGCGCATTTCTTACCTGTCAAGACAACCTACACTGCTGAGAGGCTCGCACAGATTTACATAAATGAGATAGTGCATTTGCGCGGGGTTCCAGCTACTATCGTCTCTGATAGAGGTCCCCAGTTCACTAGTCATTTTTGGGAACGACTTCATAATGCTTTAGGCACCCAGTTAAGGTTTAGTACGGCCTTTCATCCACAGACTGATGGACAGTCGGAAAGGACCATACAGACCTTGGAAGACCTGTTGAGAACATGTGTTCTCCAGTTTACCGGAAGTTGGGATCTACACCTAAGCTTGATAGAGTTTGCCTATAACAATAGCTATCAGCATAGTATTGATATGGCACCTTATGAATCCTTGTATGGTAGACGTTGTAGATCACCCTTGTGTTGGTATGAGACTGGTGAGCATCAGTTGTTAGGACCTGATCTTGTGCAGCAAACTACAGAAAAGATTAAGGTAATACAACAACAGATTAAGACTGCACAGGATAGGCAGAAATCTTATGCTGACAAGCGTCGTAGACCCTTAGAGTTCCAGGTCGGAGACAGAGTGTATCTCAAAGTCTCGCCTTGGAAAGGAGTTCTTCATTTTGGAAGAAAAGGGAAGTTAGCTCCTAGATTTATGGAGCCTTATCCAATCATTGAACGGATTGGAAAGGTAGCATATAAACTAGATCTGCCACCAGAGTTATAGAGGTTACACCCTGTGTTTCACATTTCTATGCTGAGGAAATGTCACCCAGATACCGATTCAGTTCTACAACCTATGGAAGTAGAATTGAATGAAGATATAACTTATGAGGAAGGACCAGTGTCAATCCTTGATAGTTGAACTAAAAATTTAAAGAAGAAAGATATAAGCCTTATGAAAGTCCTCTAGAACCATCGTGGTGTTGAAGAAACCACTTGGGAACTAGAGGAGGAGATGAGAAGGAAATACCCTGCTCTTTTCTCTTAATACGTTTTATCGATTTCGGGGACGAAATCCTTGTAAGGGGTGGATAATTTGTAACATCCCTGACCTGGGTTATGAGTTAACCATAGGTCTTTTGCCTAATTATGTAATTAAGATACTGGTGATTATCTTTTGATATGTAATTAAACTCTTGAGGAACACATATTTCCATTTCTGCCCTAATTGAACAATGTTTTAGTATTGTTTTGTAATATAGGGACCTATGTGCAATTTACCCAGTTAGAAGGGTTAACTTGCAATTTGCACATGTTGAGATGTTCCTCTGATGTTGAGGCATCATAAGAATGATTATGGTAAAGTTTGAAGGATTTCCCAAGCTTGAGCACCAAGGTGTAGCTGTGGAAGCAATCCCTGTGCTTGAAACCCTAGTTTTGGGGTAAAATGCAATTTACCCAAAATTTGGAGTGCAACTTTTAAATTTCATCTTCTAAAATATCTTTTATAACTTTTTTCATCATTTAGAGTAGAAATGATGAAGAGGGCACTTCATTTGAATAATCATATAATAAAGAACACCTTTGTGATTAAATAATCACGGAATAAGTATAATAGCTCTTTTATATGTATACTTTAGTAATGGGTTGATCTTCTTTGCCTTCAATTCTTGACCTTAGAATGATATTGTCCTTAGAAATAAGGGGTAGGGGCGAGCAAAGAATAAAGGAAGGACTTAGATGAGAAATGGGATAAAGTAGAAGCTTTATGGAGAAATTTCACCCAAAATATATATACCACTTCCTTTGCAAGCAAAGGAACGTTTCTTTCATTCCCTCACTTATCCCCCTTGCTCAAACCGACTAAGTCAGAGCTCTGGAGCATAGGAGAACGACCAGGGAGTTCAAGGTAAGTTTGGATCATCCCTTTTGCTTGAATTCATGGAGGAAACTCGATTTCAAGGTTGAACTCATGGCTAGCTCACCTAGCTTTATCTTTCTAGCCATTCCTTTCCAACTTTTCCTTGGAGAATTCACCTTGGCCGACCTGTGGAGCTCAAATACGCCATTAAAGACCTGAAGCTAGGAAGCTTGGAGCTCAAGGAACAACTTTTAGGCGGGTTTTATAACTCTAAACCTTATGCTTTGATTATACATCTTTTTCTATGCATATAGTTGCTAGTTCTTCTTCTTCCCTATCTTCCCTTGCATCCTTGCAAGCAAAATCGTGAAGAACTGCTACTGTTCTTGAGGTAGAAGATAAGGGCGTTAATTCCTATGCTTATCCATGGATTTCCACTTTACCAAACGACCTCCACCAATTGCCCATACAGTTTACACAACCGTTTGGTGGGCAAACGGTTTCAGGGTCGTATGAAGGCAAACGGCCTTCAAGACCGTTTGGTCGCGTTGACCAAGCGACGACCGTATGGGAATCTTGTTTATAATTATGTAGTTTAATCACCCACAAAATTTGAGGGGTTAACTACAAAGGCATCGTGATATATAAGCAAATCAATTAGCAAATCCAATTGAATTAAGTTCTGATTTTCAATCTGTTTAATTTGCCCTTTTTGGGCAAACGGTCTCAAGACCATTTAAGATCGTTGACCAAGCGTTAACCGTTTGGGATTACTGTTCATAATGATGTTGATTAATGACTCACCAAATTTGATGGATTAATTCCAAACGAGTTATGAGTTGAAGGTTGATTAATAGGGCAAATCCTAATTGAAATCAGTGCTGAAATTCCAATGAGTTAATTAGTGATTTTGGGTTGATTAGCCCAAACGGTCTCAAGACCATTTGGGGAATCATCCAAACGGTCTCAAGACCGTTTGGGGATCACCCAATACCGTTTATAAGTCTGGGGTCAAGTATAGTTGACCAATTGAAGGTCCAAAGGTACCAAATCATATTGCAATTAAGTATTGATGTGATGATCAACTCAATAGATCAAACCTTGATGAATTTTCACTAGAGTCCAAAGGATGGATGGGCAAACGGTCTCAAGACCATTTGGAACTCATCCAAACGGTCTCAAGACCGTTTGGTGTCAACCCAAGACCGTTTGGAGGTCTAGGGTTAAGGTAATTTGATCAATTGAGGGCCCAATTACAGTGGGTTATTGAAATAATCAAATTGCTGATTTGTGACTTAATTAAGGTTCAACCCCTATCAAATCAACTTAGATTTTGCTGAATTCTTGGGCAAACGGTCTCAAGACCGTTTGGAGGTTATCCAAACGATCCCAAGACCGTTTGGGCCAAGTTTGAGCCCGATTGGAGGTCAATTGATGGGATCAACTTCGATTTGATTCACATTGTTGAGTGTTGATGGTTGAATGTTTATAGACCTTAATTGAACCAACTCCAACCCTAATTGGATATCAATTGAGGATCATTTGAGTGACCAATTGGTTAAGGCTAACCCTAATTGTCTCAATTGATAAGTGGTTAGCAAGCTTGAGACCAATTGAAGGATTCAACATAGGAAACCCTAATCAAGTTTACCCTTTGAATCACCTTGGAGGTCCATGCGATCTTAAGCTTTTAGGACCATACGACTTCAGGACCGAATGAGTTCATACGACTTCAGGACCGAATGAGATCATACGACTTCAGGACCGAATGAGTTCATACGACTTCAGGACCGAATGAGTTCATATGACTTCAGGACCGAATGAGTTCATACGACTTCAGGACCGAATGAGTTCATACAACTTTGGGACCAAATGAGTTCAAACGATTTCAGGTCCGAATGAGCTCAAACGACTTCAGAAGTCAAACTATGACTAAACGGTCTTCACCCCATCTTGGGCAAACGACCTCAAGATCGTTTAAGGGTAAACGGTCTTGAGTGTCATGCGGTCTTGAAGTCAACCAAAGCTAAACGGTCTACAACCTTAAACGATCTCAGGATCGTTTGAAGGTTGAAGGTGTGAAACCTATTGGGGACTTTTAAGGATAAGTCTGCCTAATGCCTTGAAGGCTTAGATGGTTTGATGGTTGTTCAACCTAAACCCTAATGATACCTAGGGACATTAAGGGTCAAGTGGTTAGTATATTAACCCATGTTATGATCAATGGTGAACTTTACCAAAATACCCTTTATGGATTCAAGTAGGTAACCCCTTTTTATCATGCAAACCCCAATGGTTACAATGGTGATGACTTGGCTAGGCTTATCAATGTTGATTAGACCTAACCCAATCTAGAGGGATGTAATCATCACCTATGAGCAAGAGGAGAGAGAAAATCCCAATTATGCTTGAAATCCAAGTAAAATACCTTCAATATATATGAATGTACATGATTAGGGTATGATCCACCTATGTGAGATCATGAAAACCCTATTTATGATCATTGATGAATCTTAATCTTATCTGAGGACTTTAATGATGATGTTTCTCATACACGGTGATGTTATGAGATCAATTCACCAATAGGTGAATAGTAAAACCTAATTCTAGGATGATGACATGTATTGTGAATAGTAAACCCTAGTTGATGAAAATTAGGGAAACCTAGCTCTTGTATGAGTAGGGAGATACAACTTCTTTAAATGAGTTATTTATTGTTATCAATTGATTTAACCATGCAGGTTCCTGTATGAGGATGATCATATCCAGGTATGGATGATGATACTATATTCATTGAAAGCATGTTGTTAGCTTTATGAATAAGTGATTTATCCTGATGCCTTGTTAATAGCATCTTATGAGATTGATAGGCTGTGAGAGCCATGAATACCATCAAGGTCATGCTTTAAGAGATGACTTGTGATGAGAGTACTGAGAAATGATGATTATGTGAGTTAGACTTGATACATTTAGTATTCTACTTTCATAACTGCTGTTCTAATGATTAATGTTTGAAAACATGTATGATGTTACAAGAATACTAAAATGTACCTAACTAATCAAGTATAATCATACCATGTAGAGCCCTGATCATAGATCCATCATTGTCAGGGGTTAAATGATGGTGAAACAAGTTTTCCTAAGGGAACACCTGGATCACATACTTTTGAGTATGTGGGGAAAATGGATGTGAATGTCCTTACATCCTAGTGTAGGAATTGATGTAGATGTATCTTAATCTATCAATCCTTCACTATGGGTTATGTCGGGGTGATGTAACACTAATCTCCCGAGGAAGTCTTTTATACCGCAATCGATGAGAGATAAACAAGAAATCTTTCGATGGCGAAGAGAGTACAGAATGCCACTACGACTCTAATAGCGAAGTACCAGAATACCCTGGTAAGATATAGTAGCAGAGACATTAGATGTCCTGCATGTTGATCCTCACACTGACTGAGGAAGATGAGGTCATAAGAATCCGGCTCTTTTGATGACCTATGTATGATACCGATGCGACTTAATAGTGATCGGTTGGAGTATGAGCGGTATACCTCATCTCCGCATGGCATAATGATGTTTGTAAAACATAATCAACCGCGTAGCATATCTGCTTAGGTTGATCCACGAGATACATTGATTGAAGATACATTACTTAGTATACATGTTCTTCATATTCCTTAAATGTTGTTGTTCTAATTGATAACAATCTGCTGTTGATTACCTTAAAGCTTTTATTGCCTATGTTGTTCTTGAATTGTTATAATAAAGCTTCTGGCAAAGAGTTATAACTCTCACTGGGACAATTATTTAAAATTGTCTCACCCCGTAGATTTCAACCTTTTTAGGTGGTCGTCGAGGACGAAGGAATCAGTCTGCAGGTGGACAGTATCAGCAGCAGCAGCACCAGGAGCAGCAGTAAATCTCAGGTGGAGATTCAGACTGCTGAGTTGTGTAGTTAGATAGTCAGTCCTATGTGTTCTCTGTACTCTCAGGTCCTTGGAGTCTTTTGGTCTGAGATTTTGATTCTGATTTCTTGAGATTTTGTATCATGTTGTATATAATTACTCAAGAAGTAATTATCAAAGATGTAAACAGTTTATCTCCTTTTATGAAAGAAGTTTTTATGGATTCAAGCTCTTATCTCGAAAAGTTTTAATTTTCCGTGATTTTTGTCTTCCGCTGTTAATCGAACCGTTTCCGCTACGTTTAAATCGTGTTTATATCGCGGTTTGGAGATCAGAGCCCACATGAACCAAACCTCGAAGATATTCTGAGAATCCTCAAAGCTTCCGACCCGCACAAAGCTTGCAAATTAGGTAGTAATAATGGCTCATTTTTGCTGGAAAATTGGCATACAGTCAAAACACTTGATCTCCATACAATTATTAATTCCATTTAAGTGGAGATATCGGTGACAAGTTATGTGATGCTAACATCATTTGAATATTGAAGATTGTGAAACCTGAATCATGTGATCGCTTCATACTAATCTCTCTAAATAACCTCATTCTGAAGATTGTGTCCAATCTTATTTTTGAAAGATAAGACAATTCTTATCAGTGTTGATCTCTCCAGATCAAAGTGCTTTTGTGCCAGGTAGAAAAATCTTGGATAATATCATTGTGGCATAGGATATTATTAAAAATATGAAGAGAAGGATCTCTATAAAAACCATGTCTATCCAAACTAACTTATCAAAATGTTACAATAAAATGTCCTGGCATTTTGTTACACACAGACTCAAGAAGATTGGCTTCCTGATACTATCATTGCATATATCCTAAATTCCATATCAAGTGGTTTGGCGTCCATTATATAGAATAGAAAGTTGGCAGGAACATTCAAGTCTACTAGGATTCTATGGTAGGGAGACCCATTATCCCCATACATATTTGTCATGTGTTTATAAAGTCTGGCCATAAGTTCAAAATCTTAGTGAGAGTTAAGAAATTGATTCTAGTCAAACTATTTGCAAATGGCCCTTGACATCACATCTTTGTTTTGTTTATGACATGTTACTCTTTTCTTGTGCAAAAACCAACCAAATGAATACCATCATCAAATGTTTCAAGGAGGATGACGTTGTATCTAGGCAGGCTATCTTAGTCAGCAAAACATGTATTCACTTTGCGAGGAGCATTCATTAGAGGATAATAAGACAAAACTGTAGGATCAATGTCTTTACCAATCTGAGGAACTGGGGAGTACATTGGGGTACCCGTTATCCATTCTAGGGTAAAGCATGATATGTATGGGGAGATCCTAAACATAGTTTTATTCAATATAAATGCATGGACGGTGAGATGTCTCTCCTTTGTTGGTTGTGTGTGTATTCCCAAATCCATGTTGACAGCTATACCCATCTATGTGATGAAAAAGGTTTATTCCTATGAAAATCTATGATAGAATAGAGAGTAAGATCAGGACCTTTATCTGGGAGGAAATAACAAAGGAAACCTCCTTTCCCTCATCTCATGGAAGAAAATCACCTACAACAAATAATATGGGGAGCTTTGCATCAAGCCCATTCGAGAATGTAACTTGGCCCTTATTTACAAACATGCCTTGGATATTATCATGGGAAAAAATTCCATGTGGTGTACAAGTTTTAATTCCAAATTCAGGTGGCATTACTACTAATCTATCTAGACTTGGCATAGCTGCTTTAATTATAAACATTTCATAAGACAATTTGTTCATGATACCTATCAGGGGGGAGATATCTATGTGTGGAAGGAGAAATGGTGGTGCAAGAACCTAATATAAAAGACTCGACAAAGAAAATCATTCCAAACAGTTTGGAGGATCTTCAAATTCTCAGTCTAGTGAACGTGGAAAATGGTGGAACGTTGACTTCCCATCCAAATGTCTCTCTAGAGATGTAGAAGGAAGGATTATAATAGTTGTTGTCCCATAAAATATGTTTGATAGTGACATTCGAGCTTGGATACACTCTGATTCAGGGATGTTTACAACCAATAGTGGCTACGAGGTCATCCAAACTCATAACAAGATAAGGGTTGTAGAAAATGGGAGAAAATATGCTTTGAAAAAGTTGTAGTGAGAATGAAGACGTTTATGTGGTTGGTTGGACATAATTCCATGTAAACAATAGTCGTAGAATAGAAAGCCATATGACCTTACACGGCCAGTGCCCAAGGAACCATGATCATGAGGAATCTTATCTTCACACTTTATGGGACTGCTCACAGGAAGCACCAGTATGGAAGGTGCTATTAGATACTCAATTGTGGAGTAACTTCTTTAGGGAGTCTGACCTGTAGAGTTGTATGTCATCTAACATCAACTCGGATTTGAAGTACACCATAGCATGTATGATTGGGTGCTGGAAAATCTAGAACAACAGAAATCTAGAGGTCTTTGAGGAGAAATAGAAGAAGCACACTATTTGTCTGATCCATTTCATTAAGGTGGAAGTGTGATTATTAAAAGTTTCTTGGTAGATTGATGACAATATGACAACAAATAAGAAACCATATAGGTGGAAGAGACCACCCAAAGGTCAGCTGAAAATCAATATTGACACAAAGTTCAAGAAGAATCACTCCTCTATTGTGGTAATTTGCTGAGACAATGCAGGTGAATGGGTAGGCAGAGTAGGGAAGCTAATCAATGCTGACAACATTCTTGAGGTTGAAATCAAGTCATTAATCTTTCCCTAGACATGGTTGTGGAAAGGGAGGTCCAATCACTGAATATTGATGGTGTGATAACCTGGATTTTTGAGTTTTAATAACTAATACAATAATTAAGAGACAAGCATTCTATGTAAGATGTCAAATACCAAATTGAGGAATTGGTTATACAATCATGGATTCCTTCACCCAAATTAGGTGATTGGAAATATTATGGAGGACTATGATGCCTAATTGAATTCAATTGTAAATGAATACCCTTTCTGATTAATTAAGTCCTCATGAGACCAATCATTCATTTAGTGATCCAGTGAGTAGTGAACTAATTTCTTTTGAAGAATCATATACATATGAACCAATGTTGGAGTTTTGGAGTCAACTTTGACTAAATGGCCTATCTTTTTCAAATAAAGTAATGCCCTAAGTGTCACATGAAGTTGAACTTTAGGTATTAATGTGATTAGTCAATAACCATGCCTAACCTTCGAATTTCACTCCCAAATTTATGCCACATCTACATCATGACATTATAAATATACACCTAAAATTCCACTGCTTTTGGACCACCCAATTAGGAGATATAAGCATTTGAAATTATGTGTATATTTGCCTTGTTCTCAACTTTAGCACCTAAGATTTCGATTTAATTGGTCAAATATGTGTCACGCAGCCCTTTGAGGCATTGGGCGCGGATCTTGGTTTAGGCCAATATTTTATGGCCGTTGATCAGCAATCCAGCGGGGGAGACTTCGTCTCCTACCTTCTGCTTTTCTCGGCCGATCCCAGCAGAATCTGCCTAACCCCAAGGCTACCTCACACGCCTAGCTCCCACAACATTTGCACGAGATTTCTTGGAGGACCGATTCTACTCCTCAACCTGAACTCAACAAACCCTGCTAGGTCTCCTACCATGCCCTGAGTAGAGATAACAACCCTCCGCCATCTCGCGCTTCTCACTGGCGGCAGGACCCAGTTAGGGCTTCTCCCTCCCACGCATCCTCATGCCCATTTAAGGCCACCATCATCTTCGCCAACCCTTCTTTCCCCTTTTCCGAGCATCAATTACAAGAAAGACTACCCCAAGCACCGCCACCATATCCACCTTGATAATGCAATTCATCTAGGAAAATGACTTAAATTGACGTATTTCGCTTAATAAAGAAGTGTTTTCTATGATTTTCTTTCCTTCTGCAAATCTTTTTCAAAATTGTGAAAGACATAAATATATGTATCTTTCTGCCCATGTACACAACACCTAGTGTGTTGATTTGTTGTTTCACGTATGTTTTAGGTTCAGAGATAGCATGGGAGAAAAGTACAGGATGTGAGCAAGTTGTATAGGTTGTACCTATTGTGTTAAGATCCTAGCATACATGTTCATACTTGTGTAAAATTTTCTATTCAATATGTAATTGTAAATCATTGTGTAATAATTCTTGTTGTATTAATATACATGTTGAATGTTGAGGAATGTTATGGTTGTATGTTCATGTATGTGTATTATGCTTCCGCATCACTTTCTGATATGATTGGATGATGCTTTCGGATTATGGGCTCTCATTCCCAATAGGGTTTGGAGAAGCCAAAATCTGGGGACGTCACATTTGGTATCAGAGCATGAACAATATCTACACCTAACAATTTCTCACCATAAAATATAAAACGAAATTTCACCTTTCACCTTAAACCCTAGAAACTTAGTAAGTTGTTATGTAGGAATAAGGTTTGACTTAGCCTCTAGGTTAGAACCTAGATGTTCGAGAACTAGGTTTAGACAAGTGTGTGAAACCCTTTCCATATAGAGATCATATGCATTGGGTAGATACACTAGTCTACATCTTGTTCTTACCATTTCACTAGGTTACATGACACTAGACTATCTACTGTGTGTGGGACACTCATTTTGCTGATTTGGTTTTGTTTTCCAATCGGCTCGAGCCTCGATAGTTTTCTCTGCCGTCAGCCTTCTAGGAGAAAAACTATATAATATTTTATTACCTATATGTAAATATAAAAATGTGTCCCTCACACTGGAGAGTAGTTAGTGTTCATGCAACCTAAGTGAAAGGGAGTGACATCAGTCTAGAAGAGAGAGTAGTCTAGATTAGATGTCTAGAGCCTTATCAAGATATGTGATACATAGAGTAGATGATAGAATGATAGTTGAAATAAGCATGTGAAATCTTATCTAATTTTGATCTCTGATGGTATAAGTTTCCTTATATAGGTTTAAGTTGTATATTAGTTGAATCCAATTTTGGAGAATTTAAGCAAAATCTTGATGATGAAAGTACATTCCCTTTTCCTACTTAAGATAAGTTAAGTTAAGATAGAGATGAGTGTGCATGAGCCTCAAGCTCTTATACAAGGAGGATGTCTAGTGGTAGGATGAGATATGTGGTGAACTCTAGAGAGAGTAAGACCCATAGGGAGAAGGTCATAGGACCTAGCCTCGAATATATGAGATATGTGTTAAAATAAAATCCTACACTAGATTACTCTCGAGTGTTGAGTTGAGTCCTTATGCATGATTTAAATCTATATGTGAGAATTGGGTAAAATAAAAGGATGGGTAGATGACCCATATGATAAAGTCAATCCTTTGGCTGAGTTATGTCCTAGCTAGAGTGACATATTTTGTGAATCTCATCATTAGTTGCAAGTGAGGTAATATATGAACTCTAGTTATGAGAGTATGATGCTTTGTGCAAAAGATACTCAAAATACATGTTTTCCCTTCTTCTTCTCTTTCTTAATAGATGATGATAGAAACCTCACTTGAGCTATATAGATGATTTATATATGAGGAGTCACTCGTATAAGCTTGACCTATTCTATATTTCCCCTTATAGCATACATGTAGTACCAAAGATTGAAATCATGATAAGTTTGACTTTAAAATATTCTCTTCCCCCTTCATATGAAACATGAAAGATATGATGCTGAGATCATGGGATAAACTTAGTATCTTCTCTTTTCCCTTCACATAATACATGCAAGACATAAAATGTTGAACTCATCAACTTGATATAAAGGTATTTTTGGATCATAGGATATATGATCAGAAATATAGTTGTAACTTTGATCCTTCTCAATGTATCTATCTAAGTTGAGTATGAATATCACACCATAGGGTGAAACCCTAATGGTCAAACATGTTACGTAAGCCTTCTTAAGTAGAAAATTCTAATATCAGAGATGAAGATAAATCTCCCCTAATGCTGAAATCATTGTAAGATGTTAATGATGTTAGATTTAAATAATCTAAACACCATGGCATATAGATGAATTCCTCTTGAACCTTGCAAGCATGAGAAAAACTTGTATCCTTAGGGGTTATGTAATCCTAAGATATCATAATGTCATGCTATGGTTAAGACATTATGTCATGCTTCCACATAATAAGGTGGGGTGGACACACCCAAGAATCTCTAAACCCTAAGCTGACAACTTAGAGTGCATATAACTATGATGGTCTTAGAACCTAAGCAATGATGATGTATGTGAAGTTGAACTCCTAAATCGCCTCTTAAGGATGTGATTAGTTGAATTTCGAGGACAAAATTCCAAATAAGGTGGGGTGAATGTGATAACCTGGATTTTTGAGTGTTAATAACTAATACAATAATTGAGAGACAGGCATTCTATGTAAGATGTCAAATACCAAATTGAGGAATTGGTTATACAATCATGGATTCCTTCACCCAAATTAGGTGATTGGAAATATGATGGAGGACTATGATGCCTAATTGAATTCAAGTGTGAATGAATACCCTTTCTGATTAATTAAGTCCTCATGAGACCAATCATTCATTTAGTGATCCAGTGAGTAGTGAACTAATTTCTTTTGAAGAATCATATACATATGAACCAATGTTGAAGTTTTGGAGTCAACTTTGACTAAATGGCCTATCTTTTTCACATAAAGTAATGCCCTAAGTGTCACATGAAGGTGAACTTTAGGTATTAATGTGATTAGTCAATAACCATGCCTAACCTTCGAATTTCACTCCCATATTTATGCCACATCTACATCATGACATTATAAAGCTACACCTAAAATTTCATTGCTTTTGGACCACCCAATTAGGAGATATAAGCATTTGAAATTATGTGTATATTTGCCTTGTTCTCAACTTTAGGACCTAAGATTTCGATTTAATTGGTCAAATATGTGTCACGCAGCCCTTTGAGGCATCGGGCACGGATCTTGGTTTAGGCCAATATTTTATGGCCGTTGATCAGCAATCCAGCGGGGGAGACTTTGTCTCCTACCTTCCACTTTTCTCGGCCGATCCCAGCAGAATCTGCCTAACCCCAAGGCTACCTCGCACGCCTAGCTCCCACAACATTTGCACGAGATTTCTTGGAGGACCGATTCTACTCCTAAACCCAAACTCAACAAACCCTGCTAGGTCTCCTACCATGCCCTGAGCAGAGATAACAACCCTCTGCCATCTCACGCTTCTCACTGGAGGCAGGACCCAGTTAGGGCTTCTCCCTCCCACGCATCCTCATGCCCATTTAAGGCCACCATCAGCTTCGCCAACCCTTCTTTCCCCTTTTTCGAGCTTCAATTACAAGCAAGACCACCCCAAGCACCGCCACCATATCCACCTTGATAATGCAATTCATCTAGGAAAATGACTTAAATTGACGTATTTCGCTTAATAAAAAAGTGTTTTCTATGATTTTCTTTCATTCTGCAAATCTTTTTCAAAATTATGAAAGCCATAAATATATGTATCTTTCTGCCCATGTACACAACACCTTGTGTGTTGATTTGTTGTTTCACGTATGTTTTAGGTTCAGAGATAGCATGGGAGAAAAGTACAGGATGTGAGCAAGTTGTATAGGTTGTACCTATTGTGTTAAGATCCTAGCATACATGTTCATACTTGTGTAAAATTTTCTATTCAATATGTAATTGTAAATCATTGTGTAATAATTCTTGTTGTATTAATATACACGTTGAATGTTGAGGAATGTTATGGTTGTATGTTCATGTATGTGTATTATGCTTCCGCATCGCTTTCTGATATGATTGGATGATGTTTTCAGATTATGGGCTCTCATTCCCAATAGGGTTTGGAGAAGCCAAAATCCGGGGACGTCACAGATGGGATCCATGTTGGCTAGAATGGTTATAGAAGGAAAACTTGAAGGTTATCTGAAGCTAGCTAGATGGATCATGGAGGCCAAAAAGAAGATGAGGGAGAACTAGTTCTGCACACATATCTAACATGAAGGTAACTAGGTTCCTTACTCAATACCAAAGCATCACCAAAAAAAGTGGTTTCAACTACTAGGAGAAAATCACCTAAGGAAATTTTAGAGTTAATCATGTATGAAACTTGTAATGGTAGTTGTAAAAAGGCAAAATCACCCCTTTACTAAAAATTTGAAGAAAAGGTATGCTGAAACGGTTGTAAAATTTTCAAATCTTTATTTATATGGTATACAAAAGACCAAAAAGTAATGCAGCGGAATATAATTTCATGACTATATTCAATTTTATAAAAATGTACATCATCATTCTCCCATATAGGGTTTACATGAAAGATATAACAAAAGGATCTAGATAGAGGGAAATCTAACTACACCAACTTTGTCTCCAAGAAAATAACTTCATGAGATAGGTCCAAGCTTAAAGCCAAGTACTATTTATCCTATTCCTAGGATGGTCCTCCATGCTCCTGTTGCACAACTCTGATCCTAGGCATTGCTCAACAACTTGATCTAACCCTGTTTGGTTGGGAAAGTACCCAGCAAATGGGAAAGAAAACAAGGTATGGTTCAGAGATAATGAATAAGGACAAAAGATAAGAAAACTATATGGAAATAAAGGCTAAGATTTCATCATAAGATGAAGAAAGTCAAAATAATGAGGCATAAGTAAATAGATGCTTGCCATAATAAAAATAGTAAAAAGGTTGCATGCATGATTATTATTGACTACCTAAACTATGTAGGGTTGAGGAACCTACATAACTCAACCAATAGGTGAGGGAGAGTTACACATTCCAATCACCTATAAATTTTCTATATTGGGGAGGGTAACACATTCCCCGGGGCGAATTTACACATGCCCTATCTATGGGTGGTTCTACAAAAGTACCACTACTCTAGTTTAATAGTGTAATCAACATGCTAGGAAATCTGGCAAGTAAAAGGCATCAAGTAGTTATATAAATGGCAGTGGGGTACAAGACCCAAGAAATAAACATTAAAATTGATTTTGAGGCAATTATAGCTAAGGAATTGTCAAAAAGGAAAATTAGGGTTTAATGATAGCATCATTAGGGAAACTAGGTTAAGTTACATATTTTCCCAACATAGGTGTAAGGAAAGCACATACCTTTAGTATTGATTCCAATTATCAACTTGCACCAGTTTAATTGATTCCATGTTCCACTTTTCCTATTTCAATGTATAATCATGTATTAGGGTACATTAATGTAAACAAAACCCTTTTGGACTTTTCGCAGAAAACTCTGATTTGGAATCTTAAAACATCACCACCTATCTTATTAGGTTCTCCTAATTAATAAAACATATAATTTTTTATATTTTGGAGTTATGAAGATTAAAGTACATTTTTGGGGATTTCTAACTAATTAATACATCTTCTAGAAAATCACTTTCAACAAAACTCAAAATAAATGCTTGGAGATATTTTTATTAGAAAGATCGCATTTTTCAAAGTTGAGAACATATTTTATTTTTATTTTTGGACAATTGAATCAAAAGATACGATTTTTGCAAAATCGGTCCATCAAAAGAAGACACGTCATCCAAACAGGCGAGAGAGGTAAAGATAGAGAGTGAGGGAGGAGGAGACCCAGCCTCAGTTGACTTGGCCCAATTATCTGCAGCCAAGTTGTGGGTCGAGGGTCTCGTTGACCCATCCCAAAATAAGAAGAGCACAGCTAAATGACCCTTTTACCCCTGGTGAGGAAATGAAAAGAAGAGAGCAAGTGAGGGCATTACTGGGAACTCAGCAAGTGGCATCTTCTCCTCGCACAAGCCACACCATGGCCAAGGCCGCCACATGAAAAACCTTGTACACATTTGAGAGAATCCGAGAATCATGACCAAATGAAGAATCAAGGGTACCAAAAGAAATCCAAGACCAAACAGAACTCAACCATACATATAATTCAATTGAAGGTGGGGAGGAGAGAGTGTAGCAGGCGTCATAAACTTTGAGCAAGAACTCAATCATGGTGGTAGAGTGAGAAGATTTTGAGAAAATTTGTGCAAGGGATTTGTTGCAAGAGACCTAACAGAGGCTAGGGTACCTATATATATAGATGCAGAGAAGAGATGGGTCGAGGAGAGTGGTGGCTGAAAAGCTTGCGAAATAAGAAATTAGGTGTTTCCTCGATTCTTCATGAAACTAAATGAGTAGGGGATCTTTAGATGTGGAATCCTTCTCTGAATCTAACACAACAAAAATCAAGGAAAATGATTGAGAAATGATCGAGAAAAAACTTAAAAATCGGGCCCTCTGGCCGTAGTTACTGTTCACCCTCAATCCAACGAAAGTGACGACACGCGGCCATCCAATCACCAATCCAACAGCACGTATCACGCAAGCCAACAAAAAAAATGTGACATTTAATTCTATTAGATTTCAAATAAAGTGCAAATGTAATTATTTTCCTTTTTCTCTCTCCTCTTTTAAGGGTGCTAACAAATTCCAAATTAAGTCAAATTTGGCACCTAGCCTATTTTCAATATGAGGAATCTGAATATGCAATTATATTTTCCTTTTGAGAACCTTTTATGTGTTAAATAAAACAAAACTTATTTTATCTTTCCTCCTTCATTAATGGTTATAAGATTCCCTAAATTTGATGAACTTCATCCACAAGTCACCCTAAGTGCCTTGGATACGAATTTGCCATCAATTTTGCCTATTAGAGTTGTTTGTATATTTATTTAATATTTTGAAGGTTCCACACTCTCTCTCGTGATTTCACATGTATATTAAAGATTATCCAAATTACATGAAAATTCACCTAAAGGCTATTTTTAATGTGTTATCACGGATCTAAGATTAGTTTCCACTTTTGGATTCATTTAATATTATATTTCATATTTTGAGGAAAACTCACATTTTCTTTTCAAAATAAAAGAGATATAATTATTATTATCCCAAAATTATGAAACTTGGCCTCCAAGTCAAACCAAGACCAAGGAAAATGAATATTAACTTATCCTTAACCAATTAATCTTCCTTTTATGAATTTTCTCCCATTATCCATTATCACCAATATTTCCCATATTAATTAATTCAATGTCACATTAACATATTTAAAGCAACATTATTCATTCTTTTTTCTCTTCCTAGCTCCATAAGGCTAAGGAATGATCTAGAACAAATTATTTTATCATTATCTCACAAATGTGATAAATTTGCATATTAGACCCTTATTAAAAATATTTACTGAGGTATTTGTGCATAAACCAATATGTTGGCAATAATAATGAAAAAATGTTCACCAAACCACTATTATTTCCACAAATTAAACAGAAATGCCAAGAAGGATAGAAATGAAAGGAAAATCTTAGAAAGAGGGCCAAAATATAAAATGTCCAAGTTTCGGTATGTTACAGCACTCCACCCCTTAAAGAGGATTTCGTCCCCAAAATCACAAGTTAAGAGGAAAGGGTGAGTGTGCAACATCCCAACACTAACTTCAATTTGTTCCTCCAACCATGAAAGTTCCACCAAAACTTTCACCAAAAACTCCTCAAAGGCCAGGTTCTTAAGGATCACCTAGGGTTTTACTATTAAAATGTCTTTTATGATATTTAACATTATTAATATTTCTAGCTCGTTATTATTATATTTTAGGATATCGCATTATCATCATTATTCTATTAATTGTGTCATGATATATTCACTTTGTTGCTAAAGTATTATATTTCATTTTTATGTAAGAAATTTTATTTATTTCTCATTTATCTCATTAAGAATTTTAAGCACAATTAGAGTTACACTCAATTATCTATTTATATGTGACCATTATTCTTAATAATATGGATTTAGGCTTCATTATTCTCATGTTATCACCATATTAAATTATAACAGATTATTTTGCATGAAATAAGACATTTTTAACCAATTGTTATTAAGTTTACAATTAATCCAATTAATGTCACATTAATTACTTCTACCTATATTAAACATTGTCACATTGTCACATTACCTTTCTTACTCACATTAATGTCATCACGAATTTATTTCTCATATTTATTCACTTTTAATTATTGATTATGCACATTTATGTGAATTCAATTACTCATTATCCATATTTGAGTCATTATGTGCATTTTAGTGAACAAGGTGGAACATATTACATATTAATTATTTGATTGGCATACCAAGGCATGATTAGGTGATTAATTAGGTGTGTATTAAAGAGCAAGGTGATATGCTTTACATGTTGATGACTTGATTAATCTATGATTAGGTTATTATATATCATTTGTGTGTAACAAGGTATGTTTTCTGATTAAGCCACCTAATGTCACTAATGTATCATCAATGACATGAAGCATGCATAGGTTAAGGTTAGATGATTACATCTTAGGGTTTAGATTAACATGATCATTACTTTTACATATAATTTCTTAGAATGTATTAAGTCCAAGATTAGGTTACAATTATTACACAACATATCATTAGGATTGATTGGTTCATGACATGGTTGGCATCATATTAGTATTAATATGTGAGTTATTCTTATTATGTGCATTAGGGTTCAAATATATGAACTATTCATTAGATGACCATTATATGTTCATTAATATATAAGTAAGCATGTTAGGGATACACCCATAACTTGTTTGGTCAAAATTAAGGATCCAAACATACTAACCTCCTATTCATGGAGTTATGGTTTCTAAAGATAGAGTAGCTAGATATCGAGATGTCATAGGTCTCTGTCCCCTTAAAGAGGATTTCATCCTCGAAATCTAAGTAATCAAACAACAACAACCAACTACACTCCACACCTTAACAGGTTTGACCTACTAAGCCAAACTAAACTATAGGTAAAAGGGTGAGTCTAACAAAACCATGTATAAGATCCATCATGCTTCCACTGTGCACTCTGTTAGCTTACTAAACACCAAACTTCAAAGTCTAGGTTTTAGGGTTAGGATGACAGATAACACCCCCTTTATGGCTGCTAGAACTTATACTTTATTGTCAAAATAGCCTCCAAGCTTAACTTCCTCTTCGTTTTATTCTATTTATTATGAAGAATCATGCCCACTACGCCCCTGACAATATTTCCCATCTTTTGCAGGGTTTTTCCTATTTTTCCATAAGAAAAGAAGCACTAATGGGCCCATCAGGCCCATCAGCAATGAAGTCCATGTTCAAGCCCAGTAGCTTGCCAACATCTGAGGCTGACACCCCCCTTACCCATCATGGTCACTACCCTCTACGATAGCAACCCGATGTAGGCGTGTCATGTAAGAGTCTCATCCTATTGTGGCCCTTTACCCGATATGGTGCCTAACTCATCACGGTTCACAAACCGACGAGGTCATTACCCGACATGGCCATCCCTCGTTGCTACAGCCCGACAAGGCCCCAACCCACCATAGCTATACACGATACGCTCACTTCCTGACACTCTCCCAGCCCGACACATTTAATGGGCAACAGCAGTATTGGCCCTTCTGAAGCCTCAAGAACGAAGCCATGGATGAAAGACATGTGGACCAATAAAAGATACAACTCCCATCAACTCACTGCCTATAAATAGCAGCTACAAGCCTACGATGGGAGGGGGTTGGACCCTACAAGAGCTAGTCCCTAGAGCAAAGGAGCTAGTGTGTCGAGTCCCCAGAAGTCTGTCGGGCGATAGCTAGGTGAGAACACTCCCATCCTGAGAGGGATGGGAGGACTTCACTTAGAGACTATTTTGGCAGCAGCAAACAGCATGATATGATCCTCAAGGCCACTTCAAGCATGTCGGGTTCCTATCTGGGCTTCAACCCAGGACAGCTTGCCCGCCTATACTCAACACGAAGAACTCAAGAGCCTTAAGATAATGTTAACCCGATATGTATCCTAACCCGATACGGTGTCTACCCATCATGGTTGCAGCCCAACACAGCCAGCAACCCGACATGCCCATATCATGCGGAGGTCCTATCCTGATATGACCCTTACCCGTCACGGTCCATGACCCGACACAGTCAGTGACCCGACATGGTCATACCCGATATGGCCTCTACCCGGTACTGAGTTAGCATCATCTTAGGCGTCAGTTATTGTGTACTTCAGTTTTCTAAATCAAGGAGACTGATACTTATCTTCCCTTTACAGCATTTTCTTTCATTTAATTACAGCATTGTAACTAAACCCTCATGCTTCTTTATGATTATTGGAACCTGTGGAGTTTGTCTCATATCATTCTATGTATGGATTTATTTCATTGGATGACTTCTTTCTAGCATCTGAGTTCTAGTTTCTTCTTTCTGGTCCACGCTTTTGACTATCTATCGAATCATTTTTCTAGTTTTGACTCCTTCGAGAGAAGGATGTCGTAAACTTCTAGAGCTTGGTCTGATTCAGGTGTATGATAGTACCCAAAACTAGATTTGTACTCGGTTTATCTTCCCACACGAGCCCACGCCTGGTATCCTTGAAAAGAGGAACCCGGTGCATTGCTTGTTGGCATTTTCTTTGAGAGAAGAAGATGTTGGATGTAGGCCGCTGCTGCTTGTTACGATTAAATTTTCTTTCTTCGTGCTATACTTAGATGATAGTTCCGTCTCCTCAGTTTCCTATATGCAAAAAAACTACCATAAAAACTGCTAAAACCCAAAATACTGAAAGCCTTAATCTTTCTAGTAACTCCCCTTGGAGATAGGTTTTGGTTTAATTCTATGTGATTCTTTTTTTTTCTATAACAAACCTTAATACCTTGATTCTCTAACGTGCTTAGATAAGTAAAACTTGGGTTCCGAAGTGCTATTCTCCTAGTCCCTGTGTTCGATCCCGAACTACTCCGACCCTGTGCTAGTTGCAGGAGTCTTAAACATTTGGGTATTATAAATTATTAAAGTTCGATGACCTAGACATGCCTCCATTTTTGGACCCACGTTTAAGTCTTGATCAATGACCAAACATGTGGTCCTAAGGGACATAAGGTAACTATATTGGGTATACATCCATGAACAAGTCATCATCACTCTACGGTTCCCAAAGATGTTCAACATAGAGGTCTAAGGCTACTATTTCCTAAAAGCATACTATTTCAGACAATCCATATCAACCCAGGCCAGGCCGGTATTATATGGATCTGGGAGTCTTCATAAAACAAGCTAGTGGCATGGAGGAAAATATTGCCAACCCCCAGAACCTGATCCTTTCTAGACACATTTGCTTCAACTTCATGCCCTAATAGTAGCCTAAAGGAAAACCTACACAACATCAAGTTACCATGGTTAGTTATAAGTATTTTAGGTTTATACATCATGATGCTAATGTAGAACAAAAGGATCCTAAATCAACCTTTCATCATCTATAGATCAATTCTAAGGTAACAAATCACTTAAGGGAACTATGTAAGACAAGGATTCTAATTAGGGAGACAAAATTGAAATAGTCAAATTCCGACTACCATGGGATTTGATACCATACTATAAAAAGGTGAAATCACCCCTACTCCATTCTTAACATACCCAAAACGTATGTTGAAACAGGTGTAAATTTTTCAAATCTTTATTTATATGGTATACAAAAGATCAACAAGTAATGCAGCAGAATATAATTTCATGACTATATTCAATTTTACAAAAATGTACATCATCATTCTCCCATATAGGGTTTGCATGAAAGATATAACAAAAGGATCTAGATAGAGAGAACTCTAAGTACACCAACTTTGTCTCTAAGAAAATAACTTCATGAGATAGGTCCAAGCTTAAAGCCATGTACTCTTTATCCTATTCCTAAGATGGTCCTCCACACTCCTATTGCACAGCTCTGATCCTAGGTGTTATTTAACACCTTGATCTAACCCTGGGTGGTTGGGAAAGCACCCAGCAAAAGGGAAATAAAATAAGGTATGTGTTACAGATAATGAATAAGGATAAAAGATAAGAAAACTATATAGAAATAAAGGCTACGATTTCATCATAAGATGAAGAAAGTCAAAAGAATGAGGCATAAGTAAATAGATGCTTGACATAATAAAAATAGTAAAAAGGTTGCATGCATGATTATTATTCACTACCTAAACTATGTAGGTTTGAGGCACCTACCTAACCTCAACCAATAGGTGAGTGAGAGTAACACATTCCAATCACCTATAAATTTTCTATATTGGGGAGAGTAACACATTCCCCAGGGCGAATTTACACATGCCCTATCTATGGGTGGTTGTACAAAAGTACCACTACTCTAGTTAAATAGTCTAATAAAATAAACATGCTAGGAAATATGGCAAGTAAAAGCATCAAGTAATTATAGACATGGAAGTGGGGTACAAGCCCCAAGAAATTAACATAAAAACTAATTTTGAGGCAATTATAGCTAAGGAATTGTCAAAAAGGAAATTTAGGGTTAATGATAGCCTCGTTAGGGAAACTAGGTTAAGTTACATATTTTCCCAAATTAGGTGTAAGGAAAGCACATATCTTTAATATTGCTTCTAATTATCAACTTGCACCACTTTAATTGGTTCCAAGTTCCACTTTTCCTATTTCAATGTATAATGATTTATTAGGGTTCATTATGTACATTAATGTAAAGAAAACCCTACTTTTGGACTTTTCACACAAAAATCCAATTTAGACTCTGAAAACATCATCACTGATCTTATTAGCTTCTCCTAATTAAGAAAACATATAATTGTTATATTTTGGAGTTATGAAGATTAAAGTTTATTTTTGGTGATTTCTAACTAATTAATTCATTTTCTAGATAATCACATTCGAAAAACCTCAAAATCAATGCTTGGAGATATTTTAATAAGAAAGACTGCATTTTTTTGAGTTCAGAACATATTTTATTTTTATTTTTGGACAATCAAATCAAAAGATACAATTTTTGCAAAATCGGCCAATCAGAAGAAGACACATCATCCAAACAGGCAAGAGAGGCAAAGAGAGAGAGTGAAGGAGGAGGAGACCCAGCCCTAGCTGACTTGGCCCAACCGACTGTGTCCAAGTTGCAGGTCAAGGGTCTCGTTGACCCGTCCCAAAACAAGAAGAACACGGCTAAATGGCCCTTTTACCCCTGGTGAGGAAATGAAAAGAAGAGAGCAAGAGAGGGCATTATCGGAAACTCGACAAGGGGCATCTTCTCCTCACACAGGCCATGCCATGGCTAAGGCCTCCGCAAGCAGAAGCTTGCACAAATTTGGGTGAACCCGAGAATCACGACCAAATGAAGAACCGAGGGTACTGAAAGAAATCCAAGACCAGACTGAACTCAACCATATCTGTAATTTGGTTGAAAGTGGGGAGGAGAGAGAGCAGCAGGCACCACAAACTTTGAGCAAGAACTCAATCATGACGGCAGAGTGAGGAGATTTTTAACAAATTGGAACGAGGGATTTCTTACGAGAGACCTAACGGATGCTAGGGTACCTATATATATAGGTGTGGGGAAGAGATGGGGCGAGGAGAGTAGAGGACGAAAAGCTTGAGAAACAAGAAATTAGGCATTTCCTCGATTCTTCACAAAACTAAATGAGTAGGTGCTCTTTAGATGTGGAATCCTTCTTCAAATCTAACGCAACAAAAATCAAAGAAAATGATCGAGAAATGATCGAGAAAAACCCCAAAAATCGGGACCTCTGGCTGTGGTTACTATTCACCCTCGACCCAACAAAAGTGACGACATGTGGGGCATTCGATCGCGATCACGCATGCCAACTAAAAAAAGTGACATTTAATTCTATTCCAAATAGATTTTGAATGAAGTGCAAATGTAATTATTTTTATTTTTCTCTCTCCTCTTTCAAGGGTGCAAACGAACTCCAAATTGAGTCAAATTTGACCCCTAGCCTATTTTCGATATGAGGAATCTGAATATGCAATTAGATTTGCCTTTTGAGAACTTTTTATATCTTAAATAAATCAAAACTTGTTTTCTCTTTCCTCCTTCATTAATGGTGATAAGATTCCCTAAATTTGATGAAGCTTCACCCACAAGTCACCCTAAGTGCCTTGGATACGAATTTGCCATCAACTTTTCCAGTTGGAGTTGTTTGTGTATTTATTTAATATTTTGAAGGTTCCACACACTTTCTCTCTCTTGATTTCACATGTATATTAAAGATTATCCAAATTACAAGAAAATTCACCTAAAGGCTATTTTTAATATGTAGATCACAAATCTAAGATTAGTTTCCATTTTTTGAGTCATTAAATATTTTATTTCATATTTTGAGGAAAATTCACATTTTCTTTTCAAAATAAAAGAGATATAATTATTATTATCCCAAAATTATGAAACTTGGCCTCCAAGGCAAGACAAACCCAAGGAAAATGAATATCAACTTATCCTTAACTAAATAGTTTTCCTTTTATGGATTTTATCTCATTGTCCATTATCACCAATATTTTCCATATTAATTAACTAATATCACATTAACATATTTTAAGCAACATTATTCATTCCAATTTCTCTTTCTTGCTCCATAAGGCTAAGGAATGATCTAGAATGGATTATTTTATCATTATCTAACATATGTGGTAAATTTATATATTAAACTCTTATTAAAAATATTTAATGAGGTATTTGTGCATAAACCCATATGTTGGCAATAACAATGAACAAATGTTCACCAAACCACTATTATTTCCAAAAATTAAATAGAAAGGCCAAGAAGGATAGAAAGGAAAGGAAAATCTTAGAAAGAGGGCCAAAATATAAAATGTCCAAGTTTCTATATGTTACAGTAGTAGTACTACCTGTGATAATTCTAGTTCAAACAATGTAGTAAGTAATGATCAATATGAATTTTCTTGCATGAGGGGTGTGAGATGAATACAAACCACCTAGATTCTCCAAAAAAGTAGCATATCATAATACATTTTAAATATTGAATATTCAAATTATCCTTTTATGCCACACAGTTTGATATATAAAATTGGTTTAGTTTGATTTTCCTTACCTATATGTGGTGACTCAAGACGTCTTTATTCTGAGTTTGTTTTGTTTACATCTACAATACAAACAAACTTTTGCAATGGCTGACAAATTTATCTCTTAGATTACCATGATTGGATATATATGTTTGTGATAGAGTGGTTAATGTCATTTTATTATATATTTCTATGTCGGATGCCCTTTAAGAATATTCTCACACTAAACCCATCACAATAAAGGTAATTATGTGACTAGATATGTGAGTGACAAATAACCCTTACATCATGTTGGATAGTGTGCAGCCTGGTTCAACTCCTTTTAAACAATCATATTAACCTTATACTTTAAAAAAATGATTTATCTAAAATGTACATTATACATTTACATCTTTTACATGTACATTGCATGCAGGGTATATGTAACACTATCGTGTCTGTTGGGTAATTATTACAAGTAGATAATATTTATTGTTTGGCCTCAGAGTCTGCAATCTTAGGTTTCTGAGTCCTCCACTGATCCCAAAGTAAGGTGTATGCATTCCAGTACATTTTTAAGTTTTCTCTTACATTTTCTTAAACTTTCAATTGAATTTAAAATGCTTAGTTCATCTTGGTTTATATGTTTGTTTTATAAAGAAGAAAACCAGTGACGGAAGAATGCGGGGGGAGGAAGAGGCCATGCCCCCCAAACCCATGTAATTCTTAAATGCCAAATATAGTTCTCTTTCTGTCAATTAAATCATTAATTGAATTTCTAATTATACTAATACAAAGTATTTGCTTGTTTCCTTTGTGATCAATTTAATGATTTTGATGCATAAATCCCACCACTCAAGTAGAAAACCAAATGAAGTGGTTGCTTTGACCATACAAATACCCTTTTGTCTTGGTGTACGCATAGATAGAGAATTGCCTTGTGTCAATTTTCCTGCATAGTAATTTCTTCTATTTTGCTTCTAGAACAGCCATTGAGGCGCGTAGAGTTCCTCTTACAAAGCACATGGGGAAAGGTGGTATCATTTGTCTTGATTTGTTGATTGTGGGCATTGCTTCTTTCGACATTCTATATAGTAGTAGTGGTGAGTTAGCCGATTTACTCAATACTTGGTTTGTTCTTTTTTTAGATCTAATTGAAGTACTGGAAAGGAAAGATTATAAGTGTTGTTTTTCCTTCATCCATGAAATTTGTTGTGGAAGTGTTTCCCCCAACAACTTGTGTTTTCATTTGTTTATGTTATACTAACACATACGAGACAGACGCAAATTGATATCTTTTCTTTTTGGCTATGACAACAAGGTTTTCTTTACAAAGTTAGATGTTACATTTACCTATTAATTGACCAAGAGATATACAATGACTGCATAAACTTGCACCACTCAATTCGTAAACCTCTGTCAATAGCACTTTTCATTCAAACCAGTCAAATCCAAGCATCAATCTCAATCATTTTCAATCATGTTAGTTTCTTCCTTTTTACTATCTGGACATTGATTGATACTTCTGCCAGAGAAAAACTCAAGTAGCATATTCATAGAATTTGTTCAATTAGGTATTACGAGTACGTTTACTTACATAGTCTTTTTAAGCATAATTTAAGTAGAAATATATATATATATATATATATATATATATATGTATAGGTTTTTCCGGAACAACAGTTCCTATGTTTCAAATTAAATGATATATTTATAAATGTTTCCTTTAATCATCTCCAGGGATAGCTATGTATGTACTTTCAATATTATTGGATCAAACATGAAATCATAATCAATATAGATCTGAACCATGATGAAAAAGTAAATAACTACTCACCACAAAAAAATGGTGATGCATGGGTTTTGAGTCACTTTTATAGGCTTATTTTATATCTGTTTTATGCACATATTTGTCATTTTCTTGATTATATTTGCATAATTCACTATAGTTGGCCTTTAAACTCTATTTGCATCAAATTATACTTATTTTATCATATTTATATGATTTTATATAATCCCCAGACTTATACACATGTTTTGGCACTTTTTCAGGTACTTTTACATTGTCTAGAGTCGATACCATCGACCATGGTGTCGATGGTATCGACATTTCATCAGGAATCAACCCCGAAATGTGATTTTGGAAAGAAATATCAACATCATGATCGATACCATCGACCTGGGTGTCGATGGTATCGACATCGTCGGGATCTAGAGATTTTCTGCACTAAAACAGAGCGTTTTAATCTGACGGTTTAGCTTTTTTGGTATCGTAAAGTGGTCCCATGACCTAAGAAGAGAATGACCGGTCCTAGGGGGATCTCATATCATGTTGCACGACATCCAAAAAGGAGAGAGAGAGGAGACGAGAGACGAAGGCCGTCAACCGGGCGATCCGGGAGCTCCGACGGGTGATTTTGCTGTCGAAAGACTGCAAAATGCACGTTTCTCGAGGAGGATCTCCAGTAGCACCTTCGTATCATGGGTTACACGAGTTTTCTCCATGTTTACCACATTTTTATTCTCTACTCCTATGTGTTCTCCATTGTCAACCATGCAGGGCTAATACCCTCTATCTTTAGGACCGGGAGTAGCCCGAGTAATGGTTGTATGACATTTTTACCATAGTATTTCATAATTTGTCTATTGAATCTGTGGTATGATTTTGTTTTCTCCATTATATCATTATGATTGATCACCCTAATGATAATATAATGCCTTTAATTACTTTGAAAGAAGAATTAATGGTTGAAAAGAGACGAAATTCACATTGACTAATAAATCCTTTGAACAAGGCGATGTACGGTTAATGGCGGAAACCCAGAGTATGGTCCTCATGCGCCTAGTTTAGGGTATAGGTTACTACTACCGTGGAACTGGCCTAGATTTAGGTAGTGAATTGTATCACAAAAGTGAGCAATTCTGAATACAGGCCACTACCCAAAATGCGAGACGGATTATGTTAACTATGTAGAAATTAATACAACGAGAACTTGTGGTGAAACCGTAATCCTAAAGATTCCATTTAAATTTATTAAACTAAACATTTAATCGATTTCTTTGTTTTCTTCTATTTTTATTTTCTTTTTTTCAATCAACTCTCAAAACCTTTTGATTGGTCTAGCTGATTGTGAGTAGTTAGTAAGTAGTCTACCGACATTTCAGTGTCCCTGTGTTCAACTCGGGCCTCACAAAGGACTATATTACTCTAATGTGTGCACTTGCGTTATACACACGGTAAAATCGTGTCAAGTTTTTGGCACCGTTGACGGGGACACGGCAACTGTCGGCACTATGAGTGTTGCAAGTGGCCACTCTAGACCACATTTTTTTTAATTTTAATTCTTGCAATTAATCGTTTATCTTTTATAACCCGCAATCATCTAGCACTGTGCTTAATTACACTTATTATTTTGCAGGTACTAGTGCATGGTGAGTACGCGTAGCGCAGACTACAGACAGTCATCACCAGAGGTCCCGTTCTTGGGATCAGATGACGAGGAAATCAACATTCAAAATCAACTCGAGAACATGGATTCTGAATCTGAACCGGAAGCAATGGCCGAGGAACAGACAATTTGGGAGAAAATCTAGCCGTCATCCTCGTCTACATCAAAGGGGCCAATTAAGAAGCAAGCCATCAATATTCCCAACTACAAAATTGACCCAGGCCTAATCAATTTGGTCAAGTCCAATGCATTTCATGGGCTAAAGAATGAAGACCCGGTGGCCCACATAAGCCAGTTTGTGGAGAACTATGATATGGTCAAGATAGATAGGTTTCCGTAGGAGGTGCTCTAATTGAAATTATTTCCCATCTCTCTAGCGGGAAATGCCCGAGAATGGCTGCATAACTTGGACGACGAGTATGTGGAATCGTGGGATCATATGGTCGAAGTGTTCTTCAAGAGATTCTTTCCACCCGAGAAGACTAATGATCTTATAAGAAAGATCCACAACTTCAGCCAGAAAGTAGGTGAAACATATTCTGAGACTTGGGAGCGCTTTCAGATAATGTTGAGGAGGTTCCCACATCATGGGCTGGACAAGGAGAAACAGTCAAGATTTTCTATTTTGATCTTTCTGAGCATGATAGAAGCAACCTGGATTCAGTAGGTTCGAGGTTCTTCTTAAACAACACAAATACAAGGTGTTGGGAGATTTTGAAGAACATGGCCAAAAAGCAGTCCTGGGGTGATAGAGATGCACCAGAACAAGTTAAAGTTGCAGGGGATGCCAAAGACATTAAAGAATTGAATGACAAATTGGATCTCATAGCCAAGAAGCTTGTGGAGAAAGACGAAGAATCCGATGAGGAGGCCCAAGTCAGATTTATGCAACAACAGGGTTACAGGAGCAATGATTACTCTTAGAGAAAGGATAGAAAATTTTCATGGAAGGATCCAAACAACTTCCTACAAGACCCAGATGCAAAATCACATCCCACTGCGGAGGACAAAAGCACTGAATTGCTCAGCCAAGTAGTGAAACAACATCAAGAGTTGATGAATATGTTCGGTAAGTAGTTACAGTCTTAGGGAAAGATGTTGAATAAATTTGGGCAGACGCTACAAAGTCATGGAGCGCAGATGAGGGCACTGGAGACGACTGGGGCCCAAATTGCTAATGAAGTGGCAACCATGAAACATCAAAATCAACAAGGACTGGTTGGGAATGCAGAGGCTTCTCAAGTACATCATCAAGTAAAGTACATATCTATGATTAAACAGACAGAGCCACCGATGGGGGAGGTCCATGAAAAGGGAAAAATGCATTTTGCAACGGAGGCTAAACCCAGTGTGCCATACCCCCGTAGCTTATATGGACTACCAGGGGGATGTCGCCCATTCAGAAAATCCTACCAAGAACCCATCATAGTCATTCCCACACCTAGGCAAGAGGAGCAGGTGAAGGCCATACTTCACAGTGGAACTACTACCGCCGAGAAGGAGGAGCAGCCACGAGTCACACCAACCGTGACTGATGTGCTAAAGCCTACGCTAGAGGGTGACATTGAAGCAAGCTTAGGGAAGGAGACCCCAAATAGCCCATATGTGCCACCCACAAGCGGATAAAAGATCCTAGTGTGCCATTTCAGGATATTTGGAAGTTGAAGAAGGAGCATAGACACTACAAGAAGTTTTTGGAGATGTTTAGGAAGCTCTATATTAATATTCCATTAGTGGAAATGATAGAAAAGATTCCTGCATATGGAAAATTTATCAAGGACATCATCACCAAGAAAAGGCAGATAAAAGACACTGACGTTTGCTTTGTGAATGAGATGGTGAGCTCGATAATCAATGGAAGTGTACCAGAGAAGAAGAAAGATCCTGGGAGTTTCTACATACCGTGCTCAATTGGTGGCCATCACTTTCCATATGCATAGTGTGATTCAGGTGCTAGCATAAATCTTATACCGTTATCCACATTCCAAAAGCTTGGATTGAAGATACTAAAAAAATCTGCCATGACTATTGAGTTGGCAGATGGATGCATTGTGAAGCCGCAAGGTATATGCAAGGATGTGCTAGTCAAGGTTGACAAATTCATCTTCCCTGTTGACTTTGTGGTAATGGACATGCGTGAGCCAGAAGGAGGTGAGATGCTATTGGGAAGGTCGTTCCAAGCTACGGCTGATGTAATCACTGCCATTGGGTGAGGTTACTTGACACTTGGGATTGGTGATGATAGAGTTAAATTCAAACTGCCAAATGAATCATTGGAGACATCCCTTGACAACCCAGGTTAAAGGTATCCTTATGTCAAGCCTAGGACATTAAACAAGGGCACTTGTTGGGAGGCAACCCAACTTTAGGTTCATTTTATGTTTGGTTATGTTCTTTTATGTTTATGTACTTAGTTTTTGCTTAGGTTTTGATAATTTTTTGTAAAAATGGTACCCTAACTCGTGTTTTGAAGTGTGCAGAATTTTAAGGTTGATACTATCGACACTGGTGTCGATAGTATCGAGTTCGGATCAGTAAACGCTGAAGAAAAGTCGATATCATTAACCTTAGTGTCGATAGTATCGAGATTCCTGAAGATTTTCAGAAAAATTGGTGACAGTAAAGTCAATACCATCGACCCTAGTGTCGATAGTATCGACACTTTTGATTTCCCAGCCTTTTTGATGCGTCGATACACCAAAATTGCTGAGCTTGAGTTGATACCATCGACCTTGGTGTCGATGGTATCGACACCTGCAGGACAGCTACATAAAACAGGTCGTAAAAGGTGTCGAAACGAGATTTTTTCGCACCGTTTTTTGTAGAGCAAAGAAGGATGAAGAAAGTCACGTCTTAGAACCACTAAGACACAAAAGTGGACAACCAAAAGGAGGGTGATAGAAAGCATCACTTGGTCTACTTGAGCATCTAACCATCCTTCTTCACCACACTTCAAAGTGAATGGTACCGTTGTTCCACCTCTTAAGTGAGAATGTTGACTATGAGGCCATAGTCATATTCAAGCTTAGGGAGGGTGTTGGAACAGCCCTCTATCTTAGTTTTTACTTACTTATTCATGTTGCTTTTATTTTTGAAATATTAGTTGTTTTTATTTCTAGGTTTATCGCTTTTATAGGATCCACATCTATCTAGTGTAATCTGTGGAGCAATAAATGCATGGTTTCAATTGCAAGTTTTACTCTTGGGTTGTGTGCACACAAAAAATGAGCATATTGAGAACTTTTTGAGCTTATTCTTGTTAGTAATTGAGTTGCATAACTAAGGAAGTGCTTGGGTGAGTCAGCTTCGGGACACGGGGACATGAATGACCATCTTTATTGTCCAAGGAAAAGTGATTGCTAAGGATGTTTGAGCCCAAACCGACCAAATGCTAACGTGACCTTAGACTAAAGTTTAGGAGAGAAATCCTTCAGTTACCCTGTACACAGGTCTTTAGAGAGGGACATATGATATTTTCATAAGGTTCTATCAATTAGTCTTGTGATCTGATCCACCGCAATTTCATTCACACTCCACCACAAGAAATGGGAGTACATTATTGTCTTTCACTTTTTGATTGCATCTCATGTAGATAGGTCTTGCATTACAACTATTTTCACATATTTTTTGAATGAAAATGAAAAAAAAGGATAGAGTAGTTATACATGCACATTATCCTTAGGTTCATGTCATTTAATTGCATAACTGTCATTTTGTAGCTGCATTCACAATTTTTTTAGCATATATTACATCATGCATCTTATGTCTTCTGAAACATTAAATGTGGTGAGTGTGATCCATACCCTCCAAACAGAATGCTTCAAATGCACAAGTATGTAACAAGAAGTGAGCCCGACAAATAATTCATTGTCATCTATGAAAATAAGGGCTTAAAATTTTTTGAAAAAAAAAAAGATTAAAAAAAAAAGAATTGAGAAGTAATAAAGAAGAAGAGGAAAGGAACATGTTCTCACCTGAGAATTAAGAAGAATAAGCACATGGTGTAGTTTTTTTAGATATTCCATCTCACCTTGAGATGGAATGAAAGTGCATGCATCATTCCACCAAAAATATAGCATTAGGACATTTTCACTT
Source organism: Alisma plantago-aquatica (assembly GCA_963693085.1). NCBI lineage: Eukaryota > Viridiplantae > Streptophyta > Magnoliopsida > Alismatales > Alismataceae > Alisma > Alisma plantago-aquatica. The sequence goes on along the minus strand of OY856413.1, from coordinate 294,190,039 downwards.
GCATTTTGCATCATGATAGGTCATTAATTTTTGTTTTGCATGATTGACTGTTATGTGCTTCCATCTCTTCCACAACCACCTATCCCATCCACCCATTGCTCTAATCGGTAGGCCACCCATGATATCCTCCTCATTCATTAATATCAGGAGATCTGCTTCCATTTAGATGGTAGTTAGGAAATGAGCAACATAGATAGGAGATCACAAGATGCATCAAGTATGGACCAAATGAGTTTATCATATTAACTGCTTTAATTGATAGTGTTTCACTGATTGGGGGACAAACATCTTTTACATAGGTCTTTGGTCTCCTGGATGGAAGTTAGTGTTCAGTGGTCAATGAGGGCCGGTTTGTGGAAAGAAAGTGGGGATGATACAGATACATTTCATGTATTTATGTCCTGTTGCTAACTTATCTCAACCAGATCCAAAGTTTTGTTGCTCGAGGACGAGCAAAGTTTAAGCTTAGGGGAGTTTGATGCATGGGTTTTGAGTCACTTTTATAGGCTTATTTTATATCTGTTTTATGCACATATTTGTCATTTTCTTGATTATATTTGCATAATTCACTATAGTTGGCCTTTAAACTCTATTTGCATCAAATTATACTTATTTCATCATATTTATATGATTTTATATAATCTCCGGACTTATACACATGTTTTGGCACTTTTTTCAGGTACTTTTGCATTGTCCAGAGTCGATACCATCGACCCTGGTATCGACGGTATCGACATTTCATCAGGAATCAACCCCGAAATGTGATTTTGGAAAGAAATATCAACATCATGGTCGATACCATCGACCTGGGTGTCGATGGCATCGACAGCGTCGGGATCTGACGATTTTCTGCACTAAAACAGAGCGTTTTAATCCGACGGTTGAGCTTTTTTGGTACCGTAAAGTGGTCCTATGACCTAAGAAGAGCACGGTAGGCCCTAGGGGGATCTCATATCATGTTGCACGACATCCAAAAAGGAGAGAGAGGAGACGAGAGATGAAGGTCGTCAACCGGGCGATCCGGGCACCTCCGATGGGCGATTTTACTGTCGGAAGACTGCAAAACGCTCGTTTCTCGAGGAGGATCTCCAGGAGCACCTTCGTATCAGGGGTTACACGAGTTTTCTCCATGTTTCCCACATTTTCTTCTCTACTCCTATGTGTTCTCCATTATCAACTATGCGAGGCTAATCCCCTCTATCTTTAGGACCGGGAGTAGCCCAGTTAATCGTTGTATGACATTTTTACCATAGTATTTCATAATTTGTCTCTTAAATTTGTGGTATGATTTTGTTTTCTCCATTATATCATTATGATTGATCACCCTAATGATAATCTAATGCCTTTAATTACTTTGAAAGAAGAATTAATGGTTGAAAAGAGACGAAATTCACATTGACTAATAAATCCTTTGAACAAGGCGATGTACGGTTAATGGTGGAAACCCAGAGTATGGTCCTCATGCGCCTATTTTAGGATATAAGTTACTACTACCGTAGAACCGACCTAGATTTAGGTAGTGAATTGTATCACGAAAGTGAGCAATTCTGAATACAGGCCACTACCCGGAATGAGAGACGGATTAGGTTAACTATGTAGAAATTAATACAACGAGAACCTGTGGTGAAACCGTAATCCTAAAGATTCCATTTAAATTGATTAAACTAAATATTTAATCGATTGCTTTATTTTCTTCTATTTTTATTTTCTTTTTTTCAATCAACTCTCAAAACCTTTTAATTGGTCTAGCTGATCGCGAGTAGTTAGTAAGTAGTCTACCGACATTTCAGTGTCCCTGTGTTCGACTCGGGCCTCACAAAGGCCTATATTACTCTGACGCGTGCACTTGTATTATACGCATGGTAAAATCGTATCAAATGGCAATGCATAAAACCACCCTGATCAATGGAATGTTCGATACTCTTCACATGAACCTCATATTCTCTTCAATAAAAAAATATTACACACCATATATATAACTCTTTGTAGCATTTGGCAAAGCATTTGGTTAGCCATCATTGTGGTTTGGTGAAATGAATGGTCATGTGATTTTTCTTTGATGAAAAAACAACATCCACAAACGTTGTCCATCGTTGCATTAATGCAAAAATAGTATAAATAATAAGTAGTGGTCAACTTGACGTTTGGTAACAGTAGTTGCAAACTAACTGCTCCTGTCCAGCAATATTTAATTGTTGTTCGAACAATCTCCATCGATTTATCAAATGAATTATAAATTTGTGTGGTGAATAATGTGCTACCCATATTACAGCCTTGACGGCAATTTGGAAACTTTTGACAATTCAGTAATGGTGGCGGGAGGGAGGTGTAAGCTGGGGCAAGTACCCCCCTTGACTTTTAAAAATGTATGTACTTAATATATGTGATAATACCTATCTAACGAAACAACCATAGAAAATGGCCCCATTTTTACTATCTCGAACCGTCAAAAGTCAAACGACAATTATTCCTATGCTAAAACTCTTCCAAACCAATCAGACTGTGTAAACGTTTCCCTAAAGTCCTGATACTTAACCGCAACATTGTGAGTCTACAGGTCTCTTTGTTTCTCTCAGGTATCTAATGTTGCGACTTGCCGACTTGTCGTGGAGCAGAGACTTGTAACGCCCGTCATTCATACTAAACACTCTAGTTGCACAAGGATTTTCTATATTTTTTGAAGATTCAAAGTTCTAAGTTGCAATATCCATATTTCAAGTTGCTCATCTAGTCATCGTATCTGTGGCTTTTACTCTCCTTCAGACAGGACGTCTGTCTCGACATGTGATTTCTCAGCCGAGATTTGAAAAATCAGTTCTTATTCATCCTTATGACCGTTGCCCGTCATCATAGTCGCACTTCATCTTTCCATGGAGAAATTGGCTTCATCTCTGTCATTATGGTAAATTTACTTTCTCTTATAAAATCAAGATGGTTAAATTGTTGACTGTTGTATATGAATTTATTATTTGATACAACAATATTTCTTTCAAAGTAAATTCATCAAAATTTTCATCTGTAACATATTGTTGAGTTCTATTTTTTTACCTGTGTTGTAGTATAGGGGCAAACAACATTTCCTTCGTCCAATCTTGCATATTGTTAGGTAATATTTTTTAATAAAAACACACCTTTGAATATATTTTTACCAACTATTTGCCTACAATAAATTGGTTTATTCAAAGTTTGAAAATATACACATCAATGTGATTCTTATTGTTGAATTTTTTATTTAATATTTAAAATGAGTACTTTATGATTGTATATATAATTACAACATAATATCTACATTTTTTATCAGATATGAAGAGATATTACCATACAATATCAACACATGAGTCTACATCTGCTTCTTTACCAGAAACATGTGCTTCTAATACTGAACAGCAAAATATCCCAGCTAATACTCCTTGTGGTGATGTTATAGACTTGCGAGGAAAAAGAAATAGAGTTGAATGTAACTTAGAAGAAATTGAACCAAATTCAGGGTTGTGGCCTAACATATATGACTACCAGCTGGTATTTATAAGAGATGAAATTCTGCAATTTTATTTACAAAATGGGTCATGTCAACCAGATAAACATGAATTTCCTTAGAAAATGATTAGTACTAAATTAAGAAAGTTTAACAAAGCATGATTTTCTGAATTCCCATCATGACTAGAATATAGTGTTTCTCAAGATGCTGCTTATTGCATGTGTTGTTATCTTTTTATACTTGAGGGAGAGGGACAAGGAGGAAGAGATGTTTTTATATCAAAAGGGTTCACTAATTGGAAAAAGAAAGATTCTCTTCAAATTCATATAGGAGGTCTTAATAGTTCTCATAACCAAGCTTTAAGAAAATGTGAGGATCTAATGAAGCAACAACAAAGTAATCAATATGTTCTTGAAAGGCAATATAAGGCTGCAGAAAGTACTTATGACATACAGTTAAATGCATCAGTTAATTGTGTCAGATTTTTCTATGATAAGGCTTAGCATTTAGAGGCCATGATAAATCCAATGAATCAAAAAATAAAGACAATTTCTTAAATTTGTTGCAATTTCTAGCCGAACACAATGATGAAGTCAAAAGTGTTGTCTTAGATAATTCTCCTGAGAATTTAAAGTTGACAACACATGAGATACAAATTGATATTGTAAATGGTTTTAATGGAAACAACTAAACTTATATTGCAAGATATAGAACATGAAAACTATAGCATCCTAGTTGATGCAGCTCAAGACATTTCCAACAAAGAACAAATGGCAATTGATCTAAGATTTGTTAATTGGAAAGGTCATGTGGTCGAAAGACTTTATGGGCTTATTCATGTGATTGACACCACTTCTTTATCATTAAAGAAGGAAATTGATGGTTTTTTTATGCACAACTTAAGAATATCCCAATTAAGAGGTCAAGGTCATGACAGTGCAAGCAACATGAGAGGAGAATTGAATGCACTTAAGAGTCTTATACTGAAAGAAAATAATTATGCTTATTATGTTCACTATTTTGCATATCAACTTCAACTATCATTAGTTGTTGTAGCAAAAAACCATCCAAGAGTTGCTTCACTCTTTTTAACAGTCAGTTATGTGATCAGCTCAGTTGGTTCCTCATGCAAGCGTCATGATCAACTTCATAAATTATAAATTATTACAGTTAAAAATGCACTTGCGGAAGGAGAAATTGTTAGTGGAACATGATTAAATCAAGAAACAAGTTTAAGGCATGCAGTTGATACACGATGGAGTTCTCACTATAAAATGCTTATAAGCATAATTGTTATGTTTTCAGTTGCGATTGATGTTTTGAAAATAATATTAGAATATGGATCTTACTCAGAACAAAAGCTTTAGTAATAATACATTCTATCCAAACTTTTTATTTCATATTTATAATTCAATGAACTTTCACAAACTTTACAACGGAGAGATCAAGATATTATTAATGCCATGACCTTAGTTGATGTTTCTAAGAGACGATTACAGAAAATGTGTGATTGTGGATGAGATTCACTTTTTGCACAAGTGCCATTATTCTACAACCAAAATCACATACATATTCCTAACGTGGAGGACTTGTGGGTTGTTAAAGGTAGACAACATCGTAAAATGAATGGTTTGATATTTCTACATCATTTTCAAGTTGACTTATTCTACTCTATGATAGATATGCAGCTTCAAAAATTAAACAATAAATTTACTGAAGCAAACACAAACTTGTTACTTTGTGTGGCATGTATGAATCCAAGTGAAAATTTTAAAGAATTCAGTAAGGAAAAACTGATGGAAATGGCTTGGTTTTATCTCAAAGACTTTTCTTCTATACAAATGGACTATCTTGAAAATCAAATTGAAACCTTTATTATGGATATGCAATCTGATGACTGGTTTTCTAGAATCAAAGGGGTATGTGAACTTGGTGAAAAGATGGTTTTACATAAAAAATGTATTGTCTGTGTAGATGTGTATAAGCTGATAAAATTAGCATTGATATTACAAGTTGCAATAGCTATAGTTAAAAAAAAGGATTTTTTCAGAGCTCGCATCCTTTTTCCAGCCATAACCCGGATAACTGGCGGGTGATAAATCCAGCGCTCCACAACGTGGCTCGAACCCGGCTCCCCCCGGAGGGGGACACCGTGCCTTACCAGCTAAGCTAACGCTGACCGGGTTGCAACAGCTATAGTAGAAAGATCATTCTCTATTATGAATATAATAAAGAGTCACAAACGCAACAGAATACATGACAAGTACTTGAATGATTCTATGGTTGTTTACATTGAGAAAGAAATATATGGCACTATCCACAACAGTGTTATAGCATAGCATTTCCAAACAATGAAGACAAGAAGGAAATTCTAAATTTTCTTTAATATTTTTTATTACAAACTCGAAAGCTATCTCTTGACATTTATATCTTGAATTTTATACATGAAACTTTTATGAATTTTATAGATATTGATTTTGCATCAAAAGAAATTTTATAAATAATATTTGTGCCCCTCATGCAAAACGTGGCTGGCTCTGCCACTGCAATTGAGAGAGTGATGGAATACTCCAGTCCAGGACCTGTGGCCCTGTGGGTTGCCATCCTGTGCGAGCCAGCAGACTCACAAGTGGCAGGAGTGCATCCCCTAACAGGGACAAGCCCAAAGGAGGGGGAGGAGGATCGAGTAGGTGTGTGGAGAGAGATTACTTGTATGGTTTTATGGCTCCTGTTGGTGTTGTCCGTCGCTCTATAGAGTCTATGACATCATTTGGCAAAGATATTATTTCCGGTACAGTGGCGGTGGAAGATCAGAAGTCAACTGTGCATAGCTAAAAATATAAGTATTGAAACACCAGATTAACAACCGGTAAATTTTTACATACTTTTCACACTCATCTGTGACTACCCAACTGAGATTATCCACCAGACCAATTTTATATCGTAGGTTCATCTTAGATGCATGATCACGGTTAAAATAATTACATTGCCAAACGGAGCCTATATGATACACTATGTCTAATGCACCTGGGCCTCATCCTCTTATTAATACGGAAGCTGCAGAACTGTTGAGGGCATATTTGGTTTCTTAGATTTTGCTGTATTGGATTGTATTTTGTCATCCATCAGCAGGAAGTTTATGTTTGGTTTGCAGAATTCCGGAAACGGTGTTAATCCCTGGATTTTCATATATAATAGGAATCCCGCATTCTGATTTCCAACAAAATTCTCCCGAACGCCAAAGTCTAGTTGTGGCTGGCTTGTGGACCAAAAAAAAAAATTAAATCGTGTATTTTACAAATCCAGAAAACCAAACGTAAGATTTGTGTTTGCGGGACAATGCAGTATTGTGCAAATCCAGGATGAAATAAATGCAGGATTCTAGAAAATCCAACAAACTAAAGGTGCCCTGAGTGGAGGAAGTATATCAACCTGCCGCTCCTGCAGCAAGGCATGGTTTTGCAGGTCTGCTGAGTAGCGATGGAAATTGGACCCATTAGTTCCATACTCATTGAGCCGCGGTCTCACCTGGCCCATTCTCATTGGGTCAAATGGTTCGGCTTACTTATTGGGCCGTAATAGTGAAGGAACGGATGGGTTGTTTTCTGAAAATGACCCGCCCATCTTAAAACCATTCAACTCGTCAAACACATCGAAGCACCACTACTGTCCTACTGATTAGTGTTTCCCTCTTAAGGGTATGTTTGGTAGGGCATAAACAGGTGACAAAGTACGTGTTTGAAATATTTTTTATATTATAAATTAACATAACTCGCAACTACACCCAGCCAAACTAGTCGTTGATTTCTCTCAACCCCATTTTTTCTTCCCGATTCATGCATGAGAGGACGGCACTAGAATCAAGGAAAAATGGACGTCAGTGGGGTGGGGTGCGGAAGCTACAATTAATTAAAACCATACTAACATCTTTCTTAAGCACTAAGAAATATTTATATGGGATGTGGGCTGTAGTTACAATCGTCGCGTTTGATTACTCTTATCATCTTAACTTTCAATACACGCACAATTCTGAAACATCGAAGAACAAACAAGTTTTCATGAGCTGAGCACGGATCAGGTAACTTTTATGAAAATGGCTGAAAAAGTGGGAGCTTTGTTTACCCTTGAACTTTCATAGAAAAGAAGATTATGTGAACAGAAAACTGCTGTACTACTCTGGGTTGCCATCTCTTGCCGGCAAAAGTAAAGTATTATGAGACAGCGATATACGCTATACTCCTCGGTGTGTAGTAATATGGAAGAGTGGGTTTAATATCACACTCCCTAACTGCAACTGAACAGATGTGATTGAGCTGTTTGGATCGCCTCTCACTACATGATGCTGTCAGAAGCTGAGAGCCTTGGAAGAGTGCTGGATTATTCCCGAAACTTTTGTAGAACAAAAGATTAAAAATAGTTATAAGAGCTTTGGAAGACTGCCAGTACCCTGGATTGTCATCCTTTGTTGGCGAACGAAAATGTTTCTGTCACGCGCGCAGGAGTCAAGCACAGCTTACGGGTGGGACAGGAGTAGTATTGTTGGGGGGAGAGGCTGATTTGGGATCATGGCGTGACGGGTTTTAATTGGATGGATTGGTAGACGTCGTGTAATATGCAAATAAATTTGTTTTGCTTATAATTTTTGCACCGTGATGAATTTTTTGACGAAACAAATATCATTAGATTCGTTATGAAAAATGCATTCCAACAAGACTAATATTAATATATTTTTAGCAAAAAAAATATAAAAATGATATGAATAGATTATTTTGGATGTCAATGAACCATTTTGGGCGTACCATCTTTGAGTGTCATTAGCCATTTATGGGCGTTAATAAGTTATTATTGGGCGTGAAATACCCTTATACCCTATTTGATGCGTACAACCATATTTGAGCGTCATTAAATTATTCTTAGGTGTCAAGCAGACCTATTTGGGGGCTTTTTATACTTTTGGGTGTCAATAAACTCTTTTGGGCATCAATTAACTATTTTTGGGTGTCAATAGCCATTTATGGACATCGTTATAATTTTAGGTGTCAATGAACCATTTTGGCGCCATTAAGTGATTCTTAGGTTCAAAAAGACCTATTTGGGTGTCGTTATGTTGTTTTGGTTGTCAATACCTTATTTAGGCATCATTTTAAACTTCTGAGTGTCGATGAACCATTTTGGTCGTCAATTACCTTATTTGGGCGTCATCTTTATATTTTTGGGTGTCAATGAATCATTTTGAGCGTCAATTAACTATTTTTGGGTGTCAATAACCATTTATGGGAGTCATAGCATCCAAAAATGTCTTATTTGAACGTCATTTTAAAATTTGATGTCAATGAACTATTTTGGGCGTCAACTACCTTATTTAGGCACCATCTTTATACTTATGGGTGTCAATGCATCATTTTGGGCATCAATTAATCATTTTTGGGTGTCAATAATCATTTATGGGTGTCATAGCATCTAAAAATGGCTAAATAGCACCAAAAATGGTTAAATAGTTATTTTGGCTGTCAATACCTTATTTGGGCGTCATCTTTATACTTATAGGTGTCAATGAACCATTTTGAGCGTCAATAAATTATTTTTGGGTGTCAATAACCATTTATTAGCGTCATAGTTGGTTGTCAATTAACCTATATATATCATTTTTTTATTTTTTTTCTTAAAAATATGTCAATATTAGGCTTGTTAAATTGCATTTTTCGTAACGAAACCAATGATTTTTGTTTCATTAAAAAATTCATTACGGTTCAAAAGTTATAAACGAAACAAATTTATTTGCGCAATGCAAAATTTTAAAAAAACTACCCAATCATCATTTGTCACGTGGTGACGGTTTGGGGGTTGATTTGGGCGCGCGTGAAGGTGGGCGTGACATGCGTGAGCTTGCCCAAATCTTGACTAGTCGGCGAAAGTCCATTTTTTTCCGCGTGAACCAGAGTATACGTCGGCCCACGATTGGCTCGGCTGCGACCTCGTCTCGTGACAGGAACAGGCCCAAAGGATGGAGGAGGATCTCGTCGAGCAGGTGCGTGCAGATAGATTACTTGATCACGAGGCAAACCGCGTACAGAGAGTCCGGGGGCCGTACTACGTTTCCCGGTTTCTCTTGCCCGTCCACTGGTTTGGTTAGCTCAATTTCTCCCCACACCTGGGCCTCATCTTCTTAACACGTCTGATCTATTTCAAAGGCCCTTATCCACTAATCAGCCCCTAGCCCACTGTTTGGGGACATTTTTTTTTTTAAGTTTCCATTCGGAAGTTGCAAAACAGTGGGGTCAGTAAGAAAAAAAACAAAATAACGAATAAACAACCATCTAATGCAGCATGTGTACGGCTTGAAAATGGAGATGGTGTCGCCACGCCACATCCAGGTGCAACATTGTCGTGTCACGCGATAACCTTTGTCTACCTTGAGATTTGATTGGCAACCATTC